>OX344730.1:54013471-56803172 GCA_947034835.1 Ballota nigra | reverse complement strand
AAGAAGAAGAAGAAGAAGAAGAAGAAGAAGAAGAAGAAGAGTTTCTGCCACAAGACCTGGTCTCTAAAATTGAGAATTTGGAATCTACCATCCAAAGATTGTCAAAGGAACTAAAATACAATGTTAACAAGGTCAAGAAAGACATGGAAGATCTAATTCAAGCAAATTAATGAGAAAGGAAAGACAATCCATATTTCAAATTTTCAAAGAAATTGCAGAAAAGATGTATGACTTCAACATGAAGGTGTAGAGGAAATTACTCTTAAAAGAATCAGTAATTGAGGATTTACAAAACAAGATGGAGGCACTTATTGAAGTTAACAAGTCTATTAAAGTCTCAACAGAAGGAATTAACAAGAACATGGAGACTCTTGCTTCCAATTTCAAAGAATCTGGAGAAAAACATGTTATTAAAGATAGATTGTTTTCTCACCAATTTTGAAAATGGCAAAAAGGGGGAAGAAAAATCTAAAAATGCACAGGAGTAAGGAGAAAAGAAGAAAGTTACAACTGTATATTGGTGTTGTTTATGAGGAAATCAATGATCTCCCCTTTCATTTCTGGTGGAATTTGTGAGCCTATGGTCACTTCTAGCTCAGGTCGAGTGGGATCCACCGGAATGTGTTTGAGTTCTTCGACTGGAGTTGTCCTCTTTAAACCCCTTGGGTCTCTGAATTCGTCTCAGGGTTGAGGTCGACATGAGTTGGTTCAAAACCCATTCTGGGCTCAATGTCGTCACTGGCCACCTTGGCTGGTTCGACCTCCATTAGAGTCATGTCTTCCATCGTGGCCTCGACTATGGGCCCATGCCCCTCACGAGGTCGAGGTCTTTTGTTATTGAAATGACATGAAGAGTGTTGTACAAACTAAGTGCGGAATTTAAATTTGGGCACGAGTAGTTCAAGCACTTACTTGCCATTTTTGGTCTCTTTTTACCGTACCAACTGGGCCCTCCGTAATAAGGAACTTGATACAGTAAAAGTAAGACGTGACAACTGCCTCAAAAGTTTTTAGGAAAAGACGTCCTAGAAAACTGTTATAGTTGTTCGGCTGATCCACTATTACAAAGTTTAGTTGTCTCACTTCTTCTTTGCAGTGGCAAAGAAGTTCTACTGGCAGCTTGATCTTCCTGTAAGCTTGGACTGCGGTGTCCTCGAAGACTTTTAAGATGGTGTCGTATGGCTCGATGAAGTTGGCGAAGCTTCCCATCTGGTTAAGGTCCGATTTGAAGATTATGTTGCAGAAACAACCATTATCTACCAGGATGCGATCCATGGTGATGCCGAGGATCTTGGTAGATATGACAAGAGCATTATTTTTTGGCACTAGACCCCTTCCCGTTCGGTATTATTGAATGTGATCATGGAAGTTTTTGTGATGGTTGGTTCCGGGGAAGTGATGATATGAACGTTCTCGAAAACCCTGAGTTCGGCATTTTATTTGCGGTTGATATTGTTGAGACCGGAAGTCGGCTACTCAGGGTTCCTCCCTCTCCCATCAAGGTGTTCACACGTCCCCCGTCTCTAACTGGGGGGTGTTGTCTTCGTCCTCGTCTTCGACGTAGGCTACAAGTGGTGCATGTTGGCTGGTAGGAACTCTGTTTGGACGAGGTGGACCTTTGTTTTACTTGGCATGATGAGACAATGGCTTCTTGATGAAGATGTTGAGCTTATCTTCTTCGAATATCTTCCAAAGTTGACGAAGGAGGTTGCGACATTCGCTCGTGTTGCCCCGACCCATCATGGAAAGCACACCGCTTGGCATGGTCCAGTCTTCCTTTGTGATGAATGACCATCGACTTTACCAGCATATCAGTATGCTAGATGACGTTGAACACGTGGGCCGGGGTCGTCTTGAGCACTAATAGCATTTATTGCTAATGACCGAGTGGAATAAATATGAAGAACAAAAAGCTTAGAACAATAAATCCACAAAGATTTGTCAAGCCTATGTGTAGACTTGGGCTTGAATGTATTTTTATCCTTTATTAAATGCCATGAAGATTGTATTTATAGTCCAAATGTGTACCCTAGGTTGCCCTTAGATCTTGGGAAATCCATGCATTTAATGCATGTGTTGACTCCCTTTTCGAAGTTGGGTCAAATCCCCTTTGATTGGTGGATTCAGACTATTACAATGATGACAATTGTAAAGCTTAGTACGATTTCTCCACAATATAAAGGGATTTAGTACCTAAAATAGGGTCGGTACAATTTATCTAGATCGGTACGATTCTCTATTGCTCCTTATCGTCGAGGCCCATTCGTATAAGATCGAGCTTACGTGTCGTTATCTTGGCCTCGGCCCTTGCCGAGGTTGAGCTTTTCCTACACGACCGAGGTGTATTAACCACCTAACTCATCGTGTCGAGGCCGCTGTCCCAGCTCTGAGTCGTTATTGCTTTTTGTGGCCCACTGGGAGGTCGTCTCGGTTGTCGAGACAGACTTCCAGTAATCCGATGTCCTCTCAGCCCACCTCGTCCCAAGTGGACGGAAACGTTTGTTGGTGATCGGTTCTAATCGCATAGATTAGTGGCTGTTTCAAACCGGTTTTGGGGATCACCAAATAAGATCGTGTGATTGATTACCACCGTAAATGGTAAATTCGATAGTTCGGATAGTAAAATCGTAAATACGAGTATTGAATTCGTATTTATTATGTGTGTGTGTGTTTAGGTGTAAGAGTGTGTGTATTGGAGTATTTATGAATTTGAACTTGTTTTTATTGCAGGAGAACAACTTATTTATACTAACCATGTAATACCCTAGGTTTTCATGACCTTATCTGCTTTACTAAATGCTTTATAATTCTTCATGAATCTATGTGACGTATTTACATTCGAATTTATGCAAAGGCACGTTTATGTGTTTTAATTACTCGATACTTACAATTAACGTGTTATTTGCTCAATACATGCTTATTCTTGAGACTTTATAATTTTTATATGTTCTTTATTTTATGTCATGAATTGTTTAATTTAGAAATTAGTATAGTCCTTAAGTATAGTAATTTTATTTCATAAGTTATAAGTTGTAAATGACCGTTTCTTTAAGAAACGAATTGCGTATCGATTACTCGATATATTTTTATGATTAGTATATAGACTTTGTAATTTATTTAGAGTCTTAGAAGAGCTTTAATTTTATTTCATAAGATAGTATAAGTAAATTTTATTAGAATTATCCTATAATTACAATTTCTAGTTATTAAATTCATAGTATATATGTGTTATTTCTACAAAATACAAGACTACTCTTGGATCCTCTACAATTTTCGAAAATTAGGAAGAATTAGGAGAGTTAGAGAAGCTTCAAGAATTAAGATAAGATAAGATAAAAAAAATTAGAAAGAAAAGTCAAAATTAACAACTAACCTAAAATTAACAAGTGTACTTACTTAACCTCCAAGATTATCCAAATTTCCTCCACAAGCTTCCTTTAGGTCGGTCATAAGGGGGTTTTGAGTAGCCTCCAAGCACATCTTCTCCTATAAATACATGTCCTTGCATGAAAAATTATTCATAAGAAAAGGTTTAAAACAAATACTACTACTCTTATACTTAGAAGTTGAGAAAGGAGAAGAAGAGATTTCTTGTAGCTACCTATCTCTAAGTAAGTTTCTCTTCTTGTTTGAGTAATTACTTAAGTGGTAGTATGAAGTTTATGCATGATATGTGAATTAATTGATAGGAAAATGAGTTTTGATGAGTAAATTGCATGTTATCCATGTTTTACTTCATGTTTGAATGTTTAATTCAATTTCTTCATGAGTTATGACCAAAATCATGTTTATTACTTGATTATCTATGCTTTAGAAGTAGAAATCATGAAATTATATGGTTTAAAGTGAGTTTAAGATGATATGTTCTTCATGTATGCATAAAACCGAATTTCTGGACCAACTTTGGGGTAAGTTTCGTTTCGACCAATTCATTCAGTGGAAAATTCTGAAATTTTATATGTGAAAATAGACTTGTGAAGGAACTTAGGTTTCAAGTTTCATAGCTTTTGGACTAGTATTCGATGCATGGTGATTTTTCAAAGTTGAACTAGGGTTTTGGACTATATAGCAGGAACAGCAGGAGTTTACTATGATCTGAGAATAATCGGTTAGGTTTTTACAGAAAACCAAAGTATGTTGATAAATTGCATGAAGTTGGGAGTTCATGGTTAAAATTTCATGAGTATTGGACTTATGGTTGATTTATGGTGAATTTTTAAAGTTAAGTGACCAGAATCTGTATCAGTTTGTTTATTACGAAATATTTGATGTTTTGCAAGGAGTTTGAGAAACCTTAAAATATAGTGATAAACTTTATTGAGTTGGGAAGCTACTGTTAAAATTTCATAATTTTTGGACGTACATATAATTTAATATGAATTTTCAAAGTTAGGTGTGTAAATCTGCCAAAATCGAATTTTTGTATGAAAGGTTCGAAATGGTCCGGTTACATTTTTACAGTCGATATTTATTTATAACTTGCTATTTGATGATTTTATACACTTAATTGATATTTGTGTGTTAGTATACAATATTTTAATATGTATTGAAATTGAATTCAAGTCTTACAATTTACAAAAGTGAAGGGATAAGTAACAATGTTTTTATTTTAAAAATTTTACTTGTAGGTACAAACCTGCAAGGTGGGGAATCACTTCTCTTCACCGAGTGTTTTATTATTATTTTAATTGCACTTATTAAATGTTGAATGTTAAATATTTTGAGTCTGACCCGCTATCGACTGGCCCCTGAGATAGTCCAACTATATGTTGGCAAATGAGATAGCTCCGGCACCACGGGTTGGTCGCGCCACCCAAGGAGATACCCGGTGAAATTCCGGGGGCTCACATGTTATAAACAATTGATGTTTAGTTTGTGCAATTAACAAGAGGTTTCCCACTAAGTGTTTTCAAGCACTTATCCCTTCCACTTTTAAATTTTGGCAGATGCTGTGGATCCGAACGTGGGCGAATGAACTCGGCGGGCTGTGAAGTTTCCCTAAAAAACTTTACATTTTCAAGAATTATATTTTTAAATTTTGGTTTGTATCTTAAGCTACGAGCATACTTATTTACTACTTCCGCTGTGTAAATATGTGGCGTGTGTATATTTTAATACAAAGTACTATTTTAGTGTCGTTCCTACTTGTGACACATCATATTTTCCGTACTATATTAAGTGGGGACGTCACAAACCACCAAGTAGGTGGTGTACATGACTCTTGGACTACCAAGCTTGCATGCTTGACATGTGTCCTTTTGACCATGTTTGACCTTATCTAGACTGAAACTTAATTATAAAGTCTTGCATTTGACCTTATCTCGGTTTCATAGTTGTTCGTCACAGTTTACTTGTTGGTCCAATTCTTGTATGTCTTCTGTTGAAGTTGTTCGTCCCTTAATTGGGTGGTCCACAAGTTGTTCGCTCGTGTATTCATTATAGGTGTGCCTATGGACTTGTAAGTTGTAATGTTTGGTCGTCAAGAACCTGGTCGATCTGATAGGTGTCATACACTCCATAAACTGATAAGTGTGCCATCTTTTGGTATTGTTGTTCGTCACCCATGACCTGGCATAGGGTTCATATCCGGACTCGGGTCTAGAACCTGTTCACCAGAAAGCTGTTCGTCAAGGAGGTTGCTCGTCATATAATATACTTCCTGAATTGATTTATGCACTCCCTTTTGATTATCCTTGTTAGTCATCTCTGGTTTAAGCGTTTTGTTTTATAATCCTCATTTATGCATTAATTCTTATTCGTCTATCAACAATTGCCTCCTATCCTGGCCAGATGTTGTCTCGGACGAGCAACTTTTTGGCGAGCAACTGTGGTCAGGATATCATCTTGGTGATGGATTAGGTTGAACTGCCTCTTCTTTGGGATGAGCAACTTTGGGAGCACCGTTTCGTCTTCCCAAGATCTGGGAGTTGTTCAATGATGACGTGGGCGGCATGATTAGGCACCGCCCACGCGCAGGCAAGATCGAGGCCACACACCCCTAAAATTGCATGTAGGTCCCTCAAGTCTCATTCTTGCTTGAATGAGACCCCATTTTTCGCCTTTTAGCCCCAAGATTATTGGATTATTGCGGGTTTTACTCCATTTCTTTCTCCAGATATAAAAGGGGAAGACTTAAGAAAATTTTCCCACTTTTTCCATTCTCTTCAAAATTTCCGGCGAAGTCACCATAAATCCCGACGACCCCTGAGTTTTTCCGGTGGCTTTTCAAATTCGAGCTTTTATTTCCTTCCCAAGGTAGTTACACTTGTCATTTCTTCTTCTTTCATTTTTGTTGTTTCAATTTTTTTTTGTTTTTTCGTTTTTCGAAACACATTTATAACACCACCGTGGGAAATTACCGCCGTTACTTCTGAGAAACCGTCGCCGTTATCCTGAGATTTTTCCCATTGGAATTCACTAATTTTTCCCAGAACTTTCAAAATCGACTCTTATTCTTCCATAACTCATGTCCTCCCACTCAAGTAACCACGATTTTGTGGATAATTTAGACCCTCTTTTCCCGATCGTGGCATACGAGAACTAACCACCCTTTGAAGTCTCATCGGAGATGAATCCCGACGTTGATTCAATGGTTCGATCAGTGGAATACATAGGTGTTCGCCCGTCTGGCGAAGAGATTGTGGTGGTTGCAAGCAGAAATTTAGACGAGGAGTCTTCTTCAAGCTCTTTATCCGAGGAGGAATTGGATCCCGAATTCGACGAGCTGACTCGAGAATTTTTTTAGGGGATCAAGTTACCAAACCCTAGAATGCTTGAAGATGAGATCCCTTCTGGAGTTGCTCGCCCATTTGAATGACGAGCATATGATGCTGAGTACGTGAACAAATTTCCTCCCCTTGAACGACAAGTGTTGGGTTTGGAGAGTACTGAATACCAGGTGAGCAGGATAAGAAGTGTTGTTCTTAAGGACGAGCTCGCCTTAATCCGAGAGACGTATCAAATTCCCTATGACATCCCTATGTGGGCTCCAAAAAAGAAGGAAATAGCTGATCGTCCATCACCTGGTTGTACAACGATCAATATAGATACCTTGATTGCAGGCTTGAGGTTGCTACTACCCCCAATTTTTGGTAGATTCTTGGAGGCGATCAACCTTGCCATCACCCAAATTACACCAATTGGGTGGATGAACTTGCTCAGCGTCATGGGGTTGTTCGCTCTGGAGGGGTACGTTAACCGCATCACAGCTGAAGAAGTCAACTACCTAATGACGATCACTAGGTGTCCTGTGGGCGAAGAAGGATATTATTATCTGAAGGCCCGTACTGGACTTAAGATCGTCGAAGGAGTGCCGAACAAGATTAGAAATTGGAAAGAGCACTTCTTTTTCATAGGGGGTGACTGACGAGCATCTTCCAACCTACACGGTGGTGTTGGGCGCATAAATTCCCCAGCATCATATAGAAAAATTTAACGTAAGCTTGCTTTCTTTCATCTTTGAATTAAATTGTTCTAATTTAACTCTTCATGTTTGCTCGCAGGTCCTCGATTGCTCAAGTGGAACACTGAGGAAGAGGAGATTGGATCAGAATTCCTCTTCACATCTTGTTTGGTCGCCCTCCGGAATAAGACAGATAGGACCATTCAACACATGAACGAGGAGAGGTGCCAGAAAGCTGCTCGTCTCTTCACTTATCCTCACCACCTTGAGGCCCAAGTTGAGGTGCCCCCAGGTATATAAAAGATTTCTAACTTCCAAAGGCAAACTTGTTCGTCAATAATACTTGCTCGCTCAACAAAAGTTGTTAACTTTTTTTTTTAGCCGAACAAGTCTCTGTGGCAGTTCCCCCCTATTTCAGTCTCCTAGAACAGAGAGTTCACGAGATGCTGCCTCCGAAGGGAAGGAAAATCAAAGGAGATCTGCCCTCCAAAGTTCTGGCGATGACGAACAAGCCTTCAGGGGCTCACACTGCTCGGCAAGCCGCCCCCCCTCCGAGTGCCACTCCACCATCTCCCCCACCTTTATCCCCACATGGAGCAAAATGATTAAAGAGGGGAGACGGTACTCACGTGTCCCAGGCTACCCCTACTGGTGATAAGGGAAAAGGCAAGGTGAGAGGAGGTTTTGCCCGCGCCCACCATGACGAAGCTGCTCGCCACACCTCAATTGAGCCAGTGGAGCGAGCGAGCAAGGTGGGCAAGGATAGGCAAACTCCTCCCCGAGGCCCATAAGATATCACCCATCTTGGTTGGGATGCCAATAAATTCGTTGAGTAAGTTTATTCCCTAATCTGATATTCTGGCCATTGCAAATTATGCTTTAAAAAACTTCCTAAGTATAACTTGTATTCTTGTTTGCAGGTATCGGGCGGAAGATCATCCAGGGCGAACAAACCCTGTTCACCAATATGCATGCTCCAAGACCCCGATCAACATACGGGAGATCCCGGGCGAGCATGTTCGTAGGGCTACAGAGTTGGTCGCTCGGGTATGGACAAGGCCTTTGGACAAGACCATATCACTACAAGGAGTGGTGGACAACTTTCACTTCTCCATGATGCAAGCCGCCAATTCCCTTGTAACTGCTAAAAAGGGATGGCCCAGTTGACCGAGCTAGAGGATGTTGCTCGCCGATATGCAACAACTACTCAACAACTTACTGAAGAGAAAGATGGTCTGGTTAGCTATTAGAGGCCAAGATTGCTTGTCTTAACAACCAGCTAAAGCTCGCCGACGACATCGAGAAGAAACACATTGAAGACTATCAAGTGTTGTCGGCCGAGCTTAAGAATAAGGATGCTGAGCTTGAGAGGAGAAGAAAGAGAAAGCTGCCGCCGAGCAAAAACTGGCTGAGTTCGAGGCAGAGGTTGCTCGCCTCAAAGAGATGATGGAGAGGGTGTACACCCCAGAGCAGTTCGAGGCTAAGTTGCAAGCCCGGACTGGTTCTTCTTCGAACTTGGGGTATATTTGTGCTTATGTTGACTGCATTCGTGTAGTTAGTTTGTACGACATACCCGAGATCGTGGAGAATGTAGGGAAAGACTTGGTCAAGTTCATCGAAAACTATCCTCCTCCCAACGGAATTGAACTCCAGCTTGGAGACATGGAAGATTATGGGATCAAGATTGATAAACTTGATCCCAGCATCGTCCTTACCCACCCTCCCGCTGCTAAAGAAGATGGGGATGACGAGCAAAATGCTGCAGAGAAAGAGTAGCAAACGGCCGATGACTTGGTTGCTAACATGATAGTGGAGCCCCCTGCCGACCAGCCTCAAAACCCACCTCAAGGCGAGCAGAGACAAGAGTAGGACTTAGAATCTTTTGCCATGGTTTCTTGTAATAGTTGCTCGTCAACCTTTTGTAGCAGTTCATCTTTTCTTCCAAACTTTTTGTACTATTTTTTAGGCTTAAAGCCTTTGCATTAATGAAAATATCTTTTATTTGCTCGTCTTCTTGCACATGTTAATTGTCTTTACATTTTGTTCAATGTTTGCAATTATAACATATGGTATTGGGCTTTGTTCGATTTGAACTTTGCCTTTAAAAATAGAATTAAGGTTTAGTCTTAGGTTATGCTTGTCTTAAAAAATGAACAACCTTTTAATGGCCTGGATCTTTGAAGCAGGATTTATACCTCGAGCTTAGACTTCTTCTTTGAACGAACAACTAAATTTACATCAAGAAAGTTTACAAGTGTCAAAAAGTTGTTCATCATTAACATATATACTCTGACGAACCACTCTAAATATCTTACTAAACCAACGTAAAATAGTTGCTTGCTCATAATACTTTTACCGAGCAACTTTACATGAAATCAAAAATTAAAAGCACCAACTATACAATGTGCCGAGCAACTTTTTATCCTATACTTAGCAAAATTTTCAAAAAATTAGGCAAGTTTTTTGTTCTTGCTCGTCCATAGGTTGAACGTGTTCGTCCTACTGATAGTACTTCTTCAGATGTATGACATTCTAGGAGTATTGGGCCAGGTTGCCTTCCATATCTTCGATATCGTATACACCATTAAGGAACTTGTCCGCTATACGATACGGGCCCTCCCAAGTCGGTCCCAATACACCTGGAGGTTGGGCGAGCAACTTTTTTGAAACCAAATCTCCAACTTTGAATTCCCTGATTTTGACATGGGAATTATAATTACGCTCCGCTCACTGCTTATATGTAGCATTTCTTAACTCGACATTTAATCTTTTTTCTTTGAGCAGATCCATTTCAGTAGCTAAAGCAGAGTTGTTCGTTTGTTCATCAAAGTTGGTCGTCCTAATTGCCACATCTAGCACCATCCCATTTGCCACATCTAGCACCATCCCGGCCGTTGCTAAAAACGGTCTTCCCAAGATCAATGGAACGTGCTCATCTTCCTCCATGTCAAGCACTACAAAATCGGCTGGAAATATGTGATCCCCAACTTTCACGAGGACGTCTTCAACTACACCTTGAGGTCGAGTAATAGACCGGTCGGCAAGTTGAAGTGTCATTATTGTCGGTTGAAGTTCTCCACCCTCCAACTTCTTGAATAACGACAAGGGCATAAGATTGATGCTCGCCCCAAGGTCGCAAAACGCTCCCTTCTTAACTCCATTCCCGATATCACATAAGATCGTGAAACTCCCAGGATCCTTCAACTTCGGTGGAAGCGCTTTGTGCACTAATGCACTCACCTCATGGTTCAGCTGCACCAACTTGGGCTCATCTACTCGCCGTCTCTTCGCTATCAAATCCTTCAGGAACTTGGCATAATTCGGCATCTGTTCCAAAGCATCATAAAAAGGAATATTAATATGCAATTTCTTAAAAACATCAAGGAATTTAGCGAATTTCTCATCAAGCTTTTTCTTCATGAAACGTTGTGGATATGGGACGGGTATCACAGATTTGGGTACCCCCCATTCATCACGCTCGGTCTCTTTCACTTTCTCCCTTGCTTCCTTTGCCTTCTTCCACTTTGGAACTCTCTCAATCTTCTCAACGCCTTCCTCTTCAGGCTCTTTGCTCTCTATCTCAATTTCTTCCTCAACTGTCTCACCTCCATCTTTCTTATGTTCTTGTCCCTCCATCTCAATCTCTTCTTGGGGTGTCTTAGAATCAGCAGGCATCTGAGGACCATCATAGTTGGTTCCACTTCTAAGCTGGATCGCCTTGCAATGCTCTTTCGGGTTTCTCTCTGGCATGGAAGGATATTTACCCGGCTCTCTTCCCAATGATTTTGCAATCTGGCTCATCTGGTACTCTAATGAAGTGAACCTGCAGTTGTTCTCTTGTTGAGCTCGATTCCACTTTATGTCCCTCTTTTGGAGTTCTTGATTACGCTGATCACCTTTCTTATGCAACTCTTTAACATCATACTCCAATGAGGACAATCTCTTGCTTTCTTACTCCACCTTCTGAAGGATAGCTCTCAACATCTCCTCAGTTTAGGCACCGCCTTCTCCACCAGGAGGTTTTGAACCTAGATCAACACCTGCAGGAACTGTAACTCCGCCATTCGGATTAGCATATGAAAAATTCTCGTTCTTCCTCCATGTATTCTGAGGAGGCTGCTGGCCTTCTTGATATCCTTGTGTGTTCCTCCATTGATTTTGAGGTGGTTGTGGACCTGGAGGTACAAATGGTTGGCCATAAGAAGGCCTTCCAAACTGATTGCCACCTTGTGGATAGTTAGGCCTTCCCATATAGTTGACCTCTTCTTGCTGACTCGTGGGTGGGTCCTGTTGATAGGCGAACATCCATCAATGATAGGCGAATAAGGATTAAGGCCTAAAAAGAGATTACGAAGAATCAACACCAAATCAACAAAGAAAATCAAGTCGGGGTGCATAAATCAATCCAGGGAGTGTATAAACTGACGAATAACTTCACCGACGAACAACATACTGGCGAACAGGTATTAAGGCCCAAGACCAGATACGAATATTCTGCCAGTCCACTGATGGCGAACAACTTTGTCAAAGGGTGACATCTACCAGCCTAAGAGGTGTATGACGACGAACAAAAGGACCAAGATCCCAAAGCCAATCTGTGTTAAACACAAAGGCGAACAACTTCTGAGCCATACACCCAAAAGGCGAACAACTTTTATGAAAGAACCATTCTGGATCAACTAAGCCGACCTAGACGAACAACAATGAAGTCCGAGATAAGACCAAAAGAAGACTTTGTAACTAAGATTTAGCTTAGATAAGGTCAAACTAAAGTCAAAGGACACATGTCAAGCATGCAGGCTAGGGAAACCAAGAGTCATAGACACCTCATGCTTGCTAGTCTATAAATAGTTGTTCTCCAGCTTAAGAAATACAAGTTCAAATTCATAAACACTCCCAAAACACACACTAATACACCTAAACATACACACATACGATATTATCACGATTTCGACTTTCATATTTACAAGTTCATAACCCGACCTTCGATTTACCATTTACGGTGGTAACCAATCACACGTAATTGCTTGATGATCTTTAAACCGAACCTAAACAGTCACTAATACATCCGATAAAAATTGATCACCAACAGGTCCACTTTCTCGCTCACTGCTACATTCCCTCCAACCAGATTCTGCCCCATCTCGAGGTTACTGATTTTCTCCATCATTGCCATCAACAGCTTCCTCGTACCCTCATTCTCCTCCAACTTGCAAGCTCTCTGAAATTCTGGATCCTCGTTCCATGCCCCGGCATTCGTGACAATATTGTCGACGATTTCTCTACATCTCGCTATCCCTTGGTTCAGAAAAGCTCCACTGGCACATGCATCAAGATGGGCTTGACCAGCCTTGCTAGCTCCACTGTATAAGAATGCCATGATATCTCCCTCATTGTACCCGTGCTGCGGGCACTCAATCAACATGTTCGAGTATCTCTCCCATGCCTGATGTAAATCCTCTCCTGGCTTCTAGCAGAAGGAAGAAATCTCTATCCTCGCTTTAATCGTTCTAGATGGAGGGTAGAATCGCTCGAGGAACAGACGCTCGAGTTCGGCCCATGTGGTTACACCTCCACGTGGAAGCGTGTTATCGTACCACTCCTTGGCCATTCCCGTCAAAGAGAATGGGAACAACCCGAGCCTCTTGGCATCTTCAGACATGCCGTTATAATTAAATGTGGATGCGATCATCAGAAAACTCCTCAGATGAGTATGAGGATTCTCCTTCTCAACTTCCCCCTTGAATTGATTCTCGGTAAGCAGCTTAAGAATTCCTGGGGAAATTGAGAAGTTGTTTGCCTCTACAGGGGGCAATGCCACTCCATCATAGTACCTCTGCGGTTATGCCGCGAACCTCCATCTAATAGCCATGTTCTGATCCGCGTTCTGAGGAACGTGCTGAGGATTAACAGGTGGTACGGGTACTTGTTGCGGTGGTGGTTGATAAGCTGGTGGTTGGTTGTAAACAAGAGGTGGAGGATACGGGTATGGTGGATACAGATAAGGTGGGTATGGGTAAGGATAAGGTAAGTTGTTTTGTGGGAAGTTGTTCTGTGGGTAAGCAGGGTTGTTTTGAGGATGTTGGACAAGGTTATGAGCTGGATTGTTTACGTTCTGTATACCCAGGTTTTGGCTCTGGTTGTCCCCTAACGGAACTTGATTCTGGCTACCACTCACTCCAGTGCCGTCAACTCGGTCCACTACCTGATTAAATTCGTTTGCAACATCATCTAACTCATTACTAATGTCCATGTTCACGTTCTCATTCTCTCCTCCGGCAGCGTTGATCATTCTTAAGAAGGCTCGATTTGTTCTTGCTATTGTCTCAGGATCCAACTGTAATCTCTCTTCGCTCGTATCACCTTGTGAGCGTGTTTTCATAAACCTGAAACACTAACAAAAGAATAAAAACGCAACTGCCGAAAATACTACGAAATAAAATAGAAAAGTAAATCACTCGCTACTAACTACTAAGCTATCTACAAGTTCTAATCAAAAGACATACAACGGCATCCTCGGCAACGACGCCATTGACTTGATGCGAATATACCAACTTTTACTAGTAGATTTCCCGCAAGCGTACGGTTTCATTGTAGTATGAGTAAGTATAGCGACCAAGTATTATCGAACCCAAGGGGATGAAGTGTATGCGAACAGATCCCTGAAGATCTACGCGTCGTAGCTAATATGAATGTATGTTTTTGGATTTTTCGAAGAATTAAATTCTAAACTAAAATAAACTAATTAAACTAAAGAACGAAAGAAACGAATTAACGAAGGTTTGTATTCAAATAAGTGATGGTGATGCTCAGGATAGGAATCCCTACGTATACTAACGAAGCAGGTATATAATCAAAATAATTGTGACGCGCAAGAAATAACCTAAGTAAAAGATTGTAAGAAGAAAGCTCAAGAATTAATACCCTAATACTTTATCCTAGCAATCGACTTCACTAATCCACTAACGAGTTAATAGATTGTGCTTAATTAACGAGACCCTAAGTTAAACTAAGGTGATGCGGCCGTCCTCCTTAGATAAACCGGTAGATTAATTAACCCTTTCTAAACCCTCTCATTAAGTCTACTTGTTGTTAAAGAGTGATAAGACCGTCCTCTCTCTAACACTTTTCGAACGAAATTCAAGAGTAAAGTTAAGATTGATTTTATGAATTCATTAATTAAGAGAATTAAAACCTAACGTCACGAATTACCCTAATTACGTACCCACAACCTACTTCTACGAGTTCATCCTACCCTAAGCATGCAAGGGTGTTAGCTAGACATGGTTTTTACGTAAACAAGAACAATTGAATAAGTAACGAACATGAACATAATGATTATAACAAATAAATTATCAAACACAAACTAGGGTTGAAAGAAAATTAATGCTAATAACTGAATTTAAATTAAGAAAACGAAGTCTCAAAGTAATAACGAACAAAGGTCTTAAGAAACGAAATTAAAAAGCAAAATCGTACTATGAATTCGTAACGAAAACCTCGAAAACGTCAATCTAAAGCTTGCTCGTCTCTTCCTCTCCAAAATCTAACTCTAAAAGTAATATGGTATCAAGTGGTGTCTAAAAACGTGTTCGGAAGGGGTATAAATAGGCAACGGGTCGAATCGGGAACGTATTGGCCAAAACCACGAGTGCTCGTGCACTACTCGTGCACTAGGTGCACGAGCTCATCCCCATCGTGCGCTCCAATTCATCCAGAACCCAAAAACTGCTCGACCTCCACCGCTCATGCACTAGTGCACGACCCACGTCAACTCGTGTGCAGTGCACGAGTGCTCGTGCACTAGGTGCACGAGTGCTCGTGCACTAGGTGCACGAGTTGCACCTACTCGAGCACTATACTCGACTGCATAGTGCACGAGTACTCCTTGCTTGTGCACTCCAATGATACTTTTGCTTCCTCGAACGAATACTTTTCGTATTTCTTCGATATCTTCTCATCCGGGCGTCCGTTTGAGTCAATTCAAAGTCCTACGAACTCCTCTTTTCGCCCTCTATCCATCTATGAGCATCAAAGAGACAAATTCATTAGTTTATAAAAATGATACTCAAATGACTCTAAATACTCATATAAATCAATCAAGACAAGGGCATTTCGAGTGACGAATCATAACAATTTCACGCCTAATCAGGAGACCAGCAATAAGAGCTTTATATTCAGCTTCGTTGTTGGTCGCCATGAAATTAAATCTGATGGTCGAGGTAAAAACTTGTCTGTCGGGGCTAATGAGAACTACACTTTCCCCCAAGGCCATGTTGGTGGATGATCCGTCGACATAGAGATGCCATGGATGATCAAGTCCTCTCGTCGGATCTTGAGAAAAAGTTAGCTCAACAATAAAATTGGCTAGTGCTTGTCCCTTGATTGCCGTTTGAGGAGCATAGGTCACTCCAAATTGGCTGATCTCCAGTGACCATCTTAATAGACGACCAGCTGTGTCTGGACGGTGTAGAATTTATCTGAGTGGAAAAGTTATTAGTACTTCGACTTGATGATCGAAGAAATACGGTCTTAACTTCCTTACACTCATGATAAGAGCGTATGCCAGCTTTTCGGTTGGTGAATACTTGATTTCTGCTTCGTGCAAAGCTTGGCTGACGTAATAGATTGGTTGATGGAATTTACCATCTGCTTGCACCAATACAGAGCTGATTGCTACTTCAGATGCTGCCAGATATAAATAGAGCTTTTCTTCTGAGACGGGCTTTGATAGAATCTTTACATCTCCCAGGTAGTCTTTAAGTTGTTCGAATGCTCTTTAACAGTTATTCGTCTATGTGAATTTTCATTTTTTGATAGCTTCGAAGAATGAACGACATTTATCTCCTGATCGTGATATAAACATATTCAGAGCTGCTAGGCAACCTGCCAGTCTTTGAACTTCTTTTACCGAACGAGGAGGTTGCATATCCACAATAACCTTTACTTTTGTTGGGTTTGCTTCAATTCCCCGCTGGCTAACAAGATGGCCCAGAAACTTTCCCGAATGTACTCCAAAGCTGCTTTTCTTTGGATTCAGCTTCATGTTGTAATGTTGGAGGATATCAAACACCTGGGCTAAGTGTTGAAGGTGGTCTTTTTTCCTGAGGCTTTTAACCACAATGTCATCAATATAGACCTCCACTGTATCCCCAATTTGTTCGTCAAACATCTTGTTCACCAGCCTTTGATAAGTGGCTCCCTTATTAATGAGGTGGAATGGCATCCTTTTCCAGCATAACAAGTTTTTATTTATGTAAAAAGCTGTATTTTCTTGGTCGTCGGGATGCATCGGGATTTGATGGTAACCAGCAAATGCGTCCATGAATGTTAGCATCTCGTGGCCTGCAGTGTTGTCCACTAATTGGTCAATGTGCGGGAGAGGAAAATTGTCCTTCGGGCATGCTGCATTTAGATCTGTAAAGTCTATGCATAACCTCCAGGTTCCATTTGGTTTCCGCACAAGAACTGGGTTCGCCACCCATTGAGGGAAAAATGCTTGCCGAATCAAATCATTGTCCAACAACTTCTTCACCTCTTCATTAATAGCTTGATACTTGTCTAGGCCGTATTTTCGTCTCTTTTGGTGGACTGACTTTCTTGTCTGATTAATATTGAGTCAGTAGCAAGCATGTTTCAGATATATCCCTACCATGTCTGCATGAGACCATGCAAAGACATCTAGATTCGCCTTGAGGAACTCTTCCATTCGGGATCTGTAAGGCTCAGGGAGTTCAGATCCTATGTAAAGTTCTAGATCTCCATTTTCAGGATTAACTTTGAGGGCTTCCAGTTCTTCGACTGGAGTTGCTCGTCATTTTTGTCCCTTCCAACAAGGATCAATCACAAGTCCCTCAAGGTCGAAATTATTTTCGATGTTTATTGGGTCTGCCTCCAGGCGGGGTGCAAGATCATCTACTTGCCTTTGCTCATCGTTGCTTGCCGGGTCATGGCCCTTCAAGTCATTGATAACAAGCTGCTTGTCACAACTTGGATGTTGTTCGTCAGGTGAAGGTTTTTCTATGGTGGCAATGAGCTGCTCTTCCAAATGTTGTTCGTCAGTGGGGATGAGTTGTTCGTCCAAATCCATACGGTCTTCCTCAGTCTCCATTACGTCCTACAATACTAATGGTTCATCAATGGGGTAACTGGTGGTGACTTCCATCATGGAGACTCGTCCTTCGTTTTATTGCATTTGTAGGAGACATTCACGAGATTTTCTTTGGTCTCCCTTTACTGAACCAGCTCCACTTGCTGTTGGAAACTTTACTCAATAATAGTAGGTTGAACATGCACCTTTGAATTCATTCAAAAAGGGGCGGCCAAGGAACCCATTATAAGTTGACTCTTGATCTACAACCAAGAAATCCACCATCCTTATTATATTTTCTCGAGTTCCCCAGTCGATACAAGTTGTACTGACAACTTAATTATTCCCAAAGGGACTGTTACAGCATTATCGAAGCTAGAATTCGATGATTCAAAACTTCAATGTAACTCGAATAATCTCCCAATTGGTCGAGCGTCTTTTTGAAAAGGACGTTGGTATAGGCTCCGGTGTCTACCAACAATCGATGCACCCTGGTCCCCATAATCTTAGTGCAGATTAAGAGAGAATCATTATGGGGGGTCAGTATTCCATCCAAGTCCTTTTTTGTAAAGGTCAAATCCGATGTTTGTAGGACGGATTGATTAACTCCCATTTCCTGTACATGTGTTATTGCTTGTAATTCTGCTTTTCTCTACGGTTTGACATTGGGGGTCGTCCATTAGAACATCCTCCCGCAGGTCCGAATTGCTCCATCATGTATACATCTTCTATCGGGCGAGCAACAACGGCAGGGGCTGGTCGCCCGGGCTTGTTATTTCTTGGCGGTTGATCATCTTTCTCATCTTCTGAGTTGTTCTCCCGACCTCTTTTTCCAGGCTTTCTTTTAACAAAGTCGAAGAGTTTACCCTCTTCATAGAACTGCCAAAGCAAGTCTCGACATTCGTTAGTAAAGTGCCTCATACGTTGATGGTAGGCACAATACTTGTTTGGGTTGAGTTTGCCAGTCTCTTGACGGATATTCCGGGGAGGGGAGAGCAACTCTTTCTCCTTCACGTTGTTGTACACAGTATCAATAGATACTATTAGCACCTGGTTCAGTTTCTCCTTCAACTCTGTCCCTTCATTGAATGCCTTCATATTTTTCGGGATTCGATAGCCTGTTCCGCCGGGTTTCTTATTGTTCACCTTCTGATCAGTCTTGTTGCCCCCCAAATTTATTTACAAAGCTTCATGCATGGAGACAAATATGCCTGCTTGGTTTCTGAACTCGGCATAGCTTTTTTGGCATTTCAGACGTACCTCCTTCCATAAATCTGATCCTTTCTTCCACCCGGTCATGATGGCAACAATCTTGGTATCCTCACTAACCGGTTCCCCCTCCAACAATACTTTATCGAACCTTTCCATGAAAGCCCGGTCCGATTCATTGTCGTTTTGTTTCAAATCTGACAATCGGTGTTTCTGGGAAAGATACGATCCTGCAGTTGAAAAGTGTGAGAGGAACTCCCGGCTTAATTGAGCAAACGAATGGATGGATGCTGGAGGCATTGCAGAAAACCACTTGTGCACTAAGTCCCCCAAAGTTAGGGGAAAATTCTGGTATTCGTGGCATCAATAGCCCCGACAGAAATCATATAATCCGAGTACTTTGTCAGGTGAACGGGAGGATCAGTAATGCCTTCATATTGTATGCTCATCGGAAATTGTATCTTCTTCTGGACTGGGGCCTTCAAAATAATTGAAGATAGTGGTGAAGATGGCATGCTGGTCGTCCCAATTCCTCTTTGTAGATCAAGTTGTCCTTGCATGCTCTCCACGGTTTTTCTCAAGCTTGACAACTCATCAAGAGATGCCCCCTGGCTCGGAGGCTGTTCGGCGAGTAAGGATGCATGTCCTTCTGCTCGTCGCAGTCCCTCACTTGGAGGGGGAATTCCCTGAGGCTGCCTCATTTGGTTGCTCACCGTATTTGGCCCTAGGCGCCCAAAGGCAGACCTAGTCAATCTTTCATGTACTGATGGGCGTATTTGCTCGCAAGCTGTTCGCCCATCCCCTGCCCCTGGACGAGCAACTTCCGATTGAAGCTGGGGTCGGCCCAGTCTGTCCTGTGCACTAGGACGAGATGTCCCATGGCTAGACATAGCTGTTCGTCCGTGGGCAAATTTAGTTTGGCCCCCCGTTTGATCAACCATCTTAGCTTTGCCCTTATCTCTTCGATTTTGGGTGCTATTGGCCTCATGTTGCTCGCCCCGAGCAGATCTAGCTCTCACTACTTCAAGTGGTCGAGACCTAGACCTTGCTTGTGAATGTCTAGGCTGTTCTTGTTATCTCTGAATGGCTTGGAGATCAGCAATAGTTTTGGCTAGTTCATTGGGGTTGCTAGCCAATGCCTCTAATTCTGGAGGCATTATGTGAATTGCTGCCGGGGGCCGAGCCCTGTTCGCATGCCGTGGCTCACGGTCCTGATGATCAGCAGATGAGGCTCGAGTTGGGGAGACCCTCATCAAGGGATGTGAAACTTGAGTTTCTTTGGATTGAGGCATCTTGATTTAAATTATCTTCTCAATCTTTGAATCTTCAAATTTGAATTTGAAGAACATCAAGAACACCAATAACACTTTTGTTTGAATCTTCAAGGGTTTCTCAAGGATTTCTTCAAATCTTCAAGTTTTAATTTGAAGTTCTTGATAACCACACTTAACTGGAGGTTCGAACCCCTCCTTCTAACACCAAATTGTTGGTGATCGGTTCTAATCGTGTAGATTAGTAGCTGTTTTAAACCGGTTTTGGGGATCACCAAACAAGATTGTGTGATTGATTACCACCGTAAATGGTAAATTCGATAGTTCGGATAGTAAAATTGTAAATACGAGTATTGAATTCGTATTTATTACGTGTGTGTGTGTTTGTGTGTTTTTTTAGGTGTAAGAGTGTGTGTATTGGAGTATTTATGAATTTGAACTTGTTTTTATTGCAGGAGAACAACTTATTTATACTAATCACCAAGTAGGTGGTGTACATGACTCTTTGACTACCAAGCTTGCATGCTTGACATGTGTCCCTATGACCATGTTTGACCTTATCTAGGCTGAAACTTAATTATAAAGTCTTGTATTTGACCTTATCTCGGTTTCATAGTTGTTCGCCACAGTTTGCTTGTTGGTCCAATTCTTGTATGTCTTCTGTTGAAGTTGTTCGTCCCTTGATTGGGTGGCCCACAAGTTGTTCGCTCGTGTATTCATTATAGGTGTGCCTTTGGACTTGTAATGTTTGGTCGGCAGGCTGATAGGTGTCGTACACTCCATAAACTGATAAGCGCACCACCTTTTGGTATTGTTGTTCGTCATCCATGACCTGGCATATAGTTCATATCCGGTCTCGGGTCTAGGACCTGTTCGCCATAAAGTTGTTTGTTAAGGAGGTTGAGCGTCATATAATATACTTTCCGAATTGATTTATACACTCCCTTTTGATTGGTTTAGGTGTTTTGTTTTATAATCCTCATTTATGCATTAATGTGATATTGATTTGGCGTGTGGATGCCACACTAATGGAATCAAAGTGCGATGATGCATATGATCCATAAGAAAATAAATAATTTAATTTGCACTGCTCTATTCTTGTGGCCCCATAATAATAATAATAATAATAATAATATCCTCCCTACTATTAACATGTGTACATGCTATTTTCATATATATATATATATATATATATATATACTAGTGCTAAACCCGCGATTATCGCGGAACTGTATATAATATTTATGGTAAAGTTATTCATCAATTTTAATAAGTTTTATAAATGTTGTTACTATTATTATTTTATTTATTTAATATTTTTATTGTATTTTTAAAAATGTTAGTTAATAATAAATAATTATATTTCAAGGACAATAAACTATAAATTCATGACATTTATTATTAACCAAAGGTTTAGAAAACAATGCTTACAAATTGCGGAAAATCTCCTTACAAACAACATTTGTTGCGTATTTGGAAGGATTTCTTTTAGAATCAAATGACAAAATCTTCAATCCCCTACTCTATCTAACTCTAGATACTGCAACATAAAGTTGACCATGAGTGAATATAGGCTTGGAAAGATACAATCCAACAATAGAAAATGATTGCCCTTGACTTTTATTTATTGTCATGACAAAACACAGTAGAATTGAAAACTGTCGTCTTGTAAAATTCACCGGCGTTGTAGGATCAAAATTTGTCAATGTCATTCTTGGGATGAAGACTTTATTTCCAATATTCCTTCTAGATATTATTTCAGCCACGAGAATGTGGTTGACAAATTTGGTGACGATCAATCTTGTTCCATTGCACAAACCGAATTTGTGATCAATATTTCTTAGTAACACAATAGACACTCCTTCTTTCAAGATCAGATGGTGATTTGGCATTCCGGAACACCTACATCCTTCTCGAAATTCAGAGGCACAAACATTGTCTGAGCTCAAGTATACTTTAGTATCACCCGGAATCATAGATATAATCTTATCATTTATAGACTCTTCATCTCGATGAGTAGGTGTAAGTATTGTTCTATCCTCAAAGTATTTATGTGTCCTTAAATTATCAATCAAGGATGGATAAATACTTTCGATTATAGATGCAACTGGATCAATGACATCATAAATCAAATTATCTTTCGGAATCTCAATCTCAACTACACCATTTTTCTTATTTCCAATTTTTACATCACCAACTTCCAAAATCCACCTCGAGAAGTTAACAATATCATCATCATTTGAGGATGTGTTGGGATCAGAACTTTGTAATCTCATGTTCTTCGTCAATCCTAAAACCTTAAAATTGAAAACAAATGAGATGTATTTAGTAATTCAATAATTATTTCTTTTAAAAAATATTATTATTTAATAAAATATGCATAAAATACCTTGCAATGATCCAAAAAATATGAAGCATTGATAGTTGAGTGCACAATATCCTATCGACTTCCTTTTGGTATAACAGGAATTATATGTCTGAAATCTCCTCCAAGCACAATGATTTTGCCACCAAAAGGCATATTGCTCATGGTTCCATATGGAGATCTAACAATATCCCCCAAGCTTCTATTCAAAGCTTCAAAGCTTCAAAGCTAAATCTATTAATCATTGGTGTCTCATCCCATATAATAAGTTTTGTCTTCAATAATAGTTTGGACAAATGTGCCCCCTGCTTTATGTTACACGTGGAGGTTTCATCAATATTAAGCGGCATAGCAAATCTTGAATGAGCAATACGTCTGTCGGGCAGAAGTAGAAGTGCTATTCCACTTTATGCAACATTGAGAACAATATTATCTTGCGGAGATCTTTCTCCAAATGAATGTCTTTCCAATTCCACCATATCCGTATAAAAAAAAAAGACTCTTCCTTTTTACAACTAAACAACTTCAAGTATTTCACTAACCACAACTTTTGTTCTTTAGTTAGAGTTGAACTTAACTTGTCATATTCTTCTCCTTGTTCAGACCGATCGTAATTCAATTCTTGGCGAATGTGTTTATTTACTACATCATTCTCAAACTCAAAATCTGGTATTGGCATTGATGCAAATCTACTCAAAGTGGATCCATTAATCTGCAGTAGCTTCTCAATTTCAATTAAAGCCAAGTTTTTCAAGTCTTCACTGTTAAGCTGTAAATCTAGAAAAAAAAATAGAAAAAAATATAATTGTAAAATATTTTTACTACCTAAATCAATTAATTAAAAAAAATGTTATACATGAAATATTTAATGTTCGTCTTCTTTTATAGAGTATATCATCCGCCATACACTTCCACGTCTTTTCGAATACGGTTTCTGGAGAGTTAATTGAAGATGACATGAGAAGAATAACGAATAAGTTCCTTACGTAATGAGCGCTTGCCCAATAAATTGCCTCTTTTATCCCAACAATGTACTCACGATCATCATCCATCAATCCAATTGAATACAAGCATCTTTAAAGGTATCATACAAAGTATCATCAATGGTTCATATCATCTCGTAAGATGTTAATCCCTTACTATAAGGCAGTAAGAGATACAAATAATACTTTTCACCAGCCCCCGGTGGAACACTATATAGTCTTCCCAAAGAAAATTTACTGCTCTTTCTCTTTTCCCACTGGTACTTTTTTCTATCCCAAACATACATCTTTGGAAATTCCACATAAGTCAGCTTCTTTGCATCCTCATCGTCGGTTTTATTTTTATCCATCCACGCCAAGAACATTGATTTACCTGAAGATGGTCTTTCGAGTACATCATCCATGTAACCTTCATCTAAAAAAACAACTCTCTGCTAATTAAGAATATAGAAATCCAATATCATAATCGGTGGATACCTATAATGCATATCGAACTGAAGAGTTCTCCAAACTGCTTCACACGGAGATATGTATCTGCAGTTTACGAAATTTTTCACTTCTTCTTTTTATTTAATTCACCTTTAGTGGCCCCTTCAGTAGCAGTAACCGTATCAGCTCTTTTATTGATATACTTGAACAAAAATACTTGATGGATTTATGCCTATTGCACCACTCAATATTTATATGACCTTGATACCTTCACAACAGTATTGAACTGTAAGAAACCACAAAACGGTTATCCAAATGAACAATGTATTTATCAACAGTGACCCCTGTATTTCTTCTTCTGTACAGTGAGAATCCTTCGTCATCAACAGATGTAATCTCATTATAACTCTTTGAAAAGTTCTTTGAGCAAATGTTGTTGACCATGTAAGGTGAATTTCTTTTTGCCTATCCACAGGGTCTGGGAATCATGTAATCACTTAACAAATTATACAATAATGAATCATCATCTTTATCTGGTATTTCTACATATATGATACAGTCAACATCTTTCGAATTTGAAATTTTATTTTCACAATTCAGAAACAGAAGAATATGAGCATGCAGAAATTCTTTTTTTATTTTTAAAATTCCATTATGTATAGCACTGCATATTCAAAGTGTTTAAGTCAAGTTATATAGTAAAAATATTCAATACAAATGTTAAACTTAATAAATGAATGAATAATATTATGGAACTAAATTTTTTTAAAATTTAAGAAGATAAATTTACATGCATCAAATTTTCCAAAAAAATTGAAGTTCCTTAAAATTCTTCACTATACGATCAAGCTTCATCTTAAGCATTCTGCAGAGAATATCAGGCCTATCTACAGATTCAAGACCTTTCTCATTTAAGAATCTTGAAAGCTCGGGCCATTTTGGATTATAGGTAATTGTGATAAATAAATTTGGATAAGAAAAATACTTACAATTTGTCATGACATCTTGAAAATTTTGAATCATATACCTAGAACTGTCTGTGAAGGATGCGGGCATTATTCTGTTACACGTAGAAGATGGAACTATATCATCTTTATCAACTGCAATTTTTATGTCATCCACTTTGGCTGATCTAAGTTTAACTTGATTTAGTTTTATTAAAAATAACCTTTCTGCCCGTAGATAGGAATAGAGTATTGAGTTCATTATGATGATCGTGTATTCTAAAGGAAAAGAATTCTCGCATTGTGGGTCTAATTATTTTTCTTGTTGTAAAACCAACATCATTATGAACCACATCAAGCCTATAATCATCCTCGTCATATAGGAACAATAAAGAATACTGCAGTGGAACATAGGATGGATGCAGTTTGCTTATTCTTATTAATTCACCACTACACGTCTTAAGAATCATATCTTTTTTTTCTATAGTTGCATCAATGGCCCCTAGAATAAGAGCTGCAACCTCAAGAGTTGTTAGAAGGTTATAAACTCATCCATCCGAGCTCTTTCTTTTTACCAAATGCAATCTCAAAGATGGTTCAATTCCATACATAATACTTTCCTTTGCACTGCGAAATTGCATTGTAAATGGATAAAAGTATCCACTATCCTCTTAAATTCACCAAAATACTATCATTCAACATTTTATTTTTATCCTTTGATCACTTGCTGTTCAAATAAAATAATTGGAGTGATTAGTAAAATAAAGTTTAAAAAATTAATATATTACTCCCTCCGTCCACGAAAAGTATGCTCACTTGTTTGCACGTGGTTTAATGCAATATGTTGGAGGATATTTAGGGGTCTTGTGAGGTCAGTTTATGAATAAATTTATTATTTATGGTAAGTATGCATAAAAACATTACCATAAACAATTACTATATTCATAAACGGACCTCACAATACCCTATAATACCCTCCAACATATCGCATTTAACCACGTGCAAAAACATGAACATACTTTTCATGGACGGAGGTAGTATATGATTTGGGCAACTAAAAATATATAAAACATAAGTAATATGTTATAATATGTATCGCATAATAGAAAATTCAATAAGTAATAAATATATTACCTCCATCTCAAAATTCGGAGGTACAAACACTATCTGAGCTCATTTATACTTTAGTATCACCTGAAAGTATAGATAGAATCTTATCATTTATACACACCACATCTCGATGTGTAGGTGCAAGTATTTTTCTATCTTCAAAATATTTATGTGTACGTAAATTATCAATTACAGATGTATAACTACATTGTATTATAGATATAATTGGGTCACTAACATCGTAAATTAAATTATCTTCTGAAATCTTAATTTCAGTAAAGCCATCATGACTATTTTCAATTTTTCCATCAACCACAAATTCACCAATATTAGATAAATATTTAATATTTTTGCAGCAGACAATTCGTGCTCAAACAATTAGCTAATATATAGTAGTCCATGAAGAAAAATAATTTTAGATCTAATACAGGGATTAATAGTTTTATAAAGAGACCTTCGACAGGTTGGACTTCGTTAATCTTTGTGGAGTATAAATGTTTAAGAGAGAAGAAAGTATTTTTTACACTTGTATGATATGTGATCCAAATCGTCTGCAGTATAATATATAATATAATAATAATGATCGGTGCACATAAATTAAAAACTATGAAATAAAACTATAAAAAAATTGTTGAGTGAGTGCATTGTGCACCAGGTGCATATAAGAGTGCGCCAAAATTCAATAAACACGCGAAAAGCTGAAATATTAATAATATATAAAAATTTATTGTTCAATGCAATTTATTGCATTTAGTACGTATACATACTTACTAAATGATTCATAATTTGATATGAAATATTTCACAAATTTTAATACTATACAATATTATATATGAGATTGGCCAACTCTAACACATTTCATATTTTTTTAGTAATTAATTTATTGAATATCAAATTTTATGTCTTTCACAGTTTTGCATGGGCAATTATATAGATTGTCATGGTGATTCAATTTATTTATCTTCAATCCACATGAAGGAATAAATAAAAACCCCAACATTATTTAGATAAAATTAGTTGGAAAAATCTTGGACAGCTTTATATATATATAAAAAAACCCAACATTATATAGATAAAATTAGTTGGAAAAATCTTGGACAGCTTTTTATATATATATATATATATATATATATATATATATATATATATATATATTGTTTATCTAACCGAATATGATCGTTCTTTAATAAGTGTTGTTTTTTTTTTTTTAGCGCAATCATGCTTAGCTCATATTATTGCAAGAACATAAAGTGTTCGGAAGCCCATCCACAAACGACGGAGGGTCATTCCAACAATGAGAATCCTCATAATAAATTGAAGATCTCGCAATTTCGTGAGCCAACGAGTTGGCATCCCGTTTAACAAAAGCCACAGAATAATTAACCAAATCTCTAAGCAGGTCTTTGCATCTATCCACGTAGTCTCCAAACACGGAATTATAGCTCCCTTCGCGCTTAATCGCATTAACCACCACCTGTGAATCGCCTTCAATAATCACATTATCATACCCTAATTCTCTTGCCCAAGAAATTGACTCCATGAATCCCCATGCTTCGCCAGTGTCTACATCAACCATGCCCGAAAACCAATGCGTCTTCGCACGCAAAAAAAGGCCGGTCGAGTCTCTTGCCACCATTCCAATGCCAGTCTTCATCTCTGCCTCAAAGAATGCAGCATCCGAATTTACTTTAATCGTCCCCATGGGGGGAGGATGCCACGCATGGCATTTGTTACGATTATCCACCAGACCCGGTATACTAGATGAAATCATCGTCTGAGATTCGGTCCATTCTAGCAACAGTGTCGCAGCAGCATAGACAGCTTCTACTGCTGTTCGATGGTAATTATTCCATACCATCGAGTTCCTTTCTTTCCAAATTTGCCACAGAATCATAGCGAATTTTGCTCCTACATTTCTCTCCCCGTCGTCCAGCATACCAAACATAACTTCCAGCAGACTATCAGAACGATTAATCACAGCCTCAAGCTTCGTACGCAAGCCTGAAACATCCCAACACTCTAATGCAAACCGGCAATTGAAAAACACATGCCATGTGTCCTCGAGTTGATTCTCACAAAATAAACAATTTTTATCCGCCACCACTCGCTTTGAAAACAGATTTACCTTATGAGGGAGGCAATTCCTACACAATCTCCAAAGACAATCCCGGACTCTTGGCGGAACTTTCATACCCCATAAGAGCTTCCATCTACCTTCCACCTCTAACGAGTGATCGAAGACTAAGGAAGCAGCTCTGTTGTATCCCGACTTCACAGTGTAGTTGCCATGTTTTTCAAAGTGCCAAATTACTCTGTCCTTGACACCCCTAGGAGGCAAAGGTGTTTTGAGCACTCTGCAGACATCCTCAGGATCTAATAACGCATCAAGTTGCTCGACATCCCATGTATTAGTGTCACCCAAAAGTAGCTCTTGAACCCTCATTCCATTGTATCCGCCTGGACATGGAGAGCGTATACTAAAATCTTCATCATCATTTAGCCACGGGTGTTCCCATACCGAAACACTACTACCATCACCAACTTTCCAACGAACTCCCCTGCGAAGGAGGTCTTGACTTGCAAATATGCTTTGCCATGTGTAGCTAGGATTATTACCCAAGACCGCATCAAGAAAACCACTTCGAGGAAAGTATCTTGATTTTAAGACTCTACACACCAACGCGTTAGGTTCCGTAATCAATCTCCATCCCATTTTGCCCAGGAGCGCAATATTGAAAAGATGAAGATCTCTGAACCCTCTCCCTCCAGCATCTTTCCGAACACAGAGCTTTTCCCACCGCATCCAGTTGACTCCCTTTTTTTCATCCGTGCTACTGCCCCACCAAAATTTGTTCAACATAATATGAAATTCATCCAGCAGCGTCGAAGGTAGCAAGAAAGTAGTCATACAGTATGTAGGAATGGCCTGAGCAGCGGCTTTTATAAGAATTTCCTTCCCCGCTTTCGATAACTTCTTGCTTCTCCAGGATTGCAACTTCTTCCACAATCTGTCCTTTAAATACATAAAAACCTCCCTTTTCGATCGGCCAACCAGGGAAGGCAATCCCAGATAACGACCCGTATTCAGGGGATTCTGAATGCCCATGATATCTTTTAACTCAGCTTTACGGGCCTCTTGTACATTGTTGCTGAAAAATATACCTGACTTGGCGAAATTTATAGCTTGCCCAGAAATTGCTTCGTAATCATTCAGGACATTCTTCAGAGCCAAACATTCTTCTGGGGTTGTTCTACAGAAAAGCAAAGAGTCGTCTGCAAACAATAAGTGACTAATAGCAGGTGCAGTGCGACATACCTTGTGTCCATGAAGCACATTGTTAGAAATAGCAGCGTTGAGAGCTGTAGAAAGCCCCTCCGTACATAAGATAAACAAATAGGGAGATAGTGGGTCCCCCTGACGAAGGCCCCTTCCTGGGACAATAGGACCTACATTATCTTCATTCACTTGAATCGAGTATGTCACCGACCTCACGCACATCATCATCCAGGACACCCATTTTTTTGAAAAGCCCAGCTTCCTCAAAATATGTTCGAGATACACCCAACTCACACGGTCATAAGCCTTACTTATATCAATCTTGATCGCCATATCGCCCCGTCTTCCCGTCCTTCTATTTTTCATCGCATGTATTGCTTCGAAAGCAATAACCACATTATCTTGAATAGCTCGACCTGAAACGAAAGCCGATTGGGCTTTGTCTACCAAACCCGGTAACACCTCCTTTAATCTATTGCATAAAACCTTGGATATTATCTTATACACCACATTGCACAAAGATATAGGTCGCAAATCTCGTACCGTTTCAGGTGTGTCAACTTTAGGAATTAGCACCACATTAGTTGTGTTAAGATCAACAGGAAACTGACCTTCATTTAGCCACCGGACTCCCTCCTCAACCACATCCTTTCCGACAATGTTCCAACACTTTTGGAAGAACGCCGGGTTGAAACCGTCTGGCCCCGGGGCTTTGTCTGGATGCATCTGTTTAATGGCCTTCTTGAATTCTTCCTCAGTGAAGTCTCTAACCAACGTCTCATTTTGTGTCTCCGTAATCACGGTCTGGACCGTATCAATGAAACTTGTTTCGATCTCGTTACTGCTCGCGGAGGTGAAGAGCTCCTTAAAATAGGTACCAATCAAATCGCATAAACCCGGTTGGCCTTCCACCCAAATTCCCTCATCATTTTGTAATTTGACAATCTTGTTTCTCTTCTTTCTGGTTGATGTTGATTGGTGAAAAAACTTCGTGTTCAGATCTCCTTCCCGGAGCCAAAACACCTTTGCTCGTTGCCTCCAAAAAGCTTCCTCCTGGACTAGAAGTTTGCCCAGTTCCGTCTTAGCCTCTATTAATTTAGATCGGGCCAATCTGGATGTCGTCCCTTGGAGACTCTCAACATACTCTTCCAACTCTCTTTTTCTCGTCCTGAATTTGGAGTCAGCTATATTTCCCCAATTACCAAGCAGCTCACCCATCGCATTAATACGCGCCATAAATGATAGATCATGAAAACCTGTCCAACCGCGTGCGACCACACCTTGAAGTTCAGTTTCGAGCAACCATCTATTTTCAAATTTAAATTTCCTCCCATACCGTCTCGATGTCTTAGGTGCGGTATCCAACAAAAGTGGGCTGTGGTCCGATACTGGGGCAACTAAAGTCTGTAGTAAAACATTTGGAAACTTCAGGTGCCATTCCGGCGTAGCCATGGCTCTATCCAACCTCTCCTCTACCAAGTTGTCCGTCGTATTACCCCTCGACCAAGTAAACTGATTTCCACGTAAGTAAATGTCCGAAAGTCTACAGTCTACAACCGTCTCTCTAAAACCCCTATACAACCATTGTGGGTGCTGAACCCGCCCTCTTTTATCCTCCGGATTCAATAAATCATTAAAGTCGCCAATAACTACCCAAGGCAGTCCATCCACATTTGATAAGTTTCGCAATAAATTCCAGGATAAATGTCTTCTATTGCGTTCAGGGTATCCGTAGTACCCTGTAATCCGCCAATTCCCACTATCATCGTTAACAAGCATATCTATATGGTTGTTGGAATAGCTCAAAACAGAAGACATTATTTTATTATTCCATAAGACGGCAATACCGCCACTTCGACCCACACAGTCAGTAGAAAGACAATTGGCAAAATTAAGATTAACTCTCAGGGCTTCAAGCCTTACACCAAATGACAAAGTTTCAAAAAGGAAAAGCATATCCGGGCGTCGTACCCTAACAAACTCTTTCAGCGTCGGAATTGTAGGGCCAGGGCCCAAACCCCTACAATTCCAGCTTAGTATAATCACAATTCCCGGCAAGCCCCAATGCCGGGACTTGCCGATAAAAAATAATCCATGTCTTCATCTTCCTTTTCCACGCTTTCTGCATTTTTGTTTTTCTCAACATGTGCCTGGAAATTGTCCACTAAGTTAGACGTGGAGACATTTTCCATATTCAATAGAGCCAGCCGCTTTCTTTTTTTAATTTCATTAAGAGCAATATCATCATATTCCAGCTCATCTGTTTTTGACGAAACTTCAAAACAAGGATTATTGGCAACAGTATTAGGAAAGTCAACAGTATTCTTTCCATAATTGTGCCGTGCAGCTTCATCACCTATAATCAAGGGATTCTCCATATTTCCACCAATTCTTTCCGTAATTATAGGATTCCGAAAATCCCCTTGATTTTCGGATTCGGTTCCCTCAGAATTTGGAAACCCGTCATCAGCGCTGTCGTCACGTAGCCATTGATTTCCTTCCTGAAACGAACTCCTCCGATCACTGGCCCTAATGTCGCCGTCCCAATTACGGGGGACGTTACCATCAGCGCTGTTGAATAGCACATCACAATAATTCTCCGAGTGGCCGAGTTTACCACAAATATAGCAGAATACCTGGAGGCGCTCGTATTTGAAGAACACAATAGTTGACCGGCCCGCCACATTCATCTTTCGACTCTTCTTTAAAGGCACATTAATGTCAATCTCCACCCGTATCCGCATATACTTCATCCATGGAGATCCTCTGTTGCTTGGATCATAGTCTAGAAATTTACCAATGTAATTCCCAAGTGCTTTTCCCACGCTTTCCGTAAATGTTCCATAGGGCAGTTTGTGTATCTGCACCCAGAAAGCAATAGTTGACAATGGAACTTGGTCCGGGATTTCCCCCACTTTCAATCTGTGTGTTATCAGAACATGGTTACCAATATTTCATGGTCCCCCCTCAATGACCCGCTTCATGTCCATCATATGAAAAAATTTAATCAAGAGGCGTCCGCTACCAATGTCCCGGATTGAAACCCCTTTTTTAGGTTTCCAGATTCCGGCCAACCGTCCCTTGGCCACGTTCATATTGATGGATTGGTCCGTGAGGAACTTCCCAATCAGACAAAAATCAGAATTTGGATCATCCGTAGTAAGACCCTCCAAATTAATCACCAACTCATCCTCCTCTTCCATGATTCAGAAAGAGAAGATGATCAAAACTAAATCGGAACACAGCCTTGGAAAATAAAAGCCGAAACTCTCAACAATGGAGAGAACACACACAGGCCAACAAGCGGCCAAGACAGAATAAATAGAAAAAACAAACCCTACAACCAGGGAAAACCTAAATTCTCTATATGGTAGGCGCCCAAGATATCACTAAACGATCATGTATCCGGATGGCGTTGATGTTCCTACCCCATAGCACATTTCTTATATGATAGGTAATGAAAGACCCAAGAAAAATTGAAAAAATGGTTTCCTATAATAAGTGTTGTTGAATGATTTGTTTTTACTTGTTCACTAAATTTATATATTTTACTTTACATGTAAATATATTGAAGTATGAAGTTGGGATAATAAGTTTTCGGTCTTATCCATCATTTGCTTGAATTGTTTTTCTTATTAAAACAACCGATAATTTAGCTAGTTATTAGTAAATTAGCTCGTGATTAGCAAGAGTCAATTTAAAGTTTAATAAAATGCATTGATTGGTTCTGATTTTACAAATTACAAAGATATGGTAGACCGACATTAAATGTATATATTGAATCTCCATGAATAAACAAATTAACATAATCAGTGTAAAGATTATTATTTTTAATATAAATTTGTGTTTAAATAGAAGATGTCTAATATATAGGTAGTAATAGTTGAACATTCTTTATTCATATTTAAATCAATGAAGATAAAACATTAATGGTAAAAATTTAATTATTCGTAATGAATTTTGTTATAAAAGATATTCACAATATGTTAAAGCGTATGTATAGAGTGAAATTGGTTCATATATGAATTATTGAAGAGTATTGTTTTCATTAAAGAGTATTAATTATTTTCACTGGAGAGTATTAGTTGTTTTCATTAAAGAGTGTCTTAGTTTATTTCCAGTAATCAACTAATACTCTTCAGTGAAAAAATTAATATCTTTTAGTAAAAACAATTAATACTCTTTAGTGAAAACAACTAATATTTTTCAATGATTCATGTATAAACCATTTTCACTCTATAATTTGTCTATGGTAAAAAGGTAAAAAGAAAAAAAACATTAAATCTTAAAAGAATAAAATTAATATGACATATTTTTTATACATGAATTCCATTAAAAAATAAAACAATTCTTATCTAATAATGTAATATATAAAAAATAATATTAATGTGAAATTGAATTTTTTTAGATGAGATTGAAGTCTATCATTCCTATTCTATATTGGATGATGCAAAATAATAGGATACGGTCAACTATATAATTGATGTACTTAAGTCAAATATATAATTAAGTTAAGTTTATATATAGATTGATATATGACTTGTTAATTAAATCACATGTTTTATAAAGAGTTCATTTTTTCTAATATACAAATTATCAATATCTTAAAATAGTCGACTATTCTAATTAAAATTAATATCTTAATTATAGGAATGATATTTTCAAAAAAATCTAAATTAGAGGAAGTTAATATATATATAAAAAAATTATTTAAATAATTAGATGAGAATGAATTTGTATAATAGATAAAGTCTATCATTCCTATTCTATATTCAAATTCCATAGATAAAATAAATTTCATGCATTCTAAGTCATCATAATAAAAATACATGTTTAATAAAGAGTTAAATATTCTTAATATAACATTAATTTCAATTTTTATAGACTTAATTATCATATTAAATTAGTCAACATTTCCTAATATAAGTAGTCTTTTACCAATAAGTTTAAATTGATGTAAATAAATAAAGTATATAATTTTAAATTTATTTATGTATATACAACATTCATACGGAATTGGAAGTAATTTTTTTTTTTAAAGATATCCACCATCGAAAAATATATGAGACCAAGTCAAAAACAAATTTAAAAAGAGTAAATTTTTTTCTAAAAAAATCGAATGATCCTTCATCATCTTCGAAATTAAAAAATATATATTAATCATTACACTAATATATCAAGTAATTTCTATTTTTTAAAAGATATCCACCATCCAAAAATTAAGGAATATGATATATATACTTACGAACATAGAATATATGAGATCAAGCCAAAAACAAATTTAAAAAGAGTCAATTATTTTCCTAAAAATTTTAAACCATTTTCATCATCTTCGAAACTATTTTTTTTTTATTATTTATAGAATAATATTTAATATACATTGAATTTTAAATTATACATTAACATAGAATTGCAATCAAATAAAGAATATTATTTATAGAATTGTAAATAATACATTGAATTGTAAGTAATGAATTACAATGTTGGAAAATAATATACACTGACAATTTTAAATAAATCTAATTTTTAACATATAATCAACTATTCTTCATCTTCACAATAAAATTGATCTTCCACTTCATCTTCATTTTAAAAATTGATCATCCACTTCATCTTCATTGTTAATGTCCAATCCTAAAAAAAATAAAATAAAAAATTCACACTATAATGATTTTCATACGAATAAAGTAAAATTAAACAATAATTAGTAAAAAAAAACAACAACAACATGTAGAGATTTGTATTCTGCCAAACCACAAAAAAATAAAAAAGTGATTTTAAGGAAATGATCATTAGTAGAAGAGATTAGACAAAATATGAAGATTAAATTCATACAACGAAACTATAAAAAAATATAAAATAAAACATAAATACCTTATGATGAAGATCCTGCAAAAAAGAAATATGAAGATTGAATATATTGAGATGAAGATCCTGCAAAAATTAGACGAAAGGAGAATCAATATAGAACTTCATAGCAAAATTGAAAAAATAATAAAAAGAAGAAAGAAACGAATTAAAAACTATCGAATGTATGATGAGAATATGAAAGATATAAACTATCGAATGTAGAATATGAGAAATATTTTTTAGAGAATTTGGTTATTTCTTTGGAGTGATTATTGTAATTGATTTTTTGTTGTGTCAGATAGATGATATATATAGAGGAGATGTGAAAAAATCAACGGTCAAGATTAGATTAGATTTTAAGATTCAATGGCTGAAAATAGTTTTTAAAGTCAATTAATTGAGTGAATGAGAGAAGATATTTTTAAAATAGAGGTTTGTGGACTTGCCACCACGTAGGCTTAAAAAACTTTGTCTTTACAGTATACTAAGATATATATATCTATCGATTAATCCATCTAAATATTAAAAAATTAAAAAATACGGGATCCTCGTGGTGGCCATTTTCATCCATCCCCAACAAACAATTTTTTTTTTTCACCCCCACCTACCACTACTACAGTACCATCTCCCACCTTCCACGCACTGAAATTACCCCAAAAAATATTTCTTAACCATTATACTCCCCATTCACCCACCCCAAAAAGTAAATTACTAATAATAATTTTTTATGTTTTCCAGTAATAAATACAGATTTTGTACTACTTTTTAGGGTTGGAAAAATATCTTTTTAATCGTCATGTATATATCCACCTACTGCGCTTCCTCGTCAAAGTCGTCATCATCCATTCTCAGAGCTTGCCGAGTTCGCTCAGCTTCCTCTCTCTCTTCCCCAGTTAAGCATTCCTTCTCCAGGAACTCGCCGTCGAACATCAGCTACCGATCGCTGAGCTTCTCGTCGGCGTTCCGTTCGCTATCGTGTGCTGCTCCGCGGTGGAGTCACAGACTTGACTGGAGGTCGCCAGTTAGTCTTAGAGCTCAGATCAGAAGTGCATCACCTGTTCTCGAAAGCTTCGAGCGCAAGATCGCTACCATGGGTATGATGACTGATTCGAGTTGAATTATGATCTGTTGGACTATTGGTATCTATTCGCTTTGTCTTATCTTCATCTTGGATATTCGATTCTGGATTCCGGATTCTTGATTCCTTCTTGTTCTCCTTTTCGATGGCTTAGTAAAAGTGCTCCATTTTTTTTTCTTTTTTCATTTTGCACGAACTCAAAATTCTCATTGCAGTTAAGAGTTGCTAACTGTGTCTTCAGTGCTTGAGATTGTGAGGAAAATATATATGTAATAATTTCTTTGAGTCTCAGACTATCAATCACTGTTGTTTCAAGCGAACATTGTATTTTGATAGATTTATTCGAGATTAGTGAATAATATTATGCAGAATTGTGATAGTGGATCTATGTTTGTAGGTTTGTGCTTATCTCTATGTAGGAATTGTGTATTCAAAATTCACAAGTAAACTGATGATTGATTGTTCTTATTTCTTGTAAAGTTTATCTATTGTAAACTATTAAATGCATGAGTCATTTGGGATCATCTGTGTACAGATTATTTGTTAGATATTTATTGTTCATTTGATTGGGATCTATTATCCTGAAGGTTCCTTGCCTTGATAAGTTATAATCACTAAAATGACATTGTGGCAAAAATGTTTGATTGTTATTTTTTTAAGGTTCAGTAAGGTAATATAATCATGGATACTACTAGATTAATATGCATGATCTCTAGGAATTTTAGGTGCAAGTGATTCTATATTCAAATATTGTGGATGTTAAATGCAATTCATTCTTAATTCTTAAATTGTTGCTATTTTAATTAGTCAGTAAAACTAACATAGACTTAGAGCCTTCAAGCTGAACTATTTCCTTTATAACTCAAATAAATTGCATCCCTGTTTTTTTACCGTCTCTCTAATATTTTGTTAATAATTTGTTGGAGATGTGGAGTTTGATTGTGTGTGAAGATCTGCTGGTCATTTTGATTTGTTTAAATATCTTAAATTTTTAAACGATAAATTGTCAGTCTCATGGAAAAAATACTTTGCATGAATTGCTTCTTTATCAAGTTGGTCTTTGATCATTTTACCATGAAGAGAGTTGGGGGTGCCATTTCCTGTTTCCGTGCACATGATGTCATTTTGCCAGTTTTTGGTGATCATTATGTATATATGTTCATGCTTTGATTATCTTGTCATTTTAATGACCATTCACCAATACATGCAGCCTCTGAACATCCTTACAATGGAATACTATCTGGTCTTCCCAAGTCTGGAGGTGGTGAATTTGGGAAATTCTATAGCCTTCCTGCTCTGAACGATCCTAGAATTGGTAAGTTTGTAATTCTTGAAACTAATTGATTTCAGTGTTTCTTTTGTGGTTTTGTCTGGCATCTCAAGTATATATGAGACATATGAAAGATTATTTGGTAATGTCGTTGGTGTTATTCATACTTTAACATCTGTGTGAACTGCGTAATTATAGACTATTTGTTTTTTTTTTATAATAAAACACCTACTTCATATCATGCATTTTTATCGTCTTATAATATCTTCATTTTCATGTTTGATGTTAATGTGTTAATGTCACCTTTAGTGAGATGAGCTCATCATGTTCCTTAAGTAAATTGTATCTTGTTGCAGACAAGCTTCCGTATTCTATTAAAATTCTCTTAGAGTCGGCAATACGAAATTGTGACAATTTCCAAGTCACCAAGGACGATGTGGAAAAAATCATTGATTGGGAAAAATCTGCCCCCAAGCAAGTGGAGATCCCATTTAAGCCAGCCCGTGTTTTGCTACAGGTGAGATGAATAAGAGATGATCTTGGTGATGCGGTTATGCTATTACAACAGCTTTATCTAAAAGCTCTTTGACTTGTATTGGTTATAATTATATTTTTTTTGGCTTTTGTCCTATAGGATTTTACTGGAGTTCCAGCAGTGGTTGACCTTGCTTCTATGCGGGAGGCTATCAAGGATCTTGATAGTAACCCAGACAAGATCAATCCTTTGGTAAATATCTTTTCTTTTTTACAATTATCTTCTAGCAATAGCCAACATACTCGGCTATAGATAGTTCTTTTAAGCATATGTTATATTTATGTGCAATATTGAGAGAAACAGGAAACTATACAAGTGTTTATTTTCAAAGTCCTATGTGTGTGAACAATCATATTTATGGGCATTGCCTTGTAAAACTTCCTTGACTTACTGGCATCCTGATGGTTTTTTTCATTTTTTTTAAACGATGTGTCCAGGTTCCTGTAGACCTTGTCATCGACCACTCTGTTCAAGTTGATGTAGCCAGATCAGAAAATGCCGTGCAGGCCAACATGGACCTTGAATTTAAGAGAAACAAAGAGAGGTTTGCTTTTCTAAAATGGGGGTCCACAGCCTTCCGCAATATGCTGGTTGTTCCTCCTGGTTCTGGCATTGTCCACCAGGTATAGTCTAGCTTGGTATAGTTTCTCCTTCTTTTTAATTTGTCTATGGTATAATAAATATTAGCTTGATATTCCAGATGTACCTGTTTACAACACTTGTAATATATAGGAGTGAGTAATATATTACATGAACACTTGTAATCATACTGTTTGACATTAAATGCCTTGCGATTTTTCAGGTAAATCTTGAGTATCTTGGACGTGTTGTTTTCAATACCGATGGCATTCTGTACCCTGATAGTGTGGTTGGTACCGATTCTCATACCACCATGATTGATGGACTGGGTGTTGCTGGATGGGGAGTTGGAGGAATTGAAGCCGAGGCTGCAATGCTTGGCCAGGTAACATTGCTTTTTTATCTTTACAAGAAAAGTTTATAATTAATACTTAATTGTGTTGCTAATTCTCCATGTATGCATAAGTTTACTCGTTAGTAAAAATAGTTTGCAAAATGTTTGTTCAGATTTCTGAATCAGATGCATTGTGGGTTTCTTTTTGTTGGGTAATCATTTAAAGAAAATTTCAATGCTAGCTTAATCTTGTGCCACGCATTTTGCTAAATTCGCATTTTTATCTGGAGTTCTGGTTTCTTTCTGTTTGCTGTATTATTGTATAAAGTATCAGTTCTTTTACTTTTTACTTTTCTCATACTGTTTAGTATCAATGTTTTTCTCCTCCTAAATGCTAGCCAATGAGCATGGTTCTGCCCGGTGTTGTTGGTTTTAATCTATCTGGAAAACTGCGCGATGGGGTTACTGCAACTGATCTGGTTTTAACTGTAACCCAAATGTTAAGAAAACATGGCGTCGTTGGGAAGTTCGTTGAGTTTTATGGTAATTCTCCTATTACTGACTGTTTCTATATTTCTTTCATGGTGGACAAGTGATATATTCATTTCCACATGTATAGGTGAGGGTATGGGCAAGTTATCATTGGCCGATAGAGCTACTATTGCAAATATGTCTCCTGAGTATGGGGCAACCATGGGGTTCTTCCCTGTTGATCATGTAACACTAGAGTATCTGAAGTTGACTGGAAGAAGTGATGACACGGTTGGTTGCATTTCCTTATGTTTCACATTTTAATGTTAAAAAATATGTCCACAAGATTTGAGTCTTTTGACTGCAAGGATAATGGTGTTTCTTTCTTTAACTTTAACTTCGGTAGGTAGCAATGATTGAGGCATACTTGCGGGCCAACAAAATGTTCATTGACTACAATGAGGTACAACTTACAACTTTTTATTTGTTATTCGTAGATAGTGGGTAATGAGCACCGTACTTATGGTTTGCTCTCATAATACAGCCTCAACAAGAGAGAGTGTACTCATCTCATCTGGAGTTGGATCTTGCTGATGTTGAGCCTTGTATTTCAGGACCCAAAAGGTATGCTTAATAAATTCTTTTAATTTCTGGCCATGTGATATTTCTTACTCATCATTTATAAAAAATCGCTATTCTCCTCCACCTCTCTCCCCCTCCCTTCCTCTTCATCTCTTTCTGAATAAATGGGTTCTTATGTGTAATACAGACCTCACGATCGGGTTCCTCTGAAAGATATGAAATCTGATTGGCATTCGTGTCTCGACAGTAAAGTTGGGTTCAAGGTAAGATACACACTTCCGTGATCTCTCCAATTGATTCATTTCTAAACATGATTATGCATGACTATTGTATTATGTAAAGAGTGCCAAAAAGAAAAAAAGGAGCAGAGTGCTTTGATATTGTAGTATAAACCATTTTTGTTTATTTACTGTTTTATAATCTTCTGTTTTAATTTTATTGATTTATTGCAACCTACTTGTGTTTATTCATGCAGGGATTTGCTATACCAAAGGAACAGCAAGAAAAAGTTGTAAAGTTTTCATTCCATGGGCAGCCTGCAGAACTCAAGCATGGAAGTGTTGTTATAGCGGCTATTACAAGTTGCACAAACACATCAAACCCAAGTGTCATGCTTGGAGCTGGTCTTGTTGCAAAGAAGGCATGTGAACTGGGGTTAGAGGTTAGTATCATAACTGTAGCTGTAGTTGTTTATTATTATTTGTTCTTTTTTATTTAATTGTAGCTGATTGCACTTTGACTGTGACATTTTCTTAGACTACATTTTCTGATGTATAGTCTGATGATCACTGGACAGGTAAAACCATGGGTGAAAACAAGTCTTGCCCCGGGGTCTGGGGTTGTAACAAAATATTTGCTCCAGAGGTAAAATATTTAATGTTACTGGATATCATATGATCTTCTTTTCTCCTGCTTTGGATCAGGTGATCCAGTACCATTTTGGTTCATTACAATTTTCTCATTTGCCTCTTGTAGTGGCTTGCAACCGTATTTGAATCAGCAAGGCTTTAATATTGTCGGTTATGGTTGCACAACTTGTATTGGGAATTCTGGTGATCTTGATGAATCAGTAGCTTCGGTGATTGCTGATAATGGTATATTTCATAACGGTGGCCCTTTGACTTTATTGATAAATTTGTTTAGTGATTTTTTATGCCTCTTCATTAGGGAGTGTCACAGTGATCACTTGAGCCTTGTGTCATCTGGTATATCCTTGAATCATTAACACAAAATAATAACTTCAATGCTAATTTAAAAGAGGATGTTTCTTATATTATGAAAAGTGCATACTACTTAAAAGTATAGAACAGATAAAAATAATTTCAAGATTGTGTTGAAATTATAGTGGTTGATTAGGATTGTAGTGTAAAGAAAATTGCTTCCACATTTTTCATGGACCCAGATTGTGTACCCAGACGCCTGGGATCTGGATCATGCGAACTGGGTTGCAGAAATGGTTGCCGGGGGGGGGGGGGGGGGTTGTACAAGTAATCTTTTTGGTTCGTACTATTGGATAAATTGAACAATTATTTTGTTATACACATCACATTGCAATGGTTTATCCTAAAGTTGTGGTCCAGACTCAGAAATTATTTAACGGGTAAAGTTGTTGAACTTTATAATGCATTTCATTGAGTTAATAACACACCCACAAGTTATTGACATCAACTAACCAAAAATATATTTATGTTTTGACTAAAACTTGTGTAAACCCCAGCACGTGAACTCGGTTTCAAGTATCAGAATTATGTATACACTCTTTCACAGTTATGCATATCCACTATCACTGTTTAAAAGAATACTTCAATTTTTAAACAGTATGTATACATAACAGTGGTACTTAAAAAAAGAGTTCACGTGAACTCGGATCACAAGAGACCTACTCTTATGATTTTTATTTACACAAATATAAAATTGAACCTTTATTACCATCTTACTTGGATGAAAGGAAATGGCAATTCTATTATTAATGAGGGATATGAAAAATGCAGATCTTAGTGAAATAAATATTGTTTTATATTTGACTATGTGTTTCTTTGTGGCACGACGTGCAGTGACTTGTAGTTATAGCCATCTTATTCTGCTGAGAACCTTATCAACATAGATGTTTACTTTAAATTGTTCCAACTTCCATGTCATTTTTATCGATACATATTGCTGACTCACTTTGCTTTGATTTACCAGACCTTGTTGCTGCTGCTGTCCTCTCTGGAAATAGGAACTTTGAGGGTCGTGTTCATCCTTTGACCAGAGCTAATTATCTCGCTTCACCTCCATTAGTTATGGCTTATGCGCTTGCAGGCACGGTATGCTTCAGATTTCTATTAGTACATTCTATATTAACGCAACCAATCATAGCTATTTTACATAAATTATAGTCTCGCCCAGATATAATTGAGTATATTATTAGTTAATTTTCTCATATGCCGATCACCTGAAATTTTGCTATCAGATGTCAAAATCTCAGTAATGTTAGTATATAATATGTCATGGAATATTCATTTGATGGATTTTGAGGCAGATATAAATTATGTTGATTTATGTTTAATGCTGCATTTTGTCATCTTAGTTGGGCCAGGGTTTCTGAGTGAAATCATTTGATGCATTCTGAGTGTTCTGTTTAATGCTGCATTTTGTCATCTTAGTTGGGCCAGGGTTTCATCAGAACCCTATTCCTGATGTGTCCTTCTGTTCCTGTGTTTTCCAGGTTGACATTGATTTTGAGAAAGAGCCAATTGGAATCGGAAAAGATGGAAAAAGTGTTTATTTCAGGGATATCTGGCCCACCACTGAAGAAATCGCACAGGTAACTTTTGCTTTGCTTGTTTAGCATTTTATTTATACAGATATACTGATCTGACTAAAGTTGAAATTATACTCGCATAGGTTGTTCAATCTAGTGTTCTTCCTGATATGTTCAAGAGTACTTATGAGGCCATTACAAAGGGAAATGAATTTTGGAATCAGCTATCTGTACCTTCATCAAGTCTATATGGTTGGGACCCAAACTCAACATACATCCACAAGCCTCCATATTTCGATGGCATGACAATGGACCCACCTGGTCCCCGTGGGGTGAAGGATGCATATTGCTTGCTGTTGTTTGGAGACAGTATTACTACTGATCACATCTCTCCTGCTGGAAGTATCCAAAAGGACAGTCCTGCAGCAAAGTATTTGATGGAGCGTGGTGTTGACCGAAGAGATTTCAACTCTTACGGCAGCCGTCGTGGCAATGATGAGGTGATGGCTAGGGGTACCTTTGCCAATATACGGATAGTAAACAAGTTGCTGAATGGAGAAGTGGGCCCAAAAACTCTTCACATTCCAACGGGGGAGAAACTGTCTGTTTATGATGCTGCAATGGTAAGATTTGGTGCCTTAAAATGCAACCCCCCCCCCCCCCCAACCAACCCCCCCCCAAAAAAGAACCAAAACTAAAGGCTTAATTGCAAAACAAATCATGCTATATTCACAATTTTTCAATTATATCATATGTTCTGAAAATCCACTATTTGATATGCGACCTATAATCTATCACATGACTATTTTCTGGCAAGTTTTGTTGATGTGACAGTATTAATTTACACAAAAATTGAAAGGCTGTGATTAAATTGCTGTATTAGTTGCCGGAAAGTAGCCATATGATATAAATTGCGAATATTTTGAAGGACTTGTCAAATTTCCATTTTAAAAACATACTTGCAATTGAAAAAATGTGAAATGTCAGTGATTTTTATGCAATTTAACTAAAAAAAAAAAGAACTCCCAAAATGGAGGGCATTATGTTTTGGGGTGGGGATGGTGGATCTGCTAAGCTGATATTGTATTTTGACTAAAATATCCAAATAATAATTGAATGCATGTTTTCGCAGAGATACAAGACAGCAGGGCAAGATACCATTGTTCTGGCTGGGGCAGAGTATGGAAGTGGCAGTTCTCGAGATTGGGCTGCCAAGGGGCCAATGCTTCAGGTAAGTGGTGTTTTGCAATATTATCTTGATCGTTTAAGTATACATATTATATCCAGTGACACATTGTTGTAAAATCAAAGGGTGTGAAAGCTGTGATTGCTAAAAGTTTTGAGAGGATTCACCGTAGCAACTTGGTTGGCATGGGTATTGTTCCCCTCTGCTTCAAGTCTGGTGAGGATGCAGAGTCGCTTGGTTTGACGGGTCATGAGCGCTACACCATAGACCTTCCAACAAAGACAAGCGATATTAGGCCTGGACAAGATATTACTGTCACAACTGATAATGGAAAATCTTTCACATGTACCTTGCGATTTGACACAGAGGTACACACCTTTTTTCTACAATTTATATCTCACTATATCTGTAACAAATAAGTTCGTGGTTGAGGTTTATTCTTGCAAGTTTGAATATTTTATTACTATTAAATTCGTGGTTGAGATTGTGTACTAGATTATGATCCAAGATTTAAGATGGAATTATTTGTTATTAATTGTTTTTACAGGTTGAACTCGAATATTTCAACCATGGAGGCATCCTTCAGTACGTCATTCGGAACTTAACCAAGTCGTGAGCAGCCAGTTACATGGACTATCCTGCAGAAATCCCGTCCATCACTGCTTTACTTTTCCTCGTACAAATGGTTTGATATGACTTTAATGATGGGGAAACTTGGCATGGTTTTAACTTGAGGCTTGGTGGGAATTTCACTTGGTTTCAGCATACATTAGTTTGTTTTTGCTGTAACATAAAAACCTTGCAATAATGTGTGTACATTGGATGTAGTTTCTGTTTCACTACATTGGTTGCATCTCAATATAGGGGTGTTTGTTTCATCTCAATTATTCATCCTCAAATTTCAAATGAGATGTGCTTATTCTATATATATATATATATATATATATATATATATATATATATATATATATATATATATTTCTAATAGCCAAAAGTGTTGATTTATAATAAGCCAAATTCCTGTTGAGCTCAACTTTTCAGTTCAAAATTTTCAATTTTGTTTTTAACCAAGCCAATATTCTAATTCCATTTGTTTTTATCGTGCTATGACTGTGGTTTAGTGAGGAAGTCTATTTTTGCAAAGACATTTAATGGAGTGACGTGGTTATGAGATTGAGTATTTTGGGGAAGATAAAATTTTATATGGAAATCATTTATGATAAGTTTATTATGAAATTGTTTTGAAGTATTAAATATTTAAAAATTAATATTATTTTTTGTAAGTGAGAAAAATGGTAGTGCTCACTCTAATTTTTCAATAATAATGCTCACTCTAATTATTAAAGAACATTGAGGAAAAAAATATTTTATTTTCATTCTATTTGAAGAACTTATATCAAACTTCAACTCAATTGTTCAAAACGGCACCCCTTAGTCCATTTTAAAATATGATTGTGCTGTACAAGGTCCTCACAAAAGACGAGTACAACCCTAATTCACACAAAAGAATCAAATAAATAAGAATACCAAAGCCTAAATTATAGAAGATGAAAACCAAAATGACTAATTCCAAGGACTATGCAAGAAGATGTCAGTTTTACTTGTAAATACTTGTATTTTCAGGTGTGAATTTGAATCGTTCTCAACATATACATATATCATGTGGTTCCAAAATGTACAACAGGGGAACCAACCTAGTGATGGGGAAAATTTGTTTCAACAACACAGGTAAAAACATTTAAACAACCAACCCCAAAACCAAAGCATCTCCAACAAAAAAAAAAACAGAAAAGAAAAACTGGGTGAGAAATCGAGCATAACACATTTTCGTTACAAATTCCTGAGGTTGAGAGATTTGGTAGCAAGGGCCAATGCTTTTGCTCTTGCATCCACCATCACGCGCTCCCTCTCAGCACGCCGTTGGTGTTGCCTTGCATTTTTTGCTCTCTTTGGTGCTAACCGGCTATCCCTCTCCACAAAAGCTAACCTAAATTTCTCAGCCACTGATAACTCATTGGCGGTTGTAACTGGTAGGAGTGAAGCCCTCGATGCATTAAACCCCGACACTGCCCAAGTTTTTGGATCGATATCTTTGACAATCGCGTCGTCCAGTACAGATTGCATTAGTGCTTCTTGGGGAACTTCACTGCCCCTGAAACCCAAAAGAGATGGCTTCGGGTTTACCACAATTCGTGGGCATTCACTCGTTAACATCTCCACTGAATCCTTGTCAATCGTTGGCTACAAGAGGATGAATTGGAGAAAAAATAGTGAAAATATAATTTCATGGGTGGGGGTGGGATGGACGGAGATATCGATAGTTATATCTATTCGTTATCAGTAAATAAAAAACAATGAAAATTTGAAATTTTAACATGAATTTCATTAGATTTAATAACAAAGTTAAATGCATAAATTTAACAAAAGAATTTGAACAAATTTTACATTTGTGATAAATATAAACAGAATAGCATGCAGTCATTTATCCTTATCATTATTACTTATCATTTTACATTTTATCAAAATAAAGTTTTGGGTTTAAGTCGTTGATATTTTGGAAATATATTGATACTTTACCGATATTAGGCTCAACTTGTACAACAAATTAATTGATATCTATATGGATACAAAATTTATCGATACTTCTTGATACTTTAACAAACATTATGGAAATATCATTTCTCCACTATCGGTGACCACGAATATTGGATATATCGAGGATATATTGAAATATCAAGATATTTAAGAAGCATGCATAAATAAAGACCAAAATGCATACCCAAACGAGCCAGCGAAGTGATTGTGCACCATGGGTCAACTCCCCAGCATCGAGTTCCTCCCATGTATCCCCATCCACATCATTGAGGTCAGGCTTTAAGAGACCTAAGCATCTCCGAACAGTGTAGTCGCTCCTTGGGCAGCCTCTGAAACATTAACTTTGGTTCATTTCCTGTTGTGAGGTTTATCCCCCATGTCAAAACCCAATGAACTGGGCTATTATATATCGTAGAATGTTGACAATAACATGCATTTTCAACAGGCGACATTATAGTTCCTTCTTTAAGTTCCCAGAAATGGTCAAAATCCTAATATATATTCAGTGCATCCAAAAGAAGGAAACGGCAACAAGTTATATAGATTATTAGACAAAATCACAATATAATTCTGATTCTCATGTTCACAAAGCTTCAAGATAAAAAGGGAAAGCTAAACATTTCACAGTGAAACAAAATGAGATTTGTAATGAGTTATGATTTAAGTTAGCTACTCTTTTTCTGGTCCCACTTTACCTTTTAAAGTAGATCATCCTCCATTGCTTCTACATATGCCTTCTATTAACATAACAATTCTTTGAACACGCAGAATTGGAAAAACATAAGCAAGAAACATACATGGTCCGTTGTATAATTTATTTATCGAGCCATAAATCTGCTTTGTAACAGGCAAAAGCATCGAGTGAACATAATGGGTATGGTGCTTAGGATGAGTGCATACCCCCATCTCAATACCTCAAGTGAGGGACAAAGCTGAAGAAGCTTAGATACTCCTATTGGAGTAAGATTGATGCACCGTCTGAAACAAAGAAAGCGCATAATTATAACATCAAATGCGTTCAATTCAAAGTCATATGTTTGTCCATTCCGAACCCAAACAGTAAATGAGATAAACTTAAGACTACCTTATATCCACTGCTCTAAGGTTGTTGCAGATGTTTACAAGATGAGAAAGCCCGGAATCTGAAACATCTGAACCAGATAAATCTAGTATATCCCAAGAAATATCAGCCAAAGCAATTATAATTCCATCATTCAATAGCTTTCTTCTTCTTGCAATTGCAAACAATACCATCTGCATAATTGCAAATCCAAAACCGACTTACTAAAACAACAGAAAAGCAAACAAGAGCTGAGCTGAGCTGATAGTGGAATTGCTGTTGAAATTCTGACTTGTTTTATCATTATAAAGATGATTAAGACAAATAGAGATGCATAAATCTACCTTAATATGGGAAGGGAAAGCGAGTGAAATCTCAGCCAAGTCATCGATAATGTCTTCAAGATTGCTACCTATAATTCCTACACACAAACTCAACAAGCTCGGCGCAACCTTCCCTTGTTTCGATTTCAATAATAATTCTGCAAAATTTCCCAAAACCATGATTCCAATAGCATCAATTTCTCAAAACGAACAGGACAAATAACAAATCAGACTTACGGGATTGAAGAGGAAAAGCAATCGATTTTTGGGACGATTTCGGATTGGTAGTATTCTTGACCAAGGATGCGGACAAAATAATTTCAGCGGAATCCTTCGCTTTTCCTTTCTCCATGAAATACGAAAAAAAAAAAAAAAAAAAGAATCGGTGCTAATAAGATTTTCAGGCAAAAATAATGGGATTTCGCCTGTTTTGTTTGGCTCCGCTATCCGCTATTCTCTTTCCAGGCGCCGACTTACTTTGGCACCTCTAATTTTATTTACAAATATTAAATTTTTAAGCATATAGGTTTCGAGAATTTGAAGTTGTCATTTCTGTCGTACACGAAAAACGAACAGTGTCATAAATAAATAAATCGATATAAATAAAGAGAAAAAGGTAACTCTGAGGAGAGACGCAAATAGCAGCAACTCAAAGTGTTCATTTGGACTATCTCCTACTCCCACCAAAATAGATTTATGCCTCGAAAATGAAATATGAGTCTTCTTGGGTTAATTACACACATCTACAGTAAAATCTCGTTAAATTAATACTCGATAAATTAATAACCTCGCTAAAACTAATAATTTGTCCGGTCCCAAGTTGGGACCAGTACAAATTTGGGACCCAATCAATAAAATTATAAAATAATAATTTTTTTGAGATCCCAGTGTATATATATTGGTCCCGACGAAACTATAAATTAATAATTATTAAAAATAATCCATATATATATATATATATGATGCATTTGAATATTCTTAAGACAACTTATTAAAATAAGAATCTACTGTAACTTGCTTTTTCTTGAACTTCAAATCTATGTTGATCTCATCTTTAAATCTCCTTACTACACCCAATAGTTGTGGCGTTGTCTTCTCGTACTGCAACAAAAAGTTATGAAGAGTTGTTGATGCTTGTAATGCTTCTTTTAGAGTGACCGGTTGCAAAGCTATTGAATCATCCTCTGCTTCATCATCTTCCGGATTATGAATGACATCGACCACTATCTCTTCTAGATTCTGAACTTCGTGACATTGATTATTTTCACCCGGGAAGTCGAGCAACTGATTCACATTCATTTTGTGGTGATATTGCATACCGGTGATCAAATTCTCAAGCTCACGAATGTCTTCTCTAGGAGTTGCATCATTTGCACTTGAGTCGCTTTGATTTTCCGAGTGAATTTTGCAGTGTCGAAAGCAATTTGCTAGTGCTTCTTGATGAACATTTTCGGTCCAAGCTGACATTACCATATTGATAGCATCTAAAACATTGATCTTTTCTGGAGATGGTATGTCTAACTCATAGCCTTCCAAAATCTTACGGTAAAATCTTTTGCGGTAATACATTTTGGAGGCTCTTATTATGCTGGCATCACATGGTTGAATTTTTGAGGTCATGTTTGGGGGTAGGAAAAATAACTCGATGTTTCGTAAACCTTGAATATTGTTTGAATGAGCTGGACAGTTATCGACTACCAAAAGAATTTTTCTTCCATGCATTTGTTCATCCAGCCAACGAACATATTCTTCGAAAAGCACTCCAGTCATCCAAGCTCTCTTGTTGGCATGGTATTGACAGTTCAAGCTATTCATATTGACATTCTTAAAACAACGGGGCTTTGCATACTTACCAATAATCCATAGAGGAATTTTTTCAGAGCCATCTTCATTGCAACAAATAACAATTGTCAACCTCTCCTTATCTTGTTTTCTACCTTCAAGTTGCTTTGTTGCAAGTGAATGATCTGCCTGTAACCTGTAAAACAAACCAGTTTCATCCATATTAAAAACATAGTTCCTTGGAAATTGATCAATTTTTTCCCTAATGGACTCCAATTTATTCTCCATATCATGCATGTCGACTGATCCACTCTCTCCGAAACGGCGATATGATTTGAATTTCTCAAGCCAACCTTGTGAAAGACGATGATCTGCGGGATCCTCTGGATGTAAAAGCTTAAGCGCCTCATTCGCCTTCTCTAAGATTAGCTCCCCGGTTATATTCACACGCTCTTGATGTTGGAGAAACCACTCATAAACAACCTTCTCAAGGTCCGGATACTTGGCTGATTTTTGACGCTTAGACGACCCACCTTTCTCAAAGTCAGATGATAGGAATTCTGCAGATCTCTTAAGAGTGTTCGAAATTGTTGCTTAACTAACTTTCAAATTGAAAGATTTTTCAACCCATTTCACCAAATCATTCTGAGTGCATCCAGGTTGATCTCTCTTATACTCACATAACATCTTTCGTTGTTGGTTGGTCATGGTTGATTTTTTAATTCTTTTTAGATGAGTGGCCATTTTTGTGTGTGATTTACCAAGATTCCAATGGATAAATATATAGTGCTGACTCCTATCCATGATTCAATGCACAAATGTTAGTCCAATGAACCATATTTTTGTATTTTCCAAAACCAATTAATTTAAACAAGTCATTCCAACTTCCACGTGAGTTTGTGTTCATGGAATTCTACTAGTACATTTGTATTTTAACTTAATTTTCATCAATAACTATGCATGTATACTTAAAGTTATTCAAAGAATTTGGAACTTTGAAGGTCAAATGTGCATATACGTTAAAACCTCTTTAAATTAATAAATTATTAATTTATCGATATAATAATATCTGTATAAATTAATAAAATCCTCCGGTCCCAACATTATTAATATATAGAGGTTTTACTGTATATGAATTCAAAACTTTAAATAAAATAAATTTATTGTACCATAGTCAAAAGATTCACGTTCAACAATTAAATGACATAATTATCAAATATACCACATATAGTACATGTAAATACAAACAAATAAAATTATAATTTTTTATAATGAGAATAACGTCCTTAAATTATCTTTTTAACTTTAACTTAAAATTTTATTTTAAAGACAATATTTTCATTTAAAAAAATTATTTGTTTGTGATATTTTATTAAAATAATGGAAATTTTAGAGTACATGTAATGCTTTAATTTAAATAAAACTCTCAACAAATTGAATTATTTATGATAAACATATTTATAACAATATACCTATGTTTCGCAAAACGCTCAAAATCAGATAAAGCGGTAATGAACCGATGAACGGTCAAACCGGTCAAAAAAAGACTAAATTTTGAACTTTTTATCTATTTGATAGCTTGCGGAGTTCATGGGACAGATGAAGCTATCATTTTATATTCCATTTACTTATACTTGGTTTCAACATGTATTTGATGGGGGACACTAAGGTTTGATCGTTTTAAAGACGTGTAGTGAGAAAAAATATTACTGTGTGGGATACTAAAAATATGGTTGGATATTTTTATAATTATATATATATATATATATATATATATATATATTAAATTGAAAATAATGGAAAAATTCATGGTAATTGTATAATTAGTTAATTATTAATCATATAATATATAATAAATTATTTAATATATAATTATAACGTCATACCGGTTCAAACACTTTAATAATGGTCAGACCTGGTCCGACCGAAAATGCAAGGTTGTCCGGTTCAACATTCGCTTCCACTTTTAAAACATAACAATATACATATACAGTTTAAACCAACACAATATTTGTTGATAATAAACCAACACAATATTTGTTAATAATAAACCGATACAATATACAAATAATACACTACGCTTGTTGAGACCCTTTTTTTACAACATTTAAAAAAAAAATTATTTCAAGATTTAAAATATTATTTACAGACAGTGATCTAAAGAAGAGAGAAATTTCCTTAAAAACATAAGGAAGAGAGAAGTAATAATTGTAGTACTAGGAGTACAAATGTGAAAATAATTGCTCTTAAAAACCAGTAAAAATAATCTGTAAAAGTTGAAAATTAAAGGGGGAAAAATGACGGTACAAAAGGATTAAAGATACATGTGTTAGTAATTTATTTAATTAATTCAAAATGTTTGTTTAATCTTTTCATTTTTTTTAAATTCAATTTTTTATAATTTTGGAAATACTAAAAAACAATACTTTCCCGATTTTTACCGATATTTTCCCAATATTTAGCTTGTTGATAGCACAATTACTTCACCCTATTAATACTCAAGAATTTGGATTGAATGATTGGGCTTGAAGGTGTCAAATGGGCTGCGCCCGGCCAACCCAACACTGCCCACCCGGTCGTTGACTTTTTCGAACCGGATCGATTGACTTCGGGCCTTATATTTTGAAGTCCATCCTGACTCAAGGTGGGCCACCTAGCCAAATCAGCCCAACCGATTTTTTTACAATATATTATTATTACACTTGATTTCTATATTGATCTTTGTTGATAGCTACAACAGAGAAGGATTGTGTGAAGACTTGTAGACGCGAAAGATTATATAAAGGCTAAAGTGACTAATAACTATTGAATTGAAATGCAAAGTGTATTGAATGCTCAAGTAATCATTAATGAATTGTGCGTTACAAATGGTTATAAATACTTTATTTATATATACAAATGAGGATCTTCCCCTTGGGGCCAGCCCCTAGGTGGGGCCCGCTTGGTCCTAGCTACCCCATAATGATTGACTATGCCCCCAATTCTGTGCCAATGGTTGGACGCCACGTGACCCTGTTGACATTGGGAGACTTGACCCCTCATCTTTTGGCAGACTATCCTTGTCTCATCCGCATGTTCGATGGGATAACACTGGCCTAGTGGCTGACTTTCTTTGTCACCTAGGATCAGGTCAGGGAACGTACTTGATGGGGTGGTCGGGGGGGGGGGGGTATGTCGAGACTCTCCCTGCTTGCGAGTGCGGTCCTCAGATGACCAACCCGCACGTCGCAGCCTAGTGGGCAGGCGAATCCCAATCGTGACACATTCCAAGTGATAAGCCCGCTGGCCGCTAGATTGGCTGCCTACCCGCTACCCGCGGGTGTGGATCCGTCCCATCCCGCTTGTAAGTTGCTAACTTAATCCGCCTTACGACGGATAATCCTGTCTTGATGTGTGATCCTGTGATCGTAGTGGTCGCTTCCCGCGTCGCCAGGTGGCAGGTCGCATTATCCTGGCATAATTAACAATCTCATTAATTGGAATTTTGGTATACAAATACTATTCTCATATAAATATAAATTTTTTTTGTCAACAATAATTCAACAATTAAATAAAAACTCAAATTTTTAAATGAGATTCAAACAACTATAATTCAATAATCCTTAATATCCTCAAATTCACAAAAATAAATTCAAACAACAATAATCCAATAATACTTAATAAACTCATACTCATAAAAACCACTCCAACCAACAATAACAAACTTTTAATAAGTCAAAATCATAATAAACATAAACTTCAAAATCAAATAATGTTACAATTTCTAAAGGAGTAAACTGTGACAGAATCTACAAGCCTACACTATAGCCCCATCTATTTCTCTACTAATTTTTCTACTTTTTGATCCAAACTTCATAACTACACTCCACACACACCTTGACGCTAATATTAATAATGTGGTGGTAATAAAATTAATTCTTTCTCATGTTGCACGTTAACAAAATAAATACTAGCTATCCTTAGAATATAAACTCAAAATAACTATTTCCTCCCCTAATTCTTTTTTTTCCCCTCTTATTTAAAAAATAAATAAGAATTGATCGAATCGGGCCAGACTCTTGGGTAAGACTTTTTCTTCTAACTCCACAATTGGACTTCTTTGATTCCGGCTTCCTTTCAGGGATTTTCTGGATTTCTTCTCTTTCATTTTATATGTGTGGTGTTTCTTCTCTTTTCTTGCCCTTTCTCCCTAAAGGTTTCTACCTTTTATAGGCAAAACTAGGGCATGGACGAGTTTTGTCTTAGCCACGTGTCGTCGCGCTAATGGTGGGCTGCCTCCTGAAATCACGTTATGACTAATGGTTTACTTGGAAGTTGAATCATTTTGACCGATTTTGAATTCTTGATGATATCTATTGGTTTGTGTGTTATGGAAGGAAACCGAAAAACTTGTTTATTGATAGACATTGAAACCCGACAATTACAATTTTGCACACTGCTAATAAAAATTCTTCAAGTTGCTCGCTCTCCAGGGGTATTGGATCACAACTCCATCCATGTCTCGAGCTCGTACGCCCCGTTGGGCATTGGCGAGCATCTTGGTGACTCAATATGGATCCTCTCAGTTGGGTCCTAACACGCCTAATCCATACGTGAATACTTTATAGTATTGCTCGACTTTTAGCTAGTAAGCCGTTTTTCTTAGGTCGGCTTCCAGACATGTTTCTTCAAGCAGATCGAGTTTAACTGCGAGGGCCCTATCATTTGCCTCTTTATTAAACGTTAGCACCCTGTAGCTTGACCGTCCAAGCTCGATTCGAATGACAGCCTCTGTAGCGAACGTGAGCAAAAATTGGGTCTCTTTTGTTGCTGACTCGTGGGTGGTTCGGTAGGACCACAGGACGTCAGAGAGCTCATTGGCCCAACAACCCTTTTGGTCCTCGAGGCTGGTCTTGATCGTGTGCTTGAAGATTTTGTTCACTGCCTCAACCTGGCTGTTGGACTGCAGATGGTTGAGAAAATCTTCTTGATTCTCGCGCTCGATGCATTAATTTAAGAAGTGCACATTGTCGAACTATTCCCCATTATCCTTGACAAGCGTCCTCAATATGCCAAAATGATGGACAATATTTTTAAAGAAAACTCGATGATCTTTCGATCCCTTTACAAAATTTTGATCCAAGATTTCAAGTACCATCTAGGCTTAATACTGCTAAAAATTGCATGAAACTTTTTATTGAAGAGTATTTTTTTTTTTAGTTCTTTTTAAAGAGCTAAAGAGTGTTCTTCATTAATGACACGTTGACTTCAATAAAAGTTAATACATATGTGTTATTGCACATTGGATATCTTGTGATTGAAATTGTAAAAAAATAAAAAAACATAAACTTTTATATCGTTGGGAATCATTAAGATGAAACAATAACAAAGCAATATGAAGAATTTTTGTTTAAGTTGGGTATGTATAGAGTTCTCACAATAATAGTTGACAATGTTAGCTCTTCAAAAAAAAATTCTCCCTTCACTCTAAATACTAATGGATTGTAGAACACTTATTTTACAAATCCAATAGGGATGGATAACAATTTATCACTATATTTTACTCTGGACATGTTACCCGAACTTATCATTAGCAGTGGCAGATGGACATAAGCACTTGCATTGCTTCCAAAAAATTTACTACCATATATTGTATATATAGTGACTTTGAGTTTGTAACAAGTTGTTCTAAAAAATGAATAGTTGGACAGATGATGTATATGCCGAGAAGTATTACATCATGTGCGATTGAATTAAATTTATTTTTCATTGTCTATAGCATTATTTTGTTTATGACATTTTATTTAGTATTACAACTATTATATATTATAAGTAAATAAAAAATTCCCTATAAACATTTTAATATGATTATGGAATTTTTAACCAAAATAATTATGTCCTTAAATAGTGGAGATTTTTTATATATTGTCTACAAAATTTTCTAACGTGCATTCCTTATCTACAGACAAATTATCTAAAAAATGAAATTCATAGGTAAATTTACCTACAAATGAATTATCTACAAAATTTACCTACAAAGAAATTGGCTACAAAAAGTAAATTTGCCTATAAATTTCATTTCTGTAGATAATTTTGTTTGTAGGTGAAGAGTGTAAAGGGTTACATTACTAGAATTTAGAAAATTGTGCAAGTCATAGACAATTTTCTATTTAAATAAATAAATAAATAAATATATCAGTTGGAAATTCCTAGACATGTTGAAATTAGTAGTCAATTCTTTATTTTGTTTGGTGTGATAATTGTGCATACCCTATTTTAATTTCATTGATCATTAGAATATAAATATAATTCGAGAAAAAAGAAAAAGAAAAAGTAGAAGAAGTTGGAAATTGTATTTGTATCGTTTTTCAGTTGTTATCTCTTGCAAAAACACATGGTGTTATAACATAAAAACACTCTGATTGAAAATCGCCCGAGTAATTGTAATTCGCAATTAAGTTAATTCTAAATTTCGGGTAACTATTGCAGACTTTGGTTGGCTATTGACTCTTTATACAACTGTAGACTTTGTACCTTACATGTAGACATTGAATCTCAGCAGCAGCAGCAGTAGACTCTCAAGGCCAAGGGTCATGTTGCCGGCTTTGAAGTTTGAACTCGTGATGATTAAGAAAACAACTCTAAAAGTTCAAAATTAGTCTCCATCAATGCATTGTAGGCTTTCTTTGTTTAAGAGCTCAAATTCAAAATTAACTAAGAAACTTCAACAATTAATCACAAAGAAAATTTCAATCGGATTATGAATAAGTAGATAAAATGCATCTAATTTGAATTCCTCTCACATTATACACTCTTTCTGTCATTTCCATTCTTAATTTGGCAAACGAATTTCCACAATGGGTCACATCTTACAAACTGAGTGGACTAGAAGGATGGGATTCGAAGATTGCTACAACTAATTTTTCTCATCGCATTTGTATGTTTCTTTACATTCTCGCCCCACAACATTGATTTGAAATTGCCAGACACAGTACATTAACACCAATGTAGTTTATAAAAAGAAAAAATCGACCTTCGTCGTGTAATTGAAAAGAAAGAAAATGGAAACACTATCTTCTCAAGGATCATCAACCAGCGATATATATAGTTACCGTGCAAGAAGATTAAGGATTGCCACAGTCTAAAAGATCTTGCCTTGATGCTGATTTCCAGTTCTCATCATCGTGCAAAACTCTTCGTAATTAATTCTTCCATCCTGAGAAAAGGATTATATTCTAAAGTTCAGCAAAATGAATAAACAAAATTGATCTTGAATAAATGTTCACTCACATTATCCGCATCCACTTCAGCAATTATTTCTTTTATGGTTGATGCATCGCCCATCCCATATTCTTGCATAGCCGTTTCAAGTTCATCTCTTGTTATGAACCTAATTAGCAGTAAAAGACAACAATCATTCAACAATATGCACATCATCATACAAGCTAAAACTTCCAACAGCTGCACATTGCTTACCCACTACTATCTTTATCGAAGTATTGGAATGCTTTGTAAAGGTTTTCCTCTCTTTCTAATCTGTGTCTGGTCATTGTAGCGGTGATGAACTCAATGTAGTCTATTGTCCCATTCCCGTCCACATCAGCCTATCAATGAAATAATGATAAAAAGAGTATTTATTATACATATGTTTGAAAAAGCACTAAAAACACGAAAGAATATATAAATTTGTTAAAAAGGGGATTTCTTACAGCATCCATCAGCTGCCTAACTTCAGACTCGGTAAGTTTTGAACCGAGTCTAGCTAAACCAGCTTTGAGTTCTTCATAAGTGATGGTGCCACTTTTGTCAGTGTCCATATTTGTGAACATTGCTTTCAGCCCATGAATTTCTTCTGCAGATAGATTTTCTGCTATTACCTACAATTCGTTATACATGCAACAATAGTCGGATTAGACCATCCAACGGATAATGAATGCATAGATCATTAATTTAATTATCAGAAGGGTAAATCCTCAGATTTATATATAAAACTGAAGTTAATGAAATAGATCATTATGATTCTCTAAGCCTGTAACTGTTGCATCCAGGATTTTGAATTTGAGGGGTAAACTAGGTAATTAATAAATTATTACGTAATATTTAAAGTCTGCAACGATTTCTTCTAAGTTACGAAAATACATAGCATTCAAATAAAATTTAAATTATAATTAAATTCCGTCAAGACTTCATTTTGTGGAAGCGATCCATGACATCATAAAAAATTGTAGAATAATTACAAATCTATTTTAACTAAACTAATTGAGCATACATGTAAATAACATAAACCTTAATTTATAACTAACACGCTCAAATTAAATTCATTAATAAATTAACTCAATAATATGATCAAATAACAAACACGAATTAAACTACTATATATTTTTTTTAACTTGAAGAAGAAGAACCGTAGGGCACCAAAGGTAAGAGAAGAGGAGTAATTGGTTAAGGGTGAGAAGTGAATTGATCTACTGAACACGTGATGCCTTTCTACAATGTTTTTTATTTTTTACTCAATATAATGGGTATATAATTTTTAAGGTCATGAATAGTACATAGGTTAAAAAAAAATCATTTTAGGGTACATAAGTCATCACAAAAATTTCAAGATACCTTGAGAGCAAGTTTTTTAAGCTTGTTCATTGCTCTGAACTGCTTCATCCTAGAGAGAACTGCACTGTCGATTGGTTTATCAGATGCTTCGCCACCTTCTTTAATCCATGGATGCTCTATAAAGGCCAGAAATAGAAATAAAAATTAATTCCCATATCCGGATAAATATTTATCCAAATAATGTCTTGAACAACACCGCTGCGCTACGGAAGATACACAAATAGAATTGTGAAGAAACGAATGTCAATAATCAAAGAGAAAAAGTCATACCAAGAACTTCAGCAGCTGTAATTCGTTTCTTTGCATCCTGTGTAAGCATTTTTTGGACGAGGTCCTTGGCACTATCTGATATCGATGGCCAAGGTTTACTTTCAAAATCCACATGTCCTCTTAATACAGCATCAAATATCCCGCGCTCAGTCTCTGCAATAAAAGATTATCTCGAGCTGTTAGTCACATGAGGAACTCAAAATGAAGAATCAATGATGATGATATGTTTATGTGGAGTTTACCAGCCCAAAACGGGGGTACACCACTGAGTAATATGTAGAGAATGACTCCAGCACTCCAGATGTCAACTTCCTTTCCATATTTACGACGCAATACCTCCGGAGCAACATAATAAGCACTCCCAACTACGTCCTTGTATGTTTTCCCTGCAAATGCAGTATAGAGATTAATATATCATTAATTATTTTCTTTAACAGTATACACAGATATCAACTTGTGCAAAAAAAAGTATGCCTAAATTTTCGGAGAACAGAAATTTCAGATAATCGAACATGATACGAAATAGATCATTTTTATCTTACTTGAGGACAGAGGCTTCTTACAAAAAATTTGACCTCAAAGTCATTAGTCCCCTTTAAAAGCTGATTTGAAGCAGACAAAACGAAGATAACGGAATGTGCTAAACCAAAAACATCCTTATGCTATTCACCTTGATTGCATTGAAAATAAACGAAGATAACGATTGCGTCCACGATCAGGTCATTAAATACGCATTCTTAATTAAATGATAGCTATACATATGATGCTAAATTGGGTTATTATTGCTCCTAATCGGTCATTTCTTGATCACAATTCACCTTCCATTCAGATCAGATGTATATATTGAATGGATCATTTCATATAAGTATGTCAAAGATCAGAGTATATATTGAACTAGGATGAATTTCAACAGTTGATATAAATAAGAAAGTCGAGTGCAGAAATACCTTCTTCAATGAAAACGGATAAGCCGAAATCGGTTGCCTTGAGGAGAGCTCCCTCAGTGTTATCAGACAACAAGAAATTCTCGGGCTTGAGATCACGATGCATCACCCCCATAAAGTGACAAATCTGAACAACACCAACAATACTCCTGCAAATCGACGCCGCCGCTCTCTCACTATAATGGCCCTTGGCAATAATCCGATCGAAAAGCTCTCCGCCGGCACACAGCTCCATCACGAGATGCACAGAACTCTTATCCTCATACGCGCCCTTAAACTCAACAATATTGGCCTGCCCACTCAAATGCTGCATCAGCTGGATCTCTCTCCTCATATCCTCCTTATCGCTCTTCGTCACCAGCTTCTTCTTGGATATCGATTTGCAGGCGTATTCCAGGCCCGTGGCATTGTCGATGCAGAGATAGGTGACTCCGAACTGACCTCTTCCCAGCTCCTTCCCGAGAGTGTAGTGCGATTTAATGTCCTCGTAGGGTTTACCGAGGATCGTGTTAGGTTTGTGAATTGTGGGGATTATATGAGGCAATTGAGCAGCGTAGCCTGGGGATACTGTAAATTGGATTGGGGTTGGTTTGTGATTCGCGCTTCCATTGCCGTTTGTGTTTGACTTCACCGGGTTTTGTTTGCTGACACAGAGCCCCATTTCTGATGAGAAATTCTTAGATCAACATTCAGAGCATGAATGATTGAAATAGGAGAGAATTTGCAGGAAATTCAATTAAACTTATGAAGAAAGAAACATGTAGTTAACTTGGTCAGAGCAACTCGTTGTGTAAATGGAAATGGAAATGGAATTGTTCTGATGGAGTAGCAACCACAAATGACCAACCATAGAAGTTGAATTTTACAACTAGTGCAGAACGCATCTGCGAAGGAGACAAGAAGCCGGCTAATTAATTACTTAATTAGGATGTTATCCCAATTTCATATTAATTCACTTTAAAATTCCATTTTCGTTCTAGTCGAAACGTGTACTCGAGTATGTTTGTGTTTGGAATGATTTGGGTGAGTTTCAAATTTTGCAAGCTGCATTTGATAAACAAAAAGAATTCCTTATTAACATGAAATTTATAGCACTATACGAATTCAATGATATCATTATATTTATAAACTAAAATTACAGTATATAATAATATAAAATCAATAAATAAATATAATAGTATTATCAAAAGTGTATAATGATATTAGTTTTATATTATGAACAACTCTTTGATAAATGATAAAAAATTGTATTTGAATTTTATCCATATTTCGGAGTGTGAATTTTGTAGTGTTTGATAGAGTATGAAATATATAAATGATCGATTGTGTATCAAAAAGACAAACTATAGTGTAGACCAATTTTACTGTGAAACTTATTTTCATTTTGTGTGTATTTTTTAATAATATTAGTTTTTTCATTAAAATGTATTAGTTTGAACTTAATTTTATATAATGAAGTCATCTAATATTGTTTGAGTTGCACGGTAAAATTGATTTACAAAAGACGTACCCCTATAGAAAATTGTATAAAGTATGAGGGAGGGTGTGTAAATTAATAAGAGTTGTAAACCAATTTTATCATATACCACTATACATAATAATGAAAGGTATAAATTGTGATGCTAAAGGGCGTTGGGGATATTCGGGTGCCAGAATCTATTTAGGATGAAATTTAAATACGAATTTAAATCTAATTATTACTAACATGAATTAATCATAAACTAATTCAAATAATAATTATACCAACAACAAATTAATCATGCATAGGAATATATTCACGTAAAATTCTACGGCGGAAAAACTAAGAATTTACGCGATTACGTACCTCTTGAAGCGACGTCCGATTGAGATAAACGGGACAAGCGTAACGATCCTATCAACCGTAAAAACATTCTCAAGTATTTCTCTTTCGCCTTATTCGTTCGCCGATGGGAAGCGCTCACGAACAATTTAAAATAACAAGGAAGAAAGAAAAAATTATTGTTGCTGATTTTTTTAACACTGTGAAACTGTAAACTGGAGATGAAATAATCATCCCCTATATATAGGCGAGGGGTGAACGAAATTTTGGTGGAAATAAGGGGAGATAAAAAAATTTCTTGGCCTCCAAGAAATCTTGAATATATCTCATATATTCTTTTCTCCATAAAAAAATATTGCACAAAAATCTCATCCTTCTAATATATGCAATTTTCGAATTTTAGGGAGATATAATACTAGATTTGGATCTTCTTGAATTTATAGATAATCTTGTATCATATCTTCCATAATATCTTTCCAAGAAAATCAACAAAATCTTTTCTCTCTCTTAAACCTAATTTTCGAAAATTATGAATAAACATCAGCAATAATAATTTTCTTTTATTTTAATCACCTTATTATTATCGGGCTACTTATTGGGCTACTTGAGGGGACTTTAGGAGAATTAAGATTGGACCTCCAATGGGCTACTGAATTACAATATTGAGCTCCAATATTATTCAGCCTATTAATATTAATTATTACCACTAATAAATTAATATTGCACTATCCATCTTAATCCATATTACGATAATATGGGCTCCCTGTTATTATTTTTCGTGTTTAAGATTATCTAGTCCATTAATTAATTGAGCTTCTGAATAACTCTAAATTAAATAATATCTATTACCTTGGAGTAAAGACAGCTCAACATTATTATCCGTACCGAAGAAACTAATTCTTCACTTGCAAGATTTGGTACGATATGTTACACCCGGTATTGCTACCCGACATATCGGCTAGCCGGATTAACTGGTCCGAGCGAAGAGCGAAGGAAGCCTGTCAACGAGCCCGGCCAAGCCATCGGGGAGAGAGCCAGAGTTGCCACATTGGCGACCTCCGAGAGGGCAGCGGGTAATAGCCTCGGCCGAAGGACGAAAACCAGTCGGCCAGCGGCGGGCGTCGGGTTGCCCCGTAGGGTCTCCTGCCAGCTCCTCGGGGGCAAGATCCCCAGGATGCCCGCCACCTATTCGCTACCCGAGTACCCGCCTACCCGTTCTCAGGCGATGCCAGCTACATAGAACGTCCAGTCCCATCAGACGTGTGGATGTGACAGGGTCAGAGTAGGGCTAGCAGGAGGAATCCCATCAATAGGGGTCAACAGTGCCAGGTGACATCCCCTCATTAGCCCATAGAGGGGGCTGTAGCCACTCATGGCTACCCAGCTAGGATTTTGTGGGGCCCGCGGGCATATGAGCTCAAGTGGGTGAGCCCACCTTGAACACTATAAATAGGTCTTAAATGCCCCATTGTAACACACAACACATTTATTGCAAAAACTCCACTTGAGAGCTCATTTACTCTTGCATTTATTACTTCCAGTTTATATAATCCTTAAATCCTACCCGCTAGGAATCGGACAGCGAGTTCCTCACGAAATTGTTGTCAACAATTTGACACTAGAAGGAGGGTAGCTAATAGCGGAGTACTCTCGGTTTCGTTCATCTAGCTATCCTAATCAAACCATTCACCTCGCTCATAAAATGACCACATCCTAAGCTACCCGAACTCAACACCAGGTGGAGGACGTCGCCGAGGCAGTGACTCCAGTTCCGGCTACGGCGGCCACTCCACAGGGACAGTTCGAATTCATCTCCGCAATGCGGATCCCAGAGGACCTACAAGTGGCCAAGGTGCTGATTGAGCTCCGACAGACGGAGATTGACGCCGCTCCTATCCACACCCATCGGGCAGAAAAGGAGCCAACCCATAGCAACCCGCGGCCGGAACGAGAATCTGCTAGGAGGGCGGCGTCCATGAACAAGGACTATCCAAAGACTTATGCAGAGTTCCGGCAGCGGGCCGAAAAGATTATCTACAACGCCGATATCCTGGCCCAGCGGTTGGGGGAAGGCTCCCAGGCCGAGAAGGATAGGCCCCGCGCGCAGTCGGGCAACACATCGAGCCGGAGGAACTTCTCCTACCGGGCTCCCCAACCATTTAAACCCTTCGACTCCGTCGAGGTGAAGTTGGTCGAGAAGCTCTCAGCCACCCCAGAGTACGTGTACGTACTAATCCGGGATAAGAACATGGTGCCCAAGGCCCGTCTGTGGGTTCACAAACCCGGGGTTCAGCTCAACTACCACTACCACCAGACCGTCGGGCACAACACCAGCGAGTGTCGCGACCTCCTGAAGCAGCTGTAGCGGCTGTTCAAGGAGGGAAAACTGGAGGAATTTGTGAATGTTGGGAAAATAGGGGTGTCCGGAATCTATTCGAGATGAAATTTAAATACGAATTTAAATTCAATTATTACTAGCATGAATTAGTCCTAATTAATTCAAATAATAATTCCAACAACAATTTTATCATTATGCATGTTGAATTAATTCACATAAAACCTAGGCGGAATAAACAAGAATTTATGTGACTTACGTACCTCTTGTAGAATTGGCCTTTGAATAAACGGGACAATCACGATCACGCTTTATCAACCCAAAAGCCTTCTCAAGTATTTCCCTTTCGCCTTACTTGATCACCGGTGGGAGATGCTTTTAAGTAATTTAAATAACTAAGGAAAAAGAAAAATATATATGCTCTTGATTTTTTCAACACGTGAAATTATGTACTTGGGGATGAAATAATCATCCCCTATTTATAATATGAGGGGGCCGAAATTTTGAGTGAAAAATGGGCTTGGAAAAATCTTTTCTTAGACTCTAAGAAATCTTGAATATATCTCATATATTCTTTTTTTCATAATAAAATATTCCACAAAAATCTCACCCTCCATATTAAATCACTATTTTCGAAAATTTCAAGTAAAGATCCCAAGATTTGGATCTTCTTGAATATATGAGATAATCTTGTATTCCAAGAATACATATCTTCCATAATATCTTTCCAAGAAAATCAACAAAATCTTCTCTCTTCTTGACCTCTTATTTTCGAAAAAAATAAGGAAAAATCAGCATTAATATTTTTTTTTATTTTAATCACCTTATCATTATTGGACTATTTAATGGGCTACTTGAGGGGCCTTTAAGGAGAATTAAGATTGGACCTCCCAATGGACTTCTGAATTTCAATATTGAGCCCCAATATAATTCAATCCATTAATATTAATTAGTACCACTAATAAATTAATATTGCACTATCCATCTTAATCCATATTACGATAATATGGGCTCCCGGTTATTATTTTCCGTGTTTAAGATTATCAAGTTCATTAATTAATTAAGCTTCTGAATAGCTCTAAAATAATTAATATATTTCACCTTGGAGTAAAGACAACTCAACATTATTATCCGTACCGAAGAAACTGATTCTTCACTTGCAAGATTTGGCACGATAAAACTTCTGAGCCCACCAAGGGGACTAATTACACGAGCCGTACTCGCTCGCGTTTCTCCGTATTAAACCTTAGCAACCGTCGTATGATTAATATTACTGCCCAAAGCACAAGGTTCGAAGTCACGATGATTCTCACCTAACATGAATCAAAGCAGTAACCATTAAGCACACACGGTCCTATTTAAGTGACGGAGATTAAGAAATCAATAACAACTGAGGTCTAATTCTTCACATTTCAGAACAGAAGAATTTATCCTCGCTGTAGGTCCTCTTCAACACATACTAAATGTGCTAGTGCAATCTCTTGGTCAAGACAAGCCAATCTGAGATATACACATCGACCTTTCACGGCGGATTGTTAAATTCCACCTAGGTCGTAAATTTGTACGTTTAGTTACAAAGAGACCGTTAATGTGATCTTCCGTGATCGGGTATCTCCACATTAACTACAATGTAACAAGTACCACTTACAATGAACTGATTGCAATAAATATTCAACATTCAATCATATCTAAAGCAAATGTGATAAAAGAATTATTCTCATAAACAAGTGTTTAATACATGAGTTATACAAAGTAAAAGCATACTTTCACGTATAACTCCAATAGTGAAGAGACCGGCGGCCAGGCTGGAGGCGCAGCACGCTGCCCACCCCGTCGAGCGGAATCAGGAGATGACCCTTATCTGCCCGCCGATGCCGGAAAACCCAGCTCGCCGTGCCGTCAACATGCTCTCCCCAGTTGGGGGATTTGCTCCTTCCACCATGCTCTCCAACTGCCGGCAGAAAAGCGAGCTGCGGGCCATGGACAACATCCACCAGATCACCATGCCGATCAATATGACGGCCAAGGAGTCCGATCTCCTCGCTTTCAGGGAGGAGGACCGCACAGGGGTCATCTACCCCAACCACGACGCCCTGGTTGTGTCGGTCAATATCATGGGCGTCACTGTCCACCGCATGCTGGTCGACAATGGGGCATACTGCAACATCATCTTCAAAACTGCCTTCGACCAGCTGGACAGCTCCTTCGTGAAGTACGTGGAGCCGTGCGACTAGATCATCAAGGGCTTCGGGGACGCCACCGTGAATCTGTATGGAATAATTAGACTAGTTGTGGTGTTAGTTTCTAGCGTATATGATAAGGTTAAGGCTTCGAAACAACTCGATTTTATAATAATCGACCAGCCGTCAACCTATAACGGTTTTCTCGGCAGGTCGTTCAAGCACGTGTTCGAAGTCGCCACCTCAGTGTATTATTGTATCAAGTTCCCAACTCCCTCTGGGAAGGTGGGAACTCTTAAGGGTAATCAAAAAATGGCACGCGGATGTTTGGCGTATGTTGGTGACCTTTTCGTAATCGATGATGATTAGTGGCTGTTTTCTCTAGTTAAGATCACCAAACAAGATCAAGAGATCATGGAATTTTGATTAAGTAATGTTCAAGAAGTAAATTTGCAAGAGTTTGGCTATTTTATTGAATTGTCCTCCTTTTTTCATGCACATGAAGGGAGTATTTATAGACATACAAAGAGGCCATGTGTCACCATCTTGGTGGCTTAACCATTGGATCTTTGCCAAGTGTTAGGACACTTGTACAACATCTACACTATTGCTCATTGGATGGGTGCCAAGTGTTAAGACACTTGGACCATATCTAAGCTAGTGACTCTTGGAGTTCCCAATGTTGTACTTGATCTTTGGCACTACTGAGATGCTCTCGATGGTGACCGGTTGCTCGCTTGTATGTTTTAGTGGGATGTCGTGGTCCTTTGCATTCTAAGTTGTTCGCTCCTTGCTTGGGATCGTTTTACAATGTTGTTCGCTTCATTACGAAGTTGTTCGCCCGAATTGATCTTGGTTTGCGCCGCTTGCACAGCTGTTCTTTGCAAAGCTGCTCGCCCAAATCCTGCTTGCCACATTAGGGCTCCTCTACAAAGCTGTTCGCTCCACAATGCTGCTAGCTCCTTTCATTTATTATCCTGTTATCAAGTTTAATAGTGACTGTTTCGTTTATTAATCACTCCATTGTTCGCCCATCAACAATTGCCCCCTAGCTTGGTCTCATGTTGGGCACAGATGGATCAATTGAGACCAAGCTATAGTTTCTTCGAAAACTGGGCGAGCAGGAATGGAACATGGTTGTTTTCATGGGCGAGCATCCGAGCAGTTGGGCGAACAAACGAGCATGGGAACTCATGCGCGCGAGCAGTAGCGAACGCCCTTTCATGTCGCGATGGTTGGATTCCCGAGGTGCGGGATACGAGGCATCGCGTCAGTCACGCGCGTTTCCCTATTTGCTCATAGGGGCCTATAGATTTTTGGGAAAATTGCATTTTCACCCCCGTTTTAACCTTATAAATAGGTGACTTTTCCTTCATTCTTCATCTTTTCGGACTTCCGCCATTGACACCTTCTCAAGCTTTTTTCTCTTGCAATTCTTGTGCCTAAATCTTCTTGTGTCCTTTAGCTTCTTGTTCTTCGAAGGTAATTACATCTTATATCTCTTTTTCTTCTTTCAATTTCGTAAATTTTTCCTCTTTTTTCGCACTTCTCGCAACTGTGATTATAATTCCGGCCGTGGACCGCCGTTGCGCCGCCGTCCCGTGATATTGTCGCCGCTGTGATTCCGTTGTCGGTGCCATCGTCAAACTTCCCATAATTAGCCAATCTTCTCCGTTATTATTTTGAATGGAGTTTTCCCCCTCAAGTTCCTCTCAATCCGGACCCGGGCGAAACCCGGAAAAACGACCCATAAATACGGCTTCTCTGCGCAGATCTGTTCGCCAAGCGTTGGCGAACAACCCGCGCACGTTACTGGTGGACGAAGGCACGGACTCAGATGCGAGCTCCGTTGTTCGCTCGGTAGAGATGTACACCGCTGATCGCTCTGGCGATCAGGAAGAGATTCACCCTCTTGCTCGCGAACCCGAAACGTCTTCTGACCTTGGAGAAGATTCTGTAGTAGTGGCCGCGGAGATAGAGGGTTCAATTGACCTTGAGGGCGATCAAGCTGACACTGCTGGCGAGCAGCGAGTTGGCGAGCAGAGAGGTCCTACTCTTACTTGGGAGTTTTTAAGGGAAATCAATTTTCCCATCTCTCAAACTACACCAGAATCTCGGATCCCGGAAGGAGTTATTCGTGACGATGAGTGGGCGGACTATTCTGCTCGCTACTCGAAGACTTTTGCCCCCACCTCGAGGGTAATTATGAAGACTCAGGGTGGGGACTTTGCAGCGAGCAATATTGCTAGTGTATGTGTGGAGAGTGATCTGGCGAGCATCCGTGCAACATACAAGATTCCTTATGATATATTCATGTATGTGCCGAAGGAAGGAGAGACTGTTGATCGCCCCCCACCTGGTTGCACGTCGATCAACTTGGATGTGCTGAACACGGGTTTCCCGCTCCCCGTTCATCCGCTCATTGGCCGTTTCTTATGTGACATGAATCTGGCGATCACTCAAATCACTCCAAATGGTTGGAGTACTCTTCTAGCCTTCATGACTCTTTTTGGTCTTGAGGGTTACAAAAATAAAATAACAACTGCGGAGCTTCTCTATGCCTTAACTATTTCTGAGGACGGTGTTGGCTGGTATTATGTTAAGGCGAAGACCGGAGTGAAACTCGTTGAAGGTGTCCCCAATAAAATTAAGGGCTGGCATTGTCAATTCTTCTATATTGGTGGAGATTGGCGAGCAACTGAGGGGTTCGCTGGTGGGCAGGCGCACATCATGTCACCTGAAGGCTTTGGAAAAATCAGACGTAGGGCTAATTTTGTCTTGCTAATTCATAAGTAGGACTAATTTTAATCCTTTTCGTTATTTTGCAGGTCCGAGAATCTTGAAGTGGGGGCATCCCGATCTTAGCGACGAATACCTCTTTACGTTAGCCGTCATTTCTCTTCGCGACGCTGCTAGTCGCGATTTGGAACATCTTTCAAAAGCTCACTGCCGCAAGCTTGCTGGCTTGATTACGAGTCCCCACCATCTTGAAGCTCAGGCTGTTATCCCTGAAGGTAATTTTCTTTACTTTTGTTCTTGTTGCTCGCCCATTTTTTCTTGCTCGCCTAAACTTCTTGTATTTGTTAGATCAACGAGTTACCGTTGCCGTCCCGTCTGTGCCTGAATCCTACTACTTGCTCGCCAGACGAGTTAAACAGATGGCTGAAGCTTCAAGAAGGAAGATGGACCCTCCCCTTGCCATCATTCGCCTCCGAGCAGGGGAGAACCCCACTGGTCGCCCAGCCGCCGGAGCTGGTCGCCGCAAGCCTGCGGCTAAAACTACCTCCTCTCCATGGGATGCAAGGAAGGAAAAAGAGAGAGAACGAGAGAGGGAGAAGAAGAAAGCGCCGCGGGACGACGATGTTCGCGGTGATGATCGTGCCTCGAAGCGATAAAAAACTGTGGGGGAGGCGAGCAACATTGCTCCCAGATCTCCTGCGTCTAAGTCCACCTCCTTGGAAGTGGTGGACGAACAACAAGTGGTCGCTGGCCTGGTAGCGACCAAGAGAGGGGACAATCCCAAAGATACTTCTTATTTGGGTTGGGACCCCGTTAAGATCAAGGAGTAAGTTAATTGTCTTTAATTTGTTTGTTGTTCGCCACTTGGCGCAGTGCTGTTCGCTTACTAACTACTGTGTTTCTGTTTCAGGTATAACCCGGCACATTATCCTGGCCGTGGGACCACTCTTCACCATTTTTCTGTGGTGAAGAATGCACCCTCTTCGTTCTCCGACATCCCTGATGTCCCTGTTCGCCGAGCAGCAGAGACAGTTCCAAGAGCCTGGACGAAATCGGCGAACACCATTGTTGCTAGCCAATCTGCTAGTGACAATGTTCGCTTGGTGGCGTGCAATGCTAGCCATCAATGGATCCAATCCCAGATGCTGCTCGACCAAGTCATGGGGCTCGAGCGGACAAACCGTGATTTGGGTCGCCGCGTGGAGAGGATGGACGAAGAAAAAGCTTCTGCCATCAAAGAGTGCAAGGCCGAGCATGCTAAGGAGCTGGCCTTAATGGAGAGGAAGATGGAGGCCTCCTTGGTTGGCGAAAAGAGTGCCTTGGACAAGGCTGAAAAGATGATGCTGGAGGTGAAGTCTTCAGATCTGAGAGCTGAAAGGGCCGAAAAAGAGCGAGCAGACTTGGCTGCTCGCCTGCTAGCTGCCGAGGAACATATCAAGAGGTTGGAGGAGGAGCGCAAAGGCATGATCGACTATGAAGTCCACGAGCAAGAGGTGTTGGACAAGACCAACTTTAGGTACATCTGTGCCTTTGCGGAATGTTTGAGGTCTGTCCACTTCGCCCACGATCACAATCAAGATATTCGTGGTGCGGTGAAGGCGGACTTCATCGAGTACGTGAAGAACTACCCTCCTGCTCCCGGTTCAACCTTGTTCATCTCCGATTTAGCCGATCTCGGCTTCCCTCTAGATGTATTTGGCGAGGAGGTCGACATCGCTGCCCCTACTTACGGTGGCCAGCCTAACCCTGCTCCAGCGGCGACCAACGTGGCAGCCACTGATGAGGTCTTTGAAGGGTTGGCGTCTCTTCCTTTAACTCCTATAGATGGGGCTGGGACAAGTGCCCCGGGCGAACAACTGAGTGCTCAGGCGATCAGCACTGCAGATGTTCCTCCTCCTGCTTGAAGACTTAGTTTCTTTTACAATAGGATGTTTTCTTCTTTTTGTGCTTATCAGCTCATCCTTGTTGTAAACATATTTTGACTCAATGAAATGAACATCCTTACTAATTTGCAATTTTACGCCTCTTTGTTTGTCTTACTTAGTTGCTCGCCTATTGCTTTTAGCTTATGACTCAGTTTCTAAGTGTTCCTTTTTTCTTAAGGTAAACACTTAGTTAATATTTTAAGTTGGTCATTTGGTTCTTATAGAACTTGACCTTTAATTGTTTGGGCCTTTTTGGTCGCTTGTGGACTCGGCCTTGCATTAATGTGGGCTATTGGTCCATTAGGGACTTAGCCTTATTTTGCATTTAATAAGCTCTATTGTTCGTCTTATAACAGACTTGCACTTTGCAAAAAAAAAAATTTTTATTTTTTTTGGGCGAGCAACCGAGTAATCTGGACTTAAGGCTCAAAATTTAAAAGAAAGCAAGACAAAAGATAAATACAATTCTGCTCGCCTAGTAACTGCACAACTGCTCGCTTTTATATAAACTTGCGCAAAAAAGTTTCAAAATTACAAGAAGCTACTTGTAAAATTTCTAAGACTTACATGACTTTATTGATAGTACTTCTTGAGTAAAGTAGTATTCCAGGAGTATTGGGACGACTTGCCTTCCATGTCTTCAAGGTCGTATGTGCCGTTTTGTCACTTATTCGTCACCTTGTATGGGCCCTCCCAAGTCGGGCCGAATACTCCTGGTGGTGTTAAAACTTTTCGAAGTACTAAGTCCCCAATTTTGAATTCTCTTGCTTTTACTTGAGAGTTGTAGTACTTCGCCGCTCTTTTCTTATAAATTGCATTTTTCAATTCTGCTGTTATTCTTTTTTCTTCAAGCAAGTCCGACTCTGCTGCCAATACGGAGTTATTTTCTTCTTCGTCAAACGCAGCTGTTCGACCTGTCGGGATTTGTAGCTCAATTGGTATTACTGCTTCTGTCCTGAACGCCATTGTGAAAGGTGTTTCGCCTGTACTTGTTCTGTGTGATACTCGGTATGCCCACAACACCTTTGGCAGCTCCTCAGACCATTTCCCCTATTTGTCGGCTAAGCGGATCTTCAAAACATGTTTGATTATTTTGTTTATTGCTTCCACTTGGCCATTCGACTGGGGGTGATATGGTGTTGAAAAAAGTTTCTTCATTCCCCACTTTTTGCAAAAATCTCTTATCTTTTTCCCTTCAAATTGTTTTCCGTTATCCGTAACGATCGCTTGAGGTACCCCGAAGCGACAAACAATGTTTCTCCATATGAAGTTAATCATTTTCTCCTGTGTGATTCGCACAAGCGCTTCTGCCTCAGCCCACTTCGTGTAATAGTCCACTGCCACCACTGCGAATCGAACATTTCCTTTTCCCGGCGGAAAAGGTCCGATGAGGTCAATTCCTCATTTCGCAAATGGCCATGGACTATTGACTGAGATTAGTTCGTGTGGGGGCTTGTGGATGTTTGGGGTGAATAACTGACACCTGTGACAAGTTCGGGTAACTTTGATTGCGTCCTGGAGGAGGGTCGGCCAATAATATCCTTGCCTTACGGTCTTGTAAGCCAGTGCCCGTCCTCCAGCGTGATTTCCGCATATGCCTTCATGAATTTCCTTCAGTACTACTTGCCCTTGCCCCCTAGCCAAGCATTTTAGAAGTGGGAGTGAAATTCCTCTTTTGTACAACTGTCCGTCCATCATGGTGTATCTTGCTGCTCTTTTGACCAACTTGTTAGCTTCAAACGGGTTGTCTGGCTTTTTGTCATTTTGTAAATATTCAGTGATTGGTATCCTCCAGTCGTCCTCTTCGAAATCTTCGTTGACTTGATACATTTTGTAGTCTTCGGTTGATGGCTTGGACATTTTTGTTAGCGTAACTCCTGTCAACTCTGTTGGTCCTGCGCTAGTTGCTAGCCTAGCTAACGCATCTGCTTGAGCATTGTTGTCTCTTGGTATCTGTTCGATGTATATTTGCTCGAACAAGGAGGCCAGGTGAGCAACAATCTTTTGATACAAGGCCATATTCTCGTCCTTTGCCTCGTACTCCCCTCGAACTTGTTTGACAATCAATTGTGAATCCCCGAAAATCTGTAGCTTTCTTACTCCAACCGCTAATGCTAGGCGTAATCCAGCGATCACAGCTTCGTATTCTGCTTCGTTATTTGTCGCCATGAATTCGAACCGGACTGCTGAAGTAAAAACTTGCCTGTCTGGGCTTATCAAGACTATACCTACCCCCGATGCTGTATTAGTTGACGATCCGTCAACATACATGTGCCAGGGATGGCTATGTCCTCTCGTTGGATCTTGGGGGAAAGTTAGTTCGACTATAAAGTCTGCTAAGGCTTGCCCCTTGATCGCTGTTCGAGGAGCATATGAAATCCCGAATTGACTGATTTCCAATGACCATTTGAGGAGGCGACCAGCCGCATCGGGTCTGTGTAGTATTTGCTTGAGCGGGAACGTTGTCAACACTTCCACCTGGTGGTTGAAAAAATATGGACGAAGTTTTCTGACGCTCATCACCAGTGCATATGCTAGCTTCTCTGTTGGTGAATATCTGAGTTCTGCCTCGTGTAAAGCTTGACTCACATAGTAGATGGACAGGTGGAACTTTCCTTCTGCTCGAACGAGTACTGAGCTGATTGCTACTTTTGAAGCTGCCAGGTATAAGTTTAACTTCTCCCCTAGGATCGGCTTGGCAAGAATTTTCGTATCACTGAGGTATTCTTTCAACCGCTCGAACGCTTGTTGGCAGGCGTCTGTCCATTGAAACTTTCCCTTCTTGATTGCCTCGAAGAACGGCCTGCACTTATCTCCGGATCTTGAGATGAACCTGTTCAAAGCTGCTAGGCATCCGGTTAGCCGTTGGACTTCTTTAACTGATCTGGGTGGCTGCATTTCCATGATCGCTTTCACTTTTACGGGATTTGCTTCGATTCCTCTTTGACTGACTAGATGTCCCAAGAATTTCCCTGAATGGACCCCAAAACTGCTTTTCTTAGGGTTCAGTTTCATGTTGTATGTTCGAAGTATCTCAAACGTTTGAGTTAGATGCTGCAAGTGATCTTCCTTTTTGGAGCTCTTGACAACAATATCATCTACGTATACTTCCATCGTCTTCCCGATGTGATCATCAAACATCTTATTGACCAATCTCTGATATGTAGCTCCAACGTTGATTAACCCAAATGGCATTCTCTTCCAGCACAACAAGTTTTTGTTGGTGTAGAACGCCGTATGCTCTTGATCATCAGGATGCATCGCTATTTGATGATATCCTGCGAATGCATCCATGAACGTGAGAAGCTCATGTCCAGCGGTGCCATCAACCAGTTGATCGATATGAGGCAATGGGAAATTATCCTTTGGGCAGGCGGCGTTGAGATCTGTGAAGTCGATGCAGAGTCTCCATGCCCCAGTCGCTTTTCTAACCAATACTGGATTCGCCACCCATTGCGGGCATAACACTTGTTTGATTAGGTCGTTATCCAGCAGCTTTTTAACCTCCACATCGAGCGCCTCGTATTTGTCGGGACCGAATTTTCTCCTCTTCTGATGGACTGGCTTCTTCCTCGGGTCGATGTTGAGTCTGTGGCAGGCATGTTCGGGGCTGATGCCCACCATGTCTGCATGCGACCATGCGAACACATCGAGGTTTGCTTTTGCTTTAAGAAACTCAATCATGTTGGTCCTGTACAGCTCTGGTAGCTCGGACCCTATGAAGAGTTCTAAGCCCTCTTGGTTCGGGTCGACTTTTACAGTTTCCAACTCTTCGACCGGGGTAGCCCTTCGTTTCTGGCCTTTCCATCTGGGGTCAATAATGGGCCCTTCTGCCTTTGGCTCATCTTCGGTCTCCATCGGTTCTGCCCCCAGTCGTGTCTCGATGTCCTCTGCGTCGATGTTCGTTGCCATTGTCTGTTTTTCTTCGGTGCTGGTTGCAGCAGCTTCTCTACCTCTTGTTTGGACAAACTGTTCGTCTTCGCGTTCCTGCTCGTCCTCGTCCAATTGTGCGCCTACGCACAACTGCTCGTCAATGCGCGGCTGTTCGTCTGCGCACAGCTGCTCGTCGACTTCCATTATTTCAGTATCGATGGAAGTCATAGCCTCGCTATCGCCTCCGTCCTTATCTGAGCACATGTTCGTCACGTTGACTTGGTGATCCTTCAATTGTATCTGCAAAAGACATGCACGAGCCTTCTTCTGGTCTCCCTTGACTGTACCTGCACCTTTCTTTGTTGGGAATTTTAAACAATAATAGTACGTTGAAACAACTGCTTTAAATTCATGCAAGAAAGGGCGGCCGAGGAAACCGTTATAGGTGGACTGTTGATCTACAACTAGGAAGTCTACCATCCTATTCATTTTCCTTTCCGGGTCCTCGACCGATACAAGCTCGACTGCCAACGTAACCATTCCTATCGGGGTGGTCACAGCATTCCCGAATCCTACAATTTTGTGATCACAGTACTTGATGTACTCGGTGCAATCTCCCAGCTGGTCCACCGTACTTTTGAACAGGATGTTCGTATAGGAACCAGTATCGACTAGTAGACGGTGCACTTTTGTCCCCATAATATTGGCACAAATGACCAACGAGTCATTGTGGGGAGTGAGTATCCCGTCTAAGTCTTTTTCTGAGAAAGTCAGGTCCCCCGTTTGTTTGGTCGATGGATTCACACCCACTTCCATCACCTGATCCACTGCTCCCAGTTCCGCTTTTCTCTTTCTTTTTGACACAGGTGGTCTCCCATCAGAACAACCACCTACTGGTCCAGCGGGTTCCAACATTAAGATTTCCGGAATAGGCCTTGCTGGGGCTGTTGGGACCTTTCTTTCTCTCTTACCAGCTTTGCTTGGCTGTTCGTCGCTGTCTCCGTCATCCGAACTGGATGGTACCGGTGCCCTTGGTCTTTTACCTGGTTCCCTTTTCATGAACTCGGACAGCTTTCCTTCCTTATAGAACCTCCACAACTGCTTCAGCAAATCTCGGCACTCGCTTGTGAAGTGGCCGATGTTCTGATGATATGCGTAGTATTTGTTCGGGTTCAACTTTCCTCTCTCTTGCCTTATCCTCCGTGGCTCTGACAAAATTTCCCTGTCTTTAACGTTGTTGTACACAGTGTCCACGGACATGGTGAGGACTTGATTCAACTTCTCTTTCAACTCAACTCCCTCATTGAACGACTTCATGTTCTTCGGAGCTTTGTAATCACTTCCTCCAGATTTCTTGCTGAACTTTTTTGGATCAGCTTTGTCTCCCAATTCTCTGTGTAGGGCCTCCTGCATCGATACGTGGATTCCAGCTTTGTGTCTGAATTCCGCGTATATTTTTGGGCAAGTCAAGTGCATCTCCTTCCACAGATCAGTTCCTTTCTTCAATCCAGCCATCACGGCCACTATCTTCGTATATTCACTCACCATTTCGCCTTCCAACAAAACTTTATCAAATCTTTCCAGAAATTACTTATCAGACTCCTCGTCTCCTTGCCTGATATCAGCCAAACGGTGTCTGTGGGTCAAGTAGGACCCGGCAGTTGAGAAATGAGATAAAAACTCTTTGCTTAATTGGGCGAAAGAGTTGATGGAGCCAGGAGTCAATGCCGAAAACCATCTGTGCGGGCAGTCTCCAAGGGTGAGTGGAAAATTTCGGCATTATGTGGCGTCGGTTGCCCCCATTGAGATCATGAAATCCGAATATTTCGTCACATGAATTCGAGGGTCCGACGTTCCCTCATACAAGTTGATGGCTGGAAACTGTATCTTCTTCTGGATTGGTGCATTGAGGATAAACGGAGATAACGGTGAAGAAGGGAGAATAGTTGATCCGACACCTCTCTGGGATTCCAATTGTTTATGCAATTCTTCAATTGCTTTTTTCATTTCCTGTAATTCATTTGGGGGAGTCCTCCCGTTGGAAGGCTGTTCATCGTGGTTGAGTTCAACAACTTCTTCACGATGCAGTCCCTTGCCAACAGGACGTTTCTCCTGAGTCATTTTCCTAGCAGCGTTGCTAGCTCCATTTGGCCCTAGTCGGCCAAAAGCTGATCTTCGGATTCGGTCATGCACTGACGGGCGAGCAGGAGGGCGTGATCGCTCCTCGTTCTTCTTGGATACTTCTCTTCTGTTCGCATTTCTCATCCCTAACCTTTCCAAAGCACTTGTCCGGGATGTACTTTTGCTTGATTCGTCAACCTGGCTTGGTGACGACTCTCCTCTGCTCCCCAAATGTTCACTTATGGGAGTCTTTCCTTTATTTCTACGGACTTCAGCGCTGTCAGCCTCATCACGGCGCACATCCTCTCTCATTTTGCTTCTCTGCTCGCCCCTGCTCGCCTGCTCGATTGGTCGTCGCCGTTGCTCTCGACGGCCCAGCTATCTGTCGATTCTGCAAGGATTGAAGGACAGCAATGGTTTTCGCTAGTTCTTCAGGGTTTTGAGCAAGAGCTTCAACTTCTGGTGGAATTGTGTCAATGGTGACTTGGATATTCCTTTGCGAGGTTGCTCTCACCGTCCGGGCATGTCCTTCGGTGGAAGAAACCCTAGTTCTCGACCTAGGATTCGGGGATGCGCTCGAATGTCGCTCTTCTTGCGATCTAATCATCTTGGTTGCCAAAATGTATGGGATAAACGGAGGATTGAGGTGATCTTGCTTCTAAAAAGCACCTTTTTCAAGAGTTACTAGCCTTGTATGTATGAATATGGTGGTTTGAAAACCCTAGTTCATACATGCATGCATTTAAACTCTTAAAATGATGTATTTATGGATAACTTTGTTCCGAATGGTGTGCACACTTGATTTCCGGTGACTTCTCCCCGGATTCCGGTCAACTTTTGCAGATTCCGACGAAGATCTTCAACCTTTCTTCGAATTTTTCATGAAACGGAGGTTCGAACCCTCCTTCTAGCGCCAATTGTTGGTGACCTTTTCATAATCGATGATGATTAGTGGCTGTTTTCTCTAGTTAAGATCACCAAACAAGATCAAGAGATCATGGAATTTTGATTAAGTAATGTTCAAGAAGTAAATTTGCAAGAGTTTGGCTATTTTATTGAATTGTCCTCCTTTTTTCATGCACATGAAGGGAGTATTTATAGACATACAAAGAGGCCATGTGTCACCATCTTGATGGCTTAACCATTGGATCTTTGCCAAGTGTTAGGACACTTGTACAACATCTACACTATTGCTCATTGGATGGGTGCCAAGTGTTAAGACACTTGGACCATATCTAAGCTAGTGATTCTTGGAGTTCCCAATGTTGTACTTGATCTTTGGCACTACTGAGATGCTTTCGATGGTGACTGGTTGCTCGCTTGTATGTTTTAGTGGGATGTCGTGGTCCTTTGCATTCTAAGTTGTTCACTCCTTGCTTGGGATCATTTTACAATGTTGTTCGCTTCATTACGAAGTTGTTCGCCCGAATTGATCTTGGTTTGCGCCGCTTGCACAGCTGTTCTTTGCAAAGCTGCTCGCCCAAATCCTGCTTGCCACATTAGGGCTCCACTACAAATCTGTTCGCTCCACAATACTGCTAGCTCCTTTCTGTTGGAGTTATACGTGAAAGTATGCTTTTACTTTGTATAACTCATGTATCAAACACTCGTTTTATGAGAATAATTCTTTTATCGCATTTGCTTTAGTTATGATTGAATGTTGAATTTCTATTGCAAACTGTTCAATATATAGTATGTGTTACATAGTAGTTAATGTGGTGATACCCGATCACGGAAGACAACATTAACAGTTTACTTGTAACTAAACGTACATTTTCACGACCTAGGTGGAATTGAACAAACCGCCGTGAAAGGTCGATGTGTAAGGCTCAGATTGGTCTGTCTTGACTAAGAGATTGCACTAGCACATTTAGTATGTGTTGAAGAGGTCCTACAGCGAGGATAAATTCTTCTATTCTGAAAGGTGAAGAATTAGACCTCAGTGGTTGTTGATTTCTTAATCTCCGTCACTTAAATAGGACCGTGTGTGCTTAATAGTTACTGCTTTGATTCATGTTGGGTGAGAATCATTGCGACTTTGAACTTTGTGTCTTGGGCAGTAATATTAATCATACGACGGTTGCTAAGATTTAATACGGAGAAACGCGTGCGAGTACGGCTCGTGTGATTAGTTCCCTTGGTGGGCTCAGAAGTTTTATTGTACCAAATCTTGCAAGTGAAGAATTAGTTTCTTCGGTACGAATAATAATGTTGAGCTGTCTTTACTCCAAGGTGAAATATATTAATTAATTTAGAGCTATTCAGAAGCTCAATTAATTAATGGACTTGATAATTTTAAACGCGGGAAATAATAACCGGGAGCCCATATTATCGTAATATGGATTAAGATGGATAGTGCAATATTAATTTATTAGTGGTAATAATTAATATTAATGGGCTGAATTATATTGGGGCTCAATATTGAAATTCAGAAGTCCATTAGGAGGTCCAATCTTAATTCTCCTTAAGGCCCCTCAAGTAGCCCATTAAGTAGCCCAATAATGATAAGGTGATTAAAATAAAAAGAAAATTATTTTGCTGATTTTTCTCTTAAATTTTCGAAAATAAGCATGTGTAGGAGAAATTAGATTTTGTTGATTTTCTTGAAAAGATATTATGGAAGATATGTATTCTAGAAGTACAAGAATATCTCATATATTCAAGAAAATCCAAATCTTGGATTTCACACTCATAATTTTCGAAAATTATACCCCTTAATATGTAGGGTGAGATTTTTGTGGAATATTTTATTTTGGAGAAAAGAATATATGGGATATATTCAAGATTTCTTAGAGTCTAAGAAAAGATTTTTTCCAAGCCCAAATATACCTAAAAATTTCGGCCCCCTCATATTATAAATAGGGGATGATTATTTCATCCCCATGAACATAATTCCATGTGTTGGAAAAATCAAGAAGCATAGATATTTTTCTTTTTCCTTAGTTATTAAATTACTTGAAAGCGTCTCCCACCGGCGATCAAGTGAGGTGAAAAGGGAAATACTTGAGAAGGCTTTGGGTTGATAGAACGAGATTACAAGTGTCCCATATATCCAAAGGCCATTACTACGAGAGGTACGTTAATCGCATATTTACTTGTTTAATTCCGCCTAGTTAAATATGTGAAATTAATTTAACATGCATGATGATAATTAGTTGTTGGAATTATTATTTGAATTAATTAGGATTAATTCATGCTAGTAATAATTGTATTTAAATTCGTATTTAAAATTCATCCCGAATAGATTCCGGGCACCCCGATTTTCCCAACAACTGGTATCAGAGCCACGGTTTCGGGCTCTGAATTTTAAATTGGAATTTAAATTGTTGAACATTAAATTTGAAATTGGATAGTAGAATTGCTAGATCTTTTTTGCAGGTATCCAATTGTCATGGTTTTTAATGTTGTTAATTTCATGCGTGTGAATTAATTTGTTTTTTTTTAATTCGATTCGTTCGAATTCGTTTTTCTCGTGAGAAAATCCACGAGTAGATTAGTTGTTTTTATTTTGATTCGATCATTGTAATAGACTAGTCTAGATCTAGTATTTATTTTTTTTTGTAAAAATAAATTGTAACCGGATGGTGACGAAGAACGAAGAATTAAAAACGGCGTACCCGGACGACGCATACAAGCGTGGAGCGTGTATGGAGGTAAAATCATACAAGGGGTGAAGAAAACGAGGACGAACGGCGAAAAAACAGCGGACGGGGGTGCACGGCGCACACTGTGCGCAACGGGTGCATGGCGCCGCGCGCACGGCGCGCGCGCGCCTCGGCAGGCAGCTGCAGCGCCTCGGGCGCCCCGGGCAGCGCCTCGGCACGCTTCTGTGCTGCGCCTCGGGTGCGCCTCGGGGCTGCGCTTCGGCGCGCCTCGGGCGCTTTTCCAGCGCTTCTCGGGCCGGGAAGCGCGCGGGCCCACTTCGTGGGCCGACGCGCGCTGTATCTCAGGCCGTGGAATTTTTTCGGTTCGTGTTTTTTTCCGTGTGATTTTAAACGTCGTCCCGAACCCCAAACGATGTTGTTTTGAAGAAGTGTTGTTGTTCGAGTGGGAGCACGTCGAGACGAACGTCGGAAAGCACCAAGGACGATTTCTCGCATCAAGATGTGAAGAAATTAAACCGTGACAATTGGATTCGAGTGCTCCAATGTGTTTAATTTTGTTTTGATGGATGTTTTATTTCGTGCACTTATTATTATTTGTTAATATGTGTTTGCATGAATTTAATTGTCCAAGAAAAACCTTACTTTCGAAAATTACTAAGTATGTTTTATAATCGCAATTTTATTCCGGATATTAAAATTGGATTAATTTGACCTCCATAATTTATTTATTTGTGAAGTTCTTTTGGAATACATTTCCCCCTCGGATCGGCCAAAAGAACGGATTTCACATGAATAAATTCCGAAAGGATGATTGTGGATTATTACCAGTGGCGGTATTGACCCTCACCACGAGTGGCTTGCTCAAAGCGAAATAATAATCCTGTATTTAATTATGGTTATTACTTAGGCATAGGAAATTGATATTAACTTACTCCCCTCGGAGTCCCTGTCAGTTTCTATGTGGTCAAAGTGGGAGCCAACTATTAATTTTGAATTAAGGATTTGTAACTTTTAAGTTTGTAATCCGCTTGAATGTGTTTAAATGTATAGACCACCCCTCGTGGCGCATTTAAATTGTTTCGAGATGTTGGCTGATGCATGATTATATTGTTTTAAGGTTTCAATATAATTGATGTGATCAAATTTATGTGATAATTTCGTATTTTTCTAGATATTGATATGAATGTATGTTTTATTCTCAGTTCATCATGTCGCAACCTTTTAATCCACTGTTTAGTATACTTAAAGATAACAAACTTGTTGGTGAAAACTATGTTGATTGGTAACGTAATATAAACATGGTCCTTCCTGCGCAAGAATACTATTGGATATTTAGCGTTGACGTACCCAAGAAACCTAATGATAAGTCAAGTAATGGGGAAAAGGCGATATTCGATGATTGGAAGCATTCCAATGAGCACATGAAGCACATCATCTTGACATTTATGTCTGAGGATTTGAGGCGCATTCATGAAGGCATTGAAGCGGCTGTTGATATCATGAATAGCCTTGAAGAGATGTTTCAACATCAGAACCCCATGGCGAATCTGTTCACCATTCGTGAGAAGCTCACGAAGGAAATGGTGAAGGGAACACCCGTAAGGGATCATGTTCTCAATTTTAGGCGCGAGTTTGAGAAACTCGAGTTTCTTGGTGCCGGACAAAGTGAAGAAAGTCAAATCGATTCCATACTCCTAAAGCTATCGAGTAGTTTTGATGGGTTCTTTTGGGAATACGTGTTATCTGAACACAAGTTCACTTTGGATACCCTGCTCAAAGCCCTGATAACGGTAGAGTCATACTTGGGGAGTAGGGACGAGGCTTTGGTGATCAAGAGCCTTTTCTCGAAATCTAGGCCAATGGAAGGTGAGATTGAGAAGGAGGTAGTTGATCAGAACCAAACCAGTAGACTCACTTTGGGAGGCAAGAAAAAAGCTTTCAAGCCGTACGGCGTGAAGATACCCGGTAAGAGTAAGTGCTTCAATTGCGGGGAAAGAGGACATTGGAGGTATACCTGTTCTAAGCCTAAGAAGGAGGTAAAGAAAGGTAAGTCTCATGCTTTAGTCGTTGAAACATATGTTGCAGCGTATGCTGCCCACGTTTGGGTAGTGGATACCGGGGCAACTGATCATATTTGTTTCACTCTTCAGGGGTTCCAGCTAACCCGGCGACTTAGCAAGAATGAGATCACCATCACTTTGGGCGATGCTACAAGAGTGGCAGCCGAAGCAGTGGGAGTCGTGCACCTATCTTTTGAAGATAGAGTTTTAATTTTAAGAGATGTTTTATACGTTCCGAACTTTAGAAAGAATTTAATTTCGGTTTCTAAGTTGTTTTTTGATGGATATTCAGTTACTTTTAATAAAGTTGTTACTGTTTCTTTTAAGAATGATATTATCTGTTATGGAACGTTGGTAAACAATCTCTATACGATTAAGTGTGCACACCACTCAAATAATGAATCTAATAACACGTCGATCATTTCGAGCAATAAAAGAAAGCGTTCTTCGGAGATGAACGAAACACTTCTATGGCATCTTAGACTAGGTCATATTAATCTAAAGCGGATAGAGAGATTGGTGAAAGACGGATCCTTGGAATCGCTCCAAGTCGAGCCGTTTCCAACTTGTGAATCCTGTTTAGAAGGTAAGATGACCAAGAGGGCATTTGGAGCCAAGGGGAATAGAGCCACGGAAGTGTTAGAACTCGTTCATACCGATGTATGTGGTCCAATGACGATCAAAGCGAGAATGGGGTATGAGTATTTCGTTACCTTCATTGACGATTACTCAAGATATGGGTACATTTACCTTATGCGGCATAAGTCCGAAACTTTTGAAAAGTTTAAAGAGTTTAAGGCCGAAGCCGAGAAACATAGGGAAAAGAGTATCAAGTTTCTACGATCAGATCGTGGAGGCGAATACCTCAGCGATGAATTCTTGAACTACCTATCGGACGAAGGGATTGTATCCCAGTTGACCGCACCGGGAACCCCTCAACAGAACGGTGTGGCGGAACGAAGAAACCGGACTCTTTTAGAGATGGTCAGATCCATGATGAGTTATTCGGATTTACCCAAGTCGTTTTGGGGTAATGCCTTGGAAACGGCGGCTTATATTCTAAACTTGGTGCCATCCAAATCGGTTCCTAAAACCCCAATGGAATTGTGGACCGGGCGCAAGCCCAGTCTAAGACATTTGCGGATTTGGGGTTGTCCGGCATACGTGCTAGACAAGGAAGCCGGTAAGTTGGATCCACGTTCGGAATTAAGGCTGTTTATAGGATACCCGGCCGGAACGAAAGGGTGCATGTTCTATAGTCCCAAGGATCAAAAGACCGTGATTAGTACACACTTTAAATTCTTGGAGGAAGACTATATGAACAATCGGAAACCTAAAAGTGAAATTACCTTAGAAGAATTGAGAGGTCAAACCTCGATACCAAGTATACAAGATGATGTACCACATGTCACATCTTCACAACCGGAACCCCGTCGTAGTGGGAGGGTTCCCAGGCAACCCGAGAGATTCATGGGGATAGGAGAATCTTCGGATTTGGTTCCCGGTGTTGAATCAGACCCATGGACGTACGATGAGGCAATCCAAGACAAAGACGCGGAGTCATGGCAAACGGCAATGGAAGCCGAGATGGGTTCGATGGATCATAATCAAGTGTGGGAGTTGGTTGAGCCACCCAGTGGGGTAGAACCCATTGGATGCAAGTGGGTGTACAAGAGGAAAAGAGGACCGGACGGAAGGGTTGAAACCTTCAAGGCAAGGCTTGTGGCCAAAGGGTATACTCAGAAAGAAGGGATCGATTATGAGGAAACCTTTTCGCCTGTAGCTATGCTTAAGTCCATCCGTATTCTCTTGTCGATCGCTGCGCACCTAGATTACGAGATCTGGCAAATGGATGTCAAGACGGCTTTCCTTAACGGAAGTCTTGACGGCATAGATATCTATATGCAGCAGCCCAAAGGTTTCATTGAAAAAGGCCAAGAGAATCTCGTATGCAAGCTCAAGAGATCCATTTACGGACTTAAGCAAGCATCGCGTACTTGGAACCAGTGTTTTGATCAAGTGATAAAGTCTTATGGGTTTGATCAAAACGAGTTCGAAAGTTGTGTGTATAAGAAGCGTGACGGAACTGCGGTGGTATTCTTAGTATTATACGTAGACGATATTCTGCTCATTGGAAACAATGTAAAGGTATTGTCAGACGTAAAGGTATGGCTGTCAAAATAATTTGATATGAAGGACTTAGGGGAAGCCGGTCACATCCTTGGGATCAAAATCACTCGCGATCGCAAGAAGAGGATGTTGGGCTTATCGCAAGCTTCATACATTGACACTGTTTTGAAGCGTTTCAGCATGCAAGATTCCAAGAAAGGTTTTGTACCTTTTAGGCACGGAATCCATCTATCGAAAGAAATGAGCCCTAAGACGCAAGCGGCGATAGATGACATGAAAGGTGTTCCGTACGCTTCGGCCGTAGGAAGCCTTATGTATGCAATGCTGTGTACGAGACCGGATATCTGCTTTGCCGTGGGCATGGTGGCAAGATATCAAAGTAATCCCGGGAAAGACCATTGGACTGCCGTAAAGTGCATCTTGAGGTATCTGAAAAGAACTCGGGAGCGGATGCTGATTTACCAGTCGGATAGTCTAGTTCCCATAGGATACACGGACTCGGATTTCCAATCAGACATAGACTCAAGAAAGTCAACCTCGGGTAGTGTGTTTTGCATGGGAGGAGGAGCCATTTCATGGAGAAGCGTTAAGCAGAAATGCATCGCCGATTCGACCATGGAAGCCGAGTATGTAGCTGCTTGTGAAGCAGCGAAAGAGGCAGTTTGGCTCAAGAACTTCTTAGTGGACTTGGACGTTGTTCCGAATTTGCCCGACAAGATAACTGTCTTTTGTGACAATGCCGGAGCAGTTGCAAATTCAAAGGAACCGAGAGCCCACAAGGCCAGCAAACACATAGAAAGAAAATACCATATGATACGAGAAATCGTTAAGAGAGGAGATATAGAGGTGGCAAAGATAGCGTCGGGTGACAATCTAGCTGATCCATTCACAAAGGGTCTGCCTCAGAATACATTCGAGAGACATGCGGATGGAATGGGAGTCAAGACGATTGCCAATCTGCTTTAAGTATAAGTGGGAGGAATTATTAGGTTAGTGTAGGTTGACATGAGATGTCACGTAGAGCTACTACACTAAGACATGCGTGATGTATACTAAAAGCAGACTTTAAGTATAAGTGGGAGATTGTTGGAGTTATACGTGAAAGTATGCTTTTACTTTGTATAACTCATGTATCGAACACTCGTTTTATGAGAATAATTCTTTTATCGCATTTGCTTTAGTTATGATTGAATGTTGAATTTCTATTGCAAACTGTTCAGTATATAGTACGTGTTACATAGTAGTTAATGTGGTGATACCCGATCACGGAAGACAACATTAACAGTTTACTTGTAACTAAACGTACATTTTCACGACCTAGGTGGAATTGAACAAACCGCCGTGAAAGGTCGATGTGTAAGGCTCAGATTGGTCTGTCTTGACTAAGAGATTGCACTAGCACATTTAGTATGTGTTGAAGAGGTCCTACAGCGAGGATAAATTCTTCTGTTCTGAAAGGTGAAGAATTAGACCTCAGTGGTTGTTGATTTCTTAATCTCCGTCACTTAAATAGGACCGTGTGTGCTTAATAGTTACTGCTTTGATTCATGTTGGGTGAGAATCATTGCGACTTTGAACTTTGTGTCTTGGGCAGTAATATTAATCATACGACGGTTGCTAAGATTTAATACGGAGAAACGCGTGCGAGTACGACTCGTGTGATTAGTTCCCTTGGTGGGCTCAGAAGTTATATTGTACCAAATCTTGCAAGTGAAGAATTAGTTTCTTCGGTACGAATAATAATGTTGAGCTGTCTTTACTCCAAGGTGAAATATATTAATTAATTTAGAGCTATTCAGAAGCTCAATTAATTAATGGACTTGATAATTTTAAACGCGGGAAATAATAACCGGGAGCCCATATTATCGTAATATGGATTAAGATGGATAGTGCAATATTAATTTATTAGTGGTAATAATTAATATTAATGGGCTGAATTATATTGGGGCTCAATATTGAAATTCAGAAGTCCATTAGGAGGTCCAATCTTAATTCTCCTTAAGGCCCCTCAAGTAGCCCATTAAGTAGCCCAATAATGATAAGGTGATTAAAATAAAAAGAAAATTATTTTTTGCTGATTTTTCTCTTAAATTTTCGAAAATAAGCATGTGTAGGAGAAATTAGATTTTGTTGATTTTCTTGAAAAGATATTATGGAAGATATGTATTCTAGAAGTACAAGAATATCTCATATATTCAAGAAAATCCAAATCTTGGATTTCACACTCATAATTTTCAAAAATTATACCCCTTAATATGTAGGGTGAGATTTTTGTGGAATATTTTATTTTGGAGAAAAGAATATATGGGATATATTCAAGATTTCTTAGAGTCTAAGAAAAGATTTTTTTCCAAGCCCAAATATACCTAAAAATTTCGGCCCCCTCATATTATAAATAGGGGATGATTATTTCATCCCCATGAACATAATTCCATGTGTTGGAAAAATCAAGAAGCATAGATATTTTTCTTTTTCCTTAGTTATTAAATTACTTGAAAGCGTCTCCCACCGGCGATCAAGTGAGGTGAAAAGGGAAATACTTGAGAAGGCTTTGGGTTGATAGAACGAGATTACAAGTGTCCCGTATATCCAAAGGCCATTACTACGAGAGGTACGTTAATCGCATATTTACTTGTTTAATTCCGCCTAGTTAAATATGTGAAATTAATTTAACATGCATGATGATAATTAGTTGTTGGAATTATTATTTAAATTAATTAGGATTAATTCATGCTAGTAATAATTGTATTTAAATTCGTATTTAAAATTCATCCAGAATAGATTCCGGGCACCCCGATTTTCCCAACACTTTCATTTATTATCATGTTATCAAGTTTAATGGTGACTGTCTCGTTTATTAATCACTCCATTGTTCGCCCATCAACAGCGTATATCGATCTTGTTTTAAATTCTGCAAAGTTAGATTACCTGTGTACCGTCGGGGAGGAGAACATGGATATAGACAAAGAAAACCCACCCATTACCCACCCTATGGAAGAGGATACCCCGACTTTCAAAGATATACAAATCGAGTTGGAACCTAGAATTAGTTTCGAGCCTATGGAAATTGATAACGGTCTAACAGGAGATATCGATGATCCTCGCTTCGGGGAGCGGGGTGCCAGCCCGATAGAAAAACTAATATCGGTCACAATGAAGAGTCGACCAGAAGTATGCATCCATTTGGGCTCCAAAATGTCAGAAGATATGCGTAAAGCTATGATAACATTTCTGGAAGAAAACTTAGACGTGTTCGCCTGGTCGCACGAAGACATGGTCAGGATCGATCCATCGATATGTTCCCACCCGCTACACATCGACCCTGCCCGCAAACCAGTGTCACAGAAGATAAGAAAGTTCGGGCCGGATAAATATGCAGTCATAGCCACCGAGGTCAAGAAACTATTCGACAACAAGTTAATCGGAATGGTCGATCCCGACGACAAACCTCAGTGGATTTCCAACGCAGTCCTCGTAAAAAAGAAAAATAATACTTGGTGGCTATGTATTGACTTCATAGATTTGAACAAAGCCTGCCCCAAAGACCACTTCCCGATGCCGCACATCGACCATCTGGTAGACAGCACGACCGGACACGAGATGCTCACTTTCATGGACGCTTTCGCCGGCTACCACCAGATCTCGATGGCAGTCGATGACAAAAAATACACCACTTTTCTCACGGAGAAAAATATATATTTCTGGAAGCGGATGCCATTCGGGTTGATGAACGCAGGGGCAACCTATCAAAGATTAGTCAACCACATGTTCCACGACCAAATCGGGGCAACCATGGAGGTATATATTGACGATATCGTCATCAAGAGCGAGAAGAAAGAAGACCACCTCACCCATCCAGTCGAGGCGTTCGAGATTATGAGAAAGTATCGAATGAGGCTCAACCCGAAGAAGTGCAGCTTCGGCATCGAGTCGGGCAAGTTCTTGGGGCACATGGTCAGCCAGCAGGGCATCGAGGCAAATCCGACCAAGGTTCAGGCAATCCTTGACATGAGTGCTCCCTGCACTATAAAGGAGGTACAGCGGGTAACGGGCACCCTGGCCGTCCTCAGTTGTTTCATCTCCCGCATGGTGGACCGATGCAAACCCTTGTTCGATAGCATGTGAAAGGGGAAACTAAATTGGACGCCACAGAGCAAAATCGCATTCGACAACCTAAAGGCATATCTTTCAAACACCCAAATTCTAGCCAAGCCCGTCCCGGGCGAGAAACTCTACTTATACTTGGCGGCGTTAGAGTCAGCTCTCAGCGCCGTGCTAGTGCGGGCTGAGGGGCAGACACATCTACCAATCTATTACGTCAGCCAGACACTCCACGTCGCTGAACTGCGGTACCCGCCATTGGAAAAGCTGGCCTACGCGTTACTGATGAGCGTGCGAAAGTTGCGCCTATACTTCTTCGACCATCAGGTTGAAGTACTGACGACCATGCCACTACGACAAGTGTTACATCGACCAAACACGGCGGGCAGGTGCCTCAAATGGGCGGTAGAAATTGGACAGTTTGGAGTTACATATGCTCCCCGAACATCCATCAAAGGCTAGGCGATGGCCGACTTCATAGTCGAGCTCACCTACCCGGAGGCGATGTCCATGATCGAGCAACCACCGTGGAAGATGTACATCGACGGATCCTCCACGACCACGCGGGCTAGGGCAGGAATTGTCCTACTCAGTCCGTCTGGCCAATCATTTAAAATGGCCATCGGGTTTGGTTTCCATGCAACAAACAGTGAGGCCGAATACGAGGTGTTGATCAACGGCCTAGAAATGGCAATGGCCATGGGAGTGAAGCGGCTACAGGCCTACAACGACTCGCAGCTTGTGACATGCCAGATTTCGGGGGAGTACGAGGCGCACAGCGACAAGATGCTGGCCTACCAAGGATTGGCTAAAAATCTACTCGGAAAGTTCAACCAGGTACACATAGAGGTGGTACCCCGACTCGACAATACGCAGGCAAACGCTCTTGCCCACCTCGCAACATCCGAGGGGGCAGCCGACATGTCACAGATCACGGTCACTTACATGCCCGCCCCATCGATCTCGAACTAGCGGGTGGTCAACCTGGGACAGGAAGGGGACAACTGGATGACCCACATTCTGAATTACCTTCGCAACGGTAAACTTCCGGACGATCGGGTAGCGGCAAGACAGCTGTAACTTCGGGCGGCTAGATACACAATTGTGGGGGATCATTTGTACAAATGAGGTTTTACTCCAACTCTTCTGCGGTGTATAACCCCAGAGCAAGGAAGGAGGATCATGGAGGAAATCCACGAGGGGCTCTGTGGGAACCATGCCGGGGGCCAGGTACTCGCCCAGAAAGTTATCTGCCAAGGCTATTTTTGGCTCACCTTGAAGAAGGACGCGATCAGCTACGCAAGGGCATGCACAAATGCCAAATATTCACCAGGCTCCAACCGAGCTCACTTCAATCTTGAGCTCATGGCCGTTTGTAAAGTGGGGGATCGATCTCATTGGTCCTTTGCCCACAGCCCCGGGCAGCGTCAAGTACACAATCGTAGCCGTGGATTACTTCACCAAGAGGGTAGAGGTGGAGTCATTGAAGACAATTGACCAGGAGCACGTCATCAGATTCATCTGGCGCAACATAATTTATCGCTTCGGTCTCCCATAAGTTATCATTTCGGATAACGAGAAGCAGTTCGATGGGTTGAAGATGGAGAGATTCTGCCAGAGACACAAGATCAAGAGGTTGTTCTCGACGCCCTATCACCCGCAGTCAAACGGGCAGGTCGAGGCAGTAAACAAGATAATCAAACATACGTTGAAGGCAAGGTTGGAGGAAAGCAAAGGGACGTGGGCGAGCAAGTTACCCGAAGTACTATGGTCGTACAGGACAACCAGCCGCACGTCCATCGGGGAGACTCCTTTCACTCTGGCCTTTGGGACGGAAGAAGTCATCCCGGCGGAGGTCGTCATCCCGAGTCTTTGCACCTCGCAGCTCGTAGGGGCCGGCAACGATGAAGCCATATTGAACGAGCTGGATCTGTTAGAAGAAAGAAGGCTATCCGCAGAGCAGAAAAATATAATCTACAAGCAGTGGTCAGAGAAGTACTTCAACTCGAAAGTCAAAGTCAGAGAATTCAAGGCTGGGGACCTCGTTTTGCGACGGACGGTCGGGCAGCCCAAGGGGGTATTTGGCCCGAATTGGGAGGGGCCCTTGAGAATCTCCAAGGGCTTGGCCAACGGGGCCTACGAGCTCGAGAGCCTTGAGGGCAATCCGGCCCAATACCCTTGGAACGCCTCCCTGCTCATGAAATACTACCAGTAACAGCGTACGCGATGATCGAGCAGCTAATCAAAATGTAACAGGGATAGCCCGCATCACCTTTTTGCCCGTTGGGGGCCACCATGTAATCGCGTCCCAAACGCATTGTACAGTTAATAAAATCGATTGTTAATTTAATCCCGTATTTGTGAAGTCATTGTCCATCAATCGGCTAAAGTACTTCACCCATTAATCATATGGTTAATCTTTTAATCGATTGTTAATTCAATCCCGTATTCATAAAGTCATTGCCCGTCAATCGGCTAAAGCACTTCACCCATTAATCATATGGTTAATCTTTTAATCGATTGATAATTCAATCCCATATTCGTGAAGTCGCTGCCCGTCAATCGGCTAAAGCACTTCACCCATTAATCATATGGTTAATCTTTTAATCGATTGTTAATTCGATCTCGTATTCGTGAAGTCGCTGCCCGTCAGTCGGCTAAGGCGCTTCACCCATTAATCGTATGGTTAATCTTTTAATCGGTTGTTAATTCAATCTCGTATTTACTAATCAGTTGTTAATCGTTTGGTTAATTTTGTAATCTATTATCAACACAATTAGTCAGACTTCGGATCGACCGTAGACATGTTTAAAAGGAAAGTGGGAACAACACTTGCAAATAATCTCATTAAATATAAAAAGGAGAAAGAGTTTGGATTACAAAGGCCCTAGGCCGGCAAAAGCGGAAAAGAAATTCTTCAAGGGGCTGAGAACCCGACATCCCAGGCTCCAGCATCCGTCTACGCTCCATTTGACCACCGTTGGCTCCTCGATCGCCTCGTCATCAGCGAGGGGGTAGATGAAGGCCTCCATGTCACCAAGGAAGGACAGGTCCACCCCGTGGTCGATAAGGTCTTTCAGCGTAATCTCATACTCCGCCCACGAGGGATTGGCCGCCACATAGCTCTTCAAATCCTCGAGGGGGCCGGAAAGATCGGCCTCGGGATTCTTTCGGAGAAGGGAGGGGATCGAGTTGGCATACGCATTGATATAGATCATAGAGCCGGCTTACTCATGCTCCCCTTCGAGGTAGGCGCGCTCAGACGCCACGTGCTGCTCGACCTCCGCGGCAAAGGCATCGCGGGTCCTTTTGGCCTCCTCAGCCGCTTGAGCCTCAACATCAGCTCGAGCCTTCTTCTCGGCCTTCAGGCGGCCCTCTACCTCCGAGCAGCAGGAGCGGGCAGCCTCCAGCTCCTCCTCAAGCTTCTTGGCCCTCTCCTCCAGATGGGTAGCCTCGTCCTTCTTCATTTGGAAGGCCGCTTTGTAGGCGGCAAAGGTCCACGCCTCCCGCTCGTACTCGAGCAAGATGCTCTCCATGGCGATGGTGTCGCGGGAGGCGCGGATAGCTGACAACCTCATCCTGTCGGCCAGAGGAACAACCTGCGAGGCCATCTGGCAATGGCGCATCCAGGATCGGGAAAGATTCACCACGGCGCGGCGAAACTCCTCTGGCCAAGTCTCGGGGACGGCCTCCGCGTACGGAGGGTCCCGCGAGCGCAGAAATTATAGGACCTCGGTCGGGGGCAGAGGATCGGGCCTGCAAACACTGGGGTGATGAGTCAAGAAGGGGGATAAAAGTGGGGAATCCCAAGGTATCTAAAAATGGTAAAGACGATTCAGGGGCACTTACGTATCATAGTTGCCCTAGCCCAGGAACAAGAAGTTGCTCCGATCGCGAGTGGAGGAACACGGGCTCCCCGTGGCGGCTTCAGAGGTGCCCGCAATCAGACCTCGATGGCTCGATCCACGTTGACCATCACCATGGCAGGCTCAATGGATGATTGGGCGTCTACCCGAGCCTTCTTGGCGGACGGCTGGTCGCCGGCAGGCGCCGACGGGGGTACCGGCAAGGGTGTCTGGACGTTGGCGTGGGTAGTCGGCCCTGAGGCTCTAATCCCTTCCCTCTTGGCCATCTTGGCGACGACGGATTTCTTTGGCGCCATATCGACGGTCTCGTCGGACGATTCGCAGTTGACAATGGGAATTAGGTCCGCGTCAGGCAGGTGTTGGTCGTCAGCGGGAGGAGTAGGAGCCAGAGAGTCGAATGGCGTAGCCTCGCTGTCTATCAGGAAGCGTTGCTCTGGAGGCAATGGGTAAACGTCGGGTAAGAGGCCAAAATCGGGTAGAGAGTAAAGATAAAAGACGTCGGGCAGAAGAGTTCTTACCACTAAAATTTAGATGGCAGGGAAATGTTTGGAGGCCGGAAAGTCATCTCTGCTCGTTATTGTTCAGCTGGTCGACGTCGCGATCGACGTTGCTCTCCTTCCTCACGTGGGCAAATGCGTATCTGAAATCGTCAGTCAGGTCACTGGGGTTGGGAGCCGAGTTGCCTGCACAATAAAACAAAAATTAGATCAGTACAGGGGAGGTGAGAATAATGTGAGTGTATACCTCGTCGGTCGCGGGTACGGTATTCGCGGGAAACTTGGATAATCGACCCGTCGGGCTGCACACTCTCCCATGCGCCGCGGACCCACCACTATTTTTAACGTCAGCCCGTAACTTTCGACGAGATGTCAAAAAATGATGGAATCCCCGCCCCGGGGCTTCACGGAGTAGTACCCCGTATTCGCCGCACCAGTGGAGGCGACGGTGTAGTAGAGGTAGTTCATCTCATCGGGAAGCGGCATCCGATGAAGTCCCCGACACCCAAGTGTAACCATGGCGCCCAGCAGATAGCTCCACTCGTTGAGCGTAATTTGAGTGATGGACAAGTTCTAGGAGGCGAGAAGCCTGGAGATCGCCGGTGGAGCGGGAAGCTGAGACCCGCGTGCAGGGTATCAGCATTGATGGCGATCAGTCCCTCAGGGGGCTGGTCGACACTTTCGTTGGCTTGGGAGGTATAGAAATAGATATCCGCGGGGACCTCAAAAGTCCAGTATAGCTCCAAAAGATCCGCGTTCGGGGGCAGGCAACTAGGGTGACGGAATGCGCCAAATTCGGACTCTTGAGATTCTCGGTAAGATCGGGCTGGGCAACTTCGCTGATGCCCGCTAATGTACTTGGCATAATCGAGTTGGATCAGCCCGCTGTTCGAGTAGGCGACGGGCTCATGTATCTCTTCTTTCTCGAATAAAAAATTCTCAGCCCGGGGCGGGTAGGCGTGTTGGAGTTATACGTGAAAGTATGCTTTTACTTTGTATAACTCGTGTATCAAACACTCGTTTTATGAGAATAATTCTTTTATCGCATTTGCTTTAGTTATGATTGAATGTTGAATTTCTATTGCAAACCGTTCAATATATAGTACGTGTTACATTGTAGTTAATGTGGTGATACCCGATCACGGAAGACGACATTAACAGTTTACTTGTAACTAAACGTACATTTTCACGACCCAGGTGGAATTGAACAATCCGCCGTGAAAGGTCGATGTGTAAGGCTCAGATTGGTCTGTCTTGACCAAGAGATTGCACTAGCACATTTAGTATGTGTTGAAGAGGTCCTACAGCGAGGAGAAATTCTTCTGTTCTGAAAGGTGAAGAATTAGACCTCAGTGGTTGTTGATTTCTTAATCTCCGTCACTTAAATAGGACCGTGTGTGCTTAGTAGTTACTGCTTTGATTCATGTTGGGTGAGAATCATTGTGACTTCGAACTTTGTGTCTTGGGCAGTAATATTAATCATACGACGGTTGCTAAGATTTAATACGGAGAAACGCGTGCGAGTACGGCTCGTGTGATTAGTCCCCTTGGTGGGCTCAGAAGTTTTATTGTACCAAATCTTGCAAGTGAAGAATTAGTTTCTTCGGTACGAATAATAATGTTGAGCTGTCTTTACTCCAAGGTGAAAGATGTTAATTAATTTGGAGCTATTCGGAAGCTTGATTAATTAATGGACTTGATAATCTTAAACGCGGGAAATAATAACCGGGAGCCCATATTATCGTAATATGGATTAAGATGGATAGTGCAATATTAATTTATTAGTGGTAATAATTAATATTAATGGGCTGAATTATATTGGGGCTCAATATTGAAATTCAGAAGTCCATTAGGAGGTCCAATCTTAATTCTCCTTAAGGCCCCTCAAGTAGCCCAATTAAGTGGCCCAATAATAATAAGGTGATTAAAATAAAAAGAAAATTATATTGCTGATTTTTTCATTAAAATTTCGAAAATTAAGATATTAAGAAAGATTAGATTTTGTTGATTTTCTTGGAAAGATATTATGGAGGATAAGTATTCTTGGAATACAAGATTATCTCATATATTCAAGAAGATCCAAATCTTGGAGTCAATCTTATTAATTTTCGAAAATTTCAAGCCTTAATATGTAGGGTGAGATTTTTGTGGAATATTTTATTTTGGAGAAAAGAATATATGAGATATATTCAAGATTTCTTAGAGTCTAAGAAAAGATTTTCTCCAAGCCCAAATACACTTAAATTTTCGGCCCCTACATATTATAAATAGGGGATGATTATTTCATCCCCATGTACATAATTCCATGTGTTGGAAAAATCAAGAGCATAGATATTTTTCTTTTTCCTTAGTTTATTAAATTACTTGAAAGCATCTCCCACCGGTGATCAAGTAAGGCGAAAGGGAAATACTTGAGAAGGTTTTTGGGTTGATAAAACGAGATTACAAGTGTTCCGTACATCCAAAGGCCATTACTACGAGAGGTACGTTAATCGCATATTTATTTGTTTAATTCCGCCTAGTTAAATATGTGAAATTAATTTAACATGCATGATGATAATTAGTTGTTGGAATTATTATTTGAATTAATTAGGATTAATTCATGCTAGTAATAAGTGTATTTAAATTTGTATTTAAAGTTCATCCCGAATAGATTCCGGGCACCCCTAATTTTCCCAACAACTGGTATCAGAGCCACGGTTTCGGGCTCTGAATTTTAAATTGGAATTTAAATTGTTGAACATTAAATTGAAATTGGATAGTAGAATTGTTAGATCTTTTTTGCAGGTATCCAATTGTCATGGTTTTTAATGTTGTTAATTTCATGCGTGTAAATTAATTGTTTTTAATTCGATTCGTTCGAATTCGTTTTTCCCGTGAGAAAATCCACGAGTAGATTAGTTGTTTTTATTTTGATTCGATCATTGTAATAGACTAGTCTAGATCTAGTATTTTTTTTTTGTAAAAATAAATTGTAACCGGATAGTGACGAAGAACGAAGAATTAAAAACGGCGTATCCGGACGATGCATACAAGCGTGGCGCGTGTATGGAGGTAAAATCATGCTAGGGGTGAAGAAAACGAGGACGAACGGCGAAAAAACGGCGCACGCCGTGCGCAGCGGGCGCACGGCGCCGCGCGCGCGCCTCGGCGAGGGCCTACAGCGCCTCGGGGCGCCTCGGGTGCGCCTCGGCGCGCCTCCGTGCAGCGCCTCGGGGCTGCGCTTCGGCGCGCCTCGGGCGTTTTTCCAGCGCTTCTCGGGCCGGGAAGCGCGCGGGCCCACTTGTTGGGCCGACGCGCGCTGTATCTCAGTCCGTGGAATTTTTTCGGTTTGTGTTTTTTTTCCGTGTGATTTTAAACGTCGTTCCGAACCCCAAACGATGCTGTTTTTGAAGAAGTGTTGCTGTTCGAGTGGGAGCACGTCGAGACGAACGTCGGAAAGCAACAAGGACGATTTTTCGCATCAAGACGTGAAGAAATTAAACCGTGACAATTGGAATTGAGTGCTCCAATGTGTTTAATTTTGTTTTGATGGATGTTTTATTTCGTGCAATTTTATTATTTGTTAATATGTGTTTGCATGAATTTAATTGTCCAAGAAAAACCTTACTTTCGAAAATTACTAAGTATGTTTTTATAATCGCAATTTTATTCCGGATATTAAAATTGGATTATTTTGGCCTCCATAATTTATTTATTTGTGAAGTTCTTTTGGAATACATTTCCCCCTCGGATCGGCCAAAAGAACGGATTTCACATGAATAAATTCCGAAAGGATGATTGTGGATTATTACTAGTGGCGGTATTGACCCTCACCACGAGTGGCTTGCTCAAAGCAAAATAATAATCCTGTATTTAATTATGGTTATTACTTAGGCATAGGAAATTGATATTAACTTACTCCCCTCGGAGTCCCTGTCAATTTCTATGTGGTCAAAGTGGGAGCCAACTATTAATCTTGAATTAAGGATTTGTAACTTTTAAGTTTGTGATCCGCTTGAATGTATTTAAATGTATAGACCACCCCTCGTGGCGCATTTAAATTGTTTCGAGATGTTGGCTGATGCATGATTATATTGTTTTAAGGTTTCAATATAATTGATGTGATCGAATTATGTGATAATTTCATATTTTTCTAGATATTGATATGAATGTATGTTTTATTCTCATTTCATCATGTCGCAACCTTTTAATCCACTGTTTAATATACTTAAAGTTAATAAACTTTTTGGAGAGAATTATATCGATTGGAAATTTTTTTAAAAATTTGTCCTTACTGCACGAAAACACAATTGGGTTATTTATGTTAATATACCCGGCAAGCCTAATGATAAGTCAAGCAATGGGAAGAGGCAGTTTATGATCGGAAGCGTGACAATGAATGAAGTGCATCATCTTGACATTTTTGTCTGAGGATTTGAGGCGCGTTCATGAAGACATTGTATCCACTGTTGAAATCATGGAACACCTTGAAGAGATGTTTTCACATCAGAATCCCATGACTAATCAGTTCACCAAACATGACTCGGTCAAGTTGGAAATGGTGGAAGGAACGCCCGTGAGGGAGCACGTTCTCGAGATAATGACATACCTTAACAAGTTGGAAGTACTTGGTGCGAATTTTGATTGATTTCATATACCATTCCCTACTGAGAAGCTTTGAGTAGTTTCATCTGAACTGTCAGATTAATGAACGGACAAGTCGTTTGCCCGAGCTCTTGCAAGCTTTAGTTTCGGTGGAGGTGATAATGGAGCACCAGTCTAGTGCTATGGTGGCTAATGATTCGTCTACCTCTTTTGGTCCCAAGGGAGGGAAAAAGAGGAAGAGAACCAGAGGCCGGATCCAAGCAAATCCAATTGTTGCGAAAGGTAAATGCAAAGGCAAGCATCGAAGGGGAAGTGTTTTAGTTGCGGTGAGAGAGGACAATGGAGGTCTGCCTGTTCCAAGCCTAAGAGGCTAGGAAAGTTAGGTAATTCACACACCTTAGTCGTCGAAACTTGTGAAGTGGCGTATGCTGTCTATTCGTGGATAGTGGATACGAGAGCTACTGATCACATTTGTTTCATGGGTTTAAGCTAACCCGACGACTTAACGGAAGTGAGATCCCCATCACATCGGGCAATGCTACGAGAGTGGCAGCTGAAGCAGTGGGAGAAGTGCGCCTATCTTGTGAAGATAGAGTTATGGTCTTGAGAAACGTTCCTCATGTTCCTAGTTTAGAAAGAACTCAACCTTCAGTTTCTAAACTGTTTGAATAGATACTCAGTTTCTTTTAAAAAGGATATTATTATTGCTTGAAACGATGAGTTTATCCGTTCCGGAACTTTAATGGATGATCTTTATACCATTTTTTGGGCACACCACTCACAAAATTGAATCTAATAACACATCGATTATTTCGAGTAATAAAAGAAAGCGTTCTTCGGAGATGAACGAAACACTTCTATGGCATCTTAGACTAGGTCATATTAATCTAAAGTGGATAGAGAGATTGGTGAAAGACGGATCCTTGGAATCATTCCAAGTCGAACCGTTTCCAACTTGTGAATCTTGTTTAGAGGGTAAAATGACCAAGAGGGCATTTGGAGCCAAGGGGAATAGAACTACGGAAGTGTTAGAACTCGTTCATACCGATATGTGTGGTTCAATGACGATCATAGCAAGAAGAGGTATGAGTAATTTGATGATTACTCAAGATACGGATACATCTACCTTATGATGCATAGGGAAAGAAGTATCAAGTCTCTACGATCTGTTCGTGGAGGCGAATACCTTAGCAATGAATTCTTGAACTACCTATCGGAAGAAGGGATTGTATCCCTGTTGACCACATCGGGAACCCCTCAATAGAACGGTGTGGCGGAACGAAGGAGCCAGACTCTTTTAGAAATAGTCAGATCCATGATGAGTTATTCGGATTTACCCAAGTCGTTTTGGGGTAACGCCTTGGAAACAATGACTTATATTCTAAACTTGGTGCCATCCAAATCGGTTCCTAAAACCCCAATGGAATTGTGGACCGGGGCGCAAGCCCAGTCTAAGACACTTGCAGATTTGGGGTTGTCCGGCATACGTGCTAGACAAGGAAGCCGGTAAATTCGATCCATGTTCGGAATTAAGGTTGTTTATAGGATATCCCATGGGAACGAAAGGGTGTATGTTCTATAGTCTCAAGGATTAAAAGACCGTGATTAGTTCGCACTTTAAATTCTTGGAGGAAGACTATATGAACAAAAGAAAGCCCAGAAGTGAGATTACCTTAGACGAGTTAAGAGGGCAAACTCCTATACCAAGTATACAAGATGATATACCACACGTCATACCTTCACAACCGGAACCCCGTCGTAGTGGGAGAATTGCAAGGCAACCCGAGAGATTCATGGGAATTGGAGAATCTTCGGATTTGATTCCCGGTGATGAATCAGACCCATGAACGTACGACGAGGCAATCCAAGACAAAGACGCGGAAGTGTGGCAAACCGCAATGGAAACCGAGGTGGGTTCGATGGATTATAATCAAGTGTGGGAGTTGGTTGATCCACCTAATGGGGTAGAGCCCATTGGATGCAAGTGGGTGTACAAGAGGAAAAGAGGACCGGACGGAAGGGAAGAGACCTTCAAAGCAAGGCTTGTGGCCTGTGGCCTGTAGCTATGCTTAAGTCCATCCGTATTCTCTTGTCGATCGCTGCGCACTTAGATTACGAGATCTGGCAAATGGATGTCAAGAGAGCTTTCCTTAACGGAAGTCTTGATGGGATCTATATGCAACAACCCAAAGGTTTCATTGAAAAAGGCCAAGAGCACCTCGTATGCAAGCTTAAGAGATCCATTTTATGGACTTAAGAAAGCGTCGCGTACTTGGAACCAGTGTTTTGATCAAGTTATTAAGTCTTATGGGTTTGTGATCAAAACAAGTTCGAAAGTTGTGTGTATAAAAGGTGTGACGGAACTGCGGTGGTATTCTTAGTATTACACGTAGACGATATTCTGCTCATTGGAAATAATGTAAAGGTATTGTCAGACGTAAGGGTATGGCTGTCAAATCAGTTTGATATGAAGGACTTAGGGAAAGCCGGTCACATCCTTGGGATCAAGTTCACTCGAGATCCAAGAGGAGGATGTTGGGTTTATCGCAAGTTTCATACAAAGCCACTGTTTTGAAGCATTTCAGCATGCAAGATTCCAAGAAAGGTTTTGTACCTTTTAGGCACGGAATCCATCTATCTAAAGAAATATGCCCTAAGACGCAAGTGGAGATAGATGACATGAAAGACGTTCTGTACGTTTCGGACGTAGGAAGTCTTATGTATGCAATGTTGTGTACGAGACCGGATATCTGCTTTGCCGTGGGCATGATGGCAAGATATCAAAGTAACCCCGGGAAAGCACATTAGATTGCAATTAAATGTGTTCTTTAGTTTCTGAAAAGAACTTAGTATGGAATGCTGATTTAACAATCAGACAATCTAATTCCCATGGGATACACGGACTCAAATTTCCAATCAGACATAGACTCCAAAATACCTACCTCGGGTAGTGTGTTTTGCATGGGAGAAGGAGCCATGACATGGAGAAGCGATTTGCAGAAATGCATCGCAGATTCGACCATGGAAACCAAATAAGTAGTTGCTTGTGAAGTAGCGAAAGAAGCGGTTTGGCTCAAGTACTTCTTAGTGGACTTGGACGTTGTTCCGGATTTGCCCGACAAGATAACTGTCTTTTGTGACAATGCCGGAGCAGTTGCAAATTCAAGGGAACCGAGAGCCCACAAGGCCAGCAAACACATTGAAAGAAAACACCATCTTATACGAGAAATCGTTAAGAGAGGAGATAAAGAGGTGGCAAAGATATGCGTCGGGGACAACCTAGTAAATCCATTCACAAAGGGTCTGCCTCTGAATACATTCGAGAGACATGTGGATGGAATGGGAGTCAAGACTATTGCCAATCTGCTTTAAGTATAAGTGGGGGGAATTATTAGGTTAGTGTAGGTTGACATTAGATGTCACGGAGAGCTACTACACTAAGACATGCGTGATGTATACTAAAAGCAGACTTTAAGTATAAGTGGGAGATTGTTGGAGTTATACGTGAAAGTATGCTTTTACTTTGTATAACTCGTGTATCAAACACTCATTTTATGAGAATAATTCTTTTATCGCATTTGCTTTAGTTATGATTGAATGTTGAATTTCTATTGCAAACCGTTCAATATATAGTACGTGTTACATTGTAGTTAATGTGGTGATACCCGATCACGGAAGACGACATTAACAGTTTACTTGTAACTAAACATACATTTTCACGACCCAGGTGGAATTGAACAATCCGCCGTGAAAGGTCGATGTGTAAGGCTCAGATTGGTCTGTCTTGACCAAGAGATTGCACTAGCACATTTAGTATGTGTTGAAGAGGTCCTACAGCGAGGAGAAATTCTTCTGTTCTGAAAGGTGAAGAATTAGACCTCAGTGGTTGTTGATTTCTTAATCTCCGTCACTTAAATAGGACCGTGTGTGCTTAGTAGTTACTGCTTTGATTCATGTTGGGTGAGAATCATTGTGACTTCGAACTTTGTGTCTTGGGCAGTAATATTAATCATACGACGGTTGCTAAGATTTAATACGGAGAAACGCGTGCGAGTACGGCTCGTGTGATTAGTCCCCTTGGTGGGCTCAGAAGTTTTATTATACCAAATCTTGCAAGTGAAGAATTAGTTTCTTCGGTACGAATAATAATGTTGAGCTGTCTTTACTCCAAGGTGAAAGATGTTAATTAATTTGGAGCTATTCAGAAGCTTGATTAATTAATGGACTTGATAATCTTAAATGCGGGAAATAATAACCGGGAGCCCATATTATCGTAATATGGATTAAGATGGATAGTGCAATATTAATTTATTAGTGGTAATAATTAATATTAATGGGCTGAATTATATTGGGGCTCAATATTGAAATTCAGAAGTCCATTAGGAGGTCCAATCTTAATTCTCCTTAAGGCCCCTCAAGTAGCCCAATTAAGTAGCCCAATAATAATAAGGTGATTAAAATAAAAAGAAAATTATATTGCTGATTTTTTCATTAAAATTTCGAAAATTAAGATATTAAGAAAGATTAGATTTTGTTGATTTTCTTGGAAAGATATTATGGAGGATAAGTATTCTTGGAATACAAGATTATCTCATATATTCAAGAAGATCCAAATCTTGGAGTCAATCTTATTAATTTTCGAAAATTTCAAGCCTTAATATGTAGGATGAGATTTTTGTGGAATATTTTATTTTGGAGAAAAGAATATTTGAGATATATTCAAGATTTCTTAGAGTCTAAGAAAAGATTTTCTCCAAGCCCAAATACACTTAAATTTTCGGCCCCTACATATTATAAATAGGGGATGATTATTTCATCCCCATGTACATAATTCCATGTGTTGGAAAAATCAAGAGCATAGATATTTTTCTTTTTCCTTAGTTTATTAAATTACTTGAAAGCATCTCCCACCGGTGATCAAGTAAGGTGAAAGGGAAATACTTGAGAAGGTTTTTGGGTTGATAAAGCGAGATTACAAGTGTTCCGTATATCCAAAGGCCATTACTACGAGAGGTACGTTAATCGCATATTTATTTGTTTAATTCCGCCTAGTTAAATATGTGAAATTAATTTAACATGCATGATGATAATTAGTTGTTGGAATTATTATTTGAATTAATTAGGATTAATTCATGCTAGTAATAATTGTATTTAAATTTGTATTTAAAGTTCATCCCGAATAGATTCCGGGCACCCCTAATTTTCCCAACAAGGCGGCGACCGGGGTTGCACTAAGAACATGAGCCTCGCGTTGAGGGCTCATCCTATCTAGGGCATTGGCGAAGGCATCCACATCCGTGGAAGTGCCTTCGCCTTCTCGGGCTGCGGCGGCGCGGGACGCTCCTTTCCCGGCGTGGCGGCAGTGGCACGGCAGCGGAACTGGTAGACCTTGGTGGTGTCCATGTTCTCCACCGAATCACTCATATTTGAAGGGGATGGAAAGAAAAAGATGTTGAAGAGGGATTACCTTAGAGAGGAGTGGGCACCGAAATCTGGGGAGAGGCGGAGGAGAAGTCGCCGGAAAATTCAAAATCTTGTAAAGGGGGTGCGTAATGAAAGAGGTGAAAATGAGAATGAGGACTGAAGCCCTCTATTTATAGAAGAATTGGGAGAGGGGCTAAAGTACAAAAAATGGGGTCGAATTCGGAAATAAACCAAAGTATAGGGGGCACGCGCCTGACTATTGGGCGACAAGATCGGCAGACGTGACGCAGGGGATCCTGCTTATCAGGCACGCCAGCCGATGACGTTAGCAGGTGCGGAATTTGAAGCGGTGCCTCAGAAGACGGAACAACGCCTCAAATTCGAAATCATGGATTAACCAGCCCGCCACCTGACGGTGGGGCCTCCCCGATGACGGGCTGGTGGGGAAATTGTTACACCCGGTATTGCTATCCGACATATCGGCCAACCGGATTAACCGGTCCGAGCGAAGAGCGAAGGAAGCCTGTCAACGAGCCCGGCCAAGCCGTCGGGGAGAGAGCCAGAGTTGCCACGTCGGCGACCTCCGAGAGGGCAGCGGGTAATAGCCTCGGCCGAAGGACGAAAACCAGTCGGCCAACGGCGGGCATGTGGTTGCCCCGTAGGGTCTCCTGCCCGCTCCCGGGAGCAAGATCCCCAGGATGCCCGCCACCTATTCGCTACCCGAGTACCCGCCTACCTGGCTACCCGTTCTCAGGTGATGCCAGCTACATAGAACGTCCAGTCCCATCAGACGTGTGGATGTGACAGGGTCAGAGTAGGGCTAGCAGGAGGAATCCCATCAATAGGGGTCAACAGTGCCAGGTGGCGTCCCCTCATTAGCCCATAGAGGGGGTTGTAGCCACTCATGGCTACCCAGCTAGGATTTTGTGGGGCCCGCGGGCATATGAGCTCAAGTGGGTGAGCCCACCTTGAACACTATAAATAGGGCCTTAAATGCCCCATTGTAACACACAACACATTTATTGCAAAAACTCCACTTGATAGCTCATTTACTCTTGCATTTATTACTTCCAGTTTATATAATCCATAAATCCTACCCGCTAGGAATCGGACGGTGAGTTCCTCACGAAATCGCTGTCAACACGATAAAACTTCTGAGCCCACCAAGGGGACAAATCACACAAGCCTTACTCGCACACGTTTCTCCGTATTAAACCTTAGCAACCTTCGTATGATTAATATTATTGCCCAAAACACAAGGTTCGAAGTCACGATGATTCTCACCAAACATGAATCAAAGCAATAACTATTAACCACACACGGTCCTATATAAGTGACGGAGATTAAGAAATCAATAACCAATGAGGTCTAATTCTTCACATTTCAGAACAAAAGAATTTATCCTCACTGTAGGTCCTCTTCAACAAGATATACACATCGACCTTTCGCAGCTGATTGTTCAATTTCACATAGGTCGTGAATTTGTACGTTTAGTTACAAGGAGACCGTTAATGTGATCTTCTGTGATCTGGTATCACCACATTAACTACAATGTAACACATACAATATATATTAAACGGGTTGCAATAAATATTTAACATTCATTCATATTCAAAGCAAATATGATAAAAGAATTATTCTCATAAAACAAAGTGTTTAATACATGAGTTATACGAAGTTAAAGTATACTTTCACGTATAACTCCAACAAAGGTTACATCTTAAATTTTTATATGGTATAAATCGTGGTACTATGGGTATTTCAATTAAATTGTCCAAGGGGATAAAAATTTGATAATTAAAGGTATTTCAACTAAATTATAATTTTCTATTTTTTATTTTATTTAAATGACTCATATATCTTTATTACAAAAATTATTTTTTACCCACCCTTCAATGGTCAATAATAGAGCTGTCAAAACGGGCCCGGCCCGACGACTCAGCTTGAAAAGCCTGGTTTTATGGAAGGAGTGGGCCCCAAATTTATAGGCCAAAAAAGAATTGGAATTTTTTTGGCCAAGCCTAGTAGGCCCGTTGGGCCACTTGGGCTTGGGCCGGGCTGGCCCAATAGGTTTTTTTTTTAAATTTCGTAAAATAGAAAAACCTTAGCACAATAGCAGTCAATACAATTTCAAAAATTACATTAATTTAGATTTAGCCAAACATGCACGACGCCGCCCCTCTACCTCTTCAGATTCAGCCAAACAAGCATGGCGCCGATGAGGCCGCTCAACGGCTACACGTACACAGGCACCACCCGCCGCCCCTCTACCTCTTCTTCACTCTTTCCGGCCGACCTTTTCTCCTCAGGTTTCACCCCTCTCTCTCTCTCTCTCTCTTCCTCTCTTGAATTTTGATTATTATTTTTGTTTCAATATATGTGGATGATTAAATAGTTACTTATGCTCTCTATTAGTATCAATAGTTACTTATGCTCCCTGTGGATGATTAAATAATTACTTATGCTCTTTGTTAAAATAAATAGTTGTACATGTGGATGATTAAATAATTTTGATTGAGATCAAATAGATACTTATAGTATTGAGGTCGAAAGCATGATTTTTTGTAAGAGTTATTGGAGACCATTAGAATGATTATGAAGTTTTATGCTCTCTGTTAGTACCAAATTGTTATGCAGTTTTACATTAATATAAGCAAGTAAAGGAATTTTTATGCTCTCTGTTAGTACCAAATTATTATGCAGTTTTTTATTTCTTGTGGAAAATTCGGAATATATGCAGTTGAATATATATGGATTCTAATAGAAGTTTAGAGGATGATAACTTGGAGATGTTTGAAGATGACCCTCATGTTTTTAAGAGTACAACAACCACATGCAGTAGTGTTAAAAATAAGGGTACTATGGATGAGGATAATGATGAAGAGCGCATTGGTAAGAAGTTTAAGAAGACTAAGTCTAATGCTTCAAGTTATGGAGTTAGTTTGAGAAGGTTGGTATAATAGACGGGGTAGAAAAATGTAAGTGTCTGCATTGTCAAAAATTGTATACTTGCAAAATTAACTCAAGCACAACTCATTTAAGGCGTCATGTTGAAAAGTATCCTAAGACTCCTAAGTTTCATGATGTAGGATCCATGTTAGATAGTCAAGCTACACTTTTGAAGAAGTATAAGTTTGATGCTAAGACTTATAGGGAAGCACTTGCTAGGGCTATTATTAAGCATGATCTTCCATTTAACTATGTTGAGTATGATGGAGTTCATGAGATTAATAAAATCTTAAATCCTGAATACAAGTCGGTTTGTAGAAACACTACTACTTCTTATGTTAAAAATATGTATTTGATTGAAAAGGCAAAACTCAAGAGTGTGTTAGCCAATATTCCTGGTAGAATATGTTTAACTTCAGATGCATGGACTGTTGTGACTACGAAAGGCTATATGACTGTAACTGCTCACTATGTTGATCAAAGTTGGAAGTTAAACTCTAAGTTACTTACCTTTTGTGATTTGGAGAGTCCATATACAGCGGAAGAACAGTCCGGGCAGCTACTTAAAGTGCTTGAGGATTGGGGATTAAGTTCTAATATCTTTTCTATCACATTGGACAATGTCACTACCAATGATGCCATGGTAAAGATAGTAAAAGAGAGACTTAACAAGAAAAATGCTTTGCTATGTAAAGGTGACTTTCTCTATGTGAGATGTTGTGCTCATGTCTTGAACCTCATCGTTCAAGATGGCTTAAAGGAGGCATCAAAATCAGTGGAAAAAATAAAAAATAGTGTCAAGTATGTTAAGTCTTCGGAGGGAAGGTTGAAGTTATTTAAAAGATGCATTGAAGAAGGGAATTTAGGAGATGTTGGTGGTGGTGGTTTCTTAAGTCTAGACGTGTCAACAAGATGAAATTCTACATACTTAATGCTTGAAAGTGCAATTAAGTATCAGTCAGCATTCACTTCCATGCATTTGTATGATAGACATTTCACTTGTTATCCAACTGAAGAAGAGTAGGAAAGAGAAAAAACGATGCGTTCTTTTTTTGCCCCATTTTATCAAATCACTAACTTGATTTCGGGATCATCTTACCCTACTTCCAACTTATATTTCACACAAATTTCTTTGATAGTGTTGATGATCGTTTCTAATCACGAGGATTAGTGGCTGTTTCTAATTGCTAATTAGATCATCAAAAAATTACGTGTGATTGATTACTACAGTAAATAGTGAATTCGATTATCGGGTTAAGAAAAGGTAAACACGTTTATTGATTATGTATTTAATTCGTATGTGTGTAGATTAAGGTATTTTAGTATGTCTGAGCAAAGTATGCTTGCATTTGTGAATTTGTGCTTTTTTTTATTCATTAAAAATCAAGGTATTTATACAAGTCCTCCAAGTAGGAGGTGGCTTAACCTTTTCTCTCCCATGTGTGCATGCTTGACACATGGGGAGTTGACTATTTGACCTTATTTAGGCTAATTTTTATCCTCTAAGCTAGGTTAGCTCGTATTTAAGAGCAGTTCGTCACTGTTGGACTTATCCTGGAGGAGTTCTTAGCTTGATCTTGTTGGTCGACTTATCTTCTGTCTTGACACTTTGGCTAACGTAGCTCGACAGGGTCTTATTCGTATTCGCATGGCTTTTGCTTTGGAGTAGCTCGACTAAATAAAGTAGCTCGCCTAGCTGGAGTAGCTCGCTTGACTATTCCAGCTCGGCCTGGCTTAACTTGGCTTATTTAGTCTTGTCCTTGGTGGGGTTAATTAACTTAATCTTGTTTGCTTTAGATGCAATGTAGCTCGCATATCAATAATTGCCCCCTAGCCTGCCCTTATGTTGTGAAGTGAGGGGCGAACTACTTATGGGCTGACTATGATTTTGTGTCTTTGAAGGCGTGATGCACTTGTTATGGGCGAATTGCATTAGCATGGTCGACCTGGAACAGTCATACGACGGTTGGAATTCCGAGGCGTGGGGCGTGTCTCGAGGCATGATGTGGGCGGTATGATTGTCGTCGTCCACGCGCACTAGAAATCGAGGCGACACGCTCCCTATTTTCTTGGAATAGGTCTGCACGCGCTCGATATTTGCATTTTGGCCCTTCAATTTTTTGCCTTTTCGCCTGGTACCCCATTCTTTCCCTCCTATAAAAGGGAAAATTTTGGCATGTTTACACTTTTTCTTCCAAAATCTCAGCGCGAAATCCTTGTCTTTTTTCTTTCTAATTTTCCAGCCACCGTCTATGCCATTTCCGACACCGGTCTTCTTTATTCCAAGTTTATTTTAAGGTAATAGTCTTCTTATTCCTCTTTTTCTTCTTCTTCTTCTTCTTCTTCTTCTTCTGCTTAATTTTACTTTATTTGGGTAAAAGGTCCCAAACTCCGCTGTTAAACCTTCAAATCGTAGCCGCCTTTAGGAATTCTTCACTGGAAACTGCCATTAGAAATGCCTCAAACTCAATTGAACTTTTTCTTTGATAAAACTCCGACTCAAATGTCCTCTCACTCACAAATGGAATCCTATCCACCTCACAACCCTGGAAAACGCCCCATCGGAGAATCTTCTAACCCTGTTCCTATCGTAAATCTTGATTTGGATCCGGAGGTGACCTCCATCGTCCGAGCTATTGAATCGGGAGCTCGTCCCTCTAGGGAGGAGGTCGCTAAGGTACATCCCGCTCGTGAAATTGAGGAAGAGACCAGCTCCGCCCTACACGAAGAGGAAGTCGAAGTCGAGGTACCGCAGGTCGCCCCCACGGACGAGCTAACCTGGGAGTATCTGGCGAGCATCGGGTATCCATGCCTAATCCACTCGAGCGCTAAATCCCAGTCACAGTAGCTCACCAAGTTAACTGGAATGCCTATGAAAGGGAATGGTCAAATCGGTTTATAATTCCAGCTCACGGGAAACGAAGGCTTAAAACAAACGATTTTGCGGCGAGCTACATAATCTCCTCCATTACTGAGGACGATTTGCCAAAAATCAGAAGGGATTACAAGATCCCTTTTGACACACCCCGCGAACTAGCGGTTGGCTACCCTCAAGATTGGGGTTACTCTTCCCCTCCACCCCCTGATTGGTCGATTTCTGGAGCAAACCAACTTGGCTATCAGCCAATTGACTCCGGTGGGGTGGATGAACTTGATTTCGATCATGGTGCTATGCGCCTTGGAGGGGTACCCCAACAAGCTCTCTGTGGACGAGGTGAACTACCTCATGGCACCCACCGCATGCACTGGGGACGAGGCGTGCTGGTACTATCTCAAAAGTTGGCCCGGCCTCAAGATGATTAAAGATGTCCCCCGGAAAGTGAGGGATTAGAAGCACGATTGGTTCTACATTAGCAGAGACTGGCGTGCTTCAGCTTGCCCATATGGTGGCGAGGAGAGAATCGAAACCCCAACGGAGTTTGGGATCCTTAAGCGTGAGTTTTACTTCTTCATTATCTTTGAAGAGGTAAAACTAATTTTAATCTTTTTCTCTTTGTTTCAGGTCCAAAAAATCTCAAGTGGAGGAGTGCGAAGGACGAGGCCGACGACCTCTTCTTGTTCGTTGTGAGCCAGGTTGCCCTACAAAAACCGAGCTGATCGATTCGTGACCCATCTTTGCTCGGAATCTACTCGAAGGGTAGCTCAACTGACTACTTATCCTCACCATCTTGAGGCACAAGACCAAGTTCTAGACGGTAATATTTCTTCTCAAACAACGAACTACTTTACTCAAAAAAAATTTAAAATTTTTTCTAACTTCGGTAGTTCGCCCTCTTGCAGACCAGCTCGTCACAGTCGCTATCCACCCCTCCTTCCGCATGCTCGATCAATACGTTTGGGAGATGCCAAAAAAGAGAGGAAGGAAGAAGGTGGATCCCTTGTCGAAGATGGTCGCTTTGGTTGCCAAGACTGGCAAGGATGATCGCCGCCAAGCGGGTGGGTCAAGCTCGGCTAAGCAGCCCGCCCCAGTGAGCAGTCCACCGGTGGCTGCCACTCCAAAAATAAAAAGACTTCATCATGGAGATGACACTCCCATCTCTGAAGGTGAGCGGGCTCCGAAGAAGAGCAAGGGCCCAATAGGGTTCGAAAGTGCCGACCTCGTTCAGGGAGATCCCAAACCCCTTCGTCGGGTAAGCTGCTGAGTCCATAGCTCGATCTTGGACTAAGTTTTTTGATGAAGCGGTGAAGACGCAGTCCCCAAGGGACAATGGTCGCCTGTGTATAATCGAGGCCAGCAACACACTTGTTGCAGTGCAAAAGCTGGTCGACCAGGTGGAAGATCTGGAAAGGGATGCGAGGCAACATATTGCTATAGTCCGCCGCATCTCCAAGGAGAGGGACGAGGCCAAGGAAGAGGCAAAAAAGCTGGTGTCCAGTCTCCAAGACAAGGTGAAGGCCCACCAAGTGGGCGAGCAGCGGGCTCTCGACCTCCACGTTAAGGTCTTCGAAGAGCTCAAGATTAAAGAGGCCGAAGTCGAGCTGCTCAAGACCAGCTCGCCTGTAAACGACAACAGAAAGAAACGACCGAGAATTTGCAACTGAGTTTGAGGCCAAAGTTGCCCATCTGGAGGAGCAGCTCGCCAATTCTATCCCGCCAGAGGAGTTGATTCCCAAGTTAGAGGCGAGCTTAGTCTTGGGTTTTATGAGCGCCTATGTCGAATGTATTCAGGCCGTCAACGAATTCGACGTGCCACATATTGTAAAGGAGATCAGCAAGGAGTTTACATAATTCCTTCAAAAAAACCCCTCTGCCCCTGGAGTGAGCCTCTAAATTGGCGATCTTCCCGAGTACGGGGTTAAGATTGACTTCCTTGACCCCAGGATTGAAATCACCCATCCTTCTGAGGGCGAGCAGGAGGAGGTCGTAAAGGGCGAGCAGGATGCTCCCTTGGGCCCAACTGAATAAGCTCTAAAGGAGCAGGCCGACGTGGAATGGCTCATTACCGAGCTCACGGTCGACGTCCCTTTTGACCCATCTACCCAAAGGATGCCCTTGGAGGACCCCAAAGATGATGACCTTCCTCCTCCAGCCAGGCAAGGGTCTTAGTGTAGGATAGAGTAGGTCTTTTGTTTCTATTCTTCTTTTGTAATAGTTGTTCGCTTCTCAATGGAGTTCTTGTAATGTTTTGGGCGAACTGCCTTTTCCTTAATGGAACTTCATTTTTTGCTCATCTTGTTCTTCATACACTAATTGTCTTGCATTTAAATTTATGCTTCACAATCTTAATGCATGTAGTTGGACTTTGTTCTAAAGAACTTTGCCTTTAAAAATGGAATAAGGGCCTTGGCCTTAGGCTATGTTAATTTAAAAACGAACAACCTTTAATGGGCTTGATCATTAAATTGACTTGTGCCTTGAGCTTGAACTTTCTCCTTTGAACGAACAACTATCATTGAACCTTATTGAAAGAATTACAAGTATGGATGACGACCTACGTTATATAACTTTACAAATCAAGTTAAAGTAGTTCGACTACTATACATTTTGTCTAACAACCTTCAACTTGTCAAAATATATAAGTTACAACCCAAGTCAAAGTAGTTTGACCACTATACACTTTGTCAAACAACCTTTAACTTGTTGAAATACCAAAACTATAGAAACACCAACATGCTGCAGGCCAAAGTAGTTCGACTAGCACATGTTGTTCGATCACTAATACATAGTGAAAATTTAAAAAACTTAGGCAAGTTTTTGGGTCTTGCACATATGCAGCTTTAGCTCGTCCCTTTTGTCATAGCAGCCCGCCTTGCACAAAGGCAGCATTATAGTTTCCCTTAGACAAAGTAGCTCGCCCTACTGAAAGTATTTCTTCAAGTTAACTTTATTCCAGGAGTATTGGGCCGAATTGCCTTCCAGGTCTTCAATGTCATAAGCACCATTGGGTAACTTGTCTGTTACTATGTATGGGCCCTTCCAAGTCGGTCCAAATACACCTGGAGGTGGGACGAGCTTCTTTCTCAAGACGAGGTCGCCAACTCCGAACTCCCTTAGCTTGACATGAGAATTATAATAACGCTCTGCCCTTTACTTGTATGTTGTATTTTTTAGCTCGGCCATTATTCTTTTTTCCTTGAGCAAGTCCAGTTCGACTGATAAGGCAAAGTTGTTCGCTCCTTCTTTAAAGTTGGCAGTTCTCAAAGTCTTGGTCTTTAGTTCAACTGGGATAACTGCTTCAGTTCCGAATGCTAGTGCAAATGGTGTTTCTCTAGTGCTTGACCTGGGAGAACCCCTGTAGGCCCACAAGACATCTGGGAGTTCTAAAGACAATTTCCTTTACTTTCTGTCAATCGTATTTTGAGAACATGTTTAATTATTTTATTGACTGCTTCTACTTGACCATTCGACTGTGGATGATATGGGGTTGAATAATGTTTTCTGATGCCCCACTTGGTGTAGAAGTCCCTTAACTTCTTCCCATCAAACTGAGGACCATTATCTGTAACAATTGTTTGAGGAACTCCAAATCGACAGATAATGTTCTTCCCGATGAAGTCGATTATTTTTTCTTGGGTGACTTTGACTAAGGCTTCTGCTTCTGCCCACTTGGTATAATAATCCACAGCCACAACGGTGAACCGTACGTTTCCCTTTCCAGGTGGAAAAGGTCCAATGATGTCCATTCCCCATCGTGCAAATGGCCAAGAATTGAAAACTGAGACGAGCTCGTGAGCCGGTGTGTGGATGTCTGGGGCAAAGATTTGACATCGGTGACAAACTCTGGCCATCTGGATTGCATCTTTTCGTAAGGTCGGCCAATAGTAGCCCTGTCTTATTGTTTTGTAGGCTAGAGCTTGCCCCCCAGCATGATTTCCACAGATTCATGAGTGTATGTCTTCTAAAGTAGCTCGCCCCTGCCCCCTAGACAAACATTTGAGAAGTGGAACTGAAAAGCCCCTTTTGTAAAGATGTTGACCAACCAGGGTATACCTGGCTGCTCGTTTTGTTATTTTGGTTGCTTCAAAAGGATTGCTTGGTAGTTCACCATCTTTCAAGTATTTGGCTAAATGAGTTCGCCAATCATCATCATCAAGTAGTTTGCCCACCTGGTTGACTCTGTAATCTGAAGTTGATGGATTGGTCCTTCTGGTGATGATGATATCTGTCAATTCTGCTGGCCCTTCACTGGTGGCCAGTCTAGCTAGTACATCAGTTTGCGTGTTGCTTGCCCGGGGTATTTGTTGAATGTATACTTGGTCTAGCATTGATATCAGGTGATCAACTATTTTCTGATACTCCATCATGTGTTCATCTTTGGCTTCATATTCACCTCGTACTTGATTTACATGGGCTGAGAGTCTCCGAATATTTGAAGTTGTCTAACTCCAACTGCTAATGATAAGTGGAGACCTGCAATGAGGGCTTCGTACTCAGCCTCATTGTTGGTAGCCATAAATTCGAATCTGAGAGCTGAGGTGAATACTTGCTGGTCGGGGCTGATCATGAGAACTACTCCTGCCCCTGAGGCTAGGGGTGTGCACAATCCGGTTAAAACTGAAATAACCGACCGAACCAAACCGAAATACAAATTTCGATTTGGTTATTCGGTTATCGGTTCGGCTACGGTTTTTGAAATCAAAAAATTCAGTGTTCGGTTTGGTTTTGATTATTATACGGTTAAAACCGAAAAATAACTGAAACCGATATACTTATATAAATATTTAAATATATATAATATAATAATATATTTTCTAAATATCTCCTAAAACCGATTCTGCTACCATATTTGACTCATTCCAATTATTCAACATCATGACCAAAAACCCTTGGAGTTCTCTTTCACCTGCCGCCACCGCTTCAGATCTACCTCCGTCTGCTCTACCTCCGTTGTGGATCGACTATCCTAGATCAACCTTATTATTCAGAGTTCAAGATCGAGGAGGCTGCATCGTGACTCCATCCGCTGCGGCGCCGCCCTGTTGCCCCCACCGTCATTCTCCTCTCTCCTCTCGACCTCTCCATTTTTTTAGAAGAGCGGTCTCTCAATTTATGCAGAGAGGAAGAAACATTATTTCTTGCCTCTTTGTTTAATTCTTAATTTCTTGTTAATGGTGGTTCTGGTATGTGAATAGTTCATCTATTTGTTAATGTCTATGTATTTTATGTTTTTTTTTTCTAAATTTCTTATTCCAGTGTTGTGAAGAGTGGTTGGTTTAACACTTTTAGTTAATTTGTTCAATTTGTGAGAGTCAAGTTATTTGATGAATAATTTGAACTAAAATTATGTATGATGATTCATCCGATCTCCAAGAAAGTAGCAGTAATCTCAGAACTTCTTTCTCCCTAATATATCGGTTAATTCGGTGAATAACCGAAACCGAACCGAAAATTTCGGTTCGGTTGTATCTTGGTTTTTACTTAATTTGGTCAGTTTCGGTTACCAACTATAGAAAAATCGGTTAATTCGGTTATCAAATTTCGGTTCGGTTCGGTCACCAAACCGACCGATGCTCACCCCTACCTGAGGCCATGTTTGTAGATGAACCGTCCACATAAAGATGTCATGGGTGATTTAACCCTCTCGCCAGATCTTGGGGAAAGGTTAGTTCGACTATAAAATCGGCTAATGCCTAACCCTTGATCGCTGTTTGAGGTGTATAAGCCACTCCAAACTGACTAATCTCTATGGACCATTTTAATAGGCGGCCAGCTGTGTCTGGTCGGTATAAGATTTGTCTGAGTGGGAAAGTTGTTAGTACTTCGACTTGATGATCGAAGAAGTATGGTCTTAACTTTCTAACACTCATAACCAATGCATATGCCAGCTTTTCGGTAGGTGAGAATTTCACTTCGGCTTCATACAGAGCTTGGCTGACATAGTAGATAGGCTGATGGAACTTTCCGTCTACCCGAACCAGAACAGAGCTGATGGCCACCTCTGACGCTGCCAGGTATAAGTACAACTTCTCTCCTGGGATAGGTTTTGATAAGATTTTTACGTCTCCCAAGTAGTCCTTTAGCTTTTCAAAAGCACTCTGACAGCTGCTCGTCCATAAGAACTTGCCTTTTTTAATGGCTTCAAAGAACAGATGACATTTATCACCCGATTGGGATATGAACCTGTTTAAAGCAGCTAGGCATCCTGTTAGCCTTTGTACCTCTTTCAAGGGATGGAGTGGTTGCATATCCACGATGGCTTTAAATTTCATGGGGTTGGCTTCAATCCCTCGTTTACTGATCAGATGGCCCAAAAACTTCCCCGAATGTACCCCGAAGCTGCCTTTCTTTGAGTTAAGCTTCATATTGTATCTTCGAAGAATGTTAAACACCTAGGAGAGGTATTGGAGGTGGTCTTCCTTTCTAACACTTTTTACGACTATGTCGTCAACATACACCTCCACCGTTTATCCAATGTGTTCGTCGAACATTTTGTTCACGAGCCTCTGGTAAGTGGCCCCTACGTTGATCAGTCCGAATGGCATTCTTTTCTAGCAGAGTAAATTTTTGTTTGTGTAGAATGTCGTGTCTTCCTGATCATCAGGGTGCATTAGAATCTGGTGGTAGCCGGCAAAAACATCCATGAAAGTGAACATTTCGTGCCCAGCTGTACTGTCCACCAGTTGATCAATGTGCGGAAGAGGAAAATTATCCTTTGGGCAGACTGCAGTTAGATCTGTGAAGTCTATGCAGAGCCTCCAGGTTCCATTTGGTTTCCGCACCAGAACCGGGTTTGCCACCCACTGAGGACACAACGCCTGCTGGATCAGGTAATTGTCAAGTAGCTTTTTTACTTTCTCATTGAGTGCCTGATATTTGTCTGGCCCGTATTTTTGCCTTTTGGTGGATTGGCCTTCGGGCCGGATCAATGTTCAACTTGTGATAGACGTCCATCGGGTCGATCCCCACCATGTCCACATGTGACCATGTAAAAACATTAAGGTTTGCCCTGAGGAACTCTGCCATTTGGGTCCTATAAGGCTCAGGGAGCTCGAATCCAATGTAAAGTTCGAGATCATCACGATCAGGATTAACTTTGAGGGCTTCCAGCTCTTTGACTGGAGTTGCTTGTCATTTTTGTATTGTCCATCGTGGATCGATTATTGGTCCCTCGGGGTTAAGTTCATCCTCGATGTCCATCAGGTCAACTCCAAGACGGGGTTCGACATCTTCAGTTGGCCCCGGATTAAAGTTGTTTGCCGAGTTTGGGCCCTCCAAGCCTGCATCCAGGGGTAGTTCGTCAACATTCATGGACTGTTTCTCAGTTGGCTCAAGTAGTTCGCCCTCGGGCAGGAGTAGTTCGCCTGAGGGCGGGATTATTCGTCTAACTCCATTTGGTCATCCTGCGATTACAGGATGTCATCCAGGATGAAGGGTTCCTTTACGGGATAGCTGATGGATGCTTCCATCATTGACACCCATTTTTTAGTTGATTGCAGTTGGAGGAGACATTCTTGAGCTTTTCTCTGATCTCCCTTCAACGACCCAGCTCCACTAGACGTGGGGAACTTGACGCAGTAGTAGGTTGAAATTATGGCTTTAAATTCATTTAAAAAGGGTCAGCCGAGAAATCCATTATAGGTGGACTCTTAATCTACAACCAAAAACTCCACCATTCTAGTTATTCTTTTTTCAGGATCCTCGGTCGATACAAGTTGCACAGACAATCTAATTATCCCTAATGGGACTGTTGCAGCATTATCAAAACCTAGAATTCGGTGATTAGAATCTTCGATGTAGTCTGCATAATCTCTGAGTTGGTCGAGCATTTTCTTGAAGATGATGTTGGAGTAGGCTCCGGTATCCACCAGCAGGCGGTGTACTTTGGTCCCCATTATTTTAGCACAGATTACGAGGGAATTATTATGGGGAGTCATGATTCCGTCCAAGTCCCTTTCGGTGAAGATCAACCCCGGTATATGTTGAACTGATGGGTTGACCCTCATTTCTTGTACCTGAGCTACAACACGTAGCTCAGCCTTCCTCTTCCTGTTCGAAATTGGAGAACCCATCAGAGCAGCCTCCGACTAGTCCTGATGATGGATCTCATTTTTCGGTCCCTCTGCGGGGGCTGAAGCAGGTCGCCCAGGCTGGTTCCTTTGGGGGGCTTGTTCGAATTCATCCTCCTCGAAACTATCTGCCCTGGGCCTCTTACCAGGCTGCCTCTTGATAAAGTCTGACAACTTGCGCTCCTCGTAGAATCACCAGAGTTGCTTCAGCAAGTCTCTGCACTCACTAGTAAAGTGCCCCACATTCTGGTGGTAGGCAGAGTACTTGTTCGGGTTCAACATGCCAGTATCCTGGCGAATCTTCCTTGGTGGGTGATGGAGACGAGATCGTAATATCAATCTGGGATTATTATATGAAGATTTGGAGAATCAAGAAGATTATATTTCATTTGTTATTTTATTTAATTAGATTAGATTTATTTATATTTTTTGTTATTATATTTTTTGTTATTATATTTCTTGTCCTTTAAGTCGTTTAACATTATAAATAGGAGCATCGTATTTTATTGTAATCAGTTGTTGGTTGAATATTAAAATATTAGGTTTTATCCCTTTTGTGTTTTATTGTTGTTGTTCCAGTATTCGTTGAATAAATGGAATTACACGTTTAAATACATTGCATTTATCCGGATATTCTCAGAATCAACGGATATTACGTTCCTGCTGCGTCAGTTGGTATCAGAGCCAGACGATCCTGTGAATTTATCAATAATGACACACGAGTATGATATGAAGGAGGAATTTAATTTCTTCTGGTCTCATTTAGCAGCCGCTGTCGATGGAATCTTCGACAGTTACCGCCAGCGAGATGAACTCCCGGCGACCTGTCGCTACAATCTCCTGTTTTGGATGCCCTTATTGCCGCCTCAACATTGCCACCACTATCTCCAGTTCTGGCTGTCCCAGCCATCGCACCATCGGCGCTATCACGGTGCCTTTCTCAACCTGCTCTTGCCGCCGCATTCATCCCCCAACCTCCATCTAAAGCCCGTTGTCCTTCACTGAGCTATTACTGTCACTAGATTTCGAGAGCGGCTATCACAACCTCCGCCACCGTCAACCGCACCTCCACTAATGAACAATGTTATTTCCGGCGATGTTTGCACGGGTAGAAACTGCTATCTTGCTTCACTCATCGCGATGAAGATCCAACCACCATTCTCGTCAGCGAAGTTAAAGATAGTCGTGCCGCTCCATTAGTCCGTGAAGAAGGCGAAGTTTTCTTGGAAATTGGGATTGCTGCCCTAAGTCCCGAGCTTGGGATTATTTCGTTGATTGGATTGATTACCCACTGTAGTGGGCCTTTGACTATGGAAGAGCAATTTATGCTCGATATAGCTAAAGGCCAAATGAGATCATCAATTATTTTCCCACAATTTGGACCTTTACTCAATTTTGGAAATGAAAGATTTGAGCCAATTGAGGATATTAGGCCATTTAATTGTGATGATAATATTGGGCATAAAGTTAATAAGTACCATTTTTTCATCATAAATGATAGTTATTTTGGTGGTGATTCTTTAAAATTGATGCCCTATCGTCTCAAGATTGTGAGTCACACTCGTACATCTGATATTTTTTAGCTCAAATATTTAGAGGCATTATTTTATTCCTCTGGAGACGAGATCGGTTTTGATTCGAGGACAAATCGTTTCGAAGAGGGAGAGAATAATGGAGACGAGATCATAATATCGATCTGGAATTATTATATGAAGATTTGGAGAATCAAGAAGATTATATTTCATTTGTTATTTTATTTAATTAGATTAGATTTATTTATATTTTTTTGTTATTATATTTTTGGTTATTATATTTCTTGTCCTTTAAGTCGTTTAGCATTATAAATAGGAGCATCATATTTTATTGTAATCAGTTGTTGATTGAATATTAAACTATTGGGTTTAATCCTTTTTCATGTTTTATCACTGTTGTTCCAGTATTCGTTGAATTAATGGAATTACACGTTTAAATATGTTGTGTTTATCTGGGTACTCTTAGAATTAACGGATATTACATTCCCGCTGCGTCAGTGGGGTAAGCAGTTCCTTCTCCCTGACATTATTGTATACCGTATCAATCGATATGGTCAGCACCTTGTTAAGCTTGTCCTTCAATTCTGTCTCCTCATTAAAAGCTTTCATGTTCTTGGGGACCATGTAGCTGGTTCCGCCGGATTTTTTCGTACTCTCCTTCGGGTCTGTCTTGTTATCTCCCATGTCTTTTTGCAGTACTTCATGCATGGAGACAAAGATGTTGACGATCGTTTCTAATCTCGAAGATTAATGGCTGCTTTTATTGCTAATTAGATCATCAAATAATAACGTGTGATTAATCACTACCGTAAATAATGAATTCGATTATTCGGGTTAAGAAAAGATTAATACGTGTATTGATTACGTATTTGGTTCATATATGTATAAATTGAGGTGCTTTGGTATGCGTAGACGAAGTTTGGTTGTATTTGTAAATTTGTGTTTATTTTATTAATTGAAAATCAAGGTATTTATACAAGTCCTCCAAGTAGGAGGTGGTCAGACCTTTGCTCTCCCATGTGTGCATGCTTGACACATGGAGAGTTGACTTATTTGACCTTATCTAAGCTAATTTTTATCCTCTAAGATGGATTAACTCGTTTTAATGAGCAGTTCGCCTCTTGAGTCTTGTCCTTGAGGAGTCACTAGCTTGATTTTGTTGGTCGACTTATTTTTTGCCTTGGTGCTTTGGCTAGAGTAGCTCGCCAAGGTCTTATTTACATTCGGATGGCCTTTGCTTTCAAGTAGCTCGACTTGATGAAGTAGCTCGCCTAGCTGGAGTAGCTCGCCAGGCTATTCCTGCTCGGCCTGGCTTATCTTAGCTTGCTTAATTTTATCTTTGATGTGGTTAACTTGTTTAAACTTATTCGCCTAAGTTGTAATGTAGCTCGCCTATCAACAGAAGACTCCTGCCCGATTGCGGAACTCGGCATAAGTTTTCGGGCACTTGAGATGTACTTCTTTCCAAAGTTTCGTGCCTTTCTTCAATCCAGCTAGGACAACCACAATCTTGGTGTCCTCGCTCACCAATTCTCCTTCCAGCATGACCTTGTCGAACCTTTCCAAATACGATCGGTCCAATTCATCGTCAGCTTATTTTAGATCGGATAACCGATACCTCTGAGATAGGTAGGACCCAGCTGTGGAGAAGTGGGATAAGAATTCTTTGCCCAGTTGGGCAAATGAATGAATGGAAGACGACAGCAGAGCCAAAAACTACTTATGTACACGATCCCCGAGTGTTAGGGGAAAGTTCCGACATTGGGTAGCATCACTAGCTCCCATGGAAATCATGTAGTCGGAATATTTAGTCAGATGCACCCGGGGATCCGTCGTTCCCTTGTATTGTATACTGGTGGGGAATTGTATTTTTTTCTGAATTGGGGATTTCAGAATAATGGTAGACAATGGAGAGGAAGGAAGGGTAGTTGCCCCAAAACCCCTATGCTGGTCCAGCTGGCCTTGCATGCTCTCTATAGCCTTCCTCATTGACACCAGCTCGTCCAAGGACCCCCCCTGACTTGGAGGCTGTTCAGCGAACAACGGTGCATGACCATCAGTTCGCCGCAGTCCCTCACTCGGAGAGGGAATCTTCTGAACTGGTTTTCTAGGGTTGTGCACCCCTTCTGGACCCAGGCGACCAAAGGCCGACCTGGTCAGCCTCTCATGGACTGACTGGCGAGCTGGATTTTGGTTTAGTTGACCTACTTTGGCTCTTGTTCGAGCTATTTCTCTGTTGTGGTCTGGTCGACCAAGTCTGTCCAACACGCTCTGGAGTGTAGTCCCATGACTAGCTCCTGCTTCCCGGCTAGGGGTTGACTCTCCATGGCTGGCGGACTCGTCCAGCTGCTTTGTCTTGCCCTTTTCTTTCTGGGCTTGAGCACTATCTGCCTCATCTGGCCATTCATCCCGAACCTTCCCATGCCTATGAGCTCTTGTTGGGCTGTGCCTTGCTCTAACATGAGAAGGACCAGGTTGCTCTTGTTGCCTTTGCAATGCTTGAAGGATTGCTATCGTGCGGGCAAGGTCGCCCAAATTGCGAGTTAAAACCTCTAACTCCGGAGGCATTAACTGACACGCTGTCGGCCTATTCCCGTCAGAGTGTCAAGCTGTTTGAGCTCACCGGCCAGCGGAGGAGCCCCTAGTAGGTGAGCCCCTCGTCGAATGGTAGGAGTGTTGCGTTTCATGAGACTGAGGCATCCTTAGTTAAGGTATTAAATGAATCTTCAAATGTTCAAATCTTCAAGTGAAGAACACCAAGAACACTCTTGCTTGAGTTTTCCAAAGAAACTCAAGAATTTCTTCAAATCTTCAAGTTTTAAGCTTGAAGTTCTTGCTAATCACACTTAATCGGAGGTTCGCACCCTCCTTTTAGCGCTAATTTGTTGACGATCGTTTCTAATCACGAGGGTTAGTGGTTATTTCTAATTGCTAATTAGATCATCAAACAATTACGTGTGATTGATCACTACCGTAAATAGTGAATTCGATTATCGAGTTAAGAAAAGGTAAATACGTGTATTGATTACGTATTTAATTCGTATGTGTGTAGATTAAGATGTTTTAGTATGTGTGAGCAAAGTATGCTTGTATTTGTGAATTTGTGCTTTTTTTATTCATTAAAAATCAAGGTATTTAAACAAGTCCTCCAAGTAGGAGGTGACTTAACCTTTTCTCTCCCATGTGTGCTTGCTTGACACATGGGGAGTTGACTATTTGACCTTATCTTGGCTAATTTATATCCTCTAAGCTGGACTAGCTCGTATTTAAGAGCATTTCGTCACTGTTGGACTTGTCCTGGAGGAGTTCTTAGCTTGATCTTGTTGTCGACTTATCTTCTGCCTTGGCACTTTGGCTAATGTAGCTCGCAAGGGTCTTATTCGTATTCGGATGGCCTTTTCTTTGGAGTAGCTCGACTGAATGAAGTAGCTCGCCTAGCTGGAGTAGCTCGCTTGGCTATTCCAGCTTGGCCTGGCTTAACATGGCTTATTTAGTCTTGTCCTTGGTGGGGTTAATTAGCTTAATCCTGTTTGCCTTAGGTGCAATGTAGCTCGCCTATCAACAAATGGGATTGAAATTGAAAGATAACTTGGATATTGAAGATAGTGTGATAAAAGAGATGTGCCAAAAAATAAAGCTCAAATTCGACAAATATTGGAATGAATGTCCTCTTGTTCTTGGATTTGGAAGTGTTCTTGATCCAACCGAAAAATTGTTCTTTTTGAACTTTTACTATAAGAGGCTTCACCCAGATTCATATGAGGAAAATGTGAGTAAGGTGAAGGAGGCATTGTACACTCTTTTTAAAGGGTATCAGAAAGATGGAGTTGCGTCTAGCTCATCAAGAAACACCACGTCATTTTCACAATCAATGGGCTTTGATGATTCGGATAAGAAGATATTTCTAGTAAGTTTGAGTTACATTATTGTGTTATTAATCTTCATTATATTCATTGAAATGTAGTTAATTATATTGTTTATTTATGTTGTGTGTTTGTTTAATTTAGGAGTATAAGCAAGATTTAAGAAGACAGATGATCACAACTAATGGTAAATATGAACTTGATTTATACTTTGAAGAACTCCCACTTGAGGAACTAGTCATAGATATTCTTGATTATTGGAAAGTTAATAAGGGTCGATACCCCCAACTTTCAATGATGGCTTGTGACGTTCTCAGCATTCCAATTACGATCGTTGCTTCGAAATCTTCATTTAGTATTGGTGGCCGTATTTTGAACAAGTACAGAAGCTCCTTACTTCCTGAAAATTTGCAAACTCTCATTTTCACCCGTAGTTGGTTGCATGGTTTCAAAGAAGCTGTATCTTCAGGTAATAAATAAAAATACTCTAATTTTCCATTTATAATATGCATTTTATTTTAGTTGTTTGATTTTCAATCTCACGATTTTTATATTATAAAATTTAGATATAAAAGAAGTTGAGGAGATACCATTGTTCATGGAAGATTTCAATGTTGTTTCTTGAGGATTGTTTAGATGATCATGTCAGGGTCTTGACTCTTGAGGACTATTTCTTTATGTATTTTGAAGTTTGTATGTATGCTATGGACTGTAATTCAGACTTACTAAGAGATTGTTGGAATTAGATTACTGTTGTTTGATTTTCTTTTGAATTTTGGACTGTTGGATTATGGACTTTTGAATTTATTTTGGTGAATATACATTTATTAGGATTTGTTGACTTATTGTTTTTTAATTTTATTTAGGAATTTGAGTTTTAATTTAATTATTGAATTGTTGTTGACAAACTAAATAAGTTTAATAACTATATGAGTAGAATTTGTATGCGAAATTATAAACTAATAAGGTAAATATATATATATATATATATATATATATATATATATATATATCAAGTATAATAATAATATAAAAAATTGGGCATTCGACATATAGACGAAATTAACCTCAAGATGACACATAAGCGAAATTAACCCAAAGAAGACACATAAGCATGTCAAACTCCCTATTAGTATAATAGGAGATATAAAGTATTATATTGATACTACGTAGATTGACGAGCAAATTTTGATAAAGTGGATTTTAAGAGTATCTTTTATATAAAAATAGTCTATGATAAGTTTAGTATGAAACTGTTTCAAAATATTGAAATGATCAAAGGTATAAAAAATCTCATCAAGAGTATCAAAAGTTGGGGTCAAGAAAATCTACAACAATTACAATATAATAGCAAAGACCCATATTTTTTATACCCCTGATGAGATTTTTGATACTCCTAATAAAATATTTGATACTTAAAATCATTTTATGATAAGCTTATCATGAATTATTTTCATATAATTTGTCGGATTTTAAAGTATACAAATTAACAAGAGTATGTATAGAGTGAAAATGGTTCATACATGAATCATTGAAAGGTATCAGTTGTTTTCACTAAAAAGTACTCCCTCCGTCCCACCACTGTTTGCACCATAAAATGGGCACAACTTTAAGAAAAAAGTGTAATGAGTAGTGTTTTGTGGTGTATAAAGTGAATAAATTGGTTGAATTAAGTGTAGTGTGGGCCCAAAAGGCAAAAAGTAATGGCAATTATTGTAAATATGTGAATATTGTGAGGGTAGAGTTTATAAAAGTGTTTCCTTTTTTGGGTGTGCAAACAATTGTGGGACGGACGAATAAGGAAAGTGTGCAAACAATTATGGGACGGAGGGAGTATTAATTGTTTTCATTGAAGAGTACTAGTTGTTCTAACTAAAGAGTCTTAGTTTATTTTCACCGAACAACTAAGACTCTTCAGTGTAAATAAGTATTACTCTTCAGTAAAAATAACTAATACTCTTTAGTGAAAATAATTAATACTTTTTACTGAAAATAACTAATATCCTTCAATAATTCATATATGAACTATTTTCACTCTATACTTTGTCAATTACAAATATGTAGGTTGAATTTTTTTTCAAATATAAAATTAAAAATAATATAAAGTAGATTTTGATTTCTTCTCTCATCCTTAAAAACTGCAATACCATATAAAATTAAAGAATATAGAAACATAACTTCTTCTCTCATCCTTCAATTGCTAACTTTTTTTTTTTTTAATAATTGGACTCAATATTAACATGATACACGAATTCCACATATTTAATACAAACCAATAAAAAAAATATAGGAAGAATTTCGTATCAAGGCCCAAATTTTAGATTATGTCTCAATTTAAGTACTCATTTTAAAAGTGTCTCAAATCAAGTCTCAATTTTTACTTTTTCTCGATTTAAGGTTTGTTTTGAATTCTTATGTCTCAATTCAAGACCTAAAAAATAATTAAATTCATTCAATACAAAAAATATATTAGAGACATTAAAAAATATTAGAAACATTAGTCTTAAATTTTAAAAAACTTTAATTATAAAAAATTAACTTTTTTATTAATATGATATATATTTCTAATTTTTATTTATTATTACCACGTATTAATTTAGTATTATAAAAAAAATATGACAACTAACATTTTTCCCGTATAATCTTTTCCCATCGTATTTTTTTAATTTCAAAATGCTAGTTATCAGTTTTTTTAAACAATAAATTAAAAAATTTAAATTAAATTAACATGATGATATTAAAAAATTAAAAATATTCATTATATTAATAAAAGGTTAATATTCTTTAAAATTAATTTTTTATTTATTTATAACGGATATCTCTATTTTTTTATTTTTTTCATATTGAATGAATTTAATTTAAAAAATAATTGTTTGTTGGGTCTTGAATTGAGACACAAGAAATCAATACAAGCTTTAAATTGAGAAGAAAAAAAATTGAGATTTGATTTGAGACACTTTTAAAATGAGTACTTAAATTGAGACATAATCTAAAATTTGGGTCTTGATATGAAATTCTTCCAAAAAATACATTACTACAACATATTATGCATTTTATGAGAACGTTACACATCATTTAAATGCATATCAAGACGACACATCATCATACTAAATTTCCAATTAATATAATAGGAAATTTATATTAAAAAAAAAATCAATACCTAAAATATTCAACTTAATCATGAAATGGTGAATCTATATCTATAATAATATAATAATCTATGATAGAACTAAGCCTTCCTAATTTATTTTGAGCGGGAAATCTTTCTGGCCGTTGATCGTCTTTTTCTATTCAATCATCACCGTCCATTTTTGTGTTTAGTAATTAAGTTCATTGTAATTTATTTTGTTATGATTTGCATAATTATAGGAACCGTTTTTTTTTTTTTTCATTCTATTTATACCCAACAAGTCAAATGATAAGTTCATCTCCATTTTGTCAATCCTTAGTGCCCGTTAGTATGTGATTTATACAGTTTCTCTTTTCTTTATTTGTTAGGTTGTAAATATTTTTATTAGATATTATATTTATAATTAAATCTTAATGTTGTGTATTGAATGTTGTTGAAAAATAATTTGAATGAACCTTATCTAGCACGACAAATTATGAATGTTGAAGAGAGGGCACGACGGATGCTCTGATTTTGTGAACAGAGATCGAGAAAAGCTCATGATGGCAAGAGATTTAATGGCGGTAGAAATAGAAGAAGCAGGGGAGAGTGGAAAATTAGAGATCTAACATTTGAAAATCAATTTCAAAGATATGGTGAGATATGTTGTTATTTCTATCTAATAAGTTAGTTCCCCAAATAAATTTAAGAAGTGTTGTTATGATATCTGCATTAGTGGCACTAATGCCTCCAGAAGCCAGGAGTTGAGAAAGTCTTCCACTTAAATCTTCCACCTCTTTCTGCATATTCTTAATGTAATTACATGTCTCTCCCAATAAATTTGATGTTGATCCGTGCAAATTAATTTAATATTCCAATTTCATCATAAACATTAATAATCGTCATATGTCATTAAAAATTATTATAAAATATCAATTTCACAGCCGGGTGATCGACTTATTAAATTCATGCATGCATACATTGCAGAACCTTTTTGTAGCCACAGAGTTAAAAATATATATTTGATTCCGTAATTCTCACATTTTTCTTATCTTTTCAAGATAGTTAAGAAAAAATTATTTTAATCTCATACCTTTGTAATTGCTTAATTTACCTCCGGTTCTTGACCAACATCAGTGTTTTTGGCATAAGCCTTGGTATAATTTGTGAAAAGGTAAAAGGTGTGGAACAAAAAATGAGCCAAAAACGACCACGTTGTGTAATTTGGACGTAAAATTAATGGCAATGTAAAAAATTACGGACTAAATTAGGACGCTTTACAATAAATATAAAAATTACATGACTATTTATACTTTTCAACACTGTTGTAATTTAACAACATACTATTTCTTGAAATTGTTTCCAATTACATTGCTTTAATTTTATTTCTACCGGCCAAATTAAAAAATTATCACTTTATTAATTTTTCACTAAATAAGACTTATAAACGAACTTTTATATATTGATCTAAATTTTCATATTTTTCTTTTCCATTTTTAAACACAGGATCACCACTCATTAGCTATATAATTCAAATCATGTTTATTTGATAATACGTAGTGTTTAGATGCATATTTTTATATTATAAACTAATAAGTGATATCGCACATTTTGATGAATTAGTTCCTATAAAGATTGCATTGACTTTAAAATTAAAAATAGTTGTGTAATCTCCTACTATAATGCCTTGGGATATGTTTTTTCCGGTAATAGCACTATTTGTTTCCGTAATATAGATATAATCATCTTTTATTTGTTTCTAAATTTCCTAATATCATGCCTTGGAATATTTTTTTTCGGTAATATCACTATTTCTTTCCATAATATAGATATAATCATCTTTTATTTGTTTCAAAAATATGTAAAATTTAGCTGATAATGTATTCAAAAATATATCCTTGACTTTAACAAATTTTTCTATAGTATAATCAAATTAAAAGTAATTGTGTAATTTCTTAATAAGATTAATTGATTATTAATTAATATGCCAGTTTCATTAAGTGCATGTTTTCAACGGAAATTTTAATTCATTCATGATGCACAATTCATGTCATATTAATTGATAATGCTCAATTTACAAGTCAATTAATTGCATACTATCATTATTAATTAATTAATTATGAGTATTCATGATATATTAATTGACAATACTCATTTTGCAAGTTTAATTGAGTGCATATTATCAGTAGAATTTTTTTTTTATAATATATATTCGAAATTGTCATATTGTTAATTGTATTATAATTGATTTTATTGAATTTTTTATTTATCTATAATTTATTAAAAGTACATGTTTATTTATTATATAACATGTTTATATATAATATTTTTTAGTTATTTAGAATGATGGTAGTTGTTTCATATTAAATAATATTTGCTTAAGCATATTAGTAGTTTGTTTAAATGTTATTCATTATTCTATTATAATGTATTTTATTATTACAAATCATTTATGCGGTGAAATTGATTTACATAATATAAGACAAAGTATAGAGTGAAAATGGTTCATACATGAACCACTGAAATGTATTTGTTGTTTTCACTAAGGAGTATTAGTTGTTTTCATTGAATGTTATTAGTTGTTTTCACTGAAAAATATTAGTTGTTTACTATAAAACAAATTATGACTCTTCAATGAAAACAACTAATAACCTTCAATGAAAACAATTAATATCCTTCAATAAAAACAACTAATACTCTTTAGTGAAAACAACTAATACCCTTCAATCATTCATGTATGAACCAATTTCACTATATACATACTCAATAACAATTTCATGTCATCCGAGATTTTACCTTCGTATCTGATTTGAGTATTTGATATTGATCTTTTTAATTAAATTTATTTATTGATTATTTTATTTTTATTAATCAATTTTAAGGGCAATATAATCTATATTTATTTATTTAATTTATAATAGCACTAACCCTTTTATTTACTCCCTCTGTCCCAGAGAAATTTGCACATTTGTCTTATTTGGGCGTCTCACACCAATTTACACAATACCTAAAAAGAAAATATTGATTTATGTGCACACTCATACAAATCTACATATATTTACTCATATGTCACTATTTTACCTCTTTTCTATATCCACGTGCAAATCCAAGGGTGCAAATTACCGTGGGACGGAGATAGTATAATTTAGGCGGGAGATTTAGGTCGTAGATTATTGTATATTAACTTAGATTTTACTAGATAACGAATACAATTTTCTTAAATATATTGGGTATTTTCAACACTTTGTCCTTTGGAAGGATATGTATTATACCAAATTTACATTCTTTCCTACAAAAAAAAAAAGCAATATAAAGTAGTTATAATATTTATTTATTTTTTAAATAAAAAAATCATTAAAGGCTATATTAAAGGAATATTTTTTAGAATAAAATAGTTTTCATGTGGAGCATAATACCATCTCTAGCTGTTCATTGTCAATATATCTTACAAAATTATTTTCTTTAAAAATTATTTAATCCTTATTTTTATACAATATTCTGTTATCAATTTAAAATATAATAAAATCTTTATTTACAATAATTTGTATACTTTAATGTTCAATTTTTACATTCAATTAAATAAGAGCAGCACTCATGTAAAATATTTTAAGTAAGATTATAGTTCATTTATAGAATATGCAACACGTATTTTAAGTGGGTCATACCAAGTCATATAAATAATCCTAAGAAAAAAAAAATTACACCAAGGCCAACATAGAAATCTTGCTTTCAGGTGTGTTACTATAAGAGCAAGTATATGTTACCATAAGAACAATACGTGTTACTAGCCCTTACAAAATAAATATTTGTCCTTATAGTAACTTTAAGACAAATATATATATTTTTATAAGGACAAATATGTGAATTTTTAATCCATTATCTATCTCTTTAATTTTTTTCTTTCTAATTTTGCACAGGTTTTGTTCATACAATAATATATTTTTGTTCATATAGTAACACATTTTTAATACTTTACATGTATTAAAATAAGTTTAAATATGTGTTCTTATACTACAAGATTTTTGTGCTTATAATAACACAACTTGAGAACGAACTTCTATATTTTGTGTTTGCGCAATTTTTTTTAGAAAGATTCACTTGACCTAGCCTGACTCATTTAGGATCTGCGAAATATTTCAATTTAGGCTACAATTAATGGATCCTTGATCCCTGAATTTTTTATATGAGTGTTTATCATTAAATAAATCTAATGACAATGATAAATATATTTAACCATAAATTATTAACTAAAGAATGATATATATATATATATATATATATATTATGTTTTTTTATAATAAATTAACTTTAATAAATCATATTGATTTTTAAAGTAATATTATGTGATGATTAAATAAAATTTTATTATTATGCTTGAGATAAATTAATAGTATATAAATTAAAGAGTATATGTTGAAGTAAAATTGATTATTCGGAAGATTATGTTGAAGGAAAATTAAAATCAGTGAATGTTGTTAAATTCATTGAGCTTTCTTTGAAATTCAATTATGCTGAATTTAAATGTGTGGGATTTATATTTAATTGGATGCACATCAGTTTTTCTGATTTCTTATTGAAGTTGTGAATTTTTTATGTTTCTTATATACTTTTTTATTTTTAGCACATACCAATGTCGATTGTAAAGTTTTTTTTTAGATAAATATTAGGCATTTTTTAATATTAAAGTATGTCACAACCAAAGAATTATCCCCGATTTATTATGAATATATTTATTGATGACACAAATTATTGCATGTTTCGTCTCACTAAAGATTGGTTTAACTTTTGTCGCTAAAGATTATTAAATTGTTAGATTGTGTAGAAAGGATAAAATTAAATCATTTGTATTCTGTTTAGGTGATTGTTATTGTTATTGATATAAAAAAAGTTTTCTAAAAAGATTAAAAAATAACATTTACTTTATTATTATGTAACTATGTTAAAAATAAACAAGTTTGTTTCTGATTAAAAGTTATATATGGAAATTATTAATCCTTATTTAAATTAATATAAAATTATTTATTGATTTATTTATTATAGGGGGCAACTATCTACATCCACTATTTTACTAACACGTTCACTTTTTAATCTCATTTAATTTCAAAACAACCACCAAGCATATCCATTTTCCCATCTTTTAGTCAAGCGGTGAAAAATATGATAATCGTTTTTCCACAAGAGCGTCTATTAGCAGGGTGGCTTAGAAGTGAGTGTAAAATAAACCAGCAATGCGAGGTAATTTGTTCAAATGTATTATGGTTTCTTAATGTTAATGTAATAATCATCTTTTTGTTATATTGAAGTATTTCAGACTAAAGAATTTTTCTCGACTTATTTGAATACAAGTTTATTGGTGATGTAGATTGTTGCATGCTTCATCTCACTAAAACTTGGTTTAAATTTGTAATAAGTGTTGAATTGTGTAAAAATTATTAAAAATTTAAATGTGTAATGATATTGATGTCAGAGGAAGAATAATTTTCAATTTTTATGTACAAAATTGAGTACTTGACAGAGAGTATTTTTTAAGAGAACCATAACATAGGGTAATTGGAAAATTAAGACTTTGAATCTCCCGACGGAAAGTTTAAGGGCAATAACTTTTAAAAGTCGCGAATTGAGGCCAATCAACCCGATTCAAACCAAACCAGACTAATTGGCCCAATGGACCTGAAATTTGAACTTCTTGGAGTGATTTGACCTGAATCTGCGTTAAAGTTTGATCAAAATTTGGGTTGATTAAAGCTGATATGACTTAAATTTGCTATTTTTTTAGATTATTGTTCGTAAGTTGTTAGCTCGGAAAATTACGTCCTCATTTTGCCAACCCGAAGAGTTGCAGTCCTTATTTTGCCTACCAAGTTACAGTTCTTAAAAAAATTATCCGCGTACTCGATATTGAATATTTTATTTGTATTGTTCTATTTGAATGATAATATAATATTTTAATAAGTGTACCTAAGATTTATTATTTTATCAGGATGTTAATGTTTAGAAACAATTCACTGTCCGGTTACAGAAGTTTGAGCTTGGTAATTTTTATTATGACCTGAGCTACTTAATTTTGATATATGTGCCCTTAAATCATTTGTTATTGGAATCTGGTCAAACAAAACAAGTTTCTCACCTTATCTGTGAGGATCAAATAGACCCTTCAACTTTATTATTATTATTTTCGTGTAAGAGTTTTTTTTAAATTGAGATCAATAGACCCCTTATCTTAATAAAACAAAAAAAATCAACCCATAAAATTGATCCTGGATAATTAATCATTTTCATCCTACAACTATCACTCTTCCCCCGGACTAATAAAAAATGAAGTGTATAGAGAAGTCAATTTTATTCTCATTGAATCTTTAATCTGTGCACAAAGTAAACCTTCAAAGAGTTCATCAGTAGGCTTTAGTTCTTGGGATTTACTTGGAAAAGTTGTGCACCCACAAGGTGAAAATTGAGCTTGTTGGAAACTTTGTAGATAGTTAAAAGCCCATTCAACTTTGAAGTTGTCACGCTACCCCGACCCTGGGCAATGTGTGTTTTCCCATGTTTCATATCACACCGTTTCTTCTAAATTCTCTAGACTGCCTCACAATTTCCTCAAGGCTTACGTGTTTGCTATTATCAGATCTTTTGATGAGAAATTTCAAAGTTGCTAGACCTATACCTCCTTTAATTTCTTGCCACAAATTGAGCTTTTTCCAAATATGTGCAATCGACGGGCAAAGGGAAAGAGCATGAATAGTGTGACAATTAGGAGTTATAGGAACATGGTGATTAGACAAATTACTTTCTGAGACAATCAAACCATTAATCATTTTTCATAAAAAAATACAGTCTTTAGGGGGAAAGTTGAGAGACCAATTTTTTTGCCACCATATTGTTTCAAACTCAATGTTAAAAGTATCTTCTTCCTTGTGTTGGTTGGCTTTAGTCCTCCATAAAGCATTATATCCATATTTTATAGAAAGTTTCTCTTTAGTACCTGACCTTCAAAAATGCAAATCGTCACGGCCATTTCCACAAATTGGAGTTCATTTGAATAATAACTTCTATTTCAAAAGGAAGAAAATATCTATTTTTTTTTTTAATAATTTTATTCAACATATAATATTTGCACTCAATTCTTTGTTGGTAGTGTGCAAATTAATGTGGGAGGACTAAAATGTCAAGCGTGCAAATTGATGTTAGACGGAGGGAGTAAGAATTTTTTTAAAAAAAAAAATATTTAAAAAAAGTTAAGAAACAAATATTTTTTTAATGAAATACATTCTAATATTATACACAATAAAAAAAAATGATGATGTATATTGAAAAATATATATAAAAAAAAAAGATTTATCTAATACAGACAATATTATATAGTAATACGGTATATGTAATGTAAATAATGATTTATCTATATAATATATTGATAAAATTAAGTTCCGTGAAACGCACGAGAGGGGTACAATACTAGTAGGAAGTAACTTATACAAAGTAAGCAACTTAATGCACTTTTCGTGATATATAGTTGGCCTAATTGTTGAGCCAACCAAATTATTGTAGATTTTGCATTTATACCACTAAATTATGTTTTCGTTAAAAAATTATATTATTTTATATTGATATATACAAATTATTAAATTTTAATACATAAATTACTAAATTTAATTTTCAATCAATTTTTCTCCAATTTTCAGATATGAGAGGTATTTTGTAAAATAATAAAATAATAAAACAAGGACGGTGTACAACGGCAAGAAGATGCGAAGATATAGATGATGGAAGTGATGAAGTGTTTTGTGTATTTCTCGTTCCACCTGTAACAAAATTATGTAGAGTTTTGACAAAAATAACCTTTACTAAAGCACAGGTGTGATAATATATATATATATTTTTTTTTTTGAAAAAAAATTGCTAAAAAATTACGCTTAGTAGTTTATGTGCCAAATTTTAATAGTGCAAAGAAACATAATTTAGTGATTTAAATGCAAAATTATTATTTATCTTTTTTTTTTTTTTTTTTTAAGTTGATGTTTGAAGATATCACAAAAATATTAGGAGTAAATAATAATACTTGAGTGCGTTAGTTGCATTATGCAATAAATTTATTGTTGAACAAAAATAATCAGTATATTATTTAGTAAAAAGTAACCAACCCTGATCAACTACCATTTAGTAATGCATTTGTATTTCGAAATTGTTACAAAATACTTGTAAAGTATCACATGGTTTCAAACAAACCTTTTCAATTAAGTATTATGTGCAGTATTTTGTCCTACATAAATTTAAGTACTGGCCTAGCCACTAGGGTGGGGGTCATCAAGTTCATGATCCTTGGAGGGAAGCAAGAAATTTCAGAAGAAACTTTGTGGAGAAGTAAATTTAAGAAGAGGAAAATGTCTTTAGGGTATAGCACAATAAATGTGAATGAAAATGGATACCCATATCTTATGTAGTGGCAATTAAAGCCTAGTTGCGATTTCCCCCATTCAGCACAGCAATTGCACACAGAATTGGAGCATATTCAGCCTCCCGCACCTAGTTTTCTTTCTCCCTTTCATTTATTTTAGTTTAGGCCACTCATTAATGTTACTATTTCTTTGGCTAAAATAAAATTTAACTAATCACCCATACATATGTGTCTGTGAGAAACACACAGGATAACGTACTCTTATCACTAGGTTAAAAACAAAATTTTGAATCTGATAATTCGTCCAAGACAAAGTCTTATATATAAATGTTGGGTTTATAGTGCACCAACGATGCCTACAATATGATCGGGAAAAGAATAAATAATCACAAGTAAAAAATAAAAAATTACAAGAAGATATTTTTTCACTTCAACTCGAACCACGAACTAGATTAGACACAAACAGTCACGAACGGAACTCCCCGAACAATGGATAGACAAATTACAAACCGAAAGTAAAAGTCGAGTCAAGGGAAATCCCTTTTCCCGCAAAACAATTACGTCCCGGCTAGTGCACACGGTTTGACGTATTGTTCCAAGAGGTAAAACGACTTTTCCCCTTTACACGAGTTGCACCACAGCGTGTAAAGGTATCGGCGAACAAAAGATGAACGTCGGAACTGGACGACGCTACTAAATGAGGACACGGACTGCACAATATCGTATGGAAAAAAATATGCAGAATTTTTTCTCTCTCAATTTCAAGTTGTGAAATGCATGCATGCAAACCCCTATTTATAGGAGGTCATCCACCTATCACATGAGGAAGGTCATTAAGTGGGTTTAACACCACATTTAATACGGAATTAAATCCAGCCATAACTGCCAGCCGTTACTAGTCGAAACGCACGTCTAGATTCGTTCTCAAGCTTCCACATGCTTGCTATTTCGATGCCACAAATCACGCCGCCATATATGTCAAATCAGATAGCTTATCTGATACATTCGATATGCTATCACCGATAAACACATTGACTTATTTGGACAGCTGGGCCACAACATCAATCGGGCTAGATTTTCAGAAGCCCAAAAGAAATAATATTCAACCTTTAGCACTTTAATACCATTAAAATGCTAACGACGTTTCAACTCCGTATATTAATTTCTCACTCACCGAAATTCGGTTTTGAGATTTCAAATATACCACGATCATCTACTCCGAGAGTAGATCGATCCTGCGGTGTTTAATTTCTCAAAAATTAAACTTTTGGCAATTATTTTATTTATCAAAAAATGTATTACACTATTACACAATGATAAATAAATAATACAAAACCCAATTTCCAACAATAAACATTTAGGGCTTGTTTGTTTTGGGATTCACACGGACAGGACTAGAACTTTCCGGCCCCCGCCTCATTCTAGTTAGAGATGTAACATCCCATTTTTACATCTCATTCTTCATCCACACCTATAATACCTATTTTCTCTCACTTACATTCTCTTTCCTACTTTTCTCACTTACACTCTCTTTCCTACTTTTCGCTTTCCTACTTTTCTCTCACTTACACTCTATTTCTTATTTTTCTCTTACACGCCCTACTTTACTTTTACGCATGATTTAACATAAAGTAAAATCTCACCCTACTAAAATCCCAAAACGAACACACACTTTTATTATCATCCAAGACTTTACATCTTGTGGGCGTAAAGTCGTGACTTCACACGCCCACCTAAATCCCGAAACAAACAAGTCCTTAATTTTATAGTACAAACAAGTGTTTGCCTTATATTATATACTCCCTCCGTCCAATATTAATAGTCCTGTTTTTTATTTTATGTTATAAGTTGGAGGCAATTATGAAGTATTGTGAGGTTCATTTATGAATAAAGTGATTGTTTATGAAAAATATGATATCCATATTATCCATAAACAATAACTTTATTCATAAATGAACCTCATAATACCCTCCAATTTATGACAAAAAATAACAGCAAAAAAAAAGGACTATTAATATTGGACGAATGGAGTATTAGTTTTTCCTGAAAATATTTTAGTTTAATAATATCAGTTATTTAATTAAAGACGTATTATGTACACTTTATATATCGTTCACCACTAAGTAATAAAATTAGTTCTTACAAATAATAGTATTAATTCTTACAAGTAGTAGTATAAGTGGTGTATGGTGAATAATGTTCACATAATACTTTGTCTTTAAAAAATAGTATTTTTTTATTTTTTATTATACACTAATAGTTACACACAAATTGTACTATATAAGACTAATTCATTGTCTGATACTACATCATCTTCACCTCACACAAAAATTTATCAAACAAATTTACATATGATATTAACTTGAATTTTTAAGCTAACAACCACAATATACTGAAGATATTATTAGCAATTCGGGACCTGCTCACCAAATCCGCGTATTTTGATTACTTAAACAAATGAGTCAAATGACATTCAAGCTGAAGATGAAATGTCGCTTGAATAGTTTAATTATATCTCTCAATGATAGAGCTAGTAACTAATAATAAGGATATTGCGTCAGTTAGAATTAACATTTTACCCTCTGTGATTTGATAAGAAAAAATATATATCCACATATTCTACCAAGAATTGTGGACGGATTGGCCCTTCGAATTTAAATTCTTTGTATTATATATGTGTATATATATATAGATATTAAAGTTGTTCAGTGTACAAACCAAAACGGATATTTGAAAATATTTGTGTCCGTATCAAAGTTCGGTTATTTAAATTTTGTGTGTCCGTGTCCATATCGAAATATCGGCACGGTACGGTACAGATCGGAGCGGATTTTCGGTTACAAACGGACCGGATCGGGTCGGTACGGAACGGTGCGGAGAAACGGATTTTTTACCCATTTTTTTATCATTCTACTTTTTTAAATCAATTTTAAAAAATAATGCATGCACACTCACACGAATACTATAGAACTTCAACCACAATCAAACATATATCATTACAAACTCGAATATAACACATTATTTGATAATGGATGGTTAAAAAATTAACGCAAATTACCACCAATAGAGTATATAAAATATATATTTAAAAAAAAATTTAAATATCTTGTGAATGGAAAATACAATATTAAAATCATATTGATTGTAATTCCTAACACAGGGTACACCATATCCATGTTTTTGTAAGAAATGAATATACATGAAAAATGAAATTAAAAGAATAAAAAATTAATTTTAAATCATTTTGATATACACCTAAATATAAGTTAACATTTTAAGAACTTAATAAGATAAATAATACTCCCTCCGTCCCACCATTATTCACACTTTTACTGTTTTCTCGTGTTTTAGCAAGCAAGTTTTTTTATTAGTATTTAAAATGATAATGTAATTTTTAAGTCATTTTATAATAGAGGAGAGATAGATCATCAAATTCTACCTTAAGAGTTACTTTATCATTTCAAATACTAATAAACAACTCGTTCGCTCAAACACGAAAACAAAATTAATGTGCAAATAATGATGGGACGAAGGGAGTACAATGTTTGTATTCTGAAAAGGAGGAGAAATTATGGTATCGTATAAGTGTGCTTGAATTCAATAACATTATAAAAATATTTGATAAATAATAAATAAGTAATAATTGAATTTAATACATATTTAATTCGGTTATTCGGTTCGGTTCGGTACGGTTACATTCAATTTTTCGGTACGATTAATTTTATAATATCCAGATCCATACCAAAAAAATATTCGGTTCGGTTTCGGTACGGTTAAAATAAAAAAAATCCACAATTTTTTCGATTCGATTCTTTTTCGGTGTGGATTTTGGTACAGGTTCGATAATCTCCGAACTCCGTGAACAACCCTAATATATATATATATACCTTACATTTATAAAATTTGTCATTTCGTCCCCTTGAATTTTTTTTTAAACTCATATACATTTTGCCCCTCTTGAGATGAAATCCAGGATCCGTTCATGTTCGGACCTGAAACTAATTGTTGGGTTCGGGGCATCAAACCACTTAACCCTCGTCACAATCATACACCAAAATGGTTCGAGAAATAAGAATTAACACAAGAAAAACCAAACAGAGTGAGTTTATATGCTACTATGTTCTTTGATGGAGACACTTGAGGATTTGACTCTACCAATTTCACTTGCGCCCATTCATCTCTCTTCTTATTTATAATGATGGCAGAGTATATATTTATAGTGTGAATTTGAATGTTACCGTTGGAGAAAATCACATTCAAATTCAGACTATTACTAGAGTGTAATTCTTCTTTTCAGAGTAGATCTAATCTTTTCAACTTTTTTTAGACTTGTAGTCTTGTTCTAATTGGTTTACCTAAGTTTTATGGCTCTCTTTTTTCTGGATCCTTGATCAAAATAGTCGTGACTTCAGGCGACTTGTCTTTAGCCTACTTGAAGATCTCAAGGAAACTTGTCCTCGGAACATGTCTTTAGCTGTCTCAGCTGACTTGCTTCAGATGACTTGACTTCAAGTTCACCCTTGTCTGATTCTGGTCAACGTGATGGTGAACCTTTTCTGTCTTCTGCTTCAAGGGTGGATACCAAAAAACTTCGGGTCTTTTGGTTTTTCACCAAAATAAAAGTTGGCACCATGCCAATGTTTATGAGATGAACTAATAGGTCTTCTGGTGTTCTTGACTCTTTTGGTCTGGGGACTTCTGGTATTTCTTCTGGTAAACTCTCTTGGCTTCTAATTTGGTCGACTATTTTGGAACACTTAAGTTCTCACTCGACTAAGTCCTATTCTAGACCTATCTAATTTTCAGATAACTAACAGGCTCAGGTGGTCCTATTACATCTGATTTTAACATCTTCAAAATACTTAGACAGAACTGAAATTTCCTCCTATTTGATGATGTTAAAACACTTAGACAAAACTGAAATAAGAAGTTAGCGGATAACAAGAAGTTGTCTTACCATACAAGAATAGGAATTTTATTGATTAAGGATTTTTTAGCACATATTACATCATTCAAATTCCTATCAACTAACTTCTGGACTTCGATTGGCTCTCTGTCTTCAATATCTTCTAAAAACTGAAGATGAACAGTAAATCTCTTCCGTTATGTCCCAAAAAATAAAAACAATATCACCAGAAAAATGCCTCTACTCATTGAGCGACTATGAAACGTAACAACATTCATAATGCCAGAAATTGAAATACAAAATAAAATTGCTAAAAGTGTAAAGAGCGAGAAGAATTAAACCTGCTATGAGAAAGAAATAATGTCACTACATATCAGTCAAGAATTTGTTACCTGCTAAGAAAAGTAAAAAATCAATTGAAGTATGTATACCTTGGACGCACCAGAAAAGCCCTAAATTATGGTTTAGCTTAAATTCTTAGAACTATTGGTAGTAATCTCGTATTTTATTATAAAATAGTAATTGCAAAATAAACTCACCATAAACTTGATCTTACTCATCGTTTTGATATGGGAGTTTGGATAAAGAGAGTTTGTGTGCATGAAGGTGAAGCACGTGTGTTGGAGTGTGGGAGTAGCTATTGTGTTCCCCAACCAACTTTAATGCTCTCCCTCCCTATTTACTCCTCCCTCCTCCCTCCTCCCTCCTCTATAAATGCTCGCTTTACTTACATTTTTTTCAACCACTTAAATCTTTGTGCAGAAATATTCCACTTAGTAAAAGAAGAGTCTTTCATAATTAGCATCACACCAACTATCCATCCCATTCCTTAAATACTCCATCTGTGGGCTGTATGTTGATCTCTTGTCAAGTAATGAAGACCTGGCCTGCTGCCGTCTCCTCTTGGGTTTACTCGCAAATCACTGCTTCTCAATCCGCCTTCATCTTCAAGCTCCTCAAGAACATTCTTGTCGCTCTTCTTACTTGCATTTTCGCTTTAGGTGTGAATCAATTTCATCTTCTTTCTGTTTAGATTTCTCACTTATAAACGAGATTATCCATCTCGGGAAATCCTTGCATTTTCGCATTAGGTGTGTTTTCTTTTGGATGAATCCACTCGCCAATTTCATCTTCTTCTTTTTTCTGGGCTGTCTTGGTTTGTGCATTCCTGCCACGAGGTACAAATGCACACCACCTGCTTGATGAAATTCCCCAACTTTAAAAACCAAATTTCACATCCTGGAAACTCTGTATCAAGAAAGAGCAAGCTATTTTTGATGAATCAGTGATTTATTTGACATTTATTTTTACTAATTGTAGTTGGTGATTTTGAAATAGGTGGGGCTACCATAGGTGTAATTAGCGGAGCGCTGAAGGGGCAAACCACAGAAACTGGAATTCTGCGTGGGGTAGGTGTAGGGGCTGTAACTGGAGCCATTACAGGGGTCCAATTGATGGAACTCATTCTGAATGGAGAGCCGTTTTCAAAGGTGATATACGTCGCTATCATTATTTAACAATATCACCTGCATTCTGCAATAGCATTTCATCTCCGGTAAATATCTTCCCAGCATTAAATCCCTTTCTGGCTCCACGCATTCATTACATCACTCGTGTTTATCGGGATGCATCTAATGTTGGCTAATTTAGATTTAGGAAGAAAAATACAACACTTATCAACTTGATTGTCTAGCTAGAAAGAAATGTATATCGTGAAGTTTTGTTTGGATGACCAGCTTGAAACTCTGTGTTCTAAAAGAAGTGTTGATTTTCAGGTGGCATTAATATGTAGTTTGGTTAATGGGAAGATATTTATGGAATGGGTGAGCCCTGCAGTATTAAAAGCTTATCAATGGCAGGTAATTCATTGAATTTTAACTTGGGTTTCAAATATTTGGTTTGTTAGGCTGAGCTGTTGAGCTAACTTTTCTTGATGATTGATCAGATCAGCACGGTGGAAACAGGTTTAATGGAGATTTCAGACATTTTTGAGGTCAATATCATCAGGGGATTATCACAAGATACCATACAGGAATTGCCAAGTTTTGAGTTTAACAACGCGCCATGTCTCGATTCTACTTGTGCCATCTGCTTACAGGTAGCTCTTGCTAGCTTCTCGTTTAATGCCCGTCGAAAGCTAACTTGGAACAAGAAATGCAAACATTTGACAAAATAATTTCCTCTGCCTAGCTACATATTCCATTTCTTGTTCCTTAAGATGTACACTTACTACTATTATACTTTTATCGAGTAGCACTTGTCCATCAAAATGGTTGGACTTAGGGCACAATATTCATGATTCATCGAGCAATTTATTTCTTGACTCATTCGCAAGAATTCAAACAAATGATTTATATTCATATTTTAATGTGGCTTGGTGGATATCATTGCTCAGCCATTGTTGTTGCATTATCAAAGAACATTGGGAAAGATATGTAATTCTTACAAGGATGTGGTATAATACTTGAGTTTTAATAAACAAGTACTACTCTGTCACATACTAGGATCTGAAGGATGGAGAATCTACAAGATTGCTGCCAAGCTGTAGACATTTCTTCCATATGCACTGTATAGACGAATGGCTTACCCGACAAGGGACCTGCCCAGTATGCAGAAAAGAAGTTGATGAGTGAAAAAAAAAATCCCAACCCCAAGGGAAATTATCAAAGTAAAATGTAGGCAAGGATTTCTGCTTGGAGAACTGGGGAATTTGGGGTTCTGAGTCACCAGTTTGTTATCTGCCTAGTATAGATGAGCTTGTAACAAGTAAAGAGGAGAAATGTCTTGTGTATGAAATCCAGAAACTCTCTATGTTGATAAAAAAAACTTACTCTTACTACTACTTGGTCTAACTCTCTTTTCTTTTTTGCAAATACTTTTATGCACATGTGCATCGTTCAACTAAATGCAATTCTAAATGGTACTAATTATTTTAATAAAAAATATTAGTTAGTCGGTATTAATTGTTTTCATTAAACAGTACTCGTCCCGTCCTACAAAGATATACTTACAGGTTTTTTGCTCGGATTAAAGAAATTAAAGTTATTTTAGGTGGAACATTAAATTTTTGTTTTGTTTTCTCATGTTGCCCTTAAGTTTACTTGTTTCCCACGACAATTACTAGTATGTGGATATTGATTAGTAAAATAACAAAATACAATAAGTAGGGAACAAAAATAAAATTAAAATCCAATAATATCTTAAATATAGTAACTAATATATTCATGTAAAAGGGATGAAAAAAGAAAGTAAATCTATATTTGTGGGATGAATGAAATGCGATATCTATTCTGCTATAAGTTTCTCATTTTTTCATTTTGAGCGTCTTACAATAAGCTTTGCATTCCTATTCTGCAAAGCAAGTAACCACACTCTATTAAATAATTATCCCCACACTTCATTTTATTTACATTGATTGTCACTATTATTACTCTTAACTATTTCACACTTCACTTTATTCTCTCTTCATTTACATCAATTGTATTATGTCTCATTTTGTGTAAATATTTCCTAAACTCCACAAATTCCACCATGGGAAATTTACATTGAAATTGAGGAAGTATTAATTATTTTCATTTCAATAATATTAATTGTTCACTTACAAAATGCAATCGATGCTCTATAAGGTGCAATTGTTACATCCAAATGTTAACGTAAAGTTTATGATAGTGATGAATGTTGATGTTAATTAGCGTGGTTGTATAAGTATCGGAAAGAACAGATATTGTGTGGGTGGGTGGTCCCATGTAATTGATGTTTAATGTTAAGGAATAACAATGCCCCAACCACATCCATAATTGATGATTACCTCTTTGATGAAAATGATGGTGATAATGGAGGTGTGGAGGTAGCAAAATTGCTACATATGGATCCCCTTTTGCTCTCATAGGATGATGAAATTATTTACTTCATGGCTAAGCAAACTGTAGTCCACTTCTTTCTTACTTAATAGAGGCACCCATCTTTATGATGTTCATTGACAAGCACTCGTAGACTTAAAAGACATTTGTAGGTAAACTCGTTTATAAAAAGATTTCAAAATAATAAGTTTTAAATTCCTAATATAATTAATCGAACAAAATCAAAGACCATTATAAACCAAATAATAAAAAATTAAAGACCATTACAGGCCTACATAAAATTTATGGTTCCATCATTATCATTATGCCAAAATAATATATTGTAAAAACACTCATAAAAGTATGCATGATTTTGTGTGCTAGTTCCATGTGAATATATATCCAAACTTTAATATTCTAAGAACTTAATCAGTATTTAAAAAGAAATTCTAAGAGCTTATTCAGTAGTCATTTTGGAGTTAACTTTTGGGTTAATAGTTTGCTTTACAAAATTTATACATCATTTAGGTTTATAATCATGTTTTGTTCTCTACCATCAAGTAAAATTAATATAATATTAAAAAAGAGGACCAATCGGAATGTGCATGACCCATCAGGTCTGTCAGACCTGATGGATCAGACCAAATTGATCTTCTTTTTTTGGTCTATATTTTTTTTGCCCAGCTCATACTTAACCTCGGATAAAAAAATCAAAATAAAGTTAGAAAAATTGTTAATAATTAAAATAGTCTTAAATCATCATCTTTTACTAATTTGAAAATGAAATTATTCTAAGAAATCTAGGATGAAGGGAGTTTTTAAAATTTAGGGACTCAATGGTGTAAATAGGTCAGACCTTGAATCCCCTCAAAAATATTTTTATGACAAAGTATAGAGTGAAACTGATTCATATGTAAATCATTAAAGGATGTTAGTTATTTTCACTAAAGAGTATTAGTTGCTTTCACTGAAGAGTATTACTTATTTACATTGAATAGTCTTAGTTGTTCAATGAAAACAAACTAAGACTCTTCAGTGAAAACATCTAATACTCTTCAGTGAAAACAACTAATACTCTTTAATAAAAATAACTAATATCTTTCAATAATTCATGTATGAACCAATTTCACTCAATACATACTCTATTTTTAAATCTTCAAAATAAATCACAAAGATCAACTATGAAATCCGCTTCCTTTCTTTATGATTCGCGGGTGTCTTTTAATTGTTGGGGGGCAATTTTGTTTTCTCCATAATTAGAGTTTTCGAATTTCGATTGACTCAAAAAAAAAATTTGCTCCTCTTTTCGAGATGTTTTATATATGGTTCAACTCTTTTTTTTAAATTCCATGTAGATCGGAACTGTTTGTTTTTCCTTTCTTGCTTAGTTTTAAACATCATCAAAAAAATTCCAAAACAACCCGAAATCTATAGAAAAACATAGCATCGAGACCAAACTAGTATTACTCCGGCAATTACAAGTAAAATAGAGAAATGTTGTTACAAAATAACCAATTAAAGTACAAAAATTATACAATAACTCTGAACTATTAATGTGGATGATCGTAGGTTTTTAAACATAGACATATCTTCATCGGTACGAAATCCTTAGGAGTGAACCCAAAAACAAAATAAAGAAAATATAAGAAGTTTAAAGTTTACAATATCATATTAATGTACTTGATTGTCTAAACGTGGTCGAGGAGTCCAACCATGACAAACTAAGCAAGCTTTCAAAAAAGAAAAAAAAACAATTGCTAGGTAATTGGATTGATATTAGTTTTGTTTGTTGAGAATTTAATGGAGAATGGGAATTTATTATTTCACTCTCTTCTATTTCTTAATTGTAAGAATTGAAAGTACGGTGATTAGGTTTAGTGGGCCAAGCGATCCAACCAACCAACACAAAACTTTGGGCTCATCCGTGTTTAAATTGAGATTGAGGTGATTTAGTGTGGGGTCTCAGCCTTTCCTAATTTAACGAGTCTGAATTCGGATATAACTAAATATAATTGTATTGCAATTGGAAGAGTTTGATTCAACTTAAAACTACTCAAATTGAGATATGATCCAACAAACTTAAAGGTTTACGATATTTTCTCACAAATCCCTACCCGTTACTCTGCTTTATTCTGACTAATTAAATAATATACTTTCTCTATTTTATTATAAACGTTCTTTTATCAATATACAAAAAGAATAAAAAAAAAAATAGATTTTAAATAATTTTATTTTAAATCAATTTTCATATCTCAAATCTTCTATCTCCTCTCCTTTTTCTTGCATATTAATATTACTTACTAAATCGTCTTCTCTACTTATTAAACAAATTAAATTCTCATAACTAAAAAAATCTTAAAGATCTTTGGGTCTGAGTAAATTGAGAAGAAATGGGCGAAACTAGTTAAAAAAGGATAAATGATTTGAAACAAAGTTTCAAGTTTAAAAGGACATTTATTATGAAATACATGGAATTTTTTTTAATCTTATTTTGAACACAATTTTTCATGTGAAATTTGTTCATTGCATGCAATTAATACCATGACAAACATTTACAGATATCATTAACTTATAAAATAATATCACAGTATAAACTATAAAATTTTATGGTATTCGTGAATGCTTGTAGTGATACCAATAAATATATGTAATGATTTCAATTTTATATTAGGAATAAGTTTCATAGAAGAATGACCCTATTCTTTTATTTTTAAAGAGAGTGGCTCTATTTTGAAGAGTTAATTTAAAACAATTTTATCGTGCAACTGTTTTACAAACTTTATAGTCTAACAACAATTTATTGGAATTATCTTCATTAATTAAATAAATCAAGTAAAGAATTGTTAATTTACGGTAACAAATTAATATAAAGGCAATTAAGGGTATGTTATTTTTTGTGATGAACATAAAATTTTACAAATACATAAGACTGCGTTAAAAGGTCCCTAAGCTTATTTAAGTCGCAGCTGATAGGTTTCAAACCTGGGGCATTAACAATCTAAGGATGCTGCCTCTGACCATTTAAGCTATAAGTTTTAATGTTAACACAGCTTGCTTCGAATTTTATAAATATGCTTGGAGCTCATAATGGTATGGGTTATAATATGTTAATGTTTTGTGATTTGTGTAATTTTAATTGATGGTGTAGCCACAACATTCTTTATGTTCCGCTACTAACTTCCCATTTTGTCATTTTTATTTATTCCACTATTAACTTCTCATACTTTTTTTTTTACATCAATTAATAATATAATATTTATATACTTTATTCTTATTCACTCTACTTTATTCTCTTATTTCTCCATCACATCATCTGTATTATATCTATATTTAATTACCCTTCTTAAATGTTGTGTCCAAAAGCAACGGGAAGTTAATATCGGGATGGATGGAGTATATAATAAGAATTAACAATTACATTTGAAAAAATAACACTAATTGTGATTAATCATATTGAGTGTGATCAAAAAATTCCCACAGGAATTTTGTTGCACTTTATGTTAGTGTTAGTGTCCTAGAGACAGACCTATGTAAGGATATGATACTAAGATGATATTCAGTTTATGATTTAATATTATTGTTTGGTTTAATATTAAATGTATGACTTTACACTTTGTTGATAGGCGAACATCAATCCTTGCGGTGTGAATCGAGATTAAGCACTTTAGCATAAAATCAAGAATGTGGTGTGCTAATCAATCTGGAGAGTGTATAAAGTGACGAGCAACTAGTTCGACGAACAACTTATAGGCGAACATATTTTAATATCTGAGACCAGACATGAACATTCTGCCAAGCCACTGATGACGAACAATATTGATAAGAGGTGATGTATCAACCAGTCTAAGAGGTGTATGTAGACGAACAAAGAACCAAGACTCCAAAGCTCGGCTCAACAAGAAATAAAGGCGAACAACTTTGAAGCCATATCCTCAAAAGGCGAATAGCTGTTACTGAAAGGTCCTACTGAACAAATCAAGCCGACCTGGACGAACAACAACGAGTCCGAGATAAGACCAAAGAATACTTTGTAACTACGATTCAGCTTAGATAAGGTCAAACAAAGGTAAAAAAAACACATGTCTAGCATGCAAGCTAGGAAGTCCAAGAGTCTTGGGCACCTCATGCTTGCTAGTCTCTATAAATAGTTGTTCTCCAGCTAAGAAATACAAGTTCAAATTCACAAATGCTCCTAAAACACACACTAACACACCTAAACGTACACACATACGAAATTAATTCGATTTCAACTTTCGTGTTTACAATTCCACAACCCGAAACTTCGGTTTATCATTTACGGTGATAATCAATCACACATTATTGATTGGTGATTCTTAAACCGAAGTCACTAATCCTACTAATTAAATTTGATCACCAACAATTTGGCGCTAGAAGGAGGGCGCCGAACCTTCGATTTAGTATGGTTACTCAAGAACTTCAAGCTGAAAACTTGAAGATTTGAAGAAAACCTTAAGAAACATTTGAAGATTCAAGCAAAAGTGTTCTTGGTGTTCTTCATCATAAAAATTAAGAGAATTTAATCTGAAATGCCTCAATCCAAAGAAACACAAGGTTCACGCTTATCAAGAAGAGCATCTCCTACCCGAGCTTCGTCGGCTGACCACCAGGATCGTAATCCTAGACATGCGAACAGATCGCAACATACAACCATAACTCATAATCTCCCACCTGAAATGGAGGCCCTTGCGAACAACCCTAACGAACTGGCCAAGACCATTGCTGCTCTCCAAGCTCTCCAGAGACAGCAAGGACAAAATAGACCTTCACAAGCAAGGCCTAAGGATAAACCCCTGGAAGTTGTTAGGGCCAGGTCTGTTAGGGGCGAACAACACGAGGTGAACAGTGCCCAGGTCAGGCGGGATAAGGGTAAAGCCAAGGTGGCCGACCAAAGAGAGGAACAGGTTGAGTCTGCTCGCGGGCGAACAACAATGTCAAGCCATGGAACAACTCGTTCCAGTGCCCAGGACAGACTTGGCCAACCCCAACAACAAGAAAAAGTTGCTCGCCAGGAAGCAGAGCGTGGGCGAGCAACATTTGAACAACCTCGTCCATCGGTTCATGAGAGACTCTCCCAGTCTGCCTTCAGGTGCCTGGGGCCAAATGCGGCGAGCAACCCTAGAAGACAGCTCCAGGACATGCCCGCTCCGAGTGAGGGACTGCGACGAGCAGAAAGGATTGTGCCTTTGCTCACCGAACAACCTCCGAGCCAAGGGGCATCTTTGGATGAGCTGTCAAGCTTGAGGAAGGATGTGGAGAGCATGCAGGGACAATTGGACCAGCAGAGAGGAGTGGGGATGACCAGTTTACCATCTTCACCCCTATCATCTATCATTCTGAAGGCCCCGATTCAGAAAAAAGTCCAATTCCCAACAAGCATACAATATGATGGCCTTGCTGATCCCAGAGTTCATCTGACGAAATACTCGGATTATATGGTCTCGGTGGGAGCCAGCGATGCCACCCAATGCCGAAACTTCCCATTAACTTTGGGAGATCGGGTGCACAAGTGGTTTTCGGCAATGCCACCAGCATCTATCCACTCGTTCATTCAACTGAGTCGAGAGTTCCTTTCCCATTTCTCAACTGTGGGATCATATTTATCCCAAAAACACCGATTGTCAGACTTAAAACAAAATCACGATGAGTCAGATCGGGCATTTATGGAAAGGTTCGACAAGGTGCTGTTGGAAGGGAAACCCATCAACGAGGACACAAAAATTGTTGTTGTTATGGCCGGGTTGAAAAAAGGATCAAAGTTGTGGAAAGAGGTACGTCTGAAGTGCCCAAGAAGCTATGCCGAATTCAGAAATCAAGCCGGCATATTCATTTCCATGCATGAGGCTTTGCAATCAAACTTGGGGGAGAACAAAGCTGATCCCAAGGAGAACAATAAGAAACCTGGCGGAACAGGCTACCGAGTCCCGAAAAACATGAAGTCATTCAATGAAGGGACGGAGCTTAAGGAGAAATTGAACCAGGTGCTAACAATGTCAGTCGATATTGTATATGAAAATGTGAAAGAGAAGGAGTTGCTCTCCCCTCCACAGAAAATCCGTCAGGACACTGGCAAACTCAACCCTAACAAGTATTGTGCCTACCATCAAAGCGTGGGGCACTTTACGAGCGAGTGTAGAGATTTGCTCAAGCAGTTTTGGCGGTTCTACGAGGAGGGAAAACTCTCCGAATTTGTTAAAAGACAACCTGGAAAAAGAGTCCGGGAGAACAACTCTGAAGATGAGGATGATCAACCTCAGAAAAATAATAAACTCAGGCGACCAGTTCCGGCCGTTGCTGCTCGTCCACTTGAAGACCTATACATGATGGAACCCGCGGAACCAGCTAGAGGATGTTCTAATGGGCGACCATCAATCTCCAACCGAAAAAGAAAGGCCGAATTACGAGCGATCGACCAAGTACAAGGAATGGGGGTTAAGTCATCCATCATGCAAACAGCAGAACTGACCTTTACCTAGAAGGATTTGGAGGAAATCTTGACCCCCCATAATGATTTGCTCGTGATTTGTGCCAAGATTATGGAGACCAGAGTGCACAGATTGTTGGTGGACACCGGGGCATACACCAACATTCTTTTCAAGAAGACGCTCGATCAACTTGGAGACTACTCAGGCTACATCTAACCTTCAAATCACAGAATTTTGGGCTTCAGAAATGCTGTAACAGTCCTGTTAGGGGAGATTAGGTTGTCCGTTCAGCTTGTAACGGTCGAGGAACCCGAGAAAAACATAACGAGAATGGTTGACTTCTTGGTCGTCGATCAGGAATCAACCTACAACGGGTTTCTTGGTCGACCTTTTTTGAATGAATTTAAAGCTGCATGTTCAACTTACCATTATTGTCTGAAGTTTCCAACAGCAAACGGGGCAGGCACAATAAAGGGAGATCATAGAAAGGCTCGGGAATGTCTCCTGCAGTTGCAGGCAAAGCATGCACTGGTATCCATGATGGAAGCCACCACCAGTTATCCTGCTAATGAATCATCAATACTGGAGAACATGATGGACATAGAGGAGGACCACATGGATACTGATGAACAATATCTTGACGAGCAAGTGTTGGACGAGCAACTCATCACCACCCATGGGAAACTTCCATCTAACGAACAACAAAGGGGTGGTGACGAGCAACACTCATCAGATAACTTGAAGGGCCAGGTGTTGACTAACAACAATGAATTAGGACCAACAGACGATCTAGATCCCCGCCTGGGAGCAGAGCCCATGAGCGTCGAAAATGATTTCAACCCTGAGGGACCAATGCTTGATCCTCGTTGGAAAGGACAAAAACGACGAGCAACTCCTGTTGAAGAACTGGAGGCGTTCAAAGTTAATCTTGAAAACAAGGATCTTGAATTGTACATAGGATCTGAGCTCTCTGAGCCTTACAGATCCCGAATGAAAGAGTACCTCAGTAAAAATCTAGATGTTTTTGCTTGGTCTCATGCAGACATGGTGGGAATAGATCCAAAGTATGCTTGTCACAAGCTCAACATCAATCAAGCAAAAAGGTCTGTCCATCAAAAACGAAGAAAATATGGCCCAGACAAATATCAGGTTTTGAATGAAGAAGTAAAGAAGTTGTTAGACAATGACCTAATCCGACAAGCACTCTGTCCACAATGGGTAGCAAACCCAATCCTTGTGAGGAAACCAAACGGGACCTGGAAGCTATGCATAAACTTTACAGATCTGAATGCAGCATGCCCAAAGGACAACTTTCCTCTCCCTCATATTGACCAATTGGTGGGCAGCACAGCAGGTCATGAAATGCTAACATTCATGGATGCCTTTGCCGGGTACCATCAAATTCCGATGCATCTAGACGATTAAGAGAACACAGCATTTTATACGAACAAAAACTTATTGTGTAGGAAGAGAATGCCCTTCGGCCTCATTAACGCCGGAGCAACATACCAAAGGTTGGTGAACAAGATGTTTGACGAACAAATCGGAGATACGGTAGAAGTCTATGTAGACGATATCGTAGTCAAGAGCCCCCGAAAAGAAGACCATCTTCAGCATTTGACTCAGGTGTTCGATATTCTTCGACATTACAATATGAAGCTAAACCCGAAGAAGAGCAGCTTTGGAGTCCATTCTGGAAAGTTTCTGGGTCATCTTATTAGTCAACGCGGGATTGAAGTCAATCCAACAAAAGTTAAAGCTATCGTGGATATGCAACCACCACATTTGATAAAAGAAGTACAAATACTTACAGGATGCCTATTGATTCATATCCAGATCGGGGGATAAATGTCGTCCATTCTTCGAAGCAATCAAGAAAAGACAGTTCACATGGACTAACAACTGTCAGAAGACGTTCCACCAACTTAAGGACTACCTGGGAGATGTTAAAATTTTATCAAAACTCATCCCAGGAGAAAAGCTATACTTGTATCTGGCAGCGTCAGAAGTAGCAATCAGCTCCGTTCTTGTACGAGAAGACGACAAATTCCATCAACCCATTTACTACGTCAGCCAAGCTTTGCACGAAGCGGAGATCAAATACTCCCCAATCGAAAAGCTGGCGTACGCACTTGTCATGAGTGTGAGGAAGTTACGGCCATACTTCTTTGATCATCAAGTTGAAGTGCTAACAACTTTCCTACTCAGACAAATCCTCCATCGCCCCGACACAGCTGGTCATCTGCTAAAGTGGTCACTAGAGATTAGCTAATTCGGGGTTACCTATGCTCCTCAAACAGCGATCAAAAAGGGCAAGCGTTAACCGACTTTATAATCGAACTAACCTTCCCACTAGATCCGACGAGAGGACTTGATCACCCCTGACATCTTTATGTTGACGGATCTTCAACCAACATAGCCTCGGGGGCAGGTGTGGTTTTGATCAGTTCGGACAGACAAGTATCCACCTCGGCGATCAGATTTGGTTTCATGGCAACCAACAATGAAGCTGAATATGAAGCTCTCATTGCTGGTCTCCACCTATCCCTTGCAGTAGGTGTTAGACAGTTACAAATATTCGGCGACTCACAATTGATTGTGAATCAAGTCCAAGGTGAATACGAAGCAAAAGACGATCATATGATCGAGTATCAGCGGATTGTTGCTTGCCTGATGTCCTTGTTAGATCAAGTCTTCATTGAGCAAATTCCGAGGACAAGCAACACGCAAGCAGATGCGTTGGCCAGACTAGCAACAAGCGAAGGACCTGCAGAGTTGGCAGACATTATAATTACAAAGATGAATGATCCATCAACAAGGAGTTATAATGTCAACCAACTTAACGAACAAGCAAGTGAAGAAGAAGACTGGAGAACAAGAATAGTCAAATACTTGAAAAGTGGGGAAAAACCAAACAACCCTTTTGAAGCTGCCAAGCTAACAAAGCAAGCTGCCAGATACACTCTGGTGGGCGAGCAGCTTTACAAAAGGGGAATATTAATCCCACTTCTCAAATGTTTGCCTAGGGGACAAGGACGAGCAATACTCGAAGAAATACATGCCGGAGTATGTGGAAATCACACTGGGGGGCAAGCCTTGGCATACAAAACTATCAGACAAGGCTATTATTGGCTGACTTTACGTCAAGACGCAATCAAGAAAGTAAAAACATGCCATCAATGCCAAATTTTTGCCCCGAACATTCATACCCCGGCCCAATAGCTCGTATCAGTTTATAGCTCATGGCCATTTGCAAGGTGGGGGATGGACATTATTGGTCCCTTCCCGGCAGGTGTTGGAAATGTTCGATTTGCCGTCGTGGCAGTCGACTATTATACGAAATGGGCGGAAGAAGAGGCCATGGTGAAGATTACGCAACCGAAAATGATCAACTTCATTTGGAAGAACATTGTCTGTCGCTTTGGGGTTCCACAAACCATTGTGACAGATAATGGTCCGCAGTTTGATGGAAAAGAGTTGAGAGACTTTTGTGCAAAGTGGGGGATCAAAAAACACTACTCTACGCCCTATCATCCCCAATCAAATGGACAAGTCGAAGTCGTAAACAAGATAATCAAGCATACATTAAAAGTACGGCTGTCGGAGAGAAAAAACAGTTGGTCTGAAGAACTTCCGGAAGTTCTGTGGGCATATAGAGTTTCTCCCAGGTCAAGCACCGGAGAAACACCTTTTGCAATAGTTTTCGGAACAGAAGCTGTGGTACCAATCAAGTTAAAGACCAACACTTTCAGAACGACCAACTTTGATGAGCAGGCGAACAACTCTGCTCTAGCTATTGAAATGGATTTGCTCGAAGAAAAAAGATTGAGTGCCGAGCTAAAAAATGCTACCTATAAGCAGCGAGCAGAACACTATTACAATTCCCATGTTAAAATCAGGGAATTCAGAGTTGGAGATTTGGTTCTAAGAAAGTTGCTCGCCCAACCTCCAGGTTGGGACCAACTTGGGAGGGCCTGTATCGTATAATACAAAAATTCGTTAATGGTGTATATGATATCGAAGATATGGAAGGTAAGCCGGCCCATTACTCCTGGAATGCTGCACATCTAAAGAAGTACTATCAATGAGTCGAACAAGTTCTTGATTGGGCGAACAAATGTCTTGGGGGGCAAGTGAGCCAAGTGAGGCAAACCAAAAACTTGCCTAATTTTTTGAAAATTTTGCTAAGTTTAGAATGAAAAGTTGTTCGGCACATTGTATAGTTTAGTGTTGTTTCATCTTTTTTGGTTTAGACAAGGTTGCTTGGCAAAAATGTTATAAGCGAGCATGTTTTAGTTAGTGTTCAAAGTTGTTCGTCAGGTTGTATATGTTAGGACGAACAGTCTTACAACACTTGTAAATTTTTTACAATGTATATATAGTTGTTCGTTGAAAGAAAAGTCCAAAGCTCGAGGTACAAGTCCATTTTGAGGACCAAAGCCACTTAAGGGTTGTTCGTTTTTTAAAATGAACAGAACCTAAGGCTAAACCCTGATTCCATCAAAAGGCGAAGTTCAAATCGAACAAAAGCCCAAAATTATATGTTATAATTACAAAAGCATTAAACCAAAAATGTGAAGGCAATTAACATATAAAAAGAAAATGAACGAACAAAGAAAGACATTCATTAAATAAAAAAGGCTTTGAAGCCTCAAAAATAGTACAAGTCAGGTACTACAAAAGACGAACAACTATTACAATAGAAAGACAAAAAAGTCTAAGTCTTAAATCTATTACTGCTCGGCGGGAGGAGGGCTTTGAGTCTGGTCGGTGGGAGGATCAACAATCATGTCCCTTGCCATATCTTCAGCAGCCTTTTGTTCCCTTTCCCTAGCAGCTTGCTCGTCTTCGGCCGCCGGCTCTTCTTCTTGTTCGCCCTCATCAACTAGAGGTGGAGGGCAAGTAATGGTAATACTAGGGTCGAGACTGTCAATCTTAACCCCTAGCTCGGCGACATCCCCCAACTGGATTTCAATGTTGTTCGGCGGGGGATAGTGCTCCAGAAACTTGGTCAAGTCCTTGCCCATCTCTTCCACCATATCCTTAAAAGCGTACGCGTCAGCCATGCGGATGCAATCGACATAAGCGCAGATGTATCCCAAGTTTGAGATGGGGGCAGACCGAGCTTGGAGCTCAGCCTCGAGCTGCTCGCGGGTAAAGGTGTTGGCCTCCACATCCCTAAGGCGAGCAACTTCCGCTTCGAGCTCGGCAATCTTCTGCTCGGCCGCGGTCAGTTTTTTCTTCTCTTCGCCGAGCAGGGCATCTTTGCCTCCCAATTCACCAGACAAACCTTGAATTTCTTCAAGATATTTCTTCTTATTATCAATATAGACATTGATCTGGTTATTGAGGCGAGCAAGTTTGGCCTCATACTGGCTGACCAGGTCGTCCTTTTCTTCGGTCAGTTGTCGAGCAGTGCCGGCATAGCGACGAACAGCTTCTTCGAGATCGGCAAGCTGGGCCATCCCTTTCTGGGCAGTTATAAGGCCATTTGCATGCTGCATCATGGAAAAGTGGAAGTTGTCCGCAATGCCTTGGGCAGTGATGGTCGTCTCCAGGGGCCGGGTCCAGGATCGGGCGATCAATTCAGTTGCCCGGCAGACATGTTCGCCCGGGATCTCCCGGATGTTCACCGGGGTTTTTGAGCAGGTGTATTGATGAACGGAGGCTGCTCGCCCTGGATGATCGTTAGGCCGATACTTCCGAACAAAGATATAAATTACGAGACGTTATTTAAGTCTATAAAAGTTGTTCGCCAGTAATAAAGTTAGATGTGCTTACTCCTGAAACTTCCTCTCACCCAGAAGGGTTATGTCCTCGGGACCGCGAACAGGAGTGGAGTCCTTGCTCGCTTTGCCTGTCCTCTCCACCGGTTCGATGGAGGCGCGCCGAGCAGTAACTTCCTCGGAATGGGGACGAGCATGGCTCTGCCCCACTTTCTCCTTGCATTTATTCTCGGCAGGAGCAGTTTGGCCCACGATGGACCCATCCCCTTTCTTTAGGAACTTGGCACCACGGGGTGATGGAGCAGGAGGTGGAGAGGGTGAAAAATTGGATGGGGGCACGGCTTGGCGAGCAACTTTCGCCCCCTCGGCCTTATTCGTCATCGCCAACACCTTGGAAGACGGATCACCTTTCTTTCTCCTTCCCTTTGGAGGCGGCATCTCGTGGACTCTTTGCTCCAAGAGTCCAAAGCAGGGAGGGACGACAACAGTAACTTGCTCGAATAAAAAAAAAGAAAGATTAAAATCAGAATGCAAAGGGTGCGAGCAAGAATTCTTTTATTCCATGACGAACAAGGAAGTTCAGATAAGTTGGTGGAATTTCATACCTGGGGGTACTTCAGCTTGGGCCTCTAAGTGGTGAGGGAATGTGAATAGGCGAGCAGCTTTCTGACACTTCTCCTCTCTCAGGTATTGGATGGTCATATCCGCTTTGTTGCGCATGCCGACCAAGCAAGAAGTGAACAGGAACTCAACACCAATTTCCTCCTCCTCCGAATTCCACTTGGGCAATCGAGGGCCTGCGAACAAACAAGAAAAGTTAAATTAGAACAATACAGTTCAAAAGCGAACAGAGATAAACTTACGCTTAATTATTCCATAAGCAGCGGGAGAGTTTATTCGTCCAATGCCACTGTGTGGACCGGAAGATGCTCGCCAATCACCCCCAATGAAGAAGAAGTGTTGTTTCCAGTCCCTAATCTTGTTCGGCACTCCTTCTACCATCTTGAGTCCGGTTCTGGCCTTGAGATAATAGTAACCTTCTTCGCCAATAGGGCATTTGGTAATTGTCATGAGATAGTTGATCTCCTCCGCAGTAAGGCGATCAATATATCCCTCTAAGGCGAACATACATATTGCGCCGAGCAGATTCATCCATCCGATCGGCGTGATCTGGGTAATGGCTAGATTGGTCGCCTCGAGGAAGCGACCAACGACTGGGGGCAGCGGCAGCTTCAAACCTGCGATCAGCGTGTCAATGTTGATCGCAGTGCATCCTGGAGGTGGGCGATCAGCTCTCTCTTTTCTCCTAGGGGCCCACATGTGAATGTCATAAGGAATCTTATAGGTCTCTCAGATCAAATCAAGATCCTCCTCGAGGACAACACTCTTGATGTTGCTCGCCTGGAAGTCAGTTTTTACAAAGTCCATCACTTGTCTCTGTGGGCGAGCAAAGTTGTTCACGTGTTCCTCTACATATGCTCGTCATTCGAAAGGCCGAGCAACTCCAATTGGAATCTCGTTTTCCAGCATCTTTGGAGATGGGAAGTTTATCCCCTTCAAAATTCACGGGTCAGTTCGTCAAATTTGGGATCTTCCGATTCAGCACTGGACGAAGAGCCCTCGTCGGAATCCCTGTTTGCAACGACCACCACCTCCCTCCCTGACGGGCGAGCACCAGTATCCTCCACTGATCGAACAACAGAGTCTGCGTGGGGGTCCGAGGCCGAAGAAATCTCAAAGGGGGGTTGGTTTCTGTGTGCCACAATGGGAAAGAGGGGATCAAGGTTTTCCTCGGATTTGTTGCTCGAATGGGAAGACATGGGAGAAAGAGAAAAAATGCAGACGGCGGCGGAAAATTTTGCAGACGGCGGCGAATTCCCGGAGAAGAAGGTGGCACAGGGTCCCACACAGTGGCGATGGAGATTTTTGAAGAAAAGAAACCAATAAAAGCTAAAATTGAAAACAAACACAAGAATACTACCTCTGAATTGCACCAGAGACTTGAAACCGGAGTAATCGCCAGAAAAAGCTTGAAATCGCCGGAGGAGAAGGGAAGAAGACGGAGCACTGTAACAAGAAAAAAAGAAGTGGGAAAATTTTCATTTCCCACTTCTATTTATACTGAGTGGAAAAATGGGGTAAAACCCGTAATTTTTCCGAAAATTAGGGACCAAAATGATAAAAAAACGGGGTTCATTTTGCAAATTCGAGAAGGAGTTGAGGGGTCTACGAGCAAATATAGGGGCGCATCACCTCGGGATTGATCGCGCATGGGCGGCGTGCAATCATGCCGCCCACGTCATCTTCGTACATCCCCCAGACATTGGGGAGACGGAACGACGGACTATTTGTTGCTCGTCAGGTTCAATGATGTTCGTCCCAATCCTCACCAGTTTAATATCCTAACTACTGTTGCTCGCCCAAAGATGCTCGTCAACAGCAACACCTAGTCAGGATAGGGGGCAATTGTTGATAGGCGAACATCAATCATTGCGGTGTGAATCAAGATTAAGCACTTTAACATAAAATCAAGAATGGGGTGTGCTAATCAATCTGGAGAGTGTATAAAGTGATGAGCAACTAGTTCGACGAACAACTTATAGACGAACATGTTTTAAGATCTGAGACCAGACATGAACATTCTGCCAAGCCACTGATGACGAACAACATTGATAAGAAGTGGTGTATCAACCAGCCTAAGAGGTGTATGTAGACGAACAAAGAACCAAGACTCCAAAGCTCGGCTCAACAAGAAATAAAGGCGAACAACTTTGCGAACAACTTTGAAGCCATATCCTCAAAAGGCGAACAACTTTTACTGAAAGGTCCTACTGAACAAATCAAGTCGACTTGGACGAACAACAATGAGTCCGAGATAAGACCAAAGAATACTTTGTAACTAAGATTCAGCTTAGATAAGGTCAAACAAAGGTCAAAAGACACATGTCTAACATGCAAGCTAGGAAGTCCAAGAGTCTTGGGCACCTCATGCTTGCTAGTCTCTATAAATAGTTGTTCTCCAGCTAAGAAATACAAGTTCAAATTCACAAATGCTCCTAAAACACACACTAACACACCTAAAGGTACACACATACGAAATTAATTCAATTTCAACTTCCGTGTTTACAATTCCACAACCCGAACCTTCGGTTTATCATTTACGGTGATAACCAATCACACGTTATTGATTGGTGGTTCTTAAACCGAACTAAAACAATCACTAATCCTACTAATTAAATTTGATCACCAACACACTTATCTGAATATTATGTTTGATTGTTTGTATTATTCATATATGTGTTCCCTTGAATCGATACTGTCATTGAGTGAGTAAGAACTCAGATGACCGAAGTACGATTCTCAAATAGCCCCGATCAAGGATCATCAAAAATGGGATATTGATGATGCAATGGAGATTGGTGTGCAGTCTGCATTATACTCTATGGAGAGAGTGTAGTAAGATCTCACTTACTACGAGATACTAGGTATCTCATAATGGATGCACAAATACCTATCCGAGAAACCGTTTGATGTGATTCCACATAATGTGTCTACGGATGTTTCGGTTAGTGGGAGCGATGTGATACTCCTCAGACTTGAGGTCAATACGCACGGCATGTGCGGTGTGATGGACTCTGACCATGACTGACGCTTTCACCCTCCATGGGTAGATATGGCATGGATTGGGTTCATCATGAAGTACATGTGCGTGGTATTTGAGTCAAGAATAGCATTCATTCCTCATTGTGGATTTAAGAGAGAATATTCGTCTTCTCATCATAATTGGATCTAAGACATCGGCCGATGCAAGTCGACTTGGACTTTGTGGCCAAGTGCGACGTGAGCGATCAATTAGTGATTCGAGATAATATGATTAAGTTATTTGAATAGACACTTCATCATGTGCAAGGCTTAATCGAGTATTCGTGAATGAAAGGAAGATATCACAATAGCCTACAGTATTTCAGGTAGTTGCAGATTTCCTCGCAACGTACCTCGTATATTGAGAATGTCTGATTTATTTTCTAGGGTTCAATTAAGACCGTTAGTTTGACTAATCACTCGGTATATGAGGGCCTATGGATCACACAACAAGCAATGACAGTTCGCCGATTATAGTTGGTTGATTGAGTATTATATAAGATATAATATTTAATTTATGGAGAATATAATTGGAATTAATTATTATTATTATTATCATTTAATTAAATTGAATTTAATTAAATATGAAATCCCAATAATAATATTTGGAATATTATTATACAAGAATAATAGATATGGTAAATATATTATTCGCATGAACATATCTAGTGAGATATAATCCGTAGAGATTATATTATGCGGCCAAGCATATTATCTTGCTTAGAAGCTAAGATAATCCCTATAAATATGTGTCCTATGGGAATTCAGAAAAACACACAAGAAATATAATTTATCCATAAAATCTCTTGTTCGAGTTTTCCTAGCAAGTTTATCTCGTGATGGTCTCGTTTTCGAAGGGCAAAATGGGAATTCAGGAGCAATTTTTTTTTAACCTTTTGCTCAGGTAGTTCAGCAAGAGTGAATAATACCCAAGTCACTACATTGCTACGAGTCAAAGCACTCAAGTCAGTGCAATTGACTTGCGAGCTCAGTCTCGTAACAAGGCAGTGACTCGAGAGGTTTCACTTCAAGTCACTGCATTACTCAGAGACTGAGCTACCAAGTCAGTGTTAAGACTTGGAGACTCAAACTCTAAGTAACACAGTGACTCGAGATGCTGAACTCTCGAGTGCGTTACCTGAACTGGTCAGTGAGAAGGATTCTCCCTGACCTGAATACTTAACCAAAGTTTTCTTTTAACAATGCTCTCAGTGAGCAGATTTTCACAGCACTTTAATAAACACTTTAAAAGATAAGAACGCTCAGTTTAACGTTGTTCAGAGACTCAAGCTCTTACATCCACGACCTAATTTAACAGGAAATCCACTAACTGGATTCTTGTTTTTAACGTGCCAAGGTGCACAGATACACTGGACTCACGCCACTCCATGGGCTGCCTCTCCTTACTGACTAACTTCAACCAGCAAACCCAACTAGAGGGTTTTGGTTTCAGTTTGGTTTCTCCAACTATGTGAGGTTTTCCCTTACAATGTATTAGCCTCAAGCTAAGATTGGGAAAATCTCTCTAAGGTAAGAGTTACAAGCTTGACACTCAATGAATATAAGTGAGAACCCTAATGGTCAGTGTCGTGGGTGTGAGAAACACTTCCTTATGACTCCCTAAAACTCACACACCCTCATAGCTTGTAGGTGTTGATTTTTCTTTCTCCACACCCTTGAATATGCAGCTATGAGCTTGTATTTATAATGTGGATTCAAATGTAACCGTTGGAGGAAACTACATTTGAATCCAGCATTTAATGGTTTCAACCACTTTTCTTGGAATGCGGTCTTGTCAGATTTGCTGCCTTGTGCTGATTGGTCCACGTGGGCTGGATCCAACGGATCTTTGACTCAGTGGGTTGACCAAGACCCACTGACTTTAGGTAGCTTCATCCTTCACTGACTTGATGATCTTTAGTGGACTGAACGTCTTCAGTGTAGTTGTCCTTCAGAGACTGTTTGAAGATCACTCCAAGAAGTTTGTCATAAGGCTGAATGACAAACTTCCCTGACCACAGTAGCCTGACTCCTTCAGGGCCTACTTGGTGCAGCACTGATCCTCCTGATCATGCTCTTCACTGAGTGGTTCACCTGACTTAGCTTAGATCAGCCCAGTTTACACTCAGTGGGACATCCTTCAGGCTTCTCTCCTGGTCCAGGTCTCTGCCATGGCTTCAGTCAGTTCTTCTTGATGTCATCTTAATTTCCTCAGGCTGTGTTGCTAAGTTCCCCCTCAACTGAGTGCTTCCTCAACTGAGTTCTTCTCAACTGACAGTCTATTCTACTGAGAGCTAACCTAGTCTGACCTGAAACAAAAGATACTATCCTGACTGCTTTCAAACCTATTACATGTTGTTTTGGAAAATCATCAAAACTAAACTATATCCCAACATCTCGAGATTCAACGCTGGCACTCCGGTGCGGATCGGTGAATAGCTGTTGCATGGATACCGTAGTAGAGGATTCCACGTACGAAGCACTATAAGATTTCTTGTTTATATATCTTGAATTTAATTATGCAATTAATTTGTTCGTTGTTGGTGAACGTTATTTCTGCTGCGCATGTTACATGTTTACGTGCCTCAATAAACCGAACACTTTACATGATTAATTAGGATAAAATATTAAATTATATTTTCTAATTTACCAACATATATTAGAAAAGACATTATAACTTGATGGTTTTATCATAAAATGTTTGAATCTAATTGAATAAAAATCTTTAGCCACAAACAAGTCTTTATGTCACTTGATTCATATTTGTCATGTTTGTATTTGTATAACATGTCATACAGTTTTACAAATGGCTTCAAATTTAATATAGCATGTTTATCTATTGATGCAGCATCTCAACGTATTAATTTCTTTGATATAAAATGTGGTATTCCCAAACTCAATGGGGATAACTATAAGATTTTGATGGAAATAATTCTCTTTCATTTGAGGTGAATGAACATTAATAATGCCATCAGGAAAGACGAACCACCTGCTATAACTGAAGAAAGCATCCCAGATAAAGTTGATCTTTATGAAAAGTGGGAGAGATCTAACTGTCTCTATGTTATGTTCATAATGACCAAAATATATGTTGGGATCATTGGTTCTGTCGAGCATTGTGACAATGTCTGTACGTTGTTAAAGGCTATTGATGATCAATTTGTGTCATCAGATAAAATATTACCTAGCACCCTTATAATGCAGTTCTTATCCTTAAAGTTTACTGGGATAAGAGGTGTGCATGAGCATATCATGCGCATGAAGGATATTGCTGCAAAACTGAAAATATTGGAAGTTGACATGCCAGGTTCTTTCCTAGTTCACTTTATTCTTTGCACTTTACCTCCACAATATGGTCCCTTCAAGATTTCCTACAACACACATAAGAAAAAACTGTCTATTAATGAATTAATGACCATGTGTGTTTAGGAAGAGGGAATGTTAGCTATGGAGGAGGGTGAAAAGGTGAATCTAGCTATAACATCCGGAAAGAAAAAGCCAAACCATATTAAGAAAAAATAATTGTAAAGTTCTTTCTCAGAAGAACATAAAGAAAGAGAGCACGTGTTTCTTCTGCAAGAAGAAATGGCACGAAAAGAAAAATTGCTCCAAGTATATGAAGTGGTTTGACAAGAAAGGTACTTAACTTTTGTATGTTTGTTATGAATCCAATATGATTGATGTTAATCATAACACTTGGTAGATTAATTCTGGTTCCACAATCCATGTTATCAATTCCTTACAAGGCTATCAAAACCTGCGGAAGCCGGTGGGAAATGAACAAAGTGTTTATTTTGTAAATAAGATGCCCCCACATATGGAGGCAGTTGGAACGTGTGAAATAATTTTAAATACTGGTTTTATTTTTCTTTTGGAAAAGACATTTTATATCCCTAGCTTTGCTAGGAATTTGATTTTTGTTTCTAGACTCGTATCATCTGGTTTTTCCTTTAACTTTTCAGATATTGGTTTGAGTTTTTGAAGGTACTATGTTTGTTTTTATTTTAAAACACAAACATCTCACAAAAATGTACAAACAACTCAGATTATGTATCTAATGGTGACCAGTTATTTGTATATCCTACTTTATATATTCCTGGATTAAAACCATATACATCTCACTTTTTTTTTATTTCGAAACAGTGAATTAAACGGACTAGCCAAATTATATGTGATAAAATCAAACCATCGCCAAAAAATATGATTTCCTTAGTTTAGCTGAATTATTTTAATTGTATTGATAATGGCGGTCCCGTTTTCAAAGACCAAAATGGGAATTTAGGAGATTTTTTTTCAAACTGAATGAGTTCAGTGAGGGACACTGCATTGCTTAGAGTCAGAGCCATCAAGTCAGTGTAAAGACTTGAAAGCTCAAGCTCTAAACAAGGCAGTGACTTGAGAGACTGAACTCTCGAGTGCTTGCTTAAGCCTGTCAGTGAGATTGGTTCTCCCTGACTAAAATCTTAGCTAATTTTCTTTTCAATCTTTTGAAGTACTCTCAGTGAGCACACATTACAAAACACTTAGCAAATACTTAAGCACTACTGAAAACAGTAAATGACACTCAGTTTAACGTGGTTCAGAGACTCAAGCTCTCTTACATCCACGATCCCAATTTAATAGAAGAATCCACTAAGGATTGATTTATTTTTAACGTGCCAAGGTGCACCCAGATCAATACAACCATTGACCTTGCTTTCTCCTTCCTCACTCACTATCTAACCTCAACCAACAAACCTGACTAGAGAGTGTTTGGTTTTAGTTTGGTTTTCTCCAACTAGGTAAGGTTTTCCCTTATAATGTGTTAGCCTCAAGCTAAGATTGGGAAAACCTCTCTAAGCTATGAGTTACAAGCTGGACACTCAAAGTATATATGTGAAGACCCTAATGGTCAGTGTCCTAGGTGTAAGAAGTGTCTCCTTATACCTCCATTTGAACTGCACTCAATCTCTCACACCCTCACAGCTCGTAGGTGTTGATTTTCTCTTCTCACACACACTTGAACATGCAGTTATGAACTTGTATTTATAGTGTGGATTCAAATGTTACCTTTGGAGGGAATCACATTTGAATCCAGACTATCAGTAGGGAAACCTACTTTTCTTGGAATGCTGCCTTGTCAGTGTCGGAACCGCTGTCTTGACTTGATTGGTCCATGTGGACTGATTCCAACGGCTCTTTGGTTCAGTGGGCTTGATCAGGGCAAACTGACTTCAGATGGCTTTTTCTCCACACACTTGATGATCTTCAATAGACAAGACTGTCTTCAGTGTAGTTGTCCTTAAGAGGACTGTTGAAGATCTTTCCAAGAAGTTTGCCGTAAGGCTGAATGACAAACTTCCCTGACCCCAGTAGCCTGACTCCTTCAGGGCCTACTAGGTACAACACTGATTCTCCTGATCATGCTCTTCACTGAGTAGTCCACTGACTTAGCTTAGAATAGTCAGGCTTATACTCAGTGGGACTTCCTTCAGGCTTCTCTTCAGGTTCAGGTCTTCCTGACTTGGCTTCAGTCTGTTCTCCTTGTGATGTCATCTTGACTTCCTCAGGCTGTGTCAGTGAGTTCCCCCTCACTGAGTTCCCCCTCAGCTGAGTTCTTCTCCACTGACAACCTGTTTAATTGAAAAACAGACTAATCCTGACCTGAAACTAAAAGATCTAATCCTGACTGCTTAAAACCTATTACATGTGGTTTTAGAAAATCATCAAAACTAATATATCCCAACAATTTCCCTCTTTTTGATGATTCCAAAAACCTCTAACACTGAAGATTTTCTATTACAAGAATGATGTTAGAATAACAGGTAATAGTTTGAAAGTGCAGAAATTCCCATAATTTTTAAAATATTTAAGATCTGTTCGGTTGACCATTTTTCTTAACAAAACTGGATCAGTGGTCATGTGAACAACCTGCTGTGATACCAATTGACGGTCCCATTTTAGAATACCAAAATGGGAATTTAGGAGATTTTTTTTAAAACTGAATGAGTTCAGTGAAGGACACTCAAGTCACTGCATTGCTTAGAGTCAGAGCCATTAGGTCAGTGTAAAGACTTGAAAGCTCAGGCTCTTAACAAGGCAGTGACTCAAGAAACTAAACTCTCGTGTGCTTGCTTAAGCCTGTCAGTGAGATTGGTTCTCCCTGACTAAAATACTCAGCTAATTTTCTTTTCAATCTTTCGAAGTACTCTCAGTGAGCACACATTACAAAACACTTAGCAAGTACTTAAGCACTACTGAAAACAGTAAATGACACTCAGTTTAACGTGGTTCAGAGACTCAAGCTCTTACATCCACGATCCTGATTTAACAGGAGAATCCACTAAGAATTGGCTTGTTTTTAACGTGCCAAGGTGCACCCAAATCAATACAACCATTGACTTTGCTTCCTCCTTCCTCACTCACTATCTAACCTCAACCAACAAACCTGACTAAAGAGTGTTTGGTTTCAGTTTGGTTTTCTCCAACTAGGTGGGGTTTTCCCTTACAATGCGTTAGCCTCAAGTTAAGATTGGAAAAACCTCTCTAAGCTATGAGTTACAAGCTGGACACTCAAAGTATATATGTGAAGACCCTAATGGTCAGTGTCCTAGGTGTAAGAAGTGCCTCCTTATACCTCCATTTGAACTGCACTCAATCTCTCACACCCTCACAGCTCGTAGGTGTTGATTTTCTCTTCTCACACACACTTGAACATGCAGCTATGAGCTTGTATTTATAGTGTGGATTCAAATGTTACCGTTGGAGGGAATCACATTTGAATCCAGACTATCAGTAGGGAAATCTACTTTTCTTGAAATACTCCCTTGTCAGTGTCGGAACCGCTGTCTTGACTTGATTGGTCCATGTGGACTGATTCCAACGGCTCTTTGGTTCAGTGGGCTTGATCAGGGCAAACTGACTTCAGATGGCTTTTCCTCCACACACTTGATGATCTTCAGTAGACAAGACTGTCTTCAGTGTAGTTGTCCTTAAGAGGATTGTTGAAGATCTTTCAAAGAAGTTTGTCGTAAGGCTAAATGGTAAACTTCCCTGACCCCAGTAGCCTGACTCCTTCAGGGCCTACTAGGTACAACACTGATTCTCCTGATCATGCTCTTCACTGAGTAGTCCACTGACTTAGCTTAGAATAGTCAGGCTTATACTCAGTGGGACTTCCTTCAGGCTTCTCTTCAGGTTCAGGTCTTCCTGACTTGGCTTCAGTCTGTTCTCCTTGTGATGTCATCTTGACTTCCTCAGGCTGTGTCAGTGAGTTCCCCCTCAACTGAGTTCTTCTCTACTGATAACATGTTTAACTGAAAAACAGACTAATCCTGACCTGGAACTAAAAGATCTAATCCTGACTGCTTCAAACCTATTACATGTGGTTTTGGAAAATCATCAAGACTAATATATCCCAACAGATAAGTCTCTCTGATTTGTTTGAAAAATGTATCTCTCTGATTAAATGGACTAAAATCACACCAAATGGTTTTATACCTCACAACACGCCTTCCACTTGTTCGATCATTTGCTTCAATGGCTACCTTCATATAAATCTCACTATTTTTTTCCTTTTCAAAGAGAGTAACTCTCATTCTTATGCACAGAAAAAAAAATATCTAAAAAAAAAAATGGTACCAACAAAATAACTTCATTGTCAAAATGAGAAAAAAGTATCAAAATGTGCTTGATATAATCATTTCACAACAAAATTACTTCACTCTCATTCTCAAAGACAAAAAAATGAAAATAACAAGAAATATATTTATACTTACTTCACTATACCACTACCAAATTTTACACCATTCTTGAAATTTGTTGATACCAAAAAATTTAAATGTTGATAAATCTCTAACATTTGGTGTGGAGCTTGGCATGTTTGAGGTAGTATGGAATCAAACTGAAAAGTTGGTTGTAAAGCATTTGATGTTTCTTGTGAAGCTTGGGAAGGGCATTCATCGACGCCATTTTGAGAACTTCGAATTTTACATTTTGCGCCTTTGGAATTTCTATCTGAAAATCATTGAAAATCGATTCTCTAAAAAAACATAAAGAACAAAGCATATAAATCGTTTTTTTTTTTTACTTACCTGAACAATCAGCTCTCTTTCTTACTTTCATGCCTCTAACTTCCTAATGAAGTTTATGCTTATCAATAATTTCTTTAGCATTTTGTAGACGATCAAGTATAAGAACATCTTCCGATTGAGGAATGTCTTCTTGTGCAACCAAATCCTAACGTAAAGCTTTCAAATAATGCATTCAATTCTAACTTGGCACTTTGTAGTAATTTTTCCAAGATTCATCTTGCCTCCTTGTTAGATTGAGCTTTAGTAGCAAGATCATAGGTTCTTCTCATAGACAAATGCCATACTAGCTGTAATGTTACAAGATCCATTGTCGTCACAGTTCCACCTATCAGATACTCGATTCTTAACTATTTTCATCCACCTTAACTTGAAGTATTTTTTTTAATATAATCAAAATTAACAATGTTGAAAACTTTTAACACATGCCTACACGATATACCACATGTCTCAAGCTTACGATAAATGCAACTTGCAGATGCTTTCTGGATATCAACTTTGACTATTGTAAACCTTGAGCTTCCCCACAAGATTTCAAGTTGAATATTGAAGTATCATGTGACTCTTGTTTTTCTACGATAACAAATCTCATCGGCTCGAAACATCTTTCTAAAATAGAGAGAATATTTCCATTGTGTATCAACCACTTGAAATAAGCTTTGTTTTATGCCCTATAGGAAGTCTACTATGATGATTACGTGTATCCTTTTCTTTTTCATCCAAGTGCCAAGACTCCTGAACTTTCTTAAAATGCAATCACATAACCGTACCAAGAAGACATTGCTCTACCAAATTTCCTTTTTAAAGCTACATTTATGCCCTCACTTCTTGATGTAGCCTTAAGCCCAACACTAAATCTATAATTACTGAACTCAGTAGCCCATTTATCACACAATTTGTACATGATGTTGAACCAATTCTTCTCACTAAGGTTATATTCATCCACCATTTTTTTCTATGTTGTTTCAAAATCTTCTTCATCTTGACAGTAAAACATGCATTTGTTCCACAAGAATTTGAATTTTGAATCGTCATTTAAGTTGCTAAAATGTGAGGGAGCATTCTGGTTTATATGCCAGTGACATAATCGATGATGTGAGTTCTGGAAAACAATTTCAATTGCATTCATGCATCATAGCTTGACATTGGTCTGTAAAAATTATTTCATGTTGTTTTCCACCCCTTGACTTGAGAAAGGTTCTAAAACAACCACTTCCTGAGTTTCATCAGATATGAATGCAAACCTAAACATGACATTTTGTGAACAATGATTTATACAGAAAAATGGACAACACATCATGTTGTACTTATTTGTTCGGTATGTAGTGTCCACCGAAAGCACATCACCAAAGTATTCGTAGTCCACATTAAATCTATAATCTCTAAAGAAGAGGTTAACGAGTCTTTTGATTTTGTCCCTCTCAACATTCCAATAGAAGTAAGGTTTTTTGTTTGTTATTTCCATGAAGTGTTCAACCAATTGAGTCACGTCTTCATTCTCAATTATACTTTCTCTTCTCAAACGAGAAAGTGAATTGTATATTTTTTTGAGTAAATCCAATATTTTCTCTTCCTTGTAATGAAGATTGGAAATGCTCATGTACCCTAGCTACAGGTATTCCACACTTCACCATTAATTCAATGCATTACGTCATTTAGAAACTTTAAATTATGTGATAATTTTAACATACGTGTTTGATCTGATGGATATATATCATGATTATGTTCCCTCTCAAATCCTATCACCCTTGAATTTTGCCCTTTAATCTAGCAACTCTTAACCTTGCTTTACAACTACATTTGGCCCTAGGTTTCACATAAATAAGTACATTGACCACAAAATATAAAAAAATTGCTTTTAATCCAGAACTATCATTAAAACGCTCTGTATTATTATTTTTTCTAATACTGAAACCTTTTGCACATGCATAAATACAATAAATTTCATAAGCCACCAGTTCATGAAACCTTTTGCACACTAATAAATGCTCTGTTTTATCTTTTCTAATTTACATTTCATTTCCTCTACTGTTAAACTTGCAAAATAAATTTTAAAATTCATGGATATTTGTAAGAAATTCAAATGTGGCAAAAAAAAAAAATTGGGGGTTCAAAGTCTTATTCAGTTTAAGAGATAGAAAAATGTGTGAAAAGTATAACTTTATTAAACTGCCAGTATGACATTGTTAATTTTTTGATACCAGTGCTTCACTAGATATTTGGTCCGTCTAATGAGCAAGCAAAATCCCTACATTTTTTTTAATGGTAAATGCAATTTTTAATTAATAAGAAAATAACATACTGAGAAAGTACATTGGGGCATAAGGCTTACAGACCAGAAAAAAAATCAGTAGTAAAACAATTTCTATAACTTTGGGGCAAAAATGTAATTTGTATTATTTGTGGTTTAAAATTCTTTCTCAAATTGTAGTTACTACTTACTAGTTACAGCATTTTGCTTTTGGGCTCCCTTCTTTTTCCTTTTGGAAGCCTGCACTTCCCACTTGCCTTCATTGTGAGCGTCCTCATTCTCCTTATCTTGAACATCACCCCATGGCGACTATTGTAACACCAAAAAATTATTAGAGAGTGAGTTCTTTTTCTTAGCAGACACTCCTCCTGGTGAATGTGCATGCTGCTGGACTGATACACCAGCAATAATGGTAGATACAGCACCAAGTGCAGAATTTTCCTTTTGAGGTGTGACAGCCAAAGGATTGGGAAGTACACCCACCTGCCTAGGCATCTCATCAAGGTTATTCACCTTACAACAACCATCATCTAAATCCTTAGCATCAAATGAAGGACGTTTGTCCTTAGATCGACAAGAAACAAGTGAATGCCCAATCACTCCACAATGAGAACAAAAAGGAGAATTAACCAACTTAAAAAAAGCAACAGAGCAAGCTCCCCTACTCTCAACAATAATATTTTCCGGAACTGCATTGATAGAGATGGAAAGGGATAGCCCTTTCGTAAAAGGCTTCGGAAAGGAGTCGAAAACAGCAGACTGGTGCTTAGTGCTCGAAGCCACTTCCGCAAAGGGAAGGGCAGCAGATGCTGTCTTGGGAACCCCTGGTTGGACTGAGAAGAAATCGGCAAAGGGGGGAAATCCTCCCCTGATTGTGGTGTGGTTGCCCTTGGCTCCATCGCTGCCGTCACAAGTGGAGTGGAACATGCCGCATCGATGGCTGAAATAGGAGGCAGTAATATTGTAATCACCTCTGTGGTCACCATTGGCATTGCCGCCGGAGGAGGGGCGAATGGAGTGGGGCACACCGCGTTTGTGATTGAAGTAAGAAATTGCAACGGGAGTGGGATATGGCTCATCGTGATCTGCCACCGCTGGAACCCCAAGTGCCGTAGCCGCCCCAGAATCAGGCGATGGAGTCGAGACCCTTGAAGGTTAATCCGACGAAGTCGGTGAAGCTTGATTATCCGAGGCCAAAGTTGCACCATCGACGACCCTGTTTGTCATCCAAACTGGAAACCCCTTGAACGGTTGAAATTCATACCCCAAAGATCCTAATTTCCATGTCTCCTGTGGGTCCACCGACCAAAACCTAGTGAACCGAACATCATAGGGCACCAATTCCAAGTATCTATCATATAACCTAGGTATCGGAATGTAAGTCCGCGAACCCGAATCCTTGATAGTTGTCATCCAAAAAATCAATAAATGAATCAAAAGAGGATCCATAATTATTGGCTGTCAAGAAGTCAGAGAGCCAAGCAAATTCACCAAGAAGGCGGGTGATTGCAATAGTATGTTGCATTGGTGAGATGGATGTGTCGTCCGCCATAGGCGGCGGCGACTTGGAGGGTGCTCAAAATCCAATTCTTCTACAACATATAAGCTATACTTTCATACACTTAATCATAAAATACATACTCTGTTTTATATCTTTCGATCGACAATCATCGATTCGTTGTGCTGCTGTTGATTTATTCAGAGGTGGTGACAAAACTTTCTAAAGATTAACTTGGTGGTATTCAATGGTTTGTATACAGATTGTGCGAAATGGAAAAAACAAGGACTGAAAAATGAGGATGAAAGATAGAAGGCTGGAAATTGAATGATCCCGATAGAAAAGTTTGTCTTAACCATGATTTAAGAAGAATTAGATAGCATACTTATTCTCAAAAGCTATTTGAATGTGTCTCATTTTTATTGGTTGTAAAAGTATTGGGCAGAAATTTAAAAAAAAAAATGAAGAAATAGGTGGTGGTTCTTACTTTACAGGTGTCCTATAATAAGGGGTGTTGATCAGTGCACTGCTGCCCAGCATAGACGAATTCCAATTTTCGGGTTGGACTAATACTTATAACATACAATATATAGCATATATATAGGAGTAGTTTTGAATGAGAGCCAGCAATAGATCCGCTCATGCGACTTAGCTCACGAGTTTTACTATCAAATCTATTTATGAACTATCTGATCGGATACCATTGGACTTGAGATTGTTTTATCTAATAATTAAATAAAATATAAACTGAAATGGCAAGTTAAATCATCAAATTATTATTGAAGAAATCCATTGGTTTCTTTATTTAAATAATAAAACTAGCACTCCCTCCATCCCTCTATTTACTTCTCATTTTGCTATTTTCGTTTGTTTCTCTATTTACTTCCCGTTTTTTTTTTTAATAAAATATAATATTATATTTTCACACTTTATTCTTTCTTACGCATCAATAATACTTTATTCTTATAATATTATATATATTCTATTTTCTCTCCACCACATCACATCACTTTTACTGTATTTATATTATACTTCATCCGTCCTCAAATACTTTGTACACTTTTCTTTTTGTTTGTGTACAAACACTTCGCACACCTTATAAATGGAACCCTTACTTAACTTTATTTTTATAATATTCACATATTTACACAAAATGTTATTACTTTTTACACCCACTTCAACCAATTTTATTACTCTAATAATAAAATTTTATACATCACTTTAATACTCTATTCATTACACTACTTTTTTTTAAGTGTGTTCCTCAAAGTGTGGAGTTTTTAAGGACGGAACAACTTAATTAACTTAATACTTGTGTTCAAGAGTTATGAAACAAATAGAGAGTTATGAAACAAATAGAGTGATGGAGAGAGTATTAAACTTAACCCTGTATTCCAACTCTTGACATACTCTAAAATCACATCATTTATAAACAATAAAAAAATAATATATAAAGTTGGTTTTGAGACGGTTAATTTGTATACGCTTTAGCTGAGATACTGTCTAATTATTGAGATAGTTAATCTTAAGTGGATAAACATTGTAATCGTAAGAGCGATTTTAATAATTAATTAATTATGACAATATAATCATCAAGAGAGTGGAAAAAAGATAGGCACGTCAGGAGCTATAAACAGATTCCAGTCCTGCCGCCTTTTTCACACTAGTCGGCGTAGCTTCGGGTTTCAAAGAAAGACAGCTTCGGTATATAATCTCGTGGCGGCTTGATTGACGTTACGTACGCTATTCTTTTGTACCATATCATTTTCACGTGCATGTCCGACAAGTTAAGACCGACTATTGAAACAATTTTTTATCTCGTCCAAAAATTTAAATTTGTAAAAAATATAAAATCAATTAAGTTATTTAATTTTCTTAACACTCCTTACCCACATATGGGCTGATTCGCAATTTTCACCTTAAAAAAAGTCATAATGAATGGATAAATTAATATGAACTGAATTGCTTTTGATAGTAAATGAACCCAAATTATTTTTCATAATAACATGAGTGAATTTCACTTCATCTAAAAATTTAAACTTATAAAAAGATGTAGAATCAATTTATTTATTTAATTGTTAGGACAAAATAGATATTCTTAAAATATTAGTGGAAAAATTGTCCCTTATATAAAGGTCAATTTTAGTGTTTTTTAATTTTTCTTTTTAAGGTATTCGATAAGCTTTGACAATATCCCGAGTAAAATAGTCTAGTTGGACTTTTTTATTGCCAGGAAGGTAATTCGCCCTTCCTAACGTCAGACAACCAATAAAATATTGACATATTATCTTTCTTCGTCATTAGTGATATAACTTTGCAGTAAAAAAATTGATATTCTAAAAAATTACATATAATTACCAAAATATCTTTATAATAATAATTAAAAAGTGAAGTATGAATTTACAAACTTAACATTCTCCACTTAATTTATGATTAATTAATAATCAAAAATGACTTTTCTAGTACCTAGAAAAATATTCGTGCAATTTAACATTCAATTGTATTTCTATGGGAATTGACGCACAAAGCTTGGTCTACTGCAGGAGTCGCCACTACCGTTCATTATCACCGATCAAGATCAACCATTCAATAAATACATATCGAAAAAGATTTCACCATCATAATTTCAATTACAAAGTAATTATTAATATTTTATGATAATTATCACAATATTGGTAACATAATGGTAAAACGAACTCGGTCACAATCCTCCCTAATTACTGTAGAAAATCTCAAGATAGTTTGCATTTGTAAACAACCTTTGATCATTGATTTGTTTCGAAGGTATATACGAAAATGATTGATTAGATAGACTTAAAAATGTGACACCTCATTTGTCTAAAAAAACAATGCGACACCTCAAAAACACTTTGAAAAAGTCTTAGGATGAGGTGGAGACACGTTAGCCAATTAGCTGCCAATGCATCCACTTTTGTTCAACGCTGTTTTACTTAAATGAATATTATCCTCCATTTTCTAATACTCTCGCACTTTTAAAAATATTTCATAATAATTTTCACACTCTAAATATATAAAAATAATATACTTTTATAATATTTATTTTATTTCAGAATATTTTTTATTCATTAGTTTAAAAAATTAATAAGATAATTTATTTCTTTAAAGTATAACACCTCGTGAAAATTAAGAGGGCACGTTCGCAAGCTAATTTATCAGCCGAGCTGAGCCGATTCCTTCATTTCCAGGAATCATCATGTAGCGTCACCTAATAGCCTTGAGCCAACCCAAAATAGGTGGATATAGGGGCCCTACATTCAACCATCTACAGCTACTCTTTTCTCTCCACAGCTATATATATAATATAGCTGTATCTCAATACTGGATCTCTTTCACAAAAAATTTCCTCCCAATTTCAATATATATATATTGACATACACGTTATACAGTATACATCGCAGAGACGTTAATTCATGGGAAATTGCTTAAGGAATAAAACCTCCACGGAATGGGGTGGCGAAGACTGGGGCTCATTCGGGTCGGGTCACAAGTACGGCGGATCTTTGCCGGAAAACGTGCAGGAAAGCAAAAGTGTGGGTTCATTACCGGCTGGAGGAGCGGAGGTAAAAATAAAAATCTCGAAGAAAGAGTTGGAGAGGCTGTTGAAAGAAGCGGATATTGAAGGGTTACCGGTGCAGCAGGTTTTGGGCCATTTGATGGAGGCCAGCCATCAGTTTGAGGCACATCAACGCGCCTGGACCCCTGCTCTAAACACCATACCTGAATCACCTTGAGGTTATTCCGGTCAATTTACTTTCAAGCCCATAATCCTTCAGACTTGTCCCAATTGTATAGAAACGGTATTCTCAAACTTTAGGTGGGAAAATTGGAGTTTATTAAAAAAAAAAAAAATTCTTGTAAAGTTTGTTTTGCTTCCTTGTAAAGTTCATAGTTCATACAAGGTAGTCAGATGTAAATTAATTTTAAAAACTAATATAAGCTAGCCAGTTTCAATTTCAAAATGTTGGAAATAAATGGTGATTGAAAATTAATATGAATACTGCGCGAAATTCTTTATTGAGTAACTTCATGATTGTTGGCTAATTAAGATTGAAATTACCCTGTCTTCATTTTGCTGAAACGAATCCGAACTGCGGAATGTCCAGGTTCGTGTTTTGATTTACATTTCACTCCACTTTTCATGCATATGTGGTAATTGGGTCTATAAATAGGGTGCATATCTCTTTGCATTTCACACCGGAAAACACATCAAAAACACTAAAAACATCGAATAGTACACTGAAACAACTGCATACACCGAATAGCACACTGAAACAACTAATATCCTCTATTCGCGTTCTTTTCAGTTGGTTAGACCCTTTATTCGTGTGGTGCTGCATAATAAAAGATGAGAATCATTTTACCTTTTAAAACATTACGTCATAGGTCAGCAGCACTAGCTGGGACGTATTTAATTTGTGGGAAAATGGTTTCCTTTGACTTGACTTGCCCTGTGTTGTGGAAATCTTTCCAATACCTGTGTTCGAGGCTTGAAGTTATCATGTTAGAGCGTTCGTTGTTCCATAAATGAGTTATCCAGTACGTGTGCTCGTGCCATTTAAATGGTGAATCAAGTTCCAGTATTTGTTCTGTTGGAGTGATATTCGAAGAAGTTAAATAAATTATTTCTTTGTAATTTCTTTTGTAGTTTTACTTTTATTATTTTGTTAGTTACATTGTAAAATTCCCAACACAAACTCTATGATATATGATGATGTTAAAGGTACACTATGGAGAGGATTAATGTTAAACTCATGTTTTGTAGAATGACTAGTAGATCCTAGTATTATAACGAGATGCGAGAAAAAAATCATAAATGTAAAGCAAAGCGACACATATTTATATAGTACACTAACGCTGTGTTAGCTACATTCACGACCAGAAGAGAGAATCTGTATATTATTATGAGATCTCAGAGTTTTCAGATTTTAGAATGACCTAGGTAAAATAATAAGGATATTTATAAACCTCTAGTAGAATGAGCCTAAAAAATAGGCCTAAAACGAGCCCAAGCTTATTGTGCAGAGTGATCCCTGACCAGCTCTGCGCAGGGGTTCAAGGCATCCAACACCTAGTGCAACAAAAGTATTGAAAAGAATGTGATATTCAATTAATGGTTTGTAATTTGTGTAGCTTGAGAGTATTTCCGTACCCTAAACATAGAATTAAATTTTATTAGACTGAAAAAAAAAAGAATTATGTTATGAGATTATATCTTTCTTATCCCAATTTTTTAAATATATATATATATATAATATAATATGGAGTTAAATTGTGAATTTTTATAAAGTTCAATTGTTGGGACCGTGGTGGACCTCAATCTCTCATTGATATGATATTATTCGCTTTGGGTTAAATTCGTTTTTGGACTTTCCTCAAAAGGTCTCATACCAATGGAGATATTATTCATCCTTATATACCCCATGAACTTGATTTCAAATATGTACTTAATTTTATGTATTTATTTTCTTGAAATCAATTTTGGGTGAATAAAATATTACCCCATTCGTCCAATTTTACTAGTCTTGTTTTTTTTTTCTTGTTTTTTTTATCATATATTGGAGCGTATTATGAGGTATTGTTTATAAAAAAATATGATATTTATATTTTCTTTAAACAACCACTTTATTTATAAATAGACCCCACAATACCCTCCAACATATGATAAAAAATTATAGGTAAAAATATAGAACTGGTAAAATTGAATAGAGGGAGTAATACCTAAAATTGACAATTTCAAAATAGAAGATGAAAGTCGAAGAGTAAAGGGATATGGGAAGTCCTATTGTCCTATATTGAATAAGTGAGGAGGAAAAGAACTCCTTATAAGTAAATTATGTCTACTGAGAAGTAATTTGATAGAGTCTAGATGGTGGTGTTATGGTTAGTCTAAAGGGCATACTCGTTTCCCACCTAGTCATATTGGACACTTTAGAGATGTACTTTGCACATATGCATCAACGCGGGGAGGTGAAGAACTTTTTATTTTTCGACAAAAGTGGCTCGATCACGACTCAAGGGCTCACAAATGGTTCGGATTATTGGCTCGGCTAGTAGATGCAAAACACGGATAATCGGGATCGAACCCGCGTCCACATAATCGTGAAGGGTGCAACAAGTCGGGCAAGATAATGAATCGGTGGGATCAGGCCCGTCAGATCTGAATCTTATCCAAGGAGAGTAATCAGATGACCTGGATTCATCAGACTTGAAAAATTGTAGATTTTCACCAAAGAGCACCACAACTTTTCAACAATTATAATAGACCTCTCAGATTTCATTTCTAATGGTCCAAATACAATTTGCATACAAGCCTTCCAAATTTCTAAATCCTACATTGGAGTCCAACTGAAAATTTCCGATAGTACTTGCGTTGATAGCTTCCGTTTACAGTAGATGTGAAGTTCTAAAGTCATTATATATTGGGGGCAATATAGAATCGTATTGCACGTGGGTATGAGAAAATATCTTCTTATAGAAAAAGAGTATAACTCTTATCTCGACTTTCATCCGTATCAATTTGCACAGTCATTTTTATTTGTACACTACCTACATCCCAACAGGATCTGCTTCAACGATAAGACATTCATGGTGCTTCAGAGTGTATTCTTTGAAACAAGAAAGCATAAACTTCTGATTATTATTATTATTTTTAACAGAAAAAATGGTAGTTTATTTCACTCCACTTTGACCAAGACTATAAGTGATAGTCCAGTCCAAATATCATTACAACAAGCACTTACAATAGCATACAGGAGGGGGCATCACACAGTATTCCCTAACACATTCCACATACTATTTTCTCCTTCCATACCAGAACATTGGTTCAACTAACCTTTATCCATAGGAATACAAGAATTTGGATTATTAATCCACGCCTGGAATGAAGCAGTTCAGACATGTTCAGAATTAACAGATATCCAAGACCAGCTCCGTGCTCGAATTTCCTCCCACATTTTGTTCACGTCTGGTGCTAAGGAGTTAAAAATGCAGTCGTTGTGAGCATTCCAAATAGACCATATGATACAAATCCACAATGTGTCAGCATATTTTGTTGCCTCTCTGATTAGGCGTGAAATTGTTAGAATTTATAGCTCATTTTGCCCTTATTTTGAGAGAATTCGATGAGTATTTAGAGTCAATTGAGTATATTTTTTATAAACTGATGAATTTGCCTCTTTGATGCTCATAGATGGATAGAGGGCGAAAAATAAAGTTCGTAGGACTTTGAATCGACTCAAACAGATGCCTGGATGAGAAGATATTGAAGAAATACGAATAGTATTAGTTCGTGCAAGGAAAAGTATCACTCAGTTGAAAGAAGAGAGCCACTCGACCAAGAGAGGTCGAGCACCACCGCTCGACCAAGTGTGTTGCTCGAGCACCAAGACTTACAGAATGTTTTGGGTGCTCGGCCAAGAGGGCTCGAACACCCCCATTCGACCACCAGAACTACTCGACCAACATAGGTCGAGCGCCCTCATTCGACCGTCGGAATCATTCGACCAACATAGGTCGAGCGCCACCGCTTGACCAGTGTTAGGTCGAGCGCACTGAGAGCTCTAGAAGAAAGACCCGTTCGACTATCGCATAGGTCGAGCACCACTACTCGACCACCAAGGCGCTCGACCAAGCCCAGATTTCACCTTTTTTCGATCCATTACTTATAAATACCCGGTCTCAAGCTCGTTTTTGGAGACCATTTTGATCTCAATTCATATTTTTGCATACTTAGAGCTTGGTAGAGAGATTTTGGAGAGTTTTACACTAGTAAACGAGGTTTTGACCTTACGAATTCTTAGTCTAGATACATCTTTTAATTCTTTTCGTTTAATTCTTTCGTTCTTGAACCTTTGAGACTTCTAAACCCTACTTTTCCAGATTTATTGAGATTTTGAGATAGTATTTTGTTTATGCTTTTCAATTCTTTTGATTATTCAATTATGCATATGTTTATCGTTCTTGTTATTGCTTTTGTTCTTCAAATTACCATGTTAGGCTAGAACCCTTGTATGCATGGGGTAGGATGAACTCGTAGAAGTAGGATGTTGGTACATAATTAGGATAACTCGTGATGTTTAGTGCTAGTTCTCTTAATTAATTGAATTCTTAAAATAAACCCTAGAATTATCTTGGAATTAAGTACAAAAATTATTAGAGAGAGGACGGTCTTATCACTCTTTGATAATAAGTAGACTTAACGATTGGGTTATAGAAGGGGTTTATAATCTACCGGTTTATCTAGGGAGGACGACCGTATCACCTTGGGTAAATAAGGGTTTCATCAATTAAGCATAATCCATATAACTTGTTTAGTGGGTTGTGAAGTAGGTTGATATGACGAAGAATTAGAGTTAATTCTTGAGTTTTTAGTCTTTCAATCTTGTGCTAGATTAGGGAAGTTGATTGTCTAGTTTTAGTACACATAGGATTAATACTTGCACATCACGGTTATTTTAGTTATCGTACTAGCTCCGTTAGTATACGTAGGGATTCCTATCCTAAGCATCACCATCCCATATTTGATTAAACTGTAGTATTTGTTTAATTTCATTATTTGCATTAATAGTGGTAGAATATAGAGTAGATTAATACAATTCTTATCCCGGAACGTACACTCATATTAACTACGACGCTTAGATCTTCAGGGCTCTATTCGCATACATACCTTCCCTTGGGTTCGATACTACTTGGTCCCTATACTTGCCCATACTACAGGGATCCTATACTCTTGTGGGGTAACTACTAGTATAGCTAGTATTTTGCGTTCAAGTCACTCTCCTGACCCAAACACCAGACCATGTGGCGCGAAATGAATGAGCGGATTGATATGAGCCACCATATGAATACCTAACTATTGGTAAAATTTCTCCCAGATTGCAGTTGCAACCGTGCATTGAAAGAAGAGGTGAGTTATGTTCTCCTCCTCCAATGAACATAGTTCGCAAATAAGATTTCCTGTCATTGGTAAACTACTACGCCTTTACAGGTTGTCACTCTTCCTTTGAGAACTTTCCACACGATCGCCTGGACTTGCCTTGGTGCAAATTTTTTCCATAACCTAGTGTATAATTTCTTTACGAAGCTGTTGTCTTCATTATTTGTAACCTGTTGCAGAAGATGAATATAAGATGAATACACCCTGTTCTCCGCCTTACTCCACACCCATCTGTCCACCACGCCTGTTTGAGGATGAAACCTGTCAATGAGAGCTTTGAGTTGATTAATAGACTCAATATCCCTATTTCTAAGTTTACTACTCCACTCGAACTCCCAAACCCATCCCTCATCACTCCATCTCCCCATTCACAGATTGATTTTTCTTTTTGGTTACTCAATCTATACAACCTAAGGAACTTCTCACACAATAGTAAGTCATCTAACCAACAATCTTCCCAAAACAAGGTATCACTCCCATCCCCCACCACTTTTTTAAAATCCTCACACAATCCCCCTTCACCCTCCGAATTTTCAAAAATCTCACACACCTCTTTCCACAACCCCACAAGATAGTTCTATTCCTTCCCATATCTACACTACTCCCTCTATGCCCAAATTCGTTGCACCCCTCTCTTAACCCCCCGTATCTCGATTTAATCACCCTCGCCCACAACCTATTAGATTCACTAAAAAAACCTCCAAATCCACTTATAGGGCCTTGTTAAAAGTCCCCAATTCCTTAATCCCCAAACCCCCAAAGGATTTGTCCTTACACACCTCCTCCCATTTAACCCACATAATTTTGCTTTGATTCTCACCCCCACCCCACAATAAATTTCTTTGTAATCGCACGATTTCCTTAAGGGTTTTCGTAGGAATTTAGTAGAATGAGAGACAGTAGACCGGTATAGCCGAAAGAACCGCTTGAACTAGTGTAATTCTTCCCCCGAAAGAAATTTGTTTATCCTCCCACTTCGTGAACCTCTTTTTTATTTTCTCCACCAAGTTCACCCAAACCTCTGACTTTCTATGATTAATACCAACGTTGATGCCCAAGTAGTCTATTCTCCCAGTACCAATCGGACATCCCAATGTCCTAGCCATATCGGACAGAACTGTTTGCTCAGTGTTATATCCCCACAAGCTGCTTTTTTGGAAATTGACACCAAGCCCAGATAAAAGTTCGAAGATCCGAAGAATATATTTAATTGCCTTAATATTGCACATTTTGCTTGGGAAAAGGAACAGGGTATCATCTGCGTACTGAAGGTGAGAAACAACTACCTTTTCTTTGTCGATTTCAATAGGCTCTACTAGATTGAGGTGGATAGCTTTGTTAACGAGTAGGCTCAGACCCTTCGCCACGATCAAATATAGGAACGGGGAGAGAGGGTCCCCCAGTCTGAGTCCCCTTTCCAATTTGAACTCACCAGAAGGGCTTCCGTTGACAAGTACGTTAGCAGTAGCGGACGACACACATTCCATTATCCACCCTCGCCACTTCTCGCAGAAATTCATTCCTACCATCATTTCGTGGAGGAACGCCCAACTGACCGAATCGCACGCCTTGACGAAGTCTACTTTGAGTTCTTATTCAATCTATTTACTTCGAGTTCTTTCTTCTTTATGCACTAGACTAATCTGCAGGTGTCATTCATTTGTTTTTTCAGGTTATGACTTGCAAGAAGAAGGGTCAACTGGGAGGACTCTGGAAAGTGGTTTTTGGCTTGTTTGAAAGATATGGAATGATGGGGTCTTTGAATACTTCTTGTTGAATACCCGAAGAAGCTTTGGCTACGACGCGGGTGTTAATTGCTGAATCAAATTCTTGTTTGGTGATATATTTCATTCGTCGAATAAATCAGAATATATATTTAAGGAAATTTAGGATTAAGCCTAGATTTCCAAAAGCATAAACTGAAAATGGAATAGGTCACTAATTGGTTCTTAAAATGTAATACAGACTACAACTTACTTGGAACACTTGGAAAATGGTTGGTGAAGCTGTATATCGATCTTTTCAATGGATGTGGTGCATTTTTAGTTTAATAAGAGGTAGGATTTGCTTTCAAGTATGAGCTTGCAACATTTTGTCTCGCAATTGATATGGTTACTGGAGGAATTGAACAACTTTATGGATTAGACAAATTATAATATGCACTTGGATTTTAAATTCAATTTTGATTTTTTCAAAATACACACCAACACACTGAATTTGGTGTTTTTTTTTTTGTCTTACAGTTGATGTATTGTTGATTAGTTCTTGAATATTACTGATTATTTTTTGGGACATCACTAATTATTTTGTGGAGTATTACTGATTTTTTCTTGAGATTTTTCTTTTAAAAAAATCCAAATATCATACACTCAATTTCAAACTTGTCATTTGTGTTTTCAAACATGAGATCCCATGGTGTTGTGGTGTCTTTGTAATGTATTCAGCAAAGAAAAGGTGCAAATCTCCGAGATGAACTTCTGGATTTATTATATCTACGGGGAAGGAAATAGCGTTAGTGATATAATTACCTCTATTGATTATAGTTTGAATTTTACTTGTTGGAATCAACCACCTAAGTTTGATTTTGCTTCTTAGCTAATGATTTACGTAATTGTTACTCCTTGTTAGCATTGTTTCGGTGGTTTGAGGTATGTGTTATAAATCTAGAAAATTTAATATTCCAAATCTAGGAGATTTGGTGTGGACATTACTTAAGGACCAAAAAACATATTGGGTTTTGTCCATTAGACTAGGGTTTTATCATTATAAATATATATTTGTACTCATAATTGTAAATACTCATACAAAAGAATAATAGTGGAACTCCTGGCTTGGATCGCCTGCAGACGTAGTCGTTTCCGACGAACTGGGTCAACAAATCGTGTCTCTTTATTTACGCACTTATTTACAACACGTTATCAGCACGAGACTCTGCCCGAGATAAAACGGTACACCCTAGAATTAATCCCCTTTAAATCACATGAATTAATTCTCGTACTGAATTATTTGATCCATGTTTTGCATGTTTTATATGCGTGTAATTATATTACGTGAAAATTATTTTGTGAATTGAATCTATGTGCAACGGTCGTCGCCCCGAAAGACGAACGACCGCCGTCGTCCCGCTGCCGCCTCACAACGTGACTTAGTCGGAGTTTTCGAAAAAATATTTTCCTACTCCCCCGCAAGAGTACGGTATCATCGTAGTAGTGAAAGTAGACTTGGACCAAGTAGTTATAGAACCCAAATGATTTAAGAATGAAGTGGAGCCCTAAAGTTGTGCGTCGGCATGGTACTATAGTGACGAGCAAGTTGTCATTTGAAAATTAAACTAATGCAAAAATTAAATTTGGAAAGCAATTAAACAATTAAACTAACTTCCAATTAAGAAAGTGCAAGAGAGAGAAATACTTTGAGTGTCTTCCTTATGACGGAATCAAGGCTACATACGTTAATCTCGTTTTTCTTATGATATTTTGTTGGTTCTAACTAAGAGCTATCGCGATTGTATTGAATACCGATCCCTTTTGAGGCTTGGGTGATCAATTGAGCTAACTAGCACCTAATTAGCTACCAAAAGCACCTAAGATAGTGAATGATTTGAAGCAGACGATGTTCTCCAAGTATTCCCCTTCACTAAGCACCTAAACTCTTGAATTTAAGCACCTAGTGTCTAGTGATGGTGGTCTAGCCGTCTACCCTCTCTCAATGTAATAGACTACTAATTGAATCCAATTAACTAATCAAATTCCTCACCACAAGTTCGATTAACCCATACCCAAATCTCGTTGTAGCACGAATTAACCTAACAAGAGCTACTAAACCTAATCAATTAATCTAATCAAGATAAACACATCAATAGAAGCAATCGAACCAACTCAATAGCACAATCCAGGCTAAATTAACATCATAACACTAATTCCATCATAATTCAAACACCCAAAGCATTAGGGGATTAGCACATGGTTAATCTAACAAAATCAATGGATAAACAAACTAAAGAAATCAATAAACCCATGGAGATCATCATAATAAAATTGCAATAAACCATAAATGACAAAATTAAACCAATTACTTGAAAGAAAAAGGATAGAAGTCACCTCAATGGAGTTATTACAACTAGAAATTGAAATTTGTTCTTCAAATCCTAAGGTAAATTACTCTAAAACTTGAAAGAAAATAAAATCTAAAAATAAAGGTGAAAATAAACTAAACTAGTGTGTGGGGGGTGTGTCCCCTAAGGGGGTGTATGGTGTTGTGTGGCATCCTTAAAATCTGAGAAATGAGAATCTATATATAGTGTGAGATGAGGACTTGAGAGAAGTGGGTCAAAAATGAGATTAAAAATACAAAATTAGGGCAAAATTCGGACCTTCACGACCCGGATGGTCGTGCAGAAGTGCACGGGCGTATCTCTTCAAGGATTTTACGAAGCTACCTTAATTAAATGTTCCGCGACTTGCTTCGTTGGTCGAGCAATATTACACGAGCAAGAAACACGCTTTTGTTAATTGAATAAGGCGCTCTCTACTTTTTCAGCAATTTGTGTGGGCCCAACCCACTTTCTTTCCTTCAGCTGCACATGGCACGTGGAGGTGGCCCCCAATCTCTTCTCTCCTCTCAGCTCGGCAACATAGCTTATATTCTCCGGCAAATGAATTTCAGGAATTTCTGCTACTCCGGTGGTTTCGAAGCTTTTCCGTCGAACATGGCACGAATTCAGGTCATGAATCGAAGGCTTTTCTTGGCGACGAGCTTCAAGTGTGAAGCTTCCATGATTCCGGTACGGGCGGTTTCAGGTGTGTTGAATTCCAGATTTTTCGGCGAGCTTAACAGCTTTTCCGGTGTGCAATAGGTCGGCACGGTCGCTCTCTTTTCCGGCGAGATGAGCTGCCTTGTCTTTGGTGCGGGCTTCGATAAATTCCAGCGCTGCTATGAGCTTCTCGGCGAATTTAAATTTTTCCGGCGAGAATCGAACTCCGGTGTGCGGCTCTGTATTTCTAGCGTGATTCCGGCTTCGAAGCTTTCTTTCTCTTCTATTTGCAAATAGACTATGTCGTGAGCTTCTTGATTGGCGTGAAAGGCTTCGAGCATTTCCGGCCATGGCTGCTTCGAGATGGTGGTGCGGCTCTGCTTCGAACTCCGGCAAGACTGAATTTCAGGCGTGAGTTCCAGCTATTTCGGACACGATATTTCCGGCGTTGAGCTCTTTCTCTCTCTTCGTAAGTTGCTTGAGGATGAAATGAGTTTCTATAACCAAAAAGGCAGCCGTGGGGCCCGCTTCTTTATTTGCTTCTTTCCTCTATTTCAATTTCACGTGGCCGTTTTCAATGCGAACCAAAATATTTCTCTCTCTAAGTTAAACTCTCCCGTCCCTCGTAGATTAGGGTCTTCCTTCTCGGCGCGTCTGAGCTTTTCCGGCGGATTTTTCCGGCTGCTTCCCCCTCTGGGGTCGGCTCCCAGTGTTTTTGTCTTTCAGGGTTTTTCTGTCTTATAAACTTCCCCTTTCCCCCTATTCCTCTTGCCTTGGTCCCCTTCTCTTAGTCAATCCCGCTTGCTTTTTGGTCCTATTTTTGGCTCCCTTTTTGTCATCCTTAGGTTTCTTTGTAGTCTTGCATCTGCGAGTCGTGGCTTCTTTTTTTTCTGTCTGCTTGTGCTTTTAGAGTCTGTGCTCTTTAGGGCTTTGTCGTGTCCCCTGTTTTTTGTCTCTGTTCTTTTCTGTCTTGTGGGTCTTGGTGTGCTTCGTAATGGCGTCGAGTAGTAAGGGTAAAAATCCGCAAAAAGAAGAGGAAAATGTTGTCTATTTTGAAGAAGACGAAGTCGACAAATCTGAGGAACAATCCTTGTGTCTTCTGGGAAAAGTCCTAACAAATAAACCGTTTAATGCTTTTGGCTTCTTAGAGGCAATGAAAAAAGCAATGAAACCGTCAAAGGGATTTACAGCAAAGGAGGTGGGTACAAACCTATTTTCGTTCAGATTCCAATCGAAGGAGGATATGCAAGAGATCCTGTCCCGTGAACCTTGGCACTTCGAGAAGAGCCTTCTGATACTCAAGGAAATCAAAGGAGGAGTTCAACCATCAAAGGTACAATTCGATTCTGTGGGTATCTGGGTTAGACTGTATGACCTTCCCCAATCTGTGAGATCTGAGAAATGTATTAGAAAAATTGTAGCTCAGTGTGGAGAGGTGATTGATTTTGATAAGCAGTCCTTGGAGGGTTTAGGCAGAAGCATTCGAGTAAAGGTTCGACTATGTATTTCAAAACCATTAAAACAAGGCATAAAGGTGGAACAAAAGAATTGTGAGTCTGTGTGGGTTCCCTTCAAATACGAGCGTCTCCCCTCATTTTGTTATTTGTGTGGATCTTTGAATCATATGAAAAGAGAATGCGATATTGTGGAAGATATTGATGAGATAAAGGCTATTCCCGACAGCAAGTTACCCTTTGGAGAGTGGATGCGTGCTTCTCCATTCAAGAAAGCCTCAATTACCACAGAATCTAATAGACATGAGAGCGGAAACTGGTCTATGAGGAGACGTCTCTTTGAGGAATTTAAAAGAAGCATAAGGAAAGAAACATCAGATGAGGAAAGTAAAGAGGAAAGTATGAAGGAGAAGGAAGTTAACTTAATAGAAGAGTTGGCCATAGGAAACCTGGGGAAAAATTTAGAGTTGGTAAATATGTGCGAAAGAAAGAAAGGAATTGAGAGAGATACGGAGGTTGAAATGAATGATGCTGGGGAAATGGAAGAGAAGTTGAAGAAGAAGGTGGAGCAGGAATTTATTGAGCAAAGTGGACCTCATGTGGAAAAAATCTCATTTATTAATCCAAAACCTTTAGCCCACCACAACCCAACACCTCTACCCCACCAATCAAACCCCTTGTCCCCCACTAAGATAACCAACCCAAAACCCAACCTCCCAATCATTTACCATAACACTGCTACTATAAATGCAAATTCCCTCACAGCTACCACCGATCTCATCAAACTTACCCAACACCCACCTCATACCCCAGGCACTAGAGATAAGAACCAAATACCCTATAACATAAATGCCACCCACCATGAACACAAAAACCTCACCCATAAATCTGTGAACCCAAAACCTGAAGCTCCCGATCCAACACACCCAAGCCTCCCAAATATAACTCCACCCCTCACTGCCATAAACCCACTAGTGAACCCCACCATAACTCCACCAAAACAAATAACCATCCCAAACGTCTCCCAACCTATAATACATCAGAGTGGAAAATCTATGCAATCTCTCAGAAAGCCTACAATCAAACCCCTGGAAAGGGAAGGAAGCTTGAGTACCCCAATTGGCAAGGAAAAGAAAGGAAGTTGAAGAAATGACGGAGAATTTTGAGGCGAAGAAAAGAAAGATGGACCTTAATGGTGAAGAAACGGCGGCGGCTGCCGAGCAGCCCCGCCGATTACAATGATTGCCCTAAGATGGAATTGTCGCGGGCTTGGGAACCAAGCGACAATTCGAGCCCTAAAAAAGCTCATGCATGAGGAAAAGCCAAGCATAATTTTCCTTATGGAAACGAAACTTTTTTGTACTCAAATGGTCAAGTTGAACGAACGATCTCTCCACTACAAAGGTTGTTTTCCAGTTGACTGTAGAGGGGAAGGAAAGAGTAGAAGCGGCGGGCTTTGTATGTTGTGGAAAGACGATGTTACTTTGTCTTTGCAAAACTTCTCCCGGAATCATTTATCTTTTGAAGTGCTCGACAACAGCAAGGAACCTTGGCTCATCACAGGTATCTATGGCTGGCCAAACCGAGCTGAAAGATTCAGAACCTGGCAGCTTATGAATAGAGTTTGTCCGCCTCCTGGAAAACCTTGGATGTGCTTTGGCGACTTCAATGAGATTCTTTGGTCGATGGAAAAACTGGGGGGCTCCGGAAATAGAACAACTTCAATGGATGATTTTCGTACAACGACTTCGAGTTTGACCCTCCAAGATCTCGGGTACAGAGGTTTCAAGTATACCTGGTCTAATGGGAGAGAAGGAGCCAATAACATTCAGGTTCGCCTTGATAGAGCTTTCTCTAACCCGAGCTGGAAAATTGCATTCCCAATCCACATTGTCCATCACAAGGTCCGCATTCAATCGGATCACTCCCCAATTACAGTCGAGTTTGGTCAAGTAGATGATTTCCAAACATCTCAGACTGAAAATAAAGGCGATTCCTTCAAATTTGAAAAGATATGGCTTGAGCATGAAGATTGTAGAGATATGGTGCAAAAGGGCTGGGGAGCCGATCATTGGCACGATAATTTCACTGACCGTATCAAGAGCTGTGGACGTACTTTGACCCGATGGCATGATTCTACTTTCGGAAGTACAAGTAAGAAAATCAAGAAAACAAAAGAGAGGATTGCACTCCTTCAGGCTCAAGATCAAACAGAATCGGTGTTACATGAGATAAAGACTTCGGAAAATGCACTCGATGAACTTATGAAGTTGGACGAAATCTTTTGGTTCCAGAGAGCAAAGACTTTTTGGATACGGGATGGTGATCGCAACACCTCTTTTTTTCACCAAAGGGCGTCTCAAAGAAAAGAAAAGAACACAATTCGACGCCTTAAGAAGCAAGATGGGAGTTGGACAGTTGATAAGGTGTTAAAGGATTTTTTTGTTGAGCTCTTTACATCCGATGGTCATTGTGATGCACACCGTGTCCTCGAGTCAGTTGAGTCTAGAGTCACAGGTGAAATGAACGAAACCCTAACACAACCATACACGGCAGACGAAATCAAGAGGGCCATAAAGCAGATGCACCCTACAAAGTCTCCGGGACCTGATGGTATGCCTCCTCTCTTTTTTCAAAAATTCTGGAATATTGTTGAATGCTCTTTTGTGTCCACTTGTCTTGATGTTTTAAATAATGGAGCCGACCCCACCCCACTAAACCATACAAACATCGTTCTTATCCCGAAAGTGAAGTCCCCTGTGAACCCACAAGATTTTAGACCTATTAGTCTTTGCAATGTCATTTTCCGTGTCATTACAAAAGTAATAGCAAACCGTCTAAAAACCTTACTTGAAAATGTGATCTCTCCAAACCAAAGTGCTTTCATCCCCAACAGATTGATTACTGATAATGCTATGATTGCTTTTGAAACTTTTCATTTTATGAGAAAAAAGAAAAGTGGCAGAAAAGGTTTCATGGCTTTAAAACTTGATATGAGCAAAGCATATGATCGGGTTGAGTGGCCTTTTTTGAGGAATATGTGTTTAAAGTTGGGTTTTTGTAAGAGTTGGGTTGATCTTGTAATGAGGTGTGTTTCTTCGGTTTCGTATTCTATCTTGGTAAATGGAAAACCCACCGAGAGCTTCTCTCCACAACGAGGACTCCGACAGGGGGACCCAATTTCTCCTTACCTTTTCCTTATTTGTGCAGAGGGTTTCTCATCGCTGTTACGACAGGCTGAAAATAGCGGAGGGATCACGGGCATTAAAGTGGCACGTACGGCCCCCCCGATCTCACATCTATTTTTTGCCGATGATAGTGTGCTTTTCTTTCGTTCAAACCAAGGAGAGCTGAACAAAGTGCAAGAAATCATTGCAGCCTACGAGGTTGCATCTGGGCAGCGCGTAAATTTGGGAAAATCAGAGATCTTTTCGAGTGGAAACGTTCCAACTGAATTGGTAGAGCAAATGGGGATGCAACTTGGGGCACGGACTGTTGGGTACTACTCCAAATACTTGGGCCTTCCTACTCTCTTTGGGCGTTCAAAAGGTCAAGTGTTTCGGACCATCTTTGAGAGGATTCTTAGTAAACTGAAGGGCTGGAAAGAAAAGACACTCACTAAAGCAGGGAGAGAGATCCTTCTGAAAAGTGTGATTCAAGCGATCCCAACTTATGCTATGAGTTGTTTCGTGTTCCCAAAAGCCCTTTGTGAAGATATTGAGAAAGTTGTGGCACGATTCTTTTGGGGTGCAAGTGAAAATGAAAGGAAGACCCAGTGGGCAAGTTGGGCAAAAATCTCACGATCGAAGGAGAACGGTGGATTGGGCTTCCGTGAGATGTACTTTTTTAATTTGGCGATGGTGGCGAAACAATATTGGAGGATCCTCAGAAATCCAGACTCCTTGATCTCGAGAATCCTCAAAGCAAGGTATTTTCCTAGATGTGATCTCAACGAGGCAAAAATGGGACATCAACCAAGCTATTTATGGAGAAGCCTTCTAAAATCTCGTCCAATTATCCAGGAAGGAATTGCGTGGAGAGTGGGAAATGGGTTGAGTATACATTGTTTCAAAGACCAGTGGATAGGAACAGAAAACTTGAGGAAACCAACTGATTATGCCCACAGGAATAATTCCTTTGCTACAGTTGCAGATTTCATGCTAATAGACCAAAGTGGGTGGGATAATTCTAAGCTACAACAGTGTTTCTCTGTAGAAGACATCTCTGCTATCATCAACATGCCATTAAGCACACGACGACCCCCTGATAAGCGTGTGTGGAAGCATACCAAAGACAACAAGTTCACCGTTCGGTCTGCCTACTTTCTGGCCGTAAACAAATTCTCAAAATGCGGAAATGATCTCCCCTCACCATGTCATCCGAACAAGTTGTGGAAGAAGATTTGGCATCTCCAGGTACCTCCCTCCATTCGCCACTTTATTTGGAGGGCATGCTCGAATTCGCTTCCCACCCAAGGAAACTTGAAGATCCGAAATATGAACGTTTGCATAGCATGCCCGAGATGTGGTGAAGCAGCAGAGTCAATTTCTCACATCCTCCTTCATTGTTCAGCTGCTGTCCATACATGGGCCTAGAGCCCGATTCGAGCCTTCCCATTGAATCATAAATCATCTTTCCGAGAAACTTGTGCAAATCTGATTGATAAACTACCACGTGAAGGAAGTTCACTTTTTGCCATGATTGCATGGAATATTTGGAAAGCAAGAAATCTAAGCATTTTTGAAGAGATCCAGCTTGACCCGAGGGAAGTTGTTCGCAAATCCCTGGTTTTGTTCCAAGATTTTCGACCCCAAAAAGTGGTTGTAGGTAATCACCAAAGGCAGTCCAAAAATGGAGCAGCTTGGAATCCCCCTCCAACAGGCTTTCATAAATTGAATACGGATGCGGCAGATTTTGGTAACGGCGAAGTGGGATTCGGCTTTGTGGTTAGGAACGAAAGAGGTGAAGTCATTATTTCGGGTTCAAGAAGATGTAGAGCAGCGGGTAACAGCACTCTCCTCGAAGCACTAGCTCTTCGTTTTGCTTTGCGCCATGCGATCGACGGTGGGATGCAACGACTTGTGGTGGAGACAGACTCAGAAATTCTGGTAAATTCTCTTCACTCGGAGCCTCGTGATGATTCTTATTGCTCTCCCATTGTGGATGATATATGGGACCTCGCTAGAGAGATAGGATGCACAAAGTTTATTTTTGTAAAGAGAGATGCAAACTCTTTAGCTCATGAGCTTGCTCACCTTGGTGCTTATGAAAACTATGAGAATATTTGGATAGGTGAAATTCCTAATTGTTGTAATCAAACTCTTCTAAGAGATGTAAGGCGTGAGCCTATATTTCAGTAATCAAAGTTAATTTCTGTTTCAAAAAAAAAAAAAAAAAAATTCACGTGGCCTACTGCACTCCTTATTAATTTGTAGCAAATGGGCCTTGGACTTTAATCTCTCAACTTGGGCCTTGATTTTAATTTCTCAACTTGGGCCGCTTATGTTCGAATTTTATAGGGTCTAATTCATTTTATTTTCCAATTTTTCTCTTCGCTCGACCTCAGTAAATTAAGGGCTCGTATTTGCTTCTAAAAGTACTCAATTTCCTGCAAAATAAACACAAATACCTTTTTCGACAGTTAAGCACAATTAATCAAATTAATGTAAATAAATGCAAGAAATCCCATTAAAATAGGCAAATAAAACATACAAATTTCGAGCAATTTTCACACTAATCACAGCGCCGTCGCGGACCCACACGAGACGGCGCCGCACGGTGCACGCCCGTCGCGCGCCCCAGCGCCGCGCAGGCCTGCGCGCGATCGTGCCTCCCTTCGCGCACACCGGCGCCGCACATCGCGCGCGCCCTCGCCCGCGACCCGTCTCGCCCTCGTGTCGCGCGCTCATCGCGCCCCAACACAGCACGCCCGCGCCCGTCGCGTGCGCGCTCGCGCCCTCCCGCCGCGCACGCAGTGCCCGTTGCCGCACGCACGCGGTCAACCTACGAGCGTCGCCCCCGTCCGCTGTGCGCAACTCAAGCGACGTTTTTCCTTGGATTTTTCGTGATTTCTTAACCCGATTCGTTTGCTTTCTTGATATCATAAAATCTGTGTTTTGCTTTATTTTTAATCCTGAAAATGTTTTGTTAAATTGCGTTAATATATACGAAATAATTATTCTAATGATTATTTCCTTTGTCTATTAAATCGTATATTTTCTGTAAATTATTTTCATGTGATTATCTCTCTTATTTTTTTTTTGCATGTTTATGTGATTTTATTATCCTACATACATTAATCATGCGCACATAGTTTATTTTATTTTATAGTCCGCATATTATGCCCGGGTAGGCGGCGCCCGGTATTTGACGAACCGTAAATTTATGCCTTGGGTAGACGGTGCCCAGTACGTGCATCTATGTGCCTTAGAATAATTAAATGAATCTTTGTTTTTCCCTCGTTGTCAATGAACTTTGCCACCCCCCTTACCATGTCACTTTAATTAATTGTAGTGAAATATGTTTGATATCACTATGAAAGAATTCGATGAGCTTGCTCTCGATGGTAGCAACTACCCGACATGGGTATGCAGAATTATATCTAGCATCAAATAGGTTGAGCGAAACCATCATGGAAGGTTCGAAATCTGCTAACGCCCAGAAGGCGAAAGTATTGATTTTCCTTAAGAACCACATGAATGAAAGTCCGAAATTTCAATATATCACACAAAGGGACCCTGGAATGTTGTGGAAATCCCTGAATGAACGTTTCCAACAACAAGAACATATACCCCTCCCTCCATTACAATACGAGTTGCTGAACATCCGTTATCAAGACCTGAAGTCAATAACGGAATATAACTCTGCGTTACAGCGCATTGTAACCAACCTAATTCAGAACTCTGTATCTGCGTTCCACGCTAGTAACCCTGTACTCCAGCAGAAGTATAGGGTCAAACCCTCATTTGGTCGCAACCGTGAAAGAGGAAGAGTGAGTAAGAAGTTCTGGACTAATGACCGACGTCATAGTTCATTCGGTGGTCGCAAAACTCGATTTACCGCTCCACGAAAACCTAGCTCTCAAAGCATGATTGAGCAGTCATGTTTCAGATGCGGATGCAAAGGTCATTGGCCACACACGTGTCGCACTCCCAAACACTTGGTCGAGGCTTACCTAAAGGTGCAAAAGGACGACAAGGGGAAGGCTCCAATTTATGAACCTGAAGATGACAAGCTGCCTGAAGCAGAATTTGATCAAGACAACGACGATCTCTAGAGCTTGTAGCTCGAGATGGGGGAGACAACAAATTGATTCGCGTATTTAGTTATTCCTAGTATTTTATTTTCTGAATAGAACAATTTCTCATTATGTTTTGGATCCTTTCTTTCGGATATTTTATTTATGAATGAATTTATTAGCTTTTATATGTTTACCTTAATAGTTGTCCATGTATTTATTTTGGATATTGTTGTTCTTATTTATGGCTTGTAAAAAAATCAGCTCTTAGGTTTGGACTATTTCCCCTCGCATGATGGACGCTCATAGTGATTTATATCTGGTAGATAGCGCCACCACACATGTGATCCTAAAGGATAGGAAGTATTTTCATAACTTGATTAATCGTAAGGGGAGTATAAGTACAATTGCGAATGACAGTACGTTGATAGTGGGCTCTGGAAGAGCTTCCATTGTCCTCCCCATGGAACCGAATTAATAATTGATAATGCTTTATTGTTTCCGCAATCTAAGCGTACCCTACTAAGTTTTAGAGACATTAGGATAAATGGGTATCATATTGAAACTAAAACTGAAAACAATAACGAATACCTTTTGATGACTAGTACTCGAGGTAGTCATAATCAAGTTATAGAAAAACTTCTTTCCTTCTCCTCCGGTTTGTACTATACCTACACCCGGCTGTCTAGTTCCCATCTAGCGATGAGTATGAAATTCCATGACCCAAATTCCTTTAAATTGTGGCATCAGCGGTTAAGTCATCCGGGACAAACAATGATACGTAGGATTCTATCTAATTCAACTAGTCATAATATTTCAAATAATAGAATCCCTCCCGTTGATGAATATTTATGTGATGCATGTTCTAAGGGTAAGTTGATAGTGCGCCCGTCGACCACCAAGGTTGGACTAGAGTCTCCGACTTTCCTTGAGCGAATTCAAGGAGACATTTGCGGACCGATTCACCCAGCATGTTGGAGTTATACGTGAAAGTATGCTTTTACTTTGTATAACTCGTGTATCAAACACTCGTTTTATGAGAATAATTCTTTTATCACATGTGTTTTAGTTATGATTGAATGTTGAATTTCTATTGCAAACCGTTCAATATATAGTACGTGTTACATAGTAGTTAATGTGGTGATACTGTTGATAGGCGAACATCATCTAGATATGGAGCGAACAATTATTGAAGTCTAAAACAAAGAAAATCACTATTTGGGCGCATTAACCAACCTGGGAGGTGTATGAAGTGACGAACAACTCTCCCGACGAACAACTAATGGGCGAACAGGTATTGAGGCCCGAGACCAAGAATGAGCCAACTGTGAAGTCATCCATGACGAACAACTTGGTCAAAATATGATACAACAAATAGCCAAGGAGGTGTGTACAAGTGAACAAAGGACAGATCCCAAAGCCAAGTTGAACAAAGCCATAAGGCGAGCAACTTCTAAGGTACAACCTCAAGAGACGAACAACTTTCAGTTGAAGAATCAACAAGATCAATTAAGCCGACCTAGGCGAACAACAATGAGTCCGAGATAAGACCAAAGAAAACTTTGTAACTAAGGATTCAGCTTAGATAAGATCAAAGGGACACATGTCAAGCATGCAGGCTAGGGAGACCAAGAGTCTTAAACACCTCATGCTTGCTAGTCTCTATAAATAGTTGCTCTCCAGCTTATTCATGTAATTTTCGAATTTCAGACTAAAAATACACACAAATACACCCAAACTTACACATATACGAAATAATTTAAATTTCGATCTTCATATTACCCGAATTCATTAACCCAAGCCTCGTTTTACCATTTACGGTGGTAATCAATCACACGTTATTGATTGGTGACGTAAAAACATTAAAACAGCCACTAATCCTTACGATTAGATTCGTTCACCAACAAATTTGGCGCTAGAAGAAGGGACCGAACCTCCGGTTAGTGTGATTACTCAAGAACTTCAAGTTGAAAACTTGAAGATTCAAAGGAAATCTCAAGAAATATTTGAAGATACAAACAAAAGTGTTCTTGGTGTTCTTGGTGTTCTTCAATTTTAAAATTAAGAAACAAATTAAATTGAAATGCCTCAATCTAAAGAGACCCAAGGATCACGTTTGTCAAAAAGAGCATCTCAGACCCGAGCCACGTCGGCCGACCACCAGGACCGTGACCCGAGACATGCGAACAGGTCACAACATACAGCCATAACACATAACCTCCCCCCTGAGATGAAGGCTTTGGCGAACAACCCCAACGAGTTGGCCAAAACCATAGCTGCTCTCCAGGCTCTCCAGAGACAACAAGAGCAGGTCAGGCCAACACAAGCAAGGCCAAGGGACAAGTCCCTAGAGGTTGTTAGGCCCAGGACTACCAGGGGCGAACATCGAGAGGTTGATAGTGCCCAAGTCAGACGAAATAAGGGAAAGGCCAAGGTGGACGACCAAGGAGAAGTACAGGCTGAGTCTGGTCGCGGACGAACAACTATGTCTAGCCATGGAACAACACGTTCAAGTGCCCAAGACAGGCTTAGCCAACCCCAGCGGGAAGCTGCTCGCCGGGGAGCAGAAGATGGGCGAGCAACTTTTGAACAGCCTCGCCCATCAGTCCATGAAAGACTCTCCCAGTCAGCCTTCAGGCGCCTGGGGCCAAATGCGGCGAACAACATTAGAAGGCAAGCCCAGGAAGTGCCCACTCCAAGCGAGGGACTGCGACGAGCAGAAAGGTTAATGCCTTTGCTCGCCGAACAGCCTCCAAGTCAGGGGGCACCTCTTGATGAATTATCAAGCCTAAGGAGGGTTGTGGAGAACATGCAGGGGCAACTAGACCAACAGAGGGGGATGGGAACGACCAGCATGCCATCCTCACCTTTGGCAGCTCACATTTTGAAGGCCCCGATACAGAAAAAGATTCAATTTCCAGCTAGCATTCAATATGAGGGCATCACTGACCCCCGGGTCCACTTAACGAAGTATACGGACTACATGGTCTCCGTGGGGGCCAGCGACGCCACCCAATGCCGGAATTTTCCGTTAACATTAGGCGATCGGGTTCACAAGTGGTTTTCATCAATGCCGCCGGCATCAATCCACTCGTTCGTCCAGTTAAGTTGAGAATTTCTCTCTCACTTTTCAACGGCGGGGTCGTATCTTTCCCAAAAACACCGGTTATCAGATTTAAGGCAAAATGATGATGAAACTGACCGGGCGTTTATGGAAAGATTCGATAAAGTTTTGCTAGAAGGAGAACCGGTGAGCGAAGATACAAAGATCGTCGCTGTGATGGCCGGATTGAAAAAAGGGTCGAAGTTATGGAAGGAGGTACGTCTGAAGTGCCCAAAGACTTATGCCGAGTTCAGAAACCAAGCTGGCATTTTCGTTTCCATGCACGAGGCCCTACAGACAAATTTAGGGGAGAACAAATCCGACCCTAAGGAGAATAACAAAAAGCCCATCGGGACAAGCTACAGGGTCCCAAAAAATATGAAAGCATTCACCGAAGGATCGGATTTGAAAGAAAAATTGAACCAAGTATTGACAGTATCAGTTGATACTGTGTATGAGAGTGTCAAGGAGAAAGAGTTGCTTTCCCCACCACGTAAAATCCGCCAGGATACTGGCAAACTCAACCCGAACAAGTATTGTGCCTACCATCAAAGTGTGGGGCATTTTACGAGTGAGTGTAGAGATTTGCTTAAGCAACTCTGGCGATTTTATGAGGAGGGAAAGCTCTCCGATTTCGTTAAAAGGCAACCTGGGAAAAGAGCTCGGGAGAACAACTCAGAAGACGAAGAGGATGATCAACCTCAGAGAAACAACAAACCCGGGCGACCAATCCCCAGTATGCCAGCACAACCTTTAGAAGATCTGTTCATGATGGAACCCGCAGGTCCCGCGGGAGGGTGTTTTGATGGACAACCACCCGACTCTAACCGGAAGAGGAAAGCAGAGCTACGAGCGATTGGCCAAGTACAAGAAATGGGAGTTAAGCCGTCTATCATGCAAACGGCAGAATTAACTTTCACCGAAAAAGACCTTGAAGGCGTCTTAACTCCGCACAATGATTCGTTCGTAATCTGCGCCAAGATAATGGGGACCAGAGTCCACAGACTGTTGGTGGACACCGGAGCCTACACCAACGTCTTATTCAAGAAGACCCTCGATAATCTGGGAGATTATTCGGGTTATGTTCGGAATACAACACATAGAATCATAGGCTTCGGGAATGCTGTGTCAACACCGTTGGGAATTGTAACATTAGCAGTACAACTTGTAACGGCCAATGAACCCGAAAGAAATATAACAAGAATGGTAGATTTCTTGGTTGTAGACCAGGAGTCAACCTATAACGGGTTTCTTGGCCGACCTTTTCTTAATGAATTTAAAGCTGCGTGTTCCACTTACCACTATTGTTTGAAATTTCCAACAGCTAGTGGAACAGGTACAATTAAGGGAGACCAACGGAGAGCACGAGAATGCGTTCAACAGCTACGAGCAAAATTTGTACAAATGTCCATGATGGAAGCAACAAGTTGTCCCATCGACGAACCATCTATACTAAATAATATGATGGACATGGAAGACCACATGGATACAGACGAACACTTGGACGAGCAGGTGTTGCACGAACAACTCGTTACCACCCGCGAGGAATATCCATCTGACGAACAACTAAGGGGCGGTGACGAACAACCTTCAGTAGAGGACTTGGAGGGCCAAGTACCAACAAACAACAATGGGACGGAGCCAACTGATGATCTTGAACCCCGCCTGGGGGCAGAGCCTATGGACATCAAAAATGATTTCAACCCTGAGGAACCCATACTTGATCCCCGTTGGAAGGGACAAAAACGACGAGCAACTCCAGTCGAAGAACTGGAGGCGTTCAAAGTTAATCCCAACAACGAAGATCTTGAATTATTCATAGGATCTGAGCTCCCAGAGCCTTACAGATCCCGAATGAAAGAGTTCCTCACCGAGAATCTAGATGTCTTCGCTTGGTCTCACGCAGATATGGTGGGGATAGACCCGAAACATGCTTGTCACAAGCTGAACATAAATCAAGCAAAAAAGCCCGTCCATCAAAAGCGAAGGAAGTACGGCCCAGACAAATATCAAGCGTTGAATGAAGAAGTTAAAAAGCTGTTAGACAACGATCTGATCCGTCAAGCACTTTGTCCACAATGGGTAGCAAACCCTGTGCTGGTGAGAAAATCGAACGGAACCTGGAGGCTATGCATAGACTTTACAGATCTGAATGCAGCATGCCCGAAGGACAACTTTCCTCTCCCGCACATCGATCAATTGGTGGACAGCACTGCGGGTCACGAAATGCTAACATTCATGGATGCTTTTGCAGGGTATCATCAAATCCCAATGCATCCTGACGATCAAGAAAGCACAGCTTTTTATACTAACAAAAACTTGCTGTGCTGGAAGAGAATGCCATTTGGCCTCATAAATGCTGGAGCAACATATCAAAGACTGGTGAACAAGATGTTTGATCAACAAATTGGAGACACGGTTGAAGTCTATGTAGACGATATCGTGGTCAAAAGTCCCAAGAAGGAAGACCATCTTCAACATTTGACTCAAGTGTTCGAAATTCTTCGACACTATAACATGAAGTTGAATCCAAAGAAAAGCAGCTTTGGAGTCCACTCAGGGAAATTCTTGGGTCATCTTGTTAGCCAGCGGGGAATTGAGGCCAACCCTTCAAAGGTTAAAGCCATCCTGGATATGCAGCCACCACGTTCAGTGAAAGAAGTGCAAAGACTCACCGGGTGCCTAGCAGCATTGAACCGGTTCATATCCAGGTCAGGGGACAAGTGCCGTCCATTCTTCGAGGCCGTCAAAAAAGGAAAGTTTGCATGGACTAACAACTGCCAGGCGGCCTTCGATCAACTTAAAGACTACCTGGGAGATGTCAAAATCCTATCAAAACCAATCCCAGGAGAAAAGCTCTTTTTATACTTAGCCGCATCAGAAGTTGCCATCAGCTCTGTCTTGGTACGCGAAGACGGCAAATTCCACCAACCTATATATTACGTCAGCCAGGCTTTGCATGAAGCAGAGATCAAATATGCCCCAACCGAAAAGCTGGCGTATGCCTTGGTTATGAGCGTGAGAAAGTTACGACCATACTTCTTTGACCATCAAGTCGAAGTTCTAACAACTTTCCCGCTCAGGCAAATTCTCCATCGCCCCGACACTGCAGGTCGTCTCTTAAGATGGTCACTGGAGATTAGCCAATTCGGGGTGACCTATGCTCCTCGAACAGCGATCAAAGGGCAAGCATTAGCCGACTTTATAGTCGAACTAACTTTCCCACCAGATCCGACGAGAGGACTTGATCATCCTTGGCATCTCTATGTGGACGGATCATCAACCAACATAGCCTCGGGGGCAGGAATAGTATTAATAAGTCCAGACAGACAAGTATTCACCTCGGCAATTAGATTTGGTTTCATGGCAACCAACAACGAAGCTGAGTATGAAGCTCTTATCGCTGGTCTCCACCTATCCCTCGCAGTTGGTGTCAGACGCTTGCAAATATTTGGCGATTCACAATTGATCGTGAACCAAGTCCGAGGTGAATACGAAGCAAAAGATGATCACATGATCGAGTATCAACGGATTGTTGCTCACCTGATGTCCATGTTGCAGCAAGTTTTCATACAGCAAATTCCAAGGACGAGCAACACTCAAGCAGACGCGCTTGCCCGACTAGCAACAAGTGAAGGCCCCGTAGAGTTGGCAGATATTATAGTTACAAAGATGAAAGATCCATCAACAGTAAGCTATAATGTCAATCAACTCGACGATCAAACCAGTGAAGAAGAAGACTGGAGAACAAGTATAGTCAAATACTTGAAAAGTGGGGAAAAACCAAACAATCCTTTTGAAGCTGCCAAGCTAGTAAAGCGAGCAGCCAGATATACTCTGGTGGGCGAGCAACTCTTCAAAAGGGGAATATCAATCCCACTTCTCAATTGTTTGCCTAGGGGGCAAGGGCGAGCGGTACTCGAAGAAATACACGCGGGAGTATGTGGAAACCATACTGGGGGGCAAGCTCTGGCATACAAGACAATCAGACAAGGCTATTACTGGCCAACTTTACGCCAAGATGCAATCAAAAAAGCAAAGACTTGCCACCAATGCCAGATTTTTGCCCCGAATATTCATACCCCGGCCCAGGAACTCGTGTCAGTATACAGCCCATGGCCTTTTGCAAAATGGGGGATGGACATCATTGGTCCTTTCCCGGCTGGAGTAGGAAATGTTCGATTTGCCGTTGTGGCAGTCGATTATTACACTAAATGGGCAGAAGCAGAGGCCATGGTGAACATCACGCAGCAGAAGATGATCAACTTTATTTGGAAGAACATTGTCTGTCGTTTCGGAGTTCCGCAGGCAATTGTGACAGACAATGGTCCACAGTTTGATGGACAAGAGTTGAGAGAATTCTGTACGAAGTGGGGGATCAAGAAACATTACTCCACACCTTATCACCCCCAGTCGAATGGACAAGTTGAAGTTGTAAATAAAATCATAAAGCATACATTAAAAGTGCGACTGGCGGAGAGTAAAAGTGGTTGGTCTATCGAACTCCCGAAAGTCTTGTGGGCATACAGAGTTTCTCCCAGGTCTAGCACCGGAGAAACACCCTTTGCTATGGCTTTCGGAACAGAAGCAGTAATACCTATTGAGTTAAGGACCAGTACGATTAGGACGACCAACTTTGATGAACAAGCAAATAATTCTGCTCTGAGTGCTGAAATGGATTTGCTCGAAGAAAAAAGATTAAATGCGGAGTTAAAAAATTCCACGTACAAGCAACGAGCAGAACGTTATTACAATTCCCGTGTAAAAATCCGGGAATTCAGATTTGGTTCTAAGAAAACTGCTCGCCCAATCTTCAGGAGTACTAGGACCAGCTTGGGAGGGCCCATATCGTATAACTGAAAAATTCGTAAATGGCGTATACGATCTCGAAGATATGGAAGGCAAGCCGGCCTCATACTCCTGGAATGCCGTACATCTCAAGAAGTACTATCAATAGATGGGCGAACAAACGGAAAAATTCGTAAATGGCGTATACGATCTCGAAGATATGGAAGGCAAGCCGGTCTCATACTCCTGGAATGCCGTACATCTCAAGAAGTACTATCAATAGATGGGCGAACAATTGTCTTGTGGGGCAAGGGATGCGTATGAGCTGAAGGAAGGCTATAAAGGGCTAAAAACTTGTCTCATTTTTTAAAAATTTTCTTAAGTATAGATTCAAAAGTTGCTCGGCACGTTGTATAGTCTGGTGCTAGTGCTTTTGGTTTTATAGATAGAGTTGCTCGGCAAAAAATATTATAAGCGAGCAAGTTTTAGTTTGTGTTTAAAGCTGTTCGTCAGATTGTATATGATAGTGATGGACAGTCTTGCAACACTTGTAATTATTTTGCAATCTAAATATAATAGTTGTTCGTCAAAAAAGGAAAAGTCCAAAAGCTCGAGGTACAAGTCCATTCAAAGTTTGTTCGTTTTACAAATGAACAGAACCTAAGGACCAAAGCCACTTAAAGGTTGTTCGTTTCTTCAAATGAACAGAACCTAAGGCTGAACCCTGATTCCACTAAAGGCAAGTTCAATTCGAACAAAAGCCCAACACTATATGTTATAATTGTGAAGGCATTGACGGAAATGTAAAGACAATTAACATATATAAGAAAATGAGCGAACAAAAGAAAGACATCCATTAATCAAAAGCATTGAGCCTCAAAAATAGTACAAGCTGGGAACAGCCATTACAAGTACTACAAAAAGGAACGAGCAACTATTACAAAAGAGATGAAGAAAAAGCTAGGTCCTAAAAACTACTGCTGTTCGGCGGGAGGGGGATCTTGAGATTGCTCGGCAGGAGGGTCGACAATCATGTCTCGAGCAAGGTCTTCAGCTGCCTTATCCTCCGCCTCTTTAGCAATTTGCTCGTCCGCGGCAGCCGGCTCATCTCCTTGCTCGCCGTCATCAACAATTGGTGGAGGATGAGTGATGGTGATACTGGGGTCGAGTAAATCCAGTTTAACCCCCAGTACAGCCAGATCCGCCAACTGGATTTTTCCGTTGTTCGGCGGAGGATAGTTCTCAAGGAACTCGTTCAAATCTTTGCTCATCTCCTCCACCATGTCCTTATAGTCATAGGCATCGGCCGTACGGATGCTGTCCGCGTAGGCACAAATGTATCCAAGGTTGGAGATGGGGCCGGTACGAGCTTTAACCTCCTCTTCAAGTTGCTCGCGGGTAAAGAGGTTGGTTTCGGACTCCCGGAGACGAGCAACCTCCGCCTCAAGATCAGCAATTTTTTGCTCGGCCGCTGACAGTTTGCTCTTCTCCTCACCAAGCAAGGCCTCTTTGCTCTTCAACTCGGCAGATAAGCCTTGAATGTCTTCAAGGTGCTTTTTCTCGCCGTCAATGTAGAGGGAAAGCTGGTCATTGAGCCGAGCAATCTGGCCATTCAAGTTGTTCGCCAGTTTGTCTTTTTTCTCGGAGAGTTGCCGGGCTGTACTCGCATAGTGACGAGCAGACTCTTCCTGCTCGGCAACTTGGGCGATTGCCCTTTGGGCAGTGACGAGGCCATTGGCAACGAGCATCATCGAGAGATGGAGATTGTCCATTTGCCCCTGTTGGAGGATGGCCTTGTCCAAGGGACGCGTCCAGGCTCGGGCGACCAGCTCCGTTGCCTTGCGAACATGCTCGCCGGGAATCTCCCTTATGTTAACGGGAGTCTTCGAGCAAGCATACTGGTGTACAACACTTGCTCGGCCAGGGTAATCGTCGGCACGATATCTGCAAACAAGAAAGAAATTGATACTTAGAAAAAAAATTAAAAAAAAAGAGATGGAAGTTGTACGGCGAAAGAGAGTAGATACTTACTCGGCAAACTTCCGATCGTCCCATCCAAGGAACGTAAGATCTTCTGGGCCACGGAGTGAGCCTACATCTTTGCTCGCTTTTCCCGACCTTTCCGTGGGCTCCGCAGAAGAGCGCCTGGCGACATCCCCTTCGTGGCGAGCATGACTTTCGCCCACTTTTTCTTTCCCCTTGCCGGTGACATCTCCGGCCAGTGGGGTCCCGTCTGCCTTCTTTAGGCGTTTCCCACCACGAGGTGGGGAGACGGGAGGGGACCGGATTTGGACTGGGGGGGCTGCCTGTCTCGGAACTTTAGCCCCCTCAGGCTTGTTCGACATGGCGAGCACCGCTTGAGGAGGGTCACCTCTCATTTTCTTCCCTCTTGGTGGCCCCATTTCAAGGACCCTTTGCTCAAGAAGAGCGTAGCTTGGGGGAACGGCAACTGTTACTTGCTCGGCTAAAAAAAAAAAGTTAAGTTAAAATTAGACGAGCAAGTTAAACATATTAACGACGAACAAGACTTGAGCAAGGAGTTAGAAATTTTCATACCAGGGGGCACCTCAGCTTGAGCCTCCAAATGATGTGGGTAAGTCAAAAGGCGAGCAGCTTTTTGACACCTTGATCGGCAGAGATAGTCTATAGTTCTATCTGCCTTATTGCGGAGACCGACCAAGCACGAAGTAAACAGGAACTCGGAGTTCAACTCCTCCTCTTTCGAATCCCACTTGGGTAGACGAGGGCCTGCGAACAAACAAAAAAAGTTAAATTAGAACAACTTAGCCCAAAGGTGAGCAAGAAACAAACTTACGTTTCAATTTTCCATAGGCTGCTGGAGAATTTATTCGCCCAGGACCGCCGTGTGGACCAGAAGATGCTCGCCAATCACCCCCAATCCAGAAGAAGTGTTGCTTCCAGTCACGAATCTTGTTCGGCACTTCTTCTACCATTTTCAACCCAGTCCTGGCCTTGAGATAGTGATAGCCTTCTTCTCTCCGGGGGCAACTTGTAATTGTCATCAAGTAGTTGATCTCTTCCGCAGTGATCCGATCAACGTACCCCTCTAAGGCGAACAGGCACATGGAGCCCAAAAGGTTCATCCACCCAATTGGAGTAATTTGGGTGATGGCCAAGTTGGTCGCCTCCAGGAATCGACCAACAACGGGTGGAAGAGGCAACTTTAGTCCGGCAATTAGAGTGTGAATGTTGATCGCCGTACATCCTGGAGGTGGGCGATCAGCTCTTTCCTTTCTCTGAGGAGCCCACATGTGGATATCGTATGGAATCTTATAGTCCTTCCGGATGGAGTCCAGTTCATCTTCGCGAACAACGCTTTTTATCTTGCTCGCCTGATACTCAGTTTTTATCTTATCCATTATTTCCCTCTGGGGGCGGGGAAAGCTGTTCGCATACCTCTCAGCGTATGCTCGCCATTCAAATAATCGAGCAACCCCAGCTGGGATCTCACTTTCCCGCATCCTTGGGGATGGAAAATTGATACCCTCCAAAAACTCGTGAGTGAGCTCGTTAAGGTCTGGATCTTCAGATTCGGCAGAAGACGAAGAACTTTCGTCCCGATTGTTGTTCGCCACAACCGTTAATTCTCTCCCAGATGGGCTCACACCGGTGTCCTCCACAGAGCGAACCACTGAATCCACGTGAAGATCCGACGCCGAGGAAATCTCGAAGGGAGGTTGATCGACGGGGACCGCGACTGGAAAGAGTGGGTCTAAGGTCTCCTCAGTCTTATTGCTCGAGTGCGAAGACATAGAAGAGGAAGAAAAATCCAGGCGGCGGTAGAAAGAGTTGCAGACGGCGGCGCTATCCCGGAGGAGACGATGGCGCTCGAACCCACACGGCGGCGATGGCGTTTTCGAGAGAAAAAGTAAAGAAAAGAAAAGAAATAAGAGGATAACTACCTTGGTTCGAGGATTGGAGGCCAAACACTGGAAGAATAGATGCCGGAGAAGCTTGGAATCGCCGGAGGAAGGAAGGATTCGCCGGAGCACTGTTGCAAGAGGGGGAAAAGTGGGAAAAATTTCAGTTTTCCCACTATTTATACCCCAAACAAAAACGGGGTCCAGGGCATAATTTTCCGAAAGTTCTGGGGCTCAACTGGAAGAAGGCGGGGTAAATTCCGAGCTAAACTAGAAGATGAAGGACCTATAAACAATTATAGGGGCGCGTCGCCTTGGGGCTGCTCGCGCGTGAGCGGCGCGCAATCATTGCGCTGGCGTCATCTTCGTGATCTCCCCAGATCATGGGAAGACGAAACGGTTATTCCAACATTGCTCGTCACAGAGATGCTGTTCGTCCAAATCTTGGCCAAGACGATATCCTAACTACAGTTGCTCGCCACAAAATTACTCGTCTGATGCAACATCTAGTCAGGATAGGGGGCAATTGTTGATAGGCGAACATCATCTAGATATGGAGCGAACAATTATTGAAGTCTAAAACAAAGAAAATCACTATTTGGGCGCATTAACCAACCTGGGAGGTGTATGAAGTGACGAACAACTCTCCCGACGAACAACTAATGGGCGAACAGGTATTGAGGCCCGAGACCAAGAATGAGCCAACTGTGAAGTCATCCATGACGAACAACTTGGTCAAAATATGATACAACAAATAGCCAAGGAGGTGTGTACAAGTGAACAAAGGACAGATCCCAAAGCCAAGTTGAACAAAGCCATAAGGCGAGCAACTTCTAAGGTACAACCTCAAGAGACGAACAACTTTCAGTTGAAGAATCAACAAGATCAATTAAGCCGACCTAGGCGAACAACAATGAGTCCGAGATAAGACCAAAGAAAACTTTGTAACTAAGGATTCAGCTTAGATAAGATCAAAGGGACACATGTCAAGCATGCAGGCTAGGGAGACCAAGAGTCTTAAACACCTCATGCTTGCTAGTCTCTATAAATAGTTGCTCTCCAGCTTATTCATGTAATTTTCGAATTTCAGACTAAAAATACACACAAATACACCCAAACTTACACATATACGAAATAATTTAAATTTCGATCTTCATATTACCCGAATTCATTAACCCAAGCCTCGTTTTACCATTTACGGTGGTAATCAATCACACGTTATTGATTGGTGACGTAAAAACATTAAAACAGCCACTAATCCTTACGATTAGATTCGTTCACCAACAGATACCCGATCACGGAAGACGACATTAACAGTTTACTTGTAACTAAACGTACATTTTCACGACCTAGGTGGAATTGAACAATCCGCCGTGAAAGGTCGATGTGTAAGGCTCAGATTGGTCTGTCTTGACTAAGAGATTGCACTAGCACATTTAGTATGTGTTGAAGAGGTCCTACAGCGAGGATAAATTCTTCTGTTCTGAAAGGTGAAGAATTAGACCTCAGTGTTGTTGATTTCTTAATCTTCGTCACTTAAATAGGACCGTGTGTGCTTAATTGTTACTGCTTTGATTCATGTTGGGTGAGAATCATTGCGACTTCGAACTTTGTGTCTTGGGCAGTAATATTAATCATACGACGGTTGCTAAGATTTAATACGGAGAAACGCGTGCGAGTACGGCTCGTGTGATTAGTCCCCTTGGTGGGCTCAGAAGTTTTATTGTACCAAATCTTGCAAGTGAAGAATTAGTTTCTTCGGTACGAATAATAATGTTGAGCTGTCTTTACTCCAAGGTGAAAGATGTTAATTAATTTAGAGCTATTCAGAAGCTTGATTAATTAATGGACTTGATAATCTTAAACGCGGGAAATAATAACCGGGAGCCCATATTATCGTAATATGGATTAAGATGGATAGTGCAATATTAATTTATTAGTGGTAATAATTAATATTAATGGATTGAATTATATTGGGGCTCAATATTGAAATTCAGAAGTCCATTAGGAGGTCCAATCTTAATTCTCCTTAAGGTCCCTCAAGTAGCCCATTAAGTAGCCCAATAATGATAAAGTGATTAAAATAAAAAGATTATATTATGCTGATTTTTCTTAGTATTTTTCGAAAATAGCTTATATTGGAGAGAAAAGATTTTGTTGATTTTCTTGGAAAGATATTATGGAAGATATGTATTTTTGAAATACAAGAATATCTCATATATTCAAGAAGATCCAAATCTTTGGATCTCTTCATATAGTTTTCGAAAATTACACCCTATAACAAGGTGAGTGAGATTTTTGTGGAATATTTTATTTTGGAGAAAAGAATATATGAGATATATTCAAGATTTCTTAGAGTCTAAGAAAAGATTTTCTCCAAGGCCCAATAACACTTAAATTTTCGGCCACCCCTTGTTATAAATAGGGGATGATTATTTCATCCCCAAGTACATAATTCCATGTGTTGGAAAAATCACGAAGCATAGATATTTTTCTTTTTCCTTAGTTATTAAATTACTTGAAAGCGTCTCCCACCGGCGATCAAGTGAGGTGAAAATGGAAATACTTGAGAAGGCTTTGGGTTGATAGTGCGAGATTACAAGTGTCCCGTATATCCAAAGGCCAATACTACGAGAGGTACGTTAATAACATATTTACTTGTTTAATTCCGCCTAGTTAAATATGTGAAATTAATTTAACATGCATGATGATAATTAGTTGTTGGAATTATTATTTGAATTAATTAGGATTAATTCATGCTAGTAATAATTGTATTTAAATTCGTATTTAAAGTTCATCCCGAATAGTTTCCGGGCACCCCTATTTTCCCAACAACTGGTATCAAAGCCACGGTTTCGGGCTCTGAATTTTAAATTGGAATTTAAATTGTTGAACATTAAATTGAAATTGGATAGTAGAATTGTTAGATCTTTTTTGCAGGTATCCAATTGTCATGGTTTTTAATGTTGTTAATTTCATGCGTGTGAATTAATTTGGTTTTTAATTCGATTCGTTCGAATTCATTTTTCTCGTGAGAAAATCCACGAGTAGATTAGTTGTTTTTATTTTGATTCGATCATTGTAATAGACTAGTCTAGATCTAGTATTTATTTTTTTGTAAAAATAAATTGTAACCGGATCGTGACGAAGAACGAAGAATTAAAAACGGCGTACCCGGACGACGCATACAAGCGTGGCGCGTGTATGGAGGTAAAATCATGCAAGGGGTGAAGAAAACGAGGACGAACGGCGAAAAAACGGCGCACGGGGGTGCACGGCGCACGCCGTGCACAACGGGCGCACGGCGCCGTGCGCACCGCGCGCGCGCGCCTCGGCGAGGGCCTGCAGCGCCTCGGGTGCGCCTCGGGGCTGCGCTTCGACGCGTCTCGGGCATTTTTCCAGCGCTTCTCGGGCCGGGAAGCGCGCGGGTCCACTTCGTGGGCCGACGCGCGCTGTATCTCAGGCCGTGGAATTTTTTCGGTTCGTGTTTTTTTTTCGTGTGATTTTAAACGTCATCCCGAACCCCAAACGATGCTGTTTTTGAAGAAGTGTTGCTGTTCGAGTGTGAGCACGTCGAGACGAACGTCTGAAAGCAACAAGGACGATTTTTCGCATCAAGACGTGAAGAAATTAAACCGTGACAAATTGGATTTGAGTGCTCCAATGTGTTTAATTTTGTTTTGATGGATGTTTTATTTCGTGCACTTATTATTATTTGTTAATATGTGTTTGCATGAATTTAATTGTCCAAGAAAAACCTTACTTTCGAAAATTACTAAGTATGTTTTTATAATCGCAATTTTATTCCGGATATTAAAATTGGATTATTTTGACCTCCATAATTTATTTATTTGTGAAGTTCTTTTGGAATACATTTCCCCCTCGGATCGGCCAAAAGAACGGATTTCACATGAATAAATTCTGAAAGGACGATTGTGGATTATTACTAGTGGCGGTATTGACCCTCACCACGAGTGGCTTGCTCAAAGCGAAATAATAATCCTGTATTTAATTATGGTTATTACTTAGGCATAGGAAATTGATATTAACTTACTCCCCTCGGAGTCCCTGTCAGTTTCTATGTGGTCAAAGTGGGAGCCAACTATTAATTTTGAATTAAGGATTTGTAACTTTTAAGTTTGTAATCCGCTTGAATGTGTTTAAATGTATAGACCACCCATCGTGGCGCATTTAAATTGTTTCGAGATGTTGGCTGATGCATGATTATATTGTTTTAAGGTTTCAATATAATTGATGTGATCAAATTTATGTGATAATTTTGTATTTTTCTAGATATTGATATGAATGTATGTTTTATTCTCAGTTCATCATGTCGCAACCTTTTAATCCACTGTATAGTATACTTAAAGATAATAAACTTGTTGGTGAGAACTATGTTGATTGGAAACGTAATATAAACATGGTCCTTCCTGCGCAAGAACACTATTGGATATTTAGCGTTGACGTACCCAAGAAACCTAATGATAAGTCAAGTAATGGGGAAAAGGCGATATTCGATGATTGGAAGCATTCCAATGAGCACATGAAGCACATCATCTTGACATTTATGTCTGAGGATTTGAGGCGCATTCATGAAGGCATTGAAGCGGCTGTGATATCATGAATAGCCTTGAAGAGATGTTTCAACATTAGAACCCCATGGCGAATCTGTTCACCATTCGTGAGAAGCTCACGAAGGAAATGGTGAAGGGAACACCCGTAAGGGATCATGTTCTCAATTTTAGGCGTGAGTTTGAGAAACTCGAGTTTCTTGGTGCCGGACAAAGTGAAGAAAGTCAAATCGATTCCATACTCCTAAAGCTATCGAGTAGTTTTGATGGGTTCTTTTGGGAATACGTGTTATCTGAACACAAGTTCACTTTGGATACCCTGCTCAAAGCCCTGATAACGGTAGAGTCATACTTGGGGAGTAGGGACGAGGCTTTGGTGATCAAGAGCTTTTTCTCGAAATCTAGGCCAATGAAAGGTGAGATTGAGAAGGAGGTGATTGATCGGAACCAAACCAGTAGACTCACTTTGGGAGGCAAGAAAAGAGCTTTCAAGCCGTACGGCGTGAAGATACCCGGTAAGAGTACGTGCTTCAATTGCGGGGAAAGAGGACATTGGAGGTCTACCTGTTCTAAGCCTAAGAAGACGGTCAAGAAAGGTAAGTCTCATGTTTTAGTCGTTGAAACATATGTTGCGGCGTATGCTGCCCACGTTTGGGTAGTGGATACCGGGGCAACTGATCATATTTGTTTCACTCTTCAGGGGTTCCAGCTAACCCGACGACTTAGCAAGAATGAGATCACCATCACTTTGGGTGATGCTACGAGAGTGGCAGCCGAAGCAGTGGGAGTAGTGCACCTATCTTTTGAAGATAGAGTTTTAATTTTAAGAGATGTTTTATACGTTCCAAACTTTATGAAGAATTTAATTTCGGTTTCTAAGTTGTTTTTTTATGGATATTCAGTTACTTTTAATAAAGTTGTTACTGTTTCTTTTAAGAATGATGTTATCTGTCATGGAACGTTGGTAAACAATCTCTATACGATTAAGTGTGCACACCACTCAAATAATGAATCTAATAACACGTCGATCATTTCGAGCAATAAAAGAAAGCGTTCTTCGAAGATGAACGAAACACTTCTATGGCATCTTAGACTAGGTCATATTAATCTAAAGCGGAGAGAGAGATTGGTGAAAGACGGATCCTTGGAATCGCTCCAAGTCGAGCCGTTTCCAACTTGTGAATCCTGTTTAGAGGGTAAGATGACCAAGAGGGCATTTGGAGCCAAGGGGAATAGAGCCACGGAAGTGTTAGACCTCGTTCATACCGATGTGTGTGGTCCAATGACGATCAAAGCGATAATGGGGTATGAGTATTTCGTTACCTTCATTGACGATTACTCAAGATATGGGTACATTTACCTTATGCGGCATAAGTCTGAAACTTTTGAAAAGTTTAAAGAGTTTAAGGCCGAAGCCGAGAAACATAGGGAAAAGAGTATCAATTTTCTACGATCAGATCGTGGAGGCGAATACCTCAGCGATGAATTCTTGAACTACCTATCGGACGAAGGGATCGTATCCCAGTTGACCGCACCGGGAACCCCTCAACAGAATGGTGTGGCGGAACAAAGGAACCGGACTCTTTTAGAGATGGTCAGATCCATGATGAGTTATTCGGATTTACCCAAGTCATTTTGGGGTAACGCCTTAGAAACGGCGGCTTATATTCTAAACTTGGTGCCATCCAAATCGGTTCCTAAAACCCCAATGGAATTGTGGACCGGGCGCAAGCCTAGTCTAAGACATTTGCGGATTTGGGGTTGTCCAGCATACGTGCTAGACAAGGAAGCCGGTAAGTTGGATCCACGTTCGGAATTAATGCTGTTTATAGGATACCCTGCGGGAACGATAGGGTGTATGTTCTATAGTCCCAAGGATCAAAAGACCGTGATAAGTACACACTTTAAATTCTTGGAGGAAGACTATATGAACAATCGGAAACCTAAAAGTGAAATTACCTTAGAAGAATTGAGAGGTCAAACCTCGATACCAAGTATACAAGATGATGTACCACATGTCACATCTTCACAACCGGAACCCCGTCATAGTGGGAGGGTTCCTAGACAACCCGAGAGATTCATGGGGATAGGAGAATCTTCGGATTTGGTTCTCGGTGTTGAATCAGACCCATGGACGTACGACGAGGCAATCCAAGACAAAGACGCGGAGTCGTGGCAAACCGCAATGGAAGCCGAGATGGGTTCGATAGATCATAATCAAGTGTGGGAGTTGGTCGAGCCACCCAGTGGGGTAGAACCCATTGGATGCAAGTGGGTGTACAAGAGGAAAAGAGGACCGGACGGAAGGGTTGAAACCTTCAAAGCAAGGCTTGTGGCCAAAGGGTATACTCAGAAAGAAGGGATCGATTATGAGGAAACCTTTTTGCCTGTAGCTATGCTTAAGTCCATCCGTATTCTCTTGTCGATCGCTGCGCACCTAGATTACGAGATCTGGCAAATGGATGTCAAGACGGCTTTCCTTAACGGAAGTCTTGACGGGATAGATATCTATATGCAACAGCCCAAAGGTTTCATTGAAAAAGGCCAAGAGAATCTCGTATGCAAGCTCAAGAGATCCATTTATGGACTTAAGCAAGCATCGCATACTTGGAACCAGTGTTTTGATCAAGTGATTAAGTTTTACGGGTTTGATCAAAACGAGTTCGAAAGTTGTGTGTATAAGAAGCGTGACGGAACTGTGGTGGTATTCTTAGTATTATACGTAGACGATATTCTGCTCATTGGAAACAATGTAAAGGTATTGTCAGACGTAAAGGTATGGCTGTCAAAACAATTTGATATGAAGGACTTAGGGGAAGCCGGTCACATCCTTGGGATCAAAATCACTCGCGATCGCAAGAAGAGGATGTTGGGCTTATCGCAAGCTTCATACATTGACACTGTTTTGAAGCGTTTCAGCATGCAAGATTCCAAGAAAGGTTTTGTACCTTTTAGGCACGGAATCCATCTATCGAAAGAAATGAGCCCTAAGACGCAAGCGGAGATAGATGACATGAAAGGTGTTCCGTACGCTTCGGCCGTAGGAAGCCTTATGTATGCAATGTTGTGTACGAGACCGGATATCTGCTTTGCCGTGGGCATGGTGGCAAGATATCAAAGTAATCCCGGGAAAGACCATTGGACTGCCGTAAAGTGCATCTTGAGGTATCTGAAAAGAACTCGGGAGCGGATGCTGATTTACCAGTCAGATAGTCTAGTTCCCGTAGGATACACGGACTCGGATTTCCAATCAGACATAGACTCAAGAAAGTCAACCTCGGGTAGTGTGTTTTGCATGGGAGGAGGAGCCATTTCATGGAGAAGCGTTAAGCAGAAATGCATCGCCGATTCGACCATGGAAGCCGAGTATGTAGCTGCTTGTGAAGCAGCGAAAGAGGCAGTTTGGCTCAAGAACTTCTTAGTGGACTTGGACGTTGTTCCGAATTTGCCCGACAAGATAACTGTCTTTTGTGACAATGCCGGAGCAGTTGCAAATTCAAAGGAACCGAGAGCCCACAAGGCCAGTAAACACATAGAAAGAAAATACCATCTGATACGAGAAATCGTTAAGAGAGGAGATATAGAGGTGGCAAAGATAGCGTCGGGTGACAACGTAGCGGATCCATTCACAAAGGGTCTGCCTCAGAGTACATTCGAGAGACATGTGGATGGAATGGGAGTCAAGACTATTGCCAATCTGCTTTAAGTATAAGTGGGAGGAATTATTAGGTTAGTGTAGGTTGACATGAGATGTCACGTAGAGCTACTACACTAAGACATGCGTGATGTATACTAAAAGCAGACTTTAAGTATAAGTGGGAGATTGCTGGAGTTATACGTGAAAGTATGCTTTTACTTTGTATAACTCGTGTATCAAACACTCGTTTTATGAGAATAATTCTTTTATCACATGTGCTTTAGTTATGATTGAATGTTGAATTTCTATTGCAAACCGTTCAATATATAGTACGTGTTACATAGTAGTTAATGTGGTGATACCCGATCACGGAAGACGACATTAACAGTTTACTTGTAACTAAACGTACATTTTCACGACCTAGGTGGAATTGAACAATCCGCCGTGAAAGGTCGATGTGTAAGGCTCAGATTGGTCTGTCTTGACTAAGAGATTGCACTAGCACATTTAGTATGTGTTGAAGAGGTCCTACAGCGAGGATAAATTCTTCTGTTCTGAAAGGTGAAGAATTTGACCTCAGTGGTTGTTGATTTCTTAATCTTCGTCACTTAAATAGGACCGTGTGTGCTTAATTGTTACTGCTTTGATTCATGTTGGGTGAGAATCATTGCGACTTCGAACTTTGTGTCTTGGGCAGTAATATTAATCATACGACGGTTGCTAAGATTTAATACGGAGAAACGCGTGCGAGTACGGCTCGTGTGATTAGTCCCCTTGGTGGGCTCAGAAGTTTTATTGTACCAAATCTTGCAAGTGAAGAATTAGTTTCTTCGGTACGAATAATAATGTTGAGTTGTCTTTACTCCAAGGTGAAAGATGTTAATTAATTTAGAGCTATTCGGAAGCTTGATTAATTAATGGACTTGATAATCTTAAACGCGGGAAATAATAACCGGGAGCCCATATTATCGTAATATGGATTAAGATGGATAGTGCAATATTAATTTATTAGTGGTAATAATTAATATTAATGGATTGAATTATATTGGGGCTCAATATTGAAATTCAGAAGTCCATTAGGAGGTCCAATCTTAATTCTCCTTAAGGTCCCTCAAGTAGCCCATTAAGTAGCCAAATAATGATAAAGTGATTAAAATAAAAAGATTATATTATGCTGATTTTTCTTAGTATTTTTTGAAAATAGCTTATATTGGAGAGAAAAGATTTTGTTGATTTTCTTGGAAAGATATTATGGAAGATATGTATTTTTTAAATACAAGAATATCTCATATATTCAAGAAGATCCAAATCTTTGGATCTCTTCATATAGTTTTCGAAAATTACACCCTATAACAAGGTGAGTGAGATTTTTGTGGAATATTTTATTTTGGAGAAAAGAATATATGAGATATATTCAAGATTTCTTAGAGTCTAAGAAAAGATTTTCTCCAAGGCCCAATAACACTTAAATTTTCGGCCACCCCTTGTTATAAATAGGGGATGATTATTTCATCCCCAAGTACATAATTCCATGTGTTGGAAAAATCAAGAAGCATAGATATTTTTCTTTTTCCTTAGTTATTAAATTACTTGAAAGCGTCTCCCACCGGCGATCAAGTGAGGTGAAAATGGAAATACTTGAGAAGGCTTTGGGTTGATAGTGCGAGATTACAAGTGTCCCGTATATCCAAAGGCCAATACTACGAGAGGTACGTTAATCACATATTTACTTGTTTAATTCCGCCTAGTTAAATATGTGAAATTAATTTAACATGCATGATGATAATTAGTTGTTGGAATTATTATTTGAATTAATTAGGATTAATTCATGCTAGTAATAATTGTATTTAAATTCGTATTTAAAGTTCATCCCGAATAGTTTCCGGGCACCCCTATTTTTCCAACACAGCATCAGGACCATTTCGTTATTTCATGGTCCTTATTGATTCCTCCACTAGGTGGACATTTGTATGCTTGCTGTCCACCCGCAATCAAGATTTTGCAAAGCTCATTGCGAAGATTATCGAGCTTAGAGCTCAATTCCCGGATTATCCAATTAAATCGATTCGCATGGATAATGCAACTGAGTTTAGCTCGAAGGTCTTTACAGATTACTGTATGGCCCTGAAAATTAAAGTGGAGCATTCAGTCCCCTACGTACATACCCAAAATGGTCTTGCTGAGGCGCTAATAAAACGTATCAAACTTATCGCGAGACCATTGCTTATGAACTCCAAACTACCCACTTCATGCTGAGGACATGCAGTCCTACATGCATCGCACTTAATTCAAATCCGTCCAACGGCATATAATAATCATTCCCCCTACAGTTAGTGCGTGGAAAAGAACCTAGCATTTCCCATCTGCGTATTTTCGGATGTGCGGTATACGTACCAATAACGATACCCAAGTAAACCTATATGGGCCCACAAAGGAAACTCGGTATTTACATCAGATTTGACTCTCCATCCATCGTGAAATACCTCGAGCCTTTGTTCGGAGATCAATTAATGGCCCGGTTCGCTGATTGCACGTTCGATGAAAATTACTTCCCAGCATTAGGGGGAGATCCGAATTCAAAATTGAATGAATGCCGGGAACTTACATGGAACGTAAGTAATCTTCAGTATCTAGATCCACGCACTAATCAATCTGAACTAGAAGTTCAGAAGATCATTAACCTGCAGAACTTAGCAAATAACTTGTCAGACGCGTTCACTGACCATTGAGGTGTGACTAGATCGCACATACCTGCAGTAAATGCTCCCCAAAGGGTTGAGGTCCCAAGCAAAATGAGTACTCATGCCCCCACACGCCAAAAGCGTAAGGGACCCTCAAGAGATAGTAACACACCTAAACGAAAGGCTAGCAAATCTGGTCAGTCGAATGGAAAATCTCTAAAAGTGATCCGTCTAGATAACTCCAAGTCTCTAAGAGACGAGAGTCCTAGTGATGAAGTACGTGCACAAAATATTCCATGCACTAGGACCGTGGAACGACCAGACCCAGATACAATGGGAAATGAGAAAGGTCTGGTTGACGTAAATGTCGAAGTCTCTGTGAACTTCACAGATACGGGAGAAACATACAATAGAAATATTACTGTTGTCGACGACACATTTGCAGCGTCAATAACTCTTTCCATTATAAATGATCTAGATCCTGAATCCAAAACAATCGCAGAGTGCCGGAAGCGCCCCGATTGGGTTAAATGGAAAGAGGCAATTGATGCAGAGCTCGCCTCGCTTAACAAAAGACAAGTATTTGGCTCTATCGTTCATACACCCGCGCGCGCTATCCCTGTAGGATATAAATGGGTATTTGTACGAAAATGAAATGAGAACAATACTATGGAGAGGTATAAAGCGAGGCTGGTAGCACAAGGGTTTTTGCAGAGACCCGAGATTAATTTTGATCAACCCTATTCTCCCGTCATGGACTCAATAACGTTCCGCTACTTGATATCTTTGGCAGTTAAGTTGAATCTCCATATGAGATTAATGGACGTAGTAACCGCGTACTTATACGGATCACTAGATGCCGACATTTATATGAAAATTCCAGATGGATTTGACATTCCTCAGTTAAGGGATGGTGAAAACCACAGCATGTATAGCATACAACTGCGAAAGTCGTTGTATGGCCTAAAGTAATTGGGCCTTATGTGGTACAACCGACTTAGTGAATTCCTTCAGAAGAAGGGATACACGTTCGATAAAATTTTCCCGTGCGTATTCACGAAGAAATCGCAAGACGATTCTTGCATCATATCCGTATATGTTGATGACCTGAACATAATCGGAACATGCAAAGAAATTGAAGAAGCCAGTTCAATCTTGAGAGTTGAATTCGAAATGAAGTTCTTGGGTAAAACCAAGTACTGTCTCGGCTTGCAAATCGAGCACCTCCCAGAAGGAGTCCTTGTTCATCAGTCGACCTACGTAAAGAATGTATTAGAGAGATTTCACATGGATAAATCTCATCCACATAGTACCCCGATGGTTGTCCGATCCCTCGAAGTGGATAAGGACTCATTTAGGCCAAGAGAAGATTCAGAAGAAATTTTGGGATCGGAAGTTCCTTATCTTAACTCTGTTGGAGCTTTGCTCTATCTTGCAAATTGCACCCGGCCGGACATTGCATTTGCTGTCAACTTGCTTGCGAGACATAACGCTTCTCATACGAGGAGACATTGGAATGGTGTTAAGCACGTTCTACGATACCTCCAAGGATACCAAGATCTTGGACTGTTTTATCGTAAGAACCAAGACAAAACCTTAGTAGGTTATGCAGATGCTGGCTATTTGTCTGATCCCCACAACGCCGTATCCCAGACTGGTTATGTTTTTCTCTGTGGTGGAAACACAATCTCATGGAGATCGGTTAAACAATCTATGGTTACCACGTCTTCAAACCACTCAGAGATCATAGCTTTACTTGAAGCCGCACGAGAGTATGTTTGGTTAAGGTCCTTGGTAAAACACATTGGTGACTTGTGTGGTATCGCCAAAGGCGATACACCTCCTACCGTTATATTTGAAGACAACGCTGCTTGCATCGCACAAATGAGTAATGGGTACGTCAAGGGAAACTTGACGAAACATATTTCACCTAAGTTTTTCTACCCATACGAACTCCAGAAGAGTGGCGTGATTACCATTCAAAAGGTGCAATCTAGTAACAATATAACAGATCTGTTTACTAAGTCCTTACCCACGTCTACTTTTGAAAAATACGTTCGTGGTATTGGGATGCAAAGACTTAAAGTGTTGTTGTCTTCAGGGGGAACGGTAACCTCAAAATAAATCTGGAAGATTTAGATCTAGAAGATCGATGACATTCCTCCCTACTTATTATTTGGCCGATCCCTAGCACGTGGAGTTTTTATGACAAGACATTTATGTTATGTCGTAATGTCTAAGGGGGAGTGTTATAAATTTAGAAGATTTAATATTCCAAATCTAGGAGATTTGGTGTGGACATTACTTAAGGACCAAGAAACATATTGGACTTTATCCATTAGACTAGGGTTTTATCATTATAAATATACCTTTGCACTCATAATTGTAAATACTCATACAAAAGAATAATAGTGGAACTCCTGGCTTGGATCGCCCCCAAATGTAGTCGTTTCCGAGTGTCTCTTTATTTACGCACTTATTTACAACAATATGGACTATTTTTTTTGTTTTTGAGTTATGTTTATTTTAGATTTTAAATGACTTCTAAAAGTTGATTTTTATTATTAGGGAATTTTAAAATTTCGATATAGTGTGTGTTTTTATTTTTGATTTTTAAGCGGTGCAAAATTTAATTTTATGTCAAATTAGTGTACAAGTGAGAATGAAGTTGTACTACTATTATTGTTAGATGTGATTGAAATGAATGAATTACGTGAATTATGATTTAACTTTATATTTTTCTTTTTCAACGGGAATCAAATCCAAATCTTTGTTCGGGTATGGACCTTTAGACTCTGACACCATGAAAGAATTGCGCTTTATTTAAAAGTTCAAACTTATAAAAATGTATAAAATTAATTCATTTAATTATTTTTATTACATTATTAATCTTTACTTTTAAGTGTAAATAATTTGAACGAGTACATAATGTACAGGAGACTTTCCAAAGAATTATTGATTTTTAGGAATGCGCAACAATAACATTAAAAAAGAAAAAGAGAAAACGTTACGTTAAATCGAGTTTAGATAAATCCTGTATTTGTCAAAAGAAGTAATATGACACGTGCGGAGAGCTCAACAGCGTCTCCGGATTAAGCTTCACGCCACGCCCCCACCTCCTTCGCTAAACCGCGCCTTTGTTTTCAATTTCTCTGAATTTCTTGGCGCCAACAGCTCCAAATTGAAAATTTTCTTCAAAATTTCCATTTATGGCACGATTTTTACCTTTATAGTAAAATCCCAAGCCGCCATTTTTCTTCAATGGCGGATTTTGATTTTGAAGCTCCATCATTTTCACTAGGGCTCGACTTCGATCTTCAATCGGATACCCCTCGAGTCGACCCAGTTCTCCCACCAGCTAAACGGCCATCGAACACTTCCAACCTCCGGACAATCGAAGAGGACGACGACGATTTCGAATCCCCTGTTAGGGTTTCCAACCCACCTTCGGCTCTGAAAAGGCTCCGCCGTGGGCCCGGCCGGAAAGCGGATTCTGAGGATCCACAGTGCAATGTAGATGATGAGATTGAAGATTTCTCTTCCGATGAAGATTGCCCCAGAGGTATTTGAAAATTCCCTCTTAGTTTTAGTGTTATTTGTTGGTCGTTCAGTTCAGGAAAATAGGGTTAATCTTTTTGTACCCTAAATTAGTTGAATATTTAATAATGGTGCTGTGGGTTTACTGTTGATAGACTTGAGGGATGCTTGGCTTGTTAAGGATTAGGAGTGAGAATGAGATTGATAGAAGAGAGGCAAACCTCAAATTGGAATCAATATATGTTCCAGTGATCATTATATGTTTTCAAGAATGCATTTGTGCCTTTCTCATTCCTTCATCCTGAAATCCACTAATCAATGAACATATGGTGATGTTTATGCAACTACTTTCAATATGGAATGTTTTCCTTTACTTATTGAATACAGGGAAAATAGATAACTTTTTGATGCAAGGATGCTTTGTGAAACCTAGGAATCTGGCTTAATGTAGAACTTTTGAATTAAAAACTTACATTTGCATATTGGTTTTATAGTTCTAGGTTTATGCTGTGATATTAGATCAGACGAGCCAGTTGAGTTTCTAGATATTGAAAAAATTAGATACACTGGATGTCATTTGGTTGTGTTCAAGTTGAATAAATTGATAATACCCTTTGAGCTGTCTTCTTGACGCTAATGGTTTCTTTAAGAATCTGGTTTAATATATGCCATTTTATATATATACAAGGTTGTGTTGTATATGAATTGTATAATTTCTACGACATAGGTTTTTGATACAATTGTCACCTGCAACAACAGCATAATGAGAATAAACTCCATCATTTCTTTCAGTTCTATTGTTATAAGTGATGTAATTTCCATGATTCTATCATAATATTGAAACTATAGCATCCATTGTTTTTGTTACTGGCAATTTTAGAATTGCTATGTTAATTTGATTTTGTGTTAGCAGGTCTTTTGTATTGGTTTCAGAGAATATGTTACAGCAGAATCAACTTGATTTTGTAATGACCTGACATGTGAAAAATATTGTGTGATTTGGACATGGCAGTTCCTATTTGTATCCCCATAAATTATAAGTACATAAAATTCCCACATAAAGGATAGAGTGCGGCACATTTTGAATGTCTATTTGTAGGATGCTTTTTTCGTATATTTTGTAAACATAAGAGTGGCAAGAATTATCCAGTACCTAGAAATATAATGTTTGCACACTAGTAAAATTAATTATGATCCTGACATGAACTGGTTTCTCTTTATACTCGCATTGTTGTCTTGATTTTGTTACCAATTTTTTATATAAATCTATATGCATGTATATACTATATACATATTATATGGATACCCTTATGTTGAATAAATATCATTCAAAATTGAAAGTCATGTCAGCAGCAGCATGCCATTCCTAATATTTTTGAGGGATGTCTTAACATATACTCCCCCGTCCCATAAAACCCTTTACACTATCCTTTTTCATCCGTCCCACAACACCCTTTACACCCCTAAAATAGAAATAACTCCCTCTCACAAAAGTCAATAAAATATCATTATTTTATGCAACCCCACACTCACATACTCATTTTTTCTTAAAAACCGTGCATTCCAAGGTATGAAAGATTCTATGGGACGGAGGGAGTAATATATGTGTCTGCATCATGGGTAGGGCCTTATTGATAAACCAATAGTTAAAATGGCATCTCCATAAAAAACTTTGATGCTTATACTAGAGCATATAGATTTACTTGCATCAGCTTTCTAACTTTTTAGATTATGTTTGGTTGGTTTTTCATTGTTTATCGGTGATATTAATCATTCCAAATTTATTATATATTTTAAAATAACAGGTGGTCTTCAAAGTAGTTCTGTATGTGGTAGTTCGAAGCCATCACTACATGGAAAGAATGCTGTGACTTCAGAATCTGGAAGCCAATGGAAATCAAGAAAGGGTAAAGAAGTTTCAAATGCTTCGGCTTCGGCTTCTGGTGATGTGGAAACAAGAGGCAGCAATGTGAAGTTTCCAAAATCAACTGTAAGCCCTCTTAGATTGTTCCAATTGATTGATTCTGATTCTGACGATCCTTCCATGATTGAAGACACCAGCAAAGAAATGCCTGAAGTAATTTTGTCTTCAAAGGACAAACAATCAGTTTCTAGTAAATATGCAGCTTTGAACAACCAGGCTACCAAAAAAGCATCAATTGGCAAATCTGAAGGCAGAGATTTATGGAATGATTTTTGTACAGAGAAGACTTTCCGCATTCCTACACCTGCTTTTGATGAGGTCTTTGAAGAATATTTCACAAATGCGAAAAATAAGAGTAAACCAGAAATTAACTGTAATGACCCTAGCAATGAGGGGAAATTGGATGAGACTACTCTTCCTCCAGCTCATTGCTACTTTTTCCACAAGGATTCAAGAATTCAGAAACTAGTTCGTCAACGTTTGCCCTACTTCTTTCCCTTGGGAGCAGGGAACAACCAAGAAAGCAGCAAACAAAGTGTTTCGGATATTGACTACATGTAAGTAAAATTATGGTATAATATAATTTTTGGTCTATAAAGTTTACGTTTTTCCAGTTTTGGTCCCTCTTTTTCACTCACTATTGAACTTGATCCTGAAATTACACATTTACTCCCACTTTTGGTCCCACAGTCCGTGGACTGATGGAATCAACTATTTTGGGGTGTTGAATGTAACTATTTGAAAATTATTAATTACACTTAGCACCCCCAAGATAATTACATCTAGCACTGCCAAATAGTTGATTCCATCAGTCAATGGACAGTCAACACTGGTGGGGTCAAATGTGGGAGTAAAAGTGTAGGACCAACCAAAACTGGAAATAAGTAAATTTTATGATCCAAAAATGATAATACAAGATTATTAAGTATTATTATTGTATGCTTTACATGCATGAGTGTGCAATTGAATACGTGCATTTGTCTTCAGGGGCCAATTTGGTCATGAAAACAATACTAGGAAAGCAGATGGGAGTAAAAATATTGAGAAAAGCTCCGCTAGAAGCAAGAAAAGCACTAAGAATTCCAGACCTGGTAGCATATCACAAGATTCAGAAAACTGGGTAAATCCTAAAAGTAGTGCTGGACTTCCAAAAGTTGCTGGCAGCAGAAGGGTGCAAGCAGTTAGCAGTTCTCCTGGTCACTGGTTCATGGGCCCAGATGGGCGAAGAGTAAGTGAAATTGCACATAAATAAGTTGGACTTGGCTATTTTTGATTAGTTTTGTTTTACCCCAAACAAGAATGCTTCAGACAATCCCCAACGCAATTCAGTTTTCTCAATACCAAATTGGACTAATTATATTGTACGATTGTTACATATTGAAATGGTTATATCAATATAATATATCATCTCTTAGAATAAAATATAGTATCACATTGAAAATAATGTTGTGATGTCATTCCTTCTCTTTATTCTACCAAATCACAGTTTCCAGACACCATCTTCAAAACATTGAGACATATCATATATTGCCTATAATTTCTGAAACTTTAATTATAATATAAGGAGTTTTTACGAGAATCTCTGAATGATAGATTATTTGTCAAGACTATTTAGTTTTTCTCCACAGGTTACCTAGCTGTGGAGTATTAGGTCTCCTTCGCGGACTCTTCTTTTTCCGGATGTATTTTAATGAACTCTTTTCTCCAAATTGTGCAATAACCAAACTGCTAAATGTTTTTCAGGTTTATGTGAATAAAAATGGGCAAGAGTTGACAGGTCAAATTGCTTACAGGCATTATAAAAGGGTACTTCCTAATGATATTTATGAGCTTTTCTGGACGTGTTTATTGATAATAGATGTTTGCAAATTGCAATAGCCCTTCTCCTCTTTGACCCCCTAGCTTATCAGTTTAAGGCTGATGTGTTGATCTTTTTTTATCTTTCAGAAAGTCACTTGTCTTTATATATTTGACATTGCATATATTTGATTACAGGAGAGTGGAAAGGGTTTCAAAGGTTCAAAGAAGAAAGCACCTGCTAAGAAGAAAACAGCTGCTAAAAAGAAATGACTCTCTGGCTTTGATGGTTTGTATCTGATGTTGTGATTCTTGTATGCATTCTTGCTTTGATCCTCATTTGGGTGACCTTGATTAAAAAAAAATATATATTGGTGATTTGCCGATGAATAATCTGTATATTGCAATGATTTATCCATCTAACACAGACTACACAACTGTACTTTGCAAAATTTTGAAATACTAGAGCAGAGATGTTCAGAAAACTTTATGCCTTACAACTTACAAGTAGACTTTTACTAATATTCTTTATTAATGCAGAGGGAACTCTTTATTTTGCAGCTTCTCTCGTAAATACTTCCAGTCATCTATGATAATCTGCCATTTATGATAGGATAATCAAGTCTTTGTGCTCTGATATATATGCCATTTGTGGAGACGTTGTACTCATAGGTGCAATTATGGATCATAATATAGGCTGCCTAACTAATGTCGGCACCAGGAAATAGAGCAAACGTCATTTAGAATTATGGTTTCCTTCGGTTCGACTCTTCTTTTGGTCTTTTTTCAGTCTGGTCCGTTTACTGGTTCATCTTGCCCGAGTGAAGCGAGTTTGGTACGGGAAGAACATTTGTCAGTTGATCGGATTTTTGAAATGTGCCATAAGATAAAAGGTATTATGTGAATAATATTGATGATAATTATTATTATAAATAACAATTTACTAATATCTTATAGTTAGACAACCAATATCCCTTTAATTAATACTTTAGTGAAAGTAACTAATATCTTTTAAAGCTGATACTTTTATTAAAAATGATTAATACCATTTAATAAAACAGTTAGTATTTTTTTAAATAAATTTCACCGTGAATGTTCACTCAATGCTTTGCTATGTCATAATTGACCTTGAGCTCGTTTGTAAAACTAAAGACAATTTTTCGTGTAAAGCCCTGAAAAACCCCTGAAAAAAACGTTTTTTTGTCTTTCCCAGTGTTTGGTAGCCCTAATTTCTTTTGTGTGCGGCCCGATAATAAGTTGGGTCCTTTGAACGGTTTTAGGATTTTACTGTAGCTCTTCAGAAGCCACAACGGGTCCCCCCCCCGCGATAAAGTTTCATGGATGTTTTATGGGGTTAAAAATTTTGAAAAACAATTTCTCCTATGTTCAACCCCAATGTTGCACCTCCGCCACGCACTGTCGTGGCCTCCCTCCGCCTCGCAACGCCGCCACGCCCCTCCGCCTCGCAATGCCGCCACGCCCCTCCGCCTCGCAATGCCGCCACGCCCCTCCGCCTCGCACTGCCGCCACCTCCCTCTGCTTCGCACCACCGCCTCCTTCCGCCGCTGCCCCCCTCCGCCTCGCACCGCCACCGCCTCCTTCCGCCTTGCGCCACCGCCCCCGACACCTCGCGCCGCCTCCGTCCCCCTTTTGCCTCGTCGTCGTCTTCTGGTGCGACCACTTAGGTCCTCCACGATCGGCGCATCTCCTGCACCCAACCAATTCGGATCTGGGTCAAGCACTGGTACCAACCTATTTGGGTCATCTTCCGGCGGAGCTCCTACTTCTAGCCTATTTGGATCATCGGCTTCAGGTACGGGCATAACTGCTAGCCCCCTTCTGCCTCGCGTCTCTCTCTCTCCGATTTGTTTGAGTTTTTCAATTTTTTCCTAATTTCTTTTTCAATTGGGGTTCCATAGTGATAAAATTGTGTAATTGATTTCGTGTTGAATTTGATTTTATGTTTCTGTGATTAAGAATAGAGGTTGGTTCTGTAATTGATTTTATTAGAGGTGAATTTGATTCTATGCTTTTCTGATACAGTGACTAAGAAGAGATGTTGAAGAAGATTGATTAACAAAATAGAAATTACAATAATTTTTATTGTTTTCTTGAGAATTGTTTTATCTACTAAACATTAGTTTTTGTTTTTTTAAATGTCTACCAAACACCATAAAATAACCCTTATCTCACCTACCTCCACAAACCATTTCATAAGGCCCGTCTTGGCCTCTTTTCTCATCATGGCTATCAAATGGATTCTAAGTGTTATATAAGCAAGTTGTAAGGTGGATTTAAAATCTAAAACGGATGATCACTCATATCAATAAAAATCTACCAGTAAAATTTCCCTTGACAAAAGCGGATATAGGCAAAACAGATATACTACAACTCACAAAACTAAAAACTCAAAATACAAGGTTGAAAGAGGCTTAGCTCTCCGTCCAAAGAAATCAAATAGAGACAAATTTTGAAATACAACAGAATAGAAACAAACCCGAAAAAATAAAGCCCGAAGTGAAAAGATAATAATAAAATTGAGAAAGGCCCCATAATACAAAGGCCAATAAGGAGGTGAAACAACCCTTCTAATATAAAGCAGGCATAGAAATCAAAATAAGCTGAGAATCAGACCCATATAAACTAAGTTTTAGGAAAATGAAAATACTTGGGAGGCGCTTGGTTAGCAACTTCTCAATGGTAATGAGAATGAAAATTATTTTTCAACTATGTCCCTATAATAAAAATGATATGTTGGGAAAAGACTTGTTACAATTGTTACTCCTTTGCTAGTGTCATGCCCCAATTTTGGAATAAAAGTAGACAACAAATGGTTGTTGGTAGAGGAATGAGGGAGTGATTGAGGAAGAGGATTGATTTTGGAATAAAAGTAGACAACAAATGGTTATTGGTAGAGGAATGAGGGAGTGATTGAGGAAGAGGATTGTAGGAAGATAATAGGGTAATCAAAATGGAGTAGTGATTACCTTATTTAAAAGAGGAAGTAGTGATTTTGTTCTCATTAATCATCATATTTACACTAATTTTCAATCTTATTCTCATTACCATTGAAGAGTTGTTAATCAAGCGCAGTGTTCATGTCTGTATACAAATAGTGTAACAAAAAGTCAGGGCATGTCCCCTTCTAGCTCTAACATGATCGTCTTTGAACCACAACATCAACAACTTGATTTATATCTTTGTTTTAATACTCGATATCCTGCTCAAGAATCGACTAATTTAGGGGATTCATAACCCACCGTCCACTAGCGGGTGGACCTGTATCAAACCAGATTAGAGCTCTAGATAGATTGATCCATTTCAAAAATTAATCACATCTTATGAATTTCAAATCTAACATAAAAAAGGAGCATACTCCTAAGTTTCAAGCCCTGACACTAGACAAACCCTTTGAAGCTAGCACCCTGATTAATATTTTGTAGCTAGCCAATGACTTCACTATTTTCAACATAATGATTAGCATTTTATTGTTAAGAACAATTCAATTAAATACTCACTCCGATTAAAAATAGCTATATTTTAGCATTTGTTGTTGAATTGAGAATAAATACATATTGACAAATATATCCTCATGGTTAATTAAGGTTTAGATAGGGGTATAATGAAAAAATGAAGTGAAAAGATAAGTAAAACATCAAATACTCTAAATAAAATTACTCTTTTGAATTGGAGGGAGTATTCTTCTCTCTTTTATGTACAATTTTACATCCTGCAAATTGTTATATGAAATAACTACGGATATATGATTTGTAGAATAATTCATATTAAAAAAATTCACGGGTCATGGCCGGGCCGGGCCGGGTCGAATTTTGCGACTCTTTCCCCAAAATCTCGCGCAAGTCTAATTTTAGGATTTTCGCTCCCAACTTATGTTACTATATGGGCAAATGCATTTTACTGGAGGGAAAAATGTGTGTTACTATCAGACTAAATGTTATTTTTTCACCAATTTTTATATATTTTTTTACTGAAATAAATATTTTTTACATACAATATAAGGGCAAAAGTTGTGTTAGTATTTATTCAAATATTGATTTTCACAAATATTTATTTATTTTTACAAAAATAGTTATTTTTCCATACAATAACACATGTAAGGTAGGAAAAAGTATATTACTCTAATAACACAAATGTCTCAATCAATGAATAAAGATGTATTTATACAAATGTATAAAAGCACCTTCGTAGGTTGTGTTACCATAAGAACAAATATATATTACTGTTGGAGCAAATGTGTGTTAACTTTAGAGCAAATGTGTGTTAATGTTAGAGTAAATATGTGTTACTGCAAATGTGTGCTACCGTTACAACAAATGTGTATTGATGTTAGAGTAAGTGTGTGTTACTGCAAATGCGGTTACTATTGGAGCAAAGTGTGTTAATGTTGAACAAATATGTGTTAATATTAAATTAAATGTGAGTAGTTGGAGCAAATGTATGTTAATGTATGAAACAATAAAAAATAGATTAAAAGGGATTGGGAATAAATTAAAAAATACATATTTGTTCTAGTAAAAATACATATTTGTCCTTATAGTTACCTTAAAGTACACAATTCTATTTTTTAAGGACGAGTTACATACACTGTGTCTTACAGCAATATACAATTGCTCATATAGTAACACAATTTGAGAGCGAAAATCATGAAATTAATTTTGTGCGGTTTTTTTTTTTTTTTTGAAAATCAGCTTGACCCGCTTAGAATCCGCAAATTTTGACCTAAAACGACCCATGACCCGCAATATTTTAAATATTTGTCTATTTTAAATATATTCTATATGTGGAATATTTCATAAAAGAGTGCCTCCTCCGCATCATATATGACTTCATTAATAATTATCACTACTAAAATTATTGTGATGGAGAATTTCACCAATTTTAGGGGGCGCTTGTTTATCCATTCTTCAATGGTAATGAGAATGCACATTTATTTTCATCTATGCCCTCATGATAAAAATGATATGTTAGAGGAAGAAGTACACCATTGCTAGAGGAAGAGAACAAAATCACTATCTAATTAAGAAGTAGACAACAAATGGTTGTTGGTGGAGGAAGAGGGGAGTGATTGAGGATGATGATTGTAGGAAGAGAATAGGGTAATCAAAATGGAGTAGTGTTTACCTTATTTAAGAGGATAGATAGTGATTTTGTTCTCATGAACCATGCTAATTACACTAATTTTCAATCTCATTCCCATTACCATTGAAGAATTGTTAACCAAGCGCCCCCTATGTGTTCAGGTTGATGATAGTGATTGTGTTTGTTAGTATTAGTCTTGCTTCCTTCGAGTGTTCGAAATATTTTCAAGGTTGAAGGCTCAGACCATAAGACTTTTGGTTTGACGAAGGAGAAGCAGATTACTTGAGTCATAGATAGAAGACTTTAGTAAGGTCAAGTTACTTCCAACAGACAAGTTAGCTTTGAAGGAGCATTAAAATTTGAACACCAAAAGACTTACCAGACTTCTGCCAGATGAGTTCGAAGTCTTCTAGTGAGCTGAAATTAATGGTTTTCTTAATTCAATGCAATAGTTAAAGCGGTTTAACTTATTTCCAATAGAATACGGTTATTGGTCATTGCGAGCTGTGCGATTTTGCTATATATATATATATATATATCATTCCAACTTGAAATAACAATGCGAGAACATGACTTTCAAACTATACTCTGATTAAATTAGAAATATCTGAAACTTTAGATTCTTAACTTCGCTATTCAAGAATCCTTGAGTGAAAGTGAGAATTGAGTGTTGTAATTTATCTCTCATCCCTTGTTAGTGAAGATTCAATCTCTCTGATCCATTTGGACGTAAGTGTTCTCACCGAACCACGTAAAATCTGATATTTATTTCTCGTTATTTTTAATTCTTGTTCATTGCGTTCTCAGTACAAAATTTTCTTGTGACTCTATTTTAACATATATTTTCAAATATACAGATTTGTCTATACCGAAAGCAACCCTATTTAAATAAATAAAATTCCCTAATTTTTTGTACTACTATTACACGTGTGATGTGATATTGCCTAATTTTCCTCTCACGTTTCTACTATTCTATTTACCTAATTTATTTGTAGAAATAATGTTATATATAGATGCAAAGTAATTATCTAATTAATTAACCTTAGTATTTCTCACTCATCTCAACTATTCAAAAAATCATTTCACATTCGTTATTAGTAAGCAATAATTTTATGAGAAAACCCTCGTCAAGCTTCAAAGGTATCGTTTTTCTCTTTTTAATTTTTTGGAATTCCGCTTATTTTCCGAAGTGCAATTTTCCTCTTTCTTGCGATGCTCTCTCGTTGTTACATTGAATCCGTACACATTGATTTGCTGGTTTGGTGTTTGTGTTTGGTTAATTTTTGGGGTTTTGTAAACTGAATTGTTTGCGCGGGTTTTCTGAAGAGTATAAGGTTCGGATACAACAGGTTTTGGTTGGTATATGTATGTAAGTGGGTGCTGGATTAAAATAGCAGATTAAGGTTATTCCAAATTAATTCTTTATGACTATAGTTGGTCAAGTTTCATTATTGCAAACAATGATTAATCTCATATTTGGGATAGTTTCAATACACGTGTGCTGTTTTGCCGTTTCCTTCACAAATTTCTGCTCTGGATTTTGCTTAAACGAGCTATATTTTGTTATAATATTCCCTACTCTATATTTTATTATGTTTTACTCTCGTTTCATTAGTAACTTTTTAAGTGCATTGTCCATTTATTATTTGAGCTTCATTGGAATTAATTTAAATGATCTGGTAGTTGATTTTGGGAGTGTTTGCAATTTGGTAATCACTTATTTTTAAAGTCAGCTGTAGCTTGTGAGAAGTGTTTCTAAGTTAGGAATAGAGTTTGCAAACACCTTCTTAATTGACTTACGCCTCGTCCTACTTGTTAGCGATTTTGTAAATTTGGAAAATTTTCGAACTGCCGAGATCTTATGCTAACTTTTAAATTATGTTTTGTTTGTTACCAATGATTGTGTTGAGAAATTTTCATATTTTATGCTCACTATATTGTATAGTGGTTTCTTTTGATACACTTGAGACTATTTGGATTAACATACTTTGCTGCATTTGTTGCAGCTGTTGAAACTTATTGTGAAGGCAGTGAAAAGTCTCGATGTGTTGTCCCTACTACTATGCCTGCTCTAAGCTACTTGCAGCAAGTTCTTATGTATTATGTAGAGGGCAAATGCTGTATTTACTGAATTCTATATGGGGTGAATAGTTGCTCTGCTGTGGTTTGCTCCCTTCCCATGGAAATACGAGTATCCAGGTGGACCATTTGTCCTTAAATTGCAACTTTTGCGTATTTTGTTATCTTGTCGTTTGTCTTTTTAGTCTAATGCATACGGGCATGTTTAAGAAGAGGTATAATCTGGAGAGTTATGCCAAATTATTCCAATATGATGGATAATTTTGTAGTCTAGTCAGATTTCTATGATGATGTCACAAGAGAGATGTAATTTCCAACTTTTTCCAGTAAATAAAGAAAGAAAAAGAAACCATGACATGTGAATTGCATAAAATCACTATGACTACAACTCTCCAGGAGAAATTTGTCCTTTTCATCTGTTAATATCTAAGAAATGTGATATTGTATTAGTGAGCTAATAAGGCTTTCTTTTGTTGCTTGCATAAGTTCACTACGCCTATACCCTCCAGGAGGAATTTGTTCTTTTCTTCTGTTAATATCTACGCAATGTGATATTTTATCAGTGAGCTAATAAGGATTTTTTTTTTTTTTTTGCTTTAGTTTAGATCTTAGATGCATTATTTCTTTATCTTTTACATGTTAGTGTACTTGAAGTAATGGGAATACATATGTCTTAGTCACCAACTATAAGCCACAGCAAATATAGCTTAATTAGTATCTGTAATTTTCAGAAAAATGGAAAAAGTAAAAAAAAAAAGGACTTACCTGAAGTAGGTTATACGAGATATCGTCACTCCAATTTTCATAAAACGCTATTATCATTAAATACATTTGCTTTTGCCTTGAGATAACAACTCATTAATTTTGAAGCTCTTCACTCACCAACTACATTTGTACCATCTTGTTATTATCATTATCGTGAATAAAACACCTATTTATTTACGCTAGGGTTTTCTCTGCTCAATCGTAGATTTGTGCTTGAAGTCCATCTTGTATAAGTCTTCGGTATCCTCCAAGGTATACAATTTATGAATTTTAATGTAAAATAAGAGCTGTTTATATTCATTAGGTTCATAACTCTCATATCTCAGTTAAATTCTCATGATTTCCCTGCTCAATTGTAATTTTATACATGGATCTATCTTGTAAAGTCTTCGATAATCCTCCAAGTTGTACAATTTATGAACTTACTGCATATAGCATCAATTTATTTACTCTAGGGTTCATGACTCTCATATCTCAGTTGAATTCTCGTGATTTTCTGCCCATATCTGTACTTGAAGGTATATGATTTATGAATTTTACTGTAAATTACATTATGTTTAGTGTCTCTGATCTAGCTTTTCTAAGTAACCTTTTAAAGTTGTTTCTGTTAGGGATCTGACAGATCTGAGTTTCTTTTCTCCATTCGACGTATGTGACAATTGCTATAAGAAATGAAGATTAAAATCTGCACATATATGAGAGGTTCTATTTTTTTTGGAATCTTAAGGTTTTAGTGTATGATATATATGTTTGTTTTAAAGCGCACTATAAAATAAGGGCCTATGCTACTTTATGGCCTTAAGAAAATTGAAAACTTCTGCATCACATTGTTCTGCAAAGGTTCTTGCGTATCCTTTGGGGCATGTTTGTTTCGGGATTCACCTGGACAGGACTAGGACTTTCCGGCCCCCGTCTTATTCTAGTTAGAGATGTAACATTAGTTTTTATATCTCATTCTCTATTCACACCTATAAATACATATAAAATTTATTATTACTTATTCCAATACAATTCACTTTATACAATTTAAAAATATTATTTTTCACTCAATCATTTACTAACATATCATTTTTCTCTTACTCAATTATTACTCACATATCACTTTTCTCTCACTCAATCATTACTCACATATCACTTTTCTCTCAGTCACACTCCCTTTCCTACTTTTCTCTTACACATGATTTGACATAAAGTAAAATCTCAACCTACCAAAATCTCAAAACACACATACTTTTACTATTCATGAAGGACTTTACATCTTGTGGATGTAAAGTCATGACTTCACACGCACACCTAAATACTGAAACAAACAAGCCCTTAGGCTTGTATTTATTTGATACATGAATACCTCAGAAGGAAAAAGAAATCATCCCTTTTTGTTATTTGCTGGTAGCAATCAATGGTTATAAGGTAGACGGTAAATTTGAGTTGTTTGGTTAAAAGCTCTTAAAGTTCTTGTGTGATAAGATGATATACTTGTGTGATATTCTGTTTGAGAATGAACACAATGCTGTGAAACTTTGCTGCCACCCAGAAAGTTGGCCATTCCGTTGTTATGAACTAAAAGTAAATGGTTTTCGCTCTATTACTGTTCTTATAAATTTTTTACCAACAGAACAGAAGTTTTGGAGATGTGCTCTTCATGATGTATTTTTCTCATAAGTTAAGCTTCTCTCTTTCACTAAAAAAATAAAATGTAATGTCCAGAGGCATTTATACTTGAAGTTGCTTTATTTATACGGTTAAATATCATAGTACTCCAGAATTCAAAGATGAGGTGAAATTGATAAGGAAGGCACATATGGGTAGAGTCAATGGATTATTTATAGAAATAAGAGTTCCAAACAGAATTAGCAATTAGAGGCGTGTATTGGTTATAGAGTCTGTAGGATTTTTTTAGACTTTTAAAGTCTGGTGGTATTCAATCTAGATTTTCAAAAGTCTTTAAAAATCCTGAGGTATTCAATACGGATTTTAAAAAGTCTTAAAAAATCTTCAGGTATTCAACAATCTATGGATTTTAATACTCCACGGATTTTCTTAGATTTCCCTTCCAAAATATGAATAGATTTCACTCTTCAAAATCTCTTCTAATAACCAGAGATTTCTACGGATTTTGAAAAGTCTTAAAAAAATCTTTAGGTATTCAACAGTTTATGGACTTTCTTTGATTCTTTTCTATTGGGATGTTAACGGGGCGGAGACGGGGGGTCATTCCCCATCTCCGTCCCTGCAAAATAAATGGGAAATTTTTCCCCCCATCCTCGTCTCGCGGCGATTCCCCGTTCCCCGCCTACTAATTTTTTATCTTATTTTTAAAATATAAAAAAAATATTTAAATTAAAAATTTTAAATATACACAACAATTACTTTAAGTTGGTGTTAAAAAAAATTAATTTAAACAATTTGAAGAACCTCTAATTCTAATATTTTTAATTAACATATATACTAAAGTGAAAATAATATAATTTGGAACTAATAACATAACATTACATAAAAAAATATAATTTTTAATAAATAGTTAATTGAGTAGGAAACTATAAAATATTTATTTGTAATTTACTTTAACATTAAAATTATATATAAATATATTAATTATATAAAAAATAATGCGGCTCTCCACCGGGAAAGAGACGGGGATCCCCCGGGCTAAGAATACTATCCCGGTCCCCTCCTACGGGGCAAAAAAACTCCCCGTCCCTGTTTGCTTTGAGGATTACCCACCCTGCTGTCAAGTCTACTCTTCAAAAAATATAAATAAATTTTACTCTCCAAAATCTCTTCTAACAACCTGAGACTTCTAATGAGGGCGAGGTATAACAGTGATGTAAATGAAGATGAAATAATAATGTATTTTTAAAAAAAAAATAATTTGGATAATTTTTTTTTTATATAGAAGTGTGGCTCATATATATTTGCACCAATGGTTCCAGCGCCGGAGTCTATGTAAATCCATGTAAATCAATAAAAAAAAATGTATTCCACAATCCTGTAAAGTCTATGAAAATCCAAATAAATCAATAAAAAAAGTCAGTCAAACTCTGCATGGAGTCTATAGATTTTCTAAATCCACAGACTTTTTAAAGTCCAAAAAAATCTGATAGAATCCCAATTGAATACACCCCTCTTAGATTGGCTGAAGTTGGGATGTAATTTAGCATAATATATGGGCAGTAGTTAGCATAAGTTATTTCTACCTTATGTGCTCTTTATAAACAGAGGTTTCCATAGGATGGTTAGACCAGAAAGGGATTACTCTACATTTTAATTCTTCGCACATGTTTCATATCCTGTTGGGGATGCTTTTCATTCCTACAGTTTATCTTCCAATTTTATAAAAATCTTCTTCCTTGTTCCTTTCTCTAACAGAAATCCTTTTCTTTTCTATAATGTGATTCAGTCCCTCTTATCATGTTCCTATGTGTGGGGAAGTTGTGCTAGTATTACAAAAAGGGAAAATAGTTTTTTTTAGTCCTGTAAGTTAATCCATATTTACTAATTGAGCATAGACTTGTAACTTTCAATTTTTTACATCCGGTGGACACTAACATGGCTAAGTCTAATTGGTCAACTGGATGTTTCACCTCTTACAACCGGTCACCATGCCAAATGTCAAAAAATTGAAAGTTAGAGGACGTATAAAACCATTTTACATAATTAAATATTCATGACCCGGGTGATGCGGACTATGTCAAATCATTACATTCATGCCCCTGTTCATTCAATGTTAGCAGCTTCTTGATATTTTTGTCTTTACCTATCATTGATTACTAAAGGACTCGTATTTTGCCTTGCAGACTTCATCATAATCTCGTAAAATGTATTCTGTTACCCAAGGTGACAGTTCTGAGCCATCAGTCCAGCCAGCAAAGCGGAAGCGTGGTCGTCCACGTAAAGATGCAAGCCTGAAGTCCCCTGAAGCTGCCCCTTCTGTTGGAGTGAAACAACACCGTCGTCCAAGAATCAGGGGACCTGAACCTACACTGGGGCAGGCAATAACTGGTGTTGTCGAGGCAGAATTTGACACTGGTTATCTTATCTCTGTCAAAGTTGGTAACTCAATACTGAGGGGCGTTGTTTTCAAGCCTGGACACTGTGTTCCCGTTGCAGCAGAAGATGTGGCCCCAAATCTTCCAATGATCCGAAGAAAAAAGCTCCGTAAAAACCGGAAAACTGATGCTCAAAGAGCTTCAAAGGGCAAATATGATCCACCGGAAACGGTTGTTAATCCAAACGGGGATGCAGATTTGGAGATGCTTGAACCTTTGTCCATTTCACCCCCAGTGCAGTCTGCCCAGATTTTTGTCGATGAGATTGCAGCACAAAATGAAGGGACCACTGAGCTGTTACAGGTTAGCAAAGTCAAAGTGTCAAGTCATATTAGCATTAAGGATAATTATGAAAACTGCCTCTTGAGGTTTGTATTTTTCATACAAACGCCCCCTTATCGATTTGTTAGGAAACAAACTTCCATGTTGTTTTATCTTTTAAGTGATTAGATTAAACCTCGGGGTTCTTTTTGTAAATATTCTTAATATCAGATTAAGAGTAAATTTTCTTTAGTCCCATTACTTGTCTACTGTCCAATTTTGGTCCCAATTTTTTTAACTATTTTGAGTTAGTCCTGTTATTAAAGATATTATCCAATTATGGCCCCCTAATCTCTGGAAAATTGTAAACAATGTTGGTTTATGTCACATAAGTATTCAATTTGAGGTCAAACTTGGACAGTATGGGCCAAATTGGACTTTGCTGACATAAAACCACAATGTCTTCAATTCCCCGGTTATTTTGGGCCTAAATTTGACAATTATTTTTTATATTAAGACTAAATTGAAATAGTTAGACCAAAATTAGACAGTAAACAAATGAGACCAAAAAAACCTCCTCTTAAATATTTGTATTTTTCTTACAAGCGCCCCCTCGGTGGAAACAAAATTTCGTTGTGTTTTTTTAGTAATTAGATTATACCTCGAGGCTGTTAGTGCAATTATCCTTAATATCAGTTACAATACAATTTAGATAGTTGTTTGCCATGCCATTTAAGTTGAATGCTTGTATCCTTGGCCTTACAGGAAGATGTGCACGAGGGTGAAGTGCATACTTGTGAAGAATCAGCTTCTGTGAATCAAGTGGAGTTCGAAGAGATGGTGCCAACCGAATCTGATGGTAAGAACGAAAGCATCGTCCCATGATGGTTAGATGTGCACCATATCCTGTGATCTCCCCTCAAACTATTTTTTTTTTTTGAAGGAACCCCTTCAATTACCAGATTTCTTGAGGATTTACATGAATATATTATCATGAGGAACAGACAATTTTCTGTTTGTCTATTTATCTTTCTGTGATAAAGACTACAATTGACATATCTAATTATTCATTCTGCGTTATTCCTGTCATCCTTCCCTTGTTCTTTCGTCTCTTTTGTTGAGTAGCTTTGTTTCTGAGCTTCTCGTGCAAAATATATGCAACTTTCCTCATAAAATTCCTGAGTATCAGATGATGTGTATCATTTGGTAGGAAAGTAGAAAGGGGTATGGTTTAAGCGATCGCTGTTTCGCTAATTACTATTACTATGAAACTAATAACAATGCAAGGGATGTTCAACACTACAAAGAAAATGAACTTCATTCTGTTATTATAAAATATATTTTGTCATTAAAGCTTTTTACTAGAGAAGTAATAATGACAAGTCATGACAAAATTGTTGTCATTAAAGACCAATTTCTTGTAGTGTGACTTGTTCTAAACAACAAATCTATAATTATATAAGGTAAAAATTTGTTTGGAACCGTTTTATAGTATGAGACAATACAAATTATGAAAATGCTCCAATATACCCATTTTCAATTTCTAAAAATTTATTTTACCCACGCCCATAACAAAAAATCTTTTATACCCATTTTATAGTATAAGACCTAAATACCCTTATAAAATCTATAAATATATAATACAAAGACTTCTTCCTTAATTAGATTTTGGAGGGAGATTTTTGTGGCCCTTGATCAATCTCTTCTCATTTAATCGTCACCGTTCATTTTTATTGTTTAATATATATGGTATATTGGAATATGATTTGTTCTTAATTTGCTTCTAATTAGGAACTGTTTCTATTTGTTCCCCTATTTATACTGCTGGATCATTAGTTTCTCGACCATTGTATTCGGTTTTGATTTTTTGTACTCTCTCAAAATGTATAGTGAGGTATTTCTAATTGAATAGTTTCATCCTCAACTTTGCAGTAATTATATTCATATTAGATTGTTTTTCCCTATATTTAAATATGTATCGTTCCTTTGTAATAGATAAAGTAGACTTCAAAAAGATATTTTGTTAGTTGGTATTTTTTTTTTAGTAAGGGTGGTATATATTTCGTTGAATTTGTAATTATTGTATATTTGGTTGAAGTTTTATCTGAGTTTTGAAGAATTATACGAATATTTAAAGACTTCATCGGAGATTTGAAGATATAAGGTTTCAACAGATGATATGAAGATCTATAATTTGAAGGTATTATACATACATATATATATGTATTTCATGTATTTTTCCATTCACTTTTGAATCACTAAAACAGGTGTGTTTTTTAGTTTTTTTTTTTTTTAACCAAATTGGTAAAATCGTCATTTCAACTTGCAGAAGCATTATTTGGACCGCTTTGCTAAAAACGATCCAATTTTATAATATATAATTATGCAGGCATTAAATAGCATATTTGTTGTTGCTTATTCTTCTTTCTAATAATGATCACATATTGCATGCTTTTACATTCATTTGTTTTCTTTTTGGTCTCCTTAACTCGGCCAATTACCAAACATAATGTTATTAACGATCACACAATTAAATGGGGCATCCATCATGATCAGCGAGAAAACCGTCCACAAAATAATGTTGGGGTGGTTGTTAATTCAATATTTATTAATACCATTAAGAATATATTAATTGGAATACATTTATTGTATTTACCATGTAAATAGTGCAAGATATGAAGAATTAGAAAGATTTACAAATATAAATGAAGGATTTAAAGATTTGATATAAAAAAATTAGTGTTAGTCAAACTTGATATTCTTTAAAATCGTCTTTTATCAGTATTGTACATTAATTAATTTCCTAATAATTTGGTTTTTAAATTAAAATTAGTTGCACAATTTAGGCATATTCTATGTAATTTATCAAATCAATGCATTTAGAATAATTATCAATTTATAAATGATTTCTATAATTAAGTATTAAACGTGTAGCATTATAAATAATGCACTGTTTAGAATAATTATAAATTTATAAATAATTTCTATAATTAAGTTATAAACATATAATATTTTAATTATAAACGATTAAGTTTTATCCAACATGTTAAAATATTAAATATAAATGACTAAATTTTGACGTCTCAATAATTTTATGTCTATGTTGCAAATTCCCAATTAGAAAATATCATATAAACCTTAACTTATAGAAGAATCTACATTTTACATTATCTTATCATTATATTCACATTTGACTTTGGATGATGATATTCGTCATGGTTAATTATATTTTCAGTAATTATGTATTGTGAGCCTCACAAATAAAAATATCTGAATAGTAGTAATGAATAATTATTGTATGCGAAATATATATTAAAAATGAATAATTATTCCTGTTATGAATCCAAATTTATCTGTGAAACGGTTTAAATGCATATCATTGGTCAAATCAATACTCCTTTAGTCACCACTAATTTATAAATTGATTCTTTAATTATGTTATAAATTTAAAATTTTAAAATTATAAATAAATATCTAGCAATTTCAATTAATAATTATTCTATATTTAGCAATTTGCAAATCTATAGTAGATATATTCCAATTAAAATTTATTGACAAAGAGTATTAATTATTTCGTGAAAACAAACTAATATTATTTAGTATAGACAACTCATATCTTTCAGTGAAAACAAAGTAATATTCTTTAGTGCAAACAACTAAGACCCTTCAACGATTCATGTATGAACAAATTTCACTCTACATACTCAAATTTATAAAATATGTTGTGATTCAAGCAGGACGGTCCAATATAGAAAGTGTGCAAATTTAAGTGGGACGGAAGGAGTAATATTTATAGATGATTTAACCATTTCGTATACCACTAATTATATATATTTAAATCTTCTATTTTTGGAAAATATATAATTAGGAGATTTAAGGAACTTAGTTGACTCAATTCAAGTAATGAGATAATTGAATATATATATATATTAGGGTGTACCCACGCGAATTTCGCGTACTGAAAAAAAAATATTATTTTTATTTTCTGTAGACATTTAATATAAGAGCATTTTTGTCTAATTTTTTTGGGATATATACAATAAATTATGGGGTTTGTTTAGTTGTGGCCCGTGCCCTTCACTAAACCCTATAGGTATATCCTACAAACTAAATAATTAAAAAAAATCAAAATTCACATAAATTAATAATAATTATGGAATAACATTACTTAGACTAATAATTTAATAATAATCAATTTCCATTTCAATATTGAATAATTTATAAATTAATCAACATTATTAGTTATTAGGAGTATACGGTAAGAAATTAATTTATATAAGAAACAATACAAAATTTGAAATAAACTTTAACGTTACAATACCTGTTCATCGATCAAAATGAGTTGCAAGTAGAACTTATCTCTATTAAAATCATTAACAATATGTCCAACTTTTTCAATCCTAACTTTAACGGTCAATTTTGGCTCTCACTCTTGATATTAGAAATCAGAGAAAATTGAGGTGTCATACTCTTGAAATCTAAAATGAGATTTAAATTACAACAATTAAACCATCATAATTATTCAGATAAAAATATATGGTATAGTTAAATATATTATTTTTTCACATGAAGAATATTTAAACTGAACGATGTAGAGCATAAATCAACAATCACAATTACATTCATATTGATATTGATATTTAAATCTAATCAATTTGTGAGCACTTAAAATGACGAATTTAATTATAAAATAAATATACTAATAACAATAAATATATAACTAACCAACAATTGATGGGAGAAATCTCAGCAAAAGAGTGGAACAAATGAAATTTTGATGTGAAAAAATGAAATACAATATGCTCTTATTTATAATAAAAAAATGCAGTATTATATCTTGTCCATAATAAGAATATATCACATAAGAATATTCTTTGGAATATATAACTATATACCTTTTATTTTAGGAAAAAATAATCGAACATTATATTATACTATATATACTAACTCAAACTTAGAAATGATAAATTTAGATTCATTCAAGAAGTAAATCATATTTAATTACATTAAGGTTTGGAAAAAATATGATTTATAATAAATTCCAAAAATAACCAAATAAGAAAATGGAAAAAAAATATTTATTTGCATTAATTATGCAGATATAAATTAATGGTTTAGATTTAATGATATAGAACGAAGGGTCGAGATTAAAAGTTTAACCAACTTTTAATGAGAGCGCAGTATTTCAAAATGGAGAGATTTGAGACATGCCACATCAGCCTAAGAATAAGGTGGTGTTGACACATCATCTTGGAGATGTTTAAAAATATATTATTATAATATATATATATATATATATATATATATATATATATATATTCACTAATTAAGTTTGGAAGGTTGACTATCTTACCATATATATTCATTATGGAAAATTATGAATAATGCTGGAACTTTTTTTAATTTGTATATACTCTTAAAACTTATGTATTGATAATGTGGGTAGCCTGAGTTTTTATTATATATATATTAGTTGTTTCGATAATTGATATTAGTTATTTTCATTATCAATTTTGAAGGGTATTAATTATGTTATAATAATATCATTAATCACATAATGTCTTCTCTATGCATATATTTTATTCAATCTATGACCGATTATTATGATTAACATAAACACTATGAAATTTTATGTTTTAATATATGTAGAAAAATCTACAATGACATCAATTTAGAATTTAGGGGAGTAACCATTTAGCATGTTATAAATCCATTAGTTTATGCAGCCCAAACATAATCATAGTTTTTTTTTTTTTTTATCATAGTTAAAGTTAAGTCATATAATTTTCTTTTCCTAAGTTTATTGAATTTCTAGAGGTTATTATATTCTTAATTTTTATTTTATGGTGATAAGTATATTGTGAAAAATTATCAAATTTATATAATCATAAGTATTTTATCTTTTTTTACAGATTATAACGTATAATTACTCAGTTCTTTCCACTATATATAACCCGGAGATAAAAAAATATCTAAAATATAAGAATTGAGACAAATCTTAAAATATGTATTATGTTCGTTATTTGGATATGTGCTAACAAATTTAGTACGATTAATGGTGTCTTATGTTGAAAGCCTCATAACTAAAACCACCAACAACCTTGAAAAGAATCCAAAGACATTAAGATATTCAATATATATTGTGATTGGTTCTAATCATATATAGAATACTATTTTTTCATGAAATAGTTTATTTTATTTTCAAAGAAAATGATTGTATATTTGTTTGGATAGAATGTAAACATACTTGCATTTTAGTGATATGATATTTAAAAATCACAAGAACCTTATTCAGTTGTTTAGATTTTCAAAAAAATTCCAAGTGTTAGCTACGAATAGAAGAATTTTTCTTTCGTTCTGTGTCATCTGCAATATATCAACAACTTCTCACTTTTTTTGTAGGTAAATTTTCTGCATGTCTTTGTTCAAAGCACGAGGTGTAAAATGACATTTTCATAAGAGGTCTCAATTTTTAATCGCAAACTTTCAATATTGTGTTTCAATCTTCATATAATAACTTAGATGCACTTAAGTTCTTATTTCAAAGATTTAAATTTTCACCAAAAGTCACTACATTGAATTTTTTTCACAAATTTGTTTGTTTGATATTGAAATACCACTAGCAATTAGAATAAGATACACACAATCCATCAATTTATTAGGTCTCTCGAAATTTATTATATGGTAGCAATATGAATATATAAATATGCGGGCTACTTTATTCATGCCAACAATAGTAAAATCTTTAAAACTTAGGTTAATTTTGGTTGATGTCATCACCTTTGAAACTTTTTATGTATACTTCAAATTTTAATTATTTTTTGGTAAAGAAATTTAGGATCATAACTTAGTGGGAGTGTAAAAATGAAGACAATAATGTTTCAGACTGGCAAAATAAGGATAATAACATTTTGGGCTGTTAAGGACTATAACTTCTAAAATTGGTAAATTGGGGCCAAATTAATCTGAATCAACCCATATATGGTCGTAATTCATTCTGAATCCAAGTCACAACGGTTGAATTAGCCAGATTTAGGTATAAGTCTTCAATGTGCCATTTTTAAAATTTATTATCCTCAATTTGCCGACCTAAAGTTACGTTCCTCATTTTGTCAACCCCCATAAGTTATTGTCCTTAAATGTGAACCTGAAAGATCTATATGTTGAGTTTACTTTTCCCTATTAACTTAATTCACATTCAGTTTCAAAAAAAATTACCATTAATTTCCCTATTAATATTGAGAAGATCGATATATATTGAAGCTTCACCGAAGATTCTTTAATTGGTAAAGTATAATTTTCCCAGTGTAAAATTATGAAATTTTATGATTGAAGTAGATGAGTTGATGGAAAAGAAAGTACATGATTATTATGTACAATGAAGCACAAGTACAATACTTATAATTTATAGGTTCTTAAATAATTGATATTTAAGTATTTTACTAGATAGATTTAATTATAAATTAATAAAATTAATATTTTTTATTTTTTGGTGGTTTGAGCTAATGGGCATAACAAAACATCACTTCTACCAAATATTGTTCACAATTGGAATGCTTAACCATATCCATGATACAAACATCGTCACAAACACATATTATCTCCATTTTTGCCCTTGGGATTTTGTAAAATATATTTTAAAAGTATATCTCGTGAATTGTCAAAATTTGTAATGATTGTATTTTACTTATCAAAATCAAAAGTTGTGATTTGTTGTAATTTACGAAAAGGTGGTGAATTCATCTGCAATTAAGCATAATTATTAATACTCCCTCCTTCCCATTTCAGACTGCCTTCTTCAAACGATCCATTTTTTATTTTGTTCTTTTCTGCCCCTTTCATAATTAACCAACTTTTATTTACCATAATGCCTCTAATTTTTTCTTTTTTTACATCTTTTATATACCACAATGACAAAGTATAGAGTGAAAATGGTTCATACATAAACCATCGAAGGGTATTAGTTGTTTTCATTAAAGGGTAGTAGTTGTTTTAACTGGTATAAATTATTTATTGAAAAAAAACTAAGACTCTTCAGTGATAGTCTCAGTAAAAATAACTAATACTCTTTAGTGAAACAACTAATACCCTTCAGTGATTCATGTATGAACCAATTTCACTCTATACATACTCTACCACAATGTCACTAAAAAGTAATTTTATCACTACACATATTAATAAACAACTCAAACATAAAAATTTGTGTAAAAAACAAAGAGACCATTAAAAATGATGGTATTTAGAGCGAATGTTAATCTTTAGCCAAGAAACAAGTTCAAATTTAAATGATGGTCCTAAGGACCCGAATGGTAGAGTTTTAAATATTATAGATATCTTTTTATTTTTATTTTATATAATGTTGTCATTAATCTAATAAGTAAGTTCATTATACTACACAAATATATTTCCTTTTGAGTGTGTAAAAAAGTATGTGAAGATCTATATTTTTTATTTTCAGTCATCATTGATATTTCTCACTAACCTTTCCTTTTCATTAATATATGTTTTTCACATAAAACAATAAATATTTGCACAATAACAATATATCATATCATCTATGGATGACAACGGGGCGGGTTTGGGATGGGTTTAGCCAATCCCAGGATGTCTTTCACTATCGTGTTACAAATATTTTAATTGGGTGATTTTTATTATGATATGATGTACATATTTTGTTATGTTTGTCTTAAATCATTCTGAAAATGATTTTGAGTGTTTGGTTGTCGTTATTATTGTATGTATTTTTTTAGAGTTTAATATTAATATTGACTTTATTATTATGTAACTATTCTAAAAATAAACAAGTATATTTTTTTATTAAATGTCAAAAAAAGGTAATTATTAATTTCCAATCAAATTAAATATCAAATTCTTTATATATAAATTTATTATATGGCACAACTATTTCCATCTATAATTTTACTAAGTCTACCCTCATCTAATTTCACACGTCTCTAGCGTATATTACTTACACCTATAACCCTAAAAATATTCATACACAAATATCATTCATTTTTAATACAACCACTAAACGTACCCACCAACCCACTCACCCTACCTCTGTAATCTAGCGATTAAAAGAATAATTAGCGTCTTTGCACACAAGTGATTATTAAACATAGAGACTGAGAATTTTAGTGTGAAATAAACCAACAAAACAAGATAATTAATTGGTATGGATTATTATTTTTAATAATAATGTTAAAAATAAATTATTTTGTGGTTTTTTTTATTACTTTTTATGTTTGAATAGGGATGAAAAATGCTAATGGACCATGTATTAGATTAGAATCTAATGATTAATTCATATTATTAGATCATAAAGGCTCATATTACAAATATTTTGTGTTATGTTCTTATTGAAACATTAAAAAAAAAAATCATACGTTGTAATGACAGTAATCCGTATAAAATTGTGTTTATAATTGGTTTGATTTGATTATCGTTTTTTAATTATTTGTATAGATTCATCTCATTATTTTAACCAATAAAATTAATTTTTACAAATATTCAATAAGACATAAACTAATATTATGTGTTTGATCTTGACATTTATTTAGTTTTCTTCTTAAAAAAAGGTATTATTTAAAAAAAATATTATATTGTAGATTATTGTTTAAAGTGTTTTAAGTATAGCTTAAAATTGCATGAGATTGTCTCTTGGAACTAGATAATACAAATTTAAATACACCTACATTGAAATGTTAGTGTGGTAGGTCCAATTTATATCCTATCTCAGAGGTAAATTTTATATGAAGATGGTTAATTATAAACTTATCATGAAATTATTTTAAAGTATTGAATGTTATAAATAAAATATAAAAAATTTAATGAGAAGTAACATTAATTTGAGTCCAAGAAAAAATTTAATTATATATATATTTTTTTAAATTTGTATATTTTTAGTTTTATAATTAAAATGTGTTCATTATTATAGTTTAAACAATGTAACAAATTCCGGCCGTGCGAAGCACGGGATTTACTATCACTAGTGGGTATAAAAGAGTTAAAAACTTAAATTGAGGCCCACCTCCTCCCTCATACCCACCCCACCCCACCCCACCCCACTAAACCCTAAAGACATAAAAAAAAGAGAGGGAATATCTCTCAACTCAATACTAAACATTATGCTATTTTACTTTTTTCGATTATTTTGTATTTTTAAATTAATATTTTTATATAATAAAATTAATTAATTAATCACTGATTCGGTACCCGAGTGATAAGAATTTTAAATTTATAATTAAATTTTTATGAAGGCATTTCAATAGGAAATTAAAATTTTTGATTTAATTTTGATGTGGGTAATGCTCTAGTGTTGATTAAATTTGTTTGAATATTAATTAATTTGCATTAAAATTAGTTTATATATTGTAATATTCATCAATGCGCACTATACACTGAAAAATTTAGATTAAAATTTGATTTTCAGTGTAATTTAACCACACATTTCAATATAATCATATCATACTTTTCAGTATAAACGGCCTCAACTGTTGAGTGAATATAATATACACTAACGACCCGTTTGGTAGGGGTTATTAATGAGTGTTAGATACACTAACACCCCTAATATGATGTTTGGTAGGTTATATGTGTAAACACCTCGGCCCTTTAAATAGTGAAGGCCCGGTTTCCATTAAACTTAATTCATATGATAGTGGATCTGTTCTATTTACCTTTGAAAAATGAATACATATACTTCTTATGGCTTATGCCTTCTGTGTTATAATTTTCACACCAAGGCACTAAAAACCAGATTTAATGGTTAGTTAACTCTTTTGTATATAAAGTTGTCGACGTGAGGGATGAAGATGAGAGGAGTTGGAGAAGAAGGAAATGAACAACAAAAAAGTGGTAAAATTATAAAACGTGGCAATGTGCAGAGGGTATAGATGACAATTACAAATTTATCAGTCAAGTTAAAAAGGTTTAGCAAATGATATACCAAATGAAAGATATACGAGTAAAACTTGTCAAATTAATCATTATTTACACTATCCTTACTAATCACATACCACCAAGCAAACGAGGCCTAAATGTACAAGAGTTACTCATATGCATAATGTATGTATAATATGTACAACAATTGGATATATATATCCCTCCAGCCGCCAAATTTTGTTTTTCCTCTAATAACTAGTGTTGTGTAGATCGTGCTTTATGAAAGTCGTATTTATTCAAAATTATTAATGTAATAGAGTGTACCCACGCGAATTTCGCGTACTGAAAAAATATATTATATTTATTTTCCGTAGACATTTAATATAAGAGTATTTTTGTTTAAAAAATTTCGAGGTATATACAATAAATTATGGGGTTTGTTTAGCTGTGTCCCGTGCCCTTCACTAAACTCTATAGGTATATCCTACAAACTAAATAATTAAAAAAAATAAATCAAAATCCACATAAATTAATAACAATTATGGAATAACATTACTTAGACTAATAATTTAATAATAATCAATTTCCATTTCAATATTGAATAATTTATAAATTAATCAACATTATTAGTTATTGGGAGTATACGGTAAGAAATTAATTTATATAAGAAACAATACAAAATTTGAAATAAACTTTAAAGTTACAAATACCCGTTCATCGATCAAAATGAGTTCCAAGTAGAACTTGTCTCTATTAAAATCATTAAAAAATATTGTCCAACTTTTTCAATCCTAACTTTAACGGTCAATTTTTGGCTCTCACTCTTGATATTAGAAATCAGAGAAAATTGAGGTGTCATACTCTTGAAATCTAAAATGAGATTTAAATTACAACAATTAAACCATCATAATTATTCAGATAAAAATACATGGTATAGTTAAATTTATTATTTGTGCACATGAAGAATATTTAAACTGAACGATGTAGAGCACTTAAAATTTATTATTTGTGCACATGAAGAATATTTAAATCTAATCAAATTGTGAGCACTTAAAATGATAAATTTAATTATAAAATAAATATACTAATAGAAATAGATATATAACTAACCAACAATTGATGAGAGAAATCTCAGCAAAAGAGTGGAACAAATGAAACTTTGATGTGAAAAAATGAAATACAATATGCTCTTATTTATAATAAAAAAAATGCATGCAATATTATATCTTGTCCATAATAAGAACATATCACATAAGAATATTCTTTGGAATATATAACTATATACCTTTTATTTTAGGAAAAAATAATCGAACATTATATTATACTATATATACTAACTCAAACTTAGAAATGATAAATTTAGATTCATTCAATAAGTAGATCATATTTAATTACATTAAGGTTTGAAAAAAATATGATTTATAATAAATTCTAAAAATAACTAAATAAGAAAATGGAAAAAATATCTATTTGCATTAATAATGCAGATATAAATTAATGGTTTAGATTTAATGATATAGTAAAGTTTAATCAACTTTTAATGAGAGCGCAGTATTTCAAAATGGAGAGATTTGAGACATACCACATCAACCTAAGAATAAGGTGGTGTTGACACATCATCTTGGAGAGGTTTGAGAATATATTATTATAAGATACATTTATATCTTTTATTCTACATTTTACTGACAAGACAATGTTTATGCACACTGATTTAAAAAAATATAATTTAATATGTATATTTTTTAGTTATACATAACTATCTTAGTCAAATTATCGTTTGGATTAAAGTGATACACATTAAAATCATTTAAAAACATAACTCCAACTGCTCATTACTAAGCGAAAATAATTTTACCCTTTAAAACTAACCACTTCCACGCATCTTTTATTTACATCTTACTGAATTATAATTTTCAACATAACCTCAACTTTGCACCTCCTAATACTAATTAACAGTTGTGTCCAGCTATATACCCCTCCAACATAAGGAGATACACCTTCACACTATATAATAAATATAAATTCTAATACACCTCTTCACACTAAGAAGTAAGAAACAACTCACCACCACTTTTCTGAACATGATTAACGTCTTCCACCGTGTTGCAGCGTTCAAGGTGTTGCCTCCACAGGCTCATCGAAATTTATTGTGTTCTTCAATCACAACATTTGAATAGTGATTGCTTGTTCAATTAAAATTAGGGAATACCTATTTACTTTTCGATTATGTTGTGGAACATTAAAAAAAAATAGTCAACATCCGCACCGTCTTGAACTTCACCGAAATTGTTGAGGAGTTTGGGAAAATGGTACACATGGGTTGAGGAAATAGTACGCAGGGGTTGGGGGAATTGGAGGGGTTTGGCAGTTTGGGGGATGGGGAATTGGAGGAGGAAAAGAAGATGGGAGGGGGGAGATGGGCGGCAGGGTAGGGGATTGTTGCGGCCTGATTGGGGAATTAAAGGAGGAAAAGAAGATGGGGGTGGGGGAATCAAGGGTGCGGCGTGGGGTGGGCAGGTTAGGCAGGGACTGAGTCTTAGGCTTGGTGTATAAAAATTAATCTATTTTTGTGAGAAGAATAAAATAGGTAGATTATAATATAAAGAGTATGTATAGAGTGAAATTGGTTTATATATGAATCACCGAAGAATATTAGTTATTTTCACTGAAGAGTATTAGTTGTTTTCACTGAAGAGTATTAGTTGTTTTTACTGAAGAGTATTACTGGTTTACACTGAAGAGTCTTAGTTCATTTTCACTGACCAATTAAGTCACTTTAATGTAAATCAGTAATACTCTTCAGTAAATTCAACTAATACTCTTCAATGAAAATAACTAATACATTTCAGCGATTTATGTATAAACCAATTTCACTCTATACTTTGTCTAATATAAATAGGTGTATTTTAAAATATCGGAGGGGTATATATCCTGACCCTTAACAATTTTTATTTTTTTAGGGAATGAGTATTAGATACCACCAAGGATGTTAGGACACATTTTTTTACAATCAATATTTAAAAATCAACATTACAAATAAAAATATACTAATAAAATTTACATTAATGAAAAAAAACTTGTACACATAATAATTTAGAAAAAATCACAATTATTTACTAAACAAATTAAGGTACATACACTAGTTTAAATTAAATAAAGCATCCATTCAAATAACATGAATTACATTACTTAAAAAATGTCATTATACAACTCTACATTTCGAAAAACATCTCGAAATACTACATTCAACATTATCATTATGACACAACAATATCTTCAACCCCACTCGATTGGTAATACGTAAAATTGCAACATAAAGCTGACCATTGCTAAATACTAACTTTTTAAGAAATTCTCAAACATGGAAAGACGATTGATCTTAAGTTTTTTTTTAATGACATAACATACAAAATGATCAATGAGAATTTTTGGCATGTAAACTTGAAGTGTAACCTCGGATCAGAAGGAGTCATTGTCAATCTAGGTATTAAAGCTAGTTTATCAACGCTGCTACCAATAAGAACCTTAGCTTCAATTACTTTATAACACAACCTAGTAATAACCAACCTCTATATAATATGATCATCAACAACAAAAAATTTGATAAAAAATAATCAATTACATAATATATTAAGATAAATAATAATTTGAATCACTATAATTTGTAAATTACTACAATTTCTAATATTTGAGTTTAATAGGACGATGTATACAAAATTTTACCACAAACTATAATTGAATACATATATTATTTATACATTATTAGGAATACAATATCTAAGTATAAAAAATATAAACCAAACACGATAATATTTTTTAAATAATGCATTAATATTAGAATACTTTGAATTTAAAAGGCACGAGCCTAAAATTGTTGATTGTAACTAGTTTGTAGTAATAAAAAATCCAGTAAATAAGTCCAAATTTTTTCTTGAGTCGAATTGAGTGGCACACAATTTGCAAGGTTTGTTTCCATACCCAAATTTAATCTATTAACTGTTTGAAAATAAAGAGTTTGAGAGAAACCCAAAGAAAGAAACAATTAGTGGTTATACTGCTAGTTTTGGAATTTCAAATGTACTACTCTGCTCTCGGGGTAATCGATATTCCTTATCAAGATCCAGATGCTCCACAAGCTGAACAAACTGCTTCTGCTGATCCTGCCTCTAATGTTTCTCCAAATGTTGGCAACATGTCTGCCAACATTCCTCGAGATGCTTACACTCCTAACTATATTGCTCAAAAGATTGATACATTGCAGAGGTCCATCACTAACATGCAAAGTCTTATTGAAGACATGAAAGCCCAAACGAACTTTTGGGAAGAGTTGCTTTATATTCCAACAGGGGGAGTAGGTCCTGATGTTAGTGGTGTTGATCCAGCTGATCTAGTTGATGAGCACAGGATTGAAGTTAGTCCTAGTGGAGTTGTGCTTGAGGAGATGACAGAAGGTGTTCCAGTCCAAGTTTCAGTTCTAAACCTAGTCCTAGATCTAGTTTATCCTAATCCAGTTCAAAATCCTGATCCAATTGTTCCTATTGAAGAAGATCCACATGTGCAAGATCTCTATGGAGATCTTTGAAGATAGAGAAAGCGAGAGAGCTTGTAGATAGATGGAGAATGAAGAAAGGGGGAGTTCGTGCAAATTCAGGAAGATGCATCTAGTTTACTGATTATCAGTTCAATCCTCTCCTTTACTTCACCATATTAAATCCTTGTTGTATTAAGATCTGATTTGTGTACTTGTTAATTTTGTTTAGTTGTTTTTCGAATGGTTGCTCTGAACAATTAGATTGCTAGGTTGATTTCTTCTGGTTCTATATTTTGCTCTGAACAATAGTTTGTTGGTTAAGTTAGTTTAATTTCTGCATTTGGCCTAAGCACCACGTTTTTGTGCTTAGAAGAACATAGTTTAATTTTTCTTATTATTGGTTATTACTTTGATTTGGTTTAAGCAATGAAATGTCATTAAGTTGTATTCATATTTAACACATATTACTGTAAGTTGTCAATATCGGGTGTGTTGTAGTAGAAAGACCATATTGAGGGAGATTGTTGATCTTAGCCCAATGTTGTACAAAATGTTACAATATAATCGGCAACATCAGAATTTGTTATTTCTCCTAACATTAACTCTGAATGTTTCAATGTTGTTCTCAATGTCTAAACATGCAGGTTGACGACTTGGAAGTTACTAGTTAGATGGTTGACCGATAAAAAAAAAAAAAAACTAAGTTAGACGGTTGCAGATGTAGAGTAAGATTGAGGATAAGCATGGGCGGTTACAAAGATTATGAAGTTTAGTGGAGGACGATTCTACATCATGGAAAACCATGATTATTCCTTGTGTGCATGCTAATTTCGCTGCCTATACATTTCGGTAAACTAAACGAGACTATCCTATTACCTACTTAGCGTAGTTACCGTATAGTTCGGTTGTCTTCACTTTTACGTTGGTTGAATGTTCTAAACATTCTTCTCAACATATGTATTCTCTATAATGTTGTGTTAGGTCTGAGGGTAGGTTAGTTTCACACGTATAGGGAGTATCTTTTGATGATATGCATTGTATACTTCACCTTGTGTTTAGACCTAAAGTTTAGATTTTGTTTTATTATTTGTACCACTACTCGTTATAGTGAAGTTTTGCCATGAGACGCTCATTGACTATTTATAGTCTATGAAAAGTTTTGAATTCTATTTGCAATATGTTTTTCAAGTCTTCCGCTGTATATATTGTTTTTTTATGACATTATTAGCAACACCTTGAAAAAACACTCACACACTCGCTTCAATAAATACTTGGACACGATTTTAAGAAAAAATGAATAAAATAAATAAACTAATAATATTGTGGGGCCCATTATGAATAAAGTAGAGCGTGTAGATAAAGCGATTGTTGACTTTCAAGGTACATACACACTTTTAGTAGACGTCTAAATAAGATAAATAGACACAATTTTAATGAATGAGATGAGTATATCATTCCATATATTACATCTTTTGAAAATATAATTTTGAACTATAAAACTCACATTCCCTTTAGATACTATCACCATGCATATAAAAATATTACTTCTATATATATTACACAAAATCTTCTATAAACAAGTTTTATAATATGAATTTATATCATTATATATATATATTTTAATACCATTAAATTTATAAACTGAAATCACAATATAAAATATTATAATATCAGTAAATACATATAATGATATCAATATCATACTATAAATAAATTTCACGGGAGTCCTATTCTATACATTATCTACGTATAACTTTAAACTAGAAAACTATACTAGTTCCATTTATACACATAATCCCCTTAATGAAAAATATTATATAAACCAATTTTACTGTAGAACTTATTCAAAAAATACTTCCTCTGTCCCGAATCTTTCTTCACATTTACTATTTTCACGTGTTTTAACAAAAGAGTTTTTTACTAGTATTTGAAATGACAGAATAATTTTTAAGACACTTTATAGTAGAAGAGAAATAGATCTATCATACAACTTTTTAAAAGTCACTTTATCATTTCAAATATTAATAAACTCGCTTGCTAAAATACGAAAGAAAAAGATGGTGTGATGAAAATCTTGGAGCATAAGAATTACTCCCTCCGTCCCAAACTCAAGTTCCTGTTTACTGTTTGCACGGTTATTAAGAAAAGAATTGTTTATTAGTATTTAAAGTGATAAAGTGATGATAAAGTGATAAAGTAGATGTTTTGGTTATTAGTGTATGGAGAATATAATATTAAAAAGTATTGTTACTTTTTTGCCAAAAGTAGATGTAGCAAATGAGTATGGAACGGACCTTTTTGGCAATGTAGCAAACGAATTTGGGACGGAGGGAGTATTAATTATTTTATTAAATCATACTCCCTCCGTCCCACTATAAGTTTCCTACTTTCCTTTTTTGGATGTCCCACTATAAGTTTCCTCTTCCATAAAAAGCAAAAAGCAACACTCCATATATTAATAAACAAATAATACTTTCTTAAACAACTACTCTTTACTTTTTTACAACTCCCCATTACTTTATACAAAAGTCAAACATATGACCAACCATATATTAATAAACAATACACTTTTTTAAACAAAACAAAAAGAAACAATAAACTTATACCGGGACAGAGTGAGTATTAATTATTTTCACTATAAAAGAGTTGCAAACGAATTTCACCGCAAACAAATTTCACAATTATTCACATTATTACTCTCAATTTTCAACTAGTTGGCCTGATTCTTAGTGGACAAAAAGCTTTATTAATTGGGGAAACCCCCTACTAGTGAATCAATCAATGAATACACGGACTATCATACAATATGATTCTTGAGAAACTTTTTACACAATATTCCCAAATAATTTGGACCAATAATTGTCCGACAATGATCTGAAATTTATTGATATTAAAATGTTTTCACAAATCTTCATTAAACTTGAACAATGAAATTCCAAGAACAAATCTAAATCAATAGATTACAAATTCACTATTTTAATAAAATTCATTGCGAAATCAAATATTACAACCCAAACAGAGTTCAATGAAATTATACCCATGGTTCATGATATCTAATCTATGAATAAAGGGGGCAATTCTCCATCCGACCAAAAATGGAATAGGAATTGGCATGCAAATTAAAGAATCCTGGCCCAGAACTGAACCTCATTGCAATAGAAACAAAATCCACCTATAACATCTATAAAACCTTTCACACCTCTAGAAGAACAACAGAACTATGAACACAGTTTAACAAATATCCTCAAATTACAAAGTTCAAACGCCTCTCATTTCTAATAACACGTTCATAAACCAGAGAAACATGAAGAAACAAAAGGAAATGAACTTGTATGGGCTTGAAAAGAGAAACAAACTATATGTCAAAATTTTCTCTGAGAAAATGAAGAACCTGATGGGTTGCCTGTATGGTAAGTATGATCTTCAAGCTAGTTTGGAGCTTATGAAGCCATTAGTGCCTGGAACTGCAATTTGTCGTAATACGGGGAACACGGGCTGTGATATGGGAATGGAACTTGGGACTACAAATGATGGTGGTGCATTTGCCATAATCGGAGGATTCATGCACAACTGCAGGGCCTGAGCCGAAGCATTTCCTGTAAAAAAAGATGGAGAATATTTGCATTAATGGATAATTGGAGAGAGAGTGACGGAGATTAAACGATATGTGTAGTAGGGTATATATGTATTTGTAGGGTAAGATGTATTGGGAATTTAAACATAGGATAAGCACAACTTATAGCTCACAGCAAGATACCTTGGTGCTTGGAAAGATGCACCTGATGAGGAGTTAACATAGGTCGTGAAGCTGCTGCAGGGAACCCTGCTGCAGTCTGTACAACATCCTAAAATAAACATATGAAAGCAAAGTAATCAGTGAAATGCATGACATCTATTATTAAGCATAACCCAGCAAGAAAACTACCCCTCTAGAAAATAAAGGAAATTAAAAAGAGAAGTTAAATATTTAGAAACAAGTAGATATTAGTCTGGCATCTTACACTAGAGAAGGGATGCATGCAAACGAGAGGCCCAACTCTCCCAAACATAACCTGAGAAAATCAATTAATTGTAAGATGATCATTACAAAACCATTGATGCACTAATACAAGAGGATGGATCTTAATAATCATTTAGCATACATTTTGTGGATTTGGCTGTACATAGGTATGTCCCGTTGAAAAATTCTGATATTGTCCAGTATATCTAACAGGTTGTGTCCGGTTCACCACTTGCCCAATAATCTGCACACCGAGAGTGGCATTGATAAATAAACGCATATGTGGCAATCAGCTATTTTAAGCTTCACGTTCTTGAGGGAACATAGAGTTGAGAACCATAAGAGGAAAAAAAAAAAAATGGGAAGCAACACTTACTTGCTGTGCATATGGTGCATCATTTCCACCACGTCCAAAAGCAACGTTGTTGTATGGTACAAACTTAACAGGCACAGAAGAACGAGCAAAAGAACTTCCATTGACTTCTTCTTGTGTAGTTGCCATTGGGTAGGTGCCTGTCATGTAAGAATCACTTGATCCATTTGGCAACGCAGGAGGAGTCACCGTTCTATGAGGCGGCATTGATGGAGAAAACATTTTAGCTCCAGGATTGAGCTTAGATTCCTAGGAGAAAAATTGGGTCATTAAACTTGTAAACTAAATGGCTAGTTTGGATGCATGCAAAACATAGGAATGAGTTTTTCCACATTGAATAGCTAAAAGCTTTTGTCCATTAAAGCACTTGATCCACATTAACAATATAAAAGAAAGACATCATGCAAATAAAAATGAGGGACTCTTGTGTGAGACAGTCTCATACATGAGACAAAGCTCCTTATTAAGTATTTGGGTCATACTCTCCTGGATTGAAGCTCCACAAGCTCATGGGTTATAAATAGTATAGTAAATGGCATCCGTCTCATATAGGAGACCGTCTCATACAATTTTTTTGTCAATAAAAATAGTTTGTGCTACAGTTCTATCATAAACAATTTTGAAATCATACAAATACCCAGTATCCAAAATACCTTTGTTGTTCTCTTAACACTTGAAGCTTTCGAAGGTACCAATATATATGGATTCGATGACGCACTAAGGCAGGATTCTGATTTAACATTGATAATGGGAGTCGAAGAAACAGTAACATGTGGAGGAGTTGCAACAGTACATGCAGTCACATCTGAGGTAGCTCTCTCTTGATCTTGGCTCACAAGAGAATCAGAACCAAATGATACTCCACGAGGTTCTTGGTGCATGGTATCATCTGGAATATTTAGAACAGACAGTTGATTGAGTTTCACAACTAATAATGTTGTGTAGAGGAATTAAATATATCTAAATTATTTTTATATTTGTTCATCAATCACCAATGCCTTTGGTGCCTCAATGGTTAACTTATCTATGTTGGGTGTCAATTAATATATATTGTGAGAACGCAAGTAAAACTTCTATAAAGAGATTGAACAAGAATAAGGGTTAACTGTTCATAAAGACACTAAATAGTGAAAGAAATGCAAATAAAATCTATACTCCTCACAACAAAGTTTGAGCTTTGTCAACAGGCTTTTCACTTGCGTCTATCTTAACCAAACAATATGCAAGTGGTCATAATCCCAACAGGTAGATAATTTACATAAAACGCTAGTTTACTGTTTTAAATGTTACACATTCTTTTCTCTTATACTGTTATACTACACCCTTCACTTGAGTCACTCCTTACAAAGAATCCGACAACAGAAAAGACAGTTCAAAAGTTTATAAGCTGCCTATTCTTGACAAATAATGACTTGCATGCTTGGTGTCACTGAGTGTAGTGCTTCTAGATGAAAACCAGAAGGGCATGCACACACCAACAAAATAAATATTATATGCAAGTTTGTTTCCAAATGACAAATTCCATATTATTGTCTTCCATAATTTCCATGTGGTGTGAAGCTCAGACTCTTCATTTCGGAAGAGGTATACCCATGTTTATAGAATACAACACGAATCCTGGGTCCTCATATGTGTGGATCCTTATCTTTTAAATATCTTATCTTGAACTAAAGGGAAATGAAGTACTGCAATTTTACATTATTTTAGCAATTTAAATGTTATAATTTGATTAATCATTTTTAACTTAAAATTATATATATGAAATATTTACATTTGTTTTATGTGTATGTATGTGTCACCACAACCATACACAAGTTATGGATCCTGTTTCATCCAAATCTGCATATCCTGGATTATAAAAGATAAAAAAGTCAGAATCCTAGATATAAACACACACCACACATTTGCACCCAGTCCAAGCAACATTGTCCATGTTAGGATATATTTCCACTGGTTTTTGACTGAAACCTAAACATGTCGATTGTTTTTAATGTTGTACATAAGAGTCGAGAATTAAACTGAAAATGTGTTAGGTTGATTTCAATAAGAGAGATATGGGTTTCTAATAATAATATGTTCTGATTAAGATCAAAAAATAATTTCTTCTAAAAGATTCCTATATCTTTATTAGCAAACTAATTAGGCTCCACAAATTAAGTTGTCAAATCCCAGGATCAGGTACCACAACAGTATTTAATAAATGAAAAGTAAATTAATTCCAAATTATGAGAGGGATCAAGAAGAAAACTTACTACTTGGACTTGCACCTTGCACTTCTTTGCTCTGCCAAAGACAACATGAAAATTCATCAAAAAAATAACTAAAGAAGGACAAAAATTATGGGCTGATAATATTTAATAACATACTGTCTCCTTGTCTTGAATGTCAAGGTTATTCTGCAATTCACTCTTTGAGTCATCTTGAACACATCTGTCAACAGTAATTGCAAGATGTAAGTGAATTACAAGTTCTACTTTTAGCGAAAAATGCAAACAAAAAAAGGAAAGGAAAGAAGAAACTAGTGGAAACAACAATATTGTTGTGGAATGTAGAAAGTAGGAAAACAACACCGATAAACACAATTGCAATGAAAAAACAAAAAGAACAGCTAAGTTCACTAGTAGATATGTGTTGATGTTGATGACTTGATGTCTACTCAATCTTATTTATATCATTTGAGGGAAAGCATGTCAATGGAATGGCAAAAACAAATTTATGAATAGCATAGTCAAATGGAATGCACAAAAGAAATAGTTGATAACTAGGGGAACAAATTAAAGGTACTCCTCCCTCCATTTCACATTGTAGTTTTAGAAAAGAACATACAATCTGACATATTTGCCCTCAATCCAATTAAGGGTGAAGGAACTAAAGCTGTGAGGGAAAACTATACTCTTCATTAGATAAGAGATCTTTTAGGGAAAACATAAGGGGGTAAATTAGGAAGAAATGTAGAGAAATGGCTAAAACAACAAATAGTTTGAAACAAAATTTAACTTCTAAAACAGACAATTAATATGGAACCTAGGGAGCAATTGTCAATACAAAGAATTATTTACCTTCCATTAGTAGAAACATTATGTGGTTCTTTTATCTGCATCAACAAAATAATGAAAAAACTAAATGAATACAATGACCCCAAAATCCAAATAAAGGTGCAGAAGAAATACAAGTGGCTCATAATTAAGAAAAAACTAAATACATGAAATAATAAAAAAAATCAGTTTCGTTTTATGTTATCAGGTCTATAAGCTATTGTTCATTAAAATGTTCACCTGTACAGCATTCATTGCAGCTGATCTCTCAATAGAATCTTTCGAATAGTTGTCCAGGTTGCTTGCTGCCTTCATTGTTGTACTACACGGAGAATTATTCTCTTTTTTGACTGACAATCTGCAGGTAGATAATAAATAGGAACTTTACCATAATACAGAAATCAACTTGTGATTTTAAGATTGTAAAGGGATCAAAAGGCAAACTTTCTGAAACTTTATGATGTCACCACCCCCCACCTCAAATAAAAAAGGACTCAGTTTTGTTTTTCCAGTTTGGAGTAAAAATACCCTAGAAGACTCTTCCTGATACCAAAATCTGCCTATCAAGTGCTAAGAAAGCAGCATTTGAACCATAGAATAGGACTATCATGTCAAGTTCTTTTAACGAATCAATTCAAATATTCTAGTAATCTTACCTTGATTGACTTTTGTGTTTTTTGTTCCATCTAGACTTATTAGGTTTTACTGCTTCAACATCCTTGTCCAGGCATTCATTATAACCTGAAGCAGCCTGAATGCCATCCTCCCCTACATATCCTGTTATTCCATCTTCAGTAATTCCGTTAGAAGGAAGTAGAACTCCCTGAAATTAGGCTAACTTTTATTAGTTCTAAAAGGTGTTGTAGAATTTCAACCAAAAGGTAAATTGGGGTTAAAGAACTTAGAAAGCACAAGCAACCTGCCTTAACAACAACTTGGACAAGATCTTCTGATCGAACTACAAGAGTCTCTACCAGAGTTCCAATCAATACATTTGCATCTCGGTTCCCCTTCTTGTTCATCCTTGCTTTCTTCAACACAATTGCTAAACCAAATACAAATCAACCAAATTATAAATGGTACTGTCCACCCAAAGTTACATATTTTACATGTAGTTCTGAGCTATTGCTTAAATCATATTTCCAGGAATGAATCATCATCTAATAAAAAAGCAAATGGTTCAATGCTCCAAATTCAAGATACCTTTTCAAAATGTAATAAGAAGTTAGTAACTCAAATACAACTAAAAGAAAGAAAGAAATCAAAGATCAATCTAGATTTGAAGATGCATATCCATCACCAACCATAAGGGCAACTATAATTTATCGCGCAAAACATAACCCCTAGAAGATTTGAAACCATAAGGAAAAAACCCTTAACGCATTCAACGAGAAATTTGAACAAAAAGCTAAAGAAAAGCAGACGATAGAATCGAAGAATACCATAGTCCTCGTCGACAGAGGCGGTGTGGAAGATTCCAGAATAAATGGAGCCATCTTTAGCGTGAACATCCACAGGCATCCCAATGATGCACATCATGGTGAATAATAGGGCATCGCCGACGGCAACTGATGCGGCGGCGGCCGCCGCTTTGGCGGCGTCGTTTCTATTTTTCGATTCCTCCCTCAATTCTCCCTTTCTACAGGCCATTTGTTATATCGGCGTTGCTCTACCAATGTATCGAATAATTGGAAACACAATTCTGCGATTGAATGTTTGAATGAGTGAGTTTGATAAACTTGGAGGGACTGCGGAGATCTGAGAGTTAAGAGTTGTTGCTATAGGCTATAGCTTCTTCGATTTGAAATAGTATATTACGAGAGAGAGAAGAGAACAATGTTTATGTGCCTTTTGCGGGTATTTCCAGCATCATATTCCCTTTGATTTTTTAATTTTAATTTTCTTTAATTTCTCTCCATTTTGAGGGTTTGTGTTTGTTTTCCAGTTTTGCCCTATATGAATCATCTGGAATATTCTCTTCCCATGCCATTGTTCCTTTTCTTTTCTTGTATTTGATGGAGGGATTTGGATCTAAATTCACCTTTTAATTTTAATTTAATTAACTTTTTTTTTAAATATCTAGTAAAATAATATCATTTGAAATTCATATATTTTCAATCCATTCATTTTTAAATTATTTGTATTTTAAATTACTCAATTCAAAATTATTTTTTCCTTGATTGTGGGAGTACTCGGGCGACAATCGAGCAATTTGAGCCAGAAGCACTTCTAGCACTACAAATACGAATTAAAATTAAGGTCTAATTTGTAATATCCTGACCCAAATTATTAAGTTATATGATTAATATTATATTCATGCATTCTATGTTTTGTTTTCGAAAAGAGGACTGCATGTTTTAATTCTTGATTTTCGGACGATGAATGAGCAAACCGGACCGGGAGCACTTCTAGCACTTAAGTATGTATCAAACTAAGATGATCAAAATAAAAAAAAATGAATAAAACACAAATTCAAATAGACATTCTCTATGTCCAAAAATCGCTTATAATTATCGTTAAAACCGTATTCCAAAACACTAGGGCTATCAAAATGATAGCCCCAATTAGCACATGTGTCTAGCCAACAAGGGGAGGAACTTCCTAACCAAACAAATTCTTACACCCATCAACTTTAATTATTTTCATAAGTAATTATTTCATTTTCTTTGTTCTGCTCCCCACTCCTCCCTCTATAAATACCCCCCTTCCTCCAAGTCTTCTTCATTCATTCATCCATATTTCATCAATTTTCATCCTCATTTCTTGCAAGCAAGAAAAGAAGAAACAACTCCCTCCCCCTCCTCTCTATCTCACGGCACATGTATACAAGGGAGCATAAATATTTTCTTCTCTCATTTCTCACCATAAGAAGGTGTCTAACCCTAATCCCAAGCTTCCACCATCTTTCTTAAAGGACTTCAAGAGCTAACAAAGTCCCCTTGGCTAAGAAGAAAGCCCCAAAAGGTTGAAAACAACTCTATAAATTTGTGTTTAGATGAATATGTGAGCATGCTCTAGTATTTTGTTTAGAAAATCATGATGCTTAGTTTTAATATTCTTTTGGATGTTTAAATACATTTTAGATGAAGCCTTGTTTAATGAATACGTGATTATGGAATATGTTATGGCATGATAAGAGTAGAAATGAAATATATAGATGTATGTACATAGCTGGAAGCATGAGTTTTGACTTTCTATATGTTATGGACAATTACTTTCTCTAGTACTTTGATATTTTGTGAAAATTGTTTACATATTTGGAAACTAGGTTGAATTGGCTTTCATTTTCCACTGGTCTCGTGTCAATAGGCTATGAAATTTTAGAAAAAGTGTGACAATCTGCTACCTTTTCTAGGTTAGTGAAACTTTTGGTAATTATTGACTAGAGTTTGATTTTATAAAAATTATATTAAAATAGAACATGTTATTAGCTATCTTTACGAAAAGATTCTTTTCGGGATTTTAGGACTAGTTTAAATAGTTTTACCGAAATAGTTTTATTGACGACGCGTTACTGGAAACTTTTTGGAAACCTTAAAAAGTTTTTGTACCATTTTGAAAACGAACCCAAAATTATATTTTTCGACACACCAAATGCCTAAGAACTATTTTTATAAATGTTCTACACTTAGAATTTTAGCTATGTACAAATTTCATAATTTTTGGATTTGTTTAAGTATTTCTAAAAAATACCCAAAGTTGGAAGTAGTGACTTAGAAGAGTAAACTGCTCAACTTTGAACTTGTTACATTGAACATTGAAATATTTTCCTTGTTTAAATGGTTCATACTTGTTATGCATGTTAGGATAAAGACTTAGAACACGTTAGTATCATGTGAATAAGAGTTTAATAGCAAGTGACATGCCTAAAGTTATTAATCTTGGAATTTGGAATTATGTGAATATGTGTTGTCTAGTGCAAATAATTGTTAAATATAAGATTTGTGGAACTTGTACTAAAGAAATGAAAATCTTAGGGCCGGCTTGGTTAGCAACTCTTCAATGGTAATGAGAATGAGATTGAAAATTAGTGTAATTATGATGATTAATGAGAACAAAATCACCACCTCCTCTCTTAAATAAGGTAATCACTACTCCGTTTTGATTACCATATTCTCTTCCTACAATCATTCCCCCATTCCTCTACCAACAACCATTTGTTGTCCACTACTATTCCAAAATTGAGGCATGACACTAGCAATTGGAGTCACAATTGTAAAAAATCTTCCCCCAACATATCATTTTTATTATGGAGGCATAGATGGAAAATAATTTTAATTCCCATTACCATTGAGGAGTTGCTAACCAAGCGCCCCCTTAATTAAGTCAAAAGTTCTTATCGGACCAACGTGTCACAAGTGTAAAAGAAAAACTTATAAGTAATAGACGACTAAAATATGAAAGAAAATTTGTGCTAGGAAGAGTGAGGTTCGTGAGTGGGTTCAGACGTCTCTATTTGTCTTCAATTTAGCCTTCAAACCCTTCAAGAAAAAAGTGGGTGATATTTTCTGTATTGCCATGAATATTATGTGAATTGTTGGAGTGTCTTCGGTTGAGATTATACAATTAGTCAATTACAGGTGCAATGAAAAGTTGTATCACAGGATATATTGAAATTAACATATATCTGCAGGGTATGATGAAATTAAGTCATACTCACATGGTATAATGAAATTAAGTTATACCCACATGCATCAATGAAACAATCGTGCCAAAATGGTTCTATATGTTTATGACACGGTATAAAGATGCTTGAGATATGACCACTTTACATAAATAGCATACATGTAGAGCTGGCAAAACGGACGGGCCGGGTGGCCCTACCCATTTGCATGTGGGGCCTATAAAATCTCAGCCCAGCCCAGCCCAACCCTAGCCCACAGGCTAACGGGCCGGCCCGGCCCGTTTCAACTTTTATTTTTATTTTTTTCCTAATCTCAAAATAATGTTTGGTAGAGTTATTTTTATTCCACGATACTAAAAATTGAGGGGCTTCATTTACAAAATTCCTTATTATGACATCAACTATCAAGTCAAGTATGTTTAAAAAAAAAAACTAAATATATAACTCTAAATATCATTTAAATATCACTAAATATCATTTAAAAACTAAATATACAACACTAAATTCCTTATTATGGCAGTATCAAGTCAAGTATGTCCATATGTTTATAATTACAACACTAAATATCATTTAAAGAAACAACACTAATTATAATCTTTTAAAAATAAAATAGATAAAAATAAAAAAATCAACCGGGCCGGCCCGTGGCCCGGCGGGCCAGCCGGGTCGGGCCAAAAATTGCCCGGTTTTTTAGGGCCTCTATTTTTTGGGCCTAGCCCGTTGGGCCGGGCCCAAATTGCTGGCTCTACATACAGGTCATCCACATTGAGAATTCAAATCTCACCCTCTCTTTAAAAACATTTTTTTTCAGGTCTGGGAGCAGCTGTAGGCACGACCCTTCCAACCATTTTGTGTTATCGAAATTAAAACTACTATTAATGTTTATTATATTTGAGTACTCTATTCTAATTCGAGCAACTGACTCTTCAAAAATGCTCGGCATTTATGCTTAAAAACTTAGCGTACTTATATGACGTAGTAGTAACACATATTTTATCTCTATTACTGTTTGGGATCTTTTATGTTATAGAATTTTCAACTGCAAATTATTATATTGATAGCTTGCTCTAAATTAAATGTCTAAAAATATATTTTCTAAATGGCTTACTTTTTCGGTATTACTAAGTAATGACTCGAGTCTGGAGCATTAAGCCGCAATGGGTTATGTTCCGAATTCGGTGGGTTACATGTGGTATCATAACCTAGGTTCAAAACTTCGGACCGCGCGTATTACTCTTTCAAAAAAAAAAAAAATTAGTTGAGTTATGATATTTTTACAAATTTTTTGGAGTATATATTTTAAGGCTTAAATGCAATTTAAATCATGACCTTTTTCAAAATTGCATTTTAAGCTAAACTTTTGAATTTTGGCAAATAAAAAAAAAGCACCAATTTAATTTCTTTGGCAATTAAAACTTACGGGCAGATTTGTCTCTGCCCGTCGCTGACATGTCATCTACGTGGCAACAACCCAGACTTAGTTGCAATTTAAATCACGATTTTTTTTTTCAAAATTGCATTTTAAGTTAAACTTTTGAATCTTGTTAAAAAACATTTCAATTTAACTTTTTTGGCAATTAAGACTTACAAACAGATTTGATGAGACCCGTCATTGATGTGCGTCTACGTGACAATGACCTACAAAAAAACTTTAAATATATGATAATATTTAAAATTAAATTCTTGAATTCTTAATAATTTTAAAAAATCTACGTCTCAATTTCATTTTAAAATGGATTATTAAAATCATTTTATGATTAAACAACTATGTTTATCATATTTGGATTCATTTATATTCTTATTAATTTTGTATCTCTATTTCATATTTTCTTACTTATTTTTTTCTATTTGGATTCATTTATTTATGTTCTTATTAATGTAAGGATTTTAAATTTGAGAATTTAATTTTAAAATTTGTCATGTATTTAAAGGTATTTTACCACATAATTTAAGTTTTTCGTGGATCAATACCACATAGACAACACGTCAACGACGGGCCTTTGCAAATCTGTCTGTAAGTCTTAATTGCAAAAAAAAAGTTTAATTGAATTTTTTTTAACAAGATCCAAGAATTTAGCTTAAAATGCAATTTTGAAAAAGGCCGTGATTTAAATTGCAATCAAGCATTAAAGTTTTTTGCTACCTAATTTAAGTTTTTGTGGGTTGTTACCACGTAGACGCCACATCAGCTACGACGAGAGACAAAACTACATGTAATTCTTAATTGCCAAAAAAGATAAATTGAAGTTTTTTTTAACAAGATCCAAAAGTTAAGTTTAAATGCAATTTTGGAAAAGATCCTGATTTAAATTGCAATTTACAAAGGTTAAAAATATTAAAATAGTATGGGAAGGAATATCTACGACAACGACCAAAGCCTCAAGGAATGAAAAGTATTTTACGAGATTTTGAAGTTACATGATATTGAGAAATGTTTCATGATTTTGTGTCTCACATTATTTATGAATATGTGAAAATAGGAGAAAGGATGGATCATGTGTTGATGATAAAGTTATGATATATGTGAATGGTATATATGAAAGAAGCAAGTTATGATATATGCGGAAGGTTACCATATCTGAATATTATGATGTTGGTCCCGGTACAAGACTGAGGAATACGTGTATGGGGGGGGAATACACGTATACCAATTTTCAAACTTAAAAACTGACTGAGTCCCCTTAACTCAGAGTGGTAAAGAACTAGGAGCTGATAATACACCCACTGACTACACTTGGTGCGGGTCAGTTGGCTAACTATCAGTTCAAGTTCAGTGCGGAAATGTTTGAGCCCTGATAGTTTAAGGTCTTGTTTAGTTTGCTTTCTGAAAACTTGTTTTACTCAAATCTGAGAAGTGTTTAGTAGGGCAGTGTTCTTTTGAGGATCAGGTTGATTGATTCAGACCTGATAAACTTGAATGCAATGAATGAACAGGTAATATGGCAAGTATGCACAATGTCAAAGCAGTAAGAACACAAGAAGTTTAACGTGGTTCAGAGTCTCAAGCTCCTACGTCCACGGCCTGACTTAACAGGAAATCCACTCAAGGGATTCTTGTTTTTAACGTGCCAAGGTGCACCAAGATCAGTTACCTCACTGATCTATACAAACTCCTCTTACTATCACACTAACTGACTTACTCCCAACAAGCCTAACTTAGGGTTTTGGTTTCAGTTTGGATTCCAACTAAGTAGAGATTATCCTTACAAGGCAAAGCTATGCTAAGGATTGGATAATCTCTCTAAGCTTAAGATAATTCTAATTAGCTCTTGAAATACAGAATAACTCTCAGTTGCTGAGAAAACACTTGGGAAATTTAGAAGGTTTCGAGTGTTTCTCTTAAAGGCTGAATGCTTTGATTGCTTGAGAGTTTGAGTAATTTCTGGCTTGGAAATTTCCCGTAACCTTGAATGGGTTCAAGGCCTTCTGTATTTATAGGTGGTTTGAAAAACTATCCGTTGGAGAGATAGCCTTCTAGCCATCTATGTAGAGGGGCTTCAAACGGACATATCTCTATGCAGCAGCCGCCATTGCATGGATTTGGTATTTGCATTAAATGCACATTAAATGCTTGCCCATTGAATATGCAGTCTGAATTCAGTCTTTATGTCAGGTTCCGTACGTGCGTGTCCTCCTCGGATTGGTCCACGTCATCAGGTTGGTGAGAATGTCAGAACTTATTCCTGAGCTTCAGGCTTGTCTTATTAAGTTCATTTTGTCTTGAGCTCACCGGTCTTGTCCTGACGCTGAAATTCCTTTTGCATTGCTTGGCTCTACTCCAAGTCTTCCCATTAACTCAGTGACAACTTGTTCCCTTCAGGACTGAGTTAGTAATGACCTCAGGGTCATACTCTTCATCACTGACACTTACTCAGCCAGCTTAGAAGACTGCCATAAGTTCAGGATGGTGCTCTTCGTCTTCAGGCTCTGAGTCTTGATTGTCTCCAGTGAGTTCTCCTCTCACTGAGTACATGTGAAGTGTAAAATGACTAAGTACTAATCCTAACCAAGACTAGCCTGACAAAGACAGATTAAGGCAATCATCTTTTCAGGGGCTTTGGGATCTTAATCAAAACTGACAATGTCCCAACATATGATATATATTAAAATACCTATTTTTTCTTTCTTTTCCTTCTTTAGTCCTGACTTTAGATTTATTCGTATGTGGAACATAGGAATTAGGATAGTGTGGCCTACACTTACCAGTACTTAGCTATCACGCAAAACAACTACGAGACTATTATATATTTCACCGCACTTTTCCGTGTGGCTAAGCATAACGCCGCCGATGAGGGTTATTACGACACTAACTAGGTCACACCTCATTTGCTAAACGGGGCATTATGAACCGACCTGAGACACCACGGCACCACCGCCCTCAATAGCGTAATTGATTGCGACTCTCGTTTTGAAAACAACATTAGCCTCCTACACTACATCCACTAACTACACCAAGTAATTGAAGCCACCTTTGAGGCCTGTTGTAAATCCATGGTGGCAACCCACCACAATTTTATCTCGAACAAGTACGCTAAACTTTACACTGGCGAGACTGTCAGGTCAAACTCAACAGTGCCCAGATCAAACCCAAAATTTGCCAGGAGAAGGTCAAGAAAATAAAGGAAAAGTTGGCAAGAAAGACAAAGAAGAGAAAGTAATATTGTGATGAAGCCAGAGAGTCTAGAATGGAGTCCTTGGATCTCTAGGAGGAGACCGAATTTTTGGAAGGACTAGTGGAGTCCGATGAAGACAGACAAGGAACCCAACCACCCAGGACCTAGCAAAATCCTCAGGATTTAGACTAGTTTTTCACATTAAGTATTTCAGACTTTATGCATACGTAACTTACCTGGCCTAGTAGCCAAAGACCTAGTATAACTGAGATATGTATTTATGTTAATGTAATATTGTAATTAAGGAGATCTATCTCATGACTTTCAATCAGTATCTAAGTTATGTGTTGTGCTTCTCGTGCAATGCAAGGTGTCACCATTCTATCCGCATCGTTTGCCCAATTACTGCTTTATAATGTGTGTTACTAGTTCCCCAAACTTTCAACCTGAGTTTGACACCATGCTGCTGATCATGACAGTATGTTCCGGTCTTCGAAGATTCCAACTAAAGCACCAGGACTTGTTTTTTAATTTGATCATACCTACCTATGAAGTAACATATCCTTTTCTTTCACCCTTATAGGATGGAATGATGAAGACCCCAAACAAGAAATATTGTAAGGGCTTATTTGTTTCGGGATTTAGGTGTGCGTGTGAAGTCATGACTTTACATCCACAAGATATAAAGTCTTTGATGATAATAAAAGTATGTGTTTGTTTTGAGATTTTGGTAGGGTGAGATTTTACTTTATGTCAAATCATGTGTAAGAATAAAGTAGGATGTGTAAGAGAAAAGTAGGAAATAAAGTTTGAGTGAGAGAAAAGTGATATGTGGGTAATGATTGAGTGAGAGAAAAGTGATATGTGAGTAATGATGAGTTTTATAGGTATTTATTGGTGTGGATGAAGAATGGGATGTAAAAACTGGATGTTAAATCTCTAACTAGAATGAGATGGGGGCCGAAAAGTCCTAGTCCTATCCGGGTGAATCTCGAAACAAATAAGCCCTAAGAGAACCCTCTGAGGAATTCCTAGGACAACAACCCCATCACTACCCCCAGTAGAACCACAGCCCGCTAACGCTGCCTCATGAGCCGACATGACCCGAGAATTCTTCAATTCTCTGCAAAACTACATACAACGGCAACAACAACAACATTCGCCACCGCCCACACCTATTCATAAGCAAAGGATAATCGAAATCATCGTAACCTTTCGGCGCTGTACGCAAATTAATTTTGCACCCTATTAAATGACGACACGTGTACAAATAAATATTAATATCAAAATAATTTTTTTATTTTATTTTGTGAATTTAAATAAATTAATTCTCAAATCAAATAATTAAATTGATTGATATTTAATATACACGATACAAGCTTGTTAAAAATATGAGTCTGCAGTATTTATATTCAGTAATTAATACAATTGACGTATTGCACAAGCAAGATCAAATGATATCTTGCCTGAAAAGAGAAAAGAATTAATAAAAATCAAATAAAATCAGTCAAATCTGATAGTTGGTCAAGCAAAGCCCATCAAATCGACATCAGCCAATCAAAAAGCACCTCGTGACACCGCGAAGGAGGAATTTTTTTTATCTCTTCACCCTATAAATAAGGGTCTTCATTCATTCATTTTACACATTAAAAAACACACAAGAAATTTAGAAGTTTAAGAGCTCAGATGACTTCAGAATTCTATGCAATTACACTTGAAAATTCAAGGCGTTCTTTATCAAATTCAAAGCATTCTTCGTGGAAAGCAATCAGAAACGACCTTTGATCCGAGATCAAGGTCTAGAACCCCTTCGATCCAGTATTTCTTCTTGAAGATTTGAAGAATCTTCAAAGGCATTCTTCGTGGGCTTTGAAGATTCAAAGACGTTCTTCACGACTTTAAAGCGTTATTCACGTAAATCCACCATAAACTTGCACAACTTTTATTTATTGGATTAAACCGAAATTTATGCGGGTTGACAAACTCTAGATTTGCTCCTCTGATTCTTCTCTTCGATTTGACCTTGACTTGGATGATTTTTTCGGTAAAATCCTCATCTTGATCTTCGTTTGAGGTTGGATTTGGACTTATACCGTAATCCAAGGTCGAAATACCATATTTTGGATTAAAAGTTATTTTGGAGATTTGGTGGATGAACGCCTTCGAAGGTGGGATAAACGCCTTTGAATTTGATGAAGAACATCATTTGAATCTTCAAGAGTGTGCAAAGAATGTCTTTGAAGATTCTTCAAATCTTCAAGTATTCCTTCAAGGAGAAACGTTTGATCGGAGGGGTCTTGGACCTTGATCTCGGATTGAATGCCGTTTGAGGTGGATTTGCATGAAGAACGCCTTTGAAGATTCAATCTGGATTTCAGCAGGGATAAAAAAAATAAACATTTGATCCTAAAAAAAATGCCTTGCATGAAGAACGCCTCTGAAATCTAAATTCAATCTGGATTTCAGCCGGGATACAAGTTTTTTTGTTTCATTTACTTAAACTAAACAATAAACACTCTAAAAAAAATTTATCCATTCAAATACTATAAGTCAACTTTCATATAAAAATCCATGAAAAGTCAACTGTGAAGAGTGTTACTGGACGAATGTAATATAAAAATAATATTTTTCAAAGTTATTTTAATAGGGGTTTTTTTATTTTTGAAACTAAAACAAATGACTTTTCAAAACAGAGACAATATTAGGAATAATTTTTTAATAAATATAAAAATGACTCGGATGACCTTGAAAATTTTATTGTATGCTAAAACACTATAATCTATAACCTGTACGAAAATTATATGATTGGAGGTATAGAAATATAGATTTTGAATCTTGAAATTAAATATGCAGAGCTGCATAAGTTTTGCATAGAAGTATAAAATTCATTTAAAATAGAAAATAACTCTAATTGCTTTGAAATTTTGTTGTACATAAATAATATAATAAAGAAAAACATTTAAAAATTTCATACATTTTGGACATGTAGAAGAGAAATTTCAAAATTTTAGAAATGAATTACCTATGAATAATAAGTAAAAGGATAAGACTTTAGAAGATGACGACTGGAAAATATGAGATTTGATATTTGTGCATATAAAACTATGGAATTATACACCTATATATAGACATATATTTGGGCTTGGACTTTGACTTATATATGATTATAGTTAACATTTTGAAAGATATGGAAATCTTATCACAAAAGATCTAGGGATTAAAATATTATCTTCCACAGAACACTTCTCCATCCGCATCTTAAGTTTCCAATATACATAATTCGTGTCTCTAAAATCAGATGTCTTAGTGCAGGGATAAGAGGATATTTCATTGCAAATAAAATTACACACTCAACATAGGATCCAACTAAGTATATCTAGTTGTGGCTCTGGTGCCAATTGAAACGAATGCGTGAGTGTTTTTCCAGAGTATTGTCAATAATTTTGAAACATAAAAGACAACATTGACAGCGGAAGACTTGAAAAACAGAGTGCAAATGAAATTCAAAACTTTTCATCAACTATAAATAGTCTGAGTGTTGCATGACAAAACTTCACTATAATGAGTTTGATACAAACAATAAAATAAGATCTAAACTTGAGATCTAAACATAAGGTGAAGTATACAATGCATAACACCAAAAGAACACTCTAAATGTGTGAAATAAACCTACCCTCAGGTCTAACACAACACTATAGAGAATACACATGTTGAGTAGAATGTTTAGAAACTTCTACCAACATAAAAGCGAAGACAACTGAACCACAACCTAACTACTCTAATATACGCGGTAGGATAGTCTCATTTGGTTTACCGTCTTGTGTTCCATGATTGCTCTATTTATGGGCAATGCTTTCAGCATGTCCACAATGATAATCATGGTTTCCCATGATGAAAAACTGATATCCGCTAAGCTCCATGATCTTTGTAACCATCCATTTTCATTCTCAACCTTACTCACTCTGAATCTGCACCCGTCTGACCTGAGCAACTTCCAAGTCGTCAACCTGCATGTTTAGATATTGAGAACAACATAGAAATATTTGGAGTTAGTGTTAGGAGAAAGTGTAAATTCCGATGTTGTCGAATACGTTATAACACTTTGTACAACATTGGACTGACATCAGTAGTATTATTTACGTTAGTGCAACTCGTAAATCAAATGATGATAACATATATCAACAAATTAGTGAATAAACTCAAACAAGCCAAAATAGAAGGACAAAAAATCGGAATAACCAGAGAAAATCTCAAAATAGGCAAGAAACTGTAATAAACATAGTAAAATTTATATTTAGGGAATCTTATAGAAGAGGGGGAAAACTTGAAGTTCTTCCGTCAGCTGGAATTGGTATTGAAAACTTGACGATCATAAACTATGGCTCAAATACCAATATTGTAGGTTAGTACTATTTGATATTTCGATAAAAGAGTATGTTTAAATTATCTGATATTGTTGATTCCTCCAACATTTATAGTGTAGTCTTTTCGATGACCATCAATTAGTATCACACAAAAACCACAACCCATATTTCTTGCAACCCGACAATCAACTTATGTATTGTACTCAAATCATCTCAAGTATTTTCTCAAATCACTACTCTCAGTTCTTAAGGTCTCATTCTTCACGAAAAAATAATAAGGAAAAATTTACTTGTTTTAACCTTTACTCACTATGATACCAAATATATGAGAAAATAATAAGTATCATCTTGCAAAGAGGAACAAATTTTACTCTCACAAAGGAGTTGTGCATTCTCAACCGACTAAGATGTCGTGTACCTTTTCTTAAATAAAATAATTTGGGGCTTGTAGTTAGGGAACAATAGTGTTCTACTCAAGGTAATAAGTTGTTATGAACTGAATGATTAAGTGTTGGGTTAGAGGTGAAAAAAAAAAACAAAAAGGTCCAAACAATTTGAGCAAAAAATTTAACATCACAATGCAATTAATGCACGGGGGGTTGTTGGTGATCAGTTCTAATCGCGTGGATTGGTGACTGTTTTTAACCGGTTTTGGGATCACCAAAAAAGATCATGTGATTGATTATCACTGTAAATGATAAATTTGAGTGTTCGGGTATTAAAATCGTAAATATGAACATTGAATTCATATTTATTTTATGTGTGTGCATTTTTAGGTGTAAGAGTGTGTGTATTGGAGTATTTGTGAATTTGAACTTGGGTTTTATTGCAAGAGAACAACTTATTTATACTAACCACCAAGTAGGTTGTGTACATGACTCTTGGACTACCAGGCTTGCATGCTTGACATGTGTCCTTTTGACCATGTTTGACCTTATCTAGGCTGAAACTTAATTACAAAGTCTTGTATTTGACCTTATCTCGGTTTCATAGTTGTTCACCATGGTTTGCTTGGTCCAATTCTTGTATGTTTTCTATTGAAGTTGTTCGCCTCTTGATTAGGTGGTTCACAAGTTGTTCGCTCGTGTGTTCATTATAGGTGTGCCTCTGGACTTGTAATGTTTGGTCGTCAAGAATCTGGTCGATCTGATAGGCTGATAGGTGTCATACACTCCAAAAACTGATAAGCGCACCACTTTTTTTTGGTATTGTTGTTCGTCACCCATGACCTGGCATAGGGTTCATATCTAGCCTCGGGTCTAGGACCTGCTCGCCAGAAAGCTATTCGTCAAGGAGGTTGCTCGTCACATAATACACTTCCAGAATTGATTTATGCACTCCTTTTTTTATTTTCCCTTGTTGGTCGTTTCTGGCTTAGTTATTTTGTTTTATAATCCTCATCTTGACCCTAATCCTTGCTCGCATAAACGCCATAATTGTTCGCCTATCAACAACTGCCCCATATCATGGCCAAATGTTGCCCTAGACAAGCAATTTTGTGCCGAGCAACTGTGGCTAGGATATCATCTTAGTGATGGAATAGGACGAACTACTCTTGTTTTGGACGAGTAACTTTGGGAGCGTTGTTTCACCTTCCGAGGTAGGGGGAGTCGTTCAAGGGTGACGTGGGCGGCATGATTAAGCTCAAGAATTAACCCTAATACTTCGTCATATCAACCTACTTCACAACCCACTAAATAAGTTATATGGATTATGCTTAATTAATGAGACTCTTATTTACCCAAGGTGATACAGTCGTCCTCCCTAGATAAACGGGTAGATTATAAACCCCTTCTATCTCCCTATCGTTAAGCCTACTCGTTATCAAAGAGTGATAAGATCGTCCTCTTTCTAATAATTTTCATACTCACTTCCAAGATAATTCTAGGGTTTATTTTAAGAATTTAATTAATTAAGAGAACTAGCACTAAACATCATGAATTATCCTAATTATGTACCAACATCCTACTTCTACGAGTTCATCCTACCCCAAGCATGCAAGGGTTCTAGCCTAACATGGTAATTGAAGTAACGAAAACAATCACAAGAACGATGAACATTTGCATAGTGAAATAATCAAAAGAATTGGTAAGCATAAACAAAAGAATATCTCAAAATCTCAATAAATATGGTAAAGTAGGGTTTGGAAGTCTCAAAGGTTCAAGAACGAAAGAATTAAACGAAAAGAATCAAAAGAAGTATCTAAACTAAGAATTCGTAAGATCAAAATCTCGTTTACAAGTATGAAACTCTCCAAAATCTCTCTACCAAGCTCTAAGTAAGCAAAAATATAAATCGGGATCAAAGGGTGTCCAAAAACAAGCTTGAGACAGGGCATTTATAAGCAACAGGCCGAAAACGGGTGAAAAGACCGAAATCACGCAACTTTGGATGGGGGTTGAGCGCCTTGTGGTCGAATGGTTCACATTCCAAAGTACTAAAGGTGCTCGACCCTTCTTTGGTCGAGCGGGGGCGCTCGACCCCCTTTGGTCGAATGACTCTCACGGTCGAGTAAGAGCGCTCGAGTGGTGGTGCTCGAATGAAGTATACGGTCGAGCGCCTCCTCTTCCAGAGCCAACAATGCGCTCGAACCCCTCTTGCTCGAGCGGTGGTGCTCGAGCGCCTCTTCTTTTTTAGCCAAATGATACTTTTCTTTGCACGAACTAATACTTTTCGTATTTCTTAAATATCTTCTCATCCGGGCATCCGTTTGAGTCGTTTCAAAGTCCTATGAACTCCATTTTTCACCCTTAATCCATCTATGAGCATCAAAGAGGCAAATTCACTAGTTTATGAAAATAGTACTCAATTGACTCTAAATACTCATCAAATTCACTCAAAACACAGGCAAAACGAGCTAAAAATCATAACAATTTCACGCCTAATCAATTGGGATGCCAAAATTTTTTCGAGTAAGCTTATGCCATAACTTGATATTTAGGTTTTTGTAAATTCACTCTTTCAAAAAATTTCTAAGTATAACTTGTATTCCTGTTCACAGATATCGGACGGAAGACCATCCATGGCGAGCAAACGCTGTTCACCAATATGCCTGCTCTAAAACCTCGGTTAACATACGGGAAAGTCCAGGAGAACACGGTCGTCGGGCCACTGAGTTGATCGCCCGTTCATGGTCGAGGCCTTTGGACAAGACCATATCACTACAAGGAGTGGCGGACAACTTTTACTTCTCGATGATGCAAGCCACCAACTCCCTTGTAACTTCTCAAAAAGGGATGGCCCAGTTGGCCGAGCTAGAGGATGCTGCTCGTCGCTATGCAACATCTGCTCGGCAACTGACTGAAGAGAAGGATGGCCTGGATGGCCTGGTTGGCCAGTACGAGACCAAAATAGCTCGTCTCAACAACCAGCTAAAGCTCGCCAACGAAATCGAGAAGAAACATGTTGAAGACTATCAAGTGTTGTCGGCCGAGCTTAAGAGTAAGGATGCTGAGCTTGAGAGGGAAAAGAAAGAGAAAGCTGCTGCCGAGCAAAAACTAGCTGAGTCTGAGGCAGAGATTGCTCACCTCAAAGAGATGATGGAGAGGGCGTACACTCTAGAGCAGTTTGAGGCTGAGTTGCAAGTCCGGACCGATTCTTCCTCGAACTTGGGGTATTTCAGTGCTTATGCTGACTGCATTCATGCAGTTAGTTTGTACGACAAACCCGAGATTGTGGAGGATATAGAGAAAGGACTTGGTCGAGTTTATCGAACACTATCCCCCTCCCAACAGAATTGAACTCCAACTTGGAGACATGGAAGATTATGGGATCAAGATTAATAAACCTGATCCCAGCATCATTCTTACCTGCCTTCCAGTCCCGGTTGATGAAGGTGATCAAGCTGCCGATAACGGAAAAAATGCGGCCGAGCAAGAAAAGAAAGAAACTAAAGACATGATTAGCGAAATGATTGTCGATCCTTCAGTTGATCAGACTCAAGACCCTTCCCTAGGCGAGCAAAGACAAGAGTAGGACTTAGAATTTTTTGATATTTCCTCTTGTAATAGTTGCTCGTCCTTTTGCTGGGCCTTTGTAATTTTTTTAGGCTTAATGCCTTGTTTATCAATGAAAATGCCTTTTATTTGCTCATCTTCTTTATATATGTTAATTGCCTTTACAGTATTGTCTAATGCTTTTACAATTATAACATATAGTATTGGGCTTTGCTTCATTTGAACTTTGCCTTTAAAAATAGAATAAGGGTTTGGCCTTAGGTTTTGCTCGTCTTAAAAAACGAACAACCTTTTAATGGCCTGGATCCTTGAAACATGATTTATACCTCGAGCTTAGACTTCTTTTTTGAACGAACAACTATATTTACTCCAAGAAAGTTTACAAGTGTCAAAAAGTTGTTCATCATTAACATGTGTACTCTGACTAACAACTCTGAACATTTTACCAAACTAACTAATGCAAAATAGTTGCTCGCTCGTAATACTTTTGCCGAGCAACTTTACATGAAATAAAAAATTAAAAGCACCAGCTATACAATGTGCTGAGCAACTTTTTATCCTATACTTAGCAAAATTTAAAAAACAATTAGGCAAGTTTTTTGGTTCACTTGCTCCTGTAGACGCTTGCTTGCCCATAGGTTGAACTTGTTCCTCTTATTGGTAGTACTTCTTCAGATGTGCAGCATTCCAGGAGTATTAGGCCGGGTTGCCTTCCATGTCTTGATGTCGTATACACCATTAAGGAATTTGTTCGTTATACAATACGGGCCCTCCCAAGTCGGTCCCAATACACCTGGAGGTTGGGCGAGTAACTTTTTTAGAACCAAATCTCCAACTCTAAATTCCCCGATTTTGACATGGAAATTATAATAACACTCTACTCGCTGCTTATATGTAGCATTTCTTAGCTCGACATTTAATCTTTTTTCTTCGAGCAGGTCTATTTTAGTAGTTAAAGCAGAGTTGTTCGCTTGTTCATCAAAGTTGGTCGTCCTGATTGTATTAACTTTTAGCTCAATTGGGATAACAACCTCTGTTCCAAAAGCCATTGCAATAGGTGTTTCTCCAGTGCTAGACCTGGGAGAAACCCTGTATGCCCATAAGACTTCCGGGAGCTCTTCAGACTAATTTCCTTTGCTCTCCGTCAATCGTATTTTTAAAGTATGCTTGATAATTTTGTTGACTGCTTCGACCTGTCCATTGGACTGGGGATAATAGGGAGTAGAATAATGTTTTCTAATCCCCCACTTTGTACAGAAGTCTCTCAACTCTTTCCCATCAAACTGCGGACCATTGTCTGTCACAATTGTTTGTGGACTCCAAAACGATAGTCATTGTTCTTCCATATGAAGTTGATCATCTTCTGTTGTGTGATCTTCACCATAGCCTCTGCTTCTGCCCATTTTGTATAATAATCGACCGCCACAACGGCAAATCGAACATTTCCAATTCCTGTTGGGAAAGGACCGATAATGTCCATCCCTCATCTTGCAAATGGGCAAGGGCTGTAAACCGAAATGAGCTCCTGAGCCGGGGTGTGAATGCTTGGGGCAAAAATCTGGCACCGATGACAGGTTTTCGCCATCCTAATTGCATCCTGACGTAAAGTCGGCCAATAATAATCTTGTCTGATAGTTCTGTATGCCAAAGTCTGCCCCCCAGTGTGGTTTCCACATACCCTGACATGTATCTCTTCGAGTATTGCTCGTCCTTGCCCCCTAGGCAAACATTTGAGGAGTGGGATTGATATTCCCCTTTTGTAAAGCTGCTCGCCTACCAGAGTGTATCTGACGGCTCACTTAACTAGCTTAGCAGCTTCAAAAGAGCTGTTTGGTTTTTCCCCACTCTTCAGGTATTTGACTATTTCTGTTCTCCAATCTTCATCATTAGTTTGCTCGTCTAGCTAATTAACATAATAGCTTGTCGTTGACGGGTTGTTCATCTCTGTTATAACTATGTCTGCCAGTTCTGCTGGGCCTTCACTTGTTGCTAGTCGAGCTAACACATCCGCTTGAGTGTTGCTCGTTCTTGGAATTTGTTCGATGAAAACTTGATCTAACAAGGACATCAGGTGAGCAACTATTCGTTGGTATTCGACCATATGGTCATCGTTTGCTTCGTATTCACCTCGGACTTGGTTCACAATCAATTATGAGTCACCAAATATTTGTAAATGTATGACACCTACCGCAAGGGATATGTGGAGACCAGCAATAAGAGCTTCATATTCAGCCTCGTTGTTAGTCGTCGTGAAATCAAATCTGATGGCCAAGGTAAAAACTTACCTGTCGGGGCTAATGAGAACTACATCTGCCCCCGAGGCCATGTTAGTGGATGATCCGTCGACATAGAGATGTCATGGATGATCAAGTCCTCTCGTCGGATCTTGGGGAAAAGTTAGCTCGACAATAAAATCGGCTAGTGCTTGTCCCTTGATCGCCGTTCGAGGAGCATAGGTCACTCCAAATTGGCTTATCTCCAGCGACCATCTTAATAGACGACCAGCTGTGTCAAGGCGATGAAGAATTTGCCTAAGTGGAAAAATTGTTAGTACTTCGACTTGATGATCGAAAAAGTACGGTCTTAACTTCCTCACACTCATGACAAGAGCGTACCCCAACTTTTTGGTTGGTGAATACTTAATTTCCGCTTCATGCAAAACTTGGCTGACGTAATAAATTGGTTGATGAAATTTGCCATCTACTCGCACCAATACAGAGCTGATCGCCACTTCAGATGCTACTAGATGTAAATAGAGTTTTTCTCCTGAGACGGGCTTTGATAGAATCTTTAAATCTCCCAAGTAATCTTTAAGTTGTTCTGTTGTAGCTATTTCGTACCAAGGTCGGTACCGACCCGGTGCAGGCCAGAGGTGACGAATCAACACGTCCGCGACGATACCGATCCGCCCGGACGGTCTCCGACCTCAACAAGTTCAGACCCCACTTTCCGACCTCAATAAACGAGGTTAGAAACAAGCATAAAGCACTCAACTACCACGGCTGAAATACAGGTCACATAGGCCGGGACCGGACCGGTCCGGCCTCAACCCAATTAAGCCGATAGAGGTCGCTGGGGCATGGCTAACGATTAGGAAGGCTTTCCGACCTCAAGAACTGCTGGGAGACCGACCTCCGACCTTGAATTGTCCCCGACCTATAGAATGGAAAAAGAGCACGTGACAGAATCAGGCAAGATCAACCTCCAAAAGGAAAAAAGTTGCCTCCGTACACATCAAGAGGGAATATTCCTTCCAAATGAGGAAGGTTCTTAGAGAATCGTCCTTTTATGGACATGCATCAACACACCAGTAGCCGGCCACCTGCAGGCTACAGCGTACGAGCGCCCGCGCGCCCTCTGAGGCAGGGGGCATTTAATGCCCCTGTCCCCTGAGGGGTCGGAATTGACAATCATACCCCTGTACGGAGAAAACTTTAAATAGCCCCACATTTGTAACAAGAAAGAGGGGTTTTTCAACAAATTCAATAAAAAAAGCAATATAATTTGCATTCAAGTCCAGGGATTAAATACCTCTGGCAATTCCTGGTGTTCTTACTTTCAGTTCATCTTCATCATTAATTTTCCTCATCATAATCATTCATTCAACATTTATGATTCCAATCATTTGATGTTTTTGCCAAAGCTAACTTAAATAGCCATTAATCACCAGCCTCATTTATTTGGCAAACAACATTTGGCGCTAGAAGGAGGGTCTTTACCCGTCAAACACATTTTTCTTCTCCTCTCTTGAAGAACACTCTCTGTTCTTCAGATTCCTCTATCTTCAAACTTTCAAATCTTCAAACCTTCAAGCCTCAGATTCTTTCTTCACCAAAGACGATGACTCACCAAAGATCGTCCCATGCCCTCAAGGCCACTGGAGCTTCGGCCACGCCGCGAGGCATTACGACACGGGAATCAGGGGAACCGGCCCCCGCTCACCATGGGAAGGCCACTCATGTGGCCTCCCCAATCCGCTTTCCAGAGGAACCCCTCCCATCCCAGGGTTGGAACTTCCTTACTCCTGACCAAGTCGGGTCAGGACGACGCCGCCAGGCGGATGAGGCAAGGGGGTGCCGAAGCACCTCCTCCGCTTCAAGGAGGAGAGCTCACGACCACGCTCTCAAGGGAAAGGCAAAAGCCTTGGAACATCAAGGCGAAAGCCAATGCCGAGCAAACCCCATCTCCGCTCGGTCGCGTGGCTCTGCCCATCCGGTTTTCAACCGCTTGGGCACGACGGACCCATCCTGGTATCCTAATCACCTCCCCAGTTACGATACGGGGTATGGGGACACCGAGTCCATCTCCAACTCATGGAGTACGGCCCAAATGCCCCACAAACGGGCGGCCGAGGTTAGCTTGGCCCCGGCCAACTCCGCCAGGCGCAAGCTAAGCTTCGCCCAAAGTGGCCTACTGGGGTGCGGGACCCCCTGAGCGGCTGTTTTTGACCGAATTGGCCCCCTGGCCGACGCTGACGGCCGAATGGTTGAAACTCCGAGCCCAAAACTCGTAAAGATGCAAAAGCAGCTTGACGAGATGAAGGCACTTCTAGAAACGCAAGGCCAACCTAAGGCTCGGCCGGTCGCCAACGAGCCTCTCACTGCCGATATTGAGCTCGCCCCGGTTCAACTAAAAATCGTCCCTCCGCCGACCCCTCTCTACGAGGGAAGGACGGACCCGGAAACTCATCTGAGTAAATTCCGGATCTATATGACCGGGCGTGGCGCAACCGACGCCACGAAATGCAGGCTCTTCCCTCTCACCTTGGGCGATCTCGCTCACAGATGGTACATGTCTCTCCCGGCTTGATCGATCGACTCTTTCGCCACTTTGAGCGCACAATTCACATCCTATTTTGCGGCCAAGATTGCCCGACCGGAAAACTGGCACCGACTAATGCGGATCCGCCAAGAGAAGGAAGAATCCGACGATGATTATGTAGCCAGGGTCGACGAGGTCATGCTGACCGGCGAGCCAGTAGGCAACCTGTTGGGAAAATAGAAATGCCCGGAATCTATTCGGGATGAACTTTAAATACGAATTTAAATACAATTATTACTAGCATGAATTAATCCTAATTAATTCAAATAATAATTCCAACAACTAATTATCATCATGCATGCTAAATTAATTTCACATATTTAACTAGGCGGAATTAAACAAGTAAATATGCGATTAACGTACCTCTCGTAGTAATGGCCTTTGGATATACGGGACACTTGTAATCACGTTCTATCAACCCAAAGCCTTCTCAAGTATTTCCCTTTTCACCTCACTTGATCGCCGGTGGGAGACGCTTTCAAGTAATTTAATAACTATGGAAAAAGAAAAATATCTATGCTTCTTGATTTTTCCAACACATGGAATTATGTACTTGGAGATGAAATAATCATCTCCTATTTATAATAAGAAGTGACCGAATTTTTGGGTATATTTGGGCTTTGAGAAAATCTTTTCTTAGACTCTAAGAAATCTTGAATATATCCCATATATTCTTTTCTCCATAATAAAATATTCCACAAAAATCTCACTCTCCTATTATTCATGAAGTTTTCGAAAATTATAGAAGAAATCCAAAGATTTGGATCTTCTTGAATATATGAGATATTCTTGTACTTCTAGAATACATATCTTTCATAATATCTTTCCAAGAAAATCAACAAAATCTTATTTCTCCTAAATAGGCCTTATTTTCGAAATTTTCAATAAAAAATCAGCATGATATAATCTTTTTATTTTAATCACCTTATCATTATTGGGCTACTTAATGGGCTACTTGAGGGGCCTTAAGGAGAATTAAGATTGGACCTCCTAATGGACTTCTGAATTTCAATATTGAGCCCCAATATAATTCAGCCCATTAATATTAATTATTACCACTAATAAATTAATATTGCACTATCCATCTTAATCCATATTACGATAATATGGGCTCCCGGTTATTATTTCCCGCATTTAAGATTATCAAGTCCATTAATTAATTAAGCTTCTGAATAGCTCTAAATTAATTAACATTTTTCACCTTGGAGTAAAGACAGCTCAACATTATTATTCGTACCGAAGAAACTAATTCTTCACTTGCAAGATTTGGTACAATAAAACTTCTGAGCCCACCAAGGGGACTAATCACACGAGCCGTACTCGCACGCGTTTCTCCGTATTAAATCTTAGCAACCGTCGTATGATAAATATTACTGCCCAAGACACAAAGTTCGAAGTCACAATGATTCTCACCCAACATGAATCAAAGCAGTAACTACTAAGCACACACGGTCCTATTTAAGTGACGGAGATTAAGAAATCAACAACCACTGAGGTCTAATTCTTCACCTTTCAGAACAGAAGAATTTCTCCTCGCTGTAGGACCTCTTCAACACATACTAAATGTGCTAGTGCAATCTCTTGGTCAAGACAGACCAATCTGAGCCTTACACATCGACCTTTCACGGCGGATTGTTCAATTCCACCTAGGTCGTGAAAATGTACGTTTAGTTACAAGTAAACTGTTAATGTCGTCTTCCGTGATCGGGTATCACCACATTAACTACAATGTAACACGTACTATATATTGAACGGTTTGCAATAGAATTTCAACATTCAATCATAACTAAAGCAAATGCGATAAAAGAATTATTCTCATAAAACGAGTGTTTGATACACGAGTTATACAAAGTAAAAGCATACTTTCACGTATAACTCCAACAATCTCCCACTTATACTTAAAGTCTGCTTTTAGTATACATCACGCATGTCTTAGTGTAGTAGCTCTACGTGACATCTCATGTCAACCTACACTAACCTAATAATTCCTCCCACTTATACTTAAAGCAGATTGGCAATAGTCTTGACTCCCATTCCATCCACATGTCTCTCGAATGTAGTCTGAGGCAGACCCTTTGTGAATGGATCCGCTAGGTTGTCACCCGACGCTATCTTTGCCACCTCTATATCTCCTCTCTTAACGATTTCTCGTATCAGATGGTATTTTCTTTCTATGTGTTTGTTGGCCTTGTGGGCTCTCGGTTCCTTTGAATTTGCAACTGCTCCGGCATTGTCACAAAAGACAGTTATCTTGTCGGGCAAATTCGGAACAACGTCCAAGTCCACTAAGAAGTTCTTGAGCCAAACTGCCTCTTTCGCTGCTTCACAAGCAGCTACATACTCGGCTTCCATGGTCGAATCGGCGATGCATTTCTGCTTAACGCTTCTCCATGAAATGGCTCCTCCTCCCATGCAAAACACACTACCCGAGGTTAACTTTCTTGAGTCTATGTCTGATTGGAAATCCGAGTCCGTGTATCCTACGGGAACTAGACTATCCGACTGGTAAATCAGCATCCGCTCCCGAGTTCTTTTCAGATACCTCAAGATGCACTTTACGGCAGTCCAATGGTCTTTCCCGGGATTACTTTGATATCTTGCCACCATGCCCACGGCAAAGCAGATATCCGGTCTCGTACACAGCATTGCATACATAAGGCTTCCTACGGCCGAAGCGTACGGAACACCTTTCATGTCATCTATCGCCGCTTGCGTCTTAGGGCTCATTTCTTTCGATAGATGGATTCCGTGCCTAAAAGGTATAAAACCTTTCTTGGAATCTTGTATGCTGAAACGCTTCAAAACAGTGTCAATGTATGAAGCTTGCGATAAGCCCAACATCCTTTTCTTGCGATCGCGAGTGATTTTGATCCCAAGGATGTGACCGGCTTCCCCTAAGTCCTTCATATCAAATTGTTTTGACAGCCATACCTTTACGTCTGACAATACCTTTACATTGTTTCCAATGAGCAGAATATCGTCTACGTATAATACTAAGAATACCACCGCAGTTCCGTCACGCTTCTTATACACACAACTTTCGAACTCGCTTTGATCAAACCCATAAGACTTTATCACTTGATCAAAACACTGGTTCCAAGTACGCGATGCTTGCTTAAGTCCGTAAATGGATCTCTTGAGCTTGCATACGAGATTCTCTTGGCCTTTTTCAATGAAACCTTTGGGCTGTTGCATATAGATATCTATGCCGTCAAGACTTCCGTTAAGGAAAGCCGTCTTGACATCCATTTGCCAGATCTCGTAATCTAGGTGCGCAGTGATCGACAAGAGAATACGGATGAACTTAAGCATAGCTACAGGCGAAAAGGTTTCCTCATAATCGATCCCTTCTTTCTGAGTATACCCTTTGGCCACAAGCCTTGCTTTGAAGGTTTCAACCTTTCCGTCCGGTCCTCTTTTCCTCTTGTACACCCACTTGCATCCAATGGGTTCTACCTCACTGGGTGGCTCGACCAACTCCCATACTTGATTATGATCCATCGAACCCATCTCGGCTTCCATTGCCGTTTGCCATGACTCCGCGTCTTTGTCTTGGATTGCCTCATCGTACGTCCATGGGTCTGATTCAACACCGGGAACCAAATCCGAAGACTCTCCTATCCCCATGAATCTCTCGGGTTGTCTAGGAACCCTCCCACTACGACGGGGTTCCGGTTGTGAAGATGTGACGTGTGGTACATCATCTTGTATACTTGGTATCGAGGTTTGACCTCTCAATTCTTCTAAGGTAATTTCACTTTTAGGTTTTCGATTGTTCATATAGTCTTCCTCCAAGAATTTAAAGTGTGTACTAATCACGGTCTTTTGATCCTTGGGACTATAGAACATGCACCCTTTCGTTCCGGCCGGGTATCCTATAAACAGCCTTAATTCCGAACGTGGATCCAACTTACCGGCTTCCTTGTCTAGCACGTATGCCGGACAACCCCAAATCCGCAAATGTCTTAGACTGGGCTTGCGCCCGGTCCACAATTCCATTGGGGTTTTAGGAACCGATTTGGATGGCACCAAGTTTAGAATATAAGCCGCCGTTTCCAAGGCATTACCCCAAAACGACTTGGGTAAATCCGAATAACTCATCATGGATCTGACCATCTCTAAAAGAGTCCGGTTCCTTCGTTCCGCCACACCGTTCTGTTGAGGGGTTCCCGGTGCGGTCAACTGGGATACAATCCCTTCGTCCGATAGGTAGTTCAAGAATTCATCGCTGAGGTATTCGCCTCCACGATCTGATCGTAGAAACTTGATACTCTTTTCCCTATGTCTCTCTGCTTCGGCCTTAAACTCTTTAAACTTTTCAAAAGTTTCAGACTTATGCCGCATAAGGTAAATGTACCCATATCTTGAGTAATCGTCAATGAAGGTAACGAAATACTCATACCCCATTCTCGCTTTGATCGTCATTGGACCACACACATCGGTATGAACGAGTTCTAACACTCCCACGGCTCTATTCCCCCTTGGCTCCAAATGCCCTCTTGGTCATCTTACCCTCTAAACAGGATTCACAAGTTGGAAACGGCTCGACTTGGAGCGATTCCAAGGATCCGTCTTTCACCAATCTCTCTATCCGCTTTAGATTAATATGACCTAGTCTAAGATGCCATAGAAGTGTTTCGTTCATCTCCGAAGAACGCTTTCTTTTATTGCTCGAAATGATCGACGTGTTATTAGATTCATTATTTGAGTGGTGTGCACACTTAATCGTATAGAGATTGTTTACCAACGTTCCATGACAGATAACATCATTCTTAAAAGAAAACAGTAACAACTTTATTAAAAGTAACTGAATATCCATCAAAACAACTTAGAAACCGAAATTAAATTCTTCCTAAAGTTTGGAACGTATAAAACATCTCTTAAAAATTAAAACTCTATCTTCACAAGATAGGCGCACGACTCCCACTGCTTCGGCTGCTACTTTCATAGCATCCCCCAAAGTGATTGTGATCTCACTCTTGCTAAGTCGCCGGGTTAACTGGAACCCCTGAAGAGTGAAACAAATATGACCAGTTGCCCCGGTATCCACTACCCAAATATGGGCAGCATACGCCGCAACAAATGTTTCAACGACTAAAGCATGAGACTTACCTTTCTTTCCACCCTTCTTAGGCTTAGAACAGGTCGCCCTCCAATGTCCCTTCTCACCACAATTAAAGCACTTACCCTTAGCAGCTTTCTTTCCACCTCCTTCTCCCTTTGCCTTGGGTTTCGCAACGGTTGGATTTGCTTGGGTCTGACCCTTTGTCCTCTTCCTCTTCTTCCCTCCCTTGGGACCCGAAGAGGAAGACGGACCGTTTGCCACCATAGCAACAGTTTGGTGATCCATTAGAGTCTCTGCCGATACCAAAGCTTGCAAGAGCTCGGGCAAGCTATTTGCCCGGTCATTCATTTGACAGTTCAATTGAAACTGCTCAAAGCTCTTCGGCAGAGAATGGAGAACGAAATCGACCTTAGTAGGGAGGTCAAATTGCGCACCAAGTACTTCCAACTTATTGAGATAACCCATCATCTCGATAACGTGATCCCTTACGGGCGTACCTTCCACCATCTTCAATGAAAGCATCTTTCGCATGGTGATTTGCCTAGCCGTACGGTTCTGATGTTGAAACATCGCTTCAAGATTTTGCATTATCTCAGAGGCGGTCTCCATGTGTTGGTGTTGGTGTTGCAACACATCTGACATTGAAGCCAGAATAGTACACCTAGCCATCTCATCGGAGTCAAACCAACTCTTATGCTCTTTCTTGACCGCTTTCGTGGCATCTTCGGCAGGCTCTTGGGGTTTTGGAGTGGTAAGTACCCATTTATGGTATTGCGCGGTTAGGACAATGTCAAGGTTACGTTTCCAATCAACATAGTTCTCACCAACAAGTTTGTTATCTTTAAGTATACTAAACAGTGGATTAAAAGGTTGCGACATGATGAACTGAGAATAAAACATACATTCATATCAATATCTAGAAAAATACGAAATTATCACATAAATTTGATCACATCAATTATATTGGAACCTTAAAACAATATAATCATGCATCAGCCAACATCTCGAAACAATTTAAATGCGCCACGAGGGGTGGTCTATACATTTAAACACATTCAAGCGGATTACAAACTTAAAAGTTACAAATCCTTAATTCAAAATTAATAGTTGGCTCCTACTTTGACCACATAGAAATTGACAGGGACTCCGAGGGGAGTAAGTTAATATCAATTTCCTATGCCTAAGTAATAACCATAATTAAATACAGGATTATTATTTCGCTTTGAGCAAGCCACTCGTGGTGAGGGTCAATACCGCCACTAGTAATAATCCACAATCATCCTTTCGGAATTTATTCATGTGAAATCCGTTCTTTTGGCCGATCCGAGGGGGAAATGTATTCCAAAAGAACTTCACAAATAAATAAATTATGGAGGCCAAAATAATCCAATTTTAATATCCGGAATAAAATTGCGATTATAAAAACATACTTAGTAATTTTCGAAAGTAAAGTTTTTCTTGGACAATTAAATTCATGCAAACACATATTAACAAATAATAAAAATTGCACGAAATAAAACATCCATCAAAACAAAATTAAACACATTGGAGCACTCAATTCCAATTGTCACAGTTTAATTTCTTCACGTCTTGATGCGAAAAATCGTCCTTGTTGCTTTCCGACGTTCGTCTCGACGTGCTCCCACTCGAACAACAACACTTCATCAAAACAGCATCGTTTGGGGTTCGGGACGACGTTTAAAATCACACGGAAAAAAAAACACGAACCGAAAAAATTCCACGGCCCGAGATACAGCGCGCGTCGGCCCACGAAGTGGGCTCGCGCGCTTCCCGGCCTGAGAAGCGCTGGAAAAGCGCCCGAGGCGCGCCGAAACGCGGGCCCCAGGCGCACCCGAGGCACGCCCGAGGCGCTGCACAGAAGCGCGCCGAGGCGCTGCCTGGGGCGCCCCGAGGCGCTGCAGCGGCCTGCCGAGGCGCGCGCGCGCCGTGCGCCCGTTGCGCACGGCGTGTGCCGTGCACCCCCGTGCGCCGTTTTTTCACCGTTCGTCCTCGTTTTCTTCACCCCTTGCATGATTTTACCTCCATACACGCTCCACGCTTGTATGCGTCGTCCGGGTACGCCGTTTTTAATTCTTCGTTCTTCGTCACGATCCGATTACAATTTATTTTTACAAAAAAAAATAAATACTAGATCTAGACTAGTCTATTACAATGATCGAATCAAAATAAAAACAACTAATCTACTCGTGGATTTTCTCACGAGAAAAACGAATTCGAACGAATCGAATAAAAAACCAAATTAATTCACACGCATGAAATTAACAACATTGAAAAATATCTATGCTTCTTGATTTTTCCAACACATGGAATTATATACTTGGAGATGAAATAATCATCTCCTATTTATAATAAGAAGTGACCGAATTTTTGGGTATATTTGGGCCTTGAGAAAATCTTTTCTTAGACTCTAAGAAATCTTGAATATATCCCATATATTCTTTTCTCCATAATAAAATATTCCACAAAAATCTCACTCTCCTATTATTCATGAAGTTTTCGAAAATTATAGAAGAAATCCAAAGATTTGGATCTTCTTGAATATATGAGATATTCTTGTACTTCTAGAATACATATCTTTCATAATATCTTTCCAAGAAAATCAACAAAATCTTATTTCTCCTAAATAGGCCTTATTTTCGAAATTTTCAATAAAAAATCAGCATGATATAATCTTTTTATTTTAATCACCTTATCATTATTGGGCTACTTAATGGGCTACTTGAGGGGCCTTAAGGAGAATTAAGATTGGACCTCCTAATGGACTTCTGAATTTCAATATTGAGCCCCAATATAATTCAGCCCATTAATATTAATTATTACCACTAATAAATTAATATTGCACTATCCATCTTAATCCATATTACGATAATATGGGCTCCCGGTTATTATTTCCCGCGTTTAAGATTATCAAGTCCATTAATTAATTAAGCTTCTGAATAGCTCTAAATTAATTAACATTTTTCACCTTGGAGTAAAGACAGCTCAACATTATTATTCGTACCGAAGAAACTAATTCTTCACTTGCAAGATTTGGTACAATAAAACTTCTGAGCCCACCAAGGGGACTAATCACACGAGCCGTACTCGCACGCGTTTCTCCGTATTAAATCTTAGCAACCGTCGTATGATAAATATTACTGCCCAAGACACAAAGTTCGAAGTCACAATGATTCTCACCCAACATGAATCAAAGCAGTAACTACTAAGCACACACGGTCCTATTTAAGTGACGGAGATTAAGAAATCAACAACCACTGAGGTCTAATTCTTCACCTTTCAGAACAGAAGAATTTCTCCTCGCTGTAGGACCTCTTCAACACATACTAAATGTGCTAGTGCAATCTCTTGGTCAAGACAGACCAATCTGAGCCTTACACATCGACCTTTCACGGCGGATTGTTCAATTCCACCTAGGTCGTGAAAATGTACGTTTAGTTACAAGTAAACTGTTAATGTCGTCTTCCGTGATCGGGTATCACCACATTAACTACAATGTAACACGTACTATATATTGAACGGTTTGCAATAGAATTTCAACATTCAATCATAACTAAAGTAAATGCGATAAAAGAATTATTCTCATAAAACGAGTGTTTGATACACGAGTTATACAAAGTAAAAGCATACTTTCACGTATAACTCCAACACAACCAACTGGCCTTACACGCCACTCTAGAGCGTTTCCATGACCGGTCTCCAATGTTCAAACATCTTACTGAAGACTTCCCAAAGACCTACGCCGAGTTCCGCACCCGAGCCGACGATTACCTGGCTCGGAGGAAACTACTGGCGCTCAAGCTTGGAGAGTCCGAGCCAGCACCAAAGAAGACGGAAGCCGTAGCTCAGGCCTCCCCCAAGAGTGGCCCCAAAGCAAGAAAAGTGGCCAAACCGCCCGGCAACTTCAAGTCCTTTGAGGACATTGAAGTACACCTTACTCAGGCCATGAGGCAGTCCCCTGCGCATATCTTCAATGCGATCCAGCACAGAGACGTGCTTCCCCGGCCAAGGCCCTTTTCTGGAGACCGGTCCCGGTTGGACCCCAAAAAGTTCTGCGCCTATCACGACTCAATCGGCCATAATACGAGCCAATGTCGTGATCCCCTCAAACAGCTTTGGAAGCTGTTTGACGAAGGGCGTCTGAACGACCTTCTACAAAGGCCAGCCGACCGTCAAGAGAACCAGCAGCAGCAGCGTCAGTGTCCCCCTCGAAGAAACGAGGAAGGAGGCCGGCCCCTCATGCTGGTCGCAGCTTTAGAGGAAGACGACGATGAAGGCGACCTCCCACCAATGAACCCCGGCGGACGGGTCAATATGATCCAGGCCGGTGGGGGAAATTTGGGCGGCCTCACCCCCATCCCAACGCTATCCAACCGAAAATGCAAAGCTGAGGTCCGGGCTGTGACCAATGTCAACTTGGTCACCCCTCCAGAGCAAAAAATTCACAAAGATTTGGAGATAACTTTCTCCAATCGGGACCGAACCGGGGTTTTGTAACCCAAGGGCGACGCGTTGGTGATTGTCGCCCACATCTTGGGTAAATAGGTTCAACGGGTCCTGATCGACAATGGGTATTTCTGTAACATCATCTTTAAAACAGCCCTAGATCAGCTCGGGGATCTCGTCAACTTCATCAAACCGATCGATCTTCAGCTAAAAGGTTTCGGGGACGCAACGGTCGCTGCTTACGGGAGGATCAAGCTCTCGGTGGAACTCATCTGTTGCTATAACAAGGACGTCAAGATAACAAGGCCACTAGATTTTGTAATCGTAGATCAGCCAAGTTCGTATAATGGCTTTCTGTGCATTGACTTCACCGACCTCAACGCAACATGCCCGAAGGATCACTTTCCGATGCTGCACATTGACCATTTAGTGGATAGCACGGCCGGTCACGAGACGATGTCCTTCATGGACGCTTTCGCCGGCTATCACCAAATTCTGATGGCCGTCGAGGACATCAAGCACACCTCTTTCCATACGGAAAATGACATATTTTCTTGGCTCCGAATGCCTTTCGGCCTAATCAACGCTGGTGCGACCTACCAACGGTTGGTCAACAAAATGTTAGCAGATCAGATCGGAAGGACCATGGAGGTCTACATCGACGACATCGTGGTAAAAAGCTTAAAAAAGGAAGACCACCTCAGAGACCTCGAGGAGACCTTCAATATCCTCAAGGCATACAATATGAAGCTGAACCCGAAGAAATGCAACTTCGGGGTAGAGGCCGGCAAATTCCTCGGGCACATCGTCAACCAGCGGGGAATCAAGGCCAACCCGGCCAAGATCAAGACCATCCTCGACATGCAGGAGCCCAGAACAATCAAGCAAGTACAACGCTTGACGAGCTGCCTAGCTTCACTGAACAGATTCATAGCCCAGCTCGGAGACAAAAGTAAGCCTTTCTTCTCGACTATTAAAAAAGACAAATTTTCATGGAATAGGGAAAGTCAAGTGACCTTCTCAAAATTAAAGGAGTACTTGGCAAATCCACAAATTCTAGTCAAACCGGTCCCAGGAGAGAAGCTTTACTTATATCTCGCGGCCTCCGAGGTCGCCCTCAGTACGGTACTTGTCCAGGCAGACGGTCAAAACTATCTCCCGATCTACTTCGTGAGTCAAGCCCTACACGACGCCGAGCTCAGGTATACCCCACTCGAAAAATTGGCTTACGCTCTGGTCATGAGTGTGAGAAAGCTAAGACCCTACTTTTTCGACCACCAAGTAGAGGTCCTCACCACCCTACCATTAAGGCAAGTCCTACACCGGTCGGACACCAGAGGCAGGTTATTGAAGTGGTCATTAGAAATAACTCAGTACAGAGTCACATACGCCCCGAAAATGGCCATCAAGGGCCAGGCACTGGCTGACTTCGTAGTGGAGCTCACTTTCCCTCTAAAGTTCACAAGGATCGACCATCCCTCGTGGAAACTCTACGTGGACGGATCGTCAACCAATACTTGTACCGGGGCCGGAATCATTCTGGTCGGACCGGAGGGCCAGAGTTTCACCCATGCGATCCGTTTCAGCTTCTCGGCCACTAACAACGAGGCTGAGTATGAGGCCTTGGTCTGGGGCCTCGAGCTCACAATCGCCATCGGGGTATACCGACTGCACGTCTTCATGGACTCCCTACTCGTAGTAAATCAAATAAAAGAAGAGTACGAGGCTCGGGGAGAGCAAATGGTGAAATATCTCGAACTGGTCACCACCTTGTGCGAGAAATTTCACCAAGTCTTTATAGAGCAAATCCCGAGGGAGCACAATACCCAGGCCGACGCCCTTTCTAAACTCGCAACCGCTGATGGAGCCGCCGACCTCGCCAATATCCAGCTCTCCACACTCGGGACCCCCACAGTAATCCGAGCGCAAGTGTCAACCATTCTAAGCACCGACGAAAATTAGATGACTCCGATCGTGAAATACTTAAAGACCGGCACACTCCCAGAAGATAGGGTTCGGGCCCGGCAATTGCAACTCCGGTCATCGAGGTACACTCTCATTGATGATCTCTTGTATAAGAGAAGCTTCACCCTCCCACTCCTGAAATGTATAACCCCGGAGCTAGGCTAAAGTATTCTGGCTGAGATCCATGAGGGGGTATGTGGGAACCACACCAGAGGCCGGGCCCTAGCCCATAAAGTGATTAGGCAAGGATATTTCTGGCCGACCCTGAACAAGGATGCTGTCAACTTCGCAAGGTCGTGCCACAAATGCCAAATCTTGGGACCCAGCATCAAGTTGTCCCCCTAGCAACTCTCCTCCATGTACAGCCCTTGGCCTTTTGCCCAGTGGGGCATCGACCTGATCGGACCGATGCCCACTGCGCCCGGGGGCCACAAATTCGCCGTCATGGCCGTCGATTATTTTACAAAGTGGGCGGAGGCCGAGCTGCTCAACAAGATCAACCAAACCCAAATTATAAAGTTCATCTGGAAAAACATCATCTGCTGTTTCGGCCTACCTCAAGCGATCATCTCCGACAACGGAAAGCAATTCGACGGTCTCCAAATGATCCAGTTTTGTGAAAAATGAAAAATCAAGAAAATTTTCTCCACCCATACCACCCGCAGACGAACGACCAAGTAGAGGCCGTAAACAAAATCCTCAAGCACACCATTAAAGCGAAGCTTGAGGACAAAAAGGGAAAGTGGGCAGCCGAGCTCCCCGACGTGCTTTGGTCGTACCGAACGACTACTAGAAACTCAACAGGCGAAACACCTTACGCTTTAGCTTTCAGTACAGAGGCCGTCATCCCATCGGAGGTCTCCCTCCCGAGCCACCGAACAGCCTAGACGATCACCGAAGATAATGACATCGCCCGGATAATCGATCTGGACATGCTAGAAGAACGAAGACTTAACTTCGATCTCCGGAATGCGGCCTACAAGAAGAAATCCGAAAAAAATTTCAACTCCAAAGTGAAGGCCAGACAATTCCAGGTCGGCGACCTCGTCCTATAGAAGGTTCAAGTTCCTAAAGGGGTATTCGGCCCGAACTGGGAGGGCCCATTTAGGATATCCAAGTGGCTCTCCAAGGGAGCTTACGAGCTGGAACTTATGGATGGCACTCCGGACCAATACCCCTGGAATGCAATTCACTTGAAGAAATACTATCAGTAATCAAGTTGTACTATGTAGTCAAAGTCCTTATCAATACAAAATTCTACGCACAACTCAATCTCATCAAAAAAAAAAAACCGAGCTCAGTTCAAAAGCATATGCCGACCGTATCGAGGTCGGTATATCACACTTGAGCTCGGGTTGGCCACCCAAGCCATTCTGAAAATCGAGCTCAGTTCAAGAGCGTATGCCGACCATATAAAGGTCGGCCTATCACACTTGAGCTCGGTAAGGCAACAAAGGCCATTTCATGTTACCGGGCTCAATTCAAAGTATATGCCGACCATGGTGAGATCTGCATATCCCACTCGAACCCGGAAAAAACCCCATTCATACTTGTTAAAAAATAAACGTTTTTTCGACAAGGATAATAATAACGAAGCAATAAGGTTAACAAAAACTGAATTTCATAAGTCAAAACCGGTCTAAAGCCGAAAGGATAAAGCATTACAATTAGTTCAAAAGGAAAACACATCCGGTCGAAAGCCAGTTACATTAAAAAAAGCAGCAAAAACTAAGACAAAGAAAGGTTCAGGGGTTGCCTGCCCCGCCTGCCCTCCAGTTCCGGCCACAAAGTTAGCCACTTCATCAATACAGGCCTCCGCCTCAGCACCACTTCCGCCCGGCGCCTGGAAGCCCTCCTGAGGAGCCTCTTCCTCTTCCCCCTCTCCTTCTTCATCGGCGGCCGGGGGATCCTAACCCAGTTTAAGCAGCCTGTGCCGATGGGGGAACCATGAAAGGTCCACCCCATGATCAGTCTCGAGGTCGAGGAAGGGGAACCAGTAGCCCTCATGGACCGGATTCTTGGCAGCATACTCACGGAAGTAGTCTTCATGAGCCTTAGTATCGGTATTGGCTTGGCACCCAACCCGGATCAGGTCGGCAGCGGCCAGATAGTAGCAAAACTCAGTAAAGAACGCCGAGTTGGCGGTCAGATCCTCAGAATCATAGGCCGGCCGGCTCAGGGAAGCAGTCAATTCTTGAGCCTTCTTCTGAACTTCCCTCTCCAATTCGGTCTGCCGAGCTCGAGCCTGATCGGCATCCCCTCTTGCCCGATGTGCCTCCAACCGCAGCTCGGCGTTGGCATCCTCCATCTCGGATACCCGGTATTGGGCATCCTCCAAGGCTTTGTAAGCCATCTCCACCCGGTGTAGGGCATCTTCCTTCTCTTTCAGGAGAGCCTCCTCCGACCGACCGCCTGGTCCCTCTCTTTCTTGAGCGCGACGACCTCACTCTCAAGACTGGCCTTCTCCTCCCTGGTACGAGCCAGGGCGCTCTAATTTCTCTGAGCCGATATTACGGCCTCGTTGAGGTCATTCTCCATCAAATTGACCATGATGGTCGCCTGACTGATCAGCGCAACGCCAGCCCGGCCGACGTGTCGAGAACGGTGCTCGGCAAGGTCAGCTAGCTCCCGAGTCCAAGACTGGGGTAGAGAGTTCACAGCCCGACTCATGTAGTTTGGCATATCGACCGACGAGCCCGGAGCTCGAAAAGAGAAGAAATCAAGCACCAGCGGGGGGAGGCCGGAATCGTTACGAGTCAGCCTAAACAGGAGAAAAAGAACCAAGCCAGGTACAAAATAAATGATGTGAATAAAGAAAACCTCTAAAAATAGACAACTCACGCTTGAAAGCGGGCCGGATTACGACCAAAGTAGGTTCTATCGTCCTCCCGACCGAGAGCTCGGGCTGCTTGGGCCACGGTATCCATCCCGACTGGCCGGGAACCGGGAGGCGTGTCATCTGAGATGTCGATGGCGGCCGGGCTCGATCCGTGTGGACCAGCCTCTTCACTTTCAACCTCCTCCCGGCCCCTTTTCTTGCCATTAATCGGGGAGGAAGTTGGAGCCTCGACGGCAGCTGTCCCAACGGCCGGAACAGACCGAAGGGAAGTAGGCTCTTGGATCACAATCCCGGTCCAGGCTCCGACCCCTTTCTTCTTCTTCGTCTTCATCCCTTTAGCCCCCGGTTTCACCACACATGCTCCCAGCCTCGAAAACATCTCCGGGCAACGATCAGAAAATTCGGAAGGATATTGTCTCACGACTGAAAAATCGGGCACTGCATCATAAAAGTGCAAGGTGTTAAAAAAATAACTTGAGATCCGGGCACACCCTTATACCTACCCAATAAATTTAGATGACGTGGAAATTGGAAGAATCGACTGGAAAGTCGGGCTTGTCGAGTTCGGAGGATGGCTTGATTCCTTTCCGCGGCCGACATTGACAATATCCGCTCCCTGACGACTGCGAAGTCGAAGTTCAGCTCCCGATCGGAAGGGTAAGGGTAGCCTGCAAAGGAAGTTAGAAAATTAGATCAGTACTTTTAATTCAAAGTCAAGTTAAAAAAGTCTTACTAGGATTCTTAAGGCGGATATCGGTCGCAACCCCGATCACCACTCCCCTCGAATACCCCGATATCGGTCGCAACCCCGATCACCACTCCCCTCGGATACCCGGTCTGCCATGCTCCACCAACAAAAAACCATTTCTTCCGATCGTTTCGAGCTTTACTCGGAATGCTAGTCACCAGTTTCTGCCCCTTAGTCTGAATGAAGACCTCACCGGTCCCACTCTTCTCACTCTGAATCCGGCAGAGATAAGTCATCTCTCTAGGGGTCGGCATCCGATAGAGTTGGTTCTGGCCGAACAAATCCATGACGCTCACAATTATCATCCACGCGCTCGGGAGCAACTGGGTGGGCGCTTGGTTCCAATAATTTAATAGGTAGGAGATGGCCGGATGGAGGGGGAAGCAGAGTCCGACCTCCATCATGTCTTGGGTGACGGCCACCATCCCTGGAGGAGGCTGGTCAGCTCGTTCGTTTGGCTCCGGGGCATACAATTGAACATCAAAAGGTATGTCCCAGTCGGCTCGAGCTTCATCGAGGTAACTCTGGGTCATCCTGCTCTGAATCCGACCAATAGTCCACCTATTGGACTCCTCTAGATCGGCTATGCGAATCGTGGCCGGATCGCGGACGGTCGGCCCCCGGGGATAATGATCTAGATACTCCTCACAATCGAAGGAGAGGGACGCGACCTCATCTTTCTCCTCCACATAATCCGACCACAACCGAAAGGTCCTCCTGACCTCGTCCTTTCGGGCCTCACCCGCGCTTCGGACCGCTTCAGGCGATCCCCCGACCTCTTCAACTTCTGACCCTGAGGCCTCATTCACCACCTCCAGCCTCTCCTTGATTTGCTCGGCTGTGAGATTTTGGAGCAGCAGGTTGTTGGCCAGATCGTCGCCTTCATCACGGCCACCGTCCTCGTCTTCTTCCAGAAGATTGTCCAACGATTCCCGACTCTCTACCGGAGGAGCCACCATCTCGATCCGAGATTCCCCAACCGCAGCCGGACCCCTCTTCTAGCGCCCTTGCCCAGTAACGACCGGCCTGGACTCGGAAAGAGCGCGTCCAAGCCATCATCGTCGCGAGCCCAGATCGAGCTCGCGCTCAGGTGCGACGGAGAAGCTCCTCCTCCGCCGCTTGAGCTCCCTCCTTCATCAAAGAGCCGCCGATTGGCTCCACCACCGCCGCTGCCACTAGAAGAGGCGCCGCCCCTTTGCCCTGGCGGAGGACCAGTCCACCGCCGCACCATATTTAAAAAGATGGAATGAGATTTCGAATTAAGAAGTAAGGTTACCTTTCTCAACCGCCTGAATCGCCGCCGTACGAAGTCAAGTGCCGCCTCAAGAAGTTCGCCGAAAAAATCACTAAGTTAGCTACGATTGCTCTAAAAACTCGAAAACGTGAAAATGAAAAACCCAAAGTGGTGAATGCCTCTCCTATTTATAAGAAATGGTGAGGGACCTATTTCGAAATAAAATTCTAGGCCCGAGGGGCCTAAATGCAAGAAATTGAAGCGACGCCTCGAAACGGCCGCGCACGCCATCAATGAATGCGCGGGATCCGAAACATTGCATGATGTCACACACGTCTTTTTAGGCGCACTTACCCACGCACATCTACTCAAACGTCAGACCACGAGAAGCCGACCTACGGTCGTCCCGGGCAGTTGGGGACCGGTGCCGATGACCAATGGCAGATGACCACCTCGCCTCCCAATCAACTCTGAGAGCCGAGCTGGGGGGCATTTGTTGTAGCCATTTCGTACCAAGGTCGGCACCGACCCGGTGCAGGCCGGAGGTAATGAATCAATACGTCCGCGACGGTACCGATCTGCCCGGACGGTCTCCAACCTCAACAAGTTCAGACCCCACTTTCCAACCTCAATAAACGAGGTTGGAAACAAGCATAAAGCACTCAACTACCACAGATGAAATACAGGTCACATAGGCCGGGACCGGACCGGTCCGGCCCCAACCTAATTAAGCCGATAGAGGTCACTGGGGCACGGCTAACGATTAGGAAGACTTTCCGACCTCAAGACCTACTGGGAGACCGGCCTCCGACCTTGAATTGTCTCAGACCTACAGAATGGAAAAAGAGCACGTGACAGAATCAGGCAAGATCAACCTCCAAAAGGAAAAGTGCCGCCTCCGTACACAGCAACAGAGGGAATATTCCTTCCAAATGAGGAAGGTTCTCAGAGAATCGTCCTTTTATGGACACATGTCAGCACGCCAGTAGCCGGCCACCTGCAGGCTACAGCGTACGAGCGCCCACGCGCCCTCTGAGGCAGGGGGCATTTAATGCCCCTGTCCTCTGAGGGGTCGAAATTGACAATCATACCCCTGTAGGGAGAAAACTATAATTATCCCCACATTTGTAACAAGAAAGAGGGGTTTTTCAACACATTCAATAAAAAAAGCAATATAATTTGCATTCAAGTCCAGGGATTAAATACCTCTGGCAATTCCTGGTGTTCTTACATTCAGTTCATCTTCATCATTAATTTTCCTCGTCACAATCATTCATTCAACATTTATGATTCCAATCATTTGATGTTTTTGCCAAAGCTCACTTAAATAGCCATTAATCACCAGCCTCATTTATTTGGCAAACAACATGTTCGAATGCTCTCTGGCAGTTGTTCGTCCATGTGAACTTTTTTTTTTGATAGCTTTGAAGAATGGACGACACTTATCTCCTGATCGGGATACGAATCTGTTCAGGGCTGCTAGGCAACCTGTCAGTCTTTGAGCTTTTTTTACTGAACAAGGAGATTGCATATCCACGATAGCCTTTACTTTTGTTGGGTTGGCTTCAATCCCCCGCTGGTTAACAAGATGGCCCAGGAACTTCCCTGAATGCACTCAAAAGCTGTTTTTCTTTGGATTTAGCTTCATGTTGTAATTCCGGAGGATATCAAACACCTGGGCTAAGTGTTGAAGGTGATCTTCTTTCCTGGGGCTTTTAACCACAATGTCATCAACGTAGACCTCCACTGTATCCCCAATTTGTTCATCAAACATCTTGTTCACCAGCCTTTGATAAGTTGCTCCCGCATTGATGAGGCCGAATGACATCTTTTTCTTTGTGTAAAAAGTTATATTTTCTTGGTCGTCGAGATGCATCGGGATCTGATGGTAACCAGCAAATGCATCCATGAATGTTAGCATCTCGTGGCCTGCAGTGCTGTCCACCAATTGGTCGATGTGCGAGAGAGGAAAATTGTCCTTCGGGCATGCTGCATTTAGATCTGTAAAGTCTATGCATAGCCTCCAGGTTCCATTTGGTTTCCGCACAAGAACTGGGTTCGCCACCCACTGAGGGCAAAGTGCTTGCCGGATCAAATCATTATCTAACAACTTTTACACCTCTTCGTTAAGAGCTTAGTACTTGTCTGGGCTGTATTTTCATCTCTTTTGATGGACCAACTTTCTTATTTGATTAATATTGAGTTGATGGCAAGCATGTTTTGGATCTATTCCCACCATGTCTGCATGAGACCATGCAAAGACATCTAGATTCACCTTGAGAAATTTTATCATTCGGGATCTATAAGGCTCAGGGCGCTCAGATCCTAAGTATAGTTCCAGATCCTCATTTTCGGGATTAACTTTAAAGGCTTCCAGTTATTCGACTGGAGTTTCTCGTCTTTTTTGTCCCTTCCAACGAGGATCAATCACAGATCCCTCAAGGTTGATATCATTTTCGATGTCCATTGGGTCTGCCTCCAGGCGGGGTTCAAGATCATCTGCTTGTCTTTGGTCATCATTGCTTGTCGGGTTACGACCCTCCAAGTCAGTGACAGTAAGTTGCTCGTCACCAATTTGATGTTGTTCGTCAGGTGAAGATTTTTTCCTAGTGGCAATGAGCTGCTCGCCCAAATGTTGTTCGTCCATGGGGAGGAGTTGCTCGTCCAACTCCATATGGTCTTCCTCAGCCTCCATCACGTCCTTCAACACTGATGGTTCATCAATGGGGTAATTGGTGGTGGCTTCCATCATGGAAACTCGTCCTTCATTTGATTGCATTTGTAAGAGACACTCACGAGCTTTTCTTTGGTCTCCCTTTATTGAACCAACTCCACTTGTTGTTGGGAATTTTATGCAATTATAGTAGGTTGAACATGCAGCTTTGAATTCATTTAAAAAGGGTAGACCAAGGAACCCATTATAAGTTGACTCTTGATCTACGACCAATAAATCTACCATTCTTGTTATATTTTTTTCGGGTTCTTCGATCGACACGAGTTGTATAGACAACCTAATAATTCCCAAAGGGACTGTTACAACATTGCCGAAGCCTAAGATGCGATGATTTGAATCTTGAATATAGCTCGAATAGTCTCCCAATTGATCGAGCATCTTCTTAAAAAGGATGTTGGTATAGGCTCCGGTGTCTACCAACAATTGATGCACCCTGGTCCCCATAATCTTAGCACAGATTACGAGAGAATCATTATGGGGGTCAGTATTCCATCCAGGTCCTTTTCTGTAAAGGTCAAGTCCGATGTTTGTAGGACGGATGGGTTAACTCCCATTTCCTGTACATGTGCTATTGCTCATAATTCTGATTTTCTCTTACGATTCGACATTGGTGGTCGTCCATCAGAACATCCTCCAGCAGGTCCTGAGGATTCCATCATATATACATCTTCTACTGGACGAGCAGCAACTGTGGGGGCTAGTCACCCAGGTTTATTATTTCTTGGCGGTTGATCTTCTACCTCGTCTTCTGAGCTGTTCTCCTGGCCTCTTTTTCCAGGTTATCTCTTAACGAAGTCGGAGAGTTTACCCTCTTCGTAAAACTGTCAAAGTTGTTTTAACAAGTCTCGACACTCACTAGTAAAGTGCCCCACACTTTGATGGTAGGCACAATACTTGTTTGGGTTGAGTTTGCCAGTCTCTTGACGAATCTTTCGGGGAGGGGTGAGCAACTCCTTATCTCTCACATTGTTGTACATAGTGTCAATTGACACCGTTAGCACCTGGTTTAATTTTTCCTTCAGTTCCGTTCCTTCGTTAAATGTCTTCATGTTTTTTGGGACTTGATAGCCGATTCTGCCGGATTTCTTGTTATTCTCCTTCTGATCAGTGCTGGTGGTTTTATTGTCCCCCAAGTTTGCTTGTAAAGCTTCGTGAATGGAGATAAAGATACCGGCATAATTCTGGAATTCAGTATAACTCTTCGGGCACTTCAGACGTACCTCCTTCCACAAATCTGACCCTTTCTTCAGCCCGACCATGACGGTTACAATCTTGGTATCCTCACTAACCAGTTCTCCCTCTAGCAATATTTTATCAAACCTTTCCATGGAAGCCCAGTCCGGTTCATCGTCGTTTTGTTTTAAATTAGACAACCGATATTTCTAGGAAAGATACGATCCTGCAGTCAAAAAATAAGAGAGAAACTCCCGGCTAAGCTGAGCAAATGAGTGAATGGATGCCGGTGGCATTGCAGAAAACCACTTGTGCACTCTGTCCCCCAAAGTTAGGGAAAAGTTCCGGCATTGCGTGGTATCACTAGCCCCAACAGAAATTATATAATCCGAGTACTTTATCAGATGAATACGGGGATCAGCAATGCTCTCATATTGTATGCTCACCAGAAATTATATCTTTTTCTGGATTGGAGCCTTCAAAATGATTGAAGATAGTGGTGAAGATGGCATGCTGGTCGTCCCAATTCCTCTTTGTAGATCAAGTTGTCCTTGCATGCTCTCCACGACTTTTCTCAAGCTTGACAACTCATCAAGAGATGCCCCCTGGCTCAGAGGCTGTTTGGCGAGCACGGATTCATATCCTTCTGCTCGTCGCAGTCCCTCACTTAGAGGGAGAATCTCCTAAGGCTGCCTCCTTGGGTTGCTTGGCACATTTGGCCCTAGGCGCCCAAAGGCAGACCTAGTCAATCTTTCATGTACAGATGGGCGTATTTGCTCGCAAGCTGTTCGCCCGTGCCCTGCCCCTGGGTGAGCAGCTTCCAATTGAAGTTGGGGTTGGCCCAGTCTGTCCTGTGCACTATGACGAGATATCCCATGACTAGACATTGTTGTTCGCCCGTGGGCAGATTCAGCCTGGCCCTCCATTTGATCCACCATCTTAGCTTTGCCCTTGTCTCTTCGATTCTGGGCGCTATTTGTTGGTGTATATTGTAAAACAAACTTTTTTTGGACTTTCATGGAAGTATATTTAATTTCCTCATTATCTGAAATATATGGTTTTTCACATTATTGCAATCTTATTGATTGCTTGTTTGTCTGTTTATCTTATATTGTAGATAATGTGGTAGGTTTGTAGTCACACAGAAGATCATATTGTCGGTTCCTTATAAGATATAAACAGTATTCACAACTGAGATAATTCTGGACATAACTATTGGTATAAGTTGTAGTATGAACTTGTTGGTGGCTTGTCTTGGCCATTAGTTTATACTAGTACGATATGTTGTATTGAATGGATTACAGTTAAGACATGTTCTTCTATTTTGACTGTCATGAAGAACTAAAGTTCTTGGTGACTCTTGTAATTCTTAACCCTAAGTGTGATATCTAGATGTGTGTCCTGGTGATCCATGTTGATGACGTCCCATTGAGGAAACTCATAAAGGATTGTCGTATTAAACCCTGCAGGTGGATTATATCCGTACGACAACAAGGTTGAGTTGTAACACTCAAGGAATAATAGATATTAATTAATTAAAGCAGTCAGAAGATTTAATAATTAATGGACGTGCGATATCTTTAACACGGGGAATTATAGAGTCTAATAGAAGCCCTGATTTGGTTCGGGATAGGACGAGAGTGCAACATTAATTCTCTAGTGGAATGAATTAATGTTCACGTGCCAAATAAATGTTTTGGGCTGAACATAAGAGTTTTTGGGTCCGTGAGTAGCCCAAATCCTATACCTTCTAACAGATCCCTAGTTTGGCCCATGAAACCTAAGGAGTCTATATAAAGATCTTAATTTCATCTTTGAAACCCTAGCACTCTAAAAAAATGAGCAGTAGCCAAAAACGACATTTAGGGTTTTGGGTAGACGATCAGGAGATGCTTTTGCTCCACGTTCGATAGCTTGCCATCCACTCGGTGTTCGATCGAGGTTGGGAGACAGACTAGAAGATCTCTAGTGGAATCAACACCTTGGTCTTCAAGGGTAACGAATATAAAGTCGTCTTTAGATGCATGTTTAGGTTTTTATATAATCGTATACATTTTGGTATCCAAATAACGATCTTGGGGACGGACCGCCTTCACCGGCGGGTTCCATCACTATTAACCTCCTGTTGCTCGCCCCAGACAGATCTAGCTCTCACTACTTCAATTGGTCGAGACCTAGACCTTGCTTGTGAAGGTCTAAGCTGTTCTTGTTGTTTCTGAATCGCTTGGAGAGCAGCTATCATCTTGGCCAATTCATGGGGTTGCTAGCCAATGCCTCTAATTCTGGAGGCATTATGTGAGTTGCTGCCGAGGGCTGAGCCCTGTTCGCATGCCGTGGATCATGGTCTTAACGACCAGCAGATGAGGCTCGAGTTGGGGAGACCCTCATCGAGGGATGTGAACCTTGGGTTTTCTTGGATTGAGGCCTCCTGATTTGAATTATCTTCTCAATCTTTGAATCTTCAAATTTGAATTTGAAGAACACCAAAAACACTTTTATTTGAATCTTCAAGGGTTTCTTAAGAATTTCTTCAAATCTTCAAGTTTTAAACTTGAAGTTCTTAATAATCACACTTAACCGGAGGTTCAAACCCTCCTTCTAGCGCCAAATTATTAGTAATCGGTTCTAATCGCGTGGATTGGTGGCTGTTTTTAACCGGTTTTGAGATCACCAAACAAGATCGTGTGATTGATTATCATCGTAAATGATAAATTCGAGTGTTCGGGTAATAAAATCGTAAATATGAATATTGAATTGTATTTATTTCATGTGTGTGCATTTATAAGTGTAAGAGTGAGTGTATTGGAGTATTTGTGAATTTGAACTTAGGTTTTATTGCAGGAGAACAACTTATTTATACTAACCACCAAGTAGGTGATGTACATGACTCTTGGACTACCAACCTTGCATGCTTGACATGTGTCCTTTTGACCATGTTTGACCTTATATAGGCTGAAACTTAATTACAAAGTCTTGTATTTGACCTTATCTTGGTTTCATAGTTGTTCGCCATGGTTTGCTTGGTCCAATTCTTGTATGTCTTCTGTTGTAGTTGTTCGCCCCTTGATTAGGTGGTTCACAAGTTGTTTGCTCGTGTGTTCATTATAGGTGTGCCTCTGGACTTATAATGTTTGGTCGTCAAAAATCTGATCGATCTGATAGGCTGATATGTGTCATACACTCCAAAAACTGATAAGCGCACCACTTTTTTTGGTATTGTTGTTCGTCACCCATGACCTGGCATAGGGTTCATATCCAGCCTCGGGTCTAGGACCTATTCGCCAGAAAGCTGTTCGTCAAGGAGGTTGCTCGTCACATAATATACTTCCAGAATTGATTTATGCACTTCTTTTTTTTTCCTTTGCTGGTCGTTTCTTGCTTAGTTATTTTGCTTTATAATTCTCATCTTGGCCCTAATCCTTGCTCGCATAAATGCTATAATTGTTCGCCTATCAATAGGGGTCACTTTTTCTTTCCACATTTCATGCCATGCAAGATAAATTATAAAGTAGTTCCTGTATAGAAGATCATGGACAATAGAAACAACCACTTCTACCAAGTTAAGAAAAAATCATGTTGCCCTTGGTTGCTTGCACGGCCAATAATGAATTCAACTAGGCTCTACTTTATTCTAAACTTGTAAAAAACAACATTATTCCAATACACATACTTCTGCCCCTAAACATATTATTTGTGTTACTGCAACTCGTAAATCATATGATGATAATATGTTCACAAGTCAATAGGCAACCTTAAACAAGCCAAAATAGATGGAAAAATCACTGAAGAAAATCTAAAAATAAGGAAAAGAAATCATAATAAGTATGATGATTCTCACACCTAGAGATCATAGAAGGGGGGGGGGGGGGACATAATAAGTGCGGTGATCTAATTTAGGAAACCTAGAGAAGAGGAAGGAAAATATAACAATAAAAAGAAAGGATCCAACACACAAACCAACCAATCAACAACTGAACCAAACATTGTTGAGAAAGATGACACCATTACTATTTGAAAATTTGCTTTGATAGATTTATTGATTAACGGAGAAGAAGATTTTGGAACTTGGAATCATCTGACTGTTGTTTACAATTTTTTTATTGAAAGACCAACTCTTGATTATAAAGTTGTCATAATGTTAGAACTTTGAATGTCAATCCAAGACCTGAAAGATGTTAAACTATCAATTTAAGGCCTAAAAGATTTGTCCTATCGATTCAGGTCCTGAAAGATAGAAAACTATCAATCCAGGACCTGAAAGATAGGACCTAATATTAAAATATACGACCCTTTGATTAGAAAAACTCATGAAATAATATAAATAAACCCTTAGGGCGAGGAAGTGAAAACATTCCCTTCTAACAATGCCATGTAGGACCTCCGGATTGGCTGATGACGATTTGATAGGTTTAATTAACAAATCAATCACATTTTAATTTAATTGGATTGATTTTCTTTAATTCTTTCCTTCTTTTGACAAGATATTATTTAATCTCAATTTTACTATAAATCAACTGTATTTCTTACCGAATATGAGCACTGAAAATTTGTAATTTGACTGGCTCATACCATGTATATTAAATATCAGTTATAATTATTTGATTTGAGAATTAATCTGATTAAATTTCCAAAATTAAAATAGCATCATCGCAAATGGATTGTTAATTGCGACAAAATTTTGGCCGTCACAACTTTTTTTATCGCTAATGAATATTGATTGTTTCATTAAAGAATATTAATTGTTACACTAAAGGATATGAGATGTTTCACTAAAGAGTATTAATCATTTACACTAAATGATGAGTTGTTTTGCTAAAAAGTATTGAAAAGTAATTTATGTATGAACAAACTTCAAACTATACATACTCTATAATTTAAACTGATCTTGAAAGTAAAATATTATATTTTTTATTAGTAATATGTATTTTGAAAATTAAAAAAAAGTGCCTTACATATAATCCCAATTTAGTCCTAATAATTGCATAAGACCACCACATTCCCTACATTTCATAAACAACCATTTTGTAGGGTCCACACCTCAAACCACGTTTCATGGAGAACCATTTTTGTGAGTCATCCCCTTATTTTTTGTAGGTTTGCATTATTTTCTTAATTTCTTCTATCAGCCGCAGGCCTTCCATTTACAGTCTGCTTTTCACTTGCACAATTCCCAAAACTGTTTATTTTGCAAGTTTGACTTTTGAATCCTTCAAATTTTTGAATTTTCATTCCCACTAATTAATTTTGTACCTATTTTATTTTTACCTTTTTCTTAGTCAGTTTTTTTACCTAATTTCAGGCTATTAATTTGAAGACCATTTTTTCTTCATTTTTAAGAAGACTCAATTTTTTAGTATGAATAAAAATATTTACACAAAAAGAAAAAAATACAACCTCTTTATCAATTTGAAAATTTGTATATATAAAGTTCTAAAATTACATTATTACACTTTTTATTTACATAAATGACAAGAAATTGAAGGTCTTTCATGTCTTTATGCTTCCATTCTTCAATATGCAAATATAACTTTGCATAAATGCAAAAAATGTTTGCACATATACAAAAAAAAAAAAAAAAAAATTGTAGAGGTGCCTACAATTTTTGCATATACTATCATTTCTCTTTAACTTCATTCCTATTTAGATGCCTGAAATCAAAACTCTCTAACAATTCATTATTTATTCCAAATCTCTCAAATAAAGAAAAAACCTTCATAATTGATTTTCACACGCATCTCATAAATGTAAAAGAAACCCCAGATGTAATTAATCTAAATTCTAATCCTATATATATATATATATATATATATATATATATATATAAGCTCCTACACAATATGTAATTGCTATCATTCACTGTAAATCTCAGATATAAATGCACAAATATGTGATCCCAGTTTTATTTTCCTATTTGTCAAAATGTTCGTCCCAATTTTATTTTACCATTCCCAAAATGGAAATAAAGTGCATTCACTTTTTATTAACTTCACTCCTACAATTCAACTACTTTATTCATTTAAATATTACTTTATTCATTTAAAACTATAATTCAACTCTCGCATTAAACTCTATGTAAAGTTAAATGGGAAAATAAAATTGGGACGGAGGGAGTATCATCCAAAATCCCAGCAAAATAATTAATATCTTCAAAATTCGAATAATATCTTTAAACTCCAAAATACCGTATAATTTAAATCTTCAAACTCCAAAATCCCAAAAACAGATAACATATAATCCCAAAATTAATCTAGAAACAAAAATCTATATTCACATTGCAGAATCCTAAAATCCTAGAGAAAGCCAGACACCAATAAAGACCATTTATAAACGAAAACAACTTACGGCTCAACATCGGAACTTAAAAACCATTTTAACAACCTGAAAAGCACGACCACATATTGGAATCGTGGCTCACCATACGCCATAGTTGGAATTGACCATCGTCTTTGTTCATCTAAGAAACTAGGCACTTACAAAGCTTTGTCTTTGTTCGTCGGATAATGCCTTCTACCACCGATGTCACCGACACCCCTATCATCTTCGTATGACTGTCAAAATTCTAAATCAGCGCACCCTCTCCTCCCACCCCCAAGCTCCACCTCTTGGACGAAACCCCTAGGTTCGTCAGACACACGATAAAAAAAATGAGGGGTGGGGGTTGTGGGGTTAATTATTTTTAGGGGAGAGCGTGTTGGAGTGGGTTGGGTAGTGGGTGGGGTGTTGGGTCTCCTCCCTCCTTACACAACTCACGGTTCGTGTCCTTGGACTAGTGGTATCAGAGCCACGGGTACCTCCGACGACTCTGTTCATGGTCCGGAGGTGTGTGCCGTTACTCGTCCTCCGCCGGAGCACCGTCGGGAGTTGCACGACCGCCGTCCAAACGCCGATGTTCGTGTGCAGATCATACGGATTGAGTAGCTTGTAGTCTATTCGAGTTTGGATCTGCCGTCGCGCCGCTCGTCCGTTGCCTCGCCGGAGCCAGCCGCCGCCGTCGCGCTTCCAGCTAAGCGTCGCGTCTCCAATCTGCTCTTGGTCGAGCCTGTCGGTGGTCGTCTGACTGGTTTCGTGCCTCTGCTGCCGTCTGTTGCAGCGCCTCCATGCTGTCTCACCGGCGTCGCCTCGCTGGAGTCGCCTCGCCGCTGTCGCACACTGCCGCCGCCCTGAAAGGTAAGTCAGGTGAGTGGGATTTAATATTTCTACTATTCCCGTTTTCTTTCCTCTGTTAGCCATTTTCAAGTTTAAATATTATTATTATTATTATTTACAAAACTTGGCTAACAAAAACTTATGCAGAAACATATCTTTTAAAGTTTAGTTGCTTAGCTTTCCCCAATTTTTTTAGGATACCGTAAGTCTTTTGTGATAAGGCTACTGCGTATTTTTTCTGTGGCACTCGTGGGATCTGCCCCCATTTTTTAAATGGGAATTAGGCAACACGTTAGCTTGGTCCCGGGATTGCTTCACTGTTATTTTGGTGTTTTGAGGCCCTTATCTAGGGTCTCGCTCTGGTAAATTGGCTGTAACTCAACTTATTTACTGTTTTCTGTAGTGTAGCCACTTGCCGTGGGTTTTTTGCTTTCTTAGTGGACCGCTTGCTGCGGTTTAGGGCTGTTGGGATTACGTGCTGTAGTTTCTAGGAAATTATGTGCTTGTTTTCTCTGCTCGTTGGTCTGTCTTTCTGTGACCTGTGTTGGTACTTGCTTCCGCTTGCTTGTTACTGTTTTTCTTGCATCTTTGCGTGCTGTGGTTTGTGTTCAAAGCTTAGTAAACCAAATGGCCACCACTGCTCCTACGTACGTGTTAGCCCCCTTCACTGGAAAAGGTGATTTCAGTATCTGGAAACAGAAAATGAAATGCATCTTGATCTAGCAGCGAGTTTATAAAGCTGTTGATCACTCTTATTCCTCTACTGAAACTGAGGAAAAGAAACTTGAAATGAATGAATTTGCTTTATCGTCCATTATTTTGAACTTGTCTGATTCTGTGCTTAGAAAGGTTGGTCAAATGGAGTCTGCTAAGGATTTGTGGGACAAATTAGAAGAGTTGTACACTGAGACCTCCCTGCCTAGTAAATTGTTCTTGCTTGAAAAGTTTTTTCGCTTTAGGTTTGACTTGAACAAAGACATAGATGAAAATCTAGATGTGTTTACTAAGCTCATTCAAGATATCAAACAAACTGGTGATAAGCATATTGATGAGTATACCCCCATTGTGTTGTTAAATGCTATACCTGATACTTATAATGATGTCAGATCTGCGATTAAGTATGATAGAGATAGTGTCACTCTTGACATTGTGGTTAATGACCTTAAGAGTAAAGAGCATGACTTGATATACAATGGGAAGAGTGGTAAGAATTCTGGTGAGGTCATGCATGTTAGGGGGAGGGCTGCCTCTAAGTCTCATAACAAGAAAAAACATGATAACCAAGATTCTGACACTAAAAAGAAGTCTCAAGGAAACAATAGGTCCAAGTCTAGGAATATGAAGTGCTATAATTGTGGTGAAACTGGTCATTACTACAAAGCTTGCCCTAGTCCTAAGAAGAAACAACAACAAAAAGTACAAGCTAATGTTGCTTCTAGTTCTTATGATGGTGATTGTTATATGGTGACTGAAATTGGTGTTGAACAATGTGTGAATTCTGTGCTTTCCTCTGCTGCGAGTGAAAATGAATGGCTTATTGATTCTGGTTGTTCTTTCCATATGACTCCTTTTAAAAATATATTTTCTTCATATGAGATAGTTGAACATGGTTTTGTGTCTATGGCAAATGAGAAAAAATGTCATGTCGCTGGGATTGGTGATGTTTGCATGAGACTTGATTGTGGTTTTATTTTTACTTTGAAAAATGTGAGACATGTTCCTAATTTGTGCAATAACTTAATTTCTTGTGCTGCTTTGGAAGATGAGGGTTATGAGGGGAAGTTGGGTAATGGTTGTATGAAAATCATGCGTGGTTCCATGGTTCTTTTCAAAGCTGTCAAAAGGAACAAGTGTATGTGTGCTTTACTAAATCTGATCTTTATGCAAATTCTGTGAATGTTGTCAAGGATGACAAGACTGATTTGTGGCATAGAAGATTAGGACACATGAGTAACAAAGGATTGGAAATTCTGCACAAATCTGGTGCTTTTGGCGATGAAAAATTGTCTTGTGTGCCATTTTGTGATTCATGTGTGTTAGGAAAGCAGCATAATGTGAAATTTCCTGTTAACCCCTAGCCTAACCCCTCTTCGTGCACTAGTATTCTTGAGTATTTACATGCTGATATGTGGGGCCCTGCTAGTGTGCCTACTCATGGTGGAAACTTGTATTTTCTGTCTGTGATTGATGATTTCTCTAGGAAAGTATGGGTTTTCTTGATGAGAAACAAATCTGATGTGTTTGAAAAGTTTAAGGATTGGAAAATTCTTATTGAAAATCACACTGGAAAGAGGATTAAAAACCTTAGGACTGATAATGGGTTGAAATTTTACAACAAATTGATGGATAAATTGTGTGCTGATTCTGGGATTAAAAGACACAAATCTGTCCCTTACACGCCTCAACAGAATGGGGTTGCTAAAAGGATGAACAAAACTTTGGTTGATAGGGTTAGGTGCATGATAGCTGCTTCTGGTTTGTCTAAAGGGAGGCTGTTATTACTGCTGCTTATTTGATCAATAGGTCCCCATCTGTTCCTTTGAAAGGTAAATGTCCTGATAGTGTGTTTTATGGTAAAAGCATTGATTACTCCAACTTGCGTGTATTTGGTTGTGCTGCATTTGTGCATAAAAAGGTGATAAACTTGAACCTAGGTCTAGGAAATGTGTTTTCTTGGGTTATCCTGATGGGGTAAATGGTTATAGACTTTGGTTAAAGGAAGAACATGGATTCAAAGTTGTTATTAGTAGAGATGTTGTCTTTAATGAATCTGATTTTCCTTGTTTGCATGCTTCTGTGTCTTCACCTGAAAAAGAAATTGCTCAAAGTAAGGTGGAGCTTCCTTGTTTATCTGAATCTGATCATGTGCCAAATGAAGCTGAAAACACTGTTTTACCTGCTACCTGCTGAAAATGATGCTTTGCATGCTGAAAATGTTGATGTGCCTGCTGATTATGTGGAAAATGTGCCTGATAATGTTGATTTGACTGATTATCATCTTTCTAGGGATAGACCTAGGAGAAATATTAGGCAGCCTTCAAAATTTGATGATTTCCATATTGATTCGCATGCTTTCAATGTCTATGAATCCTGTGGTAATGAGCCTAAATCGTATCATGAAGCTTTAAGGTCTAAAAATTCAGTTGATTGGTTGAATGCTATGAAACAAGAAATGAAATCCTTGCATGTTAACCAAACCTGAAATCTTGTGCCTAAACCTGTGCATTGCTCTGCAAGTGGTTGTTCAAGATCAAGGATGAAATTGAATATGTTAGATATAAGGCTAGATTAGTGGCTAAGGGATTTACTCAAAAAGAGGGGATAGATTATACTGAAATCTTTGCTCATGTTGTCAAATTTACCACTGTGCGTATTATGCTTGCTTTTGTTGCTCACTTTGATTAGGAACTAAAGCAAATGGATGTGAAAACTGCATTTTTGCATGGTGACTTGGATAACAAAAAGATTTATATGAGACAGCCTGAAGGCTTTGTTGATTCTAAACATCCTGAGCATGTGTGTCTTCTTAATAAATCTTTGTATGGTTTGGAACAGTCCCCTAAACAGTGGAACAAAAAGTTTGATGAATGTATGAGGTCTTTAAAGCTTAAAAGAAGTTCTTTCGGTCATTGCCTGTACTTTAAGCAAAATGCATCTGTGCCTTTCTTCTTGCTCTTATATGTGGATGATATGCTTCTTGTTAGCCCGTGTGTTAAAACTGTGGAGCATGTCCAAAAGTGTCTTTGTGATAAATTTGAGATGAAGAATCTTGGTGATGCTAAAAAGATTTTAGGCATGCATATTGAAGGGGATAGGAAAAATCATACTCTCCTGCTTAACCAGATTTCATATGTTGATAAGGTTTTGAGTAAATTTTCCATGTCTTCTGCTAAGTCTGTTAATGTGCCTCTTGCTGCCCATTTCGTGCTAAGTAAGACTCAGTGCCCAGCCACTAAGTATGGAATTGTTGAGATGAAAGATGTGCCATATGCTAATGCTATTGGATCTGTGATGTATCTTATGGTAAGCACTCATCCTGATATTGCTTATGCTGTGAGTTGCTTGAGTAGGTATATGTCTAATCCAGGTTTGCCTCATTGGGAGGCTTTGAAATGGCTTCTTAAATATCTTAAGGGCACAATGGAGGTAAGCCTTAAATTCTCTAAATGTGAAAATGGTGTGAGGTTAGTTGGTTATGTGGATTCTAACTATGCTAATGATAGAGACAATAGAAGATCTACCACTTCTTATGTGTTCACCTTGTGTGGTTCATGTGTTAGCTGGAAATCTCAAATGCAAGGTGTAGTTGCTTTGTCTACTACCGAATCTGAGTATATTGCTATAACTGAAGCTGCAAAAGAAGCTATTTGGTTAAAAGGTCTTTTATCTGAAATTGGTTTCCTTGAAGGTGAAGTGGTTGTTTTTTCTGATAGTCGGTCTACTATCCAATTGTGTAAGAATCCTATTTTCCATGATAGAACTAAACACATTGATGTTAGATACCATTTTGTGCGTGATGTTGTTGAAAAAGACGTTATCTCTCTTGAAAAGATTGCTTCAGAATTTAATCCTTCTGATATGGGTACCAAGTGCCTTTCTGTGGAAAAATTTAGGTCTTGCATGAGAACATTGAACTTTGATTCTGTTGATTAGGAGTGTCTCTTGCTCCCTATGTGTTTTTTCCTTGTGTTTTATGTTTGTGACTTATGTGTCTAAACTGTTTGTGCTTGTGTACTTTGTGTTCTTCATCATATTGTTTGAAGTTGTGTTCACCCCTTAATAACTTATCTTGTATTTGTTATTAATGTCTTGTACTTACTTACTGCTTTGTGTTGCAGGTGTGCAATGCGTGCAGTGTGTGTTGTGTGTGCTGTGTGGGTGTGTGTGTTTGGGTAATGATGACAACTTGTGGATTCCGGTGTTGATGAGAATGGCCAAAAAGGTGGAGAATTTGTTGGGCTAGGCTTGTGAGCCCAATGGGTTTTGGCCCATTGTTGGTTTAAAGCCTGAGGCCCATTTAACTCTCTAACCCTAAGTGTGTTTAAGGAAGCCTCCGTATAAAAGCCTTCACTTTCTCTTCTCCAAGAAGCAACACGGCTGAGAGAGTATTGTGAGGAGTGTGTTTGGATTGTGAGAGCTACCACACACAAAGGTCCGATTTGCCCTCTCGTTAGCATCGATTTAGAGTCCGTTTCTCAGGCGGCCTGAACCCTAGTCCAAGGACACGTACCGTGAGTTGTGTGAGGAGGGAGGAGACCCAACACGGGATCTACATATCGATTGTATTTGAAATAAAAAAAAATGATGTTTTAAAATGCAAGGACTATTTGAATGGATATTTGCAATTAGTGTGTATATAATGGTGCTAGGTATAATTATTTCTTCAAAGAAAACCGTCAAATTAATTGACACATTGCATTCAGCAACTCATTAAAGACCACCAACTCAATAATTATGCAGCCAGAATCTCAGCCACTTTATAAAATATTTCCACATATAGAATTCTAAATCCAACACTATTAAAAAGCATGCTATTCTCTCCAACACAATTAAGCAACTAGAAGCAGAGCAACTTTATTGAATATTTCCAATAAAAACGATTCAAGATCAAACATTATTTAAACATTCTATTGAGGATCTCCATATATATAGGCCTATAAATTAAACATCATCTAGCAATTGGTATGCCTACTGTTGTGCATAATTGATCATGGATACACTTATGTTTTTACATATGGCGGTGATAGTGGTGATGATGGCAGTCGGTGCCACGGCTGATTACGTCAGGCCGCCGCCTCGGGAAAAGCTTCATTTCCCGATTTCCTCCAAACCTGCTGCATATCCTCAACAAGTGAGTTTTAAAAGAATTACATCTCATTTGAAAGTAGGGTGTGAACCACTATTTAATTTAAGGGCACGACTATTTATACCCACAAATTTATTTAGTATACACACTTTTAAGTTAATCCATCATATATTTTAGCTAGATTTTATTTTTTCTTAGTACACCTCCTTAAAATTTACAATTATAACTTTAATTATTATTTACACCACTCAACTAAAATTTACAATTATAACCCAACCAAAAACCACCATTCATTGTATTCCTTTTTCTTTAATTTTCTCTTTCGGCATTCCCAACCCACACCCCCTTCTTCGACCATATGAAGAAGACCCATTAATTTCTTTACACTTGTAAATAAATTCATAGAAGAAATATATTAATATCATTTAATTATTGTATGTATATTGTTTGTAAAAGAACACACAAGACAAAAAAATAGTGAGTATGTATGTTTGTGCGTGGTTTTGAAATTTTATGTGGGTTTTAAAAAAATAAAAATAAATAATGTTTATTTTATTATATAAGGGTATTTTACTATTTTTTATTAATAATTTTTTTTTTCAAAATAAGAGATGGGAGAACAAAATATTTTTGTGTGGGTGAATAACATCGCCCTTAATTTAATTACCACTATCTATGTTTTGATACTTTTGTTGATACTCTTGGTCAAATATATATAATGTATTTCTTTTTCTTTTTACGATTTAATACTTTAAACTTAAATATTTCAATACTATATTTTTATATTAAATATGAAAATGAATATTTTAAGTAGTTAAATTTTTTTAATTATTGATACTACTGTTGATACTCTTAATACTTTTATCTAATTTTTTATACTTTCGAAACAATTTTATGATAAGCTTATCGTAAACAATTTTCATACAAAATAAGCTTATCGTAAACAATTTTCATACAAAACCTTGCCGATTTATCAATTTGGATGGAGAACATTTAATTATAATTTGTGTTATTGTTGGAATGCCTTAAACCCCTGCGCTAAGCTAGTTGGAGGTCTTGCTTATTATTTGACCTGGTTGTGGACGTAGCCAACACAACGTTGGTGAATCACGTAAATGTGTGTCGTTTTCTTTTGATTCTTTTTTGCATCTCGTTATAACCGTTATTATGCAGGTTCACATCTCGATGGCGGGAGCTAATCACATGCGGATCACGTGGATCGCTAAAGACAAGCTTTCTCTACCCTTGGTTGAATACGGAAAATCATCCAAGATCTACACCTCCAAAGCTGAAGGAGAGAGCAGTCGTTATAGGTACCTAATTTACCACTCTGGCAAAATTCACCACACCGTCATTGGTCCACTGGAGCCCGACACCGTCTACTACTACAGATGCGGGGGTGACGGGCCCGAGTACAGCTTCAAAACGGCGCCGTCTAAATTCCCGGTCAAATTCTTGGTGGCGGGCGATTTGGGGCAAACAGGGTGGACCAAGACGACCCTGGAGCATATGCAGGCGAACGAGTACGATGTTATGTTGCTGCCCGGAGACCTGTCGTACGCGGACTACTTGCAGAACGGGTGGGACACGTTCGGGGAGCTGGTGGAGCCGCTCGCGAGCGCCAGGCCGTGGATGGTCACCAATGGGAACCATGATAAGGAGTTTATACCCGCGTTGAAACAGAGTTTTATAGCCTATAATTCAAGGTGGAAGATGCCCTATAATGAGAGTGGTTCCACTTCCAACCTATATTACTCCTTTGATGTGGCTGGAGTTCATATAATCATGCTCAGTTCCTATACTGATTTTGAAGAGGCTTCTGATCAGTACAAGTGGTTAAAGGTATTTTAATTTGGAGTATGAGACCGTCTCATGACATGAGACAATGAAAATGGGTATAACTAGGACATTGACTCATTAACACTTTGGTAAGTTTGGGTGTTAATTTATATTGTCGCATACCATGAGACGGTCTCATGTAAATTTTTTACTTTGTGTTTGCAACTTTTAGTATATGGTCTAGAATTTTTATTTTTTAAACTTGTTTGGACTCAACTCTAGAAGAAAAAGAAATTAGTCTCCAATTGAGTTTGAAAACACAATACCTTAATTTATCATTACACTTGCTTGTTTAGTATTTGTGTTAATTGAAAAAAAAAAAGTCACGATATTTTGCGTTAGTTCAATTACATGAGATCGTTTTGTGTACTTTAATGGAAATACTTTTGACATTTGAGTATTACAAAACTTACAACGGTATCATATCTCATATATTTTTAAAAATTTCAACTATTTTTAGGAAAAATACCTTTTATTTTTTAAATTTTGGTTGATTTTGGTTTTTGTCCTGTTAACTTTGAAATTTTATTCTTCCTATAAATTATAGTGTTTTTTTTTTTATCTTGTTACCTGCTACATCAGGTAACTCTTCCGGTAAATTTGACGTGGTATCAATTATTTGTAAATTATAGGATGAAATTCAAAATGTCACGTCAAATTTACTAAAAGAGTTATCTGGTACAACATGTAACAGTACAAAAAACACAAATTTTGTATGTTATAGGATGAAATTCAAAAGTCCAATGTTAGCACAACAAAAACAAAAGTCAATCAAAATTAAAGGACAAAAAATGTATTTTGTCTTATATTTATGCGACTATTTTTCGATAACTTATATTGCATTGAAAGCTGGATTTTAAAAAATCATATAATTTATGGTCATTTTTTATGGGTTTTTTTTTTAATTACAACTTTTTTTTTTTTTTTTTGCAATTTCATACATTTGACATTAGCATGACTTGCCCAAAAAAAATTGTGTAGCATTGCAACAATCTAAAAAGTCGAATTGCTAATTTTAAAAATATATTACCTCTATTTTATAGTTATTTGCTACTTACTATTTGCACAAAATTTAATGTAAAAATTATTTATTATAGTATTTAAAGTGGTGAAATGATATTTTGTACATCGGTGGCTTAAAATCATTACTTGAGAGGTAAATTTAAATATAATTGTAAAAAACTAGTGTTGTTTTATTGCCAAAAATAAAAGTAGCTAGCAATTAAATATCATACGGACCATTTTGAAAATGTAGCAATTAATAGATATGAGGACAAAGGGATAAGTTGTAATTGTACGTGAAAATATGTTGATTTTTCATGCAATAAACCCAAATTATTAAAGCGTAACCATACATTTTTGTCCTCTTAATCTGATTGGTAGAGGGAAGTGCTGAGATTCTGGTACTAATTACTGATATAACTGGTTAATTAATTTTGTTATTGATCCTTACTGTATATATAGGCGGATCTTTCAAAGGTGGATCGAGAAAAGACACCTTGGCTTATTGCGCTATTCCATGCACCATGGTATAACAGCAACAAGGCTCATCAAGGTGAAGGTGATGCCATGATGGTAGCAATGGAGCCCGTCCTACACGCTGCTGCTGTAGATCTTGTCTTCGTCGGTCATGTCCATGCCTATGAACGCACGGTACGTACGTAAACAAACTCAAATTTATATCATTACATTCATTCAGTGATACTATGTTATTCATTTAATGATACTATTGAGCTTATAAACTAATATTACAGCGTAAAATGCTATACTTATTGGTTTGTAAGAGCAGTGACATCACTGAAAGAATGTGACGATATATACAGTACCAAAGTTTCACCGAATGAAAGGTAATATATAAATCAAAGATAGTATATACAAGTACATACATGGTAATATATAAATCAAATACTTGCACTTCTGACTCACTAGTTGGTTGTTTCAACAGAATCGCGTATTTAACCATAAACCTGATCCTTGTGGAACCATGCACATCACTATCGGTGATGGTGGAAACAGAGAAGGTTTAGCCAACAAGTAAGCCTTTATCTTAAATTTTAGACATACATAAAAGATTTTTTTATCCTGTAATTTGTCTACTCCTTTTTTAATTTAGAGGTTTGGCTAAGCTTATTTGAAACATCTTATAAGCTCTAACACCTTATAAGTTGTTTTAAAAGCTTATAAAATGTCATTTTTAAGTAACTTATAAGTTGCTAAAGTGTTTGGCCAATATAACTTATAAGATCTTTGATAATTTATAACAAATATTTTTTAAATTTATAAAAAATAATTTTTTCTATTTTTTATCTTGAGGTATGGGTGGGGAGGGGTTGGGGGGTGGGGTGGTTGGGGTGGAGGTGGTTAGGAAAATAAGTTGAGAAATTCCTACTTATTTTTTTTATAGCTTATAAAATGTTATGAGCTTATTTTATAATCTTATAAGCTGTTAAGCATCTTATTTTGCCAAACATATTGGTAATACTTATAAGCTTTTAAATAACTTATAAAATATCTTAAAAAGTTTATAAGCTCAGCCAAAGACCCTCTTAGTCTCAATATTCAAAATTTTGTGCAACTTTGGAATAAAAAATCGCCAAAAATTGAAAATGATATTATTTTATGTCACAAAAGTGGCACGTGAGGATTTATTTTGTGGACATGGGCCTTCACATTAAGCAAGTTTTCTTTGAAATTTATTCATTAAATATGAAACTGATACCATTTCATGTTTTAACTTATACAATAACATTTTACGCGTTAGATTACTAGTGAATACATGTAATGATATAAATCCCGTATTTTGCGAGAAAATTTAAATTATTTGGAACTAAGCTAGGAAATGAGAGTTGAAAGTATGCAGGTACATGGAACCGAAGCCGGAATGGTCGGCGTTCCGGGAAGCGAGTTTTGGTCATGGGCAGTTGATTGTGGTGAACTCGACTCATGCGCAGTGGTGTTGGCATAGGAATGACGACGATGCAGCAGTAAAGTCTGATCAAGTGTGGATAAAGTCACTCATGAGTTCAGGGTGCTTGAACAAAAAGAACCAACTAGGCAAAATGCTCCGGGACCCAAAAATATAAGTCGCATTTCATGCTGCTTGTAATATATATGTACAAATACGTGGGTCCACACGTTTCTTGGTGGAAGCATTTGAGTTTTTGTTCCGTCAGAATAATTACTTATACAATATGAGGATTAGGGGAGGTTGTGAGATTGAACCCCCGTAATTTCAAAAATAAATTAATTGAGTATTAATAAATACTTTCTACTTTCCGCTATTAGTTTCATCTTTCTTTTTATTATTATTTTAATTAAGAAAATGTATTATTTATTAATAAATGGTAGGTCACATATTGACTTCTGTGTAAATTAATTAGGAATTATGAAAAAGTAAAAAACAATTTTTATGAAAGTATTTGTTTATATGATGTGTTGTACTTGCTTTTTAAGGTATGCAAAACTTATATCGAGAGACATTAAAAAAGAAAATTGAGAAACTTATAGTGAGATGGAGAGAATATTATATAACGGAATATACAAAGGAAAATAATTTTAATATTTCTTTATTTTTGTAATTGCATGATAAATTGTAGGCATGATAAAAATAACTTTTTGTATAAGACAGAGTAAAACTGGTTTATATATAAATAATTGAAGGGTATTAATTGTTTTCACTAAAGAGTATTAGTTGTTTTTACTGAAAAGTATTACTTATGTACCTTTGAAGAGTCTTAATTGTTCAGTGAAAATAGACAAATATCCCTTAAGTGAAAAAACTAATACCCTTCAATAATTCATGTATATTTATGTATGAACCAATTTCACTCTATACGTACTCCAATATTACATGAGACAGATCGTGAAACAATTTTCAACTAATTGATTGTTTACCTCTTACTTATTAATCTACTAACACGCCTCATTTTGATTATCAAATGAATTTTGACCAATCCACGTGAAACGGTTCCACAAGAGTGTCTCAATCCTATTTTTTCCTATGAAAATTTATAAATTTATTTAACAATATTAACTGTAAATAATAAATAAATAAAAAAACACGAGACATCATGTTATCTACTATGGATCAGCATTTAACATGTAATTAATGAAAGTAAACCAACAGGCAACCAAACTTGCAATGCATAACAAGACATGCAATGACGCAAAAATGTGATTTGAAGGCACCAGATTCTCTTTTCTGTTTAGTGTTTACCTTGTTTTTTTTTTTTTTTATATTAAAAAATCATTAGTATTAAGTAACATTACTATCCTCACAAATTTAATTAACATGAAGATGAAACATCACGAATATGGGATCCAATCCGAGTTTAAGAAAATCATTAGCTAAAAATAAATATATGCGTAAAGTGAGATTTGTACACTTTTGATTTTACCTACATGAAATGTAAATTTGTTTAATCAATGCATGCTATCATAAAAGACGACAAAATTGAAACATAATACTTAATCCTCCTATAGTGCAAAATGGAAATATTTTGGGTAAACAATTCTTCTCTAGAGACAAATAAAATAGGTCGGAGGGGGATCAAGATCCCTTCCCCTTCTGTACACCTTCTGTACAGGGATTGTTGTGCAGAATCCTGACTCTTGAATCACACATGCACACACACATCTCCAAGGGTCAGGATCTGCACAACACTCCTCCTGTACAGGAGGGGATCCTAACCGGTCCGAGGGAGTGCATTTTTTACTTGGGAGTTATTTATGCCATCCAAAAACATCAAGAACTCGCAGAAAACATAAAACATCTCGACGCCTATTAAGTAGTCACCAGTGCTCATGTCAGGAGAAGTCATGCCGACCTGAAATGCATTTCAACTGGTTCACAGATGTCGCTTCTGTTACTCCCTATCTTGGCTTGAAAATCGACTGATTAGCAAAAATTTCATTGGCGCTCTTTGTGTCCCTTCCAGAGTATAATCTGCTCATCTTTGAACAAGAGAGGGACGCATGGAACCAGATCCTAAAAAAGGAAGTGTGAATAGAAGCAAAGGTATCATAAATTCCCAAAGGAATACATATTTGATTAAAAAAAAAAAAAAATTTGGGTTGAAAAAGATAGTTTTCATACTCTTAATTTGACGCCGATCTTCTTACAGTCACTTGTGCCCACATGAGTACAGTCTAGCCTTACTACTTCTTCAGCTTGAAACGCTGTTCTCACTCTCTCCACAACATTTACGTACACACCATTCCTAGCTGCAACACATAAAATAAAGAATATTAGGCAACTACTTATTTAAAACCAGAGAATCCCAAAATCAGATGTGAATAATTTACAGAGTTTCATTAGAGGAGGAGAATTAAGTCCTTTGCTTCTCTTCTCTTTAGTTTCTTCGAATGTCAGACCATCAGCAATGTTCTTCACTAGTTTGGGATAAATCGGTGCTAAAGGCTTCCATAACATTACTGGAATCTTCGGTTGGATTTTTGGATCATAGTTACGACCACGATATATGAGAAGGATATTAATGTGACGGTATATAATCTTCCCTCCAGTTTTATCCTACAAACGCACTGCAATCCTCATTAGCTAACAGGCATTAAAAATTAAGTAAACCCGTGTAGAGTTGTCGGAGATTTGAAACCTCGAGATGGAAGCAAATGTTGTCCATGTCAAGAGTTGGCACCCCCAAGCACTTTATTCTCACGGCCTCTGCCCTTTTCCAGTGGTTGTGGATATCTTCTAGTGTGTTGTGTGTGACGCCTCCTTTTCCTATCATAATCAGAATTGAACTACTCATTTCATCATATTAGGGAACTCTGGCAATATATTCCAGTCTATCGATGAATTAAAGAAAGGTAAACTCGGTATACAAGGACGAAATAGCAGCCTAAGGCCAAACCGGCCACAGAGTGTACTTTTTCATGTAAATTCAATCTTGCAGAATATAACCGAATTAGCTGTGAAGCCACAGGATACAATTTCCGCATAATAGTAATACACAAGTCTAACATATCAATGAAGAACAATGTAGTCATGTAGAGCTAAGCAAATCCTCATCCCATATAGATATAGGCAAGTTTCATTTCTCATTGCAGTTCCGTAATTTCCTAAACTTAACGCGGTGTTCTCACAATAAGTCCAATAAAACAACTTGAGAGACTAATAAGTGCCCCTAATTTATATGATGGCAACAGACAAATTGTTCCCAAATTATACAGCCAAATTCGTGATGAAACTTCCAGTCGATCAATTCATTCAACTTAGTGACACCAGAAAGAGAGCATGAATGATTAAAAATGATGAATAAACCCTAGAGAAGAAACTCGAAAGACAATGCAATTACATGAAACTTACCCAAATTGATTTGGCGTGCGCAATTATTGTGGCGATACTTCTCAACGAGGTCAACAATTTCCTGTTCCGAAAGTGGATCTCCCAGAACCCTAGTACGCTCCGCCGCCAATTTTTCCAAATCGGGCTTCTGCTGAGCCGGGGCAGTGGTCCCGGTCCACTTCCGATCAAGACGGCCCGGCCCGAACGGTGAGAACCTCGGGGGCTCGCGGAAACCAATGGGCTCAACTCCCGGGCTGATCTCCGAGTAAGAGTACATAAAATCGAAGGGCAGTTCGGACTTCACCGGAAATTCATTTACATTTTCGGGGTTTATAAGGTTTTTTTTGGATTTGGTCGGTGATTGATTCTTCCCGCGATTGAATTTGGAGGGGGTTTTGGTTTGAGTAGGTGAGGGGGAAAATGGGGGGTCGTAAAGTTCATCATCATCATCATCTGCTAGGGCAGACGGAGAGTGGCAGAGGAAACGAGAGATGAGAAGGAAGGATGAGGGGAGCAGATTAGAAATTAAGGTGGGTGGAGGTTGATGTATTAAGCTACGCCATGAATGGAGCCTTGCCAACATTTTGGGTTTTGCGGAATACTGAAAAAACTAGGAATCCATCTCCGCAAAATAAATTGGTATGACGGCTGTGGTATGGTATTGCTTGCTTATGGAAATTACGTTGGGGAGTTATACCTGGTTTCACCCTTTAGGGCCTGTTTGATGGTCTATATTATGGTTGTTCACGGAGTTCGGATATTACCAAATCCGTACCGAAATCTGCACCGAAAGAATTATGGACTTTTTTATTTTAATCGTACCGAAATCGAACCGAATATTTTTTTGGTACGAATTTGGATATTACCAAATTAACCGTACCAAAAAAACGAATGTGACCGAACCGTACCTCGAATAACCGAATTAAATATGTATTAAATTTTAATTATTATTTATAAAAAAATATTATAATGTTATTTAATTCACGTACAAGTAAATGATGTCATAATTTTTCCTCCTTTTCAGAATACAAACACTATATTATTTGTCTTATTAAGTTTTTAAAACGTTAACATATGTTTAGGTGTATATCAAAATGAATTAAATTTAACTTCTTATTCTTTTAATTTCATTGTTCATGTATATTCTTTTCTTACAAAAAAAATAAATAGATATGGTGTACCCTATGTTGATCAACGTGATTTTAATATTGCTCTTTCCATTCACAAGATATTTTAAAAAAAACATATTTATATATTTTATGTATTGTATTTTAAATACTCTATTGATGATGATTTATGTGGATTTTTTAACCATCCATTATCATATAACGTGTTGTATTCGAGCTTGTAATGATATATGTTTGATTGTAGTTGAAGTTGTGTAGTATTCGTGTGAATGTGCATGCATTGATTTTTTTAAATGATTAAATAAAGGAGAGAATGATAATAAAAATGTAAAATTAAAATTAACATTGGGCTTCAATTTGCTGAAATTTCTGGGCTAAAATTAAATATATTGTTGGGCCCTTTTACAAATTAAACTAATGATTTGGCCCAAGAGTTAAAATTAATTAGAGATGGCCTATATGACACTTATGAGAAAATTAAGCAATTCTGCGTCCAACATTTCTTAACTGCAGGAATTATTTTTTCTCGACAACGAAATCACTTTCTCACGCGGTGACTTATGGATTGCCTACGGCGCCTCGTCGCTAAAGAAGAAGGTTGAGGAATCTCCACCGTGGATTCAGAATCTACTCAGTTTTGTGGAGCTCCCTCCCTCTGTGAACATTATGAGACGTGGCATGATCCATTGCTGCTTAGACGAGGAAGTAAGTAGTCCGTCAGCCAGCGTTCGATGCGAGATAAGTTTCATCAGATGTTTGGGAACCCTTTGTTGGGTTCCGCTCTGGTAAAATGCTTAATTCTTTCTTTTATATTTTTAGCAATTAACAATGTTTGCCGCAACACATGCTTGTGAATTATTTGTTGTAGAAATTAGGATTTATGTGAAAATCCTTGTGTGTCTATCATTACTTTTATTGCTAATTTAATTCACTCAAACAAATGCCCTGAATTTTCGTACACAAGTTTGCCTGAAGCAAACATGAGCATTGACTAAAATTTGAACTTGAATAGTTGCTCCTACTTGAATACCTATTTATGTGAATTAAATTTATCCTTTAGTCCGTATATATTGTCTGGGTAGGCGGGACCCAGTACTTGTCGGACCGTAAATCATGTTAGGGTAGACCGCACCCAATATTTGCTCCTTTGTGATTGAGCAAATAAAATAAATCCTCTTTCTCCTTTGTTATTAAAAATTCAAATCGTATGTCTTACCATGTCCATTTAAAACGTAGTGAAAATGCTTGGTATTGCTAAGAGAGAATTTACTGAGCTTGCTCTCGATGGTAATAGCTGCGTGACATGGGCTATAGATATTGAGATTTATCTAGCCTCATCCTAATTAAGCGGAATCATTGTCCATGGTCCTAAATCCACTGATGCCCAGAAGGCAAAAACGTTGATTTATCTCAAGTACCACCTAAATTAGGACTTGAAATATGAGTTCCTTATTGAGATGGACCCTAGCATTTTATGGACATCTCGGGAGGATTGTTTCTATCAACAAAATAATATAATCCCTCAGGCACAATACGATTGGCTGAATCTCCATTTTCAAGATTTAAATCTATAACGGAGTGCAATTATACCTTTGCATCGTATTGTATCTCAGTTAAAATTATGCCAGCAGCAAATTACTGAGGCCGAGTTGATACATAAATCTTATCAATATTCTATGATAGTAACCTTGTACTCCAACAACAGTACACCTCTCACTCAGAGCTAATTTCTACACTTTTAGTGGCAGAAAAACAAAACTAACTCCTGATGAGAAATCACAATACTAGACTGGTTGACCCACAAGCAGTGCGTGAAGTACATGTTGTAGCACAAGGAACCTGAGTGGACGTAAGCGTAGAAGAGAAGAAATCCGCAAATCCAAGCACTTGATTGAGGCTTATCGTAAGATACAAAAGGGCAACAATGGTATGGCCTCTCAGGGTGAATCTCACCATGCCAGTTTTTCTGAAGTAGATTTTGACATAGACAACGATGATCTTTTTTTAGCTTAGAGCTCAAAGATTTTGGAGACAAAGAGTGATTTACATAATTGGACATTATTAGTATCCTGACTTGGGCTTTGAGATTCGTCTTGCTTCATTTGGGATAGATGTAATGAAAATTTGACTCCATCTCTGTCCAGAAGGTAGATGCACTGATTAAATTCCCCGACACCATCTAAATGAGATATCAATTGTTTATTGAAAATCCCTGAAGGATTATATTCATCATCAATTATAAAAATCCTTGAAGGATTATATTTCGACAAAATTTGAATAAAATCGATAGCAGAAAATATCGATAGATGAAAATTATGGCCAATGCCAAATAATTGTTGAGGTGGTCGAGATCGAGGATTCCCCAAACGAATCTCAGCATACCAGTTTGCCTGAAGCAAACATGAATATTGTCAGTGATATGACATTAATGACTATGAGTTGTCAAGATATATAGTGTCGTCATTTTGTGATTTTTATGAATGTTATGACTATATACTTTGTCATAATTAATATTTGCGAAATAATACAACTCAATTACCGGATGTCTTTAACAACTCCAGCAGAGGTACTAAATCACATATTTATATAGAATATTTTCGGTTAAAATTGATGTCCCTGAAGGATAAAATATTACATGCCAATGAATCTAAAGCACGCCTGAAGCGTGGAAGACCTCAGTAATAAATTCTAACCTCCTGAAGAGTTGTAGATGTGGTCTTAAATCTAATTTAGATTCATACATATTACAGCATGAACGGTTAGTCCATCTAATATAATAATGTGATATGTCGGATTTTGTCTAAGTTCATTGGCTATAACACGTCAAACCCTTTCGTAAATAAATTTATATGACATGTACAAAGGGTGAACTTAGAGTACGGCTGAATCGTACTAAAGTTGGAATTGAATATCCTATTTTTAGAATGGTTTCTTTGAGATATTTGTGGACTGATTATCCTAGCATGGGGACCATTTTGATAGTTAATGGCCATATTTAATGCTTTCACTCGGTGGACTTATGTATGCTTGTTATCCACCTGCAATCACGCTTTTGTCAAGCCTATTGCAACACTATTGAACCTAGTTCTCATTTCCCAAATTATCAAATTAAATCCATTCGAATGGATAATGCCAGTGAGCTCACATTGACTGCATTCAATGTTTAGTATATGACATTGGGAAATTAAAGTGAAGCATTAAGTCCCTTTATGTCCACAACATAATGGTCCAGCTGAGTTACTAATATGATGCATCAAACTATTCGCTAGACCATTATTGCAAGAAATTCCAACTTAACTACATATTAGGGGTATGAATTTTACATGTAGCTACTCGAATTTAAATCCGACCCACTGCATATCATTAATGCTCCCTGTAAGCAAATTAAATTTGTACCCAATTAAATGGTGACACGTGTACAAATAAAATATTAATATCAAATAAAATTTACTATTTTATTTTGAGAATTTAATTAAATTAATTCTTGAATTAAATAGTTAAATTGATATTAAATGTACACGGTACAAGTTGGGCAAATTAAATGAGTGTTCGATACTCATATTGGGTAATAAATACGCCTTATTTCACCATTAAAACGAGAATTAAATGATATCTCGTAAAAAATGGAAGCGAATTAAACTAATTCGCAAATCACGCCAATCAAATGTTGTGGGCCAATCAGGTGGCGCCACGTGGCATGACAAGAATGGAAAGTCTTCCATCCTTCACCCTATAAATAGGGTCTTCTTCTCATTCATTGGAGAGAACAACCAAGACGCGAATGAAGACGAGCACAAAGTGAGCAAAAGCGAACGAGCATCCAGCGAAGCCTCTGCAACTGTTCTTGAAGACCCAAGACGTTCCTCGCCGTTCTTCGTGGAAATCAACCAGAAGCAGCTCAAGATTGAAGATCAAGGCCCGAAGCCCCTTCGATCCGGTGTTTTCTCCTTGAAGATTTGAAGATTCTTCAAGGCGTTCTTCGCTGTTCTTCGTGCAAGTTCATCGGAAGCAGCTCGAGATTGAAGATCAAGGCCCGAAGCCCCTTTGATCCGGTGTTTCTACTCGAAGATTCGAAGATTCTCCAAGAACGTTCTTTGCCTTTCTTCGCTGTTCTTCACACCAAATCCGCCAGAAGCAGCTCCAGGTTGAAGATCAAGGTCCAGAACCCTTTCAATCCGGCGTTTACCGCTGAAGATTTGAAGAAAACTCCAAGAGCGTTCTTCAGTGTTCTTCGTCCAAAGCAGCTCCAGATCGAAGATCAAGGCTCGAAGTCCCGTCGATCCGGCGTTTGCATTTGAAGCTTCAAAGAGCGTTCTTCCCCAAATTCGAAGGCGTTCATCCAGAAACAACGTTTAATCCAAAATAAGGTGTTTTCACACTTGGATTAACGTTATCAACATTCAAACTCAAGATCGAAGTCAAAGCTCGATCCAAAGTCAAAGTCAACAAGAGAGAAGAATCAGAGGAACAAATTCAGAGTCAAGAACCCGCACAAATTTCTCGGTTCGATCCGATTCAAATTAAAGTTGTAAATTATATTCGTGTTTATTATATTAATAAAATGAATTCTGCAGTTACAAATTTGGCACGCCCGATGGGATCTACTCTACCTCTCATCTCTTCTCTTCTCAAGAAAGCTTAACTACCATGACGACGGATGTCTCAACCATCAAAGAACGACTTGCCAGTCTGCTCAAAGTTGTTGAAGGGCTTTCCCAACACGTCAAAAATCGAGACTTCCAAATCTCTAACCTGGTGAATAAGGTGGACAATGCCGATACAAGCCACGCTAGAGGGAAGCAAGTTGAGAGCCACGATGACAAAGAGACCTCAACCAAACGCCAAGCAGCAGAAGAGATGGAGGCAACTGCTAAGGAGCTGCAGATCTCATTTGATGGAAAGATCCAAGTCGATCAACTCAAAGAGCTCCTATTGGAGACAATAAAGGGCAAGTTTGATGACGGCTCCAAACCATCCTTCACTTACACCAAGCCGTATACCAAGAAGATCGATGACTTAAGGATGCCAGCTGGCTACCAACCACCGAAGTTCCAACAATTCGATGGCAAAGGGAATCTGAAGCAGCATGTTGCTCACTTCGTGGAAACTTGCAATAACGCCGGGACATATGAAGATCACCTAGTCAAGCAGTTCGTCCGCTCCTTGAAAGGGAATGCCTTTGACTGCTACATTAACCTAGAGGCTAACTCTATCGACAGTTGGGATCAAATAGAGCAGGAGTTTCTGAACCGATTCTACAGCACACGAAGAACAGTTAGCATGATCGAGCTGACAAATACTCGCCAAAGAAAAGATGATCTCGTGATTGATTATATCAATCGGTGGAGGAACTTGAGTCTGAATTGTAAGGATCGACTGTCTGAAACTTCCGCAATCGAGATGTGCATCCAAGGCATGCAGTGGGGTCTCCGATACATTCTTCAAGGAATCCAGCCAAAGACCTTCGAAGAACTTGCTACAAGAGCCCATGACATGGAGCTAAGCATGGCCACAACCGGACCACCAGTTCGTGAACCTCGCGACAAGACTCATGTTAAGCCTTCAAGTAATGAATACATAACACACCTTTCTCACGACAGGGGGCAACGCGGCTTGACTCTGAAAGAGCTACGACAAAAGCAATATCCTTTCTTAGACTCTGATGTCTCGGGGATATTCGATGACTTGATGGATGCAAACCTTATTAAGTTGCCTAAGATGAAACGGTCGGAGGAAGCTGGGCGTACTAAAGACCCAAAATACTACAAGTACCACCGCTTAGTGGGCAACTCAATTGAAGACTGTTTTATCTTCAAAGAAAAAGTTATGCAATTGGTCGAGCAAGGAGATATAGTACTCGAAGAGACTTTCTGAAGTTCACCAAGTCCTTCAAATCAGATGCTCCTTGACAAGAGAATAAACTGTCTGAAGCTTTCAAGCCGGAGATCAAAGTTAAACCTCTCCAGATTAAATCAAAGCTCCTTGATACGAGTATAAACTGTCTGTGAAGCTCCTTGACAAGAGTATAAACTGTCTGTGATGCTCCTCTGACACGAGCATATACTGTCTGAAATTCTCCTTGATAAGAGACAAAATTATCTGAAGTTAGTCTCCATCAAATGCATGCTCCTCTGACACGAGCATAAACTGTCTGAAATTCTCCTTGACAAGAGAATAAACTGTCTGAAGCTCTCAAGCCGGAGATCAAATTGAAGTCTCCATCAAATCCGCTCTCCTTGACAAGAGAATAGACTATTTGAAGTTTTCAAGCCGGAGATCAAATTGAAATCTCCATCAAATTCATTCTCCTTGTCAAGAGAATAAAATGTCTGAAGTTTTCAAGCTGGAGATCAAATTGAAGCCTCTCCGAATCAAGCGATACTCCTTGATACGAGTATAAACTATCTACAAATTCAAAATATACTCCTTGATACGAGTATAAACTAAATCTAAATCAACGCTCCATGACGCACGAGCCTAAACTGTCAGTCGCTCCTGGTCCGCATGAGGATAAACTGTGAACGACAACCACCAAAGGTAAACATGTGGTTAAACTGTTAATTCACCCCACTAAGGGTGTTTCTAGTGGTTAAATGATCAAATACCCTACTTTGTCTACAGTGGTTAAAGAATAGTCCCTCCTGGCCCACATGAGGTTAAACTGTGTACGGCCCCACCCAAATTAAATTTTTGAACTACGTTATGACTTGATCCTCTTAAACCAAAGGGGTACGTAGGCAACTTATAAAATCTCTAAGTACAGTCATAATTCAATTATCTTATTTAAGTTTATATACTTAATGAGATATTATTAAAAAAAATTGATCAATTTTATTGATAAGTAATGGATATCAATTACATAAAGTGGAGAGTACAGAAGTTCATGGGGGCAAAGTACGGCGGGGCGTAAACTTGGTTTTATCTTCCGCGGATATTCTTTTCACTCTCGCAAGAACTCAGCGGTATCACTCATTTTGTCCACAAAACCATACAGGTGCCTTGCCGAGCCTCTCTACCCATCCGAACATGGCCTCCCTGCTCAACATCGCTCAAATCCACTCTTGGCCACCACCGTCTGGACCTTTTGGTCTTTTGCTTCGCCAAGTCCACAACGCGTCCAACACTTGAAGACGACGACAGCCACTGAGCTTTGTGTGAAGACGAAGACTGCCCGCATCGCGTCGCCATACCTCTGCCTCGCACGAATTGGATGCAGAGCCGATACCGCCAGAATTGTTGTTGTGAAAGCGAAGCCGCCTCCCAGAGTTCGTGCCTCGGTCCAGGTCTGTTGAAGCTGTCATGCATTATATTCGTCTCCGAGACCAGGAAATTCTCCACCTAAGCCTTGTGCATCGTTGCTTTGTTAATGTCACTCTGCCTCTTTTGCTTCTCCGACATTGTGTATCCAGCCACCCGCATAGGTAGTCGTAGTGGACTATGCCCGGTTATTTTTTCTGGCCAAATGCAATGTTGTTCTGCCGCCTTCATTGTATCCTCGCAAGCCACCACTTCTGCTGCTGTCTGAGTCAATCTCTCCGATGAAGCCACGTGATGCCGTCACCCGGAACCATCGCCATCTGAGTCAATCTCTCCGGTGAAGCCTCGTGATGCCGACGTCGGAAACCGTTGCTTCAGAGTTGTGTCACCTCCTTCGCGAAGCCGCCACCTTCTAGGCCTGGTCATCTGTTGCCTTGCGAGTCCCCAGCGCTGAAGCCGTCACGCCAAAGACGCCCTACCTCGTCGCCCGATGACCGCCGCGCCGAGTCTCGCCTAAAGCCTCCACGAGCGATGCCTCTGCTCGGAAATTTGCTGCCATCGTTTGGGCCTTGTTGTCCGCTGCCTCGCCCAAAGCCGGTTTGCCTCATCGAAAACTGCGCCCGTCTCGCCTGGAGTCTGTTGAGCCCGCGACCAGAAATCGCCGCCACCGTCTGGGCCTTGTCGTTGCGCCACCAGTCGCTCAGAGCCACTGTGAGTGAAGACCACCGCGTTGAGTCTAACGCTGCCCGAAGCTACCTCATGATGCCCCTGCCTCGTCTGAATTGAGTGCCGCCAGGGGTAGAGGGTCAAATTTGTTGCCACAGCCACATCCGCCGTTCGGAGGATCGAAGCCGCTTGCTCCGTCGGAAATCACACCATCATCCACGAGCCGCCGTGCTGAGTCAACCTAAGCACCACTGCCCCAGGCCGCCATGAACGCAAAAGCCGCCGCTCGAAAATCTGATGGCCGCCACCGTCGGGTCCGTCGTGCCATGCCTCTAGCACTGCGAACGAGAAAGGCGTCGTCAGGAGCCGGATCCATCACACGTCTATACTCCATCGAAAATCGCGCAGTGCCTGGAGCCAGCGTCACCTCCGCGAACCGCCGTACGCTGGCCTCTGGCCAGGATTCCGTCTGACCAAATCCGCCAAAGTCACCGCAATCTCCATTCGCAAATTGCCTCCAGGAGTTCGCTCGAATCCATTCTCGGCCGCTTGCGCGAAGTCGTCGCCGCATGAGAGCCGTCTCCCGCCAGAAATTGCTGGCCTTCCTCGGCCGCAAATCAAAGCGGTGCATGTCGCCTTTGAGTCGCCCGAATCCTCTGTATTGCTGACGCACAGACCTCCATTCTCGGCCTTCTTGCGCGAAGTCACCAAGCTATCCGGGCCTTTGCCTCGTCAAGTCCCCAGCGTCGCCTCTGAGCCACCATGCCTGGAATCACCACCGTGCGTCCCACCTGAAGCCGCCTCGCGTCCTACCCGAAGCCGCCTCACGTCACGCCAGAAAATAGCCACCTGAATTGAGTCCACACCATCTTTATCATCGTGCCTGAATCGAGAACCGTCCTGCCTTCGCTGCCTGAAACTGCCTTCACTGTCGTGCTACTTCTCTGCGCCTCACCTTTTTTTGCACGTGCTGCCGCTACTGTCCTCACGATGTTTGCACGCCTCCGCGATCGCCGCTATTGTCGGGTCTGTTGTGCACATCTTCGTCCACTGATGTGGCGCCGCTAAAGCCAAGATCCACATTCTTCGTCTTGCCTCATCGGAAATAGCTGCTAGGAATTCCCACGCGTACCATGTGCTTGAAGAAATGCCAGAGAGGCGGAATGCTCTAAATACGTAGTTAATGATCGCGGAAGAGTCAGGGTAGTTGTAGTGGTATATCGAGGCTGTGCACCGGTAGTCGTAGTGGCGATTAGATAAATTTTTCAGCATGAAGGTCGTGAGAGATAATGGCTTAAAAGTCTAAGGGATCCTAGAATTTTCGATATACGGCCCAGATATGCAAAATGAAAAAGAAACAAATGGGTTAGATAAAATTGAAAAGCACAACAAATTACCTTTGAATTTTATTTGATGGGCGATCTTGTTATGCTAGGAAGCCAAAATTTTGCAAGTCTGCAAAAAAAATTCGAGTTACATATTAATTTGCAGAAGTGACAAACTTCACTGTAAGTTATAATGTGTTACCCTCCGTTCTGTTGAGTCTTGCTGGTTGTGTGGATGAAGAATGGAGAAAGAATCCTTTTATAGGCGTGATGCAGTGCTCCGAAATAGGAAATTAGCATATTAAGAGGGATTGATTGATCTTTTTGCTGCTGATGAAAAGCACTGAGAAATCTGCTTGATTATCTTTATTTTGGTATTGCAAATCTGCAGCAAAATAGTCAAATTCCGGATCTTTCCGAATAAAAGAAGAAGATTTTGTTGGTTTGGGCCTAAAAAAAAAAAACGTCAAATTTCTTGTCTCTGCAGATTAAAGAGAAGCTCTTTAATCGGGCAAATACAATAAATCAAGAAGGCGCAGGTTATTTGCACTAGCCCCTTTGTTAAAAACACTACCGGATGAATACACTATTTTTTTCGAACTTTTTTTCGAAATTTTTTCATTTTTTCGAACTTTTTTTTCGAATTTTTTTTATTTTTTCGAACTTTTTTTCCGAAAATAACTAAATTCACAATATTTCGGAATTTTTTTTCGAATTTTATGTTTATTTTCGGAATTTTTTGCCGAAAATATTACAACTTTTTGAAAAAGTTGATAGTGTATTCATCCGGGTAGGGTATTTAACAAAGAGGCTAGTGCTAATAACCGTTGCCAATCAAGAATTGGGCTAAAAAGTTTTGGGCCTACACTAAACTCTGCCCATCAATAAAAAAAAAAAACATGTCTGTTGGGCCAAAAAAATAAAAGAATAACCCACTTCTCTAATCAAGTGAAAAGGGCTTCACTCTTTGGACTCTTATACAAAGTCTAAAAAATCCTTGGGCCAAATAAAATAAATGAATTTGTTTGAGCCTTCTCCAAAATGAGAAATGTGGAGAAATAAAATTTCGTGCTTCATTCACATCAAGTCCAGAAATGACCGTGAACAAAGCACGAGGGGGCATTTGTAAGCAAATTAAATTTGCACCCAATTAAATGGTGACACGTGTACAAATAAAATATTAATATCAAATAAAATTTACTATTTTATTTTGAGAATTTAATTAAATTAATTCTTGAATTAAATAGTTAAATTGATATTAAATGTACACGGTACAAGTTGGGCAAATTAAATGAGTGTTCGATACTCATATTGGGTAATAAATACGCCTTATTTCACCATTAAAACGAGAATTAAATGATATCTCGTAAAAAATGGAAGCGAATTAAACTAATTCGCAAATCACGCCAATCAAATGTTGTGGGCCAATCAGGTGGCGCCACGTGGCATGACAAGAATGGAAAGTCTTCCATCCTTCACCCTATAAATAGGGTCTTCTTCTCATTCATTGGAGAGAACAACCAAGACGCGAACGAAGACGAGCACAAAGCGAGCAAAAGCGAACGAGCATCCAGCGAAGCCTCTGCAACTGTTCTTGAAGACCCAAGACGTTCCTCGCCGTTCTTCGTGGAAATCAACCAGAAGCAGCTCAAGATTGAAGATCAAGGCCCGAAGCCCCTTCGATCCGGCGTTTTCTCCTTGAAGATTTGAAGATTCTTCAAGGCGTTCTTCGCTGTTCTTCGTGCAAGTTCATCGGAAGCAGCTCGAGATTGAAGATCAAGGCCCGAAGCCCCTTTGATCCGGTGTTTCTACTCGAAGATTCGAAGATTCTCCAAGAACGTTCTTCGCCTTTCTTCGCTGTTCTTCGCACCAAATCCGCCAGAAGCAGCTCCAGGTTGAAGATCAAGGTCCAGAACCCTTTCAATCCGGCGTTTACCGTTGAAGATTTGAAGAAAACTCCAAGAGCGTTCTTCAGTGTTCTTCATCCAAAGCAGCTCCAGATCGAAGATCAAGGCTCGAAGTCCCGTCGATCCGGCGTTTGCATTTGAAGCTTCAAAGAGCGTTCTTCCCCAAATTCGAAGGCGTTCATCCAGAAACAACGTTTAATCCAAAATAAGGTGTTTTCACCCTTGGATTAACGTTATCAACATTCAAACTCAAGATCGAAGTCAAAGCTCGATCCAAAGTCAAAGTCAACAAGAGAGAAGAATCAGAGGAACAAATTCAAAGTCAAGAACCCGCACAAATTTCTCGGTTCGATCCGATTCAAATTAAAGTTGTAAATTGTATTCGTGTTTATTATATTAATAAAACGAATTCTGCAGTTACACTCCCATCTAAAACTAGTGCGCAGAAAATGATACATCATTTCCCACCTGCGAACATTCTATCGTGCAATACGTGTACCACCACAACACATCAACATCCTTGTTAGCTGACTGCATAATTGATGAAAAGTCTATTCTCGGCATTAGGGGGAGATTAGAATCCAAAAATTAAATGAATACCAAGAAGTTTTCCCGAAGGAAACATATCGAGATATTTTCCTTGAAGGAAAAGACCAAAAAATTTCCCTGAAGGAAAAAGGTCCTCGATATTTAGACTCATGCACTAGTTAGACTGAACTTGAAGTTCAAAAGATAAGTAACTTGTAATGTATAGCAAGTAATCTGCCAGATACGTTTATTGACCACAAAGGTGTAAAGGTCCAAATGAGATCAAGTATACATACCCCAAACGCCAGAAGCATAAATGACCTATAAAAGAAACATACACACCTAGAATGAAAGCTAGCAAAACTGGTCAGTTAGATTTGAAATCTCCAGAAGAGATACGTCCAGAAGACTTGAAATATCCATAAGAGATCCGTCCTGAAGACAAAGAATCCTAGTAACAAAGCACGTGCACAAAATGATCTAATACTAGGATTACGGAATGACCAAATCAAATACATAAGGAAAATGATGTGATCTGGTTAATATGAGATCAATAAATAAATAATGGAGAAACAATATAAATTCGTTGTCGATAACATATATGTGTCCACAGTCGCTCTTTCTAAAACCTGGATCCAGTACCCAAGGTTGAGTGCCCGAAGCACCTTGATTTTGGTGCAATAAGGAAGAAGCAAAAGTGTGACAGAGCTAAACTCGCTAATAATAAGTTTTAGTTCTTTCGTACGTACACTCGAAAAGTTATCCCTGTAGGATAATGAGTGTTTACACAAAAACTAAAAGAAGGGTGGTAAGCGAGGTTAATAGCTTTAGGATTTTAGCAGAGACCCATGCTTATTTGTGATCAAACATATTCTCCTGGTATGAACGAATAAAGTTTCGCTAATCACTGGCAGCTAAAAGAAAATGCAATTAATGGACCTTGTAAACCACATATTTTATATGGTTATTCCATACCAATATTCATACCCCTGATGGATTTAAGATTCCCTAGAAGAGGAATGATGAAAATCGCAGTATGTATAGTATAGAACTGCGAAGTCATTACATGATCTAGAAACAGCCGAATCAAATAAGGTATGATCGACTTAGTGAATTCCTCCCGAAGAAGGAATATACAAACAATATAGCTTTCTCTTGAGTAGAAATTGCAAAGTGGTTTTTGCATTATATCCATACTAAAGTGTACCCACGCGAATTTCGCGTACTGAAAAAATATATTATATTTATTTTCTGTAGACATTTAATATAAGAGTATTTATGTTTAAAAAATTTTGAGGTATACACAATAAATTATGGGGTTTGTTTAGTTGTGGCCCGCGCCCTTCACTAAACTCTATAGGTATATCCTACAAACTAAATAATTAAAAAAAACATCAAAATTCACATAAATTAATAACAATTATGGAATAACATTACTTAGACTAATAATTTAATAATAATAAATTTCCATTTCAATATTGAATAATTTATAAATTAATCAACATTATTAGTTATTGGGAGTATACGGTAAGAAATTAATTTATATAAGAAACAATACAAAATTTGAAATAAACTTTAACGTTACAAATACCTGTTCATCGATCAAAATGAGTTCCAAGTAGAACTTGTCTCTATTAAAATCATTAAAATATATTGTCCAATTTTTTTGTTGGGATATGTTTTAGTTTTGATGATTTTCCAAAACAACATGCAATAAGTTTGAAAGCAGTCAGGATAGTATATTTTGTTTCAGGTCAGGCTAGGTTAGCTTTCAGTAGAACAGGCTGTCAGTTGAGAAGAACTCAGTTGAGGGAACACTTAGTTGAGGGGGAACTCAGCGAGGGGGAACTCAACAACACAGCCTGAGGAAATCAAGTTGACATCAAGAAGAACTGACTGAAGCCAAGTCAGTGACCTGAACCAGAAGAGAAGCCTGAAGGATGTCCCACTGAGTGTAAACCAGGCTGATCTAAGCTAAGTCAGGTGGACCACTCAGTGAAGAGCATGATCAAGAGGATCAGTACTGTACCAAGCAGGCCATGAATGAGTCAGGCTGCTGTGGTCAGGGAAGTTTGTCATTCAACCTTATGACAAACTTCTTGGAATGATCTTTAAACATTCTCTGAAGGACAACCAAACTGAAGACGCTCAGTCCACTGAAGATCATCTGTCAGTGAAGGAGGAAGCTACCTAAAGTCAGTGGATCTTGGTCAACCCACTGAGTCAAAGATCCGTTGGATGCAGTCCACGTGGACCAATCAGCACGAGACAACAACTCTGACATTGACAAGGCCGTATTCCAAGAAAAGTGGTTGAAACCATTAACTGTATGGATTCAAATGTAATTTCCTCCAACGGTTACATTTGAATCCACACTATAAATACAAGCTCATAGCTGCGTATTCAAGTGTGTGAAGAGAGAAAAATCAACACCTACAAGCTGTGAGGGTGTGTGAGTTGTTAGAGAGTCATAAGGAAGTGTTCCACACCCACGACACTAACCACTTGAAGGCTTCACATATATTCATTAAGTGTCAAAGCTTGTAACTCATAGCTTAGAGAGGTTTTCCTAATCTTAGCTTTAGGCTAACACATTGTAAAGGAAAACCTCACCTAGTTGGAGAAACCAAACTGAAACCAAAACCCTCTAGTTAGGCTTGTTGGTGAAAGTTAGTTTGTGAGAAGAGGCAGCCCAGGGAGTGGCGTGAGTCCAGTTGTTAGTGCACCTTGGCACGTTAAAAACAAGAATCCCAGTTAGTGGATTTCCTGTTAAATCAGGCCCGTGGATGTAAGATTTTGAGTCTCTGAACCACATTAAACTGAGCGTTCGTTACCTTAAAAGTATTTACTAAAGTGTTGTGAAAATCTGCTCACTGAGAGCATTGTTAAAAAGGAAACTTTGGTTAAATATTCAGGTCAGGGAGAATCCTCTCACTGACCAGTTCAGGCAACGCACTCGAGAGTTCAGTGTCTCGAGTCACTGCCTTGCTTAGAGCATGAGCCTTCAAGCCTCACACTGACTTGGTAGCTCAGCCTCTAAGCAGAGCAGTGACTTGAAGTGAAACCTCTCGAGTCACTGCCTTGTTACGAGACTGAGCTCGCAAGACAGCTGCACTGACTTGAGTGCTCTGACTCGTAGCAATGCAGCGACTTGAGTATTATTCACTCCTGCTGAACTCCCTGAGGTTAAAGGTTTAAAAAAAAAACATTTTGCTCCTGAATTCCCACATTTTGCCTTTCGAAAATGGGACCATCAATTGGTATCAGAGCGGGTTGTTCAAACATCCACTGATCCAGTTTTGTTAAGAAAAATGGTCAACCGAACAGATCTTAAATGTTTTAAACTATGGGAATTCCTGCATATTTCAAACTATTACTTGTGCTCTGACATTATTCTTGTAATAGAAAATCATTTGGTTAGAAGTTTTGGAATCATAAAAAAGGGGGAAATTGTTGGGATATGTTTTAGTTTTGATGTTTTTCCAAAACAACATGTAATAGGTTTGAAAGAAGTCAGGATAGTATCTTTTGTTTCAGGTCAGACTAGGTTAGCTTTCAGTAGAACAGGCTGTCAGTTGAGAAGAACTCAGTTGAGGGGGAACTCAGCGAGGGGGAACTCAGCAACACAGCCTGAGGAAATCAAGTTGACATCAAGAAGAACCAACTGAAGCCAAGTCAGTGACCTGAACCAGAAGAGAAGCCTGAAGGATGTCCCACTGAGTGTAAACCAGGCTGATCTAAGCTAAGTCAGGTGGACCACTCAGTGAAGAGCATGATCAAGAGGATAAGTGCTGCACCAAGCAGGCCCTGAAGGAGTCAGGCTGCTGTGGTCAGGGAAGTTTGTCATTAGCCTTATGAAAAACTTCTTGGAATGATCTTCAAACAGTCTCTGAAGGACAACCAAACTGAAGACGCTCAGTCCACTGAAGATCATCTGTCAGTGAAGGAGGAAGCTACCTAAAGTCAGTGGATCTTGGTCAACCCACTGAGTCAAAGATCCGTTGGATGCAGTCCACGTGGACCAATCAGCACGAGGCAACAACTCTGACACTGACAAGGCCGTATTCCAAGAAAAGTGGTTGAAACCATTAACTGTATGGATTCAAATGTAATTTCCTCCAACGGTTACATTTGAATCCACACTATAAATACAAGCTCATAGCTGCGTATTCAAGTGTGTGAAGAGAGAAAAATCAACACCTACAAGCTGTGAGGGTGTGTGAGTTGTTAGAGAGTCATAAGGAAGTGTTCCACACCCACGATACTGACCACTTGAAGTCTTCACATATATTCATTAAGTGTCAAAGCTTGTAACTCATAGCTTAGAGAGGTTTTCCTAATCTTAGCTTTAGGCTAACACATTGTAAAGGAAAACCTCACCTAGTTGGAGAAACCAAACTGAAACCAAAACCCTCTAGTTAGACTTGTTGGTGAAAGTTAGTTTGTGAGGAGAGGCAGCCCAGAGAGTGGCGTGAGTCCAGTTGTTAGTGCACCTTGTCACGTTAAAAACAAGAATCCCAGTTAGTGGATTTCCTGTTAAATCAGGCCCGTGGATGTAAGAGTTTGAGTCTCTGAACCACGTTAAACTGAGCGTTCGCTACCTTAAAAGTATTTACTAAAGTGTTGTGAAAATCTGCTCACTGAGAGCATTGTTAAAAAGGAAACTTTGGTTAAATATTCAAATCAGGGAGAATCCTCTCACTGACCAGTTCAGGCAACGCACTCGAGAGTTCAGTATCTCGAGTCACTGCCTTGCTTAGAGCATGAGCCTCCAAGCCTCACACTGACTTGGTAGCTCAGCCTCTAAGCAGGGCAGTTACTTGAAGTGAAACCTCTCGAGTCACTGCCTTGTTACGAGACTGAGCTCGCAAGACAGCTGCACTGACTTGAGTGCTCTGACTCGTAGCAATGCAGTGACTTGAGTATTATTCACTCCTGCTGAACTCCCTGAGGTTAAAGGTTTTAAATTTTTTTTTTTTTGCTCCTGAATTCCCACATTTTGCCTTTCGAAAACGGGACCATCATTTTTCAATCCTAACTTTAACGGTCAATTTTTGGCTCTCACTCTTGATATTAGAAATCAGAGAAAATTGAGGTGTCATACTCTTGAAATCTAAAATGAGATTTAAATTACAACAATTAAACCATCATAATTATTCAGATAAAAATATATGGCATAGTTAAATCTATTATTTTTGCACATGAAGAATATTTAAACTGAACGATGTAGAGCATAAATCAACAATCATTATTACGTTCATATTGATATTGATATTTAAATCTAATCAAATTGTGAGCACTTAAAATAATGAATTTAATTATAAAATAAATATACTAATAACAATAGATATATAACTAACCAACAATTGATGGAAGAAATCTCAGCAAAAGAGTGGAATAAATGAAATTTTGATGTGAAAAAATGAAATACAATATGCTCTTATTTATAATAAAAAAATGCATGCAATATTATAAACTGTCCATAATAAGAATATATCAAATAAGAATATTCTTTGGAATATATAACTATATACCTTTTATTTTAGAAAAAAATAATTGAACATTATATTATACTATATATACTAACTCAAAGTTAGAAATTATAAATTTAGATTCATTCAATAAGTAGATCATATTTAATTACATTAAGGTTTGGAAAAATATGATTTATAGTAAATTCTAAAAATAACTAAATAAGAAAATGGAAAAAAAAAATATCAATTTGCATTAATTATGCAGATATAAATTAATGGTTTAGATTTAATGATATAGAACGAAGGGTCGAGATTAAAAGTTTAATCCACTTTTAATGAGAGTGCATTATTTCAAAATGGAGAGATTTGAGACATGCCACATCAGCCTAAGAATAAGGTGGTGTTGACACATCATCTTGGAGATGTTTGAAAATATATTATTATAAGATATGTTGACGATCTAAATATAATCGAAACATGCAAAGAGATTGAAGAAGCCACTTCAATATTGAAAGCTGAATTCGAAATGAAAATCTCGGATAAAATCAAGTATAGTCTCGACCTGCTGATTCGAGAATTTCCCTGAAGGAAAAATAAAAGCATTTCCCTGAAGGAAAATTAAAGTATTTCCCGGAAGGAAAATTAATTCGAGCATTTCTCCGAAAGAAAAATGAATATGATATCTCCCTGAAGGACGAATGAATTCTATACACCAGTCAACATACTTGAAAATGTTATTTGAGAGATCTTACATGGATAAATCTCATCCACTTAATACACCTATGGTAGTTCGATCCCTTGAAGTGGATGAGAACTCATTTAGGCCCAAAGAAGATACAGTGGATATCTTAGGGCCGGAAGTTCCTTATCTAAGCGTTATTTGGTGCATACTTTATCTCACAAATTGCACCAGTCCGGAAAATGCATTTGCGGTAAATTTGCTTGCGAGATATAGCGCTTCTCCCAGAAGGAGACATTAGAATGATGTTAAACACATTCTATGATAACTCATACTGGTTATATTTTTCTTTGTGATGATATTGTGATCTCATGGAGATCCATTAAACAATACATTCCCCACTGTAATCGATGAAGACAACGTAATTTATGTTGCACAAATGAACAATGAGTACGTTAAGTGGAACTCTACGAAACATATTTCCCCAAAATTCTTCTTCACATACGAACTCCAGAAGAGTGACGTAATTACCATACAACATGCACGACCTAGTGACAATCACGATCTAGTAGATCAGTTCACTAAGTCCCTACCTACCTCTACTTTTGAAAAGTATGTTTATGGTATTTGGATGTGAAGACTTAGAAAGTTGTTGTCTTCAGGGGGAGTAACAACATCGAAACAATCCTGAAGATTGGATCCGGAAGATCAATAGTTGTACTCTTTTCCCAACCGAATATTTTATTCTGACAACCTAGTCTATGGAGTTTTTGACGTGGCATAGACGTTACGTCGTAATGTCCAAGGGGGAGTGTTGTAAATCTAGAAGATTTGATATTCCAAATCTAGAAGATTTGATGTGGACATTACTTATGGGCCTAGTAACATAAATAGGCTTTAGGGTTACAATTAGGGTTTTGATATTATAAATATATTCATTTACTCCATATTGTAAATACACTAAAATATAGTGGAAAACTCTTGGCTTGGTATGCCCCCAGATGTAGTCATTCATGACGAACTGGGTAAACAAATCGGTGTTCTTGTTTGCGCTCTTTATTTTACAACAAATTCATCAATTTGACCAATTGAGATTAACAATAGGCCTACTCACTCGGCTAAATTAGTCAATATCCTCATCAATTTAATTTGGGCTAATCATATAAGTATGATCTTCAACCCAAAATAAATTAAAACACATGGGTCAACTTATTTAACCAGATCCATTTAACATTTAGGCGGCAGAAAGAGACACGATCATTCATGCCCATTTCTCTCGGAACAACAATGTCAATCGTCGATCTACTCAAATCGCGATAGACTCGAATGCCACCGCGAGCGTTTCAATTCAATCTTTTTCCAAAAAGCCACCAATTCTTATTTTAAATTGGTGCTTCATTCGGGAAAAGTCTCGTTGCGATCCAGTTCATGATTTTCATCAACAACCGGCTATAATCAATCACGAGACTTTATTCTCATCGCCACCAGTTGTCACTAACATCCTCATTTTGGGGACCGTTCTCAACGACCCCAGGCAGGTCCTAAATGACTAACCTTGCCAACTTCAAGGTTGTAAGAAAAAAAAAACAAACAACATTCTCTGCTGCCATCTTTTGAAATTCTTACCCGAAAACTTCTCGGTCTCTCGCTATGGACCATAGAAGGTCTAGCGTCATCAAAGAAAAAATGGTTCACCACATTGGGATTCGAAGTCTGCTCAACTTGGAGAGTTACAGTGGGGATAGGGGTAGTGGTGCCCTGAGGAGGACCAGTAGAAACAGTAATGGTCCCTTGGGTTTTGGGGTCAGAGTTATTATCATCATTAGTCATAACTTTTTGCTTTTCGATTGTTGGAATATGACTCTGGTGATAATAAATCTTTACAATAAAATAAAGAAAATTACACGATAAAGAAAAAAAAAATAAACTTCTAGTATCAAGTCAATGAAACCCATTTCCCGCAAAGTGAAAATTCCCCAATTGTGCTTGTCGGTCTGAAATTACGCTCCCAAAGGTAAAACGATACTTTCGTCTTCAAGTGTGCAGCACTGCAGGACTTGAAGCTCCGACGAACAGGAAGAACGTATGAACTGGACAGATTTCTTAAAGGCTCTATATGCTAGAATACTGAGGGAGGGAGTGAGAGAGACATTCTGTGTGGCGCCAAAAAATATGCATGAGGACACCTATTTATAGGCCTGAAAGACCCACACATGCATGGAAGGTTGAGAGGATTGTGAGTCAAACTACGAACCTGGACCTTTCTGCATTCCAGTTCGTCTCAGCCAAAAGAAGGGAGATGTAAGTCACTCCTACTTAAACGAAAATTAGGGAATTTACCAACTATCGAATTTCATCACATGTTTTGCATTTTATTATGCTCTTACATGTCAACTTCAACGAATCTGGACACTCCAAATTTCCGGGTTAAGTCCAAACTTTGGGCTCAACAAATTTAGAAAACTCTTCTAAGGTCCAAACACAACTCAAAGTTCAATTTTCAAGGACCAATAACCAAGGTGCAAGGTGCAAGGTCCAATGTCTTCAGCCCAGTCTCAATTAAATTTCCTTTTAATTTTCACTCACATATTATTATTGGTAAACACCAATAATTCCAACATTAATTCCCTAATTGTAAATTTGTTTTATGTTTTTGTAATTGATTTGGTAGCAGTGGTCTTGAAATTTGATGACAATTTTGTTATAATTATTCTGATTCTCTAATTAAATTTTATAACTTAAAAATCCAATATAATCTCTAAATTATATAAAGGTCTGCATTTTTTAATTCAATTAGAAATACTCCGCGTCTTTTTATTCCTACGTTTTTGTGTTTAATATTGATTTTTCATCTTAGCTCTTCAAATAAAAAAATCTCGCTCTTTGATAATATATAAGCCTAACAAGCTCTTTGATTATATATAAGCCTAATTTTTTGATGATTTCTAAGAGAAATAATTGAATAAATTAATTAAATATTTCTCTATAATTAAATTTAAACTTTTAGATGAGATAAAATTCTTTCATGGTAAACAGTCTCAATTTTTGAGTGAGTACACCATGCACAAAGTGCATAAGAAATTTACTCTTTATGATGTGTTTTCCAGGATATCCTTGTCACATTTAATTTGTCATGTATTTCATTAATTTACTTTTTTACAAGTACATTTTTATATAAAAAGTGCAATGTACAATTCTAAAAAATATCAACTATTTTTACTGAACATTTGCAATTATTTTCGGTTGAACATGTGTATTTGTTCAATGCAAACAACATAAACTGTTATACATGTATTTCTTTTTAATTAATTACATGTTTTTATCTTGTGTCATATTACATGTAATGAATATGTATAGAGTAAAATTGGTTCATATATGAATCATTGAGGAGTATTAGCTATTTTCACTAAAAAATAATAGTTGTTTTTATTTAAGAGTATTAGTTATTTTTATTGAAAAATCTTATTTTGTTTTCAGTAGATAACTAATACTGTTCATTGAAAACAATTAATATCCTTCGGTAAAAATAACTAATACTTCTTAGTGTATATAACTAATATCTTTCAATGGTTTATGTAAGAATTATTTTCACCTTATAATTTGTCATTTATAATTTATGCATATTACGTGCTAAATATAACATCATGAATTATCCCTTTATAGTACATGTGTCGTTAATTTGCTAGTCTTCATTAGTTGGTGTGGATGACTTGTCCATATTTTGTATTCCTTTACTCTGATTTAATTGATATCTTTTTTTGGTGTAATAGATAGACGCAAAATAAAATGCCATAAATTATATAGTGTACCTCTTCATCAGAAAACTACGTCTTGGGTTCAAATTCAACCCCTCTTCAATACTCATTTAAATCGTGTTAAAAAAAAAAAAAAAAAAATACTCATTTAAATCATTGTTGTTTTTGTTTTTGTTCGGTACTCACTCCTCACCTCAAGTCATAATCTGCCGACTACCGTTACCGTACCAAAGTTCTCACAACCATAAATTAGCCAGACAGCTGCCAAAAAAGAAAAGAAAAAAAAAATGGCTTCCAATTCTAACCACATAATTCTATTTCCATTCATGTCCAAAGGTCACACAATCCCCCTCCTCCACCTAGCCCAGCTCCTCCTCCGCCGCGGCGCTGCCGTAACCATCTTCACCACCGCAAAAAACCATCCATTCATCTCTCAGTCTCTCTCCACCACCCTCAATGTTTCCATCATCGACCTTCCTTTTCCGGCGAACATACCGGGCATCCCGCCGGGGACCGAAAACACCGAAAACCTTCCGTCAATGTCTCTCTTCGTTTCCTTCGCTAACGGCGTTAAGCTCATGCAGCCGTCCTTCGAGGAAGAGCTCCAGAAGATCCATTCCCACATCACATGCATAATATCCGACGGCTTCCTCCCATGGACGTTAGAATCGGCGTCCCGATTCGACATCCCACGGCTGTGCTTCTACGGCATGAGCTACTACGCTAGTACGGTGAGCCGCGAAGCAGGGATAACTGGCTCCCTGTCGTTACACGAGAGCGACGACGAGCCGTTTACGCTGCCTAGGTTCCCCTGGATCAAGCTCACGAGGAACGATTTCGACGAGCCATTCAATCGACGCCACGTGGCAGGCCCTCATTGGGATTTCGTAGTTGAGTCAACAGTATCGATGGGGAATAGCTACGGCTTGATAGTGAACACCTTCTATGAGCTAGAGCCGCTCTACGCTGATTATTGGGCCCGAGAAGGCGGGCCCAAAGCGTGGAGCGTTGGGCCTCTTTGCCTTGCGAAATTAGAGAAGAAGGAATTGGGCCCCCGGCCCGAATGGATGCAGTGGCTTGATAGGAAATCGGGTCAAGGCTCCCGGGTCCTTTATGTAGCATTCGGGTCTCAAGTAAATATGTCGCCAAACCAATTGCGGGAAATAGCGATTGGATTGAAAGAGGCAAATGTGAGCTTCTTATGGGTTGTGAAGAAGGGTAAATTGGAAGGAGTGAGTGAGAAATTTGAAGAGGAGGTGGGAGAAAGGGGAATGGTTGTAAAGGGGTGGGTTGATCAAGAACAGATTCTACAACATTCGAGTGTGCAGGGGTTCCTGAGTCACTGTGGGTGGAACTCGGTTATGGAAGGGGTGTGTTCGGGAGTTCCGATTCTAGCTTGGCCGATGATGGCGGAGCAAGGGCTGAATGCAAAGATGGTGGTGGAGGAGATTAAGGTTGGATTACGGGTAAAGACGGTGGATGGGTCGGCCAAGGGATTTGTGGCTGCGGATGGCTTGAAGAAAATGGTGGAGGAATTGATGGACGGAAAGGAAGGGGAACGAGTGAGGGAGAAGGTTAGAGAGGTGGCGGTGGCCGCTAGAAAAGCGGTGGCGGATGGTGGCTCTTCTTGGCATGCTTTAAATGATCTTATCAGTGACACGCAGAGGCAAAAGGATGTCAACAGTCGTAAGCTTGATGGATAGAAGATATTATACCAATGATATTCACGGTGAAACTTGTTTGAAAGATATTAATAAATTACATTTAAAGTATCAGTGAATTACATTAAAAGTATCGATTTCAAAGGGTATTAGTTATTTTCACAAGATATTAATTGAAGTGGTATTAGGTATTAATTATTTTAATATAAAGTATTAATAAATAGTTGTACACGACAACTAATATTGTGAGTATCTTTCATGTAATAGTTTGCCTTGATTGAATAGTATAATTTGAGATACTGTGTTCTTGAACCACTAAACAATAATATAAGGTTGGTTTTCCGAATGCAATAGTATTGCTTTTTACAGCAAAGTTATTAATTTTTATGAGCAATAATATTAAATTTATTGTAAAAATATTAATTCTTACAAGAATATTAATGGTGTACCGTGAAAAACTGCGTATAATATATTACCTTATTATTATTGTACACGAAATGATAGCATAATAATAAACACACTATTTGTAACAGAAACCATCACCAAACTTTTATCAATAATTCTTCAATAAACATAATTATAATGAAAATAAATATAACGTAGTTGTGATGGTGAATTAGAATAAAAGATGATTAATTTATCTTAATTATATTTAATGAGATTCAAAAATAAGTTAGTCAATATCACATTTTTATTAAGCATTTCCTTTCCTATAAACAATCATTCCACTATTTTCAACTAATGATTATTTGTATCTCATCTGATTATAAAATTAGAGCAATACACTAACTATGTAAATTCACTATTCAACTATCCTCATTACTCTAATTACCTATTAAAAATTTGAACCAAACACCCTTAATTTTGGTCATCACGACATGGAAGAATAAAAAATTGTCCAACATAGTAATTTACCTATAATATTTGTTGTATTTCTATTTCATATATATATAACTAAAAGTAAATATTAAGGCGTATTAAATTTTAACAAAAAGAAGAACTTTAATATCTAATACAAACCCCATTGATCCAAAATGACCTTGAGTTTTAAAAAGAATATTTTTGTCCAAATATGATGTCATCAAACCCATTCTCTCTATTCCATTCCCACACCTCTCCATCCAAATAAGGCATAGTAATTTCATATAATTAAATAAAAATAAAATTACCAAAATTAATTTTAAAATTACGCATCTATAAAATGGATTTCAACGGCAACGACGACATTTCATCGACGGCGACGACAACAGTAAGTGTGTTCATTCCAGTTATATCTACCTCATTCAAAACACATCATTCTTTAACTCCTTGCGAATGGCGACGATGTATCTTCACCGGCGAGTTCCATGGAGCTTCTGTTGCCTATTGTCCCTGTTGCTCGTGACGATGCCCCTCTATTGTCGAAGGTGTAGGGCAATAGCCCACAAATTCAAATTAATGAAAAATATTTCTGCTTCCAATATTGATACTGATGGTCCCGTTTTCGAAGAGCTGAAATGGGAATTCAGGAGCAATTTTTTTTTTAAACCTTTCCTCAGGGAGTTCAGCTAGAGTGGAAAGTTCTCAAGTCACTGCATTGCTAAGAGGCTGAGTTACCAAGTCAGTGAGGACTTGAAAAACTCATGCTCTTAGCAACTTAGTGACTCGGGAGGTTACACTTCAAGTCACTTCTCTGCTTAGAGGCTGAGCTACCAAGTCAGTGTGACGGCTTGGAGGCTCATGCTCTAAGCAATGCAGTGACTCGAGATACTGAACTCTCGAGTGCGTTTCCTGAACTGGTCAGTGAGAGGAATCTCTCTGACCTGAATACTTAGCCAAAGCTTTCTTAACAATGCTCTCAGTGAGCAGATTTTCACAACACTTTAGTAAATACTTTAAAAGAGTAAACGCTCGGTTTAACGTGGTTCAGAGACTCAAGCTCTTACATCTACGGCCTGATTTAACAGGAAATCCACTAACTGAGATTCTTATTTTTAACGTGCCAAGGTGCACTGACAACTGGACTCACACCACTCCCTGGGCTGCCCCTCCTTACTCACAAAACAACTTACTACCAACAAACCTAACAAGAGGGTTTTGGTTTCGGTTGGGTTTTCTCCAACTAGGTGAGGTTTTCCTTTACAATGTGTTAGCCTCAAGCTAGGATTAGGAAAACCTCTCTAAGCTATGAGTTATAAGCTGAACACTCATTTGTGTATATCTATGAACTCTAAAGTTCAGTGTACAAGATGTGAATAGTGCCTCCTTATAACTCCCAATAAAATGCACTAAACACTCACACCTTCACAGCTCGTAGATGTTGATTTTTCTCCTCTCACACACACTTCAAAATGCAGCTATGAGCTTGTATTTATAGTGTGGATTCAAATGTAACCGTTGGAGGAAATTACATTTGAATCCATACAATTAATGGTTTCAACCACTTTTCTTGGAATGCGGCCTTTGTCAGTGTCAGAGTTGCTGCCTCGTGCTGATTGGTCCACGTGGCCTGGATCCAACGGATCTTTGAATCAGTGGGTTGACCAAGACCCACTGACTTTAGGTAGCTTCCTCCTTCACTGACATGATGATCTTCAGTGGACTGAACGTCTTCAGTGTGGTTGTCTTTCAGAGACTGTTTGAAGATCACTCCAAGAAGTTTGTCATAAGGCTGAATGACAAACTTCCCTGACCACAGTAGGCTGACTCCTTCAGAGCCTACTTGGTGCAGCACTGATCCTCTTGATCATGCTCTTCACTGAGTGGTCCACCTGACTTAGCTTAGATCAGCCTGGTTTACACTCAGTGGGACATCCTTCAGGCTTCTCTTCAGTCTGTTCTTCTTGATGTCATCTTGATATCCTCAGGCTGTGTTGCTGAGTTCCCCCTCGCTGAGTTCCCCCTCAACTGGGTGTTCCCTCAACTGAGTTCTTCTCAACTGACAGCCTATTCTACTGAAAGCTAACCTAGCTTGACCTGAAACAAAAGATACAATCCTGACTGCTTTCAAACCTATTACATGTTGTTTTGGAAAATCATCAAAACTAAAACATATCCCAACAGATACTTTCAATTTTCCGATGATATTTTTCAATGATTATTTGAGTTGGGTCTTGGGTGTAAAAGGACACTGGGGTTGTGGGGATTCCAACGATATATTAAGTTTTTAGATTGGAGGTGTAAAACAACAGACAAGAACACTTTGTACCAAAACTTGAAAAATTAGGGGAGATCATAGAGAAATAGATTAAGTTTTGGGGTTTAATGAAATTTTTGAAAAATCTGGTCAACCGAGTCAATAGTCAAACTTCACTTTAATTACAATTTTGCCACTCATTTTTAGACACTCATAAAATCGTCATTTTTCATCTAATTTGATCCAAACATGTGTCAAACTGTCTTAAATTTAAAGACCTATAATTTAGTTCTAAAATCAGGTCATTAGCATCATGGTAAAATTACCATTTTACCCTTAGATGGTTATGAGCCCTAAAATATCGTTTTTAATTCATATTCTTCATTTCACGTTCATTTTTACTCTAATGAGTCTCCAAGTACTCAAAAATCAAGACCTTATAATATATCTTTTGACTATTACACGAATTAGTCAAACCTCAAAGTGAAATTTAATGGTCCAAAATCTTGAAATTTCTTTTTAAGTGACAAGACATCAATTTTTACTTTTAAGTCTTCAAGATGATAAATAAATTTATTTTTAGTTATATACTAGGATATAACCCCACACGGGATTGAGTTACATATATTATTTATTAATTTTAGATTAAATACATATTATATTAATTAATTTGATTAATTCATTTAAAGATATTAATTTTTTTAAATATTGTATATGTCCAATATATTTACATAATTTTATATTTTAAATTATAAATTTTATATATCCTTAATATAATGCATTTGTTCAAATAATAAAATTGGATGTAGGAAAACAAAGACTATGAAAAAATCTCGAGACCATAAATATAATGAGATGCTTTCGGGGAAAAAAAAACCTTAATTGGGATATTAACTTAATTTTGCTTAATTAAATAACCTAAATTGAATGTCATAAATTAAATTAGAGAAATATTTTTTAAAAAACAATGTATAGGAAGAATTCACATAGAAATGTACATAAAGTCTACGTGGAACCCAAATAATAGAGGTCCAATGTGTCTTATATTATTTAAGTGAAAAAGTAATTACTTGAATAGTATAAACTTAATTGATTATTTAACTTAATTTAGATAATTAAATAACACAGATTGAATACCATTAATTATATTAGAGAAATACATGTTAGAATTACAAATTAAATTAAAAATTATAGGAATAATTGGGTAGAGCCACACTTCCTAGAGCTTAATTGCATTAAGCCTCCCAAAAAATCCTACACGGCCGAAAACCTCATTTTATTTCAAAAATTCACATTTTTACTTTTTCTGGTGGGTCCTCTCTCTCTCTCTCTCTCTCTCTCTCAATAACCTCCGCCTCATTCACTTTTTCTCTCTCTCTCTACACCCTCTACACCCACCGCCCACCTTTCCGCCCATCTGCCTCCCACCGTCCACCTTCTCACAGCCCCCCACTGCCCCCACCGGCCACCTGCGCCCATCGCCCCACCCGCGCACCGGCGACCCACTGCTCCTCTCACCCGTGCACCACCGGCCCACAGCTTCACCACCAGCACCACCACGCCGTCGCCGCTCACCCACCCCCACCACGACGCCACCACCGCTTACCAACACCACCACTATTCTCACCGTCTCATCTAACTCACCGACCCCATCGCCTCACCATCCTCTCAACGACGATGGTTCAACACCACCACGGCGCCGGATCTGTTCTATTCCGATGGTGGCGAACAACTAAACTAAGTAAAGGATTAGCATAAAAGAAAGTAATTAAAATAAATGATGACAAGAGGCAAGCAGCTGTGCAAGCAATACATAATCTGTAAAAAGACAAGCAGTTGGTCAAAGTGGTAAACGCTCAGGTTAACAACTGGTCAAAGCTCAAGAAAAGCTGAGCGAGCAACTAATGAAGTGAAGGTCCAAGTACTCAATATGAAGACATACAGACGAGCAGTAGAGCACCTCAAAGAGCAGTAAAAACTCCACTAATTAGACATTGTATTAGAAACAAACAAGTGTCTTAACACTTGTCATTTGTATAAAATGCAATAGCTTAGAAGTAAACAAGTGTCTTAACACTTGTCAAACATGTAAATTAGAATATCTAAGAGGTTTACACCTCTTACTTGCTTAGGTGCCTATAAATACTCCCTTGTATGAAGTAAAAGATAACTTCCAATATTAAAAAAATGAGAAATATACAAGATACTACATTTCTAGAGCCTTAAATACACTTTAAAACATGAGTTTCCCCATGGCACATTTTCATACAATTGACTAGTATTATGCAATTTTAAAGGTAGGCCCCACCACACACTCTCTCTCTCACGTCTCTTTTTCTTTTAATTCTTTCTATTATTATTAAACCATCAATTTTTTCTCTCTCTCCCTCTCAAATTCATCTTTCTCTCTCTCTAAGTCGAGGATGCCTCCATGGCACCACTGCACTAGCCGCGAGAAGAGCGGCTCCGATCTGGTGAGACACTGGTTGCGCTCGTGAGGGGGAGAAGACGGCGGTTCCGATCTGGGTTTGATGAGGCGATGGCGGCGCTGGTGAGGGAAAGGCGACGGCGGGGCAGTTCTGATCTGGGTGAGGCGATGGCAGCGCTCGTGAGGGAAAGGCGACAGCGGGGCGGTTCCGATCTAGGTTGGTGAGGTGACGGCGACACTGGTGAGGGGGAGCGATGGTGGTTCCGATCTGGTGAGGCGCTGGCGGCGCTCGTGAGGGGGAGAAGGCGGCAGTTCCGATCTGGTCTGGTGAGGCGACGGCGGCGCTGGTGAGGGTCTTGATTTAAATACAATTCTATTTGAAACTATTGAGGATTTTGAATGCATATTACCAAATTCAAAGGCTTTCTACCCGAAAATAAAAATAGTGAAAGGAAGTTTGAAATGACTCTTTTTTAATGTATTTTTTCTTTTCTCTAATAATTTCTGTGACTGTGTCTGTTTGTGAGCATGGGGCCAATCTGCAGGATGTGTTTATTGGGTAGGTAGATGCAGGTGAGTATGAGTGTGTGTGTGTGTGGGGGGGAGGGGGGGGGAGTTTTGTAGTGGATGAACTTGATAAATCTGGTATTGGAGGGTGGGGTGTTAATCGAGGTTGAAGATTGATTTTATACGAAATATTTTGATTTTTTTTCTCTTTGCTCTTAACTGATTCAATTGCTCTATTTTATGTTTGTTATTGATTTCAGGTATCAAAACATGAAAGGAATTGAAAGTTTCTGGAGAAAAATATGAAAACACATTATGTTCATAAATTAGCAGCATTTGTTCATAATTGTAGAGTGTTTGTTCATAATTTATGTGCGCATGTGCACAATTTTTTTAGTTGTCTGTTCATAAATTTTTTGGGCTGTTTGTGCCTAATTTGTATATGTAATACTTTTGAAATTTTTGATGCGTAATTCTCAAATAATTAATGAAGGAAATGTTTATGAATTTTGTTTCTACTTAAATTCTCAAATATTTAAGTTTTATGTTCGAAATATTTAATACCTGTGTTCATAAAATTTTGTACTTGTGTTCATAAAATTTATGTTTACGTTCAAAATTATTATACACCCGAAAATAATAAATATTCTGGTCAAATTTTTACCTCGGGAAATGTGCAAAAAAATGCCAGTCAGCCATTATTGTGTTAGATTTTGTAAGAAGTTGGCTTTGAACATGGACCCACCAAATTGTATGAGTTTGTGATTTTGGAAAGACATGTGGAGACCACCAAATGTAGCAAAATGTTCTATGGGATTTTTTTTACCCTATTTTGTATTTAAGCTCTTAAGAATGTAGTAAATAATAACCAGCCCTAAAAAAAATTAGTCAAGCTCTTGCAATTTCATTTCTTGATCTTTACTTATGAAAATTTACTATCCTAAGTCTTGTTTGATGATCTTCACAAGCATAAACAACCACTAATCTATCAATTAGATATAAGGTCATCAACCAATTGGCGCTAGAAGAAGGGTTCAAACCTTCGAGTGTTGAAGAATTCGTGTGAATTTGGGAAATTCCCACCGGAATCTGGGATTATTGGCCGGAAACTAGGTTCATTTTGACTACTATAACACTTGGGGCATTCTTGCACTATTTTAAGAAGCTTGAATGCATGCATATATGAACTAGGGTTTGTAAACAACCACATTCATATATGCAACGCTAGTTGCTCTTGAAATAAGTAGTGTTGAAAATAAATATCCCTCACAAATACCTAAGCAGGTGAAATGGCAAGATCCCAAGAAGCAAGATCATTAAATGCACCCAGCCGTAACCCTCAAACTAGGGTTTCGTCCACAAGTGGACATGCAAGGACAATACGATCAACTTCTCGAAGGAACGTGCAAGTAACCATTGATACCCTCACTCCTGAGATTGAAGCTCTCGCCCAAAATCCCGCCGAATTGGCGAAAATGATAGCTGTACTCTAGTCCTTACAAAAATAGCAAGAAAACGTCGGACCATCAAAAGCCCCGAAGACGAACAATCGGGCAAGTGAGCAGCGGAGCAAGAGGAGGGAGGACATGCAACAAGATGAAGCGGACAGTATAGAAGTTCATGGAAACAAGTGGAAGGCTCCTATGAGCGAGCGGCTAGAAAGTCGGGGGGAATCAACCCCTAGCCGAGTTAGAGAGTCAAGCAATGAAACTTCCTGCACTAGTGCCTTAGAGAGGTTGGACACTCAAAACAAGGATAGGGGAGAGCAGTCTCAAAGAGACGAGGAGCGAGCACGCACAACTGCTCACCACTCTGTACACGACCGCATCCGAAGGTCGACTTTTGGCCGATTAGGGCCTAACAGAGCTAGCAACGCTACTAGAAGAAAAATTCAAGAGAAACGTCCCGTTAGCAAGAGACTGCATCAATAAAGAGTCATCGAACTTGATCACGATGAACAGCCTTCCAACCGGCGAACTTCTCCAGATGAGTTGCAAGCCATGAATAAGGCGATTGAAGAATTACAAAAGCGGTTAGAAACCCAGAAAAGGGTCGGGTCAATAGTTCTCTCATCTTCACCATTAGCCTCATCGATTCTGAACACGCCGGTCCAAAAGAAGATTCAATTTCCGGCTATCAGCCTGTACGAGGGAACATCAAACCCCAAAGTCCATTTGACGAAATACTCAGACTTCATGATTTCAATGGGGGCTATAGACACTACATAGTGACACAACTTCCCACTCACCCTTGGAGACGGACCCCATAGATGGTTCTCAGCATTGGCTCCCGGGTCCATCAGCTCCTTCACACAACTGAGCAAGGATTTTTTTATCTCATTTCTCAACTGTAGGGTCGTACTTAGCACAAAGGCACTGGCTGGCTGGAGTTAAGCAAGGAGACGACGAATTAGATAGATTTTTTTGAAAAGGTTCGACAAGATCCTGCTGAAGGGCGAGATGGTGAGCAAGGACACAAAAATAGAGACAATAATGGCCGGGTTAAAGAAAGGAATAGATTTGTGGATGGAGATACATTTGACCTGTCCCAAAACATATGTCAAGTTCAGATATAGGGCCAGAATCTACATATCCATGCAGGAGGCTCTTTAAAAGGAGTTGAATGATAAAACTGATCCAAAGAAATCTGGGAAGAAGTCAGGCGGGGGTGATTATAAGGCTCCAAAAAATTTAAAAGCATTCAACGAAGGAGCTGAACTAAAGGAGAGGTTGAATTAGGTGCTCACAATGTCTGTAGATGCCGTGAACAACACTGTCAAGGATAAAGACTGTTAGTGTTAGTGTCCTAGAGACAATTCTTTGTAAGGACATAATACTAAGATGATATTCAGTTTATGGTTTAATATTATTGATTGAGTTAATATTAAATGTATGGCTTTACACTTATTTGAATATTATGTTTGATTGTTTGCATTATTCATATATGTGTTCCTTTGAATCGATATTGTCATTGAGTGAGTGAGAACTCAGACGACTTAAGTATGATTCTCAAATAGCCCCGATCAAGGATCATCAAGGATGAGATATTGATGATGCAATGGAGGTTGGTGTTCGATCTGCATTATACTCTAAGAGAGAGTGTAGTAAGATCTCACTTACTACGAGATACTAGGTATCTCATATTGGATGCACAAATATCTTAGAGGGTATTGGTATACCCATCCAAGAAACTGTTTGATGTAATTCGACATAATGTATCTAAGGGTGTCTCGGTTAGTGGGAGTGATGTGATACTCCTTTGACTTGAGGTTATACGCACGACATGTGTGGAGTGATAAACTTTGACCATGACCGATGCTCGCACCCTCCAAGGGTAGATTTGACATGGATTGGGTTCATCACGAAGTATATGTGCGTGGTAGTTGAGCCAAGAATATGATTCATTCCTCAATGTGGATTTAGAGAGAATACTCGTCTTCTCATCATATTTGGATCAAAGACATCGGCCGATGCAAGTCGACATGGACTTTGTGGTCAAGTGTGACATGAGTGATCAATTAGTGATTCGAGATAATATGATTAAGTTATTTAAATAGACACTTCATCATGTTCAAGGCTTAATCGAGTATTCGTGAGTGAAATGAAGAAATCACAATAGCCAACATTATTACAGGTAGTTGCAGATTTCCTTGCAATGTACCTCGTATATTGAGAATGTCTGATTTATTGTCTAGGATTCAATTAAGACCGTTAGTTTGACTAATCGCTCGATATACGAGGGCCTATGGGTCACACAATAAGCAATGACAGTTCACCGATTATAGTTGGTTGATTAAGTATTATATTAGATATAATATTTAATTTATGGAGAATATAATAACAATTATTTTTGGAATTAATAATAATTATTGTTGATGATCGTCTCTAATCTCGAAGATTAGTGGATGTTTTTTACGATTAATTGATCATCAAACAATTACGTGTGATTAATCACTAACGTAATTAGTGAATACGAAGTTTTGGGTTCTATAGCAATTCAGAATGTTTATAAGCTTACGTGATAAATTCGATCATAAGATAAACGAGCAACTATAGGTTCGTAGATGAATTTTGGACGTGTATAATAATTTGTGCCTGTTTTATTAACTGAAAAAATCTAAGTATTTATAGACATTTGCCTAGCAGGAGGTGTCGTGACTTTTGGCCTATCAGGCCTGCATGCACGACACCTGGGCTTTGACCAAGTTGACCTTATCTAAACTAAATTCTATCCTTATCTGTTGGACTGGCTCGCAGTCAAGAGCTGCTCGTCCATGTTGGACTTGTCCTTGAGGAGTCTTTAGTCTGATTCTAATGGCCTTTTGTCTTGCTTAATTTTTATTTTGGCACTTGTTGACGATCAGTTCTAATCTTGAAAATTAATGGCTGTTTTAGGTGGTTAATTGATCATCAAACAATTACGTGTGATTGATCACTAACGTAATTAGTGAATACGAATTTTTGGGTTTAGATGGATTAGAATCGTACGAAAGCTCACGTGTTTAAGTTCGATCGTAAGTTAATCGAGCTGCTTTAGATTCGTAATCGAAGTTTGGACGTGTATAATAATTTGTGCTTATTTTATTTGCTGAAAAAATCTAAGTATTTATAGACTTTTGCCCGGCAACGGCGCCATTGACTTGAAGCGAACTACACTAACTTCTACTAGTCGCTCTCCCGCAAGCGGACGGGTTCACTGTAGTAAGAGTAAGTATAATGGCCAAGTAGTATCGAACCCAAGGGATAGTGTATATGCGAATAGATCCCTGAAGATCTACGCGTCGTAGTTAATATGAGTGTAATGTTTTTGGGTTTTTGAAAAGATTAATTAAGCTAACTAAATTATCCTACGAATGCAAAAGGAAAATTAAACTAAGTATCTAAGGTGTATATGCAAGTATGAGATGGTGATGCTCAGGATAGGAATCCCTACGTATACTAACGGAGCAGGTACATAATCAAAGTAATCGTGACAAACAAGAATTAACCTAAGTAAAAGATCGTAGAATGAAAGCTCAAGATTTCTCACCCTAATACTTTATCCTAGCAATCGACTTCACTAATCCACTAACAAGTTAATAGATAGCGCTTAATTAATGAGACCCTAATTTAACTAAGGTGATGCGGTCGTCCTCCTTCGCTAAACCGGTAGATGAATTAACCTTTCCTAAACCCTCTCGTTAAGACTACTAATTGTTATTGAGTGATGCGGTCGTCCTCTCTCTAACACTTTCGTACGAAATTCAAAGGTAGAGTTAAGATTAATTATATGAATTCATTAATTAAGAGAATTAAAACTAACGTCACCAATTACCTTAATTACGTACCCACATCCTACTTCTACGAGTTCATCCTAACCCAAGCATGCAAGGGTTTTAGCCGGACATGGTTATAACAAAAATAAAAGCAATAGAAGAAACAACGAACAAAAACATAATGAATTGAACGAAGAAAATAAGAAACATGAACTAGGGTTTTAAAAGAAAATAATTCTAAGAACTGAAATTTAATTAACTAAAACAAAGTTCAAAGCGTTTAAAGTAATCAAGCTAATGAAAAGAAACTAAGAAACGAAAAGAAATTAAGAATTCGTATGAAAAACCTCAACAACGTAAAAGTAAAGCTTGCTCGTTCTTCTCCTCTTCCTCTCTCTAAAAACTAAGACTAAAAGTGATTTCTAAAAGTCGGGAATTCTTCAAAACGTGTTTGGAAGAGGTATATATAGGCACCGGGTCGAAACGGGAGTTAATGGGCCGAAAATACGCATCCGGAGGCGAAAATACGTGTTTGCTCGAGCAAAACGCTCGAGCGGTTCCGCTCGAGTGATTCGCTCGAGCGCTGAAACTGTTCTGTAAGTTTTTGGTCGCTCGAGCAAAACGCTCGAGCGCTGGCGCTCGAGCGCTGGCTGCTGTGCACTCGTTCGTAAAATCTTCATATCTCCTCAACCGGGAGTCCGTTTTGACCGATTCAAAGTCCTACGAACTCCTCTTTTCGCCCTCTATCCATCTATGAAAACCAAAGAGACAAATTAATAATTTTATAAAAATGATACTCATTTGACTCCAAGCACTAATCGAAAACACTCAAAACATGAGTAAATCGGGCACCAAAACATAACAATTTCACGCCTAATCAACCCCCCCAAACTTACCATGTTGCTTGTCCTCAAGCAACGAAATAATAAGTCAAGTGAAATTGTTAGGAATGAATCAAGAATCAAATCATGCAAGTAATTGAACTCGAGCTTCAAAGATCGATCACACGTATACTAACTCACCCCATTCATCATACTCATGCAACAACAACAAGACCCACCAAGATCAAACATGGATGTGCACTCAACGATGTGTTTCACTCCCTTACAAGTGTATATCAGTGTTTAAGGGACTCACTCATTCAATCAATCACACATATTGGCAGCCATAGGCTTGTAAGCACTCTCAACTCCGACCACATTCTAGAAATCAATGCCGAATCAAAAAGGACTTTTCTCAAGGTTGTAATGTAGGCTCTTTGGACAGGTGGGATAACAATATGGTAAAGTGACTCAAGTGAATGGAGAATAGAAATTCAAAACTTCGGTACTTCGAGATTAAGAACGAACTACTTCAAACGTATTCAATCAATACACTTTCGCTTTCAATTCTCTCAACACTTCAATTTTTTTTATCTTTCTCACTCTTTCACTTTTTTTTTTCAATCACTTTTTTTTTTCTCTTTTTTTTTTTTCGCACAAACACATGAGCTCATTTTTTTTCTTTTTGCTCATTCTCAATTTTCTTTCTCTTTTTTCCCACATCTCAAAACTTCATCACACCTTCTTCTCATATTCACTCAACAAACAACCTTTTCCTTTTTCAACTCAATTCACTCCCTTCATATTCACACTTTCCTATTCTCCACTCAAATTGGGACAAAAAGGCTTAGGAATTGGAATAGTGTTCATATGTGCTAGCAAATAAAATAGGCTTTAGGCTCAAAGGGGCTAACAAGGGATTCAATGTCATTGGTAAGGATTTTTTTTTTTTTTTGGCTAAGTGACTCAATAAAAACAATGATGGCCTAAGATCACATTCGGCATATCAAACTAGACACAATCAAGAAGCAAGAGCACATGCAAGTTCTAGCATCCTCTAAGGTGACGATCCACTCACAAACGAAGAGATTAAATCATGCATCTAAATCTCGTAAGGCTCAAATCTCACGGCTTTCACATCCATGCTAGTCCTAGTGAATTCTCACTCTCATCACACAAGCACTCAAAAGAAAACTCATAAGCATACGGATTCTCTCCCTAATCAGCTCAAACTCAAACACTCACACAAAAGAATTCTTAACTCAACTTCACAATTCACCCTACTCATCAAATCATACTCAAAGATAGCAATCAACAAGCATAAGATGATTGATAGGCATAAAATATTGAGTAACAAAACAAATTAATAATAGCCCAAGGAGTATCTCAACAAACAATAATCAATCAAACTCAACTCAAAGATAAGGGTGTGCATGCATGTGCAATGTAACAAGAAACATAAAAAACTCCACCCCCCCAAACTTCGACCTTGCTAGAGGTCTAAGTTTGGGGTTGTGGGTTACCTCAACCAAATAATTTAATTTCTCTCAATAGCTTTGCACACTTCCTTGTCTCAAGTTGGTTCCTTCAATCTGAGTAACTCCATGATACCTTTACTCCTTTAGAGACAAGCCTACAAGCAACTCACTCAAATATGAGGTTAAACATACGACTCAAAATAACTCCCTAATAATATAAAAATACACTAAAAATAAATGAAAGCAAATAAAAATGGGTTGCCTCCCATTCAGCGCTATTTTTAAGGTCCTCATGCCGGACCAAGCTCAAAGGAGCTTATGGGACATCATACTCAAATTTACCTCCCTTACTCTCATAAGAGTGGTGTTTGAACTCCTTTCCTTGATTCCCTACCATCATGAGCTCTTTTGCTCTCTTCTCATCCCCAAGTGTTATGGGTCTCAACTCCTTCTTGCCTCTATCTGGAGGAGTCTTACTAAACAATTTCTTGAATTTGGATTTTTTCTTCTTAACTCCTCATTTCCCTTCTAACTGGACAACGTCCACTTTCTTCACCTCTTCATCCTTCAACTTCTTCACTTCATCCCTATCAAAATAATCAAGATCATAACACTCATGGGTTAAATTATCAATTGAAGGACTAGCAAAATCATGAATATGAGATGGATTAGGGAGAGAATGTGTGTCTTCAACACGAGGATCAATTGCATCCATGCAATACAAGCTCTCATCCTCCCTCGGGTGTTTCATGGCTTCATATAGGGAGATCTTCACTTCTTGATCATCAACCTTCAATGTAATCTTCCCATTCGCCACGTCTAGCACCATCCCCGCCGTAGCTAAGAACGGTCTTCCCAAGATCAGGGGTACGTGCTCATCTTCCTCCATCTCTAGCACTACAAAGTCTGCTGGAAAAATGTGATCTCCAACTCTCACTAGGACGTCTTCAACCACACCTTGAGGTCTAGTAATAGACCGGTCGGCTAGTTGAAGTGTCATCATTGTGGGTTGAAGTTCACCACCTTCCAACTTCTTGAAAAGCGATAGGGGCATGAGATTGATGCTCGCCCCGAGGTCGCACAACGCTCCCTTCTTGATCCCGTTCCCAATATCACATAGGATCGTGAAGCTCCCGGGATCCTTCAGCTTAGGTGGAAGCGCCTTGTGCACTAATGCACTCACCTCGTGGTTCAACTGCACCAACTTCGGCTCATCCACTCGCCGTCTTTTCGCGATCAAGTCCTTCAGAAACTTTGCATAATGCGGCATCTGTTCCAAAGCATCATAAAAAGGAATGTTAATGTGAAGTTGTTTAAAAACATCAAGAAATTTTGCAAATTTTTCATCAAGCTTCTTTTTCATGAAGCGCTGTGGATATGGGACGGGTATCACAGATTTGGGTACCCCCCATTCATCTCTTTCTGTTTCTTTCACTTTATCCCTTGCTTCCTTTGCCTTTTTCCACTTAGGAACTCTCACTATCTCCTCAAAGTCTTTCCCCTTCTGGGACTCATCCATATCTTCATGCTTCTCAATCCCTTTACTTTCAATCCCCTTCTCAACTTGGGGCGTCTCAGAATCAGCAGGCATCTGGGGACCTTCATAATTGGTTCCACTTCTAAGCTGGATCGCCTTGCAATGCTCTTTCGGGTTCCCTTCCGGCATTCTATTCACTGATTTTGCAATCTGGCTCATCTGGAGCTCTAAAGAAGTGAACCTTCGATTGTTCTCTTGTTGAGTTCTAGTCCACTCAACGTTCATCTTCTGGAGCTCTTGATCACGATGATCACCCTTCTTATGCAGCTCCTTCACATCGTACTCCAAGGATGACAACCGCTTGCTCCCTTCCTTCACCTTCTGAAGGATCGCTCTCAACATCTCCTCGGTTGATGCACCGCCTTCTCCACCAGGAGGTTTAGACCCCGGATCAACACCTGCAGGAACAGTAACACCAGCTTTTGGGTTAGCATAAGAAAAATTATCATTCTTCCTCCATGTGTTTTGAGGAGGCTGCTGGCCTCCTTGAACTCCTTGTGTGTTCCTCCATTGATTTTGAGGTGGCTGAGGGCCTGGAAGTACAAATGGTTGGCCATAAGAAGGCCTTCCATACTGATTACCACCTTGGTAGCCATTCTGATTGTAATATGGACCTCCCATGAAATTGGCTACCTCTTGCTGTCCACTTGGTTGGTCTACTCTCTCATTCTCTACTGCATGCTCTCCACCCAAACTCTTCCCCAACTCGAGGTTGTTTATCTTCTCCATCATGGCCATCAGTAGCCTTCTCGTTCCTTCTCCCTCTTCAACCTGATGCACTCTCTGAAAATCTGCATCTCCACTCCAAGCACTGGCATTCGTGACAATGTTGTCCACGATCTCCCTACACCTCTCTATGCCTTGGTTCAAAAATGCTCCGCCCGCACAAGCGTCTAAATGGTCTTGCCCCGTCTTGTTGGCACCACTATAGAAGAACGCCATAATGTCTCCCTCATTGTACCCATGCTGCGGGCACTCAATCAGCATGTTTGAGTATCTCTCCCACGCTTGGCGTAAATCCTCTCCGGACTTCTGGCGAAAGGATGAGATCTCAATTCTAGCCTTGATCGTCCTAGATGGAGGGTAGAATCGCTCGAGGAACAGACGCTCGAGCTCGGCCCAAGTGGTAATACCTCCCCGCGGGAGCGTATTATTGTACCACTCCTTGGCTATTCCCGTCAATGAGAATGGGAACAGCCTAAGCCTCTTGGCATCTTCAGACATGCCATTATAATTAAATGTTGAGGCTATCATGAGAAAACTCCTCAGGTGAGTGTGAGGATTCTCCTTCCCGATCACCCCCTTGAACTGATTCTCGGTCAGCAGCTTTAAAATCCCCGGTGATATCGAGAAGTTGTTTGCCTCAACTGGAGGTATAGCCACTCCATCATAGTACCGCTGTGGCTGCGCTGCAAACCTCCCTCTAATCGCCATATTATGATCTACGTTCTGAGGAACGTGTTGAGGATTAGCAGCAGGTACTGGTACTTGTTGGGGTGGTGGTTGGTAAACAGGTGGTTGGTTGTAGACTGGGGGTGGATGATATGGATATGGTGGGTAAGGATAAGGTGGATATGGGTAATGTTGGTATACTGGGTTGTTAAAAGGGTTATTTGGGTTTTGTGGGTAAGCAGGGTTTTGGTTATGAGGATTATGGACAAGGTTCTGAGCTGGGTTCCCTACGTTCTGTGTATCCGGGTTTAGGCTCTGGCTATCCCCTAATGGAATTTGATTCTGGCTACCACTAACTCCAGTACCTTCAACTCGGTCTACTGCCTGATTGAAATCGTTGGCAGCATCGTCCAACTCATTATTGATGTCCATTGGTTCCTTCCCTAAGTCGGCAGCGTTCATCCTTCTCAAGAAGGCTCGGTTCCTTCTGGCTATTGTCTCAGGGGTCCAACGGTATTCTCTCTTCGCTCGTATTGCCTTGTGAGCGTGTTTTTATAAACCTGACACACTAGCAGAAAGGTCAAAACGCAACTGCCGATTGAATACAAATAAAAATAAAAACAGAAATTAAATCACCCACTACTAACTACTAAGCTATCTACAAGTCCTATTCAAAAGCATACAACGCCATCCCCGGCAACGGCGCCATTGACTTGAAGCGAACTACACTAACTTCTACTAGTCGCTCTCCCGCAAGCGGACGGGTTCACTGTAGTAAGAGTAAGTATAATGGCCAAGTAGTATCGAACCCAAGGGATAGTGTATATGCGAATAGATCCCTGAAGATCTACGCGTCGTAGTTAATATGAGTGTAATGTTTTTGGGTTTTTGAAAAGATTAATTAAGCTAACTAAATTATCCTACGAATGCAAAAGGAAAATTAAACTAAGTATCTAAGGTGTATATGCAAGTATGAGATGGTGATGCTCAGGATAGGAATCCCTACGTATACTAACGGAGCAGGTACATAATCAAAGTAATCGTGACAAACAAGAATTAACCTAAGTAAAAGATCGTAGAATGAAAGCTCAAGATTTCTCACCCTAATACTTTATCCTAGCAATCGACTTCACTAATCCACTAACAAGTTAATAGATAGCGCTTAATTAATGAGACCCTAATTTAACTAAGGTGATGCGGTCGTCCTCCTTCGCTAAACCGGTAGATGAATTAACCTTTCCTAAACCCTCTCGTTAAGACTACTAATTGTTATTGAGTGATGCGGTCGTCCTCTCTCTAACACTTTCGTACGAAATTCAAAGGTAGAGTTAAGATTAATTATATGAATTCATTAATTAAGAGAATTAAAACTAACGTCACCAATTACCTTAATTACGTACCCACATCCTACTTCTACGAGTTCATCCTAACCCAAGCATGCAAGGGTTTTAGCCGGACATGGTTATAACAAAAATAAAAGCAATAGAAGAAACAACGAACAAAAACATAATGAATTGAACGAAGAAAATAAGAAACATGAACTAGGGTTTTAAAAGAAAATAATTCTAAGAACTGAAATTTAATTAACTAAAACAAAGTTCAAAGCGTTTAAAGTAATCAAGCTAATGAAAAGAAACTAAGAAACGAAAAGAAATTAAGAATTCGTATGAAAAACCTCAACAACGTAAAAGTAAAGCTTGCTCGTTCTTCTCCTCTTCCTCTCTCTAAAAACTAAGTCTAAAAGTGATTTCTAAAAGTCGGGGATTCTTCAAAACGTGTTTGGAAGAGGTATATATAGGCACCGGGTCGAAACGGGAGTTAATGGGCCGAAAATACGCATCCGGAGGCGAAAATACGTGTTTGCTCGAGCAAAACGCTCGAGCGGTTCCGCTCGAGTGATTCGCTCGAGCGCTGAAACTGTTCTGTAAGTTTTTGGTCGCTCGAGCAAAATGCTCGAGCGCTGGCTGCTATGCACTCGTTCGTAAAATCTTCATATCTCCTCAACCGGGAGTCCGTTTTGGCCGATTCAAAGTCCTACGAACTCCTCTTTTCGCCCTCTATCCATCTATGAAAACCAAAGAGACAAATTAATAATTTTATAAAAATGATACTCATTTGACTCCAAGCACTAATCGAAAACACTCAAAACATGAGTAAATCGGGCACCAAAACATAACAATTTCACGCCTAATCAGTGGCACGACCTTTGGCCGACCAAGTCTGCATGCTCGACACCTGTCCTTTGACTAATTTGACCTTATCTTAACTAAATTCTATCCTTATCTACTGGACTTGCTCGCAGTTAGGAGCTGTTCGTCACTTGGGACTTGTCCTTGAGGAGTCTTTAGTCTGATTCTGATGGTCTTTTATCTTGTTTAATTGTTATTTCGGCGCTGTGGTTGGATCTTATCAGCAGGACGCCGTTTGAGCTCGTCACGTGGCTTTTGATTTAATTTTGTTCGCCTATGTGTCTCGATCGCATGTAGGTTTTGCTCGCCGGATATCTTGGGTGAATCATGTGTTAACTCCAGTTTAATTTTTGTGTGATTTGCGCTAATCCTGGTCGTCCAAATGTTGCTCCTGCTCGCCTATCAACAATTGCCCCCTTGCCGATCCATAAATTGTGAAGATGGTGAATGAGCATTTTTTGGGTTGGCAACTTTTAAGTGTCACTAGTGCGAGCAAGAATGTCCCTGGGGCGAGCAGCTTTTCACAAGCGGACAACATTGGTCGAGCAGACTCGGGTCGGGGACGGTTGGAATCCCAAGGTCTGGGCACGGCTCGAGGTGTGACGTGGGCGGAATGATTACTGCCGCCAACGCGCACACGATCCCGAGGTAACGCGCCTTCCCGCTTTGTCGGACAGGTGCTGCACGCGCCCAGAATTTACAATTTGGTCCTTCCACTTTCAACTTTGTTCGCCCGGTACCCCATTTTTCCAGAAGTATATAAGGAAATTTTTCTTCATTTTTTTCATTTTTACACAGTTTCTTAAGCGCGAATTCCTCTTTCTTCCTTCTTTCAAATTTCCGGCGATCGTTTCCAGCTTCCGGCGATCTTCAAACAACGTCAAGGTAGTTTTTTCTCTGCTTTTTTCCTCTCTTTCTTCTTTTCTTGCGTCGTGTGCGTTCTAGACTCACCGAAAATTCCTACTCCGCCGTGGAAAATTCCGAGCCGCCGTGTTCTTCCCTTGCCGGAATCTGCAAAACCCTAACATCTTTCCCTTAACTTATTTGATGGCATCGCACTCTGAGACCGGTTCTTTTCCTCCCCAGAATCCTGAAAAATGGCCCGTCGAAGAGAATCCTCCTATAGTTAATTTGGAATCCGATCCCGAGGCGGCTTCGGTTGCACGCTCGGTCAATTCTGGAGCTCATCCCTCCGGGGAAAGAGAGGAGCGAGCAATTCCTGCTCGCCAGCTCTTAGAAGAGACGAGCTCGGACCTCCATGAAAACGAGGACGAAGAGGTCGAGGTACTTCAGCCGGTGAACCTTGACGAGCTAACCTGGGCCTATCTCAAAGACATCAACTTCCCTGCGCCCAGACTGATCGAACATCGGGTTCCAGTCGCGGTTGCTCGCCGTGTGAATTGGAACGAATACGAAAAGGAGCACTCCAACCGCTTCGTTATTCCTGCTCGCGGAGTACGGAAGCTAAAGGCGACCGAGTTCGCAGCGAGCTGTATCGTGTCCGCCATCACCGAGGAGAACTTAACCGAGATTCGGAGGGATTACAAGATTCCCTTTGACATCCCGATGTATGCTCCTTTGGTGGACGACAGAGCTGATCGCCCACCACGCGGATTGACGGCGATCAACCTCGCCACCCTAAATGCTGGAGTTTCTTTACCGTTGCACCCTTTGGTTGGCCAATTCCTTCATGACGTGAACTTGGCTATCACCCAACTTACTCCCGTTGGGTGGATAAATTTGATGGCCCTGATGGTGATGTTCGCCCTGGAGGAGGGGTATCCCAACAGGCTGTCCGCCGAGGAAGTTGGCTACCTGATGACGATGACCGGCTGCACTGGGGAAGAGGCGGGCTGGTACTATCTGAAGGCGCGACCAGACCAAAAACTTGTCGAGGATATTCCTGGGAAAGTGCGAGATTGGAAGCATGATTGGTTCTAGATCGGAGGCGACTGGCGTGCTTCTGCTCGCTCTTCAGGGGGTCCTGAATGAATCGAGACCCATGCGGAGTTTAGGGAATTAAAGCGTGAGTCTTACCTCTTCTATATCTTTGAAGTGGTTGGACTAATTTTAATTCTCTTTTTCCTTTGTTTCAGGTCCCAAGAACTTGGGGTGGCGAACTGTGAAGAATAGCATAAGCGATCAATTCCTGTTCGTTGCGTGTTTGATCGCCCTTCGTCGCCGAGAGGATCGAAGTATTGGCCATCTCTTCTCCGAGGATACACTGCGAGTTGCTCATCTCACGACCTACCTTCACCATCTCGAGGCTCTAGCTCGTATCCCAGAGGGTAAGTATCTTCATTTTGGGCGAACAGATCTGGTCGGTCTTACACTTAGTATTAATTTGTTTTTCATGTTCTTTACAGATCAGCTCGCCTCAGTTGCGCTTCACCCTTCCTTCCTAGAGCTCGATAACCGTGTCTGGGAGATGCCGACCAAAAAAGGACGTAAGAAGTCGGATCCCCTCTCGAAGATCATCGCCCTTGCGGCCAAGGGTGGAAAAGGTGACCCTAGGCAAGCCGGAGGGTCGAGCTCGGCACAGCCTCCTGCCCCCGTGGCGAGTCCGCCCAAGACACTGGTCCCGAGGATGAAGAGACTTCTTCGCGGAGATGGCACTCCCGTCTCTGAGGCTGAAAAGGCAGCCAAACGAGCAAAGAGTGCTCAAGAAAAAGTTACCGTGGCTGTCCGACCATCCGAAGGCGACAACGAGCAAACTCCTTCTGTGGAGCGCCCCGGCGAGCAAGCTTTGGTCGTCACTACCCGTGAAGGTTCTGGCCCTTCATCTGACCCCACCTATCTCGGCTGGGATAAAGGTCGTCTTGACAGGTACAACCCTGCTCGCCCAGGACACTTAGCATTTTTTCTCATCTTATTCTTTACTAACTGAAAAATTTCTTTTCAGCTATTCGCCCGAGCAGTACCCAGGGCGATCTAACTTGGTGCATCGTTTTGTCTGCTTGAAGGTGCCGACCAACCTTCGTGAGATCCCGGACTCTTTTGTCCACCGCGCCTCCGAGGTCGTTGCTCGTAGCTGGACCAAGGAGTTAAACGAGACCGTCAAAACACAGACGCCTCATGATAATGGCCGTCTGTGTCTTGTTGAAGCAGGCAACACCCTGGCGGTTGTGCAGCGTTTGGTTGACCAGGTTGAGGACCTTGAGAAAGATTCCCATCAGCATGCGGCCACCGTCAGCCGTATTGCTAAGGAGCGCGATGACGCTAAGGCTGAGGCGAAGAAGATTATCGCTGATCTTGAGAACAAAGCCAAAGCTCATCAAGTTAGCGAGCAGCGTGCCTTGGACCTGCACGTCAAAGTCTCCGAGGAGCTAAAAATCAAAATGGCCGAGGTCGAGCACATGCGCGCAGAACTTGCTCGCGCACAGCAGCAGAAGGAGGTCGCCGAGAAATTCGCGATTGAGGCGACGGCCAAAATTGCGGACCTTGAAATCCAGCTCGCCAACTCCATTACCCAAGAGGAACTTATTCCTAAGATGGAGGTGAGCTCGATTCTTGGTTACGTAACTGGTTATGCGGAGAGCATCCGTATTGCCCAGGAATTCAAGGCTGCCGCAGTTGTTGAGGAGATCGGCAAGGAGTTGTGCAACTTCGTCGAATCGAACCCTCCAGCCCCAGGCACAACTCTCCAAATTGGCGATCTGCCTGATTATGGAGTCAAACTTGACTTCCTTGGTCCTGAAATAATTATCACAAGTCCTCCCGAGGACGAGGAAGAAGATGAGGGCGATGCTGCGGAGGGCGAGCAAATCCTTCCTGCCGATCAAAGTGAAAGAGCTCTAAAAGAGCATGCTGATGCTGAGGGATTAATCGCTGAGCTAACCCAGGTGGTCCCAGTTGATCCTGCCCTTGAAGGTTCTCCTCTTGAAGACCCCAAATATGACAACATATCTCCTCCTGCCGGGCAAGGATCTTAGCGGACAGGATTAGCTAGGGACTTGTACTTTTTTTTTTTTTTATAGTTGTTCGTCTTTTTTCTTACATTAATTGTTCTTTGCATCTTTATCTGTGCTTCAACAATCTTAATGTAACTGGGCCTTGTTCCTTAAGAACTTTTTTGGCCTTAGGATTTAACGGGCTTTTGGCCTTAGGCTATGTTCATCTAAAAACGAACAGCCTTCAAAGGGCTTGGTTGTATAATCAACTTGCGCCTTGAGCTTACATTTTTATTTAAACGAACAACTTAATATTGAAAAGATCTTAAAAAATTACAAGTGCTGAAAGCGACCAAAAATGTAATCCTGTACTAGCTAAGTTGGATCTGCTCGACTAAGACAAGGTTAAGCCTCCAATCAATAAAAAACATTACTTACACCAGGAGTCAAAGTTGGTCGACTACTATACAATTTGTCAAGGCATCCTTTAGACCTCTTAAAAAGAAATAAAACCATACAAGATACTGGCCTCCTAGTCCGCGATCAGATTTGACCCAATTCAACTCTGTTCGACCACTTATACTTGGTGAAAATTCAAAAAATTAGGCAAGTTTTTGGACCCATCTTGTATCTTTGCCATTCCAGCTCGCCCAGTGGACTTAGTAGCTCGCCCATCTTAACTTCACTCTCTCATGAAGCAGAACTGGTCGCCTACTGAAAGTATTTCCTTAGATTAGCTGCATTCCAGGAATATTGGGCCGAGTTGCCATCTAAGTCCTCTATGTCATATGCTCCATTGGGTAACCTATCTGTTACCCTGTATGGACCCTCCCAAGTCGGGCCAAATATGCCTGGAGGTGGGGCAAGCTTCTTTCTTAGAACGAGGTCACCAACTTCGAATTTTCTTATCTTGACTTGAGAATTATAGTAACGCTCTGCTCTTTGCTTGTACGTGGCATTCTTTAGCTCAGCGTGTAATCTTCTTTCTTCGAGCAAATCTGCTTATGTGGCTAAGGCAGAATGATTTGCTTGTTCATCAAAGCTGGTTGTCCTGACTGTGTTGGTCTTTAATTCAATTGGTATTACCGCCTCTGTTCCGAAAGCCATTGCAAAAGGTGTTTCTCCGGTGCTTGACCTGGGGAAACCCTATATGCCCACAGGACTTCCGGGAGTTTTTCTGACCAGCTACTTTTACTTTCTGCCAAACGTATTTTCAGGGTATGCTTGATGATCTTATTTACAGCTTCAACCTGCTCGTTTGACTGGGGATGATAGGGAGTCGAATAGTGTTTCCTGATCCCCCATTTTGCAAAGAAGTCTCTCAACTCCTTTCCGTCAAACTGTGGGCCATTATCTGTCACAATTGTTCGTGGAATTCCAAAGCGACAGATGATGTTCTGCCATATGAAGTTGATCATGTTCTGCTGTGTAATTTTCACCATGGCCTTCGCTTCTGCCCACTTCGTATAATAGTCGACTGCTATGACGGCAAATCGAACACTTCCCACTCCTGCCGGGAAAGGACCAATAATGTCAATTCCCCATCTTGCAAATGGCCATGGACTGTAAACCGATACAAGCTCCTGGGCTGGGGCATGGATGCTTGGAGCAAAAACCTGACACTGGTGGCAAGCCTTGGCTAATTGGATTGCATCTTTCCGTAAGGTTGGCCAATAGTAACCTTGCCTTATAGTTTTGTAAGCCAAAGCTTGCCCCCCAGTGTGATTTCCACAAACTCCAGAATGTATATCCTCCAGGATTGTCCTTCCTTGCCCCCTAATCAAACACTTGAGTAGCGGGAGTGAAAAGCCTCTTTTGTAAAGCTGTTCGTCTACCAGAGTATATCTGGTCGCCTGTTTTTTAATCCTTTCAGCTTCAAATGAGTTGCTTGGTAACTCCCTGTCTTTCAAGTATTTGGTTATAGGAGTTCTCCAGTCTTCATCGTTGTCGTGTTTAACTACTTGGTTTACCTCGTAGTCCATAGTTGATGGTTGCACTTTTCTGGTAATGACAATATCCGTCAGGTCTGCTGGTCCATCGCTTGTTGCTAATCTTGCTAGGGCGTCAGCTTGTGTGTTACTCGTTCGTGGTATCTGTTGGATAAACACTTGGTCTAAAAGAGATATCAAGTGAGCCACTATTCGTTGATACTCGATCATTTGCTCATCTCTGGCCTCATATTCACCTCGTACTTGGCTTACAATGAGTTGGGAGTCTCCGAAAATCTGGAGTTGTTTTACTCCAACTGCTAGTGACAAGTGAAGACCTGCAATGAGGGCCTCGTACTCAGCTTCATTGTTGGTGGCCATGAATTCAAATCTGACTGCTGAAGTGAATACTTGTCGGTCGGGACTGATGAGCACTATTCCTGCCCCCGAGGCCAGATTCGTTGACGAACCATCAACGTAAAGATGCCATGGGTGATCCAACCCTCTCGTTGGATTTTGAGGGAAGGTTAGTTCAACTATAAAGTCGGCTAACGCTTGCCCCTTAATCGCAGTTCGAGGTGCATAAGTCACGCCAAACTGGCTAATCTCTATAGACCATTTCAAAAGATGGCCAGCGGTGTCAGGACGATGTAATATTTGTCTGAGTGGGAAAGTTGTCAATACTTCGACTTGATGATCGAAAAAGTATGGTCTTAATTTCCTGACACTCATGACAAGAGCATAGGCCAGCTTTTCAGTTGGTGAGTATTTTACCTCAGCATCATGCAGGGCCTGGCTGACATAGTAGATTGGTAGGTGAAACTTGCCATCCGCCCGAACTAGTACCGAACTTATGGCTGTGTCAGACGCTGCTAGGTACAAATATAACTTCTCACCGGGAATTGGTTTTGACAAAATTTTTACATCTCCTAGATATTCTTTCAATTGATCAAAGGCTTTCTGGCAGTTTTCTGTCCAGGCAAAGTTGCCTTTTTTGATGGCCTCAAAAAATGGACGGCACTTGTCTCCTGATCGTGATATGAATCTGTTTAAAGCTGCTAGGCAACCGGTCAACCTTTGCACTTCTTTAACAGAGCGTGGTGGTTTCATATCGACGATCGCCTTCACTTTTGCTGGATTAGCTTCGATTCCGCGTTTGCTGACCAGATGGCCCAAGAACTTCCCAGAATGTACTCCAAGACTACTTTTCTTAGGATTTAGCTTCATATTGTATTTTCGGAGTATGTCAAATACTTGGGAAAGATGATGGAGGTGATCTTCCTTCCGTGTACTCTTGACGACTATCTCGTCGACGTACACTTCCACTGTTTCCCCTATATGTTCGTCAAACATCTTGTTGACCAGCCTCTGGTAGGTTGCTCCAGCATTAATTAGACCAAACGGCATCCTCTTCCAGCATAACATATTTTTATTTGTATAAAAGGCCGTATTTTCTTGGTCGTCCGGGTGCATTGGAATCTGTTGGTATCCTGCGAAAGCATCCATGAATGTGAACATTTCGTGACCGGCAGTACTGTCCACCAGTTGATCGATGTGCGGAAGCGGAAAGTTATCTTTTGGGCATGCTGCATTAAGATCTGTAAAATCTATGCATAGCCTCCAGGTTCCGTTCGGCTTCCGTACCAGGACAGGATTCGCAACCCATTGTGGACATAATGCTTGTTTAATTAGATCGTTGTCCAGCAGCTTTTTGACTTCTTCATTTAAAGCTTGATACTTGTCTGGTCCATATTTTCGCCGTTTCTGGTGGACAGGTTTTCGGACTGGGTTGATATTCAACCTGTGACAGGCATCCTTCGGGCTGATTCCCACCATATCAGCATGAGACCATGCAAAGACATCCAAGTTAGCCTTCAGAAAGTCTGTCATGCGCGTTCTGTAAGGCTCAGGGAGTTCAGACCCGATGTAAAGTTCAAGACTGTCACGCTCGGGATTAATCTTGATGGCCTCCAATTCTTCAACGGGAGTTGCCCGTCGTTTTTGCCCTTTCCATCGAGGGTCAACTATTGGTCCTTCCGGACTTAGTTCATCCTCGATGTCCATGGGTTCAACACCCAATCGGGGGTCAAAATCATCTGCGGGCTTTGGATGAGACTCGGCCACCAAAGTTGGACTCCACTGGTTATCATTTGGGCACGAACGGTCGGCTACGGGGGGTAACACCGCTTTTGGCTGGTTTTGCCCGTCGCCCTGCTGTGCCTGATCGCCCGTAGGCGAAGGTTGGTCGTCAATGTCCATCTTATCGTTTTGGGCTCCAAGGATGTCCTCCAAAATTGAGGGTTCATTTTCGAGTTGACTAGTTGACGCTTCCATCATAGATACTTGTCACTGTCTTGACTGAATTTGCAGAAGACATTCCCGAGCTTTTCTCTGGTCTTCTTTTACCGTGCCAACTCCACTTGCTGTTGGGAATTTTATGCAATAATGGTAAGTTGAACACGCGGCCCTGAATTCGTTTAAGAAAGGTCGACCCAGGAATCCATTGTATGACGATTCTTGATCGACGACCAGGAAATCCACCATTCTTGCGATATTCTTCTCAGGCTCTTTGACCGTCACAAGTTGCATAGCGAAAGTTACTATTCCCAACGGGATTGTCACAGCATTTCCAAATCCCAGGATACGGTGATTTGTGTCTCTGATGTAGCCTGCATAATCTCCCATTTGATCAAGTGTCTTTTTGAAAAGGACATTAGTGTAGGCTCCAGTATCCACCAGCAATCTATGCACCCTCGTTTCCATAATCTTGGCACATATTACAAGCGAATCGTTGTGAGGGGTCAGTACTCCTTCCAAATCTCTGTCAGTAAAAGTTAATTCTGGTGTTTGCATGGTAGGTGGAATGACCCCCATTTCTTGTACATGTCCGATCGCTCGTAATCCTGCCTTTCTTTTCCGATTAGAAATTGGTGATCGTCCATCGGAATAACCGCCTATGGGTCCTGCAGGTTCCATCATCTGGATGTCTGGAACTGATCCCCCGGCAGGCGCCTGAACTGGTCGTCCAGCTCGATTCCGATGAGGTGTCTGGTCCTGGTCTTCTTCATCAGAATCTTCGTCTCTGGTTCTCTTGCCGGGTTGTCTCTTCACGAACTCTGATAGCTTTCCCTCTTCGTAAAAATGCCACAACTGCTTTAGCAAGTCACGACATTCGCTTGTAAAGTGTCCTACACTCTGGTGGTAGGCACAATATTTATTCTGGTTCAATTTGCTCGTTTCCTGACGTATCTTACGGGGAGGTGTTAGCAATTCTTTGTCTCGGACACTATTATAAACTGTATCAATTGATACGGTAAGAATGTGGTTCAGTTTGTCTTTCAGCTCCGTTCCTTCGGTAAATGCCTTAATGTTTTTGGGAGCTCGATAACCAGTTCCAGGCTTTTTCGCACCCTCTTTCTGCTCTCCTTTGTCTCCCATATCCTTCTGCAGGGCTTCATGCATGGAGACAAAAACACCTGCCCGATCCCGAAACTCGGCGTATATCTTCGGGCATCTTAAGTGCACATCTTTCCAGAGTTCAGTGCCTTTCTTGAGTCCAGCTAGGACGGCTACAATCTTTGTATCTTCACTGATAGATTCTCCCTCTAACAAGACCTTGTCGAATCTTTCCAAATACGATCGGTCCGACTCGTCATCAGTTTGCTTCAAGTCGGATAACCGATGTCTTTGGGATAGATAAGACCCGGCAATAGAGAAATGAGATAAGAACTCTTTGCCCAGCTGTGCAAACGAATGAATTGAAGCTGGTGGCAAGGCCGAAAACCACTTATGGACACGATCCCCGAGAGTTAAAGGAAAGTTTCGACATTGCGTTGCGTCACTTGCCCCCACTAATACCATATAATTGGTGTACTTCATCAGATGCACTCGGGGATCCGCCGTGCCCTCATATTGGATACTTGCTGGAAACTAGATCTTTTGTTGAATTGGAGCCTTCAAAATTACTACTGATAAGGGTGAGACCGGAAGAGTCGTGTTCCCATATCCTCTCTGTTGATCCAGCTGACCCTGCATGCTTTCGATGGCCTTTCTCATGGAGGCGAGCTCCTCTAAGGATTCCCCCTGACTCTGTGGCTGTTCGGCGAGCAGAGGCTCACAGCCGTCTGTTCGCTCCAGTCCCACATTGGGAGCGGGAACCCCCTGGATTGGCCTCCTGGGATTGGGCTCTGCATCTGGGCCAAGGCGACCAAAAGCTGACCTAGTTAGCCGGTCAAGGGCTGATTGGCGAGCAGGTACTGCGGCTGGGCGAGCTGCTCCAGCAGGGGGATGGACCTCCAGGATTCTCCGACCACGTCGACCCAATCTTTCAAGAGCACTTTGGCGTGTGCCCTGACTTGCCGCCATGGCCGGGTTCTGAGTCGAACCTCCCTGACTGGCGGCCTCAATGTTCAATTTTTCTTTGCCTTTGGCCTTACGAGCTTGGGCGCTATCAGCCTCATTCAAATGATCCCCTCTAGCCTTATCATGTTCGCGAGTCTTTGTGGGGCTACCTCTTGCTCGCACATATGATGGGCCAGGTTGGGCTTGTTGTCTTTGTAAAGCCTGGAGCATGGCAATTGTACGCGCCAATTCGTCGGGGTTGCGGGCAATGGCGTCCAACTCTGGTGGTATTAACTGGCGAGCAACATTAGTTTGATTTTCTTGGTTGTTTCTGCTCGCCCTTGCTCGCCCACCAGCTTGGGACATTCGGGAGTGTGAATCCCGGGTTATATGTTGAGAACATTGTGTCTCCCTTGATTGAGGCATTTTCACAGAAGATATCAAGTGTTGTTCTTGGTGTTCTTGAGTTTTTTCTTCAAAAACTCAAACTTGTTCTTCAATTCTGGGGTAATCTTCTCGTATTCAATGACTCGAAGGTTCGAACCCTTCTTCTAGCGCCAATTTGTTGACGATCAGTTCTAATCTTGAAGATTAATGGCTGTTTTAGGCTGTTTTAGGTGGTTAATTGATCATCAAACAATTACGTGTGATTGATCACTAAAGTAATTAGTGAATACAAATTTTCGGGTTTAGATGGATTAGAATCGTACGAAAGCTCACGTGTTTAAGTTCGATCGTAAGTTAATCGAGCTGCTTTAGATTCGTAATCGAAGTTTGGACGTGTATAATAATTTGTGCTTATTTTATTTGCTGAAAAAATCTAAGTATTTATAGACTTTTGCCCAGCAGGAGGTGGCAGGACCTTTGGCCGACCAAGTCTGCATGCTCGACACCTGTCCTTTGACTAATTTGACCTTATCTTAACTAAATTCTATCCTTATCTACTGGACTTGCTCGCAGTTAGGAGCTGTTCGTCACTTGGGACTTGTCCTTGAGGAGTCTTTAGTCTGATTCTGATGGTCTTTTATCTTGTTTAATTGTTATTTCAGCACTGTGGTTGGATCTGATCGGCAGGACGCTGTTTGAGCTCGTCACGTGGCTTTTGATTTGATTTTGTTCGCCTATGTGTCTTGATCGCATGTAGGTTTTGCTCGCCGGATATCTTGGGTGAATCATGTGTTAACTCCAGTTTAATTTTTGTGTGATTTGCGCTAATCCTGGTCGCCCAAATGTTGCTCCTGCTCGCCTATCAACAACACTGTGGTTGGATCTGGTCGGTAGGATGCTGATTGAGCTCGTCATATAGCTTTTGATCTGGTTTTGCTCGCCTATCCGTCTTTGTGTAGCATGTAAGTTTTGCTCGCCAAATATCTTGTTAAGTGAATCTTGAGTTAATTTCGTCTTAATTCTTGGGTGTTTTGTGCTAAGCCAGGTCGCCCAAATGCGGATTCTGCTCGCCTATCAACAATTGCCCCCTTGCCAATCAATAAATTGTGAAGGGGATGAAAGAGCAATTCTTGGGTTGGCAAATTTTAGGTGCTATTGACGCGAGCAGGAACGTTGGGAGGGGGCGAGCAACTTTTCACGGGCGGACAATATTGGCCGAGCAGACTTGGGTCGGTGACGGTTGGGATCCCAAGGCCTGGGTACGGCTCGAGGTGTGACGTGGGTGGAATGATTGCTACCGCCCACGCGCACGTGATCCCGAGGTGACGCACCTTCCCACTTTGTCGGACAGGTGCTGCACGCGCTCAAAAATTGCACGCGCACGTGATCCCGAGGTGACGCACCTTCCCACTTTGTCGGACAGGTGCTGCACGCGCTCAAAAATTGCATTTTAGTCCTTCAACTCTTGGACTTACTCGCCCGGAACCCCGTTTCTTCAGAGAGTATTTAAGGGAAATTTTTTGCGATTTTAATCATTTTCACTGTTTATCAAGCGCAAATTTCTCCTTCTCCTCTCTTTCAAACTTCCGGCGTACGCTTCCCACTTTCCGGCGACTTCGAAGTAACTGCAAGGTAGTTTCCTTTTCCGTTTTCTTCTTCTTCTTTTTCTTTTCTAGTATTGTGTACGTTTTATGGTTCCACAAAAGTCCTAAACTCCGCCGTGGGAAGTTTTATTCGGCCGAGTTCTCCGTCGCCAGAATCTGCAAATACTTAGAATTTTTTTACCCTTGCTTACTGGATGTCGTCACACTCCGAAACTGGATCTTTCCATCCAAGAAACCCAAAGAAACAGCCCGCCTAGGAGAATCCCATTGTTATCCTGGAGTCAGACCTTGAGGCGGCTTCAGTTGCTCTCTCCGTTAACTCGGGAGCTCGTCCATCTGGAGAAAGGGAAGAGCGAGCAAATCCTGCTCGCCAGCTTTTGGAAGAAATGAGCTCGGACCTTCACGAGGACGAGGATGAGGAGGCTGAGGTACTCCAGCCAGTGAATCCTGATGAACTGACCTGGGCGTACCTCAGAGATATTCACTTTCCCATGCCCAGGCTAATTGAGCATCAGGTTCCGGTCGCTGTTGCTTGCCGAATAGATTGGGGCGAGTATGAGAGGGAGCACTCAGACCGGTTTGTTATTCCTGCTCATGGAGTACGGAGGCTCAAGGCGACCGAGTTTGCTGCGAGCTGCATAGTGTCCGCCATCACAGACGAGGACTTGCCCAGGATTCGGAGGGATTATAAAATTCCCTTCGACATTCTGATGTATGCTCCCTTGGTGGATGACAGAGCTGATCGCCCACCGCGCGGGTTGACGGCGATCAATCTAGCTACCCTCGACACCGGGGTCACCTTGCCGCTGCACCCTTTGGTCGGCAAGTTTCTGGAGAGTGTGAACTTGGCCATCACCCAACTGACTCCCGTTGGGTGGATGAATCTAATGGCTCTATTGGTTCTGTTCGCCCTAGAAGGATACCCCAATAAGCTGTCCGCCGAGGAGATATGTTACTTGATGACGATTACTGGATGCACCGGGGATGAAGCGGACTGGTATTACTTAAAGGCGCGACCAGGCCAGAAACTTGTGGAGGACATCCCTGGAAAGGTGCGAGATTGGAAGCACGACTGGTTTTGGATTGGAGGAGACTGGCGTGCTTCTGCTCGCCCTTATGGTGGTCCTGAGCGGGTTGAGACCCCGGCGGAATTTAGGGAATTAAAGCGTGAGTCCCACCTCTTCTATAACTTTGAAGTGGTTAGACTAATTTTAATTCTCGTTTTGTTTTGTTTCAGGTCCCAAAAACTTGAAGTGGCGAACTGTTAAAGACAGCATCAGCGACCAGTTCCTGTTTGTGGTGTGTCTGATCGCCCTTCGTCGCCGAGAAGATCGCAGAATTGGTCATCTTTTCTCCGAGGCCACACTACGAGTTGCCCATCTCACCACCTATCCTCACCATCTTGAGGCTCAAGTCCCCATTCCGGAGGGTAAGTGGCTTTCCCTGTTGGGCGAACAGATCTGTTTGTTCTCGTACAATTTATTGACTTAATTCTTTTCCTTGTAGACCAGCTTGTCACTGTTTCTCTTCACCCCTCCTACCTCGAACTCGATAATTGCGTTTGGGAAATGCCGACAAAAAAAAGGTCGCAAGAAGTCGGATCCCCTCTCAAAGATCATTACCCTTGCGGCTAAGGGTGGAAAAGGCGACCCAAGATAGGCTGGAGGGTCGAGTTCGGCGCAGCCGCATGCACCGGTGGCCAGTCCACCCAAGGCTCTAATTCCGAGGACAAAGAGGCTCCTTCGTAGAGATGGCACTCCCGTCTCCGACTCTGAGAAGGCGGCCAAGCGAGCAAAAGCTGCTCAGGAGCAGGTAACCGTTGCTGCCCACCTATCCGAGGCTGATAGCCAGCAAACTCCCTCCGTGGAGCGCCACGTCGAGCAACCTCTAGTCGCCGTTGCCAGCGAAGGATCTGGTCCTTCATCTGACCCCACGTACCTTGGTTGGGATAAGGGTCGTCTCGACAAGTATGTCTCTCCTCGCCCAGGACACTTAGCACTTTTTTTTTACTGACTGATGATTTTTTTAGCTACTCGCCCGAGCAATATCCTGGGCGCTCGAACATGGTGCACCGGTTCGCTTGTTCAAAGGTGCCGGCCAATCTCCGCGAAATCCCGGACTCCTTTGTCCGCCGTGCTTCTGAAGTTGTTGCTCGCAGCTGGACAAAGGAGCTGAACGAAACCGTTAAGGCACAGGCGCCTCGTGATAATAGCCGCCTGTGCCTCATCGAGGCGGGCAACACCTTGGCGGCCATGCAGCGTCTGGTCGACCAAGTTGAGGATCTCGAGAAGGACTCTCGCCAGCATGCGGCCACCGTCAGCCGTATTGCCAAAGAAAGAGACGACGCCAAGGTAGAGGCGAAGAAAATGGTGGCCGACCTGGAAGACAAGGTCAGGGCACCTCAGACCAGCAAGGAGAGAGCTCTGGACTTGCACGTTAAGGTCTCAGAGGAGCTAAAGGTCAAAACTGGCGAGCTTGAACCGATGCGAGCAGAACTTGCTCACGCTCAACAACAAAAGGAGGTCGTGCTGAAATTCGCGACTGAGGCAACGGCTAAAATTACCGATCTCGAAGTCCAACTCGCTAATTCCATCACTCAAGAGTAGCTTATTCCTAAGATGGAGGTGAGCTCAGTCTTGGGTTTTGTGACGGGTTATGCGGAGAGTATCCGCATTGTGCACGAGTTCCAAGCCCCCGCCGTTGTTGAAGAGATCGGCAAGGAGCTCTGCAACTTTGTTGAATCGAACCCTTCAGCTCTGGGCACAACCCTCCAGATCGGCGACCTGCCCGATTATGGGGTCAAGCTTGACTTCATCAGTCCCAGAATCATAATCACAAATCCTCCGGAGGACGAGGAGGAAGATGAGGGCGACCCTGTCGAGGGCGAGCAGACCCAGCTCATCGAGCCAAGTGAAAGGACTCTTCGCGAGCGAGCTGATGCTGAAGGGTTGATCGCCGAGCTGACTCAAGAGGTCCTAATTGATCCTGCTCTTGCTGGAACTCCTCTGGAAGACCCCAAGGATGATGACATTCCCCCACCTGCCGGGCAAGGATCTTAGCGGACAGGATTAGATAGGGCTTTGTAATTTTTCCTTCTTTGTTGTTGTTGTTCGCCTTCTTTGTAATTTTTGGGCGATCGAGCCTTGTTTTTATTGAAACTATTTTTCTAATCCTATTTGATTTACATTAATTGTTCTTTGCACTTTTACTCATGCTTAACAATCTTAATGTAGTTGGGCTTTGTTCCTTAAGAACTTTTATGCCTTAGAATTTGATGGGTTTTTGGCCTTAGGCTATGTTCATTTAAAAACGAACAACCTTTGATGGGCTTGGTTGTATAATCAACTTGCGCCTTGAGCTTGCATTTCTGTTTGAACGAACAACTTAACATTGGAAAGATCTTAAAAAATTACAAGTGTTGAAAGCGACCCAAAATGTAATCCTGTACTAGCTAGGTTGGACTTGCTCGACCAAAACAATGTCAAACCACCAACCATTCAAGAAACATAAATTACATTAAGGACCAAAGTTGCTCGACCATTATACATTGTCAAAGCATCTTTAGACTTAAAAGGAAATAAGACTATACAAGAGGCTAGCATACTAGATCGCGACCAAACTTGACCTAATTCAACTCTGTTCGACCACTTATACTTGGTGAATTTTTCTAAAAATTAGGCAAGTTTTTGGATCCATCTTGTGCATCTGCCATACTAGCTCGCCTACTGGACTTAGTAGTTCGCCCATCTCGAATTCACACTCTCATAGGTAAGACTGCTCCCCTACTGAAAGTACTTCCTTAAATTAGTTGCATTCCAGGAGTATTGGGCCGAGTTGCCATCTAAGTCCTCTATGTCATATGCTCCATTGGGTAACCTGTCCGTTACCCTGTAAGGGCCTTCCCAAGTCGGGCCAAATATGCCTAGAGGTGGGGCGAGCTTCTTTTTTAAAACAAGGTCACCAACTTCGAATTATCTTGCCTTGACTTGGGAATTGTAATAGCGCTCCACTCTTTGTTTGTATGTTGCATTTTTAGCTCGGCGTGTAATCATTTTTCTTCGAGCAAATCTATTTCAGTAGCTAGAGCAGAGTTGTTTGCTTGTTCATCAAAGCTGGTCGTCCTGATCGTGTTGGTCTTTAATTCAATTGGTATCACAGCCTCTGTTCCGAAAGCCATTGCAAAAGGTGCTTCTCCGGTGCTTGACCTAGAGGAAACTCTATATGCCCACAAGACCTCCGGGAGTTCTTCTGACCAACTACTTTTGCTCTCTGCTAATCGTATTTTCAATGTATGCTTAATGATCTTGTTCACAGCTTCAACTTTCCCGTTTGATTGGGGATGATAGGGAGTTGAATAGTATTTCTTGATCCCCCACTTTGTATAGAAGTCTCTCAATTCTTTCCCATCAAACTGCGGACCATTATCTGTCACAATGGTTCGTGGAATCCCAAAACGACAGACAATGTTCTGCCATATGAAATTGATCATATTTTGCTGTGTAATTTTCATCATGGCCTTTGCTTCTGCCCATTTTGTATAATAATCGTCAGCCACAACAGCAAATCGTACATTTCCAACTCCTGCTGGGAAAGGACCAATAATGTCTATTCCCCATCTCGCAAATGGCCATGGACTATAAACCGATACGAGCTCCTGAGCCGGGGTATGAATATTTGGGGCAAAAATTTGACATTGGTGGTAAGCTTTGGCTAACTGGATTGCATCTTTTCATAAGGTCGGCCAATAATAACCTTACCTTACGGTTTTGTAGGCCAAAGCTTGCCCCCCAGCGTGATTTCCACAAGTTCCAGAATGTACGTCCTCCAGAACTGTCCTTCCCTACCCCCTAGACAAACACTTGAGTAACGGAACTGAAAAACCTCTTTTGTAAAGCTGTTTGTCTACCAGAGTATATCTGGCTGCTTGCTTCGCGATTCTCACAGCTTCAAAAGAGTTGCTTGGTAGTTCCCCATCTTTCAAGTATTTGGCTATAGGAGTTCTCCAATCATCATCATCTTTTTGTTCAACTACTTGATTTACTTCATAATCCATCATGGACGGTTGGATTTTTCTAGTAATGACAATGTCTGTTAGATCTGCTGGCCCGTCACTGGTCGCTAACCTTGCTAGGGCATCAGCTTGCGTGTTGCTTGCTCGAGGTATCTGTTGGATGTCCACCTGGTCTAACAAAGACACCAAGTGAGCCACTATTCGTTGATACTCGATCATTTGTTCATCTTTGGCCTCGTATTCACCTTGTACTTGGCTTACGATAAGCTGGGAATCTCCGAAAATCTGGAGTCTTCTTACCCCGACGACTAATGATAAGTGGAGACCTGCAATGAGGGCCCCGTACTCCGCTTCATTGTTGGTGGCCATGAACTCGAATCTGACCGCTGAAGTGAATACTTAACGATCGGGGCTGATAAGAATTATTCCTGCCCCCGAGGCCAAATTTGTTGATGAACCGTCCACATAAAGATGCCATGGGTGATCTAGCCCTCTCTTCGGATTTTGAGGAAAAGTTAAATCGACGCCACGTGGCAGGCCCTCATTAGGATTTCATAGTTGAGTCAACAATATCGATGGGGAATAGCTACGGCTTGATAGTGAACACCTTCTATGAGCTAGAGCCACTCTACGCTGATTATTGGGCCCGTGAAAGCGGGCCCAAAGCGTGGAGCGTTGGGCCTCTTTGCCTTGCGTAATTAGAGAAGAAAGAATCGGGCCCCCGGCCCGAATGGATGCAGTGGCTTGATAGGAAATCGAGTCAGGGCTCCCGGGTCCTTTATGTAGCATTCGGGTCTCAAGTAAATATGTCACCAAACCAATTGCGGGAAATAGCGATTGGATTGAAAGAGGCAAATGTGAGCTTCTTATGGGTTGTGAAGAAGGGTGAATTGGAAGGAGTGAGTGAGAAATTTGAAGAGGAGGTGGGAGAAAGGGGAATGGTTGTAAAGGGGTGGGTTGATCAAGAACAGATTCTACAACATTCGAGTGTGTAGGGGTTCCTGAGTCACTGTGGGTGGAACTCGGTTATGGAAGGGGTGTGTTCGGGAGTTCCGATTCTAGCTTGGCCGATGCTCGCGGAGCAAGGGCTGAATGCAAAGATGGTGGTGGAGGAGATTAAGGTTGGGTTACGGGTAAAGACGGTGGATGGGTCGGCCAAGGGATTTGTGGCTGCGGATGGCTTGAAGAAAATGGTGGAGGAATTGATGGACGGAGAGGAAGGGGAACGAGTGAGGGAGAAGGTTAGAGAGGTGGCGGTGGCCGCTAGAAAAGCGGTGGCGGATGGTGGCTCTTCTTGGCATGCTTTAAATGATCTTATCAGTGACATGCAGAGGCAAAAGGATGTCAACAGTCGTAAGCTTGATGGATAGAAGATATTATACCAATGATATTCACGGTGAAACTTGTTTGAAAGATATTAATAAATTACACTAAAAGTATCAGTGAATTCTATTAAAAGTATCGATTTATTTTCACAAGATATTAATTGAAGTGGTATTAGGTATTAATTATTTCAATATAAAGTATTAATAAATAGTTGTACACGACAACTATTATTGTGAGTATCTTTCATGTAATAGTTTGCCTTGATTGAATTGTATAATTTGAGATACTGTGTTCTTGAACTACTAAACAATAATATAAGGTTGGTTTTCCAAATGCAATAGTATTGCTTTTTACAGCAAAGTTATTAATTTTTATGAGCAATAATATTAAATTTATTGTAAAAATATTAATTCTTACTAGAATATTAATGGTGTACCGTGAAAAACTGTGTATAATATATTACCTTATTATTATTGTACATGAAATGAGAGCATAATAATAAACACACTATTTGTAACAGAAACCATCACCAAACTTTTATCAATAATTCTTCAATATACATAATAATAATGAAAATAAATATAATGTAGTTGTGATGGTGAATTAGAATAAAAGATGATTAATTTATCTTAATTATATTTAATGAGATTCAAAAATAAGTTAGTCAATATCACATTTTTATTAAGCATTTCCTTTCCTATAAACAATCATTCCACTATTTTCAACTAATGATTATTTGTATCTCATCTGATTATAAAATTAGAGCAATACACTAACTATGTAAATTCACTATTCAACTATCCTCATTACTCTAATTACCTATTAAAAATTTGAACCAAACACCCTTAATTTTGGTCATCACGACATGGAAGAATTAAAAATTGTCCAACATAGTAATTTACCTATAATATTTGTTGTATTTCTATTTCATATATATATATATATATATAAGTAAAGATGATTATTTCTGAATATAAAAGTTAGAAGGGCTTTTCTACGGTCAGGAAGGGTTTCGCCCCTCCTGACGTCTGTAAACCCCTTGAATATCGTTGGATTAAAGATCCAACGTATAATTTTTTTCCAAAGGATTGCACTTTGCATTAGAGTGTTTGCACTCTGCACATTGCAATCGCACTGTATCGCCCTATTAATAAATTAAATTAATAAATATACAATTACAAAAATACCCTTTTTTTACTTTAAAATAATTTAGAATATTATTTAATTAACACTTAATATCTAAATAAAACCCTTTCACATATTATTAACATTAAAATTACAAATCCTAATCAATCATCTTAAGCTCTCAAGTGTCATCGCATTTGTTCTTCACTCACACCCCAATTTTTTTATCTCCATGATTTTCGATCCATAACCTCCGTCTTCATTCTCTTGATTGCTGCAACAGGAAACCTTGTAAGGTGTGGCGCTAACATCAATTTTTTCCACTTGATCCCACCTGTCTCGAGGACGATCGCGGCGGCGAGGCCATATAGCGATGTGGTGGTTGACGGCGGTGCCGGCGACAGCGACATCCGATAAAAAACTTGAGATCTGCGAAAAAATTGACCGGCATAACGATCTCATCAACGTCACTTTCGCTATTTCTCGATGTAGAATTGAAGAGAATGGAGCTCCATAGGTGGTCAATTAAACTGGAAAAATATTTGGCATTGAATTGGACGAAGCATAATTTGGAGAGGAAGAAGAAGTAGTAGAAAATAAGGTTGAAACTTGAATTTGGGGGAGAAACAATTGGAATAAAAAATTGTATTTTCCATTTGATTTCAAAATTTAAGTGATATTTAATAACTTTAATTTAATTTTTTTTAATTATTATAAGTAAGATACAAGTTTAAATTATTATTTTTAGATAAATACATTATAAGGATAATTTTGTAATTTTATAATTTTTTCTATAAAAAATAATTATTTTTTTCCGGGCGAAGCTACATTGCATATGGCGATATTAAATGGCGTGTCAATTTCTAATTGGATGTCTGACGTCAGAAAGGACAAAACTCTTCCTGACCGTAGAAAAACCCAAGTTAGGAATATTTCTACTTGTATTGTTTATCATATGTATATAAATAATAAAGAAACGTATGCGTATACTAAAATAATAAATAAATGTAATAAATATAAATAAATAAAGAAATGTTAAAATTCGGCACTTAACTAGTTAACAAAGAAATAAAAATTTAATGTTTAAGGTGGGGATTGAAACCTGATTCAGGTGGGGTTGACAAAAACTAGCTAACCATTATACTGGCACCACATTGTTTACATTTTTCTGACATAAAACCAAACGTACGTCCGCCCTTGGATGCAAACACGGCCAAAAGACCATCCATCCCCTTAGAATCTCCCCCCATTGCTTTCATGATCTCTATAGTCGATCCCTCGAGAAAATTATTTTGGAAAAAGATATAACCAGAACTCTAAACTTACTATAGGTACTATTAGAATTCTAAACTCTCTCTATATATATATATTTTTTTCTTGGCTCAATAGACCCTTTAACTATTTTTTTTATTCAAATAACCCATTCAATTATATTTTTTGGGACAACACACATTTTTATTAATTAGAAAGAGTAATAAAGTTTGGAGGATACAAATTTTAATTTTTACATATTAACTTATATTTCCTAAATAAGTTGAATAATTCTAATAAAAAAATTAATCTCAACCTTAATTATTATTAACTAGTGCAAAATTCGCGTATAACGCTAGATTAAAGATAAGTTGTATACTAATCCTTTAAAAAATATGATTTGCATATTAATTCTAAATTAACATTTAAAAAATAATTTATTTTATTTTATTACTAATACATATTTTTATTACTCTCCAATCATTTATCGTGTTAATTCAATTTTTTTTTATTAAAAGATATTACATTGCACTTGAAATAACACATAATGGACTACAACTGTATGTTTAAGATCCTTACACATTCGTCTGTAATAACTCTTATCCAAGTATGAAGAATAAAGAAAATGAATAGAGTAATATTACGTACATTCAAATCAATAATATTAAAATTTTGCTCATATTTTTTTGATTTATTTAAAAATTATTACAATTTTATTAGTAAGTAGAACTTAAATTTTTTGCTCAAATGAAGCAACAAACAAATATAAGTACACATATATAATATGTTATACATTAAATCATGTATACTATTTTTAAAGCTTATAGAGTAATTGGATAATTTGGATTATAATTTAAAATAATTTTTTTAAGAGAAGTATGTGTTTGTTCAAAATAATATAGTTTAAAGGCTTATTTGAGCCAAAAGAATAATTTAGGGTTCTGGTTGTACCTAGAGCAATAGTTTAGAGTCCTAATTGTACTAAAAAATAGTTTAAGATTTTGGTTGTATATAGAGCAATAGTTTAAGGTCATGGTTGTACTTTTTCCCAATTATTTTTTTAGGACAATATCTTATAGTCAATTGTAAAAATAGGACACTATCTTTATGGGCTTGCAATTTTAGGACACTATCGTTATAAATTTTCAAACCTGAGACACTGTCCTAAAATTACAAGTCTGTAATGATAATATCCTATTTTTGCAAACGTCTATAAGATATTATCCGAAAATAATAATTTTCTCTTATTCCTCACCTCGCTACACAAGCTCGACTTATCTATGTCCAACCTTATATGAGGTAAGAGTCTAAACCATGGGTTCTCGTTATACATTAGCATTGTCTTCGCCCATGGGCGAATCCATGATTTTTTAATGGGATGGACTGAAAAAGTAAATATTAAGGCGTATTAAATTTTAACAGAATGAAGAACTTTAATGCCTAATACAAACCCCATTGATCCAAAATGACCTTGACTTTTAAAAAGAATATTTTTGTTAAAATCTGATGTCATCAAACTCATTCTCTCTATTCCATTCCCACACCTCTCCATCCAAATAAGGCATAGTAATTCCATATAATTAAATAAAAATAAAATTACCAAAATTAATTTTAAAATTACGCATCTATAAAATGGATTTCAACGGCAACGACGACGTTTCATCGACGACGACGACAACAATAAGTGTGTTCATTCCAGTTATATCTACCTCATTCAAAACACATCATTCTTTAACTCCTTGCGAACGGCAACGATGTATCTTCACCGGCGAGTTCCATGGAGCTTCTGTTGCCTATTGTCCCGGTTGCTCATGACGATGCCCCTCTATTGTCGAAGGTGTAGGGCAATAGCTCACAAATTCAAATTAATGAAAAATATTTCTGCTTCCAATATTGATACTTTCAATTTTCCGATGATATTTTCCAATGATTATTTGAGTTGGGTCTTGGGTGTAAAAGGACACTGGGGTTGTGGGGATTCCAACGATATATTAAGTTTTTAGATTGGAGGTGTAAAACAACAGACAAGAACACTTTGTACCAAAGCTTGAAAAATTGGGGGAGATCATTGAGAAATAGATTAAGTTTTGGGGTTTAATGAAATTTTTTAAAAATCTGGTCAACCGAGTCAATAGTCAAACTTCACTTTAATTACAATTTTGCCACTCATTTTTAGACACTCATAAAATCGTCATTTTTCATCTAATTTGATCCAAACATGTGTCAAATTATCTTAAATTTAAAGACCTACAATTTAGTTCTAAAATCAGGTCATTAGCATCATGGTAAAATTACCATTTAACCCTTAGATGGTTATGAGCCCTAAAATATCGTTTTTAATTCATATTCTTCATTTCACGTTCATTTTTACTCTAACGAGTCTCTAAGTACTCAAAAATCAAGACCTTATAATATATCTTTTGACTATTACACGAATTAGTCAAACCTCAAAGTGAAATTTAATGTCCAAAATCTTGAAATTTCTTGTTAAGTGACAAGACATCAATTTTGACTTTTAAGTCTTCAAGATGATAAATAAATTTATTTTTAGTTGTATACTAGGATATAACCCCACACGGGATTGGGTTACATATATTATTTATTAATTTTAGATTAAATACATATTATATTAATTAATTTGATTAATTCATTTAAAGATATTAATTTTTTTAAATATTGTATATGTCCAATATATTTACATAATTTTATATTTTAAATTATAAATTTTATATATCCTTAATATAATGCATTTGTTCAAATAATAAAATTGGATGTAGGAAAACAAAGACTATGAAAAATCTCGAGACCATAAATATAATGAGATGCTTTCGGGGGAAATTAAAACCTTAATTGGGATATTAACTTAATTTTGCTTAATTAAATAACCTAAATTGAATGTCATAAATTAAATTAGAGAAATATTTTTTTACAAACAATGTATAGGAAGAATTCACATAGAAATGTACATAAAGTCTACGTGGAACCTAAATAATAGAGGTCCAATGTGTCTTATATTATTTAAGTGAAAAAGTAATTACTTGAATAGTATAAACTTAATTGATTATTTAACTTAATTTAGATAAATTAAATAACACAGATTGAACGCCATTAATTAAATTAGAGAAATACATGTTAGAATTACAAATTTAATTAAAAATTATAGGAATAATTGGGGATTTAAATCAATTCCGTCCTCTATCTTTTCACCTTTATCAAAATGGTCCTCTATTTATTTGCTTTATCAATTTAGTCATGTATCTATTCAAATTTCGCCAAAATGATCCTAATTGGCCTAAAAATGTACAAAACCTCACCATTTTGGTCCTATATTTATTTTCTTTACCAATTTAGTCCTGTATCAATTCACATTTCTCCAATTAGGTCCTAATTGAACGCATAAAACATAAAATGTCACATTTTTAGTCATGCGCACTATTTTTTTTTGGGGGAAGCCTATGATGTGGTTTTTTTTTTCAATGTGGCACTAGCGGTGGCCAGCTTTGCATATAGACCCAGTCGTTTAACTAGGTTCACATTTTTTTTCCGTTTGACACCGGAAAACTCCTCCACACCGATTCACCTGGGAACATGGTTCTGATAACATAATTAGGGCCCCCGATGGACCTCCACCTTTGCATTGATATGATATTATCCGCTTTGGAACGAGCTAGCCTGCACAAATTTATTTTTGGGTCTTCCTAAAAATATATCATACCAATGGAGAACTTGTTCATCTTTATAAACCCCAAGAAACTCCCATGTTATTTTGATGGGATTTAAACCAAAATCATCATCTATTTTTTCACCTTTATCTAAATAGTCATTTATTTATTGTTTTATCAATTTAGTCCTGTATTTCTTCAAGTTTCGTCAAATTGGTCCAAATTTGGTGAAAAATGGTTTTATGCTTTATGCGTTCAATTAGGATCTAATTGGAGAATGTGAATTGATACAGGACTAAATTGGTAAAGAAAATAAATATAGGACCAAAACGGTGAGGTTTTGTACAATTTTAGGCCAATTAGGATCATTTTGGCAAAACTTGAATAGATACAGGACTAAATTGATAAAGCAAATAAATAGAGGACCATTTTGATAAAGGTGAAAAAATAGAGGACGGATTTGGTTTAAATCCCGGAATAATTGGGTAGAGCCACACTTCCTAGAGCTTAATTGCATTAAGCCTCCCAAAAAATCCTACACGGCCTAAAACCTCATTTTATTTCAAAAATTCACATTTTTTACTTTTTCTGGTGGGTCCCACCTCTCTCTCTCTCTCTCTCTAACCTCCGCCTCATTCACTTTTTCTCTCTCTCTCTCTACACCCTCGACACCCACCGCCTGTTGGAGTTATACGTGAAAGTATGCTTTTACTTTGTATAACTCGTGCATCAAACACTTGTTTATGAGACTAATTCTTTTATCACATTTGCTTTAGATATGATTGAATGTTGAATATTTATTGCAACTAGTTCATTATATATAGTACTTGTTACATTGTAGTTAATGTGGTGATACCCGATCACGGAAGAGCACATTAACAGTTTCCTTGTAACTAAACGTACATTTTCACGACCTAGGTGGAATTGAACAATCCGCCGTGAAAGGTCGATGTGTAAGTCTCAGATTGGTCTGTCTTGACTAAGAGATTGCATTAGCATATTTAGTATGTGTTGAAGAGGACCTACAGCGAGGATAAATTCTTCTGTTCTGAAATGTGAAGAATTAGACCTCAGTGGTTGTTGATTTCTTAATCTCCGTTACTTAAATAGAACCGTGTGTGCTTAATGGTTACTACTTTGATTCATGTTGGGTGAGAATCATTGTGACTTCGAACCTTGTGCTTTGGGCAGTAATATTAATCATACGACGGTTGCTAAGATTTAATACGGAGAAACGCGTGCGAGTACGGTTCGTGTGATTAGTCCTCTTGGTGGGCTCAGAAGTTTTATCGTACCAAATCTTCCAAGTGAAGAATTAGTTTTTTCGGTACGGATAATAATGTTGAGCTGTCTTTACTCCAAGGTGAAATATATTAATTAATTTAGAGCTATTCAGAAGCTTAATTAATTAATGGACTTGATAATTTTAAACGCGGGAAATAATAACCGGGAGCCCATATTATCGTAATATGGATTAAGATGGATAGTGCAATATTAATTTATTAGTGGTAATAATTAATATTAATGGATTGAATTATATTGGGGCTTAATATTGAAATTCAGAAGTCCATTAGAATGTCCAATCTTAATTCTCCTTAAAGGCCCCTCAAGTAGCCCATTAAGTAGCCCAATAATGATAAGGTGATTAAAATAAAAAGATAATATAATGCTGATTTTTCTTCATTAATTTTCGAAAATAAGGAGTTAGGAAGAGAAAATATTTTGTTGATTTTCTTGGAAATATATTATGGAAGATAAGTATTCTTGGAATACAAGATTATCTCATATATTCAAGAAGATCCAAATCTTGGATTTTCTTCTTAAAGTTTTCGAGAATTACAAGCTAAATATGAGAGTGAAATTTTTATGGAATATTTTATTTTGGAGAAAAGAATATATGAGATATATTCAAGATTTCTTAGAGACTAAGAAAAGATTTTCTCCAAGCCTAAAATATTGTAAATTTCGGCCACCTCCATATTATAAATAGGGGATGATTATTTCATCCCCAAGTACATAATTCCATGTGTTGGAAAAATCAAGAGCATAGATATTTTTCTTTTTCCTTAGTTATTTAAATTATTCGAAAGCATCACCCACCGGTGATCGAATAAGGCGAAAGGGAAATACTTGAGAAGGCTTTTGAATTGATAAAGCGCGTACGTGTTTGTCCCATTTTATTCAAAGGCCAAGTTCTACAAGAGGTACGTAAGTCACATATTTCTTGTTTATTCCGCCATAGATTATATGTGAATTAATTCAACATGCATGATGTTAAATTGGTTGTTGGAATTATTATTTGAATTAATTATGATTAATTCATGCTAGTAATAATTGTATTTAAATTCGTATTTAAATTTCATCCCGAATAGATTCCGGGCACCCCTATTTTTTTCCCAACAACTGGTATCAGAGCCACGGTTTCGGGCTCTGGTCTTTAAATTGGAATTTAAATTGTTAGACATTAAATTGAAATTGGATAGTAGATTTGCTAGATCTTTTTTGCAGGTATCCAATTGTCATGGTTTTAATGTTGTTATTTTTTCATGCGTGTGAATTAATTGTTTTTAATTCGATTCGTTCGAATTCGTTTTTCTCGTGAGAAAATCCACGAGTAGATTAGTTGTTTTTATTTTGTTTTGATCATTGTTATAGACTAGTCTAGGTCTAGTATTTATTTTTTTGTAAAATAAATTGTAACCGGATCGAGACGAAGAACAAAGAATTAAAGACGGCGTACCCGGACGACGCATGCATGCGCGGCGCATGCATGGACGTAAAATCATGCATGGGGTGAGAAATGAGAACGAACGGCGAAACCCGGTGCATGGGGTGCGCGAGGCGCACGACCCGGGCGCACAACGGGGCACGGGCGCGCGGGCGCGCTGGCGCCGTTCCGGGTGGCGCGCGGGCCCACTCCGTGGGCCAACGCGCCTTGTATCTCGGGCCGTGGAATTTTTTTTATATTAATTTCAGTTCTGCATATTTTGTGTGTGATCTTAAACGTCGTCCCGAACTCCAAACGATGCTGTTTTTGATGAAGTGTTGCTGTTCGAGTGGGAGCGTGTCGAGACGAACGACGGAAAGCAACAAGGACGATATTTCGCATCAAGACGTGAAGAAATTAAACGGTGACAATTGGATTTGAGTGCTCCAATGTGTTTAATTTTGTTTTGATGGATGTTTTATTTCGTGCACTTATTATTATTTGTTAATATGTGTTTGCATGAATTTTATTGTCCAAGAAAAACCTTACTTTCGAAAATTACTAAGTATGTTTATTTAATCGCAATTTTATTCCGGATATTAAAATTGGATTAATTTGGCCTCCATAATTTATTTATTTGTGAAGTCTTTTTGGAATACATTTCCCCCTCGGATCGGCCAAAAAGACAGATTTCACATGAATAAATTCCGAAAGGATGATTGTGGATTATTACTAGTGGCGGTATTGACCCTCACCACGAGTGGCTTGCTCAAAGCAAAATAATAATTCTGTATTTAATTATGGTTATTACTTAGGCATAAGAAATTGATATTAACTTACTCCCCTCGGAGTCCCTGTCAATTTTTATGTGGTCAAAGTGGGAGCCAACTATTAATTTTGAATTAAGGATTTGTAACTTTTAAGTTTGTAATCCGCTTGAATGTGTTTAAATGTATAGACCACCCCTCGTGGCGCATTTAAATTGTTTCGAGATGTTGGCTGATGCATGATTATATTGTTTTAAGGTTTCAATATAATTGATGTGATCGAATTATGTGATAATTTCGTATTTTTCTAGATATTGATATGAATGTATGTTTTATTCTCAATTCATCATGTCGCAACCTTTTAATCCACTGTTTAGTATACTTAAAGATAACAAACTTGTTGGTGAGAACTATGTTGATTGGAAACGTAAGAACACTATTGGATATTTAGCGTTGACGTACCCAAGAAACCTAATGATAAGTCAAGTAATGGGGAAATAGCGGTATTCGATGATTAGAAGCATTCCAATGAGCACATTAAGCGCATAATCTTGACATTTATGTCTGAAGATTTGAAACGTATTCATGAAGGCATTGAAGCGGCTGTTGATATCATGAATAGCCTTGAAGAGATGTTTCAACATCAGAACCCCATGGCGAATCTGTTCACCATTCGTGAGAAGCTCACGAAGCAAATGGTGAAGGGAACACCTGTAAGGGATCATGTTCTCAATTTTAGGCGTGAGTTTGAAAAACTCGAGTTTCTTGGTGCCGGACAAAGTGAAGAAAGTCAAATCGATTCTATACTCCTAAAGCTATCGAGTAATTTTGATGGGTTCTTTTGGGAATACGTGTTATCGGAACACAAGTCCACTTTAGATACCCTGCTCAAAGCTCTGATAACAATAGAGTCATACTTAGGGAGTAAGGATGAGGCTTTGGTGATCAAGAGCTTTTTCTCGAAATCTAGGCCAATGGAAGGTAAGATTGAGAAGAAGGAGATTGATCGGAACCAAACCAGTAGACTCACTCTTGATGGCAAAGAAAGAGCATTCAAGCCGTACGGCGTGAAGATATCCGGCAAGAGTAAGTGCTCCAATTGCGGGGAAAAAGGACATTGGAGGTCGACCTGTTCTAAGCCTAAGAAGGCGGTAAAGAAAGGTAAGTCTCATGCTTTAGTCGTTGAAATATATGTTGCGGCGTATGCTGCCCACGTTTGGATAGTGGATACCGACGCAACTGATCATATTTGTTTCACTCTTCAGGGGTTCTAGCTAACCCGGTGACTTAGCAAGAATGAGATCCTCGTCACTTTGGGCGATGCTACGAGAGTGGCAGCCGAAGCAGTGGGAGTCGTGCACCTATCTTTTAAAGATAGAGTTTTAATTTTAAGAGATGTTTTATACGTTCCGAACTTTAAGAAGAATTTAATTTCGGTTTCTAAGTTGTTTTTTGATGGATATTCAGTTACTTTTAATAAAATTGTTACTGTTTCTTTTAAGAATGATGTTATCTGTCATGGAACGTTGGTAAACAATCTCTATACGATTAAGTGTGCACACCACTCAAATAATGAATCTAATAACACGTCGGTCATTTCGAGTAATAAAAGAAAGCGTTCTTCGAAGATGAACGAAACACTTCTATGGCATCTTAGACTAGGTCATATTAATCTAAAGCGGATAGAGAGATTGGTGAAAGTCGGATCTTTGGAATCATTCCAAGTCGAGCCGTTTCCAACTTGTGAATCCTGTTTAGAGGGTAAAATGACCAAGAGGGCATTTGGAGCCAAGGGGAATAGAGCCACGAAAGTGTTAGAACTCGTTCATACCGATGTGTGTGGTCCAATGACGATCAAAGCGAGAATGGGGTATGAGTATTTCGTCACCTTCATTGACGATTACTCGAGATATGGGTACATTTACCTTATGAGGCATAAGTCTGAAACTTTTGATAAGTTCAAGGAGTTTAAGGCCGAAGCCGAGAAACATAGGAAAAAGAGTATCAAGTTTCTACGATCAGATCGTGGAGACGAATACCTCAGCGATGAATTCTTGAACTACTTCGGACGAAGGGATCGTATCCCAGTTAACCGCACCGGGAACCCCTCAACAAAACGGTGTGGCGGAACGAAGAAATCGGACTCTTTTAGAGATGGTCAGATCCATGATGAATTATTCGGATTTACCCAAGTCGTTTTGGGGTAACGCCTTGGAAACGACGGCTTACATTATAAACTTGGTGCCATCCAAATCGGTTCCTAAAACCACAATGGAATTGTGGACCGGGCGCAAGCCCAGTCTAAGACATTTGCGGATTTAGGATTGTCCGGCATACGTGCTAGACAAGGAAGCCGGTAAGTTGGATCCACGTTCCGAATTAAGGCTGTTTATAGGATACCCTGCGGGAACGAAAGGATGTATATTCTATAGTCCCAAGGATCAAAAGACTGTGATTGGTACACACTTTAAATTCTTGGAGGAAGGCTATATGAACAATCGGAAGCCTAAAAGTGAAATTACCTTAGAAGAATTGAGAGGTCAAACCTCAATACCAAGTATACAAGATGATGTACCACACGTCACATCTTCACAACCGGAACCCCATCGTAGTGGGAGGATTGCTAGGCAACCCAAGAGATTCATGGGGATAGGAGAATCTTCGGATTTGGTTTCCGGTGATGAATCGGACCCATAGACGTACGACGAGGCAATCCAAGACAAAGACGCAGAGTCGTGACAAACGGCAATGGAAACCGAGATGGGTTCGATGGATCATAATCAAGTATGGGAGTTGGTCGAACCACCCAATGGGGTAGAACCCATTGGATGCAAGTGGGTGTACAAGTGGAAAAGAGGACCGGACGGAAGGATTGAGACCTTCAAAGCGAGGCTTGTGGCCAAAGGATATACTCAAAAGGAAGGGATCGATTATGAGGAAACCTTTTCGCCTGTAGCTATGCTTAAGTCCATCCGTATTCTCTTGTCGATCGCTGCGCACCTAGATTACGAGATCTGGCAAATGGATGTCAAGACGGCTTTCTTTAACGGAAGTCTTGACGGGATAGATATCTATATGCAACAACCCAAAGGTTTCATTGAAAAAGGCCAAGAGAATCTTGTATGCAAGCTTAAGATATCCATTTATGGACTTAAGCAAGCATCGCGTACTTGGAACCAGTGTTTTGATCAAGTGATTAAGTCTTATGGGTTTGATCAAAACGAGTTCGAAAGTTGTGTGTATAAGAAGCATGACGGAACTGCGGTGGTATTCTTAGTATTATACGTAGACGATATTCTGCTCATTGGAAACAATGTAAAGGTATTGTCAGACATAAAGGTATGCTGTCAAAACAATTTGATATGAAGGACTTAGGGGAAGCCGGTTACATCCTTGGGATCAAGATCACTCGCGATCGCAAGAAGAGGATGTTGGGCTTATCGCAAGCTTCATACATTGACACTGTTTTGAAGCATTTCAGCATGTAAGATTCCAAGAAAGGTTTTGTACCTTTTAGGCACGAAATCCATCTATCGAAAGAAATGAGCCCTAAGACGCAAGCGGAGATAAATGACATGAAAGGTGTTCCGTACACTTCGGCCGTAGGAAGCCTTATGTATGCAATGCTGTGTACGAGACCGGATATCTGTTTTGCCGTGGGCATGGTGGTAAGATATCAAAGTAATCCCAGGAAAGACCATTGGACTGCCGTAAAGTGCATCTTGAGGTATCTGAAAAGAACTCGTGAGCGGATGCTGATTTACCAGTCAGATAGTCTTGTTCCCGTGGGATACACGGACTCGGATTTCCAATCAGACATAGACTCAAGAAAGTTAACCTCGGGTAGTGTGTTTTGCATGGGAGGAGGAGCCATTTCATGGAGAAGCGTTAAGCAGAAATGCATCGCCGATTCGACCATGTAAGCCGAGTATGTAGCTGCTTGTGAAGCAGCGAAAGAGGCCATTTGGCTCAAGAACTTCTTAGTGGACTTGGACGTTGTTCCGAATTTGCCCGACCAGATATCTGTCTTTTGTGACAATGCTGGAGCAGTTGCAAATTCAAAGGAACCGAGAGCCCACAAGGCCAACAAACATATAGAAAGAAAATACCATCTTATACGAGAAATCGTTAAGAGAGGAGATATAGAGGTGGCAAAGATAGCATCGGGTGACAACCTAGCGGATCCATTCACAAAGGGTCTGCCTCAGATTACATTCGAGAGACATGTGGATGGAATGAGAGTCAAGACTATTGCCAATCTGCTTTAAGTATAAGTGGGAGGAATTATTGGGTTAGTGTAGGTTGACATGAGATGTCACGTAGAGCTACTACACTAGACATGCATGATGATGTATACTAAAAAGCAAACTTTAAGTATAAGTGGGAGACTGTTGGAGTTATACGTGAAAGTATGCATTTACTTTGTATAACTCGTGTATCAAACACTTGTTTATGAGAATAATTCTTTTATCACATTTGCTTTAGATATGATTGAATGTTGAATATTTATTGCAACCAGTTCATTATATATAGTACTTGTTACATTGTAGTTAATGTGGTGATACCCGATCACGGAAGATCACATTAACAGTTTCCTTGTAACTAAACGTACATTTTCACGACCTAGGTGGAATTGAACAATCCGCCGTGAAAGGTCGATGTGTAAGTCTCAGATTGGTCTGTCTTGACTAAGAGATTGCATTAGCATATTTAGTATGTGTTGAAGAGGACCTACAGCGAGGATAAATTCTTCTGTTCTGAAATGTGACGAATTAGACCTCAGTGGTTGTTGATTTCTTAATCTCCGTCACTTAAATAGAACCTGTGTGCTTAATGGTTACTACTTTGATTCATGTTGGGTGAGAATCATTGTGACTTCGAACCTTGTGCTTTGGGCAGTAATATTAATCATACGACGGTTGCTAAGATTTAATACGGAGAAATGCGTACGAGTACGGTTCGTGTGATTAGTCCTCTTGGTGGGCTCAGAAGTTTTATCGTACCAAATCTTGCAAGTGAAGAATTAGTTTCTTCGGTACGGATAATAATGTTGAGCTGTCTTTACTCCAAGGTCAAATATATAAATTAATTTAGAACTATTCAGAAGCTTAATTAATTAATGGACTTGATAATTTTAAACGCGGGAAATAATAACCGGGAGCCCATATTATCGTAATATGGATTAAGATAGATAGTGCAATATTAATTTATTAGTGGTAATAATTAATATTAATGGATTGAATTATATTGGGGCTCAATATTGAAATTCAGAAGTCCATTAGGAGGTCCAATCTTAATTCTCCTTAAAGGCCCCTCAAGTAGCCCATTAAGTAGCTCAATAATGATAAGGTGATTAAAATAAAAAGATAATATAATGCTGATTTTTCTTCATTAATTTTCGAAAATAAGTAGTTAGGAAGAGAAAAGATTTTGTTGATTTTCTTGGAAAGATATTATGGAAGATAAGTATTTTTGGAATACAAGATTATCTCATATATTCAAGAAGATCCAAATCTTGGATTTTCTTCTTAAAGTTTTCGAGAATTACAAGTTAAATATGAGAGTGAGATTTTTATGGAATATTTTATTTTGGAGAAAAGAATATATGGGATATATTCAAGATTTCTTAGAGACTAAGAAAAGATTTTCTCCAAGCCTAAAATATTGTAAATTTCGGCCACCTCCATATTATAAATAGGGGATGATTATTTCATCCCCAAGTACATAATTTCATGTGTTGGAAAAATCAAGAGCATATATATTTTTCTTTTTCCTTAGTTATTTAAATTATTCGAAAGCTTCTCCCACCGGTGATCGAATAAGGCGAAAGGGAAATACTTGAGAAGGCTTTTGGGTTGATAAAGCGCGTACGTGTTTATCCCGTTTTATTCAAAGGCCAAGTTCTACGAGAGGTACGTAAGTCACATATTTTCTTGTTTATTCCGCCATAGATTATATGTGAATTAATTCAACATGCATGATGTTAAATTGGTTGTTGGAATTATTATTTGAATTAATTAGGATTAATTCATGCTAGTAATAATTGTATTTAAATTCGTATTTAAATTTCATCCCGAATAGATTCCGTGCACCCCTATTTTTTCCAAACACCGCCCACCTCTCCGCCCATCTGCCTCCCACCGTCCACCTTCTCACAGCCCCCCACTGCCCCCACCGGCCACCTGCGCCCATCGCCCCTACCCGTGCACCGGCGGCCCACTGCCCCTCTCACCCGTGCACCACCGGCCCACCGCTTCACCACCAGCACCACCACGCCGTCGCCGCTCACCCATCCCCACCACGACGCCACCATCGCTTACCAACACCACCACTATTCTCATCGTCTCATCTGACTCACCGACCCCGTCGCCTCACCATCCTCTCAATGACGATGGTTCAACACCACCACAGCGCCAGATCTGTTCTATTCCGATGGTGGCGAACAACTAAGTAAAGGATTAGCATAAAATAAAGTAATTAAAATAAATGATGACAAGAGGCAAGCAGCTGTGCAAGCAATACATAATCTGTAAAAAGACAAGCAGTTGGTCAAAGTGGTAAACGCTCAGGCGAGCAACTGGTCAAAGCTCAAGAAAAGCTGAGCGAGCAGCTAATGAAGTGAAGGTCCAAGTACTCAATATGAAGACATACAGACGAGCAGTTGAGCACCTCGAAGAGCAGTAAAAAACTCCACTAATTAGACATTGTATTAGAAACAAACAAGTGTCTTAACACTTGTCATTTGTAAAAAATGCAATAGCTTAGAAGTAAACAAGTGTCTTAACACTTGTCAAACATTTAAATTAGAATAGCTAAGAGGTTTACACCTCCTACTTGCTTAGGTGCCTATAAATACTCCCTTGTATGAAGAAAAAGATAACTTCCAATATTTAAAAAATGCGAAATATACAAGATACTACATTCCTAGAGCCTTAAATACACTTTAAAACATGAGTTTCCCCATGTCACATTTTCATACAATTGACTAGTATTATGCAATTTTAAAGGTAGGCCCCACCACACACTCTCTCTCTCACGGCTCTTTTTCTTTTAATTCTTTCTATTATTATTAAACCATCAAATTTTTCTCTCTCTCCCTCTCAAATTCATCTTTCTCTCTCTCTAAGTCGAGGATGCCTCCATGGCACCACTACACTAGCCGCGAGAAGAGCGGCTCCGATCTGGTGAGACGCTGGTCGCGCTCGTGAGGGGGAGAAGGCGGCGGTTCCGATCTGGGTTTGGTGAGGCGATGGCGGCGCTGGTGATGGGAAGGCGACGGCGGGGCAGTTCCGATCTGGGTTTGGTGAGGCGATGGCAGCGCTGGTGAGGGGAAGGCGACGGTGGGGCGGTTCCGATCTGGGTTTGGTGGCGCTGGTGAGGGAAAGGCGACGGCGGGGCAGTTCCGATCTAGGTTGGTGAGGCGACGGCGGCACTGGTGAGGGGGAGCGACGGTGGTTCCGATCTGGTGAGGCACTGGCGGAGCTCGTGTGGGGGAGAAGGCGGCGGTCCGATCTGGGCTGGTGAGGCGACGGCGGCGCTGGTGATGGTCTTGATTTAAATACAATTTTATTTGAAACTATTGAGGATTTTGAATACATATTACCAGATTTAAAGGCTTTCTACCCGAAAATAAAAATAATGAAAGGAAGTTTGAAATGGCTCTTTTTTAATGTATTTTTTCTTTTCTCCAATAATTTTTGTGACTGTGTCTGTTTGTGAGCATGGGGCCATTCTGCAGGATGTGTTTATTGGGTAGGTAGATGCAGGTGAGTATGAGTGTGTGTGTGTGTGGGAGTTTTGTAGTGGATGAACTTGATAAATCTGGTATTGGAGGGTGGGGTGTTAATGGAGGTTGAAGATTGATTATAGAAGAAATATTTTGATTTTTTTTTTCTCTTTGCTCTTAACTGATTCAATTGCTCTATTTTATATTTTTTATTGATTTCAGGTATCAAAACATGAAAGGAATTGAAAGTTTCTGGAGAAAAATATGAAAACACCTTATGTTCATAAATTAGCAGCATTTGTTCATAATTGTAGAGTGTTTGTTCATAATTTATGTGCGTATGTGCACAATTTTTTTAGTTGTCTGTTCATAAATTTTTTTGTGTTGTTTGTGCCTAATTTGTATATGTAATACTTTTGAAATTTTTGATGTGTAATTCTCAAATAATTAATGAAGGAAATGTTTATGAGTTTTGTATCTACTTAAATTCTCAAATATTTAAGTTTTATGTTCGAAATATTTTATACCTGTGTTCATAAAATTTATGTTTACGTTCAAAATTATTATACACCCGAAAATAATAAATATTCTGGTCAAATTTTTACCTCGGGAAATGTGCAAAAAGTGCCAGTCAGCCATTATTGTGTTAGATTTTGTAAGAAGTTGGCTTTGAACATGGACCCACCAAATTGTATGAGTTTGTGGTTTTTGAAAGACATGTGGGGACCACCAAATGTAGCAAAATGTTCTATGGGATTTTTTGTACCCTATTTTGTATTTAAGCTCTTAAGAATGTAGTAAATAATAACTACCCCTAAAAAAAATTAGTCAAGCTCTTGCAATTTCATTTCTTGATCTTTACTTATGAAAATTTACTATCCTAAGTCTTGTTTGATGATCTTCACAAGCATAAACAACCACTAATCTATCAATTAGATATAAGGTCATCAACCAATTGGCGCTAGAAGAAGGGTTCAAACCTTCGAGTGTTGAAGAATTCGTGTGAATTTGGGAAATTCCCACCGGAATCTGGGATTATTGGCCGGAAACTAGGTTCATTTTGACTACTATAACACTTGGGGCATTCTTACACTATTTTAAGAAGCTTGAATGCATGCATATATGAACTAGGGTTTGTAAACAACCACATTCATATATGCAACGCTAGTTGCTCTTGAAATAAGTAGTGTTGAAAATAAATATCCCTAGCCGAGTTGAAGAGTCAAGCAATGACACTTCCTGCACTAGTGCCTTAGAGAGGTTGGATACTCAAAACAAGGATAGGAGAGAGCAGTCTCAAAGAGACGAGGAGCGAGCACGCACAGCTGCTCACCCCTCTGTACACGACCGCATCTGAAGGTCGGCTTTTGGCCGATTAGGGCCTAACGGAGCTAGCAACACTACTAGAAGAAAAAATCAAGAGAAACGTCCCGTTAGCAAGGGACTGCATCAACAAAGAGTCATCGAACTTGATCACGACGAACAGCCTTCCAATCGGCGAACTTCTCCAGATGAGTTGCAAGTCATGAAGAAGGCGATTGAAGAATTACAAAAGCGGTTAGAAACCCAGAAAAGGGTTGGGTCAATGGTTCTCCTATCTTCACCATTTGCCTCATCGATTCTAAACGCGCCGGTCCAAAAGAAGATTCAATTTCCAGCTATCAGCCTGTACGAGGGAACATCAAACCCCAAAGTCCATTTGACGAAATACTCAGACTTCATGATTTCAATGGGGGCTATAGACACTACATAGTGACACAACTTCCCACTCACCCTTGGAGACTGACCCCATAGATGGTTATCGGCATTGGCTCCCGGGTCCATCAGCTCCTTCACACAACTGAGCAAGGATTTTTTTATCTCATTTCTCAACTGTAGGGTCGTACTTAGCACAAAGGCACCGGCTGGCTAGAGTTAAGCAAGGAGACAACGAATTAGATAGATTTTTTTTGAAAAGGTTCGACAAGGTCCTGCTGGAGGGCGAGATGGTGAGCAAGGACACAAAAATAGTGATAATAATGACCAGGTTAAATAAAGGAATAGATTTGTGGAAGGAGATACATTTGACCTGTCCCAAAACATATGTCAAGTTCAGATATAGGGCCAGAATCCACATATCCATGCAGGAAGCTCTTTAAAAGGAGTTGAATGATAAAACTGATCCAAAGAAATCTGGGAAGAAGTCAGGCGGGGGTGATTATAAGGCTCCAAAAAATTTAAAGGCGTTCAACGAAGGAGCTGAACTAAAGGAAAGGTTGAATTAGGTGCTCACGATGTCTGTAGATGCCATGTACAACAGTGTCAAGGACAAAGACTATTAGTGTTAGTGTCCTAGAGACAATTCTTTATAAGGACATAATACTAAGATGATATTCAGTTTATGGTTTAATATTATTGATTGAGTTAATATTAAATTTATGGCTTTACACGTATTTGAATATTATGTTTGATTGTTTGCATTATTCATATTTGTGTTCCTTTTAATCGATATTGTCATTGAGTGGGTGAGAACTCAGACGACTTAAGTATGATTCTCAAATAGCCCCGATCAAGGATCATCAAGGATAAGATATTGATGATGCAATGGAGGTTGGTGTTCGATCTGCATTATACTCTAAGAGAGAGTGTAGTAAGATCTCACTTACTACGAGATACTAGGTATCTCATAATGGATGCACAAATACCTTAGAGGGTATTGGTATACCCATCCGAGAAACCGTTTGATGTAATTCGACATAATGTGTCTAAGGGTGTCTCGGTTAGTGGGAGGGATGTGATACTCCTCTGACTTGAGGTTATACGCACGACATGTGTGGAGTGATAAACTTTGACCATGACCGATGCTTGCACCCTCCAAGGGTAGATATGACATGGATTGGGTTCATCACGAAGTATATGTGCGTGGTAGTTGAGCCAAGAATATGATTCATCCCTCAATGTGGATTTAGATAGAATACTCGTCTTCTCATTATATTTGGATCAAAGACATCGGTCGATGCAAGTCGACATGGACTTTGTGGTCAAGTGTGACATGAGTGATCAATTAGTGATTCGAGATAATATGATTAAGTTATTTAAATAGACACTTCATCATGTTCAAGGCTTAATCGAGTATTCGCGAATGAAATGAAGATATCACAATAGCCTACAGTATTACAGGTAGTTGCAGATTTCCTTGCAATGTACCTCGTATATTGAGAATGTCTGATTTATTGTCTAGGATTCAATTAAGACTGTTAGTTTGACTAATCGCTCGATATACGAGGGCCTATGGGTCACACAACAAGCAATGACAGTTCACCAATTATAGTTGGTTGATTAAGTATTATATTAGATATAATATTTAATTTATGGAGAATATAATAACAATTATATTTGGAATTAATAATAATTATTGTTGATGATCGTCTCTAATCTCGAAGATTAGTGGTTGTTTTTTACGGTTAATTGATCATCAAACAATTACGTGTGATTGATCACTAACGTAATTAGTGAATATGAAGTTTTGAGTTCTATAGCAATTCAGAATGTTTATAAGCTTACGTGATAAATTCGATCGTAAGATAAACGAGCTGCTTTAGGTTCGTAGACGAAGTTTGGACGTGTATAATAATTTGTGCCTATTTTATTAGCTGAAAAAATCTAAGTATTTATAGACATTTGTCTAGCAGGAGGTATCGTGACTTTTGGCCTACCAGACCTGCATGCACGACACCTGGGCTTTGACCAAGTTGACCTTATCTAAACTAAATTATATCCTTATCTGTTGGACTGGCTCGCTATCAAGAGCTGCTCGTCATGTTGGACTTGTCCTTGAGGAGTCTTTAGTCTGATTCTGATGGCCTTTTGTCTTGCTTAATTATTATTTTGGCACTGTGGTTGGATCTGGTCGGCAGGATGCTGATTGAGCTCGTCATATAGCTTTTGATCTGGTTTTGCTCGTCTATCCGTCATTGTGTAGCATGCAAGTTTTGCTCGCCAAATATCTTGTTAAGTGAATCTTGAGTTAATTTTGTCTTAATTCTTGGGTGTTTTCTGCTAAGCCAGGTCGCCCAAATGCTGATTCTGCTCGCCTATCAACAATTATTATTTAATTAAATTATATTTAGTTAAATATGAAATCCCAATAATAATATTTGAAATATTATTATACAAGAATAATAAAGATATTATTCGTAGGAACATATCTAGGGAAATGTAATCCATAGAGATTATATTTACGGGCTAGGGCCGATATCTTTCTTAGGAATTAAGCCAAGTTAATCTCTATAAATATGTGTCATATGGGAATTCAGATACACACAAGAAATATAATTTCTCCATAATCTCTAGCTCGAGTTTTCCTAACAATTTCGTCTCGAGATTCAATGCTGGCACTTCTGTGCGGATTGGTGAATAACTGTTACGTGGATACCATAGTGGATGATTCCGCGTACGAAGCTCTGTAAGAATTTCGTTTAATATTCTGGCAATTTATTATGCGATTAATTGTTCATTGTTGGTGAACTTTATTATTCCGCTGCGCATGTTTTACGTGTTTACGTGCCTCTAAAACCCCACAAAGACATATTTCCCGCACCACGGAAAATAAGACAAGAGAGAGGAAAGTTGAATCCGAAAAAGTACTGCACATACCATCAGAATATCGAACATTTCACAAGTGAATGCCGATATTTATTGAAGCAGTTGTGGAGATTTTACGAAGAAGGGAAACTTTCAGAATTTATGAAAAGAGCACCAGGAAAGAGGCCAAGAGCAGTTGCACTGTCCAGTTCTGATGATGAGGACAGTAATGAGCAGATGAGCAGGGTAAACAAACAAAGAAGAAAAGTACCAACAACTCGTGCGGAGCCAATTCGTGAAATCTTGATGCTTGAATCAGCTGGACCAGTTGGTGGTTGCTCTGACGGAAGGCCACCTGTTTCAAAGAGAAAGAGGAAAACAGAACTGAGGGCAGTCGCGCAACTGAAGAAAGTGGTGGTAAATCCATTAACCAAGCAAACAATGGATTTAACTTTCTCAGAAAAAGACTTGGATGGAATCCTAACTCCCCACAACGACTCATTGGTCATCTGCGCAAACATCATGGGAACAAAGGTACACCACTTGCTTGTTGACACCGGTGCTTACACTAACATCATGTTTAAGAAAACGTTGGACCAACTGGGTGATTATGCGAGCTATATTGAAGACTGTAATCGTATAATCTTAGGGTTCGGGGATGCTGTAACAATCCCTTTAGGGATAATTAGATTATCAGTCGAACTTGTATGGCCGAGAACCCAGAGAGGAGACTGATTAGAATGGTAGAATTCTTAGTTGTAGATCAACAGTCTACCTACAATGGGTTCCTCAATCGTCTTTTACTAAATAAATTCAAGGCAGTTGTTTCAACGTATTACTATTGTGTAAAATTTCCCACATCAAAAGGCGCACGCACTATGAAAGGTGACCAAAAGAAAGCTCGTGAGTGCATCCTTTAATTGTAACCAAAAGAACAAAGAATCTCCATGATGACCGAGCAGGAGTGCTGTAGATGAACCCTCCATCTTAGATAAAATAATGGAGTCTGTCGATACGGAGATGATGAAGGTGGATGACAGATGCATAAAAATAGGCATTGTAGCAAAGACGAACAACTGAGCGAGGAAATGAATGAAGAAGCTGCACCCGTTCAAAATAAAGTAGATGATGTTGAACCCCGACTAAGCGTCGAACCGATGGTGATCGAGGATGAGCTAAACATGGAGGGGCCTATTATTGATCCTCACTGGAAAGGACGGAAGCAAAGAGCGACCTCAATTGAAGAGTTGGAAGCAATAAGAGTCGATCCGAACCGAGAGGACTTAGAGCTCTTCATCGGATCTGAGCTCCCAGAGCCATACAGATCCAAGATGAAGGAGTTTCTTAAAGCAAACCTTGATGTATTTGCATGGTCACACTCGAATATGGTAGACATTGGTCCTGAAGATGTCTGTCATAGACTCAATATTGTTCCAATGAAAAAACCGGTCCAGCAAAAAAGGAGAAAGTACGGGCCCGATAAATATGAAGCACTCGATGTTGAAGTTAAGAAGTTGTTAGATAATGATTTAATCTGACAAGCCTTATGCTCAAAATGGGTGGCAAACCCGGTGCTGGTACGAAAACTAAATGGGGCGTGAAGGCTATGTATCGATTTCACTGACTTGAATGATACTTGCCCAAAAGACAACTTCTTGTTGCCGCATATTTATCAGCTGGTGGACAACACAGCCGGGCATGAACTCTTGACTTTCATGGATGCATTCGATGGGTACCACCAAATCACAGTGCACCCGGACGACCAAGAACACACAACATTTTATACTAACAAGAATCTGCTGCTGGAAAAGAATTTCGTTCGGGTTGATCAATGCCGGAGCTACTTATCAAAGGTTTGTCAACAAGATGTTCGATGAGCACATTGACAAAATAATGGAGGTGTATGTGGATGACATCATTGTCAAAAGTCCAAGGAAAGAAGATCACCTGCAACATCTAACTCAAGCATTTGAGAAGGTTCATTTCATTCATTTACTAGCAAAAAGAAAGTTTACAATAGGGTAATAAGTGTTGTTACAAAGATCAACATGTCCCTATCACAAACTAGAAAAATAAAAAAGGAGTCTTCCAAGTCTTCAGGCATGAGAAGTTGGGGAAGCCAAAGGAGCATCAGTGGAAGGAGATTCGTTGGTGGCCACCTCGGGGTTCGATTGTTCACCAGCTACTGCAGACGTGCCTGCCCATCAAGAGGAGTAAGAGGAAGAGAGCCAAGGCCATCAAAGACCTCATCATTGTTGGTCGCCTCCTCACCTCCTCCGCCTGAGTATAGGGGAGGCACAATCTGAATATCTCTGTCAAAGATATCCAATGGGAAGTCCATCTCCGCAAGATCGGCAATAAAAATTGTAGAGCCAGGTGCAGGGGGGTTATCTCTCACATATTCGATGAAGTCCATCTTCACCAAGTCAAACAAATTCTTCCCATGGTTCAAAACAAAGCAAACGGACCTCGTACACTCCACGAAGGAGCATATGAATCCGAAAATTTTCTTGTCCAGCACCTCTTGCTCATGGACTTCATAGGCGACCATGGACTTCCGTTCGTTCTCCAGGTCCTCCACCTTTTCTTCCACCGCTTTTAGGCGAGCAACTAAGTCTGCTCGCTTCTGTTCTAGCTTGTTTGCCCGAAGGTCAGCGGACTTAACCTCCAACAACATTTTCTCGGAGGTGGCCAGAGCAGCTTCCTCGTTCGCCAGGAATGCATCAACCTTCTTTTCTAGTAGTAATTGCTCCTTGGCAAAGTTGGACTCTAGTTTCTTTAAGGCAGCAGCCTTCTCCTCTTCCATCCTCTCAATTTATCGCCCGACGGTTCGGTTAGTGCTCTCCAGCTCCAGGGTTTGTTCAAGCACCTTTTGGGCCAGGATAGCCTCATGACTGGCATTATAACTCATTAAGAGAACATTTTCGCTAAGGTTTTGGCCTTGAATGAGAGTGTTAGGATATAAACTGTTAGGTTTTGAAGATGTTAAAACAAGCCAGATGATGTAATTGGACCAACTGAGCCTGTTAGTCAGCTGATGTAAATGTTGGGAAAATTCGGGGCGGATCTATTAGGGATGAAATTTAAATACAATTATTACTAGAAAGAATTAATCCTAATTAATTTAAATAATAATTCCAACAACAATTTTATCATCATGCATATAGAATTAATTCACATGAAAACCTAAGCGGAATAACTAGGATTTCACGTAATTCGTACCTCTTGTAGATATGATATTTGATAACAACGGGACTATCACGATCGTGTTATCAACCCAAAGACCTTCTCAAGTATGTCTCTTTTGCCTTGCTTGTTCACCGGTTGGAAGTGCTCACAGGCAATTAGAATAACAAGGAAGAAAGAAAAAATATTGTTGCTGATTTTTTTTTCCAACACTGTTAAACTGTAAACTGGAGATGAAATAATCATCCCCTATATATAGGAGGGGGAATTTCGAAAATTTTGCTTGGAATATGGGAGAGAAATTTTTTTTCTTGGCCTCCAAAAAATCTTGAATATATCTCATATATTATTTTCTCCATAAGAAAATATTACACAAAAATCTCACCTTCCAACTATATATGATTTTCGAAAATATGGAGATTGAAATAGCTAGATTTGTATCTTCTTGAATTTATGAGATAATTTTGTATTCCTAGAATACATATCTTCCATAATATCTTTCTAAGAAAATTAACAAAAAAATTTCTCTCTCCATATATGTCTTTTTAAAAAATTAAGGAAAAAATCAGCAATAATATTTTTCTTTTATTTTAATCACCTTATTATTATCGGGCTACTTGAGGGGCCTTTAGGAGAATTAAGATTGGGCCTCCAATGGGCTTCTAAATTTCAATATTGAGCCCCAATATAATTCAGCCCATTAATATTAATTAGTACCACTAATAAATTAATACTGTACTATCCATCTTAATCCATATTACGATAATATGGGCTCCCGGTTATTCTTTCCCGCGTTTAAGATTATCTAGTCCATTAATTAATTAAGCTTCTGAATAGCTCTAAATTAATTAATATCTTTCACCTTGGAGTAAAGACAGCTCAACATTATTATCCGTACCGAAGAAGATAATTCTTCACTTGCAAGATTTGGTACGATAAAACTTCTGAGCCCACCAAGGGGATAAATCACACGAGCCATACTCGCATACGTTTCTCCGTATTAAATCTTAGCAACTGTCATATGATTAATATTACTGCCCAAAACACAAAGTTCAAAGTCATTATGATTCTCACCCAACATGAATTAAAGCAGTAATCATTAAGCACACACGGTCCTATTTAAGTGACGAAAATTAAGAAATCAATAACCACTGAGGTCTAATTCTTCACATTTCAGAATAGAAGAATTTATCCTCGCTGTAGGTCCTCTTCAACACATATTAAATGTGCTAGTGCAATCTCTTAGTCAAGACAGACCAATCTGAGATATACACATCGACCTTTTGCGGTGGATTGTTCAATTCCACCTGGCTCGTGAATTTATACGTTTAGTTACAAGGAAACCGTTAATGTGATTTTCCGTGATCGGGTATCACCATATTAACTACAATGTAACATGTACTATATATTGAACGGTTTGCAATAAATATTCAACATTCAATCATATCTAAAGCAAATGTGATAAAAAAAATTATTCTCATAAATAAGTGTTTAATACATGAGTTATACAAAGTAAAAGCATACTTTTACGTATAACTCCAACAATCTTCCACTTATACTTAAAGTCTACTTTTTAGTATACATCATGCATGTCTAGTGTAGTAGCTCTACGTGACATCTTATGTCAACCTACACTAACCTAATAATTCCTCCCACTTATACTTAAAGCAGATTGACAATTGTCTTGACTCCTATTCCATCCACATGTCTCTCGAATGTACTCTGAGGCAGATCCTTTGTGAATGGATCCACTAGGTTATCTTCCGACGCTATCTTTGCCACCTCTATATCTTCTCTCTTAACGATTTCTCATATAAGACGATATTTTCTTTCTATGTGTTTGTTGGCCTTGTGGGCTCTCGGTTCCTTTGAATTTGCAACTGCTCCGACATTATCACAATAGACACATGTCGGGCAAATTCGGAATGACTTCCAAGTACACTAAGAAGTTCTTGAACCATACTGTCTCTTTCGCTGCTTCACAAGCAGCTACATATTCGGCTTCCATGGTCGAATCGGCGATGCATTTCTACTTAACGCTTCTCCTCCTCCCATGCAAAACACACTACCCGAGGTTGACTTTCTGGAGTCTAGGTCTGATTGAAAATCCGAGTCCGTGTATCCCACGGGAATTAGACTATCTGACTGGTAAATCAACATCCTATCACGAGTTCTTTTTAGATACCTCAAGATGCACTTTACGGCAGTCCAATGGCCTTTCCCGGGATTACTTTGATATCTCGCCACCATGCCCACGGCAAAGCAGATATCCGGTCTCGTACACAATATTGCATACATAAGGCTTCCTACGGCCGAAGCATACAGAATGTCTTTCATGTCATCTATCTCCGCTTGCGTCTTAGGGCTCATTTCTTTTGATAGATGGATTCCGTATCTAAAAGGTACAAAACCTTTCTTGGAATCTTGCATGTTGAAACGCCTCAAAACAGTGTCAATGTATGAAGCTTGCGATAAGCCTAACATCCTCTTCTTCCGATCGCGAGTGATCTTGATCTCAAGGATGTGACCGGTTTCCCCTAAGTCCTTCATATCAAATTGTTTTGACAGTCATACCTTTATGTCTGATAATACCTTTACATTGTTTCCAATGAGCAGAATATTGTCTACGTATAATACTAAGAATACCACCGTAGTTCCGTAACACTTTTTATACACACAACTCTCGAACTCGTTTTGATCAAACTCATAAGACTTAATAACTTGATCAAAATACTGGTTCCAAGTACGTGATGCTTGCTTAAGTCCATAAATGGATCTTTTGAGCTTGCATACGAGATTCTCTTGGCCTTTTTCAATAAAACCTTTGGGTTGTTGCATATAGATATCTAACCCGTCAAGACTTCCGTTAAGGAAAGCTGTCTTGATATCCATTTGTCAGATCTCATAATCTAAGTGCGCAGCGATTGACAAGAGAATACGGATGGACTTAAGCATAGCTACAGGAGAAAAGATCTCCTCATAATCGATCTCTTCTTTTTTAGTATACCCTTTTGGCACTAGCCTTGCCTTGAGGGTCTCAACTCTTCCGTCTGGTCCTCTTTTCCTTTTGTATACCCACTTGCATCCAATGGGTTCTACCCCACTGGGTGGTTCGACCAACTCCCACACTTGATTATGATCTATCGAACCCATCTCGGCTTCTATTGCCGTTTGCCATGACTCTGCGTCTTTATCTTGGATTACCTCGTCGTATGTCCATGGGTCTGATTCATCACCGGGAATCAAATTCGAAGATTCTCCTATTTCCATGAATCTCTCGAGTTGTCTAACAAACCTCCCACTGCGACGGGGTTCCGGTTGTGAAGGTGTAACGTGTGGTATATCATCTTGTGTACTTGGTGTCGGGGTTTGCCCTCTCAATTCTTCTAAGGTAATTTCACTTTTAGGCTTCCGATTATTCATATAGTCTTCCTCCAAGAATTTAAAGTGTGTACTAATCACGGTCTTTTGATCCTTAGGACTATAGAACATACACCCTTTCGTTCCCGCGGGATATCCTATAAACAACCTTAATTTTGAACGTGGATCCAATTTACCGGCTTCTTTGTCTAGCACGTATGCCGGACACCCCCATATCCGCATGTGTTTTAGACTAGGTTTGCGCCCGGTCCATAATTCTATCGGGGTTTTGGGAACCGATTTTGATGACACCAAGTTTAGAATGTAAGCCGTCGTTTCCAAGGCGTTACCCCAAAACGATTTGGGTAAATCTAAATAACTCATCATGGATCTGACCATTTCTAAAAGAGTTTGGTTCCTTCGTTCCGCCACACCGTTCCCGGTGCAGTTAACTGGGATACGATCCCTTCGTCCGATAGGTAGTTCAAGAACTCATTGTTGAGGTATTCGCCTCCACGATCTGATCGTAGAAACTTGATACTCTTTTCCCTATATTTCTCAGCTTTGGCCTTAAACTCCTTGAACTTGTCAAAAGTTTCAGACTTATGCCTCATAAGGTAGATGTACCCATCTCGAGTAATCGTCAATGAAGGTAACAAAATACTCATACCCCATTCTTGCTTTGATCGACATTGGACCACACACATCAGTATGAACGAGTTCTAACACTTCCGTGGCTCTATTCCCCTTAGCTCCAAATGCCCTCTTGGTAATTTTACCCTCTAAACAGAATTCACAAGTTGGAAACGGTTCGACTTGGAATGATTCCAAGGATCCGGCTTTCACCAATCTTTCTATCCACTTTAGATTAATAAGACCTAGTCTAAGATGCCATAGAAGTGTTTCGTTTATGTCCGAAGAACGCTTTATTTTATTACTCGAAATGATTGACGTGTTATTAGATTCATTATTTGAGTGGTGTGCACACTTAATCGTATAGAGATTGTTTATCAACGTTCCATAACAGATAAAAATATTCTTAAAAGAAATAGTAACAACGTTATTAAAAGTAACTGAATATCCATAAAAAACAACTTAGAAAGTGAAATTAAATTCTTTCTAAAGTTCGGAACGTATAAAATATCTCTTAAAATTAAAACTCTATCTTCAAAAGACAGGTGCACGACTCTCACTGCTTCGGCTGTCACTCTCGTAGCATCGCCTAAAGTGATGAGGATCTCATTCTTGCTAAGTTGCCGGGTTAGCTGGAACTCCTGAAGAGTGAAACAAATATGATCAGTTGCCCCGGTATCCACTACCCAAACATGGGCAACATACACCGCAACATAAGTTTCAATGACTAAAACATGAGACTTACCTTTCTTTACCGTCTTCTTAGGCTTAGAACATGCAGACCTCCAATGTCCTTTCTCACCGCAATTGAAGCACTTACTCTTACCGGATATCTTCACACCGTACGGTTTGATTGCTATTTCTTTGCCATCAAGAGTGAGTCAGTTGGTTTGGTTCTTATCAATCTCCTTTCTCTCAATCTTACCTTCCATTGCCCTAGATTTCGAGAGATGACTCTTGATCACCAAAACCTCATCCTTACTCCCTAAGTGCGACTCTACCGATACCAAAGTTTTAAGCAGGGTATCTAAAGTGAATTTTTGTTCCGATAAAACGTATTCCCAAAAGAACCCATCAAAACTACTCGATAGCTTTAGGAGTATGGAATCAATTTGACTTTTTTCACTTAGCCCGGCACCAAGAAACTCAAGTTTATCAAACTCACGCCTAAATTTGAGAACATGATCCCTTACGGGTGTTCCCTTCACCATTTCCTTCGTGAGCTTCTCACGAATGGTGAACAGATTCGCCATGGGGTTCTGATGGTGAAACATCTCTTCAAGGCTATCCATGATTTCAACAGCGGCTTTAATGCCTTCATGAATGTGTTTCAAATCTTCAGATATAAATGTCAAGATGATGTGCTTCATGTGCTCATTGGAGTGCTTCCAATCATCGAATACCGCATTTTCCTCATTACTTGACTTATCATTAGGTTTCTTGGGTACGTCAACATTAAATATCCAATAGTGTTCTTGCGCGGGTAGGACCATTTTCATGTTACGTTTCCATTCATTGTAGTTCTCACTAACAAGTTTGTTATCTTTAAGTATAATAAACAGTGGATTAAAAGGTTGCGACATGATGAACTGAGAATAAAACATACATTCATACCAATATCTAGAAAAATATGAAATTATCACATAATTCGATCACATCAATTATATTGAAACCTTAAAACAATATAATTATGCATCAGCCAACATCTCGAAACAATTTAAATGTGCCACGAGGGATGGTCTATACATTTAAACACATTCAAGCGGATCACAAACTTAAAGTTACAAATCCTTAATTCAAAATTAATAGTTGGCTCCCACTTTGACCACATAAAAACTGACAGGGACTCCGAGGGGAGTAAGTTAATATCAATTTCTTATGCCTAAGTAATAACCATAATTCAATACAGGATTATTATTTTGCTTTGAGCAAGCCACTCGTGGTGAGGGTCAATACCGCCACTAGTAATAATCCACAATCATCCTTTTGGAATTTATTCATGTGAAATCCGTCTTTTTGGCCGATCCGAGGGGAAAATGTATTCCAAAAAGACTTCACAAATAAATAAATTATGGAGGTCAAAATAATCCAATTTTATTTTTCGGAATAAAATAGCGATTAAAGAAACATACTTAGTAATTTTCGAAAGTAAGGTTTTTCTTGGACAATTAAAATCATGAAACACATATTAACAAATAATACATGCACAAAAAAATTAAAACATCCATTAAAACAAAATTAAACAAATTGGAGCACTCGAATCCAATTGTCACAGTTTAATCTTCTTCACGTCTTGATGTGAGTAATCGTCCTTGTTGCTTTCATCATTCGTCTCAACAAGCTCTCACTCGAACAACAACACTTCTTCAAAACTTCGTTTGGGGTTCGGAACGACGTTTGGAATTACACAAAAAAATAAAAATGGAAAAAAATTCATGGCCCGAGATCCGGCGCGCGTCTGCCCACAGAGATGGGCCGCGTGCCTCTCGGCCCACGGCGGCCGAGAACTGGGCGGCAGCACCTCGCGCGCGTGCGCCGTGCTCCGCGTCTCACCGTTCGTCCTTGTTTTTCACCCCATGCATGATCCACCCCCATGCACGCGTCACACCTGCATGCGTCATCCTGGTACGTCGTCTTTAACTCTTTGTTTTCGTCTTTGTATCGATCCGGTTACAATCTATTTACAAAAAAATAAATAAACATAGATCTAGACTAGTCCATTACATTGATCAAATTAAAATAAAAATAACTAATCTACCCGTGGATTTTCTCACTAGAAAAATGAATACGAACGAATCGAATTAAAAACAAATAATTCACACGCATGAATAAAATAAACATTCAAAACCATGACAATTGGATACCTGCAAAAAGATCTAGCAATTCTACTATCCAATTTCAATTTTAATGTTAAACAATTTAAATTCCAATTTAAAGATTAGAGCCCGAAAACCATGGCTCTGATACCAGTTGTTGGGAATTCGGGGTGCCCGGATCTATTCGGGATGAAATTTAAATACGAATTTAAATACAATTATTACTAGCAACAATTAATCCTAATTAATTCAAATAATAATTCCAACAATAATTTTATCATCATGCATATAGAATTAATTCACATGAAAACCTAAAGCGGAATTTACTAGGAGTTCACGTAATTCGTACCTCTTGTAGATATGGCATTTGATAACAACGGGACTATCACGATCGTGCTATCAACCGAAAATCCTTCTCAAGTATGTCCCTTTCGCCTTGCTTGTTCACCGGTGGGAAGTGCTCATAAGCAATTAGAATAAAAAGGAAGAAAGAAAAAATATTGTTGCTAATTTTTTTCAACACTGTGAAACTGTAAACTGGAAATGAAATAATCATCCCCTATATATAGGAGGGGGAATTTTGAAATTTTGGCTTGGAATATGGGAGAGAAATTTTTTTTCTTGGCCTCCAAGAAATCTTGAATATATCTCATATATTCTTTTCTCCATAAGAAAATATTCCACAAAAATCTCACCTTCCAACTATATATGATTTTCGAAAATATGGAGATTGAAATAGCTAGATTTGGATCTTCTTAAATTTATGAGATAATCTTGTATTCCTAGAATACATATCTTCCATAATATCTTTCCAAGAAAATCAACAAAATCTTCTCTCTCCATATATGTCTTTTTCAGAAATTAAGGAAAAAATCAGCAATAATATTTTTCTTTTATTTTAATTACCTTATTATTATCAGGCTACTTAATGGGCTACTTGAGGGGCCTTTAGGAGAATTAAGATTGGACCTCCAATGAGCTTCTGAATTTTAATATTGAGCCTCAATATAATTCAACCCATTAATATTAATTAGTACCACTAGTAAATTAATACTGCACTATCCATCTTAATCCATATTACGATAATATGGGCTCCCGGTTATTCTTTCCCGCGTTTAAGATTATCTAGTCCATTAATTAATTAAGCTTCTGAATAGCTCTAATTTAATTAATATCTTTCACCTTGGAGTAAAGACAACTCAACATTATTATCCGTACCGAAGAAACTAATTCTTCACTTGCAAGATTTGGTACGATAAAACTTCTGAGCCCACTAAGGGGACAAATCACACGAGTCGTACTCGCACACGTTTCTCTGTATTAAATCTTAGCAAATATCGTATGATTAATATTACTGCCCAAAACACAAAGTTCGAAGTCACAATGATTCTCACCCAACATGAATCAAAGCAGTAACCATTAAGCACACATGGTCCTATTTAAGTGACGGAGATTAAGAAATCAATAACCACTGACGTCTAATTCTTCATATTTCAGAACATAAGAATTTATCCTCGATGTATGTCCTCTTCAACACATACTAAATGTGCTAGTGCAATCTCTTAGTCAAGACAGACCAATCTGAGATATACACACCGACCTTTCGTGGCGGATTGTTCAGTTCCACCTGGGTCGTGAATTTGTACGTTTAGTTACAAGGAAACCATTAATGTGATCTTCGGTGATCGGGTATCACCACATTACCTACAATGTAATATGTACTATATATTGAACGATTTGCAATAAATATTCAACATTCAATCATATCTAAAGAAAATGTGATAAAAGATTTATTCTCATAAATAAGTGTTTAATACATAAGTTATACAAAGTAAAAGCATACTTTCACGTATAACTCCAACAGTAAATAGACTAGGACTTAGTCTAGGGGGAACTTGCAGACCAGATGAGTCAGACCAGAGAGACCTCTTCCAAATGAGGTTCAGAGCAGAAGATTATCAAGCCTCCCCAGAATCAGACGAGTCCTGGTAGACCAAATGAGTCTGGTGATTTAAGAAAAGCCTTAGAATCACTTCCTGAATTTAGGCAAGTATTTAAATCACTAGCCTGGTCTGGACAAGACGACTTCCGAGTCATCTGGTACCTGGTCTTATCATTTCAGCAGACCAGAAGAGTTCAACGAAGTCTTTACCGTTGGTGACTTAAAGCATGTTGAAGATCAAGAGTGGAAAGTCAAACAAGAGATTCAATCTATAGGATCTCACCAACCCAATCAATCAATTAGGGAAATTGATTGATTGACTTCCATTTATAGGGATCTGATTAGATTTTCTCTCCAACGGCTAACCCTAATTCACCCCTATAAATAAGAGGTATTGGAAAGAAGAATACACGCGCAAGAAACCTTCAAGCATCCATTGATTTAAGTTTTAACATCCCAGTACTCTTATCAGATTAATACTCTACCTACTCATTTGGGAGTTTTTGGAAAAAACTATACTCAACCTGTTCATCTATCTAGACAAGGTTGAAGTATTGAGATTAGATCAATCTTGATCTAAAGGTGTAAACAAGAAACTGATACTTGTCAATTCCAGTGAGTAAGTGAGAAGGATAGTGAGAAAGATTCCTTGTCAAAGGGAGAGTGGACGTAGGATTTGATATCCGAACCACTATATATCTTGTGTTGTTTACTTTCTGCATTGCATACTTTCATACTCTTGCAATCTCATTCAAAAGAGCATTAAATTTTTTTATCAAAAGTTAGTCAATTTAGCTTCCGTATTTATCACCAAACAAGTCTGCCTGTTTTCAAAAAGTTGAAAAAAAAAGTTTTTTTTGTGAGAAGTCTATTCAACCCCCCTTCTAGCCTTCTTCTCACCTTTTCAAATGTTAACTAGTGGGACCAACAGAGAGTTTCAGCAGAACTAGTCCAAGGCCTGGAAACTTGCTCAACGGTGTGGCGCACGTGAGCATCAGGAATGTCTTGGTGTGGAGGGGTGCTCTTCACACAGCTGAGTCTGCTGAGATGATGGAGAGTAACTCCTCGGCCAGGCTAGTTCTCCGATTTATACCTAAAACAAAGTAAACAAGCAACAAAATTTGTCAGCAAAATTGAAAAGGCAAACAACAAAGATACGAAGGGCAAGCAACTTACTCTTTGACCTTTGACGGATCCCAGCCCAAGTACGAGGTGTCTTGGGAGAAGCTTTTTTTCTTGCCCGCTGCTATGCTGGCGACCGCTCGTTGTTCGTCCACCACTTTGATAGAGGTGGACTTGGAAGGAGTGGATTTGGAGTCCTTCTTGCTCGGCTCCTCACCATGTTTGGAACGCTTCGATAAGCGTTCGTCGCCAGCATCACCACGGCCGTTATCACTCCGTTATATTTTACTTTTCCTTTTTCCTATATCTTTGGGGAGAGAAGAAGGTTTGGAAGTCCCCTAGGAATGAACAGTAGCACCCCTGGGGCGAGGAGCTGGAGCGGCCCTCGACCTCAGCCGAATTAAAGTCGTGGGGGGATCTGTTTTCTTCCTCGAGGGATCCTAAGATTCCATTTGACGTACTCATTCGGCAAGGAGGAAGTACGCTTGAGGAATCGAGGGGACGACAACAGTAACTTTTTGCTCTAAAAAAATAACAAAAACAAACATCAAACAACGCAAAGGTCGGTAAAGATAAAAGCAAGTAGGTGAGCAACGATGTAAAATCAAAAGTTTAAGGTCTACCTTCGGGAATAACCGCTTGAGCCTCAAGATGATGAGGACTAGTGGTCAAGAGAGCAAGTATGCGACAGTGATCTTTCGACAAGTGCAAAAGATCACGATCCTTGATGTTGCAAAGAGAGATGACGGTTAATGTATACAAGAATTCCTCGCTCAAATCGGGATGTCCCCACTTCAAGATTCTTGGACCTGCAAAACAACAAAGGAAATAAAATTTAAATTAGCCCCACTTGTTCTATAATAAGAAAAAGTGGAGCCTACGTCTGATTTTGCCAAAACCCTCTGGCGAATATACGCGTGCCTGCCCACCGACAAATCCCTCAGTTGCTCGCCAGTTTCCACCGATGAAAAAGAACTGGTTTTGCCAACTTTTCACTTTGTTGGGTACCCCTTCAATAAGCTTCACCCCGCTCCTGGCCTTCACGTAATACCACCCTTCTCCATCCTCCTTGCGAGCAGTAATAGTCATGGCGTAATGGATCTTTACGGTGCTAATCTTGTTCTTATAGCCCTCAAGACCAAATATGGTCATGAATGCGAGCAAGTTGCTCCAACCGTTGGGAGTAATTTGGGTGATCACCAGGTTCACATCCTCCAGGAAGCGACCAACTACGGGGTGCAAGGGGAGCGGGAATCCATTGGCAAGAACATCGAGGTTGATCGCCGTACAACCAGGTGGGGGCAATCAGCTGTTTCCCCTTTCTTTGGAGCATACAGAAAGATGTCATAGGGGATCTTGAAGGAGGTGCAGATGCTCGCCAGATCGTCTTCAATTATTAGGCTAGGAATCTTGCTCGCCACGTATTCATTTTCTTGAGCTCCCATGATCACTCGAGAGGGAGGAGTGAAAGTCCTTGAATAGCAAGCAACATACTCCTCCCACTCATTTTCACGAGCAACTCCCTCTGAAATCTGGGACTCTGGTGTAACTTCGGGCATTGGAAAGTTGATTTCCCTCAGGAACTCCCAAGTTACCGTAGAGACAGTTTGTTCGCCTTCAGCCTCGACCACCTCAGGAGCGCTTATCTCCTCAATTTTTGCAGCTACCTCCTCGGAGTCCTCCCCAAGATCGGAAGAGGTATCTCCTTCAGCACGGGGGCGATCAACTGGTTGTTTGACAACATGTTCGCCTAATCAATCAACGATGTATCCCTCCACGGAGCGAACAACTGAGCTTGAATTGGAACCCATGTCTTCATCCAATAATAAAGTTCTAGGGTTTTATTAAAGAGCTTGGTAAACAGAATGGCGTGGAGAAGCAATTGTCTCAACCATAAGCTTTCTTTCGAGGTTTCGGCCGGAGAGTGTAGTGTTTGAAGAAGGAGAAGCCATTTCCAAAGTATGGATGGAAAATAAATATCGAAAAAGGCATGTTTAAAGAAATTAAATGGCGGCACGGCAGAGATGCGGCGGAAATGTGGCAGAAATGCGTCGAAGATGTGGCGGTGAATTTTTTGGAGTAAACAAATACAAAATAAAATTGAAGAAATTGAAAGCAAAAAAGAATAATAAAAAGAGGAAATCAATGATTTACCTTGAATATACAGAATAATCAATGGAGATTCAAGGAAAAACACGAAGATCGTAATGAAAAGGCTTCAAAGAAGTTAGCAATGGCGGAAGTTCGAAAGAGGGAAAAAGAAAAGTGAAGGAGAATTGGGGTATTTATAAGAAGAGAAAGTACGGGAAAATTGAGAATTTTCAAAAAGATACCCATACACTTTTTTGCAATTTAGGCGACAGGCGTGGGTGACGACGTCACCACCGCCCACGTCGCTTTGGTTTCCGGACCTCGGGAACCCAACCGTTGCCGATTCAAATGTGGGCATCGTTGCTCGCCCAAATTTTCCCGCCTGAAAAGTTTAATCTCAATTGTTCACCTCACCACAAGAAAACTTTCAACAACTATAGCTTGACCTCAGTTAGTTGATTTTCATCCTAACATGAGGACAAGCTAGGGGAAAATTATTGATAGGTGAACAACTAAGTAAAGGATTAGCATAAAAGAAAGTAATTAAAATAAATAATGACAAGAGGCGAGCAAATGTGCAAGCAATACATAATCTGTGAAAAGACGAGCAGTTGATCAAAGTGGTAAACGCTCAGGCGAGCAACTGGTCAAAGCTCAAGAAAAGCGGCGCGAGCAGCTAAGGAAGAGAAGGTCTGAGTACCCAATACGAAGACATACAGGCGAGCAATTGAGCATCTCGAAAGAGCGGTAAAGAACTCCACTAATTAGGCATTGTATATTAGAAACAAACAAGTGTCTTAACACTTGTCATTTGTATAAAATACAATAGCTTAGGAGTAAACAAATGTCTTAACACTTGTAAAACATGTAAATTAGAATAGTTAAGAAGTGGACACCCCCTACTTGCTTGGGTGCCTATAAATACTCCCTTGTATGAAGAAAAATATAACTTCCAATATTAAAAAAAATTAGTCACACTCTTACAATTTCATTTCTTGATCTTTACTTATAAAAATTTACTATCCTAGGTCTTGTTTGATGATGTTCACAAGCATAAACAACCACTAATCTATCAATTAGATATAAGATCATCAACATTGTTGTATAAATTTTTTTCTTGAACTTTTGTTTTTGCAGACTAGGGAGTTACAAAAATGGTGGAGCAAATAGAAGAAGACAAACTGGGAAACTTCTTTTTTCATTTATGCAAATAATTTATTGCATCCTACAATTAATTTGTTGCATTATGCAAAAAAAAATGCAATATGCAAATAAATTATTTTGTTATGCAAAAATAGGTCTCCGAATATGCAAAGTTGAATTTTAGGACTGTAAGGGCATTTATTGTTTGATTTTAATATAATTTTAGAATTTTTAGATGTAATTTTAGAACTTTTATATATGCAAAAATGTCTATTGATAATGAAGTGTGCATTTCTTTTTTATTTTGTGTCTAAAAAAATAAAGAAAAAATGGCATGAATGGGAATAAAAACGGGAAAGAAAATGAATGAAAATGGGAAAAAAATGGTCTGCATTAACAAAAGGAATGAAAACTCGACAAAAAGAGAAATGAATTTTGGGGATGTTAAATTAAAAAAAATAGCCTGCCAAAAAAGCTGTGTGAAATTTAAAAAAATAAAATAATAAACAGTCTGCAAAAAGGCTGACACGGCCTGCAAAATAAGAAAGTGGACTGATGATTTTGTGCTTGTGGACCCCACAAAATGTGGTTTCTTGCAATGTAGGGAAATTGGGGCGGTGTCATGCAATTAGGTTAAAAAAATTGGGGCACTTGGCAACTCACCCGAAATTATACCATTAATAACTTAAACTCATATAAATTCAATAATTTGAAATAGAGTGTTGTGAAGTGGTGGAGAGATTCACAAATAGATGATATGATAATTGAATGGTTTAAAATCAAATTATTTAACAACCTGATTGTTTAGTATGTCAGTGTAGTTTCATACAAAAATTCAAATCAATAACCACTACTACATTTTCGTCCGTTAACTATGAATGAAATGGTCAGTTACCTAAGAAGGTGTAATCTATTACCCTTGTTCATAGATAACATATATAAACCAATAAATATCCATTACCTATGAGCATTCCGCTTATCATTTCTCACTCAACAATCTCTTCAAATGAATTACTAATCTTAGGCCTTGTTTGTAAGGGTTGATAAAATAGGTATTAATGTTTTATCCCTCGTTATCTCATGTTTGATACCGTGTTGGAATAATACATTTAACTCGTTATAATTTTTTGACCCGGTATTGCAATACCTTTTTAAAGGTATTACCCATCCCACCCTTCCCATGGTATTGTTTAATGGGGGACTTACAGTAGGGTGTATTTTCTAAGACTAAAATGCATACAGTTATAGTACCTTTTTAGAATTGCAACTAGGTTAACTTTTTTAAAACACACTACCAATAATACCCTTAATTTTACTTTTCATCAATTTTTTATTTGACATCTATTTTTCCATTTTTTCTTCCAACTTTTTAAAATTTATCAAGTTTTATGTTCAATATTTTAATTAAAAATACAGACATTTTTTTAGTTGCATTTCTTTATTTAATAATTATTCTCGCAAATGTATAGTACAAAAGATAATAACATTTTTGAACAATAGTGTAAATTTTAATTTGTGTGAATGAATTATTTGTGATGTAAGATATAATACTATAGTATAGATTTAGAATTTGTAGTACAAGAGTATGGGCATTAGTACAAATGAGTTCTTTGTACTATGGATTAAACATAATACCATAATATACGCTTTGCATCTAAACAATTCTCTTCTCCTCTTCCTATTCTCTTCTTCTCCTCCTCCTCTTCTCCTTTTCTTCTCCTCTTCTTTATCCTCCACTTCTTATTTGCAGAATCCTTTACTTGAAACACAATTTCCCTATCATAAAATAAACATATAATCCTTCAAACTCCAAAATAATTTGCAAAAGAATCCAAATTATCAAATATGAATAGCTAAATAAATTATCTCAAAATTAATCCTTGCTTATAATTTGTAAAAAAATATATGATTAAACTGAGTTTCAAAAGAACCACTATATTTAATCTCAAACATCACTACATCCCAAAAGCATCTAAAATATACCTAGTTGCATTTTCTCTAGAAATAATTTCTTACCCTATTTTGTTTCTTCAAGAACACAACATAAAAAATTTAAGAATCATCTCCCCACCCCCCAACCCTCCCCCAAACATAGCCCCCCCCCGGCAACAAAACCCAATCCCCAAAACTAATCCTCCCCAAACCCATTAGTCCCCCCCACCCCTTCCCCCAAACGCCAGCCCTCCACCTCCTGCAACAAACCCCAATCCACACCTCTTCAATTAAATTCACCCCACCCCTAACTCCAACAATAGTGAAATCAAAATAAGAGTACACACACAAGCTGCAACAAAAAATCAATTAAGGAAAGTTGTGTGAAAGAAAATTCAATTAAGGAATCTCCATCTCCCCAAAAATAAATCCCCCAAAATCCTAGCAACACGCACAAAAAAGTCCTTAAAGAAGAACGAAAGCCCTCTAAAAAAGACTTACACGACATTGTGAGGTGGATCTGGAATAACTGTGACGTCGTGCGGTGGTGGAGTAGGCCGGTCGGCGAATGCGAAACAGCCGAATTTCTTTGAGGCGGTGCTGGATTTGGTCGGATTTTCTAGGAAATGTGAATTTCGAATTTAGAGAGAGAGAGAATGCAGAAGAGAGAGAGGAGAGAATTCTGAAATGGAAGAAAAAAGTGAGGGGACATTAATAAAAGAGAGATTACTGATACTTTTTAAATACCCAATTTACAAAAATTTAACCACAATGCAATTTTGATAAAAAATACTACACCCTATAGCAATTTTCTCTTGTTTAATACCTCATGCTTTTAATCATTTAATTTAGGGGGGGAGGGGGGGGGGGGGGTTAATTTTTAGTGCATTGTGTGAGACATTATTATTGTTTAATACTACGAAATTTTTGAATTACTAATTTACTCTATTTGTATAGTGGTTTTTATCTTTTTACCCTTCGTTGTAGGCGGTTTTTTTAATTTGATTAATATGGTAGTAGTTATCAATATTAATTGTTTGTAATGGTTATGCATTGTGTTATGTTTTTTTTTCTATATTTTTGTGGTTGATTAATTATGTGATCGTGTTTGATGGCTTGTGATTATATATCTCATGAGTTTTATCTCTTTATTCTAATTTATCGTCAACATTTTTTATAGTATCTCTTTGTGGAGGAATTAATACTGCATAAGGCTTACCAAGTGGAGGGCCATTACCAAATCAATTCATATCTTCATATTTGTGTAGGAGATTAACGTGAGAACAACCTTTGATTGAAAAGAAAGATTTACATGAGCAACTAGATTACCACGGAGAAGAGACATTTTTAATTTGTTCTTGTTTGTCTTTTTAGGTATTCATATTTTATGTGTGGACAATTGTGTGTTCATAAGTAGAATTATTATACATAGAGGATTTTTGTTTGTTTAGTAGGTGTTATGAATGACAAGATTGTTCTCAGTGTCAAATTTAAGGAAGAAACCATGTTGGTTATTGTTGGTGGTTTCATGTTATTTATGTGTGTTTAAATATTTATTATGTGCAATTTTTTTTAACAAAATTGCTTTAATTTTTCACTGTTAAATGTTGTAAATGTTGCACATTGTTTTACGAAATGTGTTAACGTTTTAACTTTGAAAAGGACAATTTTCATGCGAACCTTTGTCGAAGTTGAACATGTGAAGTTTTAATTACTATTTATGCACATGTGCAACATATTCAGTATTGAATTATGCACATGATGCATTAAATAAAAATATATATTTGCACATATGTTTGTTTATGTAAATCATGTACTTGCACATAGTTTTATGAAAATTATTTATGTTTTAATTTTGTAAATGACTGCACGCATGTATTTGTTTATGTAAATTATGTACGTGTACATGTGTATTATTCATGTAAATATTGATATTTCTAGGTTTTCTTATAAAAATTATGTGTTAATGAATTTTTGTAATCACATTATTAGATTTTATCGTATAATTCAAATTTGGTAATTCTCATGTGTTGTTGATTTCGTGGCAAGTATTGTAGTCATTTATTGGGTTTTTTTGGATTAATTTAGTAATGGGTATATGAGTCTTTTTAGGTCCATTTTTGTAGTAATTACTAATGCATGATTTTGATCAAAGGAATGAGTAATTTATGCTCTTATTTTGTACCTAAAAATGATCCCCCCTTTAATTTACTAGAATATCTCTACTTTTTACTGTATTAGTGTAAATGAGGGATATATTTGTCATTTATTATGAAATCCTATTAAATAATGCACAATAACAAACACAAAATAACATATAACTTGAATTGTAGCTTATCACTTGTAACAAACATTTGAATAAGTATTCCACATGTTAATTAGTCATCTTTACATTGGCAACAAACGAGCCCTTAATAAATGGTTAATAATGAGATAAAATCCAAATCAGTGGAATCAAACTCACTTCTCAACTACTTTGCTCAACCTTTCATTCATACATCGCCTTTGATCCCCAACCATGGACTCAAACACGTCCAAAAGACCATCCAAGCCCTCAGAATCTTCCCCCACGGCTTTCATTGCGTACACAATGCTCTCGATTGTGGACAAATATCCTGCCCTTGGTTGAGGCCTAACTTCGCTATACAAGCTCAACTTGTCTATATCCAACTTTATATGAGGCAAGAGCCTTAACCATGGGTTCTCGCTGTACATTCGCTTCGCCTTCGCCCATGTTCCATCCAGCACGATCAAATTCTTCACCTCCAAATTTATAGCATCGACATCAATTGATGTTTCACTTGGAAATAAAAGCACTGATCCAACGGGGACCGTAATTTCAAATTCTTCACTTTCTTCATACCCATTCATCTTTTTCACAATGAATCCTTTTCGTATCCGATCAAGAGCTACGTCCGAGGCCAATAGCTGGTCAAAACTCATTTGCTCACATTTGTTTGCTCCCATCTTATAATTATTAGCAAAGGAGGTAATAGCTCCACATTTTGCAATGCTAAAATCGATAACTTGGCGCCCATCAGCACTATTGGAATCAATCCTTTGAATAATCTGTCCATCTAAATCCGTACTATCTACCCTGCTTCCAAAATTCGTTATTTCAAGAAACTTGTGGTTCTTTTCTTTGCTCGGCATTTCATCGAACAGGTGGCGGGTGTCATCGAGCAACCGCAAAATGAACCGGGCTTCAGAATTAACATCTGAAACCGTGAAGACGTCAACGTTTTTAAGGCCAATGGTGGCGATGCGGGTGGAATTAAGAGGATGCTTAGTCTCGAGACTATGCCGAAGAATGGTGACTGCAACAGAGTTATGGAGAATGGGAGCACGGAGTCGTTTGCAGAGGCAAAGTCGGGAGGGTTTGGAGCATGATGGACAAGTGGGTCTCTTTGTAGACACAGTTTGAGATTGAGATAGAGACTGAGTGGCCATTCGAAAAACCAGGGAATGGATTTGATCAAATTTGGGAATTTTGATTCCCAGAGATGATGGATTGAGAAGAGGGAAGTAGAAATGTGAGGGCTCCCGTTGTAACTGAAAGTGAGGGCGCATTGCGTTTCACCTTTTGGATTATAGAAAATTGAGACGCATATAAAGGCATGTCTTTTCATTGTGAAATTCATAATAATAATAATATTAGTTATTTCATAATATATATATATATATATATATATATTACTATTAAATTAATGAGTAGATTTTATATGAAAATAGTTCATGATAATTATATCATTAAATTATTTTAAAATATTTAATATTTTATTAAAAGTATCAATAATCTTGTAGCAAAAGGCGAAGCCCTCGCCCCCAGGGCCCCCACCCCCTGGCCCGACAGGATTGGGTGAAAAAATCAACAAAAATAATAATACAATATCACTGACTCTGTTTTTTTTATACTTTTGATGAGATTTTTAATTTCATGATCAAATAATTAAAATTTTAAAATAATTTTATAGTAAATTTATCATAAACCGTTTTCATATAAAACTTTACCTAAAATCTATTATATGAAAGTGTTAAATGTAATTTAATTTTTTCACTTCAATGTAATTATTTTTTAAAAAATTATTTTATTTTTTTATTTTTTAAAATTACATTTAAGTACGAATTTTTAATCAATTATACGTAGCACCTAAATAGTTGATCATGGTTAGTCAATAAATAGTCAACTAACAAGAGGGTTAATAATGAGAGCAAAATAAAACTTCAATGATGAATTTTAAAAATAGTTTAAAATGTGGTATTAAATCTGAAAAAACAATAAACTTTGGGTATTAATTCTTTACTAATTAGTTATCTTACAAGGACAAGAAAGAAGTACTGCAAAAATGTAGGTTTCAGAATTGAAGGTTGAAATATTTAGACTATCAAACATTGATATGAATGTGTTGATAGAGTTGCACAACAATTCGAAATCGATGGTTCCCGGTTTTAATTTAAGAGAATCAAAATTGAACCGCTAAATAATATTGTGTACGTAGTTTCCATTTCGCTTGGTTCTTGGTTCCAATAATTCCCAGTTCCAAATTGACAGTTTACGATTCTGAACCGTTTTATTTTTTAATACATACAATCTAAAAAAAATCTCAATTCAAATAAAAAATTAAATGGAAATTATATTTTTAAAAAATTAAATGTTATTATATATAACTTTTAATATACATAACAAAATTACAATACAAAAAAGAAATAAATAAGGTTTATAAATTTAATTTACGAAATACAAAGTTTACAAATTAGAAATTCAAAAAATTTACATAAAAATAACTTACAAAAATTATAAATTACAAGTAAAACTTAGTACTTACAAGTAATAACCTACATTTCAATTCAAAAAAATTACAGGAAATGAAAAAGTGGCAATCTTTTTATTAAAATTATCGCAAATACTAAAATTAGTGTATACATACATATATAGTAATACTCCAAACCTAAAAAATGAAGTTTAAGTGGTATTATATTATAATTGTTGTACAAAAATTTGAATCTAAATTCATAACACTCCTGGTGAGATTATCGATACCCCCGGTCAAATATTCAATACTTAAAAAACAATTTCATGATAAACTTATCACGAACCATTTTCATATAAAATTTATTCTTATAATATAGATATAGTGCAAGTAATTTGTTGGAGAGAGAAGAAAATATATAATAATATATAGATAAAATATTATTGATGTGTAAGAACGAGTAAAATGTGTGAATATAATATTATATTTCTTTTCCAAAAAAAAAGGATGACAGCCAAATAAAGGGACGAACCAAAATAACAAAATGGAAAGTAAATAGAGGGACGGACTAATACTTTGTCTTTCAATATCAGACAAAGAAATTCTTGTGTAAATCAGATCACACCTACGGAGCACCAAGCTCAACTAACCAACAAAAAATATATAATTCAAGATCTCTTTAAATGATAAATTGTACTTAGATGTGTGAGAGTTGAATAATTTCACCGTAATTGGTGAGGATTATATTTTCATTAGACAAAGTATAGAGTGAAAATGGTTCATACATGAATTATCTAAGGGTATTAGTTGATTTTTCTAAACAATATTAATTATTTCCACTGAAGAGTATTACTAGTTTATACTAAAGAGTCTTAGTTGTTCAGTCAAAATAAACTAAGACTCTTCAATGAAAACAACTAATACCCTTTAGTGAAGACACCTGATACTCTTTAGTGATAACAACCAATACCCTTCAATAATTCATGTATGAATCAATTTCACTCTGAGTAATTCTAGTGTGCACTTGAGTGCATGGTATGCACTTGGATTTAAAAGAAAAAAATACTTCAAGCATAAATTAACAATACCCCAAAAAGACATTACTAATACTCCAAATAAGACAATGGTAATACCCGAATTGCAAAAAAATACACAGTTCGGTGTGTTTGTGTGTATTTTTGAAAAATCAAAATTAAAATCGAAATTGAACTTACAATCCAAGTGCATGCTAAAATTTGTGTTTCACTCTATATATATTCTTTCCACTATATATAACCAATATTTATAAGATAAATTACATGACAAGTCAATCAGAAAAGATATGCTAAATGTACATAATATTCAAAAAGAATATTTACTAAATCATCTAAGTAAAGAGGTATGGATGGAAATACTAAAATGGCTAAACTTCTCAACTGCGTTTCATGTGGAACCCAATGCAAATTTGGAGACATTTGGATCGCTAGTACCGGGTAGAAGAGTCAAAAGGTATGCAACGAGTATTTGGTTGAGTGTCGTGTGGGTCATATGAAAATGACGAAATGAGGTAATTTTTAGGAAAGGTGTTTTCTCTCTGTCTAAGATAGTTGAGGAGATTAAAGCTAGAGCATGGAGTTGGTTATTTGTAAAAGCATGTATATTGATACTTCTGGTACCAGTTTAGATTTAATTTTGTGGATTGGATAGGTAACCCAAATATGGTCCTTAGTCGTCAAGTGAAATTTGCAAACATGTATATTGATACTTCTGGTACCAGTTTTTCTTAATATAAAAAATATTTTTACTGATTAAAAAAATAAAAAAAAAATTAATACCTCCCTCAATCATTGCATTGGATGAAGACAAACACAAAATTTGAACCGAAAAAAATCAAAGGACGGTCATGTAAGACTCTTAGTAAAGATATTCGTCAACTAGAGATGAGAAGGAAGAAATTGGGTGGATAAGCGCCCAAAATTGGCCAATTCCCGGAATAAATGATAATCTATATCAATATGTTTGGTCCGTTTGTGTGCAATCGGATTTTGACTCCACAAAATGGCATTTTTATTGTCGCACAGTAATATTGGTGGGATCATTTTAACTCCTTATGTCCATTATAAATGGGATCTACATTAGCTGGATGTTAAGAATGTCTTTTTCCATGACATTCTTCACAATCCGGTTTTCATTTCGTTACCCGAATCACGTTTGTCGTTTGAAGAAAAAAAATTATGGTATTCGTCAGACATCCTTGAACTAGTTCCGTCGTTTCAGTTATTTTCTCATGAAACAGGGTTCAAAGAGAATCGTTGTAATTCTTCACTCTTCTTATCTTCATAAGGAAATTCGGTTATCTATCTTTGATGACATTATTACCACATATAATGACACCGCTTTGCTTCACCAGCTTATTACCCTTACTAATAAAAAAAAAAGATGTGCTAGATGTACAGGATATTCAAGAAGAATGTTTTCAAAATTATCTAATTATCATTAATATACAAAATCTTCTAATTATTATTAATAAGATGATGCTGATTATGACCGTCTCACGTGATCCTAATTCTAGTTGAACATTTTTCTGCATTGTTTAAAAGTGAATTTGATGCTCTGATTCAGATTCCTAAGCATCATTTTGTGATCCCTTCAAACTTAATGCTTGGATTCGGTGATCAATTCATGAGCGATATGTACAGAGCATTTTGTCCGGATAATTTGTTACAAGAAATCATTTTTTATTAATTATATAAGTAATCACAATATCAAAGCACACAAATTATCTTTGGTCTACTTCCCACCCACCAATCAAATTTTAAGAGAACAATTAATTATTGTCTATTTATTGGAACTTGCCTCATATTTATGTTAAATCAATATCAATGTTAACTCATCCTTAAGAAACTCACCCAACATCAAAGTTTAAGAAAATAATTTATGAGCCGTAAATTGAGAAAAATAAATAAATAAATGAGAGTAGGTTTTATATGAATATAATTTGTGATAAATTTATTATGAAACTGTTTTAAAGTATCGAATATTTGACCACGATTATCGATAATCTCATCAGAGAATATCATTAATTCAGGTTCAAGAAAATTTACGATAATTACAATATAATATCACTGGGCCAGATTAATGGTACATCCTGATGAAATTATCAATACTCCTGATCAAATACTCGGTAGGTCAAAACAATTTTATTATTAACTTATAATGAACTATTTTCATTAATATTTTGCCAATAAATTATGAGCACCACTATTCAAACCCCAAAATCCTCTAAATCTACCCCACCTACTAAACATACCCCATTAAAATTTAAAAATCAACATATATTACTAAACATACCCCATTTCATTCATATAATATCCTTCCTCCATTAATATTGCCACAATTCCATTAAATCCACATCACTTACTAAAAATTCTCACCATTCCATATTTTCATTAAAATCTTTCTTTTAATTTTTTTATTCTTTCATATTCTTTGGTTTTAATCAAAATTTAAAAAAAAAATATATTAAAAATTAAATATATTTTGAATTTTTTTATAAATAATTAACTAAATCTTCTAAATAAGTATTTATCAAAATAAATACCTTCAAAAATATCAAAAAATAAAATAATTATAAAGACAATTTTAATAATAAATTAAATTGTATAATATATTTGAATAAAAAAATTAAAAGTAAATTTGACAATTATTTTAAATAATTTAGAAAATAAAATAATTTTAAAAAAGTTTAGTTATTTTTTTTTAAATCATTTAAACCTAAATAAAATTTGACAAAAATTAAATAATAAAAAAATAAAATAAAAATTTGGAAAATAAAATAATTACATAAATATAAGAAAAAATATCTAAATCTAAACAAACTAAATTTAAAAAAGAATAAAAAAATAAAAAATATTCAAAAAGGAAAAGGCTAAAGATAAATAAAATCAGAAAAATATTTTATAATCAATTAAAAATATATTTTTATTTAGCTTCGATTGAATTTTTACGATTTTTAAAATAATTTTCTTAATTTAGTTATTTTTTAAGATTTAATTTATCTTTTTAACTATTTTTTAGTTTATTTAAAAAAAAAATTGGATTTGTTTTAGTTAAATTATTTTGAAGATTTAGTTGATTTATTTTCTTTTGTTTTACAAATATTTAAGGATTTCTTAATTCCATTTAATTTGATTATTTAAATATTTAATACATTTTTAAAAATATTTTTTAGGGTTTAAAAAAAATGTAAGGAAAAAAATTGATTAATTAAAAGTTAAAATACTTTTGAAATTAAATGACTTAAAGGACTAAAGTCAAAATCAACATAAATTTAGAGTATAATTCATTCCATATATATACAAGGATAACTTAGTCATTTTATTTATGTCTATTTTTGTCTTTAAAATTATGGGGTTTATTTAGAGGATTTTGGGGGACTCATAAATTATACTCCCTCCATCCACGAGTAAGTTTCCCACTTCTTTTTGTTGAATGGTTTAAGAAAGTGTATTTGTTTATTAATATATGGTGGGCCACATGTTGACTTTTGGGATAAAGTAATGAATAGTGTTGAAAATTAAAGTGAATGAGTGACATTTTTGGTAATATTGTGTGAGTTTGAAGGTTAAAGTTTATATATAATAGAGTGTTGTTATTTCCATTTATGGAATGAGAAACTTACTCGTGGACTGCCCGAAAAGGAAAGTGGGAAGTTTACTCATGGACGGATGGAGTAAATTATATCTAGAGATTTTAGAAATCTGAGACGTGAAAGGTAAATATTCCAAGTAATGTGAGACAAGACTCGAGTTTTATAAACTTTTTAAAACGAACTTATAAATGGTTCAAGAACTTTTTTAAAAAAACACAAACGGGCTCTGACGAAAAGAAACAAATAGCTGCTTGTCACCATGATCTTCCTCATTCTCCCTCTGTTTCTGCTTCCTTTCTTCTTTGTCCTCCTCACGAGACGACGAACATCGTTGAGAAGGCTGCCCCCCGGATCATTAGGTTTGCCATTCATTGGGCAAAGCCTGAGCCTTCTGTGGGCAATGAGATCAAACACTGCTGAAAAATGGATTGCAGACAGAGCTAAGAAATACGGGGCGGTTTCGAAGCTGAGCCTGTTCGGAAAACCAACGGTGTTCATTCATGGCGAAGGCGCAAACAAGTTGGTGTTCACAAGCGATGGGGGCAAACTGAGCAACAGTCAGACAGAGTCAGCGAAGATGATTTTAGGGGAGAGAAACCTGTTGGAACTTGTTGGAGATGATCATAAGCGGATTAGGTACGCGCTCGCTTCGTTCCTGAAGCCGGATAGCTTGAAAAATTACGTCCACAAGATTGAAGAAGAGGTCCGGAGCCACCTTATAATGCACTGGCAGGGGAAATCTCAAGTTACGGTACGATACTATATCCAATTTCACTTTTCTCATAATCTCCACTCCCTTGGCTTATCTAATGTTGAAACCTTTTGTTGTAATTCACTTACCTTGATACCTACTTGGAGTTAAAAACCGATCCTAACTCTGGATTTTTCCTCCCAATAATTTTTACATTTTTCAATTTCGTCCCGTGACTCACCACATAGTCCGATTTCAATTTCATTTTTACCCTCTAAAATGCAAACAACATCGGTTTTTGTCACTTTTTTGCATGTGATGGGGAAAGTTGGGAAAACTATCATGGAAATTCTTTATTTGGTTGAGTTGGATATTCTTTGGTCTTTATTTAAAAAGAATAAAATTGTATGCCATATATTAGCTGAGTCAACATCGTGATCAGTTTTTCCCTTCCACGCTCAAATAATATGACAAAAAAACGATGTTGTTTGTGTTTTTACGGCAAAAATGGAGCTGAAATAGAATTAACAAAATTGAAAATTTTGAAATTCTTTGGAACCTTTTGCAAAAAGATTCAGAGTTATGGGACAAAATCGGTTTTTTATTTTATTGAGTTGCTCGACCTAGCTTGGGGAAAGCTTGAAATCACCTCGAATTTAATTGAGCTCAAGCTACTCCAGTTGTGCTGAGTACGTAATACTATGCTCGTCAGGCTCGCGAGCCTAGTCAAGTTTAATCGAGAATTCGAGATCAATGCTAAATATGCTAATTGTGACAAATACAATCTAATTATAAATAATGTATTTTTTTTTAATTATTGTTGTGTAATTTATTTCCTACTTTCCATCGAGTCGAGTTTTGAGCTTTGAGTTTTTTAATTGAATCTCGTTCGAGCTTGAAGTACTCGGCTTATTCAAGCCACTACTCGAAAGGATATAAAATATTGTCTAGAATTAATGTGCCGAGGCCATGAAGCATAAATTTATAAAATCGTTATGCAAAACATGATGAAATGTAATAATTTAATGTTTAAAAGCCAAGTATTTTATAAATTACAAAGTGAAAGTCTGTGTCAATTGTTCATAATTCTTAACTTAGTACCAAATTCTTTAGAAATTCAAGTTGAGTTCAGCACTAGATCATCAGTCTTCCCGTTCTTGGATTGTTAGGTATTCATTGACTACAAATGTTTTTCTCTCTGGTTTTGTTCAGGTTTTACCACTTATGAAGACGCTCACATTCAACATAATTTGCTCCCTTCTCTTCGGAATCGAAAGAGGAGCACGAAGAGACACGTTTGTCGTGTATTTCCAGCAGATGATCGAGGGGATGTGGTCGATCCCCATTGATTTCCCGTTCACACGCTTCAACCGCAGCCTCAAGGCCAGTGCCAAGGTCCAGACAATGCTGAAAGAGCTCATACGTGAGAAAAGGATGCAACTTGAAAATGGTGCATCGTCTCACCAAGACCTCATTACTTGCTTGCTCGGGGAACAAAACCAAGAACTTGTCTCTGACGATGAGATAATACATAATGTTATGCTTATCATGGTTGCAGGACACGATACGTCGTCTGTCCTCATTACATTTCTCGTTCGAGTTCTGGCAAATCACCCTACTGTATACGCGGCTGTTCTGAAAGGTATAACAATTTCACTGCCTCTTTCTTGGATCTCTTCTCCGGATGAACGTACAATTTTCGTTACAGAACAAGAAGAGATCAAGAAAAGCACCCCTTCTGGGAATACTTTAACATGGGAAGATCTTGGGAAGATGAAGTATACGTGGAGAGTGGCAATGGAGACTCTTCGAGTAGTTCCTCCGATATTCGGAGGCTTCCGGAAGACATTGGAGGACATCGAGTATCAAGGGTACTTGATACCAAAAGGATGGCAAGTAAGATAAGCTTCTCATACGCTTGTGTTTGTTAATACTTAAGGGGCACTGAGTTTGAATTTTTCAAAGAAAATGGTAATTAATGAGAATCATATGATCTAATCATCTTATATTCATTCTCATTGAAGAATTGTGAACCCCTTATTCATCTTCTTGATTACCTCAATGAATCTTGAAAGTGTTTGCAGGTATTTTGGGTTACGGCGATGACTCACATGGACGACAACATATTTGCAGAACCGTTAAATTTTGATCCATCTCGGTTTGAAAATCCAGCATCGATTCCGCCTTACGCTTACGTTCCGTTTGGAGGGGGGCCGCGTATTTGTCCAGGATACGAATTTGCAAAGATTGAGACTTTGGTCACAATTCATTATCTGATTACACATTTTACATGGAAACTCTGCTGCAACGACAACTGCTTTAGAAGGGATCCCATGCCTGTGCCCACTCAAGGACTTCCTATTCAAATTGTGCCCAACCGCAACAAACTACTTTAAGCTAGAATAAATGCAAAATAATATGTATTCATTCCACAACTTGTCCTGTATTGGTGTCCGAATACAATTTCAATCATGTTTCTTCTATTTTATAAAATTTGGTCAATTTTGCTGGGAGCCTCAAAAAATTTATCTGAAGATTGCCCTAGTTTTTAATTTTGGTCCATCAAAAAATTCTAGTTTCGATTGTACCTCCGTGAATCACGATTTCAAAATCGCAAATTATGTTCATTCCCTTCCTCTCCTTGTGCCCGACATTTTAAGGTCATTCCGTATACCACAACATATTTACAGTCTTTTCCAGCAACGGAGGACCTGAAATCTCCAAATTAATTTGGGGAAATTTGGATTTTCCCAAAGGACCAACATTGATAAATTATAAAGAAAATAATGCAAGATTATCATGATGAAAGAATCAGGAAATGAAAAAGATATAACATTCTTGCAGCTTCAACAGCTGCAACTCTTGAGTTAATGCAATGTAACAACATATATTTATTCATCTTAAATGCAGCTCTTATTTTTATCAGAAAATAATGACATCAGCTGAAGGCTTCAAACAATGAAAACTCGTGTAAGACGGTTCACAAACTAGCACAAATTAACACTCATCTTTTTCAAAATGTTAATACGCCAATGTTCAACTTATATTCCGTCTCACTGTAATACGGTCTCACGCAAGACCTACTCTTTTAAATTTGGGATCTGATTTCATATTTTTGACTGCAAATTTGTACAATGATCTGCAGCTAATGAATTCACCTTCACTTGTTTCGGCAGAAAACTAACATTAGGTGTGCCAAATAGTTTGAATAGTGTATGCTAACTAACTAAGATGTACAAGATTCATATACACAGTAGAAAAACTAGCTAGTATATCAGATAGGGGGAATGATAACCTGATGAATCTATATATACAACGTAACGTTTCTCAGCAGTACTTGGGTCTGTAATATTTAGGTGGCAAGGATGGGCATCTCTCGTTCATGTGGGGATACGGATCCATGCTGTTGTATCCAGGTAACTCCATCCGGTATTTCCCCCGAATTTGGCAAAAGGGGAGTTTTACCGTGTCCCCTTCGTTGCACCACTTAGGTAAACGGCTTGAATTGTTTTCAAAGAACTTCATGGAGTAGGCATCTTTTATCTGAAAATATCGAGACAAATAAGAGAAGTCAATCCATGAAATGGATGAGATATATGAATTCCTATACAGAACTCGATGCTTGGTTTTTGTTAATAGTACTTCGTCTTGAGGTTGGCTTCATACAAACCAGACATCAAGTTCCATACCAAAAATATGAAGTTTTCTGGTATTTTTCCCATCTTACAGTATGAAACAGAGAGAAGCACATGGGAGGAATGAGAAATTAAGGGTCGCTTGGTTCAAATTCTTCAATGGGGATAATAATGGGAATTATCGAATGGTGAGTTACAATGAGAACGATGGTTATATTGTTAGCAGCCGTTTAGTTTGAAGGACCGGATTGATTAGATGGGATTGAATTAGATGGGATTGAATTGGATGGGATTGGATTGGATTAAATAGGATTATTTGAGGAGAAATGTGTATTTGGATTGTAGGATTTTTTTTTTTTAATTGAATGCTTATGTGGGTTTAAAGTGCAATATACCATTTTTACCCCCAACTAATTCAGCCTACCAAATATTTCTTTTCTTTCACAAATATTGTGAGGACAAAATAGTAATTGGAAAGTATGGGACTATGGAATCCCACCATCCCTAAGGGATTATTTAGTCCCTCATTTGATGGATTAAGTAGGTTTATGACTCGGGCCCTTATTTTATCTTGAGCCTTAAACCTTCAATTCAAACACAATATTACATGGGATTGAGTGGGACTAAAACTTTAGTCCCACCGGATTGATTAAATGATATTCGATTAGATGGGATTGGATTGTAGGGATTGGATTAAATAGGATTATTTGAGGAGGAGTGTGTGTTTGGATTGTAGGATGGTTTTTTTTAATATATTAATATTAAAATCAGTTTTGTGTTTGGATTGAATGATTAAGTTGGTTTAAAGTGCAATATACCATTTTTACCCCCAACTAATTCCAAACAATTATGTATTGTGAGGATAAAGTAGTCATTTAGTAATATGAGATTGTGCAGTCTCACCATCCCTAAGGAATTATTTAGTCACTCATTTGATGGATTATGTAGGTTTATGGACCCGGACCCTCATTTAGTCCTAGGCTCTAAACTTGTAATCCAAAAACAATATTACATGGGATTGGGTGTGACTAAAACGTTAATCCCACCCAATCCAGCGAACCAAACGACCCTTAGGGTTTGTTTGGTTTGCTAGACATGATAGATAGAATTGGATAGGATTTAATGGGATTGTATTGTTCACAATTTCAATTGTTAAATTAAATGGTATGTTTGGATTGATGGATTGAATTTTTTTGTTTGCTAGATTATTTATGCTTTATTTGTTTTGATTGATGAATTGAATTTTTTTGTTTGCTAGATTATTTAGGATTGTAGGATAAAATCTTGTTTTAGTGTCAAATGAATAAAAAAGCCCTTTATTGGGTGATGGAGCTGAGGCTTGGACGATAAATTTTTTAAGGAAAAAACTTGTATGAGACCGTCTCATGACATGAGACCACACAAATCAACACCTACACCTTCCAAAGTGTTAATGAGCTCATGCCCTAATTACACTCATTCTCATTGTCTCATGTCATGAGACGGTCTCATGCAAGACCTACTCATTTTTTAATGATGGGAGGACAATTATGTCAATATATCGAAAGTGATCCGATGATAAATTGCAGGAAAGTAATCTTCCCCCTTCCACTTGACAAAAAATCATGCATACAGGGGACAATTTCAAAAGTAGTCTCGGGCTCGATTACTTTCTTGGGCCACAGTCCAGCAAACAAAACAACCTACTAAACCCGATAAAACAATCTAACCTGGTTAATCCAGCAAACCAAACAAAGCCTTAGTGTATTGCTCTAATCTTGGAATAGGTTGAAACAAAAAAGATTACTGGTTCAGGAATAGTGAAATAATTGAAGAGATGATTATATGGAGAAGGTAGTTAATCAAAATGGGTAATGACTAGCTTATTTTGAATCTTATTTTGGCCATTCTATAATTCTCATCAACCACCACAATTATCCTATATTCATTTTAATTAACATTCTCATTGGAGAATTATAAACCAAGCATCCCTTAAATGATTATTAGAAATATGCAGTATGCAGAGTACTCACTGTGAACTCCGTGACTTGAATCGAGCTAGCAATTTCGCCAAACAGTCCTGCTGCCTTGTATAGTTCAAATACAAAAGCAACACAAGAAGCTGACTTCCCGTCAGCATATACCCAATCATCTTGCTCAGGAATTGCCAACAATTCACCAAAAGATGATCCCCGCTTCTCAACTTCAACAATAATTTCCGAAAGGCTCAAGTTCTGTAGGGACGAAAGCATATTATGTTGAGTATATCATATGTGTTAACATTACAATTCATATACTGAAACATTAACTAGGAGTGGGCCAACTCTCTCTTTAAAATAATTAGTACAATTTCATACACTCAAACATTTACTAGGAGTGAGCCAACTCTCACTTTAAAATAATTTCCCTACAGATGGTAAATAGTAACACCTTAAACTTGAAAGGCGGGTCACCTGAAGTGACATCTGGTTTGTAATATTAATTGATGTATCGACATCCCCAGACGCAGAGAAGGGGCCATAAAGGTTTAAACTAAGGGCCCGCTTGGTTGGGGGTGATGATAAGGTAATAGGAATTAAAGTGATTGAGGAGTCATTCAAGTAGAGGGTAATGAATGAGGAGTCATTTGATAGGTAAATTATAACTCATTTTCAATCTTATTACAATGTATTGATAATACCAAGCACTACTAATGGAATCATTCCCATTACCCTATAATCATCACCGGATCACCCCCAACCAAGCAGGCCCTAAGATAATTCTCAGAATATTCTAACATAGAATTTGTCTATGTTGCAGATGCTCAATTCTATACTGACAAAAATACATGATTAAAGACATGAACACTTCTTCACGTAGAGTCTTGCACTACTTATGCGCTTCAAAACTTAAGTGTTAAATTCGGTGAGATGGATATTAACAACCTGAGTTCCAAGACGCATGTTCAACGCTTCATTCCACAAATTGCCCGCATATGCAGGTGCCAGCTGAGTCCAAACAGTCATAACAGAAGCAACCTGTAAACAATAACAAGTTAAAGGGGAGGATATAGCAAAGCAATAAACTCTTGGATATGAATCTTCTAGATTTCTTTTTGTAAATTTCAGAGAGATAGACACGTGATAAAATAATACGTGAAAATACAAAAGAGTGGGACCCACGCCATAAATTCTTAGAGAAATATGGGATGTGTGCTTAAACGATCAAAAGCAGCAGCAGATGTCATTAAGAGTTGTTGTATACTTCTCTCTCTTAACTTTAATCTCATCAATGCAAAATATTAGTCTATTATGATCCCAAGTCTGACTGTTAATAACATCCGGTATTGAACTATAACAGTCATGAATATTCAGGCAGTCATTCATGAACTCTCAGTTCCCCCTCACCCTTATACTTGCTCTAAATAATCAAAAAATGCATGAACATCAATATAATGGATCACCCAAACAAAAATAAAGAAACCCAACTAATAGTTTCTGCAGCCAATATTTGTCTGAACTCATTATGATCTTCTATTATCCTAACTAAATTTTCCAAGCTTCTTATTTGCCTCTTTTAGGCATACAAAGTGTGATACGCACATGTACCAGCACCGCGGAAAGAAACAGCAGGGCCCAAGTCCAGATGTTTAGTTAATTGTATTTTATTAATTATGTGTAATAGAGTGGGTTTTATTTATGTATTGGGCCTGTATTAATATAAGTAGGTATTTTCTACTCTAGGAAGTTATCAGAAATATTATCCAGGATTGGTTTCGGCCGATATTGGCTTGGACGGGAGTTCCCGGTGTTTATCATGTTCTATTGCATATTTGTGAGATCAATTTTTCTCAATATCTCCCTAAACAAATATCAGTTGTTCATCATAGTATTGATCACCCCAATGACTGAATGAAGTAGACACTCCCATAGATTCCACCAATAAGATCACCAACCTCAGAAAATGACACAAAACCAGCTTATAAGAGCTTTCATGAAAATATTATGTTTTCTACAAGAATATAAAAGAATAATACCAATTGAGCAAATAAGCTAATATAATAACAAAGATAAGATAGACTCTTAAGGGAGGCAATAAAAGATCTGAGCTGATATCAACATAAAAAAAAAAAAAAAAAACTGAGAAAGTACAAAAATTACCAGATGAGCATCCAGAGGTGATGGATAATTTCCACTAATTGTGTCTATCCAGCTAAATATCAAGTTATGATAACCATATGGCTTTCCTGCCATGCTCTTAGCATATTCCCAGGCAGCAGACTCATTGAATTTGGCCCGGAGATCAGGATGTAAAGGAAGATATGCTATTTGCGGATTGGCATCATCTTTTGTTAGCTCAAATTCCCACCACTCGTCCCATGGTAAGATAGCAATTACATCTTCTCCCTATATAACCAAAATTTAGAAAGGTATACTGGTTAATAATTTAAAATTATTTTGATTGAAAAGAAATTCTGAAACACCAAATTAAAAATAATAGACTATACAATTTTCAATATTTTAGGTTGCAGATTCAACACACACATGTTAGATGTGTTATTTGCACTTACTGGAACTAAGAGCATACTCATACATAGTATTTTCCCTGTAGATTCAACATACACACATGTTTGATTTAGATTATGTGCATTAAATGGTGTATATTCGGGTTTCTAGATATAGTTAACCAAGTTTTAACTTTAGAGACATTCCCCAACGAGTCAACAAGAAATAAGCTGACCATCATTAGTTTGTTTTACCAATGACACATGCACTTCAGTTTCCTTTCTTTTTCTTATTTTGAGCTGCAATGGCATGTCTCTAACTTCCTCCATTTCATCTCTTGAGGTGTTTTAGGTTACTCATAATCCATATCAAAAAATATTTCATTAATGAGACAGAAACTAAAATTTATTCTCAGACTTTGGCAACAAGTAGATTAGAATTTAGATGACTTACAGAAAGTTTACGAAGGGTCTATGTTAGAACCAAAAAAGTTCAACGTAAGAATTAGGCAAAACTGTAAATGTACACACGCAGTAAATGCAAGCCAAGTTGTGGGATGAGTCACACCATTACCTCTTCATTTTCATTCCCAGATTCTGCAACCCATAAGCCCCCTCCGGAGTCCCTCAAGAAGACAGCAGTGTGACCAGCATAAGATCCAGTCACCCACTTCTCTAAGGTCTCGAAACCACCCCATCTTCCTCGAATTTTGGATAATGCAAGGAAATCTCCAGAGTGGATATCCTCGACAGTAATGTTAGTGACCCATGGTTCGGGTCTTTCTTCAAAGGAAGCCCCCATGTGCTTTTTAAGAAATGCAAGATTAGAGCTCTCACCCCATCCAGTATTTGTGAATAAAGGCAACACCTCCCATAAAGCCTGAAGGGTTCCTATCATCCCCGCTTGCATCAGAAATATCGAAACTCCCCTATTCTTGACCTAATTTCCAAGGAAAACAATCATATTAAACCTGAAAATATAACTCCAGGGTATAAACCTGATCCTCATAAAAGTAAATAACACTCACATATAAAAATTCCTCTTCTGATTCCCACTCCTTGAAATCAAGTGTATGCTCTCGAGATAGAAGGTAATAGTCCCAAGTTACACGATATGGAGTTGCAAAGACATAAAGATCCATGCATGTCCAACTATGTGCTTTGCTAACCTGGGTATAGAAATTACATATCCATCATAAAAAATAAAAAAAAAATCAATAAGACAAGTAAAATGCAATCTAAAAGGCAATGATATCCCAACTTTCCAGATTTACCATAGAAATGATTCGGATAAGGCAAAACTTGCTTGAGACCATCTCATGATATGAAACAACACAAATTAACACTCACCCTTATCAAAGTGTTAATGCATCGCCAACTCATGACATGAGATAACACAAATTAACACTCACCCCTATCAAGTGTTAATGTGTTCACAGGACCTACTCTTCAGATAATTACTCAACAGGGCCCAATTTGGTAAAAAAACCCTCACTACAATGATTGGTTTCGGCCAAGAAAACAAGAATCATAATCAAAATAAGTCACTCAGTAAAATCGTTGCATACAAAGAAAGTAAAATTAAAACTGTTCACTCAATTAATCGATCAAATGTTAAACAATCCCAGGAAATAACAGCCCTAAAACAGATCAATATAGAAATAAATATCGAATTACCCAAACCTCCCATCTAGAATAATTGAAAGAAGAAAGAAGCTGGAAACAATTCGAAAACCTTGATATGGAGAGTACCACCCCCAAATTGAGAGCCGCTGTTGTTGTGAAACACCAACCAAGCAGTATTATTATAAAAACAAGCTCCTTTCCAGTGTAGATTATTTGTGGCAGCCGCAGCGCCCACAAAAGACGGCAGAAGGTCAGCAGCGTTGTTGAGCTTGTTCAGAATGGGCCAAGAAACTTGTACCGGTAGCAGCGGCAATATGTCTCCTGGACGAAAGGGTGCTTTAATGGCTTGTACCTTGGGGGAGTAGAGAGTAGAAATGATGAATAATAGTAGTAATAGCAGGTGGGTTCTGATGAGCTTGCACAGAAGCGTCATGGCGCAAGAAATGGAGATGATTGAGAGATGGTGAAGGAAAATGAAGATTTGACTCCTTGTAATCAGATTTTTAGCAAATTGATAAAGTATATGCTTTTTATTCTTATTTCTAATACCAAGATATCATTAGAGAGATGGAATAAAGATTTGACTGTACTCATATTTCAGCACTTATTTTTTTTTTTTTTTTTTTGGAACTAAGCTAAATACACGTGCCTTTGCACGTTATTCTATAATTTGTTTTACAAGATATAAAAAGTGACTATTTAATGGATGAGATGTAGATTCACGTGAATTTTTTTTATCAAACATCACTGTTATGTATATTCATTATTATTATTATGGATATTAACTATATTGTTTATAAAAATTTTAATTTTTAAATTAATTATAGTACATATACACAATAACAAGTAATATAAATAACAATGAAAGTGTACATAACAGCAATAATTAAAGAAATCGAGTTTATATGAATTCGAGCTCGCATAAGTTTTTATCTTAATGTGTGGGATCTTTTTCTTGAGCACTTCGAATAATTCCTATCAATATAAGGGGTGAACATTATTCTTTATTTTTCTATTACACCTTAAATATGTGTGAATGCATATGGTTTGCATTCCGAAAAAACATGAGAACTTTTGACAGAGTTAAGACGAGGGGAGTAACGAAAGTACGAAGTTATATAAATAAATCCTCAAAGGAGGCTCCCAAAAAGAGGTCACAGGGATAAATCTATGTCACAGAGAATAGTCTATGCCTACAATCGATGATTGCAACAGTATTCTTGATCCAATGATAAATCTGAATTCTGGAAAAACTAATTTAAATAGGCTAAAAAAATCTAACCTAATAGGCCCTAAGACTATTTATTTATTGAGACACCCTCTTGTGAAATATTTCACATGTAAAATATACTTAAAATAGGTAAATATTAAAAAATTCATGGGCCGGGTCGCTCCAGGTCAAAATTCGCGGATCTTGGCCGGGTCGGATATGGTGAATTTTTTCCAAAATCTCGCGCATATCAAGTTTCAAGAATTTCACTCTCAGTTTGTGTTTGATGCAGGTTTAAAGTTATTTGGGTTTAAGATTGGGGGATTCCGACTAGGGGAGACGACGACCATTTTCGTAAAACCCTTAGCGGTTCTAGTGGAAATTTGAAAAGCTAAGAAAGAAATATGTAAGGAAAGATAACAAATGGAAATAGTTTACTACCTTGAAGATTGACGGTGGCAGAAATGCAAGTCATTGGAAAAAGTTGTACAGTAGCCAGAGATTTTCAAAATCATAAATGGAAAAAAATGAAAAAAATTTCTTAACTCCCCCTTTTATACTCAAGGGAAAAAAGGGGGTAAAAATCCATAATTTTGAGAAAAGATGGGGGCCAAAAAGCGAAGAAATGGGGTAAATCCCGTGAATAACCTAAATTTCAGGACCATTTTGTAAATACAAGAGTCGCGTGACCTCAAGAAGACGCGGGCATGAGCGGCGCATAATCATTTCGTCCACGTCACACGTCTCGAAGGGCACACCTCAAAATACGAAGCGTCACACTCGGAGTAGCTCGCCAAAGACAAGATGTTTGTCCAAATATGTTGACAGGTTATAGTCTGACCCCAGTTGCTCGGCAACATGGAGATGGGCCAGAGGATAATTTTTTATAGGCGAACATCAATCTGTAATGGGCGAACAACATTAAGACAAATCACTAGGATTACTTTTTGTAAACTAAGATCAAAGCAAGCATGTCGAAAAAGTATGACACGGGTGATAAAATCAGCAAGGAATTTATCAAAATCAAAGTCAAGAACTTATTGGCAAACAATTTTTATGCGAACAACTCCTCCACAGTTGCCCAGAATGAAGCCAAGAACAAAGTAAGTAGGGCGAACAAGATGATGATGATCTTCAAGAACGGCGAGCAGCTTGTATCAAAGAATCAAGATGAGATAGAACGAACAACTCCAAGGACGAGGTCAAATCAACTAAGAAAAATTTGCAACTAAGTAAAGACTTAGATAAGGTCAAATTTGTCAAACAAGACAGATGTCAAGCCTGCAAGCTAAGAAGTCAAAAGGGTTGTCCACCACCTACGTGGTGAATTATATAAATACCTTGAATTCTAGTTAATAACATAAGTTAAAATACACGAAAATACCTAGAAAATACTTTACACACACTTGTACACCAAAATGTACACATATACAAAATAAATACGCAATTAATACACGTATTTACCCATTCTTACCTTTGATATAATGTATTTACCATTTACGGTGGTAATCAATCACACGTTATTGTTTGATGATCCTCTAAAATAATTAAAAATAGTCACTAATCATCACGATTAGAACCGATAATCAACAATGTCATCTGATACATCCAAGTCATTTAACAATTAGGTTGCTACCCATCATAAAAATGATGGATTGGATTCGACAAAATATTGTTCGTTGGTTTGTTGAAATGAGAGAAGCATCACAGAATTGGATTAGTCCACTTGTCCCTAAAAAGCAAGTTGATTGGGACGTAATGTACGACACGAGTTTGTAATGAATTGTATGTTTGTTCCCCGGGTGGCCAATTCAAAGTCCTATCCGATCTTTCATGCATAAAGGATCTAAGGGATAGGTCATGCTTTTGTCATCGGTGGAAGGTGGCGGGTTTCCATACTCTCACGTAGTAGCAGTATTATGTTTAGTTTACACATATGTGGAGGAATGTTTCCACAATATCAATTATATTCAAAACTACTGGTTAAATATTAAACCCATACACCTAAGACAATGCGATTAGAATGTAAATCTTACGGTGATCAAACTAAGATTATTCCTCCTTTGTTTAAGCACCAGTAAGGTTGACCAAAGAAACTAAGGAACCAGTCAATTGGCGAGTATTCAAATAAAAAACAACCATTTTGTGGACATTATGGCAGAAGGGGTAAGCACGATACGACATGTAGAAAATTTCATGGAGACATGTGATGATTATAACACTTCAGGTATCATTACATGGCCTTTCTACTCCCCCCGTCCACCAAAAGCGTGCTCATTTGTTTAGGCACAAGTTTTAAGAAAAGATAGATAAAGTATATATGAATAAAATAATTATTTGTGAGTGTAATATTAAAGTGAATGTTGACAAAAAAAGAGTACACTTTTGGTGGACAGACAAATAAAGAAAGTGAACACTTTTTTTTATGGACGGAGGAAGCATTATTTTTTTAGGAGTAAAATGTGTGATTGCCATATTTTTAATTTGTTGTCGCGTTATCTCGTTTTTTCCAGGGCTGGGATGTTGATTATTAATGTTATTGCATGCACAATCTTAGTTGCAAACGTTCCATTAATCTTTTGATAAAGTTTTAGCTTAACTTGCCAAAAGGTCAGTCCAGTGAAACTTGATTCTTGACACTTGTTGATGACCATTAATCAAGAATATGAAATATGTGTCTTAACCATGAAGCTCATCAAACAAAAAACATGGTTTGTGTGAAGTTACCACTAATGGCATAAGAAAAACTATAATTTGGTATATAGAAAGTAACAATATGAAGATATAGATTTAGAGAAACATAAGAAGAAATTAGTGTAATAAGAAGGCAATCAACCTTTTTTATTGATGAAAATTTAGTTATTTATAGAGTTACAAGCAAGTAGAAGGTGTCAAACCCCTAATCATCTTTTTTAAGGTTATGACAATCCTATAAAATAATGCATAATGACAAGGATAAACACTATTAATCCTATTACAGGGTTGCTCGTCTTTGGGCTTTGATGGTGGGAATCCTGAGTTCCTCTCATTCCTTTGTAGCTTGACCTTCAACCCTTAATTGGATAAACCTTGATTGGGTGAACAACTTGCAATTAACTCACACGGGGGAGCCCTGGGCCCCTGTCCTCCCAGATGGGAAAAAACTGAACCTTCCCGATTGCGAGGCGCCATCCAAGAATCCATCTCCTCGTTCAATCGCCTTTTGAGGTTTTGCAGCCGAGAATTATTGCAGGAGGCTGCTCGACGCGGTTGGGTCCTCCCCCCTCTTCTTTCGCTCTCCACACGGGTCTTGACTTAGCCGTAAAATACTAGCTTCTACCAGTAGTTACCCCACAAGAGTATATGATCAATGTAATATAGGAAATTATATCGACCAAGTAATATCGAACCCATAGGAGGATTTGTATGCGAGTAATTCCCTAGAAATCTACGCGTCGTAGCTAATTAAAATGCGGTTTTTTGGGAAAACAATAATATTTTAAATCTAATTCTATAATATTACTATCTAACAAGCAAAGAACAAACTATACTAATGGTGCTTTGGATATGACTCCCTACGTATACTAACAGAGTTGGTACGACAACTAAGATATTCGTGGTGTTCCAAGTTAAAATCCTAAGTGTACTATAAACTAGGCAATCAACTTCCCTAATCTAGCACTGAGAATTGTAAAAGTGAAAGCTTGGATAATTACTCCAATACTCGACTCTTACAACGGAACTTCACTCCCCACTAATCAAATTATATGACTTGTGTTTAATTACTGAGGCTCTAATTTAACTCGGACAATTCAGCCGTCTTCCCTAGATAAACCAGTTAATTATAAACCCCTTCAAGAACCCTATCCTTAAGCCTGTTCGTTGAGAAAGAGTGATTCGGTCGTCCTCTACTTAACAATTTTCGTACTTAATTCTATGATTATCCTAGGGTTTATTAGAAAAATTCAATAATTAAGAGAACTATAACTCATCACACCACGAATTATCCTAATCGCCTACCAAGATCCTAATTTCTATGAGTTCATCCTATCCTAAGCATACACGGATTTAGCCAAACATATTGATGATGAAGACACAAGCAACAACTATAATAATCAAAGACATAATCGAATAAAATCAAGAAATCCAAGAACATAAATCTAACTATGAATTCAATTGCAATCAAAATCTGGAAATCAATCTCTAAATATGTCTCAAAATTTGGAAATATAGTCTCAATCCCTAAAAGTACAAAAAATAAAAGATAAAAACTAAACCGTTCAAAGTAATAATCGTTTCGCGAATCACGTGTGTTGTAAATCTCGTTTCTCCTCTAAAAACCTTTGCAAAGCTTCAAAATCATGTTTCCAGCTGCTTCCCCTTCGAAAATCGAGCCTAGATCTGTCAAAATAGGGTTTTGGAACGTATTTATACATTTTCTATAATTGACCTACAGATCCGCTTGACCAGGTATCGTGGTCGAGCTCCAGGCGGAGGTTCCTGGTAGAAGCCTAGTCGGAGGTTGCAGTGGCCTCCTGTTCTTCCCCAAGTACTAAGTGTCCAGGCCGCAGGCCGCCTATGGTGGCTGCTTGTCATCTTCTCTAGAGAGGGTTTCCCTCCTCCGAAATTCTCCAAAGCATTCTTCTTGCTGGCCGCTGGCCCATGTCAATGAATCATGAGGCTACTACCTGTTGGTCCATTATCTTTTACCCGCTTTCACCTCACCATTTGTTGCTTTCCTCGCATGGTCGCTACTCGTCTGGCCAAATGGGTGGTCGTCACGATCTGGCACAACACCTTTACTTTTTTACAATTCTCCATTATTTTACATAAAAATCAGCATGTGGCCACTAATTTGTGATTATTGCAAACATGAAAATTAGATATTTTTATTATATTGGTGAGTTTATTAATTAAATTTAAAAAAAATTAATTATGAGAAATTAGATATTTAATCGACTTAATTATATTGTCTCGAAAATGCAATAATTATATTATTTATTTAACCTTATGTTATTAATAGATATTAAAGTTTTAAATTAATTATCTAAATTTTGAGGATGGATGTTTTTCTTTCTCCTAATTTTTCTTCCATTCTATCCCTCAGCTTTATGTTTATGTCCATTAATACCCCTCTACAAAACGCAAACAAATTGTTGAACACAAATTGTACACGATTGCAATAGCCCCACGCAAACCACCTAACAACCACATTTCTCAACTCACACTTGGACGACTTCCTTTTCCAATTATATAACCACCAATTCTTCTTTATCATAACTAAAAAAAACACCCATCAATTTCTTCTCCTTAGCCCACTCCAAACAAGTCAAATACAATATTAAATGAAATCAAGGCAAAGGCTCTTTTAGTTTAGTTTGCGCCAACCACTCTACCAATGGCTATCCTATCTCAACCTTCCCATACTCTCAACCAATCTCGAATATTCTTCAATCAAATTATACTCCCTCCCCGCCGCGTCGTCCATTGCTCCGCCACCAGGCCGCGCCGCCCCGTCTCCGCCCCACTGACCCTCCCAAATCCGGCAACATCTGGCCCACCCATTCTCAACGACCCAACTCTCAAATCAACTTGGGCCCACCGTGCATGGCTCGCCGGCGGCTGCACCACCGTCCTCATTTCCCTAGCTAAATCCGTCTCGGCGGCAGCCGAGTCCCACATTTGGCTCGAGCCGATCGTAGCCGCCTTCATCGGCTACGTCATGGCCGACCTCGGCTCGGGCGTCTACCACTGGGGCATTGACAACTACGGCGGCGCCGACACCCCGATCGTGGGCGCCCAAATCGACGCTTTCCAGGGCCACCACCGCTGGCCGTGGGTCATCACGCGCCGCCAGTTCGCTAACAACTTGCATGCCCTGGCGCGTGCCGTCACGTTCGCGGTTCTCCCGATTAATCTCGCATGCGACGACCCGACTGTGCTCGGGTTTGTGGCGGTGTGCTCGGGCTGCATTATGTTCAGCCAGCAGTTCCACGCGTGGGCCCACAAGACGAAGAGCAGGCTGCCGCCGGTGGTGGTGGCACTCCAAGACGTCGGCGTGCTGGTGGCGCGGTCGCAGCACGCGGCGCACCACCGCCCACCTTATAACAATAACTACTGCATTGTGAGCGGGGCTTGGAATGGGATATTGGATAGTAGTAAGGTATTTGAGGCCTTGGAAATGGCGATATTCTTCAAGTTTGGGGTGAGGCCAAGGTCGTGGAGTGAGCCCAACTTGGATTGGGTTGAAGATGCGGCAGAAACCACACAATTAGTATCGTAAATAATATATTTTTTATTTTTAAGGGATATTGATTTTAAAATATAATTCCTTTTCTATTTATTCTTGGTTCTCATGAAAATAATTTCTCCGCCTAAATATTTACCGTCTTTGAAAATCTTTGAGAGAGTGTATAATATACACGGTGCTTCTTCTTTTTTTAATCTTTATTTGTTTATTTAACTATTTAATTGTTCTTGTTATACTGGGCTTTAATTAATTGCATATCCCGTTGTATCGAATCGCACCAATATGCGAAACAAATTAGTTATACGTGCATAGCGAAATTCCATTCTAAAATTAAATGATTTAGACTTATAAATTAATCTGACTTCTTTCAACATCTCGATGTTGCAACTCACATATGAAATTCTGATAAAGATACAATTTATATTTAATTTCCTCAATTATTTGATTTAATTAGATTAGCTTTGATTTATTTATATTTAGTTATTATATTTTTAGTCCTTTAAATTAGTTTAGTACTATAAGTAGGAATTTCACGATTATTGTACGAGAGAATGAAGATTGAATATAAAAATATTGGGTTATTATTATCATCAGGAACATGGGACAAAAGAGATGCTTCACTCTCACTCAAATACAAGGTCATCTCTGACGTATGAGTAAACTGATCCATCCCACAAGATCAGAATTTTATCGTATTCAACAAATCAATCAAAACCGAAGACTAGAACTAAGACAATATTTATTACAAACTGCATATAATTTTGGATGGGTTCAAAGCTAAAGAATTTGATAACCACTCAAATCTATCCAAACGAGTCCTTCAAATATAAGATCGTCACCAAGTTTGGAAACATATTTCTTCCTCCTGCTTATTTACTCAGTTCAGCAAGCTGGACCATCATACACCACAAAATTTGAACCGATGTTTCTCTGAATATTAGTTCATGTCATCCTAACTCCTAAGCATACTAATGATTCATTTACTAATGCAAAGAACTGAACATAAGTGTACCTTTTTTGCTTAAAAAGGAAAGACACCATAAATTTAGGACTAGATGCATGGTTGGATTATCTACCCTTACAACAGTCAACTTGGGTATAGGAATAAGCATCAATAAGTTCTCTTCTGTTGAAACTCTTATCTTCTCCAAAGACATCCATTAATCAACCAATTTTCTTGGATGGTCCTGAAACATACTGAAAGAGTAAAGAGCAGGGAAAAGAAAATAAAAACAAGTGATTGGTAGAATAATAACAATTCCATTCAGCCGCAATTATATCCCCTTGTAATCAATTAAGTTGAGATCATTTGCTTTCCTTATTTGAGTGTGAACCATGCTATCTTGTATTACATTCATTTTCTTCATGGAGACACTAACTCTTTGCTAGGGAAATTAAACAAATGAATTTATTCTATGACTCTATGTAAGTTTGAACTTTTAGATAATAAGACATAAGTTCGCGCTCAGAAAAAAAATTTGGGTTCGAACAACTGATCACTACAAAAGCTTGAGCTATGCTTTACAATAGTATAAACATTGCCCAATCGAGTGACAAACTCATGAATGCCTTGAGAGTAATGAATGCTCTGAACTGCTACCCCTCAATGATAATTGAGAATATAAAAATATTTTCTAGTGATTACAACTGCCCAGTATGTAACTAAACTAGTACAGTATTGCAATGTGAATTGCTCAAAAAACTATTCGAAGGCGAGAATAGGTTCCTCCTGGCATCAAGACTAATTTGGTAAAAACCTTTACTTGAACAAAAACAAAAGTTAAAACTAGAAAAACTAATTATTTATGTTTATATTCTGCGATTTTCCATTAAATGAACTGAAAGAAGAAGAAAGAAATTGAATCTAAAATGAATCACTAATTCTGTGATTTTATTTTGAGACGTTGAATCCACCATAGGAAAAAAAAATTTAATTAAACTGGGAAATACTCAATAACCAGGATGAACAAAACCAATTTCAACAGTAGAATTCAATATTTTATTATAAAATAGTGTGGTGGGGTAACAATAACTAGCTCGAAACTGAGAAAATAAAAGAGGGATCAATCAACAAAAAGCAGGCTTTGGTACTCCTCTCCAGAAATTGCAGCTTCCATCACAGCCTCTGGATCGAAAGTAGCACCACCTTTTTCTTCCGAGAACAAACTCATCAAATTCTTGGAATATCCGCTGACAAGTGCAACTCCAGGCTGGTTCGCCACCACGGGTGTCGGCTTGGCTCTGTGGAAGCGGGTGCTCACGTTCCAAAACACAATTTCCGGGACGCAATCTCTGTACCCATTCTCCCTGAACTTCTTCTCGATCTCCTCATAATCCGGCGCAAGATTCTCATAATAATTTCGACACGGGTTGCCGAATCCCATGTCGCTGAACACAAACACCCTCTTGACCATCTCCTCACTCCTCAGTTTTCCCTTCACAGCCACTTTAAGCAGCACATCGAACACCTTCTGCAAATCCTGCTGTTGACCACGTTTTATCCCTCTAACAAACTTCATTTTGTCACTCAGGCTCTCCCCTTGAACCAATTGAAGCTTGGGATTGTCGCTGAAAGTGATGAGCTTCCCCTTCCAAGGCCCTTGACTCAGCTCCGACACCAAAACACCCAACGCCAACGAAACCTCCATCGGAACCCCCTCCATATTACCCGCAAATCGCCAAGCAATCCTTCATCTTTCCCATTTCCTCAACCATTCTCTTCCACTGAAGCTCCGCCACCGGATCATCCAACGCCGCAATTATCTCATGAGGAAGCAATGCGCCCGAAGCTATTTTCGACTCCCCAGACTTGACCCTCGTGAGATACTCGTGGAATCTCTTGTTATCGTGCTTCAGGAACTTGTCCTTGTGGGTCATCATGGCTTCACTTGCTACCTTCTCGTAAGGGACGGAGCCCCAATTGTTTTCCTCCATGTAAACCTCCGGCAATTGCGCCGCCTTACGCAGGGGCACAAGCACTTGCTTCCTCAGACGATCCCTCACGCGATAAGCATAATGTGCCTCTTCTACGCCTTCGTACTCCGGGTATTCCTCTCTTGGAAACACCTTCTTAGCTATGGTTTCGCACAGCAGTGTTATTCTGTCGAATTTGGAGTCGAGAGAGGGGCACCATTTTGCAGCGGTGCTGATTTTGGCCAAATCCCCTGAATCCAACAGCTTCATGTCCGACCTTAAATACCGAGCGAAAAGGTCGGACACACACTCGTGCAGAAACTTGAAATTAGGATCACTGTTGAACTTGTCTACAACCTTTTTCGCCTTCTCAATCCTCTTTTCTTCACGGCTCGACTTGCGCACCTCCGCCTTCGGCCTTCTCGCGCTGCCTCTGCCTCTGCCTCTCCCTCGGGCGCCGCTCCTGGCATAGTCACTCCTATAGTCATAGTCACTGTCGCTGTCACTGTAATTACAACTCTGCCCTTTAGCTTCTTCTAGAAGCCGGACCAGAATCTCGAGCAAATCCTTAAAGTAGCCCAACTCAGCAAAAGAAGCGACGTTGGAGGCAAGGGTTCTGGGGTGGTTCTTGTGTAGCCAGAGGGCCGCCGTGTAGAATCCTTTTTTATCAGATTTGCCGGTGCCTCGCACTGCTCGGAGATTGGCCACGAGCTTCAGGGCCTTCAAGGGATCGTGATCCCACGCGCCTTCTAGAAGCTTGTTCAAGTCGTCCGCAGGGATGTCGGGAACGACGTGGAAGAAGAAATCCAAACAAGGATTACCCGACGACAGATAAGTGGGGGAATTATTGTTGGTCCTGCCCATGGGTGGATTCTTATGGCCTGCTATCTTATTGTAATTTGCAACCAGAAGATCCACGAGTGGATCACCTGAAGCGGTGGGGCCGGAGCCGGTGGTGGCGGCTGCGGCTGCCTGGTAGATTTCTGGCGGTCCAACTAGTGCCATAACGAGGTGTGTTTTGGAGAAGAAACAAGGGTTTAGGCAAAATTGGAATTGGAATAGAGAATGAGAATGAGATGCTATGCGAGGTTTAGCAAGAGATGTATTCCCTTATTTATAGGAAAATATAACTTGGTAGCTAAGCCGAATTACTTGGAGGCCACAACAAAAGATTTCCTATATTATCAAAATTATTTACGGGGATAATCCTTAAAATCACTCTTTACATCTATTTCACGACTAAGAGGAGTGTATTCAATTGAGATTCTATTGGATTTTTTTGGACTTTAAAAAGTCTATGGATTTAAAAAATCTGTAGACTCCATGCAGAGTTTGACTGACTTTTTTTATTGATTTACTTGGATTTTCATAGACTTTACAAGATTATGAAATACTTTTTTTTTTAATTTACATGGATTTTCATAAACTCCGGCGCTAGTACCATTGATGCAAATATATGTGGAACACACTTGTATATAAAAAAAAATTATCCAAATTGTTTAGAAATAAAAATACGTACATTATTATTAGAAAAAAAATAAATATATGTGGAGAGTAAAATTTATTTATATTTTTTAAAGAATAGACTTGGCAGCGAGACGGGGAATCCTGATCTCCGTGGGGATCCGCCCCGAACGGGGTGGGGAATCTCCAAAGCAAATGGGGACGGATATTTTTTTTTGCCCCATAGACGGGGACCAGGATAGTATTCCCAGCCCCGGGGAATCCCCGTCTCATTACCCGCGAAGAGCCGCATTATTTTTTATATAATTAATATATATGTATATATAATTTTAATTTTAAAGTAAATTACAAATAAATATTTCATAGTTTCCTACTCAATTAACTATTTATTAAAAATTACATCTATATTTTATTTAATATTATGTTATCAATTCCAAATTATATAATTTTCACTTTAGTATATATGTTAATTAAAAATATTAGAATTAGAGGTTCTTCAAATTATTTAAATTAATATTTTTTTAACACAAACTTAAAGTAATTGTTGTGTATGATTAAATTTTTAAGTTAAATATTATTTTATATTTTTTTATTTAAAAAATGAGATAAAAAAATAATTAGGCGGGAACGGGGAATCTCCGTGAGACGGGATCCCCAGCGAGGCGGGGATGAGGGAGAAATTTTCCCCATTTATTTCGCGGGGATGGGGATGGGGAATGACCCCGTCCCCGCCCCGTTGATATCAAAATGGAAGAGAATAAAAAAAAGTTCATAGACTGTTGAATATCTAAAGATTTTTTAAGACTTTTTAAAATCCGTAGAAATTTCTGGTTTTTAGAAGAGATTTTGGAGAGTAAAATCTATTTATAATTTGGAAGAGAATAAAAAAATCCATGGAGTATCAATAGACTGTTGAATACCTAAAGATTTTTTAAGACTTTTTAAAATCCGTATTGAATACCTCAGGATTTTTAAAGACTTTTGAAAATCTAGATCGAATACCCCCAGACTTTAAAAGTCTAAAAAAATCCTAAAGACTCTATAACCAATACACCCCTCTAAGTTTAAAAGAGTTGGACAAAGTATAGAATGAAACTGGTTTATACATGAATCATTGAAGGGTATTAGTTGTTTTCATTAAAGAGTATTAGTTGTATTTACTGAAGAGTATTATTGATTTACATTAAAGAATCTGAGTTGTTCAGTGAAAATGAACTAAAACTGTTCAATGTAAATCAGTAATACTCTTTAGTAAAAACAACTAATACTCTTCAGTGAAAACAATTAATATTCTTCAGTGAAAACAACTAATACCCTTATACGCACCTAGTGTAGGGTGCACTTAAATTACACTATAAAGTTTGTACTAAAAATCGATTGTCAGTGTAAATTTTTCAGTGTTATCTAACCACATATTTCAATGTAATCAAATCATATTTTTTAATATAAATAGTCCCAAGTGTTGAGTGAGAGTACCATACCCATACCCAAGTGTGAAAGAGAATTACTCTAATTTGTATATCAAATAGTATTTTTTTAATTAATTAGTTAAATTCAATAAATAAATATGTAAAGTTTTTAAAAAAAATAATATTTTTTATTTGTAATGTGCCGAGGAGATTTAAAATTTTTATGCACATTATTTTTTAATTAAGATTATAATAGTTCAAATTTAAAAGAGTATAATAACAATTTTAATTTTAAAAACAAAAAAAATTAATAAATTCACGCATAAATTTTCAATATACAATGATTGAGCCGATTAACTTACAAATTCTAAAAATTTCCTTGTAAACCACATTTATGACATACTTGCACAATTTACAATCTGAATCAAGACACAGTATCTCTTGTAAAAAAAAGAAATCAAGGCACAATATGAATAAACTTCTTTTACTCTTGAATCTCTAGACAACATAAGTTGACCGTAAGTGAAAACTGATTTTGAAAGGTACATACCTACTATCAACGATGATTGAACTTGACTTTTATTTGTCGTCATTGCAAAGCACAAGAGAATTAGAAATTGTCTTCTCTGAAACTTGATTGCTGATGTTTGATCTTAAGTACTTAGAGTCATTCGAGGTGTAACGTCTCTATTCCCGAATGAAGGCCATTATGGTTTTTAACACTCCGAACTAGGATCGCCACTTAGTAATTGACTTGAACCGAAAATACTAATTTTCTACTAGAAGTTTCCCTATAAGAGTATGGGTTCACTGTAGTATTGGCAAGTATAGGGACCAAGAATTATCGAACCCAAGGGAAGTAATGTATGCGAATAGATCCCCAAAGATCTACACGTCGTAATTAATATGAGTGTATGTTTTTGAATTTTTTAAAAGAAAATATAATCGGAACTAAATTACTCTACGAATGCAAAAAGGAAAATTTAAACTAAGAACGTAAAAGTTTGTGTTTTCAAATATGAGATGGTGATGCTCAGGATAAGAATTCCCACGTATACTAACGGAGCAGGTACATAATCAAAATAACTGTGACGTGCAAGAAATAACCTATGTAAAAGATTGCAATATGAAAGCTCAAGAATTCAACCCTAATACTTTATCATAACAATCGACTTCACTAATCCACTAACAAGTTAATAGATAGTGCTTAATTAACGAGACTCTAATTTAACTACGGTGATGCGGTCGTCCTCCCTAGATAAACCGGTAAATTAATTAACCCATTCTAAACCCTCTCGTTACGTCTACTCGTTGTTAAAGAGTGATAAGGTCGTCCTCTCTCTAACACTTTTCGAACGAAATTCAAAGGAAAAGTTAAGATTGATTTTAAGAATTCATTAATTAAGAGCATCAAAACTAAACGTCATGAATTACTCTAATTACGTACCCACATCATCCTACCATAAGCATACAAGGGTTTTAGCCGGACATGGTTTTAACGACAACAAAAGCAATTGAAGAAGTAACGAACATAAATATGATGATTTGAACTAAGTAACTACTAAACATAAACTAGGGTTTAAAGAAAATAAAAGCTAAGAACTGAAATTTGATTGATAAAACAAAGTCTCAAGTATTCAATGTCACAGAGCAAACGAAAGTAAATTAAAATCTAAATTGAAACAAGAATTCGTAAAGTAAAACCTCGATTACACGTAAAAATAAAGCTTGCTCGTCTCTTCACTCTTCTAACTCCCAAGAACGAACTCTAAAAGTTATGTGTTATGTGATGTGATGTCCAAAAATGTGATCGGAACGAGTATATATAAGTTTCGGGCCGATTCGGGAACTCATGGGCCGAAAAATGAATCCGGAGGCAAAAACATGAAAGTGCTCGAGTAGCACCCGCTCGAGCTCAATAGCTCGAATGCATCAAGGGCTCGAGCGCTCGTGCTCGAGCTGGTCGAGTGGCCAAATTGTTCTGTAAGTTTCGAGCGCTCGAGCATCATGCTCGAGTGATGGCGCTCGAGTTGCTTGAATGATAGAAGTTCTCTGTAAGTTTTAGGTGCTCGAGCAACATGCTCGAGCATTGTGGCTCGAATGACAAAAGTTCTCTGGACAATTTAGGCGCTCGAGTAACATGCTCGAGCGGTGGCGCTCGAGTGACTCCACTCGAGTGGCTCTCTTTCTTCTTCAACTGATACTCTTCTTCTTGTGCACTAATACCATTCGTATTTTTTCTATATCTTCTCATCCGGGCATCCGTTTGAGTCGGTTCAAAATCCTACGAACTCCATTTTTTACCCTCGATTCACCTATGAGAATCAAAGAGATAAATTCATCAATATGTAGAAATAGTACTCAATTGACTCTAAATACTCAATAAAATTGACCAAAACATGGGCATTTCTAGCTACGAATCATGACAATTTCACGCCTAATCAACCCCCCCCCCCAAACTTACCATATTGCTTGTCCTCAAGCAATGAAATAATAAGTTAAGTGAAATTGTTAGGAGTGAATCAAAGAATCAAATCATGCAAGTAAATGAACTCGAGCTTCAAAGATCGATAACACGTATACTAACTCACCCCCCTTCATCATACTCATGCAATAACAACAAGAAACACCGAGATCTAACATGGATGTGCACTCAACGATGTGTTTCACTCCCTCACAAGTGTATATCAATAATAAGGGACTCACTCAATCAATCAATCACACATATCAGCAGCCATAGGCTTGTAAGCACTCTCAACTTCGACCATACTCTAGAAATCAATGCCGAATCAAAAAGGACTTTTCATAAGGTTGTAATGTAGGCTCTTTGGACATGTGTGGGAAATATATGGGGTAAGTGACTCAAGTGAATGGAGAATAGAAAATTAAATTTCGATACTTCAAGATTAGGAACAGAATACTTCAAACATTTTCAATCAACACACTTTCAATTCCAATACTCTCAACACTTCAATTTTTTTTCTAACTCATTTCACTTGTTCAATCACCACATTTTTCTCTTTCACATATACATATGAGCTTATTTTTTTTCTTTTTTTGCTCATTCTCAAAATATTTTTCTTTCCCACAACTCAAAACTTCATCACACCCTTCTTTTATCACAACTCGACCATAGTAATTCACCTTCTCATCTCAACTCAATCCCTTCAACATTCACAACTTTTCCTATTCTCCACTCAAATTGGGACAAAAAGAGTTTAAGAATTTGGATTAGTTTAAATGTGCTATCAAATAATAAGGCTCAGGCTCAAACGGGCTCACAAGGGATAAGTGTCATTGGTAGGCTTATTTTGGCTAAGTGACTCAACAAATCAAAGATGGCCTAAGACCACATTCGGCATATCAGACTAAACACAATTAAGAAGCAAGAGCACACACAAGTTCTAGCATCCTCAAAGGTGACGACCCACTCACAAACGAAGAGATCAATTCATGCATCTATATCTCAAAAGGCTCAAAACTCACGGCTTTTACATCCATGCTAGTCCTAGTGAATTCTCACTCTCATCACACAAGTACTCAAAAGGAAAAACTCGTAAGTACACTAGTTCTTTCTCAAATCAACTCACACTCCCATACTCACACAATAAAATTCCTAACTCACCCTCACAACTTTAACTCTACTCACCAATTCATACTCAAGAATCATCAATAAGCAAGTGGTAAGAGTTAATAAGCGTAGAACAAGTCAATCATCAAATCAATCCATCACAAAATATAACCCATCAGTTTAAATATGACTTCCAATACAATCCCATATCTCACCGAATCACTCAAACAGCAAGTTCACATCACATCATAAAAATAATCAGAAAACAAAAGATGGAAACGAAAAATGCAAGAGTAAAAGAAAGCGGGGGGAATCCCCGTCATCAATGACCAGGAGGTGGTGGAGGGCGGTAGTGGAGATGATCAGCTCCCAAATGAGACACGAACAGTGACTCCATCCAACGGTGCATATCGGAGAACTGATCCTCCATCCGAGCCGATCGCGTATCCAACCTATCTTGGGCAGCCCGTAAGTACGTAACATCAGTCTGGAGGTTCTGAATCTGCTGGCCCATCCCCGTCCATTCTGCCTGCGTCGGGTACCACGGCTTGAGCGAGTGCACCTCTGGTGACTCCACCTCCATCTCTTGCGGGACCTCGCCCTTTGCTGCTCCTCCCTCGTCATGTCCCCCTTCGTACTCTTACTCCTCCTCTTCTTGCAAATCCCGGACTCCACTACTTGACCCGGCACCACTTGTGCCCTCTCCTCGAGACCTCTTCACCGGCCTCGTGTCTCGAAGTCCACTGCTGTCTACCTCCTCAGTGTACTTGGCCCCAATCTCGAGGTGCCTCGCTCCATTCATTCCAATATTTTCTTTCTTTTTCCCTTTCAAAGTTACCAGCTTCTCGTTAGGAAGGGGGAAAAGGTCGTCGTCCTTGTACCTAATGCAATAGGTACCCTTCCAATGCTCGAACATCATGGTGTTGTTCAACTGGTCAAATCCCGAGTCCATGCCAGCACTAGGGCTTGCACACGGTGCGAACCTGAGGCTCTTCACAAACACAGAAATCAACCCGCCTCCCCTAATCTTTGAGGTCTTCGCACCTAACTTGAAAGGGGCCTCATAATGGTGCTCCAAGAAGTCTCTACCAAAATCGTGATCCTTGACGTACAGGAGGCACTAAATCTCGTACAGATGCTTTCTCGTCATAGTTCTCGTCTCAGAACGGGCATAGATGGTATTCCCTAGAATCCTCTCCAAGTAATAAAGCACCGGATTCCTAATCGCCGAAGCTCTTGCGTTCTACCCCTTGTAATCACCGACCATCCCGCCTGTGATGTCCTTCCAGAAATCATTTGCATTGTACGACTTGGACACTCGGTTGGGTCTGGACAAAGCTGGGAGTCCAAGTGCAAGGTTGATAGCACCAACCTCGCAATGCTGCAACTCGTTCCTCAGCTTAAATTTGAACGAGTTTTCATCCTTCTTGTCTACTATTGCAAGGAACTGCTCCACTAAATCTGCATTCGTCTCCAAAGTCAGCAATATCTCAAAAAACTCCGCCATTCCATTTCTCATGAAAATCCTTCTGATTTCACTCTCGATCCCGATGTTTTGCATGAAGCTTACACTCGGTCTTCTAGTCCTTTCCACTTTTCCCATCACCAAACTCCAACGGTAGGCCACATATCGCCAACTCCTATCGAAGCTCAAGTTGTCCCACCTTGAGGGCATCAGACCCTTACGAGTGAGCTCGTTGGTGAGCTCTTCCAATTCAGCAATCGACAAAATTTTGTCCTCATTCTTCTTGGGAGCCATAGTACCTTTGCATATCACAACAATTCATGTCAAAATAATTCATGAACATTCAATACAAAACCAATCATATCAAGTAACTTTCAACTCAAATTCATTCAATATTCAATCACAAATCAAGTTCATCTAGCTCATGCCTTCTACTTTTATGTCAAAGTTCTCAAGTTGTATTAAAAACACTTCAACTATCCAAAGTAAATAATGCCCACAACTAAGTCTATCATGAAGTAAAATCACAGAAATTATGTAATTCACATGCTCAAGACTCAATTCATATTCATTTATGCTCAATACAATCTCAATTCACAAGAACTTTTACTCAATAAGCAATACCCATTTCATGTTCTCAAATTCCTACTTTCTCACTCTAGAAATTCACCCATTCTACTCATGCAATTTTAAAATTGAAAGCAAAATGAGCAACCCCATAGCATATAAGCACTATTCATCAACAAGGAATCAAGAATCAACAAGCTATGCAAAATCCCCAAATTGTCGAAATTTCTCATGAACCCTAGTTCTCATGCTCAATCCATGTCAAATCTATGTCTAAACTCGAATTGAATGAAAAGATTGAGAGAATACATACCTTTGTTGGAGGATTGAAGAAGATTCGTGGAGAAAAATGAGCAATTCGTGAGCAAAGAGTGTGAAGTGTTTGAATTCGCTGAAAATCGCCCCTATTCGTGTGTGTAAAAGTATGGGGGAGGGGTATTTATAGAGTGGCTAATCCTAAGGCAAAAACGTGAAGCGCTCGAGCGGGTGCTGTGCGCTCAAGCAGAATAGGTCGAACGGAACAACGGCTTGAGCACTAGCGCTCGAGCCACTCGAGCGGTGAAATGTTTCTGGACAAATGGGCATTCGAGCCCCACATGCTCGAGCGGAGGCGCTCGAGTGGCTTCACTCGAGTGGTTCCTCCAAAAAATCAAAATTTTCATACGAACCAAGCACGAAACATTCGTCTAACTCTTCAAAACATGAACTAACCTGAGAGCTCCTCGATTTAAGCTAGGTCGCTCATTCGACCGAGGAGTTGGGGTCTCTTCCAAACGTGCAATTCATCAAACCAATTCACGTCACACTTAGGCACTCACACTTAATTTGATCCAACTAACCTCATGCATCGATATTTTCAAAAATTTTTACCAATTTTTCATTAGAATTTCGTGTACGAACTCGAAGTACACATACACCCCCCCCCCCCAAACTTTGTTCTTGCTACACAATAATAACGTTTGAAAAGAATGAGTAGGAACGCGTAAGTAAACTAAATTCTAATGAACTTAAATCACTATCAATGCAAAGTAATGAACGAGTAAACACATCACTCCCTCTCCCCAAACTTCGACTTCGCAAAGAGGTCTATGTTTAGGGTTCGAGTTACCTCATACACCAACAATCGAATACTCCGCTATTCAACGTCTCAACATCATCATGAATTGCTTCTCCTTAAGCCCACTTACTCGAATCAAGCACCACAAAACAAGCCTACACAAAAAAAATGAGGTTAACGTATACGATTCACAAAACTACAAAATAAACTAAACATATAAAAGCAGGTAAAAATGTGTTGCCTCCCATTTAGCGCTATTTTTAAGGTCCTAATGCCGGACTGAGCTCGAAGGAGCTCACGGGACTTGCGAATCTAAAATACCTCCCTTATTCTCATAAGAGAAGTTGAAGAATTTCTGTACTCGATGCCCGTTCACCATGAATCCATGTCCATCCTCCTTCTCGACTTCAAGGAATCCACTCTTATGAACTTTCCTCACAACATACGGCCCATTCCACTTGGACTTGAGCTTTCCACCAAACAACTTCATCCTCGAATTGAATACAAGGACTTGATCACCCACTTTGAACTCCTTCTTCCTTAATCGAGCATCATGCCATTTTTTAGTTTTCTCCTTGAAAATTCGGGCATTCTCATAGGCACTATCTCGAAACTCCTCCAACTCATGCAATTGGAGTAATCTCTTCTCACCCACCAAGGCACTATCGAAATTTAGTTTTTTTATCGTCCAATATGCCTTGTGCTCCAACTCCACGGGCAAGTGACATTCCTTTCCAAAAATTAATTGGTAAGGAGACATACCAAGAGGTGTTTTGAAGGCTGTCCTATACGCCCACAGCGCATCATTAAGCTTCATTGCTCAATCCTTCCTACTAATGCTCACCGTCTTCTCAAGGATCTCCTTGATTTGACGATTCGATACCTCTGCAAGACCGTTAGATTGAGGATGATAAGCAGTAGAGACTCGATTACTTACCTCATATTTTGACAGCAACTTCTCCATCCACTTGTTCACAAAGTGACTCCCCCCATCACTAATCAAGGCTCTTGGGACTCCATATCTAGCAAAAATGTTCTTCCTCAAGAACTCGATAACCACTCGGGAATCATTTACTCTTGTAGGGACAACTTCAATCCACTTCGAGATGTAATCGACGCACACAAGAATGTACAAGAGTCCATTGCTAGGAGGAAATGGACCCATGAAATCAATCCCCCATACGTCAAATACCTCGACTTCCATGAACACGTGCAGCGGCATCTCGTCCCTCTTAGTAATAGAGCCAAATCGTTGGCACTTATCACACCTTCTTACCCATTCCATGCAATCTTTCAAGAGAGTTGGCCAGTAAAAACCAGATTGAAGTACCTTCCTTCCAGTCTTCTCTCCACCCAAATGTCCTCCACATGGCAAGGCATGACAATGCCTTATGATATCACTCCACTCCTCCTCTGGCACACACCTTCTCAACACATGATCAATCCTTCTTTTGAACAAGTATGGATCGTCCCAAATAAATTCCCGCACTTTCTTCAAAAATGCCTTCCGGTGCACCGAGTCCATCTCCGCCGGTAACTCTCCACTTGCTAAATAATTAGCATAATCAGCAAACCATGACGCTCTCCCTTCAACTCGATATACCAGAATATCTCCTAAACCAAACAGCTTCTCATCCGGAAATTCATCATTCACCTCTCGATCTTCCACTGTGTTTTCCTTTGTAAGCTCCAATCTCGAAAGGTGATCAGCAATCACATTTTCACACCCCTTCTTGTCTCGAATCTCAACATCGAATTCTTGGAGTAATAATATCCAACGAATGAGACGGGGCTTTGCATCCTTCTTACTCATAAGGTACCGAATCGCTGCTTGGTCCGTATATACTATTGTTTTCGTCCCTACTAGGTAGGGTCGAAATTTGTCAAAGGAATACACGACCGCTAACAGCTCCTTTTCGATCGTAGTGCAATTCACTTGAGCAGAATTCAGCATCTTTGAGGCATAGTATATAGCGTGAAAATGCTTCTCACGAATCTGCCCCAAAGCAACCCCCATCGTAAAGTCACTAGCATCACACATAAGCACAAATGGGCTCGACCAATCCGGGTTCACAAGTATCGGGGCATTCACCAACGCTTCTTTCAACCTGTTAAAAACCACTAAACACTCATTAGTAAACTCAAAGGAGACTTCTTTTTCAAGAAGCCGCGAAAGGGGTTTAGCAATTTGTGAAAAGTCTTTTATGAAATGTCTATAGAATCCCGCATGTCCTAAAAATGACCGAATTCCCTTCTCGGTCGAAGGTGGTGGAAGCTTCTCAATAGCAATCACTTTCTCCTTGTCAACTTGGATACCTTTCGAGGACACATGATGTCCAAGAACAATACCCTCTCTCACCATGAAGTGACACTTCTCCCAATTCAACACCAAGTCCGCCTCTTCACACCTGCTCAATACAATTTTAAGATTGATTAGACATTTATCAAACGACTCCCCGTAGACGAAGAAGTTGTCCATGAAAACCTCCATAATCTTTTCAATCAACCCATGAAAGATAGCCATCATACACCTTTGAAAGGTGGCGGGTACATTGCACAACCCAAATGGCATCCTCCTAAAAGCAAAAGTCCCATAATAGCAGGTGAAGGTGGTTTTCTCTTGATCCTCGGGGGCTATCATGATCTGATTATACCCCGAATACCCATCTAAGAAACAATAATACTCAAAACCACCTAATCTATCAATCATTTGATCAAGGAACGGGATAGGGAAATGATCCTTACACGTTGCCTTGTTCAACTCTCTATAATCAACACACACACGCCATCCCGTCACTAATCTAGTGGCTACCAATTCATTAGACTCAGTCTTAATCACTGTGGTACCCCCTTCTTAGCAACTACGTGCAACAGACTCACCCATGGACTATCAGAAATAGCGAAGATCATATTACTATCTAACAGCTTTAAAACCTCCTTATGTATCACCTCTTGAATTACCGGATTAACTCTACGTTGATTTTGCACTACAGCTTTTCTACCCTCTTCTAATCTAATCCTATGCATGCAAATGGAAGGACTAATTCCCTTAATATCCGCGATCGACCATCCTATAGCAGATTTGTGCTTACGAAGCACTACTAAAAGTCTCTCAAGCTGATCATCAGATAAAAGGGCAGATACAATTACCGGGTACTTCTCGGTATAATCCAAGTAGGCGTACTTGAGGTGATCCGGGAGTGGTTTCAGCTCCTTTTTCGCCTCCAATGGTGGCGCCTTGCCAAACATCTTCTTGAATATCGACTCCTCAGCTTCCAAGTCGTCCTCCTCCTCTACTTTCTTCATCTCCAAGAACTTGACATCTTCATTATCTTTCAAGCTGTCAAAATAATCAAGATCATAAGAATCATAAGATAGATCGTCAAGAATAGGATAATCAAACTGATGAACCTAGAAAGAGCAAGGGTCTAGGAGTGTGTCTTCAACACAAGTGTCCATGATGTCAATGAAGTGGCATCTCTCATCTCCCATGGGGTATTTCATAGCTTCATAAATAGCTATCTTCACTTTGACCGTAATCTTCCCATTTGCTACATCGAGTACCATCCCGGCTATGGCTAGAAACGGCCTCCCTAAAATCAGTGGCACATGCTCGTCCTCCTCCATATCGAGTACCACAAAGTCGGCGGAAAAAACGTGATTATCCACTGTCACTAGAACATCCTCCACCACTCCTTGAGGTCTAGTGATAGACCATCAGCAAACTGGAGAGTCATCATCGTGGGTTGAAGCTCACCCCCTTCCAACTTCTTGAACAATGAAAGCGGCATCAAATTAATGCTCACCCCGAGATCATACAAAGCTCCTTTCTTGATCCCGTTCCCGATATCACATAGAATGGTGAAGCTCCCGGGATCCTTCAACTTGGGAGGAAGCGCCTTGTGCACCATAGCACTCACCTCGTGGTTCAAGTGCACTAGCTCGGGTCCATCCACTCTCCGTCTCTTCGCTATCAAGTCCTTCAGGAACTTGGCGTAGTTAGGCATATGTTCCAAAGCATCATAAAAAGGAATGTTAATATGTAACTTTTTAAAAATATCAAGGAATTTTGCAAACTTCTCATCTAATTTCTTCTTCATGAACCGCTGTGGATATGAGACAAATATCACAGATTTGGGTACCCCCCATTCATCCCTTTCATTTTCTTTCAAAATCTTCCTTGCTTCCTTTGCCTTCTTCCACTTTAGGACTCTCTCAATCTCCTCAATGCCTTCCTCAAGGTCATTTCCCTTCTGGGGCTCATCCATATCTTTACTCTTCTGAACGCCTTCATCCCCAACCACTTTCTCATTTTCTACCTCATTAATCTCATCTCTAACTTCCTCAGGCTCTTTTTCTTCTATCTCAACCTCTCCTTGTGGCGTCTCCGAGTCATCAGGCATTTGGGGACCATCATATTTGGTCCCACTTCTCAACTCAATAGCTTTGTATTGCTCTTCTGGGTTTCCCTCGGGCATTGAGGGATACTTACCCGGCTCTCTCGTCTGAGACTTTGCAATTTGACTAATTTGGAACTCGATAGAAGAGAACCTGCGATTGTTCTCTTGTTGAGCTCAGTTTAGATCAATGTCCCTTCTTTGGAGTTCTGGATCACGCTGATCACCTTTCTTATGCAACTCTTTCACATCATAATCCAATGAGGACAATCTCTTTCTTCCTTCCTCCACCTTCTGAAGGATAGCTCTCAACATCTCCTCAGTTGAGGAACCGCCTTCTCCACCCGGGGGTTTTGAACCTGGATCAACACCTGGAGGAACTGTAATTCCGGCCTTCAGATTGGCATATAAAAAATTCTCGTTCTTCCTCCATTGGTTCTGAGGAGGCTGCTGGCCTCCTTGATATCTTTGGTTACTCCTCCATTGATTTTGAGGAGGTTGTGGACCTGGTGGTACAAATGGTTGGCCATAAGAAGGCCTTCCAAATTGATTGCCACCTTGTGGATATCCGCCTTGGTTATAGTTAGGCCTTCCCATGTAGTTGGCCTCCTCTTGCTGACTCGTGGGTTGGTCCACTTTCTCACTCACTGCTACATTCACTCCAACCAGATTCTGGCCCATCTCGAGGTTACTTATCTTCTCCATCATTGCCATCAACGGCTTCCTTGTTCCCTCATTCTCCTCCAACTTACAAGCTCTCTGAAATTCTGGGTCCTCATTCCATTGCCCGGCTTTCGTGACAATATTATCAATGATCTCCCTGCATCTAGTTGTACCATGGTTCAAAAACGCTCCACTAGCACATGCATCAAGATGGGCTTGACCAGCCTTGCTGGCTCCACTGTAGAAGAAAGCCATGATATCCCCCTCATTGTACCCGTGCTGCGGGCACTCAATTAACATGTTAGAGTATCTATCCCATGCCTGACGTAAGTCCTCTCCTGGCTTCTGGCGGAAAGAAGAGATCTCTATCCTTGCTCTAATGGTTCTAGATGGAGGATAGAATCGCTCGAGGAACAGACGCTCGAGCTCGGCCCATGTGGTTACACCTCCCCGTGGGAGCGTGTTATCGTACCACTCCTTTGCTATTCCCGTTAAAGAGAATGGGAACAACCTGAGCCTCTTGGTATCTTCAGACATGCCGTTATAATTGAACGTGGATGCGATCATCAGAAAACTCCTATGATGAGTATGAGGATTCTCCTTCCCAACCTCCCATTTGAATTGATTCTCGGTAAGTAGCTTTAGAATTCCAGGGGAAATTGAGAAGTTGTTGGCCTCTACCGGAGGCAATGCCACCCATCATAATACCGTTGCGGCTGTGCCGCAAACATTCCTCTATTGGCCATGTTCTGATCGGGGTTCTGAGAAACGGGCTGAGGATAAATAGGTGGTACCGGTACTTGTTGGACTGGTGGTGGTTGAGGGACTGGTTGTTGGTTATAAGCAGGCGGAGGGGGATACGGGTAATGTGGATATGGATATGGTGGGTATGGGTAGGGATAAGGTAAACTTTTATGTGGGAAGTTGTTCTGTGGATAAGCAGGGTTGTTCTGAGGATGTTGGACAAGGTTATGAGCTGGATTGTTCACGTTCTATGTACCCGGGTTTTGGCTCTGACTTTTCCCTAACGGAACTTGATTCTGACTGCCATTCCCTCCAGTGTCCTCAGCCCGATTCACTACCTGATTAAACTCACCTGCAGTATCATCCAACTCATTACTGATGTCCATGTTATCGTTCTCTCCTCCAGCAGTATTCATCCTTCTTAAGAAGGCTCGATTTCTTCTTGTTATCGTCTCAGGATCTAACGACATTCTCTCCTCACTCGTATCTCCTTGCGAGCGTGTTTTTATATACCTGGGACACTAACAGAAGAATCAAAACGCAACTGCCGAACGAGTAAGAATAAAACAGAAAAGTAAAGCACTCACTACTAACTACTAAGCTATCTACAAGTCCTATTCAAATGACATACATCGCCATCCCCGGCAATGGCGCCATTGACTTGAACCGAAAATACTAACTTTCTACTAGTAGTTTCCCCACAAGAGTATGGTTTCACTGTAGTATTGGCAAGTATAGGGACCAAGAATTATCGAACCCAAGTGAAGTGATGTATGCGAATAGATCCCTGAAGATCTACACGTCGTAATTAATATGAGTGTATATTTTTGGATTTTTTAAAAGAAAATATAATCGGAACTAAATTACTCTACGAATGCAAAAAGGAAAATTTAAACTAAGAACATAAAAGTGTGTGTTTTTAAATATGAGATGGTGATGCTCAGGATAAGAATTCCCACGTATACTAACGGAGCAGGTACATAATCAAAATAACCGTGACGTGCAAGAAATAACCTAAGTAAAAGATTACAAGATGAAAGCTCAATAATTCAACCCTAATACTTTATCCTAACAGTCGACTTCACTAATCCACTAACAAGTTAATAGATAGTGCTTAATTAACGAGACCCTAATTTAACTACGGTGATGCGGTCGTCCTCCCTATATAAACCGGTAAATTAATTAACCCCTTCTAAACCCTCTCGTTACGTCTACTCGTTGTTAAAGAGTGATAAGGTCGCCCTCTCTCTAACACTTTTCGAACGAAATTCAAAGGAAAAGTTAAGATTGATTTTAAGAATTCATTAATTAAGAGCATCAAAACTAAACCACAAATTACTCTAATTACGTACCCACATCCTACTTCTACGAGTTCATCCTACCCTAAGCATACAAGGGTTTAAGCCGAACATGGTTTTAACGACAACAAAAGAAATTGAAGAAGTAACGAACATAAACATGATGATTTGAAATAAGTAACTACTAAACATAAACTAGGGTTTAAAGAAAATAAAAGCTAAGAACTGAAATTTGATTGATAAAACAAAGTCTCAAGTATTCAATGTCAAAGAGAGAACAAAAATAAATTAAAATCTAAACTGAAACAAGAATTCGTAAAGTAAAACCTCGATTACACGTAAAAATAAAGCTTGCTCGTCTCTTCACTCTTCTAACTCCCAAGAAAGAACTCTAAAAGTTATGTGTTATGTGATGTGATGTCCAAAAATGTGATCGGAACGAGTATATATAAGTGTCGGGCCGATTCGGGAACTCATGGGCCGAAAAACGAATCCGGAGGCAAAAACATGAAAGTGCTCGAGCAGCACCCGCTCGAGCGGAGGCGCTCGAGCTCAATAGCTCGAATGCATCAAGGGCTCGAGCGCTCGTGCTCGAGCTGGTCGAGTGGCCAAATTGTTCTGTAAGTTTCGAGGACACATGATGTCCAGCATACCTTCCTTCAACATGTCCACTCCATTCGCAATTCCAGATCCAGCGAACGAGACACTGGCTATGGTGGCCTCCACCTTCTTTCCAAAAATCTCCATTTTGGTGTGGAGTTTCTCCTCAGCCCATGTGATTCTTGCCTCCACTTTCCTAGTCTCTTCGCTAATCCGGTTGGCTTCTGAGACAATTCGAGCGGACTTCTAAGCAGCTTTGGCCAAACCCTGAGTGACACTCTCAGAGATTTGAGCAATCTTCCTTGACTCCAGTGCCAGCTTGGCCACTGAGTCATTTAGGGCCTGAGTGAAAAGCTCTCTAACCTGACTTGCCAGAAGCTCCACTGCGTTAGTCATTCTTTACTCATGTTTCTCTTCGAGCAGAGTTAGCGTCTGCTTGAACTACTTCTTCATCTTTCCCCTCTCCTGCCTCACTGACTTGGCAGTGCCAACCATAGTCTTCTTCAGCGCGATAAGCTCTTTGTTGGCGAGAGTGTTGTAGGCTAACTTGGTCCACCGAATATGCCCGTGGAGAGCCTTGGCTGCTTCTTCTTTTTCATCCCTGATCCTTGACTTGAAGCGATTGTACTAACTTCTACTAGTCGCTCTCCCGCAAGCGGACGGGTTCACTGTAGTAAGAGTAAGTATAATGACCAAGTATTATCGAACCCACGGGATGGAGTGTATACGAATAGATCCCTGAAGATCTACGCGTCGTAGTTAATATGAGTGTAATGTTTTTGGGGTTTTTTAAAGATTAATTAAAAGACTAAATTAAACTAAGAAAACTAAAATACTAAAGAATTAAAGACGACAAATTAACTAAGGGTTGTGTTCTAATTAGAGATAGTGATGCTCAGGATAGGAATCCCTACGTATACTAACGGAGCAGGTACATAATCAGAATAACTGTGACACACAAGAAATAACCTAAGTCTAAGAATGCAAGGTGAAAGCTCAAGATTCTAAACCCTAATACTTTACCCTAACACTCGACTTCACTAATCTACTAACAATTTAATAGATTGTGCTTAATTAATGAGACCCTAATTTAACTAAGGTGATGCGGTCGTCCTCCTTCGCTAAACCGGTAAATGAATTAACCCTTTCTAAACCTTCTCGTTAAGACTACTAATTGTTATTGAGTGATACGGTCGTCCTCTCTCTAACACTTTCATACGAAATTCAAAGGTAAAGTTAAGGTTAATTATAAGAATTCATTAACTAAGAGAATTAAAACCTAACGTCACAAGTTACCCTAATTACGTACCCACATCCTACTTCTACGAGTTCATCCTACCCTAAGCATACAAGGGTTTTAGCCGGACATGGCTTTAACAAACATAAAAGCAATAGAAGAAACAACAATCATAAACATAATGAATTGAACGAAGAAAATAAGAAACATGAACTAGGGTTTTAAAAGAAAATAATTCTAAGAACTTAAATTTAATTAACTAAAACGAAGTTCAAAATGTTTAAAGTACCCAAGCTAATGAAAAGAACTAAGAAACGAAAAGAAACTAAGAATTCGTACGAAAAACCTCAACAAAATGTAAGTAAAGCTTGCTCGTTCTTCTCCTCTTCCTCTATCTAAAAACTAAGTCTAAAAGTGATTTCTAAAGTTCCGGCTTGTCAAGTCGTCCTTTGAAACAAGTTTGGAAGAGGTATATATAGGCACCGGGTCGAAACGGGATCTCGTGGGCCGAAAAATGAAATTTGGCATATAAGCCTCGGAGGCGCTCGAGCTGCCCCGGTCGAGCGGAGCGCTCGAGCTGTGTTGCTCGAATGGTTCAGGAGGTCGAATGAGGCGCTCGAGCTGCGTTGCTCGAATGGTTCTATAGGTCGAATGAGGTGCTCGAGCTGTGCCCCTCGAGCGGCAAAAACTCTCTGTAAGTTTGGAGCGCTCGACCTACGTTGCTCGAGCGAGGTGCTCGAGTGATGGTGCTCGAATGGTCCCTCCTTCCTTGCAACTAACACTTTTCTTCTCACGTACTAATACCAATCGTATTTCTTCGATATCTTCTCATCTGGGCATCCGTTTGAGTCGATTCAAAGTCCTACGAACTCCGTTTTTTCGTCCTCGATTCACCTATGAGTATCAAAGAGACAAATTCATCAATGTATAGAATTAGTACTCATTTGGCTCTAAAAACTCAATAAAATCGACCAAAACTAGGGCGTTTCTAGCTACGAATCATGACAATTTCACGCCTAATCAACCCCCCAAACTTACCATATTGCCTGTCCTTAAGCAATGAAATAATAAGTTAAGTGAAATTGTTAGGGATGAGTCAAAGAATCAATCATGCAAGCTAATGAACTCGAGCTTCAAAAATCAATCACCCGTATACTCACTCACTTTCCTTTATCATACTCATGCAACAATAACAAGAAACACCAAGATCAAGCATGGATGTGAACTCAACGATGTGTTTCACTCCCTCACAAGTGTATATCAATGATCAAGGGACTCACTCAGACAATCAATCACACAAATTGGCAGCCATAGGCTTGTAAGTGCTCTTAACTCCGACCATACTCTAGAAATCAATGCCGAATAAAAAAGGACTTTTCTCAAGGTTGTAATGTAGGCTCTTTGGACAGGTGGGAGAACAATATGGTAAAGTGACTAAAGTGAATGGAGAATAGAAAATCAGACTTCGGTACTTCGAGATTAGGAACAGAATACTTCAAACATGTTCAATCAACACCCTTTCAATTCCATACTCTCAATACTTCAATTTTTTTTCTTTCTCACTCTTTTCATTTTTTTTTTCAATCACTTCTTTTTTTTCTTTTTCGCACAAACACATGAGCTCTTTTTTTTCTTTTGCTCATTCTCAATTTTTTCTCTTTTTCCCACATCTCATAAATTCATCACACCTTCTTCTCATATTCACTCAACCAACAACCTTTTCCTTTTGCAACTCAATTCTATCCCTTCACATTCACACTTTCCTATTCTCCACTCAAATTGGGACAAAAAGGTTTAGGAATTGGAATAGTGTTCATATGTGCTAGCAACTAAAATAGGCTTTAGGCTCAAAGGGGCTAACAAGAGATCAATGTCATTGGTAAGGAAAATTTTGGCTAAGTGACTCAATAAAATCAAAGATGGCCTAAGATCCTATTCGGCATTTCAAACTAGACACAATCAAGAAGCAAGAGCACATGCAAGTTCTAGCATCCTCTAAGGTGACGATCCACTCACAAACGAAGAGATTAATTCATGCATCAAAATCTCATAAGGCTCAAATCTCACGGCTTTCACATCCATGCTAGTCTAGTGCATTCTCACTCTCACAACACTAGTACTCAGAAGGAAAATTTGTAAGCATACGGGTCTCTCTCAAATCAACTCTAACTCATACACTCACACAATAAAACTCCTAACTCAACCTCACAACTCAACTCTACTCATCAAATCGCACTCAAAGATAGCAATCAACAAGCATAAGATAGTTGATAGGCATGAAATATGCACTGGCGAGTCAAATCAAAATCACCCCAAGGAGTATCTCAACAAACCAATAATCAATCAAACTCAACTCAAAGATAAGGGCGTGCATGCATGTGCAATGTAATCATAAAACAAATGAAAAACTCAACCCCCCCCAAACTTAGACTTTGCTGGGTTACCTCAACCAAACAATTCAGTTTCTCTCAATAGCTTTGCACACTCCCTTGTCTCAAGTTGGTTCCTTCAATCTGAATAACTCCATGATACCTTTACTCCTTTAGAGACAAGCCTACAAAATAAAACTCTCAAGTACGAGGTTAAATATACGACTCAAAATAACTCCCTAATAACTAAAAAAAAAACTCAAAGCAAATAAAAAAAATAATGGGTTGCCTCCCATTCAGCCCTATTTTTAAGGTCCTCATGCCGGACCAAGCTCAAAGGAGCTTAAGGAACATCATACTCAAATTCACCTCCCTCACTCTCATAAGAGTGGTGTTTAAATTTCTTTCCTTGTTGTCCCTCCATCATGAGTTCCTTTGCTTCCTTCCCCACCTCAAGTGGTATAGGTCTCAACTCCTTCTCACCTTTATATGGAGGAGTCTTACTAAACAATTTCTTGAGTTTGGACTTTTTCTTTTTTACTCCTCCTTTCCCTTCTAACTGGACCACGTCCACTTTCTTCACCTCTTCATCCTTCAACTTCTTCACTTTGTCCCTATCAACATAATCGAGAACATAATGCTCATGGGTTAAATTATCAAGTGAAGGATTATAAAATTCATGAATATGAGAAGAGTTAGGGATAGGAGGTGTGTCTTCAACACGAGGATAAATGGCATCCATGCAATACAAACTCTCATCCTCCTTCGGGTGCTTCATGGCTTCATATAGGGAAATCTTCACTTCTTGATCATCAACCTTTAATGTAATCTTCCCATTTGCCACATCTAGCACCATCCCCGCCGTAGCTAAGAACGGTCTTCCCAAGATCAATGGAACGTGCTCATCTTCCTCCATTTCTAGCACTACAAAGTCGGCTCGAAAAATGTGATCTCCAACTCTCACTAGGACGTCTTCAACCACACCTTGAGGTCTAGTAATAGACCGATCGGCAAGTTGAAGCGTCATCATTGTGGGTTGAAGTTCTCCACCTTCCAACTTCTTAAAAAGCGACAACGGCATTAAATTAATGCTCGCTCCGAGGTCACATAGCGCTCCCTTCTTGATCCCGTTCCCAATATCACAAAGAATGGTGAAGCTCCCGGGATCCTTCAGCTTCGGTGGAAGCGCCTTGTGCACTAATGCACTCACCTCGTGGTTCAGCTGCACCAACTTCGGCTCATCCACTCGCCGTCTTTTCGCAATCAAGTCCTTTAGAAACTTTGCATAATGTGGCATCTGTTCCAAAGCATCATAAAAAGGGATATTAATATGCAATTGTTTAAACACATCAAGGAATTTAGCAAACTTTTCATCAAGCTTCTTTTTCATGAAGCGTTGTGGATATGGGACGGGTATCACAGATTTGGGTACCCCCCATTCATCTTTCTCGGTCTCTTTCACTTTCTCCCTTGCTTCCTTTGCCTTCTTCTACTTAAGAACTCTCTCACCCTTCTCAATGTCTTCCTCTTCAAGCTCTTTGCTCGCTTGAGTGCTTTCACCCTCATCTTTCCTCTTCTCAATCCCTTCACTTTCATCTGTATCTTGGAGCATCTCAGAATCAGCAGGCATCTGGGGACCTTCATAGTTGGTTCCACTTCTAAGCTGGATCGCCTTGCAATGCTCTTTCGGGTTCCCCTCCGGCATGGAAGGATATTTTCCCGGCTCTCTATTCAACGACTTAGTAATCTGGTTCATCTGGAACTCTATAGAAGTGAACCTTCGATTGTTCTCTTGTTGAGTTCTAGTCCACTCAACGTTCATCTTCTGGAGCTCTTGATCACGATGGTCTCCCTTTTTATGCAACTCCTTCACATCGTACTCCAAGGATGACAACCTCTTACTTTCTTCCTCCACCTTCTGAAGAATAGGTCTCAACATCTCCTCGGTTGATGCACCGCCTTCTCCACCAGGAGGTTTAGACCCCGGGTCAACACCTGCGGGAACAGTAATACCAGCTTTTGGGTTAGCATAAGAAAAGTTCTCATTCTTCCTCCATGTGTTTTGAGGAGGCTGCTGGCCTCCTTGAAACCCTTGTGTGTTCCTCCATTGATTTTGAGGTGGCTGAGGGCCTGGAGGTACAAATGGTTGGCCATAAGGAGGCCTTCCATACTGATTCCCACCTTGGTAGCCATTCTGATTGTAATACGGACCTCCCATGTAATAGGCTACCTCTTGCTGTCCACTTGGCTGGTCTACTCTCTCATTCTCTACTGCATGCTCTCCACCCAAACTCTTCCCCAACTCGAGGTTGTTGATCTTCTCCATCATGGCCATCAACAGCCTTCTCGTTCCTTCACCCTCTTCAACCTGATGAACTCTCTGAAAGTCTGCATCCACACTCCAAGCACCAGCATTCGTGACAATGTTGTCCACGATCTCCCTACACCTCTCTATGCCTTGATTCAGGAATGCGCTGCCCGCACAGGCGTCTAAATAGTCTTGCCCCGCCTTTTTGGCACCACTGTAGAAGAATGCCATAATATCCCCCTCATTGTACCCATGCTGTGGGCACTCTATCAGCATGTTTGAGTATCTCTCCCACGCTTGACGTAGGTCCTCTCCTTGCTTCTGGCGGAAGGAAGAGATCTCAATTCTTGCTTTTATTGTCCTTGATGGAGGGTAGAAGCGCTCGAGGAACAGACGTTCGAGCTCAGCCCATGTGGTTACACCTCCCTGTGGAAGCGTGTTGTCGTACCACTCTTTAGCTATTCCCGTCAGTGAGAGTGGGAACAGCCTAAGCCTCTTGGCATCTTCAGACATGCCATTATAATTGAATGTGGAGGCTATCATGAGAAAACTCCTCAGGTGAGTGTGAGGATTCTCCTTCCCGATCACCCCCTTGAACTGATTCTCGGTAAGCAACTTTAGAATTCCTGGGGAAATCGAGAAGTTGTTCGCCTCAACAGAAGTCAACACCACTCCATCATAGTACCGCTGTGGCTGCGCTGCAAACCTCCCTTGAATGGCCATATGTTGATCTACGTTCTGAGGAACGTGTTGAGGATTAGCAGCTGGTACGGGTACTTGTTGGGGTGGTGGTTGGTAAACAGGGTGTTGATTGTAAACTGGAGGTGAAGGGTACGGGTAAGGTGGATAAGGATAAGGTGGGTATGGGTATGGTTGGTATACTGGGTTGTTGAAAGGGTTATTTGGGTTCTGGTGGATGATCTGGTTTTGGTTCTGGTTTTGGGGTTGTGTTTGTGCAGAGTTGATTGGGTCTTGTGGGTTCGGGTGTGGGTTCTCAGTTCCCCCTATGGGTATCTGCTGATTACTGCTGTTTCCATTAGCACCCTCTGCCCGTTCCACAAGAGCAGTATACTCTGCAGCTATTTTGTCTAACTCACCAAGTTCATCAGAAATCTTGTCTTTGTTTCCCGCGGCAGTAGTCATTCTTCTCAAGAAGGCTCGGCTTCCTTCTGGCTATTGTCTCAGGGTCTGACTGATTTCTCTCTTCGCTCGTATTCCCTTGTGAGCGTGTTTTCATATACCTGATACACTAGCAGAAGGATCAAAACGCAACTGTCGATTGAATAAAAATAAAAATAAACAGAAAATAAAGCACTCACTACTAACTACTAGGCTATCTACAAGTCCTATTCATAAAGCATACAATGCCATCCCCGGCAACGGCGCCATTGACTTGAAGCGATTGTACTAACTTCTACTTGTCGCTCTCCCGCAAGCGGACGGGTTCACTGTAGTAAGAGTAAGTATAATGGCCAAGTATTATCGAACCCACGGGATGGAGTGTATACGAATAGATCCCTGGAGATCTACGCGTCGTAGTTAATATGAGTGTAATGTTTTTGGGGTTTTTTAAAGATTAATTAAAAGACTAAATTAAACTAAGAAAACTAAAATACTAAAGAATTAAAGACGACAAATTAACTAAGGGTTGTGTTCTAATGAGAGATAGTGATGCTCAGGATAGGAATCCCTACGTATACTAACGGAGCAGGTACATAATCAGAATAACTGTGACACACAAGAAATAACCTAAGTCTAAGAATGCAAGGTGAAAGCTCAAGATTCTAAACCCTAATACTTTACCCTAACACTCGACTTCACTAATCTACTACCAATTTAATAGATTGTGCTTAATTAATGAGACCCTAATTTAACTAAGGTGATGCGGTCGTCCTCTCTCTAACACTTTCATACGAAATTCAAAGGCAAAGTTAAGGTTAATTATAAGAATTCATTAACTAAGAGAATTAAAACCTAACGTCACAAGTTACCCTAATTACGTACCCACATCCTACTTCTACGAGTTCATCCTACCCTAAGCATACAAGGGTTTTAGCCGGACATGGCTTTAACAAACATAAAAGCAATAGAAGAAACAACAATCATAAACATAATGAATTAAACGAAGAAAATAAGAAACATGAACTAGGGTTTTAAAAGAAAATAATTCTAAGAACTGAAATTTAATTAACTAAAATAAAGTTCAAAATGTTTAAAGTACCCAAGCTAATGAAAAGAACTAAGAAACAAAAAGAAACTAAGAATTCGTACGAAAAACCTCAACAAAATGTAAGTAAAGCTTGCTCGTTCTTCTCCTCTTCCTCTATCTAAAAACTAAGTCTAAAAGTGATTTCTAAAGTTCCGGCTCGTCAAGTCGTCCTTTGAAATGAGTTTGGAAGAGGTATATATAGGCACCGGGTCGAAACAGGATCTCGTGGGCCGAAAAACAAAATTTTGCATATAAGCCTCGGAGGCACTCGAGCTGCCCCGGTCGAGCGGGGCGCTCGAGCTGTGTTGCTCGAATGGTTCAGGAGGTCGAATGAGGCGCTCGAGCTACGTTGCTCGAATGGTTCTATAGGTCTAATGAGGCGCTCGAGCTGTGCCCCTCGAGCGGCAAAAACTCTCTGTAAGTTTGGAGCGCTCGACCTACGTTGCTCGAGCGAGGTGCTCGAGTGATGGTGCTCGAATGGTCCCTCCTTCCTTGCAACTAACACTTTTCTTCTCACGTACTAATACCAATCGTATTTCTTCGATATCTTCTCATCCGGGCATCCATTTGAGTCGATTCAAAGTCCTACGATCTCCGTTTTTTTGTCCTCGATTCACCTATGAGTATCAAAGAGACAAATTCATCAATGTATAGAATTAGTACTCATTTGGCTCTAAAAACTCAATAAAATCGACCAAAACTAGGGCGTTTCTAGCTACGAATCATGACAATTTCACGCCTAATCAATCCTCTGGATCTCTTCCCTTAGCTCTGCCAAGTTCTCTGTAGTCTTTTCTTGCTTCACCTCGATGATACTGGTAAAGTTGCCTCTCCGAATGTCAGTGATGACCACTTCATCATCAGCCTCTTCCTCCTCCATCATTGGTTGCTTTCCCTTATCAGCCCCTGCATCAATCCCCTCTTCAGGGTGCACTGAAGGCAGTTGTTGAGTGGTCACAGCCGCCTGCTTAGGCACAGCTGAGCCATCTCGAACTTTGGGTAAGATACCCTCAGAACTAGGAGTCTCCTTTGGTGCCCCCACACAATTCTCCTTTGCCTCAGGGCAGGGAATCCCTTCATAGGCTGATGTGTCATTGGCAGATGAACCAACCTTGTTGGTCTCATCAACTGCTCCACCCTTGGACGCAGTCCCTGAATCACCTTCCCCCTGAGCACTAGGCTCAGAGACCACTGCATCTATTTCCTTTGCAGTTTCCTCAACTTCCTTCTCATCTACTCCGCCCTGATTATCATCATCATCACCATCATCATCTCTGGGCTCATCCTCAAAATCCTCCTGCATGCCAGCCTTCAGTCTATCAACCAGTTACTTTAAATTCTCGAAGTTTAGCAACTGCAGCCAACTGGTGATTTGAAAATAAGAGCATAATCCGGCTTCCTCCTTCTCCCAGTGTTCCCAGCCTCTGGCATCGACAAGCATATGCTGCTCCTGTATATTCGACTGCTTGAAGTCGAGCCAGACTTTGAGTTCAATAACATTTGAGCTTAGCTCCCTGTATCTATGCAGGCTCGACCAGCACTTTGATGCCCACTTACAGACGTTCCCCTTGAGAGTGTTCTCGTACATGCCACCCATCAACCCGGCATCCAGCTCCTCCTCCTCCTCCGCCATGTCCAGAAACTCATCGGCTGAGTCTCATTCGATAGTGGTTTTGGGGCAGTCTTTGGGGTTGGGGTAAGACAGGAAGTCTTCAGGGTTGGGCGTGGACGTGTTTGGCTCTGGGTTTTGGTCAGGCTTAGTGATGGATGAAGTAATAGGCTCTGACTCATTTTGTAGAGGGGCAAGGTCAGGATTTGATAAGGGTAGGGTGGGTTCGATGTGTATAGGGGTAGGCTCAGCTGGGTGAGAGGTTTGATCAGGATGGGTTGGAGTAGGTTCAGTGATGGGTGTGGTTTGATCAGGGTGGATTGGGGTAGGCTCAGAGATGGGTGAGATTGAGGGTTAGGGTTCAGTGGGATTGGACTCAGGTTGCAGCAGCTCTGCAGTGTCAATCGTTTCTCTAACCTGCTCCAAGCCAGAGGCTCTTGGAGAGCTTGACTCCTCCCGAATTGAATTGATTTCCCTCAGCTTCTTAGCCGGAGATCTCTTAGCCTTCTCCTCTCTCTCCTTCTCAGCCTCCTTCTCAGCTGTTACCTCCTCTTCAGTCTCCTTCCCCTTCTCTAGGAGACTCTCCACCTTCTCCAGCAGGGCAGGCACCACCTTCTTGCCCTTTGAAGATGGTTTCTTCTTCTGACCCTTAGGAGGACCATTGGGGTCATGGATGCCAAGGATGGCATAGGTGTCAGCTGATGTGGAGAACATCACCTTCTTGGATGAAAGGTCATCCTCCCAGTCAAAGATGCAGCCCTGACACGCGTGAGCTATCAAGATCGACATTCTCGTGCTGAAAGGAAGGATGGCTCCCACTGAGATGTGTTTCTTCTCCTCATCCTTCTTCAGCTTGTCCCTAGCAACCTGACTTATTTGGTCAATGAAGAACTGCTCCCAATTGGCCTCAATGCCATCTACCAAAGCCCCAATTATCCTTAGCTTTGGCAGGCTCAGCTGCTCGTGCGACCCAGTTGTGCCCATAATCATCTTGGAGACGATATCCACCATAACATGGTACTCAGGCTTGAGTGTTTCCTTATGTTGCCTTGCCCTGAATTCTGGCGACCCAGTGTTCGTCCAATCCTAAAGGAGCTCACCCTCCTTATTCTCCTTGTAGGTCCTGGGATTGATTCCAGGGCATGGAAGTCCGTACACCTCCTTCACGGTCTTCCTCAGGTCAATATTGCGAGTCTCCACATTGTACAACTCTTCACCATCTTGGTCCTTTTCCCCAGTAGGCACCAAGACTGTTACTCTAGTGAATAATTCACCCTTGCGAGTGAATAAATTCAAGTACGCCTCCACCACTGCCTTTGGAAGCACAGAGGTGGGTTTCTTCGTGACAAATTTCTCCATCTTGGCATCCGTAAGCCATTTGAAGACTGGAAGTATTTCGGCAACTGATTGGCTGGGTCCATCCATGGACAAGATGTGCTCCATGTTTACCAACTTGCTCTTGACAACATCCTCAAGATTGTCCGTAGACCAAGTGGTGTCAATGAATGTCATTTAGAGAATTAGGGTTTTGAGAAATTTGCAAGATGAAAGTTTGAACGAGAGAAAGTCCAGTGTGCTTAGTGCATTTGTGTTTTTGTAAATTTCTCAAATAACATTCTTGATTGATATGAAATGAACAATTACTCAGACGTGGGGTTGAGATTAATCCTAATTTTGAAATTTTTTGAAATGAAGGGCCAGGATTGATCTCAGCATCAATAATTTCCCCAGTCAGTCATATTCCGTATAAAACGGACACGTATATGAAAAAGTAACTGCGTGCATTAAATGCTCCGACACGCATGGGTTTAAATATGAAAAGGCGCGTTTTAATGAAAACGGTCATCATTTAATGAAGATTTTCAGGACGAAGGACTCAGTGAGACGCTTCAAATTCACAAGAGTCGGGATTGAACTCATACATGTCAGGGAGACATCGTTGTACCCTGATACCTCGCTGAGTCAAGTTTGGCCTGAGTTATCCCTTGATCCTGTACTGACTGCTCTCCCGGATCTAAGAGTCCTAACTCCACTGACAATTCCATAAATCTTGCCTCAGCCAAAGACTTAGTCAAGATGTCAGCCCTTTGCCTGTCAGTGTGAATTTTCTCCATCCTAATGTCCTTCTTCTCTACATGATCTCGAATGAAGTGATGCCTAATATCCACATGCTTACACCTTGTGTGAAGCACTGGGTTATGAGTGATTACTATAGCACTATTGTTGTCACAATAGATTGGAACCTCATTAGCAAATACTTGGTAGTCTCTCAATTGTTGCCTCAACCATAGGATCTGAGCACAACTACCTGCAGCCATATACTCAGCCTCAGTTGTGGATGTCGCCACTGAATTCTATTTCTTACTAAACCACGAGATCAACTTACTCCCCAAAAACTGACATGCCCCTGAGGTGGATTTCCTATCAATCCTGCAACCTCCATAATCTGCATCTAAATAACCAGTCAGTTCTAAGTTATCATCTGAATGATACCATAGTCCCATATTAACTGTCATTTTCAAATACTTGAGTATCCTCTTAGCAACCTCCAAATAACTTCTCTTGGGGTTTGACTGATACCTAGCACACACACCAACTGCAAAAGTAATGTCAGGTCTACTTGCAGTTAGATACAACAATGATCCTATCAACTCTCAGTACTCAGTCTGATTCAATTTCAGGATCCATCTTCCAATTGGTGTTCATTGGGATCCTGGCTGGATTGTTGTTCTGAACTCCAAACTTCTGAATCAAGTCTCTTGTATACTTGGCCTGATTAATGAAAATCCCTTGATCAATCTGCTTGACCTGCAATCCTAAAAAGAAGTTCATCTCTCCCATCATTGACATCTCAAATTTACCAGTTATAAACTTAGAGAATTTCTCACAGAGCTGATGATTTGGTGATCCAAATATTATGTCATCCACATAAATCTGGACCAAGAGAATGTCATCACCTTCAGTGATCCTGAACAAAGTCCTATCCACGGTTTCCTTCCTAAACCTGTGGTCAGTCAGGAATTGAGAGAGGGTATCATACCAAGCTCTAGGAGCTTGCTTAAGTCCACAGAGTGCGTTCTTCAAATGGTATACTCTATCTCCAACCTCAAACCTGGGAGGTTGTTCAACATATACCACTTCATTGAGTACACCATTCAGGAAGGCACTCTTGACGTCCATTTGATACACCTTAAACTTCTTATATGTTGCATATGCAAGGAACAACTTGATAGCTTCCAACCTAGCCACTGGAGCAAAGGTCTCATCATAGTCTATCCCTTCAGACTGACAATACCCCTTTGCAACCAATCTTGCCTTGTTCCTTACTACAATACCATTCTCATCCTTCTTGTTCTTGAAGACCCACTTGGTACCAATAACACCTTGATGCCTAGGTCTATCTACCAGTTCCCAAACTTGATTCCTTGTGAACTGATTCAACTCCTCTTGCATGGCTATGATCTAGTTTGAGTCAGTGAGAGCTTATTCAATGTTCTGAGGCTCTTGCTCAGAGAGAAAGCAACAGAACAATGCACTCTCACCATGGAACCGCTTGGTCCTGACTCCCTCAGTTGGATCACCAATGACTTGGTCAATGGGATGACTCTCTAGCCATGTTCTCTTGCCTGGAGTTGTTCCTGAAGTACCTGCAATGTTAGTGTCTACAGGTTCATAAAATTCAGGATATTGAACAGAAGGGGATGATCCTGAGTCTATTCCAAAGGGATTTACCAACTCAATGTCAGGGACATCGATTCCCCCTTGATGAGGTGACTCGGGAACCATCTCAGTTGCAGCCACATCTTCATAGACGGTGCTTACCTCAGGTTGAGCCTGTTCCTCAGTCTGAGGCTCAACTGTCCCTGATGTGCTGGGCTTAGGAGTGGCTCTTGAGTCATCTTCCTGATCGTCATCATCATCCCATCTTGGAATTGGCACAGTTTTGACCTTTGGATTAGGTTAATTCTTTAGGCTCAGCCTTGTTACTCTCCTTGGGACCTCCTCAGTGTTAGGATTCAACACTCTTATCTAGACTCAGTGACAGATTCATCAAACACAACATGTGGTGATTCTTCCACAACAGGGGTCCTAGTGTTGTAAACTCTGAAGGCTTTACTGATTTCAGAATATCCTAAGATATTCCTTCATCAGATTTGTTATCAAAGGCTTTCAACTGGGTCTTCCCATTGTTGAGGATGAAGCACTTGCAACAAAAAATATGGAAATAAGAAATACGAGGCTCCCTCTTGTTCCATGTCTCATATGGGATATGTGCATGTTGTTTGTTCAACATGGATCTGTTCTGGGTATAGCATGCAGTATTGATTGCCTCAGCCCAAAACTTCTTGGGCAATCCTGACTCAGCCAGCATGGTCCTGGCAGCTTCCTTCAGTGTCCCGTTCCTCCTCTCAGCCACACTATTTTGTTGTGGTGTTCTAGCTGCAGAAATATCATGAGCAATACCAAGTTTATTACAGAAATCAGAAATATATGAATTTATAAATTCAGTGCTCTTGTTAGATCTGATCTTAGTAATAGACTGATTTTTCTCATTGCTAAGTCTTCTGAGCAACTCTGGAAGCTTCACCTGTGTTTTCTTTTTATTCAACAAGAAAATAACCCAAGTATATCTAGAATAATCATCAATAACCACAAGGGTGTATTTCCTACCATTCATACTCACAGGTGTTATAGGACCGAATAAGTCCATGTGCAAAAGCTGAAGAACTCTGTCAGTGGAGAAAAAAGCTTTCTCCTTGAATGATGCTCTGACCTGCTTCCCTTCCTGACAAGCTTTGCACACATAGTCCTTGCTAAAAACTTCATTAGGTAGACCTTCAACAAGTGATTGTCTTGAAATTTTGTTAAGAATCTTGAAGTTCAGATGGCTTAATCTTTTGTGCCATAACCAACTGAGCTCTAAGGAGCTTTTAGCAACAAAAAAAGTATTGGGAATAGTATTGCTCCAATCAGCGAGATAAACATTACCTTTCCTAATACCTGACAGAAGCACTTGTATTGATTTGTCCTTGACTGAACATATATTCGATGAGAACTCAACACTGAAACCTTTGTCACAAAACTGGCTTACTGACAACAGGTTATGCTTCAGTCCTTCTATAAAGGACACATTCTCCACTCTGACCGTATCTATTACCAAGACACCAAAACCTTTAGTAAAACCTTTTGAGTTATCACCAAAGGTTACCTGTGGACCGTCTTTAACTTGAAATCCTTGGAGAAGACTTTTCATTCCAGTCATATGCCATGTGCAAAAGCTGAAGAACTCTGTCAGTGGAGAAAGAAGCTTTCTCCTTGAATGATGCTCTGACCTGCTTCCCTTCCTGACAAGCTTTGCACACATGGTCCTTGCTAAAAACTTCATTAGGTAGACCTTCAACAAGTGATTGTCTTGAAATTTTGTTAAGAATCTTGAAGTTCAGATGGCTTAATCTTTTGTGCCATAACCAACTGAGCTCTAAGGAGCTTTTAGCAACAAAAAAAGTATTGGGAATAGTGTTGCTCCAATCAGCGAGATAAACATTACCTTTCCTAATGCCTGACAGAAGCACTTGTATTGATTTGTCCTTGACTGAACATATATTCGATGAGAACTCAACACTGAAACCTTTGTCACAAAACTGGCTTACTGACAACAGGTTATGCTTCAGTCCTTCTATAAAGGACACATTCTCCACTCTGACCGTATCTATTACCAAGACACCAAAACCTTTAGTAAAACCTTTTGAGTTATCACCAAAGGTTACCTGTGGACCGTCTTTAACTTGAAATCCTTGGAGAAGACTTTTCATTCCAGTCATATGCCTTGAGCAACCACTGTCTAGGTACCAAACAACCTTGATTGAGTCTCCTCTCCTTTTGTTGTGATCCACAGCCGCCTGCAAACAAATCAGGCTTTAGGTACCCATTGGGTGTTGGGTCTTATCGTGTCAGTTGTACCCTTCGGGATCCAGACTTGCTTCACTACCCTGATTGCTTCAGAGTGGTAAATCTGTCTCCTTGAAACATCAACATACACAACTTTCTTCTTCTTAGCCTGAGAAGAAGATGGTGTATGAGTGCTAGTCTTAGGCTTCACAGGAGCCTGAGTGGGTGCCTTTTGGGCTGGTCTCCTGTTCTTCCTAATCCTAGGTGCAGCAGGTCTTTGGGCTTGTTCTTGATAAGGGCCCTGTTTTCTGTTCCCCCTAGGTAAGTGAGGGAAAGGAAAACAGTTAAAGGCCTCAGGATGCCAAAACCATGGGGGAGTCATCATACTTGGCCTTTCCTGCTGGTATTGCCATGCATGATGATACCCTCATTAACCAGTCTGATGACTCTTGGCCTGAGTCTTCCTCTGTTTTCGCTGAGGTTTTCTCTGGCCTGAGCTCTCAGGGGCCTCCTTTGGTTGCTTGGCATTTCCCTTGGGTTTTGGCTTAGCAACCTTGGGGGCAACCCTGACTGTGTCAACAGTTTCTTTGCCCTTATTAGTCTGGTAGGCCTGAAGTACAACCTTCTTTGTATTCTGGCCTGCCTGAACAAAAACCCTCTCAGTGTTGCTCCCTGAAGCAACATGAGATTGACCCTGTGAGGATTTCTTAGGAACATATCCAAGTCCCTTTTTCTCATTCCCAAGCATCTGGCTGCTATTTATTTCCTCTCTAGCCACTGAGGATTTATTCATTGCTGCAACCTTCTGCCTGAGGGAGTCCTCACTCTTTTTCAGGATTTCATGTCTGGCAAAGAGGTCATCAAACTTACTCTTGAGTACCTTAAGTTCTTCCTTCCTGACCAGCTCTTCATCAGCCAGTTCTTTCAGAATCTTCTCTCTTGGGAGACGCTCAGCATTGATCATGTCAATTTCCTGAGTTAGTCTCACAATTTGAGCTGACTCTTTCAGATCTGACTGAGTGAGTTGATCATTTAGGTTTTGAACCTCAGTACTCAATTTCTGGTTCTCCTCTACCAAAAAGACATTAGTTTCCTGCAGCCTGGAGAAATCAACCATCAATTGACCCAAACAGATCTGAAGGTTCATTTCTCTAGCTGACACTGAGCTGGGCTCAGGATTTTGACCAGTGTATGAACCACAAATGGAGTTAGACGTTACATCAGGTTCTTCCCTAGCCATAAGACACACATCATCGTACTCATCATCAGAAAAGAGTTCAGGCGACCTCTCCTCAGGACCATTCGAGTCTGTAGCTTCCCCAGCGAGCATGGCTCTTCGGTCAGCGTACCTCTGGTCTCTCTTGGCCCTCCTGTCTTCTCTTTCCCTTGCACTCAGCTCTGGGCAGTCATACTGGTAGTGCCCATTCTTGTTACAGTTGTAACATGCAGCTTGCTCATCTCCTCTTTCCTTTCTTGGCTCAGGGTTCCTTCTTGAGTCAGGTTCTCTTGGTCTAGATGAGCTTTCGGTCTTGCCTGAGTGCCTGTCATCATGAGTACGTCTCTGTTCACCTCTTCGATCGGGCATTGAGTCTGAATATCTTCTTTCATCGCCACGATCTCTTCTTGTTGGGAAAATAGGGGTGCCCGGAATCTATTCGGGATGAAATTTAAATACGAATTTAAATACAATTATTACTAGCATGAATTAATCATAATTAATTCAAATAATAATTCCAACAACTAATTATCATCATGCATGTTAAATTAATTTCACATATTTAACTAGGCGGAATAAACAAGTAAATATGCAATTAACGTACCTCTTGTAGAATTGGCCTTTGGATATACGGGACAATTGTAATCTCGATCTATCAACCCAAAGCCTTCTCAAGTAATTCCCTTTTCACCACACTAGATCGCCGGTGAGAGACGCTTTCAAGTAATTTAATAAACTAAGGAAAAAGAAAAATATCTATGCTTCTTGATTTTTCCAACACATGGAATTATGTACTTGGGGATGAAATAATCATCCCCTATTTATAATAAGGGTGACCGAATTTTTGTGGGTATTTTGGGCCTTGAGAAAATCTTTTCTTAGACTCTAAGAAATCTTGAATATATCTCATATATTCTTTTCTCCATAATAAAATATTCCACAAAAATCTCACTCTCCTATTTTATTCATGATGTTTTCGAAAACTATAGAAGAAATCCAAAGATTTGGATCTTCTTGAATATATGAGATATTCTTGTATTTCAAAAATACATATCTTCCATAATATCTTTCCAAGAAAATCAACAAAATCTTTTCTCTCCTAAATAGGCCATATTTTCGAAAATATCAATAAAAATCAGCATGATATTATCTTTTTATTTTAATCACCTTATCATTATTGGGCTACTTAATGGGCTACTTGAGGGGCCTTAAGGAGAATTAAGATTGGACCTCCTAATGGACTTCTGAATTTCAATATTGAGCCCCAATATAATTCAGCCCATTAATATTAATTATTACCACTAATAAATTAATATTGCACTATCCATCTTAATCCATATTACGATAATATGGGCTCCCGGTTATTATTTCCCGCGTTTAAGATTATCAAGTCCATTAATTAATTAAGCTTCTGAATAGCTCTAAATTAATTAATATATTTCACCTTGGAGTAAAGACAGCTCAACATTATTATTCGTACCGAAGAAACTAATCCTTCACTTGCAAGATTTGGTACAATAAAACTTCTGAGCCCACCAAGGGGACTAATCACACGAGCCGTACTCGCACACGTTTCTCCGTATTAAATCTTAGCAATCGTTGTATGATTAATATTACTGCCCAAGACACAAAGTTCGAAGTCGCAATGATTCTCACCCAACATGAATCAAAGCAGTAACTATCAAGCACACACGGTCCTATTTAAGTGACGGAGATTAAGAAATCAACAACCACTGAGGTCCAATTCTTCACCTTTCAGAACAGAAGAATTTATCCTCGCTGTAGGACCTCTTCAACACATACTAAATGTGCTAGTGCAATCTCTTAGTCAAGACAGACCAATCTGAGCCTTACACATCGACCTTTCACGGCGGATTGTTCAATTCCACCTAGGTCGTGAAAATGTACGTTTAGTTACAAGTAAACTGTTAATGTTGTCTTCCGTGATCGGGCATCACCACATTAACTACAATGTAACATGTACAATATATTGAACGGTTTGCAATAGAAATTCAACATTCAATCTTAACTAAAGCAAATGCGATAAAAGAATTATTCTCATAAAACGAGTGTTTGATACACGAGTTATACAAAGTAAAAGCATTCTTTCACGTATAACTCCAACAATCTCCCACTTATACTTAAAGTCTGCTTTTAGTATACATCACGCATGTCTTAGTGTAGTAGCTCTACGTGACATCTCATGTCAACCTACACTAACCTAATAATTCCTCCCACTTATACTTAAAGCAGATTGGCAATAGTCTTGACTCCCATTCCATCCACATGTCTCTCGAATGTACTCTGAGGCAGACCCTTTGTGAATGGATCCGCTAGGTTGTCACCCGACGCTATCTTTGCCACCTCTATATCTCCTCTCTTAACGATTTCTCGTATCAGATGGTATTTTCTTTCTATGTGTTTGCTGGCCTTGTGGGCTCTCGGTTCCTTTGAATTTGCAACTGCTCCGACATTGTCACAAAAGACAGTTATCTTGTCGGGCAAATTCGGAAAAACGTCCAAGTCCACTAAGAAGTTCTTGAGCCAAACTGCCTCTTTCGCTGCTTCACAAGCAGCTACATACTCGGCTTCCATGGTCGAATCGGCGATGCATTTCTGCTTAACGCTTCTCCATGAAATGGCTCCTCCTCCCATGCAAAACACACTACCCGAGGTTGACTTTCTTGAGTCTATGTCTGATTGGAAATCCGAGTCCGTGTATCCTACGGGAACTAGACTATCTGACTGGTAAATCAGCATCCGCTCCCGAGTTCTTTTCAGATACCTCAAGATGCACTTTACGACAGTCCAATGGTCTTTCCCGGGATTACTTTGATATCTTGCCACCATGCCCACGGCAAAGCAGATATCCGGTCTCGTACACAACATTGCATACATAAGGCTTCCTACGGCCGAAGCGTATGGAACACCTTTCATGTCATCTATCTCCGCTTGCGTCTTAGGGCTCATTTCTTTCGATAGATGGATTCCGTGCCTAAAAGGTACAAAACCTTTCTTGGAATCTTGCATGCTGAAACTCTTCAAAACAGTGTCAATGTATGAAGCTTGCGATAAGCCCAACATCCTCTTCTTGCGATCGCGAGTGATTTTGATCCCAAGGATGTGACCGGCTTCCCCTAAGTCCTTCATATCAAATTGTTTTGACAGCCATACCTTTACGTCTGACAATACCTTTACATTGTTTCCAATGAGCAGAATATCGTCTACGTATAATACTAAGAATACCACCGCAGTTCCGTCACGCTTCTTATACACACAACTTTCGAACTCGTTTTGATCAAACCCATAAGACTTAATCACTTGATCAAAACACTGGTTCCAAGTACGCGATGCTTGCTTAAGTCCGTAAATGGATCTCTTGAGCTTGCATACGAGATTCTCTTGGCCTTTTTCAATGAAACCTTTGGGTTGTTGCATATAGATATCTATCCCGTCAAGACTTCCGTTAAGGAAAGCCGTCTTGACATCCATTTGCTAGATCTCGTAATCTAGGTGCGCAGCGATCGACAAGAGAATACGGATGGACTTAAGCATAGCTACAGGCGAAAAGGTTTCCTCATAATCGATCCCTTCTTTCTGAGTATACCCTTTGGCCACAAGCCTTGCTTTGAAGGTTTCAACCCTTCCGTCCGGTCCTCTTTTCCTCTTGTACACCCACTTGCATCCAATGGGTTCTACCCCACTGGGTGGCTCGACCAACTCCCACACTTGATTATGATCCATCGAACCCATCTCGGCTTCCATTGCCGTTTGCCACGACTCCGCGTCTTTGTCTTGGATTGCCTCGTCGTACGTCCATGGGTCTAATTCAACACCGGGAACCAAATCCGAAGATTCTCCTATCCCCATTAATCTCTCGGGTTGCCTAGGAACCCTCCCACTACGACGGGGTTCCGGTTGTGAAGATGTGACGTGTGGTACATCATCTTGTATACTTGGTATCGAAGTTTGACCTCTCAATTCTTCTAAGGTAATTTCACTTTTAGGTTTCCAATTGTTCATATAGTCTTCCTCCAAGAATTTAAAGTGTGTACTAATCACGGTCTTTTGATCCTTGGGACTATAGAACATACACCCTTTCGTTCCCGCAGGGTATCCTATAAACAGCCTTAATTCCGAACGTGGATCCAACTTACCGGCTTCCTTGTCTAGCACGTATGCTGGACAACCCCAAATCCGCAAATGTCTTAAACTGGGCTTGCGCCCGGTCCACAATTCTATTGGGGTTTTAGGAACCGATTTGGATGGCACCAAGTTTAGAATATAAGCCACCGTTTCCAAGGCGTTACCCCAAAATGACTTGGGTAAATCCGAATAACTCATCATGGATCTGACCATCTCTAAAAGAGTCCGGTTCCTTCGTTCTGCCACACCGTTCTGTTGAGGGGTTCCCGGTGCGGTCAACTGGGATACGATCCCTTCGTCCGATAGGTAGTTCAAGAATTCATCGCTGAGGTATCCGCCTCCACGATCTGATCGTAGAAACTTGATACTCTTTTCCCTATGTTTCTCGGCTTCGGCCTTAAACTTTTTAAACTTTTCAAAAGTTTCAGACTTATGCCGCATAAGGTAAATGTACCCATATCTTGAGTAATCATCAATGAAGGTAACGAAATACTCATACCCCATTCTCGCATTGATCGTCATTGGACCACACACATCGGTATGAACGAGTTCTAACACTTCCGTGACTCTATTCCCCTTGGCTCCAAATGCCCTCTTGGTCATCTTACCCTCTAAACAGGATTCACAAGTTGGAAACGGCTCGACTTGGAGCGATTCCAACGATCCGTCTTTCACCAATCTCTCTATCCGCTTTAGATTAATATGACCTAGTCTAAGATGTCATAGAAGTGTTTCGTTCATCTCCGAAGAATGCTTTCTTTTATTGCTCGAAATGATCGACGTGTTATTAGATTCATTATTTGAGTGGTGTGCACACTTAATCGTATAGAGATTGTTTATCAACGTTCCATGACAGATAACATCATTCTTAAAAGAAACAGTAACAACTTTATTAAAAGTAACCGAATATCCGTCAAAAAACAAATTAGAAACCGAAATTAAATTCTTCCTAAAGTTCGGAACGTATAAAACATCTCTTAAAATTAAAACTCTATCTTCAAAAGATAGGTGCACGACTCCCACTGCTTCGGCTGCCACTCTCGTAGCATCGCCCAAAGTGATGGTGATCTCATTCTTGCTAAGTCGTCGGGTTAGCTGGAACCCCTGAAGAGTGAAACAAATATGATCAGTTGCCCCGGTATCCACTACCCAAACGTGGGCAGCATACGCCGCAACATATGTTTCAACGACTAAAGCATGAGACTTACCTTTCTTTACCGCCTTCTTAGGCTTAGAACAGGTAGACCTCCAATGTCCTCTTTCCCCGCAATTGAAGCACTTACTCTTACTGGATATCTTCACGCCGTACGGCTTGAAAGCTCTTTTCTTGCCTCCCAAAGTGAGTCTACTGGTTTGGTTCCGATCAACCACCTCCTTCTCAATCTCACCTTCCATTGGCCTAGATTTCGAGAAAAAGCTCTTGATCACCAAAGCCTCGTCCCTACTCCCCAAGTATGACTCTACCGTTATCAGGGCTTTGAGCAGGGTATCCAAAGTGAACTTGTGTTCAGACAACACGTATTCCCAAAAGAACCCATCAAAACTACTCGATAGCTTTAGGAGTATGGAATCGATTTACTTTCTTCACTTTGTCCGGCACCAAGAAACTCGAGTTTCTCAAACTCACGCCTAAAATTGAGAACATGATCCCTTACGGGTGTTCCCTTCACCATTTCCTTCGTGAGCTTCTCACGAATGGTGAACAGATTCGCCATGGGGTTCTGATGTTGAAACATCTCTTCAAGGCTATTCATGATATCAACAGCCGCTTCAATGCCTTCATGAATGCGCTTCAAATCCTCAGACATAAATGTCAAGATGATGTGCTTCATGTGCTCATTGGAATGCTTCCAATCATCGAATATCGTCTTTTCCCCATTACTTGACTTATCATTAGGTTTCTTGGGTACGTCAACGCTAAATATCCAATAGTGTTCTTGCGCAGGAAGGACCATGTTTATATTTCGTTTTCAATCAACATAGTTCTCACCAACAAGTTTATTATCTTTAAGTATACTATACAGTGGATTAAAAGGTTGCGACATGATGAACTGAGAATAAAACATACATTCATATCAATATCTAGAAAAATACGAAATTATCACATAATTTGATCACATCAATTATATTGAAACCTTAAAATAATATAATCATGCATCAGCCAACATCTCGAAACAATTTAAATGTGCCACGAGGGGTGGTCTATACATTTAAACACATTCAAGCGGATTACAAACTTAAAAGTTACAAATCCTTAATTCAAAATTAATAGTTGGCTCCCACTTTGACCACATAGAAACTGACAGGGACTTCGAGGGGAGTAAGTTAATATCAATTCCCTATGCCTAAGTAATAACCATAATTAAATACAGGATTATTATTTCACTTTGAGCAAGCCACTCGTGGTGAGGGTCAATACCGCCACTAGTAATAATCCACAATCATCATTTCGGAATTTATTCATGTGAAATCCGTTCTTTTGGCCGATCCGAGGGGGAAATGTATTCCAAAAGAACTTCACAAATAAATAAATTATGGAGGTCAAACTAATCCAATTTTAATATCCGGAATACAATTGCGATTATAAAAACATACTTAGTAATTTTCGAAAGTAAGGTTTTTCTTGGACAATTAAATTCATGCAAACATATATTAACAAATAATAATAAGTGCACGAAATAAAACATCCATCAAAACAAAATTAAACACATTGGAGCACTCATATCCAATTGTCACGGTTTAATTTATTCACGTCTTGATGCGAAAAATCATCCTTGTTGCTTTCCGACGTTCGTCTCGACGTGCTCCCACTCGAACAGCAACATTTCTTCAAAACAGCATCGTTTGGGGTTCGAGACGATGTTTAAAATCACACGGAAAAAAAACACAAACCGGAAAAATTCCACGGCCCGAGATACAGCGCGCGTCAGTCCACAAAGTGGGCCCGCACGCTTCCCGGCCCAAAAGGCGCCGAAACGCTGCCCGAAGTGCGCCGAAGCGCAGCCCTGAGGCGCAGCCGAGGCGCTGCACGGAGGCGCGCCGAGGCGCCGCCCGGAGCCCCCCGAGGCGCTACAGCCTCGCGCCTGAGGCGCGCGCACGGCGTGCGCTGTACACCCCCGTGCGCCATTTTTTCGCCGTTCGTCCTCGTTTTCTTCACCCCTTGCATTATTTTACATCCATACACGCGCCACGCTTGTATGCGTCGCCCGGGTACGCCGTTTTTAATTTTCGTTCTTCGTCACGATCCCGTTACAATTTATTTTTACAAAAAAAATAAATACTAGATCTAGACTAGTCTATTACAATGATCGAATCAAAATAAAAACAACTAATCTACTCGTGGATTTTCTCACGAGAAAAACGAATTCGAACGAATCGAATTAAAAAAACAATTAATTCACACGCATGAAATTAACAACATTAAAACCATGACAATTGGATACCTGCAAAAAGATCTAACAATTCTACTATCCAATTTCAATTTAATGTTTAACAATTTAAATTCCAATTTAAAATTGAGAGCCCGAAACCGTGGCTCTGATACCAGTTGTTGGGAAAATAGGGGTGCCCGGAATCTATTCGGGATGAAATTTAAATACGAATTTAAATACAATTATTACTAGCATGAATTAATCCTAATTAATTCAAATAATAATTCCAACAACCAATTATCATCATGCATGTTAAATTAATTTCACATATTTAACTAGGCGGAATAAACAAGTAAATATGCAATTAACGTACCTCTTGTAGAATTGGCCTTTGGATATACGGGACAATTGTAATCTCGATCTATCAACCCAAAGCCTTCTCAAGTATTTCCCTTTTCACCTCACTAGATCGCCGGTGGGAGACGCTTTCAAGTAATTTAATAAACTAAGGAAAAAGAAAAATATCTATGCTTCTTGATTTTTCCAACACATGGAATTATGTACTTAGGGATGAAATAATCATCCCCTATTTATAATAAGGGTGACCGAATTTTTGTGGGTATTTTGGGCCTTGAGAAAATCTTTTCTTAGACTCTAAGAAATCTTGAATATATCTCATATATTCTTTTCTCCATAATAAAATATTCCACAAAAATCTCACTCTCCTATTTTATTCATGATGTTTTCGAAAACTATAGAAGAAATCCAAAGATTTGGATCTTCTTGAATATATGAGATATTCTTGTATTTCAAAAATACATATCTTCCATAATATCTTTCCAAGAAAATCAACAAAATCTTTTCTCTTCTAAATAGGCCATATTTTCGAAAATATCAATAAAAATCAGCATGATATTATCTTTTTATTTTAATCACCTTATCATTATTGGGCTACTTAATGGGCTACTTGAGGGGCCTTAAGGAGAATTAAGATTGGACCTCCTAATGGACTTCTGAATTTCAATATTGAGCCCCAATATAATTCAGCCCATTAATATTAATTATTACCACTAATAAATTAATATTGCACTATCCATCTTAATCCATATTACGATAATATGGGCTCCCGGTTATTATTTCCCGCGTTTAAGATTATCAAGTCCATTAATTAATTAAGCTTCTGAATAGCTCTAAATTAATTAATATATTTCACCTTGGAGTAAAGACAGTTCAACATTATTATTCGTACCGAAGAAACTAATTCTTCACTTGCAAGATTTGGTACAATAAAACTTCTGAGCCCACCAAGGGGACTAATCACACGAGCCGTACTCGCACGCGTTTCTCCGTATTAAATCTTAGCAACCGTCGTATGATTAATATTACTGCCCAAGACACAAAGTTCGAAGTCGCAATGATTCTCACCCAACATGAATCAAAGCAGTAACTATTAAGCACACACGGTCCTATTTAAGTGACGGAGATTAAGAAATCAACAACCACTGAGGTCTAATTCTTCACCTTTCAGAACAGAAGAATTTATCCTCGTTGTAGGACCTCTTCAACACATACTAAATGTGCTAGTGCAATCTCTTAGTCAAGATAGACCAATCTGAGCCTTACACATCGACCTTTCACGGCGGATTGTTCAATTCCACCTAGGTCGTGAAAATGTACGTTTAGTTACAAGTAAACTGTTAATGTTGTCTTCCGTGATCGGGTATCACCACATTAACTACAATGTAACATGTACAATATATTGAACGGTTTGCAATAGAAATTCAACATTCAATCATAACTAAAGCAAATGCGATAAAAGAATTATTCTCATAAAACGAGTGTTTGATACACGAGTTATACAAATTAAAAGCATACTTTCATGTATAACTCCAACACTTCTCTGGTCAGTGTTCCTTCTTTCCTCATATCTCCGTGAGCTTTGGTGGGTTCTTTCAGGTTTCCTGTCACGAATATCCTGATAATATTTCTTATAACGACCAAACCCAGAATTAAGCTTCTCAAAGCGTCTGGCCATTAGGCTGTACTCCTCAACAAGCTCTTTCTTGCTCATCTCCATCAGTGACTTTGATGAAGACTCGACAGGTTCTGACTTGGCTTTTGAATGCCACGCTTTTCTCAGGAGCTTTTTATTTCTCCTCTTCTTCTTGCTGAACTTTCTTCTTTCTCTTGTTGAGATCATATTCCAGTGTTTTAAGCTCTGAAAAAAGTAAAGTAGAAGTTATGTTACTCATATCCTGAGTGTTCTTTAACATAATTACACTGTTGTCATATCTCTCAGGAAGGGCATTCAGGATCTTGGAAGCAACATCTCTCTTTGGAACATCCTTATCCAACATCACCAACTCATTCATCAACTTGATGAATCTTGACTCCATCTGATCTATCGTCTCACCAGGCAACATCTCGAATGCTTCGAACTTCTGAATGACAATATTTCTCTTGTTCTCCTTTATCTTTTCTAACCCTTTGCACATCCTAGTCAGCTCATCCCAGACCTCCTTAGCCGTCTTTTAAGTTCATCAGCCTCGCTGACTCCTCGAAAGACACCGTATGCAAGATGATGTTTCTGGCCACATTATCCAGTCCCACCATTTTGACCTCATCATTGGTCATATACTTCTTCTCCTTAGGAACATGTATGCCAATGTCAATATGCTCATACCCAGTCCTCTGACATTAGGAATGGTGATCTTGATAGGTCCTTCCTTGATAACACGCAGCATCTGGTCATGGATGGCATCTAGATGTGCCTCAAGTCTGAACTTCTAGTAGACAGAGTTAGAAACAGAGAATTCAGGCAATGAAGCTTCAAGTCTCCTCGAAGTCATGATGATGCAAGTTTTATGAAAAGCAAACTCGGATCTGTTCAATGACCACCAACAGTTTCACCTCTGAAACTATTAGTATTCAAAGTCAGTGGTCTTTTGAACCACTGCTCTGATACCACTTGTTGGTCTCGGTACAAGACTGAGGGATATGTGTATGGGGGGAATACACGTATACAAATTTTTCTGAATTTCAAACTGACCGAGTCCCCTTAGCTCAGAGTGGTAAAGAACTCAGGGTTGATAACATACCTACTAACTATACTGTGTGCTGGTCAGTTGGCAAGCTATCAACTTGAGTTCAGTGCGGAAATGCGTGAGCCCTGAAAGTTTATAGTCTTGTTAATGTTTGCTTTCTGAAAACTTGATTACTCAATTCTAAAGAGTGATTAGTAGGGCAATGTTCAAGTTACTGATCATGCTGATTGATTCAAGCCTGATAAAATTGATGCATTGAATGACTTAATGAATAAGCAATAAGAACAATATCAAAGCAGTAAAGAACACAAGGAGTTTAACGTAGTTCAGAGACTCAAGCTCCTACGTCCACGGTCCTGATTGAACAGGATAATCCACTAAGGATTAACTTATTTTTAACGTGCCAAGGTGCACCCAGATCAGCTAACTCACTGACCCTTCCAAACTCCTTCCTAACTCACTAAATGACTTCAACCAACAAACCTAACAAGAGGGTTTTAGTTTCAGTTTTGTTTCCAACTAAGATTGTGATTATCGTTACAAGACAAAGCTATGCTAAGGATGGATAATCACTCTAAGCTTATGATATAACTAGGTTCGCTCAGTGGAATACAGAATAACTCTCTTTGCTAAGAAACACTTGGAAAATTTAAGGTTTTTTTGGTGCTTCTTCCAAACGCTGAGTGCTTTGAATGCTTGAGTGTTTGAGTAATTTCTGGATTGGAAATTTCCCATAACCTTAAGTGGGTTTAAGGCCTTCAGTATTTATAGATGGATTTGAAAACTATCGGTTGGAAGAAATAGTCTTCTAGTCATCTATGTAGGGTTTGTTCAACGGACATATCTCCCATGCAGCAGCCGTCCTTGCATGGATTAGGTAATTGCATTTAATACTCCATTTAATGCTTGCCCGTTGAAAAGTGCAGTCTGAACTCAGTCTCCATGTCAGGTCCGTACGTGCGTGTCCTTCCTGGATTGGTCCACGTCATCAGATTGGTGAGAATGTCAGAACTCATTCCTGGGCTCCAGGCTTGTCTTATTAAGATCTTTTTATCTCGAGCACAACGGTCTTGTCCTGACGCTGACATTCCTTTTGTAATGCTCGGCCCTACTCCAAGTCTTTTCCATTACTCAGTATCATCATGTTCCCTTTAGGACTGAGTTAGTAATGAACTCAGGGTCATACTCTTCATCACTGACACTTACTCAGCCAGCTTAGAGAGACTGTCGTAAGTTCAGGATGGTGCTCTAAGTCTTCAGGCTTTAGTCTTGATTTTCATCAATGAGTACTCCTCTCATTGAGTTCCTGTGAATTGTAAAATAACTAAGTACAAATCTAACCAAGACTAGCCTGACTACTAAGGCAAAACATCTTTTCAGGGGCTTTGGGATCTAATCAAAATGACATTGTCCCAATAATAATATTAGGCATGGTAGACGAAGATTCATATTTGGGTTTGCTAGGACTAGGAGAGGAGGAACCAAAGGGCGAGAAAGATTGTGGTAGACAAGTTGAAGAGCGATTCCAATTTCAAGTTTTTGCACGATTGTGTGTCCGACATGAAGCTTTTGGAATTTGTGGAATTATGGAAAATCATCCCGGCTGCTAAATGGTGCCCCTTGGATTCAATGTGCTGCGTGAGGATATTGTCCCGGAAGTTGGAATTCAATTCCGGGGATAGTCAGTGTATGTGCCGCTGCGTAAGGCCATGCATTTGCCTGAGATTTATATGAAAGCGAATGATTGAAGACATGATAGCCCACAAAGACAAATTCCTACAACACAATAAGAAAAGATTCGAGAATTAATACCTGATGTCCGGGGAAGCAAAAATGGGTTTGGGTGAATTGCTTCTGAGTGAGATAGATGACGAATCTTACAATCAAGTGGGGAAGCTTCAGTGGAAGAGAATGGATGGGGAAATTGAACAGGAATTGCCTGGCCATTTGTGATATTTCTGATGATGTGCGGAACGCGTCGTTGGTGCTGGGTATTCTAGTGTCGGAGCTCAACCACTTTCGGCAAATATCCTAACCTTCATTCGGTTCAAGGGGAGAGTTTGAGTGACAAAATGAAGTTTGTTATTCAAGGAATCAAATGGTGGCACTACAAAAAAGATGGAGATTAGCGACGGATCTTTTGCGACGGCACAATATCCGTCGCAAATTTCGTGAATTTGTGATGGATTTTGGTAAGCCGTCGAAAAAGATGACACTTTGCGACGACTTAGGAAGTCCATCGCAAAGGTTAGTAATTTGCGATGGAAAAGCCGTCGCAAAAACTAGGGCCCACCGCCTTCGTCTTAAACCGGCTACATTTGCGACGGATATATCGTCGTAAATTTCAACTTTGATTTTGCGACGGTCACTTCCGTCGCAAAACATACCCGTTTAAAGGTGACCATTCGGGAAGCGACCCATTTGACTGATTTGCGACAGAACAGGCCGTCGCAATTTTGAACTTTGCATTTGCGACGGACCAAAGCCGTCGCAAACCTTACATTTATATTCGCGACCTTTTGGGAAACAGTCCATTGACTGATTTGCGACGGAATGTCCATCGCAAATCTGAACCGTTTTTACGCATCTTCTCGGGAAACGGTTCGTTGACTTATTTGCAATGGAAAAACCATCGCAAATCAGTTCAAACGACGTCATTTTGGCTTTGACAGACAAAATTTGCGACGGATAGGCGTCCGTCGCAATATTTTTTTACAATTATAAAGCTCTCCTCACGCAACAGACGGGGAGTGCGAGAAAAAAGAAGAAGAGGAGGAAAACGAAAGGAAAAGGAGAAGTCGGGTTTAGTTGATTGTAGAGCCGTCTGTCTCCACCGAGTTCTCGTTTCGACATTTTCTACATATAAACCGTAAGTTTTCTTCATTTTTACCGTTTAAAATTTAATTTTAAAGCATGTTTAGAGAATTGATTTTAGTTGAGAATTGATTTTAGTTGAATTATTTGAATTATATTAGTAATGAATTGATTTTAGTTGATTTAGTTGATCGAATTTTAATTTAAAGCATGTTTAATTTTTGTTAAGTTTAGAATTGAATTAGTTGAATTGTTTGAATTATATTAGAATGAATTGCTTTTAGTTGAATTATAATTTAATTAGTTGATCGAATTTTAATTTAATTTTAAAGCATGTTTAGAATTTCTTAAGCTTATAATTGAATTAGTTGAATTGTTTGAATTATATTAGAAATGAATTGATTTTAGTTGAATTAGCTTAGTTGATCGAATTTTAATTTAATTTTAAAGCATGTTTAGAAATAGTTGAATTAGTTGATCGAATTTTGATTTAAAGCATGTTTAATTTTTGTTAAGTTTAGAATTGAATTAGTTGAATTGTTTGAATTATATTAGAAATGAATTGGTTATAGTTGAATTAGTTGATCAAATTTAATTAGTTGATCAAATTTTAATTTAATTTTAAAGCATGTTTAATTTTTGTTCAGTTTAGAATTGAATTAGTTGAATTGTTTGAATTATATTAGAAATGAATTGATCTTAGTTGAATTAGTTGATCTAATTTAATTAGTAGATCGAATTTTAATTTAATTTAAAAGCATGTTTAGAAAATTTAATTAGTCTTGATTTCACTTGAGTATGACAATTTAATGCATAAATACTTGCATGTTGTTTTACCTTTACACTGGATTTTAATTGCTCAAATTAGTGAGTTTTGAATTATTATTTTTCCTTGAAGTGGACATTTTGAGCTGTCGAATTTCATTTTTATAATAGTACAGTAAATTGCAAAACAGACACCTCTTTCAAAAAAATACTTTCTTCGCTATGAATCATATTTATTATTTTAACTGTTTGTATTATATTTTGTGAATAAGTAAATCATTGTTATATGCGTATGTGAATAAGTAAATTATTATATGTGTGTGAATAAGTAGATTATATGTAGCATCATCTTTTATAGTGTGTAGATTTTATGCGCGTATGTGAAATTATATGTATGTGAATAAGTAAATTATTATATAGCATCATCTTTTATTAGTTGAATTTATAATTATTACAGATGAACCCAGGTCAAGATAATTTTCTCAGTGTCATCATAGTCGACAACAAGTAAGTATTTTTTAATGAATTATGTATACTTTTAATTATATATATTAATATAATTAACTTGATTTTTTAATTTTGTTGTCACAGACTGCTTCCAGCCAATGAGACTAGCTCAATCGTCTCACAAACCATTAGGATGAGACAGTTCGAGTATGGTGCCCACTCGTGGAGTCAAGTGTCCGAGCAAGCAAAAGAGGATGGAGTACTTTGATGACTTCAAGATATAAAAAATTTATTTATTATGATTTTAATTTAACTTTTAATTTTTTAATTTATTCGTTAATATTCTATTTTTAATTTATTTGCAGAGGCGGTGCATTTGGGACCCTTCCAACGATAGTATTATGTACCAATTGTTCTGTGCGAAATCGCAAGAACGGTACAAAAATATTATCTACGGCCTGAAGAAGCGGTGGAAGCGTGGAGATCGGGTGGAGTTGGGTCGAGCACCAGACGGACGATCGATATGGGATGGTTTGGTGGATCACTAGAACAGTGAACCATCATTCAGAAGAAGATCATGAAGAGAGAGAGAGAGAGAGAGAGAGAGAGAGAGAGAGGAGATGGAGAGAAGAGAGAGAGAGAAGAGAGAGTCAGTTTGAACAATTTATTTATGTTTTTTGAAAAATTTTTGTAGCATCATTCCCGGTCACAAGGTTTCCGCCATTATTACAGAGATAATGTGGGATAATCTAGAGGAGAACGCAATGAAGTTCAAACTCGTCTCGTCGCAGCGGAAACAGTACTACTTGGATGAGTTTTGGGTATATATATGCAAATAAGTTGGCTTAAAAATATTTGCATATATATACCCGAAACTCATCCAAGTAGTACTGCTTCCGCTGCGACGAGACGAGTTTGAACTTCATTGTGTTCTCCTCTAGATTATCCCTCATTATCTTTGTAATAATGGCGGAAACCTTGTGACCGGGAATGATGCTACAGAATAGTATTTCAACAAAGATATTACTAATTCAGTGTTAATTAATTAATTACTTGTAGCAAACATATACATGATCTTAGATCATGTTGTTCTATTATTACCTCGTGAGTTTCATTTATATACCTCGTGGGTTTCATTTATATACCTCGTGAGTTTCATTTAAATGAGTTAATTTGGTGAATTTTGAAAAAAAAAAACGAGTCAATTTGGATACATATACAATTAATTGTGTACAAATGTACGAATTATAAATTTAAACGGGAGTCGAAATAAATAATTTTACCAAAAAAATATTAAATAGCCACAAAATTTATAAAAACAAGTGAGAAACAAAAATGAATTAATTTGGTGAATTTTGGAAAAAAAAAAGTCAATTTGGACACATATACAATTAATTGTGTACAAATGAACGAATTATAAATTTAAGCGGGAGTCGAAATAAATCATTTTACCAAACTAATAAAAATTAAATGGCCACAAAATTTATAAAAACAAGTGAGAAGTGAAAATGAATTAATTTGGTGAATTATAGAAAAAAAAATGAGTCAATTTGGATACATATACAATTAATTGCGTACAAATGAACGAATTATAAAATTATGTATTGTCGAAATAAATAATTTTACAAAATAAAAAAAATAGTTGAGCAAAATCTTTTAATAAACAACCTAGATACGAAAAGAAATTAATTTGGTGAATTATAAAAAAATGACTTAATTTGAATACATATACAATTAATTGCATAAAAATGAACGAAAGTAGCTTGTGCCCTAGTGGCGCGCGCCCCCTCCTCTTGCACAAGAGGTCCCGTGTTCGATTCCCCTTGGGCGCAAAATTGGATTAATTATTCAAGGTCTAATAACACTAATATAGAAGGTGGGCCGCATATAATAAGCAATGGGTCGGGTGGCCCAGTGGTCCGCGCCCGCCCCTGGTGCCCGGGCTCGAACCACGCGAGCCACTTTTTTTTTGTATAGGCTCGGTAATTTGCGACGGCCAAATTCCGTCGCAAATATTGAATTTTACGACGGAAAACAGCCCGTCGCAAATTATAATAGAAAAAAATATATATAAAGATTTGCGACGGAATGTGGTCGTCGCAAATGTTGTTGACCCGATCGGGTCTGACCCGAAAGATTTGCGACGGACTACTGTCCGTCGCAAATTCTGTGCGACCCGGCCGAGTCTGACCCGCCAATTTTGCGACAGATTTGTCCGTCGTTAATTTGCGACGGAGGGCAAAATCCGTCGCAAAAATTAGCTACGGCTGTTTTAGGGACGGATACGTGTCCGTCGCAGAATCCGTCGCAAAACACTGTTTGCGACAGATTTTCCGTCGCAAATTCCGTCGCAAAACTGTGTTTTTTTGTAGTGTGGGGTCACGAAAAGAATTTGATGTGCTGGCTGTGAACGGCAAACTGAGGAGTGAGGATATGGTGAAGAGGGTGTTTATGCTTCATCGTTGTCAACTATGAGTCTACATTGTAATCATTTTCTCCTCTCTCCTTTACTGCTAATTACCTGAAGGTAATTGTTACCTGCTCACTCATAAGATAGAGCAGACTTTGTATTTGAGTGATAGTCGGACACTTATTTGAGTTTTTTCAGTTTAGAGTCTGAAACATGAGTTAACTATCGATTCAGGATTTAAAAGAAAATATCTATCGATCTGAGGCTCGATTCATATAAAACTATCGATTTAAGGCTAAAAAACTTAACACCGTTGACAAACCATCTGATGGAAGCTGACATGGCAATTAATTGCCACATAATATTTCCACTACAATTAAAATAAATTAAAAGATTTTGACACTAGGGCAAATCAATTGGCGCTGCTTGATTTTCTTAAACATCATATCATTCATATAAATCAATTAGGCCAACGAAAAGAAGAGGTTCATATAAATCAATTAGGCCAACGAAAAGAAGAGGATATGAACCCGTAGAAGCCGCCATTATTAGATACAGTGAACACAAGAATAATACAAAATTAAACTGGGAATGGAATTGCCGCCAAGTGCAGAAGAAGAAACAATGAGGAAGAACGGAGAAATTGTTAAAACTCAATAAATTAATATTCTCTGGTCACAAACAATAAATTAAAGAAAAACATAAGAACATTGATTTATAATTATCGTGGCCGTGAAAGTATGTTTTCGTTAAAGATGGTGAAAACAAGGTTTAGAATAGAAAGGGATGATGGCTGCGATAATTGACCGAAGAAAACTATTTTTTATTTTTTATTTACTTTTATATTTAATATTTTAATTGTTTTTGGATGACACATGGAAATATTTTTGGCAATTAATTGTCACGTTAGTTTCCCTTGAATGGTTTATTGACTGTGTTAAATTCATGAGCCTTAAATCGATAGTTTTATATAAATCAAGCTTCAAAACGATAGAAATTTTCTTTTAGGCCCTGAATCGATAGTTGACTCATCTTTTAGGTCCTAAATCGGAAAAATTCCTAACAGAAATTAAAATTATTTTTTCTTCTTTGTCTTGGATGTGTTAAATATATAATTTTCTTTTTGGTGGTTACATCACTAGTGTTACAAATTTTTAATTGTGGCATGGAAAAATGATTGAAAGAGAGGATAATAAAAAAAATTAATATGTACATTAACCACGTTCTTGAATTGTTGATTTAGTTAAGGAATGGTTAATTCTTTACTTTGAGGGTTTCATTTCATTCCTTACTTCATATCAAACATATAATTTCATTTCATTCCAATACCTCATAAGCATGCGTTTGTAATAATAGACTCATATGGAAAAAGAATTGTAGTACAACTGTACAAATACAAAAATGATGTTATTAATCCTACCATACTATAAAGACAAGTGTGATTTGTCCTATGTGGCAAGCCATTGTGCTTTAGAAAAAAAAAAATAGTATTTTCTGCTTAATCCATGTTGTTCCAATCCTTTGTAACCGTCCGATCGTCTAGCTTAATCTGAACCGTTTATCATCCATTTCATTTCTCTATATAATGAGCTCTTTTGTCTACAAAATTTTCATTGTGTCATAGTTTATTTTTTTTGCCCGAATCATTTTGTCATTCCATCGTTTCATGATTCTCATTGCCGTTTTTTTAGCTATACCTATATCGTCGGAAAAAAAAATTGAGAACAAAATCTTCTTCAATGGTATGTGTTTTCTGTCCCTTAACTTTCTATGTTAATTTGAGTGTTGTTCTTCAATATTTGCTAATGTTTTTGGGTTTAGAATCGGTTCGTTATGAAGCCGAGCATACCGTGGGTGATGTAGTACTCAGTTTCAAAACAACTGCCTATCTATATGCATGTGGTGGTGTACAAGCTATACACGGCAACTTTTGTGGTTCCAGTGAGGAGGCTCTGAACAATGCTGCGCACCGTGGAATCAAGTACTTGAAGGAGAAGTATAATGTTAGGATAGTTGAGTTTGGGACCTATTGATACAATTGTGATGAATGTATTATCTTCATGTAATAATTTTGTCTAGAAAATGTTATAATTTCTAGACGTGTCAATAAAATCTATTGAATTTAGTGAATTTGGGACTTATTAATATTTGTTATTGTTCGCTTGATCTTCGTTAAGTTGCTTATATTTCATTAAAAGAATAGCGGCATCTTCCTTATAATATCTCCTTTATAATATGTCCAATTTATATCCAATCCCATGAGTAAATCTATGAAAATAACTAATTATAAACTTATCATGAATTTATTTTAAAGTGTTGGATATTGTAAATAAAATATTAAAATATAATGAGAAGTAACATTAATTTGAGGAATTATTTTCGCTATATTAAAAAAATTTGTACTTTTTTAGTTTTGTAATTAAAATGTGTACATTATTATATTTTAAACCATATAATAAATTCTGATCGTGCGAAGCCCGAAAGAGGTCGGGTAGCGAGGAGGAGGGCGATGACCACGAGCTACGCGCTGCTCGCTACCCGATATCGACTCTAAGGAATCTTCCCTTGGAGTGTCTTACCCAAAATAGCAAAAAACAAGCACTGTCTTTTTTTAACTTATCCTTTAAAAATACCATTTATTTACACTTATGTCATTAATTTATCAACTATATACCCACAAATACTAATAAAAACTTTTTAATTAAAACTCGTGTATTTTCTTTGGGTCAATCTAAATTGAATCGAAGAGAGTGTAATAATCAAAATCCCATGCCAAAATTAGTCTGTATATTTCTTATAAAATTATTATTCTTCTAATATGACCACTCATTCACATAATTTATCTTTTCAAACTATCTTCCCCCGAGTTAAAAATAATTATTTGATATTGGTCCTTCAACATTTTTTATTAGCAAAAGGTAAATAAAAAATATGAAAAACAAATGTCAGGAGTCAATATTCAACGATCATACACTAATCATTGCTATTCATTTATGTTTAATATATAGAAGAAAAAGCTAAGTTACTCAAAGTAATCATAATTTATATAAAGTAATAATGTGAATTTAGGCCATTAGCTTTTACTTTACGACAACTTAAGTACTTTTTTGTTTTGGGCTGACGAATTAACCAATTTCATATATTCAGACCAAATGTCAAGTGATGCTTGGATATAATTTATGCCATATACTAGGCATGTTTGATACTGTGTAATGAACCAATCGTTGTGGTTATGATTCACGATAGAATTGGTAGGTTCATTATGCGATATTCATTTTTTTTGTACAAAAGATATTTGTCAAATATATTTTCAAACTATCTTCGCCAACAATAAAAATATTAATTTCCATTTTTAGGGTCCTCCCGCATTAAAATTACTGTACATGTTGTCATTTTGGTCCTCTAACTTTTTTTACTATTAAAAACACTTGAAGGACCAATATCAGTCATATTGACTATGGATTTCTAGCGATTGTTTTCTATTTATTTTTTTACCTAATGTCTCTTTGGTATTGTGTTAAAATTCTTTAAAAAATATTTCTTTAAAAAATCCAAAATTAGTCCTAGATTATTCCTAAGATATAGGACATTCCTAGAACGTGCACCGAGTTTTTAAATTAGTCCAAAATGAGTCCTATAGGTTATTCCAAAAAAAAAAAAAAGTGCCCCAATATTTTAATGCGGAAGACTAAAATTCTTAAAAAATATTGTGTTAGAAATTTTGAAATTAGTCCTAAATTTTTTTATAATATAATAACTTCTCTCATTAGATTTTTGAAATATTCCTAAATACCTATAGGATAATAATGCAACTTATGCATTCTTCTGGTACTTACTGTAACTATTTATGAGATCAAATTTGAAAAAACTATAGGACCGAAACTATCTAAAGAAGGACCATTGTTGCAAACCGCCTGTTCTCATGGGACCAAAGCAAAAATTATAATTGGATTAATATTCATATATCAGTCTCTTTCTTTATAAAGCAATATTTTCCATAAAAAAATAATTGTATTGATAAATGAACCTCACAATACCTTATAATACCCTCCAACTTATGACAAAAAATAATTGTCCAGAAAGTAGGCCTACTAATATTGGACGGAGGGAGTATTTGTTACAATTTTTTTAAATAAAAAATCATTTTATTTTTATTTTTATTCTTATTCTTATTATAGGTTTTAACTTTGACGAAAAATATGAGGTTGCAATATAACTCTTCTGGTAGCAACTCGACCGAGGTTGAACATTTCTCCAAGTGGATTTTGAGTGTTGGGGACGATACTCTTGGAGGTTGCACCGATGGCTTTCCGGAAATTGAGATTCCTGATGATATCCTAATTTCTAATGTGAGCGACCCAGTGCATTCTATGATTCAAAGTATTTATCCAAACATAGTTGAGAATCTACACACGTATAAATACTTTGAAGAGAGGGTCATTCTTGCACCTACGCATCACGATGTTGAAATGATAAATGAGGAGATTCTTTCGATGATTCTTGGCAATACAAGAGAGTACTTGAGCTCCGACAATGTCTGTTAGTCGGATTTTAGGCCTGGACGAAACGAAGAGATGATATCTGTTGATTTTCTAAATTATGTTAAGTGTTCGGGCATGCCAAATCATCGCCTAATTCTGATGGAAGGTGTGCCGGTGGTTCTTTTGCGAAATATTGAACAAAAAGCCGGATTGTGCAATGGCACAATATTGGTAATCACGAGGCTTGGGAGTCATGTGCTCGAGACTGAGATAATTTCAGGTAGAAATATTGGGAACAAGGTCTACATTCCGAGGATGAATTTGACTAATTCGAACCACACAATGCCTGTGAATTTTACAAGAAGACAGTTTCCAATTCTTCTCTGTTTTGCTATAACTATAAATAAGAGTCAGCGGCAGTCTTTATCTACAGTTGGTCTCTCTCTTCCCAAGCCGGTGTTCACACATGGACAGTTGTATGTTGCAATGTCTAGAGTTACGAGTAGGAGCGGTTTGAAAATTATTTGTTTGGATCCAAAAGGTAAACCTTCGAAAATCACTCCAAATGTGGTTTATAGAGAGATATTCCGGAATGTGTGATTTTGTTTTTTCATTTGAATTGGATTATAAATAAGCAACGTTTCCAGTTGTTTTGTTGTTTTGGTCCTTTCGAATAAATTATACTGCAATTGAAAAAACGTGTGATGGGTTTTTCTTTATTAACATTTATAATTTTATTGGGATGGTCGCTGGATTTTTTATTTTTTTTTACGAGTGTAATGATTTCTTAATATGTAACCAAAGGTAAAATTAACAAATCTTGACAATTTGATAAGTTAATGTATTTCAAATATAATTTCGTGCTATACGTTCAAATGTTATACGTTCAAATATAAGAATAAAAATAATTACAAGCCCGCGAAGCCGCGGATATAACACTAGTAGTATTGTATATTCCTAAATTTTACTAAGTTGTTAGCAATAATTTTTTTTTATAAATTATGGTTAAAAAGAGGATTAGATTTTTAGTTAATAGTTGTTATTATTTTCTTTTTAAAAGAATTTGAAAACTCGTTAATCTCGCGGGCTTTAACTAGTATGCATATATAATCGTCTACACAATTTATTGCACTATTTGTAGGTGATACCCAAGATGTATTTTACATAAACACATGAACCACGTTAATCGGAAATGATCACATGTCCACTGGTGGACATAATATTATATACCCACCGTAAACGTGTTAATGACACATAAGCATAGGACCCACTATTATTTTAATTAATTATTTATATCTGTTTATGTGTCATTAACACATTCGCGGTGGGTATATAATATTATGCCTACCGGTGGGCATGTGATCAATTCTGCACGTTTAATATCATACATGTATAATCTAAGGTGAAAGTTATTTTTTTAGGACACTATCATATCATATGAGTGTTATCAAAATTAGGATACTATTTTCACGGGTTTGCAAAATTGGAACACTATCTTTACGAGCTGGCAAAATTATGACATTATCACACTACAAGAAAAATGATGTTATACAACACTAGAAAGACAACGGTTCTCGGTAAAAATCGTTGTATAAGGTACAGAGCGCGTTGTATAAGCAATAACCATTGTCTCTCCTACTACGGTTGTTAGTGTTAGTGTCCTAGAGACAATCCATCGAAAGGACATAATATTAAGATAATATTCAGATTTGGTTTAATATTATTATTGGTTTAATATTAAATTTATGGCGTTACACTTATCTGAATATGATGTTTGATTGTTTGCATATATTCTTATTTGTGTTCCCATGAATCACTACTGTCATTGAGTGAGTGAGAACTCAGATGACTTAAATATGATTCTCAAATAGCCCCGATCAAGGATCATAAAAAATGGGATATTGATGATGCAATTGAGATTGGTGTGCGATCTGCATCATACTCTTAGAGAGTGTAGTAAGATCTCACTTACTACGAGATACCAGGTATCTCATGATGGATGCACAGATACTTTAGAGGGTATTGGTATACCCATTCAAGAAACTGTTTGATGTAATTCCACATAATGTGTCTACGGGTGTCTCGGTTAGTGGGAGCGATGTGATACTCCTCTGACTTGAGGTCAATACGCACGACATGTGTGGAGTGATGAACTTTGACCATGACCGACGCTTGCACCCTTCCACGGGTAGATATGGCATGGATTGGGTTCATCACGAAATGCATGTGCGTGGTAGTTGAGCCAAGAATACGATTCATTCCTCAATGTGAATTTAGAGAGAATACTCGTCTTCTCATCATAATTGGATCTAAGTCGTCGGCCGACGCACATCAACTTAGACTTTGTGGTTAAGTGTGATATACTTGATCAATTAGTGATTGAAGATAATATGATTAAGTTATTTGAATAGACACTTCATCATGTTCAAAACTTAATCGGGTATCGCGAATGAAAGGAAGATATCACTGTTGGGAAAATATAGGGGTGCCCGGAATCTATTCGGGATGAATTTTAAATACGAATTTAAATACAATTATTACTATCATGAATTAATCCTAATTAATTCAAATAATAATTCCAACAACTAATTATCATCGTGCATGCTAAATTAATTTCACATATTTAACTAGGCGGAATTAAACAAGTAAATATGCGATTAACGTACCTCTCGTAGTAATGGCCTTTGGATATACGGGACACTTGTAATCACGTTCTATCAACCCAAAGCCTTCTCAAGTATTTCCCTTTTCACCTCACTTGATCGCCGGTGGGAGACGCTTTCAAGCAATTTAATAACTAAGGAAAAAGAAAAATATCTATGCTTCTTGATTTTTCCAACACATGGAATTATGTACTTGGAGATGAAAAAATCATCTCCTATTTATAACAAGGGGTGGCCGAAATTTTCATGGTTTATTGGGCTTGGAGAAAATCTTTTCTTAGCCTCTAAGAAATCTTGAATATATCTCATATATTCTTTTCTCCACAATAAAATATCCCACAAAAATCTCACCCTCTTATTATGCCTTGTAATTTTCGAAAATTCTCATGAAGAGATCCAAAGATTTGGATCTTCTTGAATATATGAGATATTCTTGTATTTTAAAATACATATCTTCCATAATATCTTTCCAAGAAAATCAACAAAATCTTTTCTCTCCAAGATATGCAATTTTCGATTTTTACATAGAAAAATCAGCATTAATATTTTCTTTTTATTTTAATCATCTTATCATTATTGGGCTACTTAATTGGGCTACTTGAGGGGCCTTAAGGAGAATTAAGATTGGACCTCCTAATGGGCTTCTGAATTTCAATATTGAGCCCCAATATAATTCAGCCCATTAATATTAATTATTACCACTAATAAATTAATATTGCACTATCCATCTTAATCCATATTACGATAATATGGGCTCCCGGTTATTATTTCCCGCGTTTAAGATTATCAAGTCCATTAATTAATTGAGCTTCTGAATAGCTCTAAATTAATTAATATATTTCACCTTGGAGTAAAGACAGCTCAACATTATTATTCGTACCGAAGAAACTAATTCTTCACTTGCAAGATTTGGTACAATAAAACTTCTGAGCCCACCAAGGGGACTAATCACACGAGCCGTACTCGCACGCGTTTCTCCGTATTAAATCTTAGCAACCGTCGTATGATTAATATTACTGCCCAAGACACAAAGTTCGAAGTCACAATGATTCTCACCCAACATGAATCAAAGCAGTAACTATTAAGCACACACGGTCCTATTTAAGTGACGGAGATTAAGAAATCAACAACCACTGAGGTCTAATTCTTCACCTTTCAGAACAGAAGAATTTCTCCTCGCTGTAGGACCTCTTCAACACATACTAAATGTGCTAGTGCAATCTCTTGGTCAAGACAGACCAATCTGAGCCTTACACATCGACCTTTCACGGCGGATTGTTCAATTCCACCTGGGTCGTGAATTGTACGTTTAGTTACAAGTAAACTGTTAATGTTGTCTTCCGTGATCGGGTATCACCACATTAACTACAATGTAACACGTACTATATATTGAACGGTTTGCAATAAATATTCAACATTCAATCATATCTAAAGCAAATGCGATAAAAGAATTATTCTCATAAACAAGTGTTTGATACACGAGTTATACAAAGTAAAAGCATACTTTCACGTATAACTCCAACAATCTCCCACTTATACTTAAAGTCTGCTTTTAGTATACATCACGCATGTCTTAGTGTAGTAGCTCTACGTGACATCATATGTCAACCTACACTAACCTAATAATTCCTCCCACTTATACTTAAAGCAGATTGGCAATAGTCTTGACTCCCATTCCATCCACATGTCTCTCGAATGTATTCAGAGGCAGACCCTTTGTGAATGGATATACTAGGTTGTCCTCCGACATTTATCTTTGCCACCTCTTTATCTCCTCTCTTAACGATTTCTCGTATAAGATGGTGTTTTTCTTTCAATGTGTTTGCTGGCCTTGTGGGCTCTCGGTTCCCTTGAATTTGCAACTGCTCCGGCACAATGATTGTGATGGACAAATTCGGAACAACGTCCAAGTCCACTAAGAAGTACTTGAGCCAAACCGCTTCTTTCGCTACTTTACAAACAACTACTTATTCGGTTTCCATGGTCGAATCTGCGATGCATTTCTGCAAATCGCTTCTCCATGTCATGGCTCCTTCTCCCATGCAAAACACACTACCCGAGGTTGACTTTCTTGAGTCTATGTCTGATTGGAAATCCGAGTCCGTGTATCCTACAGGAACTAGACTATTCGACTGGTAAATCAGCATCTGCTCCCGAGTTCTTTTCAGATACCTCAAGATGCACTTTACGGCAGTCCAATGGTCTTTCCCGGGATTACTTTGATATCTTGCTACCATGCGTACGGCAAAACAAATATCCGGTCTCGTACACAGCATTGCATACATAAGGCTTCCTACGGCCGAAGCGTACGGAACACCTTTCATGTCATCTATCGCCGCTTGCGTCTTAGGGCTTATTTCTTTCGATAGATGGATTCCGTGCCTAAAAGGTACAAAACCTTTCTCGGAATCTCGCATGCTGAAACGCTTCAAAACAGTGTCAATGTATGAAGCTTGCGATAAGCCCAACATTCTCTTCTTGCGATCGCGAGTGTTTTTGATCTCAAGGATGTGACCGGCTTCCCCTAAGTCCTTCATATCAATTTGTTTTGACAGCCATACCTTTACGTCTGACAATACCTTTACATTGTTTCCAATGAGCAGAGTATCGTCTACGTATAATACTAAGAATACCACCGCAGTTTCATCACGCTTCTTATACACACAACTTTCGAACTCGTTTTGATCAAACCCATAAGACTTAATTACTTGATCAAAACTCTGGTTCCAAGTACGCTATGCTTGCTTAAGTCCGTAAATGGATCTCTTGAGCTTACATACGAGATTCTCTTGGCCTTTTCCAATGAAACCTTTGGGCAGTTGCATATAGATCCCATCAAGACTTTCGTTAAGGAAAACTGTCTTGACATCCATTTGCCAGATCTCGTAATCTAAGTGCGCAGCGATCGACAAGAGAATACGGATGGACTAAGCATAGCTACAGGCCATGGGCCACAAGCATTGCTTTGAAGGTTTCAACCCTTCCGTCCGGTCCTCTTTTCCTCTTGTAAACCCACTCACATCCAATGGGTTCTACCCCACTGGGTGGCTCGATCAACTCCCACACTTGATTATGATCCATCGAACCCATCTCGGCTTCCATTGCCGTTTGCCATGACTCCGCGTCTTTGTCTTGGATTGCCTCGTCGTACGTCCATGGGTCTGATTCAACACCGGGAACCAAATCCGAAGATTCTCCTATCCCCATGAATCTCTCGGGTTGCCTAAGAACCCTCCCACTACGACGGGGTTCCGGTTGTGAAGATGTGACGTGTGGTACATCATCTTGTATACTTGGTATCGAGGTTTGACCTCTCAATTCTTCTAAGGTAATTTCACTTTTAGGCTTCCGATTGTTCATATAGTCTTCCTCCAAGAATTTAAAGTGTGTACTAATCACGGTCTTTTGATCCTTGGGACTATAGAACATGCACCCTTTTGTTCCGGCCGGGTATCCTATAAACAGCCTTAATTCCGAACGTGGATCCAACTTACCGGCTTCCTTGTCTAGCACGTATGCCGGACAACCCCAAATCCGCAAATGTCTTAGACTGGGCTTGTGCCCGGTCCACAATTCCATTGGGGTTTTAGGAACCGATTTGGATGGCACCAAGTTTAGAATATAAGCCGCCGTTTCCAAGGCATTACCCCAAAACGACTTGGGTAAATCCGAATAACTCATCATGGATCTGACCATCTCTAAAAGAGTCCGGTTCCTTCGTTCCGCCACACCGTTCTGTTGAGGGGTTCCCGGTGCGGTTAACTGGGATACAATCCCTTCGTCCGATAGGTAGTTCAAGAATTCATCGCTGAGGTATTCGCCTCCACGATCTGATCGTAGAAACTTGATACTCTTTTCCCTATGTTTCTCGGCTTCGGCCTTAAACTCTTTAAACTTTTCAAAAGTTTCAGACTTGTGCCGCATAAGGTAAATGTACCCATATCTTAAGTAATCGTCAATGAAGGTAACGAAATACTCATACCCCATTCTTGCTTTGATCGTCATTGGACCACACACATCGGTATGAACGAGTTCTAACACTTCCGTGGCTCTATTCCCCTTGGCTCCAAATGCCCTCTTGGTCATCTTACCCTCTAAACAGGATTCACAAGTTGGAAACGGCTCGACTTGGAGCGATTCCAAGGATCCGTCTTTCACCAATCTCTCTATCCGCTTTAGATTAATATGACCTAGTCTAAGATGCCATAGAAGTGTTTCGTTCATCTCCGAAGAACGCTTTCTTTTATTGCTCGAAATGATCGACGTGTTATTAGATTCATTATTTGAGTGGTGTGCACACTTAATCGTATAGAGATTGTTTACCAACGTTCCATAACAGATAATATCATTCTTAAAAGAAACAGTAACAACTTTATTAAAAGTAACTGAATATCCATCAAAGAACAACTTAGAAACCGAAATTAAATTCTTTCTAAAGTTCGGAACGTATAAAACATCTCTTAAAATTAAAACTCTATCTTCAAAAGATAGGTGCACGACTCCCACTGCTTTGGCTGCCACTCTCGTAGCATCGCCTAAAGTGATGGTGATCTCATTCTTGCTAAGTCGCCGGGTTAGCTGAAACCCCTGAAGAGTGAAACAAATATGATCAGTTGCCCCGGTATCCACTACCCAAACGTGGGCAGCATACGCCGCAACATATGTTTCAACGACTAAAGCATGAGACTTACCTTTCTTTACCGCCTTCTTAGGCTTAGAACAGGTAGACCTCCAATGTCCTCTTTCCCCGCAATTGAAGCACTTACTCTTACCGGGTATCCTCACGCCGTACGGCTTGAAAGCTCTTTTCTTGCCTCCCAAAGTGAGTCTACTGGTTTGGTTCCGATCAACTACCTCCTTCTCAATCTTACCTTCCATTGGCCTAGATTTCGAGAAAAGGTTCTTGATCACCAAAGCCTCGTCCTTACTCCCCAAGTATGACTCTACCGTTATCAGAGCTTTGAGCAGGGTATCTAAAGTGAACTTGTGTTCAGATAACACGTATTCCCAAAAGAACCCATCAAAACTACTCGATAGCTTTAGGAGTATGGAATCGATTTGACTTTCTTCACTTTGTCCGGCACCAAGAAACTCGAGTTTCTCAAACTCGTGCCTAAAATTGAGAACATGATCCCTTACGGGTGTTCCCTTCACCATTTCCTTCGTGAGCTTCTCACGAATGGTGAACAGATTCGCCATGGGGTTCTGATGTTGAAACATCTCTTCAAGGCTATTCATGATGTCAACAGCCGCTTCAATGCCTTCATGAATGCGCCTCAAATCCTCAGACATAAATGTCAAGATGATGCGCTTCATGTGCTCATTGGAATGCTTCCAATCATCGAATATCGCCTTTTCCCCATTACTTGACTTATCATTAGGTTTCTTGGGTACGTCAACGCTAAATATCCAATAGTGTTCTTGCGCAGGAAGGACCATGTTTATATTACGTTTCCAATCAACATAGTTCTCACCAACAAGTTTGTTATCTTTAAGTATACTAAACAGTTGATTAAAAGGTTGCGACATGATGAACTGAGAATAAAACATACATTCATATCAATATCTAGAAAAATACGAACTTATCACATAAATTTGATCACATCAATTATATTGAAACCTTAAAACAATATAATCATGCATCAGCCAACATCTCGAAACAATTTAAATGCGCCACGAGGGGTGGTCTATACATTTAAACACATTCAAGCGGATTACAAACTTAAAAGTTACAAATCCTTAATTCAAAATTAATAGTTGGCTCCCACTTTGACCACATAGAAACTGACAGGGACTCCGAGGGGAGTAAGTTAATATCAATTTCCTATGCCTAAGTAATAACCATAATTAAATACAGGATTATTATTTCGCTTTGAGCAAGCCACTCGTGGTGAGGGTCAATACCGCCACTAGTAATAATCCACAATCATCCTTTCGGAATTTATTCATGTGAAATCCGTTCTTTTGGCCGATCCGAGGGGGAAATGTATTCCAAAAGAACTTCACAAATAAATAAATTATGGAGGCCAAATTAATCCAATTTTAATATCCGGAATAAAATTGCGATTATAAAAACATACTTAGTAATTTTCGAAAGTAAGGTTTTTCTTGGACAATTAAATTCATGCAAACACATATTAACAAATAATAATAAGTGCACGAAATAAAACATCCATCAAAACAAAATTAAACACATTGGAGCACTCGAATCCAATTGTCACGGTTTAATTTCTTCACGTCTTGATGCGAAAAAATCGTCCTTGTTGCTTTCCGACGTTCGTCTCGACGTGCTCCCACTCGAACAGCAACACTTCTTCAAAAACAGCATCGTTTGGGGTTCGGGACGACGTTTAAAATCACACGGAAAAAAAAACACGAACCGAAAAAATTCCACGGCCTGAGATACAGCGCGCGTCGGCCCACGAAGTGGGCCCGCGCGCTTCCCGGCCCGAGAGGCGCTGGAAAAGCGCCCGAGGCGCTGCACGGAGGCGCGCCGAGGCGCGCCCGAGGCGCCCCGAGGCGCTGCAGTGCGCTGCCGAGGCGCGCGCGCGCCGTGCGCGCGGCGCCGTGCGCCCGTTGCGCACGGTGTGCGCCGTGCACCCCCGTGCGCCGTTTTTTCGCCGTTCGTCCTCGTTTTCTTCACCCCTTGCATGATTTTACCTCCATACACGCTCCACGCTTGCATGCGTCGTCCGGGTACGCCGTTTTTAATTCTCTCGTACTTCGTCACGATCCGGTTACAATTTATTTTTACAAAAAAAATAAATACTAGATCTAGACTAGTCTATTACAATGATCGAATCAAAATAAAAACAACTAATCTACTCGTGGATTTTCTCACGAGAAAAACGAATTCGAACGAATCGAATTAAAAACCAAATTAATTCACACGCATGAAATTAACAACATTAAAAACCATAACAATTGGATACCTGCAAAAAAGATCTAACAATTCTACTATCCAATTTCAATTTTAATGTTCAACAATTTAAATTCCAATTTAAAATTCAGAACCCGAAACCGTGGCTCTGATACCAGTTGTTGGGAAAATATAGGGGTGCCCGGAATCTATTCGGGATGAATTTTAAATACGAATTTAAATACAATTATTACTATCATGAATTAATCCTAATTAATTCAAATAATAATTCCAACAACTAATTATCATCATGCATGCTAAATTAATTTCACATATTTAACTAGGCGGAATTAAACAAGTAAATATGCGATTAACGTACCTCTCGTAGTAATGGCCTTTGGATATACGGGACACTTGTAATCACGTTCTATCAACCCAAAGCCTTCTCAAGTATTTCCCTTTTCACCTCACTTGATCGCCGGTGGGAGACGCTTTCAAGCAATTTAATAACTAAGGAAAAAGAAAAATATCTATGTTTCTTGATTTTTTCAACACATGGAATTATGTACTTGGAGATGAAAAAATCATCTCCTATTTATAACAAGGGGTGGCCGAAATTTTCATGGTTTATTGGGCTTGGAGAAAATCTTTTCTTAGCCTCTAAGAAATCTTGAATATATCTCATATATTCTTTTCTCCACAATAAAATATCCCACAAAAATCTCACCCTCTTATTATGCCTTGTAATTTTCGAAAATTCTCATGAAGAGATCCAAAGATTTGGATCTTCTTGAATATATGAGATATTCTTGTATTTTAAAATACATATCTTCCATAATATCTTTCCAAGAAAATCAACAAAATCTTTTCTCTCCAAGATATGCAATTTTCGATTTTTACATAGAAAAATCAGCATTAATATTTTCTTTTTATTTTAATCACCTTATCATTATTGGGCTACTTAATTGGGCTACTTGAGGGGCCTTAAGGAGAATTAAGATTGGACCTCCTAATGGGCTTCTGAATTTCAATATTGAGCCCCAATATAATTCAGCCCATTAATATTAATTATTACCACTAATAAATTAATATTGCACTATCCATCTTAATCCATATTACGATAATATGGGCTCCCGGTTATTATTTCCCGCGTTTAAGATTATCAAGTCCATTAATTAATTGAGCTTCTGAATAGCTCTAAATTAATTAATATATTTCACCTTGGAGTAAAGACAGCTCAACATTATTATTCGTACCGAAGAAACTAATTCTTCACTTGCAAGATTTGGTACAATAAAACTTCTGAACCCACCAAGGGGACTAATCACACGAGCCGTACTCGCACGCGTTTCTCCGTATTAAATCTTAGCAACCGTCGTATGATTAATATTACTGCCCAAGACACAAAGTTCGAAGTCACAATGATTCTCACCCAACATGAATCAAAGCAGTAACTATTAAGCACACACGGTCCTATTTAAGTGACGGAGATTAAGAAATCAACAACCACTGAGGTCTAATTCTTCACCTTTCAGAACAGAAGAATTTCTCCTCGCTGTAGGACCTCTTCAACACATACTAAATGTGCTAGTGCAATCTCTTGGTCAAGACAGACCAATCTGAGCCTTACACATCGACCTTTCACGGCGGATTGTTCAATTCCACCTGGGTCGTGAATTGTACGTTTAGTTACAAGTAAACTGTTAATGTTGTCTTCCGTGATCGGGTATCACCACATTAACTACAATGTAACACGTACTATATATTGAACGGTTTGCAATAAATATTCAACATTCAATCATATCTAAAGCAAATGCGATAAAAGAAGTATTCTCATAAACAAGTGTTTGATACACGAGTTATACAAAGTAAAAGCATACTTTCACGTATAACTCCAACAATCACAATAGCTTACAGTATTACAGGTAGTTGCAGATTTCCTCGCAACGTACCTCGTATATTGAGAATGTCTGATTTATTGTCTAGGGTTCAATTAAGACCGTTAATTTGACTAATCGCTCGATATACGAGGGTCTATGGGTCACACAACAAGTAATGTCAATTTACCAATTATAGTTGGTTGATTAAATATTGTATTAGATATAATATTTAATTTATGGAGAATATAATAATAATTATATTTAGAATTAATTATTATTATTATTTAATTAAATTGGATTTAATTAAATATGAAATCCCAATAATAATATTTGGAATATTATTATACAAGAATAATAGATATGGTAAATATATTATTTGTAGGAACATATCCAGGGAAATATAATCTGTAGAGATTATATTACGGGTTAGACCCGATATCTTGCTTAGGAATTAAGCCAAGTTAATCCCTATAAATATGTGTCTTATGGGAATTCTGAAAAACACACAAGAAATATTATTTTTCCATAAAATCTTCCGTCGGAATTTTTCTAGCAAATTCGTCTCGAGATTCAACGCTGGCATATCGGTGCGGGTTGGTAGAAAGCCTTTACGTGGATACCATAGTTAAGGATTCCGCGTACAAATCGCTGTAAGGATTTATAAACGTGTTATTTATCCTTTATGTTATATGTTATACAACCATGTTTCAGATTCGTTGTTGGTGAATCGTGTTCTTCCGTTGCGTCGAACATGGTGTTCGTGCCTCTAAAATTCAACAGTGGTATCAGAGCTTCAGACTCTTTATTGGTTGTATAATAATTGAAACTATTCGTTAGTGAATTATATGTGCATATTTTCAAAATTTTGTTTTGCCCAAAATCGAGTTCAAATTTATTGTATTTTAATTTTTAATTCTTGATATTTATTGATTATGATTTCGTTAAAACAAAAATCTAATTCATCAAAATTATAATTTTAGAAATCAAATGTTAATCCACTTGTTACGGAGCAGTTGGATTTTATTTATGTTTTTAAAATCTGAAAAATTATTGAGAAAGTAGCATACCTGGGTTATACTTTTTCGAATAAAAAAAACTAATTAGGAAAGGGACTGGGTTCCTTTCGTGGTGAAAGAAACTGCCGCCGATTACTGTCGTTGTCGGAGGAGATGCTTGCTGGGCAAGCAGCGCTCTTCCATCCACCGATCGGACCAGAACTGACGTTTGTTGGCGGCGGCCAGTGACGACTGTGATTAGCGCTGGGGATCGCTCGCTGAGACGGTCGGCTTCCGAAATGAAATCGAGATTGCCGCGAATAATGTGGCGGTTGTGGACCGCACCTGAGTCGGTGACGCTGGGCGTCAATCGCAGCGATAGGAGGCTCGTTCGAACCAGACGGCGGCACTCCAGATCGACGGCGGAATGATGGGCGACCAATGGTCGCTGCTTTATCTTCCTCTTCGGCAAATAGGGCCACGAGCCATTGCCGCTGGTTTGTGGCCGGATTTTGTGATCTCGGGTACGGGCGTGTAGGTGGCTGTTGTGTTGAACGGAAACGGGATTGATTTATTCTTCCGTGTGATGCGTTATAACTGCGCGTGAATGATCAAGGACTGATCCTTGAGAATTTGATTCTCTAGAAGGATCAGTTTGCAATTTTTTTTTTTTTTTTTTTTTGCTTTTGACTCTTGGGATCTTTATAAAATTTTAGATTCCTAGAAAAATTGCAGATACATCCTTGGATCATTTTTAATTCTGGAAATTATATTAAAGCTTGTTTGGTTAGACCACGAAAATAATATAATTCTGGTAAACGAGAGTAAGCGTTGTTTGGTTGGACCAAAATTTTGGAAAATAAAATAACGTCTTGTTTGGTTGGACCAAGTTTCTATCATATTTATAAAATAATAACTTTGGGCAAAATAATTTTGAAAATCACTTTAGAAATCGACTAAAATCTTGAAGCTTGTTGGTATTTCTAATTTTAGCAATATTTTACTTACGAATAATTATTGTTAAGCACGTTATTTGATTTACTTGTTATTAAATATTTTAATTGTTTATTTGATTTATGTGCTAAATATTTATTAGATGTTTTATTTATGCAAATTTAATTTTTGAAATAAAGAATGAGAACTTGATTAGCTGCTCCCCACGTGTATAACTGCTTATGTGAATTGATATTTACATTATTAGTTATATAGCCCGCATTAAATTATTTGGGTAGGCGGCACCCAATATTTGTCGGACCATATTAAATGTTTGGGTAGACGGCGCCCAATATATGTTAGTCCGCACATGTCATGTTTGGGTAGACGGCGTCTAATAATTGCTCAAATGTGACGTAGTTATCTCGATTAAGCAATTAATACCCCGTCTTATATGATCCTCACTAAAATATGGTTTTTCATTAGATTGTAAGATGTCTTCCATTAAAATTAAAAGTAAACCGGAGATTTCATTCCAATGAGTATTTAAGGCCCTAGTCTTTTGCTCGGATCTACATCTAACGAGACTTTTATAGGGACTTTTAATGGTTGTAAACCAACTTAATTCTGTTTCACCAGCCCTAACAGGGAAACGAAAATTAGGTGACATCCGATTGAACTAGGTTCAATCAACTAGGAATTGCGAGAGACAATTGGTTTAGAGACCTACCAGTTCTGTTGTTGCAATGTTCAGCCCTAGCAGTCATTGTAATAGTAGGAATGTGGATCCTAGTCCTTTACAATTTAGATATAAATTCGTACTCTTCCGATGAGGTCATTGAGTATGTAAAAATAATGGAGACAAAATAAATTAAAAGGTCATGTTTATTTTGATTGCTGAATATTGATCATAGGAATTATATGTTTAATTCCTGTTTTAGTTTATTTCTCTAAAATTGTTAAAATGAATAACTTGTCATTGAAAAATGTTCTGGAAACGAACAAATTGGTTGGGCCAAGTTTTCTGGACTGACACTGAAATGTGTGTTTGGTTCTAAGGCAAGAAGAGATTGAGTACGTGTTAGACACAACAATCCCTTTACTCCTGAGGCTGGTTCAGTTGAGGCTGCAGCGTTTGACGTTACAGCTCAAAAGAAGCATTAAGATGATGCTTCCCAGACTCTATGTTATGATTGCTCGGCATGACTCCCGAATTGCAAGACAACATGAGAAAATGGATCCCTTCGAGATGCTTAAGCGTCTGAAAGGATCTCTTTGATTCTAAATCTCGTTTGAGACTTATGAAGTGATGATAGATCTGTTCAGATGTCGATTAGCGAAAGGAGGGAAGATTTCACCTCATGTGCTATCCTCAAGTCGCTCCCCGATTCATATTCTAGTTTCGTAGTAAATTTAATATGAAGAAGACGGAAGCGACAATGTCGGAGCCTCATAACATACCTAAAACTTTTGAGTCTTCCACTGCTAAGGAAAAACCGGTGCTCATGGTGAGTGCTTCTACTTCTTCTGACCTGAAAGGCGAGAAGAAGCGAAGGAGTAAGGCTAAGAGGGATCCAAGCCCAACTTCCTGAAGGCAAAAGGAGGATTTCAAAAGTAAGAGCGGGTTGATAAGGAGGTGTGCCCCACTGCAATAGAAAGGGGCATTGGAAGAAGGACTGTAAGGTTCTAGCAAGCGAGAAGAAAACACAAGATATTTTAGCTGCTAGAACAAGTACGGTTGTTATTAAGATAAACATGTTCAATAATAGTTCAAATTGCTAGGCATTTGTTGAGTTATGAACATGATGTTTTTAATATACAAAGTAGGATGACTCAAGTTTAGTAATCATGAAACCCAACTGGCTTGTGGCATTGTAGATTTGATCATGCAAACGAGAAAAGAATAGCAAGGTTGAGAAAGTTGGACTACTTAACCTCATTTGACTTAGAGTCTTATGGTGATTGTGAATCTTGTCTCATGGGCAAGATGATCAATAAACCCTTTTTCGGGAAAGGGGTGCGTGCCAAAGAAGTTCTAGAGTTGATTTGCATCGTTGTTTGTGGACCATTGCCCACTCTAGCTAGGGGTCAATTCGGCTACTTCATCACCTTTACCGACTATTACTCAAGGTACGGATATGTGTATCTCATGAAACACAAATCCAAATCGTATGAGAAGTTCAAGGGGTACAAGGCAGAAGTAGAGAAATAACTTGGTAAGAGTATAAAGACTCTTCGATCGGATCGAGGAGGTGAGTACCTTAGCCATGAATTCATGGATTACTTGAAGCTTCATGGAATTCAGTTACAATGGACTCCTCCCGGAACACTTCAGATGAACGGTGTGTCCGAAAGGAGAAACCGAACCTTGTTAGACATGGTAAGGTCCATGATGAACTTTTCCTCTCTTTCAACATTCTTATAGGGATATGCATTACAAACCTCAATCTACATTCTGAATAGGATTCCGTCCAAATCGGTTGAGCAGACTCCATACGAGCTATGACATGGCAAGAATCCATTTTCTAATTGATAAGTTGGAATCCAAAGGTGAAAATGATTATTTTGTGGGATATCCTAAGAATACAAGAGGATATCACTTCTATCTACCGGAGAAACAAATAATAATTATTTCTAGGCAAGCTAAGTTCCAAGAAGATGAATACATCTTTAAGGAACAAAGCCATAAGAAGATAGAACTTGAAGAGATTCAAGAACCACGAATTAACATAGAGACTGATGATTTGTCAAAGCAACATGACAAGAATCAGTGGGAGCATTCAGCGACTCTCATGGTGGAAGTTAATCACTAGGTGGATCCTTTTTCAGCCAATGGGAGCGTAATTGGAGTTGCATTATCTTCACAACAATCTCTAAGTGGGCTGAATGAGAATAACATAGTTCAAACTCCCGCCCAAGAGGCATCTAAAAGTGTCACTCTTGAGGACTCTCTGGTCAACGATGAAGTCGCTGCACCTCAAAATTTTCACGATCAGAATGTATAGCCTGCACAAGCACAACTCCATAAGTCGACTAGGATTCGTAATCCACCCACTAGGTATTATAGGTTCCTCGTGGAGGAACATGATGACGTGGAGATCCCGGATAAAGACGAACCTAGATAAGTGGCATGAAGCCATGAAATCCGAGATGGACTCGATGTACACCAATTATGTCTAGGACTTAATTGAGTTGCCAGAAAGGGGTTAGACCCATAGGTTGCAAGTGAGTCTTCAGGCGTAAGACCAATGCAAATGGCAAAGTACAAACCTATAAAGATAGGTTGGTGGCGAAAGATTATAGTCGACACGAGGTATTGACTATGACAAAACTTTCTCGCCAGTTACTAAGATCAAGTCCATTCGAATTTTACTTGCGATAGCAGCACACCGCGATTATGAGTTTTGGTATATGGACGTCAAAACAGCTCTTCTCAATGGTAACATTGATAATGAAGTGTTTGTGACTTAATCAGAGGGTTTTATATCTAATCTTGTGTGCAAGCTTAAACGATCCATTTATGGATTGAAGAAAGCTTCTAGGAGTTGGAATATCCGATTTGATGAAGCTGTCAAATCTTTTGACCTTATCAGAAATTCGGAAGATCCTTGCATTTATCGTAAACGCAGCGGAAAGAGTATTGTCTTTATAGTCGTATATGTCAATGACATATTGATTATAGGAAATAACATCCCGCCAATGCAATCCGTAAAAGATTGGTTATCAAAGACCTTCATGATGAAGGATCTTGGTGAGGCATGCTACATCTTAGGGATCAAGATCCATAGGGATAGATCCAAGAAGATGGTAGGGGTGTCACAATCCACCTACGTAGATAAGATGTTGAAGCATTTTGCGATAGAGAACTCTAAGAGAGGATCTCTACCGGCAAATCATGGGATAAAGCTGTCGAAGAAGGATTATTTTTCTAGCGAAGCTGATGTCGAGCACATGAAGGACGTTCCATATGCATCTACAGTTGGGTTCCATCATGTACGCCATGACTTGCACGAGGCCAGATGTGGCCTACACTATCAACATCACTGGTACATACCAGCGGAATCCAGGTTAGCCTCACTGGATTGCAGTCAAGAATGTTATGAAGTACCTCAGGCGTACTAAAGAATATTTCCTTGTCTACTGTGGGCAGTTAGAGCTAGTCGTTACGGGCTATGCTGATGCGAGTTTCCAGTCAGACTGTGAAGATTACAAATTACAGTCAAATTATATTTACAATCTCAATGATGAGGCGGTAAGTTGGAATAGTTCCAAGCAAGATCTTACCGTATGTTCAACAACCGATGATAAGTACATTGTTGTATCAGAAGCCTTTGAGGCTATCTGGTTTTTATGATTCTTGAGAGAACTAGGGGTAGTTCCGAGTGCCAGTTGTCAAATAGAGATGTATCGTGCCAACATTGGTGCGATTGCATGAGCAAAGAAACTGAGATCTAATAACAGTAATAAGCATGTACCAAGGCGTTATCATTTGATCCGAGAGATCATATCGATATGTGAAATGGAATTAAAATATTTCTCATAAAGGATAATCTTGCAAATCCTTTTCACTGTTCATGTACACACTAGACATTTGATGATCTAGGGGTTAAACATGTAGGTGATTGGCTCTAGTCCAAGTGGGAGATTGTTAGTGTTAGTGTCCTAGAGACAATCCATCGAAAGGACATAATACTAAGATAATATTCAGATTTGATTTAATATTATTATTGGTTTAATATTAAATTTATGGCGTTACACTTATCTGAATATGATGTTTGATTGTTTGCATATATTCTTATTTGTGTTCCCATGAATCACTACTGTCATTAAGTGAGTGAGAACTCAGATGACTTAAGTATGATTCTCAAATAACCCCGATCAAGGATCATAAAAAATGGGATATTGATGATGCAATTGAGATTGGTGTGCGATCTGCATCATACTCTTAGAGAATGAAGTAAGATCTCACTTACTACGAGATACCGGGTATCTCATGATGGATGCACAAATACTTTAGAGGATATTGGTATACCCATCCAAGAAACTGTTTGATGTAATTCCACATAATGTGTCTACGAGTATCTCGGTTAGTGGGAGCGATGTGATACTCCTCTGACTTGAGGTCAATACGCACGACATGTGTGGAGTGATGAACTTTGACCATGACCGACGCTTGCACCCTTCCATGGGTAGATATGGCATGGATTGGGTTCATCACAAAATGCATGTGCGTGGTAGTTGAGCTAAGAATACGATTCATTCCTCAATGTGGATTTAGAGAGAATACTCATCTTCTCATCATAATTGGATCTAAGTCGTCAGCCGACGCACATCAACTTAGACTTTGTGGTTAAGTGTGATATACTTGATCAATTAGTGATTGGAGATAATATGATTAAGTTATTTGAATAGACACTTTATCATGTTCAAGACTTAATCGGGTATTCGCGAATGAAAGGAAGATATCACAATAGCCCACAGTATTACAGGTAGTTGCAGATTTCCTCGCAACGTACCTCGTATATTGAGAATGTCTGATTTATTGTCTATGGTTCAATTACGACTGTTAGTTTGACTGATCGCTCGATATACGAGGGCCTATGACTTGAAGCGATTGTACTAACTTCTACTAGTCGCTTACCCGCAAACGGACGGGTTCACTGTAGTAAGAGTAAGTATAATGGCCAAGTATTATCGAACCCACGAGATGGAGTGTATGCAAATAGATCCCTGAAGATCTACGCGTCGTAGTTAATATGAGTGCAATGTTTTTGGATTTTTTGAAAGATTAAAATAAACAAAACTAAATTACTCTACTAAGGCAAAAGAAAGAACTAAACTAATTATCTAAAGGTTGTTTTCAAATATGAGATGGTGATGCTTAGGATAGGAATCCCTACGTATACTAACGGAGCGGGTACATAATCAGAATAACTGTGACACACAAGAAATAACATAAGTAAAAGATCGTAGAATGAAAGCTTAAGATTTTATACCCTAATACTTTATCCTATCAATCGACTTCACTAATCCACTAACAAGTTAATAGATAGTGCTTAATTAAAGAGACCCTAATTTAACTAATGGTGATGCGGCCGTCCTCCATAGCTAAACCGGTAGATGAATTAACCTCTTCTAAACCCTCTCGTTAAGACTACTAATTGTTATTAAGTGATGCGGTCGTCCTCTCTCTAATACTTTCGTACGAAATTCAAAGGTAGAGTTAAGATTAATTATAAGAATTCCTTAATTGAGAGAATTAAAACTAACGTCACAAATTACTCTAATTACGTACCCACATCCTACTTCTACGAGTTCATCCTACCCCAAGCATGCAAGGGTTTTAGCCGGACATGGCTTTAACAAACATAAAAGCAATAGAAGAAACAACGAACATAAACATAATGAATTGAACAAAGAAAATAAGAAACATGAACTAGGGTTTTAAAAGAAAATAATTCTAAGAACTGAAATTTAATTAACTAAAACGAAGTTCAAAGCGTTTAAAGTAATCAAGCTAATGAAAAGAAACTAAGAAACGAAAAGAAACTAAGAATTCGTACGAAAAACCTCAACAAAACGTAAGTAAAGCTTGCTCGTTCTTCTCCTCTTCCTCTCTCTAAAAACTAAGTCTAAAAGTGATTTCTAAAGTTCGGGAATCCTTCAAAACGTATTTGGAAGAGGTATATATAGGCACCGGGTCGAAACGGGAGTTAATGGGCCGAAAAAACGCGTTCGGAAGCCAAAATATTGAAGTGCTCGAGCAAAAACACGCTCGAACGGTCCCATTAGAGCATATAGGTCGAATGAAACAGGTGCTCAAGCGCTCCCGCTCGAGCTGGTCGAGTGGCAAAATTTTTCTGCAAGTTTTTGCGCGTTCGAGCAACACGCTCGAGCGCTGGCGCTCGAGCTGCTCGAGCACTTTTCAGCAACAGTACACTTGTTCGTAAAATCTTCATATCTCCTCAATCGGGAGTCCGTTTTGGCCGATTCAAAATCCTACGAACTCCTCTTTTCGCCCTCTATCCATCTATGAAATCCAAAGAGACAAATTGATGAGTTTATAAAAATAATACTCATTTGACTCCAAACACTCATCGAAAAATACTCAAAACATGGGCAAATCGGGCACCAAAACATAACAATTTCACGCCTAATCAGCCTATGGGTCACACAACAAGTACTGACAATTTACCAATTATAATTGGTTGATTAAATATTGTATTAGATATAATATTTAATTTATGAAGAATATAATAATAATTATATTTGGAATTAATTATTATTATTATTATTTAATTAAATTGAATTTAATTAAATATGAAATCCCAATAATAATATTTGGAATATTATTATACAAGAATAATAGATATGGTAAAGATATTATGTGTAGGAACATATCTAAGGAAATATAATTTGTAGAGATTATATTACGGGTTAGGCCCGATATCTTGCTTAGGAATTAAGCCAAGTTAATCCCTATAAATATGTGTCTTATGGGAATTCTGAAAAACACATAAGAAATATAATTTATCCATAAAATCTCCATTCGGAATTTTCCTAGCAAATTCGTCTCGAGATTCAACGCTGGGTAGAAAATCGTTACGTGGATACCATAGTTAAGGATTTCACGTACAAATCGTTGTAAAGATTTATATACGTATTATTTATCCTTTATGTTATATGTTATACAATCATGTTTCAGATTCGTTGTTGGTGAATCGTGTTCTTCCGCTGCGCCGAACATGGTGTTCGTGCCTCTAAAATCCAGCAACGGTTTTGGTGATATACAACGGTTATAGTTAACCATTGTACTTTTACATTATTTTACATTGTAGTTCCCTGTTTACCCATTGAAGGCAATACCCCGAAACCGTTGTAGATAAGCATTATTCGGGATTTAGAAAACTTTGAAATACATCGGTTGTTGACCATTGTTGTAAGTTATAGTTTGACTACTTATTTAAATCTAGCACTTTTACCCTTTAAATTAGCACTTTTAAGTATTTCTAATTAGCACTTTTCAAATAAAATTGAAGAGTGGATGTCCAAGGATAGGTTGTCAGTAGAGTATCGAGTAGGAATAGAGTCATTTATGCATTATGCAAGTGAAAATGTTGATATTAATAATATGTCCTTGTGCAAAGTGTGGAAATCTGAGGAGGACTACATCTACTCGAGTAAAAGCACACTTGATGTGTAATGGTGTGGATAGAACATATCATGTATGGGTGTGGCATGGCGAAAAATCCAATAGATGTTCAACGAGTGAAAGTGGCCAAGTAGGGGAATTTGAGGATACAAATCATTCTAATGAATCCATAGATAATATGATACATGCTGCATACGAAAACACTAAGGATGTAGATGAATTGATTGAAATATTTGTAGATGCTGAGACACCTCTTTATCCCGGGTGTACGAAATTCACAAAGTTATCTTCAATATTGAAGTTATATAACTTGAAGACTAAGTATGGATGGAGTGAAAAGTCTTTAACTGACCTACTTAGCTTGTTCAAAGATATGCTCCCCGAAAACAATGGATTGCCCCTAACTCTTTATGAAGCTAAGAGAAGCTTAGTAGGATTAGGGATGAATTATGATAAAATTGATGTATGCCCTAATGATTGTATAATATATCGTAAGGCCTATGAAAACCATACAAATATCCCTACTTGTGGGGCATCAAGGTGGAAAAGGGGTAAGAACTTAGAGGTTAGGGATGGAGTTCCAGCAAAGGTTCTATGGTACTTTTCACCGATTCCGAGATTTCAAAGAATGTTTCGCAACAAGGAAGTGTCTAGGGATTTGACTTCGCACAATGAGGAGAGAGTTTCTGATAGTCATATGCGTCATCCTACGGATTTACCTTGTTGGAGGACAGTTGATCATAAATGGCAAGATTTTGCTGAAGAGCCACGAAACCTTAGATTAGCTTTGTCAGCGGATGGAATCAATCCCCATGGTAATATGAGCTCTACATACAGTTGTTGGTCAATTATATTGGTAACATATAATCTTCCTCCACAATTGTGATTGAAAAGAAAGTTTATGATGCTGGCATTATTGATTTTTGGGCCAAAACAATCGGGGAATGACATTGATGTTTACTTGGCACCACTAATTGAAGACTTGCAAAGTTTGTGGGTTGGTGTTGATGCATATGATGCATACCGAAATGAAATATTTCTTCTTCGTGTTATCCTTTTGTGGACAATTAATGATTTTCCAGCATATGGAAACTTGTCTGGGAATTGCGTGAAAGGGTATCTTGCTTGTCCTGTTTATTGTGAAGGAACAAATGTAAGGAGATTGAAGCATAGCAAGAAAATGTCATACACATATCATAGAAGGTATCTTCCTTACGAGCATCCATTTCGAAGGCAAAAGAAGACGGTTGACGGTACACAAGACTTTAATCCCCCACCAGATGTATTGAATGGAAGTGATGTTCTAAGTAGAGTTGCTAGAATCAAGTGTTAGTGGGGGAAAATGAGCCGCAATCCTAAACCAAAAGAGAATGAAGAAAAAATGTGTTGGAAGAAAAAATCCATTTTCTTTGATCTCGAGTATTCGGAACATCTACATGTTAGACACGTTCTCGATGTGATGCACATTGAGAAAAATGTGTGTGAGAGTCTCACAGGTACATTACTCGATATTCCGGGAAAAACTAAGGATGGATTAGCATCGAGACGTGACCTTGTGGAGATGAAAGTGAGAGATCAGTTGGCACCAGCCGTGGAGAAGGATAGGACATATATCCTAGCTGCTTGTTATACATTGAGTAGAGAAGAGAAACAAATGGTTTGCAAATCTTTGTCGGCAATGAAGGTGCCTACAGTTTACTCATCCAATATTAATAACTTTGTCTCGATGAAAGACTTAAAACTTGTTGGACTGAAGTCACATGATTGTCACACTTTAATGCAACAGTTGCTCCTGATAGCAATTTGTGGTGTCTTACCTGATAATGTTAGGTATACTATCACTAGGTTGTGTTTTTTTTTTCCAATCAGCTTTGTAGTAAAGTGATAGATGTTTCAAAGTTAGATTATATGCAAAGAGAGATTGTGATAACATTGTGCAAACTTGAGAAGTATTTCTTACCTTCTTTCTCAGATATCATGATTCATTTAATGGTGCATCTTGTGCGAGAGTTAAGACTTTGTGGGCCGGTTTGGTATAGATGGATGTACCCCTTCAAAAGGTATATGAAAGTTCTCAAGGGTTATGTCCGAAATTGCAATCACCCTGAATGATGTATGGCTGAATGTTACAATGCAGAAGAGGCGGTGGAATTTGCTTCTGATTATTTACGGAATATGAACACTGCTGGACTTCCACAAAGGCTCGAGCGTGATGAACTTACCAAGCCTTTGTCAAATCTAAAGGTGCACACCTCAGCCATGATGAATTACACCAAGCACATCTTCAGAGAAAAAAAAGTTATTTGGTCCCATAACTTATCAAGTGTCCGATTTTGGTCCCAAAAATTTTGACTCTTCAATATTGGTCCCGTAACTCCTAGGAATTGTCCAATTTTGGTCCCATTTTCTTTAAAAATACAAAAATGGTGCCCTTTTTTGGCATGCTCAACTCACATTCTGCCCAAATTTGGGCATTTACGGTACCCTCGAAGATGTGTCCGCAAAACAACTTTTTTTTTCGTTTTGTATTTTTTAATCAATTTTTCCATATCACTAATATGTGGTTGAAAAATGGACAAACCATAGGAGTTACAGGACTAAAATTGAAGAGTAAAAAATTTTGGGACTAAAATCGGACACTCGATAAGTTATGGGACAAAAAAGAAATTTCCCAACAAGAATGGGACCAAAATTGGACAAACCGTAGAAGTTGTGGGACCAAAATTGAAGAGTAAAAATTTTTGGGACCAAAATCGGACACTCAATAAGTTATAGGACCAAAAAACTTTTATTCTCCACATCTTCATGTATTGAAAATGACATAGAGATAGATCCATACATTAAGTAAGTTGTTCAGCCTATAGTTAATTCTAAGGAAATGCTTAAATTCTAATTAAATCATTTGAATACTTTTTTAGTGAACACATGGAGCAGTTGAGATCATCTTATAGTCGTAAGCCACAAAAATGGTTACATGATCAACATAATAAGTTGTTCATTAGTTGGTTGAGTGAGCGTGTAAGTTCCACTACTACTTACTCTTACATCACACAAATTAGGTCTTTACTTCTACGAACAACTCATGTTTAATAAATTGTATAATATAGGTTGTGAAGGAAAGGAAACTGTCCGAGAACCAAATATCAGAAAGGGTAATTAGATTTGCACAAGGGCCTAACAACAAGGTGCTGAAATATCAAAGCTACTATATTAATGGGGTTACTTATCATACGAAAGAGCGTGATAGTGTGCGAGCTACTCAAAATTCGGGAGTTAGCTTAGTTGCAAATACCTTGCAACTCTCTAGTGCGAAGGATAAAAACCCTGTTATGGCTGATATGGTGTTCTATGGTATTATTGAAGAAATATGGGAATTGGATTATTCTCTCTTCCGTATACCATTGCTAAAGTGTGTTTGGGTGGATAATAGAAATGGTTGTAAGGTAGATAATTTTGGTTTCACGTTGGTAAACCTTAAGAAGATTGGTTACAAAAATGATTCATTTATCTTGGGTAGTTTAGCCAAAAAGTTTTTTTTTTTTTATATTGAAGTAGTAGTAAAGAAGGAGTCCCCCACCACTGATGGTTTTTTTTTTACTCTTTTGAAATATATTCAAAAATTAATATTATTTGATATGGTTTTTTAGCTGGCATTTACTGTTAAATAATGCAATAGAAAAGCTTGCATGATGTCATGTGGAGCTAAATGGAGACAATTCAAGTCATTCCTTGGGGAGCGTTTTGTGTACAAAAGACAACATGACCCTATTTTGATGAATACACCGCCACAGTCTTATCCGAATATTGAAGCAGCTGCTTGGAGTTAGTTTGTGATCAGTCGGTTGTCTCCATAATTCTTGGTAAGCTAAGCTATTATATTATGTCATTTGCTAATGTTGAACTATTAGGTATTGATATATATTTTTTTTCTTTGTTATACAGGAAAAGAGAAATAAACAGAAGAAAATACGAGCCCAAAATAGATTTCCACACCGTCTCTCCCGTAAAGGTTATGTTGGTTTTGCTGAGGAAAATGTAAGTTAATGTTTAGGTAATTTCTTGGAGTTTGTAATTTGTACTAGGTGTTTTAATTTATTGATTGTTTATGTAGCCATCGCTACTATCTGGAGATCGTGATGTTGATAGATCTTTATTGTGGGTCGAAGGACGGAAAAACAAACAAGGACTTATTGAGGGAGAAGAATTGAAAGAAAAAGCTGCACTAATTGTAAGCAACACCTTTATTCAAATGCTGAGTTTTTTTTATTAATTAATCAAGTATTTTCTCTTTTTTGTGGCTAAGCTGAGAATTGTAAGTTGTTTTATATGAATATGGCAGTCCAAATTTTGAAATGACAGTAAAAATTTAGTTGTCGATGTTTGGTATATTTCCTAAGAATTCTGGTTTTATGCTTATCTTTCTTCCATACATATCCACAAAAACACACTCAACAAAAGAACCTTTGACATGGTTATTACTTCTAGAGGCTCTTCTTCTCTTATGAGCTTGTCCAGTAGAAGAATTAACTTGTCTTAATGCAACAATCTTAAAATTATTCTGATAAGGATAAGTTTTACTAGAACCATCAAAGGTTCCAGCTGGTTTGGCAGATGACTTGAAAGTTTTCTGCAGGTGAGTAGGAGTCATCTGGTTCTACCTCTTTTGAGAAGATCTAGACTGACTTCTACTCTGTTGGCCTGGCTGAGGTATTTTATTCTGGGTATAACCCTTCTTAAAATTCCTCTTCTGCCTTTTGGGTTTTTGAGTTTCAGTACTCATCTTCCCATTAGGCTGAGTTGTCTGGACAGCTGACCTCTTACCCTTATCAATAAAATTTCTAGGTTGTTCTTCTTTCTGAACATGTGAGGATTCAGGTTTGGAATAACCAAGGCCTGGTTTATCATGCTCTCTTTGAGATGAGGTAGCTATGTGTGACACAACATTGTTTGCTGTAGTCAGCTGCTCCAATCTCATCTTGAGCTTGTCCTCACTTTCTCTTACAATTTTGTTTTGGTGGAAGAGTTCATCAAACTTAACTTTGAGCAGATTATATTCATTGTCTTTCTCAACATTTTCAACAACCAACCTTTCTATCAGCTTAACTTGTTCAGTACACCTGGTTGTCAAGTCAGAAGACTCTTCGACCAGTGTATGATTTTGTTCAGCTGGTAGATCAGCTGAGTTGCCTAGACATTGTGAAAGCTTCTGATTTTCTGCTTTCAGCTTTGAGTTCTCATCTTCCAACTTTAGACAAAGTTGTATAGAAGTTTGGAGATCTAATAGCATCTTCTGCATATCAGACTCCTCTGATTGTCCAGAAAAAGAAGAAGATGAAAAAGAAGAGGAAGTTCGATTACATACCTCGTCTGTCACTAGACATATCTCTTCGTCTGGTCCAAAATTAGATGATGAACCAGAAGTGGACACCTCTTCTTCCTCATCTGCGAAGCTTCTTTTGGAGTAACTCCTAGTATCTCTTTTACTGCTTCGCTTTGATCCCATTTCTGCAAAAATTGTTAGCACAACAAATATTTGGGTTTTCAAAAAAAATGGATCTGCCCTGGTGACCACCAAAATAATTTCAAAACAGTGGTCTGTAGGACACACTGCTCTGATACCACTTGTTGGTACCAAAAATGTTATCCAGCGGAAAGCGTTTTGAGTTTATTTTTAAGAAAACCCTTTTAAAGAAAGTGCTAAAAATTAAAGTGCAGAAATCTTAAAGGCAGTAAATAAAGAGCACCAGAATTTATAGTGGTTTGGACCAACTTGTCCTACGTCCACTCTCCCTTTCTCAAAAGGGGACTCTCTCTCCAACCAACTTACGAACTACTGGAATTGCGAAGTACCAGCTCCTTCGTACAACTTGCTTACTCCAACCTTTCTATTTAATGAATAGGTTGAGTAAAAATTCCAACTAACAACTCCTAAAAGAGTGTATAAACTTGAAAGAACAAAGGTGAGTGAGTGGAGAGTTTGTGTGTCTTTCTTGTGCTCTTGCCCGACTCTTGTCTCTCATGAACTCAACCAAAACACTCCTATTTATAGTTGTAGGGATTAACTAGCCGTTGGAAGCTAGAAATTCAAACAACCATAATTGGAGGAATATAATCAATCACAGATTGATTATATTGATTGATTGATCTCCTCCATTGATTGGATCTTTTAAGATTGATACCAATCAATCAATCCTCCTATCAGTTGACTCTCCAGATTGCCTTCTTCTCAATCATTGAAACTCCAAGATTTCCTTGTCTCCAAATTACTACGAAACCTCCAAGTGGGTGAACTAATCTATCTCCCTCATCTGGCCAGTACTCGTCTGGTCTGGGGTCTTCTGGTCTGGTCTGGTCTGGTGACATTTCTTCTATGAACCTCATCTGGGAGAGGTCTTCTGACAGACTCCTCTGGTCAGGCTCCTCTGGCAGACTCCTCTGGTCAGAGCTCATCTGCTCTGATGACTTATCTGCTCTGGTATGAACAACTCATCTGGTCACCTCATCTGGTCTGCATAGATTTCTTCCCCCTTAACCAAAGACCTATTCTAGACCTAGACTAATCTGTAGCAGACTAACAGGTTCAGCTAGTCCTATTACAAGTTCTTGTTTTAACATCTTCAAAATATCTAATCTATATTCTAACAGTAAGTGATGTTATTGGCTCACTTGTGGCTTGGCCTATGCACTTAGTAACTCTACAAAAAAAGGTCAGCTTTTTAATAATAATCAATTTAAAACAAATCTAGCAAAGAAGAATATCTTACCTGCTTTTATTTTTAGATGGTTGAAAAAAATAAGGCCAAAAATGTAAAGAAGCAAACATTAGATCCATCTAATGTCCCCACAGCCCTCAACGGCCTTTATTGTTACGTGAAGCTTCTAAGTGCCACAAAGAATAACATGAGCTTTACAGTAGATGAAGAAATCTTTGGCCATGACTTAGTTGTCCATCTTGACTTGGATGAGGTAGACAATTTTTGTTGACTACAGCCAATATCATGCTCGTGCATTGTGGTTTACATATAGTAATCAATATTTACTGACCTTTTTATAACTCACTACATATTTATTGCTTTCTTTTATAACTCGTTAATTAATGAATGGTAGGTACCTGTTTGATAAGTGGTCTACTTGCGAGGATAAAGTTGGTAGGTTCAAATTTGCAGATGCAGACGAATTAGAACCTTACCCTGGACACAAATTTCAAACTAACGATATTGATAGAAGAGCACACAGTCTTTCATCAAGGATGATTCAAGTAACTTCCAATGAACTATTTTTGGTGCCAAGTAATATAGAGTAAGTATTAATTAAATACCCAATTTTTTGTTACATAATCAGGTCTTTTTTTTTTTTGGTAGTTTACTATATTACTATATTTAATGGTTGTGTTCATCAGTGAGCATTGGATTTTGACTGTGATTGACCCACACAAGTTAGAGGTTTGTCATCTGAATCCTCACTGTAGTCGCAACATAGATCAAGTGTGGAAGAAAGTAGTTGATTTGTAAGTTGGTCTGTTTATGTTATCCGACCATTTTATATATGAAAATTACAAGTAGTTGATTTGTTGATCACATATTTTTCAAAACGTGAAGGGCTTTAAGATTGAATGATGTGGGGTTGAATAAGAATTGTAAGAAATCCACCATCTGGAAGACAATGAAGGTACATTAAGAAAACTAGTAGTCAGCATGCTGATTTTTTATACTATACATTAATTGCATATTTTGTATTTTCCATATCTAGGTCCCTAGACAGCCTGATTGTTTCCAATGCGGCTTCTACGTTCTTTGCTTTCTGAAAATAAAAATTCAAATTTAATGGACAAGTGACAATATCTTCACTGCAGTCATTGGTAATGCTTATATTATTTTCCAGTAGTGCATGTGTTATAAGTGTTTCATATATATTTGATATAAATGCATAATTCATTTGTGTTTTATAGTTTCCAAAAACTGCAACTTACTCTACAAAGGAAATTGATGAAATGCGGGTTGAATGGACTGAATTAATCCAAAGAAATATGTCTGAATAGATCGAGGTTTGTTTAGCTATTTCTTAGTTTTTTTCTTGGAATTAATACTTGTAGCTGCAGTGATTTAATATTAGAAATGATTGAAACAAAATATAGGTGTAGCTACACCTTTATTGTTTTGTGGAAATAATTTATTTTAATATGAAGATTAATTTGATTTGTATGTTTGCTATTATTCCCTTTTCAATGTAGTGATGAGATCTACGTACGAAAAGGGTGCATGAATGTTGCTGGGGAACAGAAGAAAAATGCACAAGTTGGTTGAAATATTTGTAATTGAATGTTAAAGCATTCATTTAATTAGTAGTTTAGCTTTTGTAAACTCATATTTATGGTTATTTTTTTGATGGTGTGAAACACTTTATGAACTTCTATTATACAATGATTGTGTAGTATTTGGAATGAATGTTGATGGTATTATGGTTGTTTTTTCTTAATTGTCTTGAAAATTTATTACAGGTTTTATTATATATTTACGTAATTGAAATATAAAAAATACAATATAGGTTATATTTAGGAAAGACAAAGGTGCAAAGCTGATGTAGTAAATATAAAAAGACAATTGTTTATAATTGTTGTCTATCCAATAAATTTATGAAATAATATGTGTGTATTTTGATGGAAAGACAACTGTCTAAATACGATGTGATTAATATGAACAGAGAACGGTTAATAACCATTGTCTTTCCTTGAAATTTAAGAAAAATATATGGTACGACAACTTCTTTTTTACAGAAAGTCAACGGTTATAAGACGTTGTATGTATAAGAGAACAATAACGGTGAACACTGTTGTCTATCCCAATATTTATGAAATTATTATGCTACAACAACATATTAGAATAGTGATACACAACTGTTCTTAACCGTTGTAGTAATTGACGAAATACAACGGTTCAGTGACCGTCGTCTATTTATACCCACGTACTACAACGAAATCTTCTACATCGACTATTTTTTTAGAGAGACAATGGTTTTGAACCGTTGTAAAATATCTTTTTTCTTGTAGTGTCATTAGAAACTTTTAGAAATACATCATTAAAAAAAAAAATGCACACAATCAAAATAAGAACTAATGATAATTTAACTCCAAGTTATAATAGACAAGTTCAAATAAAATTCTTAAATAAAATAATCCAATTAATATTTAAATTACTATTCCCTCCGTTCCAAAAAATTGAATAGTGATATATGGGTAAATATGTGTATATTTGTGTGAATGTGCATGTAAATCAATATTTCTTTAATAGATACTCCCTCCGATTCAAAATGTTTGATGTTTTAGGATTTGTTGTGAGAATTAAGAAGTGGTGTATAGTGACTATTATACCCCTTTAATATATTGATTGAATAGAGATTGATGGAAAATCAACTAGTTTATTTATGGTGTAAAATTATTAAAAGGTAAGGAGAAAATATGAGTGATATTATAGGGGGATTTAAATAGGGGCATAATAGGAAAATAAAGTGCAAAATACCCTAAAACATCAAATATTTTGAAACAAAAAAAACACCCTAAAACATCAAACATTTTGAATCGGAGGGAGTAGTGTGCAAATTATTTTTTGGAACGTCAAATAAAGAAAATATGCAAATTTAAAGCATTAATTAATTATTTTAGAAAAAACCGCCTAGTGTAAAGAATGAATTTTGGCCAAAGTCATGGAAAGAAAAAAAGTTAATGTAAAATGATAGCCACGTTAAAAAAATAAATTTCACAATCTACTCATACTTATCATTTTGAAGAATTGACAGATTTTTTGTAAAATGGGAAATATTTTGGTGTTGGGCCCAAGTAATTGGGCGTAGCCACCAAGTTAATCCGTTCCTATAAATCAGGAGGATGATCAGACTCAGTTCCATTGTTCACTATTCCAATTTTATAATTAATTTATTTATTGTTTCTTCTCCAAACAAATCCTAATTTCACAATGGTTATGGCACTCTCCTCAGCCCCACCCAAGGACAGGACGAGTTACGATTCCTCCACTTATCTGTCGTCGGGTAATCCTTGTTTGGATTTCTTCTTCCACGTCGTTCCCGACACGGCGGCGGAAACCTTGACCGAAGTTCTAAAAGGCGCGTGGGATCACGATCCATTGAAGGCCCTGAAGCTCGTTGCCAATCTCCGAGGAGTGAGAGGCACCGGCAAATCTGATAAAAAGGGATTCTACAACGCCGCCCTCTGGCTACACAAGAACCACCCTAGAACCCTTGCCTCTAACATCGCTTCCTTTGCAGAGATGGGCTGCTTTAACGATTTGCTCGAGATTCTGTCCCAGCTTCTTCTAGAAAAAGATGATAATGACGATGATGATGATGATTATGGTGATGAAAGGGAGTATGGTAGATCGGCCTTTTTCATGTATGGCTTAACAAGGAGTGGCCGGAAAAGGCATGAGAAGAAGAGGATAGAAAAGGCCAGAAAGGTTGTGGTAGAAAAGTTGAAGAGCGATCCCAATTTCAAGTTTCTGCACGATTGTGTGTCAGATCTTTTCGCTCAGCGATTAAGATCGGACGTGAAGCTTTTGGGATTTGGGGATTTGGGGAAAATGAGCAGCGCTGCAAAATGGTGCCCCTCTCCGGACTCTGAATTCAATCAGCTGTGTGAGGACATTGCCGTGAAGTTGGAATTCACCTCCGGGGATGGTCTCTGGGAGGAAGTGTTGGTGCCGCTGCGTAAGGCCATGCATTTGCCAGAGGTTTATATGAAAGCGAATGATTGGCAATCGATTCCTTACGAGAAGGTACCGGTTGAAGACATAATAGCCCACAGACACAACTTTTTTAAGCACGATAAGAAAAGATTCGAGAAATACCTGGAGAGGGTGATGTCCGGGAAAGCGAAAATGGATTTGGGTGAATTGCTTCCGAGGGAGATAATTGAGCAATGTTACGATCAAGTGGGGGAGTTTCAGTGGAAGAGAATGGTGGAGGAGATGGGGAAATTGAACAGGAATTGCCTGGCCATTTGTGATGTTTCCAGTAACGTGCAGGATGCGTCGTTGGCGCTGGGTGTTCTAGTGTCGGAGCTCAACCGAGGGCCTTGGGAGGGGAAGCTCCTCACTTTCGGCGAAAATCCCATGCTTCATTCGGTTCGAGGGGAGAGCTTGAGTGACAAAATGAAGTCTATTAGAGGAGACATCAAATGGTGGGGGTACTGTTGTAATTTGCAGAAGGTGTTTGATGTGTTGCTTGAAGTGGCTGTGAAGGGGAAGTTGAGGAGTGAGGAGATGGTCAAGAGGGTGTTCATCTTCAGCGGCATGGGATTCAGCGGTGGACATAAAAAGGGGGATTTAGAGACGGATTATGAGAAGATTGTGAGGAAGTTTGGGGAGAATGGGTACGGAGATTGTGTCCCGGAAATTGTGTTCTGGAACCTTAATACGTCTCAGGCCTGGACGGATGACTACGAGCAGTATGGCAAGGCAACGCCGGTGCTGGGCAACCAGCCCGGAGTTGCACTTGTGAGTGGATATTCCAAGAATTTGTTGAGTTTGTTCTCCCAAGAAAATGGTGCTGCAAGTTTGAATCCAGAGGCTGTGATGGAGGCTGCCATTTCTGGAGAGGAGTACCAAATGCTGCGAATTGTTGATTGATCTCCCACCGTTTTGTTTAATTTAAGTTTCAATCTAGTTTTATTACTGGAATTTTACCAAATTAGTATTGTGTAATTGTTGGGTAATGCTGGGAGGAATCTATTATTTATTGCCTTGTAATTGTTTTGCAAAACCGTACTAGTTATTGACATAGTAACTAGTTGTAATCCCTTGATACTTCCCCGTCCAGGACCTTGCATACTTTTTTATACTCCCTCGACCAAAAAAACCTTACATATTTTCTATTTTGGTCTATCCCACGAGAAGTTTGCATATCTAAAAATTAAAAGTATTTACTATACTTTACTCTCACACACTCATATAAAAGTTCCCGCAATGTCTTCTAGGTTTGGATGGAGTATTTTTTTTATATTCACAATCATCATTGTGAGTAGTAATCTTAAAAATCTTATACATGGCTATGCAAAGTTATCAGTTTAGTTTGGATTAAAGGGTATTTCTTACCTCAATACAGTGCATATGATTGTATTCCTTACCAGATTACTCATACTACCACCAGGGTCTTCGTCCCATTTTCCAATCCTACTTGAAGACAACTATACAATCTAGTACTACCTTACTCTGAATTCTATTGTTTGTTGCTATAATCATATATTGTAGCAAGATTTTACTTTTATCTTTATCTAAGCAATGAATTCATACATGAATTATTGAAGAGTATTAGTTGTTTACACTAATGAGTATAAGTTGTTTTCACTAAAAGATATGAAAACTAGTACTCTTCATTGAAAACAATTTGAAGGTGTGCGTGTGTTATAAAGTGCAGATGTTGTAACAAATGTTAAAACAAATACTACAACAAACTGAAAAATCAGAATATAAAATGTGTACAGCGGAAGACTTAAACACACAATTGCGAAATGGAATACTTTTTAACACAAACTATCTTAAATAGTTTGTGCTAGCCTTACGGCGAAAGATTCACTATAAAAAGATTAGTGATACAAAAGTTGTGTGAAGAGTATGATCATTCACAACAACAAAAAGACTCGATATCACCTATCAAATCTAAATTGGCTAAGTGTATATCACAATACACCGTCAAAGTTGATCTCACTCTATATTATGATCCCTCTATCTATGGATATAGGTTCGACCGCAAGTTATACGAGAAGAACTCTACTTCAAGGTATAACATAAATGTTGGAATAACTGTCCTATCACCTTTAAACTCAGGATCGACACTAGAGTAGCTGTACTCGTTTACTCCACACTTGGTATTGAAAACTTCGGCTTCTATTTATAGATGGAAGTCTTCAATCCGAAAATAACTTCTTCATGTAACCGCTCCATGATCTTCATGTAATCCCACGTCCTTATCTTTATTCCTGATATTTCTTGATGCAACCGCCTGATCTAGATTGTTCTAAAACGTCCTGGATAACTCTGGATCGTGTAGGCCCTTGTAGATCCTTGTAGATCCTTCTGGAACCCGTAACCGCTCATGTTGCAACCAATGTTATGCAACATTCACTGCAACATTGAGTATTCCAGAACCTTGTAGATCCTTCTAGATCTTCATCCTGCATGTTAAAACATTTAAGACAACATTTGATCATAAAATGTTGGTTAATGAGAAGAAAGGGCAAATTCATGTTGTTTCAAAGTAAATAGTGAATACTTCACTACCAACAACATTAAAAATCTCCCCCAATTTGACATTTCTGCTACAACACACCTGATGTATATATTTCTCAATATATAGGTCAGTGATGTATGTACAATAGAGATCAACATCATATTGTACACTTAGTTTTTCACACTTGTGTAGCAAAACAGCCAAAAAAAACAAGATGATCAACTGTAAATTGAACCACCAAAATCAAGATGAAATAACAATAAGTTAATTTCACCAAAACAGAATGAACATTTATCATATATGCTCATCAAACAGCAAAATGAGTAACATAATGTTTACTCATTCAAATTACAACTTCAAATAGAAATAACTGAAATAAATCCTATCTAATATAATAACTTAATAACTAATTATAAAATTGTCTTTCAGAAATTAACAACTTCCTATCAGAGCAAAATTAATTAAAAATATAAATCAACCAAGAGTACTTAGAGGCAATCACAAAAGAGGAAATTTATATCACTGTACAAAATATACAGCTGCAGCTTCAAGCATCTTGCACTAAGCTCCCCCATAAATTGTGCTTCCTCCAGTCTCTAAAACATCTTCAGACTTTAGCAGAAATATCTGGCTGATCACCATACAGCTCTTCAGCCTCTGCTTCCTGGATATGAATTGTTGCAAGATTTGCAACAACATCTTCAGCAACATCTGCACTTTTCCCAGCAACATCAGGTCTAGTTGCAACAGCTTCATCAGCAATTGTCCTTCCTTCCTCAGCAACCTCAGCAGCAGGTTCAGCAACATCATTCATCTCATGAATCTCAACTCCAACTCCTCGAGCAGCAGCAACTGGTACTCCCCCTGTTGTGGCAGAAAGGAGGTTCTCCCAGTAGTTCTTCAGGAATTGAAGTTCATCAATTGAGTCCTGCAAATGCTTCAGTTGAGTTTGAATAAACTCAGGTGAGATATTCAGGAAATGCGTTGTAGGAGCAGGAATGTTGCTAGGTATGTTCCCAGCATTCTGTGCAGGAGCAGGGTCAGGAACAGGTTGGTGTGGTTCTGCATCTTTTTCTTCAGCAATATCCTGCAGAGGTAAGTCTAACACTCTATTTCCAGACAGTAAATAATGAGATATACCCATCAGATTGACTCTCCCCCTCAACAACTCATTCCTTCTGTGAACAAAGTTGTGACTCCTCAAATATCCATAAATCAGCACAGGGTAAGGCAAGTTGCCTTTCTCAGAGATCTTTCCAGCAAATTTCATCATGTGATGAAAAATAACCAAACCAAGGTTAAAGTTTTTCATCACACCAATTTTGTACATCAGTACAGCCTGATCTCTGGTCACCTTTGTGGAATTTGTAGAGGGTATCCAGTTATACACCACCAGTTTGTGTAAAATTGAATACAGAGAGGTCAATGAGGCAGCCAACATATTCTTCTTCCATTTGTTAGCTCTTTCCCCAGTCAGAACATTAATGATCTCATCCATATGAGGAACATCTTCCTCCTCAACATTCTCAACATGCAGAAACTGATTAATCAGCTTAGGAGTGAAAGGAACATTTCTATCCCTAAATCTCACAGAACTATACCACCTAGAATTCCTTCTAGCATGATTCTTTCTCAGACAAGCATAAAATTCATACACCCAATCAGTGACAAATGCATCAGCAAAAGTAACAACATGCATCAAACTTCTTTCTTCTAAGTATCTAACCAGACTTTTAGACTCAAACTCATCAATGTTAATTTTTCTTTCAATTAACAAATTTCTCTTCCTTGACCTTTCCAACTTTTGGTCTAGAGATTCATCATCATCATTATCAGAACTAACATGCTCAACAGAATGTTCAGATGCATTACCTTGATCAGAATTAGTTTTGGTTTTGTCTGAGCTACTCTCAGAACTGTTGTCATCAGCTTCAGGTTCTGGTGCTGCTGCACTTGTTCCAGCATCACCAGCGGCATACTCAAACTTCCTTTTGGTCCTCAGCTCAACTCTTGCTCTCCTCCTTAGTTCAAATATAGGTAAATCACTCTCATCATATTCTTCCTTCTCCTGGCTTTGAGAGTGATCAGCCTCTTTCTCAGATGAGTCTTTGGAGCTCGACTCCTTTTCAGATTCAGAAAACACTTGAATAAGTCGAGTAGCAACATCTCCTTCCTCATCCTTCTTCTTCCTTGCTGTTTCAGAGTAGTTCACCCTCTTCTTTGCTCTACCCGATCTCCTCCTTGATTGAACATGGCTCATTTTCCTCTTGCCAACATTTTTCTTCACAGCTTTGGCTATTGGAGCAGGCTCAGAGTCCTCAGACATTAAAGAATCAGTTTTGGGTGATTCTTCTTTGTCTTCCTCTGGCATCTCCTTATCAGGGACTTCAGCATTAGGACTTTCTTCCTTAGTTTCTTCAGCAACAGTCTCCTTAGCAATGTCAGCATTCTCCATGGCTTGATCACCTGTTTCAACATCTTTTGAAACATTAGCAGTAGGGTTTTTGGCTTGGTTTGAGGATTTAGGAATTTCTGGTTGAGCAATCGAAGAAGTGCCTTCAATATGAACAGTAGGAGAAGGGTTTTGAGTTTGATTCAGGTAGGATGCAACATCAACTTCAATAGAGCCAATGGTTAGCTTGGGAACTACATGGCTTCCTTGAAAGCTTTGCGCAATGCCTCGTGCGATCGACTCAAGCTGATCGACAGTGGCTTCATTTGGGATGTAGATGTTCACGAGGAAAGCTTGAACAGGAGTTAGAGTAGTAGAAGGTGTTGCACTTGATGATGGAGCAACAGATGCAGCATTTGGGTTTTGGCTTGAGGCCATTTATGCAAGAAGGTTTAGGTTCGAGGTTTGAGAAGGTGGAGAGTTTGAGGTAGTTTTTGAATTGTGGGAGTTTTTCTTTTGATTTCCAGCCATTAAGTACTTAGTAAAAGAAAGTAAAATAAAATTTAAGAGAAATAACACTAAAACCCTAGAATGCGAACACACTGAGTTCAACACTTATACGAAAATTCTGATCTTTACTCATATGCTTAAACACAGAAAATTAAACACAATAACATGTAGGATATATATATAGGAGAGAGTACGGAAGTTATTTTAATTACCCACAAAAAGAAAATTCTGGAATTTAAGAAGTTGAAACTACCCACTCCCCCATAATAAGATTGTGGGTTATTCCATAATTAAAAATCCAAATTTTAATTAATTAAACACACTAAATTATGCACTACTTGAATAAAACTGAAAACGTGGGTTTATGCATGTGGAAATTAAAAATAAATTCCTGAAAAATCGGTCCATAACTTGACTTAGAAAATAAATACGAACTGCATATGATGTTGTATTCAAAATTGGAACACACACTTCAACATCGGTTTTAATATCCAATATCGCACTTTTTATCAAACAATTTTAGCACTTTTTATTCACATTGATCCATCTTTTCAAGAGAGTGCATCGTAGCAGCGAACTCCGTGCCCCATAATTACTCAACGGATTTGTGACATATTGATGTTTTACTAATCACCTTTTGAAAAGAAGACATCGTAGTAGCGAACTCCGTGCTCCATAGTTACTCAGTGAATTAGTTACATCTTGATGTGCTTTTTCAAAAACTTATTATGCTTTTGAGAAGAGTGATTCCTCTTTATTTTTACACAACAAACATACTTAGTCCAGATTTATTTTACAAAGAAATTATGAAAACAAAAATACAAGAACAAGCTTTATTTAGAACATGCAAATACCCTGATGTTGTTATAGATATTTTAACAAATATAACAACATCCGCTTCTCAGTTACTCAGATTGTGCACATACCAAGAGATTTCCTCAAGAATGAGAATCTCTCATGGTCTAATGCTTTAGTAAACACATCTGCAAATTGATTTTCAATGGGTATGTATTCTAACTTCACAATATTCTTTTCTACAAGATCCCTTATCAAATGATGTCTAATACTTATGTGTTTAGTAAGTGAGTGTTGAACTGGATTTTTTTGAAATGTTGATAGCACTAGTGTTATCACAAAATACAGTTAAAGTGTCACTCTCTAAACCATAATCACTAAATATTTTACTCAACTAAAGAAGTTGTGTACAGCAACTTCCTGCAGCAATGTACTCAGATTCTGCAGTAGATTGTGATACACAATTCTGCTTTCTACTATGCCATGAAATTAAATTGTTACCCATATAGAAGCAACCACCACTCGTGCTCTTTCTATCATCAATGTCTCCAGCCCAGTCAGCATCACTATATCCAACAAGTGCATTGCTTGTGTCTTTGGTATACCATATACCAAGATCAGTTGTACCAGCCACATATTTTATGATTCTCTTGACTGCATTCAAATGTGACTCCTTGGGACAAGCTTGGTACCTAGCACAAACACAAACACTATACATGATATCAGGCCTGCTTGAAGTTAAGTACAGAAGACCACCTATCATGGATCTATACAAAGTCGGATCAACATCTTGACCAACAGTGTCTTTACACAACTTTTGTGTAGATCTCATAGGAGTTTTCATGACTTTTGAGTTTTCTAAACCAAACATTTTCACTAAATTCTTTGCATACTTACTCTGAGAGAAGAAAATACCTTTATCAGTTTGTTTGATTTGAAGTCCTAGGAATTAATTCAAATCACCTACCATGCTCATCTCAAATGTTGCTGTCATTGCTTCAACAAACTTGTTTAACATAATGTTACAAGTTGAACAAAAAACAATGTCATCAACATATATTTGAGCTATTAATAAGTCTTCTCCGAAATTTTTAATGAACAAGGTTCTATCAGCCTCTCCTCTTATGAAACCAAATTGCAACAGAAAGTCAGTAAGTCTATCATACCAAGCTCTAGGAGCTTGTTTGAGACCATACAAGGCTTTCTTTAGTTTGTACACATGATCAGGATACTGTGGGTTTTCAAAACCTTTAGGCTGTTCAACAAATGCATCTTCAATTAATATGTCATTCAGAAATGCAGCTTTTACATCCATTTGATGAAGATTAATGCTAATGTAACATGTAATTGCTAGTACCAATCTAATGGACTCTATCCTAGCAACAGGTGCAAATGTTTCATCAAAATCAATACCTTCAACTTGAGTGTAACCTTGTGCAACTAATCTAGCTTTGTTCCTAATTATGTTACCAGACTCATTAGTTTTGTTTTTAAAGATCAATTTAGTTCCAATGACATTGACATTGTCAGGTCTTGGAACTAATGACCAAACATCATTCCTCTCAAACTGATTAAGTTCCTCATGCATATCATTAATCCAATTTTCATCTTTTAATGCTTCTGTAACATTTTTAGGTTCAATTTCAGAATAGTAACACTGAGCATTCACAATATTACATATTGAAGACATGCACACAGACCTTACCACATCAACACGATTTGCACTTACTCTCCTTCTTGTTTGAACACCAACTGAAGCATCTCCAATGATCTGATTCGAAGGATGACTTTTTGTAATCCAAGTAGCTGGATTCTTCTTTGGAGTATACTGATTGTTTTGTGAAGTATCAACTGAATTTGCAGGAGATGTTGAACCAGATGCTGTAACATTTGGTGTAACATTCTCTGTTTTCAGTGATTCTTTTGGAACATCAGTAACTTCAGTCGCATCTTCTGTGTCATTTCCATCTATCAGATTCCTGTCATCATAAAAAACAACATTCACAGATTCTTGAACAGTGTTAGTTCTAAGGTTATAGACTCTATAGGTTTTGCTATTTCTATAATAACCTAAGAAAAAACCTTTATCACTCTTAGAATCAAACTTATGCAGTTGATCCCTATCATTCAGAATGTAACACACACAACCAAAAACATGAAAGTATTTCACATTCGATTTCTTATTGTTCAAGATCTCATATGGGGTTTTGTTACTTCCAAATCTAAAATAAACTCTATTAGCAATATGGCATGCTGTATTCAATGCTTCAGCCCAAAATTTCTTTGCAAATTTTTTTGAAGTAAGCATTACTCTTGCCATTTCTTGAAGAGTTCTATTTTTCCTTTCAGCTATCCCATTTTGTTGTGGAGTTTTAGGAGAAGAAAACTCTTGGACAATTCCTTTCTTATTACAGAATTCAGAAAACATGCTATTTTCAAATTCTCTACCATGATCAGACCTGATCCTGCTTACTTTCAAGTTGAAAACAGTTTTAAATCTTTTGTAAAGAATTTTAAAAGTATCAAATGTTTCAGATTTCTCTCTTAAGAACTCAATCCAAGTAAACCTAGAGTAATCATCTACCACAACTAGTGAATATTTCTTACCACCAATGCTTTCAGTTTCCATAGGACCCATAAGATCCATATGCAGTAATTCAAAACAACGATGTGTCATGCAATGTGATAACATTTTATGTGACATTCTTACCTGTTTACCTTTTTGGCATGAACCGCATACAGTAGGTGTAACAATCTTTAGTTTAGGCAAACCTCTCACTGCTTCAGACTTAACCAATTTTTGCATGAATCTATAATTTACATGTCCAAGTCTTTGATGCCATAGGACATTATCATCACAATTTAACAAATGACACACTTTGTTTGTTCCAATTAGATAACAATTCTCAGCTGACCTATTTCCAGCATTAGACACTTATTATCCTTGTTTAGAACATAGTATGAATCTTTATCAAATTCAACATGCAAATTGTCATCACATAGTTGACTTATACTAAGTAGATTAGCAAGTAAACCATCAACATGCAAGACATTCTTAAGTTTAGGAAAACCTTCAACATTTAAGGTTCCCTTTCCAATGATTTTACCTTTTGATTCTCCACCATATGTAACAGTTCCACCATTATAGGGTTCATAATCAGATAAGTAGTTAACATGACCAGTCATATGTCTAGAACAACCACTATCAAAGTACCATAGATCAGGAACACATGCTTTCAGAGAAGTTTGAACAACATTACAAGTAACACGTTCTTTCTTTTTCTTAGCAGATTTTGACCAGTGTTTCTTAGAATGTGAAGACATTTCAAACAACACTCTTTGAATTTCCAAATCACTTTTCATCTTTTGACAGTAAGGACGAATATGACCAATTTCAGAACAATAGTGACACACATACTTCCTAACAGGTTTTTCAATCACATGTACTTTTGTTTCAGCAAAAAGCTCAATTTTTCCCTTCACAAATTCTACAGGATTATTCACATATTTAGAAGTAGTCTCACCAAAATAGCCCAAACCATGTCTACTAGACTGTCTAGTAATCAAAGAATCACTTATAATGGAAGAACTTTTAGAAAACTTCTTAAAACTTAAGGTAGAATTTTTCAACTCTTCCTTTAGCTTAGAAATTTCTAAATCCTTCCTTATTAGAATGACTTCCAACTTTGTCACAGTCTCTCTGAGATCATCATTCTCTTTGGCTATACTGGAATCATCATTCCTTATGTCATTAGAACCTGTCTCATCAACACACCCATTAAAACAGTTCAAATCTGAATTATTTTTAACAAATGTTGTTTCTGATGTTACAACATTAGAAATAGCATCAGTGTCTAGATCATCCAGATCATCATCTAAAGAATTATCATAATCAATTCTTGCTGAAAAGGCTAATTCCTCATTTTTAGAACCTTCAGGTTCATCATCATCTGAGTCATCACTAAAGGTAACATTAAAATTCAGTTTCTGTCTTAATCTGGTATTTGCACACTCATTTGCATAGTGTCCAAATCCAGTACATGCATCACATCTAACTGATTTTCTAAATTCAGGATCATACCTTGATTTATTACCTCTGAATTACCTTGATTGATTTTGATCCTTCCTTTTCTCTGGGTCTGATGGTGTGTTGTTGAAAGGAGTCCTCTGTTGGACATTTCCTCTGGATCTGTTCAGTTTATTTTTCAGGTAGGAATTGAACTTCTTTGTGAGGAAGACAATGTGCTCAGGAGTGTTGTAACATTGGTCTAAAACATCTTCATCAGACTCAACCTCAGTCACAAAGGGCTGATTTTCAGTGTTAGAAGATGTTTCACCTTTGAAAACAACAACCTTCTTTCCTTCACTTGTATCATCAGATTGAGTTGTGTTCATCTCATATGTTTTGAGAATACTTACAAGCTCATTCTGACTTAAAGTGTTAGTGTCCTTGGCTTCTTCAATAGCACAAATTTTTGCATCGAATCGTTTAGGAATGGATCGCAAAATTTTGTGTACAACTCATACATTGGAAATTGGATCACCAAGTGCGTGTGATTCGTTGACAATTTCACTCAGCCTCTCATTGTAAGCCATGATCGTCTCATCATCCTTCATCCTTAGATTCTCGAACTTGGTCCCAAGCATTCGAAGTTTGGTCCTTCGAACACTTCCACTTCCTTCGCAATGTTCTTGAAGCCTCTCCCATGCATCTTTAGCCGTGGTACACATTGATATAATCTTGAACATAGATACATCAACAGAGGTAAAGATAACATTGAGAGCTTTGGAATTGTAGCTTGTCGTCGTGGTCTCCTCATTTGTCCATTCAATCTCCTGTTTGACTCTTGTCTCGCCATCATTATCTGCTTGATTTCTGGGCCATTCCCAGCCGGTCAGAACACTTCTCCAAGCACGTTCATCAATTGACTTGATGTACATACGCATCTTAAGTTTCCAATAGGCATAGTTGTTTCCATCTAGTATAGGAGGCCTAAGTGGGGTGTTTACAGGATATTCCATAGCAAAAGACACACTTAAAAACTCAGGATCTAAACTTAGTATATTAAGTTTATGGCTCTGGTGCCAATTGAAGGTGTGCGTGTGTTATAAAGTGCAGATGTTGTAACAAATGTTAAAACAAATACTACAACAAACTGGAAAATCAGAATATAAAATGTGTACAGCGGAAGACGTAAACACACAATTGCAAAATGGAATACTTTTTAACACAAACTATCTTAAATACTTTGTGCTAGCCTTACGGCGAAAGGTTCACTATAAAAAGATTAGTGATACAAAAGTTGTGTGAAGAGTATGATCATTCACAACGAAAATAAGACTCGATATCACCTATCAAATCTAAATTGGCTAAGTGTATATCACAATACACCGTCAAAGTTGATCTCACTCTATATCTATGATCTCTCTATCTATGAATATAGGTTCGACCGCAAGTTATACGAGAAGAACTCTACTTCAAGGTATAACATAAATGTTGGAATAACTGCCCTATCACCTTTAAACTCAGGATCGACACTAGAGTAGGTGTACTCGTTTACTCCACACTTGGTACTGAAAACTTCGGCTTCTATTTATAGATGGAAGTCTTCAATCCGAAAATAACTTCTTCATGTAACCGCTCCATGATCTTCATGTAATCTCACGTCCTTATCTTTATTCCTGATATTTCTTTATGCAACCGTCTGATCTAGATTGTTCTAAAATATCCTGGATAAGTCTGGGTCGTGTAGGCCCTTGTAGATCCTTGTAGATCCTTCCGGAACCCGTAACCGCTCATGTTGCAACCAATGTTATGCAACATTCACTGCAACATTGAGTATTCTAGAACCTTGTAGATCCTTCTAGATCTTCATCCTGCATGTTAAAAAATCTAAGACAACATTTGATCATAAAGTGTTGGTTAATGAGAAGAAATGGCAAATTCATGTTGTTTCAAAGTAAATAGTGAATACTTCACTACCAACGACATTAACACAATTAATATTTTTTAATGAAAAACAACTAATATTTAACAATGGTTCATATATGAACTATTTTCGCCATGTAATTTGTCCAGAAGCTTAGTTGATTTGGTCTCACCAATTTAAATAAACCAATCAAAATCCTTTTAAAAAAAACCAACACAAATATTTTAAAATATTTTGATGCAATTGTTGTTAATGTTTAAATAGCTTGAATTGCTTATGCATGAATGAAAGCACAGAAAAATCATTTATTGGTTATGTAACTTGTCTAGTGTCCAATTTTAGTCCAAAAAATTTAACTTTTTTATTTTGGTTTTTTAACTTATTGAATTGTCAATTTTTACTAGAAAGTTGATGCCATTTAGTAGTGCCAAACAACGTATTTTTTTACTTTTCAGTGAAAATTGATCAATATTAGACGATTTAATAAGTTATGGAACCAAAATTAAAAAGTTAAATTTTTTTTTTTGACAAAAAATGGGTACTAAACAAGCCGCGGTAAAAAAAAAAAAAAACTGTTTTTCTCTAGGAGGAGCATAGCTAACACAAGTTAAATCTGATGCATAAACAAAAAGCCATCATGCAACTTCGATATAGTGGATGCAATATGATATGATATGGAATTCTTCGATGACAATAAGAATGAGAACAAATTTATGGTGATTATAGTTGTTAATGAGAATAAAAGAGGATCATTACCACTTTTTTCCTTTCTAAATAAGGTAATCATTACCCTATTTGATTACATTTCTCCCTTCTTATAATCCTACCCCTTAATCATTCCCTTATGTCATAATAAAAAATCTTTTTTTATCCATTTTCTCAAGAATAGAGCGCAATACTGGTGATGTAACCACTATAGAGAAAATTATTCGTTCAATACATTTAAGGGTAAGAGGAAAATGTAATTTTCATTTCTATTACCATTGGAGATTTCGAAAGAGGTGCCCTAAAGTCACTCAAATACAAAGTCTTTCTTTATCCTATGAATGAACTGGTAACAATTCCCTTCATGAAAATATAGATAATTAGCAGTAAAGGAGAGAGGAGAAAATGATTACCATGTAGACTCATAGTTGGCAACGATGCAGCATAAACACCTTCACACTTTAGTGTACGTTCATCAACCAACGACCTAGTACACAAAATTTCACTAATTAATGAATAATTTACTTATTACAACATTTTACCAACTGTTTTATCAATTTTTTTTTGGGCAAAAAAACTTTGGGAGGACAAAAAAGCTTTGCCCTATAAAATTTATAGCAATTTTATGTGTTTTCACTATAAAAACAGATGAAATTAATTGGATGATCTATAAAATCATGACTCCAACATGCCCTCTGTTTCAACAGGGATAACAACTAGCTAGGGAAAATATCATTTTCAGTCCTGTAACTTATGCTGATTCCAAGTTTGGTCCCGTATCTTTTTACTTTTTCAATTCTAGTCCTGAAGCTATCAATTTAAGTCCTTTTTCGCCGGAATCATCATATGTGGCACGCTAACTATTTTTAGATGGTTTTTTTTTTTTAAATTTGCACACGTGGAGCGCCGCTGGGATCCAATCACACTATCCGACCCATTGCAAACTAAACCCAATCCACCCAATTAATTAAAATTCAACCCGGTCCGCCCATTAGTAACCGAACCTAAACTGCCCACTAAACCCGTTTCCAACGTATAAAGAAATAAAAATAAAAATATCAAATAAAAATCTTGATATCTCCAAAAAGATGAATTGACGCAGATTAAAAAAACCTAAAATCAACCAAGCCATTGGAGAGAAATTGCAGCGACGATTTTACTTAGTTCACTCTCCTCAAATCGAACCACGTACTTGCGATCTGGATTTGGGTTTTTGGAGAGCAAATACAACCAAGTTGATATGTGGATAAGGAGAAGAAAATACAATGAACATATACTACCTCCACTGTACTGTAAGTCCCGCTTATTTTTTACTATGAACTAGAGTGAGTCTTTTGATTTTAGAATTTTAGGATTTCGTTTGTGGAATGAGTTTTTTGAAGATTAATTTGGCTATTTTTTTAGAATGCATATTTAATGTTATTTCAATTAATGTAATTGTTGGTGGCGAATTGATTGATCTTACTAATATTTTTGCAAAAAGTGACTTTTATAGTCTTATTATTCTTATATTTGTCGTGTGGTGTAAGTATTAAACCTCACTTATTTGTTGGCGTATTTAATTTTTGTGTGGTGTGGTCCACCATATGGTCTTGTATGCATAAAATATATTATTAACCACTTATTGTTGAAGGTTCCCCCACATGTTGTTCGTAATTCTTTTTTTTTATGATTTTGTGCAGCTCCTGATTCCGAGAATATCACTTTCGTTTTATACTATGGTGGAAAGTTTACTTCAAGGCCACCTTCTAATTATTTGGGTGGAAATAAAATAGTATATGACTACTTAGATATAAAAAACCGATCTCAGTTATGAAAATTTGTTGGATTGGTGTGAAGAGTTAGGAGGGATAAAAGATTTTATGCCTAACTAGGAAATGGGTTTAAACCTTTGTGGAATGACAATGATTTGATTGAATGGGCTAGGGGATGTCATCGTTCAAGACAAATACAAATCTGTGTTGAGGCTGGTTATGAATTGGGCCGGGAAGATGGGGATGCTGAGAGGCAGGACGGATGCGACAATGATCTTGAAGAGGGGCGAGAGGGTAGCGATGGAGATCTTAAGGGGCATGAGGATAGGGGTATTGCTGATGAAAATATTGATATAAGTTGGTTGGTTGGTTGATAGTGATTATGAATCTGAATTTGAGCGTACTGGTGATCATAATGAGTTGTGGGGGAGTAAAGTAGATCTAGATGTTGTTAAGGTGGGGCGAGGTAATCTTGATTAGGATGAGGATAGTGGAGATGAGGATCTTGTGCAACATGGAGATGACTTTGATGAGAGAAAGGCTTCTGATGATGAAACAAAGGATAATCAATACCCCAAGTTCAACAATGAAGTCGTGTATAATCCTGAATTTGAGGTGGGTATGCTATTTGGGACAAAGGATGAATTTAAGAAAGTTGTTAACTCTCATGCTATAGTGACTAAAAGGTCATTGTACGTTGATAAAAATGATAAAATCAGGGTGTATGCCAAATGTAGGGAAAATGGTTGTTCTTGGGGGTTGAATTTACGTAAGGTGACTGGTGAAGATACATTTCAGATTAGAATGTGCAACCCAAGACATACTTGTGCACCATCTTTTAAGGTATCAAATGTGAAAAGTACATGGTTGGGTAATAAATATCTTTCTGACTTCCAGAATGACCCTAAAAGAAACGTGACGGGATGGAGAAAATATGTGATGAGAAAACTGAATGTTGACATTTCTTTTCAACAAGCTTATAGAGCTAAGGATAAGACGCTAAAAATAATTCAAGGTATTCCTGACCTTCAATACGCTAAATTGTGGGATTATTCAAATGAACTAAGGAACTCAAACCATAATTCTACCATTGTTTTGCAAACTGAGGAGATAGATAATGAAGACAGGTTTAGCAAGTTTTATGTATGCTTTGACGCGATTAAGAGGGGGTTTAGACACTGTAGAAAATTCATTGGGGTAGATGGTTGTTGGCTCAAGGGGCCAAATGGGGGAATATTACTTTCTGCAGTAGGGGTGGATCCTAGCAATGCATTGTACCCTATAGCATATGCAGTGGTTGCTAAGGAAAATAGAGAAATTTGGGAATGGTTCTTAATCATGTTAAAGAATGACTTGAATATATTAAGGGGGGAGAGGATTACACTTTCATGAGTGATAAACAGAAGGGGTTAATTCAGGCATTTAGTGATGTGTTCCCGGAGTCTGACCACAGGTTTTGTGTTAGACACATGCATAACAACTTTAAGACAACAGGATTTGGGGGGTTTGTATATAAGAATAAACTGTGGGGAGCTGTCAGGGCTAGTATAGTTGGAGTGTTCAATCAAAGGATGAAGGAGATGAGAGATATGAATGAAGGGGCAGCTTATTGGTTTACTAATAAAGACCCAAAGCAGTGGTCAAAGTCTCATTTTAGTGATAAATCTAAGTGTGATATGTTATTGAACAATGTCTATGAGAGCTTTAATTCTTCCATTTTAGCAGCTAGAGATCAACCCATAATAACTATGCTTGAGTGGATTAGACAGTGGTTAATGGGAAGATTTCAGGAGTGTAGAGATAGAGCAAACACTTGGAAGGGTAGATTGCCTCCTAAGATAAAAAAAATTTTGTTGAAAAACATGGAGAACATTGGCGAGTGCATCTCTATTAAGGCAAGTAATAGGCAATTACCAAATTGATTGTGGTCAATATGCTCTATATGCTATTGATTTAGAGACAAGAAGCTGCTCATGTAGGTTATGGGAGTTGAGTAGAATTTCTTGCACACATGTTATTTCTGCAATTTTGAATAGTAGAGGAGATCCTGAAGAATTTGTGCATGAGTGTCACACTGTGGAAACTTATAGGAATGCATATGCTCCAGTATTACTCCCAATTTCTGGACATGATGAATGGTCAGAAACCTTGTTTATTCCCCCACTCCCACCTAATTTTGGAAGGGGTGTTGGAAGACCTACAAGAGTTAGACGAAGGGAGCTTGATGAGCCCCGTAGCAAGAAGAATAAACAGAGGGGAGATTTTAGAATGAGGAGGCAGCAAAAGACCATTAAATGCAGAAGATGTGGCAAGCCTGGACACAATAGAAAAGCATGCACCACGGTATTTTTATTTTTATTTTGTCAATTATAAGGTTTTAAGAGAACAAATGTATTTTTGTAACAAATGTTAAATTGTGTTCAACATAGGTTATGAGTAATGTTACCATTGATGAAGCTGTAGGAGTGAGTGCAACTGAGGCTGCTATGGGAGTGAGTGGAGCTGAACAACTTAGAAGGAAAAAACTGAAGGTATTAATTGCACTATTTGTTTTAAATGCAATTTATGTATATGATAAAGTTTTTAAGGAATAACTTTCTGCTTTCTATTGTAATTTTACTCTTTCTATTTGGGGTAATTATTTTGGTAATTCTGCAAAAAAAAAAATAGAGAAAGAAATAGAATTCAATTAGTTTTCGTCATGCTTGATGGTTATTTATTTGAGGTAAGAAGAGCTAGTACTTCTACTATAGGAATTCAAGAAGCTGAACAACCTGTACCTAGAAAAAAGAAACAGAAGGTAATGTTTTGTATGATATATGGTTTTCACTTTTATAAGGCAATAAAACTTATTACATGTCTCTTGTACTTAGGTGAATGTGGAAAAATCAGTGAGACCACCTACTCACAGATTGGGATTGGTTGATGAAGAAGATCCTGATGATCTTGAGGCTTTTTTTAGTCAGGCTAGCAGTGTAACTCAACCTCAGGGAATGGCAGCAGTAAGAAATGTGCTTGGACCTACCCCATGACAACAACTACAAATGTCTCAAGGGCATAATGCAGCCCCTCCTCCAAGGCAAAATGACCCTCAAATCAGAGTCTCTCTACAATTTTCAGTCGGAAGCTTGAGGCCACGTTTCACATCAATGACTAGGGAGGAAATATCAGACAAGAGAATATTTGTTAATGGAGGTCATAAGCGCATGGACCTATCTCAATCTAGCCATGTTAGTGGGAAAGGAAAAGAAATATGCTAGATAATTAATATTTTTTTGGGTCAATGCTTTAAGCTTATAGTCTTGCTACTCTTGAGTTAAAAATGATTTTATTTGGGAATGTGTGTTTTTTGAAACTGATAGACCTAATATTTTGTTATGGTACAACATGCTTTGTACTCTTTGTGTTGGTACATTTAGAAGGAACATAGCATGTTGTTTCTCTTGGTATTTTTGCGAACTTGTGAGACTGTTTTTTGCTTGATAACATTGTGACATATTTTGCAAATATATGGTCTCATTATCACAATTGCAGAAGCATTATTTCCACTGTTTAAATTACTATAGCTGATTCATAATTTTTATTTGGAATTTTCTAATTAAATATCCTATCATACATCATTTCTTTTTCTTATTTTCTTTATGTGAGAGATCTTTGCCAATAGATTGTTAAATCCTATGTCCATGAATGAAATGTATTGTGCTGAAAATAGTAATATATTTTGTGCTAATTATTATTTTTTTAGTATAACACTCGAATTTGTATTGTCACAATATTGGGTGCAAAGCTTGTTTTCGTATTTCAATTTACCAGGTGGGCTCATGCTTATCGTTCCAGATTTTTGTGATATATTGTCCTGATTGAACCAAATATAGCATTGGTTACAAGCAGTAGAATGCCCAAACAAATTTGTTTATATGTTGCGGTGTCTCTTTGTGTTTTATGTTGCCGTGTTCCAAAATATTTGCTGCATTTGGCTTCGTAAGTCGTGGGAGAAAATGGCTTTCGCATCGCGGGCAACGTCGTGATTTCACGAGCTTTCGATGAGTTGGACGACGGTTGTTTTGCAGCAAGGCTAACCATGTCCAGGCCTCTTCTACCTGCAAATCAAGAAGTCAAAAGAAACTAAGAAAATGACACTATAGAGAATGTGTTGCCTTTACTAATAGTATGATCTAATAATAGTATAGACGAAGAAGTTTCCCCTGGAAAAAACAGGGCAATATTTGTTGGGAGATGGGGAAAATTGAGCTTAACATAAAATATTCTTATCTCAGAAATTTCTCTTAATTTACAAATGTATAATTCATAAATTAAGTTTTTGCAGTAGAAATCAAGGGAAAAAAGAAGTTGTCTGGTAAACATAAATTACTACTTTTTCTCCTGTAAACTTAAATTTACAACATGTACAGAGGGAAAAAGGAAATTATCTACGCATTCTAATTCTACAGTAGACACTGCCTCACATTATCAATATCAAAGACGCTGCCCTCCGTCACTTAGCCTGGCGTCGTCCTTCTTCCGCCACCTCCTCATCGCGGCGCTGCTGCCAGAAAATCCAAGTCGCCGTTGCACCACCTCAATCTGACGATGCTCCTCCGTCAAGAACCGTAGTCACCTCCTCATCGCGGCGCTGCTACCAGAAAATTCAAGCCGCCGCCGTCCATACCCACTGAGATCGAATTGGCGCTGCTGCCTGACTTCCAGAGATCGCGCCGCCAGTGCCGCTGTCCGATGCTTCCAAATTCTCTCGTGAACATCATAAACCCATTAATAATTCACAAAATCCCTAAAACCACCACTCTCTTGATTGAGCCCAGATTTCAAAAATATAAAAGGAAAATTAGAGGGAATTTCGATTGTAGTGGAGATAAAATACCTTGAATTAATCATCGAATGATTTTCTTCACAGTGTGTGGCTGCATTACTTTTTTTTTTTTTTTTTTGGTTGGAGGAGAATCGGTTTCTAAGCGAGGGTGGATACAGATTAACGTTGCATACGGGGCTGATTTGATTTGGTTCGGTTACTAATGGGAGAACCGGGTTGAATTTTAATTAATCGGGTGGATCGGGTTTAGTTTGCAATGGGTCAGATAGCGTGATGTGGATCCCAGTGGCGCTCCACGTGTGCAAATTTAAAAAATCCCCCATCTAAAAATGGTTAGCATGCCACATATGATGATTCCAGGTAAAATGGACTTAAATTGATAGCTTCAGGACTAAAATTGAAAAATTAAAAAGATACAGGACCAAATTTGGAATCAGCATAAGTTACAGGACTGAAAATGATATTTTCCCCAACTAGCTACTATGTCAATAACTATTACAGTTTTGCAAAAAACAATTACAAGGTAATTAATAAGACAAAGTATAGAGTGGAATTGGTTTATATATGAATCACTGAAAGGTATTAGTTATTTTCATTGAAGAGTATTAATTGTTTTTACTGAAGTGTATTACTGATTTACACTAAAGAGTCTTAGTTGTTCAGTGAAAATGAACTAATACTCTTCAGTATAAACAACTAATATTTTTTTAGTGAAAACAACTACTACCCTTCAGTGATTCATATATAAACCAATTTCACTATATACATACTCAATTAATAATAGATTCCTCCTAGTATTACCCAACAATTACACGAGACTAATTTGGTAATATTCCAGTAATAAACACTATGTTTACATAATTTGAGAAATCCTAAACAGAGAGAACGGACCTTAGAGACCCTTGGTATCATATAGAAGGAGAAGTGATGCCATGAATTACCTCACTAAACAGTAACCAAAATCAGAATTTTGTAAAACCATGGAGAAAAACAAATCCAAACCTAAAATTGCTTGTGTGTGATTTTTGAGAATAGAGTATTGATTCTGCGAAAGCTAGATTGAACCTTAGAGTAAATAAATGAGGGGGCGATCAATCAACAATTCGCAGGCTTTGGTACTCCTCTCCAGAAATGGCAGCCTCCATCACAGCCTCTGGATTCAAAGTTGCAGCACCATTTTCTTGAGAGAACAAACTCAACAAATTCTTGGAATATCCACTCACAAGTGCAACTCCGGGCTGGGTCGCGTTGCCATACTGCTCGTAGTCGTCCGTCCAGGCCTTAGACTTGCCAAGGTTCCAGAACACAATTTCAGGGACACAATCTCCGTACCCATTCTCCCCGAACTTCCTCACAATCTTGTCATAATCCGTCTCTAAACCCTTGTCATCGTTAGGTGGATACATCAATTCGACGAATGCCATTTCGCTGAAGACGAACACCCTCTTGACCATCTCCTTACTCCTCAGTTTCCCCTTCACAGCCACTTCAAGTAACACATCAAACACCTTGTGCAAATTCTTATCGTACCCCCACCTTTCGATTGCTCCTCTAACAGACTCCCCCTCGAACCAAATGAAGCTTGGGATCTTTGCCGAAAGTGAGGAGCTTCCCCTCCCAAGGCCCTTGGTTGAGCTCCGACACTAGAACACCCAGTGCCAACCGCACATCACTGGAAACATCACAAATGGCCAGGCAATTCTTGTTCAATTTCCCCATCTCCTTCACCATTCTCTAGCTTCCACAGAAGTTCCCCCACTTGATCGTAACATTCCTCATAGTCATATATCTCCTTCGGAAGCAATTCACACAAACCCATTTTCGCTTCCCCGGACATCAGGTATTTCTCGAATCTTTTCTTATCGTGCTTTAGGAATTGATCCATATAGGTTATCATGTCTTCAATCGGTACCTTCTCATAAGGAATCGAGTGCCAATCATTCGATCGCTTTCATATAAACCTCCGGAAAATGCATGGCCTTACGAAGCGGCACCAACACTTTCTCCCAGAGACCATCCCCCGAATTCAATTCCAACTTCCGGGCAATGTCCTCACACAGCACATTGAATTCAGAGTCCGGAGAGGGGCACCATTTTGCAGCGCTGCTCATTTTCCTCAAATCCCCAATTTCCAAAAGCTTCACGTCCGATCTTAAGCGCTGAGCGAAAAGATCGGATACAGAGTCGTGCAGAAACTTGAAATTAGGATTTCGCGATCTCCTAGCAAATCCATACATGATTCTTCTTCTACCATACCTAATTTTATCATCTTGTTCTAGAATCCGGTTCAAAATTGCCAATAAATCCTTAAAGCAGCCAAACTCCACAAAAGAAGAGATGTTGGAGGTAAGGGTGGTTATCGTGTAGCCAGAGGGCGGCGTTGTAGAATCCCTTTTTATCAGATTTGCCGGTGCCCCGAACAGCGCGGAGGTTGGCAACGAGCTTCAGGGCCTTCGATGGATCGTAACCCTACGCGCCTTCTAGAAGGTCGTTCAAGTCATCGGCGTCGGTGTCGGGAACGACGTGGAAGAAGAAATCCAAACCAGGATTTCCCGACGAAAGATAAGTCTGCCCTTGGGTGGGGTTGAGGAGGGTGCCATCTTAACCATTGTGAAATTAAGCTTTGGTTGGGAAAAAAACAATAAATAAATTATGAAATTGGAATAGTGAACGGGGAACTGAGTTTCAGCAGTGAATGTATACTCTTATAGGAATGCATAACTTGGTGGCTACGCCCAATTACTTGGTGCCCACACCAAAATATTTCCCTTTTTACAAAAAATTTGCCAATTCTTCAAAACAATAAATGTGTTTAGATTGTGAAATTTATTTTTGAACGTAGCTATTGTCACGTTTCACTAACCTTTCTTTCTTTGCATGACTTTGGCCAAACTTCATTCCTTTCCCTTGCAACTCCTTTTAAATTTTTCAAAGCTTTAGGCTGTTTTTTCTAAAACTAGTAATTTTATATGTGGATTTGCACGTTATTTATAAATTCGCAATAATAGTTAATTTTGAGAATAGAATAATTCTGGCTGCAACTTACAAAGAAGTTGAGTGTATTAATGAAAGAATTTTGGTTTGATACCTGGGGATGAAGTGGAGTATTTGAGTTGTAATAGTATTTATAGATATGAACATAGACCTGATGGTAATAGTCAATTGTATTCAGTAGATTATTTTTAATTATGTTAAGTGTTGGAGACTTTTAATCACCACATTGTACTTAACGCAGTGATGTAAAAATTGGGCTAGGCGCCGCTTAGGCGCTAGGCGGCCTCCTCCCAACCAGATTTCTACAAAATTGGTGGTTCTAGACGTTTTCAGGTCTAGGCGAGTTCAGTCGTAGACGACCCTATTATACAAAACAAAAATTACAAAAAAAAAAATCTCTACCCAACTTTTGCACCATTGACTAAACGTGGATGTGCCGATTTCTAAAAAACATTGATCAGAATGCAGAGTTGTGCAATGGAATGCGACTGATTATAACTAAGCCTGGAAAACACATTCTCGAGGCAAGAATTATTTCTGGTACCAACAGTGGGAATAAGGTATACATTCCTCAAATGACTCTAAGTACTTCAGATCAAACATCAACAGTCAAGTTTCGGAGGAGACAGTTTCCAACTTCTTGTGTTTTTTACTGACGATAAATAAAAGTTAAGGTCAATCATTGTCGACAGTAGGTGTGTACCTTTCAAAACAATTTTTTACTCACAATCAATTCTATGTTGTTGTCTCAGGAGTCAAAAATAAAACAAATATAAAGATATTGTATCTTGATTCTGATGGCAAATACAATAAAAGGTTAATTGCACTCTTGGTCTCAAGAGAATGAATAACTTGCAGTTGTGGTTTCAACAAAATAGGGTGAATTTGCAGTTTTGGTCGTAAAAATTAACGGATGAGACCAAAACTGCAAAAAAAAAAAAAAAGGACTAATTTCACATATGGATACCAAAGTATTTTGAACACATTCTCTTTAAATCAAAAGTACAATATTCTCACGGAATAAATGTGGTTTGCAAGAATTTTTTTAGAAATTTATAAGTTAATCAATTCAGTTACTGTATATCGAAAATTTATGCGTGAATTTATTAATATTTTTTGTTTTATCAATTAAAATTGTTATTATGCTCTTTTCATTTTGAACTATAATCTTAATTAAAATATAATGTGCATAAAAAATATAAAAAATCTCCTTTGCACATTACAAATAAAATATATATTTTTGTAAAAACTTTACATATTTATTTATTGAATTGAACTAATAAAAAAAAAATACTACTAAATATATAAAGTAATTTTGACTCTTTTAAACATAGTAGTGAAATAGATGTAAAAAGTGATTTTAAGAGGATTGGCCTCCTAAATAATTCGGCCTAGCTATAATAAAGGGAAGATAAAGTCTCATATGCACCAAGTGCACGGTGCACTCACTCACCAGTTGATACTGTATACACTAAAAAGTTATTCTCAATTACACTGAAAAGTTAGTCTCAATTACACTGAAAAGTTTACATTGAAAATCAGTTTTCAATGTAAACTTTTCAGTGTAATTGAGTGTAAACTTTTCAGTGTAATTGAGACTAACTTTTCAGTGTAATTGAGAGTAACTTTTTAGTGTATACAGTATCAAATGTTGAGTGAGTGCATCATACACCAAATGCACAAGAGACTTACTCTAAAGGAAATACCTCTCCAGCTAAACCAAACCTCCCCTTTTCCTCTTCCCATTGCAGGTTTATTCTCTATTCTCCAAACACGTCACTCACTATGGCACTAGTCGGACCACCAGAAATCTACCTGGCCGCCGCCGCCACCATTGGCTCCGACCCTACCCCTGCCCCCGCTTCAGGTGATCCGCTCGTGGATCTTCTGGTGGCAAATTACAATAGGATAGCAGGCTATAAAAACCCACCCGTGGGCAGGGGCGGAAGATAAGGTGGGCTGGGCCCAACCCAGCCAGCTTTTGAAAATCTAAATTTTTAATAGAAAAAAAAATTCATAGCCTGCTATCCTATTAAGTGATTGTTTGCAAACTCTACTTTATAGATAGAATTGATTATTTTTTGAAAAAAAATCACTTCTACAATATTTGCAATCACTATTTTAAGCTATTAAAATCAATTTTGTCAAAACAGATTTTACCTGCTTTTGGATTCTCTAAAATCTATTCTAGCATAACTACCCTACAAATAACTACCCCACTATCAATAAAAGTGATTTTTTGCAAACACATTACTTTCTAAATCTAATTTAAAATCACTTTATCTCCAAATACTTAACACTTTTAATTTTACTATAAAAATTAATTAATATCACTTCTTTAAAATGAATAGAGTTTCAAAACACAACCTAAGTAATTGATATATTTTGTATAACATAATATATATTGTAATATATTAAATACTACCTAAAAAAAAAATATAACCCTAACCTAATTCAAGACAGACTCATTTCGGTTTCCACAGCAGTGGACGAAAAAACAGAGCAGCAGAGGCGCCCAAAATTCGTCTCATCTCCTCCAAGCTTCTCTCCGTCTCTCTGTTAAGGCTCGTTGCTGCTATTATTCTCGTTAAGGTGTCAAGAATCATTTGCAACCCTCTTCTCCAACTTTCCACCAAAATTTGGGATAATAATTTAACTAAGTTTATTTATAGATTTGTGCTTTAATTCTTGAAATCTTTAAATATTTGTGCTTTAATGTTTTAATTAAGTTTCATTATTTGTGCTTTAATTCTTTAATTAAGTTTCATATGCAATTAACAATATTTGTGTTTTAATGTTTGAAATATTAAAATTTAGCGTAGTGAATGAGAAATTGTATGAATTGGGGAATTTAAATTTTGAAATGATACCTACGAAATTAGAGAATTGGGGAATTTAATTTTTTGATATCATACCTTGTAGAGTTGTAGTTATAAATACATTTATTAATTTTGTTTATTTAATTATGTAATAGGTAATGAAAAATCAAAAAGGGAAGAAAGACAAAACAATTAAATCATTCTTCACCAACTTAAAACGGAAGGAACCTCTGACAAGTGAATATCTATCAGATTCCTTGGTTGTTTATATTGAAAGAGAATTGTTTGATGACATTGATCATGATTCTATTATCGATGAATTCTATCGGATAAAGAATAATAGGGTGCAACTTATGTAAAAAAAAATATTGTTTTTTATCTTTTATACTCTATTTATATTATATTAGACTTCCAGCCGCCCCGTTTCATATTTCTGGCTCCAGTCTTGCCCGTGGGCAGGACGAACAATGATTCCCCCACTTATCTGTCGTCGGGATATCCCTGTCTGGATTTCTTCTTCCACGTCGTTCCAGGCGGAAGACTTGAACAAGCTTCTAGAAGGCGCGTGGGAACACGACCCCTTGAAGGCCCTGAAGCTCGTTGCCAATCTCCGAGCAGTGCGAGGCACCGGTAAGTCTGATAAAAAAAGGATTCTACACGGCCGCCCTCTGGCTACACAAGAACCACCCCAGAACCCTTGCCTCCAACGTTGCTTCTTTTGCTGAGTTGGGTGGATTTGCCGGAGATTCTGTGCCGGCTTCTTGAAGAGGCCAAGAAGAAGCAGAAATGCAATTGCAGTGACAGTGACTGTGACTATTGGAGTGACAATTCCAGCTCCATAAGGAGCGGGAGAGGCAGGGGCAGAGGCGGCCCAAGGAGGATAGCTGCGAAGAAAAGAGGATTGAGAAGGTAATAAGGGTTGTAGACAAGTTCAACAGCGATCCTAATTTCAAGTTTCTGCACGAGTGCGTGTCCGACCTTTTCGCTCAGTGTTTAAGGTCGGACATGAAGCTGTTTGATTCAGGGGATTTGCCCAAAATCAGCACCGCTGCAAAATGGTGCACCTCTCTCGACTCCAAATTCGACAGAATAACACTGCTGTGCGAAACCATAGCCAAGAAGGTGTTTCCAAGAGGGGAATTCCCAGAGTACGAAGGCGTAGAGGAGGCACATTATGCTTATCGCGTGAGGGATCATCTGAGGAAGCAAGTGCTTGTGCCCCTGCGTAAGGTGGCAAAATTGCCGAGGCCGAGGTTTACATGGAGAACAATTGGGGCTCCGTCCCTTACGAGAAGGTAGCAAGTGAAGCCATGATGACCCACAAGGAGAAGTTCCTGAAGCACGATAACAAGAGATTCCACGAGTATCTCGCGAGGGTCAAGTCTGGGGAGTTGAAAATAGCTTCGGGCGCATTGCTTCCTCATGAGATAATTGCGGCGTTGGATGATCCGGTAGCGGAGCTTCACTGGAAGAGAATGGTTGAGGAAATGGGAAAGATGAAGAATTGCCTCGCGATTTGCGATGTTTCGGGTAATATGGAGGGGGTTGCGATGGAGGTGTCGTGGGCATTGGGTGTTTTGGTGTCGGAGCTGAGCCAAGGGCCTTGGAAAGGGAAGCTCATCACTTTCAGCGACAATCCCAGGCTTCAACTGGTTCAAGGGGAGAGCCTGAGTGACAAAATGAAGTTTGTTAGAGGAATAAAATGTGGTCGCCAGCAGGATTTGCAGAAGGTGTTCGATGTGCTGCTTAAAGTGGCTGTGAAGGGGAAACTGAGGAGTGAGGAGATGGTCAAGAGGGTGTTTGTGTTCAGCGACATGGGATTCGGCAACCCGTGTCGAAATTATTATGAGAATCTCACGCCGGATTATGAGGAAATTGAGAAGAAGTTCAGGGAGAATGTGTTCAGAGAATGCATCCCGGAAATTGTGTTTTGGAACGTGAGCACCCGCTTCCAAAGAGCCAAGAACCAGCACGGAGTTGCACTTTTGAGCGGATATTCCAAGAATTTATTGAGTTTGCTCTCGGAAGAGTGCTGCTATTTTGGATCCAGAGTCTGATGGAAACTGCAATTTCTGGAGAGGAATACCAAAGGCTGTTTCTTGCTGATTGATCCCCCTCTTTTATTTTCTTTCATAGCACGACCCCATCATGCTACACTATGATAAACTATTGATCTTTCGTACGTGTTGATTTGTTTTTGTTCATAAGATTAAATATGTGGACCCAAGTTATTGTGGATCCCTATTATCAATTTCTACATTTGTATTTGTTTTTCTCCTTTCTTCGATAACCATTTTTGCAAAAATCTCTATTGTGGATCCCTATTAAATGATTTTGTTAAATATGCATTTGCAGTTGAGGTGGTCCCTAATGTATGTTCTCTTCTTTTCAAGTTTTAATTTTGTTTTTGTTAAGAATATTTTTTGTGCGGAATCTGTTGGTAATAGTATTTATGTTGTCGTAAGTAGAGGTAGAGTTTATTACTGATTTTTTATTTTTTTTTACCAAATTAGTCTAGCGTAAATATATATATATATATATATATATAGAAGTGAGGAGTGAGAAAAAATTATTATTATTGGAGCAAGTAAAGTCTGGTGAAATAGTGAGGCTCACTCTCCACCAAAGAGAGTAGATTAATTTTACCATTTAATTTAATTTTACTTTACATAAATAATCTTTAAATTCTTTTAAGTTTATTTATTTTAAATCTATTTTCAATACTCTATATATCAAATCAATTGTCTTTTGAACACTTTTAATTTAACATATATATTGCACATATAAAAAGAAAATTCATGTTTAAAATATTTGTTTATTATTTTTAAAGTGTTTTTATTGACTTTAACTATATGATTGATCGAATTTAAATAATTTTTATTTAGAATATATAAGTTTTGATAAATATTTAAATCATTTTTATGAATTTTAGTATTTGTTGTGAATTTAGTACATAATTAAAAATGGTATGATTAATTAAATAATTGTATTACATATATATATACAATATATTTTTATATATTAATTGGTTTATGGATAAAATAAATTTAATAAAAACATTTTTTTTTATAATTAGTTTATTATACAATCTCGCGTTTAAAAAGTATAATATCCAATTCGTGCATCGCACGGGAGAAACACTAGTGTTGGGTAATACCGAAAGGAATCTATTCTCGTTTGAGCTATTAAAATTGCACGCTTCGTTTCAATTTTATTTTTGCATTTCACTTTCTTAAATTTTAATATGAGACTTAATTAATAATATTTAAATGGATAATGATGAGGGCAAAATGATGCCCATCAACAAAGATTCATTGAAATGAGGATGGAAGCATCGAAAACTCCAGCCTATCTCTGATTTTTTGTGAAATCAGCTCTCAAACGGCAACTGAGAGCTCCGGCAGCGAAAACTGCATAAAATCAAGCCGGAGGGGGCTCCGGCGTCGATCCTCCGACGCTCAAATCAGCAAACTTGTTATACAAGAAATGCTATGAAAATCGCAGCCAAGAAGAGTGGTTTTAGGTTAGAACATACCTTTGAAATGATGAAGGGAGAGAGTATTTATACCTTTAAGCTGAGAGGGTAGAATATTAATTCCATCTCTATTGCCCTAATTATTTTGGGACTACTTGGGGGTCTGAGGCGTCTCTGGGGCTGTCACATGTCCTCAGGCCTGATGTGGTTGTCCCATATGGTGCCACAAGATCCTAACGGAATCGTCCTTCCCAGCCTCAGTTTTAGAGCTTGGAAAAACGACCTCTTTTGTATTCTTCTTCCATTTACTCAAATGATGTAGAGGAAAAGATAATGTTCCCTGTTCTTAAAGAGCTCATAACTGATTAACATTTATTCCTTTATTCGTTCATTATTACCAGTTCCAGAGCCTAAATAAGCTCTGGAGAGATCGTTCCAAAAGTACTGGACATCATTCCCAAGGTCTGTGCCCATAGTAAGAATTTATTCAGGTTTTCATTAGACTATTATTATTTTCATAAGCTCTGCGGCTCAGTTTTACAAACTCTGGGCAGAGCTTATTATTTTGACAAGTAACTTCTTTCTTTATAACTAATGTAGTATGCCAACTCTAGCAGAGTCTACATCAGACGTTTTTTATAGTTTCGGTATCGATTCAGAGACGATTACCCCATAGACGTAATTAGCTTTGGACTAAATATGTTCATATCGAGTTAGCACACTATTGGAAGTGTGTGTATACGAGCAAGCCCCCTTTTTGGCCTATATCTCGGCTTTTATGGGCTCCAGCTCTGGAGCTCTTTACAAGCTCTACTTAGAGCTTCTCCTCTACTGAGTGTCATTCTTTCACAGACTTGATGGTGGGAAGCCATCTCTGGCTTAGTCCACATCAGATAAAATAGTTTTTTATAATAGCGTATTATTCAATATAAGTGTATAAAATAAAATGAAGATGTTTTTCTATAATGGAAAGAAATGTAATTTAGAAATATTTAAAAGGAGATGAATAGTGGAATGAGAAAATAAAACCGAGAGGTTGTAACTCTCCTTTAAGATACTAGTTGCTAACACGTGTGTTGCACGTTATTCATGAGTTTGTAATCATAGTTGGGGTGAGCACTATTCGTATAAAACTGAAATAACCGACCGAACCAAATCGAAATTTAAAATTCGATTCGGTTATTCGGTCATCGGTTTGGATATGGTTTTCAATATTAGATATTTCGGTCTTCGGTTCGGTTTCGGTTATTTTACGGATAAAACCGAATAATAACCAAAAACCGAAATATATATATATATATTATATAATTTAAAATACTAAAATATATGCTAGATATTTTTCCTCTCAGTCATTATCCGCCTAACACACACGAAATTAGATCTAAAGCCAAAAATAAAAGAGAAAACCCTTATCTCACCTAGCTGTTGAATAGCTGCCGCACCACCGCCCATCCACGCCCTTCGCCACCCCCAGCCATGCCACCTGCCGTCGCCGCCCTTCGCCGCACCCTAACCCATTGACTTGAAGCGAAAATACTAGCTTCTACTAGTAGCTTCCCCGCAAGAGTACGGGTTCACTGTAGTATGGGCAAGTATAGGGACCAAGTATTATCAAACCCAAGGGAAAGTGTGTATGCGAATAGATCCCTGAAGATCTACGCGTCGTAATTAATATGAGTGAAATATTTTTGGGTTTTTTGAAAGATTAATTAAAAAACTAAAATTATCCTAAGGATGTAAAAAGCAAAATTAAACTAAGAATCAAAGGGTGTTTCCAAATAAATGATGATGATGCTTAAGATAGGAATTCCTACGTATACTAACGGAGCAGGTACATAATCAAAGTAACCGTGACGCGCAAGAAATAACCTAAGTAAAAGAATGCAAGATGAAAGCTCAAGATTCTAAACCCTAATACTTTACCCTAACACCCGACTTCACTAATCCACTAACAAGTTAATAGATTGTTCTTAATTAATGAGACCCTAATTTAACTAATGGTGATGCGGCCGTCCTCCATAGCTAAACCGGTAGATTAATTAACCTCTTCTAAATCCTCTCGTTAAGACTACTAGTTGTTAAAGAGTGATGTGGTCGTCCTCTCCCTAACACTTTCGTACGAAATTCAAGAATAAAGTTAAGATTGATTTTAAGAATTCATTAATTAAGAGAATTAAAACTAAACGTCACGAATTATCCTAATTACGTACCCACAACCTACTTCTACGAGTTCATCCTACCCTAAGCATGCAAGGGTTCTAGCCTAACATGGTGGTTTGAATAATAAAAGCAATCACAAGAACAATAATCATATGCATAATTAAGTTAACGAAAGAAATCAAGAACATAAACGAAAGAACAAATTAAAGTCTCTAAAGAAATCTATATAAATCTGAAAAGTTAGGGTTTATCGTCTCAAAGAATAAAGAAAGAAAGAATTAATCTAATACGTTCAAAAGAAATACTAAAACTAAGAATTCGTAAATTAAAACTTCGATTACAACGTATAAAATTCTTCAAAACTCCTTCCCAAGCTTTCTCCTTGCTCAAAGTATGTAAAAATATGTGTTGGTATGTGGTGATATGTGAAAATATGCTTGGAAGGAGTATATATAGGCTTTGGGACGAATTTGGGCGATTTTGGGCCAAAAACACACAAAAACGCTCGAGTGCAGGTGAAGCTCGAGCGCTAGCGCTCGAGCTTGGTGGTCAAGCGGGTCAAGAGGTCGAGCGAGGCGCTCGACCGCTGGCTGTACACATGTTCGTAAAACCTTCATAACTTCTCAACCGGGAGTCCGTTTTGGCCGATTCAAAGTCCTACGAACTCCTCTTTTCGCCCTCTATCCATCTAGAAAAACCAACGAGACAAATTAATAATTTTATAAAAATGATACTCATTTGACTCCAAGCACTCATCGAAAACACTCAAAATATGGGCAAATCGGGCACCAAAACATAACAATTTCACGCCTAATCAAGCCCCCCCAAACTTACCATGTTGCTTGTCCTCAAGAAATGAAATAATAAGTCAAGTGAAATTGTTAGGAATGAGTCAAAGAATCAACTCATGCAAGCAAATGAACTCGAGCTTCAAAGATCAATCACAAGTATACTCACTCACCTTCCTTCATCATACTCATGTAACAACAACAAGAAACACCAAGATCAAACATAGATGTGCTCTCAACGACGTGTTTCACTCCCTCACTAGTGTATATAAATGATTAAGGGACTCACTCAAACAATCAATCACTCATATCGGCAACCATAGGCTTGTAAGCACTCTAAACTCCGACCATACTCTAGAAATCAATGCCGAATCAAAAAGGACTTTTCTCAGGGTTGTAATATAGGCTCTTTGGACGGGTGGGATAACAATATGGGTAAGTGACTTAAGTGAATGAAGAATAGAAAGTCAAACTTTGGCACTTCGAGATTAGGAACAGACTACTTCAAACATATTCAATCAACACTCTTTCAAATCCACTTTTCTCAACACTTCAATTTTTTTCCTAACTCTTTTCACTTTTTTTTTCCAATCACTTCACTTTTTTTTTCTTTTTTCGCACAAACACATGAGCTCAATTTTTCTTTTGCTCATTCTCAATTTTTTTGTTCTTTCCCACAACTCAAATCTCATTCACACCCTTATTTTATCACCACTCAACCATCATAATTCCTTTTCTCAACTCAACTTAATCCCTTCAACATTCACACTTTTCCTATTCTCCACTCAAATTGGGACAAAAAGGCTTAGGAACTTGGAATAGTGTTTAAATGTGCTAGCAAATGAATTAGGCTTAAGGCCCAAAGGGGCTGACAAGGGACGAATGTCAATGGTAAGGAAATTTTTTGGTTAAGTGACTCATTCAAATCAAAGATGGCCTAAGATCACATTCGGCATTTCAAACTAGACACAATCAAGAAGCAAGAGCACATGCAAGTTCTAGCATCCTCTAAGGTGACGATCCACTCACAAACGAAGAGATCAATTCATGCATAAAAATCTCATAAGGCTCAACTCTCACGGCTTTCACATCCATGCTAGTCTAGTGCATTCTCACAATCATCACACAAGCACTCTGAAGGAAAATTTGTAAGCATACGGGTTCTCTCTCAAATCAACTCTAACTCAAACACTCACACAATAAAACTCCTAACTCAACCTCACAACTCAACTCTACTCATCAAATCGTACTCAAAGATAGCAGTCAACAAGCATAAGATAGTTGATAGGCATGAAATATGCAATGGTGAGCCAAATCAAAATCACCCCAAAGAGTATCTCAACAAACCAATAATCAATCAAACTCAACTCAAAGATAAGGGCGTGCATGCATGTGCAATGTAATCATAAAACAAATAAAAAACTCCATCCCCCCAAACTTCGACCTTGCTAGAGGTCTAAGTTTGGGGTTGTGGGTTACCTCAACCAAACAATTCAGTTTCTCTCAATAGCTTTGCACACTCCCTTGTCTCAAGTTGGTTCCTTCAATCTGAATAGCTCCATGATACCTTTACTCCTTTAGAGACAAGCCTACAAAATAAAACTCTCAAGTACGAGGTTAAACATACGACTCAAAATAACTCCCTAATAACTAAAAAAAACTCAAAGAAAATAAAAAATAATGGGTTGCCTCCCATTCAGCGCTATTTTTAAGGTCCTCATGCCGGACCAAGCTCAAAGGAGCTTATGAGACATCATACTCAAATTTACCTCCCTCACTCTCATAAGAGTGGTGTTTGAATTTCTTTCCTTGTTGTCCCTCCATCATGAGCTCCTTTGCTTCCTTCTCATTCCCAAGTGTTATGGGTCTCAACTCCTTCTCACCTTTATCTGGGGGAGTCTTACTAAACAATTTCTTGAGTTTGGACTTTTTCTTTTTAACTCCTCCTTTCCCTTCTAACTGGACCACGTCCACTTTCTTCACCTCTTCATCCTTCAACTTCTTCACTTTATTCCTATCAAAATAATCAAGATCATAGTGCTCATGGGTTAAATAATCAAGTGAAGGACTAACAAAATCATGAATATGAGAAGGATTAGGGGTAGGAGGCGTGTTTTCAACACGAGGATCAATTGCATCCATGCAATACAAGCTCTCATCCTCCCTCGGGTGCTTCATGGCTTCATATAGGGAGATCTTCACTTCTTGATCATCAACCTTCAACGTAATCTTCCCATTTGCCACGTCTAGCACCATCCCCGCCGTAGCTAAGAACGGTCTTCCCAAGATCAGGGGCACGTGCTCATCTTCCTCCATCTCTAGCACTACAAAGTCGGCTGGAAAAATGTGATCTCCAACTCTCACTAGGACGTCTTCAACCACTCCTTGAGGTCTAGTAATAGACCGATCGGCAAGTTGAAGCGTCATCATTGTGGGTTGAAGTTCACCACCTTCTAATTTCTTGAACAGCGACAAGGGCATGAGATTGATGCTCGCCCCTAAATCACATAGCGCTCCTTTCTTGATCCCGTTCCCAATGTCACATAGGATCGTGAAACTCCCGGGATCCTTCAGCTTCGGTGGAAGTGCCTTATGCACTAATGCACTCACCTCGTGGTTCAGCTGCACCAACTTCGGCTCATCCACTCGCCGTCTTTTCGCAATCAAGTCCTTCAGAAACTTTGCATAATTGGGCATCTGTTCCAAAGCATCATAAAAAGGAATGTTAATGTGAAGTTGTTTAAAAACATCAAGAAATTTTGCAAATTTTTCATCAAGCTTCTTTTTCATGAAGCGTTGTGGATACGGGACTGGTATCACAGATTTGGGTACCCCCCATTCATCTCTTTCTATTTCTTTCACTTTATCCCTTGCTTCCTTTGCCTTTTTCCACTTAGGAACTCTCTCAATCTCCTCACTTTCCTTGCCCTTCTCAACTTGAGGCGTCTCAGGATCAGCAGGCATCTGAGGACCTTCATAGTTGGTTCCACTTCTTAACTGGATAGCCTTGCAATGCTCTTTCGGGTTTCCCTCCGGCATGGAAGGATATTTTCCCAGCTCTCTATTCAACGACTTTGCAATCTGGCTCATCTGGAACTCTATAGAAGTAAACCTTCGATTGTTCTCTTGTTGAGTTCTAGTCCACTCAACGTTCATCTTCTGGGGCTCTTGATCACGATGATCACCCTTCTTATGCAACTCCTTCACATCGTACTCCAAGGATGACAACCGCTTACTTCCTTCCTCCACCTTCTGAAGAATAGCTCTCAACATCTCCTCGGTTGATGCACCGCCTTCTCCACCAGGAGGTTTAGACCCCGGATCAACACCTGCAGGAACAGTAATACCAACTTTTGGGTTAGCATATGAAAAGTTCTCATTCTTCCTCCATGTGTTTTGAGGAGGCTGCTGGCCTCCTTGAAATCCTTGTGTGTTCCTCCATTGATTTTGAGGCGGCTGTGGGCCTGGAGGTACAAATGGTTGGCCATAAGGAGGCCTTCCATACTGATTTCCACCTTGGTAGCCATTCTGATTGTAATACGGACCTCCCATGTAATTGGCTACCTCTTGTTGTCCACTTGGCTGGTCTACTCTATCATTCTCTACTGCATGCTCTCCAACCAAATTCTTCCCCAACTCGAGGTTGTTAATCTTCTCCATCATGGCCATCAACAGCTTCCTTGTACCCTCATTCTCCTCCAACTTGCATACCCTCTGAAACTCTGGATCATCGTTCCATGCACCAGCATTTGTGACAATATTGTCCACGATCTCTCTACACCTCGCTACCCCTTGGTTCAGAAAAGCTCCACTTGCACATGCATCTAGATGGGCTTGGCCAGCCTTGCTGGCTCCACTGTAGAAGAACGCCATAATATCTCCCTCGTTGTACCCGTGCTGCGGGCACTCGATTAACATATTTGAGTATCTCTCCCACGTTTGGCGTAAATCCTCTCCAGACTTCTGGCGAAAGGAAGAGATCTCAATTCTTGCTTTAATCGTTCTCGATGGAGGGTAGAATCGCTCGAGGAACAGACGCTCGAGCTCGGCCCACGTGGTTACACCTCCCCTTGGGAGCGTGTTGTCATACCACTCTTTAGCTATTCCCGTAAGAGAGAATGGGAACAACCTGAGCCTCTTGGCATCTTCAGACATGCCATTATAATTAAAGGTGGACGCGATCATCAGGAAGCTTCTCAAGTGAGTATGAGGATTCTCCTTCCCAACCTCCCCCTTGAATTGATTCTCGGTAAGCAGCTTGAGAATTCCTGGGGAAATTGATAAGTTATTCGCCTCAACAGGTGGTAAAGCCACTCCATCGTAGTACCTCTGCGGTTGTGCCGCGAACCTGCCCCGAATTGCCATATTCTGATCTGCGTTCTGGGGCACAGGCTGAGGACCAACAGGTGGTGCTGGTATGTGTTGAACTGGAGGTTGTTGGTACACAGGTGGGTGGTTGTAGACAGGAGGTGGAGGGTACGGGTATGGTTGATAAGGGTATGGTGGGTATGGGTAATGTTGGAATACTGGTTTATTGAAAGGGTTATTTGGGTTTTGTGGGTAAGCAGGGTTGTTCAGAGGATTTTGGACAAGATTCTGAGCTGGATTGTTTACATTTTGTGCACCCGAGTTCTGGCTCTGACTATCCACAAACTGGTCTTGATTCTGACTACCACTCCCTCCAGAGCCATCAACCCGGTCTACTGCCTGATTAAAATCGTTGGCAGCATCGTCCAACTCATTAGTGATATCCATTGGTTCCTTCCCTAAGTCGGCAGCGTTCATCCTCCTCAAGAAAGCTCGGTTCTTTCTAGCTATTGTCTCAGGGTCCAACGGTATTCTCTCTTCGCTCGTATTACCTTGTGGGCGTGTTTTCATATACCTGACACACTAGCAGAAAGATCAAAACGCAACTGCCGAATGAATAAAAAAAAACAGAGAATAATCACTCACTACTAACTACTAAGCTATCGACAAGTCCTATTCAAAAAGCATACAACGCCATCCCCGGCAACGGCGCCATTGACTTGAAGCGAAAATACTAGCTTCTACTAGTAGCTTCCCCGCAAGAGTACGGGTTCACTGTTGTATGGGCAAGTATAGGGACCAAGTATTATCGAACCCAAGGGAAAGTGTGTATGCGAATAGATCCCTGAAGATCTACGCGTCGTAATTAATATGAGTGAAATGTTTTTGGGGTTTTGAAAGATTAATTAAAAAACTAAAATTATCCTAAGGATGCAAAAAGCAAAATTAAACTAAGAATCAAAGGGTGTTTCCAAATAAATGATGATGATGCTTAAGATAGGAATTCCTACGTATACTAACGGAGCAGGTACATAATCAAAGTAACCGTGACGCGCAAGAAATAACCTAAGTAAAAGAATGCAAGATGAAAGATCAAGATTCTAAACCCTAATACTTTACCCTAACACCCGACTTCACTAATCCACTAACAAGTTAATAGATTGTGCTTAATTAATGAGACCCTAATTTAACTAATGGTGATGCGGCCGTCCTCCATAGCTAAACCGGTATATTAATTAACCTCTTCTAAATCCTCTCGTTAAGACTACTAGTTGTTAAAGAGTGATGCGTCGTCCTCTCCCTAACACTTTCGTACGAAATTCAAGAATAAAGTTAAGATTGATTTTATGAATTCATTAATTAAGAGAATTAAAACTAAATGTCACGAATTATCCTAATTACGTACCCACAACCTACTTCTACGAGTTCATCCTACCCTAAGCATGCAAGGGTTCTAGCCTAACATGGTGGTTTGAATAATAAAAGCAATCACAAGAACAATAATCATATGCATAATTAAGTTAACGAAAGAAATCAAGAACATAAACGAAAGAACAAATTAAAGTCTCTAAAGAAATCTATATAAATCTGAAAAGTTAGGGTTTATCGTCTCAAAGAATAAAGAAAGAAAGAATTAATCTAATACGTTCAAAAGAAATACTAAACTAAGAATTCGTAAATTAAAACCTCGATTACAACGTATAAAATTCTTCAAAACTCCTTCCCAAGCTTTCTCCTTGCTCAAAGTATGTAAAAATATGTGTTGGTATGTGGTGATATGTGAAAATATGCTTGGAAGGGGTATATATAGGCTTTGAGACGAATTTGGGCGATTTTGGGCCAAAAACACACAAAAACGCTCGACAAGTGCAGCTCGAGCGCTAGCGCTCGAGCTTGGTGGTCGAGCGGGTCAAGAAGTCGAGCGAGGCGCTCGACCGCTGGCTGTACACATGTTCGTAAAACCTTCATAACTTCTCAATCGGGAGTCCGTTTTGGCCGATTCAAAGTCCTACGAACTTCTCTTTTCCCCCTCTATCCATCTAGGAAAACCAACGAGACAAATTAATAATTTTATAAAAATGATACTCATTTGACTCCAAGCATTCATCGAAAACACTCAAAATATGGGCAAATCGGGCACCAAAACATAACAATTTCATGCCTAATCACCCATCAGTGTTGCAGTGTAGAGACTCTAGAGACACATTCGACATCTCGAATCACTGCCACTTCGCACTTACAGCCCACCGTCAGCGCCGTCCCAATTCCGATGTTCGCCCTCGCCTCTCGCTAGTCACCATTTTTCACTTTCAGCAAGAAGTAATATTTTTTTAAGGATTTTCCTTTTAAAATGTATCTTGTGCTATTGTCTTCATATAAATAATTTCTTATGGTCGGGGCTAGATGGATCTTGAATTAATTGGGAATTTGTTTAGAAATTAAACATTTTGAATGTGTTGTGAACTGGTGATATGCTCCAGTAATGTGAAAAACCCTCAGAAAAAAAAGCTATTTAATTTTGGTTAATAACCGAAATCCAACCGAAAATTTTGGTTCGGTTGTATATTGGTTTTACTCTATTTCGGTCGGTTTCAGTTACGAGATATGGAAATTTCAGTTCGGTTATTACTATTCGATGCTCACCCCTAGTTGACATGCTGTTGAAATTTGGAGGAGATGAATTTGTATAAATCCTGTTAGCTTTTGCCATGGCTTGAGCAATCGTAGTTGACATGGAAATTTTGGAAGAGAAATTTGCTTAGTTGACAAGTTACTGGAATTTGTTAGTTTTTTCTATATTATTTGTCATTTTGGCTTATAACTGAGAATAGCTAAAAGTTTAAAAAATGAGGTAAAAAATAGAAAGAGAAAAACTTATTTGAACCATCATAAACATAAGTTCTATACCAAAATACATGTCAAAATGCAATGATCATCCTCGGTTAATTCAATGGGTGTTGTTCAACACAATACTTTGTTGCATATTGATAATAGACAATATAATCTTATACAACTGTTACTTTGATCATTTACCAAGAACTTTCTCAGAATAAGTAAATTAGAGAGGTAGGGTTCTTACCTCTTAATTGTAGTCACTACAAATTATTTAAATAAAAAAAAAACAAATAAGCATAGAATAATGACCTTGTAGCATAGAAATGAAATATATTCACAAAAGACACCTAGCATCTTCTCTCTGTATATGCATTGATCTTTTTTTCATCTAACAATATTCTAAAAAATAATGACAAAGCTTACTCTGGTTGTTTAAGAAACTCAATATAATCTTGAGTTTAGAGAGAGACAACACTGGCTATTTAGGCAAATCCCACATGTTTGCAAAATTCACTAATGACAACCTGAAAACTATAGAATTGGAAAATAAATGTGAAAACATAAGTCACCAATTCCTAATGAACACAACTGAATCCGAATTCCAAACCCAAAATTCTAGCTAATAGAAAATTTAAACATAATTTTTTTTCCGAGCTTTCCACACCCTCCATATCGTCGGTGCAAAAATACCGACTTCATCATGTCATTTGTAAATTCGCAATCGTATAGCTGACTCTGTGCTGCTTATATCCCAAAAGACTCACCAATGATAGTTCTCATTAGAGAAAGGGAAGACATTTAAGCAACCAAGAAAGGGGTACAAGCTGCTTTCTATTTAACTTAAAACTAAAGATAGAGAGACAAGGAAATATTTTATTTACACTTATCCTAAGCGAAAATTATTATTTTGGATACTATTTTATGGGTGTTTGTAAAATTAGGACATTATCTTTACAATTTCTTTTATGTTGGTCAAATTTAGGCCAAATTTTATAAAATGTAGGCAAATAAAACCTAATTATGATGTGTCCAGTTGACCATAATTTTATAAAATTTAGCTTAATTTTGCCAAAATTAAAAGTTAGTATTCTAGTTTTGCAAGTTTGTACAGATAATGTCCTAATTTTTGCAAGCTCGTAAAGATAATGTCCCAATATGAAAGTCTGTAGAGATAGTTTCCTAATTTTGCAAAAATACATAAAATAGTGCCAAAAAAATATCCCCTTGTCCTAAATTACAAATGTGTAGCTAGTGGGGAATGATATACAAAAGTTGAAGTAGAGCTTGTTGCAATGGTTCACTACACAATAGAATTCTTATTGAAATTTGCGATGATAGTCTTTATACGTAGTCAACAGAGTACATGTATTGGGCATGTCTCTGACTATTGTGGGCATTATGTTAACAAGCAGATTGTTGATCTACAGATAATCATATGGACTTGAGGCAATATAATAATCAAGAAATATACTTCTATTTAACTTATAAGAAGACCTCAGAACCAATTATTAAATCATACCAGGTCACTGCAATTTGGACAAAAAAATGCAATACAAGAATGTATATTCACGTAAAAGCTTGCAAAGATTGAAGAATGATAGCACTTAAAGACTAAATTGGAAACACCTTTAAGAAAAAATTGACACTTGCTTTCTTATACTCGGACTTGATGCGTCCCAAGTTTGATGATCTCCATCCTGTGTTGGTGTTCTTACATTGAGCTCATTTAGTCTTCAATTAACTTGATCCATGATAATTCATCTAATGCAACTACCACTACTACTTTTTCCAATAAAATAATTTAATACTCCCTCCGTCCCCAAAGACTCTTCATACTTTTGGGGACACACTTTTTTAAGAATAATATGTATTAAGTAGAATATTGAAGATTTTGTGTAAAATTTTACTATTAAAGTAATGAATTTGGCTGGAGTTAATATAAAAAATAATGGCATTTTTATGTAAATATGTGACTATTGTGAAGATAAAGTCAAGTAGGAATTTTTATTTATAGTGTGTGCAAAGTGTTTGGGGACGAACAAAAAAAAGAAAGTGTGCAAAGTGTTTGGGAGGGAGGGAGTACCTGATTCTTGGATTTGACGGTCTGGGTTGAAGAAAGATATTCAGCATCAGTCACTTTTTTTTATTTATATGCCATTAATTGGTTTCCCTAGTAGGAAAATCAACTAATAATCATTGAGTGGAGAATCAAAATGACCACAATTCGAGAATTATTGAACAATAGGAAGATAAAGTTGAAGTCTGTTTACCATAAGGGCTGAAATTAAAAGAAAAATTGCATTACAAGTCACCAGATTTTGTCCTGGATTTTGCAAAAGAAGAAAATGTGTAGTAGAATCCCAGGTTTCACCAAGGCTGAAATCTGATAACAAATTGACTTTCAACCACCACCTTGTCAGAGAAAAATAATATTAATTAACATAATGTATGCCATATCTACAACTAAAAAAACTTGAAATAAATGTAAGGGTGGCCTATGATACGCACCGCTATTATGAACAAATTCAAGTAGCAATCAGCATGTCTCCACAAGGTCAGAAAAAACAGCAACATATCTTTGTATAAAGAAGAAAAATTGATAATGAAAATTTGAATCCCGTCAAAATCACTGGTTGCGTAAGAGCATGATAACAAGCAGTGTGAGCTAAAGCTATAGAACGAACTCCAATAAAAGAGTAAGAGGTATTAAGGGTCCTAGCAAACAATACAATGTGAGAAAGAATCAATTAATTTCCAAAGCTTGACGTCAAAGCTTTTGAAAAAAAAAAAGACAGTTCTCAAAGTTATTTAACACACACTAAATGCTTGAGTCTTAGAATAAGGGAGCCCCATTTCTTCATTCAAACCCACCTTACAAGTTTAAACTTAATCTTGCCCATACTTCATGAATAGATTCGTCTACATATTTCAAAATTCTTATATTCCTTCCTATATATGAAGACCAACACATAACAAAAAAAATACAAAAAAAAACTAAATGAGCAGAAAGGCAGGAGGGAGAGACCATCTCTAGAAGCTTTTTTGTCGGCATGGGGGTTAAGTGCGAGTTTGCACCCATGAACTTCATCATTTGCTATTCTGCAATGCCTCCTTAAATATTTAGTTTCAAAATAATAGATGTGATGACTCCATCTAAGGTTCTTAATCTATGAACTGTGTTATACGGAACCATCATAAGATCAACAAAGAGTTATATCTATTCTAAATTTTAGGTCCCCAGCTTTATGTCCTACTTAACACCATGGAGCTATTAGGTTAGTGTAGGTTGACATAAGATGTCACGTAGAGCTACTACACTAAGACATGCGTGATGTATACTAAAAAGCAGACTTTAAGTATAAGTGGGAGATTGTTGGAGTTATACGTGAAAGTATGCTTTTACTTTGTATAACTCGTGTATCAAACACTTATTTATGAGAATAATTCTTTTATCACATTCGCTTTAGTTATGATTGAATGTTGAATATCTATTGCAAATCGTTCAATATATGGTACTTGTTACATTGTAGTTAATGTGGTGATACCCGATCACGGAAGACAACATTAACAGTTTCCATGTAACTAAATGTACATTTTCACGACCTAGGTGGAATTGAACAATCCGCCGTGAAAGGTCGATGTGTAAGTCTCAGATTGGTCTGTCTTGACTAAGAGATTGCACTAGCACATTTAGTATGTGTTGAAGAGGACCTACAACGAGGATAAATTCTTCTGTTCTGAAATGTGAAGAATTAGACCTCAGTGGTTGTTGATTTCTTAATCTCCGTCACTTAAATAGGACCGTGTGTGCTTAATGGTTACTGCTTTGATTCATGTTGGGTGAGAATCATTGTGACTTTGAACCTTGTGCTTTGGGCAGTAATATTAATCATACGACGATTGCTAAGATTTAATACGGAGAAATGCGTGCGAGTACGGCTCGTGTGATTAGTCCCCTTGGTGGGCTCAGAAGTTTTATCGTACTAAATCTTGCAAGTGAAGAATTAGTTTCTTCGTTACGGATAATAATGTTGGGCTGTCTTTACTCCAAGGTGAAATATATTAATTAATTTAGAGCTATTCAGAAGCTTAATTAATTAATGGACTTGATAATCTTAAACGCGGGAAATAATAACCGGGAGCCCATATTATCGTAATATGGATTAAGATGGATAGTGCAATATTAATTTATTAGTGGTAATAATTAATATTAATGGATTGAATTATATTGGGGCTCAATATTGAAATTCAGAAGTCCATTAGGAGGTCCAATCTTAATTCTCCTTAAAGGCCCCTCAAGTAGCCCAATAATGATAAGGTGATTAAAATAAAAAGATAATATTATGCTGATTTTCCTTTGTAATTTTCGAAAATTGTTAAATTAGGAGAGAAAAGATTTTGTTGATTTTCTTGAAAAGATATTATGGAAGATAAGTATTCTTGGAATACAAGATTATCTCATATATTTAAGAAGATCCAAATCTTGGATTCTACTCTTAATATTTTCGAAAATTGCATGCTTAATAGGAGAGTGGGATTTTTGTGGAATATTTTATTATGGAGAAAAGAATATATGAGATATATTCAAGATTTCTTAGAGACTAAGAAAAGATTTTTTCCAAGCCCAATTCCACATGTAAATTTCGATCACTCCCTCTTATAAATAGGGGATGATTATTTCATCCCCAAGTACATAATTCCATGTGTTGGAAAAATCAAGAGCATAGATATTTTTTTTTCCTTAGTTATTTAAATTACTTGAAAGCATCTCCCACCGGTGATCAAGTAAGGTGAAAGGGAAATACTTGAGAAGGCTTTTGGGTTGATAAAGCGTGTTAGTGTTTGTCCCGTTTTATTCAAAGACCAAGTTCTACAAGAGGTACGTAAGTCACATATTTCTTGTTTATTCCGCCATAAATTATATGTGAATTAATTCAACATGCATGATGATAAATTAGTTGTTGGAATTATTATTTGAATTAATTAGGATTAATTCATGCTAGTAATAATTGAATTTAAATTCGTATTTAAATTTCATCCCGAATAGATTCCGGGCACCCCTATTTTCCCAACAGGAGCATCATCCATAATAAAACTATAAGCATGACTCCAATTATGGTACTCTCTATCGTAATACTTCACATTACCCAAAAGATAAATATCATTTATCCAAATGGCAAAGCAAACTGGATTATGACCTTAGGCAACATCCAAGCCACATCATGAAGCAAACAAGATTTACCATACCAGGATCTAATTGTAGCAACAATAAGCCTGAAATATCGTGTATTACCATCATAAGGTTCACCATATATAAGGGGTAAACAATCTAATATTAATTAGCAACTTGTGATGTAACTGAATGAGACAAAAGTTAATTCTAGTAACGACCAACATAAATCTAAGAAATACGAAAGAAGAAGGAGAAATATGTTGATAGACAGTTCCATAAAAAAACATCATGGGTTGTGGTGATCTGTTTGCAAGGCAACTAACCATTTGGTTACCAAGCTAGTTTATGCGGAAAACTATCACAAAACTTTACTAAAAATGAATAGTTAGAGTTCCACAACAAAGAAATTACCCAAATTAATTTTTGCAAAATTTAATCTCTATACAAACAGATCAGATTTGGTTCCAAATGAGGTGACTAATTCTCTCCTCATACATTAATTTCAAGGTTTTGCCTAGATATAAATACAGGAGATGTCAAATAAAGTATCACATTTACAAGTAATATTCATTAAGCAAAAAAAAATATGCCAACATACAATCTATAATAGATATCATCAAAGATTGCATATTTAATAGAAAATCAAAGAACCTAGTGTTGAGTGAAAGGAAAGAGGGAGTTCCACTAATCCTAATTTTGTATCTAAATTTGATGGAGAAATAATAGAGGAAGATTGTTGTTGTCCATGAACCATTAAAGGTGCAATTCTAATCTAGATACAATGAATTCCAAAATCTACGAATATAAACGAAACCCAACCTTCAGTTTGTATCTTATTGATACATTTTGTAAGAAATCGATGAACATGGCAGTTAACTCGTTCCACCTCTGTCGCGCGGCCGTCCTCCGGCGGTCAGAATCTGAATTTGTATGGAAACCTCCAAAATTAAATTAATCCTCAAGTCTAATCAACTGAAATTGTACTCAATCTCATTGTAGCACAAGCACTATCAGATAATTGAGATTCTAATATATATTTTTTTAAATCCCTTAGAAACAAAAATTTCAATAAAAAATGAATAAACCTGCGAGACGGAGGATGGAGGAGAGAGACGGTAACACAGGCGTAGTGACAGAGGCGGATTGCCATAGAATGAATCACATCATTTTCTCACTACAAAATTTGGCATATAAATTCATCAAGTTTAAACACGCATACCTCATATACCAGTCGAATGGGCCGATCAAGGGTGTCTACGGAATCAGGTGTCTCACCCTTGTGAATAATCCTAGATGTCGTCAATGGGATACGTAGAGTACATGTACATCTCAAATTACATATTTAAAATGGTTCAGATTTGGTAGGAGATTGAGAAGGATTTATGAGAAAGAAAATTGAGGTGATGAAAGGGAAATGAGGGGACTCATACGGCAAGAAGGGGACTCAAAAGGATGAAAACGTACTAAATAAAAAATTAAAGGGGTAAAATAGTCCAAAAATGATTTACTAAGCCTAGGCACTTTTATATATATTATAGAATTATAGATTATAGATTCTTATATTCTCAATTATCATTGTGAGTAATCTTAAAAATCTATTAAGCTACGCCTTATCTCAATACAATGCATGTGATGGGAGAAGCATTGGATCCCGCTCATCAAGGCAAATGATACCATCAAACTTGAGCAATAATTTCAGAATTAGTAAAGGTAAGTAAATCCTTCATTTGACATGAAGGTCGCCTTTTCGAGTTATTATTAATTATTTAATCTGTTCACCTGAAATTCATCTTTGCTCATTGATTTCATTGGATCACTGGAAGGCTCAATTTATTTGTTTGTTTTATGAAATTTATGTGTGACATATAAGTAATTAGAGCAATGCATTATATGAAAATAGTTGATGATAAATTTATCATGAAACTATATTAAAATATCGAATATTTGACCAGGAGTATCGATAATCTCACAAAAAATATCATTAATTTGGGTCGGTGGTATTATATTGTAATTGCAATAAATTTTCTTGAACCCAGATTAATAATACTCCTAGTAAGATTATTGAAATTTTTGGTCAAATATTCGATACTTTAAAACAATTTCATAATAAGCTTATCATGAACCATATTCATATAAAACTTACTCATTAGTTAGACATGAAAGTTTTTAACCTGGAGGGCTACATCACTTTTGCACTACAAAAATAACCTTCTTAGACGAGGGCTTTTAAGGAGGGAAATCAAGCCCTCGACTTTGAAGAGGGTTTTAATGAGCAAGTTTTCTAGACGAGGGTTTTTACTAGGGTTCAATTTCCCTCGTCTGTCACGAGGGAATTAACGAGCGAACAGGGGGCCCACCTACCTTAGACGAGGGCTTTCACGAGGGATTTTCGCTCTGCAACTTCACGAGGGTTGTTTCCCTCGACAACCACTGACATGGCAGGTACCACGAGGGTTTGTATTCCCTCTGCTTCTTCACGAGGGAAAACCCCTCTTCTCCACCTTGGATTCCATTCACGAGGGAATCACATCCCTCTTCAACTTTTGCAGGTTTTCAGGTTTGAATTCAAACATGCAGGTTGCAGGTGGGGCCGCAGGAACATATTGGACGAGGGTTATTCCCTATTTAAAACCCTCGTCCAAGATGTCATGAATTCCACATATCTACCAGCCGTGAGTTACCATACTCAGTACACAGAAGAGGGGAGAAGAAGAAATGAGAGGAGAGGAAGAAAGGAGAGGAGCTTCGGCCGCAGTTTTCCACCACCACCGACATAAAAAAACTTGTCTACACTTGCTATACATTCGCAAAAATATTTATACGGTAAGTTTTTTTTATATTTTAAATCGGTTAAATTAATTGATATAATTATTGCATATATATATTTCTCATCATGATATATGTATATATATGTGTGTGTGCATATACTCAAGTATGTATATAGGTAATTAGTTATATATTTAATTTATTTAGTATTAGTTGTTAATTATGCATGCATAAATATAGGTATAATATTTAATTTGTTGGTAATTATAAATTACTATATTTTTGCTATTAATATAAATAATTAATTAGTAGAATTTAATTTGATATGTATATATATATTTAATTGTTAATTTAGTTGCTAATTAATTTCTTAATGTGCGTATATATTTGTGTATGTAATATTATTCATGATGTATTCATGGATGAAGTTGAAGGAGGGGTTATTGATATTGTTTGTTGTAGAATATGTGCGCTCCGACTTGATTAATTATAATTAAGTTGGAAATGGATGCACGTAGGAATTTTGATTAACTGGGGAATACAAAAACACTAAACGAAACTCTGCCCAAATTTTTAGAAAATATTAATTAATTAATTAATTAATTATAATGTAATAATAAATTAATAGTAGAATACAATTTATTAATTGTAGGGTTTAATTCATTAATATGAACCAGATTGATATGGATTACTCAAGTCGTTTACATTGGATGTATGGTCCAAGATCGATTAATGGCATGTTAGCTCCTGAATTTATTAGTGGACTCGATTCATTCATAGACTTCGCCACTAGTAACCCAAATTGGATGAATCGAGGAAAGATTAGGTGTCCCTGCAACAAATTTAGATGCAGGAACAAGACGTTTCAGTACCCTGATGACGTGAAAGCTCATTTGTATAGAAATAGTTTTATGCCAAATTATTACAATTGGGTTTTTCACGGTGAGGAAAATTGGGGTCAAATTCCGCATCAATACAATGATCAGACGGCGTCTTCTTACGGGCCGGTGGATGAGACCGCAGGATCTAGCTCGTACCACGATATGATCACAGACTTAACTTCTGGTCCCCACTTTGAAAATGTGGATAACGAGCCGACTGTTGAGGAACCCCCTAATCAGTATGCTACACAGTTTTATGATATGCTTCGTGCAGCGGATCAGGATTTGTATCCTGGCTGCGAATCACACTCGCAACTGTCATTCAATGCCCGTATGCTGAACATTAAAACTGAAAACAGACTATCTGAAAAGGGTTATAATCAAATTGTTGACTTGGTTCGTGAGATCTGTCCTCCGGATAATTTGGTGCCTAGAAAGTTTTCTGATAGCAAACAGTTGATGGGTAAGATGGGGCTTCCTGTGGAGAGGATCGACTGTTGTGCAGGGAATTGTATGTTATATTGGGGTGCGGACAGCGATCTTGAATATTGTAAGTTTTGCGGTCGGCCACAGTTCAAACCCGCTAGACGCGATGTGAATGGTCGACTGAAAAAGAAGAGCGCTTTCAAGGAGATGTTCTACTTTCCCATCATCCCTAGACTGCAAAGATTGTATCAGTCCAATGCAACTGTGAAGGATATGACATGGCATGCAAGTTGCTCTAATAATGATCAGTCCGGTGTTATGCGTCACCCTGCAGACTCGCAGGCTTGGAAACACTTGGACCAGTCGTATCCTGAATTTGCATCAGAAATTCGGAACGTGAGGTTGGGCTTGAGCACCGACGGTTTTCAGCCGTTTGGGCAGTCGGGGAAACAATACTCCTCATGGCCGGTGATACTGACGCCGTACAATCTACCGCCATGGATGTGCATGAAGGATCAATTCATATTTCTTACGGTTCTGGGGCCTGGTCCAAAAAATCCAAAGGATAAATTAGATGTATTTTTACAACCATTGATCCGTGATTTGATAATTTTATGGGAATATGGAGTGGTAACGTACGATATTGCTACAAAGCGGAATTTTTTGATGCGAGATGCACTAATCTGGACCATAAGTGACTTTCCAGCCTACTCGATGTTGTCTGGATGGAGCACATCTAGAAGGCTTGCTTGTCCGTATTGTGCAGAATACACGGATGCTTTCACTTTGAGGCTCAGTCGAAAGCAGTCGTGGTTTGACAACCATCGTAAGTTCTTACCCAGATATCATCTGTATCGAAGGAACAAGACTGCCTTCAGAAAGAATAAAACAGTTGATGATGATCCACCGCCCATCCGTACAGGTGTTTCGATCCTTGAGGAAATTAATTGGATTGGATTTATGAAAGTTATGGAAGAGAGTGTTGATGCTCACAACAAAGTTCTAGATGGGGGTTGGAAGAAGAAGAGCATTTTCTGGGATTTGCCGTACTGGATTACGTTGTTGATCCGACACAATTTGGATGTGATGCACATCGAAAAAAATGTGTTTGATAATCTCTTCTACACGGTGATGAATGTGGAAGGGAAAACGAAGGACACAAATAAATCTAGGGATGAGCTCAATGAATACTGTCGTCGACCCTCATTGCAGAGATGTCCAGATACAGGAAAGTACCCCAAAACTGCTTATTCACTTGATAAGAGACAGAGAGATACTGTTTGCAAGTGGGTAGATGAGTTGAAATTCCCTGATGATTATGTGTCCAACATGTCTCGTTGCGTAGACTGGAGCAAATTGAAGATGTTTGGGATGAAGAGTCATGATTGTCACGTGTTCATGCAAAGACTGCTTCCAATAGCTTTTCGTGAATTACTGTCGGCCAACATTTGGAAAGCTATCACTGAAATTAGTTTGTTTTTCAAGGAGTTAACATCTAGGTCCATTACAGTGGAAAACATGACTAGGTTGGACCATGATATCCCAGACATCTTATGCAAGTTGGAACGAATATTTTCACCCAGCTTCTTTAATCCAATAGAGCATCTACCTGTCCATCTTGCATATGAGGCAAAGATCGCTGGTCCAGTACAATACAGATGGATGTAACCATTTGAGAGGTAATCTATTAATTTACCTGTTTATTTTTAATATAATCTCGTTCGAGAATTACAGTAGCTCATCCGTGGACCTTGAATTAGGTATCTTCACAATTTAAAGTTAAGTGTGGGTAACAAGGCGCATGTGGAAGCTTCAATTGCAAATGCTTATTTAACAAAAGAAGCATCAATGTTTTGTTCCCATTATTTTGAGGACCATGTGCTGACGAGGCAACACAATGTACCTCACAATTTCAGCGGTCGTGAAGTACCCGAAGCAGTTGAAGGTAATCTTTCGATATTTGTACCTTCTGGTACACATCTTAGAAAGAAGGGTAAAAGATGGATTGTAGACTTAGAGAAGCAAGTTGCCCACACGTACGTGTTACTAAATTGCAATGAGGTGCAACCGTATATTGCGTAAGTTAACCTACCTCTTAGTGAAAACTTAAGTTGTTTTTTATCTTCTAATTTGTGCCTCAATCACATGTAGTGTGTTTTTCGAGCAATTACTGTTTGTTCAACCGAATCTATCAGGTGCTGAAAAAGACGATGTGCTTCAAATGGAATTTGCGTCGTGGTTTGAACAACTTGTAAGTGATATATATGTATAAGTAACTTGTTATTATTAATTTTTTATATATAATGGAATATATCGTAAAATTTTAAAATATAGGTGGAGAGAAATCGTATTCAGGATTAGTTTATATGTGCTCTCGCGGGCGGTCCTAGCAGTACTGTTACCACGTACCCTGGGTATTACGTGAATGGTTTCAAATTTCACACACGAGATTATGGTGCCTCTAAAGGAACCATGAACAGTGGAGTTTGCATTAAAGGAACAAACTATGATTCCAATGAAAATGATTTCTATGGGATACTCGAGGAAGTAGTGGTTTTGGAATACCCTGGACTTACTGAAAAAAAAAGTTGTTCTGTTCAAATGTCAGTGGTTTGATCCTACTGTACCGAGGGGAACAAGAATACATCCTCAGTAACTCGTGGACATTAATCCAAGAGGACGGTACGGTCATTATGATCCATTCGTGCTTGCAAGTCAAGCTACTCAGGTTTACTATTGCAAGTATCCCGGTGCATCTGTCTAACCGGGTCGAGAGTGGTGGGCAGTTTGCACCACCAAGGTGCGATCCTTAGTGGAAGTCGATAGAAAGAGTGAACCAGAGCTTCCCCTATTTCAAGAGAACGATATAATATCTCAGATGAATGTGCAAATAGATGATGATCCTGTCGTTTTGGCTGATTTTGACGCTGCACTAATTGAGGTAGAGAATGAAGAAGAGGAAGAAGGTGAAGAAGATGTTGAAAATGATGAAGAAGATGATGAAAATGATGAAGAAGATGAAGAAGATGATGATGAAGAAGAAGAAGATGAAGAAGATTGATGAATTGATGAATTTATATTGTTATATATTGTGTACGCTTGATGTATTGATGTGTTTGCTTGTTTTAATTAATTAATGGATTCTGTATTTATTGTGTTTGTTTGATGTATTGATGTGTTTGCTTGTTTTAATTGTTATGTACATACATATTTTAATTTTACATTGTTACTTAATGTATTAATTGATATGTATATAGATGGCTGGAGGTAGAAGTATCTGTAACTTGTTCGGTGGCCGGCGATCGTCCTCTCGTACACCAGAGTAGGACCAAGAGAGAGAACCAGTACAACTCTTTTTAGTTGTCCCAACCAAAATATCTTGTACACATGTTATAAGTGTACGTAATTGTTAAATACAGATGGAAACATCAGAAATAAATACAGGTCGATGCAGCTTTGGGGATCCTCCTCCCAAACCGGAAGAGTACCGGTTCCCGATTTGTAGAATCAGGATGAAGAACCAGATATGGTTGAGGATGACCCTGTCGTTCCGGAAACTGCAGAAGAGCTCACCAATCATGCACCTCGTCCGAACCGGCTACGCATCTATACGTATCACAATGTGTATGTTAAATATAACTGTCTTTTTTATTTAATTTTATTAAAATATATATCAATGTTTGAAACAACGTTTCTACAGATTGATGCCTTCGAATGCTGTTTCGAGGTTGATTCGGAACATCATGTCCCGTCGAATGGAGATGGGCGGGTTCACTTATAAGCTGGTGTCAGAAGGAAGGAGGAAAGAGTGGTGGGAGACATTCCAGGTAATTGTTAATTTTGTTAAGTATGTAGTATTATATGTATGTCTATATTTTTACTTAATTAAAATAAACGTGATTGCATATATTTTCTTTAGAGGGAGACCTACTGGGATCCGACGACGGAAAATATTGTGGTAATTAAAAAGTTGTTCATCCAGAGGTCTAGAGAACGATTCATGGATCTCCTCAGTCTTTGGAAGAGGATCCATCGACATGAAGGAAAAAATCCACCGTGGGAGCCGATATTCTGGACTGCACTACTCGAGTATTGGCAATTGCCCGAAGTCATTGCCAAAAGCAACCAGTGTAGGACAAACCGCTTATCTTCGGTCGGAGGAAGAGGCCCCTCAAAACACAAAGGAGGGGCAAAAGGAGTTGCACAATGGACTGAGGAATACGTAAGTAATTAAGCCTACACTACAACATTGGGAGATTTTAATTACTTGATTATACATAACCCGAATTTTTTGGAATACAGGAGAAGAAATATAACCGGCTCCCAACTGAATAGGAAATTGTGCAACATTTCCACAGCTGTGGGGAAGGGAAGTACACGTATGGGGGAATTGCTGAAATAATTATAAGTGTTTTACATTAACATTAACAATATAATAACACGTTTATATACTTTTTCATTTACACAATTTTTGTATGTCTAGGGCTCCGTGGAGGAACGAGTCTCGCAATTACCGCCTCCAGCGACAAAGATGAGCGCTTGAACCGATTGAGTCAAGCGTATGCTGAGACAGTGAGGCCAGAACACGAAAAAGTTAGGGGTCTCGATCAAATGAAGACGATGCGTATACAATCTGGCCCAGGCGGGACATCATCTGGCACACACGTTGGCGGCTATGACCAAAGAGATGTTGATCGCTTGTTGGCTGAAGAGCGCGCGAGATATGAAAGAATGCTGGCGGAGCAACAGAGACAGTATAACGAAAATTTGCGTCAGGAAGTGCACAACCAGATGATGGCGTGGATGCAAGGACATCAGGGAAACCTACCTAGTGGGTTTTTCCAACCATCTACTTCATATCCTCCTTACCCAGTTTATCCTTCTTATCCTCCCGCCCCTGGTTGCGCCCCTTATCCTCCCACCGGTCCTTCTAGTGGTGTTCCTCCCGTTCCTCCTAGTGGTTTTCCCACCGCCCCTTATCCTCAGGCCTCTCCTGCTCGTCCTCCAACTTCTGGTCCTTCCCCATTTCATCGTAATTCCATATCTCCAACTGGATTTGTAGACCTACTTGAAAGAGGTGCATATTCTGGTTACCCTCCGAGGGGTAATTATTCTGGAAAAATGAAAGAGGTGGTGATGATTATGATGATGAGAGATAGATGTCATTAATATTTGATCGTGTTTTGGAACTATATATGTTGGTTTAAGATTTTACTGTTTATTTAGATTTAATTGTCTGGATATTTGAGCATGTGTGGATATTTTAATTTATATGTCTAGATATAATTGGAACTATATATGTTGGTTTGTTATTATTATTATTATTGATTTTAGTGAAAAAAAATTTCAAAAATATTTATTTTAAAATTTTATTTATTTAAAAAAAAAAAAAAAAGCAAACTTTATATGTGTATATGTGTACACATAATAGTAAATAGTGAAAATAAATATATGTGTATTAGTGTATTAGTGTACACATAATAGTAAATAGTGAAAATGAATTTAAAAAGTACTTTTTTTTATTTTATTGATTTTTAAATAAAATAACGATCAATATATGTGTATATGTGTACACACATTAGTAAATAGTAAAAATAAATTAAAAAATTATTTATTTTTAAAAACAAAAACAATCAATATATGTGTAATAGTGAAAAATAATTAAAAGATACTTATTTTAAAGTTATATTGATTTATAATAATATATACAAGTGATAGTTTAATTTTATATGTAATAATAATTTTCATATAAAGTATAACAAACAATTAATATTAAGTAGTATTATGTTTAAAATATACAACAGAAAATATATTAAACATATATATTACACCCTAAAACATAACAAGTAAATAGTCTTGCCCAAGCGGCACGGCGAAACACGCAAGGCCTCCACATACATGGAGGTCGCGTGTTCGAAACTTGAGGGGGTGCAAATTTCCCTCGGCTGGTCCCATACGAAATCCCTCTTTAAAACTCTCTCCATTTTTCGAGGGATTTTTTTTTCCTCGTGTACAGATTGGCGAGGAGCATTTTGGAGAGGGAATAAATCCCTCTTCAATACCCTCTCTATCTTCGATTCCCTCTTTAAAAACCCTCTACAAACCCCTCTTTAAATCAACTTAATTTTGTGGTGTTTGTCTGCTATGATTTTGTTATCAAATTAATATTTGTGTATCAAATTAATGCTAATGTTGAGACTGAGAGCACCTTTAAACCCCAAATCAAGTTTTTTTTCTTGTGATGACATTTGCAAGCTAATTTCAAGCTAATTATCAAGTTGGATAGTTATTTAATCAAGCCTGGGTGTCGAAATGTGAGTCCTAAAGTTTTATAATCGTTATACATTTCCCAAAAAAAGTTTTTTTTGAGTTACTTTAAGAAGTCGTGGTTAAGAGGTTTTGCGCACTGATTAATGCAGACAAGATGATTAGTTCAATCCTGAGAAAATATATTTTATGCTTAGTGCAATATGACAGTTAAGAGCAATAATCAAAACCAGTAAAGAACACAGAGTTTAACGTGGTTCACATACTCAAGCTCCTACGTCCACGATTCTGATTGAATAGGAGAATTCCTTAATAGGAACTAGCTTGTTCTTAACGTGTCAGGGTGCACTCAATGATCAGTTTCTTCTCTTAGGATTCTGGCCCCTAGAATTCTTTGAGTTCTAGTTGTCTTACACCAACTTCACCAACAACCTATAACTAACTTGTTCTAGTTTAGTATTTTGTGTTCCAACTATCAGTGATAATCCTTACAATGTTAAACTATTCTAAGGATGAATTATCATTCTAAGCTTAAGAACCGGCATTTGGTGGGTCATGTCTTATGGACATCTGTGATGGCTCAGTGTTGCTTCCTACGGTTACCTTTAGGTCTAACCATGTCGTGAATCTCGAAAAAAAATATTTACTTATTATAGACATGAAAACAATAACAAAATCCGACCTTGACACCATAATTTATAGCACCGATCATGCAATTGGACTATAATGGTGGGCACACGCTGCTGCAGTCAACAGCCGATGACTGAGTCGACAATAATAGTTTTGGGAACTACATATATGCAATCAAACAATTAATCAGATAAAAGTAAAAATAAAATATACAGCGTAAGAGATGCATATATTAAAATAAATTCAGGCAAATAACTCCCTTACAAAATATTATATTCAAATAAAAAGTTCGGAAGGCACTTAGGTAGACCTCCAGGGTGTACGATTTTAAGTTGATCACAGTATATATTGAAGGATAGGGTTCTATTATTTCTAAGGGAGGGTACATAACTTTAATATATTTCAATAAGTTAATCATTTGTAACCATGCTTTCTAAAACACTTCGAAATAAACCATACCTCGGGGTGCTCGGCAGTAGGAGTGGATACATTTCTCGATGATCATTTCATGACTTAGAGTTCTTGAAAAAGAAATTCTATTACATTTTCTGTTAAAATAATTTAAATCTACTTATAAAATTTTGGAACTTTGAAAGAAATAAGAATTTTGGCCAAAAAATTTAATGGCACTCTGATTCCACCTGTAATGCCCTAATTTTCCAGAGTATAGATTACGAAACACTAGAATCCTGAGTCATCACTTAGTGACTAAAATCTCAACTAATTTTTTTCATTTCAAAAGATAACATTACATCATCACATACACATCGGAAGCATAAACTTTTTCGTTATGAAAGGCAGCAACCATTTTTGAAAGATAACGAGCAAAGGTCTTTATAAAAGGTTTGACGCAAAATAAATAATAAATATAAGTATTAAACATAACCATTATCGAGAGATTATATAGATGTTTGTGATCTCAGCATACGAATAAAAACCTTAATATGTATCATTATGCATATGCTTTTAATAATAATTTGAAATACCCAGCGGAAACCGTATCACTGCATCAGTGCAAGTTCCCCTTCGTCATACCCTAAAATATTAAATATGAGAGGGGTGATATTTGAATTCTCAGTGTGGAAGACATGCGCTATTATACAAATTGATAGTACACAAATATAATATTTTTGTAAAAGTATTTTCCTTTCCTTTCACGTGTTTCATCATCATGGTGCGGCGCCTAGTCACAGAGCCAGACAATTAGATATCAATCATCATATAGCCCATAGTCCTTTCCACCATGGTGCCTAGCTACACAAGTTGGACCTTTATTTATCATTTGAAATACCATATAGCACGTAAGCTCTTTCCACCATGACGCTTAACTACACAAGTCAGACCATTATGCATCTTTTGAGATACCATATAGCTCATAAGCTCTGTTTTACCATGGCGCCTAGCTACACAAGTCAGACCATTACGTATAGTTTGAGATACCATACATCATGCAATATGACTTGTAAGTTAAAAATACTCACATACACCAACAGTCCGCATAATATTCAAGGCAATGCATTAAAAGCACCCACCTTAAACGTTTTTCTTTAAGAAATCCCATTTTTGCTTTCACCCACTCAGAAACCTTGTCACTGAAACCTAGCACATTTCGTGGGTACTTTAATAATCTTTTACTTCTTACGAAAATATACACACATTTAACTTAAGAGTGTTTGATTTAAGGTTTTTTGACATTTAAGATTAACACTTGGTTTGTTAGTTTTTTGGTTTGGGATTCACTTTCTTTTACTAAGGGTAAATTACATAACATGTTCTTTAAACATCGAACACATATTCATAATACACTTCTCAAGAGTTTAGACTCCTATTATGCCATGGAAAACATTTACTTGACTTCTAACCAGAAAACAATACCAAAGTACGGCAGTTTGCATGTTTGGACTACACTTACTCTACCTTTGAGCATTTTTCAAAAATACTAAAACAATTTCAAAATTTATAAAATTTATACAATAGATGAAACTTCAAGAATGGAACACATAATAAATTTATGTCAAGTCATTTGATATTCTGAAACATGAGTTTTGGGTCCAGTTAAAAAGTGTGGCAGAAAATCGAAATCATTTTCTAGAAAGTTTCCAGCAGTGTGCAGTTACCAGAACAATTTTGGTAAAATTATTTTCACTAATCCTAAAATTCCCAAATAAATTATGTAGTCACATAACTTCACATAGTATTTTAATAAAGATTTATAAAAGTTTCTCTTGAGCCCAAAGATAAAGTTTATTCCATAATATTGAGAAATATAGCAGTATATCACATTTTCTTCAAAAAACTATAGCTTGTTAAGAAAAACTTCAAATCACACAAGACCAGTGGAGTTTGAAAGCTAACTCAACATAGTTTCATATTCTGAAAACAAAACACAGAAACTCAAAATTTGCGAAAAAATATTTTATACAGACATACAACAGCATCTGTTTTCTAGCAAGAATAATTAGGCTATCATGCTCACAAGTTCCATTTTCACATTTCTCATAACATAAAACTGTAAAGACTCAAACAACCATAAATAAACTTTCATATAGCATATGCCTTTGAACATGTGAAGCCTAATTTACGAACTACTTCAATATTTCTAACAAGGTGAACTTATCATGCTCATATAACCATTTAAACATAAGATTTTAGAATTATAGAGTTAGGGTTGTTTACAACCTTTTAAGAATTTTCTTCTTAAGTTAAGGGGGCTTTATTAGCTATTGGTTTGCTAAAGGTTAAGAGACTTTTTTTTGCTCCTTGGATGGAATGCTTGTTCTTGAGCTAAACAAGACAAAGAGTAAATTAGGAGGTGGACTTGAAACTTTCATGAATATGAAGAAAAGAAGAGAATGAAGAGCTCATTTTTGTTTGGAGATGACTTCAAACCTTCAACCTAAGAGTACTGGAAGCTTGGGGCTTGGATTTGGACTTCTATAGTTGAAAATGAAAGAAGAAAATTTTTCTTCTCCCAAAAGGTGTTGTGACCGTGAGCTTTGAGGGAGAAGGGGAGAGAGAGTTTTTTCTCTGCTTTGTGGGGAGAAGTGTGAGGATGTTGTCTGAATTTTGGAGTGGGAGATGATATAGGGGGATGGGAGGGGACAAGGAAATGGTTAAGGACCTATGTTGGTGGATTAGAGGGTAAGCTTTCTCTAATGGGTTATGAAAGAAAGTGATGAAAATGTGTAAGGAAATGTTAGGAGGAAGATTCCCACTCTACATGCGATGCATGAATTTTTTTTTGTTTTGAGACAGTCATTTTGGTAGCCCTGTATTTTTTTTTGTCGAGTTTGGAGTCCAAAAATTATATTTTTCGTTTCTAAATTCTTAGAATCTTATGAGTTTAAAAAAAATTAAGATCATAATTACTGTGTTAGAAGTGTTCCGTTCATTGCCAAGAAATCAACTTAAAAACACATTCTCTTCTCAAAACATGAAATCATTTAAAAGAGAATAAATACAATAATAATAATAATAATAAATATTAATATTTTGAACTATCGACAAAGAAAATTTATGAAGACTGCAAACCACTTTATCAATAAATTTTATTTTGACAATAACACCAAGCACACAATTTTTATTACATATTATCAATAATCAATTAAAGCAAATTTTTTATAATAGCTCTAGCAACTCCGGCTAGATCACCGATATTTTTATTGACACCACTTAACGGCGATGGAGCCACCACCCCTTTAAAAGCAGTTTCACAAAGATCCGTCTCAAACGCGGCGTCTGCCATTCCTTGTTCCGCAAATTTAGGATCACCTTTTTTCAGAGCCTCATTCGCCATCGGGACGTCGGCCTTAAGCACAGCGTTATAAAAGTCGGTGCACCGTTTCAATGGCTGAGACAGCTTTGGTTGGCCGCTCTTAATGAGGTTATTCACGGTGGAAAGGGCTTGTTCGGTCTTTGTCTTGACGGCCTCCACCACTATCTGGGCGAGCCCCGCCACATCGGCGGTGGCGCTCTTCGGGCTGGCATGGAGGGTGTTGATGCATAACTGGTAGTTCGGGGTATTCTTACATGTAGTTTGAATCAGGTTTTCATCCTTTTGTTGGGATGCTGCGTAGCTTTGATGGACCATGATTGTGAATAAAAGGATGGAGATTTGGATTTTCATTTTTCTTGCTGAATATAATTTTTGTAGTTGGGTTTTTGAAATATTGATAGACAAAGGATTTTGGGGCCAGTCTCTTATATATACACACATCATTTATTATAGAGTAACTCTATGTGGTGCACCGTGCACTCACTTAACAGTTGAAATTATTTATACTGAAAAGTATGATTTAATTACATTGAAAAGTGTAGTTAAATTACATAGAAAAATTTACATTAAAAATCGACTTTCAGTATAAACTTTTCAATGTAATCTAACCATACTTTTCAGCGTAATTAGCATACACTTTTCAGTGTAAACAATTTCAATTGTTGAGTGAGATTGTGCATTTATTATATCAGAGAATAATTAAACATGAAGTTTCTTTTTTATTGGGAGATTTTTTTTAATTTGATTTAAAAATTATGAATTTAATTAATTGTAGATTTTATATGAAAATAGTTTATGATAAGCTTATTATGAAATTATTTTAAAATATCAAATATTTGATCAGGAGTATCAAAAAGTTCATTTGGAGTATCATTAATTTGGGTTTAAATTTTTTACAACAATTACAATATAATACCATCAACCAAATTAATGATACTTTTAATGAAATTATTGATACTCCTAACTAAATAAATAATACTTTAAAATTATTTCACAATAAACTTATCATGAACTATTTTCATATACTACTTTGTCTTTAATTAATGGGATATTGACAATTGGCGTTTAAAATATAGTGAATTTCAAATATAGGATCCATTTTATTTGTCTTTCTAGAAAAGAATTTTTAATTCAAGACCTACTCGAACTAAGACAAAAACTTGTATGAGACCGTCTAATGGCATGAGACAACACAAATTAACACTCACTCATATCAAAGTGTTAATGAGTCAAAGTTCTAATTATACTTATTCTCATTGTCTCATGTCATGAGATTGTCTCATACAAACCTATTCAAGAACTAAATATCATATCTCAAATTTGCTCTTTTACTTGTTCTTAGCAATAATATACATTAATGACTATATAATTAATAGTATTTAATAATTTATGTATACGCAAATAAATGAAAAGAAAAAATAGTCAAATTACACATATATATTTAATATAATTTACTCCCTCTATCCTTTATTATCTGTCTCAATTTATCCATTCACATAAACCAACTTCTTAATTTATTAAGGTGTCAAAAGACACTTACATCCTTATTTATTGATTCTATTTATTACAAGGTGTTAATTACTTCTATTATTTAGTAGGGGTATTGTTGGAAAATCGGTTAAAATATGTATTGATATTGGTAAAGTGATAATTAAAAAGTGACACTGTTTTAGATAAAGTGGGACAATTATTAAAAGTTAGGGGGAAAAATTGCAGAAATTGTCCCATAAGAATTGGTCCTCATGAATTTGGTCCTTTTTTTAGCGCAAATAGCCCCATACGATTTTTCCATAAAAAAATAACAGATTAACGAGCATGAGGCCCACACGCCAGTTAGTTTTCTGTCAAAAACTCGCGCGTATAATTCCCAACTTAAAAATAATTAATTTTCAACTTCTTAAAACTCTACGAACTAAAGTTGTAGAATCGTCTTCATACTTGCATTTTACATTGAAATGATTGTTAATAGCAAAAGCTGATTCATTTTCCTCCAAAAATCAAATTGAAAAGGTTTTTCCATCCAGTATTCCATAGAAAACTGTAAAATATTTAACGGATGTGACCTTTTCTATTAAAAATGGGACAAAAAAAGAATATGGGACCAAATCTGTCAAGTACAAATTTTCATGGGACCATCCTTGCAATTTACCCAAAGTTAGGGGGAGTATTGATTTTCTTTAGTCGTGTCAAACATCCTGCAAACGAATAGAAAGGATAGGAGGGAATAATGACGTGGGTTTATTTTGAGATTTAAGTATGTCAAAATTTAATTTATGTTAAGTTTGATGTGTATGAGGTTATGATGTTTTTTTTTTAAATACTAATAGACAATAACTCCTAAAGTTGGCCTATATATATAAAAAAATTGTGTATATTAAAAACTCCTAAAGTTTGTGTATATAAAAAAAATTAATTAAATACGTGATAATTTTTTGAATGAGTGATTTTTTAAATTTGGATTATTAAAAATAATCACTCATTGATTTTTTAAATTTGGTTTTCAAATTATGGATTTTGACATCTAGGTTTTAAAATATTATGAATTTCAAAATTTTGATATTTAGTATTCCTCCTATCCATTTTATTTGTCTTTTTAAAGAATTATTTATTCAAAATAATAGTCAATTGCATTACTTTAGAATAATTAAGTATATTCCAAGTTCGCTCTTTTACATGTTTTTGCAATAATATGCATTAATGACCATTTAAGTATATAAAAGGGTAAAATAGTCATATTACATATATATTAATTGTTATTTAATGACTCTCATAATTCATGGAAAACATCCTTAAATCAACGAATAAAGTAGGTCGGAGGGATAATGATTTTTTTAAGTAGAGTAAGATTTAATTTATATCAAATTGATGTGTAAGAGGATAAGATGGGTCTCTTCTATGTGTGTGTATTTATAAAAATACGAGTGTAATTGTTGATGATCAGTTCTAATTTCGAAGATTAATGGCTGTTTTTGGTGGTTAATCGATCATCAAACAATTACGTGTGATTGATCACTAACGTAATTAGTGAATACGAATTTTCGGGTTTAGATGGGTTAGAAACGTTTGAAAGCTTACGTGTTTAAGTTCGATTGTAAATTAATCGAGCTGCTTTAGATTCGTAATCGAAGTTTGGACGTGTATAATAATTTGTGCTTATTTTACTAGCTGAAAAAATCTAAGTATTTATAGACATTTGCCTAGCAGGAGGTGTCGTAACTTTTGGCCTACCAGGCCTGCATGCACGACACCTGGCCTTTGACTAAGTTGACCTTATCTAAACTAAATTCTATCCTTATCTTGTTGGACTTGCTCGCAGTCAAGAGCTGCTCGACATATTGGACTTGTCCTGGAGGAGTCTTTAGTCTGATTTTGTTGGTCTCTTGTCTCACTTAGTTGTTGTTTTGGTTTTGTGGTCGGATCTGGTCGGCGGGATGCTAACTGAGTTTGTCATGTGGCTCTTAATCTGATTTTGTTCGCCCATTCGCCTTGGTGTAGCATTGCAGGTTCTGCTCGCCAGATATCTTAGGTGTATCTTGAGTCAATTTTGCCTTAATCTTTAAGTGCTTTGTGCTAATCCTGGTCGCTCAATTGCTGATTCTGCTCGCCCATCAACAATTGCCCCCTTGCCGATCAATAAATTGTGAAGATGATGAACGAGCACTTTTTAGGTTGGCAACTTTTAAGTGTCATTGGTGCAAGCAGGAATGTCGTGGGGGCGAGCAACTTTTCACGGGCGGACAACATTGGTCGAGCAGACTTGGGCCGGTGACGGTTGGGATCCCAAGGCCTGGGTGCGGCTCAAGGTGTGACGTGGGCGGAATGATTGCTGCCGCCCACGCGCACGTGATCTCGAGGCGACGCGCCTTCCCGCTTTGTCGGGCAGGTGCTGCACGCGCCCAAAAATTGCACTTCAGTCCTTCAATTCTTTAACTTGCTCGCTCGGAACCCCGTTTTTCCAGAGAGTATATAAAGAAAAAATTCGCGATTTTTTGTTATTTTCACTGTTTATTGAGCGCGAATCTCTCCTCCTTCCCCTTTCAAACTTCCGGCGTACGTTTCCAGTTCCCGGCGACCTTCAAACGACTTCGAGGTAGTTTCTCCTTTGCTTTCTTCTTTTCTTTCTTCTTTTCTTGCGTTGTGTGTGTTCTAATTCCACAAAAATCCCTACTCCGCCGTGGAAAGTTTTAAACCGCCGAGTTCTCCCTCGTTGGAATCTATAAACATTCAAAAAAATTTACCTTCACTTACTGGATGTCGTTGCATTCCGAGACCGGATCTTTCCCTCCCCGGAACCCCGAAAAACGGCCCGTCGAAGAGAATCCTCCCATTGTAAACCTGGAGTCCGATCCCGAGGCGGCTTCGGTCGCATGCTCCGTTAACTCTGGAGCTCATCCCTCCGGGGAAAGAGAGGAGCGAGCAAATCCTGCTCGCCAGCTCTTGGAGGAAACGAGCTCGGATCTCCATGAGGACGAGGATGAGGAGGTCGAGGTACTTCAGCCGGTGAATCTCGACGAATTAACCTGGGCATATCTTAGGGACATCGACTTTCCTGCATCCAGATTGATCGAGCATCAAGCTCCAGTCGCGGTTGCTCGCCGAATAGACTGGGACGAGTACGAAAGGGAGCATTCAAACCGATTTGCCACTTCTGCTCTCGGGGTACGAAAGCTTAAGGCGACCGAGTTCGCTGCGAGCTGTATTGTGTCCGCCGTTACCAAGGAGGACTTGCCTAGGATTCGGAGGGATTACAAAATTCCCTTCGACATCCCGATGTATGCTCCCTTAGCGGACGACAGAGCTGATCGCCCACCGCGCAGATTGACGGCGATCAACCTTGCTACCTTAAATGCCGGAGTTTCCCTACCGCTGCATCCTCTGGTCGGCCAATTCTTAAAAGACGTGAACTTGGCTATCACCCAACTTACTCATGTTGGGTGGATAAATTTGATGGCTCTGATGGTCATGTTCGCCCTAGAGGGATACCCCAATAAGCTGTCCACCGAGGAGGTTTGCTACCTGATGACGATCACTGGTTGCATTGGGGAAGAAGCGGGTTGGTATTATCTGAAGGAGCGACCAGGCCAGAAACTGGTGGAGGACATCCCCGGGAAGGTGCGAGACTGGAAGCCATACTGGTTCTGGGTCGGGGGCGACTGGCGTGCTTCTGCTCGCCCCTCTGGGGTCCTGAGCGAATTGAGACCCCGGCGGAGTTTAGGGAATTAAAACGTGAGTCTTACCTCTTCTACAACTTTGAAGTGGTTAGACTAATTTTAATTCTCTTTTTCTTTTGTTTCAGGTCCCAAAAGCTTGGGGTGGCGAACTGTCAAGAATTGCATCAGCGATCAATTTTTGTTCGTCGCGTGTCTGATCGCCCTTCGTCGCCGAGAAGACCGCAGCATTGGCCATCTCTTCTCTGAGGACACATTGCGTGTTGCCCACCTCACAACTTATCCTCACCATCTTGAGGCTTTGGTACCCATTCCGGAGGGTAAGTATCTTTTCTTATTGGGCGAACAGATCTGTTCGGCATTATACTTGGTGTTATTTAACTTGTTTTACATTTCTTTTACAGATCAGCTCGTCACAGTTGCTCTTTACCCCTCCTTCCTCGAGCTCAATAATCGCGTCTGGGAAATGCCGACAAAACGAGGTCGCAAGAAATCTGACCCCCTCTCCAAGATTATTGCCCTTGCGGCACAAAGTGGAAAAGGTGATCCCAGACAAGCTGGGGGGTCGAGTTCGGTGCAACCGCCCGCACCGGTGGCCAACCCACCCAAGACTCTAGCTCCGAGGGCGAAGAGGCTTCTTCACGGAGACGGCACTCCCGTCTCTGACACTGAAAAGGCGGCCAAATGAGCAAAAACTGCTTAGGAAAAGGTGACCGTAGCTGTCCGGCCATCTGAAGGCGGTAGCGAGCAAACTCCCTCTGTGGAGCGTCCCGCCGAGCAAGCTCCGGTCGCCGCTGCTCGCGAAGGATCTGGCCCTTCATCCGACCCCACCTATCTCGGATGGGACAAGGGTCGTCTTGACAGGTACAACTCTCCTCGCCCAGGACACTTAGCATTTTCTCCTTTTTTTTTTTTGCATTTTTATCTATGCTTCAACAATCTTAATGTAGTTGGGCCTTGTTCCTTAAGAACTTTTTGGCCTTAGAATTTGATGGGCTTTTGGCCTTAGGCTATGTCCATTTAAAAACGAACAACCTTTAATGGGCTTGGTTGTATAATCAACTTGCGCCTTGAGCTTGCATTTCTGTTTGAACGAACAACTTAACATTGGAACGATCTTAAAAAATTACAAGTGTTGAAAGTGACCAAAAATGTAATCCTGTACTAGCTAGGCTGGATCTGCTCGACAAAAACAATGTTAAGCTTCCAACCATTAAAAAACATAATTTACACCAGGAGTCAAAGCTGCTCGACCACTATACATTTTGTCAAGGCATCTTTAGACTCTTAAGAGAAAATAAAACCATACAAGATACTGACATTCTAGATCGCGACCAAACTTGACATAATCCAACCCAGTTCGACCACTTAAACTTGGTGAAAATTTCAAAAAATTAGGCAAGTTTTTGGATCCATCTTGTATCTCTGCCATTCTACCTCGCCCAGTGGACTTAGTAGCTCGCTCACCTCAACTTCACTCTCTCATGAGGCGAAACTGGTCGCCTACTGAAAGTACTTTCTTAAGTTAGCTGCATTCCAGGAATATTGGGCCGAGTTTCCATCTAAGTCTTCTATGTCGTATGCTCCATTGGGTAACCTGTCTGTTACCTTGTATGGACCCTCCCAAGTCGGGCCAAATATGCCTGGAGGTGGGGCAAGCTTCTTTCTTAGAACAAGATCACCAACTTCGAACTTTCTTATCTTGACTTGGGAATTATAATAATGCTCTGCTCTTTGTTTGTATGTGGCGTTCTTTAGCTCGGCATGTAATCTTCTTTCTTCGAGCAAATCTATTTCTGTGGCCAGAGCGGAATGATTTGCTTGTTCATCAAAGCTGGTCGTCCTGACTGTGTTGGTCTTTAATTCAATTGGTATCACAACCTCTATTCCGAAAGCCATTGCAAAAGGTGTTTCTCCGGTGCTTGACCTGGGAGAAACTCTATATGCCCACAAGACCTCCGGGAGTTTTTCTGACCAACTACTTTTGCTTTCTGTCAGGTGTATTTTCAATGTATGCTTGATGGTCTTATTTACAGCTTCAACTTGCCCGTTTGACTGGGGATGATAGGGAGTCGAATTGTGTTTCCTGATCCCCCACTTTGCACAGAAGTCTCTTAACTCCTTTCCGTCAAACTGCGGGCCATTATCTGTCACAATTGTTCGTGGAATTCCAAAGGGACAGACAATATTCTTCCATATGAAGTTGATAATGTTCTGCTGTGTAATTTTTACCATGGTCTTGCTTCTGCCCACTTTGTGTAATAATCGACTGCAATGACGGCAAATCGAACATTTCCCACTCCTGCCGGGAAAGGACCAATAATGTCTATTCCCCATCTTGCAAATGGCCATGGACTATAAACCGATACAAGCTCCTGGGCCAGGGCATGAATACCTGGAGCAAAAATCTGACACTGGTGGCAAGCTTTGGCTAACTGGATTGCATTTTTTTGTAAGGTTGGCCAATAATAACCTTGCCTTACAGTTTTGTAGGCCAAAGTTTGCCCCCCAGTGTGACTTCCACAAACTCCAGAATGTACATCCTCCAGAACTGTCCTTCCTTGCCCCCTAGACAAACACTTGAGCAGTGTGAGCGAAAAGCCTCTTTTGTAAAGTTGTTCGTCTACCAGAGTATATCTGGCTGCTTGTTTCGTGATTCTTACAGCTTCAGACGAGTTGCTTGGCAGTTCCCCATTTTTCAAGTATTTGGCTATAGGAGTTCTCCAATCATCGTCGTTGTTTTGTTCAACTACTTGGTTTACTTCGTAATCCATTGTTGATGGTTGGACTTTTCTGGTAATGATGATGTCTGTCAGATCTGCTGGCCCATCGCTTGTTGCTAGTCTTGCTAAGGCATCAGCTTGTGTGTTACTCGTTCGAGATATCTGTTGGATAAATACTTGGTCTAGCAGAGATACCAAGTGAGCAACTATTCGTTGATACTCGATCATTTGCTCGTCTCTTGCCTCATATTCACCTCGTACTTGGCTTACAATGAGTTGAGAATCTCCAAAAATCTGGAGTCGTCTTACTCTGACAGCTAATGATAAGTGGAGACCTGCAATGAGGGCCTCATATTCAGCTTCATTGTTGGTGGCCATGAACTCGAATCTGACCGCTGAAGTGAATACTTGCCGGTCGGGACTGATGAGCACTATCCCTGCCCCCGAGGCCAGATTTGTTGACGAACCGTCCACATAAAGATGCCATGGGTGATCCAGCCCTCTCTTTGGATTTTGAGGGAAGGTTAATTCGACTATAAAGTTGGCTAACGCTTGCCCTTTAATCGCGGTTCGAGGTGCATATGTCACGCCAAACTGGCTTATCTCTATGGACCATTTCAAAAGACGGCCAGCGGTGTCGGGTCGGTGTAGTATTTGTTTGAGTGGGAAAGTTGTCAATACTTCGACTTGATGATCGAAAAAGTATGGTCTTAACTTCCTGACACTCATGACAAGAGCATATGCCAGCTTTTCGGTTGGTGAGTATTTCACCTCAGCATCATGCAAGGCCTGGCTGACATAGTAGATTGGCAGGTGAAACTTGCCTTCCGCCCGAACTAACACCGAACTTATGGCCGTGTCAGACGCTGCTAGGTATAAATATAACTTTTCACCAGGAATTGGTTTTGATAGAATTTTTACATCTCCAAGATATTCTTTCAGTTGATCAAAGGCTTTCTGGCAGCTTTCCGTCCAGGCAAAGTTGCCATTTTTTATGGCCTCAAAAAATGGACGGCACTTGTCTCCCGACCGTGATATGAACCCGTTTAAAGCGGCTAAGCAACCGGTTAACCTTTGCACTTCCTTAACAGAGCGTGGTGGTTCCATGTCAATGATCGCTTTCACCTTTGCTGGATTGGCTTCGATTCCTCGCTTACTGACCAGATGGCCCAAGAACTTTCCGGAATGTACTCCAAAACTACTTTTCTTTGGATTTAACTTCATATTGTACCTCCGGAGTATGTCGAACACCTGGGAAAGATGATGGAGGTGATCTTCCTTCTGTGTACTTTTAACGACTATGTCGTCGACATACACTTCCACCGTTTCCCCAATATGTTCATCGAACATCTTGTTGACCAGCCTCTGGTAGGTTGCTCCAGCATTGATCAGACCAAACGGCATTCTCTTCCAGCATAGCAGATTTTTGTTAGTATAGAAGGCCGTGTTTTCTTGGTCATCTGGGTCCATTGGAATCTGGTGGTAACCTGCAAAGGCATCCATGAATGTGAACATTTCGTGTCCGGCAGCACTGTCCACCAGTTGATCGATGTGCGGGAGCGGAAAGTTGTCCTTCGGGCATGCTGCATTTAGATCTGTAAAATCTATGCATAGCCTCCAGGTTCCGTTCGGCTTCCGTACTAATACAGGATTTGCTACCCATTGTGGACACAACGCCTGTTTAATCAAGTCGTTGTCCAGTAACTTTTTGACCTCCTCGTTTAAAGCTTGATACTTGTCTGGTCCATATTTTCGTCATTTCTGGTGGACAGGTTTTCGGACTGGGTTGATATTCAACCTGTGACAGGCATCCTTCGGATCGATTCCCACCATGTCAGCATGGGACCATGCGAAGACATCTAAGTTAGCCTTCAGGAAGTCCGTCATGCGGGTTCTGTAAGGCTCGGAGAGTTCGGACCCGATGTAAAGTTCAAGGTCATCTTGTTTGGGATCAATTTTGATGGCCTCCAATTCTTTGACCGGAGTTGCCCGTCGCTTTTGCCCCTTCCATCGAGGGTCAACTATTGGTCCTTCTGGACTTAGCTCATCCTCGATGTTCATGGGTTCATTACCTAACCGGGGATCAAAATCTTCCGCGGGTTCTGGGTTGGGTTTGGTCACCATAGTCGGGCTCTCCTGATTATTACTCGGGAGTATACTGTCAGTTACAGGGGGTAACATTGCTTCTGGCAAGGTCTGCTTGCCGCCCTGCAGCATCTGCTCGCCCATGGGCGAGGGTTGGTCGTCTATGTCCTCTTATCGTTCTGAGCCCCGAGAATGTCTTCCAAAATTGAGGGTTCATTCTCAAGTTGACTGGTTGACGCTTCCATCATAGATACTTGTTCTTGTCCTGACTGAATTTGTAGGAGGCATTCTCGAGCTTTTCTCTGGTCTCCTTTGTTGGGAAAATAGGGGTGCCCGGAATCTATTCGGGATGAAATTTAAATACGAATTTAAATACAATTATTACTAGCATGAATTAATCCTAATTAATTCAAATAATAATACCAACAACTAATTTTCATCATGCATGTTGAATTAATCTCACATATTAACTAGGCGGAATAAACAAGTAAATATGCGATTAACGTACCTCTTGTAGAATTGGCCTTTAGATATACGGGACAATTATAATCTCGCTCTATCAACCCAAAGCCTTCTCAAGTATTTCCCTTTTCACCTCACTTGATCACCGGTGGGAGATGCTTTCAAGTAATTTAATAAACTAAGGAAAAAGAAAAATATCTATGCTTCTTGATTTTTCCAACACATAGAATTATGTATTTGGGGATGAAATAACCATCCCCTATTTATAATATGTAGGGGCCGAAAATATCATGTGTAATATGGGCTTGGAGAAATCTTTTCTTAGACTCTAAGAAATCTTGAATATATCTCATATATTCTTTTCTCCAAAATAAAATATTCCACAAAAATCTCACCCTACATATTTAGGGGTAATTTTTGAAAATTCATGTAGAAAAGAATCCAAGATTGGATCTTCTTGAATATATGAGATATTCTTGTATTCCTAGAATACATATCTTCCATAATATCTTTCCAAGAAAATCAACAAAATCTTTTCTCTCCAACATTCAAAATTTTCGAAAAAAAAACAAGGATAAAATCAGCATGATATTATCTTTTTATTTTAATCACCTTATCATTATTGGGCTACTTAATGGGCTACTTGAGGGGCCTTAAGGAGAATTAAGATTGGACCTCCTAATGGACTTCTGAATTTCAATATTGAGCCCCAATATAATTCAGCCCATTAATATTAATTATTACCACTAATAAATTAATATTGCACTATCCATCTTAATCCATATTACGATAATATGGGCTCCCGGTTATTATTTCCCGCGTTTAAGATTATCAAGTCCATTAATTAATTAAGCTTCTGAATAGCTCTAAATTAATTAACATCTTTCACCTTGGAGTAAAGACAGCTCAACATTATTATTCGTACCGATGAAACTAATTCTTCACTTGCAAGATTTGGTACAATAAAACTTCTGAGCCCACCAAGGGGACTAATCACACGAGCCGTACTCGCACGCGTTTCTCCGTATTAAATCTTAGCAACCGTCGTATGATTAATATTACTGCCCAAGACACAAAGTTCGAAGTCGCAATGATTCTCACCCAACATGAATCAAAGCAGTAACTATTAAGCACACACGGTCCTATTTAAGTGACGGAGATTAAGAAATCAACAACCACTGAGGTCTAATTCTTCACCTTTCAGAACAGAAGAATTTCTCCTCGCTGTAGGACCTCTTCAACACATACTAAATGTGCTAGTGCAATCTCTTAGTCAAGACAGACCAATCTGAGCCTTACACATCGACCTTTCACGGCGGATTGTTCAATTCCACCTAGGTCGTGAAAATGTACGTTTAGTTACAAGTAAACTGTTAATGTTGTCTTCCGTGATCGAGTATCACCACATTAACTACAATGTTACATGTACTATATATTGAACGGTTTGCAATAGAAATTCAACATTCAATCATAACTAAAGCAAATGCGATAAAAGAATTATTCTCATAAAACGAGTGTTTGATACACGAGTTATACAAAGTAAAATCATACTTTCACGTATAACTCCAACAATCTCCCACTTATACATAAAGTCTGCTTTTAGTATACATCACGCATGTCTTAGTGTAGTAGCTCTCCGTGACATCTTATGTCAACCTACACTAACCTAATAATTCCTCTCACTTATACTTAAAGCAGATTGGCAATAGTCTTGACTCCCATTCCATCCACATGTCTCTCGAATGTACTCAGAGGCAGACCCTTTGTGAATGGATGTACTAGGTTGTCCTCCGACATTTATCTTTGCCACCTCTTTATCTTCTCTCTTAACGATTTCTCGTATAAGATGGTGTTTTCTTTCAATGTGTTTGCTGGCCTTGTGGGCTCTCGGTTCCCTTGAATTTGCAACTGCTCCGACATTGTCACAAAAGATAGTTTATCTTGTCGGGCAAATTCGGAACAACGTCCAAGTCCACTAAGAAGTACTTGAGCCAAACCGCTTCTTTCGCTGCTTCAAAAGCAGTTACTTATTCGGTTTTCATGGTCGAATCTGCGATGCATTTCTGCAAATCGCTTCTCCATGTCATGGCTCCTTCTCCCATGCAAAACACACTACCCGAGGTAGTTATTTTGGAGTCTATGTCTGATTGGAAATTTGAGTCCGTGTATCCCATGAGAATTAGATTGTCTGATTGTTAAATCAGCATTCCATATCAAGTTCTTTTCAGAAACTAAAGAACGCATTTAATTGCAATCTAATGTGCTTTCCCGGGGTTACTTTGATATCTTGCCATCATGCTCACGGCAAAGCAGATATCCGGTCTCGTACACAACATTGCATACATAAGACTTCCTACATCCGAAACGTACGGAACGTCTTTCATGTCATCTATCTCCACTTGTGTCTTAGGGCATATTTCTTTAGATAGATGGATTCCGTGCCTAAAAGGTACAAAACCTTTCTTGGAATCTTGCACACTGAAATGCTTCAAAACAGTGGCTTTGTATGAAACTTGCGATAAGCCCAACATCCTCCTCTTGCGATCTCGAGTGTACTTGATCCCAAGGATGTGACCGGCTTTTCCTAAGTCCTTCATATCAAACTGATTTGACAGCCATACCCTTACGTCTGACAATACATTTACATTGTTTCCAATGAGCAGAATATCATCTACGTATAATACTAAGAATACCACCGCAGTTCCGTCACACCTTTTACACCCACAACTTTCGAACTTGTTTTGATCACAAACCCGTAAGACTTAATAACTTGATCAAAACACTGGTTCCAAGTACGCGATGCTTGCTTAAGTCCATAAATGGATCTCTTAAGCTTGCATACGAGGTGCTCTTGGCCTTTTCCAACGAAACCTTTGGGCTGTTGCATATAGATCCCATCAAGACTTCCGTTAAGGAAAGCTGTCTTGACATCCATTTGCCAGATCTCGTAATCTAAGGCCACAAGCTTTGCTTTGAAGGTCTCTACCCTTCCGTCCGGTCCTCTTTTCCTCTTGTACATCCACTTGCATCCAATGGGCTCTACCCCACTAGGTGGATCAACCAACTCCCACACTTGACTATAATCCATCGAACCCACCTCGGTTTCCATTGCGGTTTGCCACGCCTCCGCGTCTTTGTCTTGGATTGCCTCGTCGTATGTTCATGGGTCTGATTCATCGCCGGGAATCAAATCCGAAGATTCTCCAATTCCCATGAATCTCTCGAGTTGCCTTGCAATCCTCCCACTACGACGGGGTTCCGGTTGTGAAGGTGTGATGTGTGTTATATCATCTTGTATACTTGGTATAGGAGTTTGCCATCTTAACTCGTCTAAGGTAATCTCACTTCTGGGCTTTCTTTTGTTCATATAGTCTTCATCCAAGAATTTAAAGTGCGAACTAATCACGGTCTTTTAATCCTTGAGACTATAGAACATACACCCTTTCGTTCCCATGGGATATCCTATAAACAACCTTAATTCCGAACGTGGATCCAATTTACCGGCTTCCTTGTCTAGCACGTATGCCGGACAACCCCAAATCCGTAAGTGTCTTAGACTGGGCTTGCGCCCGGTCCACAATTCCATTGGGGTTTTAGGAACCGATTTGGATGGCACCAAGTTTAGAATGTAAGTCGTTGTTTCCAAGGTGTTACCCCAAAACGACTTGGGTAAATCCGAATAACTCATCACGGATCTGACTACTTCTAAAAGAGTCCGGCTCCTTCGTTCCGCCACACCGTTCTATTGAGGGGTTCCCGGTGCGGTCAACAGGGATACAATCCCTTCGTCTGATAGCTAGTTCAAGAATTCATCGCTAAGGTATTCGCCTCTACGATCAAATCGTAGAAACTTGATACTTCTTTCCCTATGCATCATAAGGTAGATGTATCCATATCTCGAGTAATCATTAAAAAAGACAATTTACTCATACCCCTTCTTGCTATGATCGTTATTGAACCACACATACCGGTATGAACGAGTTCTAACACTTCTGTGGTTCTATTCCCCTTGGCTCCAAATGCCCTCTTGGTCATTTTACCCTCTAAACAGGATTCACAAGTTGGAAACGGTTCGACTTGGAATGATTCCAAGGATCCGTCTTTCACCAATCTCTCTATCCGCTTTAGATTAATATGACCTAGTCTAAGATGCCATAGAAGTGTTTCGTTCATCTCCGAAGAACGCTTTCTTTTATTGCTCGAAATAATCGATGTGTTATTAGATTCAATTTTATGAGTGGTGTGCCCAAAAAATGGTATAAAGACCATCCATTGAAATTCCGAAACAGATAAACTCATCGTTTTAAGAAATAATAACATCCTTATTAAAAGAAACTGAGTATCTATTCAAACAGTTTAGAAACTGAAGGTTGAGTTCTTTCTAAACTAGGAACATGAGGAACGTCTCTCAAGACCATAACTCTATCTACACAAGATAGGCGCACTTCTCCCACTGCTTCAGCTGCCACCCTCGTAGCATTGCCCGTTGTGATGGGGACCTCACTTTCGTTAAGTCGTCGGGTTAGCTTAAACCCATGAAACAAATGTGATCAGTAGCTCTCGTATCTACTATCCACGAATAGACAGCATACACCACTTCACAAGTTTCGACGACTAAGGTGTGTGAATTACCTAACTTTCCTAGCCCCTTAGGCTTGGAACAAGCAGACCTCCATTGTCCTCTCTCACCGCAACTAAAACACTTCCCCTTTGATGCTAGCCTTTGCATTTGTCTTTCGCAACAATTAGATTTGCTTGGATCCGGCCATTTGGTTCTCTTCCTCTTTTTCCCTCCCTTGGGACCAAAAGAGGTAGACGGACCATTAGCCACCATAGCACTAGACTGGTGCTCCATTTTCACCTCCACCGAAACTAAAGCTTGCAAGGGCTCGGGCAAACGATTTGTCCGTTCATTCATCTGACATTTCAGACGAAACTGCTCAAAGCTTCTCGGTAGAGAATGGTTTATGAAATCAATCAAAATCCGCACCAAGTACTTCCAACTTGTTAAGGTATGCCATTATCTTGAGAACGTGCTCCCTCACGGGCGTTCCCTCCACCATTTCCAACTTGACCGAGTCATGTCTGGTGAACTGATTAGTCATGGGTTTGATGTGAAGACATCTCTTCAAGGTGTTCCATGATTTCAACAGCGGATACAATGTCTCCATGAACGCGCCTCAAATCCTCAGACAGAGATGTCAAGATGATGCACTTCATGTGTTCATTGTCACGCTTCCAATCATAAACTGCCTCTACCCATTGCTTGACTTATCATTAGGCTTGCCGGGTATATTAACATAAATAACCCAATTGTATTTTCGTGCAGTAAGGATAAAAAAAAAAACATTTCCAATCGATATAAATCACTCCAAAAAGTTTATTAACTTTAAGTATATTAAACAGTGGATTAAAAGGTTGCGACATGATGAAATGAGAATAAAACATACATTCATATCAATATCTAGAAAAATATGAAATTATCACATAATTCGATCACATCAATTATATTGAAACCTTGAAACAATATAATCATGCATCAGCCAACATCTCGAAACAACTTAAATGCGCCACAAGGGGTGGTCTATACATTTAAACACATTCAAGCGGATCACAAACTTAAAAGTTACAAATCCTTAATTCAAAATTAATAGTTGGCTCCCACTTTGACCACATAGAAATTGATAGGGACTCCGAGGGGAGTAAGTTAATATCAATTTCCTATGCCTAAGTAATAACCATAATTAAATATAGGACTATTATTTCGCTTTGAGCAAGCCACTCGTGGTGAGGGTCAATACCGCCACTAGTAATAATCCACAATCATCCTTTCGGAATTTATTCATGTGAAATCCGTTCTTTTGGCCGATCCGAGGGGGAAATGTATTCCAAAAGAACTTCACAAATAAATAAATTATGGAGGTCAAAATAATCCAATTTTAATATCCGGAATAAAATTGTGATTATAAAAACATACTTAGTAATTTTCGAAAGTAAGGTTTTTCTTGGACAATTAAATTCATGCAAACACATATTAACAAATAATAATAAGTGCACGAAATAAAACATCCATCAAAACAAAATTAAACACATTGGAGCACTCAAATCCAATTGTCACGGTTTAATTTCTTCACGTCTTGATGCGAAAAATCGTCCTTGTTGCTTTCCGACGTTCGTCTCGACGTGCTCCAACTCGAACAACAACACTTCTTCAAAACAACATCGTTTGGGGTTTGGGATGACGTTTAAAATCACACGGAAAAAAAACACGAACCGAAAAAATTCCACGGCCCGAGATACGGCGCGCGTCGGCCCACGAAGTGGGCCCGCGCGCCTCTCGGCCCAAAAAGCGCCAAAACACTGCCCGAAGTGCGCCGAGGCGCAGCCCCGAGGCGCACCCGAGGTGCTGCACGGAGGCACGCCGAGGCGCCGCCTGGAGCGCCCCGAGGCGCTGTAGCCCGCGCCCGAGGCGCTGTAGCCCGCGCCCGAGGCGTGCGCACGCGTGCGCGCGGCGCCGTGCTCCCGTTGCGCACGGCGTGCACCGTGCACCCCCGTGCGCCATTTTTCGCCGTTCGTCCTCGTTTTCTTCACCCCTTGCATGATTTTACGTCCATACACGCGCCACGCTTGTATGCGTCGTCCAGGTATGCCGTTTTTAATTCTTCGTTCTTCGTCATGATCCGGTTACAATTTATTTTTACAAAAAAATAAAAATAAATACTAGATCTAGACTAGTTTATTACAATGATCAAATCAAAATAAAAACAACTAATCTACTCGTGGATTTTCACACGAGAAAAATGAATTCGAACGAATCGAATTAAAAAACAATTAATTCACACGCATGAAATTAACAACATTAAAACCATGACAATTGGATACCTGCAAAAAAGATCTAACAATTCTACTATCCAATTTCAATTTAATGTTTAACAATTTAAATTCCAATTTAAAATTCAGAGCCCGAAACCGTGGCTCTGATACCAGTTGTTGGGAAAATAGGGGTGCCCGGAATATATTCGGGATGAAATTTAAATACGAATTTAAATACAATTATTACTAGCATGAATTAATCCTAATTAATTCAAATAATAATTCCAACAACTAATTTTCATCATGCATGTTGAATTAATCTCACATATTAACTAGGCGGAATAAACAAGTAAATATGCGATTAACGTACCTCTTGTAGAATTGGTCTTTCGATATATGGGACAATTATAATCCCGCTCTATCAATCCAAAGCCTTCTCAAGTATTTCCCTTTTCACCTCACTTGATCACCGGTGGGAGATGCTTTCAAGTAATTTAATAAACTAAGGAAAAAGAAAAATATCTATGCTTCTTGATTTTCCAACACATGGAATTATGTATTTGGGGATGAAATAATCATCCCCTATTTATAATATGTAGGGGCCAAAAATATCATGTGTAAGATGGGCTTGGAGAAATCTTTTCTTAGACTCTAAGAAATCTTGAATATATCTCATATATTCTTTTCTCCAAAATAAAATATTCCACAAAAATCTCACCCTACATATTTAGGGGTAATTTTCGAAAATTCATGTAGAAAAGAATCCAAGATTGGATCTTCTTGAATATATGAGATATTCTTGTATTCCTAGAATACATATCTTCCATAATATCTTTCCAAGAAAATCAACAAAATCTTTTCTCTCCAACATTCAAAATTTTCAAAAAAAAAACAAGGATAAAATCGGCATGATATTATCTTTTTATTTTAATCACCTTATCATTATTGGGCTACTTAATGGGCTACTTGAGGGGCCTTAAGGAGAATTAAGATTGGACCTCCTAATGGACTTCTGAATTTCAATATTGAGCCCCAATATAATTCAGCCCATTAATATTAATTATTACCACTAATAAATTAATATTGCACTATCCATCTTAATCCATATTACGATAATATGGGCTCCCGGTTATTATTTCCCGCGTTTAAGATTATCAAGTCCATTAATTAATTAAGGTTCTGAATAGCTCTAAATTAATTAACATCTTTCACCTTGGAGTAAAGACAGCTCAACATTATTATTCGTACCGAAGAAACTAATTCTTCACTTGCAAGATTTGGTACAATAAAACTTCTGAGCCCACCAAGGGGACTAATCACACGAGTCGTACTCGCACGCGTTTCTCCGTATTAAATCTTAGCAACCGTCGTATGATTAATATTACTGCCCAAGACACAAAGTTCGAAGTCGCAATGATTCTCACCCAACATGAATCAAAGCAGTAACTATTAAGCACACACGGTCCTATTTAAGTGACGGAGATTAAGAAATCAACAACCACTGAGGTCTAATTCTTCACCTTTCAGAACAGAAGAATTTCTCCTCGCTGTAGGACCTCTTCAACACATACTAAATGTGCTAGTGCAATCTCTTAGTCAAGACAGACCAATCTGAGCCTTACACATCGACCTTTCACGGCGGATTGTTCAATTCCACCTAGGTCGTGAAAATGTACGTTTAGTTACAAGTAAACTGTTAATATTGTCTTCCGTGATCGGGTATCACCACATTAACTACAATGTAAAATGTACTATATATTGAACGGTTTGCAATAGAAATTCAACATTCAATCATAACTAAAGCAAATGCGATAAAAGAATTATTCTCATAAAACGAGTGTTTGATACACGAGTTATACAAAGTAAAAGCATACTTTCACGTATAACTCCAACATCCTTTTACCGTGCCAACTCCACTTACTGTTGGGAATTTTATGCAATAATGGTAAGTTGAACACGCGATCCTAAATTCATTTAAGAAAGGTCGACCCAGGAACCCGTTGTAAGTTGACTCTTGATCAACGACCAAGAAATCCACCATTCTTGCGATATTTTTCTCGGGCTCTTTGACCGTCACAAGTTGCATAGCGAAAGTTACTATTCCCAGTGGGATCGTCACAGAATTTCCGAATCCCAGAATACGATGATTTGTGTCTCTGATGTAGCCTGCATAATCTCCCATTTGGTCAAGCGTTTTTTTTAAAAGGACATTAGTGTAGGCTCCGGTATCCACCAACAGTCTATGCACCCTAGTTTCCATGATCTTGGCACATATCACAAGCGAATCGTTGTGAGGGGTCAGTACTCCTTCCAAGTCTCTGTCGGTAAAAGTTAATTCCGATGTTTGCATGGTAGGTGGAATAACCCCCATTTCTTGTACATGACCGATCGCTCGTAATTCTGCTTTTCTTTTTCGATTAGAAATTGGTGGTCGTCCATTAGAATAACCACCTATGGGCCCTGCAGGTTCCATCATCTGGATGTCTGGAACTGGCCCTCCGGCAGGCACCTGAGCTGGTCGCCCAGCTCGATTCCGACGAGGTGTCTGTTCCTGGTCTTCCTCATCAGAATCTTCGTCTCTGTCTCTTTTGCCGGGCTGCCTTTTAACGAACTCGGATAACTTTCCCTCTTCATAAAAATGCCACAACTGCTTCAGCAAGTCACGACATTCGCTTGTAAAGTGTCCCATGCTCTGGTGGTAGGCACAATACTTATTCTGGTTCAACTTGCTTGTATCTTGACGTATCTTACGGGGTGGTGTGAGCAATTCTTTATCCCGGACATTATTGTAAACTGTATCGATTGATACGGTAAGAATGTGGTTCAATTTGTCCTTCAGCTCCGTTCCTTCAGTAAATACTTTCATGTTCTTGGGAGCTCGATAACCAGTTCCAGGCTTCTTCGCACCCTCTTTCTGCTCTCCTTTGTCTCCCATGTCCTTTTGCAGGGCTTCATGCATGGAGACAAAGACGTCTGCCCGATCCCGAAATTCAGCATAAGTCTTCGGGCATCTAAGGTGTACATCTCTCCAGAGTTCAGTGCCCTTCTTGAGCCCAGCTAGGACGGCCACAATCTTGGTGTCTTCACTGACAGACTCCCCTTCTAACAGGACCATGTCGAATCTTTCCAAGTACGATCGGTCCGACTCGTCGTCAGTTTGTTTCAAGTCGGATAACCAATGTCTTTGGGATAGATAAGACCCGGCCGTAGAGAAATGGGACAAGAACTCTTTGCCCAGCTGGGCAAACGAATGAATTGAAGCTGGTGGCAAAGCTGAAAACCATTTATGAACACGATCTCCCAGAGTTAAAGGAAAGTTGCGACATTGTGTTGCGTCACTTGCCCCCATTGATACTATATAATTGGTATACTTCATCAGATGCACCCGGGGGTCCGCTGTGCCCTCATATTGGATACTCGCTGGAAACTGAATCTTTTGCTGAATCGGGGCTTTCAGAATCACCAAAGATAGTGGTGAGACTGGAAGAGTTGTGTTTCCATATCCTCTCTGTTGATCGAGCTGGCCCTGCATGCTCTCTATGGCCTTTCTCATGGAGGCGAGCTCTTCAAAGGATCCCCCCTGACTCTGAGGCTGTCCGGCGAGCAGAGGCGCACAACCGTCTGTTCGCTCCAGTCCCTCATTGGGAGTGGGAACCCCCTGGATTGGCCTCCTAGGATTGGGCTATGTGTTTGGGCCAAGGCGACCGAAAGCTGACCTAGTCAGCCTGTTATGGACTGACTGGTGAGCAGGTACTACAGCTGGGCGAGTTGCTCCTGCAGTGGGATGAACTTCCATGATTCCCCGGCCACGACGACCCAATCTTTCTAGAGCACTTTGGCGTGTGCCCTGACTCACTGCCATGGCCGGATTCTAAGTCGAACCTCCCTGACTGGCGGCCTCAACGTGTTGTTTTTCTTTGCCTTTGGCCTTACGGTCTTGGGCACTGTCTGCTTCATTTAAATGATCCCCCTAGCCTTCTCATGTTCACGAGTCTTTGTGGGGCTACGCCTTGCTCGCACATATGAAGGGCCAGTTTGGGCTTGCTGTCTTTGTAAAGCCTGGAGCATGGCAATTGTGCGTGCCAATTCATCGGGGTTACGAGCAAAGGCGTCCAACTCCGGTGGTATTAACTGACGAGCAACATTGGTCTGATTCTCTTGGTCATTTCTGCTCGCCCCTGCTCGCCCACCAGCCTGGGACATCCGGGAGTGTGAATCCCTTGTTATATGTTGTGAACGTTGTGTCTCTCGTGACTGAGGCATGTTCACAGGAGGTATCAAGTATTGTTCTTAGTGTTCTTGAATTTTTCCTTCAAAAGCTCAAACTTGTTCTTCAATTTTGGGTTAACCTTCGTGTTTTCAATGACTCGGAGGTTCGGACCCTCCTTCTAGCGCCAAATTGTTGATGATCAGTTCTAATTTCGAAGATTAATGGTTGTTTTTGGTGGTTAATCGATCATCAAACAATTACGTGTGATTGATCACTAACGTAATTAGTGAATACGAATTTTCGGGTTTAGATGGGTTAGAAACGTTTGAAAGCTTACGTGTTTAAGTTCAATTGTAAGTTAATCGAGCTACTTTAGATTCGTAATCGAAGTTTGGACGTGTATAATAATTTGTGCTTGTTTTACTAGCTGAAAAAATCTAAGTATTTATAGACATTTGCCTAGCAGGAGGTGTCGTGACTTTTGGCCTACCAGGCCTGCATGCACGACACCTGGCCTTTGACTAAGTTGACCTTATCTAAACTAAATTCTATCCTTATCTTGTTGGACTTGCTCGCAGTCAAGAGCTGCTCGACATATTGGACTTGTCCTGGAGGAGTCATTAGTCTGATTTTGTTGGTCTCTTGTCTCACTTAGTTGTTGTTTTGGTTTTGTGGTCGGATCTGGTCGGCGGGTGCTAACTGAGTTTATCATGTGGCTCTTAATTTTATTTTGTTCACCCATTCGCCTTGGTGTAGCATTGCAGGTTCTGCTCGCCAGATATCTTAGGTGTATCTTGAGTCAATTTTGCCTTAATCTTTGAGTGCTTTGTGCTAATCCTGGTCGCTCAATTGCTGATTCTGCTCGCCCATCAACAGTAATGTCATTTACAAGTATGAGATTTTGATTGGGCCCAGGTTATTGGAAGTACAAGGTGGAGTAAATATACTATACAAAATTTAATTCCTATAAAGCAAATACTTGAAATGACAATATTATCCTTCTAGCCTTCCCTCCAAAATTAATTTTAGTAAATACACTACACCTCATTTTCATACTTCACTTTCGAACAAAAAAAAGTCATTTCGAACAATTCAAACGAGCTCTATACTTCAAGAATGTGACCCACCATCAATCGAGCACTAGGCGCTTGAAATGTGTTGTGACGGCCTACATTTTAAGGGTGAACGATCCTTCAAGTCCGGAATATGTATATATAAGTGTTTTGGTATTTTTAGAAACTAGGTTTTTTTAAAAAATAGTATAATTTCTGTTGGGGAAGAATTTCATATCAAGACCCAAATTTTAGGTAATGTCTCAATATAAGTACTCATTTTTAAAGTGTCTCAAATCAAGTCTCAATTTTTACTTTTTTCTCAATTTAAGGCTTGTTCTAAATTTTTGTGTCTCAATTTAAGACCCAACAAATAATTATTTCTAGATTAAATTCATTCAATATGAAAAAATTAAAAAATAGAGACATTCATCATAAATAAATAAAAACTTAACTGTTAAAAAACATTAACTTTTTTAGTAATATAATGAATATTTCTAATTTTTTATGTCATCGTGTATTAATTAAATTTATTGTTTAAAAAAATGATAACTAGCATATTGAAATTTAAGACATATTTTAGATTCTTGAGTTTCAATTCAACACCCAACAAGCAATTATTTTTTAAATTAAATTCATTCAATATGGAAAAAGATATAGAGAAGTTCGTAAAAAAAAAATTAATTATATTTTTTTATTAAAATAATAAATATTTTTTATCGTCGTGTATTAATTTAGTGTTTTAAATTTATGACAACTAGCATTTTAAAATTAAACTAAAACGAGCTTTTTTTTTCCATATAATCTTTTCCCATCGTATATGCTAAAATATTAATTTGATTTTAAAATTTTAAAATGCTAGTTATCATTTTTTTAAACAATAAATTTAATTAATACATGATGATAAAAATAAATTTATTTATGACGAATGTCTCTAATTTTTTTAAACAATAAATTTAATTAATACACGATGATAATTAATAAAAATATTTTAAAATGTTTTTTAATAATGAAGTTTTTATTTATTTATGACGAATTTCTCTAATTTTATAATTTTTTCATATATAATGAATTTAATTTAGAAATAATTATTTGTTGGGTCTTAAATTGAGACACAAAAATTTAGGGCAAGCCTTAAATTGAGAATAAAGTAAAAATTGAGACTTGATTTGAGACACTTCAAAAATGGGTACTTATATTGAGACATTACCTAAAATTTGGGTCTTGATATGAAATTCTTCCTTTTTGTTGGTGTTATGATGTTTTTCATGCATATTATTGTTCATTGATTGTATAAAATTGTATGGGTATGATAATATTATTGTTGTTTGCTTGTTTCGAACAATTTTTTTCTGAAACTCGCGATTGCACTTGTTCGGCTCTGGTTATATGAATTCGACCAGAATATTCGGAAAATTTATGCGAACATGAACACAATTTTCAGAAAAAAATTTTGAACAAAGTGTTCGAAATTTTTTTTCAAAAATTGTGATCATGTTCGGAAAAAAATTCCGAACATTATGGTCATGTTCGGATAACCAATGCCGAACAACATTCATCGCGATTTTCGACTTTGGCAATGGCCGACGGAGGCGGCAGTTTACGGTGTTGTGGCTATGGGCGTAGACGGCGGATAACGATGTTGTGGCTATGAGCGTAGACAGCGAAGGATGTTGAAGATGGAGTGTATTCAAAATATAGGCAAGAATTTGAAAAGTTTGCTAATAGTTAATTAGGGTATTTTAGGAATAATATGTAGTGTATCCATTCTAAGTGTAGTGAATTTATCCATGTAGTGTATTTACTCCACATTGTAGTGCCAATAACTTGAGCCTTTTGATTGAGTGTTTTTGAAAGAGGATATGATGGGCCTCTTTTGATGTGTAATGTTATATATATATATATATATATATGTATATATATTAGTTTCCGTGTATAAAAGAACTAGTGCGTACTCTCACGAATTTCGCAGACTGAAAGAAAATGTTATTCGTATTTTCAATTTATAAATATAAAAAAAAATTATTTTAAATATCTTGTAATTTTGATATAATATTAAAATTGTAATTATAATTCGACGAACAATATAAACACTAAACATGAATAAATAGAAAGTTTGAAATTTTTTAACTAATTCTCACATTCCATCTGAAATTATTATAACACAATATTAATTAAAATTAAACATTTTTTAAAACTTCTTTGTAGACTACTTTTGTGGTATACTTGCACGGCCTTCCATTAGGATCAAGACAGAGAATTTCCAATCCTCTTTTACTTTTAACTCTCGAGACTGCAACATAAAATTATCCATGTGTAAAAACTGGTTTTGGAAGGTACACATAGACAGTGGACAAAGATTGGTCTTAACTTTTATTTATAGTCATTGCAAAACACAAAAGAATCGGAAACTATCTCCTCTGAATTCTAAAAGGTAAAGTATCACAAGAATTAGTCAGGGTCATTCTGGAAATATATACCTTACTCCCAATATTTTTTCCAGATATAATTTCAGCTTCCAGAACATGATTTCCAAGTTTTGTAACGACCAATCTGGTGCCATTACATAGTCCTGACTTTTGATCGATATTTCGTAGAAGCATTACAGGGACACCAACCTTCAATACCAAAATGTGGTGTAGAAGTTTGGAACACGTGACCGAATTCAAGTAATCCATAAAAAGCAGTTCTCCACGACCATCGGGTCTATACACGGATCTACAAAGAGTGTCAGAACTTAAATACTCTCTTGTTTCACCAGGCATCATAGACAAAACCTTCTCATTAATACATTCCACTTCTTTGTGAGTTGGAGCAAGTATTGTTCTATCCTCAAAATAAGGCAAATTTTTTTATTTAGGGCAAGTGTGGATCTTGATTGCAAAAATAGGGGTTCTGGAAATTTTTTTACGTAAATAGGGTTGATCGCGCCTGGGAGTGGCGATCAAAAGAGAGGATCGCGCTCACCAGGCGCGATGCATAATGGGATAGCAGTTCTGTTCTTGATCGCGCCTCAGAGAGGCGATCTAAAGGCAGGATCGCGCTCCCCAGGCGCGATTATCTCAGTCAAACGGCCACGGTCTAGATCGCCCTTGCGGAAGGCGAGTCTCGACAATGTCTGACGCACGCACATGGCCGGCTGCTGCTTTCCCGCGTGCGCTGACCCCTGTTTTGTATTTTTTCGTTGGGATTATGCATATAACAGATCCTTCTTTCTTCTTCCTCCTCACCTTCAAAGCTACACGAAAATTTGTTCCTCCTCTTCTTCTGCTACACGAAAATTTCTTCTTCCTCCCCTCACTACTATTTCAGTTTTATTCTTCTTTCTCCCCTCATTGCACCGAAAATTTTAGTACACTTTTCAAGATTCATCCATCATTTTAGTATTCTTTCTCCCCTCTTTATTCTGTCCGAATTTTAGCCAAATATAAGAAAAAAATAACCTTTTTTTTCCAAAATACAAACCAATCTCCACAAAAATGTAAGTATTTTGATATTTTTAAATTTTTTGCAGTTTTTTTATTTTATTCTAAAATTTATTTTTTCAATTTGCAGTCTCACATATACACAAAAATAAAAGCTAGTTGGTATTTTGCTATCTACCTGAGGAGTACAGACACTACTATCAAAAGGTAAATTCTTCAAAAAATAATTAATAATGTTTTTCGAATTTTTTTGCATGCATATATTATCTAGATGAAAAATTCTCAGTATATATATGTAAATTGCAATTATTGTACACATAGTATTTCTTCTTGGTTCTAAAGAAACAAACAATGTTATTAAATATTTTAATGAATTTAGTTTGTCCATATATCGGCATGTAATTGTGTTTGCTGTGAATTTAGTTTAGGTGTCTTTTTTTGTAATTTAATTATTTTAATATATAACTTATTTTGAGGTGTTTAATATCATTTCACTTGGAGAAACATCAATCAAATTAAGGAATATCATATTTAGGAGGATGCATGTTCCTTGACATAATTATATGATTCACCCATTTTTTCCAAAATAAAAATACGTTTATTTTGTACATCATTTTATAAATTTTTTTGAATTATAAATTTATTTGGAATATATCCTAAAATTATTAATAAAAATATATTGTTTGATAGGAACTAACTTATAAAAAGTTAAATTTTAATTTTAAAAAAAATATATCATGCATAAATAAATATATTATATTACAATAAACTATTTTTAATTAAAGGGTATTAATTTCATTGTAAAACTTATTTAAAGGGTATTAATTATTTACACTATAATATAGTAATTTTTGAATAATATTAATTGTTTCATTAAAAAAATTAGTCGCAGAATATTAATTGTATCATTAAAGGATATTAGTTATTTTATTATAAGATATTAATTGTAAACCAATTTAACCGTGAAACTAGTTTACACAAAACGGACTTAAAAAATTGTTATATACGTCAATATAATATATAATTATTAAATGCATTTTAAGTATCAAATTTAATATAGATTTGTATAATAATTATTTAAAATAATGTCAAAATCTAAAGATATTGTCATTTCTAATAATTAATATTAATTCAATCATTGTTTTATTTATTTTTATAATAATTTTCTAATAATATAGATTTCTTTTAATCTAAATATGCAACCATTAAATCATTTTTGTATATTGTATAATTAGACATTAAAATTTATAAGTGTGTTGTGTTTTTGAAGATATGCCAATCTCTCGCGATATTGGAATCCTTGTGCGCTCTTGTGGAGCTGTTATTGGAACAAGAAGAGTTGATCGTATGCTTGATTTCTATGGTCTATTACGTGTGTTGTCTGAGATTACGGGATTAGATTTGCGAGTGTATTCTTTGAATGTGTCTTGCATAATAAATAATGGGAATGCCTCCTCTAGTTGTCCTATTAGGAACAACAACGACCTTCTCTATTTCTTCCATCCACAAGCGGGGCTCAATTCAGTTGAGCTATTAGTGGAGGTTGAAATGAAGGTGCAGTACCCAGCATCCCATGGTCAGTGGGAGAACCAATACTATCCTTCTGAAGGGTCAGGTCGTGGGGGAGCCAATATGGATAGACCTTCAAACATTGCATACGAGGCCTTGCAAGTGAACCATAATGAGTGGGGTGCTTGGGAAGATGAACCCTACCAACGTTTAGGGTCTAGTCATGCCGGTGGTTCAGATCCTAATGTTGGACCTTCTGGTATCACTAAGATAATGGCCCCTGTCGGCACCTTCATAGCTGATATAGAAGGTGATCTATATCCAGACTTTACTTGTAATTCTGAACCAAGCGATAATGGTTCTGAGGACGAGGGGCCGTCTGATGAGGATGATACCACTAACAATCCTTGGATGCCAAGTATTGCTGTACCAAATTCTCTAATGCCAAGAGTGAGACCTCATCCAAATTTGGTTGGAGTGCCATTTTTTGATAGGTCATGTGATGATGTACCTGTTGATTCAGTAGGCGTTCCAAGTGGTGATCTGGGCTACGATGCAGATGATGGAGTTTTGAGGTTAGGAATGATCTTCAAAGACAAAGAGACTGCGATCAATGTCGTGAAGAATTACTCGGTCCAACATGCAAGACGTGAGTACAGAGTCGAAGAGAGCAACTCGAAGTCAATGAAGTTGGTGTGCAAGCAGAACTATGCAAGTGAAAATGACAATTGCTCGACATTGCAACACTGTGATTGGCATTTGCGCGCCTCATACCGTAAAAGATCTGGTCATTGGGAAATCACCAGGTTGGGACCGCCACATACCTGTCTGATGGATATTGACTCACGCAGTCATTCAAATCTATGTAAAAACTTGCTTGCAGCTGACTTGGAGAGTCTCATACAAGTTGAACCAGCATACGACGTTAAATGTGTCGTGGAGCATGCAGATAAGAAATATAATTACACTATTTCATATCAAAAGACATGGCAAGCATTGAAACGTGCTAGAGAGAATGTGTTCGGAACTTGGGAGAGTTCATGTCAATATTTGCCCAAGTATATGAGGGCCTTGGAGAAATACAATCCCGGGACCATTGTGGAGTGGAAGCACAAGGCAACGATTGAGTGGAATGTGCACACGTTGGGCTATGTCTTCTGGGCATTCAAGCCATGCATTGAAGCATTCATGCATTGTCGCAAAATACTTTGTGTAGATGGTACTCACCTTTACACTAAGTATAAACACAAATTGTTGATTGCTAACACCCTTGATGCCAATCAGAAGATCATTTCAGTAGCATATGCCATTGTTGACGATGAAAGTTATATGTCTTGGAAATGGTTTCTTAATATGTTAGCCACACATGTTGTCGGTGATATGGAGGGGGTATGCCTTATTTCCGATAGACATAAGGGTATACTGAAGGCAGTGGACGAAGTCCCAGCATTTTCACCACCAAGAGGAGTGCACCGTTATTGTTTAAGACATGTTGCTTCAAATTTCAATACTCAGTTCAAAAGTCAAAAGCTGAAGGACTTGTGTTATGTTGCGGGAAGAGCATTGTCTGTAAGACATTTTGAGATAAGGATGAACGAAATACGAGTTTTAAGTGAAGAAGGTCATGAGTATCTACGAAACATCGATCCTACCAAGTGGACATTTTGCCATGATGGAGGTCACCGTTTCGGTGTTATGACAACTAATATCTCAGAATGCATCAACGTTGTTCTTAAGGGTGCACGACGCCTCCCAATCACAGCCATCGTCAGTGCAACTTTCACACGATCCAAAAATGCCTTTATGGAACGTGCTAAAGAAGCAGGGATTTTAGTGTTGAGAAATCGGATGTGGCCTAAATATGTTCATGACAGGTTTGATTCAGGGCAGCGAGAGGGGATGAAACATCGAGTAGACCTTTTTAATCAGGAGGTGGGATCAGCCAGAGTTTCTACTCGTATTAAGGGCTCAGTACAGTATCGCACATACAGAGTTGCATTATCGAGACGCGAGTGCGATTGCGGGCTATGGAAGTTGGATGGTATCCCATGCTCACATGCATTGGAGGTGTGTAGACAATTCAGGATTGATCCAAGTGTGTATGTGCCCGACTGTTACAGTACAAATGTGTATACTTCAACTTACACATCTAGGTTTTTTGAGCCATTGCCGGATCCTGAGGAGTGGGATGAACCCAATTTCCAACTGAGGCATAATCCAGATCGCAGGATAAGGCGTCGTGGTCGAGATGTGACGTCCAGGATTCACAATGAGATGGATTGGGCCCAAACCCGCGCTAGACAACACTACCAAGCCCAAGATAGAGCTGGACCTTCGCATTGATGTTCTGAACCCCTTTGGTGAATCAACTTGTTGTATCTAATGAGATGTACATTCGTTGTTTAAAAGTAACTTGCTTCCTAATTAATGAGTCTATTTTGTCCTTCTTTGCTGGCTAATATGCATATAATTGATTAGTGTGATTTTTGCTCGAAATTTGTGCATTTAATTTGCTAATTTTATTGAATTTCTTGCAATTATTTACATTAATTTGACCATTTGTGCTTAATTGTCGAGAAAGGCATTTTTATTATTTTTGCAGGAAATTGAATTTTTTTTAGAAGAAAATACGAGCCTATAATTTTGTGAGGTCGAGCGAGGAGAAAAGTCGAGTTGAAAACGAGAATATCGTAGGAGAAGAGAGGAATTGGGCCGAGATGATTTTAATTAGCAAAAGAAGGCTCAATGTGTTGGCCCAATTGGAGAAAAAAGGCAAAAGCCCAAGTTTTGGCCCAAGAAGATGAAAATCGGCAGCAACACAGGCTACTCGACCGAGCCAACCGCTCGAGTCGAGCTACTCGATCGAGTAGCCTGGGAAAAGTTGATAGCGCTTTTAAAAAGCGCACTCGACCGAGTGCGTGGGTCGAGTCGAGTGACTCGGGCGAGCGGATGTCGGTTTATGCAGAACGTTCGAAGCCGTTTTGCTACTCGACCGAGCCAACCGCTCGAGTCGTGCTACTCGCTCGAGTAGCCTGGGGCGAAAAAGTGAAAACGACTTTTAAAAGCGTACTCGACCGAGCCACTCGGTCGAGTTGCGCACGATTTTTTGGGATTTTTCGAAAATTGATTATTTTTTAGGGGCTCTTTTGCAATTTCGTCTCAAGCCTTCTTCCCCCAATATATATACCCACTCACACAAATTTTCTCATTAATTAGATTAGCCCTAGCTTTAGTTTTTCAATTTTCATAGAATTAGCTTTCAATTTGAAGTAAGAGTGAAGAATTGGTTGAAGTTTCATACATTTGTAAACCCAAGTAAGTTTCATACATTTGAAGAATTGGCAATCAATAATGCTTTATGATGCTTTCTTCTTCTTCCTTCTCCCATTTTCTTTGTGTTACTTAAATTATTTGTGTAATTGGGACGGAGGTAGTACTACTTAAAAAAATGTCACAAGTAGCGGTATTTAAAATTGCATACATAAAAAATTATCAATTAAAAATAAATATATATACAAAATATCATACAATTAGTGACGACGTAAATGACCACCCGTGCCACATCGTGTCGGACGTCTATCACAATGACCACGACGAGGTTGTTGTTCATCTTGGCTTGGTCCAGGGTTTTCACTTGTGCCCGCAAATGGTATAGGCGTTGAAGTGTAATTTGGTCGTTCTTGTGAGAATTGAGGTTGATAATAGGTATTCAAATCAATACCCGTGTTTAACATCTCAGTAAATGAACCACCCCATGATGTAAGAAAATCTGTCACACATTTAATGAATTTAGATCAATAATATATTTTAGAATATATACATTTACTTATATAAGTTGATATTAAATACCTTGTTCATTATAAGGTGTGTGAAAACTCGGCTGGGGCACCTCCTGTTGAAATGTCGATGCAGAAGCAGACCGAGGTACCCCCTCATAGCTACCCCAACCAACTATCAAATATGTAATAATAATATATTACAAATAAATAAACATTATCTCTTAAAAAATATTATTTATTTGTGTAATTTCAGGATTTAGTAACTTGCATACCATCTCCAGCAGGTTGTGTGTAAGCTCCATGTCCAAATGAGGGTAACCCATAATGTGTGTGAGGCGTAGGCAGAGACGCCCCCTCATTTGATTGCCAGGCTGCTATCAAATTAACAGTGATATGCATATATAATAAATAAAATAATAATTATTAATTTCTTAATATTGAATTACATACCATATGCAGTTGGTTGTGTGTTACCCAAAAATTCAGACGTGGAAGCATCTGTCACATGTTATAAAAAAATTATAATAACTAAATAAATGTAAATCCACTTAAGGTCATATTTACAAGTGTAATTTTGTAAATTGCATACAATTTCCAGCACCATACTGCGTGCGTGGAGCAGACTGAGGTACCCCATATTGAATACCTAGTCGGGGAAAAGGGGACTCTGATGGCATTGCTGAGGAATGTCTTCTCTGACTCCTAGACGTTGAAGGACCCGCATCTTCACGTCCTACGGATCTCCTTCTTCTTTGTCTTGTAGATCTTTCCTCAATTTCTATGTTTTCATCTGAGGCCACATCTTGTAGATAAGCAGGGTTTTCTATGAAAGGCTCCACTTCAGTGATGTAATTCTCAGTGAGCTCCAAATGACTATCTACTGATGCTCTATCATCAGGATTGCACTGTCTTTTACTAATTTTGAGCTTCCGAAACCAGCCTACCTGTAACCCAAAAAAAAATGAGTGTTATTCATGTTTCAATTTTCAAACATTATAAAATAAAGTTTGTGATATATATATTACCAAAAGATCTCGAGTAGATGTTTTTGCTGGTTGGAAACCTCGGGCCACTGCAGTATACTCCACTGGTGAAATCAATCGTCGTGTAATTCCATAGTACCACTGCATATAGTCATTTGAGACCGGATTACCATTGTTGATAGGCGTGCAAGACATGAATGGTCGTCTGTTCCTCCAATAAGTAACCCATTTTTGATGTTTAATGGTCCAATCGCAGCCGGATCTTCCCTGGCGGGTATGATTATGCAACTCCTGGTCTCTACTTTCAACATCACTCGGAATGTTTTGGACCATTCCAAATTGTCTTAACACCCTATTTGGATAATGAAGCTCCACTATCCAAATATTAATCAGCGGACATTGTGACCTCCAATTTTGGGTCAAACAACGAGGTCCAAGACTCGAGATCTCCTCAGCTTGCTCATCATAGGGTTCCCAGATTAACTGTAATGATATACAAAAAAAAAATTAATTTTGATCAAACACACTTATATATTTGTGCGGATCATTATAATAATAACTTACTTGGCCATCAGACAAACGATCAAATATGTCGCGATATAAACGAATCGAGTTGCTCGCGCTTTCAATGTGACTGTGATAATGTATCCACCTATAATTTAAGTAGGTATCACAATAAGTATGCATAGCCAAACAAATGTTATGCGATTTATAGATAAATGTGTTTAGAGAAAAATACCTAGCCCCATACGGTGGAAGCCCCAAATTGCGACCATCTACACTCATGATGTGTCCTTCTTGGAGCATAGGATATACGTTTCTTGGTTGTATTGGTATTATCCTTGACCATGCCCATATCTGTTGTATTCATGGGTAAATTAGTTTCAACATACAACTAATCAATGATTTTTTTAAAAGTAATTAAAACTAATCAAGAATTACCTGTAACAAGCATAATGGTCCACCGATAATCTTGCCATTAGCGTGGCAAGCCATATAGAGTTCCCGATATAAAGTCGCTAATACAACACTTCCCCAGCTGTATTCCCCTGATGTGTTCACGTTCTCCAGAAAGTTCAAATACACTAACGGGATAGCATTCCGAGTGTGGTCGGGGATCATTACTGTCCCCAGAAGTAAAAGTGCACACCCCCGTGCATATTGATCAACTACCTCCTGTGGTGATTCGTCGTAAATAGCAATATCATTTCTCAACATATTTTTCAGAGAAGAAAACAGGATCGCACTCCTGCCCCTGATATCAACTTCTTGTACGTTGATGCCCAAAAGCGCATTACACTTAGCTTGCCATTCACCGAAACTATGTTTTTCATCTTTGCATATAATTGGCTCTCCTTCTATGGGTAATCCCCACAAAATGGCAACGTCTTGTAGTGTGATGGTGGCCTCGCCGACGGGAAAATGGAATGTGTGCGTCTCTCGACGCCATCTCTCCACTAATGCAGTGATGAGATGTCGATCAAGTCTGAATGATCCACAACGAAGTGGATCGTAAAAACCCATCGTCTTCAATCTTTCCACTACACGGGGGTGAAGTACAATCTTTCGAGGATCGGGGTCATCTTGCCTAAATGTCCAAAACACCCCATCACCTCCTTGGTATGTACTGAGCACAGTTTCACTTGATTCCCGATTAATACGGTCTAGTCTCGAGCGATGTTCATTTTGCATGGTGAGTACAGATCGGCTCGCCGGTCCATATAATAGTGTCTCTTTTGCAGCATCCATCCTGTAAAATATTAAAACGCAGACACATAAATGATAGTGTATATTAAACCATAAAGTCATCTATAATTACAACATTCGCGTAAATGTAATAAGAAACCATAAATAGTATATTAGAGTTTTACAAATAACTTTTAAACAACGAATGTACATCTCATTTTTCACATTCAAAGCTTACAGTGCATGTCCAAAATGAAATCCTATAGATATCATTAGATACAACAAGTTGATTCAGCAAAGGGGTTCAGAACATCAATGCGAAGGTCCCTGTTAATGAATTGAATATTCTCCTCAAAAAAACTTTCTATATATAATAATAAATAAACACTAATTCTCCATATAAGATATCCTCCAAATTTACTTGTAGATCTTTCTTGTCTTCGAATTCAATAATTTAAATTAATAATTAACACTACAATAAAATTGACTTTTAAAGTAGATTAGAGATAATGGCGGGATTAAACTATTAATGCATTAAATAACTTTAATCTATATTGCACAAAATTTGCAACCGTTTAAAACAAATTTTTTTTTTGCTGCTACCGTTTAAATTTGCCAAATGTCACCAATTTTTGAGTAATTATACTTATATATCCAACTTTTGCTATAAAGCCAAATGCCACCATTTAAATTATAAGCAAGGCAACAGTGAGTTTATTAAATTTTAATATATTTTGTGAGTAATATTTATCTTGAAATTTATTTAACGAGTATTAATCGTTTTATTAAATGATATTAGTTGTTTTCACTAAAAATATTAATTGGCGAGGTAATATTATATTTTGAAATAATACTAATTGTTTTATTATGTTAATAAAATTGTAGTTCACAGTTATAGTTAACAAGAATATCATTAAAATAATATCTTCTCATATTTTTTTAGAGGGGAGTTATTTTCTCATATTCAAATAGAAGTAAGGAGGGTGATTTATAATCTTTATTGGACCAAGTTGCAAGATGTGTTAGAAAATAATTTTACCATGACCATGATTGATATGAATGTTTAGACTGAGCTTCTTATAACCAATTTTATTGTGCAAAAATTAAAATGATTAGTTGCATGCTTTCATTATATATTATTACCATTAAATTAATACTTTTTAATAAAATATATATAAAATATAAATAAATTTACGATGAAATTGGTGTACATGCATAATTTCCCTTATTTATTTTCGGTCAAAAGCCGGTCATGCAACATATATTCAAGTCGCCATTATGATAAAAAGAAATACTCCCTCCTATCCAAAACTTTTGTTGCTTTTGGCCTCAAATCTTATTTCAAAATATTTGTTATGTTTATATAATTTTTCTCAACTTTTTTATTTTTTTATTTACACCCTCTAAAATAAAGTCTTATAATTATAATGTAAGTTTGACCCACTAAATTAGCACATCCTTATATGGACAAAAAGGAGTGAATTTGTACAAATAATTAATTTATATTTTAATTTAATTGGGTTAATTGGAAAAAAACTCACGAACTTAATAATATTTATCAATTACAACATAAACTCAATATCAAGATTTAAAACCTTTAGAACCAAGAATAAATACTATGTGTACAATAATTGCAATTTACATATATATACTGAGAATTTTTCATCTAGTAGCATATTTCCTGTGCACCGTTATTTAAATTCAAAAAGATAATATATGCATGCAAAAAAATTCGTTTACATATTATTTTTTTTTTTTTTTTTGAAGAATTTACCTTTTGATAGCAGTGTCTGTACTCCTCAGGTAGATAGCAAAATACCAACTAGCTTTTACTTTTGTCCAAATGTGAGACTGCAAGTTGAGAAATAAAAAATTTAGAATAAAATAAAAAACTGCAAAAAATTTAAAAATATCAAAATACTTACATTTTTGTGGGGATTGGTTTGTAGCAGCCCTTGTGTATTTTTTTTTTTGGCTAAAATTCGGACAGAATAAAGAGGGCAGAAGGAATACTAAAATGATGGATGAATTTTGAAAGGAGTACTAAAATTTTCGGTGCAATGAGGGGAGGAAGAAGAACAAAACTGAAATACTAGTGAGGAGAGGAAGAAGCAGAAATTTTCGTGCAGAGGAGGAAGAGAAGAGAAGAAAGAAAATTGGAGGATGAAGAACCGAAACCATCTGTGTTATATGCTTTTAGACAAGCATGTAGTGCCAAAATACATCATATGCGTGCCTCGGAGACCGTGAAAAGCAGCAACCGCGTGGGAATCCTGTGGGTGGCCATGTGCATGCGTCAGATATTGTCGAGACTCGCCTTCCGCAAGGGCGATCTAGACCGTGGCCGTTTGACTGAGATAATCGCGCCTGGGGAGCGCGATCCTGCCTTTAGATCACCTCCCTGAGGCGCGATCAAGAACAGAAATGCTATCCCGTTATGCATCGCGCCTGGTGAGCGCGATCCTCTCTTTTGATCGCCACTCCCAGGCGCGATCAACCCTATTTACGTAAAAAAAATTCCAGAACCCCTATTTTTGCAATCAAGATCCACACTTGGCCTAAATTAAAAAATTTGCCTCAAAATAACCACGCATGCAAAAAAAATTCTGAAATTGAAGGGTATATACTTTTTATTATGGCAGCTACATGATCAACTATATCATAAATAAGATTTTCTTCAGGAATCTGAATATCAGTAAAGCCATCTCTGCTATTCCCAAGTTCACCATCTCCAACTTTCAAAATTCAATCTGAAAACTCAGATATCTCATCAGAAGTAGATGGAGTTAGACCATGTATTATGGTTCGCGACTTTAATAAGCAATTAATTTTGAGTTTTTAATTTAACATTGTATACTTAAGACGACATACACATGTTACGCATCATAAAAAATATTATGGTTCGCGGGTATTTTTTTATATGCTTTAGTACATTATCAAAAAAATTTAAATTTAGTACGATATTCTATCATATTTTATATACATATTGAGTGTAAATAATATAATAAAAAATAGAGCAACATCAATATTATTTTAAAATATTAATAATAAAGATACTCAAATGTAAAAAACATTTGTCTGAAAATATAGAACAGATACTGAAATAATTGTAACAATGCAAACATACTTAAATTAAAATCAAACTTAAAAAAGATATAGTCTAGTATGAAACTATCAAATCTGCATTAAACCGAACACTCCAAATAGATCCACATTGACATGCATCTTGGTAGCCATGATATCATTTGTGAGACATTTCTCTGGAAAAAAAATAGAGTTTATTTAATATAATTATATATAATAATAATAATAATAATAATAATAATAATAATTTTTGTTGAATATAAAAGTACTAACCTCCATTCGGATGGATGATCTTTGAATATTCAAGAATAATTGTCACGGGAGACTCAGGTTCTCGCACAACACAATTTATAAACTGTTCACATAAATCTCGCTCCAATATACATTTCATAGTAGTACCTCTATAAAAAAAATTGAGTACAAAAAATGAATACTTACATCAAATTAACAAAAAGAAAAATTATTACCTTCCATCTTCAAGTTCAAGTTCTATTGTCCTATATATGATATTACCATATCCATGGACTGTTTCAACATGTCCAATGAAAATAACATGTGCATGGATATCAGAAAAAAAAAAAAATAAATGAATTTAATTTTATGTGAATAAAATTAAATAATTTTACTCAAAATATATATAAAAAAAACTTACCTTGAAGAATTGAATTTTCTTCGTAAGTTTGATTAAATATATTTTGAAATGTAACGAATTGAAAAATAGGCTTTATAATAATAGATTCACCACATTTAGTCATTTTAGTTGAAGGAAGAAATTAGATGCAGTAGTTATGCTTGGTGAACTTTATGAAATTAGAATTTGGAGCATTGCTAATATATTATAAAATGTACTCCTTCCCATCAATCACAACATTCTCATAAGTAGACATAAGATTATTAGGAATAAAAACATGAATTCTCGTACCCTACAAAAATAATTTAACTATATTAATTTCATAAAAAAATTGACAATAAAAAATAAATGTTATCAATGTGTTATGTGTATGCATCAAATATCAAAAACATAATTTTTTTTAAGGATGAAATGTATAATTTGTAAAACTTAACATGTATATCTAACAATACTATCACCATGCCGAGATTCCCCCCATAGTATGAAAATGCAACACAAATCAAACATAAAAGTTTAACTCTAAACATAGATTCACAAATTTCAGATCTAAATGTGACATTTGACAAAATAGATCTCATACTTAAAATGGAATAGTGTGTAGATGTTTGTGAGGAAACAATTGATTAATATGTAGGTATTTATATTGGAAAAATTCAATGATAAAAATTATATTTAAACGCCAATCGAATTATTTAAAAAAAACAATTCACTCCTAAATATTTCACGTACATATATTTTGAAAACAAAAATTAAAAAAATAAAAAATTTAAAAAAAATTGCTAACTTTCAGTGACATAGAATTATACATGGTAAGATATTGTATATCATGACAAGATTTTTTGGGAATAATGTGTTAATTCAATGACAATATATTTTGGGTAGTAAAATTTTGTCAAAAAAAAAATTAATGCTACAATCAATTATTCATGGTAAGATATGGTATTGGATGGCAAGATTCTTTGGAAATGTTGTCATTTTTTACGTGACAATGTCTTTTACTAAAATATTTATTTCAAAAATATCTATTATTGTATTATATATAGTAAGATTTTACATTTCATGGCAAAAAAAAATTGGGAATAATATACTATTTCAGTGATAATATCTTTTGGGTAGTAAAATTTTGTCCAAAAAAATAATAATGTTACAACCTATTATCTATGGTAAGATATGGTATTAGATGGCAAGATTCTTTGGGAATCTTGCCATCTTTTACGTGACAATATTTTTTGCAAAATATTTCAATATCCTCCTACAAAAATTAACATATTTAAATATTTTGCAAAAATAAATTCCAAAAATATTTAAGTATGAAAATCGTTAAACTGTGGAGAAAATATTTGTTTTACATCTTAGAAGACATGGCGGTGGCACCGAGACTGTTCAATGGAGGATGACAAAAACTAAATAATGAGGCGAGAAGAAAAATATTAAAGACCAAGAAAAATACTATAAAAAATCAGTATCATACCTTTGATTTAAGGTCGTGGTATCAGATGCGGTTTGAGACGGCGGGAGTAGAGCAGCGAGGTGGTGCCGGTTTATAAACAATCTGACAGGAAAGAGATGACGGAGTGAGAAAAGAATAGAGGAGAGGCGGTGGCGGTTTGAGATCTATGACTTGAACGCAAAATACTAACTTGACTAGTAGTTACCCCACAAGAGTTTGGGATCACTATAGTATGGGTGAGTACAGGGACCAAGTAGTATCGAACCCAAGGGAAAGTTTGTATGCGAATAAATCCCTGGAAACGTACGTCTCGTAGCTAATATGAATGTAATGTTTGGTTTTGAACTATTACTAAACTATATTATACTAACTATATGCAAATAATAAAATTAACTAAACTAACTTTTGGTTTGAAATGCAAATATGAGATGGTGATGCTCGGGATAGGAATTCCTACGTATACTAACAGAGTTGGTACAATAACTAAAATAATTGTGATGTTCAAGTTATAATCCTAAGTGTACTAAAACTAGGCAATCAACTTCCTTAATCTAGAACAAGATTGAAAGACTAAAAGCTCAAGAATTAACTCTAATACTTCGTCCTATCAACCTACTTCACTAACCCACTAATCAAATTATATGGATTGTGCTTAATTATTGAGACCATAATTTAACTAAGGTGATGCGGTCGTCCTCCCTAGATAAACCGGTAGATGATAAACCCCTTCAAAAACCCTCTCCTTAAGCCTGTTCGTTATTAAAGAGTGATGCGGTCGTCTTCTCTCTAACAATTTTCGTACTTAATTCCAAGATTATTCTAGAGTTTATTAGAAATATTCAATAATTAAGAGAATCAAAACTATGCATCACGAATTATCCTAATTACGTACCAACGTCCTACTTCTACGAGTCCATCCTATCCTAAGCATGCAAGGGTTCTAGCCCAACATGGTGGTTTCGAAAATAAAAGCAATAACAAGAACGATAATCATATGCACAACTAAATTAACGAATGAAATCAAGAACATAAAAGAAAAATAGAATCAATATATCAAGTCTCAAAAGAAAACTTTATAAATATGAAAAACCTAGGTTTAATAGTCTCAAGTGTTGAAGAAAGAAAGAATAAAAACGTTAAAGTATGAATTCGTATGCTAAAAACCTCGATTACACGATAGAAAACCTTGCTCAAACTCTTCAAACTCACTTCCAAGCTCTCCTCCTTCAAAAAATATCTCTAAATATGATATGGTGTCCCAAAATAAGCTTGGATGGGGTATATATATAGTGTTGGGCCAGAATTGGGCGAAATAGGCCGAAGGTGCTCAAGTTGCCACCTTGCTCGAGCGCCTAGCACTCGAGCGCTTCTCTCTTCCAGTGTACAAAGGGTGCTCGACCACCTTCACTCGAGCGCCTAGCCCTCGAGTTGCCTCCACTCGAGCGCTTCAATCTTCCAGAATAAAACTGGCGCTCGACCACCTCTTGCTCGAGCGCCTAGCACTCGAGCTATGCTCCCTCGAGCGGTCTCGTCCTCCAGTGTACATGGGGCGCTCAAGCTAGGAGGCTTGAGCACTTGGTGCTCGACCTCCTAGCACTCGAGTGCTCCTCCTTTTGAGCTAAGTAACACTTTTCTTTCCATGAACTAATATTTTTCGTATTTCTTCAATATCTTCTCATCTGGGAGTTCGTTTGAGCCGATTCAAAGTCCTACGAACTCCATTTTCGCCCTCTTTTCTAATATGAGCATTAAAGAGTCAAATTTATAAGTTTATAAAATTACTACTCAAATGACTCTAAATACTCATCAAATACGCTTAAAAATAGGGACGAATCGGGCTACAAAATATAACAATTTCATGTCTAATCAATCTACATACCTTGAATTTATCCCTATTTATATATCCACTTTCGACACGCTTGCCAGAGTCCACGGTAGATGTCCGTCACTTGAATCATTGGGCTAGACGGAGAAGTCGTCTGAGATGGGTTCGGAGTAAGCACAATGATTGATTAAGTCAGAGCAATGACAATGCGTAAACAATATTGTTGACGATATTGTCGGCTGTAATAGAGGAGGCGGTGCCGATGATGGCTGCAACGGGAGAGAGAAATATGCGGTGTATTTGAGAGAAATGGGATGATGTGTGCGATACTCTTAATAAGAGATTAATAAAACCTAAATATAAAATGAATGATTTAGATTTAATTTTGTGAGATGAATGGTTAAGATCAAAACTTAAAGCAACTTTTAATGAGAGCACTGTATTTCGAAATGAAGAGATTTGAGACATGCCACATCAGTCTAAGATTAAGGTGGTATTGACACATCATCTTGGAGAGGTTTGGAAATATATTATAATAAGATTAATCAAACATGAGTATTCTTTTGATTGAGTGATTTTTAAATTCTGGATTTCAAATTATGAATTTAATAGATTATGATATTTGGGTTTTAAAATATGATAAATTTATTTTTTATTTGATATATTTTTTTTCCCTCCATCCATTTTTATTTATCTGTCTAGAGAAGGATTTTTTTTTAATTAAAGACAATTGCCATTTTGCATTAATTTTGAAGAATCAAATACCATATTCTAAGTTTACTCTTTTACTTGTTCTTTGCAATAATATGCATTAATGATCATACAACTACACATATATTTATTGTTATTCAATGTTTTTTTTTATGAAACATTCTTAAACCCTTGTTGCGATTCAACGGCACGGTTGTTGGACTACGTCATTGCACGTTAGAGAAGTAATATCACATATTGTAAACAATCGAATAAATATAATGGTAGAATAGAATAACTCAGTGGAACAGCCAGTATATATATATATATATATATATAATATGAAGAAGAAAGATAAGCTCTCAAAGCTAAAAGGAGAAAATAGTCTCCAACAAAAATTAAAGAATGGCGAGTGTTGATAAGAGAGCTATATCTGACTTGAAGCGAATATACCAACTTTTACAAGTAGATTCCCCGCAAGAGTACGGGTTCACTGTAGTATAAGTAAGTATAGTGACCAAGTAGTATCGAACCCAAGGGAAGAAATGTATGCAAATAGATCCCTGAAGATCTACGCGTCGTAGCTAATATGAGTGTATGTTTTTGGATTTTTAAAGAATTAATTCTAAACTAAAGTAAACTAATTAAACTAAAGAATGAATGAAACGAATGAATGAGATGGTGATGCTCGGGATAGGAATTCCTACGTATACTAACGGAGTTGGTACGATAATCAAAATAACCGTGATGTGCAAAAAATAATCTAAGAATAAGATTGTAAGATGAAAAGCTCAAGAATTAATCCTAATACTTTATCCTATCAATTGACTTCACTAATCCACTAAATAAGTTAATAGATTGTGCTTAATTAAAGAGACCCTAATTTAACTAAGGTGATGCGGTCGTCCTCCATAGATAAACCGGTAGATGAATTAACCCCTTCTAAACCCTCTCGTTAAGCCTACTAGTTGTTAAAGAGTGATAAAGTCATTCTCTCTCTAACAATTTTCGTACGAAATTCAAAGGTAAAGTTAAGATTGATTTTAAGCGTTCATTAATTAAGAGAATTAAAACTAAACATCACATGTTATCCTAATTACGTACCAACGTCCTACTTCTATGAGTTCATCCTATCCTAAGCATGCAAGGGTTCTAGCCTAACATGGTGGTTTGAATAATAAAAGCAATCACAAGAACAATAAACACATGCATAATTGAATTAACTAAAGAAATCAAGAATATAAACGAAAGAACAAATTAAAGTCTCTAAAGAAATCTATATAAATCTGAAAAACTAGGGTTTATCGCCTCAAAGAGTAAAGAAAGAAAGAATTAATCTAATACGTTCAAAAGAAATACTAAAACTAAGAATTCGTAAATTAAAACCTCGATTACAACATATAAAACTCTTCCAATCTCTCTCCCAAGATTTCTCCTCGCTCAAAATATGTAAAAATATGTGTTTGTATCTGTTGATATGCTTGAAAAAAGGTATAAATAGGCTTGGGATCGAATTTGGGCATTTTTGGGCCAAAAATCACGTACGCTCGTGCACTGCTCACGAGCATGACCTGATTCAACTCGTGCACAGTGCACGAGTGGTCGAGCTCGAGCACTTTTCGGCAGTTGTACACATGTTCGTAAAATCTTCATATCTCCTCAACCGGGAGTCCGTTTTGGCCGATTCAAAGTCCTACGAACTCCTCTTTTCACCCTCTATCCATCTATGAAAACCAAAGAGACAAATTCATCAGTTTATAGAAATGATACTCAAATAACTCCAAACACTCATAAAAACACTCAAAACATGGGCAAATCGGGCACCAAAACATAACAATTTCACGCCTAATCAACCCCCCCCCCCCAAACTTACCATGTTGCTTGTTCTCAAGCAACGAAATAATAAGTCAAGTGAAATTGTTAGGAATGAGTCAAAGAACTAAATCATGCAAGTAATAGAGCTCAAGCTTCAAAGATCGTTCACACGTACACAAACTCATCCCCTTCATCATACTCATGCAATAACCACAAGAAACACCAAGATCAAACATGGATGTGCACTCAACGATGTGTTTCACTCCCTCACAAGTGTATATCAATAATAAGGGACTTACTCAAACAATCAATCACGCATATCATCAGCCATAGGCTTGTAAGCACTCTCAACTCCGACCATACTCTAGAAATCAATGTCGAATCAAAAAGGACTTTTCTCAAGGTTGTAATGTAGACTCTTTGGACAGGTGGGATAACAATATGGATAAGTGACTCAAGTGAATGGAGAATAGAAAATCAAACTTCGGTACTTCGAGATTAGGAACAGAATACTTCAAACATTCTCAATCAACACACTTTCAATTCCAATACTCTCAACACTTCAATTTTTTTTCTAACTCACTTCACTTTTTTTTTTCAACCCCTTCACTTTTTTTTTTCTTTTTCTCTTTTGCACACAACTCACATGAGCTCATCATCATTTTTTTTTCTTTTGCTCATTCTCAACTTTTTGTTCTTTCCCACCACTCATAACTTCATCACACCTTCTTCTCATACTCACTCAAGCAATCACATTTTCCTTTTTCAACTCAACTCAATCCCTTCACATTCACACTTTTCCTATTCTCCACTCAAATGGGGACAAAAAGGCTTAGGAACTTGGAATAGTGTTTAAATGTGCTAGCCAATGAAATAGGATTAAGGCTCAAAGGGGCTAACAAGGGACAAATATCAATGGTAAGGAAAAATTTTGGCTAAGTGACTCATTCAAAACAAAGATGGCCTAAGATCACATTCGGCATATCAAACTAGACACAATCAAGAAGCGAGAGCACACACAAGTTCTAGCATCCTCTAAGGTGACGATCCACTCACAAACGAAGAGATCATTTCATGCATCAAAATCTCAAAAGGCTCAAAACTCACAGCTTTCACATCCATGCTAGTCCTAGTGAATTCTCACTCTCATCACACAAGTATTCAAAAAGAAAACTTATAAGTATACTAGTTCTCTCTCAAATTAACTTTCATTCACATACTCACACAATATAGTCCCTAACTTAAATCCACAAATCACCAACTCATACTCACACTCAAAGATAGCAATCAACAAGCATAAGATGATTGATAAGCATGAAATATGTAGTAGCAAATCAAATCAATAACAGCTCAAGGAGCATCTCAAGATACCAAATAACCAAACTCACTCAAGAGAGGGTGTGCACTTATGCAATGTCACTATAAAACAAATAAAAAACTCCACCCCCCCCCCCCAAACTTCGACCTTGTGAAGAGGTCTAAGTTTGGGGTTGTGGGTTACCTCATCCAAATAATTCAAGTTTCTCAACAACGTGTCACACTCCTTTGTCTCGAGTTGGTCCCTTCAATCTGAATAACTCCATGATACCTTTACTCCTTCGAGACAAGCCTACAAAATAAACTCTCAAATACGAAGTTAAACTTACGATTCAACAACACCCTAATAACATAAAACACTCAAAAGAAAATAAAAATGGGTTGCCTCCCATTCAGCGCTATTTTTAAGGTCCTAATGCCGAACCGAGCTCAAAGGAGCTTATGGGACAAGAATACTCAAAATTACCTCACTTACTCTCATAAGAGTGGTGGTTGAATTCCTTTCCTTGATGCCCCTCCATCATGAGTTCCTTTGCTTCCTTCTCCACCTCAAGTGTTAGGGGTCTCAACTTCTTCTCACCTTTATCTGGAGGAGTCTTGCTAAGCAATTTCTTGCGCTTGGACTTTTTCTTCTCAACTCCTCCTTTTCCCTCTAACTGGACCACGTCCACGCTTTTTACTCCTTCATCCTTCAACTTCTTCACTTTATCCCTATCAAAATAATCAAGATCATAATGCTCATCGGTTAAATTATCAAGTGAAGGACTAACAAAATCATGAATATAAGAAGGATTAGGGATAGAAGGTGTGTCTTTAACACAAGGATCAATGGCATCCATGCAATAACAACTCTCATCCTCCTTCGGGTACTTCATAGCCTCATATAGGGAGATTTTTATCTCTTGATCATCAACTTTCAATGTTATTTTCCCATTTGCCACATCTAGCACCATCCCCGCAGTTGCTAAAAACGGTCTTCCGAAGATCAAAGACACTCGCTCATCTTCCTCCATGTCGAACACTACAAAGTCGGCTGGAAAAATGCGATCCCCAACTTCCACGAGGACGTCTTCAACTACACCTTGAGGTCGAGTAATAGACCGGTCGGCTAGTTGAAGCGTCATCAATGTCGGCTGAAGTTCTCCACCTTCCAACTTCTTGAAAAGCGACAATGGCATCAGATTAATGCTTGCTCCAAGGTCACACAATGCTCCCTTCTTAACTCCATTCCCGATATCACATAAGATCGTGAAACTCCCAGGATCCTTCAACTTCGGTGGAAGTGCTTTGTGCACTAATGCACTCACCTCATGGTTCAGCTGCACCAACTTGGGCTCATCCACTCGCCGTCTCTTCGCTATCAAATCCTTCAGGAACTTGGCATAATTCGACATCTGTTCCAAAGCATCATAAAAAGGAATGTTAGTATGCAATTTCTTAAAAACATCAAGGAATTTAGCGAATTTCTCATCAAGCTTTTTCTTCATGAAGCGCTGTGGATACGGGACGGGTATCACCGATTTGGGTACCCCCCATTCATCTCTCTCAGTCACTTTCACTTTCTCCCTTGCTTCCTTTGCCTTCTTCCACTTAGGAACTCTCTCAATCTCCTCAATACCTTTGTCCTTCTGGAACTCATCCATATCTTTACTTCTCTGAATGCCTTCACCCTCTATCTCAACCTCTACTTTGGGCGTCTCAGAATCAGCAGGCATCTAAGGACCATCATAGATGGTTCCACTTCTAAGCTGGATCGCCTTGCAATGCTCTTTTGGGTTCCCATCCGACATAGAAGGATATTTACCCGGCTATCTACCCAATGATTTCGCGATCTGGCTAATCTGGTACTCCATAGAAGTGAACCGCCTATTGTTTTCTTGCTGAATTCGTTTCAGCTCTATATCTCTCTTCTGGAGTTCTTGATCACGCTGATCACCTTTCTTATGCAACTCTTTAACATCATACTCCAAAGAGAACAATTTCTTGCTTCCTTCCTCCACCTTCTGAAGGATAGCTCTCAACATTTCCTCAGTTGAGGCACCACCTTCTCCACTCGGAGGTTTTGAACCTGGATCAACACCTGGAGGAACTGTAATTCCGGCCTTCGGGTTAACATATGAAAAATTCTCATTCTTCCTCCATGTGTTCTGAGGAGGCTGCTGGCCTCCTTGATACCCTTGTGTGTTCCTCCATTGATTTTGAGGAGGCTGCTGACATGGAGGTACAAATGGTTGGCCATAAGAAGGCCTTCCAAATTGATTGCCACCTTGTGGATACCCGCCTTGATTGTAGTAAGGTCCTCCCATATAGTTAGCTACCTCTTGCTGAACTGGGGGCTGATCCACTTTCTCACTCACTGCTACATTCCCTCCAACCATACTCTGCCCAATTTCAATGTTGTTTATCTTTTCCATCATGGCCATCAACAGCTTCCTCGTCCCTTCACCCTCCTCAATCTGATATGTCCTCTGAAATTCTGGGTCCTCATTTCACTGCCCAGCATTTGTGATAATATTATCAACGATCTCTCTGCATCTAGCTGTGTCATGGTTTAGAAACACTCCATTAGCACACGCGTCAAGATGGGCTTGACCAGCCTTGCTAGCTCCACTATAGAAGAATGCCATGATATCTCCCTCATTTTCCCCGTGCTGCGGGCACTCAAGCAACATATTGGAGTATCTCTCCCACGCTTGACGTAAGTCTTCTCCTTCCTTCTGGCGGAAGGAAGAGATCTCTATCCTTGCTTTAATCGTTCTCGATGGAGGGTAGAATCACTCGAGGAACAGACACTCGAGCTCAGCCCATGTGGTTACACCTTCCCGTGGGAGCGTGTTATCGTACCACTCCTTGGCTATTCCCTTCAAAGAGAATGGGAACAACCTGAGCCTCTTGGCATCTTCAGACATGTCGTTATAATTAAATGTGGATGCGATCATCAGAAAACTCCTCAGATGAGTATGAGGATTCTCCTTCCCAACCTCCCCCTTAAATTGATTCTCGGTAAGCAGCTTAAGAATTCCTGGGGAAATCGAGAAGTTATTTGCCTCTACAGGGGGCAATGTCACTCCATCATAGTACCGTTGCGGTTGTGCCGCAAATTTTCCTCGAATAGCCATGTTCTGATCGGTGTTCTGAGGAACGTGCTGAGGAATAACAGGTGGTACAGGTACTTGTTAGACTGGTGGTGGTTGATAGACTGATGATTGGTTGTAAACTGGAGGTGGAGGGTACGGGTATGGTGGATAAGGATAAGGATATGGTGGGTATGGGTATGGGTGGTATGGGTTATTGTGTTGGTAGACAGGGTTGTTAAATGGGTTTTGTGGGTTTTGGTGGATAACTTGATTCTGGTTTTCAGCGAGATCGCTCTGGTTATGTGGGTTTGGGTTTTGGTTGTATCTTTCCCCTTGGGGTGCTAGCTTTGGATTATTGACTCCCTCAGTTCCCTCAGCCCTCTTCACATTATGATTAAGCCCTTCTGTCTCAAGACCCAAATCTCCGCCTAAATCCAAATTCATGTCATCACCTCCTGCGGTACTCATCCTTCTCTGGAAGGCTCGATTCCTTCTAGCTATAGTCTCAGGGTCTAACTTTGTTTGATCTTTTCTCATTTTTCCCTTTGAACGTGTTTTCATATACCTGAGTACTCAACAAGAAAGATCAAACGCAACCAGGCAAACAATAGAGAAATACTAAACTCAAAATAAAAATAAAAACACTCACTACTAACTACTAAACTATCTCCAAGTCCTACTCAATGGACATACATCGCCATCCCCGGCAACGGCGCCATTGACTTGAAGCGAATATACCAACTTTTACTAGTAGATTCCCCCCAAGAGTACGGGTTCACTGTAGTATAAGTAAGTATAGCGACCAAGTAGTATCGAACCCAAGGGAAGGAATGTATGCGAATAGATCCCTGAAGATCTACGCGTCGTAGCTAATATGAGTGTATGTTTTTGGATTTTTAAAGAATTAATTCTAAACTAAAGTAAACTAATTAAACTAAAGAATGAATGAAACGAATGAATGAGATGGTGATGCTCGGGATAGGAATTCCTACGTATACTAACGGAGTTGGTACGATAATCAAAATAACCGTGATGTGCAAAAAATAATCTAAGTATAAGATTGTAAGATGAAAAGCTCAAGAATTAATCCTAATACTTTATCCTATCAATCGACTTCACTAATCCACTAAATAAGTTAATAGATTGTGCTTAATTAAAGAGACCCTAATTTAACTAAGGTGATGCGGTCGTCCTCCATAGGTAAACCGGTAGATGAATTAACCCCTTCTAAACCCTCTCGTTAAGCCTACTAGTTGTTAAAGAGTGATAAAGTCATCCTCTCTCTAACAATTTTCGTACGAAATTCAAAGGTAAAGTTAAGATTGATTTTAAGCGTTCATTAATTAAGAGAATTAAAACTAAACATCACATGTTATCCTAATTACGTACCAACGTCCTACTTCTATGAGTTCATCCTATCCTAAGCATGCAAGGGTTCTAGCCTAACATGTTGGTTTGAATAATAAAAGCAATCACAAGAACAATAAACATATGCATAATTGAATTAACTAAAGAAATCAAGAACATAAACAAAAGAACAAATTAAAGTCTCTAAAGAAATCTATATAAATCTGAAAAACTAGGGTTTATCGCCTCAAAGAGTAAATAAAGAAAGAATTAATCTAATACGTTCAAAAGAAATACTAAAACTAAGAATTCGTAAACTAAAACCTTGATTACAACGTATAAAACTCTTCCAATCTCTCTCCTAAGCTTTCTCCTCGCTCAAAATATGTAAAAATACGTGTTGGTATCTGTTGATATGCTTGGAAAAAGGTATAAATAGGCTTGGGATCGAATTTGGGCGTTTTTGGGCCAAAAATCATGTACGCTCGTGCACTGCTCGTGCACTAGTGCACGACCTAATTCAACTCGTGCACAGTGCACGAGTGGTCGAGCTCGAGCACTTTTCGGCAGCTGTACACATGTTCGTAAAATCTTCATATCTCCTCAACCAGAAGTCCGTTTTGGCCGATTCAAACTCCTACGAACTCCTCTTTTCACCCTCTATCCATCTATGAAAACCAAAGAGACAAATTCATCAGTTTATAGAAATGATACTCAAATGTCTCCAAACACTCATAAAAAACACTCAAAACATGGGCAAATCGGGCACCAAAACATAACAATTTCACGCCTAATCAATATCTCACCTAAGACGAACATGTTCAAGCTGACTAATCACCCTAGAAGCAAGATTAAGCAAGTTAAGTCAGGCCAGACCGAGCTGGAATAGTTAGATGAGCTACTCCAGCTAGGCGAGCTACTTTATCAAGTCGAGCTACATCAAAGCAAAGACCACCCGAGCCCGAATAAGACCCTAGTGAGCTACTTTAGCCAAAGAGCCAAGGTAGAAAATAAAGCGACCAACAACATCAAACTAGGAACTCCTTAAGGACAAGTCCAAAGAGACGAACAACTCTCTAATACGAGCTAATCCAGCTTAGAGGATAGAAATTAGCTTAGATAAGGTCAAATAGTCAACTCTCCATGTGTCAAACATGCACACATAGGAGAGCAAAAGTCATTCCACCTCCTACTTGGAGGACTTGTATAAAAACCATCATTTTTCAAGAATAAAACTAAGTACAATTCACAAATACAACTATACTATGCATACACATAATCAAACACCTCAATCTTCACATGTATACAAAACAAATACGTAATCAATACACGTATTCAACTTTTCTTAATCCCGATTCATCGTATTCAATATTTATGGTAGTGATCAATCACACGTAATTGTTTGGTGATCCGATTAATTACTAAAAATAGCCACTAATCTACGCGATTAGAATTGATCATCAACAAATTGGTGCTAGAAGGAGGGTCCGAACTTTCGATTAAGTATGATTATCAAGAACTTCAAGTTTAAAAATTGAAGATTTAAAGGAATTTTTTAGTTTCTCTTGGATACTCAAACAAGAGTGTTCTTGGTGTTCTTCACTTGAGGATTCAAACATTTGAATATTCACACAAAGTTTTAATCCAAGATGCCACAGTCTCGGTAAACGTAACACTCCCACTATTCAACGAGAGGCTCACCAAGCTGAGGCTCCTCAACTGGTCGATGAGCTCAAATAGCTCGACCTGTGGACAGCAGCTGGCCGACAGCCAGTCAATTAATGCCTCCAGAATTAGAAGTTTTAGCCCGTAATCCAGACGACCTTGCTCGTACAATTGCAATACTTCAAGCATTGCAGAAATAACATGGGCGACCTGGTCATTCCCATGCCCGAGCAAGGCATGACCCAACAGAAGCTTATAAGTATGAGAAGGTTCAGGAGGAGCAGCCTAATGAGGCAGACAATGCTCAATCCCAGAGAGCAAAGGGCAAGGCGAAGCAGCTCGACGAGCCCGCCAGCCATGGGAAATCTACCCCAAGCTAGGCAGCAGGGGCCAGCCACGGGACCACACGCTAGAGCGTGCTGGATAGACTTGGTCGACCAGACCATAATAGAAATAAAGCTCAACCTAAAGTAGATGCAGGTCGACCAGGCCAGAATCCAGCTTGCCAATCAATCCATGAGAGGCTGACCAGGTCGGCTTTTGGTCGCCTGGGTCTAGATGGGGCAAGGAATCCTAAAAAACCAGCCCATGAGATTCCCCCGCCGAGCGAAGGACTGCAACGAACTTATGGTCATGCACCATTGGTCACCGAACAGCCTCCAAGCCAGGGGGATCCTTGGACGAACTGGTGTCCATGAGGAAGGTAATTGAGAGTATGCAGGTTCAACTAGACCAGTAAAGGGGTTTCGGGGCGACAACTCTTCCTTCCTCACCATTATCTACCATCATTCTGAAGGCCCCGATTCAGAAGAAGATCCAGTTCCCCGCCAGTATCCAATATGAGGGAATGGTGGATCCCCAGGTGCATTTGACCAAGTGTACCGACTACATGATCTCAATGGGAGCTAGTGACGCTACCCAATATCGGAACTTTCCCCTAACCCTCGAGGATCATGTACATAAGTGGTTTTCGACTCTACCGCCGGCTTCCATTCATTCATTTACCCAGCTGGGCAAAGAATTCTTATCCCATTTCTCCACGGTCGGGTCCTATCTGTCTCAGAGACATCGGTTATCTGACCTAAAATAAGCTGACGATGAGTCGGACCGATCGTGCTTGGAAAGGTTTGACAAGGTCCTGCTGGAGGGGGAATCGGTGAATGAGGACACCAAAATTGTGGCCGTCCTCGTTGGATTAAAAAAGGGCACGGAACTCTGGAAAGAAGTATACCTCAAGTGCCAAAAAACTTATGCTAAATTCTGTAACCGGGCAGGAATTTTTGTCTCTATGCACGAAGCCCTCCAAAAAGACATGGGAGACAAAAGTGACCAGAAAAAAATATGAAAAAGCTCAGAGGAAGCGAATATCAGGTCCCCAAAAATATGACGGCTTTCAACGAGGGGATGGAGCTAAAAGATAAGCTCAACCAGGTGCTGACCGTATCGATCGATACGGTATACAACAATGTGAAAGAAAAGGAACTGCTTACCCCACCAAGAAAGATCCGCTAGGATACTAGCAAGCTAAACACGAACAAGTATTGTGCCTACCATCAAAATGTGGGGCACTTTACTAGTGAGTGTTGAGACTTGCTCAAGCAACTCTGGCGATTCTATAAGGAGGGCAAGCTGTCCGACTTCATGAAAAGGCAGCCTGGTAAAAAGTCTCGGGTGAACAACCCCAACGACTTCGATGAGGTCGAAGACGAATAAGCCCTCAGGAGCAATAAAAGGGGGCGACCTACCCCAGCTACTGCAGCTGGACCACCCGGGGATATTCTAATGATGAAGCCGTTAAGGTCCATAGGGGGCTGCTCAGATGGACAAGCTCCAATGTAAAAAAGGAAGAGGAAGGCTGAGCTACGAGCCGTAGCTCAGGTTCAAGAAATGGGGGTCAACCCATTAATTAAACACACTCCGTGTTAGGATAAAAGTTGTTTAGTTTTGATGAGTTAAAACAAACCAGAAGATGTAATAGGACCATCTGGACCTGTTAGCCAGATGGGGAAGTAGATTAGGACTTAGTCTAGGGGGAACTGCCAGACCAGAAGATTTCGCCAGAAGAGTCACCAGAAGACCTACCAGAGGACTTCACCAGAGGATTCCACCAGAAGACTTCACCAGATGAGATCTGACTAGAGGCAGGATCTTCCCCAGACCAGACGAGTCTGGTGAAACAAAAGATGCTCAAAATCATCTCCTGATTCTGATGAGCATTCTGTTTCTTAACCGACTCTGGACCAGAAGACATCGAGGTTGCCTGGTATCTGGTCCTGCCTTCTCTGGAAGAATCGGAGTTAGGCATTGGAAGCATTTAACCGTTGGTGATTCAAATCAAGTCAACAAGATCGGATTGGAAAGTATTTGAAGTTAATCAATCCAAGGATCTCACCAACCCAATCAATCAATTAGGGAATTGATTGATTGAAAGCTTCCTCAATTAGAGATCTGATTGGATTAGCTCTCCAACTGCTAATTCCTAAACATCTCTATAAATACAAGAGTGCATCTTCAAAGAAAGGCTCTAGAGAGATCCCACGAGCACACAAAGTTCATATCCAAGCCACTTTGATAATCAAGCTTTAGCACTCTTACTTTGTTCACATTTATATCCTCTCATTTAAGGAGTATTGAGTCTCAACCTATTCATCTATTAAGACAAGGTGGTAGATTGAAAGACTTTAGATCGAAGTTAGATCTAAAGAGATTGTAAGAAGGAACTGGTACTTCACAATTCCAGTAGATCGTAAGTTGTTGGTTGGTTAGTGAGGCCCCTTGAATAAGGGAGAGTGGACGTAGGATTTTCAGATCTGAACCACTATACATCCGGTCTTATTTATTGCTTTCCTTTCTTTATTGCTCTTACTTTCCTTGCTCTTATAAAAAGATTTTTAAAGACTTAACTTTGAAGCTTCCGAAATTAATCTATCTAGTGGGACCAACAAGTGGTATCAGAGCAATGTGTCCAAGACCACTGCTTTGTAATGCTTTTTGGTGGTCACCGGGCAGATCCATTGCTCTTTATTGTTTTGTTTAAATTCTTGTTAAAATCCTTTAGAAAAATATCTTCAAAATCTTCTTACAAGAGTCGAAAGTTACCAGAATTCTCCTTTGAGGATTATATCCACTGGAGCTTCATGATGAGTAATCATCTTGGAGCTATTCATCACCGCATGTTAGATGTGGTAGAGAGTGGACCAATCAAATTTTACTAGACTCCCATTGATGATGGCAGGTCAGAGTCCAGGGTGGAAACCCGTATCTACAGAGGAGAGAACTAATGAACGAGTTGCAAGATAAAAGATACTAAAGAAAAAGGATAAGCTTGACAATGATGAAAGGAAATTATACAATCTTGACCAGGTGGCAAGGACAGAGATCATAAACACACTCACAAAGGAGGTGATTGAAAAGGTCAGAACATGTGCCACGGCCAAGGAGGTGTGGGAAAAGTTGGCATTGCTCTGTGAGGGAACAAAGAAGATCAAGGACAACAAGCTCCAAGCTGTTCAACACTCATTTGACACCTTCAAAATAAAACCAGATGAGACAATTGACCAGCTGGATATGCGTCTCACCAATCTCCTCAACAAGGCTAGTGCCTTAGGTAAGACCTACTCTGAGAAATAAATAAATAGTAAAATATTACGGTCACTAACCAGCAGGTGGAGAATCAAAGTCAATGTGATTAAAGACAACAAGGATCTCAACACTCTGGATCATCATCTTCTGCTATCTGATCTTAAGGCGTATGAATATGATCTGCAAGAGGAAGATCAAACAGAAGAGGTTTCCTCTTCTGGTCAGAAATGAGTTGCTTTCTCCTCAACTATCAAGTCAGATGGCAAGCCTAAGGAGTCTACTGCAGATGACATGAGTCTCAAGGAGCAGGTAGCACTTCTAACTCATAAATTTGATAAGATGAGCTCTAAGTATGGCAGGTACAAAAAGCACTGGAAGGAATCTACCAGAGACAGGAAAAGTTCCTTCAAGCCTGCTGAGAAAGAAAAGACATCTGGAGGAGAGATGGCAGCTCTGGCAGATCAGATTACCAGAGAAGAGATAGCAGTTCTGGCAGACCTGACCACAAGAGGAGAGAGAGTAGTCCAGCCAGAGTAGAATACAACCAGAGGATGAGAGATCCAAGTCCCAGTCCCAGAGGAGACAACACATGCTACACCTGTAACAAACCAGGCCACTACAGTTATGATTGTCCTCAACTTACTCCTAGGGAAAGAGAAGAGAAAAGACTCAAGAGAGATAGGAGATATGCAGACAAGAGAGCTCTACAGGCAGAAGCAGAGGAAGAAGATACCAGCTCAAGTTCTTCTTCTTCTGATTTCGGATCTGATGATGATGTATGTCTTATGGCAGACATCACTAAGGTAAATGAAACTACCTTATGTTTGTCTGATTCCAAATATATTGAATCCTCTCATTCATCTGGTGCTTCCAGGGAGTTTAATATGCAGCAAATGCTATCAGATCTCCAGAATTGTGTTCAACTTTGCCAAAAGCTTGAAAAAGATAATGGTATGCTTAGAGCTGAAGTTCAATCTTTATCAAATGAGCAAAAATCTGCCAGAGAACTCATAAAAGACCATTCCAAAGAAGTCTATGAACTTCAGGAAAAGGTCTCACAAAGAGATACTCTGGTAGACCAGCTTATGAAAGAAAAGAACTCTCAGATAGAAGAGTTCAATGAACTCAAAGCCAAACACCAATATCTTATCAAGGGTAAGCAGGTTGAACAACCTATCATGGAAGTACCTAAAACCAGAGAAGCTCCGACTGTTGTATCCATTATACAAGGATCTTCTCAAAGGATAAATGATAAGAGTGGTTTAGGATATTCTGGAATTACAACCAGATCTACTAAATTTTTATGCAATAAAGGCAAGTTGTTTGAAAGATCTGGTGAAGTGGTAGAAATCTGGGATGAAAAGGATCCTAATGGAAAAGGTTACAGAGTAGTTAAAAACCACAACTAGAACGAAGACTGCTCTGCTGACCATATAGATGATGTTCCTAATAAGTTCACTGAACTGGAAGAGGAAATCTTAGAGCATAAACGTAAGATAGGAGAACCTATGAAGATTGATGGTTCTGTTCAGATGCCTAACCAGATTAAGGGACCTCAGAGGAGACCTAAAAGAGTGGAACCTAAGAAAATTAGGGGACCTCAGAAGGGAAACTCTAAGAGGAAACCTAATCAGAATAGGAGATATCAGAGAAGATATACTGAACCAGAGAACCTCAATCAGAATCAGGGATCTCAAAGGAAGAATGCTCAAAGAGGACTCCAGAACAGGAATACTCAGAAGGAATCTCATCATCAGAATAGATCCAATTTTTAGAACCAGAGGAGGTCTTCCAGGCACATCTATAGAAAACCAACTGATCTGGGTAGTTATGACACCAGAGATGGTTCTTCTAGGATGTACCCTTACAACCAGACCTTTAAGACTATGTCTTTAAGGCAGGCCATTCCAAAGGCCAGATTTGAGAAAAGATACACCAGACCTGTTTATAGGAAAGATGTTCTTATCAGACCAGTAGCTCAATATGTCATTGTTAGAGGACATGTGCTGGTAGATAGATTTGGAAGAAAGATAAGATCTCCTCATCCAGTAAGGGATGATCTTTATCTTTGGATTCCTACAAAACCTGCAACTAACCAATCAGGACCCAGCTCTAGTAGGGGACCTAATTGATCTCTCTGCAGGAGGATAAAAGCCCATTGGAGAAAGGACTTTCAAGCAACCATGTCTGGTACATTGATAGCGGATGTTCCAAGCACATGACATTCCAGAAAGATCATCTCCAGGATTTCAAGCTATTGAATGGGCCAAGAGTGATGTTTGGTGACAACAACTATGGAGTCACTAGAGGCGTTGGAAAGTTGACCTTTAATGGTGTATCTGTAGATGAAGTCTACTATGTTGAAGGACTCAAGCATAATCTACTTTCAGTATCCCAATTCTGTGACAAGGGATACTCAGTGAAGTTTTCTAGTGATTCATGCACTGTCTTTTCTTCTGATTATGATATCTTGCTTATAGGCTTGAGGAAGGGTAACATTTATCTTACAGATTTAGCAGTTGCCCAAGAAATGCTTGCTTGGTTGCAAAGGGATCTGCAGAAGACAGCTGGCTTTGGCACAAGAGATTGTGTCATCTGAACTTCAAAACACTGAACAAGATTGCCAGAAAAGGTCTAATTCAAGGTCTTCCTAATGAAGTGTTTAAGAAGGATCAGGTTTGTGGTTCATGCCAGAAGGGTAAACAACACAAGGCTTCCTTTAAGGATGTCCAGAGCACAACCACAACCAGAGTACTTCAACTACTTCACATGGACCTGTTTGGACCTATTTCTCCTCTTAGTTTCAGTGGTAGGAAGTACACCTTGGTGATAGTAGATGACTTTTCAAGATACACTTGGGTAGTGTTCTTGTTTAAGAAAAATGAAACTATCACTAAACTGCCAGTGTTCTTTAAGCAGATTCAGAATGAGCGGAACCAGAGCATAGTTAGGATCAGAAGTGACAAAGGGACAAAATTTTTGAATTCACACATTGCAGAGTATTGCAAGGACCATGGGATTTTTCATGAGACATCTGCTGCCAGAACACCCCAACAGAATGGAGTAGCAGAAAGGAGGAATAGAACCCTCAAGGAAGCTGCAAGGACTCTTCTAGCAGAGTACAACACACCACAGAGATTTTGGGCAGAAGCTATTAACACAACCTGTTATACTCAGAACAGATGCCTAATTGCCCAGAGACATAGTAAGACTCCATATGAGGTATGGAAAGGTAAAACCCCATTTGTTTCATATTTTCATATTTTTGGATGTAAGTGTTTCATCCATGACAATGGGAAATCCAAATTAAAAACTTTTGATGCTAAAGTTGCAGATGGAATATTCTTATGATATTCCAGCACCAGTAAAGCATTCAGAGTCTTTAATAGGAATTCACTTTGTGTGGAGGAAACACCTCATGTTGTTTTTTATGAATCTGCTTTTGAGTGCAAGGTGGACTTAAAGTCTTCTGATGAGACACAAAATCAAACTACTCCCAGAGTAATCAAGGTCAATCCACCTATTCTTGATTCAGATTCAGATGATGGCCCATCTTCTGGTTCTCTGAAGCAGAAGCCTTCACAAGGAGCAGAACCAGAAGAGGTTGGAACTCCTGTAGGGGGAAGCTCTCCTGCAGTTGGTGATAATCACCAAGGTACTGTAGCAGATGGTCAACCAGGCAAGGCCATGGGAAGGAGGACCCTGGTTGATCACCCCAATGACCTAATAATTGGAGATCCAGCTAAGGGTGTCCAGACTAGGAGAACTATTAACTTAACTGCCTTATTCAGTTGCTATGTGTCCTTGATTGAGCCCAAGAACATCAAGGAGGCACTGAAAGATTTAAATTGGATTGTTGCTATGCAAGAAGAGTTGAATTAATTCACCAGACAGGATGTTTGAGAGCTGGTAGACAGACCAAGACATCAAAAGATGATAGGCACTAAGTGGGTTTTCAAGAATAAGAAAGATAAGAATGATGTCATTACTAGGAACAAGGCAAGGCTAGTGGCTCAGGGCTATTCTCAGTTTGAAGGAATAGACTATGATGAGACATTTGCTCCTCTTGCCAGACTAGAAGCCATCAGATTGTTTCTAGCATATGCTGCTCACATGAAGTTCAAAGTATACCAGATGGATGTGAAATCTGCCTTTCTTAATGGGATTCTCATTGAGGAAGTGTATGTGGAACAACCTCCTGGTTTTTAACAAGGTGACAAGGTGTTTAAGCTTAAGACCTTGTTTAGGAAAGAAGAAGGAAAGGACATCCTTCTGGTCCAAATATATGTTGATGACATTATATTTGGATCCCCTAACAAGAAACTGTGTGAGAAGTTTGGTGACCTCATGCAAAGTCAGTTTGAAATGTCTATGATGGGTGAGATGAATTATTTCTTAGGTTTGCAGGTAAAGAAATCAGAGAAGGGAATTTTCATAAATCAGGCAAAGTATATCAGAAACATGTTAGAGAAATTTGGAGTAGGATCTAGCAAAGCAACCAAGATTCCTATGATGACAAATTTCAACATGGATCCAGATGAGTCTGGTACAGGGCACTTATTGGTTCTCTTCTGTACCTGACTGTAAATAGACTAGATATCACCTTTGTTGTTGGAGTGTGTGCCAGATTTCAAGCTAATCCTAAGAAAAGTCATTTGGAAGCAGCTAGGAAGATATTAAAATATCTTAAGGGAACAGTGAATTTAGGTTTGTGGTATCCAACAGATGACAACTTAGAGTTAAGTGGTTATTCGGATTCAGATTATGGTGGGTGCAGAATAGATAGGAGTCTACAAGTGGAACATGCCAATTTTTAGGGAATAAATTAGTATCCTGGTTTTCTAAGAAGCAGACTTCAGCTACAATAACAACAGAAGCAGAGTATATGGCCGCAGGAAGCTGTTGTTCACAACTACTCTGGATTAGTCAGCAGCTTAGGGACTACCAGATTAGGGCTAAGGATATTCCAATCTTTTGTGATAGCAACAGTGCCATAGCAATCACCCAGAATCCAGTTCTTCATACCAGATGCAAACATGTTGATATAAGGCATCACTTCATAAGAGACCATGTTGAGAAGGGAGATATAAGGATGGAAAAGATTGCAACAGAGAAGCAGAGAGCAGATATTCTGACTAAGCCTTTGGTTGAGACCAGATTCAGAGAGTTAGCATTTGAGTTAGGTTTGTTAGATCCAGAGACAGAATTAGTTTAGGGGGAACATCAGAGAAGTGTCCTTTATTTCAATTATACATACTTTATTATTTTGATACTAACATGCCTACATGTTAGATATACCAGGAAAGTTACATTTCCAGATGAGGCATATACCAAGATGAGGTATATTCCAGATGAGGTGCAGTGACAGATTCCAGAGAAATTCGGAGTCTATTCTAACCAGAACCAGATGGGTTTCCATCAGATGAGATGTAACACTAGGCTAACCAAGGTATCATCTGGTTACAATACCAGGTGACAGATATGTATTTACTTCTCTGGCCTATGTTCATTGGGATACACGTTTCAAATTAGTAAATACACTCAAAACGTTTCATCTTCAGGGTGTATTTAAGACTAGGGTAGAGGGCCTAGGCAATCATTTCACTTTTTCTCTTGACTGCCACAAAACCCCTCGAACCCAGTCCCAATGACCATGCCCACGCACCAAATTAAATCTGTCTTTCGCCTTTCAATCCTGGCCGTCAGATTTAATTACCGTGCAATATATCAATCAATTCACAAATTAATTTTGTCCCCTAAATTAAACTTTAAACTTACACGCGTTCACACTTCATTTAATTTTACAGCCACGCGTCTTTTCTTATTTAAACCAAAAAAAATTCACTTTGTCTTTTCACGTTTTCTTACTCTCAAACCCTAACCTCTCTCTCTGCAAGTTTTTCTCTCTCTCTCTCAAATCTTTTAGATATGGCACCAAAATGCAATTTTGACCCAGATCACGTATGCAAGAAACTCAAAACAGAGATGGTTGTTGATTTCTACACCACCAAGAATCCGGTGGCTTTGGCCATTCTGGAACTGTTGCAGAACGCCGGGGTAGAAAAGTGGGTTTCGACCATTCCTAGAGACTTTCGCACGCTTGATGGGTATGCTGCCCAGTTCCTTGTACGGATGAAGATCCACGATGACCATATCTCTTCCAAGATCGACAAGGAAGATATGGTATTTTCAAAGCATGACTTTTGCCGGCTGTTCGAGAACATTTCCACTGAAGGAGTTGATCCATTGAAGTACAAGGAGGGTGAAATCGTTGAATCGTTCAAGATCTTTGCCAGATCTTCCTGCCAGAATTTAACTAAAGGCTTTTTGGACAAACATTTGAGGCAAAAGCACAAGGTACTCTTTGATATTGTGGTGAAGGTTCTTATGTGTGAGAATTATAGCACAGATGCCATCTTCAATGGTCGGATGTGCGTGATGAGGGCCATTTACGATGGTGTCCAGTGCAATTGGGCAAAAATCTTCTGGGATGTGCTTAGGAAGAACAAGTTGAAGGTGCAGAAGGAAGAATGTCCCAGCAAGCCAGGGGAGTTGCAATTTGTCTTCAGTGCAAATGTTTCGTTGGCCACGAAGCTCACTTTGATTCTGGATTCCATCTTTCCAGAGAAGAAGTGGAAGGACTCCTGGTGCAAGAGGTTCCACAGACCCAAGATACTTTTCTCCAAGGATGGACCTCTCCATGGCCATCCCGACTCTGATGGAGAAGAAGCCATCCCTGCCTCTCCTCTCCAAGCAGTGCCTTCGCCTGCTAAGGGGCAGAAGACCAAGAAGAGCCAGCAGAAGACGTCTGAAGCCACTGGTTCTTCAGCTATGGTATTTTCTGGTTCATCAGAGGATGACCAGATTCCCCTTCAAGCTGCCTTGAAGAAGAAGGGTGATGGTGCTGAGGCTGTAAAGAAGGTAGGAGCAGCCAAGAGGAAGCAGAGGCAAGAAGATGTTGCAAGAAAAGCCTCTGTTAAGAAGCCTCGGACTTCGAGGAGAGCTAAGAAGACTCTTCTGGTGGATGAGCCATTAGAAGAAGAGGAATCAGAGGAGGAGGTCCCTCTAATTAAGAAGTCTAAGACTAATAGGGTCATTCTGCAGGACCCAGACTCGGGGTCAGACCTGGGAGATGCCTTGGAGTAGGCCATAGAGGAGGGTTCTCACCTGATGGAGGAAGCAACAGCACCAGAACAGGTAATCCCACCTATCCCATCCCCTATCCCTGTTCAACTTGTTACCCCCACTACATCTCCCCCAGATACACTTACCCAAAACCCCTCCCCTGCTCCTGGTGCCCCCATTGCTTCACCAGAGCAGACCTTACCAGATACTCCTCTATACACCCCCTCCACCATCCCTACTCAAACACCCTCTCCCCCTACTTCACATATGCCTCTCCCCACACATCCCTCTCCCCCAACCACTGTACCAGAGGTGCCTTCCACCTTCTCTGGTGCAGAACAACCCATTCCCCCTACCTCTACCTCACATATTCCTACCCCTCCACAATCTCAAACTGAACAGAACCCCTCTGTTTTCATGGCATTGGGATTTACTGCCCCTCCTCTTTCTCCCACATGTCTATCTAGTGATGATAGTGAAGATGAGGATGCTTCACTTGAGCCTAAAAACTTAGCACCATCCTCCTCTGCCTCTGGGCCCAAACCCTTTACTTTCTCATCTGCAGAAATGGGTCCCATTAGGCAGAGTATGAGTGTAAGTGCTCAGCTCTGGCTAAGAGAGCATTTTCCCATCCTGTTGGAGCACTTACCACTGTTGGCGGATCTGACTGACGCCAAAGTCTGGAGCAAGGCCAGACTAGAGGATGTAGAGGACCTGATGCTGTTGCTTGAAGAGATGACTCCCTCTACATTCACTGCCTGGGAAATTGATCTCAAGAGGAAGTTGAACATCCAGAATCCTGCTGAACTTGAGACCCCAGAAGCAGCCAAGGTGTTGATCCGCACCTTGCTGATCCAGATGGGAGTGATGATCTCCCCAGAGGGCCCCTCGTACAAATTTGGCCCCCACTTCACCTTTCCTCCAAAGCTCTACTCTGATGAGGAGGACTTTGATGTCACTCCTGCCGTGCTCCAGAAGATGAAGACTTTCTTCAATGAGCAGATCATGCAAATTGGGCGTTTTTCAAAGGCCATCCAGCATATGACACCTGTTATGATAGAGCACCAGATCCTGCAGGAGAGGAGAATCTTCCTTAAGCAGATCAAGTCTACCTTTGCCGCTGCCAAAGCTTCTTTCAAGGAAAATAGACTTTTTGTGAAGCTGGATGTGATGCACAGCCAGAGACAGCTCCAGGAGTATGTGCTGGACCAGCTGTGACCAGTCTCTGTGTTGAAGGTGGAGTTGGCTTCTCAGATGCTAGAGGTAGCCAAGTTGAAGGAATCTCTCCAGGAGAGTTTGGCCAAGCAGGAGAAATTGGTTGCAGAGTCTCAGGCTTACCTGGAGGAGTCAAAGCAGCTGTGTGATCTTCACTCTTCCTCCACCACAGCCTTGCCTGATCTCATAAGGCAGGTGGTGCAGCCCCTAATTGATGAAGTTAAAAAGGGGGAAGAGAAGGCCAGAACTGATCTGGCGAAGACCACAAATGAGACCCTCTTCAGCCATGGTGCTCGTTTGGACCTGCTAGAGAACACTTTGGCCCAGGCTGAGCTGCAGAAGAAGAAGAAAGAAGAGTTAAAATCTCTTACCATGGCAAAGCAGCTGGCAGCAGAGGAGGAGAACCTTGATGCAGAGCAAGGTCCAGTTTCTATTCCTGGCCCTGCTAAGAGGAAGATAAGGAAGGTGAAGAAGAGCTTCCTCGAAGAAGTGGTTGAGGAAACAGAGAAGAGATTTAAAGAGAAAATTACAGAAGAGAGGCAAGCAAGGATAAGGAAGAACATAGATGAAGAGCAGAGGCTCAGATATGTTCGAAGGTAGAACAAGAAAGCCAGAGAAGCTGGTATCACTTCTGGTGCCAGTGGATCCAGCCAGAGGAGGAAGGCTCCTGTTGAAGTGATGGAGATTTTGCCACTCAGGACAGAAGGGTCCTTTGACTCTACTGTGCATGTTCCTCTCATAGAGAAGTGGAGAGAAGCCAAGACTCTGTGGTTCATTCAACACTACATCCAGAGGCCCCCGCCAGAGGATAATGCGCTTATCAACAGAACCTTCCACTCCTGGATGAAGGCTTATGATGCAGAGCTATACAAGCAGTTGATGGATTCCACCATAGAGTTCAACCTGGAAGTCACAGCCCCTGAGTTTCATTATCTCAACACTCCAATGATCGGGGACCAGGTAGATTAGGCAGAGCTGAAGAAACTTTACAAGACCAAGGTGTTGGTGAATTTCACCCCAACATCTTCTGCTGAGCTCAAGGCCATCCAAGACAGATTCTTCGACTGGTTTCTGGTGCCAAAGGAGAATAGAAGATATGCTTAGTATAGGACCTGATCTGATATGTAATCTGTAATCATTCTGTCTTTATTATTAATGGAAAAATCATACCTTCTCTGTCTTAAAGACAACCTCTTGTTGTCTTATTGATTGTCTGATAAGATCTATTCTAAGGTCTTATCCTTTTTACTTGTTTTCTTGCTTAAGTATTTTCTCTTTGATCAGTTCTGGTTTGTGTTTTAACTCCATCAAAAAGGGGGAAATTGTTAGGATAAGAGCTGTTTAGTTTTGATGAGTTAAAATAAACCAGAAGATGTAATAGGACCATCTGGACCTGTTAGCCAGATGAGGAAGTAGATTAAGACTTAGTCTAGGGGGAACTGCCAGACCAGAAGATTTTGCCAGAAGACCTACCAGAAGACCTACCAGAGGACTTCACCAGAGGACTCCACCAGAAGACTTCACCAGATGAGATCTGACCAGAGGCAGGGGATCTTCCCCAGACCAGACGAGTCCGGACCAGACGAGTCTGGTGAAACAAAAGATGCTCAGAATCATCTCCTGATTCTGATGAGCATTGTGTTTCTTAACCGACTCTGGACCAGAAGACATCGAGGTTGCCTGGTATCTGGCCCTGCCTTCTCTGGAAGAATCAGAGTTAGGCATTAGAAGCATTTGACCGTTGGTGATTCAAATCAAATCAACAAGATCGGATTGGAAAGTATTTGAAGTCAATCAATCCAAGGATCTCACCAGCCCAATCAATCAATTAGGGAATTGATTGATTGAAAGCTTCCTTAATTAGAGATCTGACTGGATTAGCTCTCCAACGGCTAGTTCCTAAACATCTCTATAAATACAAGAGTGCATCTTCAAAGAAAGGCTCTAGAGAGATCCCACGCGCACACGAAGTTCATATCCAATCCACTCATTTAAGGAGTATTGAGTCTCAACCTGTTCATCTATTAAGACAAGGTTGTAGATTGAAAGACTTTAGATCGAAGTTAGATCTAAAGAGATTGTAAGAAGGAACTGGTTTCTCACAATTCCAGTAGATCGTAAGTTGTTGGTTGGTTAGTGAGGCCCCTTGAATAAGAGAGAGTGGACGTTGGATTTTCAGATCCGAACCACTATATATCCGGTCTTATTTATTGCTTTCCTTTCTTTATTGCTCTTATAAAAAGATTTTTAAAGACTTAACATTGAAGCTTCCGGAGTTTATCTATCTAGTGGGACCAACACTCCGGAGTTAACCTTCACCGAAAGGGACCTGGGCAGAATCTTGACACCCCATAATGATTCCCTCGTTATATATGCCAACATAATGGGGACCAAAGTGCATCGTCTGTTGATTAACACTAGAACCTATACCAACATCATTTCAAGAGTACGCTCGACAAACTGGGAGATTGTACGAGCTACATTGAAGACTCAAATCATCAAATTTTAGGCTTCGGTGATGTTGTAACTGTCCCACTTAGGATTATTAGGTTGTCTGTAGAGCTTGTATCAACCGAGGAGCTCGATAGAAGAATAACTAGAATGGTAGAGTTTCTGATTGTAGATCAGCAATCTACCTATAATGGGTTCCTCGGTCCGACCCTTTTTAAATGAATTTAAAACTGCAGTTTCAACCTACTATTACTGTGTAAAGTTCCCCACTTCTAAAGGAGCTGGTTAACTGAAGGGAGACCAGAAAACAGCACGAGAATGTCTCCTTCAGCTTCAATCAAGTGAAAAGAGGGTCTCGATGATGGAAGCATTCACTAGCTACCCCGCAAATGAGCCCTCCGTCTTAGATGACATCCTGGAACCCCAGGATGACCAAATGGAGGTGGACGAACAACTCCTACCCTTAGGAAAACTACTCTTGCCCGGGGGCGAACAACTCTTACCAATGGGGGAATAGTCGATGAGTGTGGACGAACTACCCATGGATGCTGGCTTGGAGAGCTCTATCCCGACGAACAACTTTGACCCAAGACCAGCTGAAGATTTCGAACCCCGCCTGGGAGACGACCCCGATGGACATCGAGGACGAACTAAACCTTGAGGGACCAATAATTGATCCATGATGGAAAGGACAAAAACGACGAGCAACTCAAGTCAAAGAGCTGGAAGCCCTCAAAATTAATCTTAATCGTGATGATCTTGAACTCTACATTAGGTTCGAGCTCTCTAAGCCATATAGGACCCAAATGAGTGAGTTTCTCAAGGCAAACCTTGATGTCTTAGCATGGTCACATGCAGACATGGTGGGGATCGATCCGAAAGATGCTTGTCACAGGTTGAACATAAATCCGGCCTGGAGACCAGTCCACCAGAAAAGGAGAAAGTACGGGCTGGATAAATACCAAGCACTCTATGAGGAAGTGAAAAAGCTGCTCGACAATGAAGTTCAGATTATCAAGTCAATCAAGTGGGTGAACTACCTGATGATGATGAATTGCCAAGCAATCCTTTTGAAGCTGCCAAAATAACAAAACAAGCAGCCAGGTATACCCTGGTAGGCGAGCAACTTTACAAAAGAGGCTTTTCAATCCCACTTCTCAAGTGTTTGTCTAGGGGGCAGGGACGAGCTACACTGGAAAAAGTATATTCTGGGATTTGTGGAAACCATGCTGGGGAGCAAGCTCTAGCTTTCAAAATAATAAGACAGGGCAATTATTGGCCAACTTTTCGTCAAGATGCTATTCAAATAGCACGAGCCTGTCATCGGTGTCAAATTTTTGCCCCAAGCATCCACGCTCCAGTACAAGAGCTATTTTCTGTTTTCAGTCCTTGGTCATTTGCAAGATGGGGAATAGACATCATTGGACCCTTCCCACCTGGAAAGGGTAATGTACGATTCATTGTTGTGGCAGTTGAATATTATACTAAATGGGCAAAAGCAGAGGCCTTAGTCAAAGTTACCCAGGAGAAAATGATCAACTTCATCTAGAAGAACATTATCTGTCTATTCGGAGTTCCCCAAACAATTATTACAGATAATGGTCCTCAGTTTGATAGGAAGGGACTAAGAAACTTCTGCACTAAGTGGGGAACAAAAAATACTTTTCGACCCCCTATCATCCACAATCAAATGGTCAAGTTGAAGCCATCAATAGAATAATCAAGCACGTTCTAAAAATACGATTGACGGAAGGCAAAGAAAATTGGTCTTTAGACCTCCCAAAGGTCTTATGGGCATACAGAGTTTCTCTCAGGTCTAGCACCGGAGAAACACCATTCGCACTGGCATTTGGAACAAAAGTTGTTATTCCAATTGAGCTAAAGACCAAGAAAATTAGAACATCCAACTTTGATGAAGGGGCGAACAACTCTGCCTTATCAGTCGAACTGAATTTGCTGGAGGAAAAAAAAATATTGGCCGAGCTAAAGAATGCAACATACAAACAGCGGGCAGAGCGTTACTACAATTCCCATGTCAAGCTAAGAGAGTTCAAAGTTGGCGACCTCGTTCTAAGAAAGAAGCTCGCCCCACCTCCAGGTGTATTTGGACCGACTTGGGAGGGCCCATACAGGGTAATGGATAGGTTACCCAATGGTGTTTATGATATCGAAGACATGGAAGACAACTCGGCCCAATACTTCTGGAATGCAATTCACTTGAAGAAATACTATCACTAAGGCGAGCTGCTTTGACAAAGGGGCGAGCAAGAGCTACATATGTGCAAGTAAGACCAAAAAACTTGCCTAATTTTTTGAAATTTTCACTAAGTGTTAGAGGACGAACAAGTTTGGCTAGTCGAACTACTTTAGCCTAGCAACTTGTTTGTGTTTATATATGTATAGCAGTCGAACTACTTTGACTTGGTCTAATGTATGCTAGTACAAACTGCTTTCATTTGGTTTGTTAAGACTTGTAAAGTAGGTTGATTTTTATACTTGTAAATTTTTAGCAAGTTCAATAGTAGTTGTTCGTTCAAAGGAGAAAGTTCAAGCTCAAGACACAAGTCAAGTTAATGATCAAGCCCAGTAAAGGTTGTTTGTTTTTAAATGAACATAGCCTAAGGCCAATGCCCCTATCCAATTTTAAAAGGCAAAGTTCTTTTTGAACAAAGATCAAATATATGTATTAAGATTGTAAAGCATAAAAATAAATGCGAAGCAATTAATACATAAAAGAAGATGAGCAAAAAGATTAAAGTTCCATTGCAGATAAGGCAGATCGCCCAAAAGATTACAAAGTAAACTCCCTACTGGAGGGAACAACTACAACTACAACAAAAAGAAAATAAAAGTCCTATTTTAAGACCCCTGCCCGGCTGGAGGTGGGATGTTGTCATCTTTGGGATCATCCAAGGGCGCCCCTGAGATACTTGGGTCGAGGGAGACGTCCACCATGAGCTCGGCTGCATCAGCTCGTTCTTTCTGGGCCTGCTCAGTTGGGCCAGTTGGAGCATCCACTTTACCCACAACGACCTCCTCTTGCTCGTCCTCGCCCTCCGGAGGATGGGTGATCTCTATGCATGGGTCAAGGAAATTGATCTTCACCCCATACTCAGGCAGATTGCCTATTTGCAAGATTACCAGCTAGGACGTGGGGCAGCTCGAACTCATTCACAGCCCGAATGCACTCTGCATAGGCACTGACAAAGCCCATAACGGAGCTCACCTCTAGCTTGGACATCAACTCCTCTTGAGTGATGGCTCTAGAGAGCTGCTCCTACAACCGAGCTACCTTAGCTTCGGTCTCAGTAGCCCATTTCTCGGTTATTTCTCTCTTCTTCTGCTCGTGGGTGAGCTGGGTGCGGAGGAGTTCCAACTCGGCCTCTTTCAGTTTAAGCTTTTTAGGGACCTTCTGGTGAAGGTCAAGAGAATTCTACTCGGCTGCCTGATGGGCCTTCACCTTGGCTTGGAGGTTGGCGAGGACCAAGTTCACCTTAGATTGGGCATCGTCCTTCTCCTGGGCAATGCAACAGAATGTGTTGGCGTCCTTCTCCAAGTCCTCCAGTTGGTCGACCAACTTTTGGATGGTCACCAGAGTGTTGCCCGCCTGGATGAGAGCAAGTCGACCATTGTCCCTTGGGGCCTGCTCCTTTACAGCCTCCTCCAGGGGCTTAATCCAGGATCGAGCTACAGATTTGGAAGCCTGCCGGATATGGGAGCTCGGGATCTCCCTGAAGGAGGTCGGTACCTTCGAGCATGAGTATTGGTGCACGATGTTGGAGCGACTAGAGTAGTGAGAGGGTTGATAGCTACAAAAATCAAGAGAAAACATGTTAAGCATGTAAAAAAAAACTACTGCGCGTAAGGGCACTTACTCATTATAGTGACCTGTATCCCAGCTTAAGAAGGTCACATCGTCAGGCGAGTTCGGCCTTTTTTCCTGAGCAGAGGCGAACACTTGGCGCTCAGTAAGGACCTCCACAGAGGAAGCTCGACCAGCTTCCTGCTCGGACGAGTGAGCTGCATTGACCTTGCTCCTTTGAGGCCCTTTGCTCTTCTTTTGAGTACGCTCGACCTCGGAGAAGGGAGTTCCATCTCTGCGATGAAGTCTTTTTTCTTATCAGCCACCGGCGGGCTACTTACTGGGGCGGGCTACTTCGATGAGCCCGATGCACCTATCTTGCGAGGATCCTCCTTGGTCTTGGCGACCAACGCCACCATCTTAGAGATGGTATCCCCTTTCTTTCTGACCTTTTTATTCGACATTTCTCAAACGTACTGGTCAAGAATGGTGAAGGCGGGGTGAACTGCAACCGTGATGAGCTGATCTGCAAAGGACTAACTACAAGTGTTAGAGAAATCATAAGGAAAAGTAAAAGTAGTTTGCCAAATGTGAAGATGACTTACCCTCCGGGATCTCAGCCTGCACATCTAGGTAATGGGGGTAAGTGGTGAGGCGAGTTACTTTACATGTCTCCTCCGAGCAAAGGTAGCTCACAGTCTGATCAGCCCGATTTTGGAGGGAGATTTGACTCACAACGAACAAGAATAGGTCATCGGCCTCGTCTTTGGCACTCCTCCACTTAAGAGCCTTGAGACCTGAAATAAAAAAAGAAGAGATTAAAATTAGGTTTGCCCCTTCATAAACACTGAAGAAGTAAAACTCACACTTGAGGATCCCAAACTCCGTCGGTGTGTTATTCTTTCCTCGCCACCATAAGGGCGAGCTGAGGAACGTCAATCTCCCCCGATGAAGAATCAGTCGTGTTTCCAGTCCTTCACCTTCCCGGGGACGTCCTCAATTACCTTAAGGCCGGGACGAGCCTTAAGGTAATACCAACCCACCTCATCTCCAGTGCAGACCATGAGAGCCATGAGGTAGTTCACCTCATCCGCCGTGAGCTTGTTGGGATATCCCTCTAAGGTGCACAACACTATCAGAGATATCAAATTCATCCACCCCACCGGCGTTAATTGGCTGATAGCCAAATTTATTTGCTCTAGGAAACGGCTAATCAACGGGTGGTGAGAAAGAGTGATCCCAACCTTGAGAATTGCTATGTTGATCGTCGTGAGCCCGTGAGATGGTCGATCTGCTTGATCGTCCTCCAGTGGCGTGTACATGTGAACATCAAAAGGGATCTTGTAGTCCCTCCTGATTTTTTGGTAGATCATCCTCGGTGATCGACGAGATAATGTAGCTCACCGCAAATTTGTTATTCTTGAGCTTTCGCTTCCCGCGAGTTGGAATGGAGAAACGAGTGGAGTACTCCTTCTCGTAGTCATCTAAGTCAACTTGATGAGCTACTGCGACTGGGTTTTGGTGCTCGATCGGGTTCGACATGGGATAATGTGTGCTCTCCAAAAACTCTTAGGTTAGCTCATCTATGGGTGCAGGTTGTTGTACCTCGACCTCGCCTTCCTCCTCGGAATCTATGTTCACCACTAGAATGGGGGTTGAAACTAATTCGATTGGATATTTTCCGGGGTTTTGGGGAGGATCGGATATGATTCGTGAGTTGGAGGACATTTGAGATAATTTTTTCGAAGAATAAATATGAAAAAAGCTTGGGAGTCTTTAATGCCAGATTCCGGCAGGGAGACGAAGAGACGACAGTGGTGAATAGACCAAGACGTGGTAGAGTTGTGGATTTTCAACCCCACAAAGATAAAATTGAATAAAAAAGAAGAGGAAACACAAGAAATTGTTACCTTTTAACCTCGGATTGGAAGAACGGTGGCCGGAGATTAAGAAACGGTTGCCAGAATTTTGAAAGAGAGAAGATAAGGGTTTTGGCGCTGGAAAGATTAGATGAAAGTGAAGAAAAATAAAGAAATTTTCCTTTTATATGTGGCAAAAAACGGGGTGCAAGGCGAGAAAAAAAGAGAATTCAAGGACTTAAGTGTAATAACCGGGCGCGTGCTGCCTCTCTCCGAAAATCAAGGAGGCACATCACCTCGACTTCGTGGGCGCGTGGGCGGCGGCAATCATACCGACCACGTTACGCCTCGGGACGTGCCAAGCATCTCGTAATTCCAATTGTCGCCCGTCCAGTGCAGCTCCTCCGATGTAGTCCGTCCGGGTAGAGACAGTACGTCGAGGATGATGTAGTTCGCCCTAGGTGATGCAGCCCGACCAAGAGGCTCAAGATTATAGCCAGCCCTTTTGCAGCTCGCCTCTTATCGCACAACATAAAGGCAGGCTAGGGGGCAATTGTTGATAAGCGAGCTACATCTCACCTAAGGCGAACAAGTTCAAGCTAACTAATCACCCAAGAAGCAAGATTAAGCAAGCCAAGCCAGGTCAGGCCGAGCTGGAATAGTCAGACGAGCCACTCCAGCTAGGCGATCTACTTTATCAAGTCAAGCTACATCAAAGCAAAGACCACCCGAGCCCGAATAAGACCCTAGCGAGCTACTTTAGCCAAAGAGTCAAGGCAGAAAATAAAGCGACCAACAACATCAAGCTAGAGACTCCTCAAGGATAAGTCCAAAGAGACGAACAACTCTCTAATACGAGCTAATCCAGCTTAGAGGATAGAAATTAGCTTAGATAAGGTCAAATAGTCAACTCTCCATGTGTCAAGCATGCACACATGGGAGAGCAAATGTCATTCCACCTCCTACTTGGAGGACTTGTATAAAAACCATCAATTTTCATGAATAAAACTAAGTACAAATTCACAAATACAACTATACTATGCATACGCATAATCAAACACCTCAATCTTCACACATATACGAAACAAATACTTAATCAATATACGTATTCAACTTTTTTTAATCCTGATTCATCGTATTCACTATTTACGGTAGTGATCAATCACACGTAATTGTTTGGTGATCCGATTAATTACTAAAAACAACCACTAATCAACATGATTAGAATCGATCATCAACAGTGAGTCTCGAAAACATAACAATAATACCTCAAAAATAGCCAATACATATTATTTTAAAAAATTATTTAAATAATCAAATTAAATGAAATTTAAAAAATCAATTATAAATCCTTAAAAATGAAAAACTGAAGAATATTTTTTCAAAATAAATCAACTAAAACTTTCAAATATATCAATTAAAAGTTTAATTTAATTTTAAAAATTTAATTTAAATTATTTAAAAATCAACTAAATCTTCAAAAATAATGAAACTAAAAAATTAATTAAAAAAACTCTTCAAAATTCAATTAAAACTAAATATAAATTAATTTTTTATTTTTTTTTAAGTTTAATTATTTATGATGATTTAATTGACTTTTATAAAATATTATTCGGGTTTTATTTAGCTTTAGATTTTTTCTTTTAGATAATTTTTTCTTTTAAAATTAATTTTTTTTAAAGATCTAGTTGATTTATATTATATTTATTTAATGTATTTTTCTTTTTAAATTTTTATTTATTTATTTACATCTAATTATTTTAAAATTTTGCTTTATTTAATTTTGTTAATTTTATTTAGGTTTAAATGATTTTAATCAAATATATTTTAATTAAATTATTTTTGAAGATTATTTTATTTTCTTAATTATTTAAAAGAAATCAGATTTATATTTGTAAGTGATTTTTTAATTTATTTTTTTACAATTTAGTTAATTTTATAAATAGTATTAATATTTTTTTTATATTATTGAAGATTTTAATTCTGGTAATAATTTTTTTAATATATACACATTTCTTGAAGATTTAGTTAATAGCTTATGAAGTATATTTTATTTTAAAGGAATATGAAAGTAAAAAAGATAAATTCTTGAGAATTAGTGATGTTAATGAAAATATGAAATGGTAGATTTTTTTTTTTTTTTAATGAAGTAGAGATATTATTAGAATAAAAATGAATATATGTTTAATATATATATTAATTTTTAAATTTTACTGTGGTTGGAGGTATGAATAGTTGTGCCAAAAAGAAATATTTTAACAGCTCTAATCCATCGAAGAATACAATTCGACGTGTCAAAACAGGCGCGTTACCTTCCTCTTTCCATAAAACCCTAGGCCCTTCCATTCGCCGTCACACTACTGTTAAAAGGGCAACAACGGCGCCGTGTGAACCTAGGGTTTTGCCTGTATGTATCCACAGAAATGAAAACCGGGAACTATCTCGCAATCGATGGCTCTTCTCTGAAGCTTCTTTTTTTTTATTTTTTTTTCTTTCTTTCTTTTTTTGTTTGATTTTGTTTTAAATTTCGAATTAATCCCTGTGAGGAACGTTATATGTTTAAATAAAAGTAGTGGCCTGATATCCATTGATGATACATTGTTCTGAGGGATTACGAACTATGTTTAAGATTTTATCTTGTTTTCTTATTCTAGCTTCATTCAGCGATATGTTTTCTTATTTTTACTCATATATATATATATATATATATACACTTTTATATTTAATTAATTATTTTCTAGATTTGCTGCATCCATCCCCTTGATGATGTTTTCCATAGATTTAACGTTAAAAGTAGACTGAAATTCATTGATGCGAAATTGGTTCTGAGGGATGTGCTGCCTTAATTCTCTTGAAATTTTAAATATTCTGGTATCATTTTTTAGTCTCTTTATGGTGGTTCTATATCATTAATTCTTTGAAAAATCTACCTCGTTTCTCGTCATCTTTTTCTAGTTTCAATTTTCTAATTTCTCTTAAATTCCTTTGAAGAGCATGGAGATTGGATGAAAGTAAAACATCATCCCCTACTTAATTTCAATTCTGTATGTTGCATGTATAATTTTCCAACAAATGTCTCTTGTGAGATGTAGGAAACGTGAGACTGTAAACTGGATTTTGTTGGACACTCCAGTTCTCAGTTTATTAAACATTGTTTTTAAAATCTAATGAGCAAAATGCAGACTGCATATCAAAGGAATTTATACAAAGGAAGGTTTTTGATTGATCATATTGGGCTATATGGTTTACTTTAAAAAGGAAATTAAGATTGGCAATTTAAAATGAAAAATGAAAAGGAAAAACTAAAGATTCATAATCAACAAAACATCATTAGAGCATCTAGTTTCTGTAGAAATATTCATTAAATTTTTGATGTGGAACTAAGAATATGAGAAGATGCTGATTTTTCCTGGCATTGTCTAGGTAAGGATATTGTGGGCATTATGTAATGGGTAATATTGGTAACTTGTTCCGTATATTTTTCATGCAAAAGAAAGATGTGACAATGTCCTATGTGGGCATTGTTTTGATCCATTTATCTGAAGTCTGAATGTTAGCATAACCATAGGCTATATTTAGTAAATTGAGAGAGTCAATATTGTTTCATGACAATTGGTTTTGAAGGCAGGAAAAATCTAAAACTATCGACAATCTAATCCTTTTCAGTTTCTTGAGGGACCGGAAAGGACTGGTTTTTCCAGAACTGAAGTTTTTCATTAGTTTGCTGAGAAACTTAGGATTTGAATGCCTATCTGAAATTGGATTTTTTCTGTTGGCATTTTGATTGGAAGGATATATTGAGGGCCTTGATGATGTATGGGTTTCTAAAATGGTGGCGTTGACGTAGAAGGATCGAGGGGGAAGGATGGCGAGCTGTTTTTCTTGTTGTATGACACAAGAGAGAATTGATCAAAATTCCCAGGCTAGCACTCATGGATACCAGGATACCAAGGCCTTGGCCGCAATTGCAAATATATCCATGCGAACTGGTAAATACCTATTCTCATTCTTTGTCATTTATATATTATTATTATTCCTTCCCCGTTTTGTTTCTTGAAATGTCTGCTTTTGGGTTTTGAACGCCTAATTTATAGATTGCTTCGTAAAACTGTCATTGTTGGGAAGCCTTGCGAAGATGTTATCTTGGCTGTTAACAAATCCTAAGGGACACAAAAGTTTGAAGGCATGATTATCCATAGAAAATTACTAAAAGGATAATAATGTATGTTCTTGTCATCTGGATTGGGATATGAAATTATGTTTTAAGTACGTATGTAATCTTGTGCTTCTTTCTGGCATTGTATTCATACCAATGTTTTTCTGTTGAACATCACACTCTCAATATTTTCTTGTCCAAGTCTAGAGTTTTGCCATTCAATTATGATAGATTTGCCATCCATAAAATAGAGATTAAAAAAAGGATCTATTCTGATGTTGGGTTTCCCTGTCATTGTACATTTACCTCTGGACATGTTAATTTTATTACAGAAAAATATGCCCCAACCATTCTTAAATCTTGGTTCGTTGATATGCAAATGATGAATAGTTCAAATCTAAGTCTGTGTTCTTTTTCTTATTTGCTTTTTTGAATCCGTAGATAGTCAGTAGCATTAATCAGTATTACTTCAAAAGCTTTAATAAGAATAATATTGATGGATTGCTAGATTTGCAGATAGCAGCAAAAGAAGGTATTTAGCTGAAGAAATAGATAAACTTGGAAAGAACAATATCTCAGCTGATATTTTCACTTTCCACGAGCTGTCAAGCGCAACTCAAGACTTCAGCCCTGAAACCTTGTTAGGTGAAGGCGGTTTTGGGAGGGTTTACAAGGGCCACCTTGTGCGAAAAGAAATTGTAATTTATCATCTCTCTTTTTAAAAGAATTCATCCAAAGGTTTGCTTCAGCTGACATGTTTGTCTCCCGCCCAGGATGTTGCAGTGAAGCAACTTGACCGAAATGGTTTCCAAGGAAATAAAGAATTTCTTGTGGAAGTGTTGATGTTGAGCCTTCTTCACCACCCGCATCTCGTTCAACTGGTAGGATACTGCGCCGAGGGAGATCAGAGAATTTTAGTCTATGAATACATGGCCAATGGTTCCTTGGAGGAACACCTTCTAAGTATGCATCATGTTTCCTCTATACTCTTCTTTTTAATTAAGATTGCATATTCAAATACTCTTGTTTCATAATCAAGATGTCATGACCCCATTTTTTATTTCAGTAAGAGTAACACTTAAATGCATTTGTTGTTATAATCTTGTCTCAATTTTGATTGGAAATTTTCAATCAAGTAGTTTTCCTATATATTTTGCGGAGATTAGATCATAGAAAATCCGGTCTAAATGTATTATTAGTTCATCCGAGGAAAAGTGTTAGTTGTATATTAAAGAAGTGCCAATTTTGTTCAGTGTACAAATTAATATCTTTTGTATGAACTAATACGTTTCTTCATATGAAATAATACTTCTCATTATGTATTTTAATTTTTTGTGAATTAAGTCACACTTTAGTCGAAATTGAACTAAAATTACACTGCATAGTAGTATTTGTCTTCCATTAAACATATACACTGACTGCAATTCTTGTGTGAAGACTTAGCTCCGGGCAAAAAGCCTCTTGATTGGGATACAAGGATGAAAATTGCTAAAGGAGCAGCTAAAGGACTTGAATACTTGCATGAAACGGCTAATCCTCCTGTAATTTATCGGGACTTTAAGGCATCCAACATACTTTTAGATGCGGACTTCAACCCGAAACTTTCTGATTTTGGGCTTGCCAAGATTGGTCCTATTGGTGGACGACCCCATGTTTCCACCAGAGTTATGGGAACCTATGGCTATTGTGCGCCTGAGTATGCATCCACGGGGCAGTTGACTACCAAGTCTGATGTCTATAGTTTCGGGGTCGTGTTCCTGGAGATAATATCAGGTCGGAGGGTCATTGACAATTCAAGACCAAGTGAAGAGCATAACTTGATCGAATGGGTATGTCTTTACAAGTCATGTTTGGGTCCATGGAAATATTTTGTTTAGGCCTCTAGCAGTTGTAAGACAAATATGTTTGCGTGCTGACAAATTTAAGTCCTTACATTTTGATGTATGCTCATATCAAACACCCTAATTCAGTCTAAAATGTCATGTGTTTGGCCTAAATGTGCAAAACTTGATGTTGTGCCAGCCTGTAACCATATTGTCCAACAATTGCTTTCCCCGTAGTTACAATCCTAAAAAGATTATTCTCGGGTTTGTGTTGTCTAGAGTAACAAGGGTCCTTACTTTATTCAACTTTGCAGGCACAGCCTTTATTCAAGGACAAGAAAAAGTTCCATCTGATGGCAGATCCTTTGCTGGAAGGGAAATACCCAGAAAAATCACTGTACCAAGCTCTTGCAATCGCAGCAATGTGTCTACAGGAGGAATCCTCGTCTCGGCCTTTAATAACCGATGTCGTAACTGCGTTAGAGTTTTTGTCTGTAGACAGAAAACAAGCCCAGGATGAAGAACGAGGTGGAGCTGCTGGTGATAAATAATGATTTTCTCGGCATCTATTTTGTAGGAAAATTTGATGGTAAAGATTACTAATTAATTAGGAGACGGACATGAACATATGATCCTGTTGGTTGAAGAAAAAGAAAATAGATTCATTATCTACAATTCTATAACAAGTCTCCTTTTTGGGCCGTGAATTAATCTTTGATATGAATTTGAGTGACTATTCACACCCCAATTTAGAAATTATTTGACATTGCTTATAAGCTACTTAAAAATTACATCTTATAAGCTCTTAATTTTTTTTGTAAAATGTTAGAGCTTATTCGATATTTCAAATACTTATTAGATATTTCAAATAAGCTTAGTCAAACGAGCTTTAAATCTGAAGCTTTGTGGTCGAGGTCTGTAGTGTTTTTGCTCGAATGACCAAGAATCTCAAGAGTCATCTTTTGAATCCAAGAACTATTAAATATTTCTTTTTGTCATACTTCTAAAGCATAACCAATTGTGATATTTAGCTCCAATTTGTGTCATAAGCAAGAGCTGAAAAATTGCATAAGGAATGTATTACGGACAAAATTGCACCACTATATTAGACCATGAATGCTTAACCCTATGAAATATTCCAGCATTGAGAATAAGAACAAAGAAGAAAACCCCCCATAATTTAGAGAACAATTTCCCAGAAATAGAATCCGAAAATTCGATGCTTTGTTGATGATAATGGACATCCACTCTGCAAAACCCCTCTAACCAACACCAATCTTTCCAATTCATTCATTCGGATTCTAGTTTCTTTACTTGTAGGCTGGAATTTCATCAGTGAGATTTTCCCTTTTTTTTTTTACTGCATGAAATTACGAAGACTTGAACAGTGGTTATCATGAGGGATTCTAATTTTAGGCTTCACTTGGTAGATATTCCTAATTTAAGAGGGGGAGTATAAATTTAATATTGATTTTATGTATTACATTGTTTGGTACATTATATTATCAAAGACTGTATTAATCTACTAAAATCCTCATATTTACTTGGTAGGGAATAATAAAAATGGTACAATACATAAAAAATGGTAAAAAAATATAAAAATACTAATTTTCCCTTATAGAGAAGGGGTAGATGGGAAAGAGGGGGTAAAATGGGTAAAAATAATCTTTTCGATCCATAATAAAATTATAAGGATGGGAAGACCTTACAATTTTTGTGGAAGAAAATAGTGTCAAACCCATATTATAAGCTTTTATTGTACCGGGTCAAAATATTACATCCGGATCCATATTAAATTAATATTGTCTACCAAACAAATTTGAGGTGGTATAAAATGTGGTAATATGGTCTTATAAAGGTTACCAAGTGGAGCCTTAATGTATTTATTTATAGAGTAAGTCTCTTGAACACCTGATGTATCAGGAGTTGATGTTGTTACTGAAAAATATGGGTTGATTGCACCAAAGAGTGGGAGTTGATTGCACTAAAAAGTTTCCAGTGTTATCGATTTTCATTGTAAACTTTTTGGTGTAATCAACACACATTTTTTAGTGTAAACAACTTCAACTATTGAGTGGGAACAACTAATACCATTTTAAATTACACCTCACTCCATTACAAATTAGACTGCTTTGTAGAATTCTTGGATCAACCCCTGACTACAGAATATCGCTTATAAACCACCTCACAATCTCTACAAGTTTTACATAAACTCTAAGATTATGTTTGTTTTGGGGTTCACCCGGATAGGACTAGGACTTTCCGGCCCTAGTCTTGTTATAACAAGAACATGAGGTCAGATTCCCGAAGATACACTGACCCCGACAGGATCAATACATTAGACAAGAGCATTTAATGTACTATATATCAACTATAGATCGTTAGATTAATAATTCTAATAAATTCCTAAAATAAAGGGTTAAGATGAGTTTATAACCACTTTTGGGCCTTGGAGGGTGAACCTCTATAAATAGAAGGTCACCACCCATTGTAAATGGTCGACAATTTTCCTTCATTCATCATATATACAAAACCTCTCACATTCAAGGGAAGAACTCAAACGTTCTTTCCTTGTTCGTTTACATTTATTGTTTGTCGGGTATACCTAAATAGCCACAATACGATTATTCCTACGAAAATGCCTGTCAACAATTTGGCGCTAGAAGGAGGGTTACGAAATCGTGTTCATCTTTACGGATGAACACTGAAATCTTGCCCTCATAAACCAAAACAAATTTTACAAACAAAGACCAACAACCGGTTCAATCAAGATCATCTAAACAAAAATTTCAGTTCTCTCATTTCCTCCGTACACAGAAAGTCACGTAGCTACCAAAAAAAAGGGAAGAAGTAGAGTTCCGGCGAGGCTCGCAAAGCTTTCCATCACCTCCGCCGAACCACCGCTCTTTCTCGATAATACCGGAGGCACCGTCGGAGACCGCGCCTCCTCTGCTGGCGCCAGAGGCCACCGCCCCTCTCCTTTCTCTCGCAACGCGGCATCGCACCGGCATCATCGCAGCCCGAGCCCAGCAGCCGCACCGCCACCGCCATAGATCCGCTCCGAACTGTGTTGTGGAATTCTCAAGCGAAACCAGTAGTATATTCAAATGGCATATTGAAGAAGAGGATACTATTTTTTGCTTTAATCCCCCACCGTCTGCCTCGTTTGTTGCATTGGCTTTTTCGCAGCTTTTTCAGTTTGCCTTTGACGCATTTCCCAATACATGGTGAAAAGTAAAAAAATTCCTGACAACATCGATCCGAGCGTCGCCACCAGCGGCCTGCGGACTCCGACCACCTTCGAGCGGAGCCACCGCCCTAGCAGCCTACCCGTACAAACCGTGACTAGCCTCGCTGGTGGCCAGCCGCAACTCGGCGCGGTTCCTCGATGCAACCTCCCGGCACAGCCGCCACCACTCGCCGATCGTCGCCACCGAACATACCAAATCATGCCCGCAGCCCGACCTCCGTTTGCCGCTGCGCACCAATAATGCAAACCTTCTCACTGCCGCTCCCCGCAAGCCACAACCTCCAAACACGACTGCGTCATGTGCGGCCTCCACAAAGAGCACAACCAAGCCGCACCTTCGCGCTCAATCCACCAACCGCCACCACCGATCGCCGGGTAGCAGCCTCGATCTCCACCCCTGGGCACAAAACCCCGCCGCCACCAAATTGCGGGTTGCCTTCCCTGCACGGCCGCCTCCCACGCCGCCATCCACGCGGCCAACCTCCCCGCGCGACCTCCCCGTGGCTCCCTGCTGCCCCGTGCAGCCGTACCTCGAGGCCAGCCTTCTCGTGCCGCTGCCCGACCTCACCGCCACGCCTCCCCGGCACGGACTCGCCACTCACTGTTCGACGTCCCTGCATCGCTGCTTAGCCACCTCGTATCACATCCAATCCTTACCGCCACATCGCCAAGGTTCCTTCCCGATTAGACCAACATAAAATTCCCAATTTGAACCTTGAAGTTTTAATTTGGGGGTGGGCATATTTTGTCATAAGCCGTGGGGCTGATTTTATATAATTATCTTGGGCCAAGGTTATTATTTAAAATCTGTTGGGCCGAGTCATATTTTTTAGCCAAATTTAGGCATAGTTACTTATCACATGTTGTAAGTAACCCGCAGTAGTAGCATAGGTTGTTGGGCCTGATTAAATTTGCAGACCCGTAAAAAAAATGGGCAACAACTTTCGAGATGTGCATTCGAAGCCTCTTCATCAACGGAAAAATCTGCGGGCAGTCCTTTGCCCACTCGCAACAGGTTTATTTCGATAATTTTCTTTTAATATATATCACAACTCGTGAATTTTCATATATATTAAAAGCGGGGGCATATATACTCGTATTTCGAAAATTCAGAGCGGGGATTTTTGAAATACAATTTTCATTTGGTAACTTCCTTTTAATATATATTGTAACTCGTAAGTTTTCATATATATTAAAAGGCGGGGGCATGGATATACATATCCTAATATTATTTTGTGATATAAAAAATAAATTATTTGACACTGAGTATAATTAAATACAGTTAGTTTTTTAGAACTTCAAGTATAACTTCGTAAAATTATTGAGGTTGCTCATCGAATACTTAACTTAATATTAAAAAATGGTCATACCTTTCGACTACAAACAGTTATCTGCCTCTTAGGCGTTGATTAGTCCGCCTTTTTAGGCGTTGACTTTTTGTCTTATTTGGCGAGATAAACCGTCTTTTAGGTGTTGATTAGTCCACCTTTTTAGGCGTTGACTTTCTGCCTGGATTGGCGAGGTAATTTTGCTTTTAGGCGTTGACGTGTTGATTAATTCGCTTTCACCGGCGTCAACTAATCTATTTCTCAAGGGAATCCGTCTTTTAGGCATTGATTAGTCCGTGTTTTTAGGCGTTGACTTTCCGCCAGGATTGGCGAGGTAATCCATCTTTTAGGCATTGACGTATTGATTAGTTCGCCTTATCGACATCAACTAATCTATTTCTCGAGGTAATCCATCTTTTAGGCGTTGATTAGTCCGTCTTTTAAGGTTGACTTTCCACCTTATTTGACGAGGTAATCCGTGTTTTAGGTGTTAATTAGTCCGCCTTTTTAGGTGTTGACTTTTCACCTTATTTGACGAGGTAATCCGCCTTCTAGACGTTGATTAGTCTATTTATTAGGCGTTGACATGTTGATTAGTTCGCCTTCACCATCGTCAACTAATCTATTTCTCGAGGTAATTAACCTTTTAGGCGTTGATTAGTTCGCCTTTAGGCATTGACTTTCCGCCTTATTTGGCGAGTTAATCCGTCTTCTACGCGTTGATTAGTCCGTCTTTTAGGCATTGGCTTTTGTTGATAGGCGACCAGCAAGGACATGATATTAACATAAAAATATTAATCTAATAATATTAAGAAGTCATCAAAATTAATAATATGGAAGAGGACGAGCAACAGGGACTGTATGCCTTAGGAGGCGAGCAGCAGGGACTACAGACCAAATAGATGAGGACGAGCAGCAGGGACTACGGACCAAATAGATGAGGACGAGAACAACTGAAGGTCCTAGGAGGCGAACAGCAGGGACTAAGGTCCAAATGGAGAAGGCGAACAACTGGTCGTAAAGACCATTACAAGGTAACGAATAACAAGAACAAGAGGATCACAAGTCTCAACAAGAGGCGAGCAGACGAGCAGGCGAGCAACTGGGGTTATAAAGGTTTCCAACACCCAACGAAGACATACAGACGAGTAGCTAGTCACCAAGGAGAGCAGCTGAGTGGTTCCAAAGACCAAGTACAACATTGGGAACTCCAAGAGTCACCAACTTTAGAAATAGTCAATGTGTCTTAACACTTGGCACCCATTCATTGGGCAATAGGTTAGATGTTGTACAAATGTCATAACACTTGGCAAAATCCCAATGGCTAAGCCATCAAGATGGTGACACCTAGCCTCTTTGTATGCCTATAAATACCCCTTCATTTGCATGAAAGAGGGAGGATTTTCCCCATAAAAAAAAATGCCTAAACTCTTGCAAATTCATTTCTTGAGTATTACTTACCCAAATCTCATAATCTTTGATCTTGTTTGATGATCTTAACTTGAGAAAACAGCCACTAATCATCATAGATTAGAAAAGGTCATCAATAATTGGCGCTAGAAGAAGGGGCCGAACCTCCGTTTCATAAAAAATTCGACAAAAGGTTGAGGATCTTCACCGGAATCTGCAAAATCCGGCCGGAATCTGGGAGGAAGCCATCGGAAATCAAATATACACATTATTCGAAGCAAAATCACCCATACATACATCACTTTGAGAGTTTGAATGCATGTGTGTATGAACTAGGGTTTTCAAACCACCATATTCATACAAACAAAGCTAGTAACTCTTGAGAAAGGTGTTTGTTGGAGACAAAATCACCCCATTCATTTGCTTACCACTTGTACTTCGGTAACCAAAATGGTTCGATCACAAGAAGAACGACATTTGAGCACATCTCCAAGCCGTAGGTCAAGAACTAGGGTTTCGTCTACTGAAGGACATGCACGTACAGTAAAAGCAACTTCGCAAAGAAACGTCCAAGTTACCATTGATACAATCCCGCCGGAAGTGGAAGCTCTCGCTCAAAATCCCGAAGAGCTAGCAAAAACGATTGCTGTTTTACAAGCATTGCAAAGGCGACAAACGGTCGGGCCATCAGGGACGCAGGCGGCGACCAACAGGGCAGGCGAGCAGCGAAGCGAAGGAAGAAAAGACGCACGAAATGATGAAGTTGACAGTGAAGAAGTCCGTAGAAATAAAGGGAAAGCTCCTTTAAGTGAACGACTTGGTAGTCGAAGGGAGTCCACTCTGGGGACAGGTGAGGAGTCGAGCAGCGGGGACACAAGGAGTGTAAGTCATTATCACACAAGAAGGGCAAGTTATCACGGAACACATAGGGAGGATCAACTGAGAGGCGAGGAGCGAGCACCGGGACAAACACACCATGTTGCTCGCCGCTCAGTACACGAAAGGCTGAGGAGATCAGCCTTTGGGCGATTAGGTCCCAATGGAGCTAGTAACATCGCTAGGCACGCCACTCAAGAGAAACGTCCCGTTAGCAAGGGACTGCGTCATGAAGAGGTCATTGAACCCAATCATGACGAACAGCCTTCTAGTGGAAAAACGTCTCCAGATGAGTGGCAAGCTTTGAAGAAAGCGGTGGAAGAGATGCAAAAACAGTTGGAGGAGAAGAAAGGCGACGGATCGACGATGTTGCCATCATCACCCTTGTCCCCGGATATCCTTAATGAACCGGTACAAAAGAAAGTGCAATTCCCGACCATTAATTTGTACGAAGGAAATTCAGACCCGAAAGTACACCTGTCCAAGTATACCGATTACATGATATCGGTAAAGGCATCTGACGCAACTCAATGTCGGAATTTTCCATTGACTCTTGGTGACGGTCCTCACAGATGGTTTTCCGCACTAGCTCCAGGCTCCATCAGTTCGTTCATGCAACTCAGCAAGGAATTTCTCTCGCACTTCTCCACGGTCGGATCTTACCTTACGCAGAGACATAGGTTGGCAGATCTGAGGCAAGGAGACGAGGAGTCTGATAGAGCCTTCCTTGAGAGATTCGACAAAGTCCTACTGGAAGGAGAACCAGTAAGTGAGGACACTAAGATAGTGGCAGTTATGGCAGGGCTTAAGAAGGGGACAGACCTGTGGAAGGAGATGCACCTAGCTTTCCCTAAAACTTATTCCGAATTCAGGCACAAGGCTGGAGTGTACATTTCGATGCAAGAAACTCTACAAAGAGAGCTGGGAGACAAGGCCGATACCAAGAAATCAGGAAGGAAGTCAGGAGGGGAATATAAGGCCCCTAAAAACATGAAAGCTTTCAGTGAAGGGTCCGAACTGAAGGAGAAATTGAACCATGTCCTGTCCACATCAATTGAAGCTGTATACAACAACGTGAAGGATAAAGATATGTTGTCTGAACCCCGTAAGATATGGCAAGAACGAGGAAAGATGAACCCCAACAAATTTTGTGCATACCATCAGACTATAGGTCACTTCACGAGCGAATGCCGAAATCTCTTGAAACAGTTGTGGAGATTTTACGAAGAAGGAAAGTTGTCAGAATTTGTGAAGCGACAACCAGGGAAGAAACCAAGGGTAGCGATATCCTCCGACTCGGAAGACGATGAGGGCGACGAACAGCCAAGCAGGAGGGATCAAAAAAGGAAGAAAACGATGACAGCCCCAGCCGAACCCGTCCAAGAAATCTTGATGCTTGAGCCGTCCGGACCGGTAGGGGGCGAGTTGGTGTTCTCTGAGAAGGATTTGGACGGGATACTTACCCCACACAATGACTCACTAATCATCTGTGCCAATATCATGGGGGCCCGAGTTCACCGTTTGCTTGTGGACACAGGCTCCTACACAAACATCTTGTTCAAAAGCACACTAGATCAAATAGATGATTGTGAGGGGTATGTGAAGGGATGTGATCATAAGATAGTGGGATTCGGAGACGCTGTAACCGTTCCTTTAGGTTTAGTAACGTTGTCAGTCGAACTTGTATCGACCGAGAATCCCGAAAGGAGACTGACTAGGATGGTTGAATTCTTAGTCGTAGATCAGCAGTCTGCCTACAACGGGTTTCTTGGTCGACCTTTTATAAATAAATTCAAAGCGGTTGTTTCAACGTACTACTATTGTCTTAAATTCCCAACTTCGAAAGGCCCGGGTACGGTTAAAGGTGATCAAAGGAAAGCCCGAGAATGCCTCCTGCAACTTCAGCCCACTGACAACAGAATATCCGTGATGGACGAGCAGCAGGGACGAAGGTGAGCCATCCATCCTAGATGAAATCATGGAGTCCGTCGACACTGAAATGATGGAGGTGGACGACCAGCAGGGCGTGGACGAGCAGGAGGGCATTGGCGAGCAGCAGGGAAGAGAAGCCGTACCCGAGCTAAATCAGGTTGAAGACTTGGAGCCAAGACTGGGGGCAGAACCAATGATCAAGGATGAGATCAACTTTGAAGGGCCCATTATCGATCCTCGATGGATAGACCAAAAAAGGAGAGCAACCCCGGTAGAGGAGTTGGAGGCAATAAGAGTTGACCAAAATCGAGAAGACTTGGAATTATTCATTGGATCTGAGCTCCCTGAGCCATACAGATCCAGAATGGAAGAGTTTCTCAAGTCCAATCTCGATGTATTCGCATGGTCACATGCTGATATGGTAGGCATTAGCCCTGAGCATGCCTGTCATAAGCTAAATATTTGTCCAACTAAGAAACCGGTGAGGCAAAAAAGAAGAAAATTTGGGCCCGACAAATATGAAGCATTGGACATCGAAGTGAGGAAGTTACTCGACAATGATCTTATCAAAGAAGCCTTGTGTCCTAGATGGGTGGCAAACCCAGTGTTAGTGAAAAAATCAAATGGTACATGGAGGTTATGTATCGACTTCACTGATCTGAATGCCGCTTGCCCTAAGGATAACTTCCCACTACCTCACATCGACCAGCTAGTGGACAACACGGCGGGACACGAGCTTCTTACCTTCATGGACGCATTTGCAGGGTATCATCAAATACCAATGCACCCAGATGACCAGGAGCACACAGCATTCTACACCAATAAAAACTTATTATGTTGGAAAAGAATGTCGTTCGGGCTAATCAACGCAGGGGCACGTACCAAAGACTCGTTAACAAGATGTTTGATGAGCACATCGGCAGAACTATGGAAGTGTACGTGGACGACATAGTTGTAAAAAGCCCAAGAAAAGAAGACCATTTAGAACACCTCGTACAAACATTTGAGATACTTCGAGCATATAACATGAAACTAAACCCAAAAAAGAGTAGCTTCGGGGTACACTCAGGAAAATTTCTTGGGCACCTGGTTAGTCAACGGGGTATTGAGGCAAATCCATCAAAAGTCAAAGCAATCATGGATATGCAACCGCCAAGGTCCATTAAGGAAGTTCAACGACTAACTGGATGTCTGGCGGCCCTGAACAGATTCATTTCCAGATCGGGAGACAAATGCCGACCTTTCTTTGACGCTATAAAAAAGGGACAGTTCCAGTGGACGAGTAATTGCCAACAAGCATTTGAGCAGTTGAAAGAATATCTGAGTGATACCAAGATTCTATCAAAACCCGTCTCTGGAGAAAAACTGTACCTGTACCTAGCCGCATCAGAGGTGGCTATCAGCTCGGTCATAGTTCGAGCAGAGGGAAAATTTCACTTGCCAATTTACTACGTGAGTCAGGCCTTGCATGAGGCGGAAATTAAGTATTCGCCCATGGAAAAGTTAGCTTATGCACTGGTGATGAGTGTGAGGAAGCTAAGGCCGTACTTTTTCGATCATCAGGTGGAGGTCTTAACAACTTTTCCATTAAGGCAAATCTTACAAAGGCCTGACACCGCTGGTCGCCTCCTCAAGTGGTCGCTCGAAGTAAGCCAATTTGGAATAACTTATGCACCTCGAACAGCGATCAAGGGACAAGCGTTAGCCGACTTTATTGTCGAATTAACTTTCCCTCCAGATCCGACGAGAGGTCATAATCATCCATGGCACATGTATGTAGACGGATCATCAAATAACACAGCAGCAGGGGCTGGGATAGTGTTGATCAGCCCAGATGAACAAGTATTCACCTCAGCAGTAAGGTTCGAGTTCATGGCAACAAACAACGAGGCTGAGTACGAAGCATTGATAGCCGGGTTACGACTGGCCCTGGCTGTAGGAGTTCGGAGAGTTCAAATTTATGGAGATTCTCAGCTGATAGTCAACCAAGTCCGTGGGGAATACGAAGCCAAGGATGAGAACATGGCCTTATATTAAAAGATTGTTGCTCACCTGGCTTCGCTTTTCGAGCAAATTTACATCGAACAAGTGCCAAGAGATAACAATGCGCAAGCAGATGCACTTGCTCGTCTGGCTACTAGTACGGGACCAGCAAAGCTTTCAGAGGTCATCATCACAAGAATTTCCAACCCGTCCACCAGTGACTACAAGATCAATCAGATCGAAGAAGAATTGACAGAGGATGACTGGAGGGCACCGATATATAGATACCTCAAAGATAACACAGTACCTGAAGATTCCCAAGAAGCAGCAAAGGTAGCTAAGCGAGCAGCAAGATTCACAATCATGGATAACCAGCTTTACAAGAGAGGATTTTCACTGCCCCTATTAAAATGCCTAGCAAGGGGGCAAGGCCAGGAAGTCTTGAGAGAAATACACGAAGGAGTATGCGGAAATCACGCAGGGGGGCGAGCATTAGCATACAAGACAGTGAGGCAAGGATACTACTGGCCAACTTTACTACAAGACGCAATCAAAGTTGCGAAGACTTGTCACCGATGCCAACTATTCGCCCCCAACATACATAAACCTCCAACGGAACTGATTTCGGTAAATAGTCCATGGCCGTTCGCAAAGTGGGGAATAGACATCATAGGGCCTTTCCCAGCGGGAAAGGAGAATGTCAGATTTGCAGTGGTGGCCGTGGACTATTACACGAAATGGGCCGAAGCTGAGGCACTGGCAACGATAACACAAGAGAAAATGATCAATTTTATCTGGAAAAATATAGTTTGCCGATTCGGAGTCCCACAAGCAGTAGTGACAGACAATGGAAAGCAATTCGAAGGAAAGAAGATAAGAGATTTCTGCAGAAAGTGGGGTATCAAAAAGCATTTTTCAACACCATATCATCCTCAGTCTAACGGTCAGGTCGAAGCAGTTAACAAGATAATCAAGCATGTCCTCAAAATCCGTCTGGTCGATAAGAAAGGCAAATGGTCAGAAGAACTGCCCGAGGTGCTTTGGGCATATAGGGTATCACATAGAACAAGCACTGGAGAAACACCGTTCGCTATGGCATTCGGTACAGAAGCAGTTATACCTATAGAGCTCAAAATACCAACTGAGAGGGTAGCCGAGTTCAATGAACAGGAAAACAACAAGGCACTAGCTGCAGAGATGGATCTGATCGACGAAAAAAGAATCTCAGCAGAAATAAAAAACGAGATATACAAAAGAAGGATTGCAAGATACTACAACTCGCAAGTAAAAGTCAGAGAATTTGAAGTCGGAGATCTGGTGCTCCGAAAAATCCTAGCAACACCTCCAGGTGTATTTGGACCGACTTGGGAGGGCCCATTCAAGATAACTCAAAAGTGGCACAACGACACGTATGATCTTGAAGACATGGAAGGCAACTCGGCCCAATACACCTGGAACGCGGCTTTGTTGAAAAAATATTATCAATAATTAGGAAACCGGTGTAAAGTTTGTTAGGAAACCGGTGTAAAGTTTGTTATAGGCTATCTTTTCATTCATATTTTTGTAAGGTACAAGATCGATGAAATTTTCACACTTTTTTGGGCAAAATTTGTAAGTGGATGAATGATGGTCCAGTGAATTTATGTACATAAGAAAGCAAAAGGTGTTAAAACCCAACTGTTCGCCAAGCAGAAAAACTGCTCGCCGGAGACAAACAAGTATAAAAAAATACAAGTCCAGAAGGAGGCGAGCAGCAGGGTCCATGAGACTCAGAAGCCCCACCTGATCGCCCCCTCACAGAGAGTTGCTCGCCCAAGATACTAAATGCATAAAGCACAAGTATGGAGGAAGCGAGCAACAGGGCACATGTCAACGCATAGTTGCTCGTCCCGAAGCTGAATGCACTTAAGTACAAACACAGCAAGTGGCGAGCAACAAGGCATAGAAAGAAGCATGATAAAGGGTTAAGTTCTTAAAGAACAAAATAGACCCATACATGAACAACATGTACAAATTTGCAAAGAAAAGTATTTTACTTTTAACTTAAGAAAGAAATACTTAAGCAAAAAAGTAAGTAAAGGGCAAATAAGAGGCGAACAATAAAATAAAAGTGCAATTCTCATTCATTAGCACCAAAAAATTACAGGAGATGAACGTACAACCATCATCCTACTACATCATCTAAACAAAAAAAGAAACGAAGCCTAAGTCTCGGGAGCTGGCGGAGCAGGTGGCACCGAAGGATCTTGGGAAGAAGGAGGAGGTGGAACATCTTGCACAGTGACCCCGGAGACTTACTGCTCGCCTACCGCAGCAGAGGAGCTTGTTTCACCGAGAGGATTTGGGAGGAGGGGACCCAGAGCTTCAAAGATATTCATGTCCCTATCCGCCTCCACTCTTTCCCTGGGGGCCACAACACGAACATCATCTTTGAAGATGTCTAAGTTAACCCCCATCTCTCCTAGGTCGGCTACCGGGATCTCAAAGCCGGGTGCTGGAGGGTTTTTAGTGACGTAATCCGTGAAGTCCTTTATGGTCGAAGTCATCACATCCAAACCATTATCCAGAGCGTACTTCACATTTCTCACGCTATCAGCATATGCGATGATGTAACCAAGATTGGTATTGTCGGTTACATCTTGCACATAAGTAGGGTAAGAAATGGCACGCTTGTTCTTCTTCTCCAGCTGGTCGACATGGACCTTCAACGACTCCACTCTTTCCACCAGACCTACCCGCTCGGTCTCCAGGACTTGCAAACGATCAGTGGCGACACCCAAATCCAGTCTAAGCTTCTCTGAAGCATTAGACGCTATCATCTCCCGGTCCTCAGCAGCCTTTACCTCCCGCGTCCATGTGAGCTTGGCTCTCTCGAAGTCAGCCTTCATCTTAGCCAACTCTTCATCTTTCTTCTTCAGCTCCTCGTCCTTCTTCTTCAATTGAACAAGTTGAGCATCACGATCTGCTTCAACTTGCTCGATCCGTCGCCCCAAACCACGATTCGTTCGCTCTAACTCGATGGCTTGATCCAAGACTCGTTGAGCTGAGATTGATTGATGGCTCGCGTTATAGCTCAATAAACGAGCGTTATCGCTAAGGCTCTGACTCTGAATGATTTTCTCGCCGGTCTTGGTCCACGAGCGGGGAACATACTCCATGGCTCTACGGACGTGGGAGTCTTTAATCTCATGGGGTGCCGGAGGGGATTTCACGCAGCTAAACTGGTGAAGTACTCTTGAGCGACCAGGATAGTCGTTTTTCCGATACCTGTTCAAAGGAAAAAGCCGTCAGAAAACTAAGTCAAATGAATAAACAATCGAACTGAATAAGAAGATACTCACTCCCGCATTTTCACGGGGTCGTAGCCCAGGTACGAGTTGTCAGGGGATGAACTCCTGCCCTGACCGGCGATCATCGCACCGATAATTTGTTGCTCAGTCACCTCCTCCACCGGCGAGGAGCGAGCAGTAGATTTACCCACTTGGGAAGAGCCCTGCCCTTTTGTCCTCTTAGCACGGTCATCTCCCTTGCGAGGAGCAGTTTCCTTGGCAAGTCGCTTCTTGCCCCTCGTGTCTTGGGGAGGCGGCGAAGAGCGAGCAGGAGGGCGGGGAACGGGAGCAGGAGCCTGCGGAACTGGGGGAGGAGCCTGAGGAGCTTCTTCTTCCTCCTCGTCTGCTTCAGCTCTAAGTCTGATCAAGGAAGTACAAGGATCAAACTTCTTCTTCCTTGAAGGTTGATTGGCTGCCATTTGCTTAACCCGGCGCACAAGTAGGTGGTAACTCTCTGGAATAGGGGGAACAGCAACCGTTACCCTTTGAGCTAAAACAAGATAAAAAACACAGAGAATTAAAATAAGACATAATAACGGCGAGCAGCTGAGGTCAGGCGAGCAACAGGTACAAATCAAGAAACAGAGAAAAGTTAAGGAATTGTGTGAAGTTACCTTCGGGGATCTCCGCCTGTGCTTCCAAGTGATGAGCACTAGTGATGAGCTGAGCGTGCTTGCGGCAGTGTGCTTGGGAGAGATGCTCGACACTCCGATCTTTAGCGTCCCGCAGAGAAATCAGCGCAAGGACGTACAAGAATTCTTCACTCAAATCCGGATGCCCCCACCTCAAGATACGCGGGCCTGCAAAACAAGAAAAAGAAGATTAAAATTAGTTCACCTAAAAATTTGATGAACTAAGAATTAAGACCTACGCCGAATCTCGCCGAAATGCGTAGGAGAGTCTATACGTCCCGGTCCTCCAGAAGAATCGGAGGACGCCCGCCAATCGCCGCCAATAAAAAGAAATTGCCTATGCCAACCCTTAACTTTATTGGGCACCCCTTCAATTAACTTAACGCCGCTGCGGGCTTTGATGTAATACCAACCAAGCCCATCTTCATTAACGGCCGAAGAGATGGTCAGTGCGTAGTGTATCTCCGCCGTGCTGATCTTATTCCGATATCCTTCCAACCCGAAAAGGGTGATAAAGGCTAACAGACTACTCCAACCGTTAGGAGTAATCTGGGTGATGGCCAGGTTTATATCCTTCAAGAATCGCCCGATCACTGGATGTAAGGGAAGTGGGAACCCCGTGTTGAGTATGTCAAGGTTGATGGCAGTACAGCCTGGAGGTGGATTGTCAGCTCTCTCTCCTGGTTGAGGGACGTACAAATGGATGTCATACGGGATACGATAGCGAGATCGTATCCGAACTAAATCCTCCTCTATAACCTCGCTGGATACCTTACCCGCTGTATATGGCGATGGACGGGTTTCCATAATAGGTCGAGCGGGAGTGGGGAAAGTCTTATGATACTTATTGGCATAGTCAATCCAATCTTGTCTTCGGACCACGGCTTTAGGAATAAGAGACTCGGGCATTGGCCTTGAAACGGGAAAGTCTATCACTCTGAGAAATTCCCATGTAACTCCCACTTGCTCGCCCCCTGATCCAGTTGCTCGCTGCTCGCTCCTCGCCTGATGCTCGCTGCTCGCTCCCGTGTCTTCGGGAATACTCATCCCTTCTATTTCAGCAGCGACCTCAGAAGAATCTTCACCCAAGTCCGAGTTAGTCCCCTCTCGAGCCGAGGAGCGAGCAACAGGGCCTTGGACGTCCTGCTCGCCCGAGCTTTCCACAGCATAGAAGGAGTCAACGGAGCGAGCAACAGAGCTCGCCTCAGAGCCCGTCTCTTCATCAACGAGCAGGGTCCTAGGGTTTTGCCCAGCTGCTCGCCGGAGCGAACGGCGAGGAACAGGGACTGACGGTTCATCTTCCATGGGCCTTTTTCCCAGATTTCGCCCAACAAATTCAACAGAAGGCGTATTGCTTGAGGAAGGTGACGTCATCTTCGAAAATTTTTGAAATTTTTTTTAAAAGTTCCCGTACAAATCAAACGATGAACTTTGATCAAGAAGTGAACAAGTACAACGGCGGCACGGCGGCGATATGACGGCGACGCGGCGGCGATACGGCGGCGGCGATGGCGGATAAGGAAAATGAAGAACGAAAATTGTGAAATTGAAAAGTAAAAACAAGCAATTACAAGAATAAGCAAGAAGATTCAAAGGATTCACCTTTGATTAGAACGATATCCACTGAAGAATCGAAGAAAACAACAAAAGGAAAAGCTCAAAGATTCGTCAATGGCGGATTTGTGAGCAAGGAATCGAAAAAGAAAGAAAAAATGAAAGAGGGAGCAATTTATAGATATGGATTCGGGGGCGAAATCAAGAAAATTGAAAAGTTGAGGCCCCTATGTGCAATTTTAGGGGCACACGCGTGGACAGCCACGTCACGTCACTTCGTGTTTCGTGCCTCGGGAAGCGAAACGACGCGAGTCCAAGAGTCGCTCCCCGCTGGTCGCTTCCCAAAGTTCCCGCCTAAAAGAAATTCAAAACCCAGTCGCTCGCTCCACACATAGTGGAAAAAGGCCGAGTTTCCTGTTGCTCGCCTCCCACTGCAAAACATATCTTACCTTATAGTTTGACATAAAAGGATAAAAATTCATCCTTATATGCCAAACTAGGGGGCATTGTTGATAGGCGACCAGCAAGGACATGATATTAACATAAAAATATTAATCTAATAATATTAAGAAGTCATCAAAATTAATAATATGGAAGAGGACGAGCAACAGGGACTGTATGCCTTAGGAGGCGAGCAGCAGGGACTACGGACCAAATAGATGAGGACGAGCAGCAGGGACTACGGACCAAATAGATGAGGACGAGAACAACTGAAGGTCCTAGGAGGCGAACAGCAGGGACTAAGGTCCAAATGGAGAAGGCGAACAACTTGTCGTAAAAACCATTACAAGGTAACGAATAACAAGAACAAGAGGATCACAAGTCTCAACAAGAGGCGAGCAGACGAGCAGGCGAGCAACTGGGGTTATAAAGGTTTCCAACACCCAACGAAGACATACAGACGAGTAGCTAGTCACCAAGGAGAGCAGCTGAGTGGTTCCAAAGACCAAGTACAACATTGGGAACTCCAAGAGTCACCAACTTTAGAAATAGTAAATGTGTCTTAACACTTGGCACCCATTCATTGGGCAATAGGTTAGATGTTGTACAAATGTCATAACACTTGGCAAAATCCCAATGGCTAAGCCATCAAGATGGTGACACCTAGCCTCTTTGTATGCCTATAAATACCCCTTCATTTGCATGAAAGAGGGAGGATTTTCCCCATAAAAAAAAAGTGCCTAAACTCTTGCAAATTCATTTCTTGAGTATTACTTACCCAAATCTCATAATCTTTGATCTTGTTTGATGATCTTAACTTGAGAAAACAGCCACTAATCATCATAGATTAGAAAAGGTCATCAACAGCTTTCCGTCTGGATTGGTGAGGTAATCTGCCTTTTAGGTGTTGATTCGTCTGCATTTTAGGCGTTGACTTTCTGCCTTGATTGGCGGGGTATGATCTGTCACTCGGCGTTGATTAGTTCGTCTTCACCGGCATCAACTAATCCGCCTCTCAGCGTGGATCCAATCCGCATTTTAGGTGTTGACTTTCCGCCGGGATTGACGAGATAATACGCCTTTTAGGTGTTGACTTTCCGTCTTATTTGGTGAGGTGATCCACCTTCTAAGCGTTGACTTTCTGCCTGAATTGGCGAGGTAATTCGTCTTTTAAGGTTGACTTTTCGCCTTGATTGGCGGGGTACTATCCGCCACTCGGCGTAGATTAGTTCGCCTTCACTGGCATCAACTAATCCGTCTCTCGGCGTGGATCCAGTCCGCATTTTAGGCGTTGACTTTTCGCCTTATTTGGCGAGGTAATCCGTCTTCTAAGCGTTGATTAGTCCGCCTTTTAGGTGTTGATTTTCCGCCTGGATTGGCAAGGTAATCAGCCTTTTAGGCGTTGATTCGTCCGCCTTTTAGGCATTGACTTTCCGCCTTGATTGGTGGGGTACGATCCACCACTCGGCGTTGATTAGTTCGCCTTCACCGGTATCAACTAATCCGCCTCTCGGCGTGGATCCAGTCCGCATTTTAGGCGTTGACTTTCCACCGAGATTGGCGAGGTAATCCGCCTTTTAGGCGTTGTCTTTCTGCCCTATTTGGGAGGTAATCTGCCTTCTAGGCGTTGGTTCGTCCATCTTTTAGGCGTTAACTTTCCGCCTTGATTGGCGGGGTATGATCCGCCACTCGGCGTCCGGCGTCAACTAATCCGCCTCTCGGCGTGGATCTAGTTCGTATTTTAGGCATTGAATTTTCGCCTTGAATGGCGAGGTATAATCCGCCTATCGGCATTGATTAGTTCGCTTTCACCGGTGTCACCTAATCCGCCCATCGGCGTGTATTTGTCCACTTTCACGACATGGACCAGTTCCCCTTCTCAGTGTTGACTTTCCGCCTTAATGGTAGAGGAGTTGATTAGTTTGCCTTCACCGGCGTCAGCTAATCTTTTATCAACGTTGATTTGTCCATCTTAAAGGCATCGACCAATCCGCCTTCACCGACGTCGACTAATCCGCCACTTTATTAAGTAAAAAAGGCAACCCGTACCACCCGATTACACTATGCCGAGCTACGCCCAATTCGAATTGTTAAATCAACTAAATTCGATTGTTAAGTCAATCTCTCAATTAATGAAGTTGCTGCCCGCAAGCGGCCAAAACACTTCATTAATTTACATTGGTAAATCAATTACATTCTATTGTTAAGTCAAGCTCTCGATTAATGAAGTCACTGCCCGCAAGTGGGTAAAGCACTTCATTAATTTACATTGTTAAATCAATCAAATTCGATTGTTAATTCAATCTCTCGATTAATGAAGTCGATGCCCGCAAGCGACCAAAGCACTTCATTAATTTACATTGTTAAATCAATTAAATTCGATTGTTAAGTCAATCTCTCGATTAATGAAGTCGCTACCCCCAAGCGGCCAAAGCACTTCATTAATTTACATTGTTAAATCAATTAAATTCGATTGTTAAGTCAATCTCTCGATTAATGAAGTCGTTGCCCGCAAGCGGCCAAAGAACTTCATTAATTTGCATTGTTAAATCAATTAAATCCGATTGTTAAATCAATCCCTCGGTTAATGAAGTCGCTGCCCGCAAGCGGCCAAAACACTTTGTTAATTCGAATTGTTAATTCAATTATCTCATTATTAAAGTCGTTGTCCAATGCGGCTATAACACTTTATTAATTAATCATCGCGACTCTTATCGCTAAGTTATTAAAATCAATGTCTGCCAGCGGCAATAGCACGTTATTAACTGAACATCACGACTCTCGACTTGAGGGCACGATCAAAGATCGTACCCCACCTAACCCGACCAGTTTCAGGAAAGTTTGACAATCCGAAGATGACACGAAAGATACGCCCATCAAGGACCCCATCATCGAAAATTCCCCCGGGGCATCCTTGCTATCCTGTTTACAGGCTCAGGGGCTAGGCCTATTTGAAGCAAAGATCAAGATCGAATTTTGGCTGCAATTAGAGCCCAATCTTGGGGGCAATTGTTATAACAGGATTATTCCCACCTGCCAGGAGGTCAGATTTTCGAAGATACACTGCCCCGACAGAATCAAGAGTCTACATCAGACAAAAGCATTTAATGTACTATAGATCGTTAGATTAATAATTGTAATAAATCCCTAAAATAAAGGGTTAAGATGAGTTTATGACCATTTTTGGACTTTGGAGGGTGAATCTCTATAAATAGAAGGTCATTCCCCCCCCCCCCCCAAATTGTAAATGGTCGACAATTTTTCCTCATTCATCATATATACGAAATCTCTCACATTCAAGGGAAGAACTCAAACGTTCTTCTCCTATCGATCTTGTTTGTTTACATTTATTATTTGTCGGGTATACCTAAATAGCCACAATATGATTATTCCTACAAAAATGCTCGTCAACAAGTCTCATTTGAGTTAGAGATTTAAAATTCAATTTTGCATCTCAATCTCCATTCACAACCTATTAATGCAATTTTCAATACCACTCACTTTATACAATTTAAAAATCTTCTTATTCTTTCAAATACAATTCACTATACTATTTACATACTATTATTTTTCGTTCACTCATACTTTCTCTTTCCCACTTCGCTCTTAGACATTTTACTTTACTTTTATACATGATTTGACATAAAACAAAATTTTATTTTACCAATCAATGCATATTTTTACTATTCATCAAGAATTTTACATTCTGTAAATAAATTATGACTTCACACACTTAAATTCCAAATCAAACGTAACCAAGAGACAACCAAAGAAGAGAAAAGAAGATTTATAGAATAAAAATGAAATATTGAAAAAAAAAAAAAAACGACGTGGGGATATCAGCAATGTGACAAAAGGTCAAGGGGAGCCCATCCCAACCCAGAAACACAAGATGCAAGTATGTCGGGTCTTGGTTCGCCGCATTATCATTTCATTTCTTGAATTTGGTTTACGAATTACGACTTGAAACAAAAAGCTGCCCAATTTCAAATTATTAGGTGAGAAGAATAGAGACAATTGCAGCGTATTTACTCTTTCCAAGATTCATTTTTATCTCAACAATTTAAATCTCCCATGTGGTTGTGGGCTTGTCATTTTTCCTGGTAAACTACTTAAACTTCCAATTCCCATTGTAATGTTTTATGATTTGTTACCTATCTGTTTTTGTGGGGGGTTTAATAAAACTTTCAATCGAATTTCTGTGCTCTTTGCTAATGTTAGCATTCTTGAATATGGTATATAAGTTTGCTGTTTTGATCATCTTTTCTTTCTATTTCTGCTGTTTATTAGTGTTGAATGAGTAAGGGAATCTATCCATCTGTTTTTGTGGTTAGCTTTTTGGATTAGAGGCTTATTCCTTAGTGGTAAGACATTTAATTTATGGATATAATGGTGAAATTAATTTGGTTGCTGTTTGATTATAACAATGCTGCAATGTTAGGTGCTTTTGTTTCAGTGGAGCTATTTCAACTAGAAAGCATTTATTTTAAAGCCGGGATTATTTGAAATAGGCTTTCTGGGGAGTCAACTTTTGGGATATTAACCTCTGAGAATTTTTGTTTAAAGATATTTCATAATGAAAATCATTGAAGAGTGATTTGTAAAGAGAATGATGATTTGCTCTAATCTTGAAAAAAAATTGGGACAAAAAATGATTATTGGTGGAGGAATAGTAGTGGGGTGATAGAGGAAAAACTATTACAGGAGGAGAGGAAGTTAATTAAAAGGAGGTAATGATTTTTCTATTTTGAGTTTCATTAACCCGTACGATGTATAAGAATGTTAACTGATTATTATCTTTTTATTCTCTAGTACAATTATCTCATTTCATTACCATTCCCATTGAATTTTTTTGAACCAAGCGCCTCTTCAAACTAATGAATCATATAATCATTCTCTTTATTAGGCATAATGCTCTTCATTTTTCAAGTGTTTTTGGGCTTTGACAACTTTAAATTTTGATCATCTGCGTAGAGCATCTTGCATTGAATTACAAGTCCATCTCACAACTAGAAATGCTTTGATTTTAACATATGTCTCAATCTATAAGTAAGAATATCAGAAGCTTTGATATGAATTAGACTGCAGTGGATGGTAGGAACAAAACAATACACATTCATACATTCCATTATAAAATGAACATAAAAGTACTTCTTTGTTTAAAGGGCTCAGTAGTTGTATATTCTGATCAACAAAAAAAAAAAAATGTAAAGTCTTCAGTTCTCTCATTTCATTAGCCTCAGAAAACATCACATGTATCTGCTATACTTGATTTTAGACTTATGTGCTTCACACTTCTTCTTCTTTTCAGGATATTGAACTGGTAGATCTAGCATATCTTCTGAGCAAGCCAGCATTAATGTTAAACTAACTTCTTTCGGAAGTAAATTCTTATTGCATTTTTACACTAGTCGAATCGCTATGGTTCAGACATTAGAAGCCATAAGGGGTGGGGGTGGATCCATCAAAGTAGGTACAACTGGGAAAATCAGTGCCCTCATGTCTAGAGAAATAGAATCGATAAAAACTACATCTAAGGCTCCTTCCCTACCTACTTCTGTCTCTCCATCAGCCAGTGTGATAACTCCTAGAAACCTAAAATCAAGAACATCAGTTGACGAAGCAAGTAGCAGCTCCACTATCGATGTTAAAAGCGAGAAAGGCCCTGAAACAATAAAGAAGATAAAGCATCAAGGAGGACGAACTAATCAAATTCCAATGCTCTCAGCCGACAATATATCGCTACAAGGAACTCCTATAAGACAAAAACCCGTTAGAAAGGGAGTCGAAATTGTTGATATAAAATGTGGAAATCCAGACAAGACGTGGACGAACCCGATAACTAATCGTCTAAAGAAGCTCGGGTTCTCAAAACTCTCTGACAACATTGGTTAAGGTTGTTTCCTTTTAACATCAGCTTTCAAATTCATGTAAGCCAATTTAGAAGATGCCTTTTGTTGATTGCTTTCTGCTACTTCTACTGTAGAACACATACTCGGTATTAGCTTCTTGCTTCCTCGTTTCTTTTTCCCAGGAACTTTGATCACCGATTCACGCTTGGATCTTGATAACTCACCAGCTAAAGCGAAGTTGGGCACACCTATATCACACCGGTTAAAGTATTCAATTTCTTGCATAACGAGAGAACCTACGGTACCTTTGGTCCCTACAGCTATTGGATTAGATATTTTTTCATGTATCGAGGAGGAATAGCTATGGGATACACACACTATCTCTTTAATTTTAGGAGGGAAGGTTGAATCTTGTGGCTGAATAGTGGTTTTGGGTTTTGTTTTTGTGGGAGAGTTGCTTAGAGTATTAGGCATCGTGCTAGGTGGTATTACTTGGTGGGTTTTCAAGAATCCTCCTTTGTCTTATATTGATTCTTTGAAGTGGAGTTGTGAGATTCATTGCTCACTTGATTCATGTGCATTCAATTAAATCTATTTATGATGCATTTGGTTACTATCCCTTAACCATTCTTGATTATTTTTAAGTCTTGGTAGATGTTCATTATGATCATAGGCTTCCATTAATGGTCCTCACAACTCACTCCCAACTGGCTAATTTGAAGGAAGTAGGTTTTAAAGAAGGGGTAAAAAAGTGTGAGTTTTTTTCCTTGTTTGAAGACAATAAGATGGTTAGTCTTTATTTCTCATGTGCTGAATTCTGAAAGAAGTAAATGATGTTAATAATGTTTGTTGAAGCAAGTAAAGTGCTTTCAAGGTTCTTGGCCCAAAATGAGTTGTGGATAGATTTAGGCCCAGGTTTTATACAGTCCTATGTTTTTTTTAATATACTTCACCCAAAAAATACTTGGAAAAAAATCCAAAAAATGTACTTCTTCCATCCAACTAATGTTTGCACCATGAAATAGATACATTTTATAAGAAAAAAAAATTAATAAGTAAAGTTTTGTGGGGTATAAAGTAAAAAAATTTAATTGGATTGAGTGTATTGTGGGTCCAAAAGGCAAAAATAATGACAATTTATGTAAATATGTAATTATTGTGAGGATAAAGTTTATTAAAGTATTTTCTTATTTGGGTGTGTAAACAATTGTGAAATAAGAAAAGTGTTCAAATAATTGTGGGACGGAGGGATTAACAATTTATGGAAAAAGTTTCTGAAGATGCATAAGTTCAGTAAAAAAATTTTTTTGGCACTTTTGGAAAAAAATTCTGAAATTTGTCAAAGTTTTTTTATTTTTTTTCCTAACATTTTTTAAATTGAGTATAATAAAAAAAGGCAGTACTGTATTTAACCTGAGCCTAGATTTATCTTCCTTCAATTTTTCCTTGTATAGAGAGGCTCATGAATTCCATGTGAAACTCAAATCTGACTTTCCATCATCACAATCATTAATTATTCCTCACCACATCTTTGCACTTCATAAATTTGTTCACGGATGAGCAAAAGGCATTGGTGGGAAAATCAAACATATTTGGCCGGACAAATTCTTAGGTGAAATGGATTTCATCAATTTATGCACTTTAAATTTTTTTTTTTTATCGGTAAATGTTAGTGGTTAGTGGTTAGTGGTTAGTTCACCAAGTCCCCAAACACACCAAGAAATCTCCAAGACCTCCTTATAACTAGAGCTGACAATTTGGGCTCGGCCCGGTCGGCCCAGCTCATGGGTTGGGCCCAAAAAATAGAGGCCCGAAAAATCGGGCCGTTTTTGGCCCGGCCCGGTGGGCCAAATGGACTTGGCCCTACGGGCCACGGGCCGGCCTGTTTGGTCCGGTTGATTTTATTTATTTATTTATTTTTATCTATTTTTTTAAAAGATTATAATTAGTATTGTTTCTTTAAATGATATTTAGTGTTGTAATTAAAAATATATGGACATACTTGACTTGATACTGTCATTATAAGGAATTTAGTGTTGTATATTTAGTTTTAAATGATATTTAGTGTTGGATATTTTTTTTTTAAACATACTTGACTTGATAATTAATGTCATAATAGGGAATTTTGTATATGAAGCCCCTCAATTTTCAATACCGTGGAATTAAAAAAAAAAACCCTACCAAACATTATTTTGAGATTAAAAAAAAAAATGAAACGGGCCGGCCCGTTAGCCCGCGGGCTAGGATTGGGCTGGACTGGAATTTTATAGGCCAAAAATGCAAATGGGTCGGTCCGGCCCGACACACGAATAGTGATTGGCCCGATGGGCCGGGCCGGCCCGTCCGTTTTGCCAGCTCTACTTATAACTCCTATAATTTGTTCCCAAAGGGAATCAATAATGGGTCACTCACTAGAGTGAGGAACCCGGTGGCCAGGTGGACTAAGCCACCTGGTTATAATTATTTTATGAATCTTGATTTGTATTATGGGAAACAATCTAATAAGAAATTGTCTGATTTCACTAATTAGAGAGGTTAAAATAGGCCGGCGAGACTGGAAGAAATAAAATCATATAAAAACCTGTTTTTCGGTGGACTGTAAGACTCCTAACCTAACCCATTTAATGGCGGGTCGTGGACACGGCCCGACCCAATTTTAAATTTTTTTAAATATACTTCAAAGTTTTTTAAAAAAATTAAAAATATAATTTAAAAGCTTTAATACATAAAATCCATCAAAATCAAATGTAATCAAATAATTTATTTTAATAATAATCGCTATAAAAATATTAAAATAAAATTTATTTTACAAATGAAATTCATTATCATTAATTAGAAAAAATAAATTTCTACAAATTGAAGTTCACAATATATTAACTATAATAATTCATAAAAACATACTCCTACAATTTAAATTCACCATCTATGAACATAAATTTTACAAAATAATTCTAAAAATAATACTATAATAGCTGACAATGTACAAAAAATGTAAACTTTAATTTTAAAAAATTAAAGGGGGGCCGGCTCGCCCCAACCTGCAAAAGCCCGTGACCCAAATGGGTCAAGCCCATTTAGATCCGCTTTCAAATGGATTAAGAAATTTTTAACCCAATCCTCACTTTAAGTATGGCAGAGTGGACCGACCTAACGAGTCCAACTCATTTTGACATTTCTACCATTAGTACCTACATTTACCACATAATAATGGACACGAGTTTCCAATTTAGAGAAGTTTATGCTACCTTTACTTTCATTCAGGTTTTTGGAAATCTGTCTCGATAATTACTCTATTACTAGTGCATTTGATAAAGGAAATGGAGAAGATCCAAATCCATTTGATAAAATGTGTAGAAGAATTGTTGAAAGAGTTTTGTGTAGGGGTTATAAACGAATCAAATAATTTTGGTTCGATTTAATATTTGTATTCGAAATTTGGTATTTATATTCAAAATTTTATAATTTAAATTCGAGTACAAAATATTTTTTTATTCGATTAGTTATCAAATACGAATTTAATATTCGTAAATAGATAACTTTATTCTCTTGACTCTGTTCTTTTTACCTTTCATTTGTCATTGTTATTTTTGATCAAATTTCCTTTCATAAAAGGAAAAAACACCAGATTAGTCAAGAGTTAATTATTTTAACCAAATATCAACAAATTCATGCAATTAATCTCACATTTACAATCAAAATAACATCAAATATGTTCAATGGGACACCTAAACAAGTAGTTGACATAATGCACATTCGTAAATAGATAACTTTATTCTCTTGACTCTGTTCTTTTTACCTTTCATTTGTCATTGTTATTTTTGATCAAATTTCCTTTCATAAAAGGAAAAAACACCAGATTAGTCAAGAGTTAATTATTTTAACCAAATATCAACAAATTCATGCAATTAATCTCACATTTACAATCAAAATAACATCAAATATGTTCAATGGGACACCTAAACAAGTAGTTGACATAATGCACATCAAAAAAATTTGAAGTGTTATCTTTATGCAAGCCTAAGCATAAAAAAAAATTGAAGAAGTTTTATCTTTATGCACTTGGAATGGAAGAACAATTTGTCAATAGTAAAAAAAATAATATCAGAGCCAGGTTTCGATCCTGGGACCTGTGGGTTATGGGCCCACCACGCTTCCGCTGCGCCACTCTGATCTACTTGTTAATATTTAAGAACAATATGATATATAATATTTATCAGTGCGTGCATCAGACTAAATGATAAGAGTAGCTGGTTTAGAGGTATTCATCAGAGGCTGAAATGGTGACAGCAATGGCATCAACAGTTCCGTCTACTCTCCAACCAAAATTCTCCCTCACTCCCGCTCCCAGGCTCCCAACTAGAGTTGGTGTTTCAGTTTGGGCGAAGCGTGTTGTGGGTTCAGGGAGGAGTTTGGGATGGTGTAGAAGGACGAAACTGGGGCCAAGCTGTGGTGGGCGAACCACTTGCTGGTTTAGGTTCGGTAAAAATGGCGTTGATGCTGAAGGCGCCGGCATTTACGGAAGCCAGGCCCGCGATGATTTCGACCGCGACGATGTCGAACAGGTCATTTGTCCTATCCTTCCTTATCCTATCAATAATTACTTAACCCTCTCTCAGGATCTACTCTTACAATTGTGGGTATTAATCCAATTCTCTTGTTGCCATACTTGTATCTCTTATTAAACCTACAATCGTGGGTATTAATTTAATTCTCTTGTTACCATAGTTATATCTCTTATTAAACCACTGAATTAAGGTGGCCGGGAAATTCTTCGACGATAAAGTTAATGAGAATAAAAGATAATAAGAAAATCATTATCCAATTTGATTATCTTTGTAGTTTCTTATAATCCTACTCAATTGTTTCCCGTGCCACAACCTACAATCTCTCATTTTGTTCATTATTTCCAAAATTAGAGCACAACATTAGTAATCCATCCAACATATTTGAAAACGGGGAGGGAAAATAATTCTCCATTCCCATTCCCATTCCCATTCCCGTACCCGTAGAAGAATTCGAGAGCGAATGATTTCAGTGTCTTAAAAAGCCAAAACCCCAACTGAATTTTTAGTTAGATTATTGAGAATGAACTAGGAAGTGATGAGTGAAACGGGGCAGGTTTGTAGAGTTCAATTTACTTATTTTTGTGTTTTTGTGCAAAATTGGGCGGCAGTTGGAGTAATTTTTCCATATGGATTACGAGACAATTCAAATTAAATATATGATACTCATTAATAGAGTGTCTGAAAGTGTCATATTGGGGGTTGGATACGAGAACCTCTGTGAATTGCACATTATCATCCCAAGTAAACAATTGATGTCTTTCAGCTCCAAACCAAAACAATTTGTTAAAAGTATGTTTGTATGTATAATGTATGTATGTGGTAGTTTGTGTGCATAACGGTTTTGTGTGAATTACAGTACTTCAATTACATGGGGATGCTAGCAGTGGAGGGTACTTATGATAAGATGGAGGCTCTTCTGAACCAGAAGATTCACCCGGTCGATATCTTGCTCTTGATGGCTGCCTCCGAATGCGATAAACCCAAGATCGAAGAGTTGCTCCGCGCTGGAGCTGATCCCACCGTCAAGGATGCCCAAGGAAGGACAGCATTGGATCGAGCTGGCTCCGATGAAATCAGGGACTTTATTCTCACCTTTTCTGCGCAAAAAGCCTGATTCCGATTCATTGTTTGTTTTCGTGTTTTTTTAGTGCTGAAGCTTGACATATTTTGTTACTCTTGTAATTTACCAATTCTGCCTCCCTCAAACAATCCCAAGACATTTTTGTAATGCCTTTTAGTTGTATACAAGCTCAGGCTGAATGAGTGCACCCTTTTTAATATGATTGGGCAGGAGCTTCATATAATGTAGTAAATGAGATGTCGAATTGCTATGTAGGCCGCCGAATTGAGGAAGCGAAAACGAGAGAAAGAGAGAGGTTGTGTCATTAGCTCATTGCTAATGTTATGCAACAGCAGAAATCAGTCATTTACAAATATACATAAAAGGGTTGAATGGCGTTGATCACTTGAAGTAAAGCTCAACAAGCTTCTTCAGAGTTTCGAAAACACTGGTAAGTGGATCAAATGCAACGGAAGATTTGAGTCGAAGATCTGGGAATTCGTTGGTGAGAGCTTGTTGCATCCCGTTCATCGACATCATTGCTGCGAGCTCGCTGTTTGTTTTCACCTCACAATCTTGTGGAGTGTCTTTGATTTTGGCAGGATCGTACCCGAAATCTGCTAAATATGATTTATACTTTTCTATGAATTCTGGTCCGGGGTTGGGTGTTCTCGAGTATATCTGGAAAATGGTTTTTTGTTAGAGAATGAAACTGAATTAGAACTAGCAACCAACAGATACTGAAAGACAAACCTTGAAATATGAACAATCCGAGGCTATGATAGTTACATAGAAGACAATTGATTTCTAAAACAACTTGGTAAAATGCTAGTTTCGGACATTTAAGGTCAGCAATGGTCTAAAAAACCAAGGGGATACTTGGTTTTAATATATCACAAAAATTTCACATCCCTAGAATAGAAATAATTATTTCTCACAAAAGTCAATAAAGTATTATAGTATCACTACTATATCAACTCCACACTCGGCATACTTTTTTTTTTTTTCCCCTAAAAAACATGCATTTTAAAGTGTGAAGAGTTCTCATTTTCCTCAATCATTTCACTATTTCTCAACCAAAAATCTATTTTTTTTGTGACAACTTATTTCAAGATTAGAACAATACACTAACAATAAAACCATCTTTTCATTGTAATTCAATGAGATCTCATTGAAAATTTTGAACCAAGCATCCCGAGAAAATTATTTATTCTGGAAGGGAACAGGTTTCACAAGATTATGTAATGTTTTTCTCTAAGTCGTCCCTCAAATCCAAGCAGGCCAACACTTGATTCAAAGATGATCATATTCTAATTAAGCCAAAGTGAAAGTGAAGATAAAAGTTCATTTTCAGAAATAAAAAAAGGGCAAATTCCTCTGTTAAGTTAAGAAAAGAATGTCAAGTCAGTATGCATGTAAAAAACAATGTCCATCGAGGCTCTCTCAACGCTGAAAAAAAGTCAAGATATATAACAACAATACAAGCATACCTGAATAAAACTTTTGTCTTTGGCTCCAGAGACAAGGGCATAATTGTCATAGTCAGTTGCTATAACATCGTAGGGTTCCTTGGGGATGAAGGGCAAAGTAGGAAAGCGGAGGAAACACTTCCCCTTGATCATCTCCTGCATTTCTAGGTCAGTTTCACTCATATCCTTTTCTTCCTCAGAAAGGCATTGAACCTTTCCCCTTATCCCTGTAATGTAACCATCAGGTCCTCCATGAACACAAAACGTATCCACCTGGATAGCAGGCACATCCATGTCATATGTATAAACGCCCTGCAATTATGTACAATGAAGTGATTCAGAAAGTGCCAAAGCGGGATAGCATTGCCATTCAAAGAGCACAACTAAAGAAGATGAGGCTAACACTAGTATTCCTTCTTTGTTGATCAAACTTGTTATAGTTGAATTAATGCATTATGACAAAGTCTTATATGCACCAAGTGCATTTTTTAATGGTATTAGTTGTTTTACTAAAAGGTATTGGTAGGTCAGTATTAAGGGCTTTTGGTTCAAATTCTTCAATGAGAATCTATTTTCCATTTACACCCCGTAATGAAAGGGATATGTTGGAGGAAGGGTTGTCAAATGGTGGTTACATTGTTAGTGTTGTGCTCTACTTTTGGAATAAATGAGACAAATAATGAGAGTTGAGTGAGGAATAGATAAACGAAGCGCCTCTTAGTTGTTTTTATTGAAAAATATTAGTCGAGGATAGTTGCATTGTACAAGAGACATACTCATACATTATTCGTCATATTTAATTTGAATGATCTTCCCTGTCCCTAATATATACGAGGCACAACATGTTCACATATTTGCTTCAGCTACAACTTTGTTATAACAACAATAAAGGATATCTCAACTTTTCAGATACCTGAGTGCAGTGGCAATCTTCTTGACCTGCCCCAGCAAACCCGCGCTTAAGGGAAGCCACTTCAAACCATCGTCCAGAATACCTGGCTGGATCAAAGTTCTTTACCGTCATTCCTCTCATCGTCATAACCATCCCATTTTCCTCATCACTCTCTGAAGGGAGTATCAGCTTGTTATCAGCAGCACTTGCAAGCTGGTAAATATTGCCATAAGAAAGATCTGTTGCAGAAGCCTGTTTAACAGAAGTACATTAAGTTTGGAATAGTATGTATGTTCAGATGGATGATATGTTTCCTCATTTCCTTAATTGGATATAAGATTGCAATAAGGAAAACATTTATTTGATAGAGTTGATCAGCTTCTTTAAGCAACATTTTAAACAGAGCTGCTCTTATACTAGAATAAAAAAGTTTTTCTCCATGAATATAGTAACTCCATATAAATCCAGCAAAGCAGTGTTAGACTTGCAGCCTATAATGTAAACATAGTCATAATACACTTGGACTAAATAAAACCTAAATCTTTCAGAAAATTATGAAAGCTGATGCTGACGTTTGGGGAAAAATGGTAGGCTATTTCATCCCAAAATCACCTGTTAACCAAAATAAGTAAAGGAATGATGTAGCAATGAAACAAAAGAGCACTAACCAGGTTTGTCTGAGATAATAATATTACTGAAGCTGCAAGACCTGATATTGCTTGCTTAAGTCCAAATTCAAATGATTTTGGTTTCTCAATAAAGCAGTTTGAGGTGTGTTTGCTTGGCATTCTCCTAGTGTACAACAGAGAAGTACTTAGCATTTGGCGACACACGGATGAGCAACGAGCAACTAAATGGAGACGTGCATTTTATTGTTATCCAATGATGAATATGATTCCCTCTAAACAGATTAATACTAAGTGAATGCATGCTGAGGATTTGTTGTTAAGTCTTGGAAGCCAGGTAAAAACAGAATGCCCAACAACTTTAATACAATTATAAGCTCCTCAAAGATCTTAGAAGGAGTGTATGTGTTGCAAAAATCATGATCTCATCAGTTATCAATCAGTCATAGTTAAAAAAAAAAAAAGGCAGGAATTGACTAAATTAGCTTCAGAAATTTCAAGAGAAACTTAAACTGTTTGAGGACATCATCGGCATTGATGTCGGAAGCTTAAAACTGGAATCGAAATTCTTCACAGGGAATTAATTACTTATAACCCCCAACCGTAAAACATCCAAAATCACAATCCAATAAAAAGGAAACTACAGGACATTGTCAATTAAGATCAAATTATGAACGATATAAAGGCATTCAACTGATATATAGAAAGGGAGCAAACAATTTTGAGGAAAAGAGCAAAACACAGAGAAGATACCTTGGGACTGGGAGGAGCGGAGAAGGGGATTGAAGTATCACAGGTGGTGATTGTGCTGCCACTAAATTACAGCATTGGTACACCATTTTTTTTTTTTTATATAGGGAATTAAGCTGAGATGTTGCTCCTTGAATTCAATACTTGTGATTCAAGATTAGATGGCTTTGACTTCCGTACGATTTAAGTTGCAGAGATAAAACATTTCCCGCAGTTATTTTTACCTGCTGCCGACCTCTCTAACTCTATTCTATTTACGACATTCACCTTTCCTTTCTGTTGTTTTAGTTTATCTTTGATTTGAAGGTTGTGGGACCCGATTAGGTCAACTGGTTTTTTTTTTTTTTTTTTTTTTTTTTTTTTGTAGTCCCCAAAAGTAAATACATATATTAATTCGTTCACTCTTTTAGAACATGGATTTTACACCATCCTACAAGAATCCATACATATCCTATATAAAATTTCTCAGTTTTGTTTTTAAATTATATATTAATATAAAGTGGGTTACATATTGACTTTGTGTAAAATAGCAGCAAAGGATAGTTGTTTAAAAAAATATTTATTTATTAATATATGGAATGTTATTTTTATATTTAATGGATAAAAAACTTTCAATTTAGCATAAAAAAAGTAGGAAACTTATAATGGGCTAGAGGGTTGGATTTTGTGTACACGAGTATTGTTGTTACTCGGAAATTGTATCAAAATACGGTTTTATGTGGCTTAGATTGAGCAACTAACTTAATAAGTTTGCAATGATCTTGTATTAATTACTGTGATGGAGATAATGATAAATGATGAACAATAAGCAATAAATGGACAAAGATTTGCCAAGTCTTTATGAAGACTTGGGCTTGAAGTGGTTGGATCCTTTATTAAATGCTAATGAACACCTATTTATAGTCCAATGGCTTACCCTTGGGCTGATTTCCTATGATTTGGTCAGCCTTGCATGAAGGGCTTGTTTGTTTCGGGGTTTAGGTGGGCGTGCAAAGTCATGACTTTACGTCCACAAGATGTAAAGTCTTGGATGATGATAAAAGTGTGTGTTTGTTTTGGGATTTTAGTAGGGTAAAATTTTACTTTATGTAAAAGTAAAGTAGGATGTGTAAGAGAAAAGTAAGAAAGAGAGTGTAAGTGAGAGAAAAGTAGGAAAGAGAAAAATAGGAAAAAGAGTGTAAGTGAGAGAAAAGTAGGAGAAAGATTGTAAGTGGGAGAAAATATGTATTATAGGTGTGGATGGAGAATGAGATGTAAAAACGGGATATTACATCTCTAACTAGAATGGGGCGGAGGCCGGAAAGTCCTAGTCCTGTCCGTATGAATCCCGAAACAAATAAGCCCTAAATGCTTGGGCTGGCCCTAGTTCCAAGTTTTGGCCGAGGCTTGACGAGATCATGTCCTCGACCCAATGTGAGGTGGACATCTGGAAAGCGTCTGTCCTTTTTCCTGACAAGGGCATGATGGTTTACCTTAAACCTGACCTGCCCCCCTGGGGTAGGTGTATATACACTGTCCATTGTCCTTTTTGGGTATGTTCACCTCTGGTGTACTCTGACATTCCCTTCTGTTGGTTGTTTGAGCTCTTCAGACACCTCGGCGTCGTCTTCCTCCCATCCTCGTCATAAAGGGGCCGAGTTTCCAGTTCCTAGTGGCCGAGGTCAATGATCTTGATCGGATTGGACTCCCTGCCGAGGTCTGTGACCTAGACGAGGACGAGATTCCCATCATTATGGCCAGTCGGCCCTTCTTCTGTTTTAATGGCGGATTTGATACCGACGGAGCCGAAATCCACGCTGATCGTTAATGCTCCGTATTGCGACCTCGTCTCCGCATATGCCCATTATATTGTGCCTACAACAATTGCCCATCGGATCTCACCCCATGCCGAGAATGGGTGGGATCCGAAAAGGTGCGGTTGACGAGGGTTATGCCGAGGACGAAGGTGTCACGGACCCTGGTGATCGACGTCAACTGACCTGCTAATGGCTGCGTCTCTTCGTATTTCGAGGCATAATGATTTCACGTGTGGAGAAGTGGGCAGCACGTGTCCCACTCGCGTACATGAAGGATTGTGACTGGAGCTTACTCGCGCATGTGGACGAAATCCATTTACCTTCGAAGGCCGCAATTATTGGGTTTATTGCGTGCGGACCCCTACGACCTTTGGGCTTATTTGCTATGAGGGGCCTCCCTTTAGTTATAAAAAGAAATCCCAGGGTGAAATTCGAACCTTTCACTCCCGCTCTTAGCAAACAGAAACCCTAGAGATTAGGAAGAGAAGGTTTTCCGGTGATTGATTCTCCAGTTTCCGGTAGGCTTTTTGCAAGGTAATCCACCCTTCGTTCCTACTCCCTCTCCGACGAGGACGGGTTAGAGGGCCTTTTTGTGCGTCGGACATCGGTTCTCGGGGGTGAAATGACATTACGACCGTCGAAAAATCAAACATCTCAAACTCTTGCTCCAGCCGGGACATGAGACGATAGCGCGGCCGAGCCCTTGGATGTGGAAGTTGCTGCGGAAGACCCAGTAATCCGAGCGCTAGATGTGACTCTCGCAAATGAGAGGACTCTGGCCGAGATGGCGAGGCAAAGAGCCGAGGTGGTGTGTCGTAATAATGCTAAGATGCAAGAGGTCGATACCGGTTCCAAAGCCGAGGCAGCGCCACGATTTGACTATTTCTCCTATCTGGAGTCGAATCCCTACAACCGTCCCGTCTGGGATAAAATTCAATTCCGACACCATTCAGTGTTAAGGTTTGCCTACACTTCCGTGCAAAGCAAAGTCTCGGAGCCGGTGTTGGCCAATTGGCATCGCAAGTTCAAGGTGCCAATTGACGTTCATATCTACCAGCTGACCAAGCACGAGAGGGCGGACTGCCCCCCTCCCGGGATGGTCGCAGTGTCTTATGACATTTTGGATGCTGGGCTCCGATTCTCCCTTCATCCGGCCATCACCCATTTGCTGAATGCCTGGAATTTTGCCCCTCTCCAATTGAGCCCGAATGCTTGGAGGGCTATCGTCGGTTGTTTTATACTATTTGGCCTCCATCGACTCCATCGAATGTCGATGCCAGGAGAGATGAATTACCTCTTCCAGGTCGCTAAGGAGCCGAAGAAGAGAGGGGAGTATCATATCAAAATGAAACACGAGCATATCCTTACGAGCTTGCCGAGCAAGGTTCATACCCACGTCGAACATTGGTTTTAAGTGTCGGGGAGGTGGAAAACCGGCACGAATCAACCGGGAGTCGAGCTTAGGCATTCCCGTGGAATTTTTAGAGAAAACACAAAGCGAGTCGTCATGCTGTGTTCATTTCCTTATTGTACTGATCTAACTTTTTCTTTTTGCAGATTTCGTGGGCATTTCCCGAGATGAGTTCCAGTTCAATTTTCATCTCGTCCTGCAGAAGATTGACCAGATGCCGGAGGACAAGAGGACCCCAAAGGTGGTTATCACGGAAAAGAAAATTTTGCAATCCGGCTTCTTCTGCTTTCCCCGCCATCTTGGCATCACCCAGCGTAAGTATCTTTGCTTTCTTTTATTCGAGTTAGAATCTTGTATCTGATATGAGCTCGTCGTCTTTGATGCAAGTGACATTCCCACCTACCCTTCCTGCCCTAGCGAGATAGTCATGGACATGCCAGATGCCCTTGCTCGAATGGTTGTCAAAGGGTCCAAGAAGAAGAAAAAGACTGCTCTTTCCCTTCCCCAACCAAGATCGGCACCGGTGATGATTTCGGAGGCCGTCCCAAGGGTCACTCCATCCTCGGCGGAGGACAAAGGAAAAGGGTTGATCGTCGACAAGCCCCCCTTCGTTACTTTGAGCTCTACCCCTCCCCCCCTCCTGGAAATGAGACGAGGCGGGTGATGAGGAAGAAAAGGACTCGGGCCGAGGCCAAGTTGTTGGTTGATGATTATATGGTCGACACCTAGATCCCTCCTCTGGCGGACAGGGCTCCCGACGACGGGTCTTACCTTGGACGGGATCCGAAGAAGGTGGCCGAACTCCTACTGTAAGTCTCCGATTCTATTTTAAGTGTTAACCTCGTTTTCTTTTGTTTGAAACTAATATATTTGCCTCGCAGCTTGTTCGAGGAGCCGATTCTAACTCGGCAGGCCGTGGATTTCATCTCCTCCTGGTGCGCGACCAATATGGATGTGCTGCCGACGCGCCTCAAGAGGACTATCAAAGACGTGCCCCGGGCCTGGACCCTCGAGGTCGAGGCGGCTATGAATAAGAACTGCCTGGACGACAATCTGTTCATGACCCAAGTCTTTCTCCTTCAAGGTGCCTTCATCATGTCGAAAGTCTTGGCTCAGCGGAACGCGGAGGAAAGGGAGAAAATGGCCCTTCTTGACGACCTGAATGCTAAAACGAAAGCCTTGGAGGATGCTCATGAGGAGTTGAGTACGGAGAGGGCAAATGCTGAGTCCACTTTGACCGAGGTGGAGAAGCTAAGGCTTGCTCTCGCCGAGGCTGAGCGCTTCTGTGTCGAGGCCAAGGCTCGTTCGGCCCAAGGGGTGGAGCAGATAATCTGTCTTGGTCAGGAGGCCGAGGTCGTGTTGGAGCAGCAGAGGGCTCTGGAGCAAAAGGTTGTTGAGCTCGAAGGGAGAGTGCTCCATCATGATAACCAACTCAAGAAAGCCGACGTTGTTTTGAGGGAGCTTCAGCGGAGGGTAGATACTCTCGACGTTTCGGAGGAGTATGAGCCGACCAAGGACTCTCGTCAACTTTCCAACTATGCCTACTACCTGGCCATATCTGATTCGATCAAGGTGGCAAAATGGGTCGAGGATCCCAAGGCAGCGTTGGAGAAGTTCTTTCGGGAGTATGTAATCGGCCATCCTCTCGACCTGACCTTCTATATCAGCGTTAGGGACCTCAAGACCGAATATGGAGTTGACTTGTCCTGGTGACTGGATCAAAGCCGGCTCTTGATGCCTGGGCAAGATCCTCCGGAGTCTTCTGAGGAGGAGGGCGATGAGAAAGACGAAACCGCCCCTGTCGATGAGACCGTCCTGGTGACCAGACCCCTACCGCCGAGTGGCCTGTTGCAAGATTTTCCTTAGTTTTCCTTTGTTTGAGATTGTAATTGCCCCAGTAGCCTCCTTATGTAATCGTCTCTTTATTAATGAACTTTCTTTTATCGTTTCTTGTGTTAGTTCTCGCTTTTGACTTCTTTTTCTTTTCTTTTAAAATTTGAAAAAGATAGCTCCTTTTAACACGGTTGAATCTTGCCCGACTACCCCCGAGGTCTTATGACTTGAACTAAAAATACTAACTTTCTACTAGTAGTTTCCCCGCAAGCGTACGAGTTCACTGTAGTATAAGTAGGCATATCGACCAAGTATATTGTACCTCGGGATGGGTTGTATGCGAATAGATCCCTGAAGATCTACACGTCGTAATTAATATGAGTGTATATTTTTGGGTTTTTGAAAAGAAAATATAATCTAAACTAAATTACTCTATGAATGCAAAAAGAAAAATTAAACTAAGAACGTAAAAGTGTGTTTTCGAATATGTGATGGTGATGCTCAGGATAGGAATTCCTACGTATACTAACGGAGCAGGTACATAATCAAAATAACCGTGATGTGCAAGAAATAACCTAAGTAAAAGATCGTAAGATAAAAGCTCAAGAATCCAAACCCTAATACTTTATCCTATCAATCGACTTCACTAATCCACTAACAAGTTAATAGATCATGCTTAATTAAAGAGACCCTAATTTAACTCAGGTGATGCGGCCGTCCTCCCTAGCTAAGCTGGTAGATTAATTAACCCCTTCTAAACCTTCTAGTTAAGTCTACTAGTTGTTAAAGAGTGATAAGGTCGTCCTCTCTCTAACACTTTTCGAACGAAATTCAAAGGTAAGTTAAGATTAATTTTAATAATTTATTAATTAAGAGAATTAAAACTAAACGTCACAAATTACCCTAATTATGTACCAACATCCTACTTCTACGAGTTCATCCTACCCTAAGCATACAAGGGTTTTAGCCGGACATGATTTTAGCGATGACAAAAATAATTAAAGAAATAACGAACATAAACATGATTATATGAACTAAATGACTATCAAACATAAACTAAGGTTTTAAGAAAGAAAATAAATGCTAAAAACTGAAATCAGATTAATAAAACAAAGTCTTAAGTATTCAATATCAACGAGCTCACAAAAATAAACTGAAAATCTAAATGGAACTAAGAATTCGTAAAGTAAACCTCGATTACACGTAAAATAAAGCTTGCTCGTCTCTCGTTGCTCTTCTCTCTCCAAAAACTAACTCTAAGTGTGAAGTGGTACCCGAAATTGTGTTCGAGAAGGGTATAAATAGGCAACAGGTCGAACCGGGAGTTAATGGACCAATTCCGTGCTTGCTCGAGCACAACTCGTGCACTATGTGCACGAGCATAATCCAATCGAGCGCTCAAAACTTCCAGAGACCCAAAAGTGCTCGAGTAGTCGAGCTCGTGCACGACTTAAAGTTGCTCGAGCACCATGCATGAGCACTCGTGCACTTCGTGCACGACCAGGGATAGCTCGAGCACTATACTCGACCACTCGTGCACTGAATGCACGAGTTCTTCTCGCTTGTGTACTCCAATGATACTTTTGCTCCCTCGAACTAATACTTTGATATCTTCTCATCCGGGCATCCGTTTGAGTCGATTCAAAGTCCTACAAACTCCGCTTTTCGCCCTCTATCCACCTATGAACATCAAAGAGATAAATTCATTAGTTCATGAAAATGATACTCAAATGACTCTAAATACTCATATAAAATAATCAAAACACGGGCATTTTGAGCACCAAAACATAATAATTTCACGCCTAATCAACCCCCCCAAACTTACCATATTGCTTGTCCTCAAGCAATGAAATAATAAGTCAAGTGAAATTGTTAAGAATCAATCAATAATCAAATCATGCAAGTAATCGAGCTCAAGTTTCAAAGATCGTTCACACGTATACTAACTCACCCCCTTCATCGTACTCATGCAATTTCAACAAGAAACACCAAGATCAAACATAGGAATGGCAAAACGGCCCGCCCCGAGGCTGCCCCGCCCTGCCCCACCCTGTTTGGGCCAAGTCCGCCCCGCCCCGTCCTGAAATTGGGGCAGGCCCGCCCCGTCCCGCACGTGGGGCAGATCGGGTATGGGTATGTATATTGCCGTACCCCGCTCCGCCCCGCCCTGCCCCGCAATCTATTTAATATATACATACACACGCATATATATATATATATATATATATATATATATATATACAAGTCTCTCATAAATATATCAATAAACATGCATATTAATTATTGACTCAATTGATTCAATTCTATCATTCAAATTAACATAATCACATCCATAAATTAATATATTTTTTATTAATATATATTAAGCTCTAGGCTTACAATTAATTATGTCATTCACATATATATTTTGTTAATTTTGGACTCATAATTATCTTGAATTTGTTGATTAGACTTATTATCATTTTTCACTTGAGATTGTGATGAATTTGTGGTTTGATGGTTATGTTTATTGTTTAATTTAATTATAAATTTAATTTTATAATATACATGCGCTTATATTTTAAAAAATATATATTTTTCTTGAGATAAAAATGGGGCGGGGCGGACCTGCCCCGTGCAGGGTGGGCATGGGGCACAAAATGCTGCCCCGCAGTGGGGCACGGGGCGGGGCGGGTCGACTGAGGATAGATGCAGGGTGGGTCTGGGTACTTAGGTACCCATGCACTCAACGATGTGTTTCACTCCCTCACAAGTGTATATCAATAATAAGGGACTCACTCAAGCAATCAATCACACATATCGGCAGCCATAGGCTTGTAAGCACTCTCAACTTCGACCATACTCTAGAAATCAATGCCGAATAAAAAAAGACTTTATCAAGGTTGTAATGTAGGCTCATTAGACAGGTGTGATAACTATATAGGATAAGTGACTCAAGTGAATGGAGAACAACAAATCAAATTTCAATACTTCAAGACGAGGAACAAAATACTTCAAACATCTTCATGCAATACACTTTCAACACTTCAATTTTTCTTTTCTCTAACTCATTTCACTTTTTTCAATCGCCACACTTTTCTTTTTCACAACGTATGAGCTCATTTTTTTCTTTTGTTCATTCTCAATTTTTTTGGTCTTTTCCCACAGCTCGAAACTTCATCACACCCTTCTTTTATCACAACTTAACCAACATAATTCCTTTTCTCAACTCAACTCAATCCCTCCTCATTCACACTTTTCCTATTCTCCACTCAAATTGGGACAAAAAGAATTTAGGAATTTGGATAAGTGTTAAAATGTGCTAGCAAATAATAGGCTAAGGCTCAAATGGGCTAACAAGGGATAAATATCATTGGTAGGCTTATTTAAGCTAAGTGACTCAACAAATCAATGATGGTCTAAGATCACTTTCGGCATATCAAACTAGACACAATCAAGAAGCGAGAGCACACACAAGTTCTAGCATCCTCTAAGGTGACGACTCACCCACAAACGAAGAGATCAATTCATGCATCTTAATCTCAAAAAGCTCAAATCTCACGGCTTTCACATCCATGCTAGTCCTAGTGAATTATCACTCTCATCACAGAAGTACTCAAAAGGAAAACTCGTAAGTATACTAGTTCCCTCTCAAAGCAACTCTAACTCCTATACTTCACACAATAAAATTCCTAACTCAACTTCACAACTCATCAAATCATACTCAAGAATAACAATCAGCAAGTAGCAAGGGTAAATAGGCATAAAATAATTTAATCATCTCAATGAGTTCAACACAAATCAAAACCCGATAGTTTGAATAACAATTCCATCACAACCCCATAATCGACCACATCACTCAAACCAAACAGTTCACACTAAAAAATAAGAAATAAGGAAAGAAAAGAAAAGATAAGAAAAAGGAAACAGAAACTGGGGGAATCCCCATGATCTTCAAGCATCAGGAGGCGGTGGCGGGCGGTAGCTCGGGTGATCCGATCCCAAGTGGGAGACGAAGAGTGCCTCCATCCATCTTCTCAAATCTGAAACTTCTGATCGGACCTCTTGAAACTCCCCTCGCACACTCGTAGAGTCCGTGTACCACTGATTCTGCGTTGTGCGAAGATGCGTAACCTCAGTTCGCAGATCTTGAATATCAGTCCTCATTCCATCCCACTGAATTTGGGTTGGGTACCACGGCTGGGAGTGGACACTTCAGGTGCCTTAACCTCTATCTCTTGAGGATCTTGACCTCCTCCACCACTATCGGCCTCTTCTTCCTCAGGTGTGTTCCCTCCTTCTTCATATTCGTCTTCCTCTTCTGCATCTAGGTCCCGAACTCCACTGGATCTTGCTCCACTAATTCCTGCTGCACTCATATGCCTCTTCTTTGGCCTCTGGTCCCATAAACCGCAGCTCTCCAATCTTGCCTTGAATTTTTCCATTACCTTTTTGTGGTGCGAACCATCCATCTGTAAGAAAAATCGAGAAAGAAAGACTTGGGCTCCTATTTTTCTTCAGCAAATCATGGCCCAAGTAGTAGAAAATGAAATGATACAGGAAATTAAATGCTAAGAGCCCAAAAGTTAAAAGGCCCATTTGCTTAGGAAAATAAGGAGCAGCCCATTTAGTCCAATTCCCATCAATTGAAGAAATGCTGAGAGGTCCACGTGAATGTGTAAAGAAAGGAAGAAGGTCAAATTTTGCTCTCAAACTTAGGAAACCCATCTCCATTTTCAGCCATCGTTTTCTATGCGAAGAGAGAGAAACCTCCATGGAATTCGAAGCTCCATTGTACCGACCGGAAATTGAAGCCTCGAGCCACCATCCTCGTGCGGAAGTCGAAGCACCGGAATTAATTGCAGTCGTTGCCGGAATTGGAAGCTTCAACGCCGGAAAAGCTTCGAAGCTTCAATGGAGGGTACACCTGAGTCCGCGTCACCGGAAGAAGCGCCATTCACACCACCGTTCGAAGCTTAAAACCGTTGTAGCCGGAATTGAAGGGCCCATGTCCCATACCAAGTGCAGCTGAGAGAAAAAGAAAAAGTTGCGGGGCCCATAAGTAAAAGTTGATGAAAAGTTTCAGCACTTTCTTTAATTTACAAAGTCGCATTCAACTTCATTTTTCGTGCAAAAGGGCTCGATTGAAAAGGAAAGCTCGTGCAGCATGAATTTTGAGCAGCTACGCATTTTTTTCGAAGCAGCACGGTCGTGCAAGAAGAAAGGAAACGTGCAAGTCCATTTCTGGGGTATTTTTGCAATTTCCAAAATTTTCAAGGGCCATAATGCAATTTCGTCTCAAACCCCCTCATTTCACACTATATATACCCTTTTATCAGATTTTAGAAAAAAGGGGGCACATATATTTTCTAGGGCATTCTATTGGGGAGAGCCCCTCTCCCCACACACTCCTTCACCCATTAGATAATTTTTAATGTTTTCTTAGATTAGAATTAGTGGTAATTTCAATTTCTTGTAAGGATTTATGTTTTTGAAGATCATTTGAGGTGATATCTTTCTTTTATTTCATGCTTTTATGAGTAATTTCAGTTTTATTTATTATTTTAGCTTATTAGTCATGGGTGTCTCTTATAGAACCATGAGCTAATTTTGTTTGCTCTGAGTATTGAATCAATGGTATGAAATTAGTGTGTTGATGGATTTATAGCTTTGATTATGCTTATTTCTTGATGTGAATGTTTCTATTGATGGGCTTTGTATGTCTCAATTAATTAGTTGATTTTATTAGCTTAGGTATTTAATTTTGTGTATTGCAACGAGAGTTGGGTATGCATGATTGATATTTAGGTGAAAGTTTTGACTAATTAATTTGATGTTAAATAGTAATCAGTTAACCCGAGAGGGGGTCGGTTGCTAGATCCCCCATCATTAGACATTAGATATCTTAATTTGAATATTCGGGTACTTAGTGAAGGGGGAATTCTAGAGATGCATCGCGTGTTTTTAAATATTCACGATCTTAGGAGCTTATGGGGCATAATTAGAAATTGCTAGTTAGTCCACGTTGTTCACCTAGGCCTCAAAAGGGATTGGTCTACACACTTTCGTGATCGCTCTTAGCAAACATCTAGAAAAAGGCAATGATAGGTTGTAAATTTGCCACACACTAATGGATTACATTGTGAAGATACTCGAAACATTTTTCTCTCGCACTTTCTTAATTGGAAGTTAGTTTAATTGTTTAATTGCTTTCTAGACTTAATATTTGCATTAGTTTAATTTTTAAATGTCAACTTGCTCGTCACTATAGTACCATGCCGACGCACAACTTTGGGGCTCCACTGCATTCCTAAATCATTTGGGTTCGATAACTACTTGGTCCAAGTCTACTTTCACTACTACGACGATCTCGTACTCTTGCGGGGGAGTAGGAAAATATTTTTCGAAAAACTCCGACCAAGTCATGAAGCAAGCACCACAGTCCATACAACTCTTTCGAAGTCACTGTGCCTGTTTCAGACCTAGCATAGATGGTGTTCCCTAGGATTCTTTCAAGGTATCGGATCACAGGATTCCTAATGGAAGAAGCTCGGGCCGTCCTCGAAGAGTACTTTCCAGCTAAACCTCCGGTGATAAGCTGCCAGAATTCATCAGCTTTGAACCTACCCGATCTGGTGTTCCTGTCACTTGGTTGGGGTAAGTGCAGGGCTGTATTCACCATCCCTATCTCATAGGCGTGCCACTCATTCCTTATCATGAACCGGAAAGTGCCATCTCCTTGCATCTTCACTGAGGCTAAGAATTGCTCCACTAAGTCTTGGTGAGTCTTCATGGAGACCAAAATCTCGTAAAATTCCTGCATGTTGTTTTTCTCGAAAACTCTCTTGATCTCTTCTTCGATTCCCAACTGCCTCATGAACTCAACGCAAGGTCGCCGAGTCTTCTCCACTTTCCCAGCAACCAAATTCCACCGATAGGCGTGAGCAAACCATCTCTCCCCATATGTTCAGTTATCCCAACGAGAGGGCATCAATCCCTTCCTCGTCAATTCCGCAGTCAAAGCTAGTAACTCATCCCCCTCAACAAACCTATCCTCGTATTTCTTTGGGGGAGCCATTACCTAATGCATCACAACAATTCACCAAACACACCTCATGAATATCTAAGACAATCTCAATCAAGTCAAATAACCTTTTCAAGCTCAAATTTCATCAATGGTGCACAAGGTTTCACACACGGGTGATATCGTCTTATCAAATCAATTTACCATTCTCATACTCTTTCACAATTTATAAGAACTCCAAAACAACAAGTCTATCATGAAGTAACATCATATACACATGCAATTTACATGCTCAAGACTCTATTCATCACTCTCACTTCTCAATTCAATCCTAATATTCCAAATTTCACAATACCCATGACAATTCCTACTTTCTCTCTCTAGAAATCCACAAAATGCACTCATGCAATTTTAAAATTGAACCTTGAATTCATAAACCTATAGCATAAAGGCATCATTTATCAACAAAGAAGCAAAAACCGACAAGAAATGTGAAAATCCCCAATTCTACTCAAGAACACATGAACCCTACCTTCTCATACTCAATCCATGCCAAATCCAAGCCTAAACTACGAATTGAATGAAAAGAATGAGAGAATACATACCTTTTATTGAAGAATGGAAGGAATTTGTGGGAGAAATTGAATGATACGTGGAGAACTTGGTGTAAAGAGTGAGTTTTTCGCAGCCAAAACCGCACCTAGTGTGTGTGTGGTGTGTGAAATGAATTTATAGGGTGGAAAATTCGAACTAGGGCATCAAAATCCGGAGAGTGCGATTGCTCGAGCACTACTCGAGCAATAGGTGCATGAGTAGGTTCCGCTCGAGCACCTCAGATTTCCAGAGACCCAAAAGTGCTCGAGTAGTTGAGCTGGTGCACTAAGTGCACAACTTGATTCCGCTCGAGCACTATGCATGAGTACTCGTGCGAAGAGTGCACGACCTAGCCAAGCTCGAGTACAACACACGACCACTCGAGCACTCAATGCTCAAGCAAGGCTTCTCGAGCACATCCACTTCCAACGCTCGAATTTCAACTTTTCCGAACTGAATTGCTAGAATTTACGACCAAAATGAGTACTAACTTGGAAAACTCCTCGATTTAAGCCTGATTGCTCATTCGAACGAGGAGTTTGGGTCTCTTCCAACGTGATTTTCAACAAACTAAACCATCCCCCAATTGAATCACATTCTCCTCACTTTGCACTCACTTCATGCATCAATATTTTCGAAAAAAATTTGACCAAATTTTTCACTCGAATTTCGTGTACAAAAATTTTGACCAAATTTTTCACTCAAATTTCGTGTACAAAAATTTTGACCAAATTTTTCACTCAAATTTCGTGTACAAAAATTTTGACCAAAATTTTCACTCGAATTTCGTGTACAACTCGAAGTACGAATGCACAACCCCCCAAACTTTTTCTTGCTACGCAATAATAAAGTTTGAAAAGAATGAGTACGTACGAGTACGTACACTAAATTCTCATGAACTTAAATCACTATCAATGCAAATCAATGAACAACAAAAACACCATCCCCCCAAACTTTGACTTCACAAAGAGGTCTATGTTAGGGGTTCGGGTTACCTCATACACCAACAATCGAATGCTCCACTACTCAACATCTCTACATCTTCATGAATTGCTTCTCCTTAAGTTCAATTACTCGAATCAAGCACCACGAACCAAGCCTACACCAAAAATCTCAACAAACGAGGTTAACATATATGATTCACAAAACGACAAAACTAGCAAAATACATAAAAATAAGTAAAAATGGGTTGCCTCCCATTTAGCGCTAGTTTTAAGGTCCTAATGCCGGACCGAGCTCGAAGGAGCTCATGGGACTTGAGACTCTAAAATACCTCCCTTATTCTCATAAGAGAAGTTGTAGAATTTCTTCACTCGATGCCCGTTCACCATGAATCCATGTCCATCCTCCTTCTCGACTTCAAGGAATCCACTCTTATGAACTTTCCTAACAACATACGGTCCGTTCCACTTGGACTTGAGCTTTCCACCAAACAACTTCATCCCCAAATTGAATACAAGGACTTGATCTCCCACTTGGACTTGAGCTTTCCACCAAACAACTTCATCCCCAAATTGAATACAAGGACTTGATCTCCCACTTGGAACTCTTTTTTCCTCAATCGAGCATCATGACATTTCTTAGTCTTCTCCTTGAAAATTCGGGCATTCTCATAGGCACTATCTCGAAACTCCTCCAACTCATGTAATTGAAGTAATCTCTTATCACCCACCAAGGTACTATCAAAATTCAGCTTCTTGATTACCCAATACGCCTTATGCTCCAGCTCCACGGGCAAGTGACATGCCTTTCCAAAAACTAATTGGTAAGGAGGCATACCAAGAGGGGTTTTGAAGGCTGTCCTATATGCCCACAGCGTATAATCAAGCTTCAATGCCCAATCCTTCCTACTAATGCTCACCGTCTTCTCAAGGATCTCCTTGATTTGACGATTCGATACCTCTGCAAGACCGTTAGATTGAGGATGATAAGCAGTAGAGACTCGATGACTTACCTCATATTTTGACAGCAACTTCTCCATCCACTTGTTCACAAAGTGACTACCCCCATCACTAATCAAAGCTCTTGGGACTCCATATCGAGCAAAAATATTCTTCTTAAAAAACTCAATCACAACTCGGGAATCATTCACTCTTGTAGGGACAACTTCAATCCACTTTGAGACGTAATCGACGCACACGAGAATGTACAAGAATCCATTGCTAGGAGGAAATGAACCCATGAAATCTATCCCCCATACATCAAATACCTCAACTTCTATGAATACGTGCAGCGGCATCTCGTCCCTCTTAGTGATAGAGCCAAATCATTGGCACTTGTCACACCTTCTTACCCACTCCATGCAATCTTTCAAGAGATTTGGCCAATAAAAACCAGATTGAAGCACCTTCCTCCCGGTCTTCTCTCCACCCAAATGTCCTCCACACGGCAAGGTATGACAATGCCTTTGATAGAACGCGCCAGTGAAGGCGGTCCGTCCCCAAGATCGTTGTTGGGATACCACACATGTGTAAATAATTAAGGACCTAAACATGCATCTAAAGACAAGATCTTCTAGTCTGTTTCCCAACCTCGTTCGTACATAGGGTGGACGGTGAACTAGCGAACGTGGAGAAAAGTGCCTCCCAATTTCGTCTCCTCAAAACCCTATTTACGAATTTCGGCTGCTGATCGTTTTATCTTAGAGTGCTAGGGTTTCAAGGACGAAATTGAAGCCTTTATATAGACTCCTTAGGTTTCATGGGCCAGACTAGGGATCTGTTAGAAGGTATAGGGTTTGGGCTCCTCACGGACCCAAATGCTCTAATGTTCAGCCCAGAACATTTATTTGGCTCGTGAACATTAATTCATTCCACTAGAGAATTAATGTTTCACTCCCATCCTATCCCAAATTGAATTAGGGCTTCTATTAAACTCTATAATTCCCCGTGTTAAAGATATCGCACGTCCATTAATTATTAAAGCTTCTGACCGCTTTAATTAATTAACATCTATGAGTAGTACCACTCAACCTTGTTGTCGTACGGATATAATCCACCTGCAAGGTTTAATACGACAATCCTTTATGAGTTTTCTCAAGGGGACGTCATCAACCTGGATCACCAGGACACGGTGCCCTAATATCAATAAATAGACATCGTGCAAACGATGTCACTACCCAAAATACATAGTGCGTTGAATCTAACAAGATTCTCACCCATAGTAAATCAAAGTAGTGAACAAGCGCTCCACATATCTAGATATCACAATTAGGGTTAAGAATTACAAGAGTCACCAAGACTTTTAGTTCTTTATAACAGCCAGAATAGAAGAACATGTCTTAACTGTGATCCATTCAATATGACATAGCGTACTAGTATGAACTAATGGCCAAGACAAGCCACTAAAAAGTTCATACTACAACGTATACCAATAGTTATGTCCAGAACTATCTCAGTTGTGAATAATGTTTATATCTTATAAGGAACTGACAATGTGATATTCTGTGTGACTACAAACCCACCACATTATCTACAATATAAAATAAACAGACATACAAGTAATACAAGCAATTAATAAGATTACAACAATGTGAAAAACCATTTATTTCAGATAATAAGGAAATCGAATATATCCATAAAAGCCCAACAAAAGTTTGCTTTACAGTATACACCAACAGCCTTATGATATCACTCCACTCCTCCTCTGGCACACACCTTCTCAACACATGATCAATCCCTCTTTTGAACAAGTAAGGATCGTCCCAAATATATTCCCGAAATTTCTTTAGAAACGCCTTCCGGTGCAACGAGTCCATCTCCACCGGTAACTCTCTACTTGCTAAGTAATTAGCATAATCAGCAAACCACGACACTTTCCTTTCAACTCGATATACCGGAATATCCCATAAACCAAACAGTTTCTTGTTCGGAAATTCATTGTTCACCTCTCGATCTTCCACTGTGTTTTCCTTTGTAAGCTCCAACCTCGAAAGGTGATCAGCTATCACGTTCTCGCATTCTTTATTGTCTCAAATCTCAACATCGAATTCCTGGAGTAATAGGATCCAACGAATGAGACGGGGCTTTGCATCCTTCTTGCTCATAAGGTACCGAATTGTTATGTGGTCCGCTATGTTGCACGGATATGGATACGCGGGTGCGGGAGCGACACGATACGGATACGAGGATTCTAGTTTTCAAAAAATTAAGGGTGCGATTCGGCGAGGATACGTTTATTTATTTATATATATTTTATTATTTATATATAAAAATATTTATGTATATATATTACTTGTGATTTAAAAAAAAAACTAATTAAATACAGCCCATAAATGTTTTATTTGAAAGGTAGACATAAAATTAATTTGGGTTCTGCAGAAATTAAATACAACCCATAAATTGTTTGAAGCCCAACTCCTTTAAATACTTAAGCCCAACCATATCTATTAAATAAAGAAGCCCACATTTCCAACCCTAATGATAAAGCCACATACATTTCTCTTTCTTATTCACTTCAAACGGCTGCTTCTCCCCCATCAACGCGGTTTCTTTCTTCTTTATGTAAACAACCGCTTCTCTCCCAAGAGGCCCCAAGTCTGAGATCGATTCCAACAATTACTGTACTTCGTCTTCTCTTTCTTATTCTTCATTTTTACTTCTATTTATATGTCAATCAACACATATACATCATCTCCTCTTTCTTATTCTTTCATCTTTACTTCTATTTCGAAGTAAATCAACACATATTGGCAATGAATGGTCATTCTGGAGCTGTAATTATTGTTAGAAAAAAAAAACTCAGACACAGCCGGATTCGTGATCTTCCCGCACCGGATTCGCGAATCCGATAATTTTTTTTTTTACGGATTCGCCAGGTGGCGAGTCGGGTGCGAATCCGAAGCGAATCGCGCCCGCACCCTGCGCGAATTGGATTCTGCATACCCCTAATTTCTGGCGAATCCGTGCATTAGAGGTGGTCCGTATATACTATTGTTTTCGTCCCTACTAGGTAAGGTCGAAATTTATGAAAGACATACACGACCGCTAACAGCTCCTTTTCGGTCGTAGTGTAATTCACTTGAGTAGAATTCAGCATCTTCGAGACATAGTATATAGCGTGAAAACGCTTCTCACGAATCTGCCCCAAAGCAACCCCCATCGCAAAGTCACTTGCATCACACATAAGCACAAACGGGCTAGACCAATCCGGGGTCACAAGTATCGGGGCATTCACCAACGCTTCTTTCAACCTGTTAAAAGCCACTAAACACTCATTAGTAAAATCAAAGGCGACTTCTTTTTCAAGAAGCCGCGAAAGGGGTTTAGCAATTTTTGAAAAGTCTTTTATGAAACGTCTATAGAATCTTGCATGTCCTAGAAATGACCGAATCCCCTTCTCGGTCGAAGGTGGTGGAAGCTTCTCAATAGCAACCACTTTCGCCTTGTCAACTTGGATACCTTTCGAGGACACATGATGTCCAATAACAATACCCTCCCTCACCATGAAGTGACACTTCTCCCAATTTAGCACCAAGTCCGTCTCTTCACACCTGCTCAACACAACTTCAAGATTGATTAGACATTTATCAAACGACTCCACGTAAACGGAGAAGTCGTCCATGAAAACCTCCATAATCTTTTCTATCAACCCATGAAAGATAGCCATCATACACCTTTGAAAGGTGGCGGGTGCATTACACAACCCAAACGACATTCTCCTAAAAGCAAAAGTCCAATAATAGCAGGTGAAGGTGGTTTTCTCTTGATCCTCTGGGGCTATCATGATCTGATTATACCCCGAATACCCATCTAAGAAATAATAATACTCAAAACCACCTAATCTATCAACCATCTGATCAAGGAACGGTAGAGGAAAGTGATCCTTACATGTTGCCTTGTTCAACTCCCTATAATCAACACACACACGCCATCCCGTCACTAATCTAGTGGCTATCAATTTATTAGACTCAGTCTTAATCACCGTAGTACCCCCTTCTTAGCAACTACGTGTAATAGACTCACCCATGGACTATCAGAAATCACAAAGATCATGTTGCTATCTAACAGCTTTAAAACCTCCTTATGCATCACCTCTTGAATTACCGGATTAACTCTACGTTGATTTTGCACTACAGCTTTTCTACCCTCTTCTAATCTAATCCTATGCATGCAAATGAAAGGACTAATTCCCTTAATATCCGCGATCGACCATCCTATAGCAGATTTGTGCTTACGAAGCACTAATAAAAGTCTCTCAAGCTGATCATCAGATAAAAGGGCAGATACAATTACTGGGTACTTCTCGTAGAGATGCTCACGGTTCCGGAACCGGCGGTTCCAAAAGGTCGAATGCAAGAACCGGAACCGAACCGGTGGAAAACCGGTTTTGGTTCGGTTCCCGAACCGGCGGTTCCAGTTCCCGAACCGGCAGTTCCGGTTCCGAACCGCCGGTTCGGCCGGTTTTCCATTTTTTTTTAGTTATTTTACTTGTATTATTTGGTTTTTTTAATGTAAATGCAGAATTGCAGATGAAAAATTTAATAAATAGAAAATAATTTCATTATTTAATTGAATTATTACAAAAGAATTGAATTATTACAACAAAATACAAATTAATAATTCTAATATTAAAATAAGTATCTATTCTAATATCTATTCTATCTATTGAGTATTGACTAATGATACAAAGTAATTGAAATATATAAATTTACAAATGAAAATATTGAACTATTCCAAAGTAGTAGAATTACAACTTAAAATTTTAAATTTTACAAAATAAATTTGAGGGAGGGGGAGGGGTTAAAGAAATTGGACTTGAGCTTAATTTTAAGAAATAAACTTAGAAATTCTAAGTTTGAAACTTAAAATTAAGTTGCCTACGTATCCAAATAAAATTGGAATCAAAGTCCACGTAGTTCTCTTACCTCACTTACCTTTTTGGTTCCTGATCGATTCGGTTCCGGGTTCATGCATCACTCCCGGTGGTAGTTTCTTCGGAGTCTTCATCATCATTTTCAATGAATTCTTGAGCTCTCTTTTCGGCTCTTACCCAATCATCAAGCAAGCATTGATTTTCCACATTTTCAACGGTCATATTTGATCTCGTTGCATCCAAAGTGTAACCTCCCAAACTAAAAGCTTGTTCCACGGCTACGGTTAAGGCGGGAGATGCAAAAACTTCCCTTGCTAAACTTGCTACCGTCGGATAGACATTTTTCTTCTTCGACCACCACTTTAGTATGCTAAATTGACCACCATCCTCATCCTCATCAAACTCAAATCTAGAGGTTAGATAATGATCAAGTTCGTGATAAGGGTTGGTAGTAGACCTTGGACGTTTTTGCATACGCTCATTATAAAAACTCGATAATATTTTGTCAATTTCATTTGCATATTCACTTACCCTAGAACCCGATGAAGATCCACCGGCACCGCTACCACCAACATTAGACTCAAAATTGGGACCACTATATTCTCTAAATAAATCCATTAAAATAGCTTTAATCTTACTAACAATCTCTTCCGGCTTAGGATATGCATCAACATCATCATCATCATTCGTGACCACAAGTCTATTAGGAAATAAAGAACTATAATACAAATTCAACAATAATAGTAATCCTTCTAATCTTACTCTAGGATCAAGTACTTTAGCAACCAAAAATAAATCGGGAATATGCGTAAAATATTTTTTCCATTTTTGCATCATAGAGAAAGTAGCACCATGTAATAAAGGATTTGTCATACTATCATTTAAAACATGAGCAACTTTAAAACAATAATCAAGCGCCAAATTACTAGTAGGATAATAAACACCGGATAATACTTTTGTGGACTCATTAAAAATTCCCAAAATTTGACACAAAGAAGTGCATGAATCCCAATATTGAGGATATAAATGAAAACCACAATTTTCTTGAGAAAAAAATGTACATAAAGCTTCTTTATATTCCATAGACTCCTTTAACAATTTATACGTGGAATTCCAACGAGTTGACACATCAAGAGAAAATTTTTTGGGACGCATATGGTATGTTTTGCAAAAGTTTTTCCATTTTTTCATCAAAGTCGAACGTCTCGACAAATAATAAATAGCGGATTTAATAGGACCAAATTGTTCTTTCAAAGCTTCTAAACCATCTTGAACACATAGATTTAAAATATGACACATACATCTAACATGAAAAAAATTTCCACCAAGATATGGTTGACAAATATTTGTAAGATCTTCTATATTAGCCGTATTTGCACTAGCATTATCAAATCCAATAGAAAAAACTTTTCTAGTAAGAGCATACTCATTTAAAATATCATGCAATTTATCTCTAATATTTACGGCATTGTGTTCCGTATCAAAATCTCTATAAGCAATCAATCTTTTGTTAAGAGTCCATGATTCATCAATCCAAGTGCATGTAACTCCAATATAACTATGTTTTTGAAAATTATCACTCCAAATATCCGCACATATACAAACTTTAACATTTAAATCGGCAAATAAATTAATCAAAACATATTTATACTCATTAACAACTTTAGCAACATCACGAGTAGTAGTATGACGTGAAACTTTTTTGCATGCGGATTGAAGGCCAAGTTGGACAAAATCATTATAAAATGAGTTATCGGCAAATTGAAAAGGAAGGTGTTGTGTGCACACAAATTTAGCTAATAATTTTCTATATTTCATTTGATCAAATGCAAATAGAGAAAGGGGATTAGTTACCTCGCCTTCAACTCCTCCACCACCTCCGGTTGACGCCGTAAATCCATGACCGCCAAGTTGTGTTTGACTTGATTCATATTCATCTTTATCCGGGTGACATAATTTTATATGCTTCCGTAATGTTCCATATCCTCCTCCTTTCACAAAAGAATAGACAACGTTACAATAGTTGCAATGAGCGGTAAGTTTATTGTTTACCTCGTCGTTCACTTTTCTAAAGTGACGTGCATGAGTTATCGGCAAATTGAAAATGAAGGTGTTGTGTGCACACAAATTTAGCTAATAATTTTCTATATTTCATTTGATCAAATGCAAATAGAGAAAGGGGATTAGTTACCTCGCCTTCAACTCCTCCACCACCTCCGGTTGACACCGTAAATCCATGACCACCAAGTTGTGTTTGACTTGATTCATAGTCATCTTTATCCGGGTGACATAATTTTATATGCTTCCGTAATGTTCCATATCCTCCTCCTTTCACAAAAGAATAGACAACGTTACAATAGTTGCAATGAGCGGTAAGTTTATTGTTTACCTCGTTGTTCACTTTTCTAAAGTGACGTGCAAAAATAGACGATTTAAGTGGTTTTTCTCGACTTGGAGTTGGAGTTGGAGTAGACCCGGTCTCGTTGGTTGGGTGGTTTTCACTTTCTTGAGCATATGGAAACCTAGTATAGTAACTAATTAGATATATTAGAGAACTACTAATATGAAAACTTTGAGAATTGAGTGTGAGAGTTGAAAGAGATGAGAAGAGAAAGTAATGTTTGCTTTGGGGTAAATTTTGGAGTAGAATGAGGTAGTATTTATAGGAGAGGAAAGATAAAAAAAAAAGGGTTCCGGTTAAAACCGCCGGTTCCAACGGCTACAAAACAACTATTTTTTTTAATTTTGAATGATAAAAACCGCCGGTTCGAACTGGATCCGCCGGTTTTGGTTCGAACCGCCCAGGAACCGGCGGTTCCGGTTCGAACCGGCGGTTACGGTTCGAACCGGCGGTTACAGTTCTAAAAATTAGGAGAACCGGAACCGAACCGTGTAATTTACAATTTCGGTTCGGTTTCGGAATCGGAACCGCGGAACTGTGGAACCGGCGATTCCAGAACAGCCGGTTTCGGTTCGAACCGCCGATTCCGGTTATTTTTTAGCATGTTTAACTTCTCGGTATCATCCAAGTAGGCGTACTTAAGGTGATCTGGGAGTGCTTTCAGCTCCTTTTTCGCCTCCAATGGTGGCGCCTTATCAAACATCTTCTCGAAAGTCGACTCCTCAGCTTCCAAGTCGTCCTCATCCTCTACTTTCTTCATCTCCAAGAACTTGACATCTTCATTATCTTTCAAGCTGTCGAAATAACCAAGATCATAAGAATCATAAGATAGATCGTCAAGGATAGTATAATCAAACTGATGAACATAGAAAGAGCAAGGGTCTAGAAGTGTGTCTTCAACACAAGTGTCCATTATATCAATGAAGTGACAGCTCTCATCTCCCATGGGGTGTTTCATAGCTTCATAAATAGCTATCTTCACTTCTTGATCATCAACTTTGACCGTAATCTTCTCATTTGCTACATCAAGTACCATCCCGGCTATGGCTAGAAATGACCTCCCTAAAATCAGCGGCACATGCTCATCCTCCTCCATATCGAGTACCACGAAGTCGGCGGAAAAACGTGATTCTCCACCGTCACTAGAACATCCCTCTCAGTTTCTTTCACATTCTTTCTTGCTTCTTTTGTCTTCTTCCACTTTGGGACTCTCTCAATCTCCTCAATGCCTTTCTCAAGGTCTTTACCCTTCTGAGACTCATCCATATATTTACTCTTCTAAATGCCTTCACCGTCAACCCCTTTCTCATTTTCTACCTCCTCAATCTCATCTCTAACTTCCTCAGGCTCTTTTTCTTCTATCTCAACCTCTCTTTGGGGCGTCTCTGTGTCAACAGGCATTTGGGGACTATTATATTTGGTCCCACTTCTCAACTCAATAGCTTTGCATTGCTCCTTTGGGTTTCCCTCGGGCATTGAGGGATACCTGCCCGGTTCTCTTGTCTGGGACTTTGTAATTTAACTAATTTGGTACTCGATAGAAGAGAACCTGTGATTGTTCTCTTGTTGAGCTCGATTTAGCTCAATGTCCCTTCTTTGGAGTTCTTGATCGCGCTGATCACCTTTCTTGTGCAATTCTTTCACATCGTACTCCAATGAGGACAATCTCTTGCTTCATTCCTCCATCTTCTAAAGGATAGCTCTCAATATCTCTTCAGTTGAGGCATCGCCTTCTCCACCCGGGGGTTTTGAACCTGGATCAACACCTGGAGGAATTGTGATTCCAGCCTTCGGATTGGCGTATGATAAATTCTCGTTCTTTCTCCATTGGTTCTGAGAGGCTGCTGGCCTCCTTAATATCCTTGGTTGTTCCTCCATTGATTTTGAGGAGGTTGTGGAACAGGTGGTACAAATGGCTGGCCATAAGAAGGCCGTCCAAATTGATTGCCACCTTGTGGATACCCGTCTTGGTTATAATTAGGCCTTCCCATGTAGTTGGCCTCCTCTTGCTGACTCGTGAGTTGGTCCACTTTCTCACTCACTCTGGTATTACCTCCAACCAGATTTTATCCCATCTCGAAGTTACTTATCTTCTCCATCATTGCCATCAACAACTTCCTCGTTCTCTCATTCTCCTCCAACTGACAAGCTCTTTGAAATTCTGGATCTTCGTTCCATTGCCCGGTGTTCGTGATAATATTATCAACGATCTCTCTGCATCTAGTTGTACCATGGTTCAGAAATGCTCCACTAGCACATGCATCAAGATGGGCTTGACCAGCCTTGCTGGCTCCACTGTAGAAGAAAACCATGATATCCTCCTCATTGTACCCGTGATGCGGACACTCAATTAGCATGTTAGAGTATCTCTCCCAACCCTGATGTAAGTCCTCTCCTGGCTTCTATCGAAATGATGAGATCTCTATCCTTGCTTGGATTGTTCTCGATGGAGGGTAGAATCGCTCGAGGAATAGACGCTCGAACTCAGCCCATGTGGTTACACCTCCCCGTGGGAGCGTGTTATCATACCACTCCATTGTTATTCTCGTTAAAGAGAATGGGAACAACATGAGCCTATTGGCATCTTCAGACATGCCATTATTATTGAAAGTCGAAGCAATCATTAGAAAACTCCTCAGATGAGTATGAGAATTCTCCTTCCCGACCTCCCCCTTGAATTGATTCTCAGTGAGTAGCTTCAGAATTCCTGGGGAAATTGTGAAGTTGTTGGCCTCTACCGGAGGCAATGCCACTCCATCATAATATCGTTGTGGCTGTGCCGCAAACCTTCCTCTGATTGTCATGTTTTGATCGGCGTTCTGAGGAACATGCTGAGGATAGACGGGTGGTATAGGTACTTGCTGGACTGGTGGTCGGTTATAAGCAGGAGGTGGAGGATACGGGTATGGTGGGTAAGGATATGGTGGGTATGTGTATGGATACGGTGGGTTATTCTGTGGGTAAACAGGGTTGTTCTGAGGATTTTGGACAAAGTTGTGAGCTGGATTGTTTTGATTGTGTGCCCCCGGGTTTTGGCTCTGACTTTCCCCTGACGGAACTTGATTCTTACTGCCATTCCCTCCAGTGCCCGCAACCCGGTCCACTGCCTGGTTAAACTCACCTGCAGCATCATCCAACTCATTACTGATGTCCATGTTATCGTTCTCTCCTCCGGCAGTACTCATCCTTCTTAAGAAGGCTCGGTTTCTTCTTGTTATTGTCTCAGGATCAAATTGTATTCTCTCTTCGCTCATTTCTCCTTGCGAGCGTGTTTTCATAAACCTGAAACACTAACAAAAGAATCAAAACGCAACTGCCGAACACGTAAGAATTAACAGAAAAATAAAGCACTCACTACTAACTACTAAGTTATCTACAAGTCCTATTCAAATGACATACATCGCCATCCCTGGCAACGACGCCATTAACTTGAACCGAAAATATTAACTTTCTACTAGTAGTTTCCCAGCAAGCGTACGGGTTCACTGTAGTGTAAGTAGGTATAGCGACCAAGTATATCGTACCTCGGGATAGGTTGTATGCGAATAGATCCCTGAAGATCTACGCGTTGTAACTAATATGAGTGTATGTTTTTGGGTTTTTGAAAAGAAAATATAATCTAAACTAAATTACTCTATGAATGCAAAAAGGAAAATTAAACTAAGAACGTAAAAGTGTGTTTTCGAATATGTGATGGTGATGCTCAGGATAGGAATTCCTACGTATACTAACAGAGCAGGTACATATGCAAGAAATAACCTAAGTAAAAGATCATAAGATAAAAGCTCAAGAATCCAAACCCTAATACTTTATCCTATCAATCGACTTCACTAATCCACTAACAAGTTAATAGATTGTGCTTAATTAAAGAGACCTTAATTTAACTCAGGTGATGCGGCCGTCCTCCCTAGATAAACCGGTAGATTAATTAACCCCTTCTAAACCTTCTAGTTAAGTCTACTAGTTGTTAAAGAGTAATAAGGTCGTCCTCTCTCTAATACTTTTCGAATGAAATTTAAAGGTAAGTTAAGATTGATTTTAAGAATTCATTAATTAAGAGAATTAAAACTAAACATCACGAATTACCCTAATTACGTACCCACATCCTACTTCTACGAGTTCATCCTACCCTAAGCATACAAGGGTTTTAGCCGGACATGATTTTAACGATGACAAAAACAATTAAAGAAATAATGAACATAAACATGATTATACGAACTAAATGACTATCAAACATAAACTAGGGTTTTAAGAAAGAAAATAAATGCTAAGAACTGAAATCAGATTAATAAAACGAAGTCTTAAGTATTCAATATCAACGAGCTCACGAAATAAATTGAAAATCTAAATTGAACTAAGAATTCGTAAAGTAAACCTCGATTACACGTAAAATAAAGCTTGCTCATCTCTCGTTGCTCTTCTCTCTCCAAAAACTAACTCTAAGTGTGAAGTGGTACCCAAAATCGTGTTCGGGAAGGGTATAAATAGGCAACGGGTCGAACTGGGAGTTAATGGACCAATTCCGCGCTTGCTCGAGCACAACTCATGCACTATGTGCACGAGCAGAATCCAATCAAGCGCTAAAGACTTCCAGAGATCCAAAAGTGCTCGAGTAGTCGAGCTCGTGCACTAAGTGCACGACTTGAAGTTGCTCGAGGACCATGCACGAGTACTCGTGCACTTCATGCACGACCAGTCATAGCTCAAGCACTATACTCGACCACTCGTGAACTGAGTGCATGAGTTCTTCTCGCTTGTGTACTCCAATGATACTTTTGCTCCCTTGAACTAATACTTTTCGTATTTCTTCGACATCTTCTCATTCGGGCTTCCGTTTGAGTCGATTCAAAGTCCTACGAACTCCTCTTTTCACCCTCTATCCACCTATGAGCATCAAAGAGACAAATTCATTAGTTCATGAAAATGATACTCAAATGACTCTAAATACTCATATAAAACAATCAAAACACGGGCATTTCGAGTACTAAAACATAACAATTTCATGCCTAATCACCTTACTTCCTCGTAAGTCCTTGGTTATAAAGGCATAGTTTGACCTCGTTGTAAGCGATTAGATGTCTTCTATCCCACTTCGACCAACTTGAAGCCTTGATAGTAAAAAGATAAGATAAACTAACACAGGTCCCGCTCATTTCTTGCTAATTTCCCCTAAGGTCTCGCCTTGTCATAAGCTTAGGTTGTTCGTGAGGTTAGACCTCGTCTTTCACCGGGGTGTGGCCCTAGCTATGGAACTCACCTTTGCTTGTCGAGAGGCTTGATTGTGCTCGTACTTCGAGGTATGGCTCTAGATATGAGTCTTTTCTATGCTTATCGGGAGCTTGAGCTCATCAAGAGATATATCTGTGCTCGTATTTTGAGGCGAGACTCTTAGTACGAGGCTTTTCAGTGCTCGTGCTTCGAGGTGTGGCTCTAAGTACGAGTCTTTTATACTCGTACTTCAAGATGTGGCTCTAGGTGCAGATTTAACTATACCTCCTTAAAAAACTTGTATGTTAGCGCTCGTTTGTGAGTTTTATCTTGTCGGGAGTCTTTTGCCCCTTTGAGATCTCGTCCGGGGACTTTTATGCTATTCGAGGCCTGACCTTGGAATTAGTCTTAGTGCTCTAGGGAGGCTTGGCCTCTTAAAGAGTCTAGATGTAACATGTCTGCCTGAAAACGTCTCGCTGTTACATGCTCGCCTCGAATCTCTAGGATCCTTCGGGAGGCTTTTGCTCAATGAGACTTTTTGCCCCTTTGAGATCTTGTCTCGTCCAGGGACTTTTATGTCATCCCGACGTATGTCGGCGTGATTGGTCTTGTGCTCTAGGGAGGCTTGGCCCCTTAAAGAGTCTGTCGTGCCAAGGTCGAGATCTTGTTCAACCTAGGGCTTTTGCCCTCTGTGGTAGGTTCCTCGATGAGTGGCTTTTGATTTAGCTTTGGCCGAGTGCGAAACTTAAACCTCGGCCTGGAGAAAAGGTTATTGGATAGTTGGTTGAGATAAAAAAAAGAACTAGATTTTATAACATTTACAAAGTGTGGAGTTACATCTGACTATTGATAGCACTTTTTGAGGTTGACGGTGTTCCAAGGGTATTGGTCTGGGATGCCATCTAACCGCTCCAACTCGTATGCCCCTTTTGCTAGAAACTTTGCTATTCGGGAAGGACACTCCCAATTTGGACCGAGAGGAATCTTCGAGTTGGGTTGAATCTTCTTTAGGACAAGTTCACCGACGGAGAATTGTCTTGCCTTGACTTTCAAGTTGAAGAATCTTTCTGACCTCCTCTTGTAGATCTCGTTTCTTAAAATGTGAGTCTTCGTTCTTCCAAAATGTCCAGTTCGGCTCTTCTGGCCTCGTCATTTTCTTCTGAGATTACTTGCGATGAACGATGGCTTGGTACTATGATTTCGGAAGGGATGACGGCCTCAGTCCCAAAAGCTAGAGCGAAAGGTATCTCGCCCATCGCGTTCCTCGACGTCGTCCTATAGGACCAAATGACCTCAGGAAGGGTTGAGGCCCATTTGCCTTTGACCTCATCTAGCTTGGCTTTGAGGGTGTGCTTGAGGATCTTGTTGACTACCTCGACCTGCCCATTCGACTGGGGGTGATATGGGATAGAGAATCTTCTCTTAATATTCCATTTTTTGCAGAATTCCATTATCTCCGACTAGTCAAATTATTTTCCGTTATCTGAAATGATGGTTTGAGGGAGACCAAATCGGCATATAATATTTTTCCAAATGAACTTGATGATTTAGGCTTGGGCGATGTTGTTTAGAGCCTCCGTCTCGGCCCATTTGGTGAAATAATCCACCGCAACAACGGCGTACCTCATTCCCCCCGGCGCGGTGGGCATTGGGCCGATGAGGTCTATGCCCCATTGCGCAAAAGGCCACGGGCTGAAGATTGAGGTTAAGGTTTTTGGCGCTACCTTGATGTTTGTAGCCGTTGTCTGGCATCGGTGGCATGCTTTGGCGTAAGCGATCGCGTCTCTGCGCATGCTAATCCAAAAGTATCCTTACCTCAAAGTTTTATGATAGAGTGATTACCACCCCCCCCCCCCGGCGTGATTCCCGCAGACTCCAGTGTGATTCGCGTCGAAGATGAGTCTTCCTTGCTCCGGGGTGACACATCTGAAGAGAGGTAGGTGAAACTTATTTTGTACAAATGGTCGTTGACAATGGTGTATCTTGTTGCCCTTTTCTCCAATTGACGAGATTGGACGCGGTCCTCTGGAAGTATGCCGTCCCTCAAGTAGGCATAGATCGGAGTCATCCAGCTTGGTGTTTTATCCTCGACTGGTGCCACTAACTGTTGGTTGATCGATGGGGCTGGGAGCTTTGTCAGATTGATATTAGAGAGGTCGGCGGTGCCCTCCGATGTGGCGAGCTTGGATAAGGCGTCGGCTTGTGAATTTTGTTCCCTTAGTATTTGCTCAACGTAGACCTCGTGGAACATTTTGCATACTTGATGGCGTGCTCGTGATACTTGACCATTCGCTCCCCCCGCGCCTCATACTCTCCAGTCAATTGGTTCACTACTAAGAGTGAGTCCATAAAGATGTTTAGCCTTCGGACCCTAATGGTGATGGCGAGGTCAAGTCCTCCGATGAGGGACTCGTACTCCGCCTCGTTATTCGTGGCATGGAAATCAAATTGGACGGCATTGGTAAAACATTGGCTATCTAGCCCTGTTAGTATAATCCCGGCCCCAGCACACGTGCTCGTCGAGGAGCCATCCACATAAAGCTTCCAGACGGGGTGATTTATCTTGGAAGGGTGTGGAGGGTATGTGAGTTCGACCATGAAGTCGGCGAGCGCTTGACCCTTGATAGCAGTACGAGGTGCATAGGTAACCCTGTATTGAGCCACCTCCAGACCACTTGATTAAACACCCGCTTGTGTCGGGTCGGTGTAGAACTTGCCAAAGTGGCAATGTCGTCAGGACCTCGACTTGGTGGTTGAAGAAGTACGGTCTCAACTTTCTGACGCTCATGACCAATGCGTATGCAATTTTTTCCAAGGGTGAGTACCTGACCTCGGTCTCATGCAAGACTTGACTTACGTAATATATGGGCAGGTGACCTTGCCCCTCGGCCCTCACCAGTACGGTGCTTAGAGCGCTATCGGATGCGCCAAGTATAGGAACAATTTTTCTCTTGGACTGGTTTGGCTAGGATCTTTGGATTGGCCAGATACTCTTTCAGTTTGACGAAAGCTAGTTGGCTCTCTCTATTTCATGAGAACCTTTTGTCCTTGATGGTGGAAAAGAAAGCTTACTCTTATCGCCTAACCTTGAAATGAACCTATTTAGCGCGGCCAGTAGTCCCGTCAGCATCTGGACCTGGCGAATTATCCTCGGCTCCGTCATGTTGATGATTGCCTTGATTTTGGATGGGTTTGCCTCGATGCCCCTCTGACTGACAATGTGGCCGAGGAACTTTCCTTTGTCGACGCCGAAGTGGCATTTCTTTGGGTTGAGCTTCATGTTATAAGCTCGTAAGATAGAGAATGCTTCGGCAAGGTCGCAAGGGTGATCTTCCTTCTTGATGCTTTTGACTATGATGTCGTCTATGTAAACTTCCATCGTTTTCCCTATTTGATCGGTGAACATGGTGTTGACCAACTTTTGGTACGTCGCCCCGGCATTCTTTAGGCCGAAATGCATCCTCGTCCAAGAATTACATGTTCTTTTCGGTGTGAAAAGATGTATATTTAACGTCTTCAGTGGCCATAGGGATTTGATGGTATCTTGCGAAAGTGTCCATGAATGACATCATCTCGTGTCCCGCTGCACTATCTACCAGGTGGTCGATGTGCGGCATCGGGAAGTGATCTTTGGGGCAGGCCGAGTTAAGGTCCATGAAGTCGATGCATAGCCTCCAAGCACCATTTACTTACTTGACGAGGACTAGGTTCGAAACCTATGGTGGTTCGTCTTGAGTTGGTTCGATCAACTTGTTCTCAAGGAGCTTTTTGACCTCGAAGCCCAGAGCCTCGTACTTTTCTCGACCGAAGTTTCTTCTTTTCTATACGATGGGTTTCCTCTTGGGGGTCGATTTTCAAATGATGACAAGCATGCTTTGGGTCGATGCCGACCATATCCCGGTGGTCCCATGCAAAGACATCGCTGCTTCTTTTTAGGAATTTGAGGACTTCAGCCCTTAGATCCGCCGGGATGTTGGTCCCCAATGATACTTCGAGGTCGGGCCGGGTTTGGTCCATGAAGACTCTTTCCAACTCTTCTGTGGGAGTGGTCTGTTTTGGATCTGGGTAATTACCACGTGGGTCGAATTCGACCACTATAGGCTCGAAACCTATTCTTGGCTCTATGGGGTCATCAAGGACTTGGATGCGATTGCTATTTATTTCTAATTGTGTCCCGACCTCGGCCTCCTGAGCTAGTAAAGAGTCGAGGTCCGAGATCACATTTAAGTCTAGGCTAGATGCAGAATTGAAAGAGACACACTGGTAATTCAAACATTTTCTAGCCATTTTCTGGTCCCCTTTTACCGTGCCAACTAAGCCCTCCGTAGTGGGGAACTTGATACAGTAAAAGTAGGACGAGGCAACTGCCTCAAAAGTTTTAAGGAAAGGACGACCTAGAAAGCCATTATAGATGTTTGGCTGGTCAACTATTACAAAGTCTAACTGCCTAGTTATCTTCGTCTCTTCCTTCTAGTGGCAGACGAGCTCCACGGATAGCTTGATTCTTCCATAGGCTTGGACGGTGGTGTTTCCAAATCCTCGGAGTATGGTGTCGAAAGGCTTGATATATATGGCGAACCTTCCCATCTTATCGAGGGCAGATTGGAAAATAGTGTTGCAAAAGCAACCATTGTCCACCAAGAGACGATCGACGGTGATCCCGAGGATCTTGGTAGAGATGACGAGAGCGTCATTCTTGGGGCATATAACCCCTTCCCGATCAGCGTTGGTGAATGTGATCACGGAAGTCTTGGAAATAGTTGGCTCGGGCCGGGAGATAGCGTGGACATTCTCGAATGCCCTGACCTCGGCCTTTCTTTTGTAGTTCAACACCGTCGAGACCAGGATGAGGCCTTTAAGGATTCCTCCCCCTTGGAGCATGTTCACGCATCCCCCCTGACGAGGTGGGGGCATATTATCCTCCTCCTCGTCATCCTTGTCGTCTTCTATGAAAGCGACGGGTGGGGCTTGTCTTGGCGCTTGTTGTTGACGCGGTTGCCCCCTGTTCTGTTCAGTGTTGTGGGGGGGTGCTGATTTCTTGATGAAATCGTTGATTTTGCCATCCTCAAACAACTTTCAAAGTTATATGAGGAGGTCCGAGCATTCACTAGTGTTGTGCCCCACATCGTCGTGGTATGCGTACCACTTGGCCCTGTCAACTCGTCCTTTGGGGTTAAGGGCCCTTGGCTTCTTCAACAGGTCGTCGTGCTGAATGGCGTTGAAGACGTATGCCGGGGATTGGACCAAGACTTGGAGCAGCTGCTTGTCCGTCTCGTTGGCCCATTTTTTAAATATGCCCAGCGCTTTGCCCCCCGTCTGTCGGGGCGCAGACGGGTTCCTCCTGTGTTGGGTGGAGGCTTTGGGCTTTTCCACTACTCCGGCTTTTGGGGCCGGGTTTCGACCTCGACCTTTGGAGATCCCATCCTTTGTGCCAGAAGCTTCTGGCGTGTGATCATCTCCCCGACCTTTCCCTTAAACTCTGCATAAGTCACGGGAAGGCGTTTGGAGAGGTGTCTGAACATTGGGGAGAGCGCGGCGAAACCGTTGAGGGTAGCGTGAAGAGCAATCTCGTCGCTGACCGGTTCACCGGTGAGGATTATTTCATTGATGCGGTCGACGTATACTTCGTCGGACTCGTTGTCCGCCTGTTTAATATTCATCAACCTGTGCCGACCTTCGGGCCTGGAGATCTTAGCCGCAAAAAAGTTTAAGAACTTGTCGCTTAGATCAGCGAAACTTGTGATCGAATGGGAGGGCAGGTTGACGTACCACTTATGTGCTAACTTCCCTAGGGTGAGGGGGAATAAGTGACACTTCGTATCGTCAGTTGTGCCTCGGCCGGTCATGTAGATCCGGTATTTGCTCAGGTGCATCTCCGGATCAGTTCTTCCCTCGTATAGAGGGGTTTGAGGGGGAGTGACCTTCGTTTGGACGTGGGCCTCTTCAATCTCTAGGGACAGGGGTTCCTTGCCGAGATTGGTGCATTTTGAGGGGGATTCCTTGGCCTCCATTTTGCTCTCCATTTTGTTGAGTCGCTGTTGGAGAGCTACAATCAGCGCGCTCTGACTGCCTTCAGCCCGAAGGGTGACCTCGGGGCCTAAACGCTCGTGCGCTGAGATGCGGCGCTCAAGGTTTATGACTGGAGAGCTTTGAGCTCCTTCGAGAAATCTTCTGACGGGGGGGGGGCGCTATTGATAGGCGAACATCAATCAATATATGGCGAACAAAATGTTAAAGCCCTAATGAAGATTACAAAGCATCAAAACCAAAATAGAGATGATTAACAAAGAAAATCAAAGGGAGTGCATAAATCAATCCAGGAGGTGTATTTAACAACGAATAACTCCCTCGACGAACAACATACTGGCGAACAGGTCCTGAGACCCGAGGCCAGATATGGATCCTACATCAAGTCATTAATGACAAGCAACATTGTCAAAATTAGGTGCATTTACCAGCATAAGAGTGTATGTTGACGAACAAAGGACCAAGATCTCGAAGCCTATCTATACAGAATGCAAAGGTGAACAGCTTCCGAACCATAACCTCAAGAGGCGAATAACTTTTACCGAAAGAACAATCTGGACCAACCAAGCCCATCAGGACGAACAACAATGAGTCCGAGATAAGGCCAAATAAGACTTTGTAACTAAGTTTCAGCTTAGATAAGGTCAAACAAGGTCAAAGGACACTTGTCTTACATGCAAGCTAGAAAGTCCAAGAGTCGTCTCTATAAATAGTTGTTCTCCAGCTAAAAAATACAAGTTCAAATACACAAATACTCCCAAAATACACACAAACACATCTAAATGTGCACACATATGAAATAAATACGTATTCGACTCTCGTATTTACGATTTTACAAACCTAAACTTCGATTTTATCATTTACGGTGATAATCAATCACACGTTATTGTTTGGTGATCCTAAACCGAGTTAAAACAACCATTAATCCTTACAATTAAATTTGATCACCAACAGCGGCGCCCCGCCTGTGCGTCGGCCGGGTTGGTTTCGACAGGGTCGGGGTACCTTGAAGACCTAGTGTAGGACTCTGTCTTCAACCTAGGGGCCGGTTGCGCCCATGACTCGTTGCCGAGTCGGCTAAAAACAGACCGTGCATCGGACCTCCCTGACTGCGCTGGAGGGGCTGCCTCCCGGAAGGTTTCTCTCGGAGGTCGAGATGAACGTGGGGGATTCTTCCTCTTTCTGGGTGTTGGTCCCACTAAGTAGATATATTACGGAAGCTTTAAAGGTTATGTCTTTAGCAAAGTCCTTTTATAAGAGCACAATAAACAAACAAGACAGAAATTAACGTAAGCAGTAAATAGACCAGATTTATAGTGGTTCGGATTAGAAGATCCTACATCCACTCTCCCTTTTTATCAAAGGGGTCTCACTAACCAACCAACCAATAAACTTGCGTACTGGAATTGTGAAGTACCAGTTCCTTCTTACAAACCCTTTAGATCTAACTTCGATCTAAAGTCTACAGCCTTCAACCTTTTCTTAGAAATGAACAGGTTGAGATCTAACTACTCCTTTATGAGTAAATATGAAAGTATGAACAATAAGAGTGCTAAGTGCGTGATAACAAAAAGGCTTGGAATATGACTTCGTGCGCGTAAGATTCTAGAGCCTTCTTTGATTCTGCACTCTTGTATTTATAGAGATGATTAGGGTTTAGCCGTTGGAGAGCTAATCTAATCAGATCTCTATTTAAGGAAGCTTCCAATCAATCAATTCCCTAACTAATTGATTGGGTTGGTGGGATCCTTGGATTGGTTGACTTCAAAACTTTCCAATCCGATCTTGACTTGATTTGAATCACCAACGGTCAAATGCTTCCAATGTCTAACTTTGATTCTTCCAGAGAAGGCAGGACCAGATACCAGGTAACCTCGATGTCTTCTGGTCCAGAGTTGGTTAAGAAACAGAATGCTCATTAGACTCAGGAGATGATTCTGAGCATCTTTTGTTTCACCAGACTCATCTGGTCCGGACTCGTCTGGTCTGGGGAAGGTCCTCTGCCTCTGGTCAGTCTCTTCTGGTGAAGTCTTCTGGTGGAGTCCTCTGGTGGGGTCTTCTGGTGACTCTTCTGGTGAAGTCTTCTGGTCTGGCAGTTCCCCCTAGACTAAGTCATAATCTACTTCCTCATCTGGCTAATAGACCCAGATGGTCCTATTACATCTTCTGGTTTATTTTAACTCATCAAAACTAAACAACATTTTATCCTAACACTGGGTGAGGTTGGGGTGGCCTGTATGCCGAGTTCCCTCCTCATCTCCCTTGCTTTTCTATGGAGCTGCTCGATGACAGTCTCCACTTGCTCGGGAGTGTGTAAATCGGTGGCGATGATAGGGATATCCCTAGTTCGCCAGACGGGAGTGGTTGCCATCTCGGCAGCTGCCGTTTCGGGAGCGGCGCATGAGGTGCCTTCGCCTGCATTCTGGTCGGCCATCTTTCAAGATTTTAAGGAATAAGATTTGTATTGAGAAAAAGTTTTTACGAAGAACAGAGAGTGCTCTTTGAATAACTTTCTTGGATGTGAAGGATAAAAACACCCTCCTTCTAGCGCCAATTGTTGTTACTCAGAAATTGTATCAAAATACGGTTCTATGTGGCTTAGATTGAGCAACTAACTTAATAAGTGTGCGATGATCTTGTATTAATTACTGTGATGGAGATAATGATAAATGATGAACAATAAGCAATAAATGGACAAAGATTTGCCAAGTCTTTATGAAGACTTGGGCTTGAAGTGATTGGATCCTTTATTAAATGCTAATGAGCACCTATTTATAGTCCAATGGCTTACCCTTGGGCTGATTTCCTATGATTTGGTCAGCCTTGCATTAAATGCTTGGGCTGGCCCTAGTTCCAAGTTTGGGCCGAGGCCTGACGAGATCATGTCCTCGACCCAATTTGAGGTGGACATCTGGAAAGCGCCTGCCCTTTTTCCTGACAAGGGCATGGTGGTGGTTTACCTTAAACCTGACCTGCCCCCCTGGAGTAGGTGTATATACACTGCCCCTTGTCCTTTTTGGGTATGTTCACCTCTGGCGTACTCTGACATTCCCTTCTGTTGGTTGTTTGAGCTCTTCAGACACCTCGGTGTCGTCCTTCTCCCGTCCTCATCATATAGGGGCCGAGTTTCCAATTCCTAGTGGCCGAGGTCAATGATCTTGATCGGATTGGACTCCCTGCCGAGGTCTGTGACCTAGACGAGGATGAGATTCCCGTCATTATGGCCAGTCGGCCCTTCTTCTGTTTTAATGGCGGATTTGATACCGACGGAGCTGAAATCTACGCTGATCGTCAATGCTCCGTATTGCAACCTCGTCTCGGCATATGCCCGTTATATCGTGCCTACAACAAGTATCTCCAAGGATTCACATCACTCTGCAAACAAAGCTTACGCTAGTTTACAACAAAGTTCACACTATATTCAAATTTATCTACAACCATCAACTTTGCATTCCGCTCTACATTTACTACTTTTTTTTTTATTGAATTAATTTATACAAGTTTAAACTTAATAATTACATCATTTTTATATTTTTGTTTTTTATTAAATATTAAATATATTTTTTATAAAAAGATAAAAATATAGTAGAACTCTAAATTAAATTTAATGACTGGTCCTTGAAGAACTTCTACGACAACCATCGAATAATAATAATTTCAATATATCTTATTATAATATATTTCCAAACCTCTCCAAGGTGATGTATCAACACCACCTTATTCTAAGGATGAGGTGGCATGTCTCAAATCTCTCCATTTCGAAATATTGCGCTCTCATTAAAAGTTGGTTTAAGTTTTGATCTCAACCATTTATTTTATATCATTACATCTAAACCATTGATTTGTAACTAGGGTTAATATAATTATTCAACATTTTTATTCTCCCATAAGCCGTCTCTCTCACATTCGATCTCCCTCACACCACCACACTCTTCTTCGATGTTTTTCAGAGCGCCGCTTCCGCCCCTCTCTCCAATTAGCGCGGACCAGCAACTTATACCACATTAAAATTTTCTCACCGCCGTCTGCCATGCCCACGCGTTAAGATTTTATTTTAATTCAAGAATTTTTGCTATATTATCTTAGGTATAAAGTTTTCTCTGTGCATTAAGTTGTTCCTTCGCGTAGCCCAGCGCCGTCTCGCTGCTCTATTACAACTGGCCTGCTTAGCCCAGCGTCGTCGTTCCTCCGCCTAACCTAGCGCCTTCTTTCCTCTAGCCAAGGTAAACTCTCGATCCCTTTGCACATATGTGTTTCTCTATTCACAGAATCAATTGGGTACAGACACTACACATATAGAGCAAATGTTTGATAATATCACAAAATTCTCGATATTTCACTCCACTAATCCGAAAAAAATTCAATTCAACTTGGAATTCAGCCGTCATAGTGGTGGAAAGTATATGTTAAATGTATGGGAGTGAATTCAAATTAAAAAAAAAAGGACACTAAGTTTCTTATTTAGATATTTTTTGAATTTATTTTTGCAAAATATATATATATGCTAATTTTGTTGGAAGATATTGAAATATTTTGCAAAAGATATTGTCACGTAAAAGATGACAAGATTCTCAAAAAATCTTGTCATCCAATACCATATCTTACATGGATAATATATTATAACATTATTTTTTTTTTACGATATTTTACTAGCCAAAATATATTGTCACTCAAATAACATATTATTCACAAAAAATCTTGCATTAAATACAAAATCTTACCATGTATAATACAATAATAGATATTTTTGGAGTTTATTTTTGCAGAATATTTATATATGCTAATTTTGTAGGAGGATATTGAAGTATTTTGTAAAAGATATTGTCACGTAAAAGATGGCAAGATTTCTAAAGAATCTTGCCATCTAATTCCATATCTTACCGTGAATTATAGATTGTAACTTTTTTTTTTTACAAGATTTTACTACCTAAAAGACATTGTCACTGAAATAGCATATCATTTCCAAAAAATCTTGCCATGAAATACAATATCTTACCATGTATAATACAATAATATATATTTTTGGAATTTATTTTTGCAGAATATTTATATATGTTAATTTTGTAGGAGGATATTGAAATATTTTATAAAAGATATTGTCACGTAAAAGATGGCAAGATTCCCAAAGAATCTTGTCATCAAATACGTTATCTTACAATGGATAATAGATTCTAACATTTTTTTTTTGGACAATATTTTGCTAGCCAAAATATGTTGTCACTGAAATAACATATTATTCCCAAAAAATCTTGTCATGAAATACAATATCCTACCATGTATAATACAATAATAGATATTTTTGGAATTTATTTTTATAAAATATTTATATATGCTAATTTTGTAGGAGGATATTGAAATATTTTGCAAAAGATATTGTCACGTAAAAGATGGCAATATTATCAAATAATCTTGTTATCCAATACCCATCTTACCATGGATAATAGATTGTAAAATTAATTTTTTTGGACAAGATTTTACTACCTAAAAGATATTGTCAGTGAAATAGCATATTATTTCCAAAAATATTGCCATAAAATACAATATCTTACCATGTATAATACAATAATAGATATTTTTGGAATTTATTTTTGCAAAATATTTTTATATGCTAATTTTGTAGGAGGATATTGAAATATTTTGCAAAAGATATTGTCATGCAAAAGATGACAAAATTCTCAAAGAATCTTGTCATCCAATATCATATCTTACCATGGATAGCAGATTGTAACATTAATTTTTTTTTGTACAAGATTTTACTACCCAAAAGATAATATCACTGAAATAGCATTATTCCCAAAAAATCTTGCCATAATGTATAATATCTTACCATGTATAATACTATGTCACAAGGTTAAAAAAAAATTATATAAAATACATGTATACATGAAATGTTTAGGAGGGAATTGAACTTTTTTTAAATAATTCGAATTGTCACTTAAATGTAATTCTTAGGGTTGGATTTTTCCATTATAAATACCTGCAAAATTGATTTTGAAATTGTAAAATATAGATATTATTTTGTAGTAGAATTTTGAATTTTTTCAACAATTTCAATGTTTTAACTCTTTTTTTTTTTTTTTTGCAAAATATCTGTAAATGTGAAATGTCCAGATGGAAAAAAAAAAGATTGGCGCCTAAGAGTCAATTCATATTGTTGAATTGTGTATTATAAATACCAACACATTAATCAATTGTTCCCAGACAAACATCTACACAATATTTTATTTTAATTATGACATCATTTTTGTCAAATGTTACCTTTAGATCTGTAGGATTCTATCTTTATAGTTGAACTTTTGCCAATTTTTATTGTTCTTCATATCATGGGGGAAAATTAAGCATGCAAGTATACAAAAACTGTAATTTTAAGATATATTGTGTTATACTAATTTGAGATTAAATGTGTGCAATAGTTAATGTTTTTCAAATTTTATATTTATTCATGTTTAGTATTTATTATTATTTGTTGAATTATATTACAATTTTAAAATTATATCAAAATTACAAGATATTTTTAAAAAATTAATATTTATAATTTGAAATAATAATAACAAATATTTTTTTCAGTCCGCGAAATTCGCGGGGGTACGTACTAGTATGATTAATATTTTTAAAATCTTAAGAGGATTGGGAAGTAATTTCAAAGATTATTAGTCATAAGGGTGTTTCAATTCAAATATTTTAATGTAGACAAAGTATAGAGTGAAACTAGTTTATACATAAATCCGTGAAGGGTATTAGTTGTTTTCACTAAAGAGTATTAGTTGTTTTTACTGAAGAATATTACTGATTTACACTAAAGAGTCTTAGTTGTTCGGTAAAAATGAACTAAGACTCTTCAGTATAAACCAATAATACTTTTCAGTAAAAATAACTAATACTCTTCAGTGAAAATAACTAATACCCTTCAGTGATTCATATATAAACCAATTTCACTCTATACATATTCTTTAATGTATTATTTTTAAGTCATTAGAGAGTAGTATGTTAATTATTATGTTTATTACTATAATTTATTCATTTTAATGTATTTTGAGCGATTTAATTATAATTTAAAATATTTTAATATAAAATTGAAATCTTAAATAAATCTAAATCTATATATATATATATATATACTGATCTTTAAAAAAATAATGTGGAGATACATAAATATATAGGATGAATGTAATCATAAAATATATGAAATATATTGATTTTAAATATTTAAACTATACTACTAAAATTAAACAAAGTATAGAGTGAAAATGGTTCATACATGAACCGTTATAGGGTAATAGTTATTTTCACTAAAGAGTATTAGTTGTTTTCACTAAAGAGTATTAGTGTTTAGTGAAAACAATTTAATAATACTCTTCAGTATAAACAACTCAAACCCTTCAGCGAAAACAGTTAATACTCTTTAGTGAAAATAACTAATACCCTTCAATGATTCATGTATGAACCAATTTCACTCTATACATGCTCTTAAAATTATATTCCCTCCGTCCCAGAGGAATTTGCACACTTTCATTATTTAGACGTCTCGCACTAATTTGCACACTACATAAAAAGGAAACATTGATTTACATGCACACTCACATAAATATACACATATTTACCCATATGTCATTATTTTACCCATTGTCTTAATATGCCTGCAATTCAAAGGGTGTAAATTCCACTGGAATGGATGTAATACTATTTAATATATAAGCTAGTAAATAAACAAACAAAAGAAAAAATAATTGGCGTTGCGCTATAGCAAGCGCAGAAGACCGAATATCATTATTGTGGAGATACGGTATAGCACACCATTTGGAGAGTTCTTTCATCTCCGCAAAGAGATAACACAGTTTCTGTTGCAGTGAGATGGTCTAAATAGGTAGTATGTCACATTCATTTGCATGTGTAAAGAAAGTGAATAAAATACAATTCTTCCTATAAAAAAATTTATATTTATATTTTGTCTTCTTCAATTCTATCCATATATATTTTTATTACTTTCACAACAAGTTATCAGCATAAGCCTCTATCTATAGCTAAAATTGAAAATATTCGGGCAAACACTAATATTATATACTTGATCAATCTTTGAGGTAGTCGTCTTTTTAGCAATTAATGCTGAACTTTTAGGATTAAATAATGATAGTGATATTATTTAATTGATAGTGCTACTATACACTATACATAAAAATTATAAATATTTTTCTCATTTAGAAAAGAGGAGAGCCACTATATTTCTCCCTGAAGGGATTAAACTTGTTATAAATAATGAACTTCAGTCTCCTAACTTTCGAAGAAATTTGTTGAGTTTCAAAGTCATCTGAAGAAATAAATAATGAATGCTTATTGATTATGTTGATAGGCGGACAACTGAGTAAAAGATTAATATAAAAAAGATCTTAAGTCAAATAATGATAAGAGGCGAGCAATTATGCAAGAAATATGTAATTTATGAAAAAACGAGCAGTTGGTCAAAAATGTCAGCCACTCAGGCGAACAGCTGGTCAGAGTACAAAAGAAGCTGAGCGAGCAGCTAGGAGAGAGAAGGTTCAAATACCCATCACATAGGCATGCAGGCGAGCAGTTGAGCATCTCGAAGAACAACCAACAAATCTCACTAACTAGACATTGTATTAGAAGCAAACAAGTGTCTTAACACTTGTCATTTGTATAAAATATAATAGTTTAGGGATAAACAAATGTCTTGATGGTCCCGTTTTTTCGAATACCAAAATGGGAATTCAGGAGCAAATTTTTTTTTAAACTTTACATTACACCCTGAATGAGTTCAGTGAGAGAACAGTCAAGTCACTGCATTGCTAAGAGTCAGAGCACTCGAGTCAGTGCAACTGACTTGTGAGCTCAGGCTCTTAACAAGGCAGTGACTCGAGAGACTGAACTCTCGAGTGCTCGCTTAAGCTTGTCAGTGAGATTGATTCTCCCTGACTAAAATATTTAGCTAATTTTCTTCTCAACCTTTCCAAGTACACTCAGTGAGCATACACTACATATAATTAGCAAGTGCTTAAACAATAAACAACGCTCAGTTTAACGTGGTTCAGAGACTCAAACTCTTACATCCACGGCCTGATTTAACAGGAAATCCACTAACTGAAATTCTTGTTTATAACGTGCCAAGGTGCACAAAACACTGGACTCACGCCACTCCCTGGGCTGCCTCTCCTTACTAACTTACATACAACTTACTCCCAACAAACATAACAAGAGGGTTTTGGTTTCAGTTTGGTTTCTCCAACTATGTGAGGTTTTCCTTTATAATGTGTTAGCCTAAAGCTAAGATTAGGAAAACCTCTCTAAGCTATGAGTTACAAGCTGAACACTCATTTGTGTATATCTATGAACTCTAAAGTTCAGTGTACAAGATGTGAATCGTGCCTCCTTAGAACTCCCAATATAATGCACTAAACACTCACACCTTCACAGCTCGTAGGTGTTGATTTTTCTTACTTCACACACACTCAAAACGCAGCTACGAGCTTTTATTTATAGTGTGGATTCAAATATAACCGTTGGAGGAAATTACATTTGAATCCATACAATTAATGACTTCAACCACTTTTCTTGGAATGCGGCCTTGTCAATGTCAGAGTTGCTGCCTTGTGCTGATTGGTCCACGTGGGCTGGATTCAACGGATCTTTGACTCAGTGGGTTGACCAAGACCCACTGACTTTAGGTAGCTTCCTCCTTCACTGACTGATGATCTTCAGTGGACTGAACGTCTTCAGTGTAGTTGTCCTTCAGAGACTATTTAAAGATCACTCCAAGAAGTTTGTCATAAGGCTGAATGACAAACTTCCCTGACCACATTAGCCTGACTCCTTCAGGGCCTACTTGGTGCAGCACTGATCCTCCTGATCATGCTCTTCACTGAGTGGTCCACCTGACTTAGCTTAGATCAGCCCGGTTTACACTCAGTGGGACATCCTTCAGGCTTCTCTTCTGATTCAGGTTACAACATGGCTTCAGTTAGTTCTTCTTGGTGTCATCTTGATGTCCTCAGGCTGTGTTGCTGAGTTCCCCCTCGCTGAGTTCCCCCTCAACTGAGTTCTTCTCAACTGACAGCCTATTCTACTGAAAAATAACCTAGCCTGACCTGAAACTAAAGATACAATCCTGACTGCTTTCAAACCTATTACAAGTAGTTTTGGAAAATCATCAAAACTAAACATATCCCAACAATTTCCCCCTTTTTGATGATTCCAAAACTTCTAACCAAATAATTTTCTATTACAGGAATAATGTCAGAACACGAGTAATAGTTTGAAATATGCAAGAATTCCCATAATTTAAAACTTTTAAGATCTGTTCGGTAGACCATTTTTCTTAACAAAACTGGATCAGTGGTCATGTGAATAACCCGTTCTGATATCAATTGATGGTCCCCTTTTTTTTAATACCAAAATGGGAATTCATGAGCAAATTTTTTTTTAACTTTACATTACACCCTGAATGAGTTCAGTGAGAGAACACTCAAGTTACTGCATTGCTGAGAGTCAGAGCACTCAAGTCAGTACAACTGACTTGTGAGCTTAGGCTCTTAACAAAGCAGTGACTCGAGAGACTGAACTCTCGAGTGCTCGCTTAAGCTTGTCAGTGAGATTGATTCTCCCTGACTAAAATACTTTGTTAATTTTCTTCTCAACCTTTCCAAGTACACTCAGTGAGCATACACTACAAATAATTAGCAAGTGCTTAAACAATAAACAACGCTCAGTTTAACGTGGTTCAGAGACTCAAGCTCTTACATCCACGGCCTGATTTAACAGGAAATCCACTAACTGGGATTCTTGTTTTTAACGTGCCAAGGTGAACAAAACACTGGACTCACGCCACTCCCTGGGTTGCCTCTCCTTACTAACTTACAGATAACTTACTCCCAACAAACCTAACAAGAGGGTTTTGGTTTCAGTTTGGTTTCTCCAACTATGTGAGGTTTTCCTTTACAATGTGTTAGTCTAAAGCTAAGATTAGGAAAACCTCTCAAAGCTATGAGTTACAAGCTGAACACTCATTTGTGTATATCTATGAAATCTAAAGTTCAGTATACAAGATGTGATTCGTGCCTCCTTATAACTCCCAATATAATGCACTAAACACTCACACCTTCACAGCTCGTAGGTGTTGATTTTTCTTACTTCACACACACTCAAAACGAAGCTATGAACTTGTATTTATAGTGTGGATTCAAATGTAACCGTTGGAGGAAATTACATTTGAATCCATACAATTAATGGTTTCAACCACTTTTCTTGGAATGCGGTCTTGTCAGTGTCAGAGTTGCTGCCTTGTGTTGATTGGTCCACGTGTGCTGGATTCAACGGATCTTTGACTCAGTGGGTTGACCAAGACCCACTGACTTTAGGTAGCTTCCTCTCTCACTGACTGATGATCTTCAGTGGACTGAACGTCTTCAGTGTAGTTGTCCTTCAGAGACTGTTTGAAGATCACTCCAAGAAGTTTGTCATAAGGCTGAATGACAAACTTCCCCGACCACATTAACCTGACTCCTTCAGGGCCTACTTGGTGCAGCACTGATCCTCCTGATCATGCTCTTCACTGAGTGGTCCACCTGACTTAGCTTAGATCAGCCCGGTTTACACTCAGTGGGACATCCTTCAGGTTTTTCTTCTGATTCAGGTTACAGCATGGCTTCAGTTAGTTCTTCTTGGTGTCATCTTGATATCCTCAGGCTGTGTTGCTGAGTTTCCCCTCAACTGAGTTCTTCTCAACTGACAGCCTATTCTACTGAAAAATAACCTAGCCTGACCTGAAACTAAAGATACAATCCTGACTGCTTTCAAACCTATTACAAGTGGTTTTGGAAAATCATCAAAAATAAACATATCCCAACATGTCTTAACACTTGTTAATGTATAAGTTAGAGTGACTAAAGAGGTGACACCTCCTACTTACTTGTATACCTATAAATACCCCTTCATGAGGAAGGAACTAGGACTTCCATTATTCAAAAAATTAGAAAAACTCTTGCAATTTCATTTCCTGAACCTTACTTATATAAATTCATTACCTAAGTCTTGTTTGATGATCTTTACAAGTATAAATAGCCACTAATCTAACGATTAGATATGAGGTCATCTACAATTGGCACTAGAAGGAGGGTACAAACCTCCAAGTGTTGAATTCGTGTGAATTTGCAAAATTCTCCTTGAAATCTGGGAAAAGTGATTGGAATCTGGGAAATTGGCCAGAAACTGGGTTTATTTTGACTTTCATGACATTTGGGGTATTCTTACACTATTCTAAAGAAGCTTGAATGCATGCATATATGAACTAGGGTTTGTAAAAAACCAAATTCATATATGCAAGGCTAGTTGCTCTTAAAATAAGTAGTATTGAAAGCAAACCATCCCCAACAAATACCTAAGCATTTGAAATGGCAAGATCACAAGAGGCTCGATCATCGAATACACCGAGTCGTAATCCTCAGACTAGGGTTTCGTCTATGAGTGGGCATGCAAGGACTGTACAGGAAACCTCTCGTAGGAATGTCCAGGTAACTATTGATACCCTCCCTCTGGAAATAGAATTTCTCACCCAAAATCCCGACGAATTGGCAAAAATGATAGCCGTACTCCAACCTTACAAAAATGGGAAGTAAATGTCAAACCATCAAAATCCTCGAAGATAAATAACTGGGCAGGCGAGCAGTGGAGCAAGAGAAGGGAGGATAGACAAAAACATGAAGTGGACAGTGCTGAAGTCCATAGAAACAAAGGGAAGGCTCCTATGAGCGAGCGACTAGGGAGTCCGGGGGAATCAACCCCTAGTCGAGTCAAGGAGTCAAGCAAAGACACTTTCCGCACCAATGCCTTGGAGAGATTGGGCACTCAGGACAAAGAGAGGAAGGAACCATCCCAAAGGATTGAGGTGCGAGCACACACAGCTTCTCGACCCTCAGTGCATGATCGCATCCGAAGATCGGCTTGTTAGAGTTATACGTGAAAGTATGCTTTTACTTTGTATAACCTAATGTATTAAACACTTATTTATGAGAATAAATCTTTTATCAATATTGCTCTAAATATGAATGAATGTCAAATGTTTATTGCAAAATTTTCAATAAATAGTACGAGTTACATTGTAGTTAATGTAGTGATACCTCACATTAACAAGTTCATTGTAACTAAATATACAAATTCACGACCTAGGTGGAATTGAACAATCCACCGTGAAAGGTCGATGTGTAGTTCTCAGATTGGCCTATCTTGACCAAGAGATTGAACTAGCACATTTTATATGTGTTGAAGAGGACCTACATCGAGGATAAATTCTTATGTTTTGAAGGGTAAAGAATTAGACCTCAGTGGTTATTGATTTCTTAATCTTCATTACTTAAATAGGACCGTGTGTGGTTAATAGTTATTTCTTTGATACATATCGGGTGAAAATCATCGTGACTTCGAACCTTGTGTTTTGGGCAGTAATATTAATCATACGATAGTTGCTAAGATTTAATATGGAGAACGTGTGCGAAAATGGCTTGTGTGATTTGTCCCCTTGGTGGGTTTCAGAAGTTTTATCGTACCAAATCTTGCAAGTGGAAATTAGTTTTCGGGTACTGAAAATAATGTTGAGTTGTCTTTACTCCAAGGCACAAGAAGATAATTAATTTAGAGCTATTCAGAAGCTCAATTAATTAATGGACTAGATAATTTTAAACAAGGGAAATAATAACCGGGATCCTATATTATCGTAATATAGATTAAGATGGATAGTGCAATATTAACTTGATAGTGGTATTAATTAATATTAATGGTCTGAATTATATTGGGGTTCAATATTGAAATTCAGAAGCCCATTGGAGGTCCAATCTTAATTCTCCTAAAGGCCCTTCAAGTAGCCCAATAATAATAAGGTGATTAAAATAAAAGGAAAATATATTGCTGATTTTTACATGAAAAATTCGAAAATTATGATATAGGAGAGAAAAGATTTTGTTGATTTTCTTGGAAAGATATTATGGAAGATATGTATTCTTGGAATACAAGATTATCTCATAAATTCAAGAAGATTCAAATCTAGTATTTTTAATCTCATATTTTCGAAAATTACCTATAGTTTAGGAGGGTGAGATTTTTGTGGAATATGGAGAAAAGAATATATGAAATATATTTAAGATTTCTTGGAAGCCAAGAAAAGATTTTTTCCTCCAATATTCATCCAAAATTCGGTCACCCTGCATCTATAAGTAGGGGATGATTATTTCATCTCCAGTTTACAAGTGTTATCAGTTGGAAAAATCGAGAGCAATAAATATTTTTCTTCTTTCTTTAGTTTATTAAATTATTCATGAGCGCTTCCCACCGGCAAACGAATAAGGAAAAAGGGAATACTTGAGAAGGCTTTTACGGTTGATAGGATCGTTTCATTTGTCCCGGTCTTCTCATCGGACGTCGCTACAAGAGGTATGTATTCATGTAAAACTCCTAGATATTCCACCGTAGGATTTCACGTGATTATGTTCATGTGCATGAATTATTTATTGTTGGATTAATTATTATTTGAATTAATTTAAGATTAATTCATACTAGTAATAATTGTATTTAAATTCATATTTAAATTTAATCCCGAATAGATTCGGGCACCTCGATTTCCCTAACACGGCTTTTGGCCGGTTGTGGCCTAATGGAGCTAGCAACATTGCTGGAAGAACAATTCAGGAGAAGTGTCCCATTGGTGAGGGACTACGTCAAGAAAAAGTCATCGAACTCGATCACAACGAACAACCTTCCAATGGGCGAACTTCTCCTGATGAGTTGCAAGCCATGAAGAAGGCGATTGAGGAATTACAAAAGCAGTTAGAATCCTAGAAAGGAGTTGGGTCAACTGTTCTCCCATCCTCACCATTAGCTTCATCAATCCTGAACTCGCCGGTACAAAAGAAGATTCAATTTTCGGCCATCAGTTTGTACGAGGGAACATTGAATAGGTGTGAATTTTTTATGATTTATAGCTCGATTTGCCCATGTTTTGAGTGAATTCGATGAGTGTTTAGAGTCAATTTGGTACTATTTTCATAAACTAATGAATTTGCCTCTTTGATGCTCATAGATGGATAGAGGGCAAAAATGGAGTTTTTAGGACATTGAATCGACTCAAACGGATGCCCGAATGAGAAGATATGGAAAAAATATGAAAAGTATTAGTTCGAGCAAGCAAAAGTATCAGTTGGAGGTGCTCAAGCAAGAGGACTCGAGCACCAAGCGCTCAAGCACTCGAGTGGAATCAAGTCGAGCGCCTAGCGCTCAAGCAAGGGAGGTCGAGCGCGAGATTGGTTCTGGAAATGATGAGCACTCGAGTAACACTTACTCGAGCACCAAGTGCTTGAGTACTCGAGTGGGGCACTCGAGTAGTCATGGGTCGAGCGCCTAGCGCTCGAGTAAGCCCGGTCGAGCAGTTTGTGAGCTCTGTACAATGTTAGCACTCGAGTTGGTATCACTCGAGCGCCTAGTGCTCGAGTAGGCACTCAAGTCGAGTGCTTTGCGAGATTTTTCGGCCCATAACGTTTTTAATCGGCCCATGCCTATATATATACCATCCCAAGCACGTTTTTGGACACCACTTCATATTTAGAGATAGATTTTGATAGAGAAGAGCTTGGGAAGAGTTTTGAACGTGTAATCGAGGTTTTTGATCTTACGAATTCATAGATTAGAGTTTTATTTCATTATTTCTTTCTTCAACACTTGATATTCTTAAACCTAGTTTTCGTAATTTATTGAGATTCATTTTGAGACTTTGATTCATTGTTAGCTCTAGTTTATGTTCTTGAGTTCTTTCTTCAAATTCACCATGTTTATGTTTATCATTCGTATTATAGCTTTCGTTATTTCATTCACCATGTTAGGCTAGAACCCTTGCATGCTTAGGGTAGGATGAACTCGTAGAAGTAGGATATTGGTACATAATTAGGATAATTAATGATGTTTAGTGTTAGTTCTCTTAATTAATTGAATTTTTAAAATAAACCCTAGAATTATCTTGGAACTGAGTACAAAAATTGTTAGAGAAAAGACGACTGCATCACTCTTTAATAACGATTAGTTTAACGAAAGGGTTTTAGAAGGGGTTTATCATCTACCGGTTTATCTAGGGAGGACGACCGCATCACCTTAGTTAAATTAGGGTCTCGTTAATTAAGCACAATCCATATAACTTGGTTAGTGGATTTGTGAAGTAGGTTGATATGACAAAGTATTAGGGTTAATTCTTGAGCTTTAGTCTTTCAATCTTGTGCTAGATTAGGGAAGTTGATTGCCTAGTTTTAGTACGGTTGGGATTATTACTTGCACATCACGGTTATTTTAGTTATCGTACCAACACCGTTAGTATACGTAGGGAATCCTATCTTGAGCATCATCATCCATATTTGAATCTTAATCCCAAGTTATTAGTTTAGTTTAATTATTTGCATTAATAGTGGTAGAATATAGAGTAGTTTAATACAATTCTAAAATCCCGAACATACACTCATATTAACTACGACACGTAGATCTTCAGGGCTCTATTCGCATACATACCTTCTCTTGGGTTCGATACTACTTGGTCCCTATACTTGCCAATACTATAGGGATCTCATACTCTTGTGGGGTAACTACTAGTTGAAGCTAGTATTTTGCGTTCAAGTCAAACATCGGACCCCAAAGTTCATCTGACAAAGTACTCAGACTTCATGATATCAATGGGGGCTACAGACGCTACACAGTACCGAAACTTCCCACTCACCCTTAGAGACGGACCTCACAGACTTCATTTACATCAGCGTTTTCGCACAACTAAGCAATGAGTTTTTATCCCACTTCTCAACGGTCGGTTCTTACTTAACACAAAGGCACTGGTTGACCGATATTAAGCGGGGAGATGAGGAGTCGGACAGAAAGTTCCTTGAGAGGTTTGACAAGGTTCTCCTTGATGGCGAAATGATGAGCGAAAACACCAAGATAGTAGCAGTGATGGGTGGACTGGAGAAAGGAACCGATCTGTGGAAGGAGATGCAACTGACTTGTCCCAAGATGTATGCCGAGTTTAGGCATAGGGCTGGAATTCATGTATCTATGCAAGAAGCTCTCCAGAAGGAGTTGGGTGACAAGGCTGATCTGAAGAAGTCCAGAAAAAAGTCCAGCGGAACTGACTACAAGGCTCTGAAAAATTTGAAGGCATTCAACGAGGGAGATGAATTGAAAGAAAGGCTGAACTAAGTGCTTACGATGTCCATGGATGTCATATATAATAGTATTAAAGATAAGGACATGCTACCGGCACCACAGAAAATCAGGCAAAAAAGAGGAAAGTTAAATCTGAATAAGTACTACGCATATCATCAGAACATCGGACATTTCACAAGTGAATACCGAGATTTATTAAAAAAGTTATGGATATTTTACGAGGAAGGGAAACTTTCGATGTTTGTGAAAAGAGCACCAGGGAAGAGGCCAAGAGCAGTTGCACTGTTCCAGCTCTGATGATGAGGACAGTGATGAGTAGGCGAGCAGGGCAAACAAACAAGGAAGGAAAGTACCAACAACCCCTACAGAGCCAGTCCAGGAGATTTTGATGCTTGAACCAACTGCACCAGTTGGTGGTTGCTCTGATGGAAGGCCGGCTATGTCAAAGAGAAAAAGGAAGGCAGAACTGAGAGTAGTTGCGCAAGTAAAGGATGTTGGAGTAAACCCGTCAACCAATCAAATAGTGGATTTAACTTTCTCTGAAAAGGATTTGGATGGGATCCTAACTTCTTACAATGACTCTTTAGTCATCTGTGCAAACATAATGAGAACAAAAGTGAACCGTTTGCTCATCGACACAGGTGCCTACACCAGTCATGTTTAAAAAGATGTTGGACCAGCTAGGTGATTACGTAAGCTGCATTGAAGACTACAACCATAGAATTTTAGGTTTCGGAGATGTTGTAACAATCCCTTTAAGGATTATTAGGTTGTCAGTAGAGCTTGTATCGGTCGAGAATCCGGGGAGACTGGCTAGAATGGTAGAATTCCTAGTTGTATATCAATAGTCTACCTACAACGGGTTCCTCGGCCATCCTTTTTTAAATAAATTCAAGGCAGCTGTTTCAACGTATTACTATTGTGTAAGATTTCCCACATCGAAAGGTGTAGGTACTGTTAAAGGTGACCAAAAGAAGACCCGTGAGTGCATCTTTCAATTACAATCGAAAGAATAAAAAATCTCCATGATGGCCGAGCAGCCGAGCAGCAGTGCTAAAGATGAGCCCTCCGTCTTAGATGAGATTATGGAGTCTATTGACACAGCGATGGTGGAGGTAGACGAACAAATGCATAAAGATGAGCAGGGTGGTGGAGACGAACAATTGAGCAAAGAAAGGAATGAAGAAGCCGCACTCGTTCAATATGAAGTAGATGATGTTGAACCCTGACCGGGGATCGAACCAATGGTGATCGAGGATGAGCTAAACATGGAGGGGCCTATCATTGATCCTCGTTGGAAAGGACAGAAACGAAGAGCGACCTCAGTTGAAGAGTTGGAAGCAATAAGAGTCGACATGTACCGAGAGGACTTAGAACTCTTCATCGGATCTGAGCTCCCAGAGCTATACAGATCCAAGATGGAGGAGTTTCTTAAAGCTAACCTCGATGTGTTTGCATGGTCGTACGCGGATATTGTAGGCATTAGTCCTGAACATGCCTGCCATAAACTCAATATTGATCCAATGAAAAAACCGGTCTAGCAGAAAAGGAGAAAGTACGGGCCCGACAAATATGAAGCACTCGATGTTGAGGTCAAGAATTTGTTAGAAAATGATCTAATTCGACAAGCCTTATGCCCTAAATGGGTGGCAAACCTGGTGCTAGTACGAAAACCAAACAGGACGTGGAGGCTGTGTATTGATTTCACAGACTTAAATGTTGTTTACCCAAAAGACAACTTCATGTTGCCACATATTGACCAACTGGTGGACAACAAAGTCGGACATGAACTCTTGACTTTCATGGATGCATTCGTCGGATACCACCAAATCGCAATGCACCCGGACAACCAAGAACATTCAGTATTCTACACTAACAAGAATCTCCTGTGCTGGAAAAGAATATCGTTTGGTTGATCAATACCGGAGCCACATATCAAAGGTTTGTCAACAAGATGTTCGATGAGCACATTGACAAAATAATGGAGGTGTACGTAGATGACATCGTTGTCAAAAGTCCAAGGAAGGAAGATCATCTACAACATCTAGCTCAAGCATTCGAGATACTTCTGGCCTACAACATGAAACTAAACCCGAAAAAGAGCAATTTCGGGGTCCATTCTAGAAAATTCTTTGGACACCTGGTCAGCCAGCACGGGATTGAAGCAAATCTGGTAAAAGTGAAAGCAATCATAGACATGCAACCACCAAGATCAGTTAAGGAGGTTCAAAGGCTCACCGGGTGTCTAGCAGCTTTGAACAGATTCATATTAAGATCCGGTGATAAATGTTAGCCTTTCTTCGATGCTATCAAGAAAGGGAAGCTTCAGTGGACAGATGTCTGTCAACGAGCGTTTGAACAGTTAAAGGAGTACCTCAGTGATATAAAAATTCTAGCAAAGCCAACTTTGGATGAAAAACTGTACTTATACTTGGCAGCTTCAGAAGTGGCGATCAGCTCAGTATTAGTCCGAGCATAAGAGAAGTTCCACCTACCTATCTATTATGTAAGTTAGGCCTTGCACGAAGTAGAAATCAAGTATTCACCAACGGAGAAGGTAGCATATGCATTGGTGATGAGTGTGAGAAGACTTCATCCATACTTCTTCAATCATCAAGTGGAGGTGTTAACGACATTCCGACTTAGACAAATTTTGCATAGGCCTGACACAGTTGGTCGTCTCTTAAAGTGGTCACTGGAAATTAGTCAGTTCGGGATCTCATATGCTCCTCGAACAACGATCAAGGGACAAGCGTTGGTCAATTTCATAGTCGAGTTAACCTTTCCCCAAGATCTGATGAGAGAACATAATCATCCCTGTCACATGTATGTTGATGGATCGTCAACTAACACATCATCGGGAGCTGGAATAGTATTGATAAGTACAGATAGACAAGTGTTCACCTCAACATTTCATTTTGAATCCATAACAACAAACAACGAAGCTGAATATGAAGCATTGATTGCTGGACTCCGATTGGCATTGGCCACAGGAGTACGAAGGTTGTAAATTTTTGGAGACTTACAACTGATCGTCAACCAAGTCCGAGGCGAGTACAATGTAAAGGATGAAAATGTGGCTCTGTATCAAAAGATTATTGCTCACTTGGCCTCAATATTTGAACAAGTATACATTGAACAAGTGCCAAGGGACAACACCACACAAGCAGATACACTTGCTCGCCTGGCGACCAACACATGACCAGCAGAGTTGTCTGAGGTCACACTAACAAGGATACTCAATCCGTCAACAAGTGATTACAAGATCAATCAAATTGGTGAAGAAATGGAAGAGAATGACTGGAGGATACCAATAATCAAGTACCTTCAAGATGGCAAGCAACCAGAAGACCCCTTGGAGGCTAGCAAGGTAACCAGGCGAGCAGCAAGGTACACCATGATGGACGTACAACTGTACAAAAGGGGATTCTCGCTCCCACTCTTGAAGTGTCTAGCCAGGGGGCAGGGACAAACAATTTTGAAAGAAATTCATGAAGGAGTTTGTGGAAACCACGCTGGGGGTGGGCATTGGCATATAAAATTGTAAGGCAAGGATATTATTGGTTAACCCTCCTCCAAGATGCAATCAGAGGTACCCGACATGCCACAGATGCCAGTTGTTCACTTCAAACATCAACAAACCCCCACATGAGCTGATATCAGTAAATAGTTCATGGCCATTTGTAAAATGGGGTATTAATATCATAGGGTCATTCCCACCAGGAAAAGAGAGTGTAAGATTTGCAGTAGTGGCCGTGGACTATTACACAAGATGGGTTGAAGCAGAAGCACTTGTCACAATCACACAAGAAAAAATGATTAGCTTCATATGGATGAATATCGTCTGTCGTTTTGGAGTACCACAAGCAATCTTGACAGACAATGAAAGACAGTTTAAAGGAAATAAAATAAGGTATTTCTGTGATAAATTGGGAATAAAGAAACACTTTTCAACTCCGTATCAACCCCAATCAAATGATCAAGTGGAGGCATTAAACAAAATAGTTAAACACATACTAAAAATTTGCTTGACCGATAAACAAGGAAAATGGTCCGAAGAGCTACCAGCGGTACTATGGGCTTAAAGGGTCTCATATAAAATAAGCACCGGAGAGACACCATTCACAATGGCCTTCGGGACCGAAGCGGTAATACCAGTTGAGCTGAAAATACCAACGAAGCGAACAACTATGTTCAACAAGAAGGCGAACAACTCAGCACTGACAACAGAGCTGGACTTATTTGAGGAACAGAGAATCTCAGCTAAAATTAGGAATGCTATCTACAAAAGGAGAGTGGCAAAACACGACAATTCTCAAGTAAAGATTGGAGACTTCAAAGTTGGGGACCTAGTACTTCGCAAAGTGCTAGCACCTCCACCAGAAGTATTTGGACCGACTTGGGAGGTCCCTTTCAGGGTGACCAATAAGTGGCATAATGACACTTATGATTTAGAACACATGGAAGACAACTCGGCCCAATACTCCTGGAATGCAGCCTTGCTGAAGAAATGTAAGTTTTTAAATTTAAAGAAGTAAATTTTTGTAAATTTAAAAAAAAAATTGTATTATATAAAGTCTCTATGTATCAGGTGAACAACTTTGAATTATATGCATTATAAGTTATGATGGTATGATTGTATATGTGAAGTTAGTTAAATATGTGTGTCGAGGGTTGTAAAAAGTTGTAGCTCGGTTGCTCGTCTAGTTAACTTTTCTCAGAGCCACAAATCCACCATGTCGCAATCAGCTATGCTCAAAAGACATTGCTTTTAGGCTAAGTCTACCAAGGACCAAAAGCCCCAACTAATAGAGGTCAAGTTCCGTGAGAACCAAAATGACCATTACACTTTAAATTTATGCTAAGTATTTCACCTTAGAAAATGAGGGAAATACCTTAGCAAGTTCAATAAATACTAAGATATATCACAAAGGGCGAGCAATTAGGTAGAATAAGTATTGTACAAGTCACGAATAAAGAAGAATATCATTCCATTCATTAGCAAAAAGGGTTTACAATAGGGTAGTAAACATTGTTACAAAGATCAGCATAGCTCTATCACAAACTAGAAAAAGAGGAAAAAATCTTGAAACATGTAGAGTTGGAGAAGCCAGAGGAGCATTAGTTGAAGGTGTTGCAGTAGTGGTCGCCTCTTGGTTTTGCTATTCGTCGGGTGTTACAGAAGTGTCTACCCCATCAAGAGGAGTAAGGGGAAGAGAGCCAAGGCCATCGAAGACCTGATCATTGTTGATCGCCTCCTCCACCCGAGTATTGGGGAGGCACAATCTGAATATCTTTGTCAAAGATATCAAGTGGGAAGCCCATCTCCGCCAGATCGGCAATGAAAAGTGTGGAGCCGAGAGCAGGGGGATTATCCTTCACGTACTCAATGAAGTCCATCTTCACTAAGTCAAATACATCCTTCCCATGGTCCAGAGCGAAGTGCACGGACCTCAGACACTCCGCGAAGGAGCATATGTATCTGAAATTCATCTTGTCCAGTACTTTCTGCTCGTAAACTTCATAAGCAACCATGGACTTCCTCTCATCTTCCAGGCGCTTGACTTTTTCCTCCGTAGCCTTTAGGTGAGCAGCCAAATCTGCTCGCTCCTGCTCTAGTTTATCCACTCTTAAGTCAGCAGACTTGACTTCCAACAACATTTTTTTGGAGTTCGTCAAAGTTGCTTGCTCGCTCGCTAGGGAAGCTTCCACTTTCTTCTCCATTAATGCCCGCTCCTTAGCGAACTCGACCTCCTTCTTCTTTAGAGCAGTAGCATTCTCCTTCTCCATCTTCTCGATTTTCTGCCCGAGATTGCGGTTGGTGCTCTCCAGATCCAAGACTTGTTCCAGCACCTTCTAGGACACAATTGCCTCATTACTTGTGTTGTATCTCATAAGGCGAACGTTGTCACTGATGCTTTAGCATTAGATTATGGTCTCAGCCGTTTTAGTCCAAGACCTGGAAAGCTGCTCAACTACGTGATGCAAGTGAGCATCAGCAATTTCCTGGTGGGGAGGAGCACTTTCACATAAGCCAGGTGATGCAACACCGTGGCTCGGCTTGGGTATCTTTCGGGCTGGTACCTGTCAAGAAAAAATAAAGTTAGAAAAAATTACAAAGATAAATAAGCGAAGAGGCGAGCAATCGAGCAACTTACTCTCTGATCCTCGCAGGATCCCAGCCAAGATAGGAGGTATCTTGGGAAGAGCTATTTCCCTTTCTCACTGCGACGCTTACGGCTACTTGTTGTTCGCCCACCACTTCGACAGGGGTGGACTTGGAGGGAGTAGAGCTGGAATCCTTCTTGCTCGCCTCATCGCCTTGTTTGGAGCACTTCGATGAGTGCTCATCGTTGGCATCACCATGGCCACCATCGCCTCTTGATGTTTTCTTCTTCCCCTTGCCCGCATCTTTAGGTGGAGGAGAAGGTTTAGAAGTCCCTTGGGGGTGAGCATTAGCACCCCTGGGGCGAGGAGCTGTAGCGATCCCCGACCTTAGCCGGATTAAAGTTGTTGGGGATCTATTTTCTTCCTTGAAGGATCCTGGGATGCCATTTGACATACTCGTTCGGCGAGGAGGAAGTATGCTTGAGGAATCGAGGGAACGACAATAGTAACTTGTTGCTCTAAGAATAAAAAAAATCAGTTAGTCAAAAAGTGAAGTAATGGTTGTGGAGCGAACAATGGTGCAAAACAAAAAGGTTCGAGGCATACCTTCAGGGATAGCTGCTTGAGCCTCAAGATGGCAAGGACTGGTAGTTAGACGAGCAAGCTTGCGGTAATGGTCTTTCGACAAGTGTAGAAGGTCACAATCTGCGGCATTGAGGAGTGATATAACAGTCAATGTGTATAAAAATTCCTCGCTCAACTCAGATGCTCCCACTTCAAAATTCTCGAACATGCAAAACAAAAAAAAATAGTTCCACTTGATCTGGAATAAGAAAAAGTAGAGCCTACGTTTAATTTTGTCAAAGCCCTCGAGCGAACGGATGCGCGCCTGCCCGCCGGCGAATCCCTCAGTTGCTTGCCAATCTCCGCCAATGAAGAAGAATTGGTTTGCCAACTCTTCACTTTATTGGGTACCCCTTTAATCAGTTTCACCCCACTCCTGGCCTTCACGTAATTACCACCCATCTCCATCCTCTTTGCGAGCAGTGATAGTCATGGCGTAGTGAATCTCCACGGTGCTGATCTTGTTCTTATAACCTTCAAGACCAAAGAGGGTTATGAAGGCGACCAGGTTACTCTAACCATTGGGGTGATTTGGATGATCGTCAGGTTCACATCCTCCAGGAAGCGACCAACTACGGGGTGTAAGGGGAGCGGAAATCCAGTGGCAAGGTCATCGAGGTTGATCGTCGTACAGCCAGGTGGAGGGCGATCAACTATTTCTCCCTTCTTTGGAGCATATAGGAAGATGTCGTAAGGGATCTTGAAGGAGGTGCAGATGCTCGCCAGATCGTCTTCAGTTATTAGGCTAGAAATCCTGCTCGCTGCGTACGCATTTTTTTAACTCCCATGATCACTCGAGATGGAGGAATGAAAGTCCTTGAGTAGCAAGCAGCATACTCCTCCCACTCGTTTTCGCGAGCAACTCCTTCCAGAATATGGGACTCTGGTGTAACTTCGGACATTGGAAAGTTGATTTCTCTCAAGAACTCTTAAGTCACCGTAGGGACAACTTGTTCGCCTTCAACCTCGGCAGGCTCAGGAGCATTTATCTCCTCGATTTCTACAGCCACCTCCTCGGAGTCCTCTCCAAGATCGGAAGATGTATCTCCTTTGGCACAGGGGCGATCAACTGGTTGATTGATAACTTGTTCGCCAGATCTATCAATATCGTATCCCTCCTCGGAGCGAACAACTAAGCTTGAATCGAAACCCATTTCTTCATCCAATAGGAGGGTTCTAGGGTTTTGTTGGAGAGCTTGGCGAACAGAGCACCATGGAGAGGGTAATGATTCCACCATCGGCCTTTTTTTGGGATTTCAGCCGGAAAGTGTAGTACTTGAAGAAGGTAATACCATTTTTTATAATATGTTTGAAGAAATAGGTGATCGGAGTGTGATTCTCGGAAGGATAAGGCGGCAGCACAATAAACAGAAAATAACAGGGGTGCGGCGGCAATTTTCGAAAGCGGTAAATACGGAGCAAAAACCAAAGATTAAAAGTAAATAAGAAGAACAAGAGAGTGAAATCACTAAATTACCTTGGAAATGGAAAGAAATTGATGTGGATTTGGATGAAAATGCGCTAATTGCAGGGAAGAACCAAAGAATTCATTAATGGCGAAAGCTGAAGAAGGAATACAAAAAGAAAGACAAGCGAGAAGGAAGGAGTATTTATAAGGAGAAAATGGGGGTGAAAATATAATATTCAATATAAAAGTAGGCCTCTATATGCAAATAGGGAGAAACGCGTGGGCGGCGGTTGGTGTCGCCACCGCCCACATCGGTTTGAGTCCCAAAGACCTTGGGAACCCAACCGTCGCCAGGTTCAAAAGTTAGACACAGTTGGTCGCCCGAATTTTCCTACCCTAAAAATTAAATCTCAATTGTTCGCCTTACCACAAGAAAGCTTTCAACAACAATAGCTTGACCTCAGTTAGTCGATTTTCATCTTTATAGGCAAACAACTGAGAAAAGGATTAATATAAAAAAGATCAATTAAGGCAAATAATAATAAGAGGCGAGTAGTTGTGCAAGAAATATGTAATTTGTGAAAAGACGAGCAGTTGGTCAATAGTGTCAGCCACTCAAACGAACAGCTGGTCAAAGTACAAAAGAAGTTGCGCGAGCAGTTAGGAGAGAGAAGGTTCAAATACCAAAGCATGCAAGCGAGCAGTTGAACATCTCAAAGAACAGCCACAAATCCCATTAACTAGACATTGTATTAGAAGCAAACAAGTGTCTTAACACTTGTCATTTGTATAAAATATAATAGTTTGGGGATAAACAAGTATCTTAACACTTGTCAATGTATAAGTTAGAGTGGCTAAGGAGGTGACACCTCCTACTTGTTTGTATACCAATAAATACTTCTTCATGAGGAAGGAAATAGGACTTCCATTATTCAAAAAATTAGAAAAACTCTTGTAATTTCATTTCTTGATCCTTACTTATATAAATCCATTACTTAAGTCTTATTTGATGATCTTCACAAGCATAAACAGTCACTAATCTAACGATTAGATATAAGGTTATCAACAGATTACAATTTTTTTTTTTTTGATAAGAAATGTGTGTTACAAAAGTTGTATTCATTTTCTTCTAGCCTATATTATATGAAAATAAATACACATGCGACATATCACCTAATAATCTAGAAGTCTATTAATCCCAGAGATTTTATGATTTGACATAATCGCCTTGGACATCCTAGTTTCATAATGATGATATAAATAATTGAAAATTCACATGGTCATTCATTGAAAAATAAAATGGTGTTAAATTCTAATAAATTCTCATGTGTTGTTTGCTCATAGAGGAAGTTAATTATTGGACCTTCACTAGCTAAAGTGGGGATTGAATCCTCTGCATTTCTAGAACGAATTCATGGTCACATTTGTGGGCCTGTAGATACACCATGTGGACCATTCTGATATTTTATGGGGTTAATTGATGCAACAACGAGATGATCATATATGTATGTTGTTAGCCTCTCGCTATCTGGCATTTGTGAGATTGCTTGCTTAGATAATTAAATTATGAGTACAATTATAGATCATCCAATTAAGAAAATTCGTGTAGACAATGTTGGTGAATAATCACCAAATTTTTTGTATGATTATTGCATGTCAATTGGAACAAATGTTGAACATCATGTAGCCGATATTCACACACAAAATGGTCTAGCTGAATCATTTATTAAATGTCTGCAATTAATTGTTAGACCGTTGTTAATGAAATCAAAATTTCATTTATTTGATTAGGGAAATGTTATATTACATGCAACAACACTTGTGAGAATTCTGCGGACAAGTTATAATAATCATTCTAGCTTTTGATTGTGGGCCCAATATCTCACATTTGAGAATTTTCGAGTGTGCGGCTTATGTTCCTATTGCACCATCCCACTGTACTAAATTGGGCCCTCAGCGGAGATTGAGAATATATTTTGGGCATGAATCACCTTCTATTGTTGATAGACGACCAGGCGAGCAACAGCATTTAGGAGATTAAGGAACTAATAATGTGATTAGAAAGTCAGGCGACCAAATAAGCTTAAAAAAGAGAGTCAAATCACCAGGCGACCAGGAGAGTCATCGGCCGAATACCAGGCGACCAGCACTGTGAAAACAAAAAAGAAGAACAAATAACCAGGCCAAAAACAAGGGAAAAGAGTATCCACCACTTAGGCGACCAAGCGAGCAAAATGAAGCCACGGAAGACAACTCAAAATTCCACTAATTAAGAATTGTATTAGAAACAAACAAGTGAATTAAACACTTGTCATTGTACAAAATGTAATAGTTTAGGAATGAGACAAGTGGCTAAACACTTGTCAATGCCTAAAATCAAAAGGCTAAGAGGGTGATACCTCCTACTTGCTTGTAAGCCTATAAATACCCCTTCATGAAAGAGTAAAAATAAGTTCATTTATTCAAGAAAAAGGCCAAACTCTTGCAATTTAATTTCTCAATCTTCACTTACACAAAATCATTACTTGTAATCTTGTTTGGTGACCTTCTTAGTGTTAAAACAACCACTAATCATCAAATTCGGATCAAGGTCATCAACAATTGGCGCTAGAAGGAGGGTCCGAACCTCCGGTTGATTGAAGATTCGAAGAATCTGATAGGAAAATCACCGGAATCTGCAAATTGTCACCAAAATCTGGCCAAAAGTCACCGGAATCTGGTAAGAGTCACCGGAAACTGGGTATAAGAGGGGTAATTTAACATTTGTGAAGGATTTGTTCATATTTAAGAATTTGAATGCATGCATGTGTGAATTAGGGTTTGCTAAATAACCAAGTTCACACATACAAGGCTAGTTATTCTTAAATTGGCAAAGACAAACACAAAGTCTTCATCACTAAAATACCCAAATATACTAAAAAATGGTAGGATCACAAGAACGACAGTCTTCGAGTGCACACCCATCGCATAGGTCACAAACTCGGGTATCATCTACAGGTGACCATGCACGTATGGTACGGGCCACATCCAATAGAAACGTGCAAGTTACCATCGACACTCTTCCCCCGGAGGTGGAAGCTCTAGCCAAAAACCCAGAGAAACTTGCAAAAACGATTGCCATTTTGCAATCAATACAAAGACGTCAGGAAAGAGCAGAGCCGTCAATAGCGTTGGAGACGACCAGGCGATCAGCCGAGCAACGAAGTAAGAGACAGGAAGATGTGTGAAATGACGAGGTGGATAGCGCTCAGGCTTGATGGAACAAGGGCAAAACCCTGATGAGCGAGAGGTTGGGAAGCAGAGGAGAGTCCACACCGGGAGGAGAGGTGGAGCCGAGCAAAGGTACAATAAGGAGCACAGGACATAATTATGAAGGAAGATCGAAACATAGGAGAGGGATGAAGAAAGCCACGCCACCACGGAGCGAGCAGTGACCACGTACTAATGCTCGCCCATCCGTCCATGATCGCCTAAGGAGATCAGCATTTGGGCGGCTAGGCCCTAACGGAGCCAACAATGTCGCCAGGCGACCAACTCAGGAGAAACGTCCCATTGGTTAGGGACTGAATCAGGATGAAGTCATAGAACTTAATCATGATAAACAGCCTTCCAATGGTGGAGCGTCTCCGAGCGAGCTGCAAGCCCTCAAGAAGGCAATTGAGGAGATGCAAAGGCAGTTAGATTCACAAAAAGACATTGGCTCGACATTCTTACCATCATCGCCGCTATCACCAGCGATCCTGAATGCGCCCGTGCGAAAGAAAATACAGTTCCCTGCCATCAATTTGTACAAAGGGAATTCGGATCCCAAGGTTCATCTGGCAAAATACTCCGACTTTATGATATCAATGAGGGCGTCAGATGCTACACAGTGCCGTAACTTTCCACTCACACTTGGTGATGGCCCCCATCGTTGGTTTTCGGCACTTGCTCCCGGGTCTATCAATTCTTTTGCGCAGCTAGGCAAAGAGTTTTTGTCACATTTCTCTACAGCCGGGTCATATTTAACTCAGAGGCACCGACTGGCTGACGTCAAGCAAGGGGATGACGAATCAGACAGAAAGTTCCTAGAGAGGTTCGATAAGATACTTCTAGAAGGTGAAATGGTCAGCGAGGACACCAAGATGGTGGCGGTGATGGCGGGCTTAAAAAAAGGGACTGACCTGTGGAAAGAAATACACCTTGCCTGCCCTAAGATATACGTAGAATTCAGACATCTGGCAGGCATACATGTGTCTATGCAAGAAGCATTGCAGAAAGAGTTGGGTGATAAAACTAATCCCAAGAAAGCCGGAAAGAAGCCTGCAGGAAGTGACTATAAGGCTCCCAAAAACATGAAAGCCTTCAATGAAGGAGCAGAATTGAAGGAAAATCTCAATCAAGTATTTACCACAACGATAGAGGCCGTGTATAATAACGTCAAAGACAGAGATATGCTTTCTGAGCCAAGGAAAATCCGACAAGAGCGCGGAAAGTTAAATCCGAACAAATATTGCGCCTACCATCAGAACATCGGACATTTCACTAGTGAATGTCGCGATTTATTAAAACAATTGTGGAGGTTCTATGAAGAAGGCAAGTTATCCGAATTTGTGAAGAAGGAACCCGGAAAGAGATCCAGGATGGTTAGTTCACCCAGCTCGGATGACGAATACAGTGACGACCAGCCGTGCAAGACGAGCAAGAAAGGAAAAAAGGTCCCAACGGCCCCAGCAGAACCAATGCAGGAGATTTTTATGCTTGAGGCGAGCGGACCCGTTGGAGGTTTTTCAGATGGGAGACCCCCAATCCCAAAAAGGAAAAGGAAGGCAGAGCTGAGAGTGGTGGCTCAAGTTAAAGAAGTGGGAATCAACCAGGCCACCAAGAAAACGGGAGACTTGGTGTTTTCAGAAAAGGATTTGGATGGAGTGCTCACCCCGCACAACGACTCGTTGATCATATGTGCCAACATCATGGGGACCCGAGTCCATCGATTGCTCATGGACACCGGCTCATACACGAACATCTTATTCAAAGGCATGTTAGATCAATTAGGAGATTGTGCAGAATATGTAAAAGATTGTAATCATAAGATAGTGGGATTCGGAGATGCTGTAACCGTTCCCCTAGGTATAGTTACGTTGACAGATGAACTTGTATCGATCGAGAATCCTGATAGGAGGTTAACTAGAATGGTAGAATTTTTAGTGGTAGATCAACAATCCTCCTATAATGGATTTCTCGGCCGACCTTTTATCAATGAATTCAAAGCAGTTGTTTCAGCGTACTATTATTGTGTTAAATTCCCAACATTGAAAGGATCAGGCACGGTAAAAGATGATCAAAAAAGAGCTCGTGAGTGCCTCCTGGAACTGCAACCCAAAGACAATCGGGTATCAAAGGTGGACGAACAGTCAAGCAGCAGTGCTGGAGATGAACCTTCCATACTTGATGAAATCATGGAATCCATTGATATGGAGATGATGGAGGTAGACGACCAGCAGGGGGAAGGAGAGCAAGAGATCCAAAATGAGCAACAGAAACAAGAGACCGTGTCTTGCTCAAATAAAGGCGAAGACCTCGAACCACGGCTAGGAGCGGAGCCAATGGTGATTGAAGATGAACTCAACTTGGAAGGGCCTATCATTGATCCTCGATGGAAAAGTAAAAAAAAGAGAGCAACGCCGGTCGAAGAGTTGGAAGCAATAAAAGTTGACCCGAACCGAGGAGACTTAGAACTCTTCATTGGGTCTGAGCTCCCGGAGCCTTACAGATCCAGGATGGAAGAATTCTTAAAGTCCAACCTCGATGTATTCGCATGGTCGCATAGTGACATGGTAGGCATTAGCCCTGAGCATGCCTGCCATAAACTAAATATTGACCCAACAAGGAAACCAGTAAAATAAAAAAGGAGGAAGTTTGGGCCCAACAAGTATGAAGCGTTGGATGTAGAGGTTAAGAAGTTGTTGGACAACGACCTTATCAAAGAGGCTTTATGCCCCAGGTGGGTGCTAAATCCAGTATTAGTGAAGAAACCAAATGGCACGTGGAAGTTATGTATCGACTTCACGGACTTGAATGCTGCGTGCCCCAAAGACAACTTTCCATTGCCACACATTGACCAGTTGGTGGACAACACGGCGGGACATAAACTCCTCACATTCATGGACGCATTCGCTGGCTACCATCAGATCCCAATGCATTCAGACGACCATGAAAGCACAGCTTTCTACACCAACAAAAATTTGTTGTGTTGGAAGAGGATGTCATTCGGGTTAATTAACGCGGGAGCCACATATCAGCGACTCGTCAACAAAATGTTCGATGAACACATTGGCAAAACAATGGAAGTATACGTGGACGACATAGTCGTAAAAAGCCCGAAAAAGAAAGATCATTTGGAACACCTGACACAAGCCTTTGAAATACTCCGAGCATACAACATGAAACTAAACTCGAAGAAAAGCAGCTTCGGAGTCCATTCAGGCAAGTTCCTTGGACACCTTGTTAGCCAGCGAGGCATAGAAGCAAATCCATCAAAGGTGAAGGCAATTCTAGATATGCAGCCACCAAGGTCTGTCAAGGAAGTACAATGACTCACCGAATGCTTGGCGGCTCTAAATAGATTCATTTCGAGATCCGGCGATAAGTGCCGACCCTTCTTTGATGCTATAAAGAAAGGAGGATTTCAATGGACAAATCATTATCAACAGGCGTTCGAGCAGCTGAAAGAATATCTCAGCGACACCAAAATTCTATCAAAACCTGTTTCGGGAGAAAAGTTGTACCTGTACCTGGCAGCTTCAGAAGTAGCCATCAGTTCACTCCTAGTTCGTGCAGGAGGGAAATTCCATCTACCCATCTACTATGTGAGCCAAGCATTGCACGAGGCAGAAATCAAATACTCCCCGATGGAAAAGTTAGCATACGCACTGGTGATGAGTGTTAGGATAAATGTTGTATAGTTTTGATGAGTTAAAAACAAACCAGAGAATGTAATAGGACCATCTGGACCTGTTAGCCAGATGATGAACAAGATTAGGACTTAGTCTAGGGGGAATTGCCAGACCAGAAGACCTCTCCAGAAGAGTCACCAGAAGAGTCACCAGAGGACTAACCAGAGGACTCACCAGAGGACTCCACCAGAGGACTTCACCAGAAGAGACTGACCAGAGGCAGAGAACTTTCCCGAGACCAGACGAGTCCGAACCAGACGAGTCTGGTGAAACAAAAGATGCTCAGAATCATCTCCTGATTCTGATGAGCATTCTGTTTCTTAACCAGATCAGGACCAGAAGACATCAAGGTTGCCTGGTGTCTGGTATTGCCTTCTCTGGAGAGAATCAGAGTTTGGCATTGGAAGCTATTGACCGTTGGTGATTCATATCAAGTCAACAAGATCAGGATTGGAAAGTCTTGAAGTCAATCAATCCAAAGGATCTCACCAACCCAATCAATCAATTAGGGAATTGATTGATTGAAGCTTCCCTATATAGAGGATCTGATTGGATTAGCTCTCCAACGGCTATTCTCTAATCACCTCTATAAATACAGAGTGCAATCTCAAGAAAAAGGGCTAGAGAGAATCCTACGCGCACGAAGATACATTCCAAGCTCTTGATTACCAAGCATAGCACTCTTATTCTGTTCATACTTACATATTCACTCTCAAGGAGTAGTTGGACCTCAATCTGTTCATCTACAAGATAAGGTTGAAGGCTGTTGTCTTTAGATCGAAGTTAGATATAAAGAGTTTGTAAGAAGGAACTGGTACTTCACAATTCCAGTAAGTAAGTTGGTTGTTGGTTGGATAGTGAGATCAAGGGAGAGTGGACGCAGGATATTTAGATCCGAACCACTATATATCCGGTCTTATTTACTGTTTTTGCATTTAATTTCTTGCTTATTATAGTGTGCTCTTGTGAAAAGAACTTTGCCAAAGGCATTTACTTTAAAGCTTCCGCAATTTATCAATCTAGTGGGACCAACAAGTGGTATCAGAGAAGTGTGTCCAAAGACCACTGCTTTGTAAAGCTTTTTGGTGGTCACCGGGCAGATCTATTGCTCTTTATTGTGTTTTGGTTAAAATTTTTTTTGTTAAATCTCTTTAGTAAAAATGTCTGCAAAATCTTTTTACAAGAGTCGTAAGTTACCAGAATTCTCTTTCGAGGATTACAGCCACTGGAGCTTCATGATGAGTAATCATCTTGGAGCTATTCATCACCGCATGTTGGATGTGGTAGAGAGTGGCCCAATTGATAGTGGCAGGTCAGAGTCCAGGGAAGAAACAAGTGAAACTGCCCAGAAAGCTGCTGAGGACAGAGTTCCCAGACAGAGAATCCTCAAGAAGAAAGAGGAGCTTGACAATGATGAAAGAAAACTTTATAATTTGGACCAGGTGGCACGAACTGAGATCATCAACACACTCACTAAGGAGGTGATAGAGAAAGTCAGAACCTGTGCCACTGCCAAGGAGATGTGGGATAAACTTGCCCTGCTCTGTGAAGGAACAGAGAAGATCAAGGATAACAAACTTCAAGTTGTTCAACACTCGTTTGACACCTTCAAAATGAAACCAGACGAGACCATTGACCAGCTGGATATGCGTCTCATAAATATCCTCAACAAGGCTAATGCCTTAGGTAAGACCTACTCTGAAAAGGAAATAAATAGTAAAATATTACGTTCACTAACCAACATGTGGAGAATCAAAGTGACTGTGATTAAAGATAGCAAGGATCTCAACACTCTGGATCATCATCTTCTGTTATCTGATCTTAAATCATACGAATTTGATCTTCAAGAGGAGGATCAAACAGAAGAGGTTTCCTCTTCTGGTCAGAAGGGAGTTGCCTTCTCCTCTACCATCAAGACAGATGACAAACCAAAGGAGTCTTCTGCAGATGACATGAGTCTCAAGGAACAGGTAGCACTCCTAACCCATAAACTGGATGAAATGAGTTCAAAATATGGCAGGTACAAAAAGCACTGGAAGGAATCTACCAGAGACAGAAAGAATTCCTTCAAAGCTGCAGATAAAGAGAGAAAATCTGGAGACTCAAGGGAGACCAGATTCAGAACTCTAGAGAGGAGAAGAGATAGCAGCTCTGGGAGATCAGATTACCAGAGGAGGGATGGCAGCTCTGGCAGATCAGACTATCAGAGGAGAGAGAGTAGTCCAGCCAGAGCAGAGTACAACCAGAGGAGGAGAGATCCAAGTCCCAGTCCCAGTCCCAGAGGAGATAACACCTGTTACACCTGCAACAAGCCTGGTCACTACAGCTATAATTGTCCTCAATTGACTCCTAGAGAAAGAGAAGAGAAAAGACTCAAGAGAGATAGGAGATATGCTGACAAGAGAGCACTACTGGCAGAAGCAGAGGAGGAAGATACAAGTTCCAGTTCTTCTTCTTCTTCTTCTTCTTCTGATTTCAGATCAGATGATGATGTATGTCTTATGGCAGACATCACTGAGGTAAATGAAACTACCCTATGCTTATCTAATTCCAAATATACTGAATCATCTCATTCATCTGGTAACTCCAAAGAGTCTGATATGCAACAAATGCTATCAGATCTCCAAAATTGTGTTCAATTATGTCAAAAACTTGAAAAAGAGAATGGTAGGCTCAAAGCTGAAGTTCAATCCTTATCTCATGAGCAAAAATCCACCAGAGAACTCATGAAAGATCATTCCAAAGAAGTCTCTGAACTTCAGGAAAAGATCACAGAAAGAGATACTCTGGTAGATCAACTCATGAAGGAAAGGGAATCTCAGGAAGATAAGTTCAATGAACTAAGAGCTAAATACCAGACTCTTATCAAGGGAAAACAAGTTGAGCAAACCATAGAAGAGATACCCATGCCCAGAGAAGCTCCTAAGATACTATCCTTTGTATCTATTATAACAGAGACTTCTCAACGCATTAATGATAAGAGTGGTTTAGGATATTCTGGAATTACAACCAGATCCACTAAATTTCTTAGCAATAAAGGTAAGTTGTCTCAAAGAGCTGGTGAATTGGTAGAAATCTGGGATGAAAAGGATCCTAATGGACAAGGTTACAGAGTAGTTAAAATCCTAACTGGGTTAATGATTATTCTGTTGACCATATAGATGAAGTTCCCAATGAGTTCACTGAACTGGAAGAGGAAATCTTAGAGCACAAACGCCAGAAAGGAGAACCTATGAAGATTGATGGTTCTGTTCAGATGCCTAACCAGATTAGGAGACCTCAGAGGATACCTAACAGAGTGGAACCTAAGCAAATTAGGGGACCTCAAAAGGGAAACTCTAAGAGGAAACCTAATCAGAATAGGAGATATCAAAGGAGATATACTGAACCAGAGAACCTCAATCAAACTCAGGGATCTCAAAGGAGTTATGCTCAAAGAAGATTTCAGAACAGGAACACTCAGAAGGAATTTCATCATCAGAATAGATCCAACTTTCAAAACCAGAGGAGGTCTTCCAGACCCATCTATAGAAAACCAACTGATCTGGGTAGCTATGACACCAGAGATGGTTCTTCTAGGATGTACCCTTACAACCAGACCTTTAAGACCATGTCTTTAAGGCAGGCTATTCCAAAAGCCAGATTTGAGAAAAGATACACCAGACCTGTTTATAGGAAAGGTGTTCTGATCAGACCAGTAGCTCAATATGTCATTGTAAGAGGACATGTGCTGGTAGATAGATTTGGAAGAAAGATAAGATCTCTTCATCCAGCAAGGGATGATCTTTATCTTTGGATTCCTACAAAACCTGCAACTAACCAATCAGGACCCAGCTCTAGTAGGGGACCTAATTGATTTCTCTGCAGGATGATAAGAGCCCATTGGAGAAAGGACTTTCAAGCAAACATGTGTGGTACATTGATAGTGGATGTTCCAAGCATATGACATTCCAGAAAGATCATCTCCAGGATTTCAAGCCAAAGAATGGGCCAAGAGTGATGTTTGGTGACAACAACTATGGAGTCACCAGAGGCGTTGGAAAGTTGATCTTTAATGGAGTATCTGTAGATGAAGTCTACTACGTTGAAGGACTCAAGCATAATCTGCTTTCAGTATCCCAATTTTGTGACAGGGGATACAGAGTGAAGTTCTCTAGTGATTCATGCACTGTCTTTTCTACTGGTTATAGTCTCAGGGTCTAACTTTGTTCGATCTTTGCTCATTTCTCCCTTCGAGCATGTTTTCATATACCTGAGTACTCAACAAGAAAGATCAAACGCACCAAACTACAATAGAGAAATACTAAACTCAAAATAAAAATAAAAAACACTCACTACTAACTACTAAACTATCTCCAAGTCCTACTCAATGAACATACATCGCCTTCCCCGGCAATGGTGCCATTGACTTGAACCGAACTACTAGCTATACTAGAAGTTACCCCACAAGAGTATGGGTTCACTGTAGTATGGGCAAGTATACGGACCAAGTATTATCGAACCCAAGGGAAGGTAAGTATGTGAATAGATCCCTAAAGATCTACGCATCGTAGTTAATATGAGTGTATGTTTTTGGATTTTTAAAGAAATAGAATCTAAGCTATAATACTCTACTAAGGCAAAAGAAAGAATTAAATTATTTATCTAAAGTTTGTTTTCAAATATGAGATGGTGATGCTCGGGATAGGAATTCCTACGTATACTAACGGAGTTGGTACGATAATCAAAATAACCGTGATGTGCAAGAAATAATCTAAGTAAAAGATTGTAAGATGAAAAACTCAAGAATTAAACCCTAATACTTTATCCTATCAATCGACTTCACTAATCCACTAAACAAGTTAATAGATTGTGCTTAATTAATGAAACCCAAATATAACTAAGGTGATGCGGTCGTCCTCCCTAGCTAACCCGGTAGATGAATAAATCCCTTCTAAATCCTCTAGTTAAGCCTATTCGTTATTAAAGAGTGACAAGATCGTCCTCTCTCTAACAATTTTCGTACTTAATTCAAAGATAAATCTAGAATTTATTTTAAGCATTCGTTAATCAAGAGAATCAAAACTAAACATCACAAGTAATCCAAATTACGTACCAACGTCCTACTTCTACGAGTTCATCCTAGCCCAAGCATACAAGGGTTCTAGCCTAACATGGTAATTGAAAGAACAAAAGCAATAACGATAATAAGAAACATAAACATACTTGAATCAATAATTAAATCAAAGAACATAAACAAAAAATAAATTAAAGTCTAAAAAATAATCTTTTATAATCTGAAAAGCTAGGGTTTTTAATCTCCAAGAACAAAGAAAGAAAGAAAGAATTAATCTAAGAAGTTCGAAAGAAATAATTAAACTATGAATTCGTAAACTAAAACCTCGATTACAACTTGTAAAACTCTTTCAATCTCCTTCCCAAGCTTTCTCCTTCGAAAAAACGAGTGTAAATATGTGTAGATATGTCTTGTTATGTGTTGATATGCTTGAAAGGGGTATATATAGGCTTTGGGACGAATTTGGATGATTTTGGGCTAAAAACACGCAAAAACGCTCGAGCTATGGTGGCATTCGAGCTATGGTGCTCGAGTGGTGTCATTCGAGCTATGGTGCTCGAGCAGTTTTCAACTATTGTACACTTGTTCTTAAAATCTTCAAATCTCCTCAACCGGGAGTCTGTTTTGGCCGATTCAAAGTCCTACGAACTTCTCTTTTCGCCCTCTATCCATCTATGAGCATGAAAGAGACAAATTCATCAGTTTATAAAAATGATACTCAAATGACTCCAAACACTCATAAAAAACACTCAAAACATGGGCAAATCGGGCACAAAAATATAACAATTTCACGCCTAATCATCTGCCACATCCTGAGCATAGACATCAAAGGTGACCATGCCAGACTTCTCCTGCTGAAGGCGAGCAACTTCAGCTTGCAACTCCTCAACCTGGGCGACCACGGCTGCTTTCTCGCCCTCCAACACCTTTAGTCGCTCATCAGCAACCCTCAGCTCGAGCATCAGCTTCTCAGATTGATTGAGGGCAAATTGTTCATTATTCAGAGAAGCGTTATACTTTTGTTCCAGATCAAGCACCACTTTTGCATGCTCGGCCTTCTCCCGGGCGAGCTCGTCGTCCTTCTTCTTTAGGGCAGCTGCCCTCTCCGCCTCAAACCCATCAATCTTGCAACCAAGATCATGATCTGATCAAGGAGCTTTTGAGACATCACAGCCTGGTGACTGGCATTATAGGCGATCAGGCGGGTGTTATCTCTAGCAGTCTGCCCTTGGATAATAACCTCGCAAGTCCTGGTCCAAGAGCGAGGAACTGTCTCAGTTGCCCGACGAACATGGGAGTCCGGGATGTCCAAGTAAGGAGGAGGAGACTTAACACAACTGAGCTGATGGAGCACTTCTGTCCGCCCGGGGTGCTCCTCAGGTTTGTACCTGAAAAAGAGGGAAAAAGTTGAAACACCACAAGGAGCGACCAACAACGAAACAAATCTAAAAACTTACTCCTTCAGCTTTACTGGGTCGTATCCCAGGTATGAGCGATCATTGGAGAGTCGCTTCTTTTTGCTCAGGACAGCAGTCACGGTCTGCTGTTTGCTCACGACCTCAAGCGAGATGGACTTTGAAACCGGGGAGCGAGGAGCCCGACTGCTAGCTTCTGTTGTGGGCTTCTAGCGCTTTGTTGCTCGCTCTGCATCCTCTCTGTCACCTCGAGTGTCCTTCCGTGGGACCTTTTTCTTTGGTCTTTCCTTCTCTTTCTCCGTGCCACGAGGAGAAACGGTGACTTTGGAGGCTTCCCTTGAGCAACCAACGGGGGCTCGTGGGCGAGCATGAGCGGCTGGCTCTTCTCCAGCACGGAGACGAATGAGTGACAAGGGGGGATCCTGTTTCCTCCTAGTCGGCTCCTCAGCGGCCATCTGTTTCACTCGAGCGGCTAAGAGGTGATAGGACTTCGGGATGGTGGGCACAGCAACGATCACATGTTGATCTGTTAAAAAAAATTAAAAAAAAACAAAAAACAACAACAAAAATTAGGAACACCAGGCGATCAGGCGAACAAGAGAGTAAGGATCTTAGAGATGTTTACCCTCGGGAATCTCCGCCTGAGCTTCTAGGTGATACGGACTGGTAAAAAGTTGGGCAACTTTCCGACAGTGAGGTTTAGATAGGTGAAGAACCTCGCGATCAGCCCGATTCCGCAGAACTATCACAGCCAATGTAAATAGGAATTCTTCACTCAAGTCCAGATGCCCCCACTTCAAAATTTTCGGACCTGCAAAACAGCAAGGAGAAATTAATATTAGTCCCCAACACAGTCCCCAGAAGGAAACAAGAAAGCCTACGTTTCACTATGCCAAAACGTTCAGGAGAGTTAATGCGCGCTTGGCCGCCAGCAAAGTCCGTTGATGCTCGCCAGTCTCCTCCTATGAAAAAGAACTGATTATGCCAACTTTTTACTTTGTTGGCAACTCCCTCGATGAGTTTGACCCCCGTCCTCGCCTTTACATAATATCAGCCCACACCTTCTTCTTTGTAGGCTGAGATGACCATGGCATAGTGGATTTCGGCGGTGCTGATCTTGTTTTTATAGCCTTCAAGGTCGAACAACGTCATCAAAGCGAGCAAATTACTCCATCCGTTAGGAGTAATTTGAGTGATGGCCAAGTTCACATCTTCCAAGAAACGACCAATGAGGGGATGAAGCGGCAAAGGAAACCCCGTGTTTAGGATATCCAGGTTGATCGCCGTGCATCCTGGCGGCGGGCGATCAGCAGTTTCTCCTTTCTTGGGGGCGTACAAAAAGATATCGTAAGGGATTTTATAGTGGGACCTTATGTTGTCCAAGTCATCTTCTGTAATCAGACTTGGAATCCTTCTCGCTGTAAAGCTGTTCTCTTGGGCGGTCATGATCACTCGGGAGCGAACAGGAAACATAGCGGAGTAGCGAGCAGCATATTCTCCCCATTCGTTCTAGCGAGCAATTCCTTCGGGAATCTGAGACTCGAGAGTCACTCTAGAGGTAGGAAAACCTATCTCCTTTAGAAACTCCCAAGTCACAGCCAGCCTTGGTCGCTCCGCATCAGCTTGGTCGCTCTCCACCTCGATCTCAGCGGCCACCTCTTCTAAGTCTTCTCCCAAGTCGGAAGAAGTAGTCACTTCCGCATCCGGGCGACCAGCAGGGAGTTGCACCTCTTCGTCGCCGGAGTTGTCCGCGGCATGAGCTTCCACGGAGCGAACAACGGAGGATGCCTCAGAACCCGTCTTTTCGTCCACTAACAAGGTTCTCGGATTTCGGGCCAAGGTTTGACGAATCGAGCGACAAGGAGCGGGGGAAGTCTCTTCTTCCGTTGGATACTTCCCAGGATTACGCTCGAAAATTTCAAGCGAAGTGGTTTCACTCGAGGAAGGAGAAGCCATTTGAAAAGATTATTTTTTTCGTAAAAGTTAACAAAAAGGGTATTTGGAAGAAATTGAGGGAGGAAACGGCGGCGCTGGAGAAAATGCGGCGGCGCTGGGGAATGAATACAGCGGCGGAAGGAGTTTTTCGAAGGAGATAGACAGAAATTGCAAGGCAAAACAAAACGAAAATAAAATTAAAGGCTATAATCAATAATTACTTGAAGATTACGCACAAGTTCTTCCGAGAATTTCGTAGAGTTGAACGAGAAAAAGCTTGGGACAAAGCTTCAATGGCAGAAGAAAGGAAGAATTTTTGAAAAATGAAAAGGGGGAGAAAGAAAGGTATTTATAAAGGGCGAAAATGGGGGCCAAAATAGAAATTATGAAAAATTTTGTAGGCCCCTATTTGCAAAAGAAGAAATACGCGTGGGCGGCGATAACGTCATCTGCCGCCCACAACGTTACGGATTTTGAGAACCTCGGGAATCCAACTGTCACACATGCGTAGGACACCCCACTGGTCGCCCTGATGTCCGGACGATCGCCAGCTTTCCCGCCCAAAGAAATTAAAAATTTGTTGCTCGCCACAAGTACATAACCATCAATATGTTAAATTATGCCTTGTCCTTCATTAGTTAACAATTATCCTAATAAAGAACAAGTCAGGGGGCAATGTTGATAGACGACCAGGCGAGCAACATCGTTTAGGAGATTAAGGAACTAATAATGTAATTAGGAAGCCAGGCGACCAAATAAGTTTAAAAAAGAGAGTCAAATCACCAGGCGACCAGGAGAGTCATCGGCCGAATATCAGGCGACCAGCACTGCGAAAACAAAAAAGAAGAACAAATAACCAGGCCAAAAATAAGGGCAAAGAGTATCCACCACTTAGGCGACCAAGCGAGCAAAATGAAGCCACGGAAGACAGCTCAAAATTCCACTAATTAAGCATTGCATTAGAAACAAACAAGTGTACTAAACACTTGTCATTGTACAAAATGTAATAGTTTAGGAATAAGACAAGTGACTAAACACTTGTCAATGCCTAAAATCAAAAGGCTAAGAGGGTGACACCTCCTACTTGCTTGTAAGCCTATAAATACCCCTTCATGAAAGGGTAAAAATAAGTTCATTTATTCAAGAAAAAGGTCAAACTCTTGCAATTTCATTTCTCAATCTTCACTTACACAAAATCATTACTTGTAATCTTGTTTGGTGACCTTCTTAGTGTTAAAACAGCCACTAATCATCAAATTCGGATCAAGGTCATCAACATCTATAATAAAATATATTGAACCATCAATAAATAATTTGCTTACTGCACGATTTGCAGATTATCAATTTGATGAATTTATTTCCCGACATTAAGGGTGAGGGGTAAGAATCAACCGAAGAATGAAGTCAATTGGAAAATAAAAATATATTTCCTTGTTACTTGAATAAAAGAATATAAAACTCATAGTTCAAAGGATCATACATTTGCAACGAATTGATAATCAATTATCAGATGCATTTAGTGACTCTAGAAGAGTTGCTAAATCATATATTCCTACACAAATAATTCGGCAAAGACTGATGTCCCTGGAGTACAAATAACAAATGTTAGTCTAAAGCACGCTTGAAGTGTGGAAGACCTGTTGATTCTAGAGATAAAAATTCTCGAAAGAAAAGAGGATTAATAAAGGTGATGAGTCAAAGAGTAATGAAGGACTCATACATAGTGAGAAAGTTCAACCTCCTAAAGAAATTGCCTCTAAAGATGTTGCTTTTAAAAAGCTAAATTTTGAAGAAAATGGGGTTATAGAATCTCCATTAAATTTTATCACCACGGGAAAAAGTTAGAACAAAAAAGAAACAATAATAGATAACATTTTTGCATATAATGTAACACTTGATATTATGGAAGAAAATAAAAATTATGAACTCAAATCGCTTGACGAATGTCGACGTTTAAATGATTAGCCAAAATGGAAAAATGCAATCCAATATGAATTGAATTCACTGGCAAAATAAAAAGTATTTGGGCATGTAGCACAAATACCTGAAGGTGTAAAGCTAGTGGGATATAAATGGGCATTCGTGTGGAAAAGAAATGAGAAAAATAAAAATTGTAAGACATAAAACATGATTGGTAGCCCAAGATTTTTCATAAAGACCTGGATTTGATTATGAGGAAACATACTCTCCTTTAATGGATGCGATCACATTTAGATGTCTTGTAAGTTTTAGGGTATGTGAAAAACTTGATATGTGTCTATTGGATATTTTCACTGTATATTTATACAATAATCTTGACAATGATATCTATATTCCCTAATGATTTAAGGCATGTAAATCAAATCTAGGAGAAGTTTGTGCTATCAAATTGTTAATCTTTTATTTTGGTTGTTGGTTTTTCCTCTCAACTAGTTTTTAGTGTGAGTTGTATGCGCCTTGTAGGATTTCCTGTGTTCTTCTATGCCTAGCGCAGTTTTTCCTTTTCGTTTGTTGGTTTTTCCTTGTTGAGGTTGTTTGTCCTTATTTGTTCGATCGATTTTCATTTTGAATTTGAGTCTAGTCTTATTTTACGTTGACCGTGCAAGTAGTCACGTGACAGGATGCTTTTAGATTCGAATTTAATTTGGTGGATTTCTTTTTTCTTTTTCTAACTTGCATTAAGTTGGGTTGTATTAGTTTGTTTTGATCAGAAGTGTAATTGTGTTGTTGTAATAGTATCCTTGAGTAATGAAATTACTCCGCTTCTCAAAAATAACTATAGTGTAGCTAGTTTGAATGGAGGAAAGTGAATGGTCAGTATTTTAATGTTTAGTGAAGAATTTAATAAATTTACATATTTGATCTAATGTGGGATTTATTACATGAATTTTATTGAAAAATATAATAATTAATTATATTTTGAGATGAAAACAAAATTTAGTAAAAAGAATAATATTTTGTTATTAAATAATTATTATAGATAATATGGTGTGTAAACAAAATGTTAAGTAGCTTAAGTAAAAAAAAAAAATCGGGGTACTTTCACTCAATTTATGACGTGGCTACGTGTAAGAAGCTTGAATGTTTGTTAGGACAACCATTGACTTCAACAAGAAAAAACCAACCAAATCCAAACTTTATTAAAGGAGTTTAATGAAAATTAAGTTATTATATTAATGTGATGACAAAATTGGGAGAAATACAATATATGAATAAGAAAGTCGGGGTTCTTTTTTCTAAAAAATATTACTTAATTTGAGTTTGGTAGTGATTTTAAATTCTCACCCAACTCCATTACCATAGATTGTGGCAAACTAATTATAGTATATGTATGAAGACTAGCTACGTGGTCTATTCTATTCTAGTTCCTTTGCTGGACCCTCTCTAAGCATAATTATAACGTTATTATTCAGTAATTTATATGGTCCATTTGGTGCAGTTACTTGATTGTAAGTAACGTTATCACTTATCAGTTATCACTACATATTGACACATTCTCCAATAACATATACTTGTATGAATTTTAATGAAAAGTGTTGTTCCACCGCAAGTTTTTCATTTTTTTTTATCATGAAAAGTTTTTTTATGTCACATAAAAGCAAAAACAACACTTATATTAATAAATAAATATTTTTATAAACAACTACTATTATTTATGTTCTAGAAAATTTGCACACATAGTTGTATACACAAACTAAAAAAATAATTTTTAGTAAAATAGTGACATATGAGTATATATATATATATATATATATATATTTGTGAGTGTGCACATAAATCAATATTTTATTTTTTAAAGTATGCAAATTAATGTGAAATATACAAATAAAATAAGTATGCAAATTTATGTGGGCCAAATGGAGTATCATTTACTTTTTACTATTCATCATTACTTAACACAAAAACCAGCATTTGGATATATATATATATATATATATATATATATTGGATAATATTAATAAACAAATATATTTTCTCAAACAAAATAATAATAAGTTATGAGGTACTTATAGTGGGACAAATATAACATTAAAGTAGATAAAGTAGATTTTTGTTGAGGGTGGTGTTGTCATTTTATAAAGTACATAAAGTTGACAGAGTAGATTAATGTATAAAAACTTAAAAAGTAATAATATGTGATATAATTTTAAGATATTTAGGTTGTACTTGGTAGGCAATAATAATTTTAGTAGGGGGCATAAATTTAGTATAGAAAAGTCATATAAAATTGCTTGGTAGGACATATAAAAAAGGTCATACTAATTTATGCAAAATTCTTATACTTACTTGGTAGGAAGTAATAAAAAAGGTAAAAATTAGCTCCGGCGACTTTCCGGCGCCGGCGCCGGCGGTCCGGCGACTTTCCGGTGAAATTCCGGCGACTTTCCGGCGGTCCGGCGAAATTCCGGCCAAATTCCGGCGGTCCGGCGACTTTCCGGCGGCGGCGGCGGTCAGGCGGTGGTCCGGCGGCGGCGGTTCGTGTGACAAACCAATAATAAAATAGTACGACCTTTCGGACCGAATTAATTTTGTAAAGGTGAATAGTGCTTTGGAGGTATTACGCCTTACTATTTTACAGGGTCGGACATATAAGAAACGAGTCGATATTATTTTAGTATGCCCTACCAAGTGGAATATTAATTATATGCCTGCCCATAATATGGTTTTTTAAGCCCTACCAAGTGCAGCCTTAAGGGGTATAATTAAAAATTATAAAATGGTTTTTTTTTTTTTTTTTTTTAAGGAAGTGTTGCATGAATTGAGGAATATTTCAATTTGACAAATGTTGGATGGGCTGAGGGATGGAAAGAGTATAATATAAGATGAGTTATGAGATAAATTCAACAAACCAAATGTATTATATATATTTATCCATTAATTAACTTGTATTTTTATTTTAACTAATATATTCTTTTTTTTAGTCACAATACAGTCTTGTACATATTTTGTTTCATTATTATTTTCTATGGCAAATTAGCTTCTTCTTAGATATTTTTCATTATATGCGACAATAGAAAAAGGTAGTTGGAAGTTGGAACACCCATTAGACAGACTAACTGTCGAGTCTGTTAGTCTTATGTTTATCCGTTTTCTGATTAATTTCTACTGTTTAATCACCCGTAAATTTATTATCATTAGAATGGGCAGTGTTTCAATAAGATTGATAAAATAATAATATTATAGAATTATTGTGGAATTCATTAAAAATAAAATGATTATTTATGAGTGTAATAATAAAATCATATTTTTTAAAAATAGTAAAATAAATTTAGGGGACAAACAAAATAACAAATTAGAATAGATTCAAAAGACGTAGGAAGTATTTTATATTGCAAGCACATTAGATTTTATATTGCAACAATTAGGCAGGGGATCAAATTAATTTTTCCACGCATTTCAACCAACAATATATTTTTTTATTTCAAAATTAAAGTATAACATTGTCGATACATCATATTATAAATGAATTAATTTCATATCTAACTATAATTCAGAATTTTAGATGAGTTGATTTAATTTGTTGGTAACAACTCAAGTTCGATTTAGAGTCTGTAGGATATTTTTAGACTTTTAAAGTTTGGGGGTATTCAATCTACATTTTCAAAAGTATTTAAAAATCCTGAGGTATTCAATACGAATTTAAAAAAGTCTTAAAAAAGTCTTTAGGTATTCAACAGTCTATGGATTTTAATACTCCACAAATTTTCTTAGATTTCCCTTCCAAAATATGAATAGGTTTCACTCTTCAAAATCTCTTATATTAACCAGAGATTTCTACGAATTTTGAAAAGTCTTAAAAAAAAATTAGGTATTCAACAGTCTATGGACTTTCTTTGATTCTTTTCCATTGGGATGTTAACGGGGCGGGGACGGGGGGGTCATTCCCCATCTCCGTCCCTGCAAAATAAATGAGAATTTTTTTTCCCCATCCCCGCCTCACCGGGGATCCCCGTCTCGCGGCGATTCCCCGTTCCCCGCCTACTTTTTTTTTATCTCATTTTTAAAATATAAAAAAATATTTAAATTAAAAACTTTAATCATACACAACAATTAATTTAAGTTGAAGTTAAAAAATTAATTTCAATTTGAAGAACCTCTAATTCTAATATTTTTAATTAACATATATACTAAAGTAAAAATAATATAATTTGGAACTAATAACATAACGTTAAATAAAAAAATGTAATTTTTAATAAATAATTAATTGAGTAGGAAACTATGAAATATTTATTTGTAATTTACTTTAACATTAAAATTATATATAAATATATTAATTATATAAAAAATAATGCGGCTCCCCACGAAGATCGAGACGGGGATCCCCCGGGCTGAGAATACCATCTCAGTCCCCGCCTACAGGGCAAAAAAAAATCCCCATCCATGTTTGCTTTGGAGGATTACCCGTCCCGTTGTCAAGTCTACTCTTCAAAAAATATAAACAAATTATACTCTCCAAAATCTCTTCTAATAACCTGAAACTTATAATGAGGACGAGGTATAACGGTGATGTAAATGAAGATGAAGTAATAATGTATTTTTTTAACTAATGTGTTTTTTTTTTCTAAATAATTTGGATAACTTTTTTTTATAAACAAGTGTGTCCCATATATATTTGCATCAATGGTTCCAGCGCCGAAGTCTATGTAAATTCATGTAAATCAATAAAAAAAATGTATTTTACAATCCTGTAAAGTCTATGAAAATCCAAATAAATCAATAAAAGAAGTCGATCAAACTCTGCATGAAGTTTATAGATTTTCTAAATCCACAGACTTTTTAAAGTCCGAAAAAATTCGATAGAATCCCAATTGAATACACGAATTATACACCCCTCTTACCTGGCATTTAATTACCAATAAAAAAAAGAAAAAATTATAAAAGAATTCCAACTAAAAGTAGAAAAAGAAATTGTAGGTACCATTGAGAAAGTCATAAATAAATGGTAAAATTTCATGTGAGATGGTCTTTTAAAGTGTCAATATTCATTTCATCCAAAATTTACTCTAAATAAATATATCTTGGACTTTATCAAACGCCAATGATAACTACTAACGGAATAGTTCTTAATTTAATCTATACTACTTCCTTTATTTCACAATAAACTTCATACTTTTTATGTTGTACAATAATATTCACACGTCTAAAATAAAAAAAAAATCTTACAATATTATTTTATATTTTAAAAAAACTCTTAAAAATCTACTTTTAAGTTTTTTTTTTTTTTTTAAATGTGTCCAACTATTAACAAGGAGTATATAGTATAAAATGGTTAATTTCTTTTTTGAACCGGTTTGTTGCTGATCAGAAAAAGAAGGGGTCGCCCGCATGGGCGTAGCTCATTTGGTTCCTGGGTGGCAGATTGATATAAGGACGCAGGATCGAGCCCTGACAGCCGCAGTGTGGGAGTTTTATCCCTCCAATGAGGGGATAACTCCTTGTGGGCACCAGACACTGGTCCTCCCACCTAATGAGCCGTTGAGTCACCATGATTTACCTCCTCCACCCAATCTTATGGGGCCAGGGGGTGGGGCCCTGGGTGCATGGTGCTTGAATGGCAGCTTTTCAATTTCAATATTCTCCGGAATGGTTAAAGATGTTAAACTCACTAGTATTTCTCCCGTGCGATGCACGGATAGAATATTATAAATTTTAAACGCAAGAGTATATAATGAATGATTATATTTAAATTAAATTTATTTTATCCATAAATCAATTAATATGTAAAAATTATATTGTATATATGTGTGAGTATTATAATTATTTAACTGTATACTAAATTCCCAAGAAATACTAAAATTCATAAAATTATTTTAATATTTATAAAACTTATATTCTAAATGAAAATTATTTAAATTCAATCAATCATATAGTTGAAGTCAATAGAAAACACTTAATAATAAAATTAATATATTAAATATGATTTTTCTTTTTATTTGTGCAATATATATGTTAAATTAAAAATGTTCAAAAGACAATTTAATTTTATATATAGTGTGTTGGAAATAGATTTAAAATTAAAAAGTTGTTTTGAAATTATTGGTGCAAAGTAAAAAAGAAAAGAAATTAGTAAAATTGATCCACTCTCTTTAATGGAGAGTGAGATTCACTATTGCATCATAAAGCAAGTGCACTTCACTTGCTCCAATAAATACAATTTTTTCTCTCTCCTCACTTCTACTTATATATATATATAGATATGGTGGATTTAGATCTATAAATCATGTGCTGACATCTGTGTCTTTAATTATTATTTAACATGCACCCTCAAATTAATATTTATAAACAGTATAAAGAGGCTATTTAACCAAGCTTTTTTTTTTTTCGAAAGCATTTAACCAAGCTTTAAAATACTTAGAAAGCCAACAAGCTCTTTATTATTTCGAGCGGAAATTTAAAAACTCCATCCATCAGTTTTTTTTTTTAAAGTATTTCATTTTGTCCATTCACATGAACCAATTTTTTATTAGTTAGGGTATCCAAAGACTCTTATACTCATATTAAATTTATATAAATAAAAATAAGATAAAATTGTATCGTTATTAATATAGCGACAAATAAAAAAAAAAAGATAAAACGGGAGAATTAAAAAAAAAGGGGGTAGTATGAAAATTTCACTAATATGAAATATTAACATATTTACAGAAAGTTCTGGAAATTTGTGGATCATTCGAGGTAAAATTGAGTTAAATGGATTTTTCCAAATATTCGAGCAAAGACAAAACTTAAAATTAACTATGTGTTACCATAATAGCAATTGTGTGTTACCATAAAGATAAATATTTGTTATTGTAAAAAAAGGTAACACATACTTTCATTTTTAGTAATACATACAGGATATTGAAAAGTTACTATATGAACACTAATGCATTATGTAATGAGATATGTGTTTTACTGTATAAACAAAGCACCACTCTCCAACCACTTCTCCCTCTGTCTAAAATGCATCTATGAAATATCTTTAATAAGTGTTTTCTATCATTTTTTTAATAACAAATTGAAAACGAGATCTTATTTCTTAAAAAATATTACCATCTTATATTCAAGTCTGTTAGGATATTTAGTTTTGATGATTTTCCAAAACAATTTGTAATAGGAAAATAATAGTCATGATTGTATCTTGTAAATGAAGCAGGATGTGTTAGTCAGTTTTTACTTTACAAGTACTCAGCTGAGGAAGAACTCAATTGGAGCCATAAAACCTGAAGACCTGAAGAAAATCCTGAACATCTTCTATTGAGTATAAATATGATCTTTTTAAGCTAGTTAGTGGACAACTCATGAAGAACTTTGACCCTGATGATCAATGTTAAGCCTCGTAGATCCTGGAGGAGTCAAGCTACGGAGGATCATGAGAAGCTTGACAAATTGCTTGAAGTCAACTTCCCTTAAAATCTTCAAGTCTCCTAAAAGACAAGTTCTAAGAAGAAGACCAAATTTCTAAAGGCAGCTCTTCTAAAGATCTTCATGTCAACGGGAGACAAGTCGCCTGAAGTCATGACTACTTTGATCAAGTATTCTGAAGAAAAGAATCATTAGACTCAGCTACTGTGGACTAATCAGAACAAGGCAGCAAGTCTGACAAAAGCTGACAAGGCCAGAGCTACTCTGAAAAGAAAAATTTCACTCCATGAACAATTTGAATTTGAATTTCTCTTCGTGCAAAGTACACAACTAATATTACTCCCTCCGATTCGATTTTGATTTCCACTTTCAAAGTGGCACGGGTTTTAATAAAGGAGTTGTTTATTATTATTTGTGGGTACAAAGTAGATTTTAAAAAGTGATAAGAGTTGTTTATTAGTATTTGTAGGTATAAAGTTGATAAAGTAGTGACATAAGTATAAATAAATGATGTTTTAAGGGGTAAGTTAAAAGGAGTAGTGTTTGTTTTTTGCTATTTTGGGTAAGTGGAAAAAAAAATCTTCCTTTTATGATAATACGAATAATAAAAAATAATCGGAGGGAGTATTGTTTATAAAAGATAACTTATTGTTATAAGAACTAATATTACTCCCTCAATCCCAGTTTTGTTTTTCCATTTGCCAAAAATGTCCGTCCCAATTTTATTTTCTCATCCCCAAAATAGAAATATAGTGATTCACCTTTTTAAACTCCACCCGTACAATTCAACTATTTTATTCACCATTCACCATTCTCAAGACTACTTTATTATTTAAACACTACATTTCAACTCTCTCATTAAACTCCGTGTAAAGTCAAACGAGTAAATAAAATTGGGCTAGGGGGAGTATTATTTATGAACTAATACTATTGATTAATGAGAGTGTATATAATACTTCTTTTGAAATTTTCATAGTCGAGATTTTTTTTCCAAATAGGACCTAACGTATTCCAAACTTATGTTGTTGTGCTCGAGTTATTTTAAGTAATATTCTATTTTGTTTGAAATGTCAATAAAATATTTGTCTCTTAATTATCTTCGCACTTTATTTTTTTGTCCATCTCAAGATTAATTTCACATCCTTAAAATGAAAAACTCGCCATAAACATTATCCTCACAATATCCTCAATTTTACACAAAATATTTTACTTTTCGGTTCACACATACACACAACCCTATATTTCTTTACTTTATACATAAAAGTTTACAAAAGTATCATTCAAATCCCTACTCATTTCTCCATTTTTTAAATGTGTGTGCATGAAGATTAAGTTGAGACATATATATATGAGGGAGACAGAAGAACCCACTCACCTTAATTTTTCTTTCAATGTAGAAGTTTTGAGAATTTTCAAAGAGGATAAATAATGGAGAAGGTAGAACAATGAATTACAGTATTACGTTTTTCTTTTGCTTTTTGCACAAAAATTAAAAAATATAGTATTAAATACATAATGTGGTTTGTGATAGAAAAAAAAAGGTAGAGAAAGGTAAATGTAAAGGTAGAAGAGAATGATGTAGAGATAAGTACTTTCCAAATTAGGAATATGAAGTTTAATCTGGGACACTCATTTTTTGAAAAAAAAAAATAAAGCTTAATAAGAAACCTACAATTTAGAAATATATAACGAGAATGTAAGTAGACACGAAAATTTTGAATAGGGGAAAGGCATAGAAATGTGCAGTTCTATGGTTATTTTCACTCTACCCTGTTATGCAGTGAACAATTGTGTATTGGGGTGAAGCACCACCATTTTTAATGTGTTGTATAATAAAACACATTAAATAAGGTTATGCTTCTATGGTCCAATTTTAATTATAGAGAACATTATTTTATTGCACCGAATAAAATTCTTAGATAAGAGCATCTTCATGAATATTCAAAAAATAAACATTTACTCCCTCCGTCATTAAAACTTTTTTAATATTTGTTGGACACACCTTTAAAAAAAAAAGTCTAGATTAGAGTATTGAGGGAAAATTTTGTAAATTTATTGTTAATGTTATGAAATTGGTTGAATTGAGTGTAAAAGTAATGACATTTTGTGTAAATATGTGAATATTTTGATAATGAAGTTTAAGTAGGGATTTTATTTTTTAAGGTGTGTAAAGTATTAAGGGAGGGGGATTAATACTCAATTGTGCATACAAACAAGTTAATGAATAATTAATAATATATTATTAATATAATGTAATATTTTGAACAATATACTTTTATATACATCCTGGTAGACAATTTTTAAATTTACACATGAATATGTAGCATTGTTTCTTATTGAAAACAAAATTTTGAATTGAATACTCACAAAATTCGAATATTATTTTTAATTCAAATACGAATTGAATTTAAATTTTAAAAGAATATAAATATGAGTACGCTAATATACCCCCTCTGTCCCTAAACATTTTTTACATTTTGAAGAAATACTTTTTAAGAAAGATGTATAGTGCATAGGATACTGAGGGTGATGTATAAATTTTATTATTAAAATAATAAAATTTGTTAGAATGAGTATATAAAATAATGACATTTTATATAAATATGTGAATATTGTGAATATAAAATTAAGTAGGGTTCCATATATAGGGAGTGTAAAGTGTTCGAGAAAGGACTTTATAGAATTGTGGAATACACTTTTTTTTTATTGATTTACATGAATTTTCATAAACTCCGGCACTGGAACCATTGATGCAAATGTATATGAAACACACTTGTATATAAAAAAAAGGTTATCCAAATTGTTTAGAAAAAATAACAAAAATATATTAGTTCAAAAAATAAAATAAAAATATTATTCATCATTATTATTCTTATCTTCATATCCATCACCGTTATACCTCGGCCTCATTAAAAGTCTCTGGTTGTTAGAAGAGATTTTGAAAAATGAAATCTATTTATATTTTTTGAATAGTAGACTTGGGGGCGAGGAATCCCGATCCTCGGGGGATCCGCGCAAAACGGGGCGAGAAATCCTCGAAGAAAAGGGGACGAGGAATTTTTTTGTCCCGTAGGCGGGGACAGGGATAGTATTCCCAGCCCCCGGGGATCCCCGCCCCATTCCCCGCAGGGACTTGCATTGTTTTTTTTATAATTAATATATATATATATATATATATATATATATTAATTTAAAAGTAAATTACAAATAAATATTTCACAATTTCCTACTCAATTAACAATTTATTCAAAATTACATCTATATTTTATTTCTTCACATTGTTCAAATTAGTTTTTTTAACACCAATTTAAAGTAATTGTTGTGTATCATTAAATATTTTAATTTAAAGATTATTTTATATTTAAACATGAGATAAAAAAAATAATTAGGAGGAAAAAATTTCCCATTTATTTCGCGGGGATGAGGAATGACCCCCGTCCCCGCGCCGTTAACATTCATATGGGAGAGAATCAAAGAAAGTTTATAAACTGTTGAATATCTAAATTTTTTTAAGACTTTTAAAAATTCGTAGAAATCTCTGGTTATTAGGAGAGTTTTTTTATAGTAAAATCTATTTATATCTTGGAAGAGAACCACAGAAAATCTATAGAGTATTAAAATATATAAACTGTTGAATAAAAAAAATTTAAGGGGGCGCTTGATTAACAACTCTTCAATGGTAATGGGAATGAGATTGAAAATTAGTGTAATTAGCATGAATCATAAGAACAAAATCACTACCTCTCCTCCTAAATAAGGTAATCACTCCATTTTGATTACCTTATTATCTTCCTACAATCATTCTCCTCAATCACTCCACCATTCCTCCACCAACAATCATTTGTTGTTAACTTCTATTCCAAAATTCGGGCATGACACTATCAACGATGTCACCATTGGAATATTTATTCCCCTAACACATCATTTTTCTTATGAGGCATAGATGGAAATAAATTTTCATTCCCATTACCATTGAAGAATTGCTAACCAAACGCCCCCTAAGATTTTTTAAAATCCGTATTGAATACCTCAAGAATTTAAAGACTTTTAAAAGTCCAAATTTTATACACATAAACTTTAAAAACCTAAAAATATCCTACCGACTTCGTAACCAAATACACACTATTGTTGGTTGTTTCTTTAATGAATCCGGCTGCTCTGAAAATATCAATCAAAGTAACCTTGTTTTGGTCGTCAATTATTAATTAATCAATCATATAAAAACGAAAACTAGACAAGGCAATGTGAGCGGCTAATTAGAGTGGCGATGATGTGTAAATTTACCTAATTAGAAAACCGATTTCATCTGCCGGCAAATTGGACTCTTGTTTTTTGATTGTTTATGTGTCCAAAACCGTCCCCCCACGACCAAACCCAAAATAGACCCTCTCCCCACGCCCAAGAATGAAAATATCCAAAAATATTATTAATATATTTATTTTTTGTGATCAAAAGTATTAATATTGAAAATAATGACTTTTTTATATTATTTGTAAAAAAATCAATAAGATTGATAAATATTGTTATACAATAGTATTAATTTTAATTATATTTTGTATAATTCAGAGTCTAATATTCATAAAATATCGACAAAAAAAATCGAGAAAATATCAATAATTTCGATGGTTTGTATGAAAATAGTTAATGATAAACTTATCATGAAACTGTTTTAGAGCATCAAATATTTACATAAGAGTATCAAAAATCTCACCAGAAATATCAAAATTTGGGGTAAAAAAATCAACAAATAATATATAATATAGTTGACTCCAATTTTTTATACTTATAATTATATATTTGATATTTTAAAACAATTTTATGGTAAACTTATCATGAATAATTTTAATACAAAACTTTTAAATTTGATAAAAAAAATTCATAATTTTTCCAATTTACTAATATCGTTATATTAATTTATATTTTCACAAATTTACAGTCTTTATATTTTTACCGATACGGGTATTTTCAAGCAGGTGCACACCAACCCTACACACATCCCCACATCTCCATTCTCCACTACAACTACTTGTAATTAAACTATTTAGTACTTGACCTACCCACACCTACAGCTCCTGTAATTGTGAACTAATTAGTAATTACAACACCAACACAAAATTCAATACAATTTACTCTCCCCTTCCCCTGCCTTCAATTAATTCAATTCATAGGAACTCGCCCCACATAGACACAGTGTTGCACCTATATATCGTCTCTATGTAATGGGCCTCATGGCTACTCAAAAGTTCCACGATGCCACCGGAAAGATGACTCAGCTCTGCCGGAAAATCGTCCACGTCAACATCCGGTGGAGCATCGTCGAGAAAGTCACCGTTTGCCGGCGCTTCTTCCGCCTTATCTGGGAGAGTATTCTTGTTTGCTCAGTCAGGATGCCTAATCCTCGTTACCGGAGACTCTCCACCAGAAGGAATTCTTCTCCGTCGCCGGAGAATACGGATTCCGGCGGCGCAACGACGTCGTCCAGCGGCGGATATGAGAGCGACTCAGATTTGGTCTCCTTGAAGATCAGTATATTGGGCGATTGCGAGATTGGGAAAACTACTTTTGCGGTGATATATAATTCATGAAAATAATACTCTACTCCACTAGTTAATTTCTTTAATTTTAATTCAGTTTATTATTTTGGAATTAGATAAAATATGTGGGAGATGAAGAGGAACAGAAAAGCTTGCAGATGAAAGGGCTAAATTTGATGGATAAGACTCTGCATATTAGAGGTGCAAGGATTGCTTTCAGAATTTGGGATGTTGGAGGTATCTATTTTTCTGTCAATTTTAGGTGAAATGTTTTAATCAATTCTTTTAAGTCATTAATTAATAATCCCAACTTTAATTAAATTATCTCAGGCGATAGCAGGTCAATAGTCCAAGTTCCAATTGCCTGCAAAGATGCTGTAGCAATTTTATTCATGTTTGATCTTACCAGTAGATGTACTCTCAACAGGTACCTACTCCTTTACTATTTTTCAAATTCTATTCTACTTATTTAGATTAATTAATTGGTGATTTGATAATTTGCAGTGTAATTGGATGGTACAGTGAAGCAAGAAAATGGAATCAGGTACCAATCTTAATTAATTCTGGGCTACTTTTTCTAAAGTGTTAGCTGCTTGCTTTAACAAAATGAAAGGGAATCCTTTTTGTTTTCGTAAAAAGTTGCAATTTGAATTGTTACCTTACCACTGGGTGGGCTACCTGCAACTTTAAATTTTTAGGTTCCTTAGATTGAAATTTTTGTTTAGTCTTTTCACGATCTCATTTGAATAGCACGAGAGCATTCAAATCGTAGCATTTAATGAGAATCCGCAGGAATGGTTTTCTTTTTTTACTGTAACTTTTTTAAAACATGCTTGGTTGGAGGCCAAAGCCCATAAATTACATAATGGAGAAAATTAGTTTTTGCCAAAAAAAGAAAAAAAGAAGAGCATGTATTGAGTTAAATAGGTTCATATATGGATCAATTAAGGATATTAGTTCTTTTCAATTTTATTGAAAAATATTAGTTGTTTTAATTAAAGAATATTAGTTGTTATCTCTTAATAGTCTTAGTTTGTTTTCACTGAACGACTAATACTCTTAGGTGAAAATAACTAATACACTTAAATGGTTTATGCACATATATGAATCATTTTCAATATATATGGGATTCATTTTGCAAATTGATTTGGAATCTAGTTCGACCTTGTGTCTAGTACAGTGTATTAGTATGAGTACTCGAGTAAACTAATGGTGACATGTTTCATATTTTGTGTTGTAAACAGACGGCAATTCCAATACTAATAGGGACCAAGTTTGATGATTTTGTTCAACTTCCACCAGATATTCAATGGACTGTCGTCTCTCAGGTAATTAGTCTCAAGTTTTAGCGATCAGCGTACAATCTAAATATATTAATGTTAATTAATATCACAAAGTATGAGAAAACAATAAAAATTTATGATATGTCAAATCATCTCCGCCGAGATGTTTAATAGTTTAAGATAACATATAAGGATAAGATATATAAAAATATCTTTGTTTAAAGGAGTCATTTTCTTGGTACATGTATTCAATTGACGTGGCGACTTTGGTGGGATCAAAGTGTGGCATTTAGTCTCGTCAACTCGAAATGTCATGTACCCCAACAATTACTCCCTTCGCGCCATTGAAAAGTCGCACAATATTTTTGCACGCCTAAAAAAAACTCTTCACTTACGATATTCACATGTTTATGTAAAATATTATTTTTTATTTATCTATACACCCAATCCAACTAATTAATTATAAATACAAGTTTATAAAATTATCTTCAATTCTCTATTCAATCAATGTCTTAATCCTTCTAAATTTGGAATCCTACGGTAGTAGTTGCTCCCCAAAGAATATATTATTGGGGAAGACTAGTTGGGGGGGTCCTTTTTTTGACTCTTCTGTTGCACAAACAAGAAACGTGTTGAAAATAGAGTCATGCTCCACTAACTTACTTTGCGTATTACACCAATTCTGCCACGACGCACATTATTTTTGGACTTCTCTAGCACCAATCTTGGCCATAAATAGAGAGTCCTTTTTTATTCTGTAAAAAATTGTATGAGATGGTATTGACAGTTTAAAATCAAGTACAATTAACATTGATCTCTTTTAAAATGTGAATTTATTATGTCCAAATTATACTCCATTTTACTGTGTCTCACTCAATATTTACTACTATTAGTTTTTTATTGCCATAAATGGGAAGTTGGAAACTTGGACGCCTTCATAATTGAAATTAATCAAAAAAGAAAAATTATGAATGACACAATTGGACCCACTTATAAGTGGAACATAATTTTTTTTACGCACCAGTTGTATCGTTGCACACAATTAATATTGTTAAATATAAATAAACTGTTGAAGGACATAAAAATGGTTCAAACATGAATTGTTGAAGGATAGTAGTTGTTTTCACTAAAGAGTGTTAATTGTTTTCACTGAAGAGTATTAAACCAAGATTTTTCAGTGAAAACAACTTATACTCTTTAATAAAAATAACTAATACCCTTTCATAATTTATGTATGAACCAATTTCACTTTATATATACTCTACTAACTAATATTATTTAAGAATACATTTCAATTCCACGGTGCAATTGTTGTGTACGAGACTTTGACACAATTTCTATATACAATATGTAACAATTAATATAATGCGATTTGGATAACGTCAATTTAGGGTTTGAAGACGGTGAAACTATTAATTTAAGATCTGATTTTTTTTTTTTTATCGATTCAAAACCTGAAAGATAAAAAACTATCAATTTAGAGCTTATCAATTTAGGATTAAAAAAAAAATACTAAAATCATGTTTGACGGTATACTTTATATTCTTATTTATCTATTTATAGGTTAAACATAGTTTTAAAATAGGCGAGTCTTAAATTAATAGTTTCTATCTTTTAAGTTCTAAATTGATAATGTTGTATCTTTCAGGTCCTGAATCGATAAGAAAAATCTTTTAGATCCTAATATAATAGTTTTACTATCTTTCAACATCTGAACTGACAAAACACTTTATTTTTAATTTCTTGGGGTTTAAAATGTGTCTTTGCTATATTGCTTAGTTAAAAATGATTTTGTCTACCACCCTGCGGGCGGTGCCAAGTAGTACTTTAAGATATTGTACTGTACAACACTTTATGCTTTAAGGTGTTGTACAATACAATACATTAAAGTTCAATATTTGGCACCGTCTTGTAAAGTAGCATGGACATAACCGTTAAAAAGATAATGATTTTTACTCTTTACCAGAGGATTAAAAAATATGTATTGTACATATGTGTAGATAATGTGGGATTTTGCAGGCACGGGCATATGCGAGGGCTATGAAAGCAACGCTCTTCTTTTCAAGTGCAACACATGACATCAATGTAAACAAGATCTTCAAGTTTATTTTGGCCAAGCTCTTTAACTTGCCTTGGACTCTCCAAAGAAACTTGACTATTGGTGAACCCATTATTGACTTTTGATTCTTTTTTTTATTTTATTTCACCAGTAAATATTTCAGTTTTTTATATTGGGAATCTCTCATCTCTATGTGCATAGAATAGCTACTTTGTGCTTGTGGATTTGTGAATAGCTCCAAACAAGTCGAGTCTCGAATCTTGTAAAAAAAAAGTCTTTCCCGCCTTTTGATTGGAAACCCCCTTCTTCGCTCAACCCCAAGAAAAGAAATATCGGGTTCCTTCTTTTTTTTAGTAATCTTATAGCCTAGATAAGGGTAGATAAATAAAATTTTGGGTCTTATATCACCTTTTGGTAGGTGCTATATGTTTCCACGAAATGGCCGTTTGGCTAAACCTATTTAAAAAGAAAAGAAAAATCAGGTTTTCTCCGTTTCTTTGTACCTCCTATTATTCGCTTCATTAATTTGATTACTAGTATTTCTCTCGTGCGATGCACGGATATAATATTATAAATTTTAAACGCGAAATTTTATAATGGACAATTATAAAAAAAAAAATTTAAATAAAATTTATTTTATCCATAAATCAATTAATATGTAAAGATTAATATTATATATATGTGAGTATTATAATTATTTAATTGTATACTAAATTCACAACAAATATTAAAATTTATAAATTATTTTAACATTTAAAAAACTTATATCGTCTAAATAAAAATTATTTAAATTCAATCAATAATATAATTAAAGTCAATAGAAAATACTTAATAATAAAATAAATATTTTAAAGATGATTTTTCTTTATATTTGTGCAATATATATATATATATATATATATATATATATATATATTAAATTAAAAATGTTCAAAATACAATTTGATTTCATATATAGTGTGTTGAAAATAAATTTAAAATTAAAAAGTTAAATAATTTTGAAATTATTGGTGCATAGTAGAAAAATAAAAGAAATTGACAAAATTAATTCAATTCACTCTCCTTAATGGAGAGTGAGATTCACTATTGCACCATAAAACAAGAGCACTTCACTTCCTCCTACAAATACAATTTTTTCCCTCCCATCACTTCTACTTATATATATATATTGCCAGTCTTATTCGCCATCGTCACTTCCTACCTTCCGTCAAAATTGAAATTGAAATCTAGGTTATATAAGATTTTTTGCGTTGAATTCAATTGGTGGGCAAATAATATTTTCTAACGTTTTCTTATATGTTACTACTAGGGTTCTAGTTTCATGCTTTGTACTGAAGTCATTTTCATAACTAACTTTTAATATAATTATTTATAATTTTAATATTTTATATTTTGTAAAAGTTACAATTTTTTCACATGATGATTTATAACTATTTTTAATACAACTTTTTCTAATTATATGTAAGTCTAACATAAAAAAAATATATGTTTTATTATAAAATAGATACTCCCCCCGTCCCAAACTCAAGTTCCCGTTTGCACGGTTATTAAGAAAAGAATTGTTTATTAGTATTTAAAGTGATAAAGTGATGATAAAGTGATAAAGTAGATGTTTTGGTTATTAGTGTATGTAGAATATAATATTAAAAAGTATTGTTACTTTTTTTGCCAAAAGTAGATGTAGCAATGAGTATGAGACGGACATTTTTGGCAATGTAGCAAACGAGTATGGGACGGAGGGAGTATTTATCAAGAATAGCAAATTATTTTTAATTTTTACCATCAACTCATCTTTAATCAATTGTAAATATAATTTGAACCTTTATAATTTAAAATCATGTATGTAATATAGGATAATAACCAATTACATTAGAACAAATCTCTTCTATAATCAATATCTACCAAGATATTAGAGCACAGAACTATTGGAGAATGGACTACGTTGAAAAATAGGGTATAACAAGTTGACCGATATTTACCAAGATGCTTGGGTAAAAAGAATTAGCGATGGTCGACTCGCTCAAATCAAGGGCGACAAGTACTTCAATAGTTGATCATGTTTACTCCCTTGGTGCAAGAAAAATAATTAAATGAGTTCATTTCGCACCTTTCTACAAGTTCGGACTTTTAGATAAGATGAATTTTTTTTCATGGTATCTGAGCAAAAAAAGACTCAGCTCAGACAAAGATCTTGAGTTTGATTCCTGTTGAGAGTAACTCCACCCATATTAAATTGTCCACTCACTGGGCCTCTCCAAAAAGAGAAAATTGAGTTCGGCCAATGAGTGAGGGAGGGGGGGGGGGGGGGGGGGGTGCAAGAGAAATAATCAAATGAATTAATTTTACACCCCTTTACAAGTTTAGACTTTTATGAGATGTAATTCTTTCACATTTCTTGGATAAAGATCTTTTAAAGTGGAAGTTATTATTTAAACTCCCATTTGTGTAACTGATCATAACAATTTGTATTTTTGGAGGTCGAATACTAAAGGGAATTCTTTCTACAAAATTTGGATATAATTTTTTTTAGAGGAGAAAAGTTAGCTAACACAAAGAGAAAAATTACTTCAAACAAAGAGTTTGAAATGGCGGAAAATTTGGTCTCTTAATATATTTAAAATTCATATTTTTTTTGTGTGAAAAATGATTAATGAATTTATTATCTCATGAGATAATTTGTCTAATCACCCTGTAAGATATAACTCTCAATTATTTTATGGTCTTTAAATCCATTATTTTTTTTACCAAAATAATCTGCCGTAAACAAACAGAAAACGAAACATATATGCAGATGGATTGCAAAATCTTCATTGGTGAACCCATTCGAACAACATTGTGATTTGGGATAAACCGATCCCAGAAAATTAACAAAACCAGAATCGGTTTCCAATCTGGAACAAACCTTTGCGTCCGAATCAGCTGCCGAGAAGTTAGTGAAACCGTCGGCATGGTTGCAACCGCTAGCAAATGGAATACACAACTGAGAGAGCTCTCAAGACAAGGCAGATTCAGCCAAGCCCTGATCCTCTATCGCCAAATGCTGCGCTCCGGCGCCTCCCCTGACGCCTTCACCTTCCCCTTCATTCTCAAGTCCTCACCCGCTCTTCCCGGAACACAGCTTCACTCTCACATCATCAAAACCGGTTGTCAGCTCGAGCCCTTCGTCCAGACGGCTTTGATTAGCATGTATTCTAGGTTTTCTTTACTTGGGAATGCGCACAAGGTGTTCGACGAAATTCCTGACTCAAATAGGCCCACGGTTTCCTACAATGCTTTGATATCTGGTTTAGTTCAGAAGTCAAGACTCTCGGATGGATTGCTTTTGCTACGTGAAATGATGATTAAAGGAGTAGCACTTAACTCGGTCACGATTTTGGGGTTGGTTCCGGGTTGTGCCACTCCAGTGCACTTGAATTTAGGAAGGTCGTTGCATTGCTTGACTTTGAAACATGCTTTCGCCACTGATTTGGCTGTTGCAAACTGCCTTTTGTCTATGTATGCACATTGTGGGTCAATTGAGTCAGCCAAGAACTTGTTCTATGAAATACCTGAAAAGGCCCTTATCACCTGGAATGCCATGATCTCTGGGTACTCACAAAACGGTCTTTGTTCAGAGGTGCTAGATCTTTTCCACGATATGCAAACGTCTGGTGTTTGCCCTGATGAGGTGACATTTGTTGGTGTGTTGTCATCTTGTGCTAACCTCGGCGCGGAAAAACTTGGTCGTGTGGTGGAGGAAGAAATAGGTCGTCGTGGATTTGGTTCTAATACATTTCTGCAGAATTCGTTAATCAGCATGTATGCTAGGTGTGGTAAACTGGTGAAAGCTCGGGCTATTTTTGATGCTATGAGGGAGAAGAATCTGGTTTCATGGACGGCCATTATAGGTGGCTACGGAATGCATGGACATGGGGAGATAGCTGTGGAGCTTTTTGATCAGATGATCAGGAGAGGTATTAACCCGGATAAAGCTGTTTTTGTTTGTGTTCTTACTGCGTGTAGTCATGCTGGGCTAACAGAAAAAGGGTTGAGTTATTTTCACTCAATGGAGATTATTCATAATTTGAGGCCTGGTCCAGAACACTACTGCTGTGTAGTGGATCTCTTGGGCCGGGCTGGGCGATTGACAGAAGCCCAGAACCTTATTGAGTCGATGCCAATGAAGCCTGATGGTTCTGTATGGGGAGCCCTTCTTGGGGCTTGCAAGATCCATAAGAATGTGGAGTTGGGGGAGTTGGCTTTTAATAAGGTTGTTGAGTTTGAACCTAGAAATATAGGTTATTACGTGCTAATGTCAAATATTTACTGCGATGAAGGTAACATGGAAGGTGTGTTGAGGATGAGAGTTATGATGAGAGAACGGAGACTGAAGAAGGATCCGGGGTATAGCTACGTTGAATGTAAAGGGAGGACTCATCTGTTTATGGCTGGAGATAGAAGTCACCCTCAGGCAAAGGAGATTTATGAGAAGTTGGAGGATTTAGCAAGAGAAATAGAGAATGATCAAGTTAGTAGTAGTACTAGTAATGTTCATAGTGAGAGATTGGCGATTGCATTTGCACTTTTGAACATTAGCAGTTCAAACTCAAACACAGACATTCTTGTGATTAAAAACTTGAGAATATGTGGGGATTGTCATGTGTTTGTAAAATCAGTTAGCAAAATTGTAAGTTGCCAGTTTGTAGTTAGAGATGCCACCCGTTTTCACCATTTCAATGGTGGGTCTTGTTCTTGTAATGACTACTGGTGAAATGTTGCATGTTTTAATAATTTAATTACAACACCAATCAGCATTATAATGCATCTACTCTATCCATCTAGGAGCCAATACAGCTGCTTAAAGGTATGCACATTTCTCTAATGTCCATCAAATCATTGCCTTCAAAATATCAATTAATACATAACTCTTTTTTTTTTTAATTGCAAGATACAAAGAAAAGCAATAAATAGTTCGTCCCCCATTCCTTTGGATTCCAGATTCTGCGTCTCTGGGTTTTTTCTCCATCCTGACCTTCACAAGTCACTGTATTGACTGCAAGCATGGGGGACAGTATGCAGCATGCATCCGTGTACCAAAAGATACATGGCCAGTCATCTCTGTTTTCTGGAATTTCACTTTACATGGACTCTAAAAGGACTGGTTTGCACTATTTAACTGTTGGATATGTTAATGGAGGGCTACGGAGTCTTTCCATGCCATCATTTCCAAGAAAGTGGAATTGTTCCACCAATCTCTCATTTCCTCGTACAGTCGCCAGCTGAAAATGATAAAGGCTTTACCGGTTTTATGATTGATTTCCTCGTGGGAGGGGTTTCTGCATCAGTATCCAAGACTGCTGTTGAGAGAGTAAAACTTTTGATTCAAATCCAGGATGAGATGATCAGAGCTGGTAGGTTATCTGAACCTTACAAGGGCATCTCTGATTGCGTTGCTAAAACCATGAAGGACGAAGATGTAGTTGCTCTCGAATATGAAACACTGCAAATGTTGTCAGATGATATAAACACATAATCAAGAGAGAACACAATCAATACCTTCGTCTCTCTTATTTGTGTACTCTCTTGATTATGCTAGGACACGGTTGGTGAATGACAATAAGGCTGCGAAAAGGGCGGTGAGAGGCTGTTTAATGGCTTGATTGATGTTTACAAGAAACACTTAAATCTGATGGGATTGCTTGTCTCTACCGTGGATTTAACATGACTTGTGTTGGGATTATAGTGTACCGTGAGCTTTACTTCGGAATGTATGATTCCTTGAAACCTGCCGTTCTAGCCGATAAACTACGGGATTCTTGCTGGGGTGGGGTATAAACACCGGTGCTGGTTTGGCTTCTTACCCAATCGACACTGTGTGTAGAAGGATGACATATTTTCCCAAATTAGTTTATATCATTCTTTTGCAACTCACGTTTAAATGTTATTTTATCAATGATATATATAGAAGTATAAATATTTGTAGGTATGACAAACCTTGAAGAAGATGAAGAATTTGTTGTAAAATAAAGAGCACAAATAGGAACACCGATTTGTTTAACCAATGCGTCATGAATGATTACATCTGGGGGATACCAAGCCAGAAGTTTTCACTATAGGTTCTGTGTATTTTCATGTGTGTTCTACAATACCGAGTACAGTGTATATATATATATATATATAATATCAAAACCCTAAAGCCTATCAGACTACTTGGCCCATAAGTAATGTCCACATCAAATTTTCGGGATTTGACATATAAAATCTTCTAGATTTACAACTCTTCCTCTTGGACATTACGACGTGACGTCCATGTCTCGTCAAAAACTCCATAGACTAGGTTGCCAGAATAAAATATTCGACTGGGGAAAGAGTACAACTATTGATCTTCCGAATCCAATTTTCAGGATTGTTTCGATGTTGTTACTCCCCCTGAAGACAACAATTTTCTAAGTCTTCGCATCTCAATACCATAAACATAATTTTCAAAAGTAGAGGTAAGTAGGGACTTAGTGAACAAATCTGCTGGATTGTCACTAGATCGCACCTGTTGTATAGTAATTTCGTCACTCTTCTGGAGTTCGTATGAGAAGAAGAATTTTGGAGAAATATGTTTCGTTAAGTTCCTCTTAACGTACCCGTTGCTCATTTGTGCAACACAAACTGCGTTGTCTTCATAGATGACAGTGGGGAATGTATCGTTTAATGGATCTCCATGAGATCACAATATCACCACAAAAAAAATAATATATATATATATATAACCAGTTTGAGATATCATAGAATGTGTTTAACACCACTCCAATGTCTCCTTGTAGGAGAAACGATATATTTCGCAAACAAATTTACCGTAAATGTGATATCCGGTCTGGTGCAATACGAGATAAAATATGCACCAAATAGCGCTTAGATAAGGAACTTCCGGTCCTATAATATCCACTGTATAATCTTTGGGTCTAAATGAGTCCTTATCCACTTCAAGGGATCGCAGCACTACCATGGGTGTACTAAGTGGATGAGATTTATCCATATTGGATCTCTCAAATAACTTTTTCAAGTAGGTTGACTCGTGTATAAAATTCATTCGTTTTTCAGGGAGATATTATATTCATTTTTCCTTCAGGGAAATACTTAAATTTAATTTTCTTTCAGGGAAATACTTAAATTTAATTTTCCTTCAGGGAAATACTTGAATTTGTTAGGAAATGCTCGAATTAATTTTTCTTCAGAGAAATGTGCGATGAGCAGGCCGAGACTATATCCGGTTATTACCAAGACTTTTATTTTAAATTTACCTTTTAAGATTGAACTGATGTTTTCAATCTTCTTGCATGTTCCGATTATATTTAAGTCATCAACATAGACGGAGATGATGCAAGAACCACTTTGCGATTTCTTTATAAATACGCAAGGGAAAGCTTCATTGTTTATATATTCCTTCTTCGAGAGGAATTCACTAAGTCGATCGTACCATATTTAATCCGACTGTTTTTAGATCATGTAATGACTTTCGCAGTTTTGTATTATGCATACTGCAGTTTTCATCATTCCTCATCTAGGGAATCTTAAATCCATCAGAGATACAAATATTGACATGTAATAACCATATAAAATATGCGGTTTACAAGGTCCATTAACCAAATTTTATTTTAGCTGTCAGTGATTAGCGAAAAATTGTTTGTTCATACTAGGAGAATATGTTTGATCACAAACAATCACGAGTCTCTGTGAAAACTATGGGTTTCTGCAAAAACCCTAAAGCTATTAATCTCACTCGCCACCTTATTTTTATTTTGGTTTTCGTGTAAACACTCATTATCAATAGGGATAACTCTTCGAGTGTACGTATGATATAACCAAACCTTATTTTTAGTAATTTTAGCTTTGCCACATTTTTTCTTCTTCCTTATTGCACCCAAATCAAAGTGCTTCGGGCACCCAACATAGGTACTGGATTTAGATTTTAGAAAGAGCAATTGTGGACACAGATACATTGTCGGCAACGAATTTATATTGTTTCTCCTGTATTTATTTATTGATCTCATATTAACCAGATTCAAATCATTTCCCTTATGTATTTTATCTGTTCGTTCCGCAATCCTAGTATTACATCATTTTGTGCACATGCTTTGTTACTAGGATTCTTCGTCTTCAGGACGAATCTCTTCTGGAGATTTCAAGTTTAACTAACCAATTTTGCTAGCTTTCATTCTAGGTGTGTTTGTTTATTTTATAGGTCCTTTACGCTTCTGGCGTGTAGGGGCATGTATACTCGTTTTCATTGGGACCTCTACCCTTTGGGGTGCATTTACAGCAAGTATATGAAATTTAGTCACACCTTTGTGGTCAGTAAACACATCTAGCTGATTACTTGCTATATATTGCAAGTTACTTATCTTTTGAACTTCAAGTTCAGTTTAACAAGTGCATGAGTCTAAATATCGAAAACCTTTTTTCTTCAGGGGAATTTTTTGGTCATTTTCCTTCAAGGAAAATATCTCGATCTGTTTCCTTCAAGAAAACTTCTCAGCATTCATTTAATTTTTGGATTCTAATCTCCCCCTAATGCCGAGAATAGACTCTTCATCAATTATGCAGTTAGCCAACAAGGCAGTTAACGTGTTGTGGTAATACGCATACTGCACAATAGAATGTTCGCAGATGAGAAATGATGTGTCATTTTCTGCGCACTATTTATAGAGGGGAGCACTAATAATATGCAGTGGGTCGAATTTGAACTTGAGTAGCTACATGTAAATTTCATGCCCCTAACATGTAGCTAAGTTGGAATTTTTGCAATAATGGTGTAGCGATTAGTTTGATGCATCATATTAGTGACTCAGCTAGAACATAACGGTGTGGACGTAAGGGACTTAATTCTTCACTTTAATTTCCCAATGCCATATAATTAACATTGAATGATGTCAATGTGAGCTCACCGACATTATCCATTCGATTGGATTTAATGATAATTTGGGAAATGAGAACTAAGCTCAATAGTTTCTCCAATAGGCTTGCCAAAAGCGTGATTGCAAGTGTATAACAAGCATACATAAGTCCACAGTGTGAAAGCATTAATTATGGTCATTAACTATCAAAATTATCCACATACTATGATAATCAGTCCGCAAATATCTCTATGAAACCATTAAAAAATGGGAGATATAATTCCAACTTTAGTACGATTTAGTCGTACTCTAAGTTCACCCTTTGTACATGCCATATAAATAAATTTATTTACGAAAGAGTTTGACGTATTATAACCAATGAACTTAGACAAAATCCAACATATCACGTTATTATTTTAGATGGACTAACCGTTCATGCTATAATTTGTATGAATCTAAATTGGATTTTAAGACCAAATCTACAACTTTTCAGGAGGTTGGATTTTGTTACTGAGGTCTTCCACGCTTCAGGCGTGCTTTAGATTCATTAGCATGTAATATTTTGTCCTTCAGGGACATCAATTTTAACCGGAGATTTTCTATATAAATATATGATTCAGTAACTCTGCTGGAGTTGTTAAAGATATCCGGTAATTGAGTTGTAATTTTTTGCAAATTTTAATTATGACAAAGCATATAGTCATAATCAAGGATGAAAATATCGCGATATATCGCGGATATATCGCAAATTTTGAGATTGGGATACGGATATTGGGGTGCAATGTATTTTTTACAGCGTATCGCGGATATATCGCGATATATCGCAAGTTATCGATATCGATATCGATATCGGTTCACTTGTAGTACAAAAATGAATGAGTATCGGGAAATATCGCAGATATATCGCAAAATATCGCGGATATATAAAAATATCGCGATTTTTTTGTGTTTATTATTTTTATGTTTATTTTTTTATTTTTATGTGTTTATATGTTTATTATTTTTCTAAGTTGACTTAGCATTAAAGTGAGTATGTATAGAGTGAAATTGGTTCATATATGAATCACTTTACAATATTTTTTAGTGTAATCAATTAATACTCTATAGTGTAACCAACTGATATGCTTTAGTTAAATAAATATTGTTCTTCATACCCTTCAATGACTACAACTAAAAATCTTCCAAAACTAATATCATTTAGTAAAAACAACTAATAGGTCATCAACTAATACCCTTTATCTAGGATTACTCCAATATAATGAGTTGGTGTCAATATTATTTGAACAAAGATGACATTACATACTCTGTACTTGAACCTCATAGGTCATCATTTTGGTACTAAGTGTATTGTATCATGTAATATTCATAATCTTATATTGTATTATATTATGTATTTATATCTTGTATTGTTTTGTATAGTATTAAATATTATATTTTTAATTTTTTTTTACGTTGAACAGTGTTTATATAGTCTATTATCTATATGCCTACTTTAAACATGTAATTTTATAGTGATTTTAAATGGAATATATGCATAATATCATATTATAATACTCCCTAAAATTTTATGTTAAATTTCCAAAATTTTAATAAAATTTCCGTCTTTTTATCAAAATATTTGCGATATCGATATGCGATATCGATATATCCATCGATATATCCGTAAATTTGAGGTTGCGATATTACTTGCGATAGCGATATTTTCATCCTTGGTCATAATATGCATAAAAAAATCACAAAATAATGACTTATGTATCTTGATAATTCATAGTCTTTAATGTCATATCATTGACAATGTCCATGTTTGCTTCAGACAAATTGGTATGCTGAGATTCTCTTGGGGAATCCTCGATCTTGACCACCTCAACAATTATTTGGCATCAACCATAATTTTCATCTATCGATATTTTTTGCTATCGATTTTATTCAATTTATGTCGATGAATGTATTCCTTCAGGTGTTGGTGATCAAATTTAATCGAGAGGATTAGTGACTGTTTAATTCGGTTTGGGACCACCAAACAAGAACGTGTGATTGATTACCACTGTAAATGGTAAATCGAGGGTTCGGGTTATGAAATCGTAAATACGGAAGTCAAAATCGTATTAATTTTGTATATGTGTACGTTTAGGTGTGTTTGTGTGTGTTTTGGGAGCATTTGTGAATTTTCACTTCCATTTCTTAGCTGGAGAACAACTATTTATAGAGACTACCAAGTAGGAGGTGTCCAAGACTCTTGGACTTCCTAGCGTGCATGCTAGACAAGTGTCCTTTGACCTTACTTGACCTTATCTAAGCTGAAACTTAGTTACAAAGTCTTCTTTGATCTTATCCCGGACTCATTGTTGTTCGTCCTTGAGGGCTTGGTTAGTCCAGTGGTCTTTCTTGTTGAAGTTGCTCGCCTCTTGTAATTATGGTTGATAAGATGTTCGCTTCTTTTATTCGTCTCTTGTCAATGTTGTTCGTCATCAGTGACATGGGGCAGTTTTCATATTTAATCCCGGTCCTTTGGACTTGTTCGCTCATAGTTGTTCGTCGAAAGAGTTACTCGTCATTCTGTACACTTCCTGGATTAGTTTATGCACCCCCTTTGTGATTAATTTGTACTTAGCTCTTAAACTTTGTTCGCCAAGCTTGCATGATGTTCACCTATCAACAATTAAGTTATTCGCCTATTAGAGCGGCTCGCCTAACAAGGTTGCTCGTCATGTTGGTCATTTGTGTTGCATGGTTGTTAGTTGTATAGGGCAGCTGCTCGTCATGGGGTAGTTGCTTGTCAAGAGGACATCTGCTCGTCTATGTGGAAGCAACGCATCCATGTGGAAGCTGTTCGTCAAGAGGACAACTGCTCGTCAAGAGGATAGCTGCTCGTCCATATAGAAGCTAATCATCAAGAGGACAGCTGCTCGTCATGGGGGCAACTACTCATCTTATGTCAACAATTGCCCCCTAGCTCGTTCTTATGTTGCTATTGGTTATGCAATAAGCAACTAAGGACGAGCTACTTCTTTACGTAGATACGGGCAAGCAATTAGCCCTTAGGTGAACAGGATTGAAGTATCATTTCATTTTCCCAGGGGCATCATTTGTCGCTTCGTGTGATGTTAGTTTCATATTGGTGGTTTTTCGTCCATTAGAGGGGTTTTAATAACTTTGAGGTGATCAACATTGTTTTGTTGATTATTCTGCATTTATTTGGGCTTTATTCGTATAGAACTCTGCCTTTATTTGGACTTTGTTCGTATAGAACTCTGCCTTTATTTGGGCTCTGTTCGTATAGAACTCTACCTTTGTTTGGGCTCTGTTCGTATAGAACTCTGCCATTATTTGGGCTCTGTTCGTATAGAACTCTGCCTTTGTTTGGGCTATGTTCGTATAGAACTCTGCCTTTATTTGGGCTCTGTTCATATAGAACTCTGCCTTTATTTGGGCTCTATTCGTATAGAACTCTACCTTTGTGGGCTCTGTTCGTATAGAACTCTGCCTTTATTTTGAGAGTTTTAGGTTGGTTAATTGGTCGGTTAGCTTTCAAAAATGGCTCTTTGGTTAGAGTAGCTCACCATGGTCTTGTTCCTCTTCGAGAGTTACCTACTTTATTATTGCTCGTCAGTCAAAGTAGTTCACCTAGCAACAATACTAGCTCGTCAAGAAGACAACTTCTCATCCATGTGGAACCTGCTCGTTTATGTGGAAGTTGTTCGTCAAGAGGACAAATGCTCGTCCATGTGGAAGCTGCTCGTCAAGAGAACAACTGCTCGTCCATGTGGAAGTTGCTCGTCAAGAGGACAACTGCTCGTCATATGTCAACAATTACCCCGTCATTCATTGGTAGCTGTTCGTCCTCAACCATGGGCTGATCAATTTCAACAACTGCTCGTTAACTTTGATGGACCCTCTGTTATTCATTGGCAGTTATTTGTCCTCAACCATAGGCTGATCGATTTCAACAACTGCTCGTCAACTTTGATGGGCCCTCCAAGTCATTCATCTTCATCAGAACTTGAACGGATGCTATCCCGAAGTCTTTTTCCAGGTGTTCATTTCACAAATTCGGACAACCTGCCCTCTTCATTGCTCTCCAGATCCTTGTGTAGGGCTTCTTGCATTGCAGTATATATGCCTGTCTGGTGTCTGAATTCAGAATAAGTCTTAGGGCAAACAAGATGCATCTTTTTCCAGAGATCAGTGCCCTTTTTTTAATCCGGCCATCATGGCCACAATCTTGGTATCCTCACTAATTGGTTCCCCTTCTAGCAATACTTTATCGAACCTTTCAATGAAGGCCCGATCTGATTCATCATCATTTTGTTTCAAATCTGAAAGTCGGTGTTTCTGTGAAAGATACAATCCTGCCGTTGAAAAGTGAGAGAGGAACTCCCGGCCCAGCTGAGCAAACGAGTGGATTGATGCTGGTGGCATCACTGAAAACCACATGTGCACTCGGTCCCCCAAAGTCAAGGGGAAGTTCCGGCATTGTGTGGCATCACTGGCTCCCACAGAAATCATATAGTCCGAATACTTCGTTAAATGAACTCGGGGATCAGCAACGCCTTCATATTGTATGCTGGCCGGAAACTGAATCTTTTTCTGAATTGGGGCCTTCAAAATAATGGATGATAAGGGTGAGGATGGCATGCTGGTCGTCCCCATCCCTCTTTGTTGGTCCAGTTACCCTTGCATGCTCTCCACAGCCTTTCTCAGGCTTGACAACTCATCCAAAGATGCCCCCTGGCTTGGAGGCTGTTCGGCGAGCAAAGGCATAGGCCTTTCCGCTCGTCGCAGTCCCTCACTCGGAGCGGGCATATCCTGGAGCTGTTTCCTAGGGTTGCTCGCCGCATTTAGCCCTAGGCGCCTGAAAGCAGACTGGGACAACCTCTCATGGACTGATGGGCTGGGCTGCTCAAATGTTGCTCGCCCATCTCCTGCTCCTTGGCGAGCAGCTTCTTTCTGATGTTGGGGTTGACCAAGTCTGTCTTGGGCACTAGAACGAGTTGTTCCATGACTTGACATTGTTGTTCGCCCAAGAGCAGACTCAGTCTGATCCTCTCTTGGGTCGGCCACCTTGGCTTTGCTCTTATCCCGTCTGACTTGGGCACTGTTCACCTCATGTTGCTCGTCCCTAACAAACCTGGTTCTAACAACCTCCAATGGTTTAGTCTTAGACCTTGCTTGTGAAGGTCTATTTTGTTCCTGTTGTTTTTTAATAACTTGGAGAGCAGCAATGGTTTTAGCCAGTTCGTTAGGGTTGTTCGCTAGGGCCTCCATTTCTGGTGGGATGTTATGAGTTATAGCCGTATGTCGTGATCTGTTTGCATGTCTAGGTTCACGATCTTGATGGCCAACTGATGAAGCTCGAGTGGGAGATGCTCTCCTTGATAAACGCGATCCTTGTGTTTCCTTGGATTGAGGCATCCTGATTTGAATTATCTTCTCAATTTTTTAATCTTCAAATTTTATATTGAAGAACACCAAGAACACAAAGAACACTTTTGTTTGAATCTTCAAGAATTTCTTGACGATTTCTTCAAATCTTCAAGTTTTCAAACTTGAAGTTCTTGACTAATCACACTTAATCGGAGGTTCGAACCCTCCTTCTAGCGCCAAATTGTTGGTGATCAAATTTAATCGAGAGGATTAGTGACTGTTTAATTCGGTTTGGGACCACCAAATAAGAACGTGTGATTGATTACCACCGTAAATGGTAAATCGAGGGTTCGGGTTATGAAATCGTAAATACGGAAGTCAAAATCGTATTAATTTCGTATATGTGTACATTTAGGTGTGTTTATGTGTGTTTTGGGAGCATTTGTGAATTTTCACTTCCATTTCTTAGCTGGAGAACAACTATTTATAGAGACTAACAAGTAGGAGGTGTCCAAGACTCTTGGACTTCCTAGCTTGCATGCTAGACAAGTGTCCTTTGACCTTGTTTGACCTTATCTAAGCTGAAACTTAGTTACAAAGTCTTCTTTTATCTTATCCTGGACTCATTGTTGTTCGTCCTTGAGGGCTTGGTTAGTCCAGTGGTCTTTCTTGTTGAAGTTGATCGCCTCTTGTAATTATTGTTGATAAGATGTTCTCTTCTTTTATTTGCCTCTTGACAATGTTGTTCGTCATCAGTGACATGGGGCAGTTTTCATATTTAATCCCGGGCCTTTGGACTTGTTCGCTCATAGTTGTTCGTCGAGAGAGTTGCTCATCATTCTGTACACTTCCTGGATTAGTTTATGCATCCCCTTTGTGATTAATCTGTACTTAGCTCTTAAACTTTGTTCGCCAAGCTTGCATGATGTTCACCTATCAACAATTAAGTTATTCGCCTATTAGAGCGGCTCGCCTAACAAGGTTGCTCGTCATGTTGATCATTTGTGTTGCATGGTTGTTAGTTGTATAGGGCAGCTGCTCGTCATGGGGTAGTTGCTCGTCAAGAGAATAGCTGCTCGTCTATGTGGAAGCAACTCATCCATGTGGAAGCTGTTCGTCAAGAGGACAACTGCTCGTCCATGTGGAAGCTGCTCGTCCATATGGAAGCTAATCATCAAGAGGACAACTGCTCGTCATGGGGGCAACTACTCATCTTATGTCAACATCAGGGATTTTTATAAACGACAATTTCTTTTTAATAAGATATTCATTTTTTGTTGATGAATACAATCCTTCAGGGATATTCCATAAACAATTGATATCTTATTGAGATGGTATCAGAGAATTTAATCAGTGCATCTGTCTTCTGGGCAAAGATGGAGTCAAAATTTTATTATATTTGTCCCAAATGAAGCAAAACGAATCTCAATGCCCAAGTCAAGATACTAATAATGTTCAGTTATGTAAATCACTCTTTGTCTCCAAAATCTTCGAGCTCTAAGCTCAAAAGATCATCGTTGTCTATGTCAAAATCTACTTTAGGCAGACTGGCATGGCGAGATTCATCCTGAGGAGTCTTGCCCTTGTTGTCCTTGTGTATCTTTCGATAAGCCTCAACCAAGTGCTTGGGGTTGCGGATTTCCTCCCTTCCACGCTTACGCACGTTCAGGCTCCCTTGAGCTACAATATGTGCTTCGGACATTGCTTATGAGCCAACCGGTCTAGCATTGTGATTTCTCATCAGGAGTAACTTGAACGCAAAATACTAGCTTGATTAGTAGTTACCCCACAAGAGTATGAGATCACTGTAGTATGGGCGAGTATAGGGACCAAGTAGTATCGAACCCAAGAGAAAGTTTGTATGCGAATAAATCCCTGGAAATGTACCTCTCGTAGCTAATATGAATGCAATGTTTGGTGTATGCTAATGCTCCTAAGTATTTTCTACTAATTATATGCTAATAATAAAATTAAAACTATATTAACTATAGTTGAATGCAAATATGAGATGGTGATGCTCGGGATAGGAATTCATACGTATATTAACGGACTTGGTACGGTAACTAAAATAATCGTGATGTGCAAGCTATAATCCTAAGTGTACTAAAACTAGGCAATCACCTTCCCTAATCTAGCACAAGATTGAAAGACTAAAAGCTCAAGAATCAACCCTAATACTTCGTCCTATCAACCTACTTCACTAATCCAATAATTAGATTATACGGATTGTGCTTAATTATTGAGACCCTAATTTAACTAAGGTGATGCAGCCGTCCTCCCTAGATAAACCGGTAGATGATAAACTCCTTCTAAACCCCTCTCCTTAAGCCTATTCATTATTAAAGAGTGATGCGGTCGTCTTCTCTCTAACAATTTTCATACTTAATTCCAAGATTATTCTAGAGTTTATTAGAAATGTTCAATAATTAAGATAATCAAAACTATACATCACGAATTATCCTAATTACGTACCAACGTCCTACTTCTACGAGTTCATCCTATCCTAAGCATGTAAGGGTTCTAGCCTAACATGGTGGTTTGAAGAACAAAAGCAATAACAAGAACGATAATCATATGCATAACTAAATTAACGAAGGAATTCAAGAACATAAATGAAAGATAAAATAAATAAATTCAAGTCTCAAAGTAAACCTTTATAAATTTGGAAAACCTAGGTTTAATAGTCTCAAGTATTAAGAAAACAAGAATAAAAGGAAATTCGCTCGAAGAAATAATTAAGCTAAGAATTCGTATGCTAAAACCTTGAGTACATGATGCAAAACCTTGCTAAAACTCTCCAAACTCACTTCCTATGTCTAAATATGTAATGATATGAAAATCTCCGTAAAAATATGCTTGGAAGGGTATATATAGGCATTGGGCCGGACTTGGGCAAAAAGGACCGAAACTGCTTAACCATGGCGCTCGAGCGCTTCATACCTCCAGTGCATTTGGGGCGCACGACCACTTGTCACTCGAGAGCCTCGCGCTCGAGTAAGTGTCACTCGAGCGCCTCCTCATTCCAGCGTCAAACATGCGCTCGACGTTGGTGTACTCGAGCGCTTAGCGCTCGACCAAGGGCCACTCAAGCGGTCCAAAACTTCCAGTGCGCTTGGGACGCTCGATCAAGGGTGCTCGAGCTCTTCCTCCTTTTGGGAAAAGTGACACTTTTCTTCGCACGAACTAATACTATTCGTATTTCGTCAATATCTTCCCATCTAGGAGTCCATTTGAGTCGATTCAAAGTCCTACGAACTCCATTTTTCGCCCTCTTTCCTAAAATGAGCATCAAAGAGACAAATTGATGATTTTATAAAAATTATACTCAAGTGACTCTAAATAATCATCAAATACGCTCAAAACATGGACGAATTGGGCTACAAAACCTCACAATTTCACGCCTAATCAAGGAGTTGGTTGTGTTTTTCTGCCACTAAAAGTGCAGAAATTAGCTCTGAGTGAGAGGTGTACTGCTGCTGGAGTATAAGATTACTTGCATGGAATATTGATAAGATTTTCTGTATCAACTCAGCCTCAGTAATTTGTTGCTGGTATAATTTTAACTAAGATACAATACGATGTAAGGTATAATTGTACTCTGTTATAGATTCAAATCTTGAAAATGGAGGTTCAACCAATCGTATTGTGTCTGAGGGAGGATTATATAATTTTGTTAAAGGAAACAATCCTTCGGGGATGTCCTTAAAATACTAGAGTCCATCTCAGTAAGGTACTCATATTTCAAGTCCTGATTTAGGTGGTACCTGAGAAAAATCAACACTTTTGCCTTCTGGGCATCAATGGATTTGAGACCATGGACAATGACTCTGCTTAATTAGGATGAGGTTAGATGAATCTCAACATCTATGACCCATGTCACGTAGTTATTACCATCGAGAGCAAGCTCAGTAAATTCTCTCTTAGTAATACCAAGTATTTTCACTATGTTTTAAATGGACATGGTAAAACATACAATTTGAATTTTTATTAAAAAAGGAGAAAGAAGATTTAATTTATTTGAACATGCTCAATAAAAAAAGAGCAAATATTGGGTGTCGTCTACCCAAACATAATTTATGGTCCGACCAATACTGAGGGCCGCCTACCCAGACAATATATGCGGACTATAACTAATAATGTAAATTTAATTTACATAAGTAGTTATTCAAGTATGAGCAACTATTCAAGTTCAAATTTTAGTCAATGTCCATGTTTGCTTCAGGCAAACCTGTATATGGAAATTTTGGCATTGTTTGAGTGAATTAAATTAGCAGCAAAAATAATAATAGGTACACAAGAATTTTTCACATAAATTCTAATTTCTACAGCAAATAATTTACAAGTCTATTCCGCGGAAAACGACTCTACGTGCTGAAATTTAAAATGGATTAAACGACTTTACCAGAGCGGAACCCTATGATAAGGACTCCTAGTCGTCTGATGTTTTCTTGTCTCATAGACCAATTCTATTGGCCTTACTCCTTAGACATGGCTCTACCAGGTATAGCATAACCAATATCAAACTCAAAAGAAAATAATTTTAGTGAACTATATTAGCCGCAAATTAAGTAATAATAGGTAAATAAAAAAATTCACATAAATTCTTATTTCTACAGCAAATAAATCACAAGTCTATGTTGTGATAAGCATTACTAATTACTGAAATTTAAAAGGGATTAAACCTTTACATGATATTATAATATCAAGTACAAAAAAAAAAAAAAAAACTCAATACAGAAAAGGACTAAAAAAATAGAGTGTAATGCTAATTTAATCAAACAACTCACTTTAAGGGGCAATTCAAAATATATTACCTCAACCTAAAGGCCTTTTTATGTTTTCTCAACCGAAGCCACAAAAAAGTAATTAACATGAGTAGTGCTCAATATTACACCTGGAAAATACTCAGCGCCACGTGGCACCGCGAGCAGCGACTAGCGTGTCGTCGGGCGAGAATGAGGGGACAGCCTGGTCCAGATATCGACGGCGGGAAGATATATTCAGGCCGACCCAAATAGCCGTCGGGAAGAGGGCACAACTACGACATCCCGTGCCCCTGTCCTACCCGCTTCCCGCAAACATCCGACGGGTGCAGGCCGGTTCACACGGCCCACTACCCAACTATCCGGCTACTCGACTGCCCGGCTACCCGTGAGGTCGATCTAGCCACTCGGCCAATGTTGTCACATCGGACGTGTGGATGTGACTGGGGCAGAGTTGGGCCAGAAGGGCAAGTCTCATCACCAGAGGTCAATAGAGCCACGTGACAGACCTCCATTGGCTGATAGAGGGGGTCATAGCCAATCATGACGGTACAACTAGGATGTAGAGGGGCCCACGGAGAGATCAGACCAAGTTGCTTGTACACTATAAACAGGGCTTTAAATGAACATTGTACACACACAACTCATTGAATACAAAGACTCCACTTGAGAGCTCGTTGATTACATCACTTATTGCATTTCGTTATCATTTTATACAAATCCTACTCGATAGGAATCCGTCAGCGATCTCTTCCCGAAATCGCTGTCACACTCAACAAGCACCCCCAATCTGTATCACCAATATCATTATATCCTTGATTACCTTTTTATTTTGTTATGTAATTAAATTAATTAAATAAATCATTCTAATATATATACCCAACGCCACCGAAGATGTAAACAAACATCATCATGAGTTTTCGTGAAACACACCACAATTTAGATATACATATATGTATGTATGATATTTAGAAAATTTATTACGGCGTAAAAAAATAGAGAAAAGAAAAAGGTACCGATGTGGTGGCGCTTCTATGGTGTTGCGTGACGAACACTCCTTTTTTACGGATACATAGACAGACTTGAGTTCGATTTTGGACGGATTAATTTCTCCGACCACAACGTGTTAATTTGTTAAAGCATTCGTGCTGATAACGTGTTGTAAAATAAAGAGCGCAAATAGGAACATCGATTTTGTTTACCCAATTTGTCATGAATGACTACATTTGGGGCATACCGCCAAGAATTTCCATTATATTTTCTGTGTATTTTCATGTGTGTTCTACAATACTGAGTATAGAGATATATATATAATATCAAAACCCTAAAACCTATCAGGCTACTTGGCCCATAAGTAATGTCCACATCAAATCTTCTGAATTTGATATATCAATTTTTCGAGATTTACAAGAGAATTGTGGGGAAGAAAAAGGGTGTGTTAAGAAAATAAAATGTTTTTATTTTTAATCACTAAGGGTATAATTGTATTTCCATTTAAGGATATTTTTGTAAAAGAAATTAAATGCAGGTAAATTAAGCAAATTGATGCAGGTGAATAGCCATACCCAATCCTATATTTAAGCCTAAAAACAATTCAACGACTTATTTGTACCATTGAGTAAATATTAGAGGCAAACAAAGAAGGATTTGATAATACAAAAAAGATTCATTCCCCTTGCTGCATCAAACGTCCAATAGTACATTCACCAATTTACATGTATACCAAGTTTTGAAAAGCACAACAAATTTGGTCCATAATAAACTACCAGCACTCTTTCAGAAGTAATGTAAAAACTAATTAATACATTCAGGGCTAAGATGGTGTAATTTCAATACTCCATCTCATTGATAATGAAGAGTTTCTCCATTGTTTTATTGCTACAACCTCTATTTTCCTCTCAGCTTGAAAGGTAGAAAACAACCACGAAACGCCACTTAATAGTTCATTATTTGTATCTACAAGTAATTTGCTTCTGTTCCACCTAGTATATGTCGTTTAGCTTCAGGGTGTGGACCTGATATAAAATTTTGAGAGCTTTTTTGTTTAAGCTACTTCATTGACTCCTACTTCCGATGTCGTCATTGCTTTGCCTGCCAACAGATACTAGTTAAGACGGACGGGAAAAAAGACAAAACTGTGGTAATAAACTTGGCTAATTGTGAGCCTGTGAGCAATCTTGAGTGCCAGCTTAAAAAAAGCAAAGAGTAGTAATAGTTATAAGCATTTGATGTTTAAAAAATTTGCTTTAGTGCATGAGAGAAACTAGGAGACACTATACAAGTGTTTAGAAATAAGGATTGAAACTACCAATTGTTTTATCTCAATAATAGAAGTTTACCAATTATATTATAAGATCCGCTTCATGTAAATAGGAAAGCATAATCTCCCTTTACAGTATAAAGAAGCAGAGATAATCTTAACTTTCAAATTCATAATCTTAAGGACTCAGTGATAGAAAAGGCACAAGAGGGAAGTGGTTGAAAATGACCTGTGAATACAAGAAAGTTCCAAGAACTGCTATTGCGGCACCAAGAGCATTAATAGGTTGTACAGGTGTGCGGAAAATGATGATAGACGAGACAATGACAGAAATTCGTTTCATTGTGTTTCCAACGCTAAACGTCAAAGGAGATATCTCATCCAACGACATGTATGAAACTTGATTGTAGAGGTGATAAAATACACTCTGTGCCCCCATCCACCTACAACAAAACATAAACGACACAGGAAAACCATAAAATTTCAACCATGTTCTCAAGCATCAAGCATCAAGCATCAAGCATCCAACTCATGAAGAAACTCCAAAATGAAAGTTTTTCAAGGAAGTATGAACAGGAATACATGGAATATAGATACTAATTGAAATCTCTCAACTCAACAAACAAATGATGTCTTCATATTAACAATCTTGTAGAGCAAGATGTTGCATCTCTTAGAAAATTTACATAGCCAAATTAAGTAGCCGATTGATGAACATAAGCTTATTCTGATCTGAGTGATTCTATTTCATACTAAAGACAAATATTTCGAAATAATGCCCAACTTTGCCAATTTCCTAACGCTAACATGCCATCTACATGAAAAATAAAGGGAACTGAAAGTAAAGCCGCGTTACCAAATGATCTGGGGTCCAATTTGAGATGAAGCTTCTCTAAATCCAACAGCCCACAGCTGTGGTCCCTCCACAGCAAAAGCAAACGGAGTGAGAATTAAGAGAGACAGAATAGATAAGCAGGCATAATAGTTCATCCCGCTAACAGACTTCCCCTTCATCCCCTTCTTTGAAAATATGTTCCGGAAAACAAATGCCAAATTCGATATCATGGCCCCCATAAAACCTGATATTGACACCCAACCCAACAATAGTCCAAAGGCATCAGAAAACAACATAAATAGATGGAATTATGATATTACAAAAATATGGCAGAAAGTGACAAACATAGCCAACTACATCAGCAAGAAAAGCATGCAACAATAATATACAATTAAACATGGAATAACAACTAATCTTCTCAATATATATATATCGTTGCAATTTAAACAGATAATTTCAGTGTGAAGGAATTACCAGTCATATTGAAGTTGAGCTCAGTTAGAGCAGCTAAGCCGCAACCCCCAATAATCGGAAGAAGTGATAAATAAACTGTTGGGGGAAACGATTCTCCAAGGATGAATCTGGACACTAAAACACTAAAAGCAGGTTCAGCACTCTTGATTATGTGAGTGAATGAAACGGCCACTTTTGACATACTCACAGTAGCCGCCACATGCCCTATTGTATGCGCAACCGCAACCTAAACAACAATCAAAACCTAGCTAAATGTAGAATCGCAAATTTCGATTAAACGGAAAAATAATTCATACCGGAAAAAGGCTCTTCCAGAAATCGAGATCAGTCTTTGGAAACTCCGCAATCCTCAGCGCCCACGAAATTAGCATAATTAAAGAGCCAGCAGCCAAGGACAGCGTTGAAGTTAACCAAGGAAAGGGATACGCATTCAACACTTTCTTGTTATAAATATTGAAAACGACATTCAGACCCCACCACGTCGCGAAGTATATTCCGATCTTCACTTTCCTTGCTGCCTCAGACCCTAACGCCGCCGCCTGCTCCGAACGGTCGGCTTCATATGCTCGGCAAGCGATAACGGATCGCTCGGCGGAAAAGGACTCCGTCGTTGAGACGTGGAGCGGTTTAGAGAGGGAAACAACGGAGCTCCGGCGAGTTTTCTCCGATGGCAAAACCGGGGCGAAATATTGCCTCCGCGGAAGGAGAAAAGTGGAGCCATGGAATGACGAAGGTGGCAGCGTGAGAGAAGAGATCATAGTACCAGAAAGGTATATCAGAAAATTATTATGGGAGGGTGATTTGCAGAATTGAAGACGACAATTTCGAAGTTTTGCGTTGGTTGTATATATAAATATTGGGTGGGAGAATTTGTGGAAGCTTTGGTAGTTTCAAAAGAAAAGAACAGAACTGCAATACTTGTTGCCGGCTCTGCTCTTCTATGTGAGAGAGAGCTCTGAACAACCATTTGTCTGAGTGAAACTTAATTTTAACAGAATTATATGAAAGCAGGAATATGTATATAATATTAACAGAAAGAGAATGAAATGTGTTTAGGTGTGCTTTGTAATCTCAGTCTTTGTACGGTAATTTAGGGTGGCAGATTTGGATTTATTATACTCCTACCGTCCATGAAAAATGGGCTTGTTACTTTTTCACGGTTATTAAGAAAGTTGATATAATATGTAAAAAATAAGAATATTGTGTCAAATACAAAATAAATTATTTTAAAAATGTTATGTGTGTGTATTGAAAAAGTAGATAAAGTTTATTCTTTTCATTTTAGGCAACATGACTATTTTTCGTCTACTGCCAAATAAAACAACCAGACCTATATTTTGTGGACGGAGGGAGTAGTTTGGCAACCACAGTACACACCTTAAAATTCTATAAATAAAAATAAACTCCTAAATTTTAGATTTAAAAATTATATACAAATTATAGAGTAAAAATGGTTCATCCACGAACTATTTAAATATATTAATTATATATATATATATCAAATAATTTAATATACATTTAGGGTCCGTTTGATAGCTGTTAAAATATAATTATCAATATAGTATCAAAAGTGTGAGATTGATATTATTTAATAGTGTTTGGTATAACATATTAAAATGTACTCCTATATTATTTTAATATGAGTATTTGGTAGGTGGTAATTAAAATAATACAATTTATATTTAGTGTTTGGTAGATGATATATATCCTGAAAAAAATACAATGACAATAATACCCTTTATAATTTAAATTTTTTTGAATTATTTTAATTGACATATATAATTTCTAAAATGTTCACGGATCATCCCAAGAAACATCATTTTCTCCTCTCTCTTCCCACTTCATCTTCCCCGCTCTCTATCTCTGTAAAACCCACCCTATCTCTCTCTATCTCTCTCTAATGCAAAACCATCTTTCCCACTCTCACCCTCTCCGTAAAACCCACCTCATCTTCCCCCCTCCCTCTCTCTAATGCAAAACCGACCTCACAATTATATATTAAGTTTTTATTTGATTGATTTTAATTTAGAATCTTCAATTTCCAAAACAAACCCACCACCACCTCCGCCTATTCATTTTCTCATCTACAGTTATTGTCAGATCCTCCTCTCTCCCTCTATTTCTCAATTAATTTCCACAGTCTAACTCTTTGCTCGATTTTGTAGCCCTGCGGCGGCGGCGACTTGATTACAAAGTTGTGTGACAACGACGGCAGCTCGATTTAGAAGCTGCGCGACGACGACGACACTCAATTCTAATGCCTCGCGACGATGGCGACGCTCAATTTCGAAGCCCTGCGACGACAGCAGCACTCAATTCGAAAGCCGCACGATGACGGCGGCGCTCAATTTCGAAGCCCCGCGACAATGGCGACGCTCAATTTTGAAGCTCTGCGATAACAACAGCGCTCATGGTGCCCTTCGACGGCGGCCCTCGTGGAAACCTTAAGACGCCGACATCTCCCAACAGTGTGAAGCGACGAAGGGCAGAGGAAGAAAAGATTGGGGAAGGGAAAAGTTGGATTTTCCACTCTTATCTACATCCCGGCTGAACGAGAGATACACACACAGGGGGAGGTGTTTTACAAGTAGCGGGTCAATCCTTATAGCGGGTATGGGAGTTTTGTTCTAAACGCTGCCAAACAGCGAATGAGGGGTGAGTTGGGTTATTTCTCATCCAATTCACCCCTATCAAATGGACCCTCAAGTGCATGTTATGCACTTAAATTTTAAGGTCAACGTTAATTTCAATTTTTTTTTTCAAAACACACACTAGCATGACGAACTGTGTGTGTGTGTTTTTTTTTTTTTTTGTTACAATTGGGTATTATTGATTATTTCTTAGGTTATTACTCATTTATAATTAAGGTTTTTTTTTTTTTTCAAAATCACTAGAACGGCTATATATATAGAAGTCTGAATCGAGATCAAGTCAAACAGGACGAGCCACGACGGTGATGCAGCGGCCCATCGGTGGCGCGTGGATAACACACGCCGGTCACCGGCAAGAGGACGGTGGCGCGTGGGTCACACGCGCCGGCCACTAGTTGTAAGGCCGTGACGCGTGGAGGAGCGTCCAATGTGTTTTCGGCAGTTTTGGGCGATTTCCAGGCTGTGGAAGTTGTATTCCAACCTACAAAAATCGTTTTCAACGCTATACGCACATATAATTTTATTTTGATTCGTTTGCGCTCATTTTAACTCCATTTTTAATGCTGATCATAGTTATCTTTAGTAATAAAATAAACCCATAAAGTGTTAAGAGAAAGAGAGTTACAAGGTAACTACCACAAAGGAATATGAGACTTATGTTCCAATATATATATATGTATATATATATATATATCCTAAAGACAAATTGTGGATTAAATAGCGATTTGAGAAGTAATTCTCGTGATCGTATTCTGACAACGAGGATCACAGTACGTACGTAAAATTCATCTGGTTCAATATTTTTCCGCTGCAATTACGAGGTTAATCACTCTAACCCCTCCATTAATTTCAACACAGGGTATTAATATATCTCGTGCTTTATAAAAATAAATACAAATAGATTCAGTTGATTAATTTTGCTTTCAAATATAGAAGGGTTAATTGCAAATAAAATCACAACCTTTTCTCAAATTGCAATCTAATCTAAACTTTTGAATCTTTGCAAATAAAACTCCAACTTAACATTTGGTTGCAATTCGAACCAACAAATAAATTTTTTGTTGTTCGAATATGATGTTTCACTTGCTCGACAATGAATAATAAATTATAGGGTTAGTAGCATAGAGACACAATTCTTAGAGCCTAATTGCATAGAACCACCCTAATTTCCCTACATTGTAAGGAACCCAAAAATGGTGGGCCACACCATAAAATACCATCTTCAACATCCTGCAACCATTCCTATTTTGTGGGCCATGCCCTGGTTTTTAGCAGATTTTATGTCTGCTTTTGCAGAACTTTTTTTTATTCTTTATATATTTTTAAAATAGATTTTGATTTTTTTTTAAATTTAAATTTTTAAAATTTTGAATTTGATCGATTATTTTCATCTTCCTTTTAAGACTTTTTTTTTTGTTCATACCCATTTTTTTTTTGCAGGTACTTTTTTTCTTCAAATTTTAACAGAAATCATTTTTAGTGTGAATTAACACAAATAAAATATTTTTAGTGTGAATTAACACAAATAAAAATAATTTTTTTGCAGAATCTCATTATCAATAAATATTTTTGCATATATAAAAATACTAAAATTACATTTAAAAAAAAAAAAAAACAATGAATACCCTTACAAGTTTCAAATAAACTTTGCATATAAGGAGACCTATATTGCAGAACACAATAATTTATTTGCATATTTGATTGCATAATGCAACAAATTAATTGCAGAATGAAACAACTATTGCAGAACACAATAATGTATTTGCATATTTGATTGCATAAAGCAACAAATTAATTGCAGAATGCAACAATTTATTTGCATAAAAATGTAAAAAAACAATTTCTTCTCATATGCCTCTTCTCTTCTCTTTGCTTCACCATTTTTGAGATCCCCAACATGCAAACAAACATCAGTTCAACATTAGATAAAATTATACAATAAAATCCATAGAAACCCACAAATAATCTGATTAATTATTCACACAAATCAAACCCATAAAACCCCCACAGATAAACTCCAGAAAATACAGTGATTTCATTTAATTTCACGCACAAAAAGATCTAAAACAGTTCACAGCAAATACATTTCACTAGGGTTGGATCCAGATTTTGCTCCCAAATAATTTCAACAGTATTTTTCTCCCAACTAAATTTCACTAGGGCACCCAAAATACATTTTGCTCCCAAATTTAAATCATATATCCCAAATACATTTCACTAGGGCTGAATCCAGAAAAATTAATATTTTTGAAAATAATACTTATTTCAAATAATCTCTTATTTATGCATAGCATATATTCATAGAGATAAAATCCAGAAAAACCCACGAATAATCTGATTAATTATTCACACAAATCAAACCCATAAAAACCCCACAAATAAAATCCAGAAAATCTCAGGCAAAGAAAAGTAAAAAAGAGAAGCAGCAAAAAGAAAAGGATAACAATTTAATTATTAGCGAAACATATTAAATGTGCAGAGTTTAAGCATCAAATTAGTGAGTTACCTCTCACCTGACTCCGGCAAGGCGGCGAGACGGTGACGCGTTAAAAGCGAGGTGACAGTGCTACAAATCTGTTACAAATCGGAGGAGAACACCCTCCAAGCGGTCCGATCTATGTAGATTCGAACCAGAAACGACAGTGAATTTTAGTGGCGGTCGAGCAGACGGGGGCGGTGGTCGTTGGTGGCCACGGTGCCCGGGTGGCCGCTTCTGCGGGTGAACATGGCGGCGGCGGCGTGGAGGATATGGGGAGAGGCGGTAGGGGATGGGGGCTAGGGATGGTGGCTGAGGGGTAGTGGGGAGTGAGGGGCGGTGATGGATAGTGGGGAGTGGGGGTGGGAGGATACAGAGGGAGGGAGAGTGAGAGTCTGGGGTGGGGGGATAATGATAGGGGGTGAGGGTTAAATATTATTGACCGAGAGAGAAAAGGGAAGAGAGAGAAAAAAGAATGGGACCCATAGAAAAAGTAAGAAGTGTGGTATTTTGAAATAAAATGGGGTTTTTGACAATGTAGTATTTTTTGGGAGGTTTAATGCAATTAGTCTCCAAAAAGTGTGGCTTGAAGCAATTATTTCTAAATTGTACTCCCTCCGATTCAAAATGTTTGATGTTTTAGGGTGTTTTTTTTGTTTCAAAATATTTGATGTTTTAGGGTATTTTGCACCTTATTTTCCTATTATGCCCCTATTTAAATCCCCCTAAAATACCACTCATAATTTTCCTTACCTTTTAATAATGTTATACTATAAATAAACTATTTGACCTTCCATAAATCTCTTTTTCAATCACTATATCATAAGGGTATAATAGTCACTATATACCATTTCTTAATTCTCACAACAAATCCTAAAACATCAAAAATTTTGAATCGGAGGGAGTATTAACATGTTTAGATTGATTCAGATGACAACACATAATTAATCATCATTTACGGGCAGATTGAAATCTACCATTTGGTTAGAATTACTAACAAATTTAAATTTGAAGTTTTATTTGCAACGATTCAAAAGTTTAGATTAAATTGCAATTAGCGAAAAGATCGTGATTTTATTTGCAATTAACCCAATATCGAATATACTTAAAGAGCCAAAACATTTGTCTGAGAGGATTTTACTAAAAGACGGTTCACAAATTAATATAAATTAATATCCACCCTTTTTAAAGTATTAATGTATTATGCTCAATTTATAATTTATCTTGTGACACGTACAGTCTCACACAAGATTTAAAAAAGGGAAAAGGGTCAATTTGAACCCTCATCTTGTCTCTCATGATCAAATACACCCTCCAACTTTATTTTTGTACATTCAAACCATTTTTCTTTCTTAATAAGAGCAAATAAGCCCTTTATGTTATAAAAATCAAACATATTAACCCCTTAACAGAAAAGATTGAAACGGAGTTAAATTTGTGGGCCCACTCTACAAAAAGAACATTCAATTATAAAGAGAAAAGACGAAAAAAAGTTCTTGAAGAATGCATCACATAATTGAATTTTCCAATTTCCACAATTTTATGTTAATAATTTCAAGAATTCTACAGGGCCTAATTGATGGTGAATCATCTAAACTATACTGAAAATAAAATCACTCAAACTCATTGGTAAATTTTGATAAACCAAAACTAACATTCAAGACCCAGAAACGAAGTTCAAGTGAAAGTCGCCGTAGAAACTGAATTCCTAAAGGCCCGGGCTAAATACCTCTCCAACTAATGGAGATACACCTCCATCAACATTTTAATATTTTATTAAAATTATAAAATTACTTATATAACCTTAATAAGTAAACAAAAAAAAAAAAAAACCTAAGACTACATACACCCACATCTCATTTTTACGCAAAAGACGTTCAACCATGCATGTGTGAAGGAAAAGAAAGATATTGATCAGGCATCCATAGTAACACGATCAGAAGGTATAACAACGATTAATTCATATTTTTTTTAACTAGATTATGGTGAAATGGGAGCATTTCGACCTTCCTATGTATGTTTTTTTGTCCCTTATTTCATAGATTTTCTCTTTAAATGTATAAGATCCTAGTTTTAAATGTTAAATTTTGTTAGTTGTTTATATTGTGTGTATTTGTGTACTAAATATTAATATTTTAGGCATTGAATGATGTTGAAAGTTGTATGATTGTCATTTACACGTTTTTTTTTTCAAATTTCCATCAAACTAATTTTCGGACCTGATTATTAAAAAAATTTACATATTTTTGGACACCAATTGCCGTAATTTAGAATGGTTTAGGTTTTTGGTAACGAGTTTCTGAAATTTGAACAATTTTTTTGGAAACTGTTGGTCCCACTAGTAACAGTTAAAAGTGTTTAAGAAGTCTAGAAGGGGGGTTGAATAGATTTCTCAACACAAAGTACTTTAAGTTCAGTTTTTTCTAAAAACGACATACTCTTCTGGTAGCAGACTCGTCTAATGAACAATGTGGAAGCTAAATATATATATATATATATACTAACTTTTGATAAAACACTTGTTATGTCTTTTGATGCAATGAGTATACAGTGCAACAAAGTAAATAACACCAGATGTATAGTTGTTCGGATATCAAATCCTACATCCACTCTCCCTTAGACAAAGGGTCTTTCTCACTATCCTTCTTACGAACTCATTGGAATTGACAAGTACCAGTTCTCAGTTGTTCAACCACGTGCTCCTGGAGTTCATTCTGGCTCTAAATGATGTCCAGCTTAAGCATGAGACCATTCTCCTTGAAATCAGCTTTGGCACATGCAAATGTACTCTTGATCTGCTTGAGGAATCTCTTTCTTTCATCCCTGATCTGATGCTCAATCATGTCAGGCCCAAATGCTGCATGGCCTTGAAGAATCTGCCAATCTCCCTGATCTGAGTGTTGAAGAAGAGCTTCATCTTCTTGATTATAGCTGGAGTGACATCAAAATCCTCTTCTTCAGAGTAGAGCTCTGGAGAAAATGTGAAGTGGGGCCCAAAGGAGTAGGAAGGGCCGGCATGAGATATCATCACTCATCTCTGGACCAGCAGGGTCCGAATAACCACTCTAGCAACATCAACTGTGATAAGCTCGGAGGGATACTTTGTTGGGAAAATAGGGGTGCCCGGAATCTATTCGGGATGAAATTTAAATGCGAATTTAAATACAATTATTACTAGCATGAATTAATCCTAATTAATTCAAATAATAATTCCATCAATCAATTTAACATCATGCATGTTGAATTAATTCACATATAATCTATGGCGGAATAAACAAGAAAATATGTGACTTACGTACCTCTCGTAGAACTTGGCCTTTGAATAAAACGGGACAAACACGTACGCGCTTTATCAACCCAAAAGCCTTCTCAAGTATTTCCCTTTCGCCTTATTCGATCACCGGTGGGAGATGCTTTCGAATAATTTAAATAACTAAGGAAAAAGAAAAATATATATGCTCTTGATTTTTCCAACACATGGAATTATATACTTGGGGATGAAATAATCACCCCCTATTTATAAGAGGTGGTGACCGAAATTTAGGTGGTATATGGGCTTTGGGAAAAAATCTTTTCTTAGACTCTAAGAAATCTTGAATATATCTCATATATTCTTTTCTCCAAAATAAAATATTCCACAAAAATCTCACACTCCTTATTTACTTGTAATTTTCGAAAATAATAGGAGAAGAATCCAAGATTTGGATCTTCTTGAATATATGAGATAATCTTGTATTTCAAGAATACTTATCTTCCATAATATCTTTCCAAGAAAATCAACAAAATCTTTTCTCTCCCAATATTACAATTTTCGAAAATTGCCTTGAAAAATCAGCAATATATTTTCTTTTTATTTTAATCACCTTATCATTATTGGGCTACTTAATGGGCTACTTGAGGGGCCTTTTAGGAGAATTAAGATTAGACCTCCTAATGGACTTCTGAATTTCAATATTGAGCCCCAATATAATTCAATCCATTAATATTAATTATTACCACTAATAAATTAATATTGCACTATCCATCTTAATCAATACTACGATAATATGGGCTCCCGGTTATTATTTCCCGCATTTAAGATTATCAAGTCCATTAATTAATTAAGCTTCTGAATAGCTCTAAATTAATTAATATATTTCACCTTGGAGTAAGGACAACTCAACATTATTATCCGTACCGAAGAAACTGATTCTTCACTTGCAAGATTTGGTACGATAAAACTTCTGAGCCCACCAAGGGGACTAATCACACGAGCCGTACTCGCACGCGTTTCTCTGTATTAAATCTTAGCAACCGTCGTATGATTAATATTACTGCCCTAAGCACAAGGTTCGAAGTCACAATGATTCTCACCCAACATGAATCAAAGCAGTAACCATTAAGCACACACGGTCCTATTTAAGTGACGGAGATTAAGAAATCAATAACCACTGAGGTCTAATTCTTCACATTTCAGAACAGAAGAATTTATCCTCGCTGTAGGTCCTCTTCAACACATACTAAATGTGCTAGTGCAATCTCTTAGTAAAGACAGACCAATCTGAAACTTACACATCGACCTTTCACGGCGGATTGTTCAATTCCACCTAGGTCGTGAAAATGTACGTTTGGTTACAAGGAGACTGTTAATGTTGTCTTCCGTGATCGGGTATCACCACATTAACTACAATGTAAGTAGTACCATATATTGAACGGTTTGCAATAGAAATTCAACATTCAATCATAACTGAAGCAAATGTGATAAAAGAATTATTCTCATAAAACAAGTGTTTGATACACGAGTTATACAAAGTAAAAACATACTTTCACGTATAACTCCAACAATCTCCCACTTATACTTAAAGTCTGCTTTTTAGTATACATCACGCATGTCTTAGTGTAGTAGCTCTACATGACATCTCATGTCAACCTACACTAACCTAATAATTCCTCCCACTTATACTTAAAGCAGATTGGCAATAGTCTCACATTCCATCCACATGTCTCTCGAATGTACTCTGAGGCAGACCCTTTGTGAATGGATCCGCTAGGTTGTCACCCGACGCTATCTTTGCCACCTCTATATCTCCTCTCTTAACAATTTCTCGTATAAGATGGTATTTTCTTTCTATGTGTTTGTTGGCCTTGTGGGCTCTCGGTTCCTTTGAATTTGCAACTGCTCCGGCATTGTCACAAAAGACAGTTATCTTGCCGGACAAATTCGGAACAACGTCCAAGTCCACTAAGAAGTTCTTGAGCCAAACTGCCTCTTTCGCTGCTTCACAAGCAGCTACATACTCGGCTTCCATGGTCGAATCGGCGATGCATTTCTGCTTAACGCTTCTCCATGAAATGACTCCTCCTCCCACGCAAAACACATTACCCGAGGTTGACTTTCTTGAGTCTATGTCTGATTGGAAATCCGAGTCCGTGTATCCCACGGGAACAAGACTATCTGACTGGTAAATTAACATCCGCTCACAAGTTCTTTTCAAATACCCCAAGATACACTTTACGGCAGTCCAATGGTCTTTCCCGGGATTACTTTGATATCTTGCCACCATGCCCACGGCAAAGCAGATATCTGGTCTCGTACACAGCATTGCATACATAAGGCTTCCTACGGCCGAAGCGTACGGAACACCTTTCATGTCATCTATCTCCGCTTGCGTCTTAGGGCTCATTTCTTTCGATAGATGGATTCTGTGCCTAAAAGGTACAAAACCTTTCTTGGAATCTTGCATGCTGAAACGCTTCAAAACAGTGTCAATGTATGAAGCTTGCGATAAGCCCAACATCCTCTTCTTGCGATCGCGAGTGATCTTGATCCCAAGGATGTGACCGGCTTCCCCTAAGTCCTTCATATCAAATTATTTTGACAGCCATACCTTTACGTCTGACAATACCTTTACATTGTTTCCAATGAGCAGAATATCGTCTACGTATAATACTAAGAATACCACCGCAGTCCCGTCACGCTTCTTATACAAACAACTTTCGAACTCGCTTTGCTCAAACCCATAAGACTTAATCACTTGATCAAAATACTGGTTCCAAGTACGCGATGCTTGCTTAAGTCCATAAATGGATCGCTTAAGCTTGTATACGAGATTCTCTTGGCCTTTTTCAATGAAACCTTTGGGATGTTGCATATAGCTATCTATCCCGTCAAGACTTCCATTAAGGAAAGCCGTCTTGACATCCATTTACCAGATCTCGTAATCTAGGTGCGCATCGATTGACAAGAGAATACGGATGGACTTAAGCATAGCTACAGGCGAAAAGGTTTCCTCATAATCGATCCCTTCTTTCTGAGTATACCCTTTGGCCACAAGCCTTGCTTTGAAGGTCTCAACCCTTCCGTCCAGTCCTCTTTTTCTCTTGTACACCCACTTACATCCAATGGGTTCTACCCCATTGGGTGGTTCAACCAACTCCCACACTTGATTATGATCCATCGAACCCATCTCGGTTTCCATTATCGTTTGCCACGACTCCGCGTCTTTGTCTTGGATTGCCTCGTCATATGTCCACAGGTCTGATTCATCGTCGGGAACCAAATCCGAAGATTCTCCTATCCCCATGAATCTCTCCGGTTGCCTAGCAATCCTCCCACTACGATGGGGTTCTGGTTGTGAAGATATGACGTGTGGTATATCATCTTGTATACTTGGTATCGAGGTTTGACCTCTAAATTCTTCTAAGGTAATTTCACTTTTAGGCTTCCGATTGTTCATATAGTCTTCCTCCAAGAATTTAAAGTGTGTACTAATCACGGTCTTTTGATCCTTGGGACTATAGAACATACACCCTTTCGTTCCCGCAGGGTATCCTATAAACAACCTTAATTCCGAACGTGGATCTAACTTACCGGCTTCCTTGTCTAGCACGTATGCCGGACAACCCCAAATCCGCAAATGTCTTAGACTGGGCTTGCGCCCGGTCCACAATTCCATTGGGGTTTTAGGAACCGATTTGGATGGCACCAAGTTTAGAATGTAAGCCGCCGTTTCCAAGGCGTTACCCCAAAACGACTTGGGTAAATCCGAATAACTCATCATGGATCTGACCATCTCTAAAAGAGTCCGGTTTCTTCGTTCCGCCACACCGTTCTGTTGAGGGGTTCCCAGTGCGGTTAACTGGGATACGATCCCTTCGTCCGATAAGTAGTTCAAGAATTCATCGCTGAGGTATTCGCCTCCACGATCTGATCGTAGAAACTTGATACTCTTTTCCCTATGTTTCTCCACTTCGGCCTTAAACTCCTTGAACTTATCAAAAGTTTCAGACTTATGCCTCATAAGGTAAATGTACCCATATCTCGAGTAATCGTCAATGAAGGTGACGAAATACTCATACCCCATTCTTGCTTTGATCGTCATTGGACCACACACATCGGTATGAACGAGTTCTAACACTTCCGTGGCTCTATTCCCCTTGGCTCCAAATGCCCTCTTGGTCATTTTACCCTCTAAACAGGATTCACTAGTTGGAAACGGCTCGACTTGGAATGATTCCAAGGATCCGTCTTTCACCAATCTCTATATCCGCTTTAGATTAATATGACCTAGTCTAAGATGCCACAGAAGTATTTCGTTCATCTCCGAAGAACACTTTCTTTTATTACTCGAAATTATCGGCGTGCTATTAGATTCATTATTTGAGTGGTGTGCACACTTAATCGTATAGAGATTGTTTACCAACGTTCCATGACAGATAGTATCATTCTTAAAAAAAACAGTAACAACTTTATTAAAAGTAACTGAATATCCATCATAAAACAACTTAGAAACTGAAATTAAATTCTTCCTAAAGTTTGGAATGTATAAAACATCTCTTAAAATTAAAACTCTATCTTCAAAAGATAGGTGCACGACTCTCACTGCTTCGGCTGCCACTCTCGTAGCATCGCCCAAAGTGATGGTGATCTCATTCTTACTAAGTCGCCGGGTTTGTTGGAACCCCTGAAGAGTGAAACAAATATGATCAGTTGCCCCGGTATCCACTACCCAAATGTGGGCAGCATACGCCGCAACATATGTTTCAACGACTAAAGCATGAGACTTACCTTTCTTTCCCGCTTTCTTAGGCTTAGAACAGGTAGACCTCCAATGTCCTTTCTCCCCGCAATTGAAGCACGTACTCTTACCGGATATCTTCACGCCGTACGGCTTGAATGCTCTTTCTTTGCCACCAAGAGTGAGTCTACTGGTTTGGTTCCGATCAATCTTCTTCTTCTCAATCTTACCTTCCATTGGCCTAGATTTCGAGAAAAAGCTCTTGATCACCAAAGACTCGTCCCTACTCCCTAAGTATGACTCTACCGTTATCATAGCTTTGAGCAGGGTATCTAGAGTGAACTTGTGTTCCGATAACACGTATTCCCAAAAGAACCCATCAAAACTACTCTATAACTTTAGGAGTATGGAATTGATTTGACTTTCTTCACTTTGTCCGGCACCAAGAAACTCGAGTTTTTCAAACTCACGCCTAAATTTGAGAACATGATCCCTCACGGGTGTTCCCTTCACCATTTCCTTCGTGAGCTTCTCACGAATGGTGAACAGATTTGCCATGGGGTTCTGATGTTGAAACATCTCTTCAAGGCTATTCATGATATCAACAGCCGCTTCAATGCCTTCATGAATGCATTTCAAATCTTCAAACATAAATGTCAAGATGATGCGCTTCATGTGCTCATTGGAATGCTTCCAATCATCGAATATCGCCCTTTCACCATTATTTGACTTATCATTAGGTTTCTTGGGTACGCTAAATATCCAATAGTGTTCTTGCGCAGGTAGGACCATATTCATGTTACATTTCCAATCAACATAGTTCTCACTAACAAGTTTGTTATCTTTAAGTATACTAAACAGTGGATTAAAAGGTTGCGACATGATGAACTTAGAATAAAACATACATTCATATCAATATCTAGAAAAATACGAAATTATCACATAATTCGATCACATCAATTATATTGAAACCTTAAAACAATATAATCATGCATTAGCCAACATCTCGAAACAATTTAAATGCGCCATGAGGGGTGGTCTATACATTTAAATACATTCAAGCGGATCACAAACTTAAAAGTTACAAATCCTTAATTCAAAATTAATAGTTGGCTCCCACTTTGACCACATAGAAATTGACAGGGACTCCGAGGGGAGTAAGTTAATATTAATTTCCTATGCCTAAGTAATAACCATAATTAAATACAGGATTATTATTTCACTTTGAGCAAGCCACTCGTGGTGAGGGGCAATACCGCCACTAGTAATAATCCACAATCATCCTTTCGGAATTTATTCATGTGAAATCCGTTCTTTTGGCCGATCCCAGGGGAAAATGTATTCCAAAAGAACTTCAAAAATAAATAAATTATGGAGGCCAAATTAATCCAATTTTAATATCCGAAATAAAATTGCGATTAAATAAACATACATAGTAATTTTCGAAAGTAAGGTTTTTCTTGGACAATTAAGTTCATGCAAACACATATTAACAATTAATAATAAGTGCACGAAATAAAACATCCATCAAAACAAAATTAAACACATTGGAGTACTCAAATCCAATTGTCACGGTTTAATTTCTTCACGTCTTGATGCGAAAAATCGTCCTTGTTGCTTTCCGTCGTTCGTCTCGACACGCTCCCACTTGAACAGCAACACTTCATTAAAAACAACATCGTTTGGGGTTTGGGACGACGTTTAAAATCACACGAAAAAAATAGAACCGAAAAAAAAATTCCACGGCCCGAGATACGGCGCGCGTCGGCCCACGGAGTGGGCCCGTGCGCCTCTCGGCCAAGCAGCCGAAGCGCTGACTGCCGAGCGCCGAGAGGCTCGCCTCTCGCGTGCACCCGTGCGGTGTTGGGCACCCGTCGCACGTGGGCAGTGCGCCTCGTGCAGCCCGTGCACTGGGTTTCGCCGTTCGTTCTCGTTTTCTTCACCCCATGCATGATTTTACGTCCATGCACGCGCTACACATGCATGCGTCATCCGGGTACGCCGTCTTTAATTCTTCGTTCTTCGTCACGATCCGGTTACAATTTATTTTTCAAAAAAATAAATACTAGATCTAGACTAGTCTATTACAATGATCGAATCAAAATAAAAACAACTAATCTACTCGTGGATTTTCTCACGAGAAAAACGAATTCGAACGAATCGAATTAAAAACAATTAATTCACACGCATAAAAAATTAACAACATTAAAACCATGACAATTGGATACCTGCAAAAAAGATCTAGCAATTCTACTATCCAATTTCAATTTAATGTTTAACAATTTAAATTCCAATTTAAAGATCAGAGCCCGAAACCGTGGCTCTGATACCAGTTGTTGGGAAAATAGGGGTGCCCAGAATCTATTCGGGATGAAATTTAAATGCGAATTTAAATACAATTATTACTAGCATGAATTAATACTAATTAATTCGAATAATAATTCCAACAACCAATTTAACATCATGCATGTTGAATTAATTCACATATAATCTATGGCGGAATAAACAAGAAAATATGTGACTTACGTACCTCTCGTAGAACTTGACCTTTGAATAAAACGGGACAAACACGTACGCGCTTTATCAACCCAAAAGCCTTCTCAAGTATTTTCCTTTCGCCTTATTTGATCACCGGTGGGAGATGCTTTCGAATAATTTAAATAACTAAGGAAAAAAAAAATATATATGCTCTTGATTTTTCAAACACATGAAATTATATACTTGGGGATGAAATAATCACCCCCTATTTATAAGAGGTGGTGACCGAAATTTAGGTGGTATATGGGCTTTGGAAAAAATCTTTTCTTAGACTCTAAGAAATATATCTCATATATTCTTTTCTCCAAAATAAAATATTCCACAAAAATCTCACACTCCTTATTTACTTGTAATTTTTGAAAATAATAGGAGAAGAATCCAAGATTTGGATCTTCTTGAATATATGAGATAATATTGTATTCCAAGAATACTTATCTTCCATAATATCTTTCCAAGAAAATCAACAAAATCTTTTCTCTCCCAATATTACAATTTTCGAAATTGCCTTGAAAAATCAGCAATATATTTTCTTTTTATTTTAATCACCTTATCATTATTGGGCTACTTAATGGGCTACTTGAGGGGCCTTTAAGGAGAATTAAGATTAGACCTCCTAATGGACTTCTGAATTTCAATAATGAGCCCCAATATAATTCAATCCATTAATATTAATTATTACCACTAATAAATTAATATTGCACTATCCATCTTAATCAATACTACGATAATATGGGCCCCCGGTTATTATTTCCCGCGTTTAAGATTATCAAGTCCATTAATTAATTAAGCTTCTGAATAGCTCTAAATCAATTAATATATTTCACCTTGGAGTAAAGACAGCTCAACATTATTATCCGTACCGAAGAAACTGATTCTTCACTTGCAAGATTTGGTACGATAAAACTTCTGAGCCCACCAAGGGGACTAATCACACGAGCCGTACTCGCACGCGTTTCTCCGTATTAAATCTTAGCAACCGTCGTATGATTAATATTACTGCCCAAAGCACAAGGTTCGAAGTCACAATGATTCTCACCCAACATGAATCAAAGCAGTAACCATTAAGCACACACGGTCCTATTTAAGTGACGGAGATTAAGAAATCAACAACCACTGAGGTCTAATTCTTCACATTTCAGAACAGAAGAATTTATCCTCGCTGTAGGTCCTCTTCAACACATACTAAATGTGCTAGTGCAATCTCTTAGTCAAGACAGACCAATATGAGACTTACACATCGACCTTTCACGGCGGATTGTTCAATTCCACCTAGGTCGTGAAAATGTACGTTTGGTTACAAGGAGACTATTAATGTTGTCTTCCGTGATCGGGTATCACCACATTAACTACAATGTAACTAGTACCATATATTGAACGGTTTGCAATAGAAATTCAACATTCAATCATAACTAAAGCAAATGTGATAAAAGAATTATTCTCATAAAACAAGTGTTTGATACACGAGTTATACAAAGTAAAAGTATACTTTCACGTATAACTCCAACATACTTCACATCCAGGGTTTCCTTCACTCTGGTCTCCCACCTGGAGAAAGTGGAGGCACCCATTTCCTCATTCAGAAGGAGCAGATCCTCAATATCTCCCTCTCTGGTTCTGCTCCAGACCACCCCGTCAGTCAGATTGGCAAGGAGGGGCAGGTGGTCAAGAAGCACAGGGAAATGTTCCCTGAGCCAGAGTTGAGCAACCTTGCTCATGCTCTGCCTGATGAGACACATATCTGGATCATTGAAAGAGAAAGGGATGGATTTCTGGGAAGAGGTAGAAGGTGGGGCACGGCTAACAGGCTCAAGTGAGGCAACCTCATCCTCAATATAATCGCTAGGTGAGCTTGGGGGAGAGTCCAGAGGGGCAGGAAATCCCAAAGCCACGCAAGGGGAAGGTAAAGTGTTTAGGTTGGAGGGTGTTTGTGTTGTTGTGGATGGGGGCTGTTCTGTACCAGATGAGGATGGAAGTGTTGTGGGCTCCTTTGGTACAGAGGCTGTATGGGATCTATTTTGGAGCAGATGCAGAAATGGGTGCATCCAGAACAGGGCTAGTTTGAGTGGGGGTAGACGGGGAAAGGGAGGGGGAGGGAGAAATAAGATTGACACAGGGGTGGATAGGGGAGGTTACCTCAGCTGAGTCAACATCAGCTAGAACATTTGCTGCAGGTGAGGGAAGAGGAACATCTGCTTCTGGCTGGTTCCCACTTGGTGCATGACTTGAAGCCGAAAATACTAACTTTCTACTAGTAGTTTCCCCGCAAGCGTACGGGTTCACTGTAGTATGAGCAAGTATAGCGACCAAGTATATCGAACCCAAGGGAAGGAGTGTATGCGAATAGATCCCTGAAGATCTACGCATCGTAGCTAATATGAATATATGTTTTTGGATTTTTTTAAAGAATTAATTCTAAACTAAAGTAAACTAATTAAACTAAAGAATGAATGAAATGAATTAATTAAGGTTTGTCTTCAAATATGTGATGGTGATGCTCAGGATAGGAATTCCTATGTATACTAATGGAGCAGGTACATAATCAAGATAACCGTGACGCGCAAGAAATAACCTAAGTAAAAGATTGCAAGATGAAAGCTCAAGAATTAACACCCTAATACTTTATCCTAACAATCGACTTCACTAATCCACTAACAAGTTAATAGATAGTGCTTAATTAACGAGACCCTAATTTAACTAAGGTGATGCGGTCGTCCTCCCTAGATAAACCGGTAGATTAATTAATCCTTTCTAAACCCTCTCATAAAGTCTACTCGTTGTTGAAGAGTGATAAGGTCGTCCTCTCTCGAACACTTTTCGAACTAAATTCAAAGGTAAAGTTAAGATTGATTTTAAGAATTCATTAATTAAGAGAATTAAAACTAAGCGTCACGAATTACCCTAATTACATATCCACAACCTACTTCTACGAGTTCATCCTACCCCAAGCATGCAAAGGTTTTAGCTAGACATGGTTTTTACGGAAACAAGAACAATTGAAGAAGTAACGAACATGAACATAATGATTTTAACGAATAAATTATCAAACATTAACTAGAGTTTAAAGAAATAAATGCGAAGAACTCAAATTAAATCAATAAAACGAAATCTATTCAAGAACAAAGGTCTAAAGAAACAAAACTAAAAAGCAAAAACTGAACTATAAATTCGTAAATAAAAACCTCGAAAATGTAAAACTAAAGCTTGCTCGTCTCTTCTTCTCTTCCTCTCTCCAAAAACTAACTCTAAACGCGATATGGTATCAAGTGGTATGTAATGGTGTTAAGTTGTATGTAGTGGTGTCAAGTTGTGTGTAGTGGTGTCAAGTTGTATGTAAAAACATGCTCGAGATGAGTATATATAAGCATCGGGCCGAATCGTGAACTCATGGGCCGAAAAATGAATCCGAAAGCACGAATCTTGAAAGTGCTCGAGCAAGCACGCTCGAGCAGTGGCGCTCGAGCTGTGTAGCTCGAAGGGTGCAAGGGCTCGAGCGGTCCCGCTCGAGCTGGTCGAGTGCTCAAATTCTTCGGAATGTTTTGGGGCGCTCGAGCAACACGCTCGAGCGGTGGCGCTCGAGCAACACGCTCAAGCGGTGGCGCTCTAGCTGCTCGAATGCGAGAAATCTTCTGTAAGTTTCAGGCGCTCGAGCAACATGCTCGAGCACTAGTGCTCGAGTTAGTCCACTCGAATGACTCCGAAAGTGCTCCAACTAATACTTTTCTTCTTCCGCACTAATACCAATCGTATTTCTTCGATATCTTCTCATCCGGTTTGAGTCGATTCAAAGTCCTACGAACTCCATTTTTCGCCCTCGATTCACCTATGAGCATCAAAGAGACAAATTCATCAATGTGTAGAAATAATACTCAATTGACTCTAAATTCTCAATAAAATTGACCAAAACTTGGGCATTTTGATGGTCCCGTTTTCGAAGGGTGTTAGGATAAAAATTTGTTAGTTTTGATGAGTTAAAACAAACCAGAAGATGTAATAGGACCATCTGGACCTGTTAGCCAGATGATGATCTAGATTAGGACTTAGTCTAGGGGGAACTGCCAGACCAGAAGACCTCACCAGAAGAGTCACCAGAAGACCCCTCCAGAAGACTTCTGCAGAAGACTTCACCAGAGGACTTCACCAGAGAACTTCAGCAGAAGAGATCAGACCAGAGGCAGAGGACCTTCCCCAGACCAGACGAGTCCGGACCAGACGAGTCTGGTGGAACAAAAGATGCTCAGTTTGATCCCCTCATTCTACTGAGTATTCTGGTTGTTCACCAGATAAGGACCAGAAGACACCGAGGTTGCCTGGTGTCTGGTCCTGCCTTCTCTGGAGAGAATCAGAGTTAGGCAATTGGAAGCATTGACCGTTGGTGATTCAAATGAAGTCAAACAAGATTGGATTGAGAAGATATGAAGACAATCAATCAAGATCACACCAACCCAATCAATCAATTAGGGAATTGATTGATTGAAGCTTCCATATATAGAGGATCTGATTGGATTAGCCTCCCAACGGCTATGTCCCTAATCCCCTCTATATATACTTGAGTGCAGATCAAGAAAAAGCTCCAGAATCATCCACGCGCATATAGCCACACTAAGCTTTTGATCACTACGCATATTGCACTCACATTTTGTTCTTAATTACTTATCTACTCGTAAGGAGTTTATACACTCAACCTGTTCATCTTGTTAGACAAGGTTGGAGTGAGTCCATCTTTAGATCGAAGTTAGATCTAAAGAGTTTGTAAGAAGGTGCTGGTACTTCAGAAATTCCAGTGAGTAAGTTTGTGAGTTGGTTGTTAGTGAGACCCCTTGGTGATAAGGGAGAGTGGACGTAGGATATTTATCCGAACCACTATATATCTTGTGTCTTTTATCGCTTTATTTTAAATTCTGTTTATTGATCTCTTATAAAAGATTTTGGAAAGACATTATTTCATAAGCTTCCGCAATTAATCTATCGAGTGGGACCAACAAGTGGTATCAGAGCACAGGTCACGGGTTCGAATCCCAGTGGAAGGCATTTGTTGGCCAAGAGGGCTGGCAGATGCTGGGGGGGGGATTGTTGGGCGCAGAGTCCAGCATCTCCCAGCCGAGTCGGGCGCGATAAAGGCCCGGTGCGCCAAGTCCGGCGGAGGCTATTCGACCTGTGGCGCTGCAGCTAGATGGGGTTAAAGGAAATAAAGTAGCACCTCACTACAAGTCCGGGCTTTTAGTCTAGTGGCAAGCGCTTGATCCTACAACTGGTATCCTACAACTGGTATAATAGTAAAATATTACGTTCACTAACAAGCAGGTGGAGAATTAAAGTCACTGTGATCAAGGACAACAAGGATCTCAACACTCTGGATCACCATCTTCTGTTGTCTGATCTCAAGGCCTACGAATATGATCTTCAAGAGGAGGATCAAACAGAAGAGGTTTCCTCTTCTGGCCAGAAAGGAGTTGCATTCTCTTCAACTCTCAAATCTGATGCCAAGCCAAAGGAGTCTACTGCAGATGACTTGAGCCTCAAGGAGCAGGTAGCACTTCTAACTCATAAATTAGACAAAATGAGTTCAAAATATGGCAGGTACAAAAGGCATTGGAAGGAGTCTACCAGAAACAGGAAGAGTTCTTTCAAGCCTGCAGAGAAGGAGAAAACATCTGGAGACTCAAGGGAGACCAGATTCAGAACTCCAGAGAGGAGGAGAGATGACAACCCTGGCAGCTCTGGGAGATCAGATCATCAGAGGAGGGATGGTAGCTCTGGCAGACCTGAATACCAGAGGAGAGAAAGTAGCCCTGCCAGATCAGATTACAACCAGAGGAGGAGAGAGCCAAGTCCTAGTCCCAGAGGAGACAATGCCTGCTACACATGCAACAAAACTGGTCACTACAGTTATGATTGTTCTCAGCTTACTCCTAGGGAAAGAGAAGAGAAAAGAATCAAGAGAGATAGGAGATATGCAGATAAGAGAGCACTGCTGGCAGAAGCAGAGGAGGAGGATACTAGTTCCAGTTCTTCTTCTTCTGACTTTGGATCAGATGATGATGTATGTCTCATGGCAGACATCACTGAGGTAAATGAAACTACTCTTGTTTTATCTAATTCCAAATGTACTGAATCCTCTAATTCATCTGGTAACTCCAGAGAGTCTGATATGCAACAAATGCTATCAGATCTCCAAAATTGTGTCCAACTCTGTCAAAAACTTGAGAAAGAGAATGGTAGGCTCAGAGCTGAAGTTCAATCTCTCTCTCATGAGCACAAATCCACCAGAGAACTCATGAAAGATCATTCCAAAGAAGTCTCTGAACTTCAGGATAAGATCACAGAAAGAGATACTCTGGTAGATCAACTCATGAAAGAAAGGAATTCTCAAGAGGATGAGATCACTGAACTCAGAGCCAAATACCAAACTCTTATCAAGGGAAAACAAGTTGTCCACAACATAGAGGAGATACCTATGCCCAGAGAAGCTCCTAAGATACCATCTGTTGTATCTATCATATCAGAGTCTTCTCAGCGCATTTGTGATAAGAGTGGTTTAGGATATTCTGGAATTACCACTAAGACTCACAAGTACTTTTATAACAAAGACAAATCTGTAAGAGCGGGTAAAGTGGTAGAAATCTGGAATGATAAAGACTTAACTGGTAATGGTTACAAGGTGGTTCACAATCCTGATTGGAAAAGGAATCACTCTGTTAATCACTTAACTAATGGTCCAGAAGAGTTGACTACTCTGGAAGAGAAGATGCTAGAGAATAAGGGTCAAAAAGGGGAACCATTAAAGATTAATGGTTCTGTGAACAATGAGTCCCAAGGAGTAGGAATTACTCAAATTGGAGGACCCCAGAGAAATCCTCAAAGGGAACCTAAACAGATTAGGGGACCTCAAAGGAAACACTCAAAAAGGGGGAATACCAATCAGAGTAATAACTACCAGAGAAGGAACAATGTTCAACAGAACCAGGTACCCCAGAGACAATTTTCTCAGAAAAATCAATTCCAGAATAGGTATACTCAAAGGAACTATAATCACCAGAACAGGTCTAATTATCAGAACCAGAGGAGGTCTTCCAGACCCATCTATAGAAAACCAACTGATCTGGGAAGTTATGACACCAGAGATGGTTCTTCTAGGATGTACCCTTATAACCAGACCTTTAAGACCATGTCTTTGAGGCAGGCCATTCCAAAGGCCAGATTTGAGAAAAGGTACACCAGACCTGTTTATAGGAAAGGTGTCCTTATCAGACCAGTAGCTCAATATGTCATAGTAAGAGGACATGTACTGGTAGATAGATTTGGAAGGAAGATAAGATCTCCTCATCCATCAAGAGATGATCTTTATCTATGGATTCCTACAAAACCTGCAACTAACCAATCAGGACCCAGCACTAGTAGGTGACCTAATTGATCTCTCTGCAGGTAGATAAGAGTCCATTGGAGAAAGGATTTTCAAGCAACCATGTCTGGTACATTGATAGTGGATGTTCCAAGCACATGACATTCCAGAAGGATAATCTCCAAGATTTCAAGCCATTAAATGGACCAAGAGTGATGTTTGGTGACAACAACTATGGAATCACCAGAGGAGTTGGAAAGTTGACCTTCAATGGAGTATCTGTAGATGAAGTCTACTACGTAGAAGGACTCAAGCATAATCTGCTTTCAGTATCCCAATTCTGTGACAAGGGATACTCAGTGAAGTTTTCTAGTGATTCATGCACTGTTTTCTCTTCTGATTATAATGATATCTTGCTAATAGGCTTGAGGAAGGGTAACATTTATCTTGCAGATTTTAGCAGTTGCCCAAGGAATGCTTGCCTGGTTGCTAAAGGATCTGCAGAGAACAGCTGGATTTGGCACAAGAGATTGTGTCATCTTAACTTCAAAACATTGAACAAGATTGCCAGAAAGGGTCTCATTCGAGGTCTTCCAAATGAAGTGTTTAAGAAGGATCAGGTTTGTGGTTCATGCCAGAAGGGTAAACAACCCAAGACTTCCTTTAAGGATGTCCAGAGCACAACCACAACCAGAGTACTTCAACTACTTCACATGGACCTGTTTGGACCTGTTTCTCCTCTTAGTTTCAGTGGAAGGAAGTATACCTTAGTAATAGTAGATGACTTTTCAAGATACACTTGGGTAGTGTTCTTGTTTAAGAAAAATGAAACTATAACTAAGCTACCAGAGTTCTTCAAGCAGATTCAGAATGAGCAGAACCAGAGCATTGTCAGGATCAGGAGTGACAAAGGAACAGAGTTTTTGAATTCACATATTGCAGATTATTGCAAGGATCATGGGATTTTTCATGAGACATCTGCTGCCAGAACACCTCAACAAAATGGAGTTGCAGAAAGGAGGAATAGGACTCTCAAAGAAGCTGCAAGAACACTTCTGGCTGAGTACAGCACTCCACAGAGATTTTGGGCAGAGGCCATCAATACAGCTTGTTACACTCAGAACAGATGCCTGATTGCCCAGAGACACAATAAGACCCCATATGAGGTATGGAAAGGTAAAACCCCATCTGTTTCATATTTTCATGTTTTTGGATGTAAGTGTTTCATCCATGACAATGGGAAATCTAAATTAAGAACCTTTGATGCTAAAGTGGTTGATGGAATATTTTTGGGATATTCCAGCACCAGTAAAGCTTTTAGAGTTTTTAATAAGAATTCACTTTGTGTGGAGGAAACACCTCATGTTGTTTTTGATGAATCTACTTTTGAGTACAAGGTGGTTCCTAAGACTTCAGATGAGACCCAGACTCAGACTACACCCAGAGTTATCAAGGTCAATCCACCTATTCTTGATTCAGATTCAGATTCAGATGAGGACCCATCTCCTGGTTCTCTGAAGCAGCAGCCTTCACAAGGAGCAGAACCAGAAGAGGTTGGAACTCCTGTAGGGGGAAGCTCTTCTGCAGGTGGTGATAATCACCAAGGTACTGCAGAAGATGATCAACCAGGCAAGACCACGGGAAGGAGGACCCTGGTTGATCACCCCAATGACCTGATCTTAGGAGACCCAACTAAGGGTGTCCAGACTAGGAGAACTATTAACTTAACTGCCTTATTCAGTTGCTATGTGTCCTTGATTGAGCCCAAGAACATCAAGGAGGCACTGAATGATTCAAATTGGATTGTGGCTATGCAGGAGGAATTGAATCAATTCACCAGACAGGATGTTTGGGAGCTGGTAGACAGACCAAGACATCAAAAGGTGATAGGCACTAAGTGGGTTTTCAAAAATAAGAAAGATGAGAATGATGTCATTACTAGGAACAAGGCAAGGCTAGTGGCCCAGGGCTATTCTCAGTCTGAAGGAATAGACTATGATGAGACTTTTGCTCCTGTTGCCAGACTAGAAGCCATCAGATTGTTCTTAGCATATGCTGCTCACATGAAGTTCAAAGTATACCAGATGGATGTGAAATCTGCCTTTCTTAATGGGATTCTCATTGAGGAAGTGTATGTTGAACAACCTCCTGGTTTTGAACAAGGTGACAAGGTGTTTAAGCTTAAGAAAGCTCTTTATGGGCTGAAGCAGGCACCCAGAGCATGGTATGACACTCTATCTCAATTTCTTCTGGACAATGGTTTTACTAAAGGTAAGATTGATAGGACCTTGTTTAGGAAAGAAGAAGGAAAGGACATCCTTCTGGTCCAAATATATGTTGATGACATCATATTTGGATCCCCTAACAAGAAGCTGTGTGAGAAGTTTGGTGAGCTCATGCAGGGACAGTTTGAGATGTCCATGATGGGAGAATTGAATTACTTTTTGGGTTTGCAGGTTAAGCAATCAGAGAAGGGAATTTTTATTAATCAAGCTAAGTACACCAGAAACATGTTAGAGAAATTTGGAATAGGATCTAGCAGAGCAGCCAAGATCCCTATGATGACAAATTTCAACATGGATCCAGATGAGTCTGGAGAGAGTGTGGACCAGACTCAGTACAGAGCACTTATTGGTTCTCTTTTGTATCTGACTGCAAGCAGACCAGATATTACTTTTGCTGTAGGAGTTTGTGCCAGATTTCAAGCTAACCCCAAGAAGAGTCACTTGGAAGCAGCCAAGAAAATATTGAAATACCTTAAGGGAACTGTGAATTTAGGATTATGGTATCCTGCAGATGACAATTTAGAATTAAGTGGTTATTCAGATTCAGACTATGGTGGGTGCAGAATAGATAGGAAATCTACAAGTGGTACATGCCAATTCTTAGGGAACAAATTGGTATCCTGGTTTTCCAAGAAGCAGACTTCAGTTGCTACATCAACAACAGAAGCAGAGTACATGGCTGCAGGGAGTTGTTGTTCTCAACTTCTTTGGATTAGTCAACAGCTTAGGGATTACCAGATTAGAGCTAAGGATATTCCTATTTTCTGTGATAGTAATAGTGCCATTGCAATCACCCAGAATCCAGTTCTTCATACCAGATGCAAACATGTTGATATAAGGCATCATTTTATCAGAGATCATGTTGAGAAGGGAGATATAAGGATGGAAAAGATTGCAACAGAGAGGCAGAGAGCAGATATTCTAACCAAGCCTTTGGCTGAGACCAGATTCAGAGAGTTAGCTTTTGAGTTAGGATTGTTGGATCCAGAGACAGATTTGATTTAGGGGGAACATCAGAGAAGTATCCTTACTTTATTAATTCTCTTCATAAATTTTCTTTATGCTAACATACCTGCAGATTAGATATATCAGAGATGGTATACTTCCAGATGAGGTATACACCAGGTGAGACTAATCCCAGATGAGGTGCTGAGTCAGAGATATGTCCAAAGTCTTTATTGACCAGGACCAGATAAGTTCCATCAGAGGAGAAGTTTCACCAGACTAGTTGTGGTATCATCTGGTTACAATATCAGGTGACAGGTATGTCTTTTCTACTCTGGCCTCTGATCATTGGGATACACTTTTCAAATTAGTAAGTACACTCAAAACCTTTCAACTTCGGAGTGTATTTAAGACTAAGATATAGGGCCTAGGCAATCATTTCGCTTTTTCTCTTGACTGCCACAAAACCCCTTTATACCCAGTCCCAATGACTATGCCAACGCACCAGATTAAATCTGTATTTCGCCTTTCATCATGGCCATCGGATTTAATCACCGTGCAAAATGTCAATCAATTCTAAAATTGATTTTGTTCCCTAAATTGAATTTGAAACAACACGCGTTCACACTTCATTTAATTTTCAAGCCACGCGTACTACTCTATTTAAATCAATTTTGTTTTCAATCTGTCCTTTCACGTTTCCATACTATTCGAACCCTAATCTCTCTCTACGAAGCATTTTTTTTCTCTCTCCCTCTCTCTCTCTCACAGTTATGGCACCCAAATGCAATTTTGATCCAGACTATGTCTGCAAGAAGCTCAAGTCAGAAATGGTTGTGGACTTCTATTCCACTAAGAATCCGGCCGCTTTGGAGATTTTGGAACTTCTCCGACGTTCTGGGCTGGAGGAGTTGATCTCAAAGGTTCCCAAGGATCTGCGTACCTTGGATGGTTATGCTGCACAGTTTCTTATCCGGATGAAGATCCACGACGACTATATTTCATCCAAGATTGATTCAGAGGATCTTGTTTTCTCTAAGGCAGACTTCTGTGGTCTTTTTGGTAACCTTTCTGCGGTAGGTGTGGACCCACTGAAGTACAGAGAAGGAGAGGCGTTGGAATCCTTCAAGATGTTTGCCAGAAATTCATGCCAGAATATTACCAAGGGTTTCTTGGACAAGCATCTTAGGCAGAAGTATAAGGTGCTTTTTGACATTGTGGTGAAGATTCTCATGTGTGAGAGCCATAGCACAGATGCCATCTTCGTTGGCAGGCTCTGTGTTATGAGGGCCATTCTGGATGGTGTTCAATGTAACTGGGCTGAGTTCTTCTGGGGGGTGCTGAGGAAGAACAAGGTGAAAATTCAGAAGGAAGAATGCCCCCAGTTGCCAGGAGAGCAACAATTTGTGTTCAATGCTAATGTTTCATTGGGCACAAAACTCACTCTAATTCTGGAGTCGATTCTTCCAGAGAAGAAATGGAGACAATCCTGGTGCAAGGGCTTTCATAAGTCCAAGATTATGTTCTCCAAGGATGGTCCTCTCCATGGCCATCCTGATTCTGATGGTGAGCAAGCCATCCCTGCTCCTCCCCTTCAAGCCATTCCCTCACCTGCTAAGGGGCAGAAGCAGCAGCAGCAGCAGAAGACTCAGAAGAAAGCTGCTGCAGCAACTGGTTCTTCAGCCGTTGCCTTTTCTGGTTCCTCAGAGGAGGACCAGATCCCTCTTCTTGATGTACTGAAGAAGAAGAGTGAGGTTGCCAAGAAGGCAGGAGCTTCGAAAAGGAAGAGGCCAGAGGAGGCCAAGAAGAAATCTGCCAAGATGCCAAGGACTGGCAGAGGAGCTCCCAAGAAAACCCTTCTGGTGGATGAGCCATCAGAAGAGGAAGAGGAAGAAGATGAAGTGCCTCTTGTGAGGAAATCCAAGGCCAAGAGAGCCCTTCTGCAAGATTCAGACTCTGGATCTGATCTTGGAGAGGCCTTGGAGAAGGCCATTGAGGATGCCACCCAGATGATGGAGGATGCTCCAGAGCCTGTTTTGCCTGCTGGTGTTGACCCAGCAGAGGTAAACCCTTCATTTCCCTCTTCCTCCCCCATAAACCTTGTTTCCCCTTCTACCTCTCCCCCAGATAACATTCCCCAAACCCCATCTGCCTCTGGTACCCCCATTCTTCCACCAGAGCAGACTATTCCAGATACACCCGTCTATACTCCCTCTACCATTCCTACACAAACACCTTCTCCCCCACATTTCCAAACACATTTCCCCACTAACCCCTCTCCCCAACCTTCTGTATCAGAGGTACCCTCAACCTCCTCTGGTGCAGAAGTCCCCCCTTTAAACACTTCCACCTACCAAATCCCTCCTACACATTCTGTACCAGATATCCCTTCCTCTTCTGGTGCAGAGCAACCACTCCCTACCACCTCTACTTCACAAAATCCAAACCCTCCCCAAACCCATACAGACCAGGACCCAACCATTTCTATGGCTCTGGGATTCGCTGGCCCTCCCCCCTCCCCAACCTGTTTAACCAGCGATGATAGTGAAGATGAGGAAGCTTCACTTGAGCCTGTTGGCTTAGCCCCTTCCTCCTCTGCCTCTGGGCCCAAACCCTTCACTTTCTCATCTGCAGAAATGGGTCCCATTAGGCAGAGTATGAGTGTAAGTGCTCAGCTCTGGCTAAGAGAGCATTTTCCAGTTCTTCTGGAGCACTTACCGCTTCTGGCAGAGCTTACTGATGCCAAGGTCTGGAGCAAGGCCAGACTTGAAGATGTGGAGGACCTGGTGCTTTTGCTTGAGGAAATGGGTGCCTCCAACTTCACTGCTTGGGAGATTGAGCTGAAGCAGAAGATGAACATTCAGAACCCAGCAGAGCTGGAGACTCCTGGTGCAGCCAAAGTATTGATTCGCACCTTGCTCATCCAAAGAGGAGTCATGCTCACTCCAGAGGGCCCCACTTACAAGTTTGGTCCTCACTTTGTCTTCCCTCCAGAGCTTTATTCAGACGAGGAGGACTTTGAGATGTCTCCTGCTGTGCTCCAGAAGATGAAGGCCTTCTTCAACGAGCAGATCATGCAGATAGGGCGCTTTTCCAAAGCAATCCAACATATGGCCCCTGCTATGATTGAGCATCAAATTAAACAAGAGAGGAGAATCTTCATGAAGCAGCTCAAGTCCTCTCTGGCAGAGGTTAAAGCTTCGTTCAAGGCTAATGGCTTGTTTGTCAAGCTAGATGTTATGCACAGCCAGAAGCAGCTCCAAGAGCATGTGATGGAGCAGATGAGGCCAGTTTCTGTACTCAAAGTGGAAATGGCCAGCCAGATGATTCAGACTGCTAGACTGAAGGACTCCCTCCAGGAGATGTTGGAGAAGTAAGAGAGACTTGTTGCAGAGTCTAAGGCTTACCTGGAGGAGGCCAAGCAGCTTCGTGATCTTCACTCTTCCTCCAACACTGCCTTGCCTGATCTCATAAGGCAGGTAGTGGAGCCCCTCCTTGATGAAGTTAAAAAGGGGGAAGAGAAGGCCAGAACTGATCTGGCGAAGACCACAAATGAGACTCTGTTTAGCCATGGAGCTCGTCTGGACCTGCTGGAGAACACTTTGGCCCAGGCTGAGTTGCAGAAGAAGAAGAAAGAAGAGTTGAAATCTCTATCTATGGCTAGACAGCTTGCTGCAGAAGAAGAGTCATCTGAAGCTGAGCAGGATCCTTCTATCATTCCTGGTCCTGCTAAGAGAAAGATTAGAAAAGTAAAGAAGAGTTTCCTTGAATCTGTTGTCGAAGAAGCAGAGAAGAGATACAAGGAAGAGACTCCAGAGGAGAGGCAAGCCAGAATCAGGAAGAACATAGATGAAGAGCAGAGGCTCAGATATGTTAGGAGACAGAACAAGAAGGCCAGAGAAGCTGGTATTCCTTCTGGTGCAGGTGGCTCAGGTCAGAAGAGGAAAGCTCCTGTGGAGGTTATGAACATCCTGCCACTAAGGACAGAAGGGTCTTTTGACTCTACTGTGCCTTATCCTCTGATTGAGAGATGGAGAGAAGCCAAGACCCTCTAGTTCATTCAGCATTATATCCAGAGGCCAGCACCAGAAGATGATGAGCTGATCAACAGAACCTTCCATTCTTGGATGCAAGCCTATGATGCAGACTTGTACAAGCAGCTGATGGATTCAACCATTGAGTTCAACCTGGAGGTGACTGCTCCTGAATTTACTTATCTTAACACTCCCATGATTGGGAACCAGGTGGATTGGGCAGAACTGAAGAAGCTGTACAAGACCAAGGTGTTGGTGAATTTCACCCCAACATCTTCTGCAGAGTTGAAGGCCGTCCAGGATAGGTTCCTTGACTGGTTTCTTGTCCCTAAAGAGAACAGAAGATATGCCTAGAATAGGACAATGAACTTCAATGTAATCTGTAATATTTTGTCCTCTGATTATTAATGAAAAATACATATCTTCTCTGTTCTAAAGACAACTCCTTGTTGTCTTATTATTTGCCTGATGAGATCTATTCTAAGGTCTAATCCCTTTATTGTTTTCTTGCTTAAAGTTTTACTTTTGATCAGTTCTGGTAGTGTTTTAACTCCATCAAAAAGGGGGAAATTGTTAGGATAAAAATTTGTTAGTTTTGATGAGTTAAAACAAACCAGAAGATGTAATAGGACCATCTGGACCTGTTAGCCAGATGATGATCTAGATTAGGACTTAGTCTAGGGGGAACTGCCAGACCAGAAGACCTCACCAGAAGAGTCACCAGAAGACCCCTCCAGAAGACTTCTGCAGAAGACTTCACCAGAGGACTTCACCAGAGAACTTCAGCAGAAGAGATCAGACCAGAGGCAGAGGACCTTCCCCAGACCAGACGAGTCCGGACCAGACGAGTCTGGTGGAACAAAAGATGCTCAGTTTGATCCCCTCATTCTACTGAGTATTCTGGTTGTTCACCAGATAAGGACCAGAAGACACCGAGGTTGCCTGGTGTCTGGTCCTGCCTTCTCTGGAGAGAATCAGAGTTAGGCAATTGGAAGCATTGACCGTTGGTGATTCAAATGAAGTCAAACAAGATTGGATTGAGAAGATATGAAGACAATCAATCAAGATCACACCAACCCAATCAATCAATTAGGGAATTGATTGATTGAAGCTTCCATATATAGAGGATCTGATTAGATTAGCCTCCCAACGGCTATGTCCCTAATCCCCTCTATATATACTTGAGTGCAGATCAAGAAAAAGCTCCAGAATCATCCACGCGCATATAGCCACACTAAGCTTTTGATCACTACGCATATTGCACTCACATTTTGTTCTTAATTACTTATCTACTCGTAAGGAGTTTATACACTCAACCTGTTCATCTTGTTAGACAAGGTTGGAGTGAGTCCATCTTTAGATCGAAGTTAGATCTAAAGAGTTTGTAAGAAGGTGCTGGTACTTCAGAAATTCCAGTGAGTAAGTTTGTGAGTTGGTTGTTAGTGAGACCCCTTGGTGATAAGGGAGAGTGGACGTAGGATATTTATCCGAACCACTATATATCTTGTGTCTTTTATCGCTTTATTTTAAATTCTGTTTATTGATCTCTTATAAAAGATTTTGGAAAGACATTATTTCATAAGCTTCCGCAGTTAATCTATCGAGTGGGACCAACAAAGGGCAAAATGGGAATTCAGGAACAAATTTTTTTTTTTTAAACCAATCAACGCAACATGAATGAGCTCAGTGACGGAATACTCAAGTCACTGCGTTGCTTAGAGTCAGAGCCCTCAAGTCAGTGTCATTTGACTTGAGTTCTCAGGCTCTAAGCAAGGCAGTGACTCGAGAGACTGAGCTCTCGAGTGCCTGCTGAGTTCAGTGCGAGGAGCCTAAAGTCACTGCGTTGCTGAGAGTCAGAGCTATCAAGTCAGAGATGAGACTTGAAAGCTCAGGCTCTCAACAAGGCAGTGACTCGAGAGACTGAACTCTCGAGTGTTTGCTTAAGCTTGTCAGTGAGATAGATTCTCCCTGACTTAAATACTTGGCTAACTTCTTTCTTTCGAACTATACTCAGCGAGTGGAAATAACAAAACCTTTAGCAAGTACGTAATGATAACTGACACTTGGTTTAACGTGGTTCAGAGTCTCAAGCTCTTACATCCACGGCCTGATTTAACAGGAAATCCACTATCTCAGGATTCTTGTTTTTAACGTGCCAAGGTGCACTTACAACTGGTCTCACGCCACTCCTTGGGCTGCCTCTCCTCACCTCACTACAAACCTCACAATCTTCTGAAAGGGTTTAGTTTGGTTTGGTTTTTTCCAACTAGGTGAGGTTTTCCTTTACAATGTGTTAGCCTTAAAGCTAGGATTAGGAAAACCTCTCTAAGCTAAGAGTTACAAGCTTGACACTAAATGAATATTTAGTGAGACCCTAAAGGTCAGTGTCGCGGGTGTGTAATACTTCCTTATGACTCCCTAACAACTAACACACCCTCACAGCTTGTAGGTGTTTATTTTCTTCTCTCACACAATACAACACACCTTTACAATGAAGTTATGAGCTTGTATTTATAATGGGGATTCAAATGTATCCGTTGGAGGGAAGATACATTTGAATCCAACATTAAATGGTTTCAACCACTTTTCTTGGAATGCGGCCTTTGTCAGTGTCAGAGTTGCTGCCTCGTGCTGATTGGTCCACGTGGCCTGGATTCTCGGATCTTTGACTCAGTGGATTTGACTAAGACCCACTGACTTTATGTAGCTTCCTCCTTCACTGACTGATGATCTTCAGTGGACTGAACGTCTTCAGTGTAGTTGTCCTTCAGAGACTGTTTGAAGATCATTTCCAAGAAGTTTGTCATAAGGCTGAATGACAAACTTCCCTGACCACAGTAGCCTGACTCCTTCAGGGCCTACTTGGTGCAGCACTGATCCTCCTGATCATGCTCTTCACTGAGTGGTCCACCTGACCTAGCTTAGATCAGCCCGGTTTACACTCAGTGGGACATCCTTCAGGCTTCTCTTCTGGTTCAGGTTGCAGGCATGGCTTCAGTCAGTTCTTCTGGGTGTCATCTTGATATCTTCAGGCTGTGTTGCTGAGTTCCCCCTCACTGAGTTCCCCCTCCACTGAACAGCCTATTCTACTGAAAGCTAATCTAGCCTGACCTGAAACAAAAGATACTATCCTGACTGCTTTCAAACCAATTACATGTTGTTTTGGAAAATCATCAAAACTAAAACATATCCCAACAATTTCCCCCTTTTTGATGATTCCAAAACTTCTAACCAAATGATTTTCTACTATAAGAATAATGTCAGAACATAGGTAATAGTTTGAATTAAGCAGGAATTCCCATAGTTTAACACGTTTAAGATCTGTTCGGTTGACCATTTTTCTTAACAAAACTGGATCAGTGGTCATGTGAACAATCTGCTTTGATACCAATTGATGGTCCCGTTTTCGAAGGGCAAAATGGGAATTCAGGAACAAATTTTTTTTTAAACCAATCAACGCAACATGAATGAGCTCAGTGACGGAATACTCAAGTCACTGTGTTGCTTAGAGTCAGAGCCCTCAAGTTAGTGTCATTTGACTTGAGTTCTCAGGCTCTAAGCAAGGCAGTGACTCGAGAGACTGAGCTCTCGAGTGCCTGCTGAGTTCAGTGCGAGGAGCCTCAAGTCACTGCATTGCTGAGAGTCAGAGCTATCAAGTCAGAGATGAGACTTGAAAGCTCAGGCTCTCAACAAGGCAGTGACTCGAGAGACTGAACTCTCGAGTGTTTGCTTAAGCTTGTCAGTGAGATAGATTCTCCCTGACTTAAATACTTGGCTAACTTCTTTCTTTCGAACTACACTCAGCTAGTGGAAATAACAAAACCTTTAGCAAGTACGTAATGATAACTGACACTTGGTTTAACGTGGTTCAGAGTCTCAAGCTCTTACATCCACGGCCTGATTTAACAGGAAATCCATTATCTCAGGATTCTTGTTTTTAACGTGCCAAGGTGCACTTACAACTGGTCTCATGCCACTCCCTGGGCTGCCTCTCCTCATCTCACTACAAACCTCACAATCTTCTGAAAGGGTTTAGTTTGGTTTGGTTTTCTCCAACTAGGTGAGGTTTTCCTTTACAATGTGTTAGCCTTAAAGCTAGGATTAGGAAAACCTCTCTAAGCTAAGAGTTACAAGCTTGACACTAAATGAATATTTAGTGAAACCCTAAAGGTCAGTGTCGCGGGTGTGTAATACTTCCTTATGACTCCCTAACAACTAACACACCCTCACAGCTTGTAGGTGTTTATTTTCTTCTCTCACACAATACAACACACCTTTACAATGAAGCTATGAGCTTGTATTTATAATGGGGATTCAAATGTATCCGTTGGAGGGAAGATACATTTGAATCCAACATTAAATGGTTTCAACCACTTTTCTTGGAATGCGGCCTTTGTCAGTGTCAGAGTTGCTGCCTCGTGCTGATTGGTCCACGTGGCCTGGATTCTCGGATCTTTGACTCAGTGGGTTTGACTAAGACCCACTGACTTTATGTAGCTTCCTCCTTCACTGACTGATGATCTTCAGTGGACTGAACGTCTTCAGTGTAGTTGTCCTTCAGAGACTGTTTGAAGATCATTTCCAAGAAGTTTGTCATAAGGCTGAATGACAAACTTCCCTGACCACAGTAGCCTGACTCCTTCAGGGCCTACTTGGGCAGCACTGATCCTCCTGATCATGCTCTTCACTGAGTGGTCCACCTGACCTAGCTTAGATCAGCCCGGTTTACACTCAGTGGGACATCCTTCAGGCTTCTCTTCTGGTTCAGGTTGCAGGCATGGCTTCAGTCAGTTCTTCTGGGTGTCATCTTGATATCTTCAGGCTGTGTTGCTGAGTTCCCCCTCAACTGAACAACCTATTCTATTGAAAGCTAATCTAGCCTGACCTGAAACAAAAGATATTATCCTGACTGCTTTCAAACCAATTACATGTTGTTTTGGAAAATCATCAAAACTAAAACATATCCCAACACATTTCTAACGACGAATCATGATAATTTCGCGCCTAATCAACCCCTCCAAACTTACCACATTGCTTGTCCTCAAGCAATGAAATAATAAGTCAAGTGAAATTTTTAGGAATGAGTCAAAGAATCATATCATGCAAGGAAATGAACTCGAGCTTCAAAGATCAATCACACGTATACTCACTCACCTTCCTTCATCATACTCATACAACAACAATAAGAAACACCAAGATCAAACATGGATGTGCACTCAACGATGTGTTTCACTCCCTCACAAGTGTATATCAAGAATAAGGGATTCACTCAAACAATCAATCACACATATCGGCAGCCATAGGCTTGTAAGCACTCTCAACTCCTCCCATACTCTAGAAATCAATGCCGAATCAAAAATAACTTTTCTCAAGGTTGTAATGTAGTCTCTTTGGACAGGTGGGATAACAATATGGGTAAGTGACTTAAGTGAATAGAGAATAGAAAATCAAACCTTGGTACTTCGAGATTGGGAACATAATACTTCAAACATTTTCTATCAACACACTTTTAATTCCAATACTCTCAACACTTCAATTTTTTTCTTTCTAACTCCTTTCACTTTTTTTTTTCAATCATTTTTTTTCTCTTTTTCGCACAAACATTTGAGCTCATTTTTCTTTTGCTCATTCTCATTTTTTTTCTTTCCCACAACTCTTTTTCTTCATCACACCTTCTTCTCATAGTCACTCAAGCAATCTCAATTCTCCTTTTTCAACTCAAATCAATCCCTTCACATTCACACTTTTCCTATTCTCCACTCAAATTGGAACAAAAAGGCTTAGGAACTTGGAATAGTGTTTAAATGTGCTAGCAAATGAAATAGGCTTAAGGCTCAACGGGGCTAACAAGGGACAAATATCAATGGTAAGGAAAATTTAGGCTAAGTGACTTGATCAAAACAAAGATGGCCTAAGATCACATTCGGCATATCAAATTAGACACAATCAAGAAGCAAGAGCACACACAAGTTCTAGCATCCTCTAAGGTGACGACTCACTCACAAACGAAGAGATCAATTCATGCATCTTAATCTCAAAAGGCTCAAATCTCACGGCTTTCACATCCATGCTAGTCCTAGTGAATTCTTACTCTCATCACACGAGTACTCAAAAGAAAATTCGCAAGCATACTAATTCTCTCTCAAATCAACTCTAACTCATACACTCACACAATAGAACTCCTAACTCACCCTCACAACTTACTCTACTCACCAAATCATACTCAAGAATCATCAATAAGCAAGTGATAAGAGTAAAGAAGCGTGAAGTAAATCAATCATCAATCAATTCATATCAAATCAAACCCCAATAATTTGAAGTGCTTCCAATACAATCCCATAACTCATCCAACACTCAAACAAGTTCACACTCCAAAATCAATAAATAAGAAAAAGAAAAGAAAAAGAAAAAAGAAACAGAAACTGGGGCAATCCCATGATCTTTATGCATCTGGAGGCAGCGGTAGGCGGTAGTTCGGGTGATCAGCTCCCAAGTGAGACACAAAGAGTGACTCCATCCAACGGTGCATGTCTGAGAACTGATCCTCCATGCGGGCTGTTCGCGTGTCCAACCTATCTTGCGTCTCACGCAAGTACGTCACATTCGTCTGGAGAGTCTGGATTTGGTTGCCCATCTGTATCCAATCATCATACGTGGGGCACCACTGCCCGGGCGACTGTATTCCAGGTGACTCCACCTCCATCTCTTGCGGGCCCTCGCCCCTGCTACTCCTTCCTCATCATGCCCCTCTTCATATTCTTGTTCCTCCTCTTCTTGTAAATCTGCTACTCCACTCGAACCGGCACCACTTGTGCCTTCTCCTCGGTTCCTCTTCACGGGCCTAACATCCCGGAGTCCTCTACCATCAACTTCAGCTGTATACTTAGCACTTATAGCAAGGTGCTGCTCTCCATTCATGCCCAAGTTCTGCCTTTTCTTCCCCTTCAAAGTCATGAGCTTATCGTTCGGCAGCGGAAAGAGGTTATCATCCTTGTATCTTATGCAGTAGCTCCACATCCATCGCTCGAACATCAGGGTGTTGTTCATCTGCTCGAACCCCAAATCCATGCCCTGGCAGGGACCCGAACAAGGCTCGAATCCAAGACTCTTCACGAACATCGAAATCAAACCCCCTCCTCGGACTTTCGAGGTCTTCGCACCAAGCTTGAATGGGGCCTCGTAGTGGTGCTCCAAGAAATCCCTTCCAAAGTCGTGATCCTTGACATTTAAGAGACACCAAATCCCGTTCAACCGCTTAGTTGTCACCGTTCCCGTCTCAGAGCGGGCATAGATGGTGTTTCCCAGAATCCTCTCTAGATATCTAATCACCGGGTTCCTGATTGCCGATGCCCTTAAGTTCTGCCCTTTGTACTCCACGGCCATGCCACCCGTGATGTCATTCCAGAATGAATTCGCTTTAAAAGATTTCGACATCCGGTTTGGCCTCGACAAGGCTGGGAGCCCAAGTGCCAGGCTGACCGCTCCCACATCGCAGTACTGCCACTCATTCCGGTACTTAAACTTGAATGAGTTTTCATCTTGCTTCTCGACAGTGGCCAAGAACTGCTCTACCAAATCAGCATTCGTCTCCATGGTCAGAAGCAGCTCGAAGAACTCCATCATATTGTTTCTCCTGAAGATTCTTCTGATCTCCTCCTCAATTCCTAAATCTCTCATGAAACTCACCACGGGTCTCCGGGTCTTCTCCACCTTCCCGGTTATCAAACTCCATCTGTAAGCTATGTACCGCCAACACCCCTTATAGTTCAGATTGTCCCACCTCGAGGGCAGCAGACCCTTTCGCCTCAGCTCACACGTGACCTCTTCTAACTCAGCAATACTCAAGACTCGGTCCTCGTTCTTCTTTGGAGCCATTGTACCTAAGCAAAGCACAACAAAGTAGTTTATATACATTCATGACATTCACTCCAATACAATAATCTCAAATAGCTCTCAATGCCAAATCATGCAAAATTTAACCTCAACTCAAGTTCATCAATTTCAATCTTTATGCCTTCATATCAAAGTGCTCATGTAATTCTCAAACAAGTCATCTCAAATCAATAATTGCCCACAACTAAGTCTATCATGAAGTAAAATCACAAGAATAATGTAATTTACATGCTCAAGACTCAATTCGTACTCATTTCAATCTCAATTCACTCTCAATTCATAAAAAGTTCTTCTCAACAAGCAAAACCCATATCCTATTCTCAAATTCCTTCTTTCTCACTCTAGAAATTTACCCATTCTACTCATGCAATTCCAAAATTGAAAGCAAAATAAGCAAACCCATAGCATATTATCAACATTCATTAAAAAGGAATCAAGAACCAATAAGTTTTGCAAAAGTCCCCAAAAATTTCGAACACTACTCATGAACCCTAGTTCATATGCTCAACTCATGCCTAATTCAATCTTAAACTACGAATTGAATGACAAAAGTTAGAGATTACGTACCTTGCTTGAAGATTTAAGGAGGATTGTGAAGAAATTCGAGTGAATTCGTGAGCAACAGTGAAAATCCGTTCGAAAGCACTGAAATTCGCCCCTTGAGTGTGTGTAGGTGTGTGAAAACGTGTGGAGGGGGTATTTATAGAGGGGGGCTCGAATTTGGGCTGAACCCGCGATCCGCTCGAGCAGATGCGCTCGAGCACAGAGCTTGAATGACACACGGGGTCGAGCGCCCGCGCTCGAGCTGCTCGAATGCCAAAAACTTTCTGGATAATTCGGGCGCTCGAGTAACACACTCGAGCGGAGGCGCTCGAGCTATGCCACTCGAGCAGCTCCTCCTTTCAACCTCAAACAACGACTTCCAAAACTCGAATTCCTCATACGAACCAAACTAGAGACAATCATCAAACTCAACCAAAACATGAACTAACTTGAGAACTCCTCGATTTAAGCCAAGTCGCTCATTCGACCGAGGAGTTGGGGTCTCTTCCAATTGTGCAAATCACCAAACCAATTCAAGTCGAACTTAAGCACTCACACTTAATTCGATCCTACTACCCTTATGCATCAATATTTTCGAAAAATTTGACCAATTTTTCATTAGAATTTTGTGTACGAACTCGAAGTACGAATACACACCCCCCAAACTTTATTCTTACTGCGCAATAATAAAGTTTGAAAAGAATGAGTACGTGCGAGTTGTGCACTAAATTCTCATGAACTTAAATCACTATCAATGCAAAGTAATGGACGAAAAGAAACATCACCCCCCAAACTTCGACTTTGCAAATAGGTCTACGTTTTGGGTTCGGTTTACCTCAAACTCCATCAATCGAATGCTTTACTACTTGAAACATCTCCAACTTCATGAATTGTTTTCCTTAAGCTCTCTTGCTCGAATTAAGCACCACGAAACAAGCCTACACCAAAAAAAATTCTCTAAATGAGGTTAACATCTACGATTCACTAACCGACAAAATAAACAAAACACATAAAAGCAAGTAAAATGGGTTGCGGCCCATTAAGCGCTAGTTTTAAGGTCCTAATGCCGGACCGAGCTCGAAAGAGCTCACGGGACTTTTGAATCTAAAATACCTCCCTTATTCTCATAAGAGAAGTTGAAGAATTTCTTTACTCGATACTCATTCACCATGAATCTATGTCCATCCTCCTTCTCGACTTCAAGGAATCCACTCTTATGCACTTCCCTTACAATATATGGCCCGTTCCACTTGGACTTGAGCTTTCCACCAAACAGCTTCATCCTCGAATTGAATACGAGGACTTGATCACCCACTTTGAACTATTTTTTCCTCAATCGAGCATCATACCACTTCTTAGTCTTCTCCTTGAAAATTCGGGCATTCTCATAAGCACTATCTCGAAACTCCTCCAACTCATGCAATTGGAGTAATCTCTTTTCACCAACCAAAGCACTATCAAAATTCAGCTTCTTGATCGCCCAATATGCCTTGTGCTCCAACTCCACGGGCAAGTGACATGTCTTTCCAAAAACTAATTGGTAAGGAGATATACCAAGAGGAGTTTTGAAGGCTGTCCTATACGCCCAAAGTGCATCATCAAGCTTAATTGCCCAATCCTTCCTACTAATGTTCACCGTCTTCTCAAGGATCTCCTTGATTTGATGATTCGATACCTCTGCAAGACCATTAGATTGAGGATGATAAGCAGTAGAGACTCGATGACTTACCTCATATTTTGACAGCAACTTCTCCATCCACTTGTTCACGAAGTGACTCCCCCCATCACTAATCAAAGCTCTTGGAACTCCATATCTAGCAAAAATGTTCTTCCTCAAGAACTCAATCACCACTCGGGAATCATTCACTCTAGTTGGGACAACTTCAATCCACTTCGAGACGTAATCGACGCACACGAGAATGTACAAGAATCCATTGCTAGGAGGTAATGGAACCATGAAATTAATCCCTCATACGTCAAATACCTCGACTTCCATGAACACGTGCAGCGACATCTCGTCCCTCTTAGTAATAGAGCCAAATTGTTGGCACTTATCACACCTCTTAACCCATTCCATGCAATCATTCAAGAGAGTTGGCCAATAAAAACCAGATTGAAGCACCTTCCTTCCGGTCTTCTCTCCACACAAATGTCCTCCACATGGCAAGGCGTGACAATGCCTGATGATATTACTCCACTCCTCCTCTGGCACACACATTCTCAACGCATGATCAATCCCTCTTTTGAACAAGTAGGGATCATCCCAAATAAATTCCCGAACTTTCTTCAAAAATGCCTTCCGGTGCACTGAATCCGTCTCCGCCGGTAACTCTCCACTTGCTAAATAGTTAGCATAATCTGCAAACCATGGCGTTTTCCCTTCGACTCGATATACCGGAATGTCTCCTAAACCAAACAGCTTCTCGTCCGGAAATTCATCGTTCACCTCTCGATCTTCCACAGTGTTTTCCTTTGTAAGCTCCAACCTCGAAAGGTGATCGACTATCATGTTCTCATATCCCTTCTTGTCTCAAATTTCGACATCGAACTCCTGGAGTAACAAGATCCAACGAATGAGACGGGGCTTTGCATCCTTCTTACTCATAAGGTACCAAATCGCTGTGTGGTCCGTATATACGATTGTTTTTGTCCCTACTAGGTAGGGCTGAAATTTATCAAAGGCATACACGACCGCTAACAACCCCTTTTCAGTTGTAGTGTAATTCACTTGAGCAGAATTCAACATCTTCGAGGCATAGTATATAGCGTGAAAATGTTTCTCACGAATCTGGCCCAAAGCAACCCCCATCGCAAAGTCACTAGCATCACACATCAGCACAAATGGGCTAGACCAATCCGGGGTCACAAGTATAGGGGCATTCACCAACGCTTCTTTCAACCTGTTAAAAGCCATTGAACACTCATTAGTAAACTCAAAGGCGACTTCTTTTTCAAGAAGCCGCGAAAGGGGTTTAGTAATTTGTGAAAAGTCTTTGATGAAACGTCTATAGAATCTCGCATGTCCTAAAAATGACCAAATCCCCTTCTCGGTCGAAGGTGGTGGAAGCTTCTCAATAGCAATCATTTTCGCCTTGTCAACTTGGATACCTTTCGAGGACACATGATGTCCAAGAACAATACCCTCTCTCATCATGAAGTGACACTTCTCCCAATTTAGCACCAAGTCCGTCTCTTCACACCTGCTCAACACAACTTCAAGATTGGTTAGACATTTATCAAACGACTCCCCGTAGACGGAGAAGTCGTCCATGAAAACCTCCATAATCTTCTCAATCAAACCATGAAAAATAGCCATCATACATCTTTGAAAGGTGGCGGGTGCATTACACAACCCAAACGACATCCTCCTAAAAGAAAAAGTCCCATAATAGCAGGTAAAGGTGGTCTTCTCTTGATCCTCGGGGGCTATCATAATCTGATTATACCCCGAATACCCATCTAAGAAACAGTAATACTCAAAACCACCTAATCTATCAATCATCTGATCAAGGAACGGTAGAGGAAAGTGATCCTTACATGTTGTATTGTTCAACTCCCTATAATCAACACATACACGCCATCCCGTCACTAATCTAGTGGCTACCAATTCATTTGACTCAGTCCTAATCACCGTGGTACACCCCTTCTTAGAAACTACGTGTAACGGACTCACCCATGGACTATCAGAAATCGCAAAGATCATGTTGCTATCTAACAACTTCAAAACCTCCTTATGTATCACCTCTTGAATTACCGGATTACCTCTACGTTGGTTTTGCACTACCAGTTTTTTACCTTCTTCTAATCTAATCCTATGCATGCAAATGGAAGGGCTAATTCCCTTAATATCCACGATCAACCATCCTATAGCAAATTTGTGCTTATGAAGCACTACTAAAAGTCTCTCAAGCTGATCATCAGATAAAAGGGTAGATACAATTACCGGATACTTATCGGTCTCATCCAAGTAGGCGTACTTGAGGTGTCAGGGAGTGGTTTCAGCTCCTTTTCCGCCTCCAATGGTGGCGCCTTATCGAACATCTTCTCAAATGTCGACTCATCAGCTTCCAAGTCATCCTCATCCTCTACTTTCTTCATCTCTAAGAACTTGACATCTTCGTTGTCTTTCAAGCTGTCAAAATAATCAAGATCATTAGAATCATAAGATATATCGTCAAGAATAGGATAATCAAACTGATGAACATAGAAAGAACAAGGGTCTAGAAGTGTGTCTTTAACACAAGTGTCTGTGATGTCAATGAAGTGGCAGCTCTCATCTCCCAATGGGTATTTCATAGCTTCATAAATAGCTATCTTCACTTCTTGATCATCAACTTTGATCGTAATCTTCACATTCGCTACGTCAAGTACCATCCTGGCTGTAGCTAGAAACGGCCTCCCTAAAATCAGCGGCACATGCTCATCCTCCTCCATATCGAGTACGACGAAGTTGGCGGGAAAAATGTGATTCTCCACCTTCACTAAAACACCCTCCACTACTCCTTGAGGTCTCGTGATAGACCTATCAGCAAGCTAGAGCGTCATCATCGTGGGTTGAAGCTCACCCCCTCTAACTTCTTGAACAACGACAGAGATATCAAATTAATGCTCGCCCCGAGATCACACAAAGCTCCTTTCTTGATCCCCTTCCCGATATCACAAAGAATGGTGAAGCTCCCGGGATCCTTCAACTTGGGAGGAAGCGCCTTATGCACTAGAGCACTCACCTCGTGGTTCAAGTGCACTAGCTCGGGTCCATCCACTCTCCGTCTCTTCGCTATCAAGTCCTTCAGGAACTTGGCGTAGTTAGGCATTTGTCCCAAAGCATCATAAAAAGGAATGTTAATATGTAACTTTTTAAAAACATCAAGGAATTTTGCAAATTTTTCATCTAGTTTCTTTTTCATGAACCGCTGTGGATATGGGACAGGTATCACAAATTTGGGTACCCCCCATTCATCTCTCTCAGTTTCTTTTACATTCTTCCTTGCTTCCTTTGCCTTCTTCCACTTTGGAACTCTCTCAATCTCCTCAATGCCCTCCTCTTCAGGCTCTTTGCTCTTCTGGGACTCATCCATATCTTTACTCTTCTGAGTGTCTTCACCCTCAACCCCTTTCTTAACTCTCATCTCCTCAATCTCATCTCTATCTGCCTCATGCTTTTTTTCTTCTATCTCAACCTCTCCTTGGGGCGTCTCAGAATCAGCAGGCATCTCAGGACCATCATATTTGGTCCCACTTCTCAACTCAATAGCCTTGCAATGTTCCTTTGGGTTACCCTCGGGCATTGAAGGATACTTGCCATGCTCACTCGTCTGAGACTTTGCAATTTGACTAATTTGATACTCAATAGAAGTGAACCTGCAGTTGTTCTCTTATGCAACTCCTTCACATCGTACTCCAATGAGGACAATCTCTTGCTACCTTCCTCTACCTTCTGAAGGATAGCTCTCAACATCTCCTTAGTTGAGGCACCGTCTTCTCCACCCGGAGGTTTCAAACCTGGATCAACACCTGAGGAACTGTAATTCCAGCCTTTGGATTAGCATATGAAAAATCTCGTTCTTCCTCCATGTATTCTGAGGGGGCTGTTGGCCTCCTTGATACCCTTGTGTGTTCCTCCATTGATTTTGAGGTGGCTGTGGACCTGGAGGTACAAATGGTTGACCATAAGAAGGCCTTCCAAATTGATTGCCACCTTGTGGATACCCGTCTTGTGGATAGTTAGGCCTTCCCATATAGTTGGCCTCTTTTTGCTGACTCGTGGGTGGGTCCACTTTCTCATTCACTGCTACATTCCCTCCAACCAGATTCTGCCCATCTCAAGGTTACTGATCTTCTCCATCATAGCCATCAACAACTTCCTTGTTCCCTCATTCTCCTCCAACTTACAAGCTCTCTGAAATTCTGGATCCTCGTTCCATGCCCCGGCATTCGTAACAATGTTGTCGATGATTTCTCTACATCTCGCTATCCCTTGGTTCAGGAATGCTCCACTAGCACACGCATCAAGATGGGCTTGACCAGCCTTGCTGGCTCCACTGTAGAAGAACGCCATGATATCCCCCTCATTGTACCCGTGCTGCGGGCACTCAATTAACATATTAGAGTATCTCTCCCACGCTTGACGTAAGTCTTCTCCTTGCTTCTGGTGGAAGGAAGAAATCTATATTCTTGCTTTAATGGTTCTAGATGGAGGGTAGAATCGCTCGAGGAACAGACGCTCGAGCTCGGCCATGTGGTTACACCTCCCCGTGGGAGCGTGTTATCATACCACTCCTTTGCTATTCCCGTCAAAGAGAATGGGAACAGCCTGAGCCTCTTGGCATCTTCAGACATGCCGTTATAATTGAACGTGGATGCGATCATCAGAAAACTCCTCAGATGAGTATGAGGATTCTCCTTCCCAACCTCCCCCTTGAATTGATTCTCGGTAAGAGCTTTAGAATTCCAGGGGAAATTGAGAAGTTGTTTGCCTCTATAGGGGGCAATACCACTCCATCATAGTACCGTTGCGGTTGTACCGTGAACCTTCCTCGAATAGCCATGTTTTGATCTGCGTTCTGAGGAATGTGCTGAGGATTAGCAGGTGGTACGGGTACTTTTTGGGGTGGTGGTGGTTGATAGACTGGTGGTTGGTTGTAAACAAGAGGTGGAAGGTAGGGGTATGGTGGGTATGGGTAAGGGTAAGATAAGTTGTTTTGTGGGAGGTTGTTCTGTGGGTATGCAGGGTTGTTCTGAGGATGTTGGACAAGGTTGTGAGTTGGATTGTTTACATTCTATGTACCCGGGTTTTGGCTCTGGCTCTCCCCTAACGATACTTGATTCTGACTTCCATTCCCTCCAGTGCCCTCAACCCGGTCTACTACCTGATTAAACTCATTTGCAGCATCATCCAACTCATTACTGATGTCCATGTTCACGTTCTTGTTCTCTCCTCCGGCATCATTCATCCTTCTTAACAAGGCTCTGTTTCTTCTTGCTATTGTCTCAGGATCTAGCTGTAGTCTCTCTTCGCTCGTATCTCCTTGTGAGAGTGTTTCCATAAACCTGAAACACTAATAAAAGAACAAAAATGCAACTGCCGAACACGTACGAATAAAACAGAAAAGTAAAGCACTCACTACTAACTACTAAACTATCTACAAGTCCTATTCAAAAGACATACAAAGCCATCCCCGGCAACGGCGCCATTGACTTGAAGCCGAAAATACTAACTTTCTACTAGTAGTTTCCCCGCAAGCGTACGGGTTCACTGTAGTATGAGCAAGTATAGCGACCAAGTATATCGAACCCAAGGGAAGAAGTGTATGCGAATAGATCCCTGAAGATCTACGCGTCGTAGCTAATATGAATGTATGTTTTTGGATATTTTTAAAGAATTAATTCTAAACTAAAGTAAACTAATTAAACTAAAGAATGAATAAAACGAATTAACTAAGGTATGTATTCAAATATGTGATGGTGATACTCAGGATAGGAATTCCTACGTATACTAACGGAGCAGGTACATAATCAAGATAACCGTGACGCGCAAGAAATAACCTAAGTAAAAGATTGCAAGATGAAAGCTTAAGAATTAACACCCTAATACTTTATCCTAACAATCGACTTCACTAATCCACTAACAAGTTAATAGATAGTGCTTAATTAACGAGACCCTAATTTAACTAGGTGATGCGGTCGTCCTCCCTAGATAAACCGGTAGATTAATTAACCCTTTCTAAACCCTCTCATTAAGTCTACTCGTTGTTGAGGAGTGATAAGGTCGTCCTCTCTCGAACACTTTTCGAACTAAATTCAAAGGTAAAGTTAAGATTGATTTTAAGAATTCATTAATTAAGAGAATTAAAACTAAGCGTCACGAATTACCCTAATTACATACCCACAACCTACTTCTACGAGTTCATCCTACCCCAAGCATGCAAAGGTTTTAGCTAGACATGGTTTTTATGGAAACAAGAACAATTGAAGAAGTAACGAACATGAACATAATGATTTTAACGAATAAATTATCAAACATTAACTAGGGTTTAAAGAAATAAATGCGAAGAACTCAAATTAAATCAATAAAACGAAATCTATTCAAGAACAAAGGTCTAAAGAAATGAAACTAAAAAGCAAAAACTGAACTATGAATTCGTAAATAAAAACCTCGAAAATGTAAAACTAAAGCTTGCTCGTCTCTTCTTCTCTTCCTCTCTCCAAAAACTAACTCTAAACGCGATATGGTATCAAGTGGTATGTAGTGGTGTCAAGTTGTATGTAAAAATGTGCTCGGGAAGAGTATATATAAGCATCGGGACGAATCGTGAACTCATGGGCCGAAAAATGAATCTGGAAGCATGAATCTTGAAAGTGCTCGAGCAAGCATGCTCGAGCGGTGGCGCTCGAGCTGTGTAGCTCGAATGGTGCAAGGGCTCGAGCGGTCCCGCTCGAGCTGGTCGAGTGCTCAAATTCTTCTGCATATTTTGGGGCGCTTGAGCAACACGCTCGAGCGGTAGCGCTCGAGCTGCTCGAATGCGAGAAATCTTCTATAAGTTTTAGGCGCTTGAGCAACATGCTCGAGCGCTAGTGCTCGAGTTAGTCCACTCGAATGACTCCGAAAGTGCTCCAACTAATACTTTTCTTCTTCCGCACTAATACCAATCGTATTTCTTCGATATCTTCTCATCCGGGCATCCGTTTGAGTCAATTCAAAGTCCTACGAACTCCATTTTTTGCCCTCGATTCACCTATGAGCATCAAAGAGACAAATTCATCAATGTGTAGAAGTAATACTCAATTGACTCTAAATTCTCAATAAAATCGACCAAAACTGGGGCATTTCTAATGACGAATCATGACAATTTCACGCCTAATCAGTGCATCCTCCAGCATCGTCGCCTGGTGAGTAGGCTCCTCTACCTCAAAGTCAGATAGGCTGAGAGAAGTGTCTGCTTCTATTTGACGAAATGAGGACCCTTCTAGTCTTGGTCTTTTCTTGAGAGGCTCCTCCTCTGAGACATCTTCCTCAACATCTTGTTGAATATCAGCTTCCTCTGGCTCACCCACAAGAAGAGTTGACCTTGTAGCCTTTTTCTTCTTCTTCTTCTTCTTCAGACCACTCTTCTTGGTCTTGGGAGTGGTGGATTTGTGGGGAGAGAAAACCTTAGAAGACTCCTCATTTCTCTTATGTTTCTTCATAACAGATGTCAGAGGTTATTGATCGTCCCTCTCTGAAGAAGTTGAGATAGCAACCTTCTTGAAGAAGCACTCCCTCCTGTTTTCTTCTTCTCTTCTGCCTTTCTGCCCTTTGGTGGAGAATGAATAACTTGAATTGGTTTGGCAGGGATGACATCCTCCCCATCAGAATCTGGGTTGCCATTCAAGGGACCATCCTTGCAAAAAATAATTTTGTTCTTGAGAATCTTCTTGCAACCTTCTGTATCCCATGCCCTCTCTGGGAAAAGAAAACCCAGTAGGATTGTGATCTTCGTTGCCGGGGAGACATCTGAATTAAAGAAGTATTGCAATTCTCCCTCTTCCTATTTGCACGCCTCCTTCTGCACTTTAGTCTTATTCTTCCGGAGAACATTCCAGAAGAATTCCACCCAGTTGCAGGCAACTCCATCATAAATAGTCTGCATCACGTACAATATGCCCACAAAAATGGCATCTGTACTATGGTTCTCACACATCAGAACCTTCACCACTATGTCAAAATGGACTTTGTACTTCTGGCGAAGATGTTTGTCCAGAAATCCCGTGGTCATCTTCTAGCAAGACACCATAGCGAATATCTTGAAAGATTCAAGATATTCATCCTTCTTGTACTTCAGTGGGTCCACTCCAAACATGGACATGTTCCCAAAAAGCTTGCTAACCTCCTCTTTCGTGATAACCACCTTTTTGTCATCGATCTTAGAAATAATCTCTTCATCTTGAATCTTCAATCGAACCAAAAATTGAGCAGCATAATGATCCAATGTACGAAAACCCTTGGGGATAGTGGAAATGAGTCCTTCTAACCTAGATTTATGAAGCAAATCCAAGATCTCCAGCTCGGCAGAGTTCCTAGTGGTGTAAAAGTCCACTACCATTTCAGACTTGAGTTTCTCACAGACATAGGTAGCATCAAATTTGCAGGTAGGAGCCATTTCTGTAAAACTTGAGAAAGAAGGGTGAGAGAGAGTTGTTGCAGAGAAAACATGAGGGTTTGAAAACGTGAAGAGACAGATGAAAATTTTCGGTTTATAAACTTGTTACGCGTGTAAAGAGGAATTAATGGGGTTAATGGAAAGAAATCGAATCAATTAGTGATTTATTTTATATGTTACACTTTTAAATAAATCCGACGGCTACAATTTAAAAAGCAACATATAGATTTATTAATCGTGCGTAGCGTAGTCATTGGGACTGGTTTAGAGGGGGTTTGGGCAGTCAAGAGAAAAAAAGAAAAATGATTGCCCTGGCCTACGAACCAAATTTTTTAAATACACTAAGAATTCAAAATAGTTTGAGTGTATTTACTAAGTTTATAAGTGTATCCCAATGACTAGACGCAGAAGGGTAACTACTTACCTGTCACCTGATATAGTAACCAGATGATACCACAAGTAGTCTGGCAATGAGCACGTACTCTAGTGTCTTGTATCATCTGGGAATATATCTAATTTGGCATATCTGATTTGCAGGCAGGTTAGAAAATATGAAAAAAAAAATGCTTTATAGAAAATAAGGATACTCTTCTGATGTTCCCTCTTAACTCAAGTCTGCCTCTGGATCTAACAACCTAACTCAAAAGATAGTTCTATAAACCTTGTCTCTGCCAAAGGTTTAGTAAGAATATATGCCCTTTGTTTCTCTGTAGTAATCTTCTCCATCCTTATATCACCTTTCTCAACATGGTCTCTGATAAAAATGGTGCCTAATGTCAACATGTTTGCACATGGTGTGGAGAACAGGGTTTTGGGTAATGACAATTGCTCTGTTGTTGTCACAAAATATAGGAATCTCCTTGGCTCTAATCTGGTAGTCCCTAAGCTGCTGACTGATCCAGAGTATTTGCGAACAACAACTCCCTGCTGCCATGTCTGCTTCTGTAGTTGAAGTAGCAACTGAAGTTTGCTTCTTAGAAAACCAAGATACCAACTTATTCTCAATAAATTGGCATGTACCACTTGTAGATTTCCTATCTATTCTGCAACCACCAAAATTTGAGTCTGAATATCCACTTAACTCAAAGTTATCATCTGTAGGTTACCATACACCAAGATTAACAGTTCCCTTAGGGTCGGTCTGATAGGGGTTTTTATTTGTATGGGGTAGATTGAGATAAAATAGTATAAGGAAATGTAGTACAAGGAAATGTAGTATTGAGGCTTTAATATGGTTGTTTGATAGGTTGTAAATAGGGGTTCCTACAATTTTATATTGTGTGTGATAGGGTGTAAAAATACCATATAAAATATATAAAATTACAATTTTAACCTTATTTTCCTTAAATTATCTAGTTGTTTGATAGGATATAAACAAATATTGAGATAAAATTAGGGTATTCATATATATATATATATATATATATATCAATTTTGTGGTAGAAAATGAGGGAAATCGAAAATGGCTTCTACCTGCTGCTGAGAAAGATAACGTTGCACGGCCACTGAGGAAAATGACGCCACCGTACTGCCGCTGCTGAAGAAGATGTCGGTGCTGGTCTTTGCCCCCCTACCACTGCCGCTGCTCTTCACCAATCCGTCGAATCGGGATACCAGAAGCCCCATCACTGTCTTCGCCGCGGTACCGGAAGCCACTGCTGCTGCCTTTGACACACTACCAGTTCCGCTCCACCTACACCATCACCGAACAGGTATCATCTTGTCTCTGGTTTTTAGGTTTTTTTTCTTTTCTTTTTCGTTTTTTTTAATTTTATTTTCTTATATAGTACAATGGTAGTGGTGGAGGGTTCTTCAGCTGTTATAAATAATTTTCTCTGCTAAGATTGCATCTTCCTTTTTGACAGCCAAACTTCCAAAGATGTATTAATTATTGAATTAATTTATATATGTATCTCGAAGCCTTTAGCATGAAGAGATTATTGAATATAAATTAATTTGTGGGCCACAACCACCAACATGAACAGATTAATTGATGGAGTAGATTTAAATGTTAATATGTGGTGTGTATATATCATATCCTTTAACATTTAAATTAATTTGAATGTTACGAGTAGATTAAGGTTGTGGTGTGTATGGTGAGACAAGACATTTGCGTAACTATTGCTCCTCAGTTGATTGGTTCTTGAATAACTTTATGGTGTAAATAAATGTATTAAAATAGATTAGAGTATGGAAATGCAACAAACTTTTTATTCTACGTGTAGGGGATTTTGTTCAATCACAATTGATGGGTTCTTGCATTCCCCAATGATATGCTATCATAATATATAAAACTTATGAAATTATATGCATTGATAAATTATATGGTGATGTATTAAACTGTATTTTGTAGTCATGGAAGGATCAAGGAAAGGGAAAGAAAAAATAACCTCAGACCGCTAGAAGGGCATGGACGGACATGTAAGAACGTATCTTGATGGACAACTTGAAAGAAATGGTCAAGGGAAACTGGATGAATAAGAATGGTTTCAAACATGGATATCAGAAAAGGCTTGAGCATAGGATGCTCGAGGCACTACCGGGAACTGACATTCGAGTAACTCCGCATATCAACTCGAAAATCACGATGTGGAAAAGACTTTATGGTTCACTTCGGTCAATGATTGGTGACAACAAGGATAGCAGGATTGGCTTCAACACAACGACTTGCTTCATTGATTACGACGATGAGCAGTGGGCAGAGGCAGTGGCGGTAATCTCAATCTTTTCATTAAGTTCATGTTGATAATTTATTAGAAGTTGTAATGTTTTATAAGATGCTTAACTTAAATTATTTTGTTCTTTGCTTTAAATAGAGGGATCCAAGTGCTGCTCATATGCGTCTAAAGACATGGCCGATGTACGAGGATTGGATCGAAGTCTTTGGAAATGATCGGACAACAGGAAAAACTGCTGAGAATATCTACGACTCCTACAACAACCTAGTGAAGGAGGATGCGGGACAAAGTCAATTCCAAGACACACGTGAATCATTTGGTGCGCAAACTGACTACAACATGGAAACTGTAGACTTCTGTAAGGTGGAAGAAGATTCCCAAACTATTCAATCGGAAACGCCACCGGTTATGAAGAAGAAGAGATCCTCTTCTACATCTAGTCCTATGGATCCACTTGTTGACCTTTTTGGGAGCCTTGTGACTACATCTTCTGAACATCTTGACACCATCTATCATGCGATTGGGTATGATGTTGAGCGTGGAAAACCAAGACATGATATCTTCGTTATGCTTGACTCCATCCCAAATCTGACATTGGACCAGAAGATAGATGTGTAAAAAGTTCTCGCCAACAATGCTTACGAAATGGAGAAGTTTCTTGGGTTTACCAAGGAAGCCCAAGCTCGGTTTGTGTACCATTTGTTGACCGAGGATCGGGCTAGATGATGGTGATGTTTTTATGGTGTTTTATGTGTCGTATTTACCACTAGAACTTGAACTGCTGTTAGATTTTATCTATTATCTATTTTGGGTTATGTATTACTTATTTTATGTTTGAACTAAGATAATTCAATGTTTATGTAGGATGTTTTATTTATTTTCATTGTGTTTAATTCGGATGTTATATTTTTATTTTATTTATTATGGTGTTTAGGTTTTACGAATGCTTGGGTTATGTAGAATGTATTATGCACAACTATTGATGAGGTTATGAACAAACAATATAATAGATGACATAATATTGAAATTAGGCCCTAATACATAACATCATCAACTACTACAACCTTACATGAAATAAAACTTAATTAAACATAACATGTCAAGATGACTTTATTAAACCAACATAGCTAGACGCATGGCCATAATGCATACTCCTCAGTTGTCGTCCTTCTTAGCATTGCTTGAAGAGGAACCTGGCCACAAATGGAACTTAGGCCTAGTAGGGATTCGCAGATGGCAACGAGGAATATAAGGGGGAACATGCCATTCAAGTGGTGGCTCAGTCAATTCATCTTGACTGAGATCTGGCTTAGATAATTCCTCTTGAGTGGCATCTGGTTCATCGAACAACCTTACACGTGTAGGACGACGTGTGTGAGGGTTGGGTTCAGGGTGATGATCATCATCAGATATTACAATTGGTGAATTCATAGTTTGAAATGAACGATTGGCAACGGCAGGACTATCAGGTATGTTGATTATCTCCACAATTTGGTTCATAGTCACCACATCGTCACTAGAGTCTGTTGATACGATACACTCTTCTGGTCCAAGCTCTCCAGGATTGGCAAAGAGGAAATGAAGTTTTGCATACTCAGGCTCCCCATGGTGGACATAGGCTTTTGCAAATTCATTCTCCTATAAATGCAAAATTAATTTTACATGAAATATTGCATTAGTCGAGTTATAAACAAGAATATGCATAAACCTATAAAAAATTAGAATCCGCAGCCGAAACATACCCCAATGATTCGAGACCATGTCTTAGGTGTTGTAAGCAGGGTGTTTTCATCACGATTCCACTACACACGAGGATGCTCAGTAATCAACTTGAACAAATAGTATCGATTTTCGAGTTGAGTACGTCGTTCCATACCATCACTCCATGTGAGAGTCTTGGAGAAGGTTTCGTTCACCACTCCAATAGCAGTAACAATTGCATTGAAGTTAAACTCAGCTCTTCCATACCAACGACCTAAATTTTTTTGAAGAACCAAAGCATTAATGAACACATGGTCCATTACATAGCTCCAATTGGCATTATAAAAGAATGTTTTTTGTGGGGGAATTTGTGAGAAATCCATTTTACAAGAAGGTTGTTGGTGAGTGAAAATAATGAAGAACGTCACGTTTAAATAGATTTGAAAGTGGACTCTTTAAAACACAGTTAATTGAAAAATGACAAATGGTTCCATAAAAAAAGTAGACTACACATGCAAACAATATTAATACACTATGCACAAAATTTCAGGATTGTCGTGATTTGTCACTGCTGAAATCTGGTTGAATATTTCACTATTTTTACATTCACTGTTTATCTGTGATTGATTAGTCACTGATGACCTTTGATTGAAATTTTCATTATTGTCACTGTTCACCATTCATTTTTATCTGATTTTACCATTGATTTGTCACTGATACATATTGATTGAACAATAATGCGTAAAATAAAGTTTGAAAGTACAAAAGAAACATATTACATAATCGAGACTAAATTGACATAAAATAAGGTCCAAGTTTGCCTGTTAAGTACGTACATACATATTACTACTCCATCTTAAAAAGACCGACCCACAATGAAACCCAACAACATTGCAACAAACAATACAAATATTATAAAAATTACAACCAACAACCACATGAGAAAGAGAGATGGAGATCCATTTTCACTAACAAAATTCCAAGAGGTGTTAGTTGAATGATATGCACGGGATGAAGCGCTATCATAAACCTCTTCGGCATCTTGGCGACCATGAACATTTCTGCTATGTATATCAGCTGCACTCGTAAATGAATTGGTTGATGAAGGAGGTTTCCATGTTTGAGTCGCAAGAAAACTAGGGACCAATTCTGGTGGATCATATTTGTGGTGCTCATCGCACCAAATGAAACCCTTCTCGTGAAATTTATTTAGTGGGCAAACATAAAAGAACCTTCCAGGGTGTTGCCTCTCTTTCCCAGCACATCTAATAAGCATATGACCATTTCTAAATAAACACTGTGGAGGTGATATTGCACTGTATACAATATATTTGGATAGTCAATTTTTAATTTAAACCCAAAAGAAAAAAAAATTATTCACCATACGCGTAACAAATAAATAAAAAATATTAACTAAAAAACACAAATATCCATACAGACAATATCCATGAATAAATATTCATACATAATTCATACATAATTCAAAAACATTTATTTAAATAACAAATAAATTATAGTCCAGCTCTCCACTCATTCCACATCGACAAAGCCTTTTCTTCTCTCCATAAGTTGAACTCAGGTGAAGATTCAACAGTTTCAACAACATCAACATTGTTCAAGATATTTTCATCTTCATTTTCATTGTCTAGTTGTTCCTCTAAAGGGTCAAAAGGTATTTCAGTGCGTATGAAATTGTGAAGAAGAAAACAAGTTGTTATAAGCCTCACTTGGGTCTTGATAGGGGTAGAATGATGGACTTGCAAGTATACCAAAACGCTTCTTCAAGACACCAAAAACACGTTCAATAACATTACGTGCTCTTGTTTGTCATATTGAAGTGTTCATGAGGGGTTGTAGGTCGTGAACTTCCTGGGCCCCACTTACTCAGATGGTACCTGTTCCCCCTATATGGTACGAGAAATCCTTCACAGTTTGGGTATCCGTTGTCACACAAATAGTAGTACCCTAAAATGTCATGAACATTATTTTTTTAGTGTTAAATACTAAAATATTTATTAAAATTGAAAGAAAACAAAAGATGTTTTCTATTAAATTTACCCTTTGGAACTTTAAAACCATTAGGTCTGGTAATAACATCCCGAAGAACCTTAGAATCCGCAGCCCACCCTTCCCAACCAGGAAGGACATACACAAACCTCATGTTTGTGTCACATACTCCTAGGACATAGTCGAAACATGCCCCTTTTGAGTCCTGTATCGAGGTCTATCCGAGGTTTCGACTTAAACATCAATATAAGTATCGTCTAGTGCTCCTAGACAACCCTAGTTAATAGTCAAGCGTACAATCAAGTTATATAACTTCAGTGCGATTATAAATTTATCCATTTGACTATTGATTACGATTAATTTTAATTACCTTAAACCATTTCCATCTCGGGTTTGTTGATTCCTCTGGGATCGGAACAGGCTTTACTAAGAATAGGCTATGCAGTTTCAAAATTGTTTTCAACACAATATGCATGTAATGTGAAACAGTTTGTCCAGACCTTTCATAATCAAACCCAATAGTTCTATTCTTTTTATGATGACCCAAGATCCCTAAAAACATTGATACTTATTCCCCAACAGACACATATCTATTGTCCGTTAATCCTCCAGATTCCCTTAATATAAGACACAATTTCCCGAAAGTGTTTCGATCCATTCTTATATTTGTAATACATTCTGCATCCCTAATTGAGTACAATTAATCAAGCCTAATAATTTGTTGAGGAATTTTGTTTATCATTTCCCAATTATAAATGTGTCTCCTCACATTTCTGTTGTTACGTCTACGCATAATGATAATCATTATAGCAACAATGAGGTGCTGGAACATAATTTCTTCCACGAACAAATACAATAAATTCCTCATTGTAGTACTTAACACCATTAGGCTAATCTGAAGCTGAAAAAGAGGAAAATTTCTCTGGATTTGTAAATTGCTTCAGCTAAATCAAACAAAAACATGCGTAAAATCTATACAAATTCAATCCAATTGTACATACCTAAATTTCATACAAAATCAAAGGTGTATTAAACCACTTTAGCAACAAATAGCAATATATATTTTTTTTCAAACAAGAACAATACTACCAAATTTTTAGAGAATCCAAAAAACATTCCACTTTCATAAACTTCTACTTTCGTGAAATGATTAATACAATTTTTTTGCCACCGGGCGTAACAAACCATAGAGCAAAAAATCAATAGCAAATAGCTATACTGTTGATGATCATTTCTAATTTCAAAGATTAATGGATGTTTTTGGTGGTTAATCGACCATCAAACAATTACGTGTGATTGATCACTAACGTAATTAGTGAATATAAAATCTCAGGTTTAAAGTTTATTAAGAACGCTTATAAGCTTACATGAAAAATACGATCGTAAGATAAACGAGATGCTTTGGATTCGTAGACGAAGTTTGGACGTGTATATTAATTTGTGCTTATTTTATTAGCTGAAAAAATCTAAGTATTTATAGACATTTGCCTAGCAGGAGGTGTCGTGACTTTTTACCTACCAGGCCTGCATGCACGACACCTGGACTTTGACCAAGTTGACCTTATCTAAACTATATTCTATCCTTATCTGTTGGACTTGCTCGCAGTCAAGAGCTGCTCGTCCTGTTGGACTTGTCCTTGAGGTGTCTTTAGTTTGATTCTTATTGGTCTTTAGTCTTGTCATAAGGTGGCCTTGGGATTGAGGTTGGATTTGGTCGGCGGGGCAGTGGATGTGCTTGCTCGGCCATGGTCTAAATTTCAATATCTTTTGACTAATTTCTGCTCGTCAGCTTTTTTTTTTGCTCAGTACGCAGGATCTGTTCGCCAATACCTTGTTAAGTCTTAATCTTGGTTTAATTTTGTTTTTATCCACGGGTGTTTTGTGCTAATTCTGCTCGCCCAATTGCTGATTCTGCTCGCCTGTCAACATATACTACCATCGAAACTATCAAATAGCAAATAATTAATAAAATAAATACCAATACCAATGCCAATACCATCAAAAAAACTACAATGAAACCAATAGCAATACCAATACTGCAGCTACGCTCAATCCTCAAAACCAATAGCAATAGCAATACCAATACCAATAATACCACTGAAACTAATAACAAAACTACAATAATACTACAGCTACACTCAATCCTCAAAACCAATAGCACTAGCAATACCAATATCAATAGAAAAAAATAAATTACTCAGTAGTTCAAACCGAGAGAAAGAATTGGGATTATCAAATTTGCACCTTGCTTCTTTTGATAATGACGGTAAAATTACCAAATCCACGAAGAAGACACACGTAGCGTGTTAATTCCCCTGGGTTCCTCCTTATTTCGCTCTCCAAGATTTGTTTGAAAAAAATACACAGAATATAAAACCCATATCAGATTTCCCCAAAATTGATTGAATTTGAGATAAGTTAGGGTTTTTCAGTTCTAACCTTACGGATCAATTTGAGATACACCGGATTCCTGCCTTCGTGAGGAATTCCAGTCAGTTGGTGGTGAGATGCGTCGCTGCCTTCGCCGTTGTAGGGAAGACTATTTGCGTAGGGAAGAGGTTGCATGGTGAGCGAAGCGGTACTGTGTATGAGGTGGCGCGATGTGCAAGGTGGCTCCGGTGTGCGAGGTGGCATCGGTGTGCGAGGTTGTTTCTTCACGGGTGTTGTGCGTTCGTGACCGTGTGCGGGAAGCGCCGGTGTGCGAGGAGGCGGCGGGGTCTTGCCGGTGTGCGAGGTTGCGGCCATCTACATGGAGGTGTCGCTTATTGACGGCTGCTCAGAGTTGTCGCAGTGGAGGTTTTGAGAGAGAAGAAGGGAAAATTCGATTTTAGGGCTGAATTGATTTGAGCTTGTTATTTGCCCTGTATTTCTTATACATGGGGGGGACCCTATACTACAAATTCAAGTATGAACAGTAAAAGCCCATTAAAATGTAGTATAACTAATACGGGCTCACTTTATTTTAGCGAGCTTAATACGGGGTATCAAACAGCTATATAAGCCCATATTTCTTATACAGACATGCCTTATATATGGCTTATATAGACTATCAAACAGAGCCTTAAGATACTTCAAGATCTTTCTAGCTGCTTCCAGATGACTCTTCTTAGGATTAACCTGAAATATGGCACAAACTCCCACAACAAAGTTTATGTCTGGTCTGCTTGCAATCAAATATAAAAGAGATCCAATAAGAGCTCTATACTGAGTCTGGTCCACACTTTCTCCAGACTCATCTAGATCCATATTAAAATTTGTCATCATAGTAATCTTGGCAGACTTGCTAGATCCTATTCAAATTTTTTCTAATATGTTCCTTGTATACTTAGTCTGATTAATGAAGATTCCCTTCTCTGATTGCTTAACTTGTAATCCAAGGAAATAATTCATCCCATCCATCATAGACATTTCAAACTTACTCTGCATGAGATTCCCAAACTTCTCACAAAGCTTCTTGTTAGGTGATTTAAAGATAATGTCATCAACATATATCTGGACCAGAAGGATGTCATTTCCTTCCTCTTTCATAAACAAGGTTCTATCAATCTTGCCTTTAGTAAAACCATTGTCCAGAAGAAATTGAGAAAGAGTGTCATACCATGCTCTTGGTGCCTGCTTAAGTCCATAAAGGGCCTTCTTAAGCCTACACACCTTGTCAACTTGTTCAAAGCCAGGGGGTTGTTCAACATACACTTCTTCAATGAGAATCCCATTGCGAAATGCAGATTTCACATCCATCTGGTATACTTTGAACTTCATGTGAGCGGCATATGCTAGAAACAATCTGATGACTTCTAGTCTGGCAACAGGAGCAAAAGTCGCATCATAGTCTATTCCTTCAGAATGAGAGTACCACTGGGCCACTAGTCTTCCCTTGTTTCTAGTTACAACATCATTCTCATCTTTCTTGATCTTGAAAACCCACTTAGTGTCTATCATGTCTTGGTCTGTCCACCAACTCCCAAACATCCTGCCTGGTGAATTGATTCAACTCTTCTTGCATTGCAACTATCCAATTAGAATCCTTCAGTGCCTCCTTAATATTCTTGGGCTCAATCAAGGATACATAACAACTTAATAAAACAGTTAAGTTTAGTGTTCTCCTAGTCTGGACACCAACAATTGGATCTCCTATTATTAGATCATTGGGGTGATCAACCAGACTCTTCTTGCCCCCTGTCTGTCCTGATTGACCATCTAATGCAGTGCCTTGATGGTTACCATCAACCACATTAGAGCTTCCCCCTACAGGAGTACCAACCTCTTCTGGTTCTACTTCTTGTGAAGACTTCTGCTTCATAGAACCAGAAGGTGGATCACTATCTGAATCTGACTCTGAATAAATAACAGGTAGCTTAACTCTAATTATCTTAGATCAAATCTGATCCTGGGACTCTTCTGGAGGAAAATCTTTAAGTTCCACCTTGCACTCAAGAGTAGATTTATAAAAAAACAACATGAGGTGTTTCTTCCACACAAAGATAATTCTTATTAAAGATTATGCATGCTTTACTGGTGCTGGAATATCCTAAGAATATTCCATCTACCACTTAAGCATCAAAAGTTTTTAATTTTGACTTTCCATTGTCATGAATGAAACACTTACAACAAAAAATATGAAAGAATGAAACAGATGGGGTTTTACCTTTCCATACCTTATATAGTGTCTTACCATGCCTCTAGGTAATGAGGCATCTGTTCTGGGTGAAATAAGTTGTATTGAAGGCTTCTGCCCAAAATCTTTGAGGTGTGTTATATTCTGCCAATAGAGTTCTTGCAACCTCTTTTAGTGTCATATTCCTCCTTTCTGTCACTCCATTTTGTTGAGGTGTTCTGGCAGAAAAGGTTTCATGAAGTATACCTTTGTCCTTGCAATACTCTGCAATGTGTGAGTTCAGGAATTTTATGCCTTTGTCACTTCTGATCTTGACTATACTCTGGTTCTGCTCATTCTGAATATGTTTGAAGAACTCTGGTAACTTAGTGATAGTTTCATTTTTCTTAAACAAGAACACTACCCAAGTGTATTGACTTGTATGCGAATATACTAGCTTTCTACTAGTAGCTTCCCCGCAAGAGTACGGGTTCACTGTAGTATTGGCAAGTATAGCGACCAAGTATTATCGAACCCAAGGGATGAACTGTATGCAAATAGATCCCTGAAGATCTACGCGTCATAGTTAATATGAGTGAAACATTTTTGGATTTTTTGGAAGAATTAATTAAAACTAAAATAAACTAATTAAACTAAAATACTAAAGAAATCGAATTATCTAAGGATTGTATTCAAATGAGTGATGGTGATGCTCAGGATAGGAATCCCTACGTATACTAATGGAGCAGGTACATAATCAAAATAACTGTGACGCACAAGAAATAACCTAAGTAAAAGAATGCAAGATGAAAGCTCAAGATTTTAAACCCTAATACTTTATCCTAACATTCGACTTCACTAATCCACTAACAAGTTAACAGATCGTGCTTAATTAAAGAGGCCCTCATTTGACTAATGGTGATGCGGCCGTCCTCCATAGCTAAACCGGCAAATTAATCAACCCCTTCTAAACCCTCTAGTTAAGTCTACTAGTTGTTAAAGAGTGATGCGGTCGTCCTCTCCCTAACACGTTCGTACGAAATTCAACGGAAAAGTTAAGATTGATTTTAAGAATTCATTAATTAAGAGAATTAAAACCTAACATCACGAATTACCCTAATTACATACCCACAACCTACTTCTACGAGTTCATCCTACCCCAAACATGCAAGGGTTTTAGCCGGACATGGTTATAACGATAACAAAAGCCATTGATGAAGTAACGAACATAAACATGATGAATTGAAGTGAAAAACTAAAAAGCATGAACTAGGGTTTTGAAATAAAATAATTCTAAGAACTGAAATTAGATTAATAAAACGAAGTGTAAAGTGTTTAATAACAAAGATCTGAAGAAACGAAACTAAAAAGTAAAATCGTGACGTGAATTCGTAAGAAAACCTAAAAAATGTAAAGTAAACTTGCTCGTTCCTTCTCCTCCTTCTCTCTCTAAAAACTAAGTCTAAAAGTGATTTGGTATGTGATGATTCTTTCAAAACATGTTCGGGAGGGTATATATAAGCAATGGGTCGAGTCGGGATCTCATGGGCCAAAATCCCGCGCACGCTCTTGCACTGCTCGTGCACTAGTGCACGAGCACATCCCACTCGAGCATTCCAATCTTCCAGAACCAAAATAGTGCACGACCACACGAGCTCGGGCACTAGTACACGACCAGCGATTGCTCGTGCACTGTGCACGAGTGCTCGTGCACGAGTTGCACCTTCTCGAGCGCCTTGCATGGCCGCTCGTGCACCCTTGCACGAGTACTCCTTGCTTGTGCACTCTAATGATACTTTTGCTCCCTCGAACTAGCACTTTTCGTATTTCTTCGATATCTTCTCATCCGGGCGTCCGTTTGAGTCGATTCAAAGTCCTACAAACTCCTCTTTTCGCCGTCTATCCATCTATGAGCATCAAAGAGATAAATTCATTAGTTTATGAAAATGATACTCAAATGACTCTAAAAACTCACATACATCAACCAAAATACGGGCATTTCGAGTGACGAATCATGACAATTTCACGCCTAATTAACCCCCCAAACTTACCGTGTTGCTTGTCCTCAAGCAACAAAATAATAAGTCAAGTGAAATTGTTAGGAATGAGTCAAATAATCAAATCATGCAAGAAAATGAATTCGAGCTTAAAAGATCAATCACAAGTATACTCACTCACCTTCCCTCATCATACTCATGCAACAACAGCAAGAATTACCAAAATCAAACATGGATGTGCACTCTACGATGTGTTTCACTCCCTCACAAGTGTATATCAATGATAAAGGGACTCACTCAAACAATCAGTCACACATATTGGCAGCCATAGGCTTGTAAGCACTCTTAACTCCGACCATACTCTAGAAATCAATGTCGAATCAAAAAGAACTTTTCTCAAGGTTGTATTGTAGGCTCTTTGGACAGGTGGGAATCAATATGGTAAAGTGACTCAAGTGAATGGAGAACATAAAATCAAACTTCGGTACTTCGAGATTAGGAACAGAATACTCAAACAATTTCAATCAACTCACTTTCAATTCCAACACTCTCAACACTTCAAGTTTTTCATTTTTTCTAACTCCTTTCACTTTTTTTTCCAATCACTTTTTTTTCTTTTTCGCACAAACACATGAGCTCATTTTTTTTCTTTTGCTCATTCTCAATTTTTTTTCCACAACTCAAAACTCAATCACACCCTTATTTTATCGCCACTCAACCATCATAATTCCTTTTCTCAACTAAAATCAATCCCTTCACTTTCACACTTTCCTATTCTCTACTCAGATTGGGACAAGAAGGCTTATGAATTGGAATAGTGTTCATATGTGCTAGCCAATGAAATAGGCTTAAGGCTCAAAGGGGCTAACAAGGAACAAATATCCATGGTAAGGAAAATTTAGGCTAAGTGACTCAATCAAAACAAAGATGGTCTAAGATCACATTCGGCATATCAAACTAGACACAATCAAGAAGCAAGAGCACACACAAGTTCTAGCATCCTCTAAGGTGATGATCCACTCACAAACAAAGAGATTAATTCATGCATCAAAATCTCATAAGGCTCAAATCTCACAGCTTTCACATCCATGCTAGTCCTAGTGAATTCTCGCTCTCATCACACAAATACTCAGAAGAAAAATTTGCAAACATGCTAGTTCTTTCTCAAATCCACTCTAACTCAAACACTCACACAAAAGAATTTCTAACTCAACCTCACAATTCACCCTTCTCATCAAATCATACTCAAAGATAGCAATAAGTAAGCATAAGCTGATTGATAGGCATGAAAGATGCAATAGCGAATCAGATCAAAATCACCCCAAGGAGCATCTCAAGGCACCAAATAACCAAACACACTCAAAGATAAGGGGTGCTCCGGTGCAATGTAACAAGAAACATAAAAAACTCCACCCCCCAAACTTCGACCTTGCGAAGAGGTCTAAGTGTTGGAGTTATACGTGAAAGTATGCTTTTACTTTGTATAACTCGTGTATCAAACACTCGTTTATGAGAATAATTCTTTTATCACATTTGCTTTAGTTATGATCGAATGTTGAATTTCAAACCGTTCAATATATAGTACGTGTTACAAAGTAGTTAATGTGGTGATACCCGATCACGGAAGACGACATTAACAGTTTACTTGTAACTAAACGTACATTTTCACGACCCAGGTGGAATTGAACAATCCGCCGTGAAAGGTCGATGTGTAAGGCTCAGATTGGTCTGTCTTGACCAAGAGATTGCACTAGCACATTTAGTATGTGTTGAAGAGGTCCTACAGCGAGGAGAAATTCTTCTGTTCTGAAAGGTGAAGAATTAGACCTCAGTGGTTGTTGATTTCTTAATCTCCGTCACTTAAATAGGACCGTGTGTGCTTAGTAGTTACTGCTTTGATTCATGTTGGGTGAGAATCATTGTGACTTCGAACTTTGTGTCTTGGGCAGTAATATTAATCATACGACGGTTGCTAAGATTTAATACGGAGAAACGCGTGCGAGTACGGCTCGTGTGATTAGTCCCCTTGGTGGGCTCAGAAGTTTTATTGTACCAAATCTTGCAAGTGAAGAATTAGTTTCTTCGGTACGAATAATAATGTTGAGCTGTCTTTACTCCAAGGTGAAATATATTAATTAATTTAGAGCTATTCAGAAGCTCAATTAATTAATGGACTTGATAATCTTAAACGCGGGAAATAATAACCGGGAGCCCATATTATCGTAATATGGATTAAGATGGATAGTGCAATATTAATTTATTAGTGGTAATAATTAATATTAATGGGCTGAATTATATTGGGGCTCAATATTGAAATTCAGAAGTCCATTAGGAGGTCCAATCTTAATTCTCCTTAAGGCCCCTCAAGTAGCCCATTAAGTAGCCCAATAATGATAAGGTGATTAAAATAAAGAATATATCAATGCTGATTTTTTCATGATAATTTCGAAAATTAGGAATAAAAAAGAAATAAGATTTTGTTGATTTTCTTGGAAAGATATTATGCAAGATATGTATTCTAGGAATACAAGAATATCTCATATATTCAAGAAGATCCAAATCTTAGATTTTATCCTTGAAGTTTTCGAAAATTATGAGCTAGAAAATAAGAGTGAGATTTTTGTGGAATATTTTATTATGGAGAAAAGAATATATGAGATATATTCAAGATTTCTTAGAGTCTAAGAAAAGATTTTCTCCAAGCCCAAATAATCCTCTAATTTTCGGCCATTACCTCTATAAATAGGGGGTGATATTTTCATCCCCAAGTACATAATTCCATGTGTTGGAAAAATCAAGAGGCATAGATATTTTTCTTTTTCCTTAGTTTATTAAATTACTTGAAAGTGTCTCCCACCGGCGATCAAGTAAGGCGAAAGGGAAATACTTGAGAAGGTTTTTGGGTTGATAAAGCGTGTACGAGAGTCCCGTTTTATTCAAAGACCAAGTTCTACAAGAGGTACGTTAATTGCATATTTACTTGTTTAATTCCGCCTAGTTAAATATGTGAAATTAATTTAGCATGCATGATGATAATTAGTTGTTGGAATTATTATTTGAATTAATTAGGATTAATTCATGATAGTAATAATTGTATTTAAATTCGTATTTAAAATTCATCCCGAATAGATTCCGGGCACCCCTATATTTTCCCAACAACTGGTATCAGAGCCACGGTTTCGGGCTCTGAATTTTAAATTGGAATTTAAATTGTTGAACATTAAAATTGAAATTGGATAGTAGAATTGTTAGATCTTTTTTGCAGGTATCCAATTGTCATGGTTTTTAATGTTGTTAATTTCATGCGTGTAAATTAATTGTTTTTAATTCGATTCGTTCGAATTCGTTTTTCTCGTGAGAAAATCCACGAGTAGATTAGTTGTTTTTATTTTGATTCGATCATTGTAATAGACTAGTCTAGATCTAGTATTTATTTTTTTTGTAAAAATAAATTGTAACCGGATCGTGACGAAGAACGAAGAATTAAAAACGGCGTACCCGGACGACGCATACATGCGTGGCGCGTGTATGGAGGTAAAATCATACAAGGGGTGAAGAAAACGAGGACGAACGGCGAAAAAACGGCGCACGGGGGTGCACGGCGCACACCGTGCGCAACGGGCGCACGGCGCCGCGCGCACGGCGCGCGCGCGCCTCGGGGCGCCTCGGGCGCGCCTCGGCGCGCTTCCGTGCAGCGCCTCGGGTGCGCCTCGGGGCTGCGCTTCAGGCGCGCCTCGGGCGCTTTTCCGGCGCTTCTCGGGCCGGGAAGCGCGCGGGCCCACTTCGTGGGCCGACGCGCGCTGTATCTCATGCCGTGGAATTTTTTCGGTTCGTGTTTTTTTTTCGTGTGATTTTAAACGTCGTCCCGAACCCCAAACGATGCTGTTTTGAAGAAGTGTTGCTGTTCGAGTGGGAGCACGTCGAGACGAACGTCGGAAAGCAACAAGGACGATTTTTTCGCATCAAGACGTGAAGAAATTAAACCGTGACAATTGGATTCGAGTGCTCCAATGTGTTTAATTTTGTTTTGATGGATGTTTTATTTCGTGCACTTATTATTATTTGTTAATATGTGTTTGCATGAATTTAATTGTCCAAGAAAAACCTTACTTTCGAAAATTACTAAGTATGTTTTTATAATCGCAATTTTATTCCGGATATTAAAATTGGATTAATTTGGCCTCCATAATTTATTTATTTGTGAAGTTCTTTTGGAATACATTTCCCCCTCGGATCGGCCAAAAGAACGGATTTCACATGAATAAATTCCGAAAGGATGATTGTGGATTATTACTAGTGGCGGTATTGACCCTCACCACGAGTGGCTTGCTCAAAGCGAAATAATAATCCTGTATTTAATTATGGTTATTACTTAGGCATAGGAAATTGATATTAACTTACTCCCCTCGGAGTCCCTGTCAGTTTCTATGTGGTCAAAGTGGGAGCCAACTATTAATTTTGAATTAAGGATTTGTAACTTTTAAGTTTGTAATCCGCTTGAATGTGTTTAAATGTATAGACCACCCCTCATGGCGCATTTAAATTGTTTCGAGATGTTGGCTGATGCATGATTATATTGTTTTAAGGTTTCAATATAATTGATGTGATCAAATTTATGTGATAATTTCATATTTTTCTAGATATTGATATGAATGTATGTTTTATTCTCATTTCATCATGTCGTAACCTTTTAATCCACTGTTTAATATACTTAAAGTTAATAAACCTTTTGGAGAGAATTATATCGATTGGAATTTTTTTTTTAATTTGTCCTTACTGCACGAAAACACAATTGGGTTATTTATGTTAATATACCCGGCAAGCCTAATGATAAGTCAAGCAATGGGAAGAGGCAGTTTATAATCGGAAGCGTGACAATGAATGAAGTGCATCATCTTGACATTTCTGTCTGAGGATTTGAGGCGCGTTCATGAAGACATTGTATCCGCTGTTGAAATCATGAAACGCCTTGAAGAGATGTTTTCACATCAGAATCCCATGACTAATCAGTTCACCAAACATGACTCGGTCAAGTTGGAAATGGTGGAAGGAACGCCCGTGAGGGAGCACGTTCTCGAGTTAATGGCATACCTTAACAAGTTGGAAGTACTTGGTGCGGATTTTGATTGATTTCATATACCATTCCCTACCGAGAAGCTTTGAGTAGTTTCATCTGAACTGTCAGATGAATGAACGGACAAGTCGTTTGCCCGAGCTCTTGCAAGCTTTAGTTTCGGTGGAGGTGATAATGGAGCACCAGTCTAGTGCTATGGTGGCTAATGGTTCGTCTACCTCTTTTGGTCCCAAGGGAGGGAAAAAGAGGAAGAGAACCAAAGGCCGGATCCAAGCAAATCAAATTGTTGCGAAAGGCAAATGCAAAGGCAAGCATCGAAGGGGAAGTGTTTTAGTTGCGGTGAGAGAGGACAATGGAGGTCTGCCTGTTCCAAGCCTAAGAGGCTAGGAAAGTTAGGTAATTCACACACCTTAGTCGTCGAAACTTGTGAAGTGGCGTATGCTGTCTATTCGTGGATAGTGGATACGAGAGCTACTGATCACATTTGTTTCATGGGTTTAAGCTAACCCGACGACTTAACGGAAGTGAGATCCCCATCACATCGGGCAATGCTACGAGAGTGGCAGCTGAAGCAGTGGGAGAAGTGCGCCTATCTTGTGAAGATAGAGTTATGGTCTTGAGAGACGTTCCTCATGTTCCTAGTTTAGAAAGAACTCAACCTTCAGTTTCTAAACTGTTTGAATAGATACTCAGTTTCTTTTAATAAGGATGTTATTATTGCTTGAAACGATGAGTTTATCCGTTCCGGAACTTTAATGGATGATCTTTATACCATTATTTGGGCACACCACTCACAAAATTGAATCTAATAACACATCGATTATTTCGAGTAATAAAAGAAAGCGTTCTTCGGAGATGAACGAAACACTTCCATGGCATCTTAGACTAGGTCATATTAATCTAAAGTGGATAAAGAGATTGGTGAAAGACGGATCCTTGGAATCATTCCAAGTCGAACCGTTTCCAACTTGTGAATCCTGTTTAGAGGGTAAAATGACCAAGAGGGCATTTGGAGCCAAGGGGAATAGAACTACGGAAGTGTTAGAACTCGTTCATACCGATATGTGTGGTTCAATGACGATCATAGCAAGAAGAGGTATGAGTAATTTGATGATTACTCAAGATACGGATACATCTACCTTATGATGCATAGGGTAAGAAGTATCAAGTCTCTGCGATTTGTTCGTGGAGGCGAATACCTTAGCAATGAATTCTTGAACTACCTATCGGAAGAAGGGATTGTATCCCTGTTGACCACATCGAGAACCCCTCAACAGAACGGTGTGGCGGAACGAAGGAGCCAGACTCTTTTAGAAATAGTCAGATCCATGATGAGTTATTCAGATTTACCCAAGTCGTTTTGGGGTAACGCCTTGGAAACAACGACTTACATTCTAAACTTGGTGCCATCCAAATCGGTTCCTAAAACTCCAATGGAATTGTGGACCGGGCGCAAGCCCAGTCTAAGACACTTGCGGATTTGGGGTTGTCCGGTATACGTGCTAGACAAGGAAGCCGGTGAATTGGATCCACGTTCGGAATTAAGGTTGTTTATAGGATATCCCATGGGAACGAAAGGGTGTATGTTCTATAGTCTCAAGGATTAAAAGACCGTGATTAGTTCGCACTTTAAATTCTTGGAGGAAGACTATATGAACAAAAGAAAGCCCAGAAGTGAGATTACCTTAGACGAGTTAAGAGGGCAAACTCCTATACCAAGTATACAAGATGATATACCACACGTCATACCTTCACAACCGGAACCCCGTCGTAGTGGGAGGATTGCAAGGCAACCCGAGAGATTCATGGGAATTGGAGAATCTTCGGATTTGATTCCCGGCGATGAATCAGACCCATGAACGTACGACGAGGCAATCCAAGACAAAGACGCGGAAGTGTGGCAAACCGCAATGGAAACCAAGGTGGGTTCGATGGATTATAATCAAGTGTGGGAGTTGGTTGATCCACCTAATGGGGTAGAACCCATTGGATGCAAGTGGGTGTACAAGAGGAAAAGAGGACCGGACGGAAGGGTAAAGACCTTCAAAGCAAGGCTTGTGGCCTGTGGCCTGTAGCTATGCTTAAGTCCATCCGTATTCTCTTGTCGATCGCTGCGCACTTAGATTACGAGATCTGGTAAATGGATGTCAAGACAGTTTTCCTTAACGGAAGTCTTGATGGGATCCATATGCAACAGCCCAAAGGTTTCGTTGAAAAAGGCCAAGAGCACCTCGTATGCAAGCTTAAGAGATCCATTTATGGACTTAAGCAAGCATCGCGTACTTGGAACTAGTGTTTGATCAATTAATTAAGTCTTATGGGTTTATGATCAAAACAAGTTCGAAAGTTGTGTGTACAAAAGATGTGACGGAACTGCGGTGGTATTCTTAGTATTATACGTAGACGATATTCTGCTCATTGGAAACAATGTAAAGGTATTGTTAGACGTAAGGGTATGGCTGTCAAATCAGTTTGATATGAAGGACTTAGGGAAAAGCCGGTCACACCCTTGGGATCAAGTTCACTCGAGATCGCAAGAGGAAGATGTTGGGCTTATCGCAAGTTTCATACAAAGCCACTGTTTTGAAGCATATCAGCGTGCAAGATTCCAAGAAAGGTTTTGTACCTTGTAGGCACGGAATCCATCTATCCAAAGAAATATGCCCTAAGACGCAAGTGGAGATAGATGACATGAAAGACGTTCCGTACGTTTCGGACATAGGAAGTCTTATGTATGCAACGTTGTGTACGAGACCGGATATCTGCTTTGCCGTGGGCATGGTGGCAAGATATCAAAGTAATCCCGGGAAAGACCATTGGACTGCCGTAAAGTGCATCTTGAGGTATCTGAAAAGAACTCGGGAGCAGATGCTGATTTACCAGTCGGATAGTCTAGTTCCCGTAGGATACACGGACTCGGATTTCCAATCAGACATAGACTCAAGAAAGTCAACCTCGGGTAGTGTGTTTTGCATGGGGGAAGGAGCCATGACATGAAGAAGCGATTTGCAGAAATGCATCGCAGATTCGATCATGGAAGCCGAATAAGTAGTTGCTTGAGAAGTAGCGAAAGAAGCGGTTTGGCTCAAGTACTTCTTAGTGGACTTGGACGTTGTTCCGAATTTGCCCATCACAATCATTGTGCCGGAGCAGTTGCAAATTCAAGGGAACCGAGAGCCCACAAGGCCAGCAAACACATTGAAAGAAAAACACCATCTTATACGAGAAATCGTTAAGAGAGGAGATAAAGAGGTGGCAAAGATAAATGTCGGAGGACAACCTAGTATATCCATTCACAAAGGGTCTGCCTCTGAATACATTCGAGAGACATGTGGATGGAATGGGAGTCAAGACTATTGCCAATCTGCTTTAAGTATAAGTGGGAGGAATTATTAGGTTAGTGTAGGTTGACATATGATGTCACGTAGAGCTACTACACTAAGACATGCGTGATGTATACTAAAAGCAGACTTTAAGTATAAGTGGGAGATTGTTGGAGTTATACGTGAAAGTATGCTTTTACTTTGTATAACTCGTGTATCAAACACTCGTTTATGAGAATAATTCTTTTATCACATTTGCTTTAGTTATGATCGAATGTTGAATTTCTATTGCAAACCGTTCAATATATAGTACGTGTTACAAAGTAGTTAATGTGGTGATACCCGATCACGGAAGACGACATTAACAGTTTACTTGTAACTAAAAGTACATTTTCACGACCCAGGTGGAATTGAACAATCCGCCGTGAAAGGTCGATGTGTAAGGCTCAGATTGGTCTGTCTTGACCAAGAGATTGCACTAGCACATTTAGTATGTGTTGAAGAGGTCCTACAGCGAGGAGAAATTCTTCTGTTCTGAAAGGTGAAGAATTAGACCTCAGTGGTTGTTGATTTCTTAATCTCCGTCACTTAAATAGGACCGTGTGTGCTTAGTAGTTACTGCTTTGATTCATGTTGGGTGAGAATCATTGTGACTTCGAACTTTGTGTCTTGGGCAGTAATATTAATCATACGACGGTTGCTAAGATTTAATACGGAGAAACGCGTGCGAGTACGGCTCGTGTGATTAGTCCCCTTGGTGGGCTCAGAAGTTTTATTGTACCAAATCTTGCAAGTGAAGAATTAGTTTCTTCGGTACGAATAATAATGTTGAGCTGTCTTTACTCCAAGGTGAAATATATTAATTAATTTAGAGCTATTCAGAAGCTCAATTAATTAATGGACTTGATAATCTTAAACGCGGGAAATAATAACCGGGAGCCCATATTATCGTAATATGGATTAAGATGGATAGTGCAATATTAATTTATTAGTGGTAATAATTAATATTAATGGGCTGAATTATATTGGGGCTCAATATTGAAATTCAGAAGTCCATTAGGAGGTCCAATCTTAATTCTCCTTAAGGCCCCTCAAGTAGCCCATTAAGTAGCCCAATAATGATAAGGTGATTAAAATAAAGAATATATCAATGCTGATTTTTTCATGATAATTTCGAAAATTAGGAATAAAAAAGAAATAAGATTTTGTTGATTTTCTTGGAAAGATATTATGCAAGATATGTATTCTAGGAATACAAGAATATCTCATATATTCAAGAAGATCCAAATCTTAGATTTTATCCTTGAAGTTTTCGAAAATTATGAGCTAGAAAATAAGAGTGAGATTTTTGTGGAATATTTTATTATGGAGAAAAGAATATATGAGATATATTCAAGATTTCTTAGAGTCTAAGAAAAGATTTTCTCCAAGCCCAAATAATCCTCTAATTTTCGGCCATTACCTCTATAAATAGGGGGTGATATTTTCATCCCCAAGTACATAATTCCATGTGTTGGAAAAATCAAGAAGCATAGATATTTTTCTTTTTCCTTAGTTTATTAAATTACTTGAAAGCGTCTCCCACCGGCGATCAAGTAAGGCGAAAGGGAAATACTTGAGAAGGTTTTTGGGTTGATAAAGCGTGTACGAGAGTCCCGTTTTATTCAAAGACCAAGTTCTACAAGAGGTACGTTAATTGCATATTTACTTGTTTAATTCCGCCTAGTTAAATATGTGAAATTAATTTAGCATGCATGATGATAATTAGTTGTTGGAATTATTATTTAAATTAATTAGGATTAATTCATGATAGTAATAATTGTATTTAAATTCGTATTTAAAATTCATCCCGAATAGATTCCGGGCACCCCTATATTTTCCCAACACTAAGTTTGGGGTTGTGGGTTACCTCAACCAAACAATTTAGTTTCTCTCAATAACGTTGCACACTCCCTTGCTTGAGTTCCTTCAATCTCCACTTATTTGGCACTCCTTCGAGACAAGCCTACAAAATAAACTCTCAAGTACGAGGTTAAACTTACGATTCAACAATACCCTAATAACATAAAACTCAAATAACTAACAACACTCAAAAGCAAATAAAAATGGGTTGCCTCCCATTCAGCGCTATTTTTAAGGTCCTAGTGCCGGACCAAGCTCATAGGATCTTATGGGACATGATACTAAAAAATACCTCTCTTACTCTCATAAGAGAAGATGTCTAAGTTCTTTGCTCTATTCCCATCTTTCTTTTTCACCTCAGACGGTGGGCGTCTCAATTCCTTCTCACTCTTTTCGGGAAGAGTCTCACCAAACAGGTTCTTGAATTTAGACTTTTTCTTCTTAACTCCTTCTTTTCTCTCGAGCTGGACCACGTCCACCTTTTTCACTTCTTCATCCTTCAATTTCTTCTCTTTATCCCTATCAAAATAAGTCAGATCATAATGCTCTTGGGTTAAATCAACAGGTAAAGGATTATCAAACTCATAAATAAAAGAAGGATTAAGGATAGGAGGTGTGTCTTCAACACTAGGATCAATGACATCCATGCAATACAAACTCTCATCCTCCTTTGGGTACTTCATGGCCTCATATAGGGAAATCTTCACTTCTTGATCATCAACTTTCAACGTAATTTTCCCATTTGCCACGTCTAGCACCATCCCACCGTCGCTAAGAATGGTCTTCCCAAGATTAGGGGCACGCACTCATCTTCCTCCATTTCGAGCACTACAAAGTCGGCTGAAAAAATGTGATCTCCAACTCTCACGAGGACGTCTTCAACCACACCTTGAGGTCGAGTAATAGACTGGTCGGTAAGTTGAAGTATCATCATTATTGGCTGAAGTTCACCACCTTCTAACTTCTTGAACAACGAAAGAGGCATAAGATTTATGCTTGCCCCTAAATCACATAGCGCTCCTTTCTTGATCCCGTTCCCAATGTCACATAAGATGGTAAAGCTCCCGGGATCCTTCAGCTTTGGAAGAAGCGCCTTTTGCACTAATGCACTCACCTCATGGTTCAACTGCACCAACTTCGGCTCATCCACTCGCCGTCTTTTCGCGATCAAGTCCTTCAGAAACTTTGCATAGTTGGGCATCTGTTCCAAAGCATCATAAAAAGGAATGTTAATATGAAATTGTTTAAACACATCAAGGAATTTAGCGAATTTCTCATCAAGCTTCTTTTTCATGAAGCGTTGTGGATATGGGACGGGTATCACAGATTTGGGTACCCCCCATTCATCTCTCTCGGTCTCTTTCACTTTCTCCCTTACTTCCTTTGCCTTCTTCCACTTAGGAACTCTCTCAACCTTCTCATTGTCTTCCTCTTCAAGCTCTTTGCTCGCTGGAGTGCTTTCCCCCTCAACCTTCTTCTCAACTCCTACCTTCCCACTCTCATCTCCATCTTTCTTATGTTTTTTCCCCTCTATCTCAACATCTCCTTGGGGCGTCTCAGAATCAGCAAGCATCTGAGGACCTTCATAATTGGTCCCACTTCTAAGCTGGATAGCCTTACAATGCTCTTTAGGATTACCATCAGGCATTGAAGGGTATTTGCCAGGCTCTCTATTCAATGACTTTGCAATCTGGCTCATCTGGAACTCTATAGAAGTGAATCTTCTGTTGTTCTCTTGCTGAATTCGATTCAGCTCTACATCTCTCTTCTGGAGGTCTTGATCACGCTGATCAACTTTCTTATGCAGATCTTTCACATCGTACTCCAAAGATGATAAATGTTTGCTTCCTTCCTCCACCTTCTGTAGGATAGCTCTCAACATCTCCTCCGTTGAGGCACCGCCTTCTCCACCCGGAGGTTTCGAACCTGGATCAACACCTGCAGGAACTGTAATACCCACCTTCGGGTTAGCATATGAAAAATTCTCGTTCTTCCTCCATTGGTTCTGAGGAAGCTGTTGGCCTCCTTGGTACCCTTGTGTGTTCCTCCATTGATTTTGAGGTGGCTGTGGACCTGGAGGTACAAATGGTTGACCATAAGAAGGTTTTCCTTGAAAATTTCCACCTTGTGGATACCCATTCTGATTGTAATAAGGACCTCCCATATAATTGACTACTTCTTGCTGAATTGTGGGCTTGTCCTCTTGCTCATTCTCTGCTGCATTCCCTCCAACCATATTCTTCCCCAACTCAAGGTTGTTAATCTTTTCCATTATGGCCATCAACAGCCTTCTCGTTCCTTCACCTTCCTCAACCTGATGAACCCTCTGGAAATCTGCGTCCACATTTCAAGCCCCGGCATTCGTGATAATATTGTCCACGATCTCTCTACACCTCACTATTCCTTGATTCAGGAATGATCCACTAGCACATGCGTCTAGATGGTCTTGCCCAGCCTTGTTGGCACCACTATAGAAAAATGCCATAACATCTCCCTCATTGTACCCGTGTTGCGGGTATTCTATCAACATGTTTGAGTATCTCTCCCACGCTTGACGTAGGTCCTCTCCTTGCTTCTGGCAGAAGGAAGAGATCTCAATCCTTGCTTAGATCATTCTGGATGGAGGGTAGAATCGCTCGAGGAACAAACGCTCGAGCTCGGCCCAAGTGGTAATACCTCCCCGTGGAAGCGTATTATCGTACCACTCTTTAGCTATTCCCGTCAATGAGAATGGGAACAACCTAAGCCTCTTGGCATCTTCAGACATGCTATTGTAATTGAAAGTGGAGACTATCATTAGAAAACTCCTCAGATGAGTATGAGGATTCTCCTTCCCGATCACCCCCTTGAACTGGTTCTCTGTAAAAAGCTTTAGAATTCCCAGGGAAATCGAGAAGTTATTTGCCTCAACAGGAGGCAATGCCACTCGATCATAGTACCGTTGTGGCTGTGCCGCAAACCTTTCTCGAATAGCCATATTCTGATCTGCGTTCTGAGGAATGTGCTGAGGATTAACAGCTGGTACAGGTACTTGTTGGGGTGGTGGTTGGTAAACAGGTGGTGGATTGTAAACTGGAGGTGGAGGATACGGGTATGGTGGATACGGATAAGGTGGGTATGGGTAAGGCGGATAAGGTAAGTTGTTTTGTGGTAAGTTAGGATGTGGGTAAGCAGGGTTGTTATGAGGATTTTGGACAATGTTATGAGCTAGACTGTTTTGATTCTGTGTCCCCGGGTTTTGGCTTTGGCTTTCCCTTGACGGATCTTGGTTCTTACTACCACTTCCTCCAATGCCGTCAACCCGGTCTACCGTCTGATTAAACTCATTAGCTGCATCATCCAATTCATTACTGAGGTCCATTGGTTCTTTCCCTCCTCCGGCAGTGTTCATTCTCCTCAAGAAAGTTCGGTTCCTTCTAGCTATCGTCTCAGGGTCCAACGGTATTCTCTCTTCACTTGTATTGCCTTGTAAGCTTTTTTTCATATACCTGACACACTAGCAGAAGGATCAAAATGCAACTTCCGAATGAATAAAAATAAAAATAAAACAGAAAATAAAGCACACACTACTAACTACTAAGCTATCTACAAGTCCTATTCAAAAGACATACAACGCCATCCCCGGCAACGACGATGGGCGCAACTTGAATGCGAATATACTAGCTTTCTACTAGTAGCTTCCCCGCAAGAGTACGGGTTCACTGTAGTATTGGCAAGTATAGCGACCAAGTATTATCGAACCCAAGGGATGAAGTGTATGCAAATAGATCTCTGAAGATCTACACATCGTAGTTAATATGAGTGAAACGTTTTTGGATTTTTTGGAAGAATTAATTAAAACTAAAATAAACTAATTAAACTAAAATACTAAAGAAATCGAATTAACTATGGATTGTATTCAACTGAGTGATGGTGATCCTCGGGATAGGAATCCCTACGTATACTAACGGAGCAGGTACATAATCAAAATAACTGTGACGCGCAAGAAATAACCTAAGTAAAAGAATGCAAGATGAAAGCTCAAGATTTTAAACCCTAATGCTTTATCCTAACATTCGACTTCACTAATCCACTAACAAGTTAACAGATCGTGTTTAATTAAAGAGGCCCTCATTTAACTAATGGTGATGCGACCGTCCTCCATAGCTAAACCGGCAAATTAATCAACCCCTTCTAAACCCTCTAGTTAAGTCTACTAGTTGTTAAAGAGCGATGCGGTCGTCCTCTCACTAACACGTTTGTACGAAATTCAACGGAAAAGTTAAGATTGATTTTAAGAATTTATTAATTAAGAGAATTAAAACCTAACGTCACGAATTACCCTAATTACGTACCCACAACATACTTCAATGAGTTCATCCTACCCCAAGCATGCAAGGGTTTTAGCCGGACATGGTTATAGCGATAACAAAAGCCATTGACGAAGTAACGAACATAAACATAATGAATTGAAGTGAAAAACTAAAAAGCATGAACTAGGGTTTTGAAATAAAATAATTCTAAGAACTGAAATTAGATTAATAAAACAAAGTCTAAAGTGTTTAATAACAAAGATATGAAGAAACGAAACTAAAAAGTAAAATCGTGACGTGAATTCGTAAGAAAACCTAAAAAACATAAAGTAAACTTGCTCGTTCCTTCTCCTCTTTCTCTCTCTAAAAACTAAGTCTAAAAGTGATTTGGTATGTGATGATTCTTTCAAAATATGTTCGGGAGGGTATATATAAGCAACGGGTCGAGTCGGGATCTCATGGGCCAAAATTTCCGCGCACGCTCGTGCACTGCTCGTGCACGAGTGCACGAGCACATCCCACTCGAGCATTCCAATCTTCCAGAACCAAAATAGTGCACAACCACACGAGCTTGTGCACTAGTACACGACCAGCGATTGCTCGTGCACTAGTGCACGAGTTGCACCTTCTCGAGCGCCTTGCATGGCCGCTCGTGCACCCTTGCACGAGTACTCCTTGCTTGTGCACTCCAATGATACTTTTGCTCCCTCGAACTAGCACTTTTCGTATTTCTTTGATATCTTCTCATCCGGGCGTCCGTTTGAGTCGATTCAAAGTCTTACGAACTCCTCTTTTCACCCTCTATCCATCTATGAGCATCAAAGAGATAAATCCATTAGTTTATGAAAATAATACTCAAATGACTCTAAAAACTCGCATACATCAACCAAAACACGGGCATTTCGAGTGACGAATCATGACAATTTCACGCCTAATCATGTATCTTGAAAAGTCATCTACTATAACCAAGGTATATTTCCTTCCACTAAAGTTAAGTGGTGAAACAGGTCCAAAGAGGTCCATGTGAAGTAACTGAAGAACTCTGGTTGTGGTTGTGCTTTGGACATCTTTGAATGAAGCTTTGGGTTGTTTTCCCTTCTGGCAGGAACCACATGTCTGATTCTTCCTGAACACTTCATTTGGAAGACCCTAACTAGATATTTTCTGGAAATCTTGTTGAGTGTCTTGTAGTTCAGATGACTCAACCTCTTGTGCCATAGCCAGCTGCTCTCTGCAGATCCTTTGACAACCATGCAAGTGTTTCTTGGATAACTGTTGAAATCTGCAAGATAAATATTCCCTTTCCTCAAGCCAATTAAAAGAATATCATCATTATAAGAATTAAGAATAGTGAAAGAATCACTAGAGAACTTCACTGAGTATCCCTTGTCACAGAATTGGGATACTGAGAGCAGATTATGCTTGAGACCTTCAACATAGTAGACTTCATCTACGGATACATCATTGACAATCAACTTTCCAACTCCTCTGGTGACTCCAAAGTTGCTGTCACCAAACATTACTCTTGGTCCATTCAAATGCTTGAAATCCTGGAGATGATCTTTCACAAAGGTCATGTGTTTGGAACATCCACTATCAATGTACCAAACACCATTGCTTGAAAATTCTTTCTCCAATGGACTCTTGTCCTCCTGCAAAGAGATTAATTAGGTCCCCTACTAGTGCTGGGTCCTGATTGGTTAGTTAATTTAACTTTAGGAATCCATAAGAAAAGATCATCCCTTGTTGGATGAAGAGATCTTATCCTTTTTCCAAATCTATCTACCAGCACATACCCTCTAACTCTGACAAATTGAGATGCTGGTCTTATGACAACTCATTTCCTATAAACAGGCCTGGAGTATCTCTTTTCAAATCTGGCCTTAGGAATGACTTGTCTCAAAGATATGGTCTTAAAGGTCTGGTAGTAAGGATACATCCTACAAGATCCATCCCTGGTATCATATGCATCCAGATCAACTGGTCTTGTATGGATGGGTTTGGTAGACCTATTCTAGTTCTGATGATGAGACCTAGGTCCTCTCTTGTGGTCATATCTCTTCTGAGGTCTCCTACTCTGATTAGATTGCCTTTGTTGAGTATTTTCCCTCTGAGGTCCCTTAATTAGTTTAGGTTCCCTCTGTTAAGGATACCTCCTCTGGGATCCCCTAATCTGTTTGGGTTCCTCATTTTGAGGATGACTCTTCAAAATTCCCTTAATCAGATTAGATTCCTCTTCAGGTGTACAACACACTTGAGATTCCCTATCACACCTTCTGGGATTATGGACTGTACGATATCCTTTCCCATCTGGATATGTGTCATTATCTTCCCAAACTTCCATTATTTCACAAGTTCCTACAGACTTATCTTTGTTATAGACATATTTATGAGTTTTTATCGCTCTACTAGGATATCCCAAACCTCTCTTATCATTAATGTGTTGAGAAAACTTAGTTATGATAGACACCGTAGTTGGTATCTTTGGTTTTTCTCTAGGCATAGGTATCTCTTCTATGACTTGTTCAACTTGTCTGCCCTTGAGAAGAGATTGGTATTTGGCTCTAAGTTCACCAATCTCATTATCCTTAAAAAAAATTCTCTTTCATGAGTTTGTCAACCAGATTATCTTGATATATAATGTTATCCTGAAGTGTTGAGACTTCTTTGGCATAATTACATATAAGATCTCTGGTGGATTCTTTCTCATTGGACAGAGATTATATTTCAGCTTTGAGCCTACCATTTTCTTTCTCAAGTGTTTGACATAATTGAACACATCTTTGGAGATCTGATAGCATTTGCTGCATATCAGACTCACTAAAAGTATCATATGAGTGAGAGGATTGAGTATATTTAGAGATGCATAATGTAGATTCTTGTACCTCAGTAATGTCTGCCATGAGACACATATCATCATCTGATCCAAAGTCAGAAGAAGAAGAGCTCAAACCAGTGTCCTCCTCCTCTGCTTCTGCCAGCAGTGCTCTCTTGTCTGCATATCTCATGTCTCTCTTGAGTCTCTTCTCTTTTCTTTCTCTAGGAGTCAGCTGAGGATAGTCATAGTTGTAGTGACCTGGCTTATTACAGGTATAACAAGTGTTGTCTCCTGCTCTAGAACTAGCACTGGAATCTCTCCTCCTGGAGTTGAAATTTGTTCTACCTGGACTGCTTTCTTTCCTCCTAAAGTCAGATCTAACAGAGCTGGAATCTCTTCTCCTTGGACTGAAGTCTCTTTTCTTGTCTGGGGAATGGAATATGGTTTCCCTTAAATCTCGAGATGACCTTTCTTTATCTGCAGGCTTGAAGGAATTCCTTCTATCTCTGGTTGAGTTCTTCCAGTGTCTCTTGTACCTACCATACTTGGAGCTCATCTTCTCCAATTTTCTTGTCAAGAGTGCTACCTGCTCCTTAAGACTTAAGTCATGTGCAAATGGTTCCTTTACCTGTTCTTCAGTCTTGATGGTAGAAGAGAATGCAACTCCTTTCTGTCCAGATGAGGAAGAAATCTCATCTGCCTGATCCTCTTCTAGTAAATCATACTCATATGCTTTCATATCAAAGAAGAGAACTGTCCTTAATGACAGTAACCTTGATTCTCCACCTGCTTGTTAGTGATCTAAGAATTTTATTATTAATTTCTTTTTCAGTATAGTTCTTACCTAAGGCACTAGCCTTGTTGAGGAGATTTGTAAGGCGCATGTACAGCTGGTATATTGTCTCATCTGGCTTCATCTTGAAGGTATCAAAAGAATGTTGGACTGCTTGCAGCTTGTTGTCCTTGATCTTGTCTGTACCTTCACAGAGAAAAGCCAATTTGTCCCACATTTCTTTGGTTGTGCTGCAAGTTCTGAACTTCTCAATCACCTCCCTGGTAAGAGTGTTGATTTCTCTGTTCTGGCTACCTAGTCCAGATTGTGCAGCTTTCTCTCATCATTATCCAATTAATCCTTTTTCTTGAGAATCTTTTGTCTTGCAGGTCTGGTATCTCCAGTTGCTCTTTCTCCATCGGCACTGGTTTCTTCTCTTACACCTGATCTGCCATCATCAATAGGAGTCCAATAAAATTTGATAGGGCCACTTTCTACCACATCAAGCATGCGGTGATGGATAGCTCCAAGATGATTTATCATTATGAAGCTCCAGTGGTTATAGTCATCAAAAGAAAACTCTGGTAATTTTTTGCTCTTGGATGCAGAATTTGAAGACATTTTAAAATAAGTGTATGAATGAAAAAGATTTTATGCAAAAGTAAGAAAATGCAGTGGGTCTGCCCTGGTGATCACCAAAAGCTTTTCAAAGCAGTAGTCTAGAACACACTACTGTTGGGTAAATAGGGGTGTCCGGAATCTATTCGGGATGAAATTTAAATACGAATTTAAATACAATTATTACTAGCATGAATTACTCCTAATTAATTCAAATAATAATTCCAACAACCAATTTAACATCATGCATGTTGAATTAATTCACATATAATCTATGGCGGAATAAACAAGAAAATATGTGACTTACGTACCTCTTGTAGAACTTGGCCTTTGAATAAAACGGGACAAACACGAACGCGCTCTATCAACCCAAAAGCCTTTTCAAGTATTTCCCTTTCGCCTTACTCCCTAAGTATGACTCTACCGTTATCAGAGCTTTGGGCAGAGTATCTAAAGTGAACTTGTGTTCCGATAACACGTATACCCAAAAGAACCCATCAAAACTACTCGATAGCTTTAGGAGTATGGAATCGATTTGACTTTCTTCACTTTGTCCAGCTCCAAGAAACTCGAGTTTTTCAAACTCACACCTAAATTTGAGAACATGATCCCTTACAAGTGTTCCCTTCACCATTTCCTTCGTGAGCTTCTCACGAATGGTGAACAGATTCGTCATGGGGTTCTGATGTTGGAACATCTCTTCAAGGCTATTCATGATATCAATAACTGCTTCAATGCCTTCATGAATGTGTTTCGAATCTTCAGACATAAATGTCAAGATGATCCGCTTCATGTGCTCATTGGAATGCTTCCAATCATCGAATATTGCCCTTTCCCCATTACTTGACTTATCATTAGGTTTCTTGGGTACGTCAACGCTAAATATCCAATAGTGTTCTTGCGCAGGTAGGACCATATTCATGTTACGTTTCCAATCAACATAATTCTCACCGACAAGTTTGTTATCTTTAAGTATACTAAACAGTGGATTAAAAGGTTGCGACATCATGAACTGAGAATAAAACATACATTCATATCAATATCTAGAAAAATACAAAATTATCACATAATTCGATCACATCAATTATATTGAAACCTTAAAACAATATAATCATGCATCAGCCAACATCTCGAAACAATTTAAATGCGCCACGAGGGGTGGTCTATACATTTAAACACATTCAAGCGGATTACAAACTTAAAAGTTACAAATCCTTAATTCAAAATTAATAGTTGGCTCCCACTTTGACCACATAAAAATTGACAGGGACTCCGGGGGAGTAAGTAATATCAATTTCTTATGCCTAAGTAATAACCATAATTAAATACAGGATTATTATTTCGCTTTGAGCAAGCCACTTGTGGTGAGGGTCAATACTGCCACTAGTAATAATCCACAATCATCCTTTTAGAATTTGTTCATGTGAAATCCGTCCTTTTGGCCGATCCGAGGGGAAAATGTATTCCAAAAGAACTTCACAAATAAATAAATTATGGAGGCCAAATTAATCCAATTTTAATATCCGGAATAAAATTGCGATTAAATAAACATACTTAGTAATTTTCGAAAGTAAGGTTTTTCTTGGACAATAAAATTCATGCAAACACATATTAACAAATAATAATAAGTGCACGAAATAAAACATCCATCAAAACAAAATTAAACACATTGGAGCACTCAAATCCAATTGTCACGGTTTAATTTCTTCACGTCTTGATACCAAAAATCATCCTTGTTGTTTTCCATCATTCGTCTCGACATGCTCCCACTCGAACAGGAACACTTCATCAAAAACAGCATTGTTTGGGGTTCGGGACGATGTTTAAAATCACAAAAAAAAATGCAGAACTGAAATTAATTTTTAAAAAAATTCCACGGCCCGAGATACGGCGCGCGTCGGCCCACGGAGTGGGCCCGCGCGCTACTCGGTGTGACGCCGAGCAGCGGCCGCAAGCGCTAGGCGCGCGCGTCCATGCCTTGGCCCGCCCCATCGTGCGCGGGTCGTGCGCCTTGTGCACCCCGTGCACCAAGTTTCGTCGTTCATTCTTGTTTTTCACCCCATGCATGATTTTACGTCCATGCATGCGCCACGCATGCATGCGTCGTCCGAGTACGCCGTCTTTAATTCTTGTCACGATCCGGTTACAATTTATTTTTTAAAAAAAATAAATACTAGATCTAGACTAGTCTATTACAATGATCGAATCAAAATAAAAACAACTAATCTACTCGTGGATTTTCTCACGAGAAAAATGAATTTGAATGAATCGAATTAAAAACAATTAATTCACACGCATGAAAAATTAACAACATTAAAAACCATGACAATTGGATACCTGCAAAAAAGATCTAGCAATTCTACTTTCCAATTTCAATTTAATGTTAAACAATTTAAATTCCAATTTAAAGATCAGAGCCCGAAACCGTGGCTCTGATACCAGTTGTTGGGTAAATAGGGGTGCCCGGAATCTATTCGGGATGAAATTTAAATACGAATTTAAATACAATTATTACTAGCATGAATTAATCCTAATTAATTCAAATAATAATTCCAACAACCAATTCAACATCATGCATGTTGAATTAATTCTCATATAATATATGACGGAATAAACAAGAAAATATGTGACTTACGTACCTCTTGTAGAACTTGGCCTTTGAATAAAATGGGACAAACACGAACGCGCTCTATCAACCCAAAAGTCTTCTCAAGTATTTCCCTTTCGCCTTACTTGATCACCGGTGGGAGATGCCTTCAAGTAATTTAAATAACTAAGGAAAAAAGAAAAATATTTATGCTCTTGATTTTTCCAACACATGGAATTATGTACTTGGGGATGAAATAATCATTCCTTATTTATAGAGTGATGGCCGAAAATTTGTGGGTTAATGGGCTTGGAGAAAATCTTTTCTTAGACTCTAAGAAATTTTGAATATATCTCATATATTCTTTTCTCCATAATAAAACATTTCACAAAAGTCTCACTCTCCTCACAAAGAGGTAAATTTCGAAAATCATAGGGTAGAAATACAAGATTTGGATCTTCTTGAATATATGAGATAATCTTGTATTCCAAGAATACTTATCTTCCATAATATCTTTCCAAGAAAATCAACAAAATCTTTTCTTCCCTAATTTTCTAATTTTCGAAATTATCAAAGAAAAATCAGAATAATATATTCTTTTTATTTTAATCACCTTATCATTATTGGGCTACTTAATGGGCTACTTGAGGGGCCTTTAAGGAGAATTAAGATTGGACCTCCTAATGGACTTCTGAATCTCAATATTGAGCCTCAATATAATTCAATCCATTAATATTAATTATTACCACTAATAAATTAATATTGCACTATCCATCTTAATCCATATTACGATAATATGGGCTCCCGGTTATTATTTCCCGCGTTTAAGATTATCAAGTCCATTAATTAATTAAGCTTTTGAATAGCTCTAAATTAATTAATATATTTACCTTGGAGTAAAGACAGCTCAATATTATTATCCGTACCGAAGAAACTAATTCTTCACTTGCAAGATTTGGTACGATAAAACTTTTGAGCCCACCAAGGGGACTAATCACACGAGTCGTACTCGCACGCGTTTCTCCGTATTAAATCTTAGCAACCGTCGTATGATTAATATTACTGCCCAAGATACAAATTTCAAAGTCACAATGATTCTCACCCAACATGAATCAAAGCAGTAACCATTAAGCACACACGGTCCTATTTAAAGTGACGGAGATTAAGAAAACAACAACCACTGAGGTCTAATTCTTTACATTTCAGAATAGAAGAATTTATCCTCGCTGTAGGTCCTCTTCAACACATACTAAATGTGCTAGTGCAATCTCTTAGTCAAGACAGACCAATCTGAGACTTACACATCGACCTTTCACGGTGGATTGTTCAATTCCACCTAGGTCGTGAAAATGTATGTTTAGTTACAAGGAAACTGTTAATGTTGTCTTCCGTGATCGGGTATCACCACATTAACTACAATGTAACATGTACCATATATTGAACGGTTTTTAATAGATATTCAACATTCAATCATAACTAAAGCAAATGTGATAAAAGAAATATTCTCATAAACAAGTGTTTGATACACGAGTTATACAAAGTAAAAGCATACTTTCACGTATAACTCCAACAACTGCCCTGATACCACTTGTTGGTCCCATTAGTAATAGTTAAAATGTGTTTAAGAAGTCTAGAAGGGGGGTTGAATAGACTTCTCAACACAAAGTACTTTAAGTTCAGTTTTTTCTAAAAATGGCAGACTCTTCTAGTAGCAGACTCGTTTGATGAATAAAGTGGAAGCTAAATATATATATATATATATATATATATATATATATATATATATATTAACTTTTGATAAAACACTTGTTATGTCTTTAGGTGCAATGAGTAATAGTATACAGTGTAATAAAGTAAATAACACCAGATGTATAGTGGTTCAGATATCAAATCCTACATCCACTCTCCCTTAGACAAGGGGTCTTTCTCACTATCCTTCTTACGAACTCACTGAAATTGACAGGTACCAGTTCCTTGCTAACACTTTAGATCTAGATCGATCTAACTCTTCAACACAACAACCTTGTCTGATAGATGAACATGTTGAGTATTGTTTTTCCAACTATCCTCCTAAAAGAGTATGTATGTATGAATATTATGAGAGTACTGGAATGCTGATTTAATTAATGAAAGCTTGAAAGTGTTCCTCGCGTATATCTTTCTCTTTTCCAGTAGCTCTTTATTTATAGGGTGAATTAGTGTTAGCCGTTGGAGGGCTAATCTAGTCAAATCCCTATAAATGGAAGTCAATCAATCAATTTTCCTAATTGATTGATTGAGTTGGTGAGATCCTATGGATTGATTCTTCATTTAACTTTCCAATCCTGATCTTTAGAAAGCATTAAATACACCAACGGTAAAGGACTTCCTTGATTATTCTTCTGGTCTGTTTAAAAAGGCAAGACCAGATACCAGATGACACAGAGGTCCTCTGGTCTAGAATAGAGTAGTGAACTAAAGAGTTCTTTAGACTCAGAAGATGATTCTAAGGCATTTCTAGGCTCGTCTGGTCTCCAGGACTTGTCTGGGTCTGGGAAAGCTCTTCTACATTATGTTCTGAACTTCCTCTGGGAGAGGTCTTCTGGTCTGACTCCACTGGTCTGGCAGTTCCCCCTAGACTAAGTCCTAGTCTATATCAACAACTGGCTAACAGGTTCAGCTGGTCCTATTACATCACCTGGTTGTTTTAACATCTTCAAAACTAACAACTTTTATCCTAACAAAAATATTTTTCTGAAATATTGTGTTAATTTTGGAAACAGTTTGTTGAATACTATTGATCAGAAATTTTTTTCGTTGCTTGCTCGCCATTTGCACGGTAACGCCACTTGGTCGTCGTCCTCCGGTCACGTCGCGCGGTCGAAGTTGCGCTGTCATAGTGATGTTCGCGGGTTCTGCTCCGTGGTCGTCCTCCACCTGGTCACCAAAATCTTGAGATCGTGCGCTCATTGTGGCCATAACGATTGATGGTCGCCGGTGCGCACTCACAACAGTGATCGCCCGGAGGAGTTCACAGCAAGTTTCAAATTTGGGAAGAGGTGGGGGTGTATAGGTTTTTCTGATGAAATATGGTGGAGAGTGGAGAATATGAAACATTTTTTATTAATAAGGGCAATAATAGTAGTATAAAGATTGTGTATCTACTAATAACAATTAAAATGAGTAGGTGAATTTAGATGGAGGGGTATTTTAGTCTGGCCATCCCCAAACTGTGGAAACTTTGTGAATGCATAACTGATTCTATATGATTTATTATAGAACAAAAACTTTTGGCCAATGAAGTTAAAAAAATCACGTGCGGGAGCCAAACAAACCAGTAAATCGAATCAATTCTCGATTTAATAAAACCATGAAACAGAATGGTGATAGACCAATGGTGTAACATCTCTTGTAACACCGTTAGATTACTGACATGTGTCACACTTATCTTAATTAAAATAACTAATATTGGAAAAGATATCTACCTTCTCTCTTTCAAATCTTTCCAATTCTTCTTACTTCCTAACAAATATTAGGTTACGTTTGGAATATTTTTATATTTTTTTGTTTTAAATTGTTTAAATTTTTTTACTACAATTTTGTAAAAAGTTTAACAACTAAAAGAATTGTACACGGGTGCACTAAAATCTAGAAGCAAACAATTCTTTTTATATGAATTTTAATTTATTTTTGGATTGTCTTTTATATAATTTGCAATTTATTTACAAAAATATTTAAAATAATTAATGAATTATATCTAAAAATTAATTAAGATGTATGTAGTGTCGGCACTAAATTAACAAACAAATTAAAAACTCTATAAAAATTATTATTAAAATCTAATCTATTAATTCTTTTTAAAATCTTAAATTAAAGGGCCAAACAAATTAAAACAAAAAAAAATTAAATTTGATTTCTCTTTAATACATTTAAAAAGAATTATACATACACCAAATTAAAACTTTTTTAAAATATATTTAAATATTAAGAGTTGTCATGTTTATTTGTATACCAAATAAACTAGGGAAATATGGAATAATGTCACACTCAAGTTTTTGTTTTAAAAAATGTCACCCAACATTTTTTTTTTACAAAAATGTCCGGCGCGACCCTTGTGCAGCCTTTTTGGTGGCATTTTTGTAAAAAAATAAAATGTCAAATGACATTTTTAAAACGAAAACTTGAGCGTGACATTTTTTCAAATTTCCCAATAAACTAAAATATTAAAACTTGTATTAAGAAAATAACTATATTAAAATTACTATACCAAATAAACAACTATATAAATGTAAATTTTTTTTTTAGAAATCTTAAACAATAGTATTAATCAAATTAAAAAGAGCTATGTTGTAAAATAAAATTAAAAATATTTATTAGTAATTAGTATGGAATCAATTATTTGACTACAACAAATTAATAAAAATATATTTAAAATATAATATTACAAAACAATTGTTTTCATTTAATCAAGAACTACAAAATACATATATATTTTTCTCTTTCAAATTAAATATGTATATTGACTAATTTTCATATTTGGTACGTATATAAATTTATTTTCTTTGTATTTTTAATTTTCATAAATAATTTGGATTTGTTTTGATTATTATGTTAAACTTTTTATAAAATTATAATGAGAAATCTTGGATTATTTGAAAAAGAAATTTTAAATAATACAAACGAAACTTTAATATTTATTTGGAAGAGAGAAGAATGGGAAAGATATAATGGAGAGAAAATAGAATTTTTTTTTAATTATAATTATTTTAATTAAGTTAAGTGTGACATGTTCCGTCTAGAGAGGAAAATTTTAAAATATTATGTTGTGAGTTGTCCCCTCCCTCATTTTTTAGGAACTCCAAGAATTCCTCAGGATCTAAAAATGAAGGATAAGGCAAATCAAGCACCCTACACAATTCTTGCAGAGATCGTACTTTTATTAATTTATGGTCATATCTTAAGCCAAGCAAGCACGTGATCCACTCAATTTTAACGTCGTCTCATTTAGTACTAAAACAGAGGGTGTATTTAAGATGAGAGGTACATTATTTCACGTGATTTTATTTTGTTTTGTTTTGATTTCCTGTTTTGGTGGGGCTCTCAATTGCCACTGTAACATGTTTGGTTTAAAAAGACAGCAAGTGCCACACCCACGCAAAAGCATAACATACTGGAATTCGAAAACACAACAAAAATCACTTTTTTCTCTAGACTATCCTCCACACAAACCAAAAGACATGGCCGCGCACGCGCAGCATCTCCTACTTCTACTTGTTCTATTTTTCATCGACGTCGCCACTTCACACTCCATTATCGAGACGCTGCCGGGTTATCCTGGACCGCTGCCTTTCAAACTCCAAACCGGGTTCTTCTTCTCTCTTTCCATTTTCCACTTCTAATTTGTATTCAAATATTATTATTTATTAATTAATTGTTCAGATATATTGGGGTGGGAGAGAACCATGAAATTCAGCTGTTTTACTACTTCATTGAATCGGAAAGTGAACCGGAGAAGGACCCTCTGTTGCTTTGGCTAACTGGTGGACCGGGTTGCTCTGGTTTTTCCGGCCTCGTATATGAAATCGGTTTCTAATTTTATTTTGATCACCCACCTTACTTGATACGTATGAACCATTTTTTTCTCTCTACTTTCCCTTTATTAATGCATCTTCCTTTACCAATTAATAGGTCCTTTGGCCTTTGATATTGACGCTTTTGACGGAAGATTTCCTTCCTTCAAAATAAATCCATATTCTTGGACAAAGGTGCGCACAACTTCTCTATTCTTCCTGCATCATTTTCATTTATTATCAATTTAATTAGGGTTGATTTCAAAATAATTCACAACTTTCACATTACCTTTTAGACTTTGCAATTTATATGCACGGAATAATTTATTATTTCAATTCGATACATATAACTGGAACCGCCACTGAAAAACTTCACACACCATACCAAATGCCAAATCTACATGAAGAAACTTTTTTTTTTTTTTTTTACCACCAAATCAAGATGTCAGTGGCGATTTAGAGTTGAAGTTCCTATACCTAAATAAAAACTCTAACAAAATGCACTAGAGACTTGAATTCAATATTTTTAATGTGTTATAAAAGCTGGTGTTGTCTAGTTATATAAGTATAACAAAATGTGTTTATCGAATTACAACAGTAACTTAGTTCGTATATAGAATTATAAATTTTAAAAGTTCATGTTGAATAGGCTATAAAGTTCGTGAATTATTCTGCAATTAACCTATTTAATTATGATAAAATCTTATATGAATTAGTTTAATCGTGCATTTCAAGTGTAATTTTGAATGATATCGATTATTTTTTGTAAACTGATGCACCTTACAACTCAAGTGTATCTTTTTAATGAAGTTCAGTAAAAATTATCGATAAATGTTAGAAATGCACCGGATGCATATAACTACTCGTTTATTGAATATGGTTTATTGTAGATTGCAAGCATTATATTCATCGACTCCCCTGTTGGAACTGGATTCTCCTATTCCACGTCATCACAAGGTTATGATTCCAATGATACTAAATCAGCAAAATATACCTACTTATTTCTCAAGAAAGTAAGTAAACATTTTCAATTCTCTGAATTTTCATATGCGTATAACCTCGCCATTTTGAAGTTATTAAGGATATTGAAAATGCAGTGGTTGTCGATTCACCCAAGGTTTTCCAAAAACCCTTTATATATTGCTGGTGACTCTTACGGAGGCAAAATTGTACCCATGGTAGCACTGGAAATATCTTTAGGTGACATTACCTTAATGCCCTGTTATCTTTCGTTTAATTAATGCTCCTTTCGTTCATAAAAAGTATGTACCCTTTAGGGGCTGTTTGGTTCACGGGATGTGATTGATTAAATGGGATTGAATTAGATGACATTGGATTAGATTGGATTATTTGAGAAGGGAGGTGTGTTTGGATTGAATGATTAAGTGGGTTTAAAGTGCAATATATCATTTTTAAAGCATGAGACTATGAGTCTCACCATCCCTAAGGGATTATTTAGTCCCTCATTTATGACTCGGGCCACAATTTTATCTCAGGCGTAAACCTGCGAATCAAACGCAATATTACATGGGATTGAGTGAGACTAAAATTTTAGTCCCACCCAATCCACCGAACCAAACCACACTATACGTGGATTAATGCAATATATTATAGAGTATTTAAAGGTCTTGTGAAGTTCATTTATGAAAAAAGTAAATTTTTATGGTAAGTATGTATAGAAACGTTACCATAAACAATTGTTTTATTCATAAACGGACCTCACGAAAACCCTAAATACACTCTAAAATATTGCATTAAACGATGTACAGAAAATGATGCATATTTTTTATGGATAGAGTATATGTTATGCTTTTTTTTTTTTTTTGACGGGTAATGTTATGTTCATGTATAAAGATTATATAAATTGAATTAATTGTGTGTGGAATCCAGGCAATGAAGATGGAGTTGAACCAATGATGCTACTCCAAGTAAACAAGCTTAATTACAAGTTTTCTAATTTATTACCATTACCATGAATCAGCTCGACTGAGTTCATCCTAACAATTTACGAAAATTGAAGCAGGGATACATCGTAGGTAATTCGATGACAGATAAAAATAACGATGAAAACCAAATTGTACCTTATCAGCACAGAATGGCCCTCATATCAGATGAATATTATGAGGTACATACTACTTCTTTCCCTTCCTTAATTAAAAGAAAAACTAAATTATGGGTGTGTTTGAAACACTACTCAACTAGAAAAGTGATATTAATTGATTTTTATAGTAAAATTGAAAATGTTATTTTGTGTTTGTAAATAAAATAATTTTAAGTTAAATTGGAGAAGTAATACGTTTGTAAAAAACCACTAGTGAATAGTTATTTCTGGAATAATTATGTTAAAATGAATTTTAGAGAAATTAAAAAGCAGGTGAAATCTGTTTTGAAAAATTGATTTTAAGTATTAAATAAAAAAAAAAGAATACAAACAATATATAATTCACTTTAATATAGAATAAAATCAATTATGTCTATATAAAGTAAAGTGCAAACACTAGAGATGGATTGTTTCAAAAATTCACCCATGTCTTTATTAAACTACTACATGTTTTGATATTTTCAGTTGGCAAAAAACAGCTGTGATGGTGAATACATGAATCCAGACCCGAACAATATACTATGCTTGTATGCTCTTCAACTTATCAAACAGGTAAAAATTATTCCCTTCGTTTCGTAGTAATCTGTTCATAACTTTTTAATGTTTTGTTTAAAAAATATATTTATTAATTAATATATAATGCATTGCACATATTAATTTTTTGGATAAAGTAATGAATAGTGTTAAAAAAAATAAAAAAATTGAGTGCATTTAATATTGTGTGAAGTTGAAGGTCAAATCTTATATCATATATACTATTTGAGAATCATCTCCCACCATCTCAAAAGCCTCTAATTTAAAATATTTTGATTCTATGCATTTGTGCTATGAATGGTATCATACTTATTTTAATTTATAATTCAAACATTTTTGTTCTCTAATTTTTGTAATTTATTTGTAAATCACCCCTACTTTTCTAGAGTTTCTATTTTGAATTCTTGAATTCGTATGAATTTGACTTATATATGGGTTTTTTTTTTTTAAATGATCGTGTCTTATTATAGATAAGTTACCATTGCATCATCTATTAGATTGTCCCGTCTCCATTTCAACTAAAAAACGATCAATTTTGGTAGTTCACTCCAATTTTTTTTATTAGTTAATATAATTTTTAAAATTATAATAACAAATTAATTTAAAACAATAATTAATTGAGAATCACAAATTTAAATTAAGATAAAATATTTAATTAAGTAAGAGGATAATAATTATTTTAAAAGTTAAAGTGAATTGAACTAATAAAATTGAAATATTTTATGAGTATATATAACTCTAATTGAATTAATTAATCAAATTAAATAAATATTTAAAAATCAATAACATAATTTTTATAAACTTGTGTAATACACAGGGTTAAAGAGCTAGTATTATATGTAGTGGAGTTTTGTTTTTACCATTTATGGAGTGAAAAATTTATCGTGGGACAGTCTAGAAATAAAGTAGAAAACTTACTCGTGAACAGGGGAAGTAGTAATTATTATGATACAGCTCACTTTAATTGTCATTTTAATTATGACTTTTAATATAAGTTAGTCTTTTAATTAGAGTCTTTATTAAGTATTAAGTCTAGAATAAATAGTATGTGGGCTTTTGTTACTTGGGGCCTAAGTTAGGTTAGATTTTAGCGTCTATTTATACTTTTGTTTGCCAGCAGTATGAATCATCTTTGGATTAGAAAATTGTAGGCACCTTTGAGTGTGACAGAGATTTATCTCTGTGGAAGAGTATATTACTCTATGGCCTCGTTTAAGAAGTTTCGTTATCATCAATAATATTACATATTTGTGTTCTATTCTCTTAACTCTAACAATTGGTACGATCTATTGGATCCTGAAAAAAAGTAGGCAACGTTTAATCGGAGAGACGTCGTTGAGAAAATTAATTCTTTCAACCCAAACACCTTCTTGGGTATTCCCTAAGCCCAAGCTTGTAGATTCAGTAGGGAATCTTCACGAACTTTCAAACCCTCAAAGAAGAATTATTTTTCTCTTTTGTTGCTCTAATTTTCAAATTCTAACAATTGATTAGGAATATTTGAGGATGAAAAATCAGCTCCTATTTATAATTATAGGAGATGAAATTATATGTTTTCTTGGGTTAAGGTTGTATCTTTCTTGGTCCAAAAAATTTCAAGATTATATCTTCTTGGATTTCAACAAATTTAATATACGGAAAGATTTAATTCCATAGAAATATTTCATATAAATCTCCAAATATATTCTCTCCATATATTATTTATTTTCAAGATAAATTTTTTTCTTGCAATAAAATTAAGGGACCAACTATATACACCTCCATAATAAATAGATAGACCGATAAAATTTTATTAAAAAAATAAACGGACAAAAATACCCTTTACTCTATATTTTTCTCTTTCCCTCTTTTGCCAAAGAAGTCGTCCCTCAGTCGGCGGTACCGCCCAAGAAACCGCCCCTCTATCACCGGTCTCGCCCATCCGTACTTGATTTTTTTTTTCAGCGGGTATAACAACAAAGAAAAAAACGTAAATAAGTGCCAGAATAATTTTATTTCCCAGTTCGAACAAGAAATCTGAACGCTAATTCATAAATTCTGAAAAGAACAAAAAACTCACTGTGTTAATTCACTGTTCGGCCAATATTCTCCCCTTTTTCGAACATATAAATTAGAAAAATAATTTCTTTTTTCGAAAACACATCAATGGCTAGCATTGGAATTTTTTGTTCTGCAAAAATTGGATAAACTGATTGAAGATGGAGAAGAAATATAAAAGGGGTTTCGATATTTAAAAAAATTATATGTGATGCCAGCTTGGGCGGCTGGGCGGGGGCGGGGCGGCGTTATAACTGCTGCACTGAGGTTGGGCGGTGCTACGGGGCACCGCAATGGTAAGCGATGGAGGATGGGGCCATTCAATCTGCATAAAATGCGTCAATCCGTTGATAAAAAAAGAAGCGGTCAAAGAAAAGCTACATAAGAAAGGGTATAATGGGAAATTTAAGGGATATGTAGGTGTATCTAGTAATTATGGAGGGGTATATAGCTAGACCCTAAAATTAATTTGTATCTTTTAACTACCTTGGTTAATGGGCTTTTAATGGGCTAATCAAAGGACCTTTAGGAGAAGAGTAGGGATATTTTCACCCCCATAGTTTGATTGTTCACCCTCCAAAATTTTTGTTCTAAAATTTTTTTAGAACATTTGTCATTTGTTCGAAAAAATGACTAGAACATTATTCACCCCCCACAAAAATATCTAAATGTTCTAATCGTATTTTCGAACAAATGAAAAATGTTCTAAAAAAATTAGAACAAAAATTTGGGGGTGAACAATCAAATGGTGGGGGTGAAAATATCCCTACTCTTAGGAGAATCAGGATTTGACCTTCAAATGGACCTAAAAACCAATATTGAGCCGCAATATTATTATAGCTTATTGATATTAATTCACTCCACTATAAAATTAATATTGCACTATCTATCCTAACCCATATTACGAAATATGACCCTCGATTATTATTTTCCGTGTTTAAGATTCCAATATCCATTAAATAATTTAAGTCACTGAATGCTTTAATAAATCAATAACTATTGGATCCCTTACATATAGGTGCTAAATAGCACCCTTTATTGGGTATTAGTTCATTATGGTTTTAAAATTGTCAATTGGTTCACAAGCTAGTTTTTTTTTTTAGACATGAACCCTATAACTTAGACCCAATCATCCCACTCCCCCCACCTAGATGCTTCCCACCCCTCTTGCTTTAGCCAAAAGCTCTGCTGATTGGACACAATGATGGGACCCAAATTTTTTTGTTGTCCTCTGCCTCCCAACCTCTTCTCCCACAGCCCCACATCCAATTCAATGTGCAGTTTTCAAATAACTGCGCACACACATAATTACTTTTAATTGCATATTTTTTTTATACAATTTTTGTTCATTTAATAACTTTATAACTTGTCCAATTTATTTTAATCAATCCTTGAACTTAAATACATTTTTTTAAATTTAATACTTAATTATGTATTTTTTATTAAAAGAGCTATTTTTAAATTCCGGTGCAAAAATAAAAATATTTGCACAAGGCCAAAATTGGAGCTTTCAGCTAGTACTTTCAGATTTTATTGACTCTGCTATCCCAATAATATTTTACATAGATATAACTATGGGTTCTTTCTGATATTTATTACGTTTGCAATTTTAATAATATTTTGCACACTAGCCAAGATTAAAAAATAATTCAATTGCAAATTTTTACTACTTCTAAAATTACATCTTTAAATCTGAATTGACATATTGTCATCTAAAATTACATGTTTATGTCCAAGCGCAAAAATAAAAAAGAATTGCACTGTCTTCCTTTACAAAAACTTCATCTAAAATTACATGTTTATGCCCAAGTGCAAAAATAAAAAAGAATTGCACTATCTTCCTTTACAAAAACTTCTCCTCATTTGGACAAGACCAGTGGGTTCAAGAATGTATTTGGATCATATTTCAGCATCTTTCCACCCACCATTTGGCTCAATAATACAAACCGGAGACAGTTCCTGAGAGAAATAAGGTATGAGACCAACATAATCTAATATGTAAAACTATCAAACATAACAAGCATAGCAATACTTACATTACGAAGTAAGACAAATTATATTAAATCTCACTATGAAAATCTCACAGCTAAAAACGAAAGGAAAAAAATAATTCTCATTATTCTCCTGGCAAGTAACAGAGCATCTCAAACACCAAGCTCTATGAAGCCAAACATTTCAATGGATCTCCAAGCCAATTAATAAATTAACATCCTTCAGTTTTTTGTGCTCTTATAGAAAGCCATGGCAAAGAATGAATTTTAACTCCACGAAATAAGCCAAATAAAAGAAGCATTTCAAGGTCCACCCGATCAACTTAGTTCACACACACACAAAAGCCTTCACGCACGCACGCACGCACACACAATAGATGCTGGCTTCCATTTCAAAATCTAGAAAAAGGGGCTTCCATTCACAATCTACACAAAAACGATTTGGTAAATACAAACCCAAGTCCACATTATGCGACCTGGGTAATGAGAAAATCTTAATTGAGATTAACTTAATTCAACAAGCAAATGCTGCTCTGGCAAGGCTGAGGTTAAGGCTTATGAAAATATATGAAGCAAATTCACACAATACTCATATGAATTCACACACAAATAAATAATAAAATTACCATGGATTTCTGCTATAGATGGTCCGCGGCGGTTGGATATGGGCGGATCTAGAAAATCTGGGCTCGCGAGTCAGAGCCCACAGATCTGGACCGATGGCAACGCGGTGGCGGTGCGAGGTGTCAGGTGTGGACCGATCGCGAGGCGGTGGCGGTGGATGGTGGGCGGCGCCACCCATGGGCTGAACGCGATGCGCGTCATTGCTTCATTTTCAGGCGGTGGCAGTGTGTGGCGCCACCTTGGAGGCGGTGGAAAATCGACGGCGGCTGCTGAGACAGAGAGAGGTGATGAGGGTGGAGACGGGGTGCGCAGCGTCGCTGGATAGAGGTGGACGGCGCCACTCCGTCGTTGTCGCCGTCACCTTGAAAGAGGAGAGGGGGGGCTGGGGTGGGGGGAGTTTGAGAGAGAGAGAGAGAGAGAGTATTTCAGAGTTTCTTTTTTAAACTAATCCGAGAGCGAGAAACAAATGGGTGGGGTGGGGGGTATTTTTTTGGGCGCTGGGGTGGTTGGGTGAAGTAGGTTGGGGGTAGGGGGACTAGGTTTTAAACCTATTTGTGATTTTAGAAAGGTTTTGAACCAAAGCCTAATATAACACCTATAAGTATACCTATTTGTAATTATTTCATAACTATTATTCATTGGGAAAGGACAACTCAGCATTATTATCACACAAAAATTTAATCTACTGACCAAATTTGATATGATGAACTTTCTGAGCCCACCAAGGGGACATAATCAACTTGTCATTCTAAAATACAATTTTCTATATTAGTTTAGCAATTGTCATATAATTAATAATATTTTCCAAAATACAAACTTGAGTCTCATCGATTCTCTAACCATAATAAATCAAAGCAATATAATTTAACAATATACAATCCTTATTAAGTGATAAAATTAAGAAATAATTAACCACTGAGATCTAATTTTTATTTCCAAGTCAGTCTAGAAAAATAATCTCACTCTAGGTCCAATTCAGTACATCAAATGCACTAGTGTAATCTCTGGGTTAAGACAAATCAATCTGATACTTAGATTTCAGTTTTGACCAATAGATTGTTCAAGTCCATCTAAGTTTTGAAGTTATTTATACTTATTACAAGGAACTGACAATGTGATTATCTGTGATCTACTACACACCATATTTGTCTATATTGTAAAATATTTAAACGTTTTTGCAATAAATAAATATTACCTCCGTCCAATATTAGTAGTCCTGTTTTTTTTTTTTTTTTTGTTATTTTTTGTCATAACTTGGAATGTATTATGAGGTATTGTGAGGTCCATTTATGAATAAAGTGACTGATTGTGAAAAATATGATACTTATATTTTCCATAAACACTAACTTTATTAATAAATGGATCTCACAATACCTCATAATATCCTCTAACTTATGACAAAAAATAACAAAAAAAAAAAAAACAGGACTACTAATATTGGATGGAAGGAGTAACATTTATAATATTTAGAGCAAACATTTGATAAAATATTCTCATAAATAAGAGTGCAAAAACCAGTTAAATATACAAAGTAGCATTAAAAGCATATTTTTCAGTATATATCTAACAATCTCCCACTTATATTCAAAGTTTATTTTTAAGTAAACACATGTCCCAATAATTCCCCCACTTATACTCAAAGCAGCGTGACAACACACTTGACTACCATCTCTTTCACAAATTCCTTGAATGAACTCTGAGACAGACTCTTTGTGAAAGAATCGACTAGGTTGTCCTTTGATGTGATCTTTGTCACCACTACATCTCTTCTCTTAATGATTTCTCTTATAAGATGGAGTTTCCTTTTAATGTATTTACTTGTCTGTGGGCTTGTGGTTCCCTTGGATTTGCTATTGCACCGACATTATCACAATAAATTATAATACCATTACGTAAATTCGGAATTATATCCAAGTCCACTAAGAAGTTCTTGAGCCAAACCGCTTCTTTTGTTGTTTTACAATCAGTGGCCTACTCAACTTTCATGGTTGAGTCAGCGATGCATTTCTACTTCATACTCATCCATGTCATGGCTTCACCTCCCAAGTAAAACACACTTCCCTAGGTAGATATTTTGGAGTTATATACTCCCCCTGATTCATTTTTATTATCTGTTTTACCATAAAAGGAAGACTTTTTTTTCCACTTATCCAAAATAGCAAAAAACAAACACTACCCAAAATAGCAAAAAACAAAAACTTACCCCTTAAAAACTTCATTTATTTACAATCATGTCACTACTTTATTAAACTTTATACCCACAAATAATAATAAACAACTCTTACCCCTTTTTAAAAATCTACATTATCCCCACAAATACTAATAAACAACTCTTTTATTAAAGCTCGTGCCATTTTCCAATGGACAATAAAAAATGAATCGGATGGAGTATCTAATTGGAAAAATTGAGTTCGCATAACCCACTGGGTATTAACTGGCCGATTACATTCTATCTCGAGTTCTTTTTAGACACTTCAAAATATTATAAATCACACTCCAATAATTCTTGCCCAGTTACGCTGATATGTTGCCACCATGCCTTCCGCATAGTGTATATCCGGTCTCGTACACAACATCACAATAACGAGGCTTCCATATGCCAACGCATATGGTACCTTCCTCACATCATCTATCTACTTTTGTGTCTTCAGACACATGCCCTTTGAATAGATGCATTCCATGCCTGAAAGGTATAAAATCTTTATTGAAATTTTGCATGCTGAATCGTCTCAAAATAATATTGATATGTGAAGCTTGGGATAAGATTATCATCTTTCTCCAACGATCTTAAGTAGTCTTGATCTCAAGGATATGACTAGCTTCTTCTAAGTCCTTCATATTGACCTGTTTTGACAACCATACCCTTATGCCTAACAACACCTTTTTATTGTCTTCAATATGCAGAATGTCATCTACGTATAGTACTAAGAATATCAAGACAGTTTTGACACATTTCTTATAAACACAACTCCCAAACTCATTATGAACATATCCATAAGACTAGATCACCTGATCTAAACATTGATTCCAAGCTCGGGATGCTTGCTTAATGCCATAAATTGCCTTCTTAAGCTTACATACAAAGTTTTCTCGGTCCTTTTCAGTGAAACATTCAGCATGACACATATAGATATCTCCTTCTATACTTTCATTTAGGAAAGTTGTCTTGACATCCATTTGTCAAATCTCAAAGTCTAGGTGCACAACTATTGATATGAGAATACAGGTAGACATAAGCATAGTTATCTGCGAAAAATATCTCCTCATAATCGATGCTTTTTTTCTGAGTGTATCATTTTTTCACAAGTCTAGCCTTGAAGGTCTCAACCTTCCTGTCAGCTCCAATCTTTCTCTTTTGGAATCACTTGCATCCAATAGGCTTTAGGCCTTTGAGTGGTTCAACAAGCTCCCACACTTTATTGTGATCCATAGATCTTATTTCTTTTTCCATTGTATTTTGCCAAGAATCTACAATTCTTGTCTTGGATTGCCTCATTGTAAGTCCAGTGGTCAGATTCATTCTCTCTGGGGACCAAGTCTGACGATTCTCCCATGAATATGAATCGCTCAGGTTGACTAACAACCCTTCCACTACAATGAGGTTCGGGTCTTGTTTGTGTATCACTAGGTACATCTATTTGTACAGTTAGTATATGAGTTGACCCTTTTTGCTCATCTAAGGTAATCTCACTCTTGGACTTGTGATTACTTATATAGTGATCTTTTAAGAATCTCGAATGCGTGCTCACCACGATTTATTGATCCTTATGACTATAGATTAAACCCCCTTTCGTTTCTCTAGGATATCCTAAGAACAACTTTAATTCTGAACGAGGTTATAATTTATCAGCTTCCTTGTCCAACATATATGCAAGACACCCCAGATTCTCAAGTGTCTCAGACTGGGCTTTCGCCCGTCCCACAATTCCAAAAAAAATTTTAGAAACTGATTTGGAAGGTACCAAGTTAAGAATATAAGTCGTTGTTTCCAAGGCATATCCCCCAAACGACTTAGGTAAATCAGAATAGCTCATCGTAGATCTGAACAGTTCCAATAGAGTTATATTTCTTTGTTCTGCCTCCTCGTTTTGCTGTGAGGTTCAGGGTGCAAGTCAACTGGGATACAATCCCTTGCCCTGATAAGTAGTTCAAAATTGCTAAGGTATTTACCTCCACGATCAGATCGCAGAAACTTGATACTCTTTTCCCTATATTTTTCAGCTTTAGCCTTACATTCTTTGAACTTATCAAAGATTTCAGACTCATGCTGCATTAGGAAACGTATCCATATCTTGGGTAAGCATCGATAAAAGTAACGAAATACTCAAAAGCACATCTCGCTTGAATTTACATAGGACCACATACATCAGTATGAACGAGTTCTAACACTTCACTAGCTCAGTTCCCCTTAGCTCCAAAGCCTCTCTTGGTCATTTTACCCCCTAAACATGATTCACATGTTGGAAATGACTCAACATGGAGTGATTCCAACGAGCCGTCGCTCATCAAACTTTGAATAATTTTTTGATTAATATGTCCAAGTCTAAGATGTCACATGAGTGTTTCGTTCACATTTGAATAATTATTTCTTTTCTTGGAAAAAAACGATGTGCTATATGATTCATTTTACATGTGTATGGGTTGTGTGCAGTTAATAATATAGAGATTGTTCACCAATGTTCCAGAACTAGTATAACTTCATTACTTCGAGTAATGATAACTTTCTTATGAAAAGAAACTGAATATCTATCCATAAATAATTTAGAAACTGAAATTAAATGTTTTCTAAAATTTGGAATATAAAGAACATCTCTTAAAATTAAAATCTTATCACTAAAAGGTAAGTGTACATCTCCCACTGCAACAATTGTTACTATTGCAGCATTGCCCATGGCGATAGTGATCTCACTCCCACAGAGTTGCAGGGTTATCTTGAACCCTTGAGTATTGAAACAAACATGATCAGTGACTCCCGTGTCCACCACCCACGAATAGGAATAACACGTCGCTCAATAAGTTTCAATAACTAGTGCATGAGATTTGCCTTGTCTTCTAGCCGTCCTCCAACGTCCTTTCAGACCACAACTAAAACACGTTTCCTCGTTTGTCTTCCTCTTGACACCTCCCCCATCGGGTGTATCCTCATCCATTATCTACAATGATAAATCTCGCATGATTGTCTGCCTAGTCGTACGAATTTGTTGAGGCAAGAGTTTTTAAAGATTCTTCATAATATCTGCAGTGGTTTTCATGTTCTGGTGTTGGTACTACAACACATCTGACATTAAAGTCATGATGGTGTACCTAACTAGTTCATTGGATCTCAACCATTGTTTATGATACTTCTTATCTTCTTTACTAGTTTCATTCGTAGGCTGAGCTGGACAAGATTCATCAAGTACAAACTTGTGTCCTTCAGCAGTCAGGACTATTATTAAAATTCTTTTCTAATCCACATAATTTTCTCCTACTAGTTCATTTTCTTTGAGTATACTAACTAGTGGATTAAAGATAGACATGTTGACCGAAGAATAAAATATACAATTTTGTATTAATATTCTAATTAATATAAATATTATCATATAGTTAGATCACATGTACTATATCAAAAAAATCTTCAAAAAAAAATGCATTACCCAACATCTTAAAACAATTTAAGTAAGTCACGCTGAGTGTGAACGTTTAGATAAATACATTTAAGCAGGTTACAAACTAAGAAGTTACAACTCTTTAATTCATAATTAATAGTTGACTCTCACTTTGTCGTATAAAATTGACAGGGACTCTGTTGGGGAATAAATATATCAATTTTATACCCAAATAATAATCATAATTTAATATAGGATTATTATTTCATTTTGAGTAAGTCATCGTTTGTTAGGTCATATCGCCACTAATAATAATCCAAGAAAATTTATTCAAGTGAACTTATCTTTGGCCTATCCGTTAGGGAGAGAGACGCTTGTCAATGCGTAGCCAAAGACTTCACAAATAAATCAATTATGGAAGCCACTTAATTAATTTATTATCCTAAATAAATGATTGAAATTTAATACTCCCTTTATTAATTTATTAGTCAAAGACTCCCGGAGGAACTTGCACACTACCTTTATTTTTGTGTTTTAGCGCGCGAGTTGTTTATTAATACTTAAAATGACTTTTAAGGTAGGGTATGATAGATCTATCTCTCCTCTATTATAAAGTGACTTAAAAATTATTTTATCATTTTAAATACTAATAAAAAATTCGCTCATTAAAATACGAGAAAATAGTAAATGTGCAAGTTCCTCCGGGATGGAGATAGTACTTAGTAATTTTAACATAATTTTTTTCACGAATTCTCATGTAAAATTAATATAATTAACTCCATGCATAAAATAAAAAAATAAATACAAATTGGTAAAAAAATCAAATTATCATGATTTAATTTTTTTATAAAAAACTGAGAATTTGTCGTCGTCCGCAACATGTGAAAAAAAGAAATAAAAAATAATAAAATTGATTCGTTACATATGGGGCAGTGCAGTGCGCGCGCCTATTGCACTGTGTGCGTTGCGCGCTGCACATCCATCGATATGGACCGCACCGTGTGCGCCTGTCGACCTGTCTCGACGCTTTGTGACGATGTACGATGTCATGCGTCCGTCGTGCACCACCAATTTTTTTTTCATCCATTTATATTCAAACACCATGAATTATAACCATATATGAAATTACAAAGATAATTGAATACTTATTATCCGATTTTAAATTTTAAGTAAACAAATTTAAATTCTAATTAAAATTACGGAGCCCGAAACTGTAACTCTGATACCACTTGTTGGGGAACACAAAAAATTGTCATTGATCTATTTGAGTGTAATTTAAATATTAATTATCATAAATCTATTAAGCATGAATTAAAATAATTAAAATAAATTAAATTCATGCAATTCATGTATTAAATACGGTAAATCATAAAAATCCCTAAACATGCAGAACTGAGAGATATCGCAGTTACCGTTAAATCGGAAAGACACCATTGAGGAGATTAATTCTTTCAAATCATACACCTTCTTGGGTGTTCTCTCAACCCAAGCTTGTAGATTGGGTGAGAAATCTTCACGAACTTTTAAACCTCAAAGAAGAATTATTTTTCTCTTTTGTTACTCTAATTTTCAAATCCTAGCACTTGATTATGAATACTTGGAGATGAAAAAATAACCCCTATTGATAATTGTAGGAGATGAAAATTATATGATTTCTTGGGCCAAGATTGTATCTTTCTTGGTCCAAGAAATCTCAATATTATATCTTCTTGGATTTCAATATATGAAAAGATTTAATTCTCTAAGAATACTTCATATATATTTCCAAATATATTTTCTCCATATATTATTTAAGATAATAATTTTTTTTCTTGCAACAAAATTAATTATTATCTTTTAACCACCTTAAGTAATGGACTTTTAATAGGATACAAGAGGCCTTTAGGAGAATTAATATTGGATCTCCCAATGGGCCTATAAATCAATATTGAGCCACAATATTATTATAGCTCATATTATTTCACCCCACTATTGAATTAATGTTGCACTATCTATTCTAACACATAATGAAATATGACTCCCGGTTATTATTTCTCGTGTTTAAGATTTCAATATCCATTAATTAATATCTTTTATTTTCTTGAGAAAGGAAAGCCCAACATTATTATCATATCGAATATTAATCCACTGACCAGATTTGATATGATAAACTTTTTAAGACACCAAGGGGACATGATCAACTTGTCATTCCAAGACACGATATTCTGTATTAATTTAATAATTGTCATATAATTAATAATATGGGAAAATAGACTTTTTTGTCCTTTAAGTTTCATTGACTTTGATTTTCGTCCTCTTAACTTTTGAATTTTGAAATTAGTCCTATAACTTACAAAAAATTGGTTTTTTGGTCCTACGACCTGCTACCACAGGTAAACCATCCGGTTACCGAGTGACGTGGCACGTTTTTTTCTTTTATTATGTTAAATATCCTACTTGGAAGCATATTATTGGTGGATATTTACATGTCATATTTCATTAAATTTAAGTGGAAAATTAAAAAAAAAACTCATTTAAAGAAAATAATTCAGTTTAATATTAAAAGATATTTATTAGATATATTTTGCAAATCCTCCTCCCCTCCCGAAATGCTTCTGCAAAAGATCTCCACCACCCACCGCCCGTCGCCGCCGCCGCCCAGACCCGCCGCCACTCGAAAATTCCACCACCGCCTCCACAAACCCACCCCCAAAACGCCACCGTCGCCCCACCCTTCAGGCCTGCCACCAATAAAAAATTCCACCACTGCCGGCTGCCGCCAGAAAATCCCACCACCGCCACCACAAACCCTCCCCCAAACGCCACCGCCCCAATCATCCCCCTCCACACACTAAAACGCCACCGCCGCCACAATCCCCCTCCCCCAAATCTCGATCCACTAAAAAGCTTGCACAAATTAAAATAAATTCGACTCCACAACCATTAATATTGCCACAATGGCGTAGAAGGTGTAATTGAGAGAACAAGTGATACCCTTCGTAATTTTAAATTGTCGATTGACCAGTTGAAGCCCTCCCCAGCCGAGTCCACGGCGGGTCTGGACGGTGGGCGGCGTCGGAGATCGAGATTTGACGTCCTTGGGGGGGGGGGCGTTGGGGGGGGGGCTGGGTTGGGTTTTTCCGGCAGTGTTGGAGGAGAGGGGTAGGGGCGGGGCGCAGGGGGAAGGGGGAAGGGGCATGGTGATAGCAAATTAGCAAGTTGCAGAGGTATTGGTATTGGGGGTGGGGGTGGGGCTGGGGGGGTGGGGGAGGGGTTTGTTGGATTTAATATTTTTGTTGAATTTTATTATAGAATTTTTTTAATTTTTTTTTTTCAAACCAGATTTTAATTATTTTTGAAATTTTTATTTAGAATTCTTTAATTAATGAAAAATATGAATATCAAATTTAAAATAGAATTTTTTTAAACAATTTTTTTAACATTTTCAGATTTTAATTTAGGTGATATTTAAAAATATATTTTCTTTAATAACAAATTTAATTTGAATTCCCATAAAATATTAAAAATTATACTCCCTCCGTCCACGAGTAAGTTTCCCACTTCTTTTTGTTGAATGATTTAAGAAAGTGTATTTGTTTATTAATATATGGTGGGCCACATGTTGACTTTTGAGATAAAGTAATGAATAGTGTTGAAAAGTAAAGTGAATGAGTGACATTTTTGGTAATATTGTGTGAGTTTGAAGGTTAAAGTTTATATATAATAGAGTGTTGTTATTTCCATTTATGGAATGGGAAACTTACTCGTGGACGGTCCGAAAAGGAAAGTGAGAAGTTTACTCATGGACGGAGGGAGTATATTAAAAGAGATTTTTCTTTAATATCTATTAAATGTTAATAAAATTTAAATTCAAATGGTGACAAATAAGTTTCAACCAATCAGAATCCTCCAAGTATAATATTTATCATAATAAAATAAAAGAAAATAAAAAACAATGCCACGTCAGCTTTTGACCGGATGGTTTACCTGTGGTAGCAGGTCGTAGGACTAAAAAACCAATTTTTTATAAGTTATAGGACTAATTTCAAAATTCAAAAGTTAAGAGGACGAAAATCAAAGTCAGTGAAACTTAAAGGACAAAAAAGTCTATTTTCCCTAATAATATTGTCCAGAATATAAAGTATTGAGTTTCATTGACTCTCTATCCATAATAAATCAAAGTAATGTAAATTAACTATATACAATTCTTATTAAGTGACAGAATATAAAGAAATAATTAACCACTGAGATCTAATTATTTTTTCCAAGTCAATTTAGAAAAATAATCTCGTTGTAAGTCCAATTTAGTAAATCAAATGCACTAGTGTAATCTATTGGTCCAGACAAACCAATTCGAGTCTTACACTTCAAATATTATCAATGTATTGTTCAAGTCCATCTAAGTTGTGAATTTATTTATACTTATTACAATGAACTAACAATGTGATCTTCTGTGATCTACTACACACCACATTTATCTATATTGTAAAATATTTGAACGTTTTTGCAATAAATAAATAACATTTATAATATTTAAGGCAAACATTTGATAAAAGATTTATTTTCATAAATAAGAGTGTAAAAACTAGTTAAATATATAAAGTAACAGTGAAAGAATATTTTTCAGTATATCCCTAACAAGCGTTTGAGGTTCCAATTGGGCTTATTCCTCTTTCTAGCCTTGAGGACAAGGCTAATTTAAAGGGGTCGAGAATTGATGCGCTTCACTTAAATTATCCTTTTAATTATGGCCTTTAATATAAGTTGAGTCTTTTAAGTAAAGTCTTTTTAATTAAGTATTAAGTCTATAATAAATAGTTTGTTGGCTTTTGTTACTTGGGACCTAAGTAGGTATTATTTGGGGCCTAAGTTAGATTAGATTTTATAGTCTATTTATACTTTAGTTTTTTAGCAGTAAGAATCATCTTTGGATCAAAAAATTGTAGGCAACTTTGGTTGTGACAAAAATTTATATCTTTGGCAGGGCGTAGCACTCTGTGGTCTCGTTTGAGAAGTTCCGTTATTATCAATAATATTACGTATTTTTTATTCATTCTTTTAACTCTACCTATTACATATTTATAATCAGTGGCGGATCTATATAGGTATAAGGGCATGCAAGTGCATACCTTTACTTTTGTCAAATGACTATGTTATACGTATTAATATTTATATATATAATATAATTACTTAGCTTACATTTACATATTTAAGCTATAAAAAATATGATTCATTATAGATAAATAGCTTCTTTATTTGAAATTCTTAATATAGGCAAAGTCTTGTGTGAACAAGTTTACCGTGAAACTTGTTTTGATAATATTAATGGTTTTATAAAAAAAATATTAGTTGTTTTTACTATATGGTGGTATTAATTTTGAATTATATTAGTTATTTCATTAAAGGGTTTAATTATTTCATAGAAAAGTATCACTCCCTCCGTCCACTAAAAGTATACTCTATTTTCTGCACGTGGTTTAATGCGATATGTCGGAGGGTATTTTGGCATACTTACCATAGACAATCACTTTATTCATAAACGGACCTCACAAGACTCTAAAATATCCTCCAAAATATCGCAATAAACCACGCACAAAAAAGAATGCATACTTTTAATTGACAGATGGAGTAGTTGTTTTACTATAAAATGTTAGTTGTAAATCATTTCATTGTGATATTGGTTTAGACAAGACCAACTTGTTAAGATTATAAGATATACTACAAGATATTAGTTATAAATCAAATTAACTGTGAAATTGCTAAGATAATTCAAACCAAATTAATCCCAAGGGTTCAAATATTCACTCATATCATATGTCACTACTTTTCCCTTTTACTATTTTGCTCTTTTTCTTAATTCATGTGCAATCTCAAGGGTGCATATACCTTTGGGACGGAGCTAGTATAATTTTTATAATTGTGCATACCCTGTTTAAAAGTTATGAATCCGCCACCGCTTATAATCACAGTAGTTTTATATGGACATTGATTGCAATGTGTTTAGTGCACGAGTAATGTGAATACCGGGCACATACTGGAGCCGAAATGCAAATTCTTGTCACCGAAAGACGACCCCGTTGGCCTCCTCTTCCGCTCAAAACAAGAGGAATCATGGTGCCGTGTAAGACATATATATCCTACAATCTTATTAATAAGAGAAAATACACAAAACGTCCTAAATTTTGTTAGGCAAAACTTTTTTTTGCCCAAAAAAGATTGACAAAACAATAGCAAAAGGTTGACAACCAGGTTGGCACGATGTCAACCTTTGTGCCAACTTTTTTGGGGCAAAAAATGTTTGTTTTTCTATAGAAAAGCAAAAGATTTGGTCCTACTAAATTCAGGATAAATATGTTTTTTTTTTTCCAGTTAATAATTACTTTAGATGTAATTGGACAAATTAACACTCTTTTTGTTCAGCATCAAAATTATGCTACCTCTTATGTGTGGGCTAATAATGAAACTGTCCAAGAAGCTCTTCGTGTGAGAAAAGTATGTAATTGGGTTATCCATTATATTTTTCAAGTAATTATAATTTGCGGAGTAACAAGTAATTAATATCTGCAGGGAACAAAAGATGATTGGAAAAGATGCAATAAGACCTTAAGTTATGAACAAAATGTAGAAAGTGTTTTTAAACATCATCTACTTCTCAGTGAGAAAGGGTTTCAAGCTTTGGTATACAGGTCAGATCACGACTTGCATTTTTTTACATAACAACTAGCTATCACTACAGGCCAAAAAAAAAAAAAAAAATTTACATCCACAACCTGTCCGGCTAACAAGATCGGTTGTGGGCATTTCTTTCTTTAGAAAAAAATGAAACTTGTTAACATGTTATTGATTAACATTAATTTTATTAGATAACTTTTAAATTTTTTATTTTAAAATATTTTTAATAAAGAAATAATGATCATATTTATATCAAAATTCTTAATTTTTTTTTATACAAATCATATATTTTGAATCACAATCTCATATTCTAAATTTTCTCTCGTAAATTCTATCATTTTCTATTATCTCTCCTAATGCATATCATATTACATACATATTTATATTCCAATTTTTTAAATTTTGTTGCAATTGTATTTTATGTTTAAAGGAAAATGATATTCTTTTTCTTATTACAATTATAAATTTTGAATAACAAATAATTTAATATATTTTGTACACTTTTAAATATGCAATTTTGTCTTTTGCATTGTTGTATTTTATACATTTATTTGTAACTTGATTTATTTATTTATAATTTTACATTCTAAGTCTTGTAATTTAAATTTTATTATTTTATCAAACAATTTAATACATCACTTTATAAATGTAATAAAAATTATTATAGATAAATATAATTATTAAATAATAAAAAAGAAAAATTATTGGCAAAGTATTATATGTAAATAGTTCATGATAAACTTATCAAGAAACCATTTTCAAGTATCAAATATTTGATAAGGAATATATAAAAAATCATCAAGAGTATCATTAATCTGGGTCAGTGGTATTATATTATGATAATTGTAAAAAAAAAAAAAATTAAACCCAAATTAATGATACCCTTGATGATATTTTTGATACTCTTGATCATATATTTAATATTTTAAATTAATTTCATGATAAGTTTATCATGAATTATTTTTATATAAAACCTACTCAAAATTGTTGTAGGTTGTGTTGATTGATAAAATATGGAAAAATGATTTGTAAATTGTATACACGAAGAAGAGATAAATAAATTATTTATTAAAGGATCGGGTGGTATATAATTGTTAAATTTTTACATTCTCGCTCTATCAAGTAGCCTGTCTTTTCTAACAGATAAGTCTTGAGATATTCTTACACGTAAAGTCCACCAAATTCGTTAACATCCAAGCTCACAGCCTAAAGAAGGATTTATTTGGCCTAAGTGATTACCCTTAGATATAACAATATTTCCAATATATGCATATAAAAAAAAAAAGAACTACCTACACTTTCATTTCATGAGTTTGCCCCCTTCAGCTGAAAATATTAATAATATTAGAGTAGGACTAGTGTGCACTTGAATGTATGATATACATTTTAATAAAAAAAAAATTTAAGCAGAAATTAGTAATATCTTAAAAAGTAATCAATGATACTTTAAAAAGTAATCAGTAATACATCAAGAAGTAATCAGTAATACACTCCAACTGCAAAAAAATACACATTTCGGTATGTTTGTGTGTGTTTTGAAAAAATTGAAATTAAAATTAAAATTGTATTTAAAATTCAAGTGCATGCTAGAATTTGTGATAATATTATAATATAAGATTGCATTTGGATAGAGTCATTTGAAATGTAAATTATTTGTAAATAAATAGCTTTGAGAACGCATGGATTTCAAATGACATACTAAATATTTAAAATTTCTATAATTTGAACTAGGATCAAAGTTAAGAATTTAAAATCCATCAATTTAAATATTTTATCCAAACAAGTGGAGTGAATTTAGATTGCAGATTTAAAATTTATAACCCAAATCCTTCCATTCAAACACAACCTAAAGATTTATGTCTCCCTAAAGTACATTTTTATATATGTCACTGCTTATACTAGGGTAATGAGTTGTTTGATTTAGAATATGGAAAACAAAATGTGGAATTTCAAAACTTGGAATAGCTAGAGTTATAACATGCTCTAAACTTTAATAAACATAAAATTAAAAATATATATATATGATTTTTTAAGAATATTCCAATAATTGAAAATTATGTTAAAAGTGTTTGAAATTTACCAAACCAAATAATTAAAACTTTATCTTAAAATTTTCAAATAAAGATAGTATCTAAATGATATTCATGATAATTAAGTACAATGGTCAACAAATTATGACCCATGTTAGTAATATCATGACCAACTACTAATGACTGAGAAAGAATTATGTGAATGATATTCACGGTAACTATTACCATGAATAAAAAATAATGACCCAGACCCACATTAACCGATTAACTTATATCTTGTCCACTTACCCGAATGAAAAATAGTAATAGCTATCATAAATAACATTCATATAATATTTTGATCTAATAAATTAAGTTGACTCATTAGTTAACACGAATGAGAAAAGAATTGTCGTTCACGGCATTAATATATTTATATTATACTTTGTGGGAAAGAAAAACTAAAAGGAAAGAAATTCCGATGTTGTTTTAATATTATTTTAATTTGAAAACTTCAGGACTATATCTAAAAGCGAAAAATTCACGAGTTTATCTAAGCATGATATATTTTTATTATTTAGATATATTAGAAAAAATCTAAATCTAAAATCGTATTTAAATAAGAATTGTTGCTTAATCCGAATTTAAATAATTGAATTGAATCAAGATTCTAATTTAAATAAGTCTTGATTTTTTTTAATATATTAAAAAATTTCAATAGATCTAGTAGTTCTCATATAAATTCGAATGTAAATGCACTCTTATAAACTAATATTTTATAATATAGAAGGTAATACCTTTTCATTAATTTAAAATAAATAATAATCACCATTTAAAAATAATAACGTTTCGATTTATTTAATTACTAATTTTATACATAGTCCAGGTAGGACATGTTGTGCTGTCACTTAGTTGATATGGGCTAATGATTTTTGCGGTGGCAATTTTTTTTTTTTTTTTTTGTGGCAGCAAAATTGAGCTTTTTAAGCTTTTGCTTTTGATAATTGCCTTCTAAGGTCCAAATCAACTTTTTCTTTTCTTTTTTCTCTTCTTTTAAATCTTATTTTCCTTTTAAGTCCTATTCTTTAATATACTTTTTTTTAAAAAAAATATTTTTGTTATTTATATTTATTTCTGAAGCCAACACTAATATTCAAATGTACCTAGTGAAACAAATATTGATGAAGCTTCACAACACAAAAATAGTATGAATTTAAATTTATCCTCTAACAATAATATTCAAAATTTAAACTATAAATACAAATCAGCGTAACTTATAGAAATTCTTCCAAGTTATAAATAATTCAAACAATTTTAGCAAGACAACTTAGCTTTCAAGAAAGAAACTCTGAAGCAAATTTAGAGTTTCTTAGGATTTTACATTCAGGTGTTCATTTATATAATCTTTCATTTCTCGATTATCCAAGTTTACAGAGAGATCTTATCCTTAGTTGTGAGCTATTGTTGAGGATTTCTCACCCTTCACCCTTAGTTGGAAGTCAAACACGTAAACTTAATTTCTTAAGTTGAGAGTTAGGAAGTTTGTGAACAAGCTAGTCAACTAAGATTGACTTGACCAATAAGTGAGTTAGATTGACTACAACATGAAAACACGTAGTGGTCGAATACTTCGGAATCGGAAGGATAAAAAATTAAATTGTACCTTGACACTTAAATATTTATAAGAAGAATTACCCCAACTAAATTGGGAAGAGTGGATGTATGAGCGTTGCGCTTCAAACCACTATAATTACTCTCGAATCTTGATGCAATAACTCTCCACTATATTGTACTCCCTCCGTCACGGTCTAAGCGTCTCATTTCTTTTGGTTGAATGATTTAAGAAAGTGTATTTGTTTATTAATATATGGTGGAAAAGTAATGAATAGTGTTGAAAAGTAATGAATAGTGTTTAATAAAGTAATGAATAGTGTTTAATAAAGTAATGAATAGTGTTGAAAAGTTGATTGAATGAGTGACATTTTTGGTAATATTGTGTGAATTTGAAGATTAAAGTTTATATGTAGTAGAGTGTTGCTTTTTCCATTTATGGAATGAGACACTTAGTGTGGGACAACCAAAAAAGGAAAGTGGGACACTTAGAGTGGGACGGAGGGAGTACATTTTAATGAGTATATGTACAACTATTATATAGTATAATTTTTAATTGTATGTACAATATTTTTATATAGTGGAGAATAATATTTTGTTGTTTCATGTACTTAATTTTTGTTGTTTATTATTTTGCTTTCAATACTTAACTATTATTATCATCCATACATTACAAAACATACAACCACTTTATGTCAACAGACATATATATAATATATTAGTTGACATTGCATTAAAAAAAAAAAATCTTAATTGTCCATATATTTCAAAAGAAAAATCGTTTCCAAAGTAAAACATGTATAAATTAAGGGCTACACTTCTACGCAAGTTAAGTTTGATAATAGTCCAGCTGATCAATTATCAAACAACCAGTAGAATTGGTGTCATACTCAAGTGTAATATTGATTGGCTTCTTTTTGAAGCTGACTTTGCCAAGTCAAATTATCCTAACCTGCGTTGCACTTGCACATGACTTAATTTTTATAAACCAAAAAGTTTATTTACCTTCTTTCTTCTTTCTTGTTTCAGTGGTGATCATGACATGGTTATTCCTTACATGAGTACTTTACAATGGATACGTCAACTGAATCTCACTCTTAATGAGAATTGGAGACCTTGGACTGTCGACGGTCAAGTTGCAGGGTACACACGTTTTCAGTTCTTATCATTAATTGGAGCAGAAAATCCCAAGAATGACTAATCAACGTATAATTCATCCTCTGTAGATACACTGAGAGATACAAGAACAACCAAGCCTATCTTATATTTGCTACAATTAAGGCAAGAAAAATAAAGTATTAAACTATTGCTTCTGGAGTTTCTAATAGAGAGAACTAGAGAAGTAAACTAACATGAAATTTTGAAAGATATAATAATTATTGCATGCATTGTTTTTGCAGGGTGCAGGTCATACAGCTCCAGAGTACAAACCTAAAGAGTGTTTTGCAATGATTAAAAGATGGTTATCTTTATACCCACTTTAGATATTAGTATATTATTAGTGAACAGAGGCATAACATTACATTGATTTTTTATTAGAATTTTCGGTTGGGTTTCTTTCAGCAAATTGCAATTTGGATATTTTTATTTTCAGATTTTAGAATTTAGAATTTCATATATGAAATTCGCTTTAGTTTAAGACAAATTTTGGAACTCAATTTCACTTGAGATATGTTCTTTTGGGTTTTAAAAAACCCGGATTTAGATTTTGCATTTTAAAACTCATTTTAGTTTGAGTTTTAAAATTAAATTTTTTAAATGGCAATCCTACACTTTATAAATAACTTGTACAACATCCTTTACTTTTTCATCGAAAAATTAAAACCCACCCTACTCAAAATTAAAAAAGAACATAGATTTTAAAATTTTATGGATCTAAAAAACTATTGGTTTTCAAAAATTGACTTAAAAACCACTTAAAACCCAAAAAGAACATCACCGTTAGGTTTTCCATGTTTTTGGGCAAAGAACACATAATGATCTACCCGTTCTTGTTGGTGAGTTTTAGCTTTATTAAATGATGTGTTTACAATAAGATTTTGAGTTAATGCCGATCATTTTAATTGTATTCGATACAAACAATTTTCTTATCGTTTGATAAATTTCGTTGATTTAGTTTCAGTATTGCAATTGATTTCTTGGTCTTGTGTTTGTCTGGTTCAGAGATTGAGATTTCATTTCCAGTATAAATTGAGTCGCCGGTAAATGAAATGCTAGATGTAAGGGCAATTTAGTAATAACACATAATTTCCACCATTGTAGATTAATAATTTCATCCCATTTAGAAATATATTATTAAACCAAAGTTGGGATTTTATGGCTTATCTTGGGGCTCCGAGTGATTTTATTTAGAGGGTGTTTGGCCAAGCTTATTCGAAACATCTTATAAGCTCTAACATCTTATAAGTTGTTTTAAGAGCTTATAAGATGTAATTTTTAAGTAGCTTATAAGTTGCTAAAGTGTTTGGCTAATACAACTTATAAGATCTTTGATAATTTATAACAAATATTTTTTAAATTTATAAAAAATAATTTTTTTTCTATTTTTTATCTTGAGGTGAGGTGGGGTGGGGTGGGTGGGGGTTGGGGAGGGGTGGGGTGGTTCCAGGGTGAGGTAGGTGGTTGGGGTGGAGGTGGTTAGAAAAATAAGTTAGGAAATCCCAACTTATTTTTTTACAGCTTATAAGATGTTAGGAGCTTATTTTATGATCTTATAAGCTGTTAAACATCTTATTTTGCCAAACACATTAGTAGTACTTATAAGCTCTTAAACAGCTTATAAGATGTTATAAGGAGCTTATAAGCTCAGCCAAACACCCTCTTAGTAGGTCTTGCATAAAACCATCTCACGGTGAGACGAAATATAAATTGAGAATGATGCATTAGCACTTTGAGAGGGATGAATGTTAATTTGTATTATTTTGTAAAATGTCTCCCTGTGAGACCATCTTACACAATATTTTTGCCAATTTTTTTTATCAATCAATGTAAACAGGTGATAATGTACTATAATTAATCATTATCCAACTTTATCACCCAAAGTAAACGAAGCCTACTATTTTTTTAATTAAATATGTCTTTTAGTTTTCATCTCAAATTTTTAATCTTCGCTTATCTCTTATACCTTACAAATACTATGAATTATTGTTTTGTTTTAGGCTATGTTTGGATAAGTTTTGGTGAATACTGGATTTATTTAAAAAAAAAAAAAATTGTGGGCATGTACTATAGTTGATTCTTCTTCAAGTGAATATTTTTTAGCAGTTTTAGGCAAAATTTCTAGATATGCAATATTGTGGTTTTCTCAAATAAAGAAAACAACAGTGGTTTTATAGTTGTGAAAAATGGTTAAAGTACTCATTTCAATAAAATAAAATGTTTTCTACCCACTACTATAAGAAAAAAAAAGTTTTATACCCACCACCTATTTTTCTTTCTAAAATGTCCTTAAAAGTTAAAATGATTCCACACTCAACCCCACCATATAGTAAATATATGTTTAAGCGTACCCTTCACTTTGGTTAATTCAAATTATATGAATTTTAGTTTAATTATGTTTGATTTCTCTTAATACACGACACATAACAATGGATGAGTAAAAGTTTCTCAAATTCTTTTCTTCTTTTTATCATGAAAATCTTAGTATTATCATTTAATATAATTTAATTATGATTGTATTTAGTGAAACTTTAGTATTTAATTATATATTATTTAATTAATAATTTTGTAATTAAGGTGGGAGTAGGTTGGGGTAAGAAAGTGGGTCATATAAATTAAAAAAATATTTTTTAATAAGGGTATATGTGTCTTTTCATACCAAAGTGGGTAGAAAACTTTTTTTTTAATAGAAAGTGGGTAAAAAACTTTTCTTTTCATTAAAATGGGTATTTTACTTTTTACCCCTTTATAGTTTTTGAATGACATTCCTGTTTTCTGGAATGTATACCACATGGGTGTATATAAAGAGACTGAATATAAAAACTTAACAAATTAAAAAAACTGAAAAGAAAAGTAAAAAAAAAAAAAAGTAGATATTAAATTAAGAAATAGTGAAAAATAAAATAAAGGGTATTATTGATAAAACATCATTAAAAAATTAACCTTATTGCAATGGTGAAAAGGTGTACATGTAATTGTAATAAACTCTTACAAAATACACTTACTAGTAAATCCCTTATAAAATATAATTGTTATATAATAATGAGAAATAACAATAAAAAGAATTAATGGAGGTTAATTGGTAGGTGTACGAAACAAATTTAAATTAAACTTTTATTATAATTTTACGTTTAAAATTTATAATATTCAATATGTAGATTGCACGAGAGAATTACTTATAAACTCATGAATGTCGCATTATGCGTGGCCGTATGGATTGACCCAAATTACAATTGTGAATCTACTTTTACGGTGGTGTGTCCAGGAACTACTCAATTATTTTTTTAATGGCAGAATATAGAGTGAACAAGTTTTAAGGGTATTAATTGATTAATTTGGTCCTTTTTTTATGCTGAAAAATTGTTTGGTTGTATTTGGATGATTTCATTTGAAATACAAGGGATATATGAAAATGAATGGATTTGAGAATTCATAAATTTTAAATGTTATATTTTTATTGAGTAGGTATTGTATGAAATTAGTTCATATTATGAACTACTATCCATTTTTTTTTCATTTGACCCATTTAGTTTATGATCCAGCCCATGAATATATGATCAAACCCATTAGATATGCAACTCAAGTAAATTCTACACACAAAATATATGAGTCTGACCCAATTCATTCGACAAGAGGAAACCCATTAGATATTTTGCAAAATCGTGCGATGAAGAGAGAGTTTCATGGAAGCCATTGACGTTGAGCACTTTCGACAAGAGGAAGACGACGATACTTGCATGGATTGAAATCGTAGTGAGAGGAAGACAACGATCTAAGGCGAGAGGAACGATGAAGATGGACATGAAGATGAAGACTGTGAATTCGATAATTGAATTTAACTTTACATAGATTACAGGTATTTCACCTATATCATATTTGTACAATATAATTTGATTTAGTGAAATTGTAGTTGAAATCATAGCTAGTGAAATCTAAGACTCCAACTCTAAGATTGTGATCGTAGCTAATTGTCCAAATTTGTGATAGTAGCTAATTGAGATACGCAGAGAGACATAAGAGAAATAAAATTTTGTGTTCATAACCTGTTTGATGAAATGTTTGTTAGAAATAAAATGAAATATAAATATATAATTTGTGTTCATGACCTGTTTGATAAAATGATGGTTAGAAATTGATATTTGTTAACTTCTGCATTTTTAGTTGCCAGAGCCGTAAATCGGAATTTATCCTTTGTCCTGTGTTTTTTTTATCATTATGCTTGTCATTTTCATTTACATTATTTATTACATCTCAGGGTTGAGCTTTCTACACTGTCAGGACTATGTTAACATATATATGGTGCCAGGAGTATCGATAATATGTGCAGAAGTATCATTTGTGAGGCCAAGAGTATGCATTATAAAAAATGAACAAAAATCCATCATAACAAATCTTGAATAGAGCTATAATAGAGATCTGATTTTTACGAAAAAACTGATGTGTACAGAACAAGAAGAAAATTCTACACAATCAGCATCATCATCTAGGACAATATTGGATCCTACTCGTGCAGTAACGAAGGGAAGAAGTCAAAGGAAAAAAAAAATTCTTCAACAAAACAAGAGAAAGAGGACAAGCTCAACACAATCAGCACCAACCTTGGAATTTAGTTCTCTAAAACGTAAACCACATTTAATTTAGTTAGAAATTGTGTTTTTTTTACAAGTTCAGTCCTTTAGATTGGTATTATTGGCTTAAATCAGCACCAGTCATTTAGGTCATGTGGCTGGTTTGCATTTAGTTTGGCAATGCTGGATTTTGATATTTTGTGTTTGAATGCGACATGAAACTGCTATCCATAATATATTGCTATTTTTTTCATTAGATTTTGATAATAGCAGGTCAATATCCAACTTCCTGCTGCACTCTTGTTTAGAGTTCTTCCTAAACAAGTTTGCTAAGCTTTTCTATTCGTTACTGATTCATGGTTGTGTGATTCTTCCAGGGGTATCGATAATATAGGCAGTGGTATCATTTGTGAGGCCAGGAGTATCATTTATATTATGTTCGCCTTAAAAAACAAAAGAATTTGAATATTGAACTTGGAACTTGTAAAGAATGTTTACTATATGTTTCACATATCTCCATTTAGTTAAGGGTGTCAATTATTCTTCCAGGGGTATCGATAATATGACCAGAAGTATCATTTATGAGGTCAGGAGTATCATTTGTATGGTTCTCGTTTCTTTTAAAAGAAGAAAAATAAATGTGAATTTGAATTTTAAAAACCATATATCTCCATTTATTAGGAGTATCAATTATTAGAAAAATAAATTTGAAATTGAGTATATCAGATATCTCCATTTAGTTAGGAGTGTCAATTATTCTTCTAGGGGTATCGATAATATGATCAGAAGTATCATTTATGAGGTCAGGAGTATCATTTGTATGGTTCTCGTTTTTTAAAGAAGAAAAATAAATGTGAATTTGAATTTTAAAAACCATATATCTCCATTTATTTGGAGAATCAATTATTAGAAAAATAAATTTGAATTTGAATTTGAGTATATCACATATCTCCATTTAGTTAGGAGTGTCAATTATTCTTCCAGGAGTATTGATAATATGACCAGAAGTATCATTTATGAGGCCAGGAATACCATTTATATTGTACTCGTTTAAAAGGAAAAAAGAATGTGAATATTGACCTGGGTAGTGTTAAAAAAATATTGAATGGTTACTAGGTATCACATATCTCCATTTAGTTAGGAGTGTCAATTATTCTTCCAGGGGTATCGATAATATGACCAGAAGTATCATTTATGAGGTCAGGAGTATCATTTATATTGTAATCGTTTAAAAGGAAAAAAGAATGTGAATATTGACCTAGGAGTGTAAAAAAATACTAAATGGTTACTAGGTATATCACATATCTCCATTTAGTTAGGAGTATCAATAATTCTGCAAGGAGTATTGATAATAAGGGCAGGAGTATCGATAATAAGGGCAGAAGTATTGATAATATAGATATCCATCAAGTGCAGGTACTACTAGTGCATGTGCTAATGAGCTAGGTAGTTGGATGAACATGAACTTGTTAGTTGACAAACTAGCTAGATTATAGAAATCGGTAATGTAGATACAAAAAGAAAATCATTAATTCTTCTTTTTCCTCTTCTTTTTCTTGAGCTCCTTTTCCACATCTTTTATGGATAACTTCTTTTTCTTGAATTCTTCCACCTCTTTGGTCATAAATCCCCATTTTCTCCTCCAATCGCGAATTCGCTGCCCCATATTTTCCAGCGCCACCGCCCACCGACGCCACCATACAAGGCCACCTTTCCTGTCCATTTTGTCGGTATCAAACAATTAATTTGATAATTTTTTCTCTTCTGTGAAGTTGAACACATATTTGAAAACAAGCGCAAATGATTATATATTTTTTCATGTACCTTCTCATCTGTCATCTTTTTCATTTCCATGACATTGTGAATCTGTGAAAAAGAGAGGTGGTGGAGCGTCAGGACGGAGGGAGAAAATAACACAGATCTGGAAAAATAACCTAGTGGAAACAGTGGTTTCGCCAAAGAGAGGGAGGCCGGAGAGACGATGCTGAGAAGGAGAGCGACGACGGCGACCAGAGAAGGGTGACCGTGAGCGTAGAGAAAGATGGAGGTGATTCCGTTGTGATGCCACACGCTACGGTGAGTGCTAGCGGCGAGGGCATACGAAGGGGAGAGATATCAGATCTGAAATTGGGGAAATTTTGGAAAATGACTATCTATATATTTGACCCGTTAACCTATTAATATAACCCAAGTATGAATGGATAGTGGTTCAGTATAAGCCTTACCATGAAAATGATACTTTGCCATTTTTATTAGGTATTTCAAAATTTTTCAATTTAAACTAAAATTAAAATCCACTTAAATTTTAGCCAAACAAATAGAGTGAATTTAGACGGGGATTTAAAATCCATAGCCAAATTCTCCATCTATATACAACCCTACATTTTCATAATTTTAGGTTTAACGTACGAAATTTATATCTATATAGATAGAGGAATATAGATCACATGCCTAAGAAAACACAAAGCAAAGTGTGTGCCTTTAGCAAAAGTGACTTTTACATTTTTTTTTTTGGTGAAGTTTATCGTGTTTACTCTTGTAGGCCAAAATTAAGATAAGTAGAAGACATCTATCCTATCCTATCCTATCCTCCACACAAAGCTAAAGGCATGGCTCCAAAGAGTTGGGAAAGCGGCGATCATTACCTGCGTCTCATACTTGTTCTATTATCGGCTTATCTCATCGACGTCTCAAATTCACACTCCATTATCGAGACGCTGCCGGGTTATCCTGGACCGCTTCCCTTCAAACTCCAAACCGGGTTCTTCTTCATTCTGCTTCTTCTCTCTTTCCATTTTCCAATTCTAATGTGTATTGAAATGCTATTCTTTATTTATTAATTCTTCAGATACATTGGGGTGGGAGAGAACGATGAATTGCAGATGTTTTACTATTTCGTTGAATCGGAAAGTGAACCGGAGAAGGACCCTCTGTTTCTTTGGCTAACCGGTGGACCGGGTTGCTCTGGTTTTTCCGGCCTCGTATATGAAATCGGTTTCTAATTTTATTTTAATCACCCACCTTAATTGATACCCTTATATATTTTTATTAATGAGAATGTATAGGGAGAAAAAATTAATACATGAATCAATTAATTGAGTTGTTTTCACTAAAAAATATCATCCAGTGAAAACAACTAATACACTTTAATGATTCATGTGCCAATTATTTTCCCTACATTGCATTTATTAATCCATACGTTGCATTTATTATTTTGTATTGATCGCATCTTCCGTTACCAATTATTAGGTCCCTTGTCCTTTGATATTGACAATTTTGACGGAAGCTTGCCTTCCTTCAACTTAAATCCATATTCTTGGACAAAGGTGCACATCTCTATTCTTCCTACGTCATTTTTATTTATTATCAATTTAATCATATGATAAAATCACTTATGAATCAGGTGTGTGGTGCAGTTGAAACTTGTCAACTGCATTTTTCTAAGTTCTGTGAAAACAATTGGATAAAAAAAAAGGGGCTTAATTGCGGATAAAATCACCAACTTTTCACGAATTGCAATCTAATCTCAGCTTTTAAATTTTAGTAAATAAAACTCCACTATAACAATCTTTGATTCAAGCTCGCGAGCAAAAAATCTTCTTATCAGAAACTAACATTTTTTTAATGTCTTAACTCAAAACAACATTTTTATGATATTTATAGACGAAACAATATCGTTTAATTCTTCTAAGTAGGTTGTCACATCATTTTGAGCCAAAAGATTTCTGCATGTGAGCTAGAATTAAAAAATATTGTTAAAATTGAGTTTTATTCACCACAATTAAAAGTTGAGATTAGATTACAATTCGTAAAAGATACTTCTCCATCCCTGATGACACGACCGCTCTCACACATAACTTAAAAATAATACTATTTGAAAATAATTTATAGGAAACGACTCGTGCACACGTACCATTCTTTTTTTCAACACTTAACTGAGATAATGAACCAGTTGACCCTTCTAGAAAATGACAACCAAGACATAAAATACAATAAACAAACTTAGTAAAAGACAACTCAAACACCAGCATACAGTTTGTCCCAACAAGTCGTCATCTATGTACAACGCCACTCAAAACTCAGCAAGAGCTCCACAACTTGTCCAGTAGAATTGCGTCACGAATTATCTAGATTACCTACAATACATAAACTACATGAGATTTATAAATATTAGTAAATAGAAATCTTGCATGGTATGCTTGATGCAACATAAAACATTACACTAGATTCACATATCATGAACTTACAAGTTCAATCCACATCAATATCTACTCTTAACTCACTTGACTTATTTCCACTCGCCTAATCCATTTCTACTCACCACTCGCCTAATTCGTTTCTACATTTCTATTCACCACTTGCCTATTTCATTTCTACTCATCACTTATTCATTTTCTACTTGCCCTACTAAATTTCTATTTCTCAGTAATTTTCTCCTTGTCCTAGTCATTTTGTACTCGTCCTACACATTTTCTACTCGCCCTATTCATTTTCTAATCACTGAACCCACGGGTTCATCTCACAATAACCAATAAACTCTCCAATTCATTTTACAATAATCACTTAGCTCACCAATTCATTTCATGGTAATCACTGAACTCACAGGTCCAGTTAGCTTATGCATATCTATAATATATAATTCATGAACTTACATGTTCATTTAACAATACTCACTAAACTCACATGTTCATTTAACAATAATTAATAATAAACTCACAGTTTCAATTCACATCAAATATTAAATTTATATGCTCCTTCCACAAAAATCACAACATCAATCAAATATTACCATTCATGTTTCACCATTTAAGCATACTAAATACTCTCTCCATCCCATACTTGTTTGCTACTTTACTGTTTGCACAAGTTTTAAGAAAATAGTTGTTTATTAGTACTTAAAGTGATAAAGTAGATGTTTTTTGTTAAGAGTGTATGAAGAATATAGTATTAAATTTTTTTTTTTTTTTTTTTGCCAAAAATGGATGTAGCAAACAAGTATGAGACGGACCTTTTTGGTAATGTAGAAAACAAGTATGGAACGAAGGGAGTATTATATTTATGCATTGTAGTTACAAACAAGGATGAAAATATCGCGATATCGCGGATATATCGCAAATTTTGAGATTGGGATACGGATATTGGGGTGCAATGTATTTTTTTACAGCGTATCGCGGATATATCGCAAATTATCGATATCGATATCGGTTTACTTGTAGTACAAAAATGAATGAGAATCGGGAAATATCGCAGATATATCGCAAAATATCGCAATTTTTTATGTTTATTGTTTTTATGTTTATTTTTTATATGTTTATATGTTTATTGTTTTTCTAAGTTGACCTAGCATTAGTGAGTATGTATATAGTGAAATTGATTCATACATAAATTATTTTACAATACATTTTAGTGTAACCAACTGATACTTTTTAGTTAAATAATTAATGTTCTTCGTACCCTTCAGTGGAAACAACTAATACCCTCCAAAACTAATATCCTTTAGTAAAAATAACTATTAGGTCATCAACTAATAACCTTTATCTAGGATTACATGTGATGAGTTGGAATCAATATTGTTTGGACAAAGATGACATTATATCCTTTGTATTTGAACCTCATAGGTCATCATTTTGGTACTAATTGTATTTTATCATGTAATATTCGTCATCTTATATTGTATTATGCATTATATCTTATATTGTATTGGATTATGTATTATATCTTATATTGCATTGTATTGTATTATATTGTCAATTGTTTTACGTTACACTGTTTATATAGTCTAATATCTATATGCTTGCTTTAAACATGTAATTTTATAGTGATTTTAAATGAACATATGCATAATATCATATTATAATACTCCCTAAAATTTCATGTTAAATTTCCAAAATTTTAATAAAGTTTCCACCATTTTTTCAAAAAAATTGCGATATCGATATGCGATATCGATATATCCATCGATATATCCGTAAATTTAAGATTGCGATATTACTTGCGATAGCGATATTTTCATCCTTGGTTACAAATAAATTTCTACTTACCTCAAATCTACCGATCCTCGATAACCGAATCCTAAATCACCTTACCGTCTCCCACTATCAAATTTAATAAAACAATTATATCAGTTCACTAATTAAATCAGCAACAATATTGTCATTCATTTATATTTATATTTGATCGCTAGAAACATTATCTATTTGAGCTTTAATCAGGTGAACCTCACCACCTCTTAATCCCAAAGCTATTATGAATAAATATATATAGTAGTACTAATTAATTTCCGTGCATATTGAACTAACAGCATCATGAATTTAAGAAATAGTATATAGTTTACATGTGCAATCTTCATCTTCGTCCTTTTATCTTTTTTTCTCTCTATATTCCAAATTCTTAAAGATAATATAATTGACAACGACAGAAATGTGCATAAATTTAGGGGGCGTTTGGTTAACAACTCTTCAATGGTAATGTGAATGAAATTGAAAATTAGTGTAATTAGCATGGTTTATAAAAATAAAATCACTATCTCTCCTCCTAAATAAGGTAATCACTACTCCATGTTAATTACTCAATTATCTTCCTACAATCATCCTCCTCAATCACTCCCATATTCCTCCACCAACAACCATTTGTTGTCCACTTCTATTCCAAAATTGGGGCATGCCACTAGCAATTGAGTCACCATTGGAACATTTCTTCATCTATCATATAATTTTTATTATGAAGGCATAGATGGAAATATATTTTCATTTTCATTGCCATTGAAGAATTGCTAACCAATCGCCCCTTAGTACGATTACTAAACCCTTGTGCTGCTATGAGGAATTCATTATAGAAACTACAATTCCATTTCTTTAACTCTATTTTCCTTTAATTACCATCGTTAGACAAAAGTAAACGTGGGTATGCATACTACAAAACAAAATAGAAGGCAAAGTGAGGCTCGAAGATATACCAGTTTCCTCTTTTAGCATAATACTCCATTTCCTTCATCTTTATGTGCCTTACGCTGGGAGGTAGATTATAGATATAAAAATGAGGGTTTGCTATTAGTAGCTGGCTACTCTATCTCAGAGCCCGTGTGGCTGAGTTTATTTGAAATATCTTATAAGCTCTAATATCTTATAAATTATTTTAATAATTTAAAAAATATAAATTTTAAGTAATTTATAAATTGTTAAAGTGTTTGAACTAATGCAAATCTTTAATAATTTATAATAAGTATTTTTCAATTTTTAATTTTAATATAACATATATATTTTTTTTTAAATTGTGTTGAGTTAGAGATGGGTGGGGCGGGGCAGGGGAGGGGAGGGGAGAGGAGGGGTGGAGTGGTTCCGGGTTGGGATATATGGGTGGTTATGAAAATAAGTTGAGAAATTTCAACTTATTATTTTTATATTTTATAAGGAACTTATTTTATGATCTTATTATAAACTGGTAAGCATCTTTATTTTACCAAACAAATTGATAGTGTTTATAAACTTTTAAACAATGATAAACTGTTTTAATGAGTTTATAGACTCAAACAAACTCCCTTTTAATCTCCGCCGCCTCATGTTCTATATATATATTTTTTTAAATAATACTATATGACAAGTGTATCCGTGTTCTTGTAAAGGGTTTCACGAAATTAACTTTCAATTCCTAAATATTCTTCCAATATATTAAAATATTAATATTTTCTAGTGTATGTTTACTAATTACCACTAATCCACTAATCTATAGACCCATTATATATAGAATTTACGTATAAGTATCTATGTCAAGCTTTACTTCCTCAAGTTCATATATCATCATGAATTGAACTATTTATTTGTTTAGTTACTTATAATTAAATTAAATTAATTATACAAAATTACCAAATTATTTACATTTAACTTAAACTACCAAAATAATTTGCATTTGAACACTCAACCACTAAATAAAAAGCATAATTGATAAGTTAATATCTAAAAGCAAGATTAAATAATGCAAGAACACAAGTGACATCTAAATAATATAAAATACATACAATGCATGAAATAATATAATAAGGAACTTGGATATCTCACCAGAGTAAGCTTCATCTGTCTTTTAGTTGTTTTATTTAAAAAAATATTTATTTATTAATATATGGTGGACCAACATGTTAGATTTTTGTAAAGAAAATAGTGGGTGGTTGAAAGTTAAAAGGGTAGTTATTTAAAAAGAAATTTTTATGAATGTATAAAATGTTATTTTTTCTATTAATGGACGGGGAACCTTATTGTGAAACGACACGAAAAGAAAAGTAAGAAATTGGAGAGTATGATTTTATTGCAATTGAGCCCCAAAAAAAAACACACACACAATCAATACTGTTCAAAATATACCTGGTGCCTACTCATTAATTGTATAAGGTTTATAATAGATTGCAAGTATTATATTCATCGACTCCCCTGTTGGAACTGGATTCTCCTATTCGACATCATCACAAGGTTATGATTCCAATGATACTAAATCAGCAAAATATAGTTACTTATTCCTCAAAAAAGTAAGTACACATTTTTAATGCCCTTAATTTCCATTTACGCATAACCTCGCCATTTTCAAGTTATTAAGACTATTGAAAATGCAGTGGTTGTCGGATCACCCCAGGTTTTACAAAAATAGTTTATATATTACTGGTGACTCTTATGGAGGCAAAATTGTACCTATGGTAGCTCTGGAAATAGCATTAGGTGACATTTAATGCCCTATTATCTTTCGTTCAATTAATTAAATTAAGTAGGTTTTTATATGAAAATAGTATATGATAAACTTATCATAAAATTGTTTTAGGCAAAGTATTATATGAAAATTGTTCATGATAAACTTATCATTAAACAACTTTAAAGTATCATTTATTTTATTAGAAGTATTAATAATTATATCATCAGGAGTATCATTAATTTGGGTCTGTAGTATTATATTGTAATTGTTGTAAATTTTTTTGAACTCAAATTAATAATACTTCTGATGAACTTTTTGATACTTCTGAGCAAATATTCGATACTTTAAAATAGTTTCATAAAGGGTTAATTGCAAATAAAATCACGACATTTTCGATAATTGCAATTTAATCTAAACTTTTGAATCTTTGCAAATAAAACTTCAACTTTAAATTTATTAGCAATTCTAACCAAATGACAAATTTCTATCTCCCCGAAAATGATGTTTAATTATGTGTTGTCATCCGAACCAATCTAAACATATTAATACAATTGAGTATTCATTGTTGAGTAAGTGAAACATCATTTTCGAACAATAAAAAATTTTATTTATTAGTTCGAATTGCAACCAAATGTTAAGTTGGAGTTTTGTTTGCAAAGATTCAAAAGTTTAAATTAAATTGCAATTTGTGGAAAAGTTGTGATTTTATTTGCAATTAACCCTTTCATAAACCATTTTCATATAAAACCTACTCATTATTTTAAAGTATTAAACATTTGATCAAGATTATCAAAAATCTCATTAGAAATATTAAAAGTTGGGGTAAAAAAATCAATAATAATCACAATATAATACCGCTGACCTCGAATTTTGATACTCCTAATTAAATTTTTGATACTATTAATTAAAAATTAATACTTTAAAACAGTTTATGATAAACTATTTTCATATAAAACATTTCCTTAATGTTATGTTCATGTATAAAGATTATATTAATCGAATTAATTGTGTGTGGGGTCCAGGCAATGAAGGTGGAGTTGAACCAATGATGCTACTCCAAGTAAACAAGCTTAATTACAAGTTTTCAAATTTATTACCATTACCATGAATCAGCTCGACTGAGTTCATTCTAACAATTTACGAAAATTGAAGCAGGGATACATCGTAGGTAATTCGATGACAGATAAAAATAACGATGAAAACCAAATTGTACCTTATCAGCACAGAATGGCCCTCATATCAGATGAATATTATGAGGTACATACTACTTCTTTCCCTTCCTTAATTAAAAGAAAAACTAAATTATGGGTGTGTTTGAAACTCTCTCAACTAGAAAAGTGATATTAATTGATTTTTATAGTAAAATTGAAAATGTTATTTTGTGTTTGTAAATAAAATAATTTTAAGTTAAATTGGAGAAGTAATACGTTTGTAAAAAACCACTAGTGAATAGTTATTTGTGGAATAATTATGTTAAAATGAATTTTAGAGAAATTAAAAAGCAGGTGAAATCTGCTTTGGAAAATTGATTTTAAGTATTAAAAAAAAAAGGAATACAAACAATATATAATTCGCTTTAATATAGAATAAAATCAATTCTGTCTATATAAAGCAAAGTGCAAACACTAGAGATGGATTGTTTTAAAAATTCACCCTTGTCTTTATTAAACTACTACATGTTTTGATATTTTCAGTTGGCAAAAAGCAGCTGTGATGGTGAATACATGAATCCAGACCCGAACAATATACTATGCTTGTATGCTCTTCAACTTATCAAACAGGTAAAAATTAAACTTATAATCACAACAGTTTAATTCATGTATTAATGCCCTTTAACTATCAAATTTTATTTCGAAAAACCCTTAAATTTTTATTTTAAAAAAATTCTAAAACTAATAGTTTTTGTTTCATTAGATACCTGAACTAATTTTTTGTTTTAAAAGGCCATTAAAATATACTTCCTCCATCCCGTAACACTTTTCATAGTTACTGTGTTCTCGTGTTTCTTCCCCAAAAGTTCCCAAATCGTAGCATATGCGGCGGTGCGACATCGTTTCTGCTCTTCCAACAGTTGACAACAATAGTTTCTCTACGGAAATAGCATTTAAGGGAGGCTAGGTTCTAGCAGAATAAGACATATTCTCGATTTCGTCCGCTAAATTAGTGTGTATGTGGGGAAATCAATTTGTGACCTTTTTTTTCTAGGGCTTTTGTTCGAACGACCTTTGGGGGGAGGGAAAGCGTTTTAATATGGACGGAAAACACTATGGTCGCGACATCGCTCTACCAGATATGCTTCGGTTTGGGAACTTTTGGGAAAGACGATTTTGGATTTTTTTTTCTAGGCTTTCTTATTCTTATTTTTCAACTATTGATGAGATATGTTTTCATTTAAAGAGTTAACCTTGGTTTTTTTTTTTTCAACTCACGAAAATAAATAATTATTAGGTTTAAGTTTTTAGTATTTTAATTGTCTAAGTGTGTGAGCATTAGTTTTTTTAGTTTTATATGGGCAAATTACTGAGTCAGTATGCCACGTCTGTAATACTTCCCCAAAAAATAGTAGCACGTGACCAAAATGACATCGTTTCATGCGTTTTTTGGCCATTTAGGTAAATCTGAATAATTTTGAGACTAAATTGAAAAAAAAATAAGTAGGGTGAAATTGCTTAGCACATATACCTTTTCAAATAATTACTTTCAACTTCAAAAGTTACTACATTATTACATAAATGTCATCATAAATTACATTAATGCCCCTAAAATAAAAGTAGCCCCCACTTTTTTTCTTTTTGGACTTTTTGTCACTTTTTTTTAATTCATATACCCCACCCTCCCTTGAATTCACACTTTGAATTCAAATTCATATTCCCCACACTTCCATAAAAATTATATTTACTCTTTAACTTCAACAATATCTTCACCATCTTAAATCAGAAAATAAATTGCAAAGTTCAACATAAAACATACAAAAAAATGTTGAGAAAATTAAGTAATATTATCAGAAAAAATATTCATTATCTACAAAAGACCATTAACATTCACCATCTCAAATTGAAAAATAAATTGCAAAATTTAGTTCAACATTGAACATAACTAAACGTTGAGAAATTAACTAATAATATCAAAATAAATGCACATTATCTACAAAGAACATTGATCAACACAAATTTAAGTTCAACGTTGTGTTCATCCCATTCAACATTTCGTAAGTGCAAAATATTTCTATGAAAAGTTCAATATAAAATCCATTAAGAACTTGATTGTATTGAAAAAAATTAAATTTACCGTATTAAAGTTTTGGAGAGCCGCAATATAGACGAGTATTGGTACTAGGAGAAATTATAAATGTCGAATCCAAGACTAGGAGAAAATCTAGTTCTTATATCAATTCATAATATTTGAATCTTCCTTCATAAATATTTGATATGAGATTGAGGGGTTGGGGATGAGGATGAGGATGAGGATGAGGAAATCTGGCAAATCAAATCAAGAGAAAACCCAAATTTAATTTGTGTATGAACAATTGTTGTAGTACATTAACTACGCAATTATTTTATGCTATAAAGAAATAATTTTACATTTAGTCCTTCTAGTTTGGGGGATTACCCCCCCTCCCCCCGGGTGCACGACTGGCGCAACTTCCCGGTGCACGACACCGGATCACCATCGTCCTGATGACGCTTGAAGCGGCAGCCGACGGTGGGGCTCAGTTCTGCCCTTTCAACTCATGAAAATACATCTACCCTTTCAGATCTGCATTGGCGTCGATTTTGTGGATCTCCTTCCACTTTGGTGCCGGTAAAATTGCGATCACCTGGTGCCAGTAATTCTAGTAACTAGAGGAACCGACAAAGAGGATAGCCCACCATACCTACATATCTCGGCGGTGGCTATACAGAAGAAACACCGAGCTTAGTAGGCATCTTGATGAAATCATTTTGGCCATCGAAAACGGTCAGGATTGAGAGTGCATGGAGAGTGATGGAGAGAGAGAGAGAGAGAGATTTAATAGGAGAAAAGGAGGAGACTGAGGGATTTAAAAAGAAAAATAAGACAGTGGGAAAAATATGATTGACGTGAGGTTGGATGAGGGTGTGAAATGTAGGGGTAATTTAGGAAATAATTAGACTAATTGTAGTGGGAAGTAAAAAAAATTGATGGGCCAAGCTGTAAGAAAATTGACTTGAAATCTTGTAGTGGAAAGACAATTTCCCAAATAAGTATTGGACCAAAAAAAAAAGTAAAAAAGTTACGGGTTGAAAATAGTTTTAATCCCAACAAAAGATAGTTTAGGGACTTTTCAAAAAAAAAAAAAAAATTGATAGTCCATGAGATTTTTTATGCATTATATCTTTAGTTTATGTGGACATTGATTGCGATGTGTTTAGTGCACGAAGATTGTGAATACGGGGCACATACTAGAGCCGAAATGCAAATTTTTATCGCCGGAAGATGACCCAGATGGTCTTCTCTTCCTTTCAAAACAGGAGGAATCATGGTGCCGTGTAAGATATATATATCCTACAATATTATTAAATAAGTCAAGGTTTCATGTGCATCTGGTACATGATGCATTCACTCAACAGTTGAGATTGTTTACTTTAAACATCGATAACACTGAAAACTTTTCAGTAATCATCCCACAATTTTTAGTGTAAACAACCTTAACTAATGAGTAAGTGCACCATGCACCATATGCACAAGAGACTTACTCCATAAATAATTACTATATAGGTTATTGGACAAATTAACACTCTTTTTGTTTCAGAATCACAATTATGCTAGCTCTTATGTGTGGGCCAATAATGAAACTGTCCGAGAAGCTCTTCACGTGAGAAAAGTATGTAACTGGGTCATCCATTAGATTTTCCAAGTAATTAACCATGATTAACAACTAATTAATATCTGCAGGGAACAAAAGGTGATTGGAAAAGATGCAATAAGAGCTTAAGTTATGAACAAGATGTAGAAAGTGTTTTTAAACATCATCAACTTCTCAGTGAGAAAGGGTTTCAGTCTTTGGTATACAGGTTTGATCATGACTTGCTTTCTTTGCCTTAGATATGTTACATACTCGCTCTATCAAATAACTTGTCTTTTTCAACAAATAATCCTTGAGATATTCTTACATGTAAAATCCACAAAATTCATCCCATAGTGAATTTTCCATAAAAAAATATTTTGTAGAATTGCCTGCAACTTGTTTACAAAATTTTCTAATCATGTAGACATCATTTCTCAACATACAAACAATGCGCATATGAATTAAAATTTCTAGGTAATTACTTACCTACAAACAATTTACCTTAAAAAATTATGTAAGCAAATTTTTTGCACTTGGCCTTTGCTGATTTAAGGGATAAAAAATGTAAATGGAATAAAATTCGATATATACTTATATTATTCTTATCAAACAAAATTAATATTTAGGCAGTAATTTCCTTGATTTTCGAACGTTATTTGTGTGAAGATAATAATGTCATTATATTATCATGACTTGAAAATGCTTCTCAAATGGTTGCATTTGGATGGAGTCATTTGAAATGTAGGAATTTGAAAATGAATGGACTTAAAACTACATGGATTTCAAATGACATGATTTTGCTATATATTTAAAATTCCTCCAATTTAAACTAAATTCAAAGCTAGTCATTTTGTTGTTACCCGATTTGAATTCGTAAGGATTATTAATGTCGAGAATGTGACTACAGATCAAGTAAAACAAGTAAGTTCTAAGAACCTAGAGTCATGAATGTCATTGCTTATTAGACTTGGAGTTAAAGCTTTTAAATGTTAAGATAATGTTAAAAGAGTAAATGCAAGAGGGATTGCTGAGTTTTTTTAGACTCGGACTGAATGAGTGTAGATGTTTATTAAGGAGCTCTTGAGGCTCTTTTTATAGTATATTTATTACACTTGGTGTTGCCCTAGTATCTTTGGGTAATTCATGCATTTAATGCATGAATGTTAGTCTTAGCTTGGCCTGCTAGGGATCCACCCATTATTGTCATTTTTGGATGTTTTCTGGCGGTTCTACGCCTATGATATCCTGTCAGTTGTCTAACAGGAGTATTTCTTTCCTTGGAGAGATTTGGTTCCCCTTTTGGGCTCTTTTCGGCTGCCAACTCCTCTGTGGGTTCTGAGATTCGCCTCCTTGGGAGCCTGCCTGTTGTTACCTCTGTCCCGTTCCAGATGCTCTCTGTTGCCCATTGTCTTAACTTTAATGTCCTGGCGAAGTCTCTAGGGGACCTCAATATCCGTACGAGGTTTGAGTGGTGAGCTTTTTCATTTGGTACGTACCTCGTACATGAAAAGAGTCGTCGTGCCTTGCGCCAAGGGGGCGAACTGTAGCCAATCCCTATCATGGGGGATCCGCTGGATATTTTCACCTCAACTTGACGTACGAAACCTCGCATCTAGTGGTAAGGTCAGGCACTAGAAATATTCGTGCCACAACAATTGCCCCTCAGCTTATCCGCTGAGGGTCCCTGGCCGTCGGACTGACCTTGATGGGCGAGGTATTTTTCGTGGTGAGTGGTCGTGGAGTAGGCGCCAAGGTGATAAGGGTGACCTTTGAGTTGGTTCTTCTGATTTTGGCGATAGACAACCTGCCAGACTTTAGACACGTATCTGGCGGTGATTCGCTTGGTCGAGGCAGTGGTTGGCGTGTCGTCTTGAGCCATGCAAATGGCATGCATCTGATGTTTCGTTTGAAATGATGCAATGATGATGCTGACGTAATGCGTCCATTCCCCGAGTGGCGCATTGGTTGCAGATCCGCGCGTCTTTACCGTTGCAAACGCGCGTAGGGGTGGGTCGGTATGCCTTTTGACCCCCAAAATTCGAATTAATGTTTGCTTTTTGGTCCATTCTTACTCCTATAAATAGGGGCCTTCATGGTTCAATTTCACTTTCACTTTCAAGCTTCAATTTTTTTTGGAAATCTTTTCTTCCTTGAGTCATCTTATATGTTTGGTTCGTGATTTTTCCGGTGGTCTAATCTTCTCGGAGATCTTCCTTATCTTAAATTGTCTTCTTCTTTTTTGAATTTTTATCCTAATGGCTAGAGACGGCGAAGGTTCTTCTAAAAATCCATTCTCGGGTTCCTCCATTGGTGGTGGATAGTAAACCACAATGGGTGTTGAGTTCATCCGCGCGGTATGTCGATGAAAGGGTTTTCTCTACGGCTTCGGCTGCCGATGGAGATTGCAATGACGGAGGTCATTCAACCGATTTTAAGGGTTTGGAGGACCTTTTAGTTGATATGGATCTCAGTGCTGAACATCCAGCGATGAAGGAACTATTCACAGAGATGGAGATTGCGCTTATAGAGGAGCAGCAAGAAGGGCGGAGGCAGGCGAAGGATCGTGAGTACTCCGAACAGGTGTCGGATGCGTACCATGCTTGGGAGGAGTTCATGGACAACCTCGTCGGTCCGCCGATTGATTTTGACTATGCGAGCTACTTGGCTACCAAGCTATATCACCGTATCGCCCGGGATCCTCACTTTGTGTGGAGTGTCGAGGCCTCTAAGTAGATCGCTTCCGAAGAAGCAAGGAGGAGCTCGTCGAGTGAAGGGTTCCTTAGAAGACCTCGACAATGTACATTGTTATACCACCCGGCGGAATGGGCATGCCGATTAGCCACCAGAGGATGGTCACTATAAACTTCGAGGCTATGGAGGCGGGCTGGCGTTTCTCACTGCATCCTAACATCGCCCATCTCCTCGCCAACTGGGAGATAGCTCCGATCCAATTACACCTGAATTCCTAGTTGTACGTCATCTCCCTCATGACCCCGTTCGGCCTCCAAAGGCTCTACATGATGCTCACCATCGGTGAGATCAATTATCTCCTAAGCCTGAACACCGAGTCGCGTTATAGGGGACGTGTACATCATACTCGTTATGATAAGATCATTTTAGGTATTCCGTTAAAACTTCACAATTACCAGGATCGATGGTTCTAGGTAGTAGGGAGTTGGAGATTGGCGAGCCCAGGGGGCCACGAGATGAACGTGGAAACCTTTTTCCGTCCTAAGAAGAAAAGTGAGTATAGTGTGCTTTTTATTTACCATTTATTACTGATCTAATTTATCTTTTTTCTTGCAGATTATCTTTTACCTCAGCGAGAGGATTTGAATTAGAACTTCGACTTCGTGTTTCACAAGGTTGAAAAAACTACTGCTGTCGAGCGTCACCAGGCCGTTCTTAATATGAATGAGGTGAGGAGGATAGCTCGTCTATTCTAGCTACCCTGATATTTGGATATACCCGCAGGTAATGAGTATGACATTATCATTTTCGCATTTGCCTTTTTGCGCAGTTAGATTAGGTTTTAATTCTATCTGCCTTTTTGCGTAGTTAGATTAGGTTTTGATTTTGTTAGCTTTTGTAGGTTCAAATTTCCCCATTTATTCCACCTGCCCTTCTCAAATCATGCCGAGTATTCTAGGGGTGTTAGCCCAAATGCGCCGATTGAAGAAAGGAAGAGGTCAAGCTTCCTATGTGTCACCTTCAGCCCCACCCGTTTGGGAGGACGTTCCTCTCAGGCAGGCGAGCAGAGAGACAGCTCGTCCAGCCCTACCGACACCTGCACCCGACGTATCAAAATGGGCGCGAGGAGAAAGTGAGGAGAGGGAGATCCTAGAGGTTGAGCCTTTGCACCAAAAGAAACGGCGGGTAGTCCTCGTCGATGAGGAAGATGATCAGGGGCAAGTGTCCGAGGAAGGTGAGATGCGGGCCTCTACTATGGAACTGCCCATTGAAACCCTGTCTACGTGTAGACACGGCCCTATTAGCATCGATAGCAGGACCCCTTCTGCCCCAGTTGCTCCATCAAGCTCGGGCGCTGCTCTTGCCTCCGACCATAATCTGTCGAACCAGAACCCTGCTGGCACGCTACCTAGATGAATTTCAGTGGTATCTGCTCACGGTTTACTCTTACATTCTTCACACATTAGCAATTTCTTAAGTGTCCAATTGATGATCTTTGTGATCTGTAGGCTGCTTGTCCAGGTCCCTCAGTGGCCCAGGATGGTGATGGACTTCCTAGCCTCAAAGAGTCCAGCCTCGACTGTTGGCCTTCCTCCCCACGTAGCCTGAGCCATGCGTGATATTTTTCTGACCTGGAACCTTGACTTGGAGGATATTGCCAGCCAGGGGTCCATCGACAGTTGCCTCTTGTGAACCACCATTCTCTTCAATAAGGCCGCGGTAATGGCTCAAAAATCGATCATGTAGCGGGACCATGAACTCGATGAGATGATGGCCCTGAGAATTTGGCTTGAGGACTTAGAGAAAGAGAGGTCCTCTTACAAGGCGAGGATGGGCAGCCAGGTGAAGGACCTGAAGGAGCGGTTGCGGGCGGAGGCAGCCAGATGTGAGAAGGAGGTTAAGGTGGCGGAGAAACGAAGGATTGTGGTCGTGTGTAGGCGCCGGCAATGAAAGAGAAAGAGGTGGTTGATGCTGAGAGACAGAGAGTTGATGCCGACTGTGCCCAAGCTGCCTAGGAGGGTGGGGAGGAAATTCGTCAATTTCAAATCCAAGCCCTCGAAGCTAAAGGCGCCCGAGAGAAAGCAGAGGCAACTGCCAAGGAGGCCAAGACGGAGGAAAAACAACTCGCTCGACGATGAGGGAAGAGGAGATGGCTGACCCCTTCTTGGATCATTGGAGACTCATTTCCGGGAGTATGTCCTTGTCTATCGTCTTCATCCTTCTATCATCTACTTCTTTCAAGACCTCGAGCGAGACTTTGAGGTGGATATGTCTTGGTGGCCTCGCATCGAGACCCTGCTTTACCCTGAGGATGCCCAAGCGGATTCGCCCGAAGAAGCCTCCAGCGCTACTACTTCTCCCAATCTCGGACCGACTGATGGGCAACCTCTTCCTTATCAAGCTTGAAGATGTATCTCTTTGTTTCTCTTATATTTTGTTCTTAAAAAGATTGTGTTGCCCGGTGGGTTTTTGTATTTGGCCGATAGGCATTTGTTTTAATGAAATGGAATTCTCTTTTTATTAATTTCCTAGACTTTGTATCGGTTTGTTAATTGTTAAGTAACTAGAGTTGCTAGCTGAGATTAAACCTTATCAGGAGTCTTTCTATTTTTACTAGTCTTTTGTTGATATGTTTGTTTCTTTTGCATTTATCTAATGCGATGCGAGTTGATTTGCTCGAGTGTGAGCTCACTCGCCACGAGACCTAGTCGTCTTTGCAACTATTGGCACTTTGGTCATCTTACTCAAGTGCGACCAAATTTGGTGTTTTGCACTAATGGGCCGCCCATATCGTGGGGCAGGCCTCCGACGAATTTTGGTCCCCTTAGGTGGTTGTCTTATTTGATGCGAGTTGGGGGTTGGTATTTTTGTAAAGTAGACATAAGTAAAAGCTTTGAATGCAAATTTTATTAATTAAACACGACCAACTTTCTATTTCCATTTCACAAACACAATAATCTATTATAACTTACACAAGACACACGCTATAAATGGTATGAGACACATACTATAAATAACATGAGACATACATTATAAGTGACACCAGATAGAATTAGAGAGAATGAGACTCGTGAAGTAGGTTATACCTTCATGGGCTTTTTGGTAAAAAAAAAAAAGACGAAAAAAATAGCACATGTTACAAAAAACATATTATAAGTTCTACAAATGTCTATTTTTCATCATTTTTTTAAAACTAATAAATTATATTTTTCAAAAAAGATGTGGAAAAGTGGGTAAAAGTTTCATCATAAGTCCTTTACATGATGTTAATGAGCAAGTTTACCTTCTTTCTTCTTTCAGTGGTGATCATGACATGGTTATTCCTTACATGAGCACTTTAAAATGGATACGCCAACTGAATCTCACTCTTGATGAGAATTGGAGACCCTGGACTGTTGACGGTCAAGTTGCGGGGTACACATGTTTTCAATTCTAACCATTAATTGGTGCAGAAAATGCCAAGAATGACTAATCAACGTACAATTCACCCTCTACAGATTTACTGAGAGATACAAGAACAATCAAGCCTATCTTATATTTGCTACAATAAAGGTAAGAAAAATAAAGTATTAAAACTAGTTTTAGAGTTTCAATAATAGAGAGAACTAAACTGACAGAAAGAATATAATAATTATTGCATGCATTGTTTTTGCAGGGTGGAGGTCATACAGCTCCAGAGTACAAACCTAAAGAGTGTTTTGCAATGCTTAAAAGATGGTTATCTTTATACCCACTTTAGATATTAGTATATTATTAGTGAACACATGCATAACATTACATTGATTTCTGATTAAAAAAAAATTGGTAAAGTTTATTTCAGCAAATTGCAATTTGGATATTTTTATTTTAAGATTTTAGAATTTCATATACGGAATTCGATTTTAGTTTCAGGCAGATTTTTTCTTCATGTTTTTGTGCAAAGAACATATAAATAGCTTCCTATTCTGGTTGAAGAGTTTGGTCTTATTGAGTGATGCGTTTACAATAAGGTCAACTATAACCATTTTAATTGTATTCGATACAAACAATTTTCTTATCATTTGATAAATGTCATCGAGTTCATTTCAATATTGCTGTTGATTTCTTGGTCTTATGTTTGTCTGGTTCAGAGATTGAGATTTTCATTTCCAACCTAAATTAAGTAGCCGATAAATAAAATTCTGGATAGTAAGAGTAATTTAGTGATAACACATAATTTCCACCATTAGTATTTAACAATCTTATCCCATTTAGAGAATTATAATATTAGACAAAAGTTGGGATTTTATGGCTTATCTCAGGGCTCCGAGTGATTTTGTTCAGTAGTTCTTGCTTGAGTGAAGCGAAGTATAAATTAGGAATAGCGCATTAACATATTGAAAGTGATGATTGTTAATTTGTAATATTTTGTAAATTGTCTTATTATGAAACCATCTCACAAAATGGTTTTGCCAAATATTTTTATCAATCAAAATAGGTGATAAGGTCAGATAATTAATCATTATCCAACCTTATCACCCAAAGTAAACGGAGCCTAGTATTTTTTTTAACCAAGCATATCTTTTAGTTTTCATCTTGTATTTTTAATCTTCAATTATCTCGTATACCTTCCAAATACTATAAATTGTTGTTTCTTTTAGGCTATGTTTGGAAGGGTTGGTAAGGATGGTGACTTTTTCCCCCTTATATGGTCATTTTGTTGGCAAGATTAGGGTTGTATATGAGTCAAGCACACTCATGAACTACTCATGCTCGACAAAAAAAAGCTCAAAATTGACTCCAATTTAATTAGTAAGTGCATGAAATGGTATCAGTTTCATAATAGGCTTGTGAGTCGCATTGATTGTATATATTTTTTTTCTCTTTTACCTCTAATATGCTAATTATTTATATATATACCCTAATTATCGAGTTGAGTTTGAGTATTTCAAGTTTTCCTATGAGTTGAACTCGAGTTCAAAAGAACAAAGCTCAATCAAATTCGAATCCAATTTCGAGCTTCAAATTTTTCTAATTGAATCAAGTTCGAGTTTGATACTACTCAACTCGACTCATTTGCACTTTGTTAGGATATAATTTGAAATAAAAGAAAAATGATTTTTTATTAAGACACCAAAACCCTAACAATATCCCCTAAATGATGTAAAAGTATTCTTGTTTAGAAAGTCAACTATTTTGTTGTTTAGCAAAGTTGAACATCCAACGAAGCTGAAGATCCAACGAAGTTAATGATTCAACACAAATGAAGTTCAGTAGAGATCAATTCAGCAAAACTGAAGACTTAGCAATGAAGTAATTCAAGTCTGACATCACAAACAAGTTAACAATATAGAGATCTACAAAAGGAGGAATCAAGGATTAGATCAAGAAATATGTACAACTTCATCTGACTATCACAGAAGTTGAAACACAACAAAGTTGAAGAAAATATCAACTTTTCTGAAAAGTTGAGATGACTTGATGTGGGACCCATGTCAAAAATATCTCAGAAGTATTCATACAACAGAAATCAAATTTAGATCTGTTAGAGAGACAAAAAACATGTTTAAAAAAATCAATGAGGAGCTGCCACGTGGCCAAGTGGGATGACACAAGAAGAAAAATGGTATACTAACATACTAACTAATTGAAGACAAGCTTTGACTTGAATGCAAAATACTAGCTTGACTAGTAGTTACCCCACAAGAGTATGGGATCACTGAAGTATGGGCGAGTATAGGGATCAAGTAGTATCAAACCCGTGGGAAAGTGATTATACGAATAAATCCCTAGAAATTTATATCTCGTAGCTAATATGAATGTAATTTGGGTTTTCTAAAACTACTAATTATTATCTATTAATTAAACTTCAAATGCAAAATTAAACTATACTAACTCTTGTTTGAGTGCGATTGAGGTGATGATACTTGAGATAGGAATCCCTATGTATACTCAAGGAATTGGTACGTTAACTAAAATAATTGTGATATTCAAGTTATAATCCTAAGTGTACTAAAACTAGGCAATCAACTTCCCTAATCTAGCACATGAATTGAAAGAATAAAAGCACATGAATTGAAAGAATAAAAGCTCAAGAATTAACCCCAATACTTAGTTCTACCAACCTACTTTACTAATCCACAAATTAAATTATATGAATTTTGCTTAATTATTGAGGCTCTAATTTAGCTAAAGTGATGCGGCCGTCCTCCCTAAATAAACCAGATGATTATAAACCCCTTCAAAAACTCTCTCCTTAAGCCTATTCATTATTAAAGAATGATGCGGTCGTCTTCTCTATAACAATTTTCGTACTTAATTCTATGATTATTCTAGGGTTTATTAGAATTATTCAATAATTAAGAGAACTAAAACTATACACCACGAATTATCCTAATTATGTACCAACGTCCTAATTCTACGAGTTCATCCTTTCCCAAGCATACAAGGGTTCTAGCCTAATATGGTGATTTCAATAATAAAAGCAATAATAAGAACAATAATCATGAACATAATTGAAAGTACTAACGAAATCAAGAACATAAACTAATGAAGAAATCAATTGAATCAAGTCTAAAAAGAAAATCTATAAAATCTGGAAAATTAGGTCTAATAGATTCAAGAAATCAAAAGAAAAATCCAAACCGTTCAAAGAAGTAATTAATCTAAAGAATTCGTATGCTAAAAACCTCGATTACAATCTTCAAAACCTTGTCAAAGACTCAAAATCACCTTCCCAAGCTCTTCCTCTTCAAAAATTATGTCCAAATATGTGAGTGTCTCTAAAAATAGGCTTGAGAGGGGTATTTATATGACTTGGGATGAAAATAGGGCAAAAACCAATCAGGGTGCTCGAGTACTGCCCTCGCTCGAGCGGTTTCCTCTCGAGGCCTTCAGCTCGAGCGGTTCAAATCAACAGCCGGCTCAGGCTCGATCGTGGCCAACTCGAGCGGTAGAACTCAACAGCGTATTAGGGGTGCTCGACTTCTCCTCGCTCGAGCGGCTGGTGCTCGACCATGGCCAGCTCGAGCGGCTCCTTTCCACAGTGTGTGATGGGCGCTCGAGCCCTAGTGCTCGAGCACTTGGCGCTTGAGCTCCCCTTATGCTCGAATGCCTCCTCTTTTTTCTCTAATTGACACTTTTCTTCGCTCGAACTAATACTTTACCACTTGTTGGTCCCGAAACGAGTGCTACAGGTGTATGGGGGGGGATACACATGTTGTTACAAATTAAAACTTTTCTTTTAAAGCTTAACAGTTTACTCAAGACAGTAAACCTTCAGTGGACTTTGAAGTCTGCAGATGATTTACTCAAGAAAGCTTACTGAGATATCAGCTCCACTGAGAGCTCTTAGTTTTTCAGTTGAGTAGTTATCTAATTAGCTTTCAGTTGCGGAATAGTGAGCCCTTTAAGAAAAAATCGTTTTAGTTAAAAGAAACTTGTTTGATCCAAACTCACACTTAAGAAATGACAGAAGTAAGTACACAAGATATAAAGTGGTTCAGAGAAGAATCTCCTACGTCCACTGTCCTGCTTAAACAGGAGAATTCTTTTCACTTGAAATTCCTTGTGTTATAGTGCCAAGGTGCACTGATCAAATATTCCTCTCTTAGGATATTTGATCCCTAGGATAATTCCAGGTCCTAGTTCCCAACAAACCAGCTTTCAGACTGAATCAACTTATCAGCTTACTAACACCTCTTAACTCTAACTCTCAACCTAATTGTGGGTAGGGTTTTGAGTAGGGTTTTGGTTCCAACTAATTTTGAGATAATCCTTACAAGATGAGCTTAAAAGCTTAAGGATGGATTATCTCTTTCTAAGATTTGGATTTGTCTTTAAGTGCAGATTACAGAAGGTTTTGAATACTCTCTACAATAATGAAACACTTGTAAAACTATAGTGATTTCGAGTGCTTCTTTAGTGCTTTTGTGAGTGTAGAGAATGCTTTAATCTTTGAAGTTTCCCGTGCTTGTAAATGAGCACGACCTTCTGTATTCATAGGCTTCTTGAAAATCTTCCCGGTGGATTTTGAATCTTCTCAAGGACGCCTCTTGTTTCTGATTGGCTCAAACGACTCTTTTTAACTTTATGTCATGTCAATAATTTTCATGGAAGTCTTTGCCTACAAACAGCTCTCTGAAAAAGGTAAGGCATGACTTTTGGTGTTTGTCAGTCTGTGACAGGTCGGCTGTCAGTGAAGTACACCTACGTGTCAACTTCTCGTTGGACCGTACAGTCAACTTGATGCAGAGCTTGTCTGGGTTTAAGGTAGAACTCAACTGATGAGAACCTTTTATTTCTTCATTTATTGCTATCTTTACTGACATTCTTTTTTCCTTGTTTTCCAACCAGAATAACTAACAGCTTTTAATGTATTGGTCTTTAAATGCTACGCTAGTCTTCATCAGTAGACTTCCACAATCTCAACTGATGGAAACATTTAAGATCTGTTCGGTTGACCATTTTACTTAACAAAACCGGATCAGTGGTCATGTGAACAACCCGCTCTGATACCAATTGTTGGTCCCGTTTTTTCATTCACAAACAAAGACAATATGGGAAATTAGGAGAAATTTTTGTTTTAACACTGATGTTATGCAAGTCAGTAAAGCAATAAAGAACACAACAATGTAAAGTGGTTCGGAGGCTCAAGCTCCTACATCCACTGCCTGATTTAACAGGAAATCCACTACCCGGGATTCTTGTTTTTAACGTGCCAAGGTGCACTCACACCCCTCCGCGGAGCTGCCTCTCGAACTGGCCTCACATCCCTCTTCACTCAGGGACTGCCTCTCCTCACCTCACTGCAACACCTAACACTATTCTGGAAAGGGTTTAGTTTGGTTTGGTTCTCTCCAACTAGGTGAGATTTTCCCTTACATGGTTTTAGCCTTTAAGCTAAGGTTGGGAAAATCTCTCTAAGCTTAGGATGTATATGATGAGCTCGAGTATACAAACTGGAACACTCAAATATGACTATGAAGAACTCAATGTCAGTGTTCTTGATGGAGATGGTGCTCCTTATGCCTCCCTTGAACTTGCACCACTCTCGCACCTCCATGCTCTTTTTTTTATAAATGAAGCTTGAGTTTGTATTTATAGTGTGGATTTGAATGTTACCGTTGGAGAGAGTAACATTCAAATCCAGACTATCTCTGGAGTGAAATTCTCCTTTTTCAGTAAAGTATGGCCTTGTCAGCTTTTATCAGATTCGCTGCCTTGACTTGATTGGTCCACGTGGACTGAGTCCAACGGCTCTTTTGTTCAGGGTACTTGATCAGGGTAGTCCTGACTTCAGGCGACTTGTCTTCAGCTGACTTGTAATCCTCTCAGGATACCTTCCTTCAGTAGACTTGAAGTCCTCTTAGGAATCACCATTGGACTTTAAGTCTTCTGAGTGGACTTCTTCAGTAGACTTTGAAGTCCACTCAGGGGAGTTGACATAAGGCTATTTATCAAGCTTCCCAGCCTCAGTAGCCTGACTCCTTCAGGTCCTACTAGGCCCAGCACTGATCCTCCTGATCATGCTCTTCACTGAGTAGTCCATTGACTTAGCTTAGAATAGTCAGGTTTATACTCAGTGGGACTTCCTTCAGGCTTCTCTTCAGGTTCAGGTCTTCTGACATGGCTTCAGACTGTTCTCCTTGTGATGTCATCTTGACTTCCTCAGGCTGTGTCAGTGAGTTCCCCCTCACTGAGTTCCTCTCAGTAGAGTTCCCCCTCAGCTGAGTTCCTCTCAGTAGACTTCCCCCTCAGCTGAGTTCTTCCTCCACTGATAACCTGTTCTACTGAGAAACAACCTAGTCTGACCTGAAACTAAAAGATACTATCCTGACTGCTTTCAAACCTATTACATGTTGTTTTGGAAAATCATCAAAACTAAAATATCCCAACACTTCCCTTATCATAAATGCACTTAGAAAAACATTTACGCTTCAGGTGACTTGTTCAGTAGACTTCACTTCAGTAGACTTTTCTTCTCAGCGGACTTCGCTTTATGAACTAAATACACTCTAGAATTTAGTAAATGCACTTCAGTTCCCTAACAAGTGAACTGATTAATTCTAGATTAACTCTACTGAATACATTTTACTTACTTAACTTAGGGAGAACCTTTTGGCATCTTAATCAAAACTTACATCATTAACATTTCCCAACACTTTTCGTATTTCGTCAATATCTTCTCATCCGGGAGTCCGTTTGAGTCGATTTAAAGTCCTACGAACTCCATTTTTCACCCTCTTTTCTAATATGAGCATTAAAGAGACAAATTGATGAGTTTATGAAAAATTTACTCAAATAACTCTAAATACTCATAAAAACACTCAACATATAGACTAATCGGACACCAAAACATAACAATTTCATGCCTAATCAAGCTTCAAGATATTTTTTCTTCCAATTCAGGAACAACCTGGAGGATCTAAAGGAATTTTTTTTTACTTAAGAAACCAGACTTCAAGTTGATGATGACTTCCTCTCCAACGGAAAAATCACTATGGACCTCTACAAATATAGAAGACCTTAATTCAAATAAAGTACTGGAAATTTCGAAAAGCAAGAAATTCTAAAAGAATTCTCAGCATTCCATTACTCAAAAGAAGCACTCAAGTACCATAAAAATTTCCTAATGTTTTTGTCTTTAAGCTCTACTTGGTAGACATTTATAATTTAAGAGATGGGGTATAAATTTAGTATTTATTTCATATATTATACTGCTTGGTACATCAAATTAGGAAAGATTGTACTACCTCCGTCCCGGAGGAACTTGCCCAGTTACTGTTTTCGCGTGTTTTAGCAAGCAAGTTTTTTATAAGTATTTAAAATGATAAAGTAATTTTAAAGTTACTTTATAATAGATGAATTATAGATCTATCATACCCTACTTTAAAAGTCACTTTATAATTTCAAATATTAATAAACAACTCGCTCGCTAAAACACGAAAATAAAGGTAGTGTGCAAGTTCCTCCGGGACGGAGGGAATATTAATTTATGAAATCCTCAAAGTTACTAGGTAGGGAATAATAAAAATGGTATAAAACATAGAAAGATGGTAAAAATATGTATATTACTAAGTTGTCCTTCTTCCTTATTCAATTTTGCGAAAAATTTGCATACACCACCATGGAAGAAACAATTTTTAGAAATTTAACTCATAAACTAAAAATCCATGGCACTTATAAACAAAAATAATCCATGGAACTCAGAAAAACAGTAATTAGAAAATCCAAAATCCACGAGCAGCAATGCAATACACATCAAATTCTCTACTTCTAACAAGAATGTTTACGAACATCTTCAAAGCGATTTAGCAACATCCTCTTGTTCGATAGTAGCGGTACATGGATACAAAAAAATATAGGAATCTTATGAATCAAGTAATATCGAAATGCTCAATGAGGTAAGAAATAAAAATTACCAAAATTGTCCAGTCCATTAATGGAAGAAGTCAAAATACAATACATAATTTTTGCAAAATTGCAATTGAACCCATACCGACAGACCAAACTCAATTCCTAGATATTAATGAAACACACAATACTCATAAATTTTTGGAACCCAAAAATAGGGGCATTAGCAGTCGCTCAACAGCTGCGATGACGGTTCAATAACACTGCCTCTTTCTTGTGTAAAGATATGGGATGGACGAGAAGCAGGGGAGAATTGAAGATGGTTAAAGATGACATATAATTTTCTTTTCAAATATAATAAAATTGTACAATGGGGTATACCATATATTTTTTTATGAAGAGAAACAATGTTTCGTTGGTTAAGGCCTTCATATTCTACTGGCTCAACATAATAAATATGGATCTATATTAAATTTGTATGTTGTACCATACATGATGAAGGTAGAGCAAAAAAACCATAATATGGGTTTATAAAACCTACCAAGCGGAGCCTAAGAGTTCAAAATTTGTATTGTTGAACTGATCACACATATATAAATCTTAGATATCTTATCCCTTAGTATTAATCCTATTTTGTAAAAGATATTACACCTAGTTGGAAAACACAAAATCTGCCACAAACCCTTAACTTGAGAGCTAGAGATTTTTTAAAGATTGTGAGAACTGTTAATAATTGATATTAGTTTCAAAGCTTTGAGAAAGAACAACTACTGGGACTCAAAATTTCTAGGTATCAAACTACCTAAGAGAGGTTGTTTTGATAAAGTGCACCTTAACACGTTAAAACAAGTAACTCCAGTGGATTAAGAAATTATATTGCTCAATCAGGGAAGTAGATGTAAGAGATCGATCTCTGAACCGCTATAACTACTTGTGTCATTTATTTCTTATTATTTAACTATCTTATAATATGTGACACAATTACAATCTACTAAAAGTTTTTCAGGAAACTTGCTAAGGGAAAATTAACTCTATTGAGTGACTTGTAGTGAGGTGCTACTTTATTTCCTTTAACCCATATCTAGCTATAGGCGCCACGGGTCGAATGTCTCCGCCAGACTTGGCGCATTGGGCCTTTATCGCGCCCAACTTGGCTGGGAGATGCTGGACTCTGCGCCCAACAATCCCCCCAGCATCTGCCAACCCTCATGGCCAATAAATGGCTTCCATTGGGAATGCCTCCGTCAGACTTGGCATATCAGATCTTTATCGTGCCCGACTTAGCTAGAAAATATTGGACTCTGCGCCCAACAATCTCCCTCCCCAACATTTGTCTGCCCTCATGGCCAACAAATGCCTTCCACTGGGGTTCTCCAACATCCGCCAACCCTCATGGCCAACAAATATCTTTAATTGGGATTCAAACCTATGATCTATACTCTGATACCAATTGTAGGATCAAGCGCTTGCCATTAGACTAAAAGTCCGGACTTGTAGTGTGGTGCTACTTTATTTCCTTTAACTCATATCTAGCTGCTAGCGCCACACGTTGAATGTCTCTGTCGGACTTAGCATATCGGATCTTTATCGCGCTCGACACAACTGGGAGATGCTGGACTCCACTCTCAACTGTATACATCCTGAGACATTCGGAAATCATGGTGGTACTTGGAGAGAACAACCTCGATAATTTTTCTCAGACGAGGTATGTCTAGACCTAGGTCATTCATGACAGTTTTCTAAGCATAATGCGCCACCATGACCTGCTTAACACCTTGAGGTTCTGACCAGCTGACCTCTGGATCATATTCCTCTACAGAGGCAGCTATGTTGATTGCATCATCATCCTTGTTTGAAGTAGGATAAATCTCTATCTCGTCACTAAGTCCCCCTTCAAGATCACATAAAATTGCATACACGGTGTTTCCATTATCATACTTCTTGTCCCCATCGTTGTTTATGATGGTTGATGGCCCAGTGCGGCTGGAGGAGCCACTGACAAAACTCCCAAATAAGCCCCATTTGGGATCACTCTCCGTTAGGCAGCATTAGAGGGAGATAGGAGGGGGTAACGATCGATCAACCGTCGGCCCCCGAAAAAAGATCACTAGAATCCTCCATTGACAAAGGTTTATACGGAAAAGGATTTAAGGAATGAAGAAAAAAAGAGAAAAAGTTTTAAACTATGAAATTCCTTGGAGGAATCGAAGCTTTTCCACTAGAAAATGTTAAAGAATGCCAGAAACACTCGTCGAAGTCCTTGAGAATTTTTTAAATTACAAAAGGGGTTTTAGAGTGTGAAGTGGTGAAGAGATTTTTGGAGAAGAAGCCCCACTTTATAGAAGAAGGGGCAGGGGTAAACATGCAAAGGACACGTCATTTCGGTGGTCAAACCAAAATATCTTTAAAGATTGATGTAAGAAACATATCTTTTTTAGGCAACAAACGTGGAAACATAAACACGGTGTGGAAGATGAAAAGATATTTTGATAACCTTATAATCCAAAAGATGTCTCTATGATCTCTTCCAACTGAGGTGCTCATACTCAATCATTTTAGACTGGTGCTCGTCCCTTAAGTCGGCACAAGTTTCCCTTGAGCATACCTAGGGTAAGTGCTCAACCCTGCTCATAGTTCATCTAGCCCGTCCTTTGAAGATTATTGAAGGACAAGTTGGGGGGCAACTATTATACCGTGATTATTAACATCGATGTCGAGTCACTTCTTGGAGAGGAGGCCCTACAAGAGTACAATAGCATACACATATCAATACTAAAGAGCACACCTAAAAAGGGTGAGGAAAACTAGGAGTTCACACAGAGCAATGGAGCTCACCGATTAGGTTGCTCGGCCCAGGAGGAATGATTTACGCCCATGACTTGGTTTATCAGACGAGAACCTTCACCTCGAGTAAAGTGAAGCATGGAAAATTACTTATCAACCGACTGATGTGATGGGTTTAGCACCTATTTAATGAAGGAGATGTTCATTGGTTGAATATTCTCTAAGGAGGGACAGATGTCGGTAAATCAGGACATGAAATCTCAGCCATAGCAGAATTGGGTCAGATCTTGTAAGGAAGACAATATGTGAATTTAATGCATGGATCATTTCTAGGAATTGAGGGCAACATCTAGGTATTTATGACACTATAAATATAGTCTTTGAGCTCATAATAAAGGATCCAACAACCTAGTACCAAACCTATAAAACTTAGCAATCCCTTTAATAATTAACTAATTTCTTGCAATTATTGTTCTTATTTCTGAGGCGCTTCTTTCAAATTCTTCAATGGGAATGTGAATGAAAAATTATTTTCCCTCTCCGCCCTCGAATATCTTGGATGAATAATTGTCTTCATGGTGGTCACACTACTAGTGTTGTGCTCTAGTTTTGAAAAAAAAATAGAGGTTGTTGGTTGTGGCATGGGAGATTGATTGAGAAGGATGATAATAAGATAGAAAGTTAATCAAACGAGGTAATAATTATCTTATTTAGGAGGAAAAATAATGTTGTATATCATCTTTTGTTCTCATTAACCACTATAGTCACCCTATATTAATCTTCATTTCCATTATCATTGAAAAAATTTCAAATCAAGCGCCACCTGAATGTAGACATGTTAAAAAAAACTAAATCGGCGGTTCAACCGTCTAGTTCGGCAGCTTTGAACCGCTGGTTTGCCAGTTTGATGGTTACATTTCACCAAACCGAACCAAAATCGGCATTTAGACGGGCCGATTTCGGTTTGTCCTTTCGAAAAATTATCGATTAAGGTTCAACCGCAGGCTTGGTCGGTTGAACCGACAGTTTTAACCGTCGACTTTAAAAAAAAAATTGAATGCAAGGCTATGATTTGTAGTCCATTAGAGATAAATGGCCGAGATTAACTCCATACAGTATGGTCAACCGCCGGTTTTAACCGTTGTATAATTTTTTTTCAATTTTTTTGCTATAAATACTACTCATTTCCAAAAAAAAAAATTATCATCAAAGTGATCAAACTATCACTCTCTTTTTTCTATCTCAAGCTCTCAATTCTCTAAGGGGGCGCTTGGTTAACAACTCTTCAATGGTAATGAGAATGAGATTGAAAATTAGTGTAATTAGAATGGTTCATGAGAACAAAATCACTACATCTCCTCCTAAATAAGGTAATCACTACTCCATTTTGATTACCCTATTCTCTTCCTACAATCATCCTCCTCAATCACTCCCCCATTCCTCCACCAACAACCATTTGTTGTCAACTTCTATTCCAAAATTGGGGCATGACACTAGCAATGGTGTCACCATTGGGACACTTTTTCCCCTAGCATATCATTTTTCTTATGAGGGCATAAATGAAAATAAATTTTCATTCCCATTAGCATTGAGGAATTGTTAACCAAGCACCTCCTAAGTTTACCAATAGTTAGTTTAGTTGTGGAAGGCAAGGAATAAAAAGATTTTTAAAGGCGAGGAGATAATTGTAGGGAAACTAATGGAGGAAATTAAAGGGAGGACTTGGAGTTGGCTCTTAGTCAAGAAGGCCATTTTTTGTAACTCAAGCCTTAAAGATTGGCTTGAATCTCCTACTTTGATCTTTGGTTTGAATTGGTAAGCTGTAAGAGGTTGTATAATGTTGGCATGTCTCATGCCAGTTTGTTGAGTAATAAAAGTTTTTTTCTGAACAAAAAAAAAAAGTTAGTTTAGTTATATTTTAATATTGTATTACTTCTTTATTTATATATTACTAGTACTACTATACTCAATTCTAATTATTTCTTTAGTTATATATTATTAATGTTATTTGTTAGTAGTTAGATTAGTTCACCAAGCCCCCAAATGCACCAAGAAATCTCTCAGCCACCTTATAACTCCCATAATTCGTTCCCAGAGGGAATCGAACCCGGGTCACTCACTAGTGTGGGGAACCCGGTGGCCAGGTGGGCTAAGCCACCTGGTTAGTTATATATTATTGGTACTACTACACAATAAAAAAAGTGTCAAGCCAAAGAACAAAGGGTAGAGGCAAAGTTCTCTCCACCTCCATAGGTTCCGTTCCACCACCACCACCACCACTTTGAAGCGGTGCTCCACCAATATGGAATCTAGATGATGATCTTGAGGAAGCACTTGGTCCCGGTTATGAGGATCTTTTATACGATGATCATGTGTTGAGGTAAATGCCACCACCACGACGTCATGCTCAAGAAAATTAAAGTGATGTTCCTCTTCCAAGTGTAACAACAACATTATCATCACAATTGGTACTCAAGTCTGATTTTTTTCACACGTCATTATAGAAAGATAACCAATGAAGATGGTTTTATGAGTGTTTCTTGTAATTATTGCAACAAAAATTTTAATGGGGGTAAATGAAATGAGTATGGAACATTGACGGGGCATATGAAAAAATATCATACTGATCAACTTGGAATCGCTTCAAACCAAATACTACTACATGGATTAACCGGGTCCTCCGGCGGTGGAGTTCAAGATGAGGTAAGTAATCCAACTTCTCTATGGAAATTTGGTCAAAATGCTTTTAGAAAATTTATAGCTAAAATGGTAATGTATTCAACATTTTCCTTTTTATCATTCGAACATTTTATGTTTAATCAAATTGTTCAACTTGGTCTTCAACCGGCCACAAAAAGTATTTCACATTCCATGGTCACTCGTGATGTTGCTGAAGTTGTTGGTGAATATAAATATATCTTGATCAATATTTTATCTGAACTCAACTTTAAATTTCCAATTTGTGTAGATATTTGGAGTGATAATTTTAAAAAACATTATTATTGGTGTTATTTGTCGTTGGATTGATAATTCATGAACTTTGAATAAGAGATTGATTATTTATAAAGATTTCGATACAGAACACAATGTTGCTAATATTAGAGATAAATTGCATGCTATTTTAAATGTTTATGGTTTGACAAAGAAAGTTTTTATTGATTGGTTTTGATAATGCTAGTGCTAATACCGCTAGTATCGAATATCTTAAACATATTTGTTTACCGTGTCTTGGTGCGGAATTTTTTCATAATAGATGAATTTGTTAAATTTTAAATTTATGTGTTCAAGATGGTTTAGTTGCTTTGAAAGAACAAATCGCTCCTATTAAAGATTGTGTTGTTTATATGACGAGACATAGTAGTTTGATGAAAAAATGGAATTTTTTCTTTTTATAGAGGATTAGGTTTGTATCCAATTTTTGTTTTCTCTTGATGTGTCAACTCAGTGGAATTCAACATATAAATTATTGAAGGAGTCTATGGAATATAAAGAAGCTTTATGTCAATTTTGTTAAGAAGAAAATTTAGGTTATTGTTTATGTTTTCAATATTGGGATCTATGCATAAGTATAAGTGGAATTTTTGGAATTTTTAATGAGGCTACTTTAGAGATATCTAAAGCTTACGAGCCCACTATTCATGTTGCTCTTGATCATTATGTTAAAGAATTTTGCATATTAAGGCAAAATATGTATGATCCATTATTAAATGCTTGTGTGACTTCAATGATGGAAAAATGGATGAAATAGATTACTAATATTCCTGATTTATTTTTAGTTGCTAAAGTATTTGATCATAGATATAGGTTAGATGGTTTAGAAAGTATTTTAGGATATTATTATAACTATTTATATCCACTTAATAATGTGACGGGAATTTGGTAATCCATTTAGTGATATACGACCTAATCCGAGATTGGCTTTAGATAGAATTAAACAAACATTCATTGATTTATGTGTAGATCATATGGGCTCACACGCTAATGTTGGTCAACAATATTCATCTAGTTCTTCATCTCTAGTTCTAGTGCTCGACCTGTTGTTGAAAAAGATTTTACTGCGGAAATAATAATACAAAAAAAAAATATTACAACTCGAATTACTTATTACAATGAGAGGAAAGAAACAACAGCAAAGGTGACGAGTCGAGGAAGTCCTCTTCCCTCAAGATAATATTTCCCCGGTAGTGCTCTTCGGTCTTGGAAATTTATCCCCAAAGGTAAAACGTCAATTCGTCTCCAAGAGTGTAGCACCACAGGTCTTGGAGCTCCTGTGAACACAACGAGCGTTTCGAACTAGACTGGCACTTAGACTCTATATGCAGAGAGACTGAGGGAGAAGAGAAGATCTTCGAGTGTGTGGCCAGACAAATGCATGAGGACGCTATTTATAGGCGAACCTCCACTCAATGCAGAAGGAAAAACCGCGTGGGCATTAAATGCGGACGCATTTTCGTTGGTGGCAAGATTGAAACTGTAGTTGACCCAGAACGTGTTTCCACAAATCACGGTGGTAACATCCCACGAATTTAGCACATGTGTTTTATGTGCTCTTATGAAGTATCTGACGATCCGGTTTTACCTCTCTAACCGGGTGGGTCTCTGAACTGAATCGACCCAAACTCTATGGACCTGATATCCAAATTTTTGTTCTCCAAAAAATTAGATACTCACTGGGCCCAAGGCCCAAAGTCCAATTGCCAAGAACCAAGACCAAGACCAAGTCCAAGTCCAAGTTCACGGGCGCGCGCGCATGTGGCAACTTTGATTGACTAGCAATCAACTATAATTTATTATACTTCATTATTCCCATACTAATATCATGTATATTAGTATTCTAAAATTCCAATGTGGGATGAATTAAATGACTCATTTAATTCCTTCATTTAATCCCAAAATTAGGTGTTGAACCTTTCGACTTCCGATTCAATTTCTCACTCACCGAAAATCGGTTTTGCGAGTATGAATACATCATTCTCATCTACTCCGAGAGTAGAATGCTCATGTAATAATTAATTTTCGAGAAATTAATTTCAACACCCAAAATTAATTGGTCAACTATTAAAGTCTCAAATAAACTTTAATACCAATTAATTATAAATTAATACCACCAACCATTTTCTCTAACAATCCCCCACATGAGGTGAAATTGAACCTATAGACATGCAGACTCACAGTCCAGTTCAAACACAAAATGTTATTGCATCTGGATAGGTAGTTGGGGCTTTGAACCTTCCATAGTCGAGCATTACCGAGTACACCGGCAGCCTGGTGGATACATTGCCTTAAACCATTCCGCCTTGGTGTGCACTTAGACAGTAATACTGACACAATAACATTTCTACGCTCATTTCTTGTTCTCACGTTTTTTTCCGTTTCGGCCATGGACACCCTTTGGATTCATAAGTGTTTAATATCCACTAATATTTGAGGCGGCCTCTCACCTCACACTTACATAGGTGAACTCCTCTTGAGTATCCCGCAATACTCCGTCCCCCACATGGACTTAGGATTCATTAAAAGTCGTATAGACTTAGCCTGTACCACATACGGGTTCTCACTTGGTGCACTGTCCTCTAAGGAATGGTCGGGTTACCAAGTGCATCCTCTAACTTCCACAACTTAGTTTTCCCGTTGAACCAAGATCTTGGGATCTCCAGTCAACTTGGTTGGGTTACCACTGCTTCAGTTCACTTTTGTGGATTTCAGACTCATTCCTTCTGACAGTTTAGACGACTGATCTCGATTTATGCTCTTAGTTAATGGATCCACTAGATTGTCCTTAGACCTCACATAGTCTATGGACATCACACCACTTGAGATCAATTGTCTCACGGAGTTATGTCTACGACGAATGTGTCTAGACTTTCCGTTATACATGTCACTTAGATCCCTACCAATTGTGGCTTGATAGTCGCAATGTACCATTATAGTAGGTACGGATTTATCCCAGCATGGAATATCCTCGAGGAAATTTTGAAGCCACTCTACTTCTTCACCAGCTATGTCCAAAGCTATGAATTCTAATTCCATGTTTGCTTAGTCGATCTCCAGGACGCAACCGCTCCTCCTATAGTGAATACATATCCACTAGTGGAGAATGACTCTTTAGTGTCTGAGATCCAATTAGCATCACAGTACCCTTCAAGTACAGCAGGATACCTAGTGTACTGTAGCCCAAAGTCGAGAGTATACTTTAAGTACCTCAAGACTCTCCTGAGTGCATTCCAATGCTCATTGCTTGGATTGCTTGTGAATCTACTAAGTTTATTCACCGCACATGCTATATCGGGATGCGTACAATTCGAAATGTACATTATGCTACCGATAACTCTAGCATATTCTTGTTGAGCTACAGGACTACCTCTGTTTTTGCTCAAATGCACACTCAAGTCCAATGGGGACTTTGCAGGTGGATCATCAAAAGCATTGAACTTCTTTAGCACTTTCTCTACATAGTGAGATTATGTTAAAGATATGCCATTTGATGTCCTGCTGATCTTGATTTCTAGAATCACGTCAGCAACACCCAAATCTTTCATGTCGAAGTTTCAACTCAACATATTTTTCGTACTAATGAGTAAATCATGATCATTACTCATAATGAGCATGTCATCAACGTATAGACACAAAATGACAATTCGGTGTACTTTTCACATACACACATTTATCACACTCATTAATACGAAAGTCATTTGATAACATGGTGCTATCAAATTTCAAATGCCATTGTTTTGGAGCTTGCTTAAGCCCATACAATGACCTCACTAGTTTGCGCACCTTCTTCTCATTTCCAGGTGCTACAAACCCCTCTGGTTGATCCATATAGATATCTGTATCTATTTCACCATTGAGTAACGCAGTTTTAACATCCATTTAGTGAATTTCGAGATTGTACAAAGCAGCAATCGCGATTAACACCCTAATGGAAGTAATCCTCGTTACAGGTGAATAGGTATCAAAGAAATTGTACCCTTCGATTTGTTTGAACCCTTTGGCAACTAAGCGGACTTTGTATTTTTCAACTGACCCATCCGCTTTGTACTTTCTTTTAAGGATCCATTTGCATCCTAAGGGATTGCAACCTTGTGGGAGATCAACCAACTCCCACGTATGGTTTTGCATGATAAAGTCAATTTTACTGTTAATTGACTCTTGCCAGAGCGGAGCGTCTGGCCTAGATAGAGCGTCTTTGATAGTCCTAGGTTCCTCTTCCAACACGTAAGTGATGAAATCGGGACCAAAGGTTTTAACTATCTTAGCTCTCTTACTGCGTCGTAACTCGCTACTATCTTGAGTGGACGGACCAGCATCCTCATCAACTTCCTCATTTCGAGGTCTTTTGGTTGATGTCTCATTTTCCTTGGTCTTGCAAGGAAAGATGTTTTTGAATAACACAGCATTTCTCGACTCTATATAAGTACCTTCTGCCATATCGGGAAACTTCTGATTTGTGAATCAGAAACCGATAGGCACTATTGTTCTGTGCATACCCTATAAATATGCAATAAACCGTTTTAGGTCCGATTTTAACTTGTTTAGGTAGAGGCACTTCAACCTTTGCTAAACACCCCCACACTTTGAGGCATTTATACGACAGTTTCCGCCCCTTCCACAATACATAAGGAGTTGCATCCTTACTCTTATGTGGAATTTTGTTCAAAATATGGTTAGCCGACAGAATGACTTTCCCCCACAAGTTTTGCGGTAAACAGGAGCTAATAAGCATATCATTCATCATCTCCTTGAGTGTTCGGTTCTTTCATTCCACAACACCATTAGATTGAGGCGAGTAAGGAGCAGTAGTTTGATGTATGATTCCGGATTCGGAACATATCTTCTCAAACGGTGCTACATACTCTCCTCCTCTATCACTACGAACCATTTTGATTCGTCTATTCAACTAGTTTTCCACTTCACTTTTGTACAGTTTAAAAGCGTCTAACGCTTCATCCTTACTGTGCAAAAGGTAAACATGGCAAAACCCCGTACTATCATCTATAAAAGTGATAAAGTACTTCTTCCCTCCTCTAGTTTGTATAAATTTTAAGTCACACACACCAGTGTGAATTAATTCTAGAGGTTATGAGTTCCTTTTAACCGAAGGGAAAGACAACTTTGTCATCTTAGCTTCTACATAAATTTCACATTTGTTATTTAAATCGACATTCTTTATATCTAGTAAATTTAAACTTACTAGTCGCTTTATCGATTTAACATTTACATATCCCAATCTGCAGTGCCATAAATCTGAAAACTCAGCAATATAAGAAGTAGAAGCTTCTTTATTCATAACAGATTTCCCCTTGGGGTGTACAACAATGGCACTCATCTTAAACTGACCATCGTGGACATATCCACGACCTAGGTACACTGAGTACTTGCTAAGAACAACCCTATTAGACTCGAATACAAGTTTGAAATTATTCTTCACTAGTATAGAGCCGGAGATGAGGTTCTTGCGAATGTCCGGGACATGCAGGACATCTCTCAGTGTGATGTTCTTCTCCCTGGTCAGCTTCAGAACAACATTGCCAACCCCAGCCACCTCAGACGTGGTTTGATTCCCCATGTGCAGCTTTCTCCCATTGGCTGGCTCATAGGTAAAGAAAGCATTCCTGACAGAATAGACATGACAGGTAGCCCCCGTATCGATGAACCACTCCTTTGGGTTGCCCACGAGGTTCACTTCAGTGGTCACTGCAGCCAGGTCCTCTTCAGTGAAATCCCCTTTAACCATGTTCGCATTGGACTGCTTGCCCTTGCCTTTGTCATTGACATCTTTCTTCGGGGCCTTGCAGAATCTTGCAATGTGGTTTGGCTTTCCATAGTTGTAACAGTTACCAGTAAATTTGGGTCTAGTTACAACTGGTTGTTTGTCTTTCTCAGAATTTGGCCTCTTGCTTTTCTTTAACTCCATCAAATTAGCTTTGGCCTCTTCCTGACCCTTGTTCCTCTCCAGTCCACCCTCGCGAATCTGAAGTTTGCCTATGACCTCTTGCAAGGTCATACTCTTTTTCTTCAGCTTCAAGTGGCTCTGAAACTCCTTCCAGCTAGGAGGCAGTTTCTCAATTACTGCAGCGGCTTGGAAAGCATCTGGCAGTATCATCCCTTCTGCAGCAATGTCATGCAGAATCAACTGAAACTATTGAACTTGTTTGATGACAAACTTCAAATCTACCATATTGAAGTTCAAGAACTTCCCAACCAAGTACTTCTTAGTACCGGCATCCTCGGCCACATATTTGGCCTCCAAGGAATTCCACATTTTCTTGGCCGTTTTGCACTTCTGGTAGACACTATACAAAGCATCTGCCAGACCACTCAGAATGTAATTCTGAGCATAGAAGTTGTGTTCCCACCAGTGGGCACGAACTTCATTATTCTGTGCATCGTTCTCAACGACCGCAGGCAGGTCCTCAGTAAGGAACCTCACCAACCTCAAGGTGGTCAAGAAGAACAACATACATTGTTGCCACTTCTTGAAGTTCTTACCTAAAAACTTTTCGGGTCTCTCACTCTGGACCATAAAAGGTCTCGAGTTATCAAACGAGAAAGGGCTCACCATAGAGGGATTAGAAGTCTGCCCAATATGGACAGTTACAGGGGGAACGGGGGTAGTGGTGCCCTGGAGAGTGTAAGTACCAGAGGGAACAACAGTGTTTCCCTGGTTAGCAAACTCTGAATTGTTATTTCCGTCAGTCATTTTTGAAAAACAACTATTGTCTTGCGATTGTTGTTGAAAAGGATTTGACTGCGGAAATAATAATTAAAAAAAAAAAGAAAAAAGAAAATTACAACTCGAATTACTTATTACAATGAGAGGAAAGAAACAGCAGCATAGGTGACGAGTCGAGGAAGTCCTCTTCCCGTAAGACAATATTTACCCGGTAGTGCTCTTCGGTCTTGGAAATTTGTCCCCAAAGGTAAAACATCACTTCGTCTCCAAGAGTGTAGCACCACAGGTCTTGGAGCTCTGGCGAACACAACGAGCGTTTCGAACTGGACTGACACTTAGACTCTATATGCAGAGAGACTGAGGGAGAAGAGAAGATTTTCGAGTGTGTGGCCAGGTAAATGCATGAGGATGCTATTTATAGGCGAACCTCCACTCAATGCAGAAGGAAAAACCGCGTGGGCATTAAATGCGGATGCATTTTCGTTGGTGGCAAGATTGAAACCGTAGTTGACCCAGAACGCATTTCCACAAATCACGCTGGTAACGTCCCACGAATTTAACACATGTATTTTATGTGCTCTTATGAAGTATCTGACGATCCGGTTGACCTCTCTAACCGGGTGGGTCTCTGAACCGAATCGACCCAAACTTTGTGGACCTGATATCCTAATTTTTGTTCTCCAAAAAATTAGATACTCACTGGGCCCAAGGCCCAAAGTCCACCCAAAGTTCAATTGCCAAGAACCAAGACCAAGTCCCCGGGCTCGAGCGCGGCTCAGCTCGGCTCGCGCGTGTGCGCGTGTGGCAACTTTGATTGACTAGCAATCAACTATAATTTATTATACTTCATTATTCCCATACTAATATCATGTATATTAGTATTCTAAAATTCCAATGTGGGATGAATTAAATGACTCATTTAATTCTTCATTTAATCCCAAAATTAGGTGTTGAACATTTCGACTTCCGATTCAATTTCTCACTCATCGAAAATCGGTTTTGCGAGTATGAATACACCATTCTCATCTACTCCGAGAGTAGAATGCTCATGTAACAATTAATTTCTGAGAAATTAATTTCAACACCCAAAATTAATTGGTCAACTATTAAAGTCTCAAATAAACTTTAATACCAATTAATTATAAATTAATACCACCAACCATTTTCTCTAACACGACCCCCCTATGATGATGGTCCCCTTCTAATTGATCTTAATAGTTTTATGCATTATCTTTCCATTAATAGATCAAGGACATCAAAACCTTGTCAAGAAGTTGAAACTTATTTAACTATTTCATTTGAGTACCAACAAGATGAGCAACAGAGCCCCTTGATATACTAAAGTGGTGGTCGAAAAGAGAAAACACGTACCTAGTATTGGCAATACTCCCAAGAGAAATTCGTGCAACTCCGCCCTCAACCGTTGCTTGTGAACAAGCTTTTAGTTTGTGAGGTTATATTTTGGATGCAACGAGAATGAACATGACCGTTGAAAATGTAGATAACTAACGTTTATTTGATGATTGGGTAAGAGTCGAGCATAATGCTCAACTTGAAATTGAAAATGATGAAGAAAACGAAGAATGGACCACCACCGACGGGAGTGACACAAGGTAAGTTGTTGAGGTAAGAGAACTATGTGAACTTTGATTCCTAATTGGATACATAGGAAACTTAATTTCTAAATTTATTTCTTAAAATTAAGCTCAAGCCCAAACCCTAGAGTGTTAGAGTAGAAGTAATTTGTAAATATAATTGTAATGTAATTTTATATGTTTGTAAGTTGTAAGTTGTAAATTGTGAGTTGTAATTCAAATTCGAATAATAAATTTCAATTTATTTGCAATTGTATAATGTATATTATTTAATTCTGTGAAGTGTTATATGTGAAGTATCTAGTCTGATGTGCTTGAGTCAATAGAAAGTTGTGTTGTTAATGTTTTAGCCGTGTGAGTTAATCAATTTGGGGTACCAGAGGAGTTGGACCAGGTGAGGCTGATCAGAGGAGTCTGGACCAGAGGAGTCTGGCAGGTGAGGCTGACCAGAGGAGTCTACCAGTGGAGTCTAACCAGAGGAGTCTGGTGGAAGAGACCAGAGCCAGATGAGTATGACCAGAGCCAGAGGAGGTCAAGTCATCTGATCCAAAAGTTCATTACTCAAAAATTACACCAAATTGAAGCTAACGCTATGGCGGTTCTAACTGAATCAACTGAAGCGGTTATTGAAGTTGTTAGCCAGTTGGATAACTACCTAACGTATGAGAATTCGTTACAAATCGAATCTAGGGTTCAATTTAATCTCTGTAACTATATAAAGGGTACTTCTCAACTCAGAGAAGTGTGTGTGTGTGAGTGAGAAACAGTGAAATGAGTGCAAAACACAGAGAGAGAGAGAGAGAGTGCGAGCTAGAGTGAATTGTAAATTCTCTATTCTTAGTGAAAGATCAATCTTCTCCGATCCCGTGGATGTAGGATTATTTTTCTCCGAACCACGTAAATCTGGTGTACTTCATTTTTCAGTTGATTTCAATTTCGTTCTTAAGCAATAGTCATAATTCCGATTCCCGATTACAAGTTTTCTTGTGAATCAAAACCGATCAACAAGTGGCGCCGTCTGTGGAAAGCAATCATGGCTACAACCAAGTTTGACATTGAGAAGTTCACAGGGAAGAATAATTTCAGTTTATGGAAGATTAAGATGAAGGCTCTCCTGGTACACAATGGTTTGTACGAAGCCTTGTTGCCACCTGATCAGGTGGCTTCTGGAACTAATCCGGTGAAGGTGGAGGAGAACAAGAGAAAAGCGCACAGTGTGCTTATCTTGTGTCTTGGGGATAAACCGTTGATGGAAGTATCGAAGGAGAAAACCGCTCTTGAAGTCTGGAATAAACTGGAGCAGTTATACCAGACCAAGTCTGTTACGAACAAGTTATACATGAAATAGAAGCTTCAAGTCTTCAAGATGAGTGAAGACAAGAATCTTGGTGATTAGTTGGACGAGTTCAACAGATTGGTGGATGATTTGGAGAGTTTGGATGTTACTATTGATGATGAGGACAAGTCATTAATGTTGTTGAATTCTCTACCTAAGTCTTTGGAGAATTTCAAAGATGTCTTGCTATTTGGAAGACAAGATCAGGTGATGTTTGATGATATTCAAACTGCCCTAAAAACCAAGTTTCTACAGATCCAGACTGAAGGGAAGAAGCCTGTTGAAGGATTGAATGTTCAATCCAAGAAGAAGAAGGGGTTTCAGTCCAAGAAGAAGGATGGTGGAAAAGGGAATAAGGGTGGGAAGAAATCTGATTTTGTTGAGAAGAGAAAGTGTTTCACTTGCCACAAGGAAGGTCATCTGAGAAAGAACTGCCCTGAAAGAAGGAAGAAAGACAACTAGAATGATCAAGATGGAAATGCAGCTGTGGTGGAGGTTGAAGGGTATGATAGTGCAGAAGTCTTGATGGTTAGTCATGAGAGACTAAGTCAAGAGTGGGTCCTAGACTCTGGATGTACTTTTCATATGTGTCCACATGAAGACTGGTTCCTAAATCTTGAGAAGCTTGATGGAGGTCTTGTTCTTTTGGGAAACGATGAGAGTTGTAGAGTGCAAGGATCTGGTTCTATCAAGATCAAGATGTTGGATGGATTTGATAGGATCTTATCAGAGGTAAGATTTGTACCTGACCTGAAGAGAAATCTTGTTTCTCTTGGTTTTGAATTCAAGACAGACAAGGGAGTTCTGTCAATAACCAAGTCTGGAAGGATTGTTATGAAGGGTATGATCAAGAATGGTTTGTATACTTTGATAGGAAGAACAGTAACAGGATCAACTGATGTTGCTATGGAGTCTTCTGATGTCAATTTGTGGCATAAGAGATTGGCACATGTTGGTGAGAAGGGTCTGGTGGAGTTATCCAAGAAGGGGGCAATCCCTGGGAAGTGGATACGTAAGCTGGAATTCTGCGAGAGGTGTGTTCTGGGGTAATCAAAGAAGCAAGCATACCAGAAGGGAAAGCATACCACCAAGGAATTTATGGATTACATACATTCTGATGTATGGGGGCCAGCAAGGGTATCCACTCATGGTGGAGGCAGGTATTTCCTTACTCTTATTGATGATTATTCCAGAAAGGTTTGGGTTTACATTCTAAAACAGAAGAGTGATGCCTTCTCTAAGTTCAAAGAATGGTTGACTGAACTTGAGAATAAGAGGGGCAGAACTGTAAAAAACTTAAGGACTGATAATGGGCTTGAATTTCTATCAGAAGAGTTTCAACAACTTTGTAGTAAGAAGGGTATTACTAGGCATAAAACTGTTCCTTCAAACCCCCAGCAGAATGGTCTAGCTGAGAGAATGAACAGAACCATTCTGGAAAGGGTTAGGTGTATGTTGTCTGATGCTCATTTACCTAAGAGTTTTTGGGGAGAAGCTGTTAACACAGCTGTGTATCTCATTAATAAAGTGCCATCATCTGCTATTGATTTTAATACCCCAGATGAGATCTGGTATGGAAAGATATCAGATTACTCAAAGTTGGAAGTATTTGGATGCCTAGCTTATGTTCATGTGAAGCAAGACAAACTTGAACCTAGAACTTTAAAATGTGTTTTCATTGGGTATCCAAAGGGTGTTAAAGGGTATAAGCTGTAGTGTCTAGAGCCTGGGAACGAGAAGTGTATTACCAGCAGAGATGTAGTGTTCAAAGAATCACAGACGGGATACAAGTCTGGTGGAGGTGATGTAGAGCCATTAGCTGAAGAGATGGATGGTGTTATTTCTGAGCCAATTACTCAAGTTGAGGTGGAGCCTGATCATGATAAACAGGGTAGCTCATCTGGTTCTGAACCAGAGCAGGGAGCAGGAGATAATGAGTCATCTGATGAGGATAGTGCACCAGCAGAAGAGGAGGAAGAAGTGTCAGAGGCAGACTTGAGAAATTATAGCCTGACAAGGGACAGATCAAGAAGACAAATACATCTGTTGGGAAAATAGGGGTGCCCGAAATCTTTTCGGGATGAAATTTAAATACGAATTTAAATTCAATTATTACTAGCATGAATTAATCCTAATTAATTCAAATAATAATTCCAACAACAAATTTAACATCATGCATGTTGAATTAATTTACATAAAATCTAGGCGGAATAAACAAGAATTTATGTGACTTACATACCTCTTGTAGACTTGGCCATTGAATAAACGGGACAATCACGATCTCGCTTTATCAACCCAAAAACCTTCTCAAGTATTTCCCTTTCGCCTTACTTGATCACCGGTGGGAGATGCTTTCAAGTAATTTTAATAACTAAGGAAAAAGAAAAATATCTATGCTCTTGATTTTTCCAACACATGGAATTATGTACTTGGGGATGAAATAATCACCCCCTATTTATAATTAGGAGTGACCGAAATTTAGTGGTATATGGGCCTTGGAGAAAATCTTTTCTTAGACTCTAAGAAATCTTGAATATATCTCATATATTCTTTTCTCCATAATAAAATATTCCACAAAAATCTCACTCTCCTTAATTGCTTATGATTTTCAAAAATTACAAGTAAGAATCCCAAGATTTGGATCTTCTTGAATATATGAGATAATCTTGTATTCCAAGAATACATATCTTCCATAATATCTTTCCAAGAAAATCAACAAAATCTTTTCTTTCCTTGATATCATATTTTCGAAAATTAACAAGAAAAATCAGCATATTATTTTCTTTTTATTTTAATCATCTTATCATTATTGGGCTACTTGAGGGGCCTTTAAGGAGAATTAAGATTGGACCTCCTAATGGACTTCTGAATTTCAATATTGAGCCCCAATATAATTCAATCCATTAATATTAATTATTACCACTAATAAATTAATATTGCATTATCCATCTTAATCCATATTACAATAATATGGACTCCCGGTTATTATTTCCCACGTTTAAGATTATCAAGTCCATTAATGAATTAAGCTTCTGAATAGCTCTAAATTAATTAATATATTTCACCTTGGAGTAAAGACAACTCAACATTATTATCCGTACCGAAGAAACTAATTCTTCACTTGCAAGATTTGGTACGATAAAACTTCTGAGCCCACCAAGGGGACTAATCACACGAATCATGGTGAAATACTTGAAAGTATGCTTTTACTTTGTATAACTCGTGTATCAAATACTTGTTTATAAGAATAATTCTTTTATCGCATATGCTTTAGATATGATTGAATGTTGAATATTTATTGCAAACAGTTCATAATAGTACTAGTTACACTATAGTTAATGTGGTGATACCCGATCACGGAAGACAACATTAACAATTTCCTTGTAACTAAACGTACATTTTCACGACCTAGGTGGAATTGAACAATCCGCCGTGTAAGGTCGATGTGTAAGTCTCAGATTGGTCTGTCTTGACTTAGAGATTGCACTAGCATATTTAGTATGTGTTGAAGAGGACCTACAGCGAGGATAAATTCTTCTGTTCTGAAATGTGAAGAATTAGACCTCAGTGGTTGTTTATTTCTTAATCTCCGTCACTTAAATAGGACCGTGTGTGCTTAATGGTTACTGCTTTGATTCATGTTGGGTGAGAATCATTGTGACTTCGAACCTTGTGCTTTGGGCACTAATATTAATCATACGACGATTGCTAAGATTTAATACGGAGAAACGCGTGCGAGTACAGCTCGTGTGATTAGTCCCCTTGGTGGGCTTAGAAGTTTTATCGTACCAAATCTTGCAAGTGGAGAATTAGTTTCTTCGGTACGGATAATAATGTTGGGCTGTCTTTACTCCAAGGTGAAATATATTAATTAATTTAGAGCTATTCAGAAGCTTAATTAATTAATGGAATTGATAATCTTAAACGCGGGAAATAATAACCGGGAGCCCATATTATCGTAATATGGATTAAGATGGATAGTGTAATATTAATTTATTAGTGGTAATAATTAATATTAATTGATTGAATTATATTGGGGCTCAATATTGAAATTCAGAAGTCCATTAGGAGGTCCAATCTTAATTGTCCTTAAAGGCCCCTCAAGTAGCCCATTAAGTAGCCCAATAATGATAAGGTGATTAAAATAAAATGAAAATATATTGCTGATTTTTCTCATTATTTTCGAAAATATGGAATTCAAGGAAAGAGAAGATTTTGTTGATTTTCTTGGAAAGATATTATGGAAGATATGTATTCTTGGAATACAAGAATATCTCATATATTCAAGAAGATCCAAATCTTGGGATCTCTTCATGAAATTTTCAAAAATTACAAGTCTATTTAGGAGAGTGAGATTTTTGTGGAATATTTTATTATGGAGAAAAGAATATATGAGATATATTCAAGATTTCTTAGAGACTAAGAAAAGATTTTCTCCAGGCCCATAAAATATTGCAATTTTCGGCCACTACCTCTATAAATAGGGGACGATTATTTCATCCCCAAGTACATAATTCCATGTGTTGGAAAAAAATCAAGAGCATAGATATTTTTCTTTTTCCTTAGTTATTTAAATTACTTGAAAGCATCTCCCACCGGTGATCAAGTAAGGCAAAAGTGAAATACTTGAGAAGGCTTTTGGGTTGATAGAGCGCGTTCGTGTTTGTCCCGTTTTATTCAAAGGCCAAGTTCTACAAGAGGTACGTAAGTCACATATTTTCTTGTTTATTCCGCCATAGATTATATGTGAATTAATTCAACATGCATGATGTTAAATTGGTTGTTGGAATTATTATTTGAATTAATTAGGATTAATTCATGCTAGTAATAATTGTATTTAAATTCGTATTTATATTTCATCTCGAATAGTTCCCGGGCACCCCTATTTTTCCAACAACTGGTATCAGAGCCACGGTTTCGGGCTCTGATCTTTAAATTGGAATTTAAATTGTTAGACATTAAATTGAAATTGGATAGTAGAATTACTAGATCTTTTTTGCAGGTATCCAATTGTCATGGTTTTAATGTTGTTAATTTTTCATGCGTGTGAATTAATTGTTTTTAATTTGATTCGTTCGAATTTGTTTTTCTCGTGAGAAAATCCACGAGTAGATTAGTTGTTTTTATTTTAATTTGATCATTGTAATAGACTAGTCTAGATCTAGTATTTATTTTTTGTAAAATAAATTGTAACCGGATCGAGACGAAGAACGAAGAATTAAAGACGGCGTACCCGGACGATGCATGCATGTGTGGCGCATGCATGGACGTACAATCATGCATGGGGTGAGAAACAAGAATGAACGGCGAAACCCGGTGCGCGGGGTGCGCGAGACGCACGACCCGGGCACACGACGGGGTGCGGGCGCGCGGGCGCCGAGCCGACGCGCGCTGTATCTCGGGCCGTGGAATTTTTTTTAAAATTAATTTCAGTTCTGCATTTTTTTGTGTGATTTTAAACATCGTCCCGACCCCAAACGATGCTGTTTTTGATGAAGTGTTGCTGTTCGAGTGGGAGCATGTCGAGACGAACGATGAAAAACAACAAGGACGATATTTCGTATCAAGACTGAAGAAATTAAACCGTGACAATTGGATTTGAGTGCTCCAATGTGTTTAATTTTATTTTTATGGATGTTTTATTTCGTGCACTTATTATTATTTGTTAATATGTGTTTGCATGAATTTTATTGTCCAAGAAAAACCTTACTTTCGAAAATTACTAAGTATGTTTATTTAATCGCAATTTTATTCCGGATATTAAAATTGGATTAATTTGGCCTCCATAATTTATTTATTTGTAAAGTTCTTTTGGAATACATTTCCCCCTCGGATCGGCCAAAAGGACGGATTTCACATGAATAAATTCCGAAAGGATGATTGTGGATTATTACTAGTGGCGGTATTGACCCTCACCACGAGTGACTTGCTCAAAGCGAAATAATAATCATGTATTTAATTATGGTTATTACTTAGGCATAAGAAATTGATATTAACTTACTCCCCTCGGAGTCCCTGTCAATTTTTATGTGGTCAAAGTGGGAGCCAACTATTAATTTTGAATTAAGGATTTGTAACTTTTAAGTTTGTGATCCGCTTGAATGTGTTTAAATGTATAGACCACCCCTCGTGGCGCATTTAAATTGTTTCGAGATGTTGGCTGATGCATGATTATATTGTTTTAAGGTTTCAATATAATTGATGTGATCGAATTATGTGATAATTTAGTATTTTTCTAGATATTGATATGAATGTATGTTTTATTCTCAGTTCATCATGTCGCAACCTTTTAATCCACTGTTTAGTATACTTAAAGATAACAAACTTGTCGGTGAGAATTATGTTGATTGGAAACGTAATCTTGATATTGTCCTAACCGCTCAACACCACAAATGGGTACTTACTACTCCTAAGCCCCAAGAGCCTGCCGAAGATGCGGCCAAGGCGGTCAAGAAAGAGCATAAGAGTTGGTTTGACTCCGATGAGATGGCTAGGTGTACTATTCTGGCTTTAATGTCAGATGTGTTGCAACACCAACACCGACACATGGAGACCGCCTCTGAGATAATGCTCAATCTTGAAGCGATATTTAAACAACAGAACCGTACAGCTAGGCAAATCACCATGCGAAAGATGCTTTCATTGAAGATGGTGGAAGGTACGCCCGTAAGGGATCACGTTATCGAGATGATGGGTTATCTCAACAAGTTGGAAGTACTTGGTGCGGAATTTGATCTCCCTACTAAGTTCGATTTCGTTCTCCATTCTCTGTCGAAGAGCTTTGAGCAGTTTCAGTTGAACTATCAAATGAATGACCGGGCAAATAATTTTGCCCGAGCTCTTGCAAGCTTTGGTGTCGGCGGAGTCTTTAATGGATCATCAAACTGTTGCTATGGTGGCAAACGGTCCGTCTGCCTCTTCGGGTCCCAAGGGAGGGAAGAAGAGAAAGAGGACGAAATGACAGACCCAAGTAAATCCAACCGTTGCGAAACCCAAGGCAAAGGGAGAAGGAGGTGGAAAGAAAGCTGCTAAGGGTAAGTGCTTCAATTATGGTGAGAAGGGACATTGGAGGGCGACCTGTTCTAAGCCTAAGAAGACGGTAAAGAAAGGTAAGTCTCATGCTTTAGTCGTTGAAACTTATGTTGCGGCGTATGCTGCCCACGTTTGGGTAGTGGATACCGGGGCAACTGATCATATTTGTTTCACTCTTCAGGGGTTCCAGCTAACCCGGCGACTTAGCAAGAATGAGATCACCATCACTTTGGGCGATGCTACGAGAGTGGCAGCCGAAGCAGTGGGAGTCGTGCACCTATCTTTTGAAGATAGAGTTTTAATTTTAAGAGATGTTTTATACGTTCTGAACTTTAGGAAGAATTTAATTTCAGTTTCTAAGTTGTTTTTTTATGGATATTCAGTTACTTTTAATAAAGTTGTTATTGTTTCTTTTAAGAATGATACTATCTGTCATGGAACGTTGGTAAACAATCTCTATACGATTAAGTGTGCACACCACTCAAATAATGAATCTAATAACACGTCGATCATTTCGAGAAATAAAAGAAAGTGTTCTTCGGAGATGAACAAAACACTTCTATGGCATCTTAGACTAGTTCATATTAATCTAAAGCGGATAGAGAGATTGGTAAAAAGACAAATCCTTGGAATCATTCCAAGTCAAACCGTTTCCAACTTGTGAATCCTGTTTAGAGGGTAAGATGACCAAGAGGGCATTTGGAGCCAAAGGGAATAGAGCCACGGAAGTGTTAGAACTCGTTCATACTGATGTGTGTGGTCCAATAACGATCAAAGCGAGAATGGGGTATGAGTATTTCGTCACCTTTATTGACGATTACTCGAGATATGAGTACATTTACCTTATGAGGCATAAGTCTGAAACTTTTGATAAGTTCAAGGAGTTTAAGGCCGAAGCCGAGAAACATAGGGAAAAGAGTATCAAGTTTCTACGATCAGATCGTGGAGGCGAATACCTCAGTGATGAATTCTTGAACTACTTATCGGACGAAGGGATCGTATCCCAGTTAACCGCACCGGGAACCCCTCAACAGAACAGTGTGGCGGAACGAAGAAACCGGACTCTTTTGGAGATGGTCAGATCCATGATGAGTTATTCGGATTTACCCAAGTCGTTTTGGGGTAATGCCTTAGAAACGGCGGCTTACATTCTAAACTTGGTGCCATCCAAATCGGTTCATAAAATCCCAATGGAATTGTGGACCGGGCGCAAGCCCAGTCTAAGACATTTGCGGATTTGGGGTTGTCCGACATACGTGCTAGACAAGAAAGCCGATAAGTTAGATCCACGTTCGGAATTAAGGCTGTTTATAGTACCCTGCGGGAACGAAAGGGTGTATGTTCTATAGTTCCAAGGATCAAAAGACCGTGAGTAGTACACACTTTAAATTCTTGGAGGAAGACTATATGAACAATCGGAAACCTAAAAGTGAAATTACCTTAGAAGAATTGAGAGGTCAAACCTCGATATCAAGTATACAAGATGATGTACCACACGTCACATCTTCACAACCAGAACCCCGTCGTAGTAGGAGGATTGCTAGGCAACCCGAGAGATTTATGGGGATAGGAGAATCTTCGGATTTCGTTCCCGGCGATGAATCAGACCCATGGACATACGACAAGGAAATGCAAGATAAAGACGCGGAGTCGTGACAAACGGGAAAAGGAAACCGAGATGGGTTCGATGGATCATAATCAAGTGTGGAAGTTGGTCGAACTACCCAATAGGGTAGAACCCATTGGATGTAAGTGGGTGTACAAGAGGAAAAGAGGACCGGACGGAAGGGTTGAGACCTTCAAAGCGAGGCTTGTGGCCAAAGGGTATACTCAGAAAGAAGGGATCGATTATGACGAAACTTTTTCACCTGTAGCTATGCTTAAGTCCATCTGTATTCTCTTGTCGATCGTTGCGCACCTAGATTACGAGATCTGGCAAATGGATGTCAAGACGGCTTTCCTTAACGGAAGTCTTGACGGGATAGATATCTATATGCAACAGCCCAATGGTTTCATTGAAAAAGGCCAAGAGAATCTCATATGCAAGCTTAAGAGATCCATTTATGGACTTAAGCAAGCATCGCGTACTTGGAACCAGTGTTTTGATCAAGTGATTAAGTCTTATGGGTTTTATCAAAGCGAGTTTGAAAGTTGTGTGTATAAGAAGCGTGACGGAACTGCGGTGGTATTCTTAGTATTATACGTAGACGATATTCTGCTCATTGGAAACAATGTAAAGGTATTGTCAGACGTAAGGGTATGGCTGTCAAATCAGTTTGATATGAAGGACTTAGGGAAAGTCGGTCACATCCTTGGGATCAAGATTACTTGAGATCGCAGGAGAAGGATGTTGGGCTTATCGCAAGTTTCATACAAAGGCACTATTTTGAAGCGTTTCAGCATGCAAGATTCCAAGAAAGGTTTTGTACCTTTTAGGCACGAAATCCATCTATCAAAAGAAAGAGGCCCTAAGACGCATATGGAGATAGATGACATGAAAGGCGTTCCGTACGCTTCAGGCGTAGGAAGCCTTATGTATGCAATGTTGTGTACGAGACCGGATATCTGCTTTTGCCTCGGGCATGGTGGCAAGATATCAAAGTAATCCCGGGAAAGACCATTGGACTGTCGTAAAGTGCATCTTGAGGTATCTAAAAAGAACTCGTGAGCGGATGCTGATTTACCAGTCAGATAGTCTTGTGCCCGTGGGATACACGGACTCGGATTTCCAATCAGACATAGACTCAAGAAAGTCAACCTAGGGTAATGTGTTTTGCGCGGGAGGAGGAGCCATTACATGAAGAAGCGTTAAGCAGAAATGCATCATCGATTCGACCATGGAAGCCGAGTATGTAGCTGCTTGTGAAGCAGCGAAAGAGGCAGTTTGGCTCAAGAACTTCTTAGTGGACTTGGACGTTGTTCCGAATTTGCCCGACAAGATAACTGTCTTTTGTGATAATGCCGGAGCAGTTGCAAATTCAAAGGAACCGAGAGCCCACAAGGCTAGCAAATACATAGAAAGAAAATACCATCTTATACGAGAAATCGTTAAGAGAGGAGATATAGAGGTGGCAAAGATAGCGTCGGGTGACAACCTAGCGGATCCATTCACAAAGGGTCTGCCTCAGAGTACATTCGAGAGACATGTGGATGGAATGGGAGTCAAGACTATTACCAATCTGCTTTAAGTATAAGTGGGAGGAATTATTAGGTTAGTGTAGGTTGACATGAGATGTCACGTAGAGCTACTACACTAAGACATGCGTGATGTATACTAAAAAGCAGACTTTAAGTATAAGTGGGATATTGTTGGAGTTATACGTGAAAGTATGCTTTTACTTTGTATAACTCGTGTATCAAACACTTGTTTATGAGAATAATTCTTTTATCGCATATGCTTTAGATATGATTGAATGTTGAATATTTATTGCAAACAGTTCATAATAGTACTAGTTACATTGTAGTTAATGTGGTGATACCCGATCACGGAAGACAACATTAACAGTTTCCTTGTAACTAAATGTACATTTTCATGACGTAGGTGGAATTGAACAATCCGCCGTGAAAGGTCGATGTATAAGTCTCATATTGGTCTGTCTTGACTTAGAGATTGCACTAGCACATTTAGTATGTGTTGAAGAGGACCTACAGCGAGGATAAATTCCTCTGTTCTGAAATGTGAAGAATTAGACCTTAGTGGTTGTTTATTTCTTAATCTCCGTCACTTAAATAGGACCGTGTGTGCTTAATGGTTACTGCTTTGATTCATGTTGAGTGAGAATCATTGTGACTTCGAACCTTGTGCTTTGGGCAATAATATTAAACATACGACGGTTGCTAAGATTTAATACGGAGAAATCCGTGCGAGTACGGCTCGTGTGATTAGTCCCCTTGGTGGGCTCAGAAGTTTTATCGTACCAAATCTTGCAAGTGGAGAATTAGTTTCTTCGGTACGGATAATAATGTTGGGCTGTCTTTACTCCAAGGTGAAATATATTAATTAATTTAGAGCTATTCAGAAGCTTAATTAATTAATGGAATTGATAATCTTAAACGCGGGAAATAATAACCGGGAGCCCATATTATCGTAATATGGATTAAGATGGATAGTGCAATATTAATTTATTAGTGGTAATAATTAATATTAATTGATTGAATTATATTGAGGCTCAATATTGAAATTCAGAAGTCCATTAGGAGGTCCAATCTTAATTCTCCTTAAATGCCCCTCAAGTAGCCCATTAAGTATCTCAATAATGATAAGGTGATTAAAATAAAAAGAAAATATATTGCTGATTTTTCTCATTATTTTCGAAAATATGGAATTCAAGGAGAGAGAAGATTTTGTTGATTTTCTTGGAAAGATATTATGGAAGATATGTATTTTTGGAATACAAGAATATCTCATATATTCAAGAAGATCCAAATCTTGGGATCTCTTCATGAAATTTTCGAAAATTACAAGCCTATTTAGGAAAGTGAAATTTTTTTGGAATATTTTATTATGGAGAAAAGAATATATGAGATATATTCAAGATTTCTTATTGACTAAGAAAAGATTTTCTCCAGGCCCATAAAATATTGCAATTTTCGGCCACTACCTCTATAAATAGGGGATGATTATTTCATCCCCAAGTACATAATTTCATGTGTTGGAAAAAAATCAAGAGCATAGATATTTTTCTTTTTCCATAGTTATTTAAATTACTTGAAAGCATCTATCACCGGTGATCAAGTAAGGCGAAAGGGAAATACTTGAGAAGGCTTTTGGGTTGATAGAGTGCGTTCGTGTTTGTCCCGTTTTATTCAAAGGCCAAGTTCTACAAGAGGTACGTAAGTCACATATTTTCTTGTTTATTCCGCCATAGATTATATGTGAATTAATTCAACATGCATGATGTTAAATTGGTTGTTGGAATTATTATTTGAATTAATTAGGATTAATTCATGCTAGTAATAATTGTATTTAAATTCGTATTTAAATTTCATCCCGAATAGTTCCCGGGTACCCCTATTTTCACAACAATAATTACTCCCACTTATACTTAAAGCAGATTGGCAATAGTCTTGACTCCCATTCCATCCACATGTTTCTCGAATGTACTCTGAGGCAGACCCTTTGTGAATGGATCTGCTAGGTTGTCACCCGATGCTATCTTTGCCACCTCTATATCTCCTCTTTTAACGATTTCTCGTATAAGATGGTATTTTCTTTCTATGTGTTTGCTGGCCTTGTGGGCTCTCAGTTCCTTTGAATTTGCAACTGCTCCGGCATTGTCACAAAAGACAGTTATCTTGTCGGGCAAATTCGGAACAACGTCCAAGTCCACTAAGAAGTTCTTGAGCCAAACTGTCTCTTTCGCTGCTTCACAAGCAGCTACATACTCGGCTTCCATGGTCGAATCGGCGATGCATTTCTGCTTAACGCTTCTCCATGAAATGGCTCCTCCTTCCACGCAAAACACATTACCCAAGGTTGACTTTCTTGAGTCTATGTCTGATTGGAAATCCGAGTCCGTGTATCCCACGGGAACAAGACTATCTGACTGGTAAATCAGCATCCGCTCACGAGTTCTTTTCAGATACCTCAAGATGCACTTTACGGCAGTCCAATGGTCTTTCCCGGGATTACTTTGATATCTTACCACCATGCCCACGGCAAAATAGATATCCGGTCTCATACACAGCATTGCATACATAAGGCTTCCTACGGCCGAAGCGTATGGAACACCTTTCATGTCATCTATCTCCGCTTGCGTCTTAGGGCTCATTTCTTTCGATAGATGGATTCCGTGCCTAAAAGGTACAAAACCTTTCTTGGAATCTTGCATGCTGAAACGCTTCAAAACAGTGTCAATGTATGAAGCTTGCGATTAGCCCAACATCCTCTTCTTGCGATCGCGAGTGATCTTGATCCCAAGGATGTGACCGGCTTCCCCTAAGTCCTTCATATCAAATTGGTTTGACAGCCATACCTTTACGTCTGACAATACCTTTACATTGTTTCCAATGAGCAGAATATCGTCTACGTATAATACTAAGAATACCACCGCAATTCCGTCACGCTTCTTATACACACAACTTTCGAACTAGCTTTGATCAAACCCATAAGACTTAATCACTTGATCAAAACACTGGTTCCAAGTACGCGATGCTTGCTTAAGTCCATAAATGGATCTCTTAAGCTTGCATACGAGATTCTCTTGGCCTTTTTCAATGAAACCTTTGGGTTGTCTTGACATTCATTTGCCAGATCTCGTAATCTAGGTGCGCAGCGATCGACAAGAGAATACAGATGGACTTAAGCATAGCTACAGGCGAAAAGTTTTCCTCATAATCGATCCCTTCTTTCTGAGTATACCCTTTAGCCACAAGCCTCGCTTTGAAGGTCTCAACCCTTCCGTCCGGTCCTCTTTTTCTCTTGTACACCCACTTACATCAAATGGGTTCTACCCCATTGGGTGGTTCGACCAACTCCCACACTTGATTATGATCCATCAAACACATCTCGGTTTCCATTGTCGTTTACCACAACTCCGCGTTTTTATCTTGGATTGCCTCGTCGTATATCCATGGGTCTAATTCATCATCGGGAACCAAATCTGAAGATTCTCCTACCCCATGAATCTCTCGGGTTGCCTAGCAATCCTCCCACTACGACGGGGTTCTGGTTGTGAAGATGTGACGTGTGGTACATCATCTTGTATACTTGGTATCGAGGTTTGACCTCTCAATTCTTCTAAGGTAATTTCACTTTTAGGTTTCTGATTGTTCATATAGTCTTCCTCCAAGAATTTAAAGTGTGAACTAATCACGGTCTTTTGATCCTTGGGACTATAGAACATACACCCTTTCGTTCCCGCAGGGTATCCTATAAACAGCCTTAATTCCGAATGTGGATCCAACTTACCGGCTTCCTTGTCTAGCACGTATGCCGGACAACCCCAAATCTGCAAATGTCTTAAACTGGGCTTGCGCCCGGTCCACAATTCCATTGAGGTTTTAGGAACCGATTTGGATGGCACCAAGTTTAGAATGTAAGTCGCCGTTTCCAAGGCATTACCCCAAAACGACTTGGATAAATCCAAATAACTCATCATGAATCTAACCATCTCTAAAAGAGTCCGGTTTCTTCGTTCCGCCACACCGTTCTGTTGAGGGGTTCCTGGTGCGGTTAACTAGGATACGATCCCTTCGTCCGATAAGTAGTTCAAGAATTCATCACTGAGGTATTCGCCTCCACGATCTGATCGTAGAAACTTGATACTCTTTTCCCTATGTTTCTCGGCTTCGGCCTTAAACTCCTTGAACTTATCAAAAGTTTCAGACTTGTGCCTCATAAGGTAAATGTACCCATATCTCGAGTAATCGTCAATAAAGGTGACGAAATACTCATACCTCATTCTCGCTTTGATCGTCATTGGACCACACACATCTGTATGAACGAGTTCTAACACTTCTGTGGCTCTATTCCCCTTGGCTCAAAATGCCCTCTTGGTCATCTTACCCTCTAAGTAGGATTCACAAGTTGGAAACGGTTCGACTTGGAATGATTCCAAGGATCCGTCTTTCACCAATCTCTCTATCCGCTTTAGATTAATATGACCTAGTCTAAGATGCCATAGAAGTGTTTAGTTCATCTCCGAAGAACACTTTCTTTTATTTCTCGAAATGATCAACGTGTTATTAGATTCATTATTTGAGTGGTGTGCACACTTAATCGTATAGAGATTGTTTACCAACGTTCCATGACAGATAGTATCATTCTTAAAAGAAACAGTAACAACTTTATTAAAAGTAACTGAATATCCATCAAAAAACAACTTAGAAACTGAAATTAAATTCTTCCTAAAGTTCGGAACGTATAAAACATCTCTTAAAATTAAAACTCTATCTTCAAAAGATAGGTGCACGACTCTCACTGCTTCGGCTGCCACTCTCGTAGCATCGCCTAAAGTGATGATGATCTCATTCTTGCTAAGTCGTCGGGTTAGCTGGAACCCCTGAAGAGTTAAACAAATATGATCAGTTGCCCCGGTATCCACTACCCAAACGTGGGCAGCATACGCCGCAACATAAGTTTCAACGACTAAAGTATGAGACTTACCTTTCTTTACCGCTTTCTAAGGCTTAGAACATGTCGCCCTCCAATGTCCATTCTCACCACAATTGAAGCACTTACCCTTAGCAGCTTTCTTTCCACCTCCTTCTCCCTTTGCCTTGGGTTTCGCAACGGTTGGATTTGCTTGGGTCTGGCCTTTCGTCCTCTTTCTCTTCTTCCCTCCCTTGGGACCTGAAGAGGCAGACGGACCGTTTGCCACCATAGCAACAGTTTGATGATCCATTAACGTCTCCGCCGACACCAAAGCTTGCAAGAGCTTGGGCAAACTATTTGCCCGGTCATTCATTTGATAGTTCAACTGAAACTGCTCAAAGCTTTTCGGCAGAGAATGGAGAACGAAATCGACCTTCGTAGGGAGATCAAATTCCGCACCAAGTACTTCCAACTTGTTGAGATAACCCATCATCTCGATAACGTGATCCCTTACGGGCTTACCTTCCACCATCTTCAACGAAAGCATCTTTCGCATGGTGATTTGCCTAGCTGTACGGTTCTGATGTTTAAACATCGCTTCAAGATTGAACATTATCTCAGAGGCGGTCTCCATGTATTGGTGTTGGTGTTGCAACACATCTGACATTGAAGCCAGAATAGTATACCTAGCCATCTCATCGGAGTCAAACCAACTCTTATGCTCTTTCTTGACCGCCATGGTCGCATCTTCGGCAGGCTCTTGGGGCTTAGGAGTAGTAAGTACCCATTTGTGGTGTTGGGCGGTTAGGACAATATCAAGATTACGTTTCCAATCAACATAATTCTCACCGACAAGTTTGTTATCTTTAAGTATATTAAACAGTGGATTAAAAGGTTGCGACATGATGAACTGAGAATAAAACATACATTCATATCAATATCTAGAAAAATACGAAATTATCACATAATTCGATCACATCAATTATATTGAAACCTTAAAACAATATAATCATGCATCAGCCAACATCTCGAAACAATTTAAATGCGCCACGAGGGGTGGTCTATACATTTAAACACATTCAAGCGGATCACAAACTTAAAAGTTACAAATCCTTAATTCAAAATTAATAGTTGGCTCCCACTTTGACCACATAAAAATTAACAGGGACTCCGAGAGGAGTAAGTTAATATCAATTTCTTATGCCTAAGTAATAACCATAATTAAATACAGGATTATTATTTCGCTTTGAGCAAGCCACTCGTGGTGAGGATCAATACCGCCACTAGTAATAATCCACAATCATCCTTTCGGAATTTATTCATGTGAAATCCATCTTTTTGGCCGATCCGAGGGGGAAATGTATTCCAAAAGAACTTCACAAATAAATAAATTATGGAGGCCAAATTAATCCAATTTTAATATCCAGAATAAAATTGTGATTAAATAAACATACTTAGAAATTTTCGAAAGTAAGGTTTTTCTTGGACAATAAAATTCATGCAAACACATATTAACAAATAATAATAAGTGCACGAAATAAAACATCCATCAAAACAAAATTAAACACATTGGAGCACTCAAATCCAATTGTCACGGTTTAATTTCTTCACGTCTTGATGCGAAAAATCGTCCTTGTTGCTTTCCATCGTTCATCTCGACACGCTCCCACTCGAACAACAACACTTTATCAAAAAAATCATTGTTTGGGTTCGGGACGACGTTTAAAATCACACAAAAAATGCAGAACTGAAATTAATTTAAAAAAATTCCATGGCCCGAGATACGGAGCGCGTCGGCCCACGGAGTTGGCCGCGCGCCTCTCGGCCCATGGCGGCCGAGCGCCGGGCGCCTGGCGCCGAGCAACAGCCATGTGCGCGCGCGCGCACCACCCGTCGTGCGCGGGTCGTGCGCCTCGCGCAGCCCGTGCACCGGGTTTCGCCGTTCGTTCTCGTTTTCCACCCCATGCATGATTTTACGGCCATGCATGTGCCGCTCATGCATGCATCGTCTGGGTACGCCGTCTTTAATTCTTCATTCTTCGTCACGATCCGGTTATAATTTATTTTTAAAAAAGTAAATACTAGATCTAGACTAGTCTATTACAATGATCAAATCAAAATAAAAACAACTAATCTACTCGTGGATTTTCTCACGAGAAAAACAAATTCGAACGAATCGAATTAAAAACAATTAATTCACACGCATGAAAAATTAACAACATTAAAACCATGACAATTGGATACCTGCAAAAAAGATCTAGCAATTCTACTATCCAATTTCAATTTAATGTTAAACAATTTAAATTCCAATTTAAAGATCAGAGCCCGAAACCGTGGCTCTGATACCAGTTGTTGGGAAAATAGGGGTGCCCAGAATCTATTCGGGATGAAATTTAAATTCAATTATTACTAGCATGAATTAATCCTAATTAATTCAAATAATAATTCCAACAACAAATTTAACATCATGCATGTTGAATTAATTCACATAAAATATAGGCGGAATAAACAAGAATTTATGTGACTTACGTACCTCTTGTAGACTTGGCCTTTGAATAAACGGGACAATCACGATCTCGCTTTATCAACCCAAAAACCTTCTCAAGTATTTCCCTTTCGCCTTACTTGATCATCGGTGGGAGATGCTTTCAAGTAATTTTAATAACTAAGGAAAAAGAAAAATATCTATGCTCTTGATTTTTCCAACACATGAAATTATGTACTTGTGGATGAAATAATCACCCCCTATTTATAATTAGGAGTGGCCGAAATTTAGTGGTATATGGGCCTTGGAGAAAATCTTTTCTTAGACTCTAAGAAATCTTGAATATATATCATATATTCTTTTCTCCATAATAAAATATTCCACAAAAATCTCACTCTTCTCCTTAATTGCTTATGATTTTCGAAAATTACAAGTAAGAATCCCAAGATTTGGATCTTCTTGAATATATGAGATAATCTTGTATTCCAAGAATACTTATCTTCCATAATATCTTTCCAAGAAAATCAACAAAATCTTTTCTTTCCTTGATATCATATTTTCAAAAATTAACAAGAAAATCAGTATATTATTTTCTTTTTAGGGCAATTTGCTTTGGAGTCTGAAACTTGAGGTGAGATTGCTTAAAACTCATACCTTTTCAAATAATTACTCTCCACTTCAAAAGTTGCTACTTTATTACATGAATGTCATTACATATTCCATTAATGCCCCTAAAACAAAAGTAGCCTCCATTTCTCTTTTTTGGATTTTATGTCACTTTTTTTGAATTCATATTTCCCCCCTTTTTTTGAATTCACACTTTGAATTCAAATTCATATTTCTTCTTTCCTTTTTGAATTCATACTTTGAATTCAAAATTCATATTCCCCTACTTCCATAAAAATTATACTCCATAAAAATTATACTTTATTTAACTTAAACATTATCTACACCATCTCAAATCAAAAAATAAGTTGCAAATTTAAGTTCAACATTAAATATACAAAAAGAGTTCAACAAATTATAAGTTCAACATCATGTCAAAATGACATTAAACAGTTCAACATCGTATTTTATTACGTTAAACGTAAGTGCAATTTTTTCTTTTAAAAGTTCAATATAAAATTCATAAAGTTCAAAATTTTTTGTTAAGTTCAATTACAATTTGTTAATAAGTTCAAAATATACATTAATAAAGTTCAAATTTAAGTTCACCATCTCAAAATCAGAGTCTACAACACAAGAACACTAACAACATAAAAATAAACAGAACTTATAATTCCCTCCTCTTCAATTACACAAAGGGAAATTTTCCAGACAAGTGAAAATATAAATACATATCTACCTGTTTAAGTACATCCCAACCAAGATAGAAGAAATATCTTCATTTGACAAGCTGTATTGCAAGACTAACTTTGATACATTTTTTCCCTTTTTCCTTACAAAATGCAGCAGCAACTTGACATGCAGCCTGAGGCGTTAAACGTAAGTGCAATTTCTTCCTTAAAAAGTTCAACATAATACTCATAAACTTCAAAATTTTATTGTTAAGTTCAATTACAATTTATTAATAAGTTCAAAATGTACATTATTAAAGTTCAAATATTATTCATAAAACAAAAAAAAAAATGAGAAAGAGAGAGGCAGGGATATGATCACCATAAAGAAGAGTCATCAACACAAAATCACTAAGAAAAATTCAATAACCTATAATTCCTTGCACCAAAAAAAAAAAATCAGATGCAAAATACCCATTTACAAAACAGATTCATCATATACCCCATTTCCATTCTAAAAACCTGATGTACACATAAGGCACATAATTTAACTTGATAAAATACTCCTTATGTTCCAAATCCTAGAGCATCAATATCAGTACCAATTTCATTAACACAAAAGTACAAAGACCCCAGAGAACAAGTACCAATTTCGGGTTTAATGGTTTTTGCCATAATCCAAAAATACTCTAATCTGAAAGTAATCCATATAACAACAGTATGCAAATATAAATCCACATGACCACATAATCAACATAACATATTACAATTCAAAAATAATATGCAGTAGTACACCTTTGTCTAAATGAATTTCCCTATTATGCATTCACCTTCTAAGTATTAGATCTGACTTACAATTAATCTTCCACCAGTTTGATCCAAATCCATAACAGATCTCGAATCTTCCACCATTTTGATCTAGATTCGGTCGATCTGCTCTTATTTCACCGGCTAGGCAGCGGCGGCTCCATTACCTACCGACTTATTCTCCGCCGTCAACTGCCTCGGCCAAGGCGGGTTCGGGTCGCTCTTCAAGGGGGTCCTCACCTCGGGTCATAAAATCGTGAGTGTTTGGATTTCGACCGCAGATGGCAGAAAAAAATTATAAGAAAAGGAGATGGGCATTTGGAGATGGAGAGAAGGATGGAGTTGGGAGAAGGGGAAGAAAGAGAGAGTACGAGGGATTTAAAGAAGAATAAATGGGAGAGATGATAGATATTTGACTGAAGTGATATAAGTGTTGGGTGTGTGAAATATAGGGGTAAATTGGGGATGAACATTATCCGGTTGGAGTGGAGAGTAATTATTTTTTTGGGCTTTAGTGTTAAACAAGTTTATTTAAAATGATGGACTTGGGTGACAATTTTCCTTCTTTTTATTTTAATCACCTTATCATTATTGGACTACTTAATGGGCTACTTGAGGGGCCTTTAAGGAGAATTAAGATTGGACCTCCTAATGGACTTCTGAATTTCAATATTGAGCCCCAATATAATTCAATTCATTAATATTAATTATTACCACTAATAAATTAATATTGCACTATCCATCTTAATCCATATTACGATAATATGGGCTCCCGGTTATTATTTCCCGCGTTTAAGATTATCAAGTCCATTAATTAATTAAGCTTCTGAATAGCTCTAAATTAATTAATATATTTCACCTTGGAGTAAAGACAGCTCAACATTATTATCCGTACCGAAGAAACTAATTCTTCACTTGCAAGATTTGGTACGATAAAACTTCTGAGCCCACCAAGGGGACTAATCACACGAGCCGTACTCGCACGCGTTTTTTCGTATTAAATCTTAGCAACTGCCGTATAATTAATATTACTGCCCAAAGCACAAGGTTCGAAGTCACAATGATTCTCACCCAACATGAATCAAAGCAGTAACCATTAAGCACACACGGTCCTATTTAAATGACGGAGATTAAGAAATAAACAACCACTGAGGTCTAATTCTTCACATTTCAGAACAGAAGAATTTATCCTCGCTGTAGGTCCTCTTCAACACATACTAAATGTGCTAGTGCAATCTCTAAGTCAAGACAGACCAATCTGAGACTTACACATCGACCTTTCACGGCGGATTGTTCAATTCCACCTAGGTCGTGAAAATGTACGTTTAGTTACAAGGAAACTGTTAATGTTGTCTTCCGTGATCGGGTATCACCACATTAACTACAATGTAACTAGTACTATTATGAACTGTTTGCAATAAATATTCAACATTCAATCATATCTAAAGCAAATGCGATAAAAGAATTATTCTCATAAACAAGTGTTTGATACACGAGTTATACAAAGTAAAAGCATACTTTCACGTATAACTCCAACAACATCCTCCTGCAAGATTTGGTCGTGTTGATCTGGTCTCTTATGCACTTATTACAGCAGAAGCCATAGTACACCAAGAACCTAAAAGCTACAAAGAAGCCCTTGAGTGTGATGATAGGGAGTCATGGATCACAGCCATGACAGAAGAGATGGAGTCCCTTAAGAAGAATCATACTTGGATTCTTGTTGACAAGCCAGCTAAGCAGAAGCTAATCAGTTGCAAAATGGTTGTTTAAACGAAAGCTTGAGTCTTGTGTGAAGGATCAAGTGAGGTTTAAAGCCAGGTTAGTGGCCAGAGGATTTACTCAAAGAGAAGGGATTGACTACAATGAAGTGTTTTTACCTGTGGTCAAGCATTGTTCAATCAGATTACTTCTGAGCAGAGTAGTCCAAGATGATCTAGAGCTACAGCAGCTTGATGTAAAGACAGCTTTCCTGCATGGGGATCTTATTGAGAAGTTATACATGCACCAGCCAGAAGGGTTTGTTGAACCAGGAGGAGAAGGAAAGGTGTGTCTACTCAAGAAATCATTGTATGACCTCAAGCAAAGTCCGAGACAATGGCACAAGAAGTTCAATGAAGTTATGCTATCCATTGGGTTTGTAAGAAGCAAGTATGATACTTGTGTATATTTGGAAAAACAAGGAAGTGATGTGATAGCCTATCTTCTGATTTATGTAGATGACATGCTTATTGCTAGTAAGAGTCTGTTGAAAATTCAGAGTATCAAAAGGAAGCTAAGTGCCAGATTTGATATGAAGGACTTGGGAAATGCTAAAAGGATTCTTGGAATGGATATTCTTAGGGATAGAGCAGCTGGAAGACTATTCTTATCCCAGAAGAGTTACATTGAGAAGGTCCTGAAGAGGTTTAACATGCATGAGAGTAGGTCTGTGTCAACCCCTCTGGGACAACAGTTCAAACTATCTAAGGAGATGGAACCAAAGTCTGAAGAAGAAAAGAAGACTATGATAAAAGTACCTTATGCAAATGGGGTTGGAAGCTTGATGTATGCTCTGGTCTGCAGCAGACCAGACTTAGCTTATTCATTGAGTATGGTAAGCAGATACATGTCTAATCCAGGGAAATTACATTGGGAAGCTTTGAAATGGATATTCAGATATCTTAAAGGGCCATCTGATCTGGGTTTGATGTTTGAAAAGATGACTGACCAGAAGAGTCCACTAGAAGGGTTCGTAGATTCTAATTTTGCTGCTAATCTGGATACCAGTAGGTCCTTAACAGGGTATATATTTACTCTTTATAATATAGCTGTTAGCTGGAGATCTGTTCTGCAGAGTGGGGTTGCATTATCTACTACAGAAGCAGAGTTTGTTGCAGTCTCTGAAGCTGTTAAGGAGGCTTTGTGGTTGAAAGGCATTATCAAGGATTTTGGAATAAAGTAAAAGGCTGTGGTTGAAAGGCATTATCAAGGATTTTGGAATAAAGCAAAAGGCTGTGGTCATTCATTGTGATAATCAGAGTGTTGTTCATCTGGTTAAACATCAAGTGTTCTATGAGAGATCAAAACACATTGATGTAAGATTACACTTTGTAAGGGAAATCATTGACAAAGGAGTGGTTCTGCTCCAGAAGATATCTACAGAGGACAATGCTGCAGATATGTGTACAAAGTCTTTGCCAGGTACGAAATTCAAATTCTGTATTGAATTGGTAAAGATGAGTGTATGGGATGTTCCTTAGCCCTGTTGGAGTTATACTTAAAAGTATGCTTTTACTTTGTATAACTCATGTATTAAACACTTGTTTATGAGAATAAATCTTTTATCGCATTTGCTTTAGATATAATTGAATGTTGAATATTTATTGAAACCAGTTCATTATAAGTAGTATGTGTTACATTGTAGTTAATGTGGTGATACCAGATCACGGAAGATCACATTAACGGTTTTCTTGTAACTAGACGTACAAATTCACGACCTAGGTGGAATTGAACAATCCGCCGTGAAAGATCGATGTGTACATCTCAGATTGGCTTGTCTTGACCAAGAGATTGCACTAGCACATTTAGTATGTGTTGAAGAGGACCCACAGCCAGGATAAATTCTTCTGTTCTGAAATGTGAAGAATTAGACCTCAGTGGTTATTGATTTCTTAATCTCCGTCACTTAAATAGGACCGTGTGCTTAATGGTTACTGCTTTGATTCATGTTGGGTGAGAATCATCATGACTTCGAACCTTATGCTTTGGGCAGTAATATTAATCATACGACGGTTTCTAAGATTTAATACGGAGAAACGCGTGCGAGTACGGCTCGTATGATTTGTCCCCTTGGTGGGCTCAGAAGGTTTATCGTACCAAATCTTACAAGTGAAGAATTAGTTTCTTCGGTACGAATAATAATGTTGAGTTGTCTTTACTCCAAGGTGAAAGATGTTAATTAATTTAGAGCTATTCAGAAGCTTAATTAATTAATGGACTTGATAATCTTAAATGCGGGAAATAATAACCGGGGGCCCATATTATCGTAATATGGATTAAGATGGATAGTGCAATATTAATTTATTAGTGTACTAATTAATATTAATGGGCAGAATTATATTGGGGCTCAATATTAAAATTCAAAAGCCCATTGGAGGTCCAATCTTAATTCTTCTAAAGGCCCCTCAAGTAGCCCATTAAGTAACCCAATAATGATAAGGTGATTAATATAAAAGAAAATATAATTTGCTGATTTTTCTTGTATTTTTCGAAAATGATATATTAGGAGAAAGAAAAGATCTTGTTGATTTTCTTGAAAAGATATTATGGAAGATAAGTATTCTCGGAATACAAGATTATCTCATATATTCAAAAAGATCCAAATCTTGGATTCTTTCTTTAATATTTTCGAAAATAAGCTTATATGAGAAGGTGAGATTTTTATGGAATATTTTATTATGGAGAAAAGAATATATGGGATATATTCAAGATTTCTTGGAGGCCAAGAAAAAGATTTTCTCTCCCCTATTCCATGTGAAAATTTCGAAATCCCCTCATCTATATATAGGGGATGACTCCAGTTTACAGTTTCACAGCGTTGAAAAAAAAATCAGCAATAATATTTTTTCTTTCTTCCTTGTTATTCTAATTGCTTGTGAGCACTTCCCACCAGTGAACAAGCAAGACGAAAGGGACATACTTGAGAAGGTCTTTTGGTTGATAGCACGATCGTGATAGTCCCGTTGTTATCAAAGACCACATCTACAAGAGGTACATAGTCACATAATATCTTAGTTTTCCGCCATAGATTTTATGTGAATTAATTCAACATGCATGATGATAAAATTGTTGTTAGAATTATTATTTGAATTAATTAGGATTAATTCACGCTAGTAATAATTGAATTTAAATTCGTATTTAATTATCATCCCGAATAGATTCCGAGGCACCCCTATTTTCCCAACAACTGGTATCAGAGCCACGGTTTCGGGCTCTGATCTTTAAATTGGAATTTAAATTGTTTGACATTAAATTGAAATTGGATAGTAGAATTGCTAGATCTTTTTTGCAGGTATCTAATTATCATGGTTTTAATGTTTTTTTTCATGCGTGTGAATTAATTATTTTTAATTCGATTCGTTCGAATTCGTTTTTCTCGTGAGAAAATCCACGAGTAGATTAGTTGGTTTTATTTTGATTTGATCATTGTAATAGACTAGTCTAGATCTAGTTTTTATTTATTTTTTGTAAATAACGAAGACGGAAACGAAGAATTAAAGACGACGTACCCGGACGATGCATGCATGCGAGGCGCGTGCATGGATGTGGGATTATGCACGGGGTGGAAAACGAGGACGAACGGCGAAACCCAAAGCACGGCGTGCGCAAGGCGCCGTGCACGATGGGTGCCGGGATGGCGCACGGGTGCGAGGCACTGCCTCTCGGCGCTCGGCGCCTTAGCTGCCATGGCCGAGAGGCGCGCGGCCCATCTCCATGTGCCGACGCGCACAGGATCTCGGGCCGTGAATTTTTTTCGTTCTTATTTTTTTGTGTGATTCCAAACGTTGTCCCGAACCCCAAATGAAGTTGTTTTTTATGAAGTGTTGCTGTTTGAGTGGGAGCTTGTCGAGACGAACGATGAAAAGCAACAAGGGCGATTTCTCGCATCAAGACGTGAAGAAATTAAACCGTGACAATTGGATTTGAGTGCTCCAATGTGTTTAATTTTATTTTTGATGGATGTTTTATTTCGTGCACTTATTTTTATTTGTTAATATGTGTTTGCATGATTTTAATTGTCCAAGAAAAACCTTACTTTCGAAAATTACTAAGTATGTTTTTTTTAATCGCAATTTTATTCCGGATATTAAAATTGGATAATTTGGCCTCCATAATTTATTTATTTGTGAAGTCTTTTTGGAATACATTTCCCCCTCGGATCGGCCAAAAGGACGGATTTTCACATGAATAAATTTCGAAAGGATGATTGTGGATTATTACTAGTGGCGGTATTGACCCTCTCCACAAGTGGCTTGCTCAAAGCGAAATAATAATCCTGTATTGAATTATGGTTATTACTTAGGCATAAGAAATTGATATTAACTTACTCCCCTCGGAGTCCCTGTCAGTTTTTATGTGGTCAAAGTGGGAGTCAACTATTAATTTTGAATTAAGGATTTGTAACTTTAAGTTTGTGATCCGCTTGAATGTTTTTAAATGTATAGATCATCCCTCGTAGCGCATTTAAATTGTTTCGAGATGTTGGCTAATGCATGATTATATTGTTTTAAGGTTTCAATATAATTTATGTGATCGAATTATGTGATAATTTTGTATTTTTCTAGATATTAATATGAATGTATGTTTTATTCTCATTTCATCATGTCGCAACCTTTTAATCCACTGTTTAATATACTTTAAGTTAACAAACTTTCTGGAGAGAATTATATCGATTGGAAATGTAATTTAAATTTTGTCCTTACTGCATAAAAATACAATTGGGTTATTCACGTTAATATACCCGACAAGCCTAATGATAAGTCAAGCAATGGGAAAAGACAGTTTATGATTGTAAGCATGACAATGAACACATGAAGTGCATCATCTTGACATCTCTGTCTGAGGATTTGAGGCATATTCATGAAGACGTTGTATCCGCTGTTGAAATCATGGAAAACCTTGAAGAGATGTCTTCACATCAGAAACCCATGACTAATCAGTTCACCAAACATGACTCGGTCAAGTTGGAATTAGTGGAGAGAACACCCGTGAGGGAGAACGTTCTCGAGATTATGGCATACCTTAACAAGTTGGAAGTACTTGGTGCAGATTTTGATGTCCCTTCTAGGGTTGATTTCACACTCCATTCTCTACCGAAAAGCTTTGAGCAGTTTCATCTGAACTGTCAAATGAATGAACGGACAAATCATTTGCCCGAGCTCTTGCAAGCTTAAGTTTCGGTGGAGGTGATAATGGAGCACCAGTCTAGTGCTATGGTGGCTAATGGTCCGTCTACCTCTTTTGGTCCCAAAGGAGGGAAAAGAGGAAAAGAACCAAAGGCCGGACCCAAGCAAATCCAATTGTTGCGAAAGGCAAAGCCAAGGCTAGTATTAAAGGGGAAGTGTTTTAACTGCGGTAAGAGAGGACATTGGAGGTCTGCCTGTTCCAAGCCTAAGAGGCTAGGAAAGTTTGGTAATTCACACGCCTTAGTCGTCGAAACTTGTGAAGTGGCGTATGCTGTCCATTCATGGATAGTGTATACGAGAGCCACTGATCACATTTATTTCATTTTGCATGGGTTCAAGCTAACCCAATGACTTAGCGGAGGTAAGATCTCCATCACACCGGGCAATGCTACGAGAAGTGGCAGCTGAAGCAGTGGGAGAAGTGTGCCTATCTTTTGAAGATAGAGTTATGGTCTTGAGAGACGTTCTTCATGTTCCTAGTTTAGAAAGAACTCAACCTTCAGTTTCTAAACTATTTTGAATAGATACTCAGTTTCTTTTAATAAGGATGTTATTATTTCTTGAAACGATGAGTTTATATGTTCCGGAACATTGTTGGATGATCTTTATACCATTAATTGGGCACACCACGCATAAATTAAATCTAATAACACATCGACTATTTCAAGTAATAAAAGGAAGCATTCTTTCTGATATGAACGGAACACTTCTATGGCATCTTAGATTAGGTCATATTAATCTAATGCGAATACAAAGATTGGTGAAAGTCGGATCCTTGGAGTTTCTTCAAGTTGAGCCGTTTCCAACTTGCAAATTCTGTTTAGAGGGTAAAATGACCTAGAGGGCATTTGGAGCCAAGGGAAAAGGAGCCACGGAAGTGTTGGAACTCGTTCATACCAATATGTGTGGTCCAATGACGATCATAGCTTGAAGGGGGTATGAGTATTTTGTGACTTTTGTTGACGATTACTCGGGATATGGATACATCTACCTTATGTTGCATAGGGAAAGAAGTATCAAGTTTCTACGATTCGATCATGAAGGCGAATACCTCAGCAATGAATTCTTAAACTACCTATCGGACGAAGGGATCGTATCCCAGTTAACTGCACCGGGAACCCCTCAACAGAACGGTGTGGCGGAATGAAGGAACCGGACTCTTTTAGAAATGGTCAGATCTATGATGAGTTATTCAGATTTACCCAAATCGTTTTGGGGTAACGCCTTGGAAACGATGGCTTACATTCTAAACTTGGTGCTATCCAAATCGCTTCCTAAAACCCCGATAGAATTATGGACCGGGCGCAAGCCCAGTCTGAGATACATTCGGATATGGGGGTGTCCGACATACGTGCTAGACAAGGAAACCGGTATATTGGATCCACGTTAGGAATTAAGGCTGTTTATAGGATACCCTGAGGGAACGAAAGGGTGTATGTTCTATAGTCCAAAGGATTAAAAGACCGTATTTTGCACACACTTTAAATTCTTGGAGGAAGACTATATGAACAAAAGAAAGCCCAGGAGTGAGATTACCTTAGACGAACTCCTATACCAAGTATACAAGATGATATACCAATCATCACACCTTCACAACCGGACCCCGTCGTAGTGGGAGGGTTGTCAGACAACCCGAGAGATTCATGGGAATAGGAAAATCTTCGGATTTGATTCCCGGTGATGAATCAGACCCATGGACTTACGATGAGGCAATCCAAGATAAAGACGCAGATTCATGGCAAACCGCAATGGAAGCCGAGATGGGTTCGATGGATCATAATCAAGTGTGGGAGTTGGTCAAACCACCCAATGGGGTAGAACCCATTGGATGCAAATGGGTATACAAGAGGAAAAGAGGACCAGACGGAAGGATTGAGACCTTCAAGTCAAGGCTAGTGGCAAAAGGGTACACTCAGAAAGAAGGGATCGATTATGAGGAGACCTTTTTCGCCAGTAGCTATGCTTAAGTTCATCTGTATTCTCTTGTCGATCGTTGCGCACCTAGATTACGAGATCTGGCAAATGGATGTCAAGACAGCTTTCCTTAACGGAAGTCTTGACGGGTTAGATATCTATATGCGACAACCCGAAGGTTTTATTGCGAAAGGCCAAGAGAATCTCGTATGCAAGCTCAAGAGATCCATTTATGGACTTGAGCAAGCATCGCGTACTTGGAACCAATGTTTTGATCAAGTTATTAAGTCTTATAGGTTTGATCAAAACGAGTTCGAGAGTTGTGTGTATAAAAGGTGTGACGGAATTGCGGTGGTATTCTTAGTATTATACGTAGACGACATTCTGCTCATTGGAAACAATGTAAAGGTATTGTCAGACGTAAGGGTATGGCTGTCAAATCAGTTTGATATGAAGGACTTAGGGAAAGTCGGTCACATCCTTGGGATCAAGATTACTTGAGATCGCAGGAGAAGGATGTTGGGCTTATCGCAAGTTTCATACAAAGGCACTATTTTGAAGCGTTTCAGCATGCAAGATTCCAAGAAAGGTTTTGTACCTTTTAGGCACGAAATCCATCTATCAAAAGAAAGAGGCCCTAAGACGCATATGGAGATAGATGACATGAAAGGCGTTCCGTACGCTTCAGGCGTAGGAAGCCTTATGTATGCAATGTTGTGTACGAGACCGGATATCTGCTTTTGCCTCGGGCATGATGGCAAGATATCAAAGTAACCCCGGGAAAGCTTATTGGACTGCAATTAAATGCATTCTGTAGTTTCTGAAAAGAACTAGAGATGGAATGCTGATTTAACAGTCAGACAGTCTAATTCCCATGGGATGCACGGACTCAAATTTCCAATCAGATATAGAATCCAGAATATCTACCTCGGGTAGTGTGTTTTGCATGGGAGAAGGAGCCATGACATGGAGAAGCGATTAGCAGAAATGCATCGCCGATTCGACCATGAAAGCCGAATAAGTAACTGTTTGTGAAGCAGCAAAATAAGCGGTTTGACTCAAGTACTTCTTAGTGGACTTGGACGTTGTTCCGAATTTGCCCATCACAATCTTTGTGCCGGAGCAGTTGCAAATTCAAGGGAATCGAGAGCCCACAAGGCCAGGAAACACATTGAAAGAAAATACCATCTTATACGAGAAATCATTAAGAGAGGAGATAAAGAGGTGGCAAAGATAAACGTCGGAGGACAACCTAGTATATCCATTCACAAAGGGTCTGCCTCAAAGTACATTCGAGAGACATGTGGATGGAATGAGAGTCAAGACTATTGTCAATCTGCTTTAAGTATAAGTGAGAGGAATTATTAGGTTAGTGTAGGTTGGCATGAGATGTCACGTAGAGTTACTACACTAGACATGCATGATGTATACTAAAAAGCAGACTTTAAGTATAAGTGGGAGATTGTTGGAGTTATGCGTGAAAGTATGCTTTTACTTTGTATAACTCATGTATTAAACACTTGTTTACGAGAATAAATCTTTTATCACATTTGCTTTAGATATAATAGAATGTTGAATATTTATTGCAACCAATTCATTATAAGTAGTATGTGTTACATTGTAGTTAATGTGGTGATACCAGATCACGGAAGATCACATTAATGGTTTCCTTGTAACTAGACATATAAATTCACGACCTAGGTGGAATTGAACAATCCGCCGTGAAAAGTCGATGTGTACATCTCAGATTGGCTTGTCTTGACCAAGAGATTGCACTAGCACATTTAGTATGTGTTGAAGAGGACCTACATCGAGGATAAATTCTTCTGTTCTGAAATGTGAAGAATTAGACCTCAGCGGTTATTGATTTCTTAATCTCCGTCACTTAAATAGGACCGTGTGTGCTTAATGGTTACTGCTTTGATTCATGTTGGGTGAGAATCATCGTGACTTCGAACCTTGTGCTTTGGGCAGTAATATTAATCATACGACGGTTGCTAAGATTTAATACGGAGAAACACGTGCGAGTACGACTCGTGTGATTTGTCCCCTTGGTGGACTCAGAAGTTTTATCGTACCAAATCTTGCAAGTGAAGAATTAGTTTCTTCGGTACGGATAATAATGTTGAGCTGTCTTTACTCCAAGGTGAAAGATGTTAATTAATTTAGAGCTATTCAGAAGCTTAATTAATCAACGGACTTGATAATCTTAAATGCGGGAAATAATAACCGGGAGCCCATATTATCGTAATATGGATTAAGATGGATAGTGCAATATTAATTTATTAGTGGTACTAATTAATATTAATGAGCTGAATTATATTGGGGCTCAATATTGAAATTCAGAAGCCCATTGGAGGTCCAATCTTAATTCTCCTAAAGGCCCCTCAAGTAGCCCATTAAGTAGCCCAATAATGATAAGGTGATTAAAATAAAAAAAAATATAATTTGCTGATTTTTCTTGTATTTTTCGAAAATGATATATTAGGAGAAAGAAAAGATCTTGTTGATTTTTTTGAAAAGATATTATGGAAGATAAGTATTCTCGGAATACAAGATTATCTCATATATTCAAGAAGATCCAAATCTTGGATTCTTTCTTTAATATTTTCGAAAATAAGCTTATATGAGAAGGTGAGATTTTTATGGAATATTTTATTATGGAGAAAAGAATATATGAGATATATTCAAGATTTCTTGGAGGCCAAGAAAAAAAATTTATCTCCCCTATTCCATGTGAAAATTTCGAAATCCCCTCATCTAATATAGGAGATGATTATTTCATCTCCAGTTTACAGTTTCACAGCGTTGAAAAAAAATCAGCAACAATATTTTTTCTTTTTTTCTTGTTATTCTAATTGCTTGTGAGCACTTCCCACCAGTGAACAAGCAAGGCGAAAGGGACATACTTGAGAAGGTCTTTTGGTTGATAGCACGATCGTGATAATCCCGTTGTTATCAAAGGCCACATCTACAAGAGGTACGTAGTCACATAATCTCTTAGTTTTCCGCCATAGATTTTATGTGAATTAATTCAACATGCATGATGATAAAATTGTTGTTGGAATTATTATTTGAATTAATTAGGATTAATTCATGCTAGTAATAATTGAATTTAAATTCGTATTTAATTATCATCCCGAATAGATTCCGAGGCACCCCTATTTTCCCAACAAACCCAAGCTGGAGTGTGGAGGAGAGGAAGAGAGGATTGATACTTCTCATCTGAGGAGGAGAATTGTGAAGTGTCATATATGAAGTATCTAGTCTGTTGTGCTTGAGTTAATAGAAAGTTGTGTTGTTAATGTGTTAGTCGTGGGAGTTAATCAATTTGGGGTATCAGAGGAGTTGGACCAGGTGAGGCTGATCAGAGGAGTCTGGCAGGTAGAGCTGTCAAAATGAGCCCGGCCCGATGGGCCGGCCCGAAAAGCCCGGTTTTAAGGGCGGGCTGGGCCCTAAAAATATAGGCCCGAAAAGAACCGGGCTTTTTTGGCCCGGCCCAGTAGGCTCGGCGGGCCTCCGGTCTTGGGCCGGCCCGGTTAGATTTTTTTTTTTTTTTTTTTTTATTTGAATAAAATTGAAACCTAGAGATAAGAAAAAAAAAGGAGCAGTAGGCAAGATTAATGATTTGGCCAAGGTTGATAATAGACTAATAGTTGGTACAGGTCACATTCATCCCTATACTCACTATGGTTTTAATTTCCTCATCCCTATATATATTTACCATATTATTTATGATCACACCCAATTTTTTAAAATAAAATACATTATAATTTATTGGTTGAATTTTCATCTAGGGAAATGAACGAATTCTTATGAACAACCACAAATTGGTGGTACACATAACACACTTGTACAATTAAGGCAAATATGATTTGAGGGATAAGATTTTATTTAAGAGTATCACTACTCAAGCCCGAAAACCCTCTAAACTCACCCTACTTATTAAACAAATCCCAATAAAATTTAAAAATTAACATGCACTACTAATCATACCCAATTTTATTCCTATAATATTCTTATCTTATCAAAATAAAAAATAACACTTTCCTATTGAATTGTTGAATTTTTATTATTGAATTATTGTTGAAATAAAAAAATAACACTTTCCATTCTATTAGGATTTGTTGAATTATTATTTTTAAATTTTATTTAGGAATTTGAGTTTTAATTTAATTATTGAATTGCTGTTGACAAACTTAATAATGTTTATAACTATATGAGTATAATTTATATGTTAAATTATAAATTAATGAGGTAAATATATAAATCAAGTATAATAATAATATTTAAAAAAAATAAAAAATTGGGCCGGTTTGGCCCGGTGGCCCGACAGCCCGAGATGGGCCAGGACGGGCTTGAAAATTGGCGGCCCGGTAAAAACTCAAAGCCCAGTGGGCCTGGGCCGGGCCGGCCCGGCCCGACCCATTTGACAGCTCTACTGGCAGGTGAGGCTGACCAGAGGAGTTTACCAGAGGAGTCTAACCAGAGGAGTCTGGTGGAAGTGACCAGAGCCAGATGAGTATGACCAGAGCCAGAGGAGGTCAAGTCATCTGATTCAAAAGTTCATTACTCGAAAATTACACCAAATTGAAGCTAACGCGATGACGGTTCTAACTGAATCAACTGAAGCGGTTATTGAAGTTGTTAGCCAGCTGGATAACTACCTAACGCATGAGAATTCGTTATAAATCGAATCTAGGGTTCAATTCAATCTTTGAAACTATATAATGGGTACTTCTCAACTGAGAGAAGTGTGTGTGCGCGAGTGAGAAACAGTGAATTGAGTGCAAAACACAGAGAGAGAGAGAGAGAGTGCGAGCTAGAGTGAATTGTAAATTCTCTATTCTTAGTGAAAGATCAATCTTCTCCGATCCCGTGGATGTATGAGTATTTTTCTCCGAACCACGTAAATCTGGTGTTCTTCATTTTTCAGTTGATTTCAATTTCGTTCTTAAGCAATAGTCATAATTTCGATTCCCGATTACAAGTTTTCTTGTGAATCAAACCGATCAACAATTTCACATTACAATTAAAAAATCCAATATATATAAGAAAAAGAAATTAAAAAATAAAAGCGGACAACCTAATAGTTTGAATCAGAACTGGCGGTTCGAAAATTGATCAATAACCAGCCAAACGCCGGTTCGAATTCGATTCCAAATTTTGCCCAACCGTGAATTGCAGGTTCAAACCGTGAACCGACAGTTCGAATTGCACATGTCTACTTGAATCTTTTGATTAGAAGTAATAAATCTACTTTTATTGTGCTTAGTCCCTTGATTCTTTATTTGATAATCATTATGTTAATAACCACATAAAATTTTTGATCACTAATACATTGGTTATCAACACTAGTTTAAGTTTTTTAATAGCAACCCGAGCTATTGAGCTGCTCAATTCGAATCACAACTTTATATAATATAAATGCACATAGAATAAAAATTTGCAAATATCCCTGTAACACATAACATTAGGCAAAAGTAAACCAAAGATATCCCAATATTAATTAACCTTATCACACTTTTTATCCTATCCCACTGGAACCTCTAATCGTGAAATAACCGCAACCTAAATCAGAGCCTGAAGAACTTCATCAGCAGCAATTCAAAATTCAGCAGGCGCATGAAGGATGAATTGACTAAAGATTCGAGGACGCATTTTGAAATTGCGATTTAGCTGGGATGAAAATGGGAGATAGAGATAGAGAATGGGAAATTCATCTCCGATCTTTGTCCTCCATCGCCAGAGATTCCAATTATGCCACAGACCCCGCTTCCGATCCTTCACTTCTTAATTCTGTTAATTTCTCCTTCGGTTCTTCGTCGATTTCCCCTTCTTATTCTACACATATACATGTGTATGCATTTTGCTGATTTTTTTCAACCAATTTTGTTGATGGTGATGTGGATTGCGTAGGTCAAGAGGCTGTATGAACTCTGCAAGAGCGAGAAATCAGAAGAACTAGCAGCTAGGGTTTACCCTCACCTGAACAAAATATTTCAGCGCTGCATTGCTTCAATTTCGCAGACACAAACCTCAAAAGGCCTTCTATTACTGGTACCCTCCGTTTTTTTTATCGTTGTTTTTTCCTCAATGTACGAATCAAATGCTTAATTGATCACGTTTTAGTGGAAACTTCATTATAATTTAATCATGCAGTTGTATTACCTTGCTGATTTGTTGTACAACTACAATCCAACTAGTTATGGTTCGAATGATCTTATTGTTTGGATATATTGGTCTTTGAAGGATTAATTGATGTTATCATAGTTATAAGTGTTGCTGGGAGAGATCCTTAAACAATTCATCACATGAGAAATCTAAAGAAATTTCAAGTTGACTGAGCTTTGTGTTATGCCTCCGAGCTAATAAAACTCAGGCCCTGTTGGATATAATGCATTTTCTTCATATGAAAATATATTATCTACCTACATATAGATTTGCATCCACATATATTCATCCAATATACTGTGGAACGTGTTTTCCGCATTGACATGCCAACAGTCACATAGTATTGTTACTCTCATTTGCAGTTTCCAGGTCCTTTTGGTTTATGCATAATATAGATTGCTCATGCTTTAGTTATAATTTGGCATTCAGGCGATTCTACAATTTTTTCTTGATTTTGGAGATGCAAGTCTACATGATGCTGAACCTAGTCTGAGGACATTTTTCAAATCATGTTTGAGTCGGTAAGGAAAAATTATTATATTTTGTTGTCTATAAAGTTAAAAAAGAGTTGAGGTATCATGAAATCGTAGGCTAATATTTTTCTGGGAGCAGTACGTTCTCCTGAATGAATATCCAGCCTCAAACAAAGAATGGGAAACTATTAAGGCCAGTATTGGCAAGTATGAATTAGTAGATTTCCTGGTTTTTATGCTTCCTGTCATGATTGAAGCAGTACGTCGCCCTTAGTTTCACCTGCCCGTTTTTAATTCTTATTGCAGTGAGTTTGCAGACCCTGCTGTTGCTGAAGCAACTCTTGAATTTTTGAGTTCAAACAAAATCAAACTTCTCAAGACTTACCCTACGTTGCTTCCGCAGGTTTATCATTGAGATATTTCTTGTAATTGCAGCTGTTGTAGAATAATATTAATATTAAACTTGTGTATTTTGACAAACATGAAAAATAAAATCAGTGTACTTGTGTAATGGAAGAAGGTATAAAGACTCAGCACCCTAGTTTACATTTTTATATAAACCGACACAAGTTGAGACTCATGTCCTCTCCATGTTATTAATTACATAGCATGCTTCATGAATTAGAGAATATGTAGGCTTAGGAAGTTGGATACCTTAAATTTTACTTTGATGCTGATAGAATCGAGGGTCAAGAAACAAGAAGAAACCATAAGAAATACTGCAATACAAAAGGTTTTACAGTAATCCTGCCCAAGCAACAGTTGTCGTATTCCCAAACTGAATGATCTCTCTGGATACCCTAACTAAGAAAAATAAGGCAATATAAATACTCTCAAAACTAAACGCTAACTTAAGCCCCTAACAATAAAGCCCACGGGAAATTTATACAAGAACTCAAATTAAAAAGGTCCAACTATAATAATAATAATAAGATAAGACAATAATATGAAGTGCATCCGTTCCCTCTCCATTCAGAACAACCTTGTCCTCAAGGCGAATAATATGGTAACTGAGTTTGTTTAGGAATTACATCAAACCAAGTAGCTATGTCCACATCACGTCCCTTCCAAATAATAAAAACCTGACGGACACACTCACCACCTTGATAGACAAAACTGAAATATCAAGCTACTGAACCGATTGCGCTGGTGCCAAAGTAGGTGGCTCGTTGGAATCATTCATTGGGGTTGAATCAATCGAATTAGAAGCAGCGCAGTGGCAATCCCTTTTTCCAGAATTAATTGATGCACCATGGCTTCAATTTTTTTATCAAAAGACAGAATTGAAAAGAAGAAAATTTAACTCAGCATGATTCGAGACCCTTCTCTACTGTATCCATAGGAGATTCCATTTGCGTGCCCGGCAGGTCAGACCAAATTGATTGAGTCAAGGGTCGAAAAACAAGAAGAAGCCATATGAAATATTATATAAAATGTTTTCCAGGAATGAATCCTGCCCAAGTAACAGATTCCAATCATTGATTGTGTAAATGACTTGCAGCATCGACTAACTAAGAAATACAGCAAGCATTATATGAACTCATTTCATTTTCCTTTTTAATTTGTCAAAGAGGTGTATAACGTCTCACATCTATTTGGATTTTGCAGTTTTTCCCTTTATTGCTGAAATTGATTGCATGGAACGGAGAGAAGTAAGTCCTGTATTTCTTATAGTCCTCTAAACATAATTTGTTTGTAAACAATTAATTGAGAGAAAATCACTTTACTGGAAAAGATGTCATAAAATATGTTTGCTTGTACTGTATTTTGGCTACAACCCTTTTTCTCTTCTGGTTAATAATCTCCCTTTTTTATTCCTTATATTTGACTTGGGCTTTCAGGTTAGAAAACTTATTCCTGAGAGTTTTCTCTGGATTCATCTCACTTGGATCCTTTATTCCCCTGTTTCCACCCCTTGTGGACTTACCTAGTGAGTTTATTTTTATGATGTTACCTCGTATCTTAATATCCGTCCTGCATTCTATATATGTAATCTAAGGAAGAATTCTTTTTTTTTTTTGGCTGTTAACTTTATCAACATCTTATGTCGTCCTACTAAGGGAGACTGTGAGGGTTCTCAACTTCTCATGCATAACTTTTAAATTGATATGAAGGAGAAGAGGCATTTTTGTTGTTTTTCCATTCTTTCTCATCTACTAAAGTGCTTGAATAATTTGTTGTATATATATTCATAATCATTCTCTTTTCTGCAAGCACTAGTCCTTTGAGTTACAGGAACTATTGTTATTGCTTCTGCATTGTGACATCTTTTTCCATGTTTTGGCTAGTATTGGTTGTGGCACTGGAAAAGGTGGAAAGAAGTTCAGGGTCACTTGTAGGAAGTAGCATTGCTTCAATTCAGAAAAGTGCTGCTCCGGAGGTCTTTATTTATTTATTTTATTTTATTGATAAGAAACAGAGATTTTATTGCTAGAAAAATAATAGGGATGAGAGATCCCTTAAAGATACAAAGCAGACTAATAAGAAATGTATTTCTTTCTTTTATTTATTAATGATTTATTTCTTATTATTTAGTAACTTTTGAGAAATGTAGCATCCTATGCATTCGTGTGAATTTTTAATTTAATTGTTAGGTTTTTAATAGTGATTGATATGATGAGAAAATCTAAAAAAGGTAAGTTATGTGTCTATTACAAAATGCTATTTAAAATATATTTAGTCTTAAAATAAAGTTATAAACTCATAACTTATCTTTTTGAGATTCTCGCTTCAAAACCTTTTCATCTATTGATTATAATTGTTTTAAAAATTAGACTAATGAGTAGATTGCTACAAGACACCTGTCTTGAAGTTGTAGATTCTATAACTATGAAAATTGATGAATTTTAACTGCTGAAGCTTACTAATTTACGAATATAGATGCTGCTCGCTCTCATGGATGAGGCATATACTGGCTCAACTATAGGAGATGGAGGTGCAGATTCTGAATCGGAAGATAGCACTCCTATGGCTGCAGTTGACCCTCTATTTATTGATCTCCTCAAGGATGAGAATGATGGTCTTGCTGTATGCTCCTTTCTGTGCATTTGGTCTTGTTCTATGAGTTTTTGACCATTTTATTTTGTTAATTTGGGATTCCATATATTGTTTCCTCTGCCGCCGCATTTAAATCTAGCTTGATCTATCTAGAGTCTTAGATGAACATCAAAAAAGTTAAAGTTGTGTCTTTATCATGCGGTTTTTACTTGGGTGAGAGATGGGGGGGGGGGGGTGTATTAAGTATTCGTTTTTCAATGGATACATTCATTATGTATGAGGCCAGTGTTTTGGAAAAGTTTGTAGTATTCATGCTTTCACCATTTTATGTTCGACCATTTTTTCTTGTCATTTTTTCACTTCGTATAATGGGGGATCCATCAATAGGCTCTTGTTTCTCTAATTGGCCAAGCAATGTATTTTGGTGCTACTCAGAGTTAGTTATGATTGCAAATGGGCATCAGTTACTACTTCTTTTTGCAACTTCTGTACTGCTTCTCAAGTTAATCATATAGCTTGTCCATTACCAATATGGCAATATCTGATTATTCCAAGAAGTTGAAGAAATGGCTTAGTTAACGTAGTATATCAGTTTACCTGAAATTCTCTGTTTATTGTCTCTCTGATATTCCAGGAACGACACTGGACCACTCCTGCAATGGCAACAGCGTTGCAGGCAGTAATCAATGCCCCTCTCTCCAATAGATTGAAAGAAGCACTCAAAATAGCACCACGGCTTCTTGATTCCTATTTCGCATTAGCAGTTCAGGATGCCAATGATTGTATGTGTAGTGTGCGGAGTGGTTTCCCATATTGAATAAAGTTGATAAGCTTAACTGACGAAACATTTACTAATCTGAGCAAAACGACGATTTTTTCTCGACTCTTGTGTTGATTCTGATATGTTTTTGTGTCAGCCTTAATATGTGCTTTGATCCCTCTGATTATGGCAAGATATTCAACACTATTTCCTGACAAAATTTTCTGTTATGAGGTAAGATATTCCATTCCTCCACACACACACACCCCCCCCCCCCCCCCCCCCACACACACACACACACACACAGACCTTTTTTTTTGGCTTTTTTCTCTTTGAATATAAGGTTCCCAGTTCTGTATTGAGGGTGAATTAACATCATCACGATAATCTGTACTATTAAGTCAATGCTTTTTTTAACATTTTTTTTTAATCTTACCTTTATATTTCATGCAATACTATCATGACAAGCAAAGATCATTAGTACTTCCACTACTTGCTTCCTCCTTTTTTGCCAAACTCATCCCTCACCACTATCTACTCATCTTTCCGTTCTTGCCTATAATACAGTCTTTGAGTTGAAATATTATCTATTCATGAAATAGCATATGAATGAATTGAATGATGCACATAATGTACATATGCAGGTTCAAAAGAGGCTCTTAGAATTCATGCTTGCTGCCTTTCATCGGTCTCCTCATTTCATTGCACTACTTAAGGTAATACTTTTACAGAGTTTCTCCTCCGTCATTTTAAGTTACTATTAGTTTTGGAACAAATTCTTTAGCAGTCCTCGAGGTTTCAACTATGCTGAGAAAGGCTAAAAGTTACTTTAAGCAATGAAATACATTAAAATTTACTGACGAACTAAGTAATAATAATGAAAATTTAAAATTATAACCATGGAGTGGATTTATAAGTAAAAAATAATGTAAAAGTTCAAGTAGAGATCTGACATAGCTGGATGTTGACATGCTAAAGTAGGCTGCGACAAATAAATAGTGCCAGTGATCTATAAACTTTCACCAGAAAGAGCCTAATTTCTGATATAATTCATAATCATCCCAAGATTAAATACACATTTAATTTACTTCTGTGATTGCACCTGAATAGGTTTGCAATCTCTTTCCTTCATAATCTGCATGAACGTACATTTAGACTGTCTAATGTACATTATTAATAAAGTACAAAACAGATAGGAAATGATGATTTGTATTGAAATAAATTGCAGCTAGCCATTTGAATCCAGTAAAGAATTCTTTTTTTCACAGTCATATTCTAGAATCATGAAAGGATGAAATGCGTACTTGTCAAAAATCCACCAGTGCTTTAGTGAAGCAACATCTCCTTATGCTGCTGAGTTGGTAGCAGATGTTTTTATTTCCTTCATTATTAGTATTGGTTGATATCCATCACATTCTAATGTTTAGAAACTGTTGACGAATTATGTTTGATCATGTCCATATGTTTTCATTGCAGAAGCCTATAGTGGACAGACTTGGAGAAGCTTATGATAACCCTGTAAAGGTCCAACTGGCATTGCCCCTTCTGTAAATAGATAAGAGTTTTTCTCAAGTTTCCATCATCAAAGTCCTCTCTTACCTTGTACAGACTGAGTTGGCATTACAGCTCTGTTGGGCCATTGGGGAGTATGGTGGCGGTGGTGGATCTCACAAAGATGCAGCTCGTGAACTTTTTGAGAGTTTGGAATTGCTTCTTTATGAAAACCTTTCTTCAAGGTACATGATGGTTTTCTTTTTCCCAATACATGCAATTTAAAGCCTAGTATTTGCTCTTGCAAATATTATTGGGAACAATTTCTTTTACGCCCATAACTTTAGGGGGGTAAGCAATTTTAGGACATTATATTTTAATTTTCACATGTAGGCCAAATTAGCCTGGAACACCCCAATTCGGGATAATTTGTCACTTGTTGCTCACGTGCTTGGTCCAATTCAGCTAATTTGTCACGTGTTTCAGACCAAATTGACCTAAATCTGTGAAATGCCAAATTAAAATTTAATGGCCTAAATTTGCCAGCCTGTAAACAGTTTGTGCTACAATTGCTTATCCCCCATAGTTAAGGTCCTAAAAAGATAATTATACCCACTTTTATCCTTACTCTCATACTTCACCATCAATTTGTGGGAAAGTCGCTTGGGGTTAGGTGAAGCGGTCCACGGTTCTGGCAGTTCTAGTTTCAGAAAATCTTCTCAGTCAAGGCTTTTATGTTTCGTTGTGACTGCAATAGCTAAACTAACCACTTATCACCGTGAATTACTACCAAGGGCCCGTGTTTCTCTGGGAAAGGTATGAATTGTGGGCACTATTACATCATCACACTTTTAATAGTCTTGTGAAGTTGTTGGGTCTAGGGTTGGTAAGATACATGCGCTAGTGTACCCAGAAACATGAGCATGGGTGCACTTGTCAAAAATAACTATTGTTGTAAACGAATCGAATAGAAGCAATTATATTGGTATTCAATTCAATTTGTTGTATTTGTTATTTCTAATATTTTATAAAAAAAATTTTTAAAAAAATCCTATTTTTTTCTATGTGAACCTGATACGCAGAACTGGCCCTAGCGAATTTGACCTTGACCTTGTATATGCTAGTAGTGGTAATTAGGCTTATTTACTGCAGGTGGCTCGTTCTCGAATTTCAGATGCGAGGGTGTGGAAACGTGCACAGGATTTTTTGGGTTTAATGAATGAACCTGCAATTTGTATGTCTGTGTTGGGCCCTTCTAGTCCCTCAAGTCAATTCAGGCAATATCCAGGGACCGTCAACTGGAACGAAGGCCATAAACAAATGATTGCTCACATTCCATTCTACCTCCTAGGTGGCCAAGAAGGTAAAATATTTATTACTACATAACTAATCCAACTTAAATTAGAAGTGTCAAATGTGTTAAAACTCTTGTACCATAATCGTCTTATATATCCAGATTTATCTACTTAAACATGCATGCTTTACTTTTATCAGGTCCTCCATTTCATGAATTTTCGTTTCGGGATATTCTTCCGATGGAGTAGTTCTCGGTTCATTGTATACTCTACTACATGCCAAATGAGCTGATACTTGCTGCAAATGGTTGGTACCGCCGAGATTAATCTTCTTTGAACAGCAGAGATTAGCCTTTTTTTTATTTGGCCTGACGGAGGTCCGCATTTGCATTTACAATTTTGTTTTTAACTGTCGAGCTTTTTTCTCATTTACCAATTTAAAGTATTGCCAGATGTGACTTATCTTTGCATAAATATGATGATACATGATTTTGTATTTTATTTGTTACATGTGAATTTCCGGTATAGTACCAGGTTTAGTTTCAAATCAGTTGAAGTTAGTGCCGTAAACTGTCTATTGCAATTCGTTACTTCAGGAAATTGATCCTCTACATTTCGTTATTTCACAAGAATCTGATCTTATTTAACTGATACTTGCAACACATACTATGTACACAATAAAAACCATATACATACACTGCATATGGATTCATAACTTGCAGACATCCATTGAGACTCTCCAGGGGATAAAACAATTTGCAGCAATGAATTCGTTGCTCCTCATCTCGCAAGGAACAAACGAGTAAACTATTGATGAATTAATCTTTCCGCTAAATAGAATCAGTAATTGCCAGGTTCAAATCAACACAATTCGACGCTCTCAGCGGGAAAAACAGGGTACCGACCGGCCAATTAGGCTTCAATAGCGAGGTGAAAGGTAAGATTTCTCAATCTCTCACAGTCAAGGTTTACAATCGTATGTTTGAATACGAAAGTAATCCAGTTTTTGAGATACATGTATGTTAGAAGTTGATTTGCATTACGCATAATTACTCCTCTTTTAATTCCAAGTTCATTAATACGACTGATACGATTGACCCTCACTTATTAATTTTGTGTATCCCCCTGACTGATGACTTCCTTATGAAAACATCAATTTTGATTTGGGTATAGATGATATCTCTTTATTCTGCGTGATCTACATATATGAGAATTGGGTAATAGAATTGAGTTTAGGTATAGATAAGAATTAGGTTTGGGGTTTGGTCGATTATTGATGGTCTGGACGAGTATAGATAGTTTGTTAATTGTTATAGATGATTAAAAATTCAGATTTTAAAATTGGGATCAAGTATTTTGATTAGAACTCACGACTCAGATGTGTAATTTTTGAAATTTGAAGTCAAAACAATTTCACTGCAATAGTTTCTTTATCATGCTTACTAGTTACTACTCCTCTACATATTTTGTCATCTTGCTTTCCTAAAATAAAATGGCATTACAAAAAATTAAATAAGGGCAAAAAAAAAAAATAATAATAATAATAACAATAATAACAATGCTAAATGAAAGTTTAGTAATGCATCCTAATGATTAGAACTAAAAAATAGTACTACTAAATACTAATTTCCCCTAAAAATAAATTACCAAGCTCCGAGACAAATGATCAAATTGAAACAAAAGAAATGACCATTTTTTTCATGGTGTAAGTTAAAAGTAAAAGGATGATTTGAATAATTATCTTGGAAAATTAATTTCATATGACATCATCTCATAAATTTCAAAATTCATTATATATATCTAATGTAGGAATAAGCAAAGTAGATGGTTGAAAAATAATAAAAACGCACAATCGAGCTTTGTGTTGTACACAATTATCTTGAAATAGATTATGCTCTTCACTATCGGTGCTAGTAAATTGTAGGATATTTATTTTCCAGAATACAATGATTTAGGAACAATGATACCAACCCTATATCTTGTTCAAGGCGAATTGGGATATTGTCTGAAAAGTATCACTATAACAGAACAAAAATACTAGAAAAACGAACGCGATAAGGAATTAGGCAATTGTCATAACAACATATGTACCTCTCCCAATAAGTTATCCCTCCATTCTATTTTCCAACATTTGAGGTGCTATTATAGCGCTAACAATTTTATTGTTGGGTTTGTTTTCAAATAACCATTAATGGCCATTATATCATAACCTACACCTGCTTAATTCAGGTTTTTAAAACATAAAAAGCGATATGTAACCATCATCTGAAAATGAGCAATTATTTCAAATGTAACTTACAATGTGAATAATAAACAATTATTTTAGGTTTGAAATTTAAAATTTATTGACTAAAAAAATGGGCAAAAAATTAGTTTGTACAACCGCAATCGGTGCGAGCATTATAACACATATGCCTACTTCCTTATTTTTATTTGTCCTATGTGGAACAAAAACATACTCCCTTTCTCATTTTTATTTGTCATATGCAGTACTCCATCCGTTCCAGTTTTGTTTTTCCGTTTGACTGTGCGCGGAGTTTAATGCGAGAGTTGAATTTTAATATTTAAATGAATAAAATAATATTGGAAATGATAAATAATGAATAAAGTACTTAAATAAATAAAATAGTATTTGAAATGATGAATGATGAATGATGAATAAAGTAGTATTTGGAATGATGAATGGTGAATAAAGTATTATTTAAATGAATAAAGTAGTTTTCATTTTAGGAATGAGAAAACAAAATCGGGACGGACCTTTTTGACAAATGGGAAAACAAAACTGGGACGGAGGAAGTATTATTTTTCCCATTCCCAATTTCTCTGGCTACAATAATTTGAGAATTAATTTCTCATATACATATTTTCCAAAATGTAGTATTATGTTTCCTGTGCAAATTTACGCAGTGCAAAACCATTAAAATAAGTAAACTAAAAACAAGTGAGGGACAACTTGTATTTTATCGAATCGTAAATGAGTTGATTTAAGATCGGTACAAATTTACATAAAATAATAAATAAATAAATAAAATGTGCTAAACAAAAAGTAAATTTCCAGTCACTTACAAATGAAAAATAAGTGTGAATAAAAATAGTTGATCATGATGAATGTACGGGAAATGAAAGTAACAAATAACAAAGTGTCTATAATCTTTGCCGACCATAGTAACTTGAACAATTGTAAGTATGGAGTGGAATTTGTCTTCAAGCGTAGAAACGCCACATATATCACTCAACGAAATAAAAGACAATGTGTAATGCTTTTTCTTATCTATCCTACTTCATATTTGTGTTATGAAAAACGCACGCACAATTCAGAAGAACACGAAATAAATATTTACGATTGGGGCGATGTCAAGTAAGAGTTTTTCACTATATATTTTTATACCAAATACAAAAAGAAAACATCTATTTATATAGATAGCAACGAGTCCTAACCCTAAACCTATCAAGATCGATTGGGCCGAAAATGATGAAAATCAATTGCAAAAAATTCACACTACGGTGTATATATATATTAAACTACAATATCCCAAGTAATAATTGTGATATTACGAGCAATAATCAACAGTACTCCAAACTGTAATCAAACAGTAATCAATTAATACCCCAATTTTTTTAATTATATATTTTTAATTGAAAAAGTTAAAATTGAGTTTAAAATTCAAGTGGTCATTATGTATTTGTAGAAAAAAGAAAGAAAAAAAAAAAAGTGGTCTATATGGATGATGATGAGCCACCATTTGGTTGCAACAATGTTGTCAGTATACATCTTATTCCATTGTCGTTGTAGTTGAAAGTTTTACAGCAAAATGGAAATAAGTGATGAGGATACGATGCATGCCTCTTTTTCATTTTGACCTATATAAATAGCACACATCTTGTGGGTCACAATAATTAAATTATGTTTGTCGCACCAGTTACAGAAAAATTAAGTTGGCTTTCAAATAATACCGATCAATGCTCCTCTCTCCCAAGTTTACCCAATTATGAATTTAGAGACTTTTGGTTAAATTTATTGGAAACATCTTATAAGCTCTAACGTCTGAAAATAATTTATAAACTCTAATATCTTATAAGTTATTTAAAAGTTTAAAGATGTAAATTTTAAATGGTTTATAAGTTGTTAAAGTATTTAGTTAATACAAATTAATTATAAGATTCTTAATAATATTATATATATATGTTAAACATATATTTATCCATATATCACTACTTTATTTACAAATAATTTTTTTATATTAAAATGTGTGCCCAAAGAGATTCCTCTAGAGCGGAAGGATTAATGATTTTATTTTCATTTTAAGGTAAAGGATCACTTGAAAAGATGAGAAAGATGTGTTTCTACCTATAAGCTCACTAGTAATTTACTGTATTAAAAAAATTTATCAAGCATTCACCATTTACTTTGTACAAATTTTGCAAGCACTCATTACTTTCACAAATAAGCAATTGTTTCTCACTATATTAAATCACTTCCAAAAAATATTTTTTTTTGCACAAACACTCATAAATTGTCAGGAGCTCATTTTATAGATTTTATAAGTTGTTAAATATTTTAATTTATCAAATACTCTCAAAATGTACTTATAAAAATTTAACTAACTTATAAATTATTTTAAAGATTTTATAAGCTGAATCAATTGACTCTTATGCTTCACTGAAATTTTCAATGAATATGTGTGGGTATGTAATGCCGTATGCTTTTTTTTTTTTTTTTTTTTTGGCTTTGGTTCAATTTTGATTAATTTGTGAGATATATAATTACAAAATTCATTAATGGTAGTTATTAAGGATGGAAAATTCTTATAAGACCAAAATTGTTAAAAAGTTGACTATTTTTATGATACAAAAATCCTCGAAGATTAAAAATGCTATTAACCCATTTTAATATGCATTGCCGAATTCAAATGAAAAGAGGAAAAAGAATTTGATTATTGCATATTGATAGCTTTATTTGTACGGATGCATAAATATGACTTTAATTAATTAACTCATCATTCATCTGATAGTTTTAGTTGTACGGAGTAGTTATTATCAACATGATAATATATATATATATATATATATATATATATATAAACAAAGTTTACAAACCAAATAATTTTTATTTTATTTTTGACAGGATCAAATAAATATATTTAAATTAGGAAAAGATGGGGTGCTCATTTTCATCTATTCATCTTTCGCTATCATTTTATAGGTTTTGGCTAATATATACTTATCATATTCAGAATATACAGTAGACTTCTTATCAGTAATGCTTTTGTCACAAAAAGTAATTATAAATAAATCAATGGTTGAAGGTATCAAAGTCAGCAACAAAAGAGAAATAATTTCTAGTAAACTTTGTTTATATACTCATAAGCATAAAATATACATATGCTTAAGCCGGTTTAGTTTCTTAAGCTATTATTGTAGCTCTAAGTCAATAATTAAATCATTAATTCCATTTTTCATTTGGGTCAAATATCTGTTTTCAACGATCATCTTTATTATTTTTTTAGAAAATTATAGGAAGAGGAAAAAAATTAAATAAAAAGAACAGTCAATTGATATTTAGAAAAATTCCTTCTGCTGGTTTTGGGTATATCTACTGTTTCATATTATATTTAAACTTGGTAAAAAAAAAAAAAAAAAAAAGCAACATCGCCAAATGAGAAAAATTGATTGCTCTCGGTAAGTTTTACGAGACTCATCTTGATTGGTACCACATTTAATTGAAATATTATTATTTTTAAAATAAATTTTACTCCCTCCATCCCCTAAAAGTATAATGGTTTGTTTTTTACGAATTTTAAGAAAACGTAAATAAAGTAGATAAAATAAGTGTATTTTGGTGTGTTATGTGGTGCATTTAAAAATTAAGTGGTTATTTGTGAGTGTAAAGTCGATGACATGTAAGGTGATTAAGTGATGTTTGAATAGTGAAAAAACAAAATTGTTGAAAAATACAGAAAGTCATACTTTTGGAAGATGGAGATAGTATCATACTTTCAAAAAAGTATGTACATATATCATTTTAAGACAAAAATTTAAAAATGCTATGCTTTACATTAAAAAAAACTGCACCACTTATAAAAAAAAGTATATCAAATATATGGTTTTAGGGCAGAAATTTAAAAAGTGGTACACTTTATAATATAAAATGATAATAGTTTTACTGTGTCCCACGGTAAGACACTTTCAAATAAGAGTTTGCCAATTGCACTTACGAGTCTGGTGATTAATCACTATGCCGGCATCTATGATTCTTTTAATATTTATTTTTTTTCGGAAAAAAAAGTAACATTTGATAAATAATCGCTCATTTTATTTTAAAAGTTTAAGATCGTCCCCTCACGTTTAGCAAATTACGTAACCCTTGCATATTAGAAATTTTTAATGAGCGACAGTGAGACTTGAATATAATCACCTCATCTAAAAGTTGTACTCCTTGTGAAGAAAAATATCATTTTAATATTAGAAAAGGTGCATCTAGACTCCATAAGTATGACCCCAACTATTGTATATGTTCGTGCCAATAAACCCTTTGAATATTTAAAATTAAACAAACATGCCTTTAATGTATTTTATTTGTGCAGATAAAAATCATACTTCTTTCCAAAATTGAACAAAATATGTGCTTCTTTCCCGCTAATTTACTTATTTGTACATCTTCAAGATTTCAATTAGGTGCATTTTTTTTTTCTACTAATTTACTGTTTCTTATTTATCAATGAATGATGTGTTTCTTGATTTTTCTTTTTTTATATTTTCCTTGGAAAAATATGAAATTATGGTTTGTTATTTATGTGTTTTGTTTGTGTTAGCATAATTTAATAGTTGAATTTTTTTATTCTCTTTTTATCATCTTTAAATTAGGAGATTTTCCATTGAACTTAAATTTTGATCATACTATAATATTAAAGACTAGAGAAATAATTTTAATATAATTTTAGTCAATTCAAATCAATTTTTTTGCAGTGAATTCGTAGAAAAGTCTACTTTTTCAATTTAAGGGGAAAACTATATTTGGAAAAAAAATGTAGAGTCATAGAATACTCATGTATAGTTCTGCTTGCAGAATTTGTGGTAATAATGATCTACAAACTGCTCAGGCTATAACCGTTGGTTTTACTGGTCAACTCAAAGGTTGGTGGGATAACTATTTAAGTCCTCATAATAGAAATGAAATTCTTTCCTCTGTTCAAACTGAGAATAATGAGGTTAATTAAAACTGATGCTGTTTATTCTCTGGTGTGTATTATTTTAGAACACTTTACTGGCAGATTTACTAATAAATCTGAGAATACTAATACTCTTCTTTTAAATATGAAGTGTAAAACTCTTACTGATTTCATATGGTACAAAGATACCTTTTTATCTAGAATTTATGATATTCCTGACTGTAATCAAGATATTTGGAAGAATAAATTTATTGATGGTCTTCCTTATTTATTTGCTGAAAAAGTCAAGAAAATTTTAAGAAAAGACTCTGACTCGATCCGTTACGAATTACACTCTTTTGGTAAAATTATCAGTATTTGTGTGCAAGAGGGATTAAATCTTTGCAACGAGCTTAAATTAAGGAATCAAATGAAAAGAGATAATCTCTTAGAAAGAAAACAGTTGAGTCAATTTTGTGACCAATTTGGTTTAGATAATTCTAAACTAAAAAATAGTATTAATAAAAGAAATAAAAAAGAGATTAATTATAAACCTAATTACAGAAATCGTAAAAGACATCATGTTAATAAACGAGATAATAATAAAGAAAGAAACCATGTTTATAAGCATAGAAAGGATAAAAAGAAATTCTTTTAAAAATAAAAATTATCTTGATAAGATTATTTGTAGAAAATGTGGCAGAAATGGCCACTATGTTAATCAATGTTATGCTAAAGATAAAATTAATAATCTAGATATTGATAATGATTTAAAAGAAACTCTTTTTAAAATCATTATGGATTCAGACAATAATATGTCTGAAGAAGAAAATATTTCTGAAAATGCTGACACTGATTTATCTGAAGAGTCAAACTCTGATGATGAAAAAAAGTGTGAAAATTGCTTAAATGGCAAACCTTGTCTTGATTGTATTAATGACACTAATAATGATGATGATTATTATAGACTTATGAGTCAATTTCAAGACATGAATATAAATGTCTTAGATAATAATAATAATATTATTGATTTTCTTAAACAAATCAAAGATTCCAGTTTAAGAGATAAAATTATTGAACAATTTGAAGATTCTTCTAATAAGAATAAAACTAGCCTTACGAATAAGGTCAATAATAATAATTATTATAATATGGGAGAATTAGAAAAAATTCTAAAACATAAAAATATTAAACCAAACTCTGTAACTATTAATGATTTAGTTCAGGAAATTGATAAAATTAAAACTAATGTTAAAATCCTACAAAAACAGAACATTGATCTTTCTCTTCGTCTTTCTCTTATGGAAAAAGGAAAAGAAAAAATGGATGATTTTAATACTAACACCACTACCCTTTCTCAATTTTTAAACTCTAGTGGTGATCTCAATATTGATAAAAACCATCTTTACGCCATTAATGTGATTATGTCTCGAAAATGGTATACAAAAATCTCTCTTCTTATTAATAATTCTTATAAAAAGGATTTTATTGCCATGATAGATAGTGGAGCCGACCAAAATGTTATCCAGGAAGGCATTATTTCCACCAAGTTTTTTGAAAAAACTACTCAATCTCTTTCACATGCTGGAGGGGGATCTTTAAAGATTGAATACAAACTCAGAAATGCTTCTGTTTGTATTGATAATTGTTGTATTCCCAATGATTTTCTGATTGTTAAAAATTTAACTAGCCAAATGATTGTTGGCCTTCCTTTTATTCAAAAAATTTACCCTATACAGGTTAGTGAAGAAGGAATTTCTGGTGTTTATAAGGAAACACCTATTTCCTTCCGTTTCATTACTAAACCTATTAATAGTATTCTTGATATTATACAGGATCAAATCAATTACGAAAATTGCCAAATCAATTTTCTCAAAGATGAGATTAATTCCTTCACTATTGAAGATAGAATAAAGAACTCCAAGCTTCAGGATAAAATCCAGCTCTTATATAATAAACTCTCCATTGATATTTGCAATGATTTTCCGAATGCTTTCTGGAACAGAACGAAACATATTGTTTCTCTTCCTTATGAAGAAAATTTTAATGATACTGATATTCCTACTAAGTCAAGGCCTTGTCAGATGAAATCTGATTATTTAGAACTTTGCAAAAAAGAAATTGAATCTTTATTACAAAAGAAACTTATTACTCCTTCTAAATCCCCCTGGTCTTGTACTGCTTTCTATGTTAATAAGCATTCTGAGCAGGAACGTGGTGCTCCAAGGTTAGTCATTAATTATAAACCTCTTAATAAAGCTTTAAAATGGGTTAGACATCCTATTCCCAATAAAAAGGATCTATTAGACAGATTAGTTAATGCACTTGTCTTTTCCAAATTTAATTTAAAATCAGGATTTTGGCAAATACAGATTAATCCTTCTGACAGGTATAAAACTGCCTTCAATGTTCCTTCTGGACATTATGAGTGGACTGTCATGCCTTTTGGTCTGAAGAATGCACCCTCTGAATTCCAACAAATTATGAATGATATTTTTAATCCCTATAGTGATTTTATTATTGTTTATATTGATGATATCCTTGTTTTTTCTAAGGATATTGATATACATTTCAAACATCTTGATATCTTTAAAGAGATTGTCATCAAGAATAGTTTGGTAATTTCAAAACCAAAAATGGTTTTATTTCAGACAAAAATCAAATTTTTGGGTCATTTCATTGAAAAGTGAAAAATTATCCCTATTCAAAGAAGCATTGAATTTGGAAATAAATTTCCAGATATCATTACTGATAAAACTCAGTTACAGAGATTTCTTGGAAGTCTTAATTATGTCTCCTCTTATATTAAAAATCTTGCGGATGACTCTGTCATCTTATATGATAGGCTTAAAAAGAATCCTCCTCCTTGGAATGATAATCATACTAAGACTGTTATAAAAATTAAAGAAAAGGTTAAAAATATTCCTTGTCTTACTATTGCCAATCCATTATGGGAAAAGTCTGTTGAAACAGATGCCTCTGAGTTAGGCTATGGTGGTATTTTAAAACAAATAAACCCCAATAATAAACATGAATATATTGTCAGATTTTACTCTGGAAAATGGAGTAATTCTCAAAAGAATTATTCTACCGTTGCTAAAGAAATTTTAGCTATTGTTAAAAGTATTCTTAAATTCCAAGATGATTTATACAATCAAAAATTTACTATAAAAACTGATTGTAAAGCGGCTACTTTTATGTTTACTAAAGATGTTGAACATAATGTGTCCAAACAAATGTTTGCCAGATGGCAATCACATCTTGCTTACTTTGATTTTGATATTGTCCATTTGAAAGGAAATGATAATCATATTCCTGATTTTCTAACCCGAGAATTTATTTCTTAAATGACAGAAATGAGCCAGTCCGGCAGAAGTACCTATTCCTCTTTTAGAGGAAGAGGAGGCAGAGGAGGAAGACCTCCTATCATTCAAATGGGACAAAGATCCCTTTATCACCAGAATATTTCTGGTGAAAGCTCTTCAAAAGACCAAAAGGAATTCCAAGAATTCCTTAAACAACGTGGTAAAGCCACATCAACAGAGAAGGCTTATCTTGATCCCGAGGAAGTATCATATGCTTCAACAGTACAGACAGAGACTAAGTTATTTGATTCTCCTAATAAGGAAATGATTCTTCTTTTAGAAGATGATGATGAAAAGCTCAGAGAATCCCCATGGACTCTCATGGAGAAATATGTCCCAAATAATGGTTGGGCTGTTCAGACTTATAAGTCTAGAGGTTTCTATGAAAATATTCTTATTGAATTAGGTAGTGTTGATATTCAATATTATTCGGTCAAGAATAATATAAATTATTCAAAATTTATTATTAAAAAGATTTTCTTCATCCAAGAATGGGGAATTTCGCCTTTTGCTGAAAGAAAAGTGACTAATAAAGTTAGTCAAAGTACTTTCCAGTATAATTACTGGGATTATGTAGAGAGTTTTTATAAAACTCTTTTCCACCAAAATACTAAGCATACCCATACTTGGTTGTTTAAAATTTGTGAAAATATTGGAAGGAATCAAATTCCTAACTGGTTCACCTCTTGGTGGAATACTTTCGGGGCTTCGGTAGATATTCTACCCGACAATTTGAAAGACCTCCTTGAAAATTACTCCATGGCCTCTTCCTCGTTTAAAACACATAATACAAGTGGTAAAACCACTTTCATATTTTTTGTTGACTCAGGTATTCCATGGGTCTGGAAATGGAGAGCAGAATTTGGTTATACTGAATTCGGTTTACCCTGTCTGTGGAGAAGGAGTGCCACAAGATTTTGGGGCAGCTTAAATGTTGTCATTTCTGGCTCCGAGGACCCCCCCCCCCCCCATACAAGAGAATATTGATAGAATTCAATCTAAGATTGAGGAATTTAAAAAAGACATTCCCTCTGATACTCTTCCTTCACTCTCTGATTATACCAAAAAGTATCAGGGAATTATCCCTAAGGGAAGGATTATTGATCTTTATATGGATCACCTCAAGAAAGATCATTTTAAAGATATTGATTTTTCAGATTTAAAATCTGATTCCTCTATGGCTTCTGGGTCTGATATGCAAGACTCCCAAGACCCCAATGAAGATTATCAAGACTTCTCTCTCCAGGAGAGTTTCGATCTTTTGAAGAATTCTCTTAAAGAGAAATTCAAAGAAAGAGAATAACGATGGAGGAAAGAATTCTTGAAGAATGGAGAAGGTTCAGAGTAGGACTGCATCATGAAATCTGGCAGATTCCTATTCATATTAATTTTGATCAGAATCAAAATATAATTAAAGATAAAAATTATCTTAAAGGACTCAAAAAGAAAATCAGAGTTCTTGAAATTTTTTTCCCTATCCTTGAAGGTTCTTACTATGGACAAACATATAATTTCCGACAATTGGAAAGATTCAAGAAGACTTTAAGTCTTCTACAAAAGCAAGCTTCCCTAATGGCAATCTAACCGAGAAGAGATTTAGGGAAAAAAGACGAATTAAATTTCGTCATTGCATAGGTCACCAACAGACCAAGCTCTGTTCATGAATAGTATTTACTATTCACTTTTGACTTTTTTACTATTCACTTTTTTGTTTTGGAATTCGGGGTTTCATGTCCGGCTCTTCTTTTTCTATAAATAGGTTTTTCCCCTTTGAGAGAAGCACGCTTGAGTTTAGACCCGCTCTCTCTTTCTCTCTCTATAACCCTCTGTTGCCTTTAAACTGCAACCTTGTAAATTTCCTGTATAAACACTTTGCCCTGGTGGTTGTTTAAGGTATATATTATTTTATTTAAATTCTGAATTTAAATTTTTATTTTATTATTGCCGCCTTAATGGTCGGCTAATTTACTTGTATTGAATCATGGCCTAACATAGCTATACTCTACTTTCATATGCATTTGGGAACTTATTTCTATTGAATCTGTACGATGTTATATCAAAGGTAGCGTTGGTTTAACCAATAGGTATGAGATTCCTTAAAATTTATAAGTTGACCATGTGGGCTTACCCTTGTTGTCATTTTGCCAAGATTAGGCGCAGGCGTTTCTGGGTTTAAAAGTTTTTTTCAGGTGAACTTTTAAAGTAAGAGGATTTCTCAGTCACATCCTATTGTTTGTAAAAGAGCCACTGGATACTATTGATATAATAAGATGCACGATCCAGTATAAATATGGGGCTTCGGTAGATATTCTACCCGACAATTTGAAAGGCCTCCTTGAAGATTACTCCATTGCCTCTTCCTCGTTTAAAACACATAATACAAGTGGTAAAACCACTTTCATGTTTTTTGTTGACTCAGGTATTCCATGGGTCTGGAAATGGAGAGCAGAATTTGGTTATACTGAATTCGGTTTACCCTGTCTGTTGAGAAGGAGTATATATATATATATATTAACAAAATTTTATATGAAGATAATTCATGATAAATATTTATCATAAATTTGTTTTGAAAGTTTTAAAGTACTAAATATTTGGTCGAGAGTATTAAAAATTCCATTAAAAGTATCAAGAATTGGGGTCAATGATATCATAATAATATTGTTCAAAAATATAAAAAAAAAACAATTAACTTTTGTAATTATTTAAAGTATTCATATTTAGCATAAAAAAATATAGTATAATAATATTTATTAAAGTACCAAGTCTTTAAAAAAAAATTAAGTATCAAATATTTGACTAAGAGTATTAAGTATTTAACACAGATTAAAAGTATCAAAAATTAGATAGGTGTTCATGAAATAAAACAGTGATTCATATTATGAACAATTTTCGTATAAAGTCTACCCTTCTTTTTGAATGTTTATTAATATGCATGTACAAATAATAGGTAGCGTTGTAAGATACTTTAAGCTATACCGATTACCATCTATATTGCCACAAGGTAAATTTTCGACTATAAACTTTTGGCCCTGTGCGGCACTGATTTGCACCACGCAGACTAATAAGCCTTCATCTGACGATATCATAACGCCTCAACATCTCGTTACCTAACCCACTCCCGTGTTTCATTAATTGTTTAGCAAGCAACACATGCAGATGCATTACAAACATAGTTACGCAGATGATAATATGAAATGAGAGATAACAAGACGATATACGAGAAACTCAGTTTCCAACTTACAAATTCGTATAAAGGGTATATTGGCAAGGTTTGCACACACTGATTTTGTGCAATTCAAACCTCTATCTTATTTATACACGCAAATACAAGTGGATTAATAAGTGTGGTTGACATCTCCCACCACTAGAACGAATAAATCTCAGCCGTCAGATTCATCCCAACTTCTAGGTGTCGAGTCCAGCCTTGTTCCAGCCACCAAAATTGTGTTCATCATACTTATAACCACCCACTTGAACTTATCATCAGTTCCACATGCCAAGTACCCGTATCTCGCACCCTGACACCCTTCACCCACCGGATGCTACGCATCTGCCTTAGTGTGCATAAGGGGATTTAAACCAAATCCATCCTCTATCTTTTCACCTTTATCAAAATGGTCCTCTATTTATTTGCTTTATCAATTTAGTCCTGTATCTATTCAAGTTTCGCCAAAATGATCCTAATTGGCCTAAAAATGTACAAAACCTCACCGTTTTGGTCCTATATTTATTTTCTTTACCAATTTAGTCCTGTATCAATTCACATTTCTCCAATTAGGTCCTAATTGAACGCATAAAACATAAAATGCCACATTTTTAGTCATGCGCACTAGTTTTTTTGGGGGAAGCCTATGATGTGGTTTTTTTTTCAATGTGGCACTAGCGGTGGCCAGCTTTGCATATAGACCCAGTCGTTTAACTAGGTTCACTTTTTTTTTCCGTTTGACACCGGAAAACTCCTCCACACCGATTTACCTGGGAACATGGTTCTGATAACATAATTAGGGCCCCCAATGGACCTCCACCTCTGCATTGGTATGATATTGTCCGCTTTGGAACGAGCTAGCCTGCACAAATTTATTTTTGGGCCTTCCTAAAAATATATCATACCAATGGAGAACTTGTTCATCCTTATAAACCCCAAGAAACTCCCATATTATTTTGATGGGATTTAAACCAAAATCATCATCTATTTTTTCACCTTTATCTAAATAGTCATTTATTTATTGTTTTATCAATTTATTCCTGTATTTCTTCAAGTTTCGCCAAATTGGTCCTAATTTGGTGAAAATTGGTTTTATGCTTTATGCGTTCAATTAGGACCTATTTGGAGAAATGTGAATTGATACAGGACTAAATTGGTAAAGAAAATAAATATAGGACCAAAACGGTGAGGTTTTGTACAATTTTAGGCCAATTAGGATCATTTTGGCGAAACTTGAATAGATACAGGACTAAATTGATAAAGCAAATAAATAGAGGACCATTTTGATAAAGGTGAAAAGATAGAGGACGGATTTGGTTTAAATCCCTGTGCATAAGTTTGAAGTTTCACGAATGCACACACGTTACCACCGTCGCGTGCATCTGTCGTCTCGTCACTTTGTGGGCATCAACGCGCCCACTAATGCCTCCATGCCTACATTGCGCTACGCCCGCCAAATGCCTCAATGCGCACCAATGGATTTGCCTAGCAAGGGTGCATCGAACTTGTCTCGCAACCCGATTTTAGTCAAACGTTACCATACACAATCATTTTATTCATTCACAAGACCCCTAAATACCCCCGACATATTACATTAAACAACGTGTAGAAAATAGTGCATATTTTTTAGGGACAAATTAAAGGGAGTATATGACTTATACCTCCAATCATTGAGAATAGATCATAATCAATCTAAGAAGAAACTCATGAAGTCGCGAGCGAGGCAGGGTCCAAAACTGCCCAATATCTCAATTGCAATTGAGTTGTTAATAATACTTTTTTTTTTTTTTTAACTATCCAAGAATTTTGTTAGAAGTACAATTAGACCTAAGGTTATGATTTTTCGGATAATTAAATCTAAATTATTTAATTCTAAGGTGATAGTTGTATTACACTTAATTGTTATAATGACAGTACCGTTTTTTTAAGAGAAACAATTTCAAAAAAAAAAAAATGATGCTACATAAAAAAAACTTTTTAGAGTAAATCTTGTACTTTGGTTGTGGTGTAACTCTGCAAAATTATAATGTTAAGTGGAAGTTATTAATACTGAACAATTAATATATTTTACTAATATTATTTAATTGAGTTGTACTTCTGAATGTTTATACACTACACAACACAATTAATATTGTTTAATAAAACTAACTAATATTTGATATGCGAAAATGACTAATAATCCAAGTAAAAAACTCACTTTCTACTTTAAATACTTAAAAAATCTATTTCTACGGTAACCCGATGACTTGAATATGTCTTTCTAAAAAGAATATTCGTAGCATTAGTTGACGATTAAGAAAATATTAATAACATCAATGGAATATTAGTTGACTTATGATGTGTATATTTGTGGTGTTTTCTCGAAGATTTGGCAAATCTTCGTGCGATTATAATATAACACAAAAGAAAGGTCAAACCCTAGAATGAGTCGAGAATTTCTATCTCAAAACTAAAATATGAAATATACATACATGTTTTTTCAGTTGGTCAAATTCACCTACCTTAGCTTCATAAGGCCCCACTCATACATATTCCTCCCTTATATAACACCATCCATCCTCAACTCACACCATTAATTCAGATTATCTCAACAAATTTAATTAGTTTAGTATTCCTCTATATATTTTCAACTAAAAAAATTAAAATGGAGGGTTCGGATGCAAAAATGGGAGAATGTCCTGAAGAGAGCAGCTGGACATTCTACATTGAGGGGTTTATTTGTGAGGAGGATGATCATTCTTTTTCTTCTCAACCTGAGAGCCCTTCTCTTCTTTCTGATGCTGCTTCTTCTGCAGTCAAGAAGTTGGCAGATTGGAAACAAAATGGTGCACTAAATATAGGGTTTTCTAAGCAAAATACTACTGCCAAGAAGCAAAAAACCAAAGTTGCAATTGTTGATTATGATTTAGAGGACACTGCCAGTTCTCCTGTAAATAGCCCAAAGGTGCGATCTCGACTCAATTTTTTAAATTGAAAATTGTGTTGTTTTATGTCGCTAAAAATTGCAATTTTTGTCCCAATTTTTTTTTTTTTTTTCCTTTTTGGCAGTTTTAATTTGGTCACGTTAGTTAATTTTTCAGGGTCAAAAATGCAAATTTACTCATTCTCTTGAAACTAAAAGTGTAATTTAATCATTAATTTTGGAACAAAAATGCAATTCTCTTGGACTAAAAGCGTCGAAAAAAAACTACGGAAAAAAAAAGACTGTTTTGAAATGAACTCAATATCTTAGTACCAAAAAATACAATTAATCCCTTGTTTAAAAAAAAAAGTACAAATATTAATCCTTTTATGTCACGTGAATATTTTAATTTTTAGCCATAATTGGAGAACGTTTTCAATTTATGGGACCCAAATTGGACATTCGCATGACACACCCATTTTTAATTTTGTGGTTGTTTCAGGCTAAAATTTGACAACTAAAAATTTGGGACCAATATTGTACGTAAACAAAATATGAGATAAAAAAAAACTTTTTAACTCAAACACGATTTATTTGGGTGTTACAGCAGGTTTGTTATATCAATCACTTTATGAATCAGAAAGAGAAGGCCAAGATGGAGGTTCCAGAGGTAGTTGGTATTAATTGCTTACAAAATGTTAATTTTATTTATAATTAATAAATATATATCTCTCTTTTGCGTAGGTGAAGCGAAATAGTTTTGGCAAAACTGGAGCTTTTGCTGTTGAAAGGGTTACTAACTACACTAACCTCGACAAAAAGACTTTTTAATTATTAAGAATGCTGTTGACAAGTTGTATTCCAATTATCTAATTGCTCCACGCTCTTTAATTAATTTGTATATCTTCATCCCCATAATTGTACACAACCATAAGGGATATATAAACTTTTTTTCGCAAAATTTAATTATTTTGATTAATTATGCATTCATCATTGCAATAATTACATTACTAGACCTCAATTTAGTTAATCCGTACGTGAAAAACATTTGTCTATAATCAGTTAATAGTTGGATGTTTTTTTATTTAATTATAAATTAGCAAGATATTTAGCTGAATGAAAAGAACCACTTTCTTATGTTCCGCACATATTAGCCAGTATGAAATTCCAAATAAGGTTTCATTTTCACTTAGTATATATAATATAATTAGTATAAAGAGAAGAGTTACTGCCTCTCCATGTGGTAAATATACATACATGCGTGTTCTTTTATATATATACATACATATTTTTATATTATTCGAATATTCGTTTCATCTTTTTCACGAAATATATAAACACAAATAACATCATCCTCGTAATGTATCGCTTTTTTTCAAAATTTTCCAAATGTGTTGCCGTAATGGGAGTGACATTGGCTCTGCAGATACGGGCGTTGATATATATGTGTACCTATTAATTGTTGGTCTCCTTTTTCTTAATTTAAATAGAAATTTTTAATTACCATTCCAAATAGTTCTTCATTCTTTGGAATAGCTACTGAGTATTTAAATTAGACTCGGAGCATTATGTTTTTAATTATGTTTTGGATTTTTATTTTTGGTTTCTTAGTTTGGCTAAATCTCAATGGATTCATGAGGAAAATGATTTGTATGGAGAAGAGAAGATGTATCAGCAACACTGTTAATCTGGTTATGATGTCGGTATCCATGAATTTTAATTTTAAATTTGCTCTAATTTCATGTAGATACTAAAGTTTTTTTTAGATGAGGTATTGTAGTAACACATTTAGTGTATACGAGTATCACTCTTTTATTCATGTAGTAACACAAATATTTTGGAATAAATGAAAAGCAACAGTGTTCAATATAGTAAATATTTCGTGTCTATGAGTATCGCATTTTTATTCTTGTAGTAATACACTTCGTGTCTATTAGTATCACACTTATATTCATATAGTAACACAAGATATGGGTAATGAGAAAAAACTTTATAATTTTTTTTTTAAATGCAGTAACACATTTTGTGTCTATCAGTATCACACTTTTGGTCATATAGTAACACAAAAAAATTAAGGAAAAAAAAGAAAAACAACAAAAAATAGGAAAAAGGCAATATCAAGATTGACTTTTATTCATGTAGTAACACGTTGTGTCTCTATGAGTATCACATTTTTGTTGATGCAATAAACACATTGCGCGTTTACTAAAATCACAATTTTGGTCATGTAGTAACAAAAAAAAAAATGGGGAAATAAAAAAAACAACATAAAAACAGGAAACAAAATTGCAAAATTGACTTTTATTCGTGCTATAACACACTGTGTTTCTATCAGTATCTCATTTTAGTTGATGCGGTAACACATTGTGTGTCTATTAGTATCACATTTTTGGTCATGTAATAACAAAATAAAATTTTGGAAAATAAAGAAAAACAACATAAAGATAGAAAAAAAGAACAAAAAGTTGACCTTTATTCATGTAGTAACACATTGTGTGTCTACAGTATCACATTTTTGCTGATGCAGTAAGTAGTAACACAAAAAAAATTATGGAAAAAGGAAAAGTATCTTTACAAAATTACAAAATTGATTTGTGTTCATGTAGTAACACATTTTGCATCTATTATTATCACATTTTTATTCATATAATAACACAAAATTTAACTTTTATTCATGCAATAACACATTGTGTGCCTATCAGTATCACATTTTTTGTCATGTAGTAACACAAAAAAAATTGGGGAAATAAAAAAAAACATAAAAACAGGGGAAAAAATAGCAAAAAGTTGACCTTTATTCATGTAGTAACACATTGTGTGTCTATCAATATCACTTTTTTTTTATGCGATAACACAAAAAATAATTATGGAAAAAGGAAAATTACCTTTAAAAAATTAAAAAATTGATTTGTATTCATGTGGTAATACATTTTACATCTATTAGTATCATATTTTTATTCATATATTAACACATAAAGAATTACGAGAAAAAATATTATTAAAAATTCAGCTAAATTGACTTTTTTTACGAGTAATAACACTGAACTAAATCTACTAGCTTATATATAGTTATTTATGTCACTTCCTTCTAAACAGAAAATTTCTGCAAATAGGAACAAAAATGCATAATTGTATATGTGCATGCATAGTGCATACAGATGCAAAGTTTAGTACATGTTTTCACAAGCAGATTCTATATGATCATATCCATGCAATAATGATATTGGTTCTGATAGAATTTTTCTTCTATTTTGTTGTGATTTTTGCATGTAATTTCGTTCAAGACGAAGACGTAAATGTGTTTTTTAAACCAGAGATTCCCCTTCACGAGATGGGTGTATCAATAAGCAAAACAACAGATGCAACAAAGCATTCTAGTTACTCCAAGTACCAGCATGTGTCGAATAACATGGAGAAGTTACTTGCAGATGGATCAGAGGGTAGCAGGAAAGTACTTCATGGAATGTGCTTGATCTAAAAAGAAAAAGAATTACTTTTCTTGCGTTGTTGGTCATACATACACAAATGCTCAGTATATCCTTAACTCGTCTGATGGTGTGGTTACCCTTCTCAAGGAGATGACTGTAGCATCCGCCCCCAATTCATCCTCTAAGCTTCCTCATTCCGAATAGTACTAGTACTATTACTAGTCTAAGGCCTTTTCAACTTCCATCAGTGTATAAACTTGATTTTCAAATTTATGGTAAATTTGACAATAATTACACTAATTTTATCCATTATTATAATAATTTGACTTTTATTTAAAAATATATATCATTTTTAATATATTCTAAAAATTGTAAAAAAAAATTATTAATTATTTAAAGGTAAATAAAAGACTTTTAATGAGAGTAGTTTCACATAAATGAAATCAACTTTTTATATATATATTTTATGATTTAACATGCTCTAAAAATTAAAAAAAATAACTTAGTTATATTTTAAAATAAAATCCCTCCTAAAAATATGAATTATTGTGTAAAATTATTATGTATGTTAATGTATATTATATTACTACATAATTTGTGCAATTGGTTAATCATATCTACGTTTTTTGTTTCTCTTTTTAGTTATCACATTGTGCACAGTTTGGTAATGATAACATAACATTGTAATCATTTAATTAATTGACCTAATTGCACTAAATCCACCAAACTATGGGTGATTTTGCACCCTAAACCACCAAACTATATTTTTTGCAGCTAATGCATACAAACTTTTAAATTTTTGGCACATAAATCACTAAATTTATTATTGGTAAATATTTCCCTATATATATATATATATATATTATCACCTACATGCCTTCAAAAATGATAATGTTCTCAAAATTCTTCATAATTTTATTTCAATTGCAATTAGAAATACACATACTCGTCATGATTACTATTAGAGATGTTTAATGGGCTAGCCCTAACACAAAATTTAAAATAGTGGCAATAAAATATTAATAAATTTAAACATTGTTCATAAATTCATTAAAATTACATAAAAACAATTCAACATAATTATAAAAATGCAAACATCAATACTTAAAGAGTACAAAACTATATTAACACTTATTATATATGTATATATATATATATATATATATATATATATATATATATATACTAATACTTTGAAAAAAATACTTATTAACACTTATGTGAGTATATATATATGTGTGTGGGTATTATATATATATATATATATATATATATATATATATTCAAACATAAAGAAAAATGTGAGTATATTAATACTTTAAAAAAATATAAAACTATATAAACACTTATTATATATATAAATAATTATATATATATATATATAACTCGGGCTAGCGCGCTAGCCCGTTTAGCCCACGGGCTAATAGTGCCGGGCCAAAAAGGCCCGGATTTAAATGGGTCTCTTAAACTATGTCCATAACCCTGTATTCTTTTACGGTTAAACGGGCCGGCCCGTTTAGCCCAGCCTGGATTAACATCTCTAATTACTATTGTCGTCTACAACTTCGTGTCTTCAGTCCGGCACACACAACCACATGCTTCCATCCCTTGACGATGTTCTCTGTCTCATGCGTCATCCCCTTGCGCAGTTTGCCCTCAATTAGACTTTTTTATTTTATTTTTACACAAATACCCCTCATATGTTGAAATTCGAGAATTTTTTTGCTAAAAATTAAGTTTATGTGCCAAAATTATTAAGTTGTATGTATTAGTACCAAGAAATATAGTTTGGTGGTTTAAATGCAAAATCGATGATAGTTTGGTAGGTTTAGTGCAATTAGGTCTTAATTAAATGAAGAAATCGAATTTTCAGTTTCAACTAAAATGAATAATTTTAATTCCTAAACTATATTCGTATTTATTTGGAAATGTATTCCTAAATATGAGGGATTATTAAAAATTAAAGTTTATGCAACAAAATTATTGGCACTATAATTATAACAATATTTTACATATACTCTAGACATATTCTTATGTTTGAAATTATATATCTAATTTTTTTTTAATTTTCATTATTTATGCAACTAATTAATCCATTAAAACTATTAGTATAGTATACTATTAATAAATTGAATTTCATATTTTATGGAAATAAACTTTCAATTGTAAATTTGATGGCTATATATTAAATGAATATATAAATTTTAAATAAATATAAAAAATATTGAATATTTATTTAGATTTAATTCACATCAATTATGATAATTTATGTTATAAAAATTTAAAATAAACTAATAATCATTTTCAATTATTATTAAAAAATATTTAAACTCGCGTTCGGGGGGTATTTCTAATTTCCATATATACTCCAAAAAAGGAAACTAGCCAATACCAAAAAAATGTAAGCACATTCCCCATAAAGACCAATTTTAAAATAAATAATGCAACTACGTACCATAATTAAGAATCTACGCATATGTCTTATTGAGACATTGTATATGAATTTACACACTCTCTATTAATGAAAAATTACTTATACTCGCATAATATTCTCAAATTTACACAAAATGTCATCATAAAATAATTCAATTTAAAAAATGCATTTTTTGTGGCAAGATTGTCCCTTACAAACCAATTCTATCAAGTATAAATGCATTTTTCTTTTTTTCTTTGTGGGTGAAAAATAGAGGAAGTAACATTTATCATAAATCACACCCCCATTAAGCTATCCCCATTAATCTTTAGCTTAGTAAATCTAAATATTTTATGGAATATATATACAAAATGATGAAGATAATCATGGGATCATACCAAAATTATATAATATGATAATATGAAGACTTTTATTTTATTTTCTTTTGCTACCTTATTTATTTCATTTAGTATCTTTTATTATATATTTCTTATGTTTTTTAGTTTCCTTAATTCTTCAATTATATTAAGATTTTATTATTATTTTTATGGTTATTTTCTTTATTATATGAGTCCTAAATTTGATATAATTCATTTAGCTTTTTTCTATTTAAGTGCGTCTTTTTAACACTCCTACGAAACAACAATATAGTGTTTTCTTTCAATATTCTGCCTAACTTCCTCGAGGTATATATTTTTAGTTGCATTATTTATTTTGAAATGAGTTGTTTTGCACAAATTATGAAAATAAGAGTAGGTTTTATATGAAAATGGTTCATGATAAGCTTAACATGAAATTGTTTTAAAGTATCGAATATTTGACCAGGAGTATCAATAATCTCACCGGGTGTATCATTAATCTGGGTTCAAGAAAATTTACAAAAATTATAATATAATAACACTGACCCAGATTAATTATATAATAACACTGACCCATATATAATATTTTGCCTTAAAATAATATATTTGTATTAAAACTTCAACTACCAAATTGTGCATCTTAGCTTCTCCAGTAATCAAATAAATAGTTGTAGCATGCTTGAATCAGCCATGTTTAATTTCATCTCTTTTGGTAGAAAGAAAAAATATGTTTTGGTGTTATCTACATAGCTATGATGTTCTACTTCCCTTGTAATGCTTACACGAGGATCATTTCCCGTTTTGCTTACACCATTACTCTACCACTAAGAACACCCTTCCCCTACCGCTTCATCGTTTTCCTGCAAGTAATCGTGCTTGGGGTCTTATCAATTGCAGAATCTATGAATTTCTCTCTCTCTCTAATGCTTTTGCTTCATATATTTTTTGGAGTGTGTGTTTGTGTGTGTATTAGTACATTCATGTGTAGTTTTTTGTTTTATTTCTCGATTTTTTATTGCTACTTTAATTTATGTGGTGTCATAATTTGCAATTTAAAAATGTGTGTGAAATTGATTTTGGATTACTACTTGTTGTTTAATATTACTTCATTCAGGTTTGGGAGTCTCTACAAGCAATGTGTTTTAGTTGTTATCAATTGCAAAATCTCAACATCTCTTCGCTCTCTCTTGTATCTTTTTTCTTTATATGTAGCTTTAGGGGTGTGTGTATGTATAAGCGAGTATTATTGTATGCTTAAATATATAATATACTTTGGATGTTACGCTGCATTTGTAAACCTGGGTATTAATTTTGGAATTTGATGTGCAGACCTCATTTACCTCCCCCCGACCCCAACCCACCCACAGAGTTCAATGAATCCCATCATCTCAATTATTGTGCCCTTTTGCTCATCAATTCATTTTAACTTTTTTGGATTAAATTTTAAAATTCCATTTGACATCAACATTTACTTTCGGAAACCAACCGACTAGGATATAATAAATCAATTAATAAATATTTCTACACAACATTTTGCAACAAGTTATCCATATTATCACTCATGATAGAACTTTTTGGTTTGATTACTTCTCAATTTGTGTTAATCAAAATGCAGGAAGATCGGTTTGTAGTGTACGCGAATTGTATTAAATACACTTTTGGAAGTATTATTTTAGTTTGTCTATATGTCTGGGAGTGGGAGCCAACCGAATGACAACTCAGAATTTCCCAACACTCGGGTGGGGAGGCTTTTAAGAGAGAGAGAGCTAAGACGAAGCAGAACCCCTGATGGAAATAGAGAGCTTGCGATTTCTGATGACGATTTCTTTGCACCTCCCAATCAGGAACACATCTTTGAAGGAGCTCCCCTGACTCCTAATGAAGGTTCAGAAAGGCCTATCAAACAGAGATTATTGGTTGTTGCTAATAGGCTTCCTGTAACTGCTGTGAGAAAATCTGAAGATTCATGGTCACTTAAGATAAGTCCTGGGGGTCTTGTCAGCGCACTTCTAGGTGTTCTTATAACCTTTATTCTTTATTATGTGCCTTCCTTTCATTTATATTTGTCTTAGAAGTTTAACTTACCTGTTTGTCTTGTTTTGTTACACATGAATTTAACTTACTGTTTTTCATATTTACCACTTTTAGGCGTAAAGAATATTGAAGCCAAATGGATTGGTTGGCCAGGTGTGAATGTGGCCGACGAGATTGGACAAAAGGTCCTAACTGAAGCTCTAGCTGAGAAGGTTAATAGTTTCAAGCTTTATTTTACTTACCATAAATTTTAAATGTAGTGCATTTGATCATTTATGATTCTGAGGGAACAATTTTTATCTTGATTATTTATTTATTTTTGGCTCAATGCAGGGGTGCATCCCTGTTTTCTTAGATGAAGAGACTTTTGATCTATATTATAATGGGTATAGCAACAATATTTTATGGCCTTTGCTCCACTATCTTGGGATTCCACAAGAAGACCATCTATCATCTACGAGAAGTTTCCAGTCACAGTTTGAGGCTTACAAGAAGACAAATCAAATGTTTGCTAATGTCATTAACAAACACTACCAGCCCGGTGATATTGTGTGGTGTCACGATTACCATTTGATGTTTCTGCCAAAATATCTCAAGAAGAATAACCCCAAAATGATAGTTGGTTGGTTTCTACATAGTCCTTTCCCATCTTCTGAAATCTATCGAACCCTTCCATCTCGAACTGAGCTACTACATGCTGTTCTAGCTGCAGATTTAGTTGGGTATGATCTTCTCTCTCTATCAGTTGATCACATTATCCAGTATTTAGCAATGCTTATTATTGATCTTTTAATGATAATATAGAATGTCTAAGAAAATCATGCATTTTTTTCTTTATATTTTTTTCGTAACATTTTCAAAACTATGAACTAAACATATTATCGATTATTCTGCCTGGAAACTTAGTAATTCAGATCACTAGAATTCAGCTTATCAACTGGTTTTGCCCTGCTGAGCCAGCCCAATAACCAAACAAATGTAATTCTAATGATTTCGTGTGAACTACTTGCTACTTTACAGCCACGAAACTTATAAATTCTGGAGGAACGGGTTTATTTTAAATCTCATAGTTATGTGTATTTAGTTTTGAGTAGTTTCTAAGTTTTCTATCTATTAATGAACGGTTTTGTTTTATATAATTATTAGTATATTTCATTTTACTTTTTTATGCTTTTAGCCTTTCATAACTATATTATATTGTTCAATATGGTGTGCATGTTATATTCTAAAAATTGCATATTTGAATATATTAATTTCAAGTAGGTCCATTAAGAAAAAATAACCATATATGTGTCATGCCTTTCTAAAATAGATATCTCTAGTAGTTTAATGTGTGTTGACTCCTTGTCCATTAAGAGTTTGGCGATATACTCTATTTATGATGTCTAGTTTAAGGCTCATTAGTCTTTTTCCATGCATTATTGTACGTGTTCATGCATGCATGCCTATACGGTTTGGTATAAATTTAGCTTGGTTTGGTAGGTAGCTTACTTTCTTTTCGAGATCTTGGTTGTATTGTAAGGGCCACTTTTGGGCCCTTCTATACCTTTTTCTTTTATTTAATTAATATCATATTTTCTTGTCTAGTCTGTGCATTTTATGTTTAACTTAATCTTGTATGGTATTCTTAACGCATTAACTAGAATATTTTTTCCAGTTTCCATACCTATGATGATGCAAGACATTTTGTAAGTGCATGTACTCGTATTCTCGGACTTGAAGGTACTCCAGAAGGAGTGGAGGATCAAGGAAGATGGACTCGTGTTGCTGTAGTATGTTTAATTTAATATATTTGGAATATTTAATCGAAAGTTCCTTTTAATTCTGAATAACATCTACAATCTAGAAATTGTTGCATTATTTACTCATATATGACCTCACATTTTATTTGTGCAATGCAGTTCCCGATCGGAATTGGTTCAGAAAGATTCATCCATGCTCTTAACCTTCCCCAAGTTCAAGAAAAAATTGAAGAATTAAAAGAGCAGTTTTCTGGAAGAAAGGTTTTTTTTTTTTAAATTGTTCTCTTCTTCATGCTCTTTACACCAAGCTTTCAAGCACAATCGTCTCCCATTACCCAAATTTTACTACTACTGAGTTGATGAATTTTTGTCATATCAAATTTTTGCCCTTACTTTGGCTATGTTTGCAATATAAAGATAACAAATCTTGGTCAATGATAGATTTGACTAGGTCTTCCTTGTCTCTAACTAATTTTTTTGATGTTCTAATTAGTTTCTTCCATTGAATTTAAATTATAATTTATTACAGGTAATACTGGGTGTGGATCGTCTTGATATGATTAAAGGAATACCACAAAAAATACTAGCATTTGAGAATTATCTTGAGGAAAATCCAGAATGGCGTGATAAAGTAGTTTTGCTGCAAATTGCTATACCAACAAGAACAGACATACCCGAATGTAAAGTCTTACGCTGGCTTCTCCATATCGTTGTTTTACTTCTTAGCTTATGATGATTATTATGAGCATTTCTCATTCCACAATTACATTTTTATTTAGTTTCTCTTCGTTGTGTAGATCAAAAACTAACAGACCAAGTTCATGAAATTGTTGGGCGAATTAATGGAAGATTCGGAACTTTGACTACGGTTCCAATTCATCATCTGGTTAGAATTCAGCTTAACAGACATAGTGTTATGGTTTGTGATGCTTATTTATGCATTTTTATGCACCACACTTCAAAATTTCTTCCTGCCAATAGTTTCGAGAAATAAGCACGACTTTGCTCTGTTTCTGTGTATCTAACTCATCCTATAAATTATTTTTCTAGTAATTAGGTTGTTTGTCTTTTGTTAAAGCTCCTCACATCATTTGTACTTCTCTTTTTAAAGTGATACAATTCTGTTTATGACAAAAAAAAAAAAAAAAACCTCATCCTATAAATTAATCATTTACTAATGGCTTTATGAATCCTAATGATTACTTTTGAAGCTTTACTCAAGTTAGCAGAGCTCATCGTCTAGAATCTAACCTTGTATTGGCCTTCAATTTACAGATTTCTCATTCTAGTTAATTCAAGTTCTTGAACATTTGAAATCTTCTCTTATGTTTCTCAAATGATTCAAAGTCTATCTGATCTTCAATGTAGAAAAACTATGAAAATACATGCTAACCATGATCACTGCATCAATGTTTCTTTTGGTTTTGTTTAATATGTATTGTTAGTGCACACTTAATGCTACAAATATACTATGGATATGAAGTTTGCAAGTGAAGTTTGAAGGTATCTGAAGCAAACTTTTGGTTTATCTGCAGGATCGTTCCATTGATTTCGACACCTTATGTGCACTCTATGCTATAACTGGTAATATATATTCCTATTTGGATTCATAGATCAACTTTATTTTAAATTGAACCTAGTTCAGGTTGTAAAGATAAAGTAGACCCAATCAAGCAAGACTCTTTAGAAAACCTAAAACGGTTGTCTCTGAGTGCATACTTAACTAATATTGTTATTAATACTCAAAACTCGCAGCATTAATCAGTAAAATGTTCTTTTATTATTTATGATGTCATGTTTGATGCCCAACTTGATCGTCAGATGTATTATTCGTGACTTCTTTGCGGGATGGAATGAATCTTGTTAGCTATGAGTTTGTGGCATGTCAAGGTTCCAAGAATGGGGTTCTTATTCTCAGTGAGGTAATAATCATATGCTGTAAACTTTACTTGATAATCATCCACTGTGTTATAGTAAATTTCCATTTGCTATTATTGTAAATTTTATTTTTCAAATGATGAAAAATATACTTTTTGTTTGAAGATGGAACTTCAATGATGGTTTTCCCTTCAAAAGAATTTTTTTTAATACTTATTAAAATTGCATGAATCACTTGATATTCATCTCAACCTTTCTGTCGAGTGTGATGTGATTTATAATTTTTTATGAAAAAATTTAAATATTTTACATATTTCCCTTCTCTTGATGAACACACTTATTTTATCCGTTGATTATCGAAAATTTATCCATAAGCTGGTTTACTTGTAGTTTGCTGGGGCTGCCCAGTCTCTTGGTGCTGGAGCAATTCTTGTAAATCCTTGGAATATCACTGAATTAACTGCTGCAATTGGTAAAGCTTTAAATATGCCTGCAGAAGAGAGAGAGAAACGTCATCAACATAACTTTAAGCATGTGACAACTCATACTGCTCAACGGTGGGCTGAATTGTTTGTAAGGTACACAATAATGAGCTGGTTTAAATTTATCTGATAAATGGTGGGATGATCTCATAACTTTTAGTATGTGAATACTAATACTGCTTAGTCAGAATTATGTCACCTAACAAGTTTATAGTTAATAAATGAGCATGCACAATTACTTATATTATTTGAAGATGTTTAAAAAAATACAATTACAAAATAATGATATCAGTAAACTGTTTGTTTCTCTCTTTCACATATTTTCGTTGTTCATTAGTCAGAGATATATTGATCAAGTGGAACATGTAATTATGTAAAAAAATAAACCGGGCATATCTTCTCAGTTTGTTACATCATAAATCTTAGATATTTCTGGATTATTTTCAACTGAGATAGACTAGAAAATATAGAAAGAGAGTAGGAGCTTTGAGTTGGATTTAGCTAGAGGTAAGAACTAATGCGTTTGAAATAGGCTAGACATTAGATATCCTGATAGATATGCCAACATCGTTTAAACATCTTTTTCTGAGATTTATGTTTGCAAAACATTAAAATATATCTCATCTTGACTTATGTTTGCGAAATGACAAATTTCCAACACATTATATTGAGTTTTCAAGGAATCATTTGAAAAAAATTCCATGTTCAATATCTCTTTAGTTTGATATTAAATATATGACGTTATGAGATGAGTCAAACATATTATTTACTCCAACTTGTTTGAATTTTTATCGAGTGTCAAACATTTATTTTGAACTTGATTTTCATTATTAAATAATCGAGCTTGAAAGAGGCTTAATGAATCACACATGAAAGGGTTAATCAACTTGGTCTATCTTCAAATAAAGTATTATCATTTGCGCTAATCGTGGAAGCCCTAGGATAGCTCCCATTGCGCTTCATGTATGAAAGAATGTTTGTAAAATTGGTTATATGTTTGAGGAGCTGAGCTCCAATGAACATTTAGAGTATTTTGGATTTTGTTCCGGAGGGATTGTAAAATCCTTGAATAGTATAAAAGTGCATTTAGAGTTTGTATAGCTTTAGTTGAAAAAATGTTGAGGGTAGGATTGTGAAAAAGGTAGTCGCAGTGAGATTATTATATTGTAAAAAGTGGTGTATTAATTATTGAGTAATTGTGTAATAATTGGTATGTTGTGTTATGTATTCTGTATAATGATTTAAATATGAGTATTACACAGCTAGTTTTGTATGGGAAATTGTGTGTGAAAAAAATCTTCTTCCTTTTTCCCACTAATCGACAACATTACACCATTGGAAAATTGAGTATAGAGTGGATCTTTTTATTTGAGGTTTTCTAGAATTTGAAAACGAAATGTCCTTACTTTAATTAGTGTACCAACTTGAGTCAAACGCTTGAATAGTATAACATAGACATTTCTTATATCCATATAAATCAAATTTTGACTTCTTACTTGATCAATCCAAAATCCTTTATTTATCATGTGTTTCCTCATTTTTTCTATAACATGCCTCCCTTACCTGGAAAATCCAAGACTGATGGCAATCTCTAAGATTGAGAAATATTTAGGATGTGATTTTAGACATAATTTTGATATCTCCACTAAAAAGTACTTCGTCCATTTGTTTGACTCTTCTATTTATTATAACCCCCACTCTCTCCCGCTGTAAAGATTAACTCATGTTCTTTATGTATGCATATTACATCATCAATTTCCTTTTGAACATTTTTACTTTATATGTCATATAAATAGTTATCAATAAAAAATTTAGTTGAGTTCATTTGAGTATAAACGATTGCACCTTTAATAATTTAATGTAGTTGAAGTCTATAACATATGAAGATTTATTATACCAATTAGCTAATGTTCATGATCTTGGCACAACTACTTGGATGAATATATTTGTGAAAAAATATTTAAATGTAGTAAATTATCCTCTATAACCCTATTAGCGCCAGTATGTTTTATTGATGTATGTATGAATCATAGGTCATTTTGCTTTTGCAACCATTTAGTCACATTTATTGACGAATAACAAAATTCTACACCATTTATCTGACGATCTATTGAACTATTGTTTCCTACTCGTGCAAAAATTACATAATTTGTGGTAGCAATCTTTTGGAGTATAATATATGAAGTTGAAATAGTTAACCAAATGGTCCCAGTTACTTCTATCGGTTAGTTTTTATAATAAACTACTGGCATATCTTCCAATTTGCTTGTTCTGACAATTGTCATTTACCTGAACTCTGAGTAATCCTGGATTTAATGCTTGCAGCGATCTGAATGATACTGTTATTGAAGCTCAGCAGAGAATAAAAAAAGTTCCACCTCAGCTTGTCATTTGTGATGCAGTCAGTAGTTATTTACAGGCTAATAATCGGTTACTTATATTGGTATGTTTGATTTTAATTGTTGAGCTTTAAATTCAAGTAGAAGCATCAGAAAAAAAAAAGAAAATAATTTTGCATTATATTCATGTGAGCTATTTTATTCATTATAATACTGAAATCTCAATTTGTGTTAGTCCATTCTTACTTTATATCCTGGTTTATTATTTTTTCCTTTTGTCACTAATACACTTTTAAGTCAATCATAAAGGGTCAAATTATTATGATTGGTTGCAATTATTGTGGTACTTATTGTTTTGTCTATTTTGTTAAATGAATCGAATAAATAAATAACATTAGTGTCAGTTGTGTATTGTATTCACAAAAATATGTTCAACTCAAAGCATAACAATTGATTACAATTTAGTAGCACCTACCCCATGTATGCTAGAGGATAAAAAAGTGATTACAATTTATTATTAGTTTTAAAAGGTAGCAAGTAGAAAATCTTTGTCATAGAGAGAGACAGAAGATGATGGTGTTTATGAATTCATTAATGCCTTTTGTTTTTCTTAGAGTGGTGGAAAGGATAATATAATTGGTTGTTGTCAATATCCACTAATGATGACTGAAAATTAATAATTTTCTCGAAATATGGTTTGACTCATGTTGATATCCCTTACACCTTTGTCATGACTTCTTTATGAAGCACATACAACTAATATAATTTTCTCTATTTGTTCTATATTATAAATGGATAAACTAAAAAAGAGCAATTCGGGGATGAGTATCAGAATTTAAAAATTAATAAATCTACTTTCTGTAGAAGTCTGGTTAATGTTAGGGAAAAGTGTTATGTTTTTCAAATTTTGACATTAAATGTCTTTCACCAGTTTATGTACTCTTTACAGGGTTTCAATGCTGCATTAATCGAACCATTTGATATTCCTGGAAGAAAGAGAGATCAAATCAAAGAGATGGAACTTAAATTGCATCCGGATCTGAAAGGACCTCTGGCAATTCTTAGTAGTGACCCAAAAACAACAATCATAGTCCTCAGTGGATGTGATCGAAGTGTTCTCGATGACGTATGTATTGATCATATTCTCTTCCTTTTGTACTATTCTGTATAACTTATGAAATAATATATTTTGTAGAACTTTGGTGAGTATGACATGTGGTTGGCAGCTGAGAATGGGATATTTTTTCGTTCTACAAAAGGAGAATGGATGACGACAATGCTAGAGGACTTAAATATGGACTGGGTTGATAGTGTGAAGGTAAGTGTAATTTTTTTAGTATATCATCATTGATATGCTCACCTGAACTCTAAATTGACTTGGTAATTTTGACAATTATTGTAGCAAGTGATGGAATATTTCACTGAAAGAACCCCAAGATCGCATTTTAAGCAGTGTGAAACTTCACTTATATGGAACTATAAATATGCAGGTAAAGAGTTATTTCGATACTCTACCCTTAACTTTTTTTTTTGTTTCCCCCACTAAATTATAGTTTCTTTCTCTAATTTCAGATGTTGAATTTGGACGATCTCAAGCTAGAGATATGCTGCAACATCTCTGGTCTGGCCCGATATCTAACTCATCTGTTGATGTTATCCAAGGAAGTCACTCGGTTGAGGTGCGAGCAGTTGGTGTCACAAAGGTATTTACTTGATTATTTTAAGGGTACTTTGTTGGCTTATGTACTTTGACTTTGCTGATGAGTAATTCTATTTTCCCTCTGGTACTCCTACCTGTTTCCAGGGAGCAGCTATTCATCGTATACTAGGAGAGATAGTTCGTAGTAAAGACATCTCCACGCCAATAGATTATGTCTTGTGCATTGGACATTTCTTAGGAAAGGTATATTCTCTATTATTTTTTTCTAAATTATGTTGAGCTAGTCTTTCATGATCTTCTATCTCTAACATTTTGTTACTTGCTTTGTGACAATTACTATGTTGGCAGTAACTTAGTTTATTGTCAGTATACATTATAGAGGAGTGTGAAAATCACATTAGTGGTACACTCTTAAAAGAAGAGCCCATTAAAGTCTGTAAACTATATATACATTTAAATTTATATGTAGTTTACAAAGTTCATGAGGGGATATTTCCTAGACATATATAAATCTCAAAAGTGAGTTTTTAGTTTCAACAACAATGAATGATTTTGTCAAGGGTATATATTTTAATTTCTCATTTATTTCTAATTAATTCAATATTGAACAAGATCCAAATTGTTTTAGCTATTGAAATTCGTAGATAAGAGTAACTAAGTTAAAAAAAATGGTGTATAATATTCTACTTCATAACACTAAGACTTTAAATTTGCTAACGTCATATGCTAATAACATTTCTAGTTACCCAGAGCAATTTTTAATGCATTTTTATTTTTAGTCTAATTTTATTCAAGAGATTTCTTTCTCAAAGATCTTGAAACCTTATTAATTGCAGTTAATTATACATACATGATTACATTCTGTATTGATAGCAAGAAACATAGGATAAATTGAGCAAAGAATTCTACAAAAAAAAATTACCGAACTGAATCTACTACCTCATATATAGTTATTTATGTCACTTTCTTCTAAACAAAAAAATTCCGCATATATGGACAAAAATGCATAATATTATATATGCATGCATATTGCATACAAATACAAAGTTTAGTCCATCTTTTCATAAGCAGTTTCTATGACCATATCCATGTAATAATGATATTGGTTCTGATGGATTTTTTCTTCTATTTTGGTGTGATTTTGGCATGTAATTTTGTTCAGGATGAAGACATATTCACGTTCTTTGAACCGGAGATTCATCCTGATCACAAGATGGTTATATCAAGAAGCAAAACCACAGATGCAACAAAGCATTCTAGTTACTCCAAGTACCAGCATGTGTCAAATAACATGGAGAAGTCAACTGCAGATGGGTCAGACGGTAGTAGGGAAAGTAGTTCATGGAATGTGTTTGATCTAAAAAAAGAGAATTACTTTTCTTGCATTATTGGTCGTACAAACACTAATGCTCGGTATATCCTTAACTCGTCTGATGATGTGGTTACCTTTCTCAAGGAGATGGCCACAACATCCGCCCCCAACTTATCCTCTGAGCTTCCTCATTCCGAATAATGCTAGCACTATTACTAGTCTAAAACTTTTTCAACTTTCATTAGTGTATAAATTTGATTTTCAATTTTATGTTAAATTTAACTATAATTACACTAATTTATTCTTTATTATAACAATTTGACTTTTATTTAAGAATATATCATTTTAAATATATTTTAAAAATCCTAAAGTTTTTATTAATAATTTAAAGGTAAAATAGACTTTTAATAGGAGTAATTTCATATAAATGAAATTAATCTTTCAGTTTTAGAATATTATAATTAGATGCCCATATTTTAATATATATTTTTTATGATTGCACATGCTCTAAAAATTAAAATAAATAACTTAATGATTTTTTAAAATAAAATCCCCCCTAAAATATGAATTATTTTGTTAAATGATTATATATGTCAATGTATATTTTATTACATCATTTGTGCAATCGGTTAGTCAGGTCTACCTTTTTTGTTGTTTCTCTTTTTAGTTGTCACATTGTGCATAATTTAGTAATGATAACATAACATTGTAATCATTTAATTAATTGGCTTAATTGCACTAAACCCACCAAACTATGGATGATTTTGCAACTAAACCATCAAACTATATTTTTTGTCGCTAATGCATACATCAATAGTAGACAGTCGAGAAGAGACGACAATCAAGGTGTTATTCTAATTTGCTTTGTAATCAACAAGGATTAAGAAATACTTATTGTAACTTGTGCATTCAATCAAGACAACTGATAACTTACTATTGTGGATTAAGAAATACTTACTCTAACATAAAAAATGTGAAAAAAAAAATTAATTCAGTAACACATTTTTGTTAATATAGTAACACAAAAAAAAATTGATTGTTGTTAATGTAGCAACAGACTTTTGTGTTATAGTAACATAAAAAGTAGATTGCCTTTAATGTATTAACACGTTTTTGTTCATGTAGTAACACAAAAAAATTAATTGTGGTGAATGTAGTAACACATTTTTGTTCATATAGTAACGCAAAAATATTAATTGTCATTAATGTAGTAACTCACCATTTTTCATATAATAACACAAAAAAATTGATCGTCGTTAATGTAGTAACATACTTTTGTTTGTATAGTAACACTAAAAAATGTTCATATAGTAACACAAAAAAATTGATTGTCTTTATAGTCGTTAATGTAGTAACACATTTTTTTTCATATAGCAACATAAAAAAAATTGATTGTCGTTAATGTAGTAACACACTTTTGTTCATATAGTAACACGAAAATATTGTCTCTCGTTAATGAAGTAACACACTTCTATTTATACAGTAACACAAAAGAAATAATTGTTGTTAATGTAGCACATTTTGTACCCATCAATATCATATTTTTGCTCATGTAGCAACACAAAATAATTGTGAGGAATAAAGCAGTAAAAAAATAGTGATAAAAAATAGAACAAAAATGTATTTAAATGAGAATTTGAACCTACAAGCTTTTGTTCTAAAGACAGATTAATAGCACTGGGATACAACCCTCAATTTATTAAATTTTTCGTTTATATATATATATTAATGGACGATCCATTTAACCTGCCCATGACGAGTAGGACTATTGTGCAATATTGCACGGTGCAATTTCGCACAAATAAGAAAGGATTCTAAAAATTCGCGGGTCAATATTGAGATTCGGATCAGCATAATAAAATTCGCGGGTCAAACGAATCTTCCAAAAAAATCGCGCAAAAGCAAACAGAAAAATTCGCTCTCAGGCCTGTGTTGCTTTAAGGGCAAGTGAGTGTTACTGTAAGAGTACGTATGTGTTGCTATATCAGAAACAGTGTGGAATCGCAAAAAACAGAGGTTTAAATCATGAAGAAGAAAAACTTGATAAACACCAAAAAAAATCTTTAAATTATTAGATAAGCATAACATCATAATTCTTATTCATGTGTTACCATATGAAATTGAAAGAATCTGAACGATAAAAAGACTACATGATTAAGTAATTCATGTGTTACTACATGAACAAATGAGTGTTACTACAAGAACTAATCAGTGCTACGATATGAGCTAGTAACACACTTTTGCTCGTGTAGTAACACTCGTTTGTTCATACAGTAACACAATTTTCAGCAGTATGAAAAATGGGCGATCGGTTGACCCGCGAATTTTGGAATTTTCTATTTAAAGCAGTAACACACATTTGTTCATGTGCTACTACATGAACAAATGAGTGTTACTAAAAGAACTAATCAATGTTACGATATGAGCTAGTAACAAACTTTTGCTCATGCAGTAACACTAGTTTGTTCACACAGTAACATAATTTTCAGCAGTATGAAAAATTGGGCGATCGTTTGACCCGCCTTTGACCCGCGAATTTTGGAATTTTCTATTTAAGGCAATAACACACTTTTGCTCATGCAGTAACACTCGTTTGTTCATACAGTAACACAATTTTCAGCAGTATAAACAACGGGCGACCCGTTTGACCCGTCTTTGACCCGCAAATTTTGATTTAATTTATATAGTAAGCAACCGGATAGGGTTTGGGCATATTGCACGGGTCAGACTTTGTGCAATATTGCATATTAGACTGTGTTGCCCATGACATGTGAATTTTGGCCCCTTCACATTTAATAGGACTAGTCATAAACACGTGTGTTGCACGTTGTATATAAGTAGTTTGTAAAACATAGCGATAGAAAAAATAAAATCTGGATTTTGGATAAAATAAAACGCTACATATTTTCAAGAAAAAATATATAGAATCGCACCAGGCATGCCTACTAAAAAAATTCAATTACATTTAAAAAAATACAATCATAGGAAAACTCAATTAACTTAACTAATAATAGTTAAAATTAAATAATGACATAGTTACAGCACATTGCGGTGCACATATGTTTGGGAGAAATTTTCAAATAACAACTTTTATTATCCACACAAGCATCGACATCTTCATGCTTATTGTTCAACCGAAATGAGTTAAAGCTCATTTGATATATATTGTTGTGGGGTTATCCCCTGAAGAACAACTAATTTGTAAGTTTATCAAATTACACCTTCTAATATTGAGGGATCCTAATTTGTACAACCAATAATACACACAGCTCTATTTTTCATACAATTCTGATATATAAATAGTTATAACCTAAGCAAATTTAACAAAATGAACATAAGTTTCTCAGCTGCTCAATCACACTTAGGTAACAAATATATTGTGCAAAATAATATTCAGAACTATAAAGTGATGCAGCAGAACCACAACATAAGTAAATTATATTAACAATTCATAGTTAAAATCACGACACAATATGGTACGTAGGGTTCATGTTGATTTGTAAAAGATTATCTATATATGGTACGTAAGCTTGACAATGATTGACGTGAATCTATGATTTCATATTATGTAGTATAAACACCAAACTCACTAAGGCATGTTCACGAACACAAATTAAACACTGAGTTTAGTGCAAAAATACCAATTGGGGCATTCATTTGATGAACAACTTCATGCAAATACTCCAACAGAATATCCATATCCCTCTTCTTTCTAGGCTACATATTGGGGAAAATTATTTTTTCAGAACCGTAACTTAAGAGGGGGGTAACAAAATAAGGACAATAACTTTAAAATGTGGCAAATTGAGGACAAACCAGCTTGAATCAATGCAAATCAGGCTAATTGCCCCAATTTGGGCTAGAATTCGGGTCCAAATCGGGCCAATTTGGCCTTAGTTCGGGCTGAAATTGGCCTTTATTTGTAAAATTTTAAAAGTTGTGGTCCTTAAATTGTCAATCTAAAAAATTACGGTCCTCATTTTGCCAACCTAAAAAGTTACAGTCCCCATCTTATCAGCCTGAAAACTTAAGGTCCTCATTTTGCCACCCCCTTACGTTACGGTTCCGAAATAATAATTTTCCCCTACATATTGACATAAAACTTATAAAATAATTCAAAAGATTAACATATTTCACTTATTTCGCCCATGAAACAATACTTGTAGGCCTTTTGTGTCTAGAGTAGTGAAGTATATATCATCCTTTTAAAACAACTGATAGGCAGAATAAGCTCAATCCAAAGTTAATAATGAAAAAAATATACATTCGTATTTGCCTCCATTGTCGTTGACTTAATAGTTTTGACAAGTTCAATCCATGCAAACTCGAGTAATGCAGGGTCATGTAAGTGAAAAGCAAGCTTATCTATATAGGTAATAGATTTGAAGTGAACTTCCATTCAACTCAAAAATCCACAAAACAAACCAAATAATTATAAGCTTTCTGAAGAAAGTTTGATATCTCAGCGCGATAAAAATATATGATACCATGAACAACAAAAGTAACTTGTTGTGGTTTAACACATGTTGTGAAATCATTCTGCAAAATAAAGAGCAAGTTTAGCATAAGTGAATAGGCCAAGTCTAATTTGCTTCATAAGTTAACGAAATATGTTTAGAAATACCTAGCAAACTATCCTATACATACTGCTTCAATTCTTTCAACAAAATTTGATTAGAAATCATCGAATTATTCTTGTCATCTAGTTTCTGCACAACCGTCAGCAATACCCTCTCTGGATCTTTCCTAAATTCCAGTAACAACCCTCTATGTAGTAACTACTTTCCTAACTTATTTTCAAATAGCTCTTCATCTCAATTCTAATCTGAAAAAAAAATTATTGTTATATGTAACCATGGTAGCTAAATATTGCAACAGTAATGTAATCAATCCAAGTTTTGTATATGCACCTGATGCACGGTGCACTCACTCAACAGTTACATGTGGATTGATTACACTGAAATGTGTAATTTCTAACATTGAAAAAAAATTCAGTATTGTCGGTTTTCAATTTTCAATGCAATCAGCTCACACTTTTCAGTATAAACAATTTCAATTGTTGATTGAATGCACCATGCACCAGGTGTGTACAAGAGATTTACTCTTTCAAAACATGAGTCATTTAAGACTATTTCACAAAACAAAACAAAAAGGTTATTGTTATTATTAGTAATATTATACGATGTTATGATTAGGCAAACTCTTATATGCACCAAGTGCACGGTGCAATCACTCAATAGTTGACCATGTTTATAATAAAAAGTTTGTTTCAATTACACTGAAAAGTATGGTTGGATTACACTGAAAATTTTACACTAAAAACTGATTTTCAGTGTAAATTTTTCAGTGTAATCCAACCACACTTTTCAGTGTAATTGGAACAAACTTTTCAGTGTAAACAGGATCAACTGTTGAGTGAGTGCACAAGAGAGTTACTCTTATGATTATTATTTACTTATGTTAGTTGATAGGAGGACCAAATACAACAAAAAGACATGGGTAAAAGCTGGATAAAAGATTATATTTTGTAAAATGATAGAAATGAACACGTAAGAGGGATAATTTGATTAATGATTGCACTTAGAATCTACCTAAGATCAAAAATCAATATTTCCAATCCGACCTAGCTCAATCAAAACATGCCTTGACAGCCTAAACAGATCAAATCATAATTATTTTCATTTAATTGACCAGTATGTTTATTACTATAGTTTTAGTTTTTTGCCACAATTAATCTCTTTAGAATACGCATGCATATTCCTACAATTCTCTACCAATAATCTAGTCTGCATAATATGTTGATCATAAAATTATCACCACCATACGTCTAAAGAGGCTATGAATATACACATATCATGCACTAAAAGTATTAGAATAAAAGATCGTAAGATATAATATATACATATATATCTATATATATGAATATATTGTTGGGTTTTAGAGGCACGAACACCATGTTCGGCGCAGCGGAAGAACAAGATTCACCAACAACGAATCTGAAACATGGTTGTATAACATAAAATATAAAGGATAAATAACAATATATAAGTCCTTACAGCGATTTGTACGCGGAATCCTCAACTATGGTATCCACGTAACGCCTTTCTACCAATCCGCATCGATATGCCTGCATTGAATCTCGAGACGAATTTGCTAGGAAAATTCCAACTGGTGATTTTATGGAGAAATTATATTTCTTGTGTGTTTTCGGAATTCCCATATGACACATATTTATAGGGATTAACTTGGCTTAATTCCTAAGCAAAATATCAGGTCTAGCCCGTAAATATAATCTCTACGGATTATGTTTCCCTAGATATGTTCCGACGAATAATATCTTTACCATATCTATTATTCTTGTATAATAATATTTCAAATATTATTATTGGGATTTCATATTTAATTAAATCTAATTTAATTAAATAATAATAATAATTAATTTCAAATATAATTATTATTATATTCTCCATAAATTAAATATTATATCAAATACAATATTTAATCAACCAACTATAATTGGTAAATTATCATTACTTGTTGTGTGACCCATAGACCCTCGTATATCGATCGATTAGTCAAACTAACGGTCTTAATTGAACCCTAGATAATAAATCAGACATTCTCAATATACGAGGTACGTTGCGAGGAAATCTGCAACTACCTGTAATATTGTAGGCTATTGTGATATCTTCCTTTCAATTACGAATACCCGATTAAGTCTTGAACATGATGAAGTGTCTATTCAAATAACTTAATCATATTTTCTCAAATCACTAATTGATCAAGTATATCACACTTAGCCACAAAGTCTAAGTTGATGTGCGTCGGTCGACGACTTAGATCCAATTATGATGAGAAGATGAGTATTCTCTCTAAATCCACATTGAGGAATGAATCTTATTCTTAGCTCAACTACCACGCACATGCATTTCGTGATGAACCCAATCCATGTCATATCTACCCGTGGAAGGGTGCAAGCATCGTTCATGGTCAAAGTTCATCACTCCACACATGTCGTGCGTATTGACCTCAAGTCAGGGAAGTATCACATCGCTCCCACTAACCGAGACACCCGTAGATACATTATGTGGAATTACGTCAAACGGTTTCTCGGATGGGTATACCAATACCCTTTAAGGTATCTGTGCATCCATCATGAGATACCCGGTATCTCGTAGTAAGTGAGATCTTACTATACACTCTAAGAGTATGATGCAGATCGCACACCAATCTCAATTGCATCATCAATATCTCATTCTTAATGATCCTTGATCGGGGCTATTTGAGAATCATACTTTAATTCATCTGATCTCACTCACTCAATGACAGTAGTGATTCATGGGAACACAAATTAGAATATATGCAAACAATCAAACATCATATTCAGATAAGTATAACGCCATACATTTAATATTAAACTAATAATAATATTAAATCAAATCTGAATATTATCTTAGTATTATGTTCTTTCAATGGATTGTCTCTAGGACACTAACACTAACATATACGCATACATATTCCTGCAATTCTCTAGCAATAATCTAGTTTGCATAATCTGTTGATCATGAAATTACACCACCATACGTCTAAAAAGGTTACGAATATACACATATCGTGCACTAAAAGTATTAGAACAAAAGATGATAAGAAGAGATAATATATATATATATATATATATATATGTGTGTGTGTGTGTGTGTGTGTGTGTATGAATATACTATACCAAGTACTTGTATCTGTATATGTATAATGTATTGTTAACCAACATGTATGATTTTCTCAGCCACCTAAGCCCCGTAAATTTAGGAATTATAACGCGAAGAACACCATCCCTACACACAAACCATTGTATTTGCTTTGAATGCTCAACGAATTATCAGGCAAAATGGCAAACACAGATGATGTCAAGTGCAATGTAAACGAGTTTCACAGCTAATTTGGTTACATTCTACTTACACACAAAAGGTGTAACAAGCATAAGTTTATAGAGTTTTTAATTATGTGATTCTTATGTAGTTCTTAATAATTCATAAAAATGAACTTTTCTTTTTTTATAGTTTCTTAGAAGATATATAAATAACACTGCTAGGAGACAACTTCTATTATCAAGTATTTTCATTTCTCCCAGTTGAAGAAGCTTGTGGCTTACCTTATGGATTATCACTTGGCCAAGCCTCCGGGCAACACTATCTCATTAACTAACCAATGTGCATGGAAGATTCTTGTAAAGCCAAAAGCAAAAGCTAAACTATGACTGTATAAGCAATTCTTGAAGACTTTATTCAAAAAGTTATGGACTACTCTCTGCGTAAAGCAGAAAATCCCAACATATAAGTAACAAAAAAGTATAGTAAATTGTCTAGCCAGAACCAAGTCATTGCAACCGTTCAATTGTCAAGTGGAAAAAAGAAAGAAGAATTAAATAAATAAAAAATTAACCAGTAGAAACATAAGAAGATATCAGCGTCTTAGGGCCCTCCTTTAAACCAGTCCATGAAAATTAGTTCTATCATTTTATGTCATGATCATTAAATAGCTAATCCTTTCAGCAGTAGTATTCTTATAGCAGATGATAGAGTTATTCATTCCTAGAGAACTACATACCTTAGAACTAAGCATATTCAACTAAACATGCACATATTCATATATATACGTACAAGAACTAACTGATGGTTTCGCAAGTCCAACAATGGACTCTAATCAATCTTGTAAGAGAATCTATGAGCCTCCACTAATTTAAGAGTATTTCAGCTATCTTAATTGCATGCAAAGTAAATACTTCCTCCGTCCCAAGACTTTCTACATAGAGTTGCATGACACTATTTTTAAGAAAAATTGAGTATATGAGTGTGAAGTTAAATAATAAAATAAAATAAATTTATTTTATTGACTTTTGTGAGTATGGATTATTTCCTTTTTAAGGGTGTGAAAAAAGAGTTGGGACGTCCCAAAAAGAAAATGTGAAAAAAGAGTTGGGATGGAAGGAGTATATTTTATTTAAATTCTAAGCCATATTCTTAGATCTCCAGCTCAGCTCCAACTTTTCCCACTCCCAGGGAATCGCCAAAATAAATGCCTACATACACCATAATGGTGTTCTAACTTCAAGATATTTATTTTGTTCTTCCTCAATTATTTTAATAATTGAAACACAATAAATAAGTCCTTTGATTGACTTACAATGTAAAGTTGACCGAAATATTAGCAAACTCAAATGATAAATTTTGTTGTTAATGGTTTTCAGAACACTCAATTATATCTTTATATAAGAAAAATAAATTTTGTGAATTCACAATGAGTTAACCAGTAAATAAGACAACGATAGCAAATATCCACAAACCATTTACGCGATCAAAAGCATGATCCATATACTTTCTTTAACACTTATAATTAGCACTACTTAATTCATTTTGACTTTTAGAACTATATAGGTTATATGTAAAAGAAATAGATAAACCAAGTATTTACATGATTGTTGATGGACTACTTAAATGAATATGGTAATGTCTAATTGTTAAGATGTAGTATGCAATATGGTAATACTTAAATGATAAACTAAGTATTTACATGATTCTTAAGTGTCATTCTCTCTATCGGTGGCTAACAACATTTAAAGGGAAATAAAAGTTAATGTGCAAACATATGGGCAATTGAAACAATGGAAAAACTGAAGTACATACAAAATAAGGAGCTAGATGATAGGAGTCAATGAACCAAAAACACAGTGATGGCAGCTTACAAACACACATGCATACACAATTATAAAGCAAATACAAAAAAGATAGCATGAATATCACCTTATAGCCCAGCTGCATCCCTCATTCAATGAGTTCCTTGCCCATTTCATCACTGAGATCTGAATTTCCCTCAGCTCTAACTCCTCAAACAATAAAAATGACATATGCAAGGCAATTATAAATAATTATTTCAATCTTTAAGCCCCTCATATGCAGCAAAGTGATGTTAAGAAATTGTCGAGCACTAATTTTGATACTAACTAAACAAATCACTAAATTGAAACTTAGAACCAATCAATGAGTACTATTTCAGAAGAGCAGTAGACAAAAATAAAACTTAGAACCATGAATCACCAGTGCAATTAAACAAAATATAAGAGTACCTCAATCGGTCAAGTTAAGCAATAGTTTTGAAATAGGTCGGTATGATTATGAAGTGTTATCCAACTAATCTACAGTTAGAGCCCAACTTAACAACATTCTCCCCACAAAGAGAGTGTTTCAAATTCAACAAAATGATCTAAAAATTTCCCCGGGATAATGCCACTGTCCCACATCACACCTCGGTCATCTCAGGAGTGACCTGCAAATGAGAAGTGAACCATAACTGTAAAAGATCTTCAAGGGAGTGAGATTTCCAGTACAGTGACAACACTATGAATGTTTAGTGACAAAAATTAGTTATGATTTTTTATGGCAATAGAGTATATGCCAATGACTGAACCTCAACTAATATCCCTAAAATTATCACCAACAAATCATTAAAATAAAAATTTTGATCAGATGATAGTGAAAATTCGAGTAATTACCCCTATTAGAATTAAGTGATCTCTTGCAATGTAAAATGACACTTTCAATTCCATCCTCTACCATCAATTCCTCCCGGCTAATGGGCCTTTTTTTTTGTGGTAACTTTTGATCGATCACTTGTTTGATTGGTGATTGATGCAGTGACGGGTGATTGATGCAGTGAAGGGGTTCAATGACTTATCGGTGATCTCTCAACGATACGGATGGACGGCGATGAAGGGGATTAGTGATTTATCGCCAATCTCTCAACGGGACGGACGGTCATAAAAGGGAGGTCTATGGGACAGACGGTCATGAAGGAGATTGATGTTTTGTCGTCGTTCACTCAGCGCGATGGACGACCATGAAACAAAAGCCTACGTGGATATCTGTGAAAGGGGGTTCACATTAGTGAAGGTTTATCATTGCAGGATGTAATTGTACAAAGTAAAATATGATAGGGGCAAAATGGTCCAAAAATAATTTACCATTGTTAGCCATTTTTTTATATATTATAGATTATAGATTATAGATATTGCATGTGTAATATTGTACCACAAAATTTACTCATCTATTAATTATTTACCGTTTATGTTTGTCATTTATATTTTACTAATGTCATGTTTAAAATATTAAAAGTTAAAAATATTTACCCTTTAATAATGCTCTTAGCGATAGGGCTGTTCACGGAGTTCGGAGATTACTGAATCCGTACCGAAATCTACACCGAAAAAGAACCGAATCGAAAAAATTATGGATTTTTTTACTTTAACCGTACCAAAACCAAACTGAATATTTTTTTGGTACGGATACTAATATTACCAAATTAACCAAACCAAAAAAAGAATGTGACTGTACCGAACCGAATCGAATAACCGAATTAAATATGTATTATATTTATTTTTTATTTATTTTTTATGCATCAAATATCATCATAATATTATTGAATTCTAGTACAACTATAAGATAGCATAAGTTCTTCTCCTTTTTCAGAATATAAACACTATATTATTTATCTTATTAAGTTCTTAAAATGTTAACTTATGTTTAGGTATATATCAAAATAATTTAAAATTAAACTTTTATTCTTTTAATTTCATTGTTCATGTATATTCATTTTTACAAAAATTTGGATATGGTGTATCCTATATCAGGGATTACGATCAACGTGATTTTAATATTGCACTTTCCATTCACAAGATATTTTAAAAGAATTTTTTAAATATATATTTTATATACTTTATTTTAAATACTCTATTGATGGATTGTATTAATTTTTTAACCATCCATTATCATATAATGTGTTATATTTGAGCTTGTAATGATATATGGTTGATTGTGGTTGAAGTTGTTTAGTATTCTTGTGAGTGTGCATGCATCAATATATATTTTTTTAAAGTGATTAAAAATGAGAGAATGATTAAAAAAATCCGTTACTCCGCTCCATTCCACCGATCCAATCTGATTCATTTAAAACCAAAAATCCGATTCGTACCGAAAAATAAAATATACGTACCGTACCATACCGTACCAAAATTTCAGTACGGATATGGACACGCGAATTTTAAAATAACCAAACTTTAGTATGGACACGAATATTTTCAAATATCCGTTTTGGTCCGTACCATGAACAACCTGATGAGTGTAAAATGAAGTACATCAACAATATTCAAAGAATCAAAGAGATAAGAAAATATTTATTGAGAATGCCCTCAAGAAGCCATAAACAAGCTCTAGTTCGCCTCTGGACCTCTGTAAAAACGGCTCTCCAGCAGCAGACGAGAGCTCCGATGGAAACCTGCATAAAACTGGGCCGGAGGGGGCTCCAGCGTCGGTCCTCCGACGCTCAAGGCAGTCATATTGTCATGGAAGAAAAAACAGTGATAAACGCATCTAAGGGGAGTGATTTTAGGTTAGAAGATACCTTTGAATGATGAAGGGAGAGGGTATTTATATTTGTCTCTGAGGGGCATAAGAGTCAATCTCTTAGTGTTGCCCTAATTGGTTTTGGGACCACTAGGACCACAGACTTGTGTGGTGATGCCAAGTGTCCCATATGGCTGATATTAGACTATTATTATTTTCATAAGCTCTGCGGCTCAGTTTTACAAGCTCTGCCCAGAGCTTGTTATTCTGACAACTAACTTCTTTCTTTATAATTGATGTAGTATGTCAACTCTGGTAGAGCCTACATCAGACATGTTTTCATAGTTTTGGTCTCGATTTAGAGACGATTACCCCAGAGCCGTGATTAGCTCTGGACTAAATATGTTCATATCGGGTTAACACACCATTGAAGGTATGTGTATGCAAGTAAGCCCCCTTTTTGGCCTATCTCTCGGCCTTTGTACGTTCCGGCTCTGGAGCTCTTTACAAGCTCTACTCAGAGCTTCTCCTCTGATGAGTGTCATTCTTTCACAGACTTGATGGTGGGAAGCCATCTCTGGCTTAGCCTACATCAACTACTCCCCCCTATTCCAAGTGATGTGTCAGAGGTCTCTTGGAATAAATGTCGTTCCGGTCCTGGAACTATTTCATGTGCTCTGCAGAGAGTCTTTTCTCTGGAGTGCATTATACTATTTTCATATTCATACTCTATACAAAGTTGTGTACTTGTGCATTGGTAATTCAGTTTCTTATTTCTATTTCATGCTCAACTCGGACTAAGGCATATAATTCCTGCTCAGTTTGCACTACGGTTTCTACTCGTATGATGTAAGTTCGTTTCCCAGATATCATCTATGCTTAACTTGTGTTAAGACTTATAAGAGGTGAATCTAAATCAAGACGTTCATATTTCGGTTGTGATTCATGCTTAACTCGTGCTAAGGCTGATAGAATGTAGGCTCTAAGTCGAAAAGTTTACTTCTCAGATGTGATCCTTGCTCAGCTCGTGCCAAGACTTAGAGGATGTGAATCTGAATAAAAAAATCTCTCTCAGATGTGATCCTCGCTTAACTCGTGTCAAGACTTGTAGGATATGAATCTGAGAGACACATAACTCCACACTTTTATAGGGATCTATCTCAACTGTAGAAGATAGTTCCATCGGTTCTCATTCAGTTCTCAAAATGTCACAATGTAAACATTCAGTGGTTACATTCTATAATTGAAAAATGATAGCTGATAAAGATCTGAGTCTGCTCAGACATGGTATTACTTCAAGTTACTGATATTCCACGGATTAGGCCTTTTCATACCGTTCTGATCCGCTAATTTATATATCTCTGACCAGAACTCGAGTTACTGCTTACGGATCCCCCTAATTTGGTTCTAATTTTCTCGGTCGATTTCGGCGCCTTGGTTCTGCACCAAATTATATCTCCTTTGCAAATTTTCTGATTTTCATGTGTTTATTATAAACAACTCTGATTTGATTATTGAAACATCGAGCTCTGACTCGGGACATTTCTCCAGTAGAGACTTATCCCTTCTTATCTTGAGTTTGCCCTCATCACTTACTCTTATCGTCCGTGCTTTTCCCGGAACTAGTACTTTCTGCATTTTCTATATATGTACTATCGTATGTTTCTTTGTAATTTTTGCAAATTTGATTCTAGTCTTTGCAAAAAACATTGCTCTAAATTCGTGCTTAATTTTTACTAAGGCTAATAATCAAATGCTATCTATGCTCAACTATTGTTAAGACTGATAAGATGTGACTTCATTTCAATTCTCAGGCATTAATGTTAATACATATTTCACAACTTGTTCTTATTTCAGACTCTTTGAAATAAAATTTCTCATTTCATTTTTTCAACTTTGGGGAGTTGATGCTGAAGCATATTCCCTCTTTGTGTTCTTATTTCGGGTTCTCTGAAATAAAATCTCTCATTTTATTTTTTAAACTCTGGGAGTTGATGTTGAAGCATACTCCCTCTTCTGGTTCTTATTTCAGGCTCTCTGAAATAAAATCTCTCATTTTATTTTTTAAACTCTGGGAGTTGATGCTGAAGCATACTCCCTCTTCTGGTTCTTATTTCAGGCTCTCTGAAATAAAATCTCTCATTTCATTTTTTAAACTATGGGAGTTAATGTTGAAGCATACTCCCTCTTCTGGTTCTTATTTCAGGTTCTCTAAAATAAAAATTCAGGATTTTCATTTATCAGCTCTGGAGAGTTGAAATTCATTTATCATTTCCATCCCTTGGATGTGCATCGATAAGTCCTACAGTTCGTAGGCTGTGCATTTCATTTTCGATTATTATTCATGCTTATTTCCATCCCTCTTTTGGTTCTTATTTCAGGTTCTCTGAAATAAAAATTCAGGATTTTTATTTATCAGCTCTGGAGAGATGATGCTAAAGCATACTCCCTTCTCTGATTTTTATTTCAGGTTCTCTAAAATAAAATTTCTCATTTCCTTTTTTTCAAATCTGGGGAGTTGATGCTGAAGCATACTCCCTCTTCAGGTTCTTATTTTAGGTTCTCTGAAATAACAATTCAGGATTTTCATTTATCAGCTCTGGAGAGTTGAAATTCATTTTTCATTTCCATCCCTTGGATGTGCATCGATAAGTCCTACAGTTCGTAGGCTGTGCATTTCATTTTCGATTATTATTCATGCTTAATTCGTATTAAGACTTAGAGAATGTGAATCCCAGAAATTCATACTGTGATGCAAACAATCTGTGCTTACGTTGTTTGATTGAGAACTGATAACAGGTTTGAACACGCTCGTTGAAAGTAGATCTCCTTCGACTCTTGTGCCACTCAGCTCTGACACGGGCTATCTCTTGTTCCTTATCTATCATATCCGAATTCTCCCTTAATAACTTGGGATTCTGATCTTCATCATAACTCAGGACATTATGGGTTTCGATTCCTACTTCTGCTGGAATCACAGCCATAGATCCATATATGATATTGAAACGAGACTCTCCCGTAGCAGTTTTTGGACTTGTTCTGTAAGCCCAAAGGACGAAAACCTAACTCTGCAACCCATTTCCCGCCAGCTCCTGAGAGTCTGGCTTTGATGCTTTCCACAATAATTCGATTGGTAACTTCTACTAGCGTCTTAACATGTAGATGAACCACTGACACAAATCTCTGCTTGAGTTTCATTTGTGAACTCCAAGCTTAAACTTTAGAGCCTGCGAATTGTGATCCTTGATCCAAAACTAGGATCCTAGGGGTCCTAAATCTGCAACACATGTTCTTACACAAGAACTTGAAGATAACTGGCTCATTAATCCTCTTTACTGCTTCAGCCTTCTGCCTACTGAAGCAGTTTGAAACTTTTCCACACTGTCAATGCCCCGCTTATCATGGGGAGCACATAACCCCCAGTTCCTCCACTAGGATATGAATCAAAAGGCCATCTCTCTGACACTTATCACATCTTTCCACTAACTCTTTTGCATCTCTGATGAGAGTTGGCCAATAATAACCAGCTCTCGACACTCTTCTTATCACACTTTGGAAACCAGTGTGATCGTGCATCTATTTCAATACAAAATTCCACTCACGAGTAGACAGGCATCTTAGGTATGGTTGAGAGAATGATCTCTTATACAAGTATTCGTCTGTCATGCAATACTTAGCGTATACTTCTTTCTTAGGGACATCTGGCCTGTCAAACCTTTGCCCTGTTTTCAAATAGTGAATAATAGGGGCTCTCCAATTGTCTTCTCATCGATTGACCCTACATCCAGAGTTGACATTTGACTTTTAGCTGTCAATAATGTAATTTTGTCTTTGGCTCTCTCTCTCTCTCTCTCTTCTGCAGAGCTAACCAACTTGGCTATGTAGCCCGCCTTCTGGTTTTCGGCTCTGGATATTTGTTTAATTCTCAATTCTTTAAATTTGGCTCTCAGTTGCTCAGCCAATATGGCATACTTCACAATTTTCTCATTCTTCTTCTCATACATTCCCAACAATTGTTGGGTGTCCACCTGGGAATTAGAATACACAGTTGCCCTTTGTGTTTCCAACTCCCATAGCATCTACATTTCTCTGACCAGAGCTTCATATTCAGTCTCATTGTTAAATTCAAACTTTACAGCGAACTGTAATTCCTCCTCTGCAGGGGGTAGTATTACAATCTCTGCTCCATCTTCACGAGGTTATGAAGATACATCAACATATGTTTTCCTGAGTTCTAACTCTTGAGCTCTGGTTGTTTCATGAATAAAATTGACCAGAGTCAGAGCTTCGTAGCAATTCTGGGTTCAAATTCGACAACATATTCCCCCAGCTCTACTGCCTATTTCATAATTTTTCCAGATAAGTCTGGTCTTCCCCTTGTTTGCCGCAAAGGTGGATTAGGTCTCACAATTACTCTGTGTGAGAGAGAATACGGCCTAAGCCTTCGTATTGTTATCATTACAGCCAGAGTCGACTTCTCCACTTCCAGATATCTCATTTTCGATCCTTGGATGACTCTGCTCACATAATATATGGGTATCTATTTCACCCCCTCTTCCCCGAGGAGAACGGAACTCATCCAGATCTGATGGTACCCTTGGCACGCATCCATCATAGACAAGAGTTCACAGGCGGATGTCGAATCCACCAGCTGATCTAGAGCTGAAACAGCTCAATACTACTATACAATCATCCAAATTATTGTGTTTCTTGTGAATTCTGAAATGATAGCATTCACAGAACTGTTTTCACATCTTCCATTCTTTAGGGTGTTACCCTGAAATTTTCTTGATTACCCACCAAAGGACACAATTGGCAGGATTGAGCTTAATCTCGTTGTCTCTGATTATTCTTATCATCTTTTCTAGATCTGAACATCAAATTTCCAGCTCTAGAGAGCTTCACAAGCATATCCTTACTCATGAATTTCTGCTTTCCATCTTTATCTTTGCTATGAAATGAAAATTCTTAATTCATTTTTTCAACTCTGGAGAGCTGATGCTGACGCATACTCCCTCCTCTGGTTCTTATTTCAGGCTCTCTGAAATAAGTTCTCAATTCGTTTTCAACTCTGGAGAGTTGATGCTGATGCATACTCTCTCCTCTGTTTTTTATTTCAGGCTCTTTGAAATAAGTTCTCAATTCGTTTTCAACTCTGGAGAGTTGATGCTGACGCATACTCTCTCATCTGGTTCTTATTTCAGGCTCTCTGAAATAAGTTCTCAATTCGTTTATTCCGAGTCATACATCTTGCATGCTCTCAAATTTATCCTCTAACTCTGGGCCCATTTTATATAGAGACACATTGATCTTTCTTTCTATTTTGCGCTCGGCTTAAGATGAGGTTTCTCCCTCTCTCTCCAGAGCCTGCGCACTCTTTATCTTGTGTATCATACTTTGCCAAGTGTTCCAGCTCTTGGAAACTTGTGATCTTTGCTCTTCATGTGCTTCCTATGTTAGCATTTAAGCTTTCAGTTTCTTATCTTTGCACACCTTCTAAGTCGTGTTTTTCAATTCTTGCCTTTTTTATCTTGTAAAAAGGATTCTATTTGCGGGGGATAGTGTGTGTATACACTCGTGCCAATCCTTTCAGAGTTTATTTCTGTTTAAGAAGTAAACTATGTTATTCAATTTTGGAAGTAGTGTATAACTATATCTTACCTCCTCTTCAATTTCTTTCCGTTCAAGGAAATCAATCATCATTCTCGCAAATTTTCAATTACTTAGAATAGTTTCTAAGGTTTTTTATCTAGGTTTGCAAAAACCTATTTTTCTCTTTTCTGAAAGTAGTATGTTCTCAATTCTGCCCTCTATTCCAGGCTTATTTCATGTTAAAGCCCTTCTCATTCTGTGCTCAAACTTGAGGCTCCCCTTGTGCTTTCAGAGCTTGCATGCTCCTCATATCTTAGTTTATATCAAAATCTTTGATAAAACTCTATCAAAATACTTATGCTTGTTTCTTAACAAGATTTATAAAGTGTAATTTCAATTCTGATTTTGTTATGAATCGGTGTTCATATCTCGATTTCAATCAAGGCTCACGCCTACAAATGCTATCCCGGCTTAACCAGTGTTAAGACTGATAGGATGTAAATTCGTTTCTCAACTTCCGCCTATGCTTGGTGCTAAGACTCATAAGGCATAAATTTTATATCACATTTCGGCTATGATCCATACTTAGCTCGTGCTAAGGAGAACATGATGTAAGCTCTGAATTTGAGGCTTACAAATTGTAACTCTTATCTGATATGCTCATACTCAGCCAGGTTAGGTTTCTGACTCGTAACTTTATTGGCTCTGACAGTTGCTCTGGCTTCTCTTGGGGCTGCACCCCTCAAATCAGTTCTCACTTTCCTGGTGGTTGTTCCATCGGCAGCTGCTCTGCCAATTCTGGTTCTCTCCGGGATGTCTCCGGGAGAGTAGGCATGCTCTGGGCCTAAATTCGGGTTATCTCATTGTTCTCCTCAGGGACGTCTCCGAGGGAGAAGACAACATATCATTTCTGGGCATCCAGGCCCTATCGTCCTAAGCCACATTGAAGACTCTAGGACAAGGCGCGCTCGGGGCCTTAACTCTGGGAACATCAAGTGCCCGTAATACGTTCAAATTTGTTCTTTCTTCCTGGTGGCTGTCCCACCGGCAGCTGCTCTGCCAATTCTGGTTCTCTCCGGAACGTCTCCAGGAGAGTAGGCACACTCTGGGCCTAAATTTGAGTTATCGCATTGTTCCCCCGCTGGACATCTCTAGGAGGAGAAGACAATGGAAGGGCATCCAGACCCTATCATCCTGAGCCACATTGAAGACTCTAGGACAAGGCGCGCTCGGGGCCTTAAATCCGGGCACATCATGTGTCTGTAATTCGTTCATATTCAGACACTGAGGAGCTCCCCGGGTGGGAGTCCTTTCTGCCACAGCATGATCGACTGTACTCATAATCAATGTACGCAGTTGTTCAACTGTTAACGGAATCAGAGCTGAACTATTCTGAGTCAGTGTTATCTCTGGATGTTTCTCATCCACTGTCATGACCGCGGGAGTGGTCACATTTTCTGAGGCGTCTGAGCCTCCTGCCATATTTATGCTCGTTAAAGTACCCATAGGAGCCGTGGTAGTATCGTCAAAATCCTTTCATAGATCTCGTGGAGTAGGATTTGTCATGTCTGAGAGCCATAGAACAAATAACAGCTTAGTTCATGGTTTTCACAGAACACATATTAATCATCACATGCTTACCCCATTTTCGCCGAAATCTCCGGAAGATAAAAAGTGGTTGTAAAGACAGAGATAACATTTTCAGAGACTAAATTTTTATAAAAGCTCTCAGCAGAGATCATAACATAACGTGTTCCTCCCGAATCATAATAACACCTTTTGGGACCTTTGTAAATTTTCACACTGATCAAGTCACATTTTTCTAACAAATTTAACAAGGAAAACACGTCCATACAACATTTATCACATGCTCTCATGTTAACCATCAAAGCATGGAGCACCACAATTTCAAAAGAATGCTATTACTGCAATTTTAGCAAACACTCGATATATTTTTCCCAAAATTAGCTAAGGGGAAGAGGATTCTCATGAGGATTAAAGAATATATCTACTCATATTTGCATCAAGGCATCTTCGAAAGGGCATATTCGCATGAATTCAATCACACTTAGTGTATCTTCCTAGCATATCGGTTAAACAAGAGTTATTGATGCAAATTTTGGCATACTTCATGCATTCTCATAAGGTTTCATCCATGAAACCACTACTAATGCAGATCTTGACATATTCGATGCATCTTTACGGCATATCAGTTAGAAAAATGATTGTTTCTAAAAAACCTAACGCACGTTCTCATGCAAAATTCATAATTCTTATATGAACTAGATTTTTTCTTTTCATAATTACTTTCGAATAACTCATGAATCTATTCATTCATCATTTTTCAAATAATGCATCAATTTCAGGTCACGTAATAAGGGACTGAAATACTTATCTTGGATTTTCCAGCGTGAAGTGACAGAGTCTGTTTAACCATGGACTCCACACCCCCCTCTTCTTAGTGGAGCAGAATTGATCCTTCCGTGAGTCTCCCTTGAACATTCGCATTTTTCTCAATGCGAATCATAAGCATTTTTCCTCAGAGAAAACAAACAAAATCATTAGGAGTCAAATTATTTTCATTCGAACAGACTAATCATTTAACATATCGAGCTCTTCTTAGAAAAAATGAATTCTAAGCATAAGTCGCAAAATGAGCTCAAAGGCCCTCACGGTTGGATTAAATTTTCATACGAACATATTTTATTTTATCTTGCGATTAAACAACTCATTCTAGCTTTGAACCCATATCGTAGATCCGAAACATCAATCTTTACGTAAATTCAAGAGATCATATAATAAATCAACATCTTCTCTGGATAGCGAAAAATCCAAGAGGCATAAAAAATTTATAAGCAAAGTTAATTGTCATACTCATCCACTTTCTAGTGCTAGCAGAAGTTAAATCCTACCATATATACAAATATATGCTATGCATACGTGCATATTTTGTGGCTCTGTAGTTCAACAGTCATAAACTCGAGACCTTGTGGTCTTTAGTTCGCATTTCAATAATAATCACATTTGACTTAAAATGCACTTTATCACGCAAATTTCGGATTCATAGTTAGCCAAGGAGTTGTCACGTCCACATATACATACACATATATACTCATTTGTTTTATGCCAATCGAGCATACACCTCAACAAGGTTAGGCACATTCAATCATACATGTCCACTGCAACATTTATTTAAACTCTAGAGAACATATTTTCACATGTTTTGCGTGTAGGTTCTAGCAAAAATTCATTTCACCCAATTATCCACTTGAGCAATTAATCAAACATGTAGTGGGCATAGCACATTCTCCTTCACTACACACTAATCACATCATGCTTTCAAGCATAGAAGCAAAAAAAAACTTATCTCGAATATCGTATCAAGCAATATTCATTATCACCAAGTGCATCAATTCAATCTAAATTCTAAAACATGGATAGGTCTTCTTCATATTATTACTATCATGCTTCCAGAAAATTAATGAGCTAACATGTTAGACGAGCATTATAAATAAACATACATGGTAATACAAACATAACTCATATCAACTTCATGAATGCACATATATTCATGCATACATCTTAGCAAATGCTTTCACACATCTTTGTACAGTGGTTCCAACAACTCCTTCAACCCTTTTTATCTCTTGGGCATTTAATCAAGCATGTAATATGCATAACTCATCCTTCTTTATCACGCACATACGTATTTCTTTATCAACAAATACAGGGGAATATGAACATAACCCTTGTCTACTTCATGAATGCACATATTCATTATCAACAAATACATATATTCGCATCTCTGTTATTAACAATACCAATCTTACTCAAAACTAGCAATTAAGCGTGGTAGCAAACATTATCAGCAAATACACAAGAGAGATTGCCCGCCATCACTAATGTAAATTCATGTATCAACTATCTTATGCAATACTTCAAATATCATCGCACAATTCATCTATGGAGTTTACCATTCAATCAATTAAGGGGGTGTTTGGTGGTTATGTTGAGAGGTTCTCAACTTAAGTTAACAACTTTAAGCAGCTGTTTGGTGGAGATTTGACGGCCCACTTTTAACCTAAGGCCTGGTGTTAAATACTGTTCCAGAGGGGTATATGCATATGTCCAAATTGGAGTGTTTCATCAACATATGTTCTATCATCACATGATTCATCAACCTACATTAACCTACGATGATACAACATAGCCACCAAACGGGGCCTAAATGGCATAATTAAATTGTCCTTAGTTTCACTAAGTATAGCAATTAACAGCAAGCAAATTACCAATATCTTACTATTTCCGCCTAAGTAAGACTTCTTGATTTCAATTCGTACATCGAAAATTAAGCGATTCAAGGAGAAGATAAGAAAATTACCTCCATCCACAATCTTCGAGTCATTATCCTGAAATCCCAGATCGCTAGATGCTTTGGGTTAAGACTCCTCATGGCCGAGGTTGCAGTCGTCCACACTGGAATACCTCAGGCAACGCCCAGTATCAAGGACTCAGAAACAGGGGCTATTTCACTGACGTGCGTTCAATTTCAACAATCAATGCGTCTTAAGGTTTTCAAGAAGTAAATCAGTGGCGTTCTACTCGCAAATAAATCACTCCAAAGAGGCGATGACATTTGACGGGCCGTTCGCGGCAACCGGATTGAAGAATCGAGTGCGAGATGGCGGTTTTGTGAACCGGGCTGTTCGAGCGCCAGCCTTGGCTGGAGAGGAAGACTGCATCATCGATTCGGAGAGGAAGCATTGAGGACTCCCATCGGAGTGAGAAAAAACCTGCGCTGAGGGTGTTAAAGAGGCGACGCAACCGCGACTGAGCCCAGTCGGTGGCAAATTTCCGTCAGAATTCCATAGCCATCACCGGTCTAACATTTGCTTCTGCAATTTCCCCCAATTTTTTGGGTTTATTTTGAGACATAAATTAGATGAAAATGACTTTCAATTTTGATTTTGTAATTTCTGGAATTTTTCCGCAGAAATTATACTAGGAAAATAAGGAATGAAACTAACAATAGATTCAATCACTGTTATGGTATTGAATGAGTTTTGAAGGAATGAATACTTAGCTTTCATTTTATTGGGAATTCTTGATGAATTCTTGGACAGATTCAGCTGAATCAACAGGGATCCAACAGATTTCGCAGAAAACCTCACATCTTAGCTAAGAATTCCCACAAACGGCGTCAGTTGATGAGTGCAAAATGAAGCACATCAACAATATGCAAAGAATCAAAGAGATAAGAAAACATTTATTGAGAATGCCCTCAAGAAGCCATAAACAAGCTCCAGTTCGCCTCTGGACCTCTGCAAAAATGGCTCTCCAGCAGCAGCTGAGAGCTCCGGTGGAAACCTGCATAAAATCGGGCCGGAGGGGGCTCTGGCGTCGGTCCTCCGACGCTCAAGACAGTCAGAGTCATGGAAGAAAAAACAGTGATAAATGCAGCCAAGGGGAGTGATTTTAGGTTAGAAGATACCTTTGAATGATGAAGGGAGAGGGTATTTATATTTGTGTCTCTGAGGGGCATAAGAGTCAATCTCTTAGTGTTGCCCTAATTGGTTTGGGGACCACTAGGACCACAGACTTGTGTGGTGCTGCCAAGTGTCCCATATGGCTGATATTAGACTATTATTATTTTCATAAGCTATGCGGCTCAGTTTTACAAGCTCTGTCCAGAGCTTGTTATTCTGACAACTAACTTCTTTATTTATAACTGATGTAGTACGTTAACTCTGGCAGAGCCTACATCAGACATGTTTTCATAGTTTTGATCTCGATTCAGAGACGATTACCCCAGAGCCGTGATTAGCTCTGGACTAAATATGTTCATATCGGGTTAACACACCATTGAAGGTATGTGTATGCGAGTAAGCCCCATTTTTGGTCTATCTCTCGGCCTTTGTACGTTCTGACTCTAGAGCTCTTTACAAGCTCTGCTCAGAGCTTCTCCTCTGATGAGTGTCATTCTTTGACAGATTTGATGGTGGGAAGTCATCTCTGGCTTAGCATACATCACAACCCTACTTAGCAAGATTGACATTTAAAATTTTTGTGGGTGACCGACATAATGGAATAAACTATATTAAGCACTTTTCTTAATATTTTTAAAATTCAAGCTACGTACATAGAGGTGGGTAAAATGATGAAAATTTTGTAATACCATTTACTGTATCTAAAACACCGAATTTATTAAAAATTTCGGTATATATCGTCTCGCAGTATTTCGGTACGGTAACGGTATCAAAATATGGATATTGCACTGAATCAAAATTTGGAATATATCGTACCGAAATTTATTACTATAATTTAATAATTTTATTATGTAAGTAATGTTATTTTTATATTTTCAATTAATTAGAATTTAGAAAATAATTATTTATAATTAATTTCGGTGTATAATGGTATACCGAATATTCAGTATGAAACGATATATACCAAAAAATCGGTAGTGTATGGTCTTCCTGATTTTCAAAACGGAATATGCTATGCATTTATAGTATATCGAAATTTTGATATACCAATTTTCGATATGATAATGGTATGAATTTTCATACACCAAAATATTCGATATGGTATACAATATACTTTGATATTTTTTATATGGTATACTAAATTTAATCTATTTGAGCCTAATCATAACAACCATTTTTCAACAGGTCAAAAACTTAAAATTTGTAAATCAGTTTTGTCTAAAATTATTCAGTTTTTATAGTGATGATTAATTAATTTGATTGTTTCAAAGAAAAAATAATTAATTTGATGAATAAAATAATATAAAATACAATAGGACTAAATGTATGTTAAATGAACAGGGCCACATATAAAGAAAGAGGCATGGGAATGGGATGTATAACAGAACAAAATGACATCATAGCCTATTTGTTCAGACATTAGTCAGCAACCAAACGTGAAGTTATAAACAGTGGCACCCCACCATATAGAATCTCCCTACTACAAACATTTTTATACGGTAAATTGCGTCAAATCTCTTTGGTTTGAAATATCGCTATGAAAATTTTTTATACTTTAAAAATTGCATGAAATTTTCTCGTGGCTTATAAATATAATATGAAATTCCTTTATAATTTTATAAATGTATATATTGAAGCTCTCAATGTTATTAAGATTACACTAGTGTGTAACTCACGCGCACTTCATACGAATTTTAGTGAGTTTCTATTCATTGTTTTAATATATTAATACAATTATCTCCCCATTAACTAAATTAAATGCTCCTTCTATTGTGATTTTTTTAAGTATTTTTTTTATAATCTAATGTTTTTATATAGTTAATTTATTTAGTAATTATTGTCTATAAAAAATTGTAAATAGACTAGGAGTGAGAAATAATTTTAAAAGTCATATTTATATCTAATTATATATTAATATAGCATTTAGTAAATAATTTTAGTTAAAAATATTAAGAAAAGTACAAATAAATAAATAAAATAAATTGGAACATACCCTGGGCACTTTCTGTTCTAAAGAAAATCAGTAACAACAAATTTCTTCTTGGTCAAGTCTTTATATGTTCACTATAAGCAAACTTTTTCAAGAAATTCACATATTTCTAACAAAAAAGTTGTATAAATTTTGAAATTCACTTGGAGATAAAAAAAAAAAAAAAAAAAACCTAGTTTGTGTTTGGTGTTTTATGAAAGAACGTCAAGAGGTCAGAAGTATATAACAGGTCATACGGGTTAAAAATTAACGTTATTAATTTTTTAAGAAAAAAAGGGATCTAGCGCTAGTTTATAAAACCACAAGGGGGGTTTCATGCGGATTTTCCAAACCACAAGGGAGTTTGGTGCAATTTACCCCAAAATTTGCACAAAAAAATTACTATTTTTCTAATATTTTCACTTCTCTCGTGTTACATACAACCTCCGTCTCAAATCTGTTTTCACGGTTGATATTTTAAGACTTTATTATAAGGGTATATTTGTAGTGCTTAAATAGAAAAATAATTATTTTATAATGAAATATTATTCAATTTAAGTGAATGAAACAAAACAAATGTAGTTTTGTACATAATTATTAATGGAATGATGTGTAATTTAGATGTCTTTGTAAGGGATGAATAGTGCACTGTAAAAATTGATTTGGGACGGAGGGAATACATTATAAGACGATGTTATCTTATTCAGTGCTACACAAAAAAATTGAAATTACAGAAATTTTTTATAGTACGTTTGAAATGATATTTATTATCATGCATCATTGATATAATTAATTGTTGAATTGTTGGTAAATTAAATAAAATTTTATGACTATATAATTAGTATATGTATATTAATTACCAATTAATGATATCAATATAGAAATCAAGTGCTAATTGACAGCTCTACATATAAAATTATTTAATGGCATATAAAAATAATTGAGATGTTAATTGTCAAATTTCATTTTGAATGTGCTAACAAATGCTCATGTCATAGAGTATTAATATGAAGTTGTTCATAAAAATCACAAATACACTAACACACCAAATTGTGTATTATTTTTGTTATTGAGGTATCACTGATTAGCTCTTGGGGTATTACTGATTATCTCATGGGGTATCATTAATTACCTTTTGAGGTATTATTAATTTCTGTTAAAAGCTTCTTCTTTTTTTTTAAATTTAAGTGCACATCATACACTCAAATGCACACTAAAACTACTCCATAAAAATAATCTTTCAAGAACTAAGTATGTCCAGCCCCGTGTAAGCAAAAGCGTCGGACTAATCTTGGAGATGAATTTTGGGCCCTTGGTCATTATATAATTGGTGATTACCCCAAAGCCATATTGATATGTTCCCTCCGTTTTTATTTAATTATCTCATTTTATTAAAAAAAAATATTTTTTTATTTATCACTATATCAATAACAATACAATTTACCTATTTTTAATAAAATATCTCTAATAGTACTTCCTCCGATTTACTTTTTATTGCCCATAACAGAATGACACGAAATTTAATAAATGAGTTGTTTATTAATATTTGTGGCTATAAAGTAGATTTTTAAAAGGGACAAGAGGGTCTTTTCAACTTCATGGAAGGCATATGTGGGTATAAAGTTAATAAAGTAGTGACATGAGTGTAAATAAATGATTTTTTAAGGGGTAAGTTAAAAAAGGTAGTGTTTGCTTTTTGCTATTTTGGGTAAGGGGAAAATAAAAAAATATCTTGCTTTTATGGTAAAATGGATAATAAAAAATGAATCGGAGGGAGTAGTATTTAGGGTGAGTTGTTGAGGGGTGCAAAATTGAATCAAATATTGTTGGGAGGAAGAAGTTCAAATTTTTACTTACTTTCGGGTACAAAATACAATAATAACATATATATATATAAGGGGTCCAGCTATATACCCCTCCATAATTAATAGATACACCACTAAAATTTTATTAAAAAATTAAACAGACAAAAATACCCTTCACTGTGATTTTTTTTCTCTCTCCTTCTCCAGCTTTACTCATCACAGTTGATTTTTTTCGGTGGGTGTAAAATAAAACTTTTTTTTTCAATTCAAACCAGAAAATAAGAACACTTATTCATAAATTCTGGGAAAATTATTGAAAATAATCGTTTTCTACAACACTCATCAATGGTTCGAATAAGTGAAAAAAAATCTTGGTGAAAAGATACAGGCATGAGATTCGATTTTTGAATCTCAATTTGCATCACAATTTTTGAATCTGCAAAAATTGAGTGGATTGATCGAAAATAGAGAAGAGAAAAAAGAGAAGCATTCGATTTTTTTTAAAAAAAAAAACCTTGATATGGGGCGTTTTGGCCGCTGCACTGAGGCGGTGCTTGGCCGCGGCTTCATAGGGGCGGGGAGGGGCGGTGCTTGACGGCAGCTTCACAGGCGCGGGGAGGGGCGGAGCTTGGCGGCGGCTTCACAGGGGCGGCGGCACAGGGCCGGGCGGCTCTGGGCGGCTTTACAGGGGCGGGGGACGCTTCAATGTGCTGAGAGAGGGAGAAAAGTATAAAACTGAAAGGAGGAAAATTAGAAACGGTAAAAGAAAAGGGGAGAGAAGAAGGGTATAATAGGTATTTTAATTCATATGTAGGTGTATCTATGAATTATGGAGGGGGTATATAGCTGTACCCATATATAAGTTCAACTTTAACACACTATAAGTTCAACAGAAAAATTGAACTTTTGTAATTTAGGTAAATTATTTAGAAGTTGGTAATTGTTCTATAAAAAATGGAAAAATTGTGCACCTGAAAGACAATTTCACTAAGAGTCCCACTACTCAAAACTCAATATCCTCTAAACCCACCCCACTTACTAAACATACCCCAACAAAATTTAAAAATTAACATGCATTACTAAACATACCCCATTTTATTCCTATAATATCCTTATCTTACTAAAATGAAAAATAATACTTTCCTATTTCATATTCTCTTAATTTACTCTCTTCTCAAGAAAATTTTTTTATCCTTTCTTATTCTATAACTTTTGATCGAAATAAATATTTTTAGAGAAAAATTAAATATATTTTAAAAAATATTATAAAAAATAAACAAATTTGCAAAAATATATAAATTACAAAAAGTAATTACTAGAATAAATTCTTAAAAAAGTATTTTAAAAATAACTAACTTATAAATAATGTTTTAAAATAAATTAAATTGAAAAAAAATATTATAAAATATAAAAATAAAAAACTAGATAAATTTATAAATAATTAAGAAGATAAAGTTATTCTTCAAAAAATTAAATAAAAATTCAAAAAATTCAAAAGGAAAAGATTAAAGCCAAATAAAATCAGAAAAATATTTTATAAAAGTCAATTCAATCATCATAAACTATTAACTTAAAAATTAATTGATATTTATTTAGTTTTGAAGGTATAGTTATTTTTGAAAATTTAGTTGGTTTCTAATTTTTTAAAAATTGAATTTTATTTTTTATTTGAATTATTTGGAAGATATAATTTTTTTTATTTTTTGAAAAAAAAATCAGATTTTTAGATTTTAAAATAATTTTTGTAATTGAGTTTTTAAATTTCATATAATTTTATTATTTAAATTTTTGTTCATTTTTAAAAATATTTTCCAGATTTTAATTCTATTTTTTTAGATTTTTTAAATATTTAAAGGAAAATAAAAAATTAATTTAAATATAATCTACTAATTTTAAAATTAAATAACTTTAAAAACTAAAGTCAAAGTCAACATAACCTAGAAGATAATTTTTTCATATTTATATAAGAGTAAGTCTTGTGTGAGACCGTCTCATAGTATGAGACCAATAATATTTGATCCACTTTTAACTTAAAACGTGTCACTTATTAATTAAAAAGTTGTCACTTTTAAAAAGTGATAAAGTTTAAACAAAAAGTGATAATATATTTGTTAAAAGTGACTTATCACTTTTCTTTAAAAATACTATCACATTTAATTATAACCATATCACTTTTTTTAATTTGATCGGTCTCATATTATGAGACGGTCTCATACAAGTTTTTGCCTTTATATAAGGATAACTTAGTCATTTTATATAGGTCTGGAACTCTTTCACTAATTTGACAAAGTTCTGTATGAAAATAGTTTATGATAAGTTTACCATGAAACTGTTTTAAGTATCAAATATTTGATCAAAAGTATCAAAAATAGTATCAGGAGAATTAATAATCAAGGTCAACAATATTATATTGTAATTATTATTAATTTTTTTACCCCAACTTTTAATACTCCCCAAGAAATTTTTATATTCTTAATCAAATATTTATTATTTTAAAACAATTTTATGATAAATTTATCGTGAACTGCTTTTTTATAAAACCTACTCCGCTAGCATTTACTGTGGTTTGCATAAATTTAATATGAATATAAGAGTTTTAATAATTTAATTAATAAGAAAAATTAGTTTGTATAAATGGACGAGACATATCAACCAAAAAAAAAGGGTTACTGCACAAGTCATATATGTTGAAAATGGAAGGGCCAGAGAGAAAGGAAAAGGCTCAATTTTAAAAATCTGACAAGTGAAACTACTCCCAGAATCTGGAAACCATCATATTTTTATTCATCATAAATGTTTCAGAATTCAGAATACATCTGTTTATTTTTTCTCAGGAAGTTTCTCCAACAATTCTGGTATAATCTCGAAAAGGTCACCTACAAGTCCATAATCAGCAACCTGCAATTCAAGTATATGTCAAGCCAGCAACTCAGGTATAAGTCAAGCTAATGAACAAACCATTCACACCGGACTAATTCAATAGGCAAAAACTTGTGTGTAACTTTCTTATCACAAATTAATACTCACTTCTATTAAAATGTTAATGCATCATGTCCAATTTATATCATATTCCACTGTCTCATGGCATGAGACAGTCTCACACACGACGAGTCCAACTCAAATCGATAATATTAGTGCAAAGATGTGCCACATTGTAATAAACTTAAGGCTTAATGCAACGAAAGGTCCCTAAACTATCAAATCTTGTTTCCAAAAGCCCCGGATTATTTTTTGTTTTAAAAAGTTTTTGAACTATCGATTTTAGGAAGGCCCTCAAACTATATCTTTTGTTTTAAAAAGCCTTTAAACTATACTCCCTCCGTCCCATTATTATTTGCACACTTTCATTATTCGTCCGTCCCAAAATTATTTGCACACTCCAAATAAAGAAACATTGATTTGCGTGCACACTCACAATAATATACACATATTTACCCATATGCCACTACTTTACTCTAAAAGCACAATTTCTTAATATGTGTGTCCTCTTTTGTATGCAAAAAATGCTGGGACAGAGGGCGTATGATTTTTGTTTCACAAGACCCCTTTTTACAACCCATTAGACACATTATTTGTTGGAATTCGATTTTAAAACCATTAAAATTGGTTGATTCATCATTTTCTAGTAGATTACATTAAACTAACTCAACAAAATCTGTAAATTTTCTTGAACAGGGGCCTCATGAAATAAAAATTAATAAGCTAAGGGTTTTTTTTTTTAAATAATAATTTAGGTGTCTTTCGAAATAAAAGTTGATAATTTAAGGGTCTTCTAATGCATTGTGCCTAAAATTAATATTCACGAGTTCATATTCGGGGATTCTCTAGGTCAACGCAAGTAGTGTGTGTGAGAAAGTAACGAAGCATCAAGAATAGTTTTCAAGAACATATTCCTCTGAAGATTAGCATCAGTGCATGACAGAGATAATTCAAATTATGAGATACGAAGTCAGCTACCTAATTGACCAATTGTATCTGATTTAAAATTTTCTACCAATTTTGTACATAATCAAAGGTTAAATGAGAAAAGTAAATATATCCAAGTTAAGGACCTGGAAAATGGGTGCATCAGCATCTTTATTTACAGCAACAATGACCTTGGAATCTCTCATGCCAGCTATGTGTTGTATAGCTCCAGAAACACCAAAAGCCATGTATAAGTCAGGAGCAACAATTTTCCCAGTCTGACCAACCTGGTAGGAGATCGAAAGACAACTTTACAACAATTTACATAACTAAAGAATGATCACCAGCTTATATTTTTTCAGTTGACAGTTAATACTGCAAGAATGTAGAGCATTAAATTACTAGATTCAACCAACAGTTATATAAATTACCAGATTGCTACCAAATCAGATTAAGTGTCAACCTCTATTTTCAGCAATGAATTAAGATCGTGGAAGAGCATTTAAATATGGCAAAACTTCTTCTTAGTGGCTGCCTTCCATGTCTCATTTCAGAGGGCACCTCAAAGTAGCTCGAATCCCATGTTATACCATTTATATCCAATTTTACTCATTTACAACCACCTTATTTCATGTCTATGTACACAATGATTCAATAATTTGAAACATGAAAGAAAGAGGGAAGATTTTGCAAGATAATCTAGTTCTTAAGCATGAAGATAATCATTTTTTACGTTGTGGTTTGACTTTATTATATATAGATGACCATATTCTCTATAGAGCCGTCCTATGTCTTTCCTTCTCCAAGCTAAGGTTACGGAAGAAGGAACTCCATGGGTTACCTGAAGTTCATTAGGAACAAATCCTGCATCAACAGCAGCACGAGTGGCTCCAACTGCAAGAAATAAGACTTAGGTACTTCATAACATGAGATGCAACGTAAAAACACTGAAGACACCTTAGATGAGGAGTTCAGATGCACGACGGAATAAAGCAGAGTTCATACACAGACAGAAGAACCAATAAAAGAATAAGAAGATGACTATAATTTGATACAGTAGAGTTCAGATACGCACAGACAGAAAAATCAGAACAACAACAATAAATTAAGAAACATGGGAAAAAGGGTCAATTAACCCCAAATCTCTATTCCTTATAAAATCGGACAATGAAGCTCAAATCAGACAATTTAGGGCTTCATTGTCCGATTTTATGAAGAATAGGGGCTTATTTGATCTCAATTAAAAAGGAAAAGGGTTTTAGATGTACAAAAAGATAGTTAAGCAGTCAATTTGATCCTCACTGATAACATTAGGAATTTTGGGGCTATATTGACCCTTCTCACAAAATAATACTCCCTCCGTCCCTCTATAACTTTCTCATTTCTTTTCGGCCCTTTGATTATGAAAACCTTTTTTTTATTGATATGTCGTGGGCCATTGGGTTGACTTTTGCTGAAAAGTGGGGTCAATTTTGAAAAAGTTGAGCACAAAGTGACATTTTTGGTAATATTGTGTGAATAGAGAGGGTAAGGATTATGTGTAGTAAAGTGTTAAATTTGTTATTTATTTGTTATTTATGGAATGAGAAACTTATTGCGGGATGTCCAGAAAAGGAAAGTGTGAAAGTTATAGTGGGACGGATGGAGTATGATAAAAGTTCAAGCAAATTTTAATCAAGGAGAACAATAATGCATGCAACTCAAAAAAATTACACACGAACCCCGTAAAAGAGCAATAGTTTGGGTCTTAAGGTAACTTATAAAAACCTGCTGCTCCAAGTTTTTCAGCAAGCTTCTCTATCATCTTGAAATTTTCAGGACTTTTTAGAGCTCTCCCTCCAGTGACCACAATGCGAGCATTCCCCAGATCAGGGAGTTCTGTGTCTTGAGAGGAAAGGCTTATGTACCTTGATTTGCCAAGTGCATCATCTGAAGCAACAAATAAAGTCAATTATCTGTCACAAACTCACGAGTTCTATAAGGATGAAGATATATAATGACGTTCAACCAAGCTAATCCACAATAGAGTAAGAAATCAATTTAACACTCAAATTCTTTGTGTAGAAAAATTGAAACAGGTTTTTACATTACATTTATGACAAACCTTCGCTTAAGGATGAAAGATCAACTTTCTCAATTAATGCATCCTTAGAAACTGAAGCTGACACAGCCCCCAAAGGAAATGATGTAGACCTTATGGTCAGCATGCAAGGGCCTGAGCCGGTGTAACGAACAGTACTAAGAGCATTACCAGCATATATTGGCCTGCCCTAAGAAATAGTATGCACAAAAACCATTAATAATCTCAAGAAAACATGAGATTCTGGTTACTGAGTACAAAGTTTTGCAGTGGAGTTCATGAGGAGAAACTCACATTACCTAACGAAAAGATTAGACCCGCTAATCTCAATTACGTCAGTAATGGGAGAAACATCCAAAAGTGCTGCTGCACGAGAGAGAACATTCTTTCCAAAAGAACCTGATCCAGCAATTATGTGTGAGTAGCTGCCTTTCTGCTGCACCAAATGCACTAGTTTAGCCCATGGTTCTGCTAGAGGATATGCGAACTGCTCTGATTCAGCAAGAAGAACCTGAATATCAAACATGAGAAAATTTGATAAACAAAAGAGTAAGATAACTTAAATTCCTCAGGAAACTGCAAATCAGATGTTGCCAAAATATTTCTGCAAATAATAACTTGTCCAGATTTGGTTCCGATAAACAGCATGAATCTATGTCTCAACTCCCCATCTCTCTATCTTTCTTCACTTATCTCTAGACACTCTACATTACTAATTCTCTCTCAAGCGTAGTTTTCTTCTCTCTTCCTCCATGTTAAATCCAAACAAAGAATTTCAAATCCTTCGAGACTTCAATTCCCTCAATCCAAACGCAGTCATATAGTCAGTTATTTCTCATTACACATATACTACTACCATAAGCCCTTTAAAAGCAATTGATCAAGCCCGCGTGCCCCTCTTTCATTAACTATGATATAAAACTAACTACGGAATAGGGTTTACCTGAGAAATGGAAGGATGAGATGATGCTGCCTGCGCAGCAGCTTCTTGTACGGAAGGTCCTGAACCAGCGAGTAATAATGACACGGAATTGTCTTCGGCCACAAAGTTAGCAGCCTCCACCGCACTCAGCGATGAAGCTTTAATGGAGCCTCCTTCGTGTTCGCCCAAAACCAGTGTACTGAGCTATTTGGAACAACCAAAAGGTTATTAAAATTCATTGTGTATCAAGATCTTTTTAACTCTACAAAATCTGAGAACTACCTAAAAAACCAAAAATATCAAAATACAGGGGACCTAGTTCTTCATATCAAAATAAAGCCAACAAGAGTGCATCCAGAACAAGCAATTCAACAAACTATTTCATCATTGCTTGTATTTTCCAGATAAAGAAGATCTAATCAAGATAGCCAAGTCCAAAAAACAAAAAGACATAAAATAAGGGGACATACGCATCTACGACAGCGGGTAGCATAGGAAGGGTTTCGAAATGCAGTGAGGAGAGCCCGAATTGTCATCTTTTTCTTTTTCCACTGCTACTGCGAAGATGATGAACAAAGTTAGACGTCGTCGTTTAGATATCTACCTCACCCTATACAGATAGAACTGCCACGTCACTGGGTTTGGCCTTTTTTTCATTCTTATTTCCTTTTTCTTTTCCTTTTTTTCACTCCGAATCGGCAATTTCACTTCAAATTTAGGCATTTCTCCCATCCAAACCTTGCCATTGATAATATTTATCAAAATATTTGTGATTTTTAGTTTAAATTCTAAAGCAAAGTGAAAAAAAAAACATACATACATGATACTGAATAAGGTAGACAACGGTGGTGGGGAAGCATGCCGGTGGTGGAAAAAGCTGTGGCGTGATTGCGGGAAGCGGCGGAGGTGCGCAGCGTGAGAGCATCTACAATGGTGCAATTGTTATAACTCATCTCTCTCCTCCACATCAATTCCACATCACTATTCCAACAACATACACTAACTCTCACATTCATTCAAGAGTTATATTATAACATATTTTTTGGGACCACTTTTATTATTTTATTAACTATTTTTTACCAAAAAGAGAATAAAAACAACAACAAGAACTAAAATGAATTAAAGAAAAATACAGTTTTGGGAAGAGTAACAAATTACATTGCAAACCTGTATGAGGAGAGAGAAAATATTTTTTTGTTATAACCCTCACCCACAATGGTTATAACCATTTGAGGGAGAGTTATAACTCTCAATGTGTAACCATTGTAGATGCTCTGAGTGAATAGAGAGAGGTCTGGGGAGGTGCGGGGAGGCGCCGCGGTGGACTGGGGGAGGCGCCGCGGCGGCTGGAAAGATCAATGGACTCACCACTCACGTCTCACACGTTTTCCTCTAATTTGGAGTGTAATTGAAAATGATATGATTGATGCCCTAACAGGAAATATTTTTAATACTAAATTGTATAAATGGGCGGGTTCACCTAATACCAGCACCCGTCTCGAACCCGGCAACGGGTCTAAACCCGCCCCGAAACCTGTTTGATTGGGTTTTTACTCGGCCCGTAGGTGATGGGTTTGTGGCGGGTCCGAGTTTAAACTCGTTCCATTATCATTCCTAGATATGGGGAAAATGGATACGGATCCGGCGGGTTTAACCCGCCCCAAGCTATCTATTTTTTTCTTTCTTTTTTCAAACTAATAGTCTACTGTGAAGAGAATTGTGGGCACATCATTCAGCTAATCATTATTTTCGGCACATCGCTTTATATAATCCAATTAAAGTGGCGGCGTGGCCCTGACCTACGACCGACGGCGTGAGTTGGTGGGAAATGCCGCCAACCAGCGTGAATGGTAGTGAGTGTGTAGAGGTGGTGTGGCTGCTAGGAGGATGAATACAAAACGACATTTTAAGATTCAGTTTCACGATCTCTCTGTTGAATGAATCCCTAGATATAGAATGAATTTAAAAAATTTAAATATTTTAATATTACTAGTAGTTCTCCCATGCCATACAATATCTATTTTTTCTAAGATTATTACTGAGTGTGTACAGAAGATACACATTTCGTTTAATTTATTTGTCGTTTTTGAAGTGTGTGCAGAAAATACACATTTCGTTTAATTTATTTTTCGCTTTTGAAGTTTTTGTATACAATTTAGAAATGTAAAATATTTGACATATTTATCCTTCAATAAAAGAGAAAGAGGAAGTTTTTGTACAAAATTTAGAAACATTTTTTGATGTATTGACCCTTCGGTACAAGGGAAAGAAAGGAAAGTGGAGGGTGTGAGGAAAAATAAATTTTCCAAAAATATGAGATTTTAAGGATAAAAGTAGAAAAATAAAAAAATGACCATCATTTGAACAAATTTAATCTCAATCATGACAGAGAAAGTAAAACTAAAAAAGTTTTCCCCCACTCGAGGATTGCTTGCACATTTATGTTCTTTTTGGATTTTGAAAATTTGGATTTGAATATTTTACATTTTAAAATTCATTCTACTTTGGGTTTTAAAATTAAATTTTTTGAATCTTAATCCTACAATCCTATAAATAATCTATACAATATCATTTTACTTTTACATTATAAAGTTAAAACCTACTCTACTCAAAATTAAAAAAGACCACAAATTTTGAAATTTTAATGGATTTTAAAAACCCCTGGTTTTCAAAAACCGATTTTTTAAAAGTCACTTAAAACCCAAAAAGAATATCTCCCTTGAATTGTACTTATACATTATGTTTATCATTTTTAATATAAAATATATTACTTGTGACGTTAATTTCCACCACTATAACAAGTAGTATATATTTTATAAAAGAAATATTATAAAAAATAATATTGTTGGGACAAATAAAAAAGAAAAAAGTGTATAGTTTATTATGAAAGTTGTGGGGTATTTTGAAATGGGAATGTATTATTTTATGGGGCACTTACTAGAGGGTAAGTTTTATAAGACCTTATTACAGTTGAGTTGGTACACTTTTAAAATTTACAAGATATGTTTAGTTTTGATGATTTTCCAAAACCACATGTAATAGGTTTGAAGCAGTCAGGATTGTATCTTTAGTTTCAGGATAGGCTAGTTTGTTTTTCAGTTGAACAAATTGTCAGTTGAGAAGAACTCAGTTGAGGAAGCACTCAGCTGAGGGGGAACTCAGTAAGGGGGAACTCACTGACACAGCCTGAGGAAATCAAAATGACATCACAAGAAGAATTGACTGAAGTCATTGCAGAAGACCTGAACCTGAAGAGAAGCCTGGAGGATGTCCCACTGAGTATAAACCTGATTTATCTAAGCTAAGTCAGTGGACTACTCAGTGAAGAGCATGATCAGGAGGATCAGTGCTGGAACAAGTAGGCCCTGAAGGAGTCAGACTACTGTGGTCAGGGAAGTTTGTCATTCAGCCTTATGACAAACTTCTTGGAGAGATCTTCAAGAGACTACTGAAGGACAATTACACTGAAGACAGTTGTGTCTACAAATCATCAAGTCAGTGGAGGATAAGCCATCTGAAGTCAGTGCGCCCTGATCAAGCTCACTGAACCAAAGATCCGTTGGATTCAGTCCACGTGGACCAATCAAGTCAAAACAGCATATCTGATACTGACAAGACCGCATTCCAAGAAAAGTAGGTGAACCTATTAAATATCTGGATTCAAATGTGATTCCCTACAATTACATTTGAATCTACATTATAAATACAAGCTCATAGCTGCATGTTCAAGTGTGTGTGAGGAAAAGATAAATCAACACCTACGAGTTGTGAAGGTGTGAGAGTTTAGTGCAATTTTGTTGGTCCCGGTACAAGACTGAGGAATACGTGTATGGGGGGAATACACGTATACAAATTTTTCTGACTTTCAACCTTACTGAGTCCCCTTAGCTCAGAGTGTTAAAGAACTCAGGGTTGATAACACACCTACCGACTGCACTGAGTGCTGGTCAGTTGGCTAACTATCAACTTGAGTTCAGTGCGGAAATGCGTGAGCCCTGAAAGTTTATAGTCTTGTTTTATGTTTGCTTCCTGAAAACTTGTTTACTCAATTCTGAAATAGTGATTAGTAGGGCAGTGTTCAGATTAATGATCAGGCTGATTGATTCAAGCCTGACAAAACCAAATGCTATGAATGACTTAAGCTAATAGGTAAATAAGAACAATATCAAAGCAGTAAGAACACAAGGAGTTTAACGTGGTTCAGAGACTTAAGCTCCTATGTCCACGGTCCTGATTTAACAGGAAATCCACTACTGGGATTCTTGTTTTTTTACGTGCCAAGGTGCACCAAGACCAGCTAACCTCGCTGACCTATACAAACTCCTTTCTAACTCACTAACACAACTTCCACCAACAAACCTGACTAAAGGGTTTTGGTTTCAGTTTGGATTCCAACTAGGGTGTGATTATCCTTACAAGACTAAGCTATGCTAAGGATGGATAATCACTCTAAGCTTATGATAAGGCTTGAAAGCTCAATGGAACACATAATAACTCTCACTAATCTAAGAAACACTTGGGAAATTTGTCTGGTTTCGAGTGTTTCTTTTGAATGTTGAATGCTTTTGAAAGCTTGAGAGTTTGAGTAATTTCTGGCTTGGAAATTTCCCGTAACCTTGAATGGGTTCAAGGTCTTCTGTATTTATAGGTGATTTGAAAACTATCCGTTAGAAGAGATAGCCTTCTAGTCATCTACGTAGAGTTGTTCAACGAACATACCTCCCATGCAGCAGCCGTCCTTGCATGAATTAGGTAATGGCATTTAATGCACCATTTAATGCTTGCCCGTTGAAAGTACAGTTTGAAGTCAGTCTTCATGTCAGGGTCCGTACGTGTTTGTCCTCCCTGGATTGGTCCACGTCATCAGGTTGGTGAGAATGTCAGAACTTATTCCTGGGCTTCAGGCTTGTCTTATTAAGTTCTTTTTGTCTCGAACACAACGGTCGTGTCCTGACGTTGACATTCCTTTTGCATTACTTGGCTCTACTCCAAGTCTTTCCCATTACTCAGTATCATCCTGTTCCCTTCAGGATTGAGTTAGTAATTACCTCAGGGTCATACTCTTCATCACTGACACTTACTCAGCCAGCTTAGATAGATTGTCGTAAGTTCAGGATGGTGCTCTTCGTCTTCAGGCTCTAAGTCTTGATTGTCATCAGTAAGTTCTCCTCTCACTAAGTACCTGTGAAGTGTAAAAAAGACTAAGTACAAAAACCTAACCAAGACTAGCCTGACTAAGACATTCTAAGACAAATCATCTTTTCAGGGGCTTTGGGATCTTAATCAAAACTGACAATGTCCCAACAATTTCCCCCTTTTTTATGATGCCAAAACACTGAAAAGATCCTCAAAACACTTAGAGGAAAAACAAGTCCTATCTATAAGATAAGTCAGTGTTAGAGCAGTTCTTGATAAAGTACAAAATTTAAATGACAACCAAAAAGACAATGAGTTTTTGTCTATGGGCAAAGTAATAGATTTCATTGATGATATTGAATTGGTACAATGAATCTGATCTATTACAAGGAAAGATGTGAACACCTAAACTAATCTCATTTCAGGCTCGAGTCCATAACCAGCACAGACTCTAACCTTCAACTCATCTACCCTTTTAGGTTGGTTCACATAGCCTTCAACCTTGGCAATCTTCAAAACTTCAGTCATTATAGCCTTTGTATCATGCTTTCCAGTTCCAGGGACTAGAGGAGGTGGTCGAGCAACGAACTCAAGAACTTTTACTTGGACTTTGGCTGCTTCAGCTTCTTCCAAAATCTTCTGAATAAGTTCAGGATGATTGTCCATCATATAGTCAGTTGCCCACTGTTGATCACGAAGGCAGCTAAGGATTGAACTTTTTGCACTCCTTCCTTCAGCATATCAACCCCCGTGGCAATCCCAGTCCCAGCATAGGACACATTGTTGATGACAGCTTTCAATTTCTTTTCAAAGACCTCCATGTTGTGTTGGAGACTTTGTTCAGCCTTGGTGATCATTTCCTAAAACTTCAAGGACTCACCGCTGATTCTGCCAGCCTCTGTCATCACTTTGACAGATTCTTCAACAGCCTTAGCTAACACTTGCGCAGCTGACTCAGAGGACTGAGCAATCCTCCCCGACTCCAGTGCCAAATATCCACTAATCGTTCAACTTATTAAGTATGTACATAATAATTAAATAATTAGTATAAATTTATAAAAACAAAATCGTTCATAAAAATGATTACTTGTACATTTTTTTAAAAGATACCCACTAACAAAAAAATTAGGATTTAGGAATGTGGGATAATATAAAATTACCAAATAGATTATCTGACTAAATTATCATTTAAAATTAGTCAACTTTTTCTAATATATTTAAAATGAAATTTAAAGTTAATTAAATAAGTAAGGTTAATAATTAGTATAAATTTACATATTATTCCTAATATAATTATGTCAAATCTAATCTTTAAAAAACAAATATGAAAAAATTATGTTGAAAGATTATATGAAAACAAAGGAAGAATTTCATATCAAGACCCAAATTTTAGTTTATGTCTCAATTTAAGTAATCATTTTAAAAGTGTCTCACATCAAGTCTCAATTTTTACTTTTTTCTCAATTTAAGGCTTGTTTTAAATTCTTGTGTCTCAATTCAAGACCCAACAAACAATTAAATTCATTCAATACAAAAAATATATTAGAGACATTCGTCTTAAATTATAAAAAACTTTGTTTAATTATAATAAATTAATTTTTTATTAATATAATATATATTTATAATTTTTATTTATTATATATCACCATGTATTAATTTAGTATTTAAAAAATATGACAACTAATATTTTTCCATATAATCTTTTCCCGTCGTATATGAAAAATATTGGTTTTATTTTTTAATTTCAAAATGCTAATTATCAATTTTTATAACAATAAATTAAAATTTTAAATTAGATTAACATGCTGATATAAAAAAAAAATATTCATTATATTAATAAAAGGGTAATATTTTTTAGAATTAATTAAGTTTTTTTTTTTATAACAGATGTCTCTAATTTTTTTTTTCATATGGAATGAATTTAATTTAAAATTAATTATTTGTTGGGTCTTGAATTGAGATACAAAAATTCAAAATAAGCCTTAAATTGAGAAAAAAGTAAAAATTGAGACTTGATTTGAGACACTTTTAAAATGAGTACTTAAATTGAGACATAACCTAAAATTTGGGCCTTGATATGAAATTTTTCCTGAAAAGAAATTATTACCGAATACATTAGTTTTTTTTAAAGACATCCACTAACCAAAAATTTAGGTATTATATAAAATATACATTATACATATACATTACCGAATACATTAGTTGAAAAATATTAGTTTGAAGAATACATTATTTACTTTTTTTTTTTAAATACCCACTAACCAAAAATTTAGGATTTAGGAATGTGGGATAATATAAAATTACCAAATAAATTATCTTACTAAATTATCATTCAAAATTAGTCAACTTTTCCTAATATATTCAAATTGAAATTTAAAATTGATTAAATAAGTAAAGTTTATAATTAGTATAAATTTATATATTGTTTCTAATATAATTATTTCAAATCTAATCTTTTAAAATAATATGAGAAAATATGTTAAGTTAATTTCTTTGCGTATAAGTCAAATATTAATTATACGAATATTCAATAAATATGTTAAGCCCATATGCTATAAAATTGTTCCAAAATACTATTGTATATACTTTTCTGTGAATTAATTATTTCAATAATCCATTGTTATTTTTCACGAATATATATTCTGATTCATCGAAGATGAATATATATAAAAGATATTCATCATCCAAATTTGAACTATTCTTCATCATCTTAGAATTAAATAAAAAAAAATTATAACTTCTCATAAATAATATTATTTATAGAATTGTAATTAATACATTACAATGTCAAAAAAATCTAATTTTTAACATATAATCAATGATTCTTCATCTTCACAATAAAATTGATCTTCCACTTCATCTTCATATGAAAAATTGATCACCCACTTTATCTTCATTGTTGATCTTCAATCCTAAAAAAAAAAAAAATAGAATCACAAAATAATCATTTTCATACGAATAAAATAAAATAAAGCAATAATTAATAAAAAAATAACATAATTAGTAAATAGAGTAAATAACTTTAGACACGTAGAGATTTGTATTCATCCAAATCACAAAAAAAAAGTGAGTTTAAGGAAAGGATCATTGGTAGAAGAGATTAGACAAAATATGAAGATTAAATTCATACATCAAAACTATAAAAAAAAAATATAAAACAAAAAATAAATATCTTAAGATGAAGATCCTACAAAAAAGAAATATGAAGATTGAATATATTGGGATGAAGATCCTGCAAGAAAAGAAAAATATAAAGATTTAGACGAAAAGAGAATTAATATAGAACTTAAGAAGAAATATGAAGATTGAATATATTGGGATGAAGATCTTGCAAGAAAAGAAAAATATGAAGATTTAGACGAAAATATAATTAATATAGAACTTCATAGCAAAATTGAAAAAAATAAAAAGAAGAAGAATTGGATTTTTTTTTGGAGAGATTATTGTAATTGATTTTTAGTTGTGGGAGATACATGGTATATATAGAGGAGATGTGAAAAAATCAACGGTCAAGATTAGATTAGATATTAGGATTCAATGGTTGATAATAATTTTTAAAGTAAATGAATTAGGTGAATGAAAATAGAGTATTTTTAAAATAGAGGCTTAAGAACTTGTCACATAGGCTTCCAAAATTTTGTCTTTATAGTATATTAAGATATATGAGTATTGTTTTTATTTCTGATAATAATAATATTTTTTAAATTTTAATTCTAATTTATATGTCATTAACAACTAAATTCTAATCTATTTTGGAGTATATACATCATGTTTTGTTTCCTCTTCTTGAATCTGTTAAGACAAAGAAGAGGCAAATCTTAAAGGATGCTTGGATTGGATTGTAGAAAGGTATGCATTTTCTCGTGGAGTTAGATAAGTTGGTCATATTCTTCATTTTGATATATGTTGATGGAAATCATAGTTGCTTTGCTGCATTTAAATTATACCCTATTACTTGAAAACAATACTTGTTTCTCGTGTTTGAAGTTTTGATAATATAATTGATTTAAGACCCGCTTAGTTGGGGTGATGATTATAGGGTAACTAGATAAGATCTCGCGAATTTCGCGAGCTGAAAAAAATTGTATGTATAAAAACTGATGATTTAAATATATTTTTGTATTTTAAAAAAAAAAATTACGAAAAAATATATATAATACATGATAAAATTAAAATATTATTTGATAATCCTTCCATTACAATTTAGATTATTTAAAACTATGGAAAAATAGTTTTACTCTCTTAAAATTTCTAAACATCACTTATTTATCCCTCACTGAACTAATTTTTTCAATATATAGTTTAGCAATCTTTGAACTAAACTCCCTTCAATAAAGTAAAACTAACTAATATATCCTCAACGTTTGATATTGGTCCCTTGATATTTTTTTTTATCATAGTCTAAATAAAAATTGTGGGAAATTAAAATATATTTCAACCATAACATATAATACATTTACTGCATTTATGATAGTTTCTTTAATGACACAAATTTTGCAACTAATTTAGGGATAACTTTTTGCATCTAAGACAATGTAAAATTCCATAAAAAAATCATTTCAAAGATAGTAATGAGATGTCATTTTTTTAAACTAAATTAGTAATTGCTTAAGATCATAAAAGAATAGTGTAATGTGGATTAATTAGTAATAGAACATTGAAACATCTTCATATTAAAGAACAATTAAATTATATAGACAAAGTATTATATGAAAATAGTTCATGATAAACTTACCATTGAAACATCTTCATATTAATTGAAATTTTATATTAAAGAATAATAAATAATCGATTAAGATTAACACCATTAAATATAAAATTACACGATAGACAATATAACAATGAGATTACAATTTCATATCCGGAATTTGACTATTTTCCGACCATTAATATTATTGCAACCTAGAGTCAAAATCACGGACCATACATGAGGGAGAAGATGATAATTTGAGGTCGACATGATTAAGGTACAATATTCGTAAAAAATTCATGGCAATCAAGAACGAAGTCTCTGAGATTTAAAAATCTTGACAATGGAACAAAAAAAACCCTAAAAATATCCGCATCAGAAAAAAGTATAAGCACAAGATTAATATGAAGTCTATGAAATTTAGTACACTTGATGATCTGCACGTAGAGTTGCACGATCTGGAGCCTACGAATTTCATAAATCTAGTTAATCTGCATCAAAACATAAAGAATATATTAGAATAAAAGAGAAAATTTGAGAAAGATGAGGTAAAAATTTAGCAAACTTACACAGGGCAAAACAACAAAATTGACAACTAAGATGAATGGAGAGGGAATATTAAATCTGAGATATTCACAAAAATTTGAAAAAATGCACGATGACTTACATGATCCGAAACATGAGAGATTCACACATCTTGTTAATCTGTAGTAGAGAAATTGAGAAAGATGATGAAAAATGTATAGGAGGATAATGCAATTTATAGGGGAAAAAAATAAAGTGGACGGCTAAGATTGATGAAGAGAATGTACGGTCAAGATGAAAAAAAAATTGAGGTAATTTATATACACAAATATGCATATAAACATGCACATGCATATAATACAAATGTGTTTATAGAATGTCATATTAAATTTAATGAAACATTATTGTAATGTCAAATTAAATTTAATGAAACATTATTGTAATGAAATAAAAAAGCACCTACCAAAAAATAAATTATAATTCCAAAATCTATAAACAAACAGGACAGGTGATTTTAATAATTGAATTTATAGGAATTTATTGAAAAAAACCGTTACAAAACCAAGGGATGAGATCAAAAGAAAAATAAATTAAAGGTTAGGATCAAAACTAAAACTATGGACAAAGGAGGATGTAGAAAATACAAAAAAGAGGCAAAACAAAGGTGTCACCTAGGCTAAAAATGTTTCCTCTATATTGTAGTATGGATGAGAATAATTGCATTAGTAGTGCTTGGTATTATCAATACATTGTAATAAGTTTAAAAATGAGTTATAACTTACCTATCAAACGACCCCTCATTCATTACCATCTACTTGAATGACCCATCAATCACTTTAATTCTCATCACTCTATAATCATCACCCCTAACCAAACAAACCCTTAATTTATGATTAATAATTAAGGCATTTGAGATGTTAAGCTAATTGATTTCCCCTACAATTTCTCTACCTGTTGGGTTTAAGTGCCTAATTGATTTTAATTTATCAACAAAACATGACAAGAAAGTTTGAAGTTGGATAGTTGGGGCTTTAAACATACACGGAGGTTTATCCTTTTAAAATTGAGGCCACTAATTTTTTTTTTTCCATAAAAAAACCAGTTACCCAACTTCGGGTACCCAAAATTTGGAAATCGAATTAAATCGGGTTTGGATTCGAGTAGTTAAAAATGAGTATGTATAGAGTAAAATTGGTTCATACATTAATTATTGAAGGATATTAATTGTTTTCACTAAAGAGTATTAGTTATTTTCAGTGAAGAAGATTAGTTATTTTAACTGAAGAGTATTAGTTTGTTTTCAATAAACTAGTATTGGCTATACCCGTGCGTTGCACGGAAGTCATGTTAATCTCTAAATTTTAACATAGATATTTATATTTTTTTTTATTCTATATTCAAGCGGCATCAAAATTTATACATTGTATTAATTAATATATTCCATCAATCTAAAATACAGCACGAAGTCCTTGATCAATTAGCCATGTTTATTTTTTATTGTCCACATTCGAATGAGGATGAATTTTTTTTCCATCTCAATGCTTTTTGAAATTTGTATATCTTATTTTTCATCTAAATATACATCGTCTGTATTATACATTTACAACTATTTATATTCTCACATCACAATTTTTCTCACTCATTCATTTTCCCTTCTTCTTTTCTTACACCAACTCATCCCCTAGAGTACTATTTTTTATGATTTATGTTTAAGATTGTCACAATTTATTCACACAATGACATATCAATAAGTTTGTAATATATATATATATATATTTTTTTTACTAATTATACATAAGTGTAACATAAAAAAGTATATGCCTTGGTATAAAATAACAAATTATTTTATAATTCTACCAACAACTCATCTTAATCAAATGATGTGTATGATTTCTATCTATATATCTATTTGTGAATCACCCCGCACCTCTCTAAAGCCTTTATTTTGAAATACTTTAATTTCATGCATTTGTGTTATATATGGTAGGGTTAATATCAATTTGCAACTTATGCTATGACTCTTTTATCAATATGCAACCTACACTATTTTTTTTTTATCAGATTGCAATCTATACTATATAAAATTGACCGATTACAACCTAAATTATACAATTGTAGTATTTTCCGGCGAGTCCAAAGTAATTATTTTCTATTAATTTTTTAATTATTTTTTCTAATTAATAAAAAAAGTTCAATTATGCAAATACGAATATTTATTTTATTTTTCTCTCTAAACCTCATCTTTTATATATCCTCTCCCTTAAACTACAATTTACACATATCCACTTTCTCATCTTTCACTGTGATAGATAAAGCGCAAGAACATTCTCATATTAGTTAGTCATTTTTTAATACAAAATGATGGAAATAATTTCATTTGTTTCAAAATTTGATATATGGAAGAACATATTTTTATCCGATTAAGAGTTAGGAATTTGAGAAATATGATTTCTAAAATCCTTCCAAGGGATTTTGAAGAATCAGAAATATATTTAGAATAAAATAATTAAAAAAATGAATTAGATAAATATAACATGGACTTGCCGGAAAATACCACATGTATATAGTTTAGGTTGCAATCAGTCAGTTTTATATTATACAGGTTGTAATCTGATACACAAAATTGTATAGATTGCAAATTGATAAAAGGGTTATAGTATAGGCTGTAAATTGATATTAACCCTATATGGTATTATATTTATCTTATTTGTAATCTCAACTATTTATGTTCTCTAATTTTAATCTATTTCTGAATCACTACATACTTTTCTATTATGAAATATTTTTTTGGTTTTTTTAAAAATTACAATTGATTAAGGAATTATAAATTACAATGGAATCATCTATTAAATGGTTGTGTCTCTATATCATTATATAGGAAATTATCAATTTTGGTCATTCACTCTAAATATATTTTCTATTTTTTTAGTTAATCTATTCTTTAAAATTATAATCATAAATTTAATTAAAACAATAATCAATTAAATGTCATAAATTTAAATTAAGATAAAATAATTAATTAGTTAAGAGGGTGAACATAATTCTAACTTAATTAAAATTTTGAAACATTTAATTTAAAACTAATAACATAATATTTATAAACCTGCGTAATACGCGGGGTTCGAGAGTTAGTTAATCATTAATATAAGTTGACCCTGTACAATTTAAAATAAGGTTGTGTTTAATATGATTAAAAATAAAATATTTCCATATTTGATTTTTAATATAACAAAACTTGTTTAGCTTTAAAACAATTACTTAAAAAAATTCTCATGTTATTTTTAAAAATTTTAAAAAAATCAACTTTATATTAATAAAGATAACAAACACACTAACAAAACTTAATAACTAATAACTTAATACATATATATATATATATATATAATAAGCATATCATGTCATAATAAAAAAATACAAAACCCAAATCCTTATAAGCAAAAACTAAATTGATTCTAAAATTTAGCATCCACATAAAATATAAATATTCGGTATATAATAACAAAATATTATATCGATTTTGAAATTGAGCAATACAAAAAAAAAAAGTACCTCATGTCATAATGAAAATCACGAAACTAAAATCTCCATATCAAATAGTGAACTGTTTCTATACCTTTGCATCCACATATCATTATAAAAAAAATTATATTATCGGTGAATGTTAAAATTGAGCAATACAAATGAAATATTCAACAAAATGACCTAATTAAAAAGTTCATCATCGAGTACTCAACATTGGTACACAAACAACAAAAAATATTCGTGTTCCGACGTCAATACAATTTATCAATTTTATGCTATTTAACACTTCAAAAAAAATTACAAAATTTTAGTAAGATGAAGCATGTGATGAACCGTGTCACCAATAAACCTCGATTCATAATAAATCGAGAACAATTCTTCAGTTTTGACATACTTCAAAAGGGAATAATATTTTTTTAGGTCTGTAACTTAGGAGGGTTGTGTTTTAAAATAATCACTTTCTGGGCTTGTGAATGTAAAACGTTATGTTTAAAAATCTTTAAGCGTAGGTGGACTTGACTCGTATAAGCTTAAATCAAGTTGGAATGTCCTACATTTACAACTTTTAAAAATATAATGTCCCACTTTTATACATTTACGAACCTGTATATGTGGGGCACTATATTTTTAAGAGTTGTAAATGTAGGGCAATTCAACCCAATTTGAGCTTACATGGCTAATTCGGGTTCGATTGTCCTCCATTTATAAATTTTAATACATATGTCCTACAATCACAAGCCCAAAAAATTATTGTGCTTAAAACACAACCCACCCTAAATTACGTGCCTATACCCGATACTTGTACATGTTAAAATTAAAGATGAAAAATATATTAAAATCTACAACTTAAGAAATTAAAAAAATATTAATATGCATCCGACGAAATATAAATCTCACCCAACGAAGTTAAAATACAACATTATTGTATTTCACAGAAAGCTCAATTATTTCACCAACATTAATGTGTTTGTGGGAGTTTCAGGGAAAATTTGCAGATAAAAGATCTCATTATTGGTGAAACTTGTTCCTGGAATCAAAACTTAATTTGGGAGATATTCACCAATGAGGATGCTAATGAAATACTCAAGACACCAATGAGTTATAGACTTCCAATTAACCAACAAATCTGGAATCATTCCACTCAGGGAAACTTCACCGTTCCCTCGGCTTATTACATATTAGTCGCAAAGTTTTTCAATGTAGTCGTAACTTCGCTCTCTAAGCTCTCAACACACTCTGTGGAAGAAACTATCCTCTAAGGTAATTCACTTCATTTGGAGAGCAGCCCATGATGCTCTCCCCGCGTTGACGACTCTCAACCATATGGAACCCTTGTGGAGCCCATCTGCCCTGCATAAGGGCTGGAGTTAGAAACAGTTCACCATGTACTCATAAACTTCCCAATAGTCATCCACACTTGGGGTCGTAGTTATCTTAAAATTGATCTTCATAAGAGCGACCTCATTTTTTTCAAGATTATTTTGTGGGAAATTCTGAGTAGTCCATCGGAGCATGGAGTTATTATTTTTGTAATACAACGTAAAGTCTTCGAAAGCAAAGTATGCCCTCGTCTTTGAAAAGAAAATGCAAGATACTGCCTATATAGTTTTATCCTCATGCCGCATCTCCGAGGAAATTCTCTCAGGCGAATTCTAGGCAAATGAATATGGTACGACAACCTTCTACCTCGTGGAGCTGCCTACCTCAGGGTGAGATTAAAGTTCAATTTTGATGCAACGGTCTTCTCCGTTGGTACTGTGAGTTTCTGTTTCGTGGTCGAATATGCGAGGGGCAAGGTGGTTCTAGCAGGTTCTAAGCGAGATGTGGTTCCTACGGAAAACAGTATGCTGATTGAAGCTCTAGCTCTCCGATTCGGACTGGACAATGCGGTGAAATGGGGATTGGAAGTGAAGACCCTGAAGCCTGACTCAAGTTATCTTATCTCGGTCTTATAGGGGAAAATGTTGGTGGATACCAATTCTTATTGTTACTAATATTTTGGAGATGGCTCAACATGGGGGGTGTTGTTTTTTTGCCCATGCGGAGAGACCTGCGAATGTAGTGGCACATACTTTAGTCCACTTTGATATGGAGGCGGAGTTTGAGCAACCATAGAAAGATGTAACCCCTGAGTCTTGTATTAATCTCGTCTATAACGATCTAACGCGTGAGTCTAATCTTATTGAGTAATGAAATTCATTTATTTTTTTAAAGAAAAAAAAGTTCTAATTTTTCTTCAACGTCATCTTCAAAATGATAATTTTGACTTTCAATCAGAATATTTAAAGAAATGATGGAAGAAAAATAAAAGTTCTAATTTCTCAAATCCCTAATTCTCAACTTGTCGTTGCAGTGAGAGGGATTTGAACGGGTCTGGTGACACTTGAGTCGAGCCTAAGTCTCCATCATTAGTGCAAGCTCAAAATAAACAACAATGAGGATGTAGAACCTGTCGATGGGTTCGGGCCCAGTTTTGTACAGGGCTGTAGAGAGATCCCAAAATACTCAATGTTGTTGTTGTGGAAATCGATTCTTTTGCTTCCTTTTAACTTTTTGAAAATTGATTAGGCGTGAAATTGTTATGTTTTGGAGCCCAAATTACTCATGTTTTGAGTGTTTTCGATTAGTGCTTAGAGTCAAATGAGCATCATTTCTATACATTGATAAATTTGTCTCTTTGATGCACATAGGTGAATAGAGGACGAAAAACGGAGTTCGTAGGACTTTGAATCGACTCAAACGGATGCCCGGATGAGAAGATATTGAAGAAATACGATTGGTATTAGTGCGGACGAGGAAAAGTATCATTTGGAAGGATTAGAGATCACTCGAGCGCATTGCTCGAGCACCACCGCTCGAGCGCCTTACTCGAGCGCGCAAACATACAGAACCATTCTCGCGCTCGAGCAGCTCGAGCGCCACCGCTCGAGCGAATTGCTCGAGCGCCCAAAAGTAACAGTGTCATTTCAGCGCTCGAGCAGCTCGAGCGCGACCGCTCGAGCGAATGCGTCATTCGAGCTACACTGCTCGAGCGGGACCGCTCGAGCGTTTTGCTCGAGCGCCCATATACTTTTGCCTCCGGATGCGTATTTTCGGCCCATTAACTCCCGTTTCGACCCGGTGCCTATATATACCTCGTCCAAACACGTTTTGAAGGAGCCCCAACTTTTAGAAATACTTTAGACTTAGTTTTTGGAGAGGAACGAGACGAGCAAGCTTTACTTTTACGTTGTTAAGGTTTTTCATACGAATTCTAGTTTCTTTTCTTTCTTAGTTGCTTTTAATTAGCTCGATTACTTTTAACGCTTTTAACTTCGTTTTTATTAATTCAATTTCAGTTCTTCTTATTTATTTTCTTTTTAAACCCTAGTTCATATTTCGTATTTTCTTAAAGCAATTCATCATGTTTATGTTCGTTGTTTCTTCTGTTGCTTTTATTTTTGTTATAACCATGTCCGGCTAAAACCCTTGTATGCTTGGGTTAGGATGAACTCGTAGAAGTAGGATGTGGGTATGTAATTAGAGTAATTCGTGACGTTAGTTTTAATTCTCTTAATTAATGAATTCTCATAATTAATCTGAACTTTACCTTTGAATTCAGTACGAAAGTGTTAGAGAGAGGACGACCGCATCACTCAATAACAATTAGTAGTCTTAACGAGAGGGTTTAGGAAAGGTTAATTCATCTACCGGTTTAGCGAAGGAGGACGACCGCATCACCTTAGTTAAATTAGGGTCTAATTAATTGAGCACAATCCATTAACTTGTTAGTGGATTAGTGAAGTCGAGTGTTAGGGTAAAGTATTAGGGTTTAGAATCTTGAGCTTTCACCTTGCATTCTTAGACTTAGGTTAATTCTTGTTTGTCACAGTTATTTTGATTATGTACCTGCTCCGTTAGTACACGTAGGGATTCCTAACCTGAGCATCATCATCTCATATCTGAAAAACACCTTAGATACTTAATTTAATTTTCCTTTCGCATTCGTAGAGTAATTTAGTTTAGATTATTTTCTCTTTTCAAAAACCCAAAAACATCACACTCATATTAACTACGACGCGTAGATCTTCAGGGATCTATTCGCATATATACCATCCCTTGGGTACGATAATACTTGGTCCCTATACTTGCCCATACTACAGTGAACCCGTTCTCTTGCGGGGTAGCTACTAGTAGAAGCTAGTGTAGTCGCTTCAAGTCAATGGCGCCGTTGCCGGGGATGGCGTTATATGCTCTTTGAATAGGACTTGTCGATAGCTTAGTAGTTAGTAGTGAGTGCCTATTTTCTGTTTTTATTTCTTTTTGTTATTTTTATTTATTCGGCAGTTGCGTTTTGATCCTTCTGCTAGTGTTTCAGGTTTATGAAAACACGCTCACAAGGCAATACGAGCGAAGAGAGATTACCTGCAGATCCTGAGACAATAGCCAGAAGGAACCGAGCCTTCTTGAGAAGAATGACTACTGCCGCGGGAAACAAAGACAAAATTTCTGAGGAACTTGGGGAGTTAGACAAGATAGCTGCAGAGTATACTGCTCTTGTGGAACGGGCAGAAGGTGCCAATGGAAATAGCAGTAATCAGCAGATACCCATAGGGGGAACTGAGAGCCCACACCCGAACCCACAAGACACAATCAACTCTGCACAAACACAACCCCAAAACCAGAACCAAAACCCTGCTTGCCCACAAAACCCAAATAACCCTTTCCATAACCCAGCATACCAACACTACCCATACCCACCTTACCCTTACCCACCATATCCATATCATCCACCACCAGTCTATAACCAACCACCTGTTTACCAACCACCACCCCAACAAGTACCCGCACAGGCTGCTAATCCTCAATACGTTCCTCAGAACGTAGATCATAATATGGCGATTCGAGGGAGGTTTGCAGCGCAGCCACAGCGGTACTATGACGGAGTAGCTCTACCTCCTGTTGAGGCGAACAACTTCTCGATATCGCCGGGGATTTTAAAGCTGCTGACTGAGAATCAGTTCAAAGGAGTGATCGGGAAGGAGAATCCTCATACACATCTGAGGAGTTTTCTCATGATTGCCTCAACATTCAATTACAATGGCATGTCTGAAGATGCCAAGAGGCTTAGGCTGTTCCCATTCTCATTGACGGGAATAGCCAAGGAGTGGTATGATAATACGCTCCCGCGGGGAGGTATTACCACTTGGGCCGAGCTCGAGCGTCTGTTCCTCGAGCGATTCTACCCTCCATCTAGGACGATCAAGGCTAGAATTGAGATCTCGTCCTTTCGCCAGAAGTCTGGAGAGGATTTACGCCAAGCGTGGGAGAGATACTCGAACATGCTGATTGAGTGCCCGTAGCACGGGTACAATGAGGGGGATATTATGGCATTCTTCTACAGCGGTGCCAGCAAGGATGGTCAAGCCCATTTAGATGCATGTGCGGGCGGAGCATTCCTTAACCAAGGCATAGAGAGGTGTAGGGAGATCGTGGACAACATTGTCACGAATGCCGGTGCTTGGGGAGTGGATGCAGATTTGCAAAGAGTGCATCAGGTGGAAGAGGGAGAAGGAACGAGAAGGCTGCTGATGGCCATGATGGAAAAGATCAACAACCTCGAGTTGGGGAAGAGTTTGGGTGGAGAGCATGCAGTGGAGAATGAGAGAGTAGACCAGCCCAGTGGACAGCAAGAGGTAGTCAATTACATGGGAGGTCCGTATTACAATCAGCATGGCTACCAAGGTGGAAATCAGTATGGAAGGCCTCCTTATGGCCAACCATTTGCACCTCCAGGCCCTCAGCCACTTCAAAATCAATGGAGGAACACACAAGGAGCTCAAGGAGGCCAGCAGCCTCATCAAAACACATGGAGGAAAAATGATAATTTTTCTTATGCTAATCCAAAAGCTGGTGTTACTGTTCCTGCAGGTGTTGATCCGGGGTCTAAACCTCCTGGTGGAGAAGGCGGTGCATCAACCGAGGAAATGTTGAGAGCGATCCTTCAGAAGGTGGAGGAAGGGAGCAAGCAGTTGTCATCCTTGGAGTACGATGTGAAGGAGTTGCATAAGAAGGGTGATCATCGTGATCAAGAGCTCCAGAAGATGAACGTTGAGTGGACCAGAACTCAACAAGAGAACAATCGAAGGTTCACCTCTTTAGAGCTCTAGATGAGCCAAATTGCAAAGTCCGTGAATAGAATGCCGGAGGGGAACTCAAAAGAGCAGTGCAAGACGATCCAGCTGAGAAGTGGAACCAACTACGAAGGTCCCGAGATGCCTGCTTATTCTGAGACGCCCCAAGAAGAGATTGAGCCTAAAGGAGATGAAGTTGAGAAGGGGATTGAAAGTGAAGGAATTGAGAAGAGTGAGAGAGTTCCTAAGTGGAAAAAGGCAAAGGAAGCAAGGGAGAAAGTGAAAGAAACAGAAAGAGATGAGTGGGGGGTACCCAAATCTGTGATACCCGTCCCGTATCCACAACGCTTCATGAAAAAGAAGCTTGATGAGAAATTCGCTAAGTTCCTTGATGTTTTTAAACAATTGCATATTAATATTCCTTTTTATGATGCTTTGGAACAGATGCCGCACTATGCGAAGTTTTTGAAGGACTTGATTGCAAAAAGACGGCGAGTGGATGAGCCGAAGTTGGTGCAGCTGAACCACGAGGTGAGTGCACTAGTGCACAAGGCGCTTCCACCGAAGCTGAAGGATCCCGGGAGCTTCACGATCCTATGTGACATTGGGAACGGGATCAAGAAGGGAGCGTTGTGCGACCTTGGGGCGAGCATCAATCTCATGCCTTTGTCGCTTTTCAAGAAGTTGGAAGGTGTTGAACTCCAACCCACAATGATGACGCTTCAACTAGCCGACCGGTCTATTACTCGACCTCAAGGTGTTGTTGAAGACGTCCTAGTGAGAGTTGGAGATCACATTTTTCCAGCCGACTTTGTAGTGCTAGAGATGGAGGAAGATGAGCACGTTCCATTGATCTTGGGAAGACCGTTCTTAGCTACGGCGGGGATGGTGCTAGACGTGGCGAATGGGAAGATCACGTTGAAGGTTGACGATCAAGAAGTGAAGATCTCCCTATATGAAGCCATGAAACACCCGAGGGAGGATGAGAGCTTGTATTGCATGGATGCAATTGATCCTCGTGTTGAAGACACACATTCTATCCCTAATCCATCTCATATTCATGATTTTGTTAGTCCTTCACTTGATTATTTAACCCATGAGCGTTATGATCTTGATTATTTTGATAGGGATAAAGTGAAGAAGTTGAAGGATGGAGAGGTGAAGAAAGTGGACGTGGTCCAGTTAGAAGGGAAAGGAGGAGTTAAGAAGAAAAAGTCCAAACTCAAGAAATTGTTTAGTAAGACTCCTCCAGATAGAGGGAAGAAGGAGTTGAGACCCATAACACTTGGGGATGAGAAGAGAGCAAAGGGGCTCATGATGGAGGGGCATCAAGGAAAGAAGTTCAGACACCACTCTTATGAGAGTAAGGGAGGTAAATTTGAGTATGATGTCCCATAAGCTCCTTTGAGCTTGGTCCGGCATGAGGACCTTAAAAATAGCGCTGAATGGGAGGCAACCCATTTTTATTTGCTTTCATTTATTTTTAGTGTATTTTTCTATTATTAGGGAATATTTTGAGTCGTATGTTTAACCTCGTACTTGAGAGTTTTATTTTGTAGGCTTGTCTCGAAAGGAGTAAAGGTATCATGGAGTTATTTAGATTGAAGGAACCAACTTGAGACAAGGGAGTGTGCAAAGCTTTTGAGAGAAACTGAATTGTTCGGTTGAGGTAACCCACAACCCCAAACTTAGACCTCTAGCAAGGTCGAAGTTTGGGGGGGGTGGAGTTTTTTTTATGTTTCTTGTTACATTGCACATGCATGCACTCCTTATCTTTGAGTTGAGTTAGTTATTTGGTGCCTTGAGATGCTCCTTGGGCTGTTATTAATTTGTTTTGTTACTCAACATTTTATGCCTATCAATCACCTTATGCTTGTTGATTGCTATTTTTGAGTATGATTTGATGAGTGGGGTGAATTGTGAGGCTGAGTTAGGAGTTTTCTTGTGTGAGAGTTTGAATTTGAGCTGATTGGAGAAAGAACTTGTATGCTTATGAATTTTTCTTTTGAGTACTTGTGTGATGAGAGTGAGAATTCACTAGGACTAGCATGGATGTGAAAGCCGTGAGCTTTTGAGCCTTACGAGATTTAAATGCATGATTTAATCTCTTCGTTTGTGAGTGGATCGTCACCTTAGAGGATGCTAGAACTTGCATGTGCTCTTGCTTCTAGATTGTGTCTAGTTTGATATGCCGAATGTGATCTTAGGCCATCTTTGATTTAATTGAGTCACTTAGCCAAAATTTTCCTTACCAATGACATTGATCCCTTGTTAGCCCCTTTGAGCCTAAAGCCTATTTTATTTGCTAGCACATATGAACACTATTCCAATTCCTAAGCCTTTTTGTCCCAATTTGAGTGGAGAATAGGAAAGTGTGAATATGAAGGGAGTGAATTGAGTTGAAAAAAGGAGAAGGTTGTTTGTTGAGTGAATATGAGAAAAAGGGTGTGATGAGATTTGAGTTGTGGGAAAGAACAAAAAAAATAAAAAATATTTGAGAATGAGCAAAAGAAAAAAATGAGCTCATGTGTTTGTGTGAAAAAGAAAAAAAATGATGAAGTGTTTGAAAAAGTGAAAAAGTGAGAAAGAAAAAAAATTGAAGTGTTGAGAGAATTGAAAGCGAAAGTGTAGTGATTGAATATGTTTGAAGTAGATCGTTCTTAATCTCGAAGTACCAAAGTTGATTTTTCTATTCTCCATTCACTTGAGTCACTTTACCATATTGTTATCCCACCTGTCCAAAGAGCCTACATTACAACCTTTTGAAAGTCCTTTTTGATTCGGCGTTGATTTTTAGAGTATGGTCGAAGTTGAGAGCATTTACAAGCCTATGGCTGCCAATTTGTGTGATTGATTGATTGAGTGAGTCCCTTTATCATTGTTATACACTTGTGAGGGAGTTAAACACATCGTTGAGTGCACATCCATGCTTGATCTTGGTGCTTCTTATTATTGTTGCATGAGTACGATAAAAGAAAGTGAGTGAGTATACGGGTGATTGATCTTTGAAGCTCGAGTTCAATTACTTGCATGATTTGATTCTTGATTCATTCCTAACAATTTCACTTGACTTATTATTTCGTTGCTTGAGGACAAGCAACATGGTAAGTTTGGGGGGGTTGATTAGGCGTGAAATTGTTATGTTTTGGAGCCCAAATTACTCATGTTTTGAGTGTTTTCGATTAGTGCTTAGAGTCAAATGAGCATCATTTCTATACATTGATAAATTTGTCTCTTTGATGCACATAGGTGAATAGAGGACGAAAAATGGAGTTCGTAGGACTTTGAATCGACTCAAACGGATGCCCGGATGAGAAGATATTGAAGAAATACGATTGATATTAGTGCGGACGAGGAAAAGTATCATTTGGAAGGATTAGAGATCACTCGAGCGCATTGCTCGAGCACCACCGCTCGAGCGCCTTACTCGAGCGCGCAAACATACAGAACCATTCTCGCGCTCGAGCAGCTCGAGCGCCACCGCTCGAGCGAATTGCTCGAGCGCCCAAAAGTAACAGTGTCATTTCAGCGCTCGAGCAGCTCGAGCGCGACCGCTCGAGCGAATGCGTCATTCGAGCTACACTGCTCGAGCGGGACCGCTCGAGCGTTTTGCTCGAGCGCCCATATACTTTTGCCTCCGGATGCGTATTTTCGGCCCATTAACTCCCGTTTCGACCCGGTGCCTATATATACCTCGTCCAAACACGTTTTGAAGGAGCCCCAACTTTTAGAAATACTTTAGACTTAGTTTTTGGAGAGGAACGAGACGAGCAAGCTTTACTTTTACGTTGTTAAGGTTTTTCATACGAATTCTAGTTTCTTTTCTTTCTTAGTTGCTTTTAATTAGCTCGATTACTTTTAACGCTTTTAACTTCGTTTTTATTAATTCAATTTCAGTTCTTCTTATTTATTTTCTTTTTAAACCCTAGTTCATGTTTCGTATTTTCTTAAAGCAATTCATCATGTTTATGTTCGTTGTTTCTTCTGTTGCTTTTATTTTTGTTATAACCATGTCCGGCTAAAACCCTTGTATGCTTGGGTTAGGATGAACTCGTAGAAGTAGGATGTGGGTATGTAATTAGAGTAATTCGTGACGTTAGTTTTAATTCTCTTAATTAATGAATTCTCATAATTAATCTGAACTTTACCTTTGAATTCAGTACGAAAGTGTTAGAGAGAGGACGACCGCATAACTCAATAACAATTAGTAGTCTTAACGAGAGGGTTTAGGAAAGGTTAATTCATCTACCGGTTTAGCGAAGGAGGACGACCGCATCACCTTAGTTAAATTAGGGTCTAATTAATTGAGCACAATCCATTAACTTGTTAGTGGATTAGTGAAGTCGAGTGTTAGGGTAAAGTATTAGGGTTTAGAATCTTGAGCTTTCACCTTGCATTCTTAGACTTAGGTTAATTCTTGTTTGTCACAGTTATTTTGATTATGTACCTGCTCCGTTAGTACACGTAGGGATTCCTAACCTGAGCATCATCATCTCATATCTGAAAAACACCTTAGATACTTAATTTAATTTTCCTTTCGCATTCGTAGAGTAATTTAGTTTAGATTATTTTCTCTTTTCAAAAACCCAAAAACATCACACTCATATTAACTACGACGCGTAGATCTTCAGGGATCTATTCGCATATATACCATCCCTTGGGTACGATAATACTTGGTCCCTATACTTGCCCATACTACAGTGAACCCGTTCTCTTGCGGGGTAGCTACTAGTAGAAGCTAGTGTAGTCGCTTCAAGTCAAAAATACTGGGATTCGTGTTCATTTTCACAATAACAGATGAATTCAATTTCATCGAAGATATGCTGAGGCTGTGAGAAAGATCGTTCTTGATCCATGAGAGAGAAATTAAAATCTGCTTCCGAGAAGAGAGATTGATTTTGTATAAACATATAACCATAATCTGAATTAAAGGAATATAGTTGGGGGTATGTAGGAATTGGCTATATAATTAAGTCTCAAGAAACCTGCAATGCATATTCGCTAAAGCACTCTGCAAAGTCTCTCATATGTGCGTGTTCAGAGAGAGGGCAAAAACAGGGATAACGCAGGGAAATGAAGACATATGAATTTGTTCTGTGTTCAATCTCTTTCTCTCTCTTACCAATCTGTTTCTGGCAAAATCAAAACGTTATGAATAGACAAATCTACCTTTACTTATAAATGTGTCTTGAACATGTTTCCAAAAAAAAAAAAAAAAACCCTAAAACGAATAGTTAAGGTTTAATCGACCATTTTTGTATAGTATATGTTGCAAATTGATAAAAAAAAAGGTTGTTAATTGTTAAAAAGATCATAGTATAGGTTAACAATTAATATTAATTCATCAACAAATTACATTGCTTTGTTGATTTCTTTTGCACCCAATTCTCAATTTCCCCTTCCTAATGGATGCTCTTGTGCAAACAAACTAATCATATTTTTCACTGCTTAATTGATTAGATAGGTAGGAAAGTGAACATGTTTGGTAGTTGTATTGACATTGAAGGAAATTGGTGGATGTGTAATTTTAGGGATGTGGTCATAAGAATTATATATGATATTAAATTATAAATTTAAAGTGATATATTTTGTAAAAAAATATATATAAAATGAGGTTAGTGTAGAAAGAAGTTGGTGAATTTAGTATAATAGTAGATGTATATAATTGTGTTTTACAATAAATTAATTAAAAACAACATCATATTTAATTTGATTAACAATTTATAATTTCCATATTTAATTATCAATAAAAAAAATAGTTTATTTTTAAAACATTTACATACTAATAAAGTTAATATTATTTTTAATTTTTTCAAAAAAGAAACTTTATTAATAATTGTAAAAAATACAGAAACATAATTAATAACAATTATTTAACATAAAGATAACAAAAATAAGTATATTGGATCACATGAAAAAATATTTTTAAGGACCGTAATTATTCAGACTGACAAATTAAGGACAATAATTTGACAAATCAGCCAAAATCAAACCATATTAGGCCCAGATTTGGGTTAATTTAGGTTTGTTTGGCCGAAATTGTTGTCCTAAAATTGTAAATGCAAAAAGTTATGTTCATTTTTTTACCACCCACAAAGTTACAGTCTATAATTTTTTTAACCATAAGCAACCAGCCAATAAATTATTTTTTAACCTTAACATCCACACAAAATAATAAATCTTTAATATAATTACAAAATATTATATTGTCATTTAAATTGAGCAATACAAATAAAAAAAATCTATAAATGAACTTAATAAAAAAAATCAATACCAAATATTTTTACACTCAATACATGTATGTGCTAAAAAATAATTAACATATTAAATGTATTGTGTTAATAAAAAAAACTTAAAAGAATATATATAAATTTCCATCCAAAGAAATATACATCTCTCAGCAAACAACATTTAAATTTAATATTTTTGCATTTCACATAAAGCTCAATGATTTCACAAACATTTACTATTCTAGTTTTCTTCATAATTTATTTTCAAAATAATCAATTTGACTTTCAGATGAAACATTTGAAGTAAAATTTAAATTGTATATGCAAAGTCTAGTAGCACTTTTTATCATTATTAAAGCAAAAATAAATATTGTGAATATTTTTAAGGTTGTGGGTGTAAGTATTTATATGTTGAATAAATTTAAAAATTTATGCTTGACATATTTAGTTATAAAATGATGCAAGTGAACTTAGTTGGTACATTTAGTCATTAAAAGGTATTAGTATGATATTCACAAGTAACCCTAAACCCCAAAAATAATAAATGCCGTTTTGAAGTGAACATAAATTTGATTTATAAGAGACTTTATATTAATAAAAAGTAAGTTTCTCTAGTCATATTAAAAATCACTAAACTAATTTTTTTTTAACCAGACAATGAATTGTTTCAAACCATAACATCCCCATAAAATAATAAATTTTTGAAATAATAACAAAATATTATATCTTCATTAAAATTGAGCAATACAAATAAAATAATAAATAAAGCAATTTAATTAAAAAGATCAATATCAAGTAGTCAACCTTGTATATAAAAAAATAAAAATCATTCGTGCTACGATATCAATACTCGTATACTTCTTAAAACGATCTTTTTTTATACAATTCTACACCTCTAACAAATTTACACCAAATTTTAGTTTTGACATACTTCAATATAGTAAATATTAATTATTCATTGAAAAGTTTACACCCGACTTTTGTACGTGCTATAAGGAAAAGGAAAACAATTCAATGATTTTATTGGTTCTAATTTTTCTTCGACTTAAACTTCAAAATATTTCATTTGACTTTTGACATAAAGATTAAGTTAATTTTTATTTGATGAATAAATATTTGAGCAGGAAATCCACAAATCGATAGTTGTACTTGTAAAAGTTAATTACAAATGTATACACACACAAATTTATGATTTATAATTTGTTCCTAGTTTATCCAACTAAAGGGTACACCAAAAAAAAAAAGTATTCAAATCATGAATTGCTTTCAGTATCTAGTGCTTATCAAATTTTATATCATAATTATGTTTTTCTTATTTGATAAAATCAGTAATTAAAAAATAAGGTCAAAATATATTTTGACTACACAATTAATAAATTAAGACAAATTATAGAGTGAAAATGGTGCATACATGAATAATTGAAGATTATTAGTTGTTTACATTAAAATATAATAGTTTGTTTTCACTGAAAAGTATTAATTATTTACTGAAAATAAATTAAGACTATTCAGTAAAAATAGTTAATACTCTTTAATGATTCATGTATAAACCAATTTCACTTTATACGAATAGTAATTGTTTCACTATTTTGGGGACGGATGAAATATATGTTAGATAAAATTATAATTTTAAAGTGATAATTAGTATACATTATGAATGTGGTGGGTGAACTTAATAAAATAGTGTTTGTAGATAGTAGCATCCTATAAATTTTTTAAATTGAATATGATTCAAATACTTAAATGGAGCATCATCTAATGTATAAGACCATCTCTTATAAAAGTGTCAGCGATAATTAATTCAAATATGAAAAAAAATTAAGAGAACTCGTATAAGTCATAAAAATAAATTAGATTCATGAAAGTATTAAATTATTTTTAACTACTGTATAAATTAATCAAAATTTTAACTCAAATGATAGAAATCATCATTTCATGTATCATTACTCATGAAATTAAAAAATAAAATATTTTTTGTTGCATTAGTCTTACGTAAAAGAGTGTATATTCCATTAATAAACTCTTAAATAAATGGATATTCTCTATTACACTGAAGAAAACAAAAGAACTATATGAATATAGGTACACGGGAGTTCTCCCTTTAAAGTATCATTGTCTAAGTATATGTAGTGTAATTGTTTAGAATACGAAGTAATACCATTTAATATACAAAATGTCATTGTTTAGTGATTTTGAAAAGATTAATATTTTTCTTTTAAACAGTAACACTTCATATGCTAAATAATGGTATTTATATATAAAAACATCACGTAAATCCAAATTCACATAAGATACACCCTAAATATGAAAATAAGCGTTTTTTTAAAGATTAAAATCAATAAGAATTATGAAAGTATACATTATTATCTTTACATAGTTTCAATGGCAAAAAAATGTGAATGTATATTAAAATTATAGTGACATTAATTGTCCCATTTTGTTTTTTCATTTGCCAAAAAGATCCGTCCCAATTTTGTTTTCTCATTTCCAAAATAGAAATAAAGTACATTCATTTTTTTAAATTTCATACTACAATTCAATTGTTTTATTCGTTTAAATATTACATTTCAACTCTCGCATTAAATTTCGTGTAAAGTCAAACGGAAAAATAAAATTGGGACGGATGGAGTACTATTTAATTGTAGATTGGTAGGATTTAATTTAAACAAAAATTGTATGTCATATTTATTATTATCTTATATTGTATTACATTTGATTACAATTATAAATAGAAATGATAAATAATATTAAATAAATATTTTTTGTGAAACAACATTGACTAAGAAGTTTTGATAAACTTAATGCTACAGTTAAACGTAATATATATGGAATCTATTTGATGGAATTTTGATTAAGTAATTGTTTAATTTAGATTTCTACCATAATTTCATGATACAAAATAGCTCAAATGATCGTACCAACTCTAATGAACCTTGTACTGATCTTTATTACAATAGAATCTATAATCATTATTTGAAAATTTTATTCTTATGTAGTATTTCATAAATTATGTAAAAGGTGTATATTCTACTCTATTAATTCATGATTATATATACTCATGATTTATTGATGATCTGGGAATTTTCAAAAGAATTCAAATTATTCATTAAATAAAATTTCATCATTTTCCAATTCTCATTAATAAGTCAAGACAGGAAGGAATTTGGGTGTAACCAACACAAATCATCATTGATAATTGCGTGATTTTTAAAAAACAAAATTTGCCAAGAGGTCTATTAGGGCGTCGCCAAAATATATTATTTACAAAATAAGTTAGCGAGAGAAGTAAATATATGAAAAGTATAAGTAAATAATACAAATTTGTATTGTATTTTTTGTTGAAACTTTTATTGAGCTCATTTTTTTTAAATAACACTTTAAGACCGATGAAAAGAAAAAGATAATGAATTTGGCATTCTAGTTATTCCATATATTATACTAATATAGAGTTAAACCTGCTGACCTGTCGTCTACGACCTAAATTTGCTGACATGTCACTAATTGGTTCTCCTAATCTTTTTTTAAAGGTAGTCAATTACAATAGTTTCCTAACATAATCAATTACAATAGTTCATTCGACCATCGGGTACATGACAACATCTTTTCATCTCGTTGTAGATCGGAACCGCAATCACCACAAGAGGGGGACCACCCGAACCCGCAACTCCGAACCACAACCGCACTACAGCCGGAACTGCAACCACCACAAGAGGGGAACACCACCCCACCACAAGCGAGGAACACCACTCCACCACAAGAGGGAATTAAATGGCATCTCCATGTCTCGATCTCAAGACCTTTGGGGTCTTAGGTGGTAGGCTCAACCAACTGAGTTACCAACTCTTAACTTGGTTCACCTAATCTTACATGTCTTGGGTACAATGAATTTAATAATTTAAATATATATGTGAGATGTCATTATGCGATTTATTGTCCAAATGACTATATGAGTTGGAGAAGGAAAAAAAGGGAAAATTTGACCATGGTAATACTAATGAAATCAATTACATGTTTAATTTGTAATTCTCTAAAAAAATTGTAAAATTTTATGTTTAGTGTATTATCCAAATATAATTAGATATGATATATTATTCTAATGATATAATACATCAATTATATAAGACTATTAACTATTATTTTTTATTCTTTTAATTTAGTATTCCTAATAAATTTGAAATCAATAAATATATTTTCATTCTTATTATAATTCTAAAACGTAGCATGCATTATGATATAGTTATAATAAAACAAATTAAAATAAATTATAAACAAATATGTCAATATATCATTATTTTAATTAAACGAATATAATTACACAAGATTTTATACATATATTTATTATATAATTATATCATATTATTTGATAAAAAAAATTAATTTGTACATATATAATATATGCAATATATTATAAAATTAAATTAAATTAATCCGCATAACACACGGGTTCCATCTAGTTGATTGTTCAGAAAAAAAACACTTAAGATCATATCATATAAGAAGATCATATTGAAAGAAAAAGAACACCCCTAAAACACGAAATTTATTAGCAACAAAGCTAGAAAACCCAATATACAAATTTCTAAAATCTATTAGATATAGTTTCATAAAAAAAGAACATTGTGATGAAATCATCATAAACCTTCCACTTCAGATTTCCTCATATGTGTGAAGATGTTCTTCACAAAGAAAAAATGATTATCCTTATTGTTTGTAAAATATTTCAAAAACTTTTCAAATCTTATTTTATAATTTACCAAGTCATAAATAATGATCCCATTATTCCATGTCTATTTTTAGATGTCATTTTAAGTAGTGTTTTAACTATATTTATATATACAACATGTTCTTTCAGAAATTACTTTTTCTCAAAAATAAGAATTGGTCAAAAGAGAAATTCTTAAAAGATGAAAGAGGAAGACTTGTGAATGATAGTAGAAGTATGAATTATATCAATTATAAACGTTAATTTAGAGATTTGAAATTAGCATTAAATAGATATCAATTGTACATAAAATAGATAAAAAAAACATATGAAATCTCCTAAAATCATGTGGGATTAGAAAAAAAAAACAATTTAATAGAATTACACAAACAAAATCTAAAAAATAAAGATCTATAACATTATATGTTTTAATAATTTTATATAGAACATAAATATTTATCTTTTCTTTACTATAATTCCTAAGTTTCCGTATTATCATGATAGTTGTGTACATGACATTAATTTTTAAACTTCAACTGCAATAAAGATTAGCAAATATGATAATTATTGTTTAGCATCCTGAGATTTAATTTAAGTTAATTATTTCTAATAAGTAAATAAATGTAAATATATAAATTAAATAAATATCTACAACTTGAATATTTATACTCTCCCTCTTTCACGTAACTAATAGCACCAATTCTTTATTTATTAGCAACAGACGAAATTTATGTCTTCTAAATCATTCTTAAACCACTCCTAAATTTGTGATTGAAATCAAATAAAGCACAATATTTCCATTGAGAAGGAAACAAATTCTAAGAAAGAAAAAAAAATACATAACGGAATCGTAATGGAAGCCAGAAAACACGTACAGACTAATTCTTGAATGTCGAACTAAACTCCAACTAAAGTGAAGCTTAACACTGATGCAACCAAAAAATCAAGAAATACAGAGCACAATTATCCTTCTTTATTAGCATAAACTGTTAGTAAATGCACAAAATTCAACTCATTCATGTATTAACAGAAGATGATTAAACAAAAATTGGAAACGAACCATGGTTAATGCATATAGATACTGATTTCGACAACTATTTTAACACATTAATTAGACCCTTGATGTTTCTTCAGATTATACTGTAATAATTCATTATCAATCGGAGAAAACTTAAACCCTAAAACAAAGAAGCTTTGGCTATGGAGATGATTATGAGAATGCTACTAAAAATAAGTAGTAAACATTTTCATTCTTTCGTGATTTTCACAAGTCATTTCTTCACTAATGATGAAAGAACAAAAATATCCTTGCTTGCTTACTTTCCACGAAATTGTACATGCTTGTGAAGTAGACGTCTTCTTTGGACAAAAAGAAGAGATTATGAAGTGAGAACAAATTCACAAATTCTATGTAATACACATAATTGTGTCAAATACCATCTAAGGAAAAAAAATTACAATTGAGCAATGAATGAATCCAAAAAATATGGATATCTCATACGAAAGATACAAACGAATTGTAAATGTTGGTGAAGTTATTGGTGTGAGCATATGGTATAAATAAGATACAAAGTTGAAACGGTTCCTAAATTGTAGCAGCTAATATACAAATTAAATGTTGATTTACCAAAATTTTGGACTATCAAATGTACGGTGATGATCATGTCTTGAAATGTTGATCAATGGCCACAAAACTTTCCCTCCAAAATTATATATGGTAAAGTAGGATGTATTATATATTACAAACGAATTGTAAATGTTGGTGAAGTTATTGGTGTGAGCATATGGTATAAATAAGATACAAAGTTGAAACGGTTTCTAAATTGTAGCAGCTAATATACAAATTAAATGTTGATTTACCAAAATTTTGGACTATCAAATGTACGGTGATGATCATGTCTTGAAATGTTGATCAATGGCCACAAAACTTTCCCTCCAAAATTATATATGGTAAAGTAGGATGTATTATATATTATAGATAACTTACACTCTTCCGTTAAAATAACTAATATACTTTAGTTAAAATAATTAATACTTTTTAGTAAAAACAACAAATACACTTTAACGGTTTATGTATGAACCACTTTTGCTCTATACTTTGTCGTTAAAAATCAGTGATGTAAATGGCGGCCGCCTAGGCATTTGACAACCCCTATCGCCAACGATTAGGACAAATCGGTCGTATTTGGCAGAAACTTCATTTGGCGGCGCCTAGACGGCCTTGGCGGTAGGCGGCGTCTAGGGCTTTTTATTTATTTTATTTATTTTTTTTATTTTTTAATAACTTTAAAATGTTATATAATTAAAAAAAAAGGAAAAAAAAATTTATAGGCGGATTGAAAACTTGAAGCCCTAATTCAAAATGTTATTTATGGATTGTGGTAGTTTATTAAATTGAACATTTTGTTATTTGTGGATTGTGGTAATTTATTAAGTTGAACATTTTGTTACTTATGAATTGTAGATTGTAGTAGTTTATTAAGTGTACATTTTGTTATTTGTGGACTGTGGTAGTTTATTATTTAGACATTTTGTTGTAGATGTGTTTAATATTTTATTAATATTACTTAATTACTTTAATTATTAAGTTGCATATTAAACAAATGTAAACGGCCGAAGTTGGATAATAAACAAATTAAGTTAGAAATGTGGAATTTTATTACTTTGATAAACATAAACAAATAAAAATAATATATATTAAAAAAAAATTATAGGCTGTCTCGGCGCTTGATGGCCATATACAGCCTGCCGAGCACTAAACGCTATCAGCACCTTGTACCCAAAATATCGGTTACCCGACAGTCCTGAACCGAGAAATTCGAACCGATGCCCACACTACGCAGTGGCACACCGGATCTTATTTCCACGCCATTAGCCTCCCTCTCTCTCTCTGCCGGTGCTAGAGCCTTCGACTAATAGTAATACTTAATTATATTTATTTATTACTTATAACCCCTTGCTTAAAACTCTGTCACACTCCACACAACTCCCATTCACTGATCCCCATCGAAACGAAAGCGAATGCGTTTGCTTTCGTTCAAAACATTTGTGCCGCTATTTATTGATCCACTTTCCCAGATCTAATTGATTTCTCCTCTTCTTCAGAAATTTTAGGCATTTCTTCGGAGATTGACGTTTGATTAACCATGGTTTCGACCAGTAAAATCAAATCCATTGATTTTTACAGGTGACCTCCACTTCTCCTTTTTTTGGCACCATCCACATTTTATTGAAGTGTTGATGGACGCTTCTGAGTTCTCGTTCCGCTGTCTTGTTGAATTATTAATCTCTAGCTTAATTAGATCATTTCTGGATGTGGAACCAGCTGGCTTTTTTAGCATTTGATTTTGATAGTTTTCCGACTCCTTTTCCTTGCATTCGAATTATAGATGCTGTGTATTGTCTATGTGCGTGATTCCATGAATTTTGACGTCCTCTTTTATATCTAGTTACATTGGTATAATTTTGAAGTCTCTTGTTACATTGGCTATGTTTAGAATAGCTGCAGCTGTTGGAGGTGAACTAGGCTGACATTATTGTTGCACGATTTACGGACACGATAATTGATATGCTTAGATGTAAAGGACCATGTGTTGAGTGCATTAATATTAGATGGTCCAGCCATATTCACTGCTTGCTAGCCAGATGAATGTGCAATTGAATTTCCCCGTTCTTTGGTGCATGATAATAGGTTTATCCACACTTTTGGGGTAACATTTTTCTTTTTTTACATCGACTTATTAACAAACATTCTATGGGTCTATTGCTGTACAAAATCTAATCTGTTAAATTTTATCTGCTTTATGGGTAGTTCATGGTGGCTGGTGCCTATTACTTTGACCAGTCTGTCTGGAACACTCATGTGAATGGTAAACCTTGTTCTCGGATGTTTTGGGCTTGAATGCAATGATAATAATAAGAGCTGTCGGAAATTAGATTCAATATTCTGAACAAATGGCCTCAAAAGATGCTTAAATCAGTTTTGTGTATAAAACAAAAAACACTATTACTTACATTGTATTTAAATAACATTAAACTTAATCCACACTTATGGAAGGCACCATTCATATGCATTCGCTTTCTGCTATTCTCACTCTGTATTATATCTGCAAATGGTGGCTCTTGTTGATTAAGATCAAATTTGTAAGTCTGCCTGTTTCATAAGATTGGCTTTTGTGTGTTTAAAGTGATGGGTTGGAAGTACTATGTATTAAAAGGATACATATCACAGTCTAAACTCTGAAGTTTGCTTAGTATCTGTGGCATGATCAAACAAATTATAGCAATGTTTACATTTGGAAATAGCTTTGAGGTGTGACTCGAACTTACACTAGCATTACATATCCTGTTGTGATTTTAATTTGGGATATTGGAGGCCCATATATGCACGACTTATATAATTGGTAAGTATTTTAGCTGCCAAAAACTTTTACTAATTCTTGAGGAGATGTGGCGATGGAGGCATGGCAAGGTTTAATTTTAAAGTTTTTTTTTTTTTTTTCCTTTATGCTTGAAATTTATTATGTTTGACAAAATTTTGATGAAGCGAGGATGAGTCCTTTAAAGATAGTATGATTTGACTTGCAGCTTCATATCTAAGATTTATTGAAACTAATAATTTCAGCATTCAGTTGGACCTAAAAATTATTTTCCATATTTTCTCTACTATGCAGGAAAATTCCCAGAGACTTGACTGAGGCATCATTATCAGGTGCTGGACTGTCAATAGTAGCAGCCTTTTCCATGATCTTTTTATTTGGAATGGTAGGAAATTACATCTCATGCGCCAATAGTTGGTGGATTCTTGCATAAACAAATTTAGTAAAGGAATGTTTTTTTTTCCTTCTTTGATTTACTCAGCACAGATACCTATCTAATCTTGTTATGCTTTCGATATTAAATACTTGATTTTTTTTTTTTTTTTTATGTGATGCATCTCTTACCATCTTGATACAACGACTGCTTTCTCCATTATGATTATGCTCTCATATGTAGGAACTGAATGATTATCTCAGCGTGAGCACCTCTACATCAATTATCGTTGACAAGAGTTCTGATGGGGACTTTTTACGAATTGATTTCAATATAAGGTAGAAGTTTATTATTGCAATTTATATATTCTCATGAATTCTTCCTTTTCTAGTATGCATAAAAAGCCTTGATGTAGTTTTGTGAAAATTGCAGCCATTCTTCAGGAGAACATACGTAGAAGTCGTTCATATGTTCTTTACTTTTTCCACCTTTGCAAGAAAAGTTGAGCCTTTGGCTTATGTCTATTTAAGTTTTGTCTTTTCTAGGGGAGATATAAGTTCAGAGCTGTGTATCTTTCTTTTCTCTTTCCCTGTCTTTCAAATAATTTTTTTATTTCAATTTTGTTTTTAAAGTACCATTTCACTATTTGGTAACTCAATTTCATCATTCAGAGGCAAGAATTTACTTCTTCGTAGCCCCCTGTATTGACATTGATACTAATGGTTTAGTTTCCTTCTCTCTTACGCAAATCTTCCACTGTTTAAAATATTCTAGTCTGTAACTTGATGAATATCATATGTCTCAAATTTTTTATATTTTTTTGTTTCATTGTGTTAACAAGAGTCATATAAACTTAAGCTTTTCCGGGGAGAAGACTTGTTTCCTATTCATAATTTCAGAGGGCGTCCTATTATGATTGCAGACGAATATGTACCTGATGACTCCTTTGTTTGCTGCCACCAAAACGATGACTGTAATTTAGTTTTGAGTTTTTAGCTATATTGTCCCCGAGTTACTGTGCTTGATACTTCGGATTCTCTGTTTTGTCCACCATGATATGAAGCAAAGTGTGTTTCACAAACTATGATATTCCATAATGTTCTTTATACACTGAGCATCAGAATATTGATTCTTGGGAAATTCACTTCATTCTGTTTTAGATCAAGCATATCTTCGGCTTTCTATAATTATATTACAGCAGTTCTTGAAACACACGGGATCTTTTTTTTAACACTTACCTCATTTCTGCATTAATCTTAAATCTATAATGGTTGACTTTTTTACTTTGAATTCTAGATATGATTATCGCGTTTAGCTTATGTGGATAACTTATTTAAATTCTCTGTGTAGCTTTCCAGCGTTGTCTTGTGAATTTGCATCTGTCGATGTCAGTGACGTTCTGGGCACAGTAAGTTCTATTCCTTGACTTCAAATACAACACATCTGCGAGAGAGATGATACTTTGTTATGTTTTTCTCAAGTTAAGTGGATTGCCTGCATTAAGTTAACTAGTTAAGAATCACCATTCAGCTTCAAGGTGAAAGATGCACAATTATTGTTGTTCTTCCTGGCATAGGGCTCAGAGTCTTATACAAATGTTGCTAAAAGTTTTTCAGCATAGAAGTGGGGAATATGATAGGGTCCTGATTGACAGTTTGCTGTCTATGGTTATATTATCTTTAATCATATTTTCTTGTATGTGATGTATGCTTGTTCATGAATATCATTTATGTGTTAGTGTTTTTGTCATTTTAGAACCTCATTAGCTTTTGACTCACTTGCTTTAAGAGTAAGAATCAGTAACTGGCACCAGATTCATGAATGTAATCTGTGTTCAAGGTGTCACAAATACAAATCTTCCTATACCCTGCAGCAGATTTAATAACGTGAAGAATTGGTGAAATGATTTTTTCAATGGCATGAAGAAGGTTTGGTGCTTGTTGAAAATCTTGGTTGGTTTCCATATTTAAAAGTCAGGTGTTAACTAAAAGTAAGAAAAAATATTCAATAATAGCTACTGAGTGTAGTTTTGGATGATTACTAGAGGTTGAAACAGTTTCAAATAGTTTTTACTTTTTACCTATTGCCGGTGTGTCTTTGTGGCGATAACCTGCCCACTTACTTCCATATGTCTGTTCTCTTCTCAGTCATGGAGTGAACTGGAAGAGTTAAACTTTTGACAGCGGGTGAATTATTTTGGTGTTCATGATTAGTGTCTTTTAGTTAGGTGAGGATGCAATGCAGTGGCCATTGGGTGCAGAAGGCGTACAACCTGCACTCTAATTACGATAAATTATTCATTCATAAATGATAAATTAATAGTAACTTATTAGCTTAAAATATATAGCTAACTAAAATAATTTCTTCTATGTGACTCATCGATCTTCCCAATTAGCTTACTTCAAACTTTCTTGATTGTGGATTGCCTAATTACAAGGTGGATGAAGGATTCAACCCCCTGACCTATGAATCCTCCCTACGCCTATGTCCTATTGTCAAAATGGGCTTGACATTAAAAATTAAATCCTGCATAGTTTTTTTTATACTTTCAAAAAGTAACATTTCATATTTAGCTGTATTAAATTATATATTCCTAAATTTGAAGACATTTATTCTTTAAGCTTACTGGCAACCCTTGACCGTCTCTTCATTTCTCCCAAGCTGGTCCTCCCTGGGTGCTAGGTCCATTCTACAGCCCACCTATTGCGTAGTGCCTTCTACTACAATGCCAGTCAACTACTTATGCAGATAACTACATACATTGCATGATTAAAAACAGAAATATCAGGGGTGGATTTCAGTTTTGGTTGAGTAACTTATGTATGCTTGCGAGTTACCCGTGATCTGCTTAATTGATGATTCAGTTTTCTCTATATGAAGAAATACAACGAATTTATTGGCAATGGTTTCATGTTCAATTTATGGTTTCCACATGAGGCAGTATGATTGTCTGTTTCTAAACTTTTGTCCACTTTTCCTCAGAATAGGTTGAATATTACTAAGACTGTGCGCAAGTATTCAATAGATTCAAATTTAAATCCTACTGGCTCCGAGTATCAATCAGGCCAAATTACGAAAGCAATTAGGCATGATGAGGAAGCTGATGAAGAATATGGAGAAGGTTCTGTTACACTCAATGAACGGAATTTTGATAGAATTTCACACCAGTGAGTAAATTGATACTAATTTACAGTATTCTAGCTTCAGTCCCTGTTATTTTCTTATGGAATACATGTGCAAGAGTGATGTTTGATGGTTCTACCTTATTACCTGCCCCACGTGTGGGATATATTTCTTTGACAGGCATGCTATTTTGGCAGTGAACTTTTATGCCCCCTGGTGCTATTGGAGCAATCGCCTGGTATTTCCCACCACTTAATTGTTGTTTTGCCTCTCCAAACCTTGATTTAAACTTTTTTGCTCTGGAAATCAATTAGAATACATGAATGGTTATAAGTTGTAACATTTCTATCTCCCTTTCTTTCCATTTCAGAAACCTTCATGGGAGAAAGCAGCCAAAATTATAAAAGAAAGGTGTAACTTCTCTTTGGTCGATAAACTCTATCTGTATTTTCTTATTCCTCTTTATGCCGTGATGGAGTAACTAGCATTTCTATGAAATACAACACCCAAAAGTAATCTGTTTTATTTTATCTTATTTTGTTGTAGATATGATCCAGAAATTGATGGACGCATTCTTATGGGCAAGGTTGATTGCACTGAAGAAGTTGATTTGTGCCGAAGGTATGTTCTGGATGCAATAACCCTCCATTTTCAAAGCTATGTTCTTGTGTTTTGTTACTGAACACACCAATTACATTGTCTTTTGATGTGATTTGTACATATAATAGCTGTGTTTCTATTTACTTTATTTATGAGAGGAGGTTAATTTTCCCCTCTATTTTGGATAAAATATCTAGAGCTTTAGATGTGAAATACTGTTTGATGATGGATTAAACTTGGAAGTAATTGAGTGGGATGACACGATATTATACACCAAAGTTTCTGAAAACCGATTACACAACTTCAGGAAGTTTCTGAATAAGAAATGAAGTACAAGATTATTATGTGATTCCAAATTGTATTTAAATGAATACTGGGGCTGGAAGTTGACTATGATAGTATTGCATTATTACATGAAAAGTATCTCTATGTTCTACCATGTACATCGAATCTATCCAGATATTCACAGCCATGGCCATATATATTTCTTCTTTTGATATATGTGTGTATATATATGTATGTATTGTACTCACACATATATACAGCAATAATATGGAGCCAAACTCAACACACATTACTAGTTATCTGTTCGCTTTAATAGTAATTTCTATCAGGTTACTGGTAACTTATGTTGAGTCTGGCTCCATAAGAAACCCACGATTAGGCTCCATATACAAACCATATATATATATGCAATATTCTTGTGTTCTTTATTGCGGGAATAGAAGGATAATTTTTAGAGGTTTCTCACTGTGATTTGGCTGAATTAATTTCCCTGGATCATGTCTTTTTGTATGTAACTGGATCAATCCAACCGATTGGTCATCTCACTGGTGTTTAGCCTCTCAGTGAGTGCTATAGACTATTGGTATTTGGTTGCACATTTGAGGTTTCATGGTTCACTTTATCTTCTCTTCTACATTTTAAGCCTTACAAAAATATGCAGGAATCACATACAAGGATACCCTTCTATTCGCATCTTCCGTAAAGGAAGTGATGTAAGGTCAGCTATCATTTCTTTGATACTACTACTTTTCATTCTATAATTTATTTTGAGTACGTTAAATCACTTGAGTATAAGTTGAAATAATCATACAGTAATACTTAGTCCTAGAGGTAAACTGACCATGTTATAATAGGATTATTGAATCACTCTTTAGATTTTCTTTTGAATAATAACCTCTTTTGGGACACAGGGAGGATCATGGCCACCACGAGCACGAGTCATATTATGGCGACCGAGACACAGATACCCTAGTGAAGGTGAGATTGCTTAAACTAGATGGGAAAGGTTATTTGGACAGAAAATATCAAAATCAGAAAATATGATACATTGAAACTCTATTATCGTAAAGAGTAGGTCTCATGTCATGAGACGGTGGATGGGGTATAAATTGGGCATAGCGCATTAACACTTTGATAGGAGTTAGTGTTAATTTGTGATGTCTCATTCCATGAGACGGTCTCACACAAGTTTTTGCCTACCGTAAATATGTTCCCTTGCTTAACGAGAAGTACATGCTTTTGCATTATGTTATGCCTATTGTATATCACAGGCTAGGGACTGTGAACTTGCTAAACTTATTTTATCTATCTTATGTTTATTTGGATAATGATTGTTTAGTCATTATTTGTTTTATTAGAGTCGGTCTGTGGGCCTTTGGGAACTATAAGTACTTTTGTTATAGGGTTTAATCTCAGTTTTTATGATATTTGGATGTTCAGCCATTGTGGCGTGGGACGAGAGTTTCTCGTTGTGTTTATGTTTTCTGCAAGTTATCGTGTTTCTTGCTGTTCTTCCTCTCAACTCCAGCACATTATCCTTTTATGAGGAACTGAATGAAGTTTGATCCTTGCAGACAATGGTGGATTTGGTAGCTCCGATCTCTTTGCAGTCGCAAAATACTTCTGATAGTTTGGCCTCAGAGAAGAAAGATGATGGAAAGAGACCTGCACCTTTGTCAGGAGGGTGTAGAATTGAGGGTTTTGTACGTGTTAAGAAGGTAGACACATTTCAAGATGGCTTATGTGTAAAACCACTTGCACATGAAATACACACAAAGATATGAGCACTAATATATATATATATATATATATATATAATGTATAATACATTAGTTTGCCAAATATAGAAGGTCACCATTCTCCCGAAATCACATTCCAAAAATAGCAACTTATACTTTTCTCCATGAAAATCTTAAATTGCAACACCTTTTTCGTTTCAAGTCCATTCTCAACATATAATTATGAAGTTAAAGATTTTTTTATTTTTGACGATTTTGAATTTCAAATCCATATTACATTTATAAAAATAAATTTTCAAATCTAAAGTCTTAATTTATTGTGATTTGAAGTGCTTTCCTATTGAATTTAAAATTTTATATTTTAGATATGTTCACATTACACAATTTACACAAAATAATTGTCAATATACTAATCGTGCATCACACAATCTCTAGTAATTTTCTTCTCTATATCTGCAGGTTCCTGGGAATCTTGTCATATCAGCACGTTCAGCTTCCCATTCTTTTGATGCATCTCAGATGAACATGTCACACATTATCTCCCATTTTTCTTTTGGTAAAAAGATCACTCCACGGGTAATGAGTGACATGAAGAGGCTGCTCCCACATCTAGGTGGAAGCCATGACCGCCTGAATGACTTGTCATATATTAGTAATCCGAGCGATTCCAATGCTAATGTTACTGTAAGTTCCTCTCCTTTAATTGCATCAGTTGTCTTTTTTTGGATCCTGTTTAACTGTTTCAGTATGTCTCTAGCAATTGCTCTCTTGATGCCCTTAAATGATCAAATACTACCTCCATTTCAGAATAAATATCTTTTTAGCGATTTACCAAAAAAAGGGAAGTAACATAAAATTTAAACATTTTTAACTTTAATCAATTTTTCCTTAATTAAAAAAAATTAAGGATAGAACAATTTTTTTTCCTTGATTACAAAATACTAAGAGATCTTTTAGGTGAGGGCAAATTGGGAAGAAATGAGGGAAAAATAGTTAAAAGTACAAATAATTACAAAAAAAATGAGAGTCTAAACATACACTTAATCCGAAATGGAGGTAGTATGTAATAATAACTCTGATGCATGCGTGTGAATTAAGAGCTTAGTTAAGTGTAGACACTTGCATATATAGCTTTTTGATCGATGACTTGAGTAGAATCAAATTGGAACCTCTAGTCAATTTGGCTTAGCGGCTTAGATGTGCCAGATGTGGTCGTTTTCTTTTTATATGATTTGCTTGATCTTTTCCTTCCGTAAGAGCACCCAGCATCACCCTCTGTCAATACATATATCTTGGAATGACTGTAAGTGGATCTTTTTGAATTATTTAAGCTGGCAGTATGAATGATCTTGCAATAACTTCATTTGCAGATTGAGCATTATCTTCAAGTTGTGAAAACTGAAGTGATGACAAGATCTTATAAACTAGTTGAGGAGTATGAATATACTGCCCATAGTAGTTTGGTTCACAGTCTCGAGATTCCCGTCGCGAAATTTCATTTTGAGCTTTCACCAATGCAGGTATAATGCTGCTGTATTATTCCATTCTTCTACTTAAAGGTGGTGTACATGGGTACATTATTGTTTCCAATTGTTATATTTTTTATTTCCGTTCCAGGTCTTAATAACAGAGAGCTCCAAATCATTTTCGCACTTTATTACTAATATCTGTGCCATTATTGGAGGCGTTTTTACGGTTAGTGTTCAATATTCATTGTTTCCATTGGACTCTTCTTCTCTACAATTTGCTAACACAAACTCTACTTTGATGGTTTCAGGTTGCTGGCATCTTGGATTCAGTTCTACACCACACTATTAGACTGATGAAGAAAGTTGAACTGGGGAAGAACTTCTAATCTTAAGTTGAAAAATAGTAAACATACAAAGGGAAAACCCAATTTCTGCAGCACCATTTGATTGATATGGGTAAATTAAATTGATTAGGGTGAAGTTTATTTTTTCATAAAATTTTGATGATGGTTAAGCTTTATTAAATTAAGTAGTCTATGATGCAGCAAATGTCTTAAGAGGCCCCATTCTCCAATTGTATTTCTGTTCCTTCATGTGATCATTATACGTAAATTACGCCATCCCTTCATGCTCTAATAACATTACACTAATTGAATTTCATAAATGGTTCAAATCACATTATATTAAGGTTAAACATCATGTACATACAGCAATTAGTCACTGTTGCGCGTTAGAATCACATCCTAATCTCGTAAAATATAGAGATGGCAGCTTGGGTTAATCATAATCTGTAGTCTCTCTCTAATTTGTAAATGAATTAAATAACTATTTATTAATTGCTCAAGTTAAAGAGGTATATATTTTTTTTGCAGAAACATCAGTTTGCCTTCCATTATTGACAAGAAATAGAAATTAAAATTACTGAAAAGATTACAAGCCCAAAAATGATATACTTGTAAAATGTTAATTTATTTGTGGAAAAATTATATTCCGTTGAGACGAGTTCGTTGAAGGCTTATCCATAATTTGGACCTGACCCGATTAAACGTCGCCATAAAATTTATCTTTAATTTGAATTTGACCCAATTAACTTAAGAGTCTATTTTCAACCTCAATTTAAAAGGTAAGAATATTTTTAAAGTTAGTAAGACAGTACTTTAAAAAAATAAAAAAATCTGAAAACACCACCCAAACCTCACAGTAAACCACTTCCCAAGTCTAAACATAAGAAGTATATAACATGTTCTTCCTCTATCTTGCAATTATTTTCATACTATATTTTTTTTTTTCGTATTTTGGCAAGCGAATTGTTTATTAATATTTGAAATGATAAAATAACTTTTAAATAGTGGTATAATAAAATAACTTTTAAAAAGTGGTATTATAAAGTGACTAAAAATTATTTTATTATTTCAAATACTAATTAATAAATTACTCGCTAAAATATAAGAAAACAATAACTGTGAAAGAAATTTTAAATTTTGAGTCTAAATTTAAATCAATTTTGATTTTTTAAAGTTCAATTTACTTAATAAATTTTGAAAAACCAAAATTAATTTGAAATGGTACTTCCTCCGTCCCATCATTATTTGCACACTACCTTAATTTTCGTGTTTTAGCAAACGAGTTGTTTATTAGTATTTGAAATGATAAAGTAACTTTTAAGGTAGTGTATGATAGATCTATCTCTTCTCTGTTATAAAATGACTTAAAAATTACTTTATCATTTTAAATACTGATAAAGATATTTCTCGTTACAACACGAGAAAACAGTAATTGTACAATTAATAGTAGGACGGAAGGAGTACTTAAAAATTCAAGTGGATGCAAATTTGCGAAACAAGAGAAGGGAAAGGAATAAAGGATGCTCAAAGTTAATCGACCGACCCGACCCGACCCATTAAAACGAAACGGTTTTCCAGTTTGCACCAAATGGACCCAGTTGGCCCGCGCGTGGACTCACGCTCCAACTTTCCTCCATTGTTAAAGAAGCATAAACGAGTCTGATACAGTCGGTCTGATTTCTGTATAAATGCCGCTTTCAGCTACTTGACTTTAATAATCCTCCTAACTCAGCAGATCAAGAAAACGTCAACCCTCCTCTGATTGATTCATAAAATAAAGGGAAATTAAGGCGAAGACTGCTTCCATTTCGATCAGCTTTTTTCCATATAATAATAATATTGTTTTCGCGTGAATATTTGGTAGAAGGATTGATCTCTGCCCGGGAATGATGTGCGGTGGAGCTTTGATCTGGGTTCTGTGAATATTTGACAAACTCTCCGCTCCTTGAATTTATCAAGAAATTCGGGTTGAAGTTTTTTCCTTTTTCTTTTTCTTTAGCGGAAAAATGTGGAAGGTGGGAGGAACTTCAGCTGATTCTTATTACCAGGTCCGACCGGATTACACCGATTCTGTTCCCCAGAGCAAGTTCAGAATCAAGGTTTGTTTAAGATGAATGATCGGATGTCATCTTTGCTTTTAGAATGTGGTATTTTATTTCAAATTCGGAATGATTTACCGTTCTAGAGTTTGTATGTGGTAATTGGTTGAAGGGCATAAGTTTAAAATCATGATGTGGGGTGTTGTTATCTCATTTCCTTCTTATGTGTTGTTTATGAATGCGTTCTAATATTATATAGGGATGCACATTCTTGTTTTGCTGTTGAATATCAGTTGATTTAGTTTCCGATTTCTGTTGAACCATTTGGCGTAATGCTAATCCTGATTGGAATTCGTTACTCTTCTTTTCATGAATTCTTTATGATGCAAGAGTGATTAAACGTCCAGTTGATTTTTTTTTTTTAATCCTGTTTGCCTGTTTAAGCTTGTCATTAGCATTACTGTGATCATATGGATAAAATGGACTTCTGGACAAGAAGCACTGCCAAAAAAAATATATGCCGGCAGATTGGATTTCATGATTTAACTATTTGCAGTCACTAAGCATCTAAATTGGATGTTGGCATCAATTATAAGTGGGAGATTAATGCAACAATAAAAAGAAATTTTATGGTGTTGATAAGATAAACAAAGAAATTGTCTATCCAGGTTCAGGCAACTATAAAATGCCATGTTCTCTGGGGTAGTTTTGTTTATAAGCTGTCAGTTTCTGTCCTATTCCATTTCTAATCTTTTGATTCTGGGGATATAGAGTGTGCTACATGGTAAGCAGATTAAGAGTGGTAGTAATAGAAGATCAATGGAGTTAAAACAGATAAAGATCCTCAACTTTGACGTAATGCACAAGAAAAATATATAGATTTCTTTTCTTGGAAGAGTTCAGTTTTTTCCATTTCCCAATAGGAGATAGTATTGCTCATCAAGTCCCTATGCTTTGGAAAAGGCCAAGCTTTAAAGGACGAGAGTGTCAAGGGTCTTTAAGGAGGCAAAAATAGAGTTGTTACTCAACTGGATGTTGCATTGTGAGTCTTCTCGTGTGCCTCAGGCAATGTTTGTTTTTGCATCCCCAATATAAGTTCTTCCTCCCCTAACACAAAACAAGTACATTCACATTTATTGATGGAGTAATCTAATGCATCATAATTTCTAATACACCAAAAAATCAAGTTCTTCTCCCGATTTCTTCCCCCAGAATAACAATTCACTACCAAAGATTCCCTTTAGTGATTCTTGAGTATAATGTCAAAGATTCAAAGCAAAGCATTAAGTCTACTTTTCGGACTCACTTGGATGGATTTAGGATTTTGCGATCCATGTCATGTTCTATTTTAGGATTTCCACATCTGACTTCCACATCCATTCCTATAAAATACACCTACACACCGATTTTCACAAAATTCAGTAAAATCGTATCACCATTTTTCGTCCACTCTCTCATTTTCTCTCATATAATACAATATAATAATACAACATCAGCCACTATTAAACATTGATCTCACTCTACCAAAATCTCACAACTAACACATACTTTTACTATTCACCAGAATTTAAAATCCGTAGGATTTTAAAACCCTGACTTCCCCGCGCACCTATATCCTAGAACAAATGTAGTCTAAGTTATTTCATAGACTGAGGTTCTTGAAGGACCATAACAGGTTAAAAGATGATGATATTGTTGCCAAACTAGATATTACTTGAAAAAAACCTCCTTTTTGATGAAAAAAGCATATTACCATGTAATTATGAGTCATATAACATTCTTCTGCGATTGTTTGACATTTAAAAGAATTTTCACAATCGATAGAGTTTCCTGTGACATCTTCTGTCTAATTGATGCTCTCTTTTTGCCTGCTCTAATGCATAATGATGAGCAAGTGTAGATACTTGTTTTTGTATTGTATTATAGTTGGATCCTCAAAACAAGAGCATTAACTCTTTATAATCCAGGCATTGTTGTATACTTTTCTTCCCATTCAATCTAAATGTCTAGTCAAATTTTCTCAAGACTCAACTGCTTAACATAAGCTCGTTTTGTTTTAGCAATAGCCAAAGTGAGTTATTTCAAGTTGTGCTATTTCCTGGCTTCCATGTTTAACTGCGTGACACTTTTCCTGTGCATATCCACATGATCAAACTCAATCTAGAGATCTCCGGATTGCTGATTTTTGTGATGTTATTGAACTTATCACTGTTAGAACACTGACTTTTTCATTGGATGGGTCCAATTTTTTTCTAATAATTCCGTTTAGCTCTAGCATAAATGCAAAGAATTCACAACCTGCATAGCTTAGTGGTTTACTGGGATTCATTCTGGCTTTGTCTTTCCTTCTTTATATTTTAATTATTCATTCTCCATTTATTTCTCCCTTCAACTGTATATGTTATGGTTAATTCTCAAAGAAGTTCTTCTGTACATAATTAGGCCGGAAAAACGTTAAGTGCCCGGAAATGGCATGCTGCTTTCTCTCCAGAAGGCTGTCTTGATATTAGCAGGATTCTCCATCGAATTCAACGTGGGGTAAGCTTCTTCTGGCTTTATGTTTATTGCTGTTGCATCTCATGTTGCAAGTGTTGTCTTAAAAGTTCTAAATGAGCTTAGCAAAAGTCAAAGAGGTTTGAATTAAGACCTCTGTTTTTGTGAAGCTATTTGACTTTCCTTTGCTAATAGATGTATATATATAGCTATATCATTCATTTCATGGTAGAATCCCTTTTGGTTTTTGCCAAAATATTTCATGTTCTGCTGTTTGGAATTTTGTGCTGTACTGAGAAAAACATAATATCTTAAGGTTAAAAAATGTTTGAACATCTAGTATTATTAGTTTTTTGTACTGTTTCCCTCTTGTACTAGATCATCTTGCAAGAACATTTTCATTTGTATATGATTCCTTCTGACTTTTGAATAAAATTATGATTTTGACTTGGTTGTTCTTTGACAAATAATAGGGTGTTCACCCATCAATAAGAGGTGAAGTTTGGGAGTTCTTATTGGGTTGTTATGATCCTAACAGCACCTTTGATGAAAGGGAGCAAATACGACAGCGTCGAAGGTACTTTCCTTGTTATACATCACTTTAGTACCATGATTATTTTTTGTGAGAAAGGTAACCTTCATGTTCAAATGTAAAAATAATGTTCCTCTTAGTTATTTCGAAGTCTGAATGCATTTCACCAATCTCACCATATAGTAACCATGCTCATCTGCATAAATGGTAATCCATCAATTGATTAGGAGATCTGTTGGCCCGAGGATTATAGAACACAGAGAAATGTATATCTGGATTCAAGTTAGATTGTAGAATTATCCACCGTAAGATACTATGCTCTGACATTTACTGAACAAACTGTCGACTGGGTCAAGTTTCATTTTGGACTTCATAAAGTCCAACTTCATTCCCCTATAGGTTTAGATGATACTCTGGCTTTCACCAATCTCACCATATAGTAACCATGCTCATCTGCATAAATGGTAATCCATCAATTGATTAGGAGATCTGTTGGCCTGAGGATTATAGAACACAGAGAAATGTATATCTGGATTCAAGTTAGATTGTAGAATTATCCACCGTAAGATACTATGCTCTGACATTTACTGAACAAACTGTCGACTGGGTCAAGTTTCATTTTGGACTTCATAAAGTCCAACTTCATTCCCCTATAGGTTTAGATGATACTCTGGCTTTCTATGATCAGTATGCAATAACTATATATTCTTTCTCTCATGCTTTTCGTTTCTATATTATATTTGCAGTAGGGTTCCTTTAATAAAATATCGAACTCTTCTGCATGAAAACTTCAAAGAAGGTAATATAAAAATAACCGAAAAGAAAGTGAACGGGTATATGCTTCCAGAGATGTGCCTTTCTTTTAAAAAATGAATTTGATCCTTTAATATAAAATAAAGCCGTAACTTAGCATCTTGCTACCTATAGACTATAGCATATAACTTGGACGAACTGTTGCATAAACCATTTTACAAAGAGCTTTTTAAGTGTTATTGCAATTTATTGTTTATTAAAATTTTCTTTTGGTCAATTGTTTAATAAAATCAACTGTAAAGTAGAATCCCCTGTACTCTTCTGAGTTGTCAGAACTCCCAAATCATACATAGTTAAGTAGTGTTGGTTACTTGGCCAAATGAATATGTTCTGTTGTCTAGTTTCCCAAAGTTATTGAACATCCAAGATTTTTCAGGTTAAATTAGAAAGTTTCGACATAATTATTTTTCCATTGTGCATCCTTTCAGAGTGAGGTATGCATTGATGAAAGAGGAGTGCCGTCAAATGTTTAACTTGGTTGGAAGCGGGAAATTCGTTACTGCACCAATCATTACAGAAGTGGGTGAACCTATTCGTGACCCCATCGTACTCCAACAATTAAATCTTGAAAAGGAATCTACAATTCCTACTAAGAGGAATGGTAGTTATGGAAACTCAGCTTATTATTTAGCCACCTAAAAATTTATGAACCATATTATTTTCTGGAGATTAGATCTAATACCTTGACATTGTATCTTGCATCAACAGAAGCTTCTAGCTCTCAAATGGCAAAACTGTCAAATGGACATGCTCCCATCGACAAGAAAGAAATCCAGTGGAAACTCATATTACATCAAATAGGTGTTAATGGATTATAAAACTTGCATGCTTATGTTTCTATAGCCTTGTTTTAGTATATACATCGATACGAACTTAAATATTCTTGTACGTATGGATGACTCATATTTTGTGATTTTGCATTTCATAGTTTAATGTTTATTGTAGGACTTGATGTGGTCCGTACTGACCGGACGTTAGTCTTTTATGAGAAGCAAGAAAATTTGTCAAAACTTTGGGATATCCTTGCTATCTATGCCTGGTTCGATTCAGATGTTGGGTATTGCCAAGGTGAGTCAATTTAAGTCAACTTATCATCAAATGTTTGCTCTTGCCTTTTGGATGAATTTGCAACAGTACCATTTCTTGTTCAGTATTCTAATAATATTGAATAAGAATCAGTTACCTAACTAACACAACTATCCACATTTTTCATCCCATTTGAATCACAAATACCTACAAAAAATTCATTGTGAATTATAGAGGATTTGGATTGCCACTTGGAAGTATAACTGCAAGACAAGCTTTGTTTTCACCTTTCCAGCAACTGACTCGATCTACTAAAGAATCATGACATTTTGAATATTAGTAAATGCAATGCCTGTGCTATTATTTTCTCTCAGAAATTCAAAGAAGTAAACTCAATTTTTTATCTGGAAATTGCGAGATAGTGCTCTTTTTTTTAAGATTTGTATGCTGATCAGGTATGAGTGATCTTTGCTCTCCAATGATTATACTCCTTGAGGACGAGGCAGATGCATTTTGGTGCTTTGAACGTTTAATGCGCAGATTGGTACGGCGATTTATCTATTATGTCAGGTTATGTTCGTAAAACATGTAAAAATTTTAAATCATTTAAGTTCTGTCTCCATTCCTCTTCCATTCACTTGCTGCACTGATAGAAACTAAGTCATGTTGGTTTCCTTTTATCAAATTTGGAAAATAAATTGATTTATTAGCTTTGCATTTCCACGAATATTTTGTAAAATAAGATTGATAAAAAATGACTGTATGATAGTTGTGAATTGTGATGCATCCTTATTAGATGTTCTCTTTGACTGATACCTTATAAACTAGGTAAGACCTGTTCAATACCTTATTCAGATTCTTCATACTATGTGTGAAGCATATGCATATTTTCACCCTACAAAAATCCTGTCTTAAAAAATTTGTATACTGGCATTTCTATTTAATTTAATTACATTTCAGATGCTTATAATACTTTTTTGATAATTGGAATTTCATTGAAGCGAGGAAATTTCAGATGCACCGAGAACTCGGTAGGAGTAGAGGCGCAGCTTGGTAATCTGGCTTCGATAACACAAGTTATTGATCCTAAACTCCATCAGCACTTAGGTACATCACATTAATTGTTTTCTGATATGCTGCCTGTGAGAAGATTAAAACTTCATGTTACTATCACGTGTTGATTATTCTCAACATTTCTCTTGTTTCATTCTTTAAAAAAAATCATTGATTAGACACCACAATGTTTTTACTTATTATAATTAATCTATAATTAACTAGATTACCACTTTTTTTTTTTTTTTTTAATCTGAGAACAGAAACTCTAGGCGGCGGTGATTATTTGTTTGCCTTCAGAATGCTTATGGTTTTGTTTCGTCGAGAATTCTCTTTTGGTGATTCATTATACCTTTGGGAGGTAATTTTTCGTGTCATACTCATTTCCTTTTTCTTATATAATCTTAAACTAAAAAATTATATATGAAAATATATCTACTCCATCTATTTTGAAATTCCTGAAGACGACTCAGATGCATGCTAACTCAAGGTGCAGAAAATCACAGTTTTGAATGTCAATGTGTGCCACCGTAATTCATGCCATATCAATACTTTCTTTCAAGTGTTATTCCTCTAATAATCCTATATATTCCAATCCTTTTGCATATTTCATGTCTTTTTCCCCTTTTATTTACTAATTGTTCATTTAACAGATGATGTGGGCCCTAGAGTATGACCCTGATCTATTCTCCACGTATGAGGACGAAGAGTCGGCCAAAGAGAGATCAGAGGGATCTAAAGGAAAGGCCAAGTCAAGACGGCAGTTTGGAAAATTTGAAAGAAATAACCTGAGGAATAATGCAGGCAAAAATGCTGCTACACCTCTTCCTATTTCCATTTTTCTTGTGGCCAGTGTCCTAAAGGATAAGAGCTCCATGTTAACAGAAGCCCGAGGCTTAGACGAAGTTGTTAAGGTACAAGTTCTTTTGATTTTGCACCTCAGTATATTCTAGGAGATCCATGAATAAAAGGTTCCTGCATATACTGTGATATACATTCTAGTTTTTGGTTTCCTACTCATCTTTGTTGAGGTTTTTTTCCCTCTAAATTTCCCTTGTGTTTTTTCAGATACTTAATGACATAACTGGCCACCTGGACGCCAAAAAAGCATGCACTAGTGCTATGAAGCTTCACAAAAAATATCTGAAAAAGGTATCGCATGATCATCCTGCTTGTCAACATTGCTATGTGAAATTTTGAAGTAATGAATTAAAACTAATGCCCATTCACCGCTTTTTTCGAAATGTGAATAAGGTTGTTGCTTCCAGTCATTTTTCCCTCCGTGCAGATCTCATTAACTAAACAATGTAACATGTTGTAGGCAAAACATGCATGAGGAAATCTAACTTGATGAACAACTACCTCGGTTGCCTAAAATGTGAGAAACTTAATCTAATCTGAGACGGCTATTAAATCGAGCGGCATAGATGGATTAGAGCCATTGTTGTATGTGTTTTTTTTTCTGTACTGGGGAACTACATTGTTATATGGATCGGATTTTGGTGATGATTGAGTTATAGAAAGGAAAGGCTATGTTTGTATCCAAGGTGTACCTACACTTTAGCATTAATAAAAAGAAAGATGGATTGAAAATCGATTGTATCTTATTCATTCTGTGTGCATTAATATACCTGAGATTTCAGATCGTTAGATTGCTCCATTTTCAATATTTGACCATTATATCAAAACTTGCTGAAACTGTTTTTATTTATACCGATTACTATATTTGAAGAAATGTAAAACACAATTTTTAAGTGGGGTGGCATCTATTGGCCGAGAATTTCACATGTAAAATAACTTTTAAACATAAAGTTCAGGGTATAAGGTATATCCATGCACAGCAAAACTTGGCTAGCCAGTCAGAAAAAGAAAAGTTCGAACATACCAAATCCTTTGTAGCGTTGATTTGGTCAACAAATTTGATCATAGAAAATTCTATGCCCCTAAAAACGAGACCACTCCTCTGTTTCCATAGCATCCAAACAACACACTCCCAAATGCCAACCGTCACGCTTCCCTTTCTTGCCTCTCAAAATGCAACTATGAGCAATAATATTTGAAATGGGACAAGAATGTAACCAAAACACTTCATCCAAGAGACGTTACGTTCAAAGGCTCAGCAACAACTTTCATTACTAGTTCTTCACTGTAAGATTTGCTGAAGGGTAACAAACTCCAAAATTTCTGGTCTACAAAACCTGGTCAACTTTCAACAATTTACATTAATTCTCTCGTATATATGCACCTATGTATATATAATAAGGCGTTCCCTAGATAGTTCATATTGACCAGATGAATAGAAATACTCCACCCCTTTCATATATTCCATACATTATCATATTCATGGAATATGACGCATATGTATGTGTGTGTGAGTGGCTGAATTCAGATGACATTCTTTAGGATGGGGCAGAACATGATAAGAACAGGACTGACGGTGAAAACACTTTTAGAAACTAGAAACTAAAATTAGTTGTAACTATGATTGATGAATGCTCGATGTCATAACAAGATGGATCATTGTCGTTCTTCTTCTTTTTAAACAACTTCATCTGCTGTTGTGTTGCTAATTACAAAAAGAAATCTCTGGTTCCCTTAAACGGAGTTTGATCAAAGGCATACTAGTTTTCCTGCTTGTAGAAAGGCCACCAGCTTTTCAACAATCCCGATCCTCTCTTCATGTCCCATTCCAGGCGACTTGGTTTGTTCATCCGTTGGAGCCTGGTTACACTGTGGAGCAAAACCGGGAGGAGGATCGATGCTGTTATGATCAGATTTGTCCCTTTTTGATTTTGAGCATCCATTGCTGTTATCACCAGACTTTTCCCCTGATAAAACTTCAAAAAGTTTCCTCTTCCTTTTTGACCTCTTTCCTGTTGAGAATGATTGGTTTGCTTCCTCTCGACATTGTTTTGGATTATTGCTATTATGATCAGATTTGTCCCCCGATAAAATTTCAGCGAGTTTCCTACGCCTTTTTGAACTCTTGCTCTTCCCCAACGAGTTTTCAACAAATTTCCCACGCCTCTTGAGGCGAGGAGGATTACTGTCGTTACAGCCTGATGAGGAACTTCCAACAAATCTCCTTTTGGACTTGTTCATCTTTAAACCATTGGAACAACCATTATTGATTGTAGATGAACACTCTAGAATCTTCTTCACAATGCCAGAACCCCTTCCCTTCTGAACCACCTTCTTCCAGGCTAGTGAAAAACCAGGAGGTGGAACACCAAGAACATCAGCTTCTGATTTCCTTCCAAATAAGTCTTGATTCGTTTCCCAACCCTTTTCACCCCCACCAACTACGTCAGTTCTCCACCACATCAAGTACCGAGCAGTAACGTGTGGCTCCGTACAACGAGGTGGTACATACAGCTTTGCATCTCTAATTGGGCGAGTGTAATGTTTCCAAGCGATATCCCGACTCCCATTTACTCGTTTGACATCACCCGGGATATCTTGATCCATCCCAAACTGCATCGCCACACGATGGGGCAGATACTGCTCCATACAATCACCCTCCAAGCTCACAAGCTCACTCGTCCTTAAGCATCGAACAAACCCCTTTAAATCCTCATTTAAATCAGAATCAACCACTTCCCACCGTTCATTCTCCTTATAAACCAACCCGGGAAACGTATAAGGCCGCCATTGGAAATCTTTTCCAATGATATCTATGGACATCGCCTTATAGTCTTTCCCTAATTTCACACGATCCCATCGGGCCAATCTCGGCCCGTTTTGGCCAACGGACTCGAGCATTGGCCGTAGTGATGGGAATCTCTCCCAAATCCAAACTTGAACAAAAACTAATGGGGCGGGAACTGAAACTTGAAGAAACTCACTAATTGGGGCTTCCGTTTTTCCAGATTTTCGAGCGAGGATTATAGCAGCTTTCAAAATTGTTAAGCTCTTGTATATATTAGCAAGAAGGGCGGGTGCAAGGGCAATTCGAGTTCCTGTAGCTAGATGAACAGCAATGGGAATGACCCGTTTACATATTGAATTTTTGGAGGAAGGAAACACAAACCTGGAAAGCCAGTAACTAAGAAATGCTGCGTGCTCGATTTCGCTTCCGCTGCCCTTAAATTGGGCGACCCATCCTTCTTTAGAAGCATTCCTTATCCTGGAGTTGGCGATTTTGGTTCGAGAAGCTTCCAATTTCTTCACCGTTTCTTCCATCTCTTCGTTTTGGGGAGAAATCAAAACCGATTCCCCCAACACAGGGTAACCACCAAGCACCATGATATCTTCCAGCGTGATGGTTGCTTCTCCCCAGGGGAACACGAACGAATTAGTCTTGGGACACCATTTCTCCACCAATTCCAAAATCAGATTGTCGGATCGGGGAATGAGGCATTTGGAAGCTATGATGGCGTCGAAAATTCCAGCTCTTTTCCAGGTCGAATTGTGAGAGGAGTATAAGTGGTCGATCCATGATATCCAGTTGTCCGATGGCCGTTTCCACCCATGATAGAGTACCTTTAAGGGTAAATGCTTGTATTTTGGCGGCGGAGCAGTGGCGGGGGCGGCGACAGAGGTGGAGGCGACGGAGGGGGTGAGAAAATGCGCTGTTTTGTGGAACTGATCGCCGCCGGTTGGAGAAACCATGATCTCCTCCCTCTCTTCAACAGCATCATCATCTTCCATTATCGTCCTTTTCAACACTTTTCCCTAACACAAGAACCAACACACACTATAAATGGGTACCTTTCTTCAAAATTATTTCAGAACACGAAATGTTCATTTTCTTGCTTTGGCGTTTTGTGAAGGGGGAGGTGTCAGTCATCAATGCTGAAAAGACACTAACCCTCATCCCCAGATACATGGAATTTTTTTTATTTTTTTATCACTGATAAAGAAATTTGTCAAAATTTTAAATTAATTATATTATAAAATAAATTGGTTAAATAAGCATAATTTAAATTTCAAAACTAGGTTTGATATGATTTTTTTTTTATAATAAGTTTATCATGAAATAATTTTAAAATATTAAATATTTGATAAAAATAACAAAAAATCACCGGAAGTAACAAAAGTTGGGGTCAAAAAAATTAATAATAATTACTCCCTCCGTCCCAGATCAGTTTTCATAGTGTAATGATTATCTCCTTACAAGACCTCTAAGTTTAATCTTATTTCACTATAATTACACATAAACATACAGTTCTTTTGTTTCATTCACTTAAATTGAACAATATTATACTCCCTCCAATTTAAAATACATGTCATTTTAGCTATTCACATCATTTGCAATTTAGATGTCACTTTGCACTTTTCAAAGTTAATTAATTATATTTCTTCCAAATTTACCCCTAAAATCATTAAAGATAAGGGTGATGCTAAATGGGCAGAATCAGCCCAAGGCAGAATCCAAAAAATAATAATTAAATATTAATTAAATTAGATAAATACTATTAGTTTTAGGCGCTTAATTTCCCTCCATCCACTAACTTCCCTCCACTAGTTTTCCTCCATTAACTTCCCTCCCTATTTTCCCTCCATCCATTCCCTCCACTCCATATGCATGCGCATTAGTGACAGAATATAATTAATGATAGAATTACTCTTCCATTATTATGTAAGACTTAGTCAATAATTTTTTCTTAATCGGATTTAAAACGAAACTAAAATTTCGAACAATTTTTTTAATAGTAATTATATAAAGAAATTTCAAATTATATTATATAGTATTTCGGAATATTTTTTTATTCCTATTCTATTTCAAATTTTATTTTAAATAAAATTCAATTATATTAATAAATTATATTATCTTTTCCTGCTTTATTGGTACGGTTAGTTTGAACTATTCCAATTAAAAGATACAAATTCTATTAAAAAATTTAGCGGTAAGTTTGAATTATTTAAGGAGAATTAATTTTCTTGTATTATACATACTTAAATTATTAACCAAAATATTAAAACTAATGTATATTGCGTCGTGTACAACAATTTTAAATCAATTTTGAAAATTCACGTACTACAACTTTAAGATCAATTTTAAAGTATATTGTGTCGTGTATTATAACGAATACAAAAATATAATTACAATTTGAAAATTCTTTATATTTAAGATCAAATATAATATATTGGTACGGTTAGTATATAAATTTTATTGAAATATTAATAAATAAATTTTAATCAACTTTTGCTTATTGGTACATTAGTATAGTACAATAATGATATTATTAAGTGTGTATAATATATATTCAAGTGTGTATAATATATATTCAAATTTAATATATAATCAAATTAAATATTTCTTTTCAAAACCCAAGTGTATATAATAATATATATTCAAGTAAAACTAAAATTTTATTCAAATTTAATATATATACGAATTTTTTTGAATTTGAAAAGCCAAAATTACGAAATAAAAAATATTGAATCTAAAATGCGAATTATTTTGAATTTCAATTCTAAATAATATTATAATGAATTTGAATTTGATATTTTTTTAAGGAATGAATTTAAATTTTTCGGAAAAAAAAGTATATTAGTAATTTTAAAGAGTTTGTAAGGAATGAATTTAAATTTTTCGGAAATAAAAACAATTAGTGATAAATTGAATAACTCTTAGTAATACATTGAAAAACTCTAAGTAATACTTATAAACATTATTAATAATACATTGAAAAAATATTAGTAATACATTATAAAACTCTTAATAATACGTTGAAAAACTATTAGTAATACATTGAAAAACTTTTATAAACCCTAAACCCTAACACTAAACCCCTAACCCTAAACCTTAAACTCTAACACTAAACCCCTAACCCTAAACCTTAAACTCTAACACTAAACCCCTAACCCTAAAACTCTTAGTAATACTTATAAACACTAATAGTAGTACATTGAAAAACTATTAGTAATACATTGAAAAAGTATTAGTAATACATTGAAAAACTCTTAGTTATACTTATAAACACTATTAGTAATACATTGAAACACTATTAGAAATACATTGAAAAACTATTAGTAATACATTGAAAAACTCTTAGTAATACTAATAAACACTATTACTAATACATTGAAAAACTAATAGTAATACATTGAAAAACTATTAGTAATACATTGAAAACTATTAGTAATACATTGAAACACTGTTAGAAATACATTGAAAAACTATTAGTAATACATTGAAAAACTCTTAGTAATACTTATAAACACTATTAGTAATACATTGAAAAAATATTAGTAGTAGATTGAAAAACTCTTAGTAATACTTATAAACACTATTAGTAGTACATTGAAAAACTCTTAGTAATACATTGAAAAAATATTAGTAATACATTGAAAAACTCTTAGTAATACTTATAAACGCTATTAGTATTACATTGAAAAAATATTAGTAGTAGATTGAAAAACTCTTAGTAATACTTATAAACACTATTAGTAGTACATTGAAAAACTATTAGTAATACATTGAAAAAATATTAGTAATACATTGAAAAACTCTTAGTAATACATTGAAACACTATTAGTAATACATTGAAAAACTATTAGTAATACATCGAAACACTATTAGAAATACATTGAAAAACTAATAGCAATACATTGAAAAACTCTTAGTAATACTTATAAACACTATTAGTAATACATTAAAAAAATATTAGTAGTAGATTGAAAAACTCTTAGTAATACTTATAAACACTATTAATAATACATTGAAAAAATATTAGTAATACACTATAAAACTCTTAATAATACGTTGAAAAACTATTAGTAATACATTGAAAAACTATTAGTAATACATTGAAAAACTATTAGTAATACATTGAAACACTATTAGAAATACATTGAAAAACTATTAGTAATACATTGAAAAACTCTTAGTAATACTTATAAACACTATTAATTTAAAAATGCATGAGACCGGTGGATTTTGAGGTTGCTCAGAGAGCTTACAAGAAGCATTGTCTTTATCTTTTTGAAAATTAAATATGTTTTTATTATGTTCAACTTTTGTCATATCGATCTTTTCTGGACTTTGTTTACTAGACAAAGTATAGAGTGAAACTGGTTTATACGTGAATCACAGAAGGGTATTGGTTGTTTTCATTGAAGAGTATTAGTTATATTTACTAAAGAGTATTACTGATTTACACTAAAGAGTTTTAGTTGTTCAGTGAAAATGAAATAAGACTCTTCAGTGTAAACCAGTAATACTCTTCAATAAAAATAACTAATACTCTTCAGTGAATACAACTAATACACTTCAATGATTCATATATAAACCAATTTCAATCTATACATACTCTTGTTTACTATTATGATCGATGTAATATCATCTTATTTTTATATATTATATTGAAATATTGTGGTAATATCATCTTCTTATTTTTTTTCTTCTTTTCTTTTTTTGTCAAAATTTATTTGTTTACTCAATGTACAAATATTTTTTTAGGGCTTGGAATTAAAATTAAATATCGAAATTAAATTAGTCTACTCAATATACAAATTAATCCCAAGAAGTTCAACTAGTTAAAATTAAAATTAATATTTTTTGGGTTTAGGGTGCAAGGATATATCAAACGAATATATGATAAAGTTTATGAACTTGAAGAATGCTAATGGTTAGATTTAATTCAAATTGTTTAGCATGCTTATGTGTAATAATTATCTAAAATACTTCAAAAGACACTAATCAATCATGCACATATATACTAGGACTTCGTGAAATTAGTATTCTATTGAATTTTCAAGACATCATACTATTTTAGTATATTTTTATTTAAATATATGTTAGTATTTGATATTTATTATATATAATTTTATTAAAATTAATATTTTTTGGGTTTGGGGTGCAAGGATATATCATATAAAAAGTTTAAAGATATATAACAAATAACTTAGTGGGGAAGTTGGAAAGATAAGTGGAATTCAAACTAGAGGGCGAAGTTGGACAGGTGATAGTGGGAAGTTAAACAAATAAAATCTTTTTTGAATTTAATTCAATCTAATTTTCAATGTGACTTCTCTCACTTATCCAAAAAAAAAAAACGACCGCTTAAATTTTATAGGCATTCAGTTAAAAATTAAATTTAAATTTAAATCTCCCCCACACACCTATTTCTGTACATTGCGGTTATTTTCTACCATCTTATCCAATTCACCAATGAGAATTATCCAGTTATTTTCAACTAAATTATATTAAATTGCCGCCGATCTTTTAGGAAATTATTTTATGGATAATTTTAAGGTTGCAGCTAAACAAACCCCCAAAATTACTTTATATACCCTAACATTAAATTAAAACAAAATGCTTTATATAAATTCACTAAATTACCCTTTATTCACATTTAACGGAAGATATCTTAAAATTCCTAAGTATTAATAATTTCTAAGTAAAATATATGTAAGTAAAATATGTGTAAAATATCTTAACATATATGTAAATTATCTTAACATATAAAAAACAATTCAACCGTCCATTTTATTTCTATACTAGTATTAATAATTTCTAAGTAAAATATATGTAGAATATCCATACTAATATTAATAATTTCTAAGTAATATATATGTAAAATATCTTAACATATATGTAAATTATCTTAACTTTTAAAAAACAATTCGACCGTCCAATTTATTTCTATACTAGTATTAATAATTTCTAAGTAAAATATATGTAAAATATCCATACTAATATTAATAATTTCTAAGTAATATATATGTAAAATATGTTAACATACAACATCCAAAATCCAACCGTTCTTAAAAAAAAAAAAAATTTAAAAGAATGTGAAGGGTTGTCATTTGACAGCCAAGTATCATTAAGGATTCCGAAGATCGATGCAACACATTACACTGTGGGTGTGTTTTGAAACTCTATTGTAAAATCAAAAGTGATATTAATTGATTTTTGTAGTAAAATTAAAAGTGAAGAATATTTTGAAATAAAGTGATTTTAGAAGTGAAATTGTTTGTAAAAAATTCAATAGTGTATTTTAGTTTCAGAGATACAAAAGTGGTGGGTCCCATGAGAATCGATTCTCCATAATCCAAAAGCAGGTTTTTGTAACTTCTTCAAAATAGATTTTAAATAATTAATATAGTAGTTGCAAACACTTCAAAATAGATTATTTTAAAAAAATAAGTGATTCTACCTATAAAGTAGAATTTGCAAACACTCACTATATATGCTTAACTAATTTTACAATCCATCTCATCTATCAAAACACTTCTTCTACAATATGGTTCACACTCCTACTAAGAGTTCAAAAAACAACCCTATAATCCCCCCATCACCAAAAAGTCTTATGTCCGTCAATGAATACAACAAAAAACAACATGAAGATCTCAAGTCCGATGTGAAAGTCTTCATTCAACGGCTGATCAATTACTTCAACCTAAAATCTATCAATGATGTGATTCTCGAAGATGAACCATGTCACAAGTTGTACGAAGTTTTCCAGGAGGTAATGAAGGAAAGAAAGATTCTTGTAGTCGTCCTAGAAGATTCGAGTGTCCGTGAGGAGGAAAACAGTGTTGCTGGTGGGGATGATAACATGTTCGACTATTGCAGTGGCAAAGATCGTGCATAAATGGTTATATTGGGATGAGATTGGTGATTTGTTAGAACTTTTGAAATATTATCTATATGGCCCTTAGGCCTTAAGTTATTTTTTTTTGTTTTTTTTTATCTAAGAAAATGTACCAATGGCCGAAAAGCCAAATTTTCACTATCAATGGTATAATATAAATTTATTAAAACTTTATTTATATTTTTGGACTATATCATACAAATTGAAATCTAAAAGTTTATCCACCAAATCATCAACTATGTGTGTACTAGCACTTGGTCCTGCGTACTAAGTGGGTTTATAAAAAATAATTATATTATTAATTTACAATCATGTTAAATTTAATTTTAATATTTTATAAAAAAAATTTGGTTATTCGCATTCTGAAATACACACACGGAGTAAAGATGGTAAACTAACCATGTGCAGAGATTTTCATGGAAATATATGAGAAAATCAATTCTAATTTGCATAAATTAGAATTGCAGAAAATAATAAACCGAAAAAAAAAAATCATGGTGATACGAGACTCAAATCTACTTAGAAAAAAAAAGGGAAAAATACTTAATATACTTATATATATCCGTAAGCAGATCCGTAATTATATACATATATATGCCGAAAGATCCACAAATAAACTCCTATATGGATGCGGAAATTTGTTACATATATGGTGTGTTTCTTTTGTAAGGATTAAATGAGATATAATATAATTAATAAAATTAATGTAAAATTAAAAGATAATAAATGTAGGATTTATCTCAATAAAAATTTCAGTGATAAGTTTGAAATATTTAAGGGGAATTTTCTTGTATATTATACATAAAATTATTAATATAAATGATGAAGTAGCAATAATTAAGGGTTTAGTGAGGTTGTATATATGCGTGTGATTTATTGTGTATGACTTAGTCAATTTATTGGTACAACTAATTTGAATTATTCCAAAGACACACTTATAGGTATACATGGAGATGAATTATTTCAATTAAAAGATACAAATTCTAATAAAATATTTATTTGTTTATTCAAAATTAATATATAATCAACTTTAATTAAAATAACTCATTATAATATATGTCATATATGTGTGTGGATATATTCAAACACAAAATCAACAGATATGCAACGTATGCAAAAATCAAATTTAATATGCAAATTTATGTATTTGATATAATATAATTTGAAATTTCTTTATATTTAATATCAAATAAAAATATAAAAAATAATTTCTTACTCAAATACCATCAACTAGTGTTCGACTTACAATAAACCCATTTAAATTGTATTTCATTTACTAGTGATAAGAAAATTTGACTAAGTATTTTTAGATTAGATATTATTCATTAATTATTGTAAATATTGTTAGATATTATTCATTAGTTATTGTAAATATTGTTTTACATGATTGTAAACTCTTTCTAAAATAATGAAATATCAAATATCACTGTGAAATAATAAAATATTCATGTCAAAAATTAAGAAATCGAGCAAATACGAATCATTCCAATAATTTCAATCCACAACTAGAAACCATACCAAATGTGATTTAGAACCCAACCAAACACAACACCCAAAAAAATAAATAAAAAGAAATGCGAAAAGAACAAAAGTGACAAAATTGACACTTCTCCACAACTCCTTCGACTTCCTCCACTTTCTTCAAAATTTTCAAGTTCATTCTTCACGGTCCTCTTTAAAAATATCTTCTTCGTTCATTCTACATCTTCTTCTCTGGTGTCACTCCGCTTCATAAACTTTTCGTATGCATGTATGGCTTCACCTTCAGTTTTAAATGAACGAAACAGGCTGTCTTTAACGCCTATGACTTGATGTGCACATTCCTCCCAATAGATGCCAACATGAGCACCCTTGAATACAACACCAACATAAAATTTCTTGTGGCCTTGATGCATTGTTTTAAAAAAAAAAGAAATTTTTATGGAGAAGAAGGTATATTTGAGTAATGTTTGTTAATGGATAATAAATTTGGCATCTCCACTATCTTGGAAGTTACGAAGCAATTAAACTAGAGAGAGAAGATGGAATACATTTTCAAATTTCAAATTTCAAATCTGAAAATAGAGAGAGAAAACAGAAATTGAGTTTCGGTTTTTACAAGACTAAATTAATTTCACACTGTCATATGCATTACCGTTAATACCCCTATTTACATATAAATTATCAATAATACCCCATTCTGCCCTGGGCTGATTCTGCCTATGTAGCATTACCGTAAAAATAACTTAGATAATGATAGGTTTCAAAGTGTTATGTAAAATTTCAAAGCTATTAATTAAGGGTATTGAAGGAACTCAATGATTACCTTAATATGTGTGCATTAATCTAAAATGACATCTATTTTGAATAGGAGAGAGTATTATCATACAACTATTTTATCCATTTAAATAATACAAATCAACTCTCATATTAAAGTTCCAGAAAAGACAACTGTGAAAACTAATCTGACACAAGTAGTACAACATGACACCACTGGCCCCAATTTTTGATACTCCCAATAAAATTTTTATATTTTTAATTAAATAATTAATACTTTAAAAAAACTTCATGATAAGCTTATCATGAACTATATGTAAAAAAAAAAGAAGCCAAAAAGAACTATTTTATAATAGAAAAATGTTGTGTGAACAAGTTGTAAATGTGAAATTTATTTGAAAGATATAAATAAAAACAAAAAACTCGCAATATTTCATAAAATTATCATATAAATATTGAATTTTTGGTGAATTTGATATAGATATCCATCGAAATGAGATTTTTTTAATCAAAATATTGGGGATATATTGATATCCGTCAAAATTGTAGTTCAAAAATTTCAAAATATCGTGATCTCAAATATATTGGGTTTTCTTATTTTTTTTATTATTGTGTTGTTATTGTTCCCATTTGATTTTCCTCCTCATTTGTCACCTCAAATTTTCACAAATGATCACTTTTTCCCGACTTTTGCTTGCAATTTTGTTCGACTCATAACAATTTTTTTTCTTTTCTTTTGAAAGCATTATTTAATGTAACTAGTTTAAACCATGTCACTGCTATCCTTCCGATTTCATCCATGCTATCCTGCAGAACGGTATTAAATAGAGTTTTAATGTGTTGCACTGTACAATAATATAGAGTATTATACAATACAACATCGTAGAATACTGCTTGACACCGACCTACAGGGCAGCGTAGACAAAATCCTACTTCCTATCTCCCTTTTCATTTTATTTTGAAGGAAGAATTACTCTTCTCACATTCTTCATGAATATTACATTTTTCTTTTCTTTTTTAATCTTTAGTGGAGTTACTCACTCCAACATATCTTAAATAACCTTCAAGAAGAAGGTTAAACAAGGTTATTTAATTTGATATACAAATCAAGCATTATCAAGATCTGTATTTTATATAAATACTCCTTATTTTCTTTTCAATATGTATATATTAATTTCTTTCAAAATATGGCTATTAACTGAACTTTGTTTTAACAATTATCATTATTAACTTTTTTTTAGTTTATTCCTAAAATAAAAATTGAAAACTAACTATTGATTGTCAACTATAGCCACTACTCCATTCGTTCATAAAAAAAAGTATGTTTAATTTTTTTTATGTAGTTTAATGTGATAGGTTAAAGTAATACATGATATTGTGTTGCTATTGTTCCTAAACTTCTTTTGGTTTTTCTCCTCTCTTGTCACCTCAATCTTTCACAAGTGTCATGATCACTTTTTTCCAACTGTTGCATGCAATGTAGTTTGACTCATAGCAATTCTTCTTCTTTTAAAATCTTTTAAAAGCACTAGTTATTACCACGTGCATTGCACGTTGTATACAAGTAGTTAGTTAAATTACAAATAAGCTATCAAGATTGATAATTGAGTAAAAACTTACATCACCTTAAAATACCATGAAAGACTAACATCTCGAAATCACAAAATCTTATTATACTTTGTTGATTACGTATTTTATGATTTAAAATATATCAAGACAGACTAAAACTTTTCAAATTAATAATAATATGTGTGTCTGTTTTACATACATATACATAAATATTTTATTAATTTAACCGAATATTTCTATTTGATTCACTCTAACTCATTGAACCATTATTATAAATGCATATTAACAAAAGGAAAAGTACAAGATGAAATATGAAATTGACAAGATATTTGAAGAGTCTAAACAACTTCTTCCCTATGTACAAGGTCTTGGTACTCGGATGAATATATACCGAAACTATCAAAATGTATAAAAAAAAGATCCAAATGGTTAAAGAATTTACCTATTTCACCAAAGGTCTACAAGAATCAAAGCTCTATAACCTAACAACTTTTCTATCATTATCCTTCGCTCGTCAGTCATTTTCGCCGTCAACCATCACACATCGCTCATCTGCCGCCTTTAATTGGTAGTTTGTTTTAGCTCAGTTTGTTTGAGAATGTTGAGAGGAGGGAAGGCCCCATAGTGAATTTTCTTCACTTTCCGACATATGTTTAATTAGTAATTTGCTTGAGATTTTTTAGAAGATGAAAATGGGCTACAATGATCAGGAGATAATGTCAATTCCACGCACATTTAATTAGTAATGCAGTGGAGAATATTGAGAAGATGAGAAGGTGCACAATGATGGGTATATGAATAGGGTGGGGTAAAATTGAAAGGAAACTAAAATAAGATGAAGATAAAATTGACACAAGTAAAAAAACACATAGGAGTAGGATTGTCAAAAAATATTTCTCAATCTCATGTCACTTTTTAATATAGTATAAAATATTTAATGTAACTAGTTTAAACCATGTCACTACTGCTTTATATCTCCCCTTTCATATTATTTTGAACGAAAAATTACTCTTCTCACATTCTTCATTATTTTTTTTTTATTATCTTGAGTGGAGTTATTCACTCCAACATATCTTAAATAACCATCAAGAAGAAGGCCCAAACAAGATTAATTAATTTGATCTACAAATCAAGCTTTATCAAGATAGTTAACTCTCTTAGTGTATTTTATATAAATGCTCCTTATTTTCTTTTCAATATATATATTATTTTATTTCAAAATATGGCTATTAATTGGTTTTATTTTAACAATTATCATTTTTTACTTTTTTTTTTAATTTATTCCTAAAATAAAATTTGAAAACTAACTATTGGTTGTCAACTCTAGCAACTATTAATTAGTGTATTAACAATGAAAACGTAATGCTTAAATTGTAAGCAATTAATTTGGTTAAATTAAGTTAACCAATTAATGTAGTTTCTTTGTAGTATTTATTTCTCATGAACAAGTGTAATTGCTTCAGTGTAGTAACACAAGAAATTTAGTGCATAAGCAAGTACTGTTGCTTCAATTTTTTGGTATATCCGTGCCTAGATATTGTAATTCAAATAATTATTTAACACAAATTTTAACATGCATTTAAGTGCATTACATTCACTTGGAGCTCAGTTTTGATGTTTTCAATACACACACTAACACACTGAGTTGTTATTTTTTTTTTATATTTGAAGTATTTACTCATTACCTCTTGGGCCATTAATGATTACTTCTCGATATTTTTTTAAATTCAAGTGCATACCATGCACTAAAGTACACACCAGAACGACTCTTTATTTAAATTACTCAATTTATTCGAATGAGAATTTTTAACAAATAATTCATCAATATGCTTAAGCAAATTATATGTATATTGATATAAATATTTTTTTTTACCACATTTAAAGTCTTTCAATGTGGATATTATTTTTAGGGTTAACTGCAAAATAATTTACGAACTTTACAGTTTTTATACATTACAACATGAACTTTTAAAGTTTGCAATTCGATACACGAACTAATTTACTGTAATAATTGTTAGTGTTAGTGTCCTAGAGACAATCCATCGAAAGGACATAATACTAAGATAATATTCAGATTTGGTTTAATATTAAATGTATGGCGTTACACTTATTTGAATATGATGTTTGGTTGTTTGCATATATTCTTATTTGTGTTCCCATGAATCACCATTGTCATTGAGTGAGTGAGAACTCAGATGACTTAAGTACGATTCTCAAATAGCCCCGATCAAGGATCATCAAGAATGAGATATTGATGATGCGATTGAGATTGATGTGCGATCTGCATCATACTCTTAGAGAGTGTAGTAAAATCTCACTTACTACGAGATACCAGGTATCTCATGATGGATGCACATATACCTTAGAGGGTATTGGTATAACCATCCGAGAAACTGTTTGATGTAATTCCACATAATGTGTTTACGGGTGTCTCGGTTAGTGGGAGCGATGTGATACTCCTCTGACTTGAGGTCAATACGCACGACATGTGTGGAGTGATGAACTTTGACCATGACTGACGCTTGCACCCTTCCACGGGTAGATATGGCATGGATTTGGTTCATCACGAAATGCATGTGCGTGGTAGTTGAGCCAAGAATATGATTCATTCCTCAATGTGGATTTAGAAAGAATACTCATCTTCTCATCATAATTGGATCTAAGTCGTAGGCCGACGCACATCAACTTAGACTCTGTGGCTAAGTGTGATATACTTGATCAATTAGTGATTGGAGATAATATGATTAAGTTATTTGAATAGACACTTCATCATGTTCAAGACTTAATCAGGTATTCGCGAATGAAAGGAAGATATCACAATAGCCTACAATATTACAGGTAGTTGCAGATTTCCTCGCAACGTACCTCGTATATTGAGAATGTCTGATTTATTGTCTAGTGTTCAATTAAGACCGTTAGTTTGACTAATAGCTCGATATACGAGGGCCCATGAGTCACACAACAAGTAATGACAATTACCAATTATAGTTGGTTGATTAAATATTGTATTGGATATAATATTTAATTTATAGAGAATATAATAATAATTATATTTGGAATTAATTATTATTATTTAATTAAATTGGATTTAATTACATATGAAATCCCAATAATAATATTTGGAATATTATTATACAAGAATAATAGATATGGTAAAGATATTATTCGTAGGAACATATTTAGGGAAATATAATCCATAGAGATTATATTACGGGCTAGGCCCGATATTTTGCTTAGGAATTAAGCCAAGTTAATCCCTATAAATATGTGTCATATGGGAATTTCGAATATATAAGAAATATAATTTCCCCATAAAATCTCAAGTCGGAATTTTCTTAGCAAATTCGTCTCAAGATTCAACGTTGGCATATCGGTGCGGGTTGGTAAAAAGCTGTTACGTGGATACCATAGTGGAGGATTCCGTGTACAAATCGCTGTAAGGATTTATATGTTATTATTTATCCTTTTCTGTTTTATGTTATACAATCATGTTTCAGATTCGTTGTTGGTGAATCATTATCTTCCGCTGCGCCGAACATGGTGTTCGTGCCTCTAAAACCCAACAATAATTCGGTACATGAAGTAAATTTCTTGGGATACTTAATCTTACATGGCAGCCAAAGCAACCAATAAAAATACGTCACACAACACCTCAAATGTCAAACCTACAAGAAAAAGAATTATTTTTGCCACTCAACCTAGACGTCAATGACGATTTTGAATCGAAGTTCTTATACCTAAATATAACAATAACAAAATACACAAGAGAAATGATTGGGAGTGCTTGAATTAAGTAATTTTAATGGATTAATAAAATTGGTGTTGTCTAGTTATGTAGAAAGATATCTCCTTGGTGTGTGACGTGGCGTGCTTGAATTCAATAGTTTTAACAAACAAATGAACCTAAACGTCCATGTTTTGAAATATTAAAAAATAAAAATTCTTTGGCATCTTATGTGACGTGTAATATATTTTTGGTGACATCCCCTGTTGTCATGTAAGCGTAAGTATCGCCGATTTTTTTTACACCATATATAAAATTGCAACAATAAATTAGTTCGTGTATTGAATTGTAAACTTTAAAAGTTTATATTATACTTGATAAAAATAATAAAGTTTGTGAATTATTTTGTAATTAACCCTTAATTTTAATTTTAGATAGGTTAAATATGAGTTATGCACTTCATTATATTGTAGGAATTATATTGCAATTTGTTAAACACATATTGTTAATTGGTTTTTTTATATGATACAAGTAATATATAGTAACATTTATATAGTAATCTTCATTATATTGTATGAATCGTATTAAACAATTATTAATGAATATGTATGGAGTAAAAATAGTTTATACATAAATCATTGAAATATATTAGTTGTTTTCACTAAAAAACACCGAACAATATTAGTTGTTTTCACTGAAAAGTCTTAGTTTGTTTTTAGTAAACAACTAATACACTTCTGTGAAAACGACTAATATCCAGTGAAAGTAACTAATACTCTTTAGTGAATACATCTAATGTCTTTCAATGGTTCATGTACGAACCATTTTTACTCTATATTTTATCAATATTAATTGGATGCCCTCACTATTTAATTAATCAGGAAAACAAATTCTAGCATGCACCCAAGTGCATGACATAAACTTGGATCTTAAGCTCAATTTTGATTTTTTTGAAAATATACACTAACACCTTGAACTGTATTTTTTTTTTGCAATTAAGGTATTGCTGATTACTTTTTGGGGTATTACTGACTACTTCTTGGGGTATTGTTGATTACTTCTTGGGGTATTACAGATTTCTGCTTGGAGTACTTTTTTTCCAAATTCAATGCATATTATGTACTCAAGTGCACAACTAAAAATACTCATAAAGGAAATACTATATATATATACACACACACACACACATATATATATATATATATATAAATATTTTGATATCTTTGACTGATTTTAATTTTCATTTAGTTTGCATATTATTATAGGATTGGACCTTGAAAAGGTGTATCAGAAAATGACAACTAAAGATGGTGGTGGTGGTGGACATGATCCCGCATGAAAATACTGTGATATAATACCAAGAAAATAAAATGGAACTATATGTAAATATTGTGAACTTAATATTCAAAGTGGAGGAATTACTCGCTTTAAGTACCACTTGAGTCACAATAATCCAAAAAAGAATTCACGTCCATGTCCAAATGTGTCTCCTGAAGTTAAAAATGAGATTTGTTGTCTGTTAAAAGAGAAAAAATGTGCAAAACAAAAGAAAGCTGGAAGAATTGATGACATTAAAACATAAATACGGAAAGGGTTATGCGATGAAGAATTACGGAAAGGGTTATGATGAAGATGATAGGATGTTTCTTGAGGACCTTGAACCTTTTGAGTGAAAAACATATCGTGTTGCTACAAAAGCTTCTAAAGCAAGCGAGTGGGAAAAACGACAAATACATAATTTTACTACTAATTGTTGGAGGATTTTATATGTGGTTGTAGCTAGTGTAACAATTACAACTATTTTATGATGGTGATTGGAGTATTGAATGCCAAATGAGGTTATTAAATGTTGAAGAACAATTAATCGAAAGCAATAAATACTCAGAGATTTGTCAAGTCTTTGTGTTTGTCCAGTCTTTGGGTAAACTCGAGCTTGAAGGTTTGTGATAATTTATTATGAGACTTTATGACTGTATTTATAACACAGGGAGCGATCTTTGTGTTACCCTAGTTTCTTGGGTAATTCATGCTTTTAATGCATGTATTGGCTCTGTTAATAGAGTTGGACCGAACTCTTATGTCAGATGAGTTCGGCTCTATACAAAGGCGACAACTGTTTTGCTGGTACAAGATTTTCCCTTATTGTGGGATTTAATTCCTAATGGAAAAAAGATACTACCAGAACTCTAAAATATTACTCTAGGTACAACTAGGATCCTAAACTTTTTTTTTTTTTTTTTTGCCTCAAATAGGCCCTTAAACCATATTTTTTTTTTGGAAGAAACACACTCTTCTATTAGGAGAATTTCTATTTTAAGTTATACATATTAACTTATATTCTCTAAATAAGTTGATTAATTCTAATAAAAAATTAATCTCAATCTTAATTATATATAGTTAACTAAGTGCAAAACCTGCGTATATTATTGTATTAAATACAAGTTGTAAAAAATATAAGTTGTATATTAATTCTAATTAGAATTTTAAAAACAAAATTTTATTTTATTATTGATACATTTTAAATATAATGTACCCTCAAAACATTTATCGTGTTAATTCAACATTTTATTGTATTTTTCATTAAAAGATACTCCCTCCGTCCCTGAGTAAACTTTCTACTTTCCTTTTCGGGCCGTCCCCCAGTAAATTTTTCATTCCATAAATGGTAAAAATAACACTTTACTACATATAAACTTTAACCTTCAAATTCACACAATATTACGAAAAATATCACTCATTCAATTCAGTTTTCAACACTATTCATTACTTTATCTCAAAAGTCAGCATGTGGCCCACCATATATTAATAAACAAATACACTTTCTTAAACCATTCAACAAAAATAAATGAGAAACTTACTCATGGACGGAGAGAGTATTACATTGCACTTGTTATAATGCATATTGAACTACAACTGTATGTTTAAAAATTCTTACACATTCATTTGTAATAATAACTTTAATCCAAATATAAAGAATAAAGAAAATGAATAGAGTAAGATTATGCACATTAAAATCAATAATATTGCAATTTTTGCACATATTTTTCAATTTATTAAAAAATTATTACAATTTTATTAGTAAGTAAGACCTAAATATTACTCAAATGAAGCAAACAAATATGATATAAGTACACTATATTATATATTAAATCATATAAACCATTTTAAAAGCTTATAAAGTAATTGGATTATAATTTAAAATAAATTTATTTTAAGAGAAGGGTGTGTTTGACCCAAAAATTATAGATTAAAGGTCTATTTGAGCTAAAAAAAAAGAGTTTATGGCCCTTTTTGTACCTAGAGTAATAGTTTAGAGTCCTGATTGTACCAACAAATAGTTTGGGTCTTGGTTGTACCTAGAGTAATAGTGTTGGGTCCTGGTTGTACCTTTTCGTGTTCCTAATCTGTGCCCTGACTGCTATGGAGGACACCGATTTACCGTTCCACTTCCAAAAGAGTATTGATCTTCTGACTGAGTCCTCTAAAGTCAGATCCCGTTGGATAAGATTAATTTTGAGGTCGTATATGCATGTCACTTCCTCGTAGGCTTGCCAAGGCCCAGGCTCTTTTCCTAGGTCGATGCTCCTTGTCGAGGTCGTTCATATATCTCATCGGGGTCCTAATGGACCAACGAGGTCGGCCAACTATCTAGTCGAGGTACAAATGATCTAGTGAGGTAGACTATGCACCTCGCTGTGGTCCCAACGAGCTCGGCGTGGTCAACTATTGACTTAGTTGGGATTCTGAGGGCCTGCCTATGTGGTTTTAGACCCAACACGGATAAATATTCCCATAATAATTGTTCCCCAATTCATCTCTGGAGGTGTGCTCAAGGATGAACTGGATGTTATCCAAGGTCGAGCATTCTCGAGGTTAGGAAAACCATTAGCATTGGATGAGGCCTTTAGCGTTCCCACCGAGGTTCTATGACATGCGCATACAAGTCGAGCTTTTCTTAGGAAGGGACACCATATCTGCCTCAGTTGTCGCGCTCGTCCCAAAACCATCATTATGTCTTTTTTTTGGGAATTGGAACGTGTGTTTGGAATGCGCAAATTCGAACGTGGTGCTTTACTATGTGAATATGTGTGATAATAATCTTTACTCCCTTCGTTACGATTTAAATTCTCCATTACTATGGAAAAACAGTTTTATCCTCTAAAACTAACCACTTGCAAACATTCTTTATGTACACCTAATTGCACTATATTTTTCAATATATAGCAATAAACTAAACTTCCTTCAACAAAGTAGACTGAACCAAATGAATAATTTTTTTTTTTTGATCAGTAAAAGAATTTTATTAGAAAGAGAATGGGTATAAGTAATACCCGATGAAGTTTACAGCATAATACATCGAAAGATCATTACCATCAACTCTAGCTTTTCACCAAAAAACTACAAGGATTGCTTAACCACTCATTGAAACTTTGATTCCTTCCCCAAGTCGATTTGATTCTAAACCAACTCCAAATCCTTGCTTTAATCTCTTCCAGTACTCTATCCACATTTGGCTCTTCCCCACTGAACACTTTTGAATTTCTCGACTTCCAAATCATCCAAGTCACACATTCCCATATACAAACTCCAAGTAATTTTCCTCTTTTTACTCTAAAAAACTCACTAAAAATGAGTAAGTTCGTTGAGGGAATCGAAGACATAACCATTTCGTATCCCAGCCATTGACAACATCTCATCCACACAAGGTAAGCAAACTTACATTCAAACAATACGTGCCTCACTGTTTCGGCGTGTTCTTCACAAATCGGGCAACTCGGATCCACATTTGTTGGCAGGGAGTTTCTTCTTTGTAGGTTGGACTTTGTTGGAATTTTCTCCCATAAAACTCTCCAAGCATGAAGTAATATCTTTGGAGGGGTGTACTTGTTCCACAAGACCTTGAATGCTTCCTTATCTCTTACATCCGCCTCTTCCTTCCTCTTCTTTAACCACTTATAGACAGCTTTTGTTGAATATCTTCCGTCTGCCTCTGGCCTCCATTTCCACTCGTCCTCCACCCCTTGCCTCAACGGAAACCTGTCAATCACATTAATGAATTCATTAAAAATATCAGTTTCTGAATCCCTCAAATTGAGTCTCCAATTCCACTTCCATACCCACCCGTCCTCCCTCCATTCCCCCAATTCCTTTATTTTCCTTCTCTTATCTAAATTAAGATTAAACAGCCTCTCAAACCTATTTCTAAGCTTGAACTCCCCAGCCCATATGTCCTCCCAAAACAAAGTATCTCCTCCATCTCCCACCTTTCTCTCCACCCCCTCAGCAAACTACCCACCCTCTCCTCCCTCCACTGCCCTTATCACCTCCCCCCACCACCCTACCGGTTTTAGACCTCTACGTGCAGTAACACTCCCAAGCCCCAAACCCCCATCAATACCCCACCTAGATTCGATGATCCTAGACCACAAGCAGTTTTTGTCTTTCAAGAATTTCCACACCCATTTTCCCAACAATACCTTGTTAAAACATTCTAAATCCCTTACCCCTAACCCCCCATTTTCTTTGGAATTACAAATGGTACCCCAAGCAACCCAATGAGTTCTCTTTGCACTCTCACACCCACCCCAAAAAAATGATCTTTGAAGTTTCACTAATTCACTCAAAACTTTTTTTGGAGCTCTATAAGTGGATAGATAATACACAGGTATAGAAGAAAGAACCGAATTGAGTAGATCATCTGCCCCCAATTGAGAACTTGAGATTCTCCCATCTTTGGATCCTATTCCGGACTTTTTGTATCACTGGAGACCAATCCGACACTTTCCTATGAGCTGATCCCACTTTTACTCCCAAATAAATGAATGGAATTCTTCCAATTGAGCACCCCAAGTGACTTGCAAACTCCATCAGCCTATCTTCCTCAATATTGATACCACGTGCAGAAATCTCACATTTTCCCATGTAGCCTTCCCCATGAATACTGTATCATCCGCGAACTGAAGATGAGTCATTGGAACTTTTTTATTTCCGACTTCAATTGGTTCGAATAACCCCAACACAGCCGCTCTCCTCAACATAATACTTATACCCTCTGCCACTATCAGAAAAAGAAATGGAGATAGCGGATCTCCTTGTCTCAACCCTCTCCCCAATTTAAATTCACCAGAGGGACTTCCATTAACTAGAACAGCCGAATATGCCGATGACACGCATTCCATCATCCACACAATCCATTTTTGATTGAAATTGAATCTTTCCAATAGCCTTCTCAAAAAAGACCAGTCAACGGAATCATATGCTTTTGCAAAGTCAATTTTAAAAATTAGACTTGCACTCCCCGACTTCTTAGTATCCTCCATTGTTTCATTTAAAATTCCAATGCTATCCAAGATATGTCTCCCACCAATAAATGCGCATTGTTGCTCTGAGATAATTGACGTTAGAACTTTGCTCAATCTTCTAGCAAGTACTTTGGCGATGATCTTATACACGCTTCCAATAAGGAAAATGGGTCTGAAGTCACTAAGGTCGAGAGCCTCCTCCTTCTTAGGTAATAACACTATGAAGGAGGGATTAAGCCCTCTCGCTAACTTACCAAACTGGTGAAACTCCTCTTCTTCAGAAAAATCAGCAACTAGCAATGCATTATCCGATGAAGAAATCTGTTTTGTAGTAAAATCGGACTGGAGTGAAGGCCTTGAATAATTCTCGCTGTTAAAATGTCTTCGAAAAAACTCATGAACTCCTTGTTTGACCTCATCCACCTCTTCTTTCCAGACACCATCAATCATTAAACCCGAAATTTCATTTCGCTTTCTTCTCTTATTAATGAAGCAATGAAAAAATCTTGAATTGTAATCTCCATCTTTGATCCATCTGCACCTTGCTTTCTGGAAGAGTAAACTGTCTTTCAACTTCAAATCAGCAAAGAGTAAAGCCATCACTTCATTCCTCCTCATTGTTTCTTGTTCGTCCAGCCCCATTACTTCATCAATTAGGTCAAGCTTCTGAATTTCCTTCTTTCCTTCATCGATTTTGGTATTAAGGCATCCAAATTCCACCTTATTATTAAAATATACATTATTCCATATGGACAATCTAAATCGCGACGTTTTAGTATTTAATTCGATTTATTCGAGTTGTTCGGTTTTCCAGTGTAAAACCAAAATGAACCAAATAAACTAAATTTATGAAATTTTAAAAGCAAAAATCAAAACCTAATTCAAAGCATTGAAACATGGAGTCAAAGTCTTGGAAGAGTCAAGTTATTTATTAGATCCATTGTATTCTAATTCTCTAGAGTCTTCTATTGAGCACTATATATATAGTGGTGTCATTTGTAATTCAAATATTAAAAAAAAAAGTTAATTGCAAATAAAAATACGAACTTTGTTTCAATTGCGATTTAATCTAAACATTTAGAAAATTGCAAATCAAACATTAACTTTAAAAAAAATTGCAATTAATTTTTGGGTTAGTTGGAAATAAAATCACAACCTTTTCACAAATTGCAATCTAATCTAAGTTTTGAATCTTTGCCAACAAAACTCCAATTTAACATTTGGTTGCAATTCGAACCAACAAATACATTTTTTGTTGTCCGAAAATGATGTTTCACTTACTCGACTAAAAATAATTAATTGCACTAATATGTTTAGATTGGTTCGGATGACAAAACATAATTAATCATCATTTTCAGGCAGATTGAAATTTTCCATTTGATTAAAATTGCTAAAAAGTTTAAAGTTGAAGTTTTATTTGCAACGATTCAAAAGTTTAGATTAAATTGCAATTAGTAAAAATGTCGTAATTTTATTTAATTTTTAATGAATTTTATTTGGTAAATGAATTCAAATATATATTATAAAATAATTTTTTTTTGGATTTTATTTATATATTTTAATATAAAATATGATGTGTCATCCAACTGGAATAATGACGATAGAATTTCTTTTACACTTTAGCATTCGGAAAAAGGGTAATCTATCCGAAAGTCTTAATTGCAATTTTTTTAAAAGTGGGTGTTTGATTTGTAATTATTCAAATGCTTAGATTAAACTGCAATTGAAGCAAAGTTCGTGATTTTATTCGCAATTAACCCTTAAAACAAAGAGTGAAATTTGCAATATCTAATTGTAAAAGTGAATGAGTTGTATCTACTAAATTAAATTCATGCGATATAAAATTTCTTTGGAGTTCATTATACATGCATATGTTATCCGGTTAAGGTTTAAATGAAAATCATGCATGGCGAGTAGTATCAATTTAAAGAGAGAAAATCGAATTTCAGTATTATTGAACTGAATAAACCGAGTTTCATAAGTTTGGTCATGTGTTTTTATTTTTTCGAAATTTTGTTCACCCCTAATTTAAAGTCTTTGAAGAGTCAAGTTATTAATTAAATTCTTTGTATCTTAATTCTCTAGAGTCTTCCATTGAATACTATATATAGTGGTGTCATTTGTAATCAAAACATTAAAAAAAAAAGGAGCGAAGTTTGCAGTTTCTATTTGTAAGAGAGAATGACTGTAGCTACTCAACTAAATTTTAGACAAAACAATTTTAAAGTATAATCTCATAAGTAATATCAATAATCTCATCAAGAGTATCATTAATCTAGGTCAATAGTATTATATTGTAATTGTTGTAAAAAAAAAAATTGAATCCAAATTAATGATACCCCTGATAAAAATATTCGATATTTTAAAACAGTTTCATGATAAACTTATCACAATTCATTTTAATGTAAAACCAACTAAATTTCACATGCATATGTAATCCGGTTAAGGTTGAAATATAAATGATGGTGAGTAGTATCAATTAATATATATCTGCTGAAAGAAATTAAGGGTGCTGAACCAAACTGTTGCAATTAGAAATCCTGAAAAAAGTGACAAAAATTAGGACGTGAAAATCATTTTAATCATCGACCTAAAAAGAAGTAGTTGAACAATAAACTATCGCCGCCAAACCAGCTAAGTAGTTAAATGTTTAATCTGTATATAGAGCGCACTGGCAATAGGGCCATGGAAACAACATTAATCCCAAATGCATGTATCTCAACATTAACTATTACAATCTCTCTTCATGCATGATTCCATCTAATTGGCTCCTTTATCCTCCCTCCCCTTATAATATACTGCAAATTAAATAATAGATCATATAATTACACAATTAGCACGGAATCCATTCCAAAGCAAATTAAGGAGTAATTAATTAATAGTTAAACCTCATGCAGCATGCAGTGTTGGCTCAGTTTAGGCCAAGCGTCAAGAGGAGAAAAGTGAGGAGCGCGAGGAGCAAAAGAGAAGGAAGTGGAGCGGCGGCATTACTTTTCCTGGGTAGTTCGGTGGGGAGAGCGCATTCCTCGCCGTTGAAAATAAGTTTGGTCGGGAATCCATCCCCTTCCGTTATCTTTAAGTTACGGAGGTCCTTCTTGGTGAAGGAAATGACTGTTTGCTGCTTTCCAGGGACCCGCGGGTCCTTGGGTCGGGTACCGTTAACCTCCCCGACCAAGTAGTTGAGACCCGGAAGCCCTTGCATGAAAATGGTGTTATCAACTTTGGCGCTCTTAGGAAGCTTAGTCCCGTTGAAAGAGTAGGCCTTCTCGAAGCCCGGGAAGGCCTTCTTCAGCTGAACCGCGGAGAACCAATCAGCAAACGCCAGCTCATCCCAGTTGAACAGCGTGATCCGAGCCGTCCACCCGTTGTTGTAGTCGGAATCGATGTGCCAGTTGATGCTGACCCCGCAGTTGTCCGGGCAGGGCATTTTCTTGGGCACGGGGTGGTGCTGCATGGCGGCGAAGGCCTTGGCCTTAGCCGTCCTGTTGGCGAACGGGACGAGGAGGGCGTCGGGCGGGATGTGCATGGCGCGGGCGTTCTTGTCGCAGCGCTCCTCGTCCTCGCAGCCGCAGGCGCACGTGCTGCACGGGACGGCCGCGTCCGCGTAGTAGGCCGAGTAGGAGACGCAGCACTTGGCCTGCTTGGGCTTGGGGCGCGTGATGTTGCAGTTGACTTGCCAGCTGGCGATGGCGGAGGAGGTGGCGTCGGTGCCGAGCGGGTCGGGGAATTCTGTAGGGTCGACGCGGACGGGCGGGCTGCACTTGTAGTGGGCGTTGAGCCTGCCCTCGATCTTCCAGTTCTGGGGAGGGGTGATGGCGGTGCGGTTCATATCAGGAGGGAGCTTGAAGACCTGAAGCTGGAACATGGCCCGGGCCTTGGTCTCGTTCATGGTCTTGGGAAGGAGGACGCCGTTCTTGCAGCAATAGGGAAGCTTGCCGAGCTTCTCGTCGTTCTCTTTCTCGGAGGGTAGGTCGGAGATGACGGGCTTCTTTTGGCAGTTCATGACGGTCGAGAAGTCGAAGTCCCTGTAGTACTGTCCCTGGGGGCCGTAGATGCATTCGGAAGGGTCCTTTCGGTGGGTGTAAGCGCCCCTCATATCGTAGATGAATTCGTTGCGCATCCATTCCCAAGTTAAGTTCCATTGGTCCAGGCGGCCGAGAGGATGGTTGTTGTCGATGGTCACCTGAGCCTGGTACTTGTTGTCGTAAGCTTTCAAAACGTCGTATGTGAAGTGAAGATCGCCGTACACACGAGGGTAGAACTTGGTTTTGGTTTTTTTTATTTTAAATTTGGGGTCCTTCACGCAACAAACATGCATGTACCCGCCTGTACGTACGTAACAAAATTCATCTTCATTAGTTCCTCTTCTTTCTTTCTTTCTTTTTTTCTTTCTAACACAATGTACGTATATGGTACGGTAAAGAAGAGACTATATATATATATGTATATATTAATTATATACCTTTACGGGAAGGCGCAGGGCATTTAAAGCCATCGTTAACAAGCTTGATAGTCCTTGGCATGGGAATGACCTTATCGCTGACCCCAAATTGCGTGCCTTTGAGATTGACCTGAACTCCCATCTGAGTATAATCCCCGGCCGTATCAATGGCCGTCTTGAGATCAGCCTGCGGGTAGCCCGCGAGGACCGTCCCGTTATTCCCCACCCGGATCGGAAACCCATCCCCCTCCCCCTCGACGACCACGGCTCCCTCGGCCGAAACGAGGAGCTCATGGTGCTGGAACCCCACGAACATCTTCCACGATTTGAGCTCGGTGGAGCCCGTGTTTAGCACCGAAGCCATGGCCTTGAACGACCACGCCTGGCCCGACACGTTCTTCACCAGCGGGTACACCTTCTCACGCCCCTGGAACACGTACGAGAGGAAGATGCCATTGCAGCGCCCGATCTCCTTCGGGGGCGGAGGGGGGGCGCCGCCCCCCTCCTCGTAGTCCTGGGCGTAAGTAGGAGCACTAAAGGAAACTAGGATGAGAATGGCGATAGCGTGTATCCATTGTATTCTCATCAACATTTCTGGAGATTGCAGGTTGGAGGTCACCGGAAAGAGAACGGGGCGCGGCACAAATGCCGGCGAGTGTGAAATGCCCCGTTAAAGAGCGCAGGTGGGTGGGGGGTGGGGGCAGACAAATAGTGGTTGATTATAGAGGAGACAGGAAACAAGGTTGTTATGGATTTTGGTTATTTGGAAGGACCTACTAAATTCATGTAACCTACCTTTCCCTTCCTCTAATTTTCACCCTTTTCTTCCGAGGTCCGGAGACGATTCAGGAATGCATATCCTATTTTTTGACTTTCATTCCTTTTTTTTAAACTTCCTTCCTATAATTTTAGGGGAGTAAAAAAATATTTTATTTACCCCATTTGAGAACAATCATTTATACTCCTTTTCATACACGCATTCTTATTCTCTAAATCGGTTCTTTAATCTGTGCCAATAATAGATTAAGGTGGTATTTGCAACCAACACACAATAATGAGAACCATTTCTAGAATTTAAAAACTGTGAAAAGACAGTCTTGGAGAAAAACGACACTTACTTGAATAATTTGCATACCTTACAAAAGCATGTCAAAAATCATGACTTAATGAAAAATAATAAAAATTAAATTCCAAAATAATTTACATTTTAATTAGTGTGACTTTATATACCCAATAACTTGTATGAGATGAGATAGGTTTTTGTACTACTTTTAAAATTTAAGTATTACAAGAACTTACAAAAATATCAGATGGTTGCACACCAGACTCTAATTATTTATATATATATATATATATATATATATATATATATATATATATATATTTTGCTTGTGTTATTAGATAGCATCCTATCCTTAGTAATCTCCAATTCGAACACACTTAATTTTAGAACTTTCTGGAGGTGGAGACCGATCATTTTCCGTAATTGTAAACTTTATTTGGCTGTACAATGGATCTCCAGATACTCCCACTATAAGAAAATTTAATATTGCCTACGAAAATTATCAATATAGCTACGGAATTACCAACAAAAAAATTCGTAGGGAGATTGCCTACGAATTGCCTACAAAAATATCTAATTGTATAGGCATTTTCCTTCCCCGCCTACACAATAATTTGCCTATGGAAATTCCGTAGGCAAATTGTGTTGTAGGTAAATTTTTGTAGGCAAATAGCTTGTAGGTAATTATACCTAGGAATTTTATTCCGTAGACAAATCAATTCCGTAGGCAAATTGTTTTAGGTTAAGAAATGTAGATGCTTTCATAATTAGAATATTCTGTGGACAGATCGTAGGCATTTTTTACTACAAACTTTTTTGTTGGTAAATTTTTATAGGCAATTTAATTTCGTAGGCAAATCATTATTTTTTTGTAGTGCTCAATTGATCCGTCAATTTTATACCTAGTGTTATGTATAATTTTACCTACCTTTTTATGTTATTACTTAAGATGATTTTCAGGTCATATGGATAGAATTTCATTTAGTTTGTACACTGTACATATATAATAATAAAATAAAGGCAAAAAATTTGTGAGACCATCTTGGAACATAAATTAACACAAAACCCTATCAAAATTTTAATGCGCCATGTCGAATTTATACCTCTATCCCACCGTCTCATGCCATGAGAAAGTCTCACACAAAACCTACACTATACGGGAATGTCCGATGAGAAATAGTACAAGAGGAAAAGCTTAATTAGTTTAAGAACCGATACAGTTCCACGAAATAAATAATTCAATGGACAAAACACTGGCTTGTATGACCAAGATATCAACCTATTTGCCTTAAACAATTTCCATTGGAATTGTCTCTAACGCAAATCATTTGTTGGATATCATCGAATCAAATGCACCAAAAGAAGGAGAAATGTATATATATGGACATGGTACACTTGTTCAAATTAAGTTACTTTTCACTTAAGAGAAGCTCTAAGTTTGTTGTTACACATTTATCCTAACAAGGTCACAGAATTACGCAAAAGTTATCTCCTCTACGCTGCTGATATCTTCAGCTAACTGGGATTTGGGTTCTAAATCTATGAACTGATTGGACTTACTAGCAAGGTGTGATATGCTCACCCTACCCTCACGCTTTATGTAATCAGCAACAGCTTTCATTTCCTCCAACGAGATATATATGTATTTACCTCTATCGTCCATTACACCAGATAATCTTCCTGTACAACCAACAAACTCAACTGAGACCGTCTCCTCTCCAAGGAAGAAGAAAGAAAAAGGATGCAAAATATATAAAGAACTCATGCCAGTAATTAAAAGTAACAAGACCATACCCATAGTTTCTAGGGTGTTTATCCGGTTGATGCAATCCTGCATTTAACAAAATGTAAGACATTTGCACTATATTGTACTACAGATTTTTTAACAACAAAAATGGTAAGCAGGACAAAGTTAACAGATTCAGTTTAATACAAACATGTGAAATATTATGTACATCATCCAAAATAACATTAATAAGAACTATGTCTACAAGAGCTACCTGAGTTCGTAACTTAAACTCTGCAGCAATCTCTTCCAGAGGAACACATTTATGCTTCTGTAAAATCAAATTGAAAGGTTAAATAACTACCTCAGTTCCTCCCCATAGAAAATTTACATTTCACTCACCTACAGCACATCTCCGATGAAAGACGACAATAACATAATGAACAGATACATCATACTCCCTCTGTCCCAGGGGAAATTGCACCCTTGGATTGCACGTGGATTAAGAAAAGGGGTAAAGTAGTGGCATATGGGTAAATATGTGTATATTTGTGTGAGTGTGCACGAAATTCAATGTTTCCTTTTTAGGTAGTTTGCAAATTGGTATGGGACGTCCAAATAAGGAAAGTGTGCAAATTCCTCGGGGGCGGAGGGAGTATAATATTGAAATCATTTGCTCAGATCATAAATTTGAGATCCAGACATTCACAATATATCATTTTGTATGATACAAAGAGATAAATTAGGACTGCTGATCGTTGAATGATTAAGGAATAGCAAGGATTATGTTAAGGTCACCTTAATGTACTCCACAAAATTAAAGAGCAACCCCTGACTTCCATCTTGCACTTCATTTTCTGTTGTTCCTTCAGCATCAACCGAAAATTCTCCTTTCCACTTTTCAAACTCTGATGCAGCAGCTTCTTCCTCCTTTAGCTGTCGAGCTCTGGCTTCTTCTTCCTGGAGGTGTTACATCCAAAACTTTCTAGCATATCATGTAAAAACTTAAAATAAATATGTCACAAGTCCAAATCCACTAACCAGCTTTCTTTCTTGAGCTTCGCGCTCCTCATCCTTCCTCCTCCTCATCTCCTCATAGCGATCTTGTTTTGTTCTCCTTGAGTCACGTGATGCCTCTTCAGCCTTCAGAAGAACCATAAGGTATCAAATACATGAATCACTAATTGGGTCCTAATTGCAAAATAAAAAATGTCCAGCATTGTGGAAGTTCAATAAGGGTGTGTTTGCAAACTCAAGTAAAAGGTTATGGGATCACTTATTTTCAAAAGCTGTGAGAAATAGCTTTTGAAAATAAGTGATTCTCCTCCATTTTATATTGTTCGCAAACACCTCTTCAAGTCTTTCTAGATTAAGTCTTTAATTAGTTAGCAAAAAAATATTTTTTCAGAAGATTATACCCAACGCGACACAGCTCAAAGATGACAACAACCAAAAGAGCAAAATCTGCATGCAGCATGTACGACAACAGAAAGTCAGACAACTGGAACCCTTACCTGGCGTTGTGCTTCTCGTTCTTGACGTCTCTTTTCCCTTTTCTTAGAAGCTTTAGCAGTGTAATACCCATCTCCAGCATCTTCATCATCACTTCCGTCAAGAGTTTCTGTACCCAAGTAAAATTATAACTTGCTGTCATTCTAATTACAATATGTCCCTGAGAGAGAAAAAAGACTAAGCCAACTCACACGCAAAACTTTATCTCCAAAGCTTGAGGACAAATATGAGGGTTATCAGAAGCACACACACCAGGCAACAAAAGTGCATAGTACACATATCTATATTAATTAAACTATATTAACACGGCGAAAGGACATAGATAAGACAAGTGCCAAGTACACATATCTAATCAAACTAAGTAAATGCATTAAAAGTCACCTGGTGTGTTCAATATGAGGTCAATGCATACAAATGCAATTGGATGAAAAGGCAGAGGCTGGTCTCCGCTTAAATTAACGACATGGAAAGAAAAAGAGTAAACAAAAAAGGAGCTATAACTTCCAGGCAAAACTCTCTTTCAAAATGTTATGCGGACCACTCACTACTCCTAGTGAAGAAAGTCCTTCACTTAGCAGGCATCTCACTAAAATGATTCAAAAACTAGAACAGGAGAACATTATAAACCATTACCTATACCTATTATATTATACAATAACATATTGTGAGCATGCTATGCTATCACAGAGCTTGTTTTCAAGATTATCCAGATTACAAAATTTCTCCAAGGTTTGTCAATGAATATATTGAGTACCAGATTAAGTAACAATAGTGAAATCCTGAAAATACATCTAGTTCAAATATATCACAATCAACAGGTAACAAGAAGGGTTCTTATCCTTCTGCATATTTAGAAGGGCTGTCATAATTCTAGTCTATCAAAAGAACAGTCATAATAGAAAGGCCTTAAGAAGGACTACAATTTCTGAAAGCACAATGACTTGACATCTTTGGAATTAAATAGTGAGGATTAGGGGCATCGTGTAGTTTCATCTTGGTCCAGGACTAATGAAGTCTACTAGTTAAGTGATTAAAAAGTCAATGTTATGCTTTAATTCTATTTGGCTCTTTAATGTACTGGTTAATTGATTAAACAGACAATGTTATGCTTTAATTCTATTTTGCTCTTGCGGGCAACAGAAGACAGATTTCGTTGAGATTTTAATTTCTCCTTACACACTGCTAATCTAAATCTTCTGTGGCACGTTTGCTAATGAGGTTGGGATAAAACATGATACCTAACACTATTATAGCAGTCTGTGTGAGTTTGTGTATCAATGTTTTGAGATTAACTGTTTAAAGACACAAAATTGGACTCAAAAAAAAAAAAAAAAAAAACGCCTATAGGGTCAAATTAAGTATTAGCACCACATAAGCAAACATGGTTTTAAATGAGTCGGCCTATCTATCCTAAAGTTGTCACGGTCAGCAAACAATGCCCTCTGCAGTCTGTACAATATATTCCTCTCCACCTTTCTCTATGTGCCTCTTCCTCTCTATATCTTTACTTGTAAAAAGAAAGTAATTAAAAAAAAAAAAAACAGGAAACCCATAATATTATATTCTTTCTGTATTCCAATTCGAATGCTGTAGTATGATCATGATAAATTAGCACGACGAGAAATCAAACCAAAATGCAGAGGAAGTGACTTTTAGCCAAAAGAATAAAAACCTTCCACATTAGCAGCAGCTGACGATGTGCTGGCAGCAGAAGAAGCTGCAGGTCTTCGCCGCATTCGCCGAGTATTATTTGCCCTAACAACTCTTTCCCCTTGTATATCCTACATCAAAATTAAAAAACCTGATGCTGTAATTTGCCCCAATTTCAATTTAAAAAAAAAAAAAAACTCAGCTGCGTGCCATTCAGATCAACAACTTTGAATAAATCTCAAACGACAATGGAATCGTCAATTTTGTGAAAGGGAAAATGAAAATTGGAAAGGAGTTATAATACCTGTGCCTCTTCTTCATGTTGATGAGGGAGGCGAGATTCGAGCCGACGTCTCCAGAAATATAGCGGAATCAACGAGAAAATCACAACCATCATCACTACTGCAACGACATATTCCTCCATCTTTCTCAACTTAATAGTCAAAATCAATTACTAGACCCTGAGACTGAATTAAACATATACAAGGAAAACTGAGAGAAATCGTTCAATTCAATATCCGATCGATCTGCGAGAAATTTAGACGCAAGATTTTGGGTTCAACTTTTGCCCAAATAGAACCTGACCGTCTTATATATCCTAAAATTGTATACGTCGTCCAAACCGCCGCACCGAACTATACTGCACCTTTCTTCTTCTCTTTTTAAAAAAAAAAAAAAAAAAGAAAAGTATGTATAGAATGAAATTGGTTTTATATATGAATTATTGAAGAGTATTAGTTATTTTCACTTAGAAGTATTAATTATTTTTACTAAAGAGTATTAGTTATTTTTATTAAAGGGTTTTAGTTGTTTTCACTAAAAGGTCTTAATTTGTTTTCACTAATCAACTAAGACTCTTGAGTGTAAATAAATAATATTTTTAAGTGAAAACAACTAATACTATTTAGTAATAACACCTAATACTCTTCATTGATTTATATATGAATTAGTTTTACTATATAATTTGTCTTTTTTTTTTTTGATAAATAGCGATTATATTTTTTTTAGCAAATTGCATCGCTTTAGAAAGACATTTTTAATTTGAGGTGCAAAATCGCACCGACCTAGTCACTGATTATATATATACACTTAATATGTGACATATAATTATTATATATGTACACATTTATATATTTATTGAATTGACATACATTTATACATATATATTAGTCTATTAATTATAAGATAATTGAGAGTATGGGTATTACACTAAAATGGTCTGTGGAAGAAGGGATAGTCAAAGTGAATTTGTCGCTAGAAGGGATTACGAATCTCTAGTTTCATCTAATGGTGGAGAAAGAAGCACGTGTCTGAGCAAGTGGCATAGAGTGAAAATTATATATTTCATTTTTTTTTACGTAATTAATTGTATATATATATATTTAAATTGATTATTTTTTTATAATAATCAAATTAATTATTTTTCGTTTCTAATTTGTTTATATAAATATTGTGCCAATTTTTTTTTTAAATTTGTAAAATTATTTATTTTGATAATGCATAAATTTATATTTCGTTCATTTTTACTCAATTAATCGTATATATATTCAAATTGAATTTTTTTTTTAATTCATCAAATTAATTCATTTTCGTTTCCAATTTGTTTATATGAATGTTGTGTCCAACTTTTTTTTAATTATAAAATTATTCTTTTTCGACAACGCGTAAATTTATAATTCGTTCATTTTTTACGCAATTAATTGCATATGTATCCAAATTGAGTTAAAAAAAATTCACAATTCATCAAATAATTCTTTGATTGTTTCTAACTTGTTATATATACAATAATTTATTAATTCTAATCGTTATCCTCTTCCTCTTCTCCATCCTCTTAATCTTCATCCTCATCTTAATCACCGTCTTCATTCTCTCCACGTCCTTGTTCGTCATCCTCATTACTTTCAATCATTATCATTTTCGAATTTGCAGCTAGTAAGTCAACAAAAATATTTACAGTTTTTTTATTGACCTCTGTTTGAGCCTCTTGTACCTATGTTGAAATGGATCTGTTGGTTCTGTATTGTCTTTCTTTAACGGAGTAGAAAGTTCAACCAAGAATCTTGTCTTCACTTTACAATCTGTCCTCAAGTTGGCCCTACTTGATACCGAGTATTTGCAATAATATACTTGAGATGCTTGCATTGCAAAAACATAGGGATTGTATGCCGCCAGAAACTTATCTCGGGTGTTGATATCAACAATCTTGTAGTTTTCGTCGATTCCCGTTCCTTTGTTTCCTGGATCATACCATTCACACAAGAACAAGACTACTTTCCTTGAGGGATAACCCGAATATTCTATTTCAACTACTTCTAGCAACACTCCATAGTAATGGATTGATTTTTCGTTGTAGTTCCCTCTAGTAACGCAAACACCACTATTTGTAGTTGATTTCATTGAAGCATACACATTTGTATGAAATTTGTATCCATATATGTACATCCTTAGAATGATACAACATTACGTAGTGACCTTTTGCTCAGAGCTTCAAGATGTGGGTTGTCAAGTAGGCCACTTTCTCCATGTAAATATAAAATTATCATGTATAAAAATAATAATATTCATGTTATAGGGTAAAAATCATATAATTAAGTGAAGATATACATCTAGTTTGCCACAAAAATATCAAATTTTTAATCAGTAGCTAAAGATATACATTCAATTTATGTTTGGGGTTGTGTGGATCAAACACCAAGATAGTAAAAAATATATGTTGAAGCTTTATGTACATCCAAGGAGGTAGATTGTACAGAGTCAATAGCATAGGACACAATGAATACTTTTTTCCGTGCATTCCGAATGGAGCAAATTCATCCGAGCACAAACCAAGTCTCACATTTCTCATCTCCTTTGCAAAATCTGAAAACCTCCTATAAAGATGTTTTCATGCCTCTGAGTCTGCAGGATGCCGCATCTCTTCAGAATTCTCATCAGAACAATTCTCAACATGTCATATCATGTCTTTAGCAGTGGCACTAGACTGATACTGTTGGTTTATACGTGAAAGTATGTTTTTACTTTGTATAACTTATATATTAAATACTTATTTATGAGAATAAATCTTTTAACAATGTTGCTTTAAATATGAATGAATGTTATATATATATATATATATATATATATATATATATATAACCGTTCAATATATAATACATGTTACCTTGTAGTTAATGTGGTGATACCAGATCACAGAAGATCGCATTAACAACTACTTGTATATAAAAGTACAACTACGCGACCTAGGTGGAATTGAACAATTCATCGAGAAACGTTGAGGTGTAGTTCTCAGATTGGTCTGTCTTGACCAAGAGATTGCACTAGCATGTTTTGTATGTGCTGAAGAGGACCTACAGAGAGGATAAATTCTTCTGTGCTAAACGAAGAAGAATTAGACCACAGTGGTTGTTGATTTATTAATCTCTGTTACTTAAATAGGACTGTGTGTGATTAATACTTATTGCTTTGATTCATGCTGGGTGAGAATCATTGTGACTTCGATACCTTGGATTTTGGGCAATACTATTAATTATACGACAGTTGCTAAGATTTAATACACAGAAACGAGTGCAAGTACGTCTTGTGTGATTTGTCCCCTTGGTGGACTCATAAGCTTTATCATACCAAACCTTGCAAGTGGAAATTAGTTTTCCGGTATGGATAATAATTTTGAGTTGTCTTTACTCCAAGACACAAGATATTAATTAATTAAAAGTTATTCAGAAGCTCAATTAATTAATAAACTAAATAATCTTAAGCACGAGAAATAATAACTTGAAGCTCATATTATCGTAATATGGATTAAGATGGATAGTGCAGTATTAATGTAATAGTGACATTAATTAATATTAATGAGCTGAATTATATTGTGGCTCAATATTGAAATTCAGGAGTCCATTGGAGGTCCAATCTTAATTCTCCTAAAGGCCCCTCAAGTAGCCCAATAATAGCCCAATAATAATAAGGTGAATAAAATAAAAGAAAAATATTGTTGCCTTTTTTTTTCTTAATTTTTCGAAAATTAATAAGGAGGGAGAAAAAATTTCTTTGAACTTTTTTTTATGGAATGAGGATAAGTATTCTTGGAATACAAGATTATCTCATTAATTCAAGAAATCCCCCACTTGGCATTTTATTAGTGATTTTTTGAAAATTTGAATAAATAAAGAAAAAGAAAGATTTTTGTTGATTTTATTGAAAAGATATTATGGAAGATATATATTCTTGGAATCCAAGATTAATTAATAAATTCAAGAAAATCCAAATCTTGGATCCTATTTCTCTATTTTTTTCGAAATTGTCCATAAAAATAAAGAGGTGGGATTTTGTGAAATATTTAATTATGAAAAAAAGAAAAAAAAATTCATCCCTATTCCAAGCCCAAATTTCGGCCCCCTTGTATTATAAATAGGGGATGAATTTTTCACCGCCAGTACAGTTCCATGTGTTGGAAAAATAAAAAATCCACAAAGGTGGTCCAACATATTTTTCTTATTCCTGTTTATTTAATTTATTCCTGAGCACTCCCCACCGGTGAACGAGTAAAGGGCTAAGAGTACTTGAGAAGACTTTTGGGTTGATTGTGATACTGTCCCGTTTCTACTCAAAGGTTGTTACTCCGAGAGGTACGTAATCGCGAAATTCCTAGATTTTCCGCTATAGGACTTTCACGTGATGGTTTTGTATAGGGGTGGAGCAAATACCGAAAATACCGGTATACCGCACTTACCATACCGAAAAATGCTGAATTTATCAAAAATTTCGGTATAGCGTAATTTTCGGTATGGTATCGGTATGAATATTTAGAAAATTTCGGTATTCGGTATCATACCGAAATATTTTCGGTATATACAGGTATATCGAAAATATTTTGGTAATTTGGTATATACCGTACCGATAATTTAATATTAAATTTTTTTATTTAATTTATTTTTATATTAAATAATTAGTTAAATATTTCGGTATAGACCGGTATGACCAGTATATCGACATGGTCGGTACCGGTATATACCGAAATATCGGTAAGGTACATCATACCAAATGTTCGGTACGGTATGTGGTATGCATTTTTTGTATACCGAAAATTTTGGTATACTGGTATACCGAAATTTTCGGTATGGTATCGGTATGGATTTTTACATACTGAAATTTTTGGTACGGTATGTGGTACGATATGGTATGACCGGTACGGTATGGTATGTCACCCCTAGTGTTGTATGCATGAAATAGCCTATTATTGGCAAATTATTATTTGAATTAATTAAGATTAATTCATGCTAGTAATAATTGTATTTAAATTCGTATTTAATTTTCATCCCGAATAGATCCGCGTACAGATTTCCCCAACAGATACAACTCTTCAGACGAGGAGTAATGAGAAGGTAATACATTGCCTTATAAACCTTCAACTTAACTTTCTTCTAACTTTTTGTACGACTAGATGGTTTGTATCGGGGGTGACCATACATCTTGCACTAATCCCCATCATCACCCCAAAACAACATACAACTGTTTGTACAACAAGCAATCTTCTCAAACGGTAGACCCATATCCTTCAAGAGCCTCTTGCTCTGATAGAAATTATCAAACACCGTATTGTCTTTAGGTTGAGTATTTTTTTTAACAATTTAACAAATTGATTGAATACTTTTTTAGCATTGAATGACAATTGCGTCTCAGTCTCACAATCAAGAAACAACTTTTGATCAACAGTTTTAAGTATATCAAAAAACTTCTTTTGTCAATGTTTGGTTCCTCTTCTATAGGTGTTTCGTTGAATTGTGATTGACCAGCCCAAATAGATTATGCAATCATCATCCGGTATCTATCAGTTTTGTCCTTCGTATGTGGTTCAAATTGAGTATACCGAACATGACTTGAACCACCAACATCATAATTTGCACCACCAATCCACCCTGTATAAAAGTTTTGTACGATTTCGATATCAACATTCCAACATTCTTCACCGTGACTGGTATAGTTGTAATAAAAGGGAACAAAACTGGATAGCACAAGATGAGTTCTAACCTCAACAACACTAAGAATTTCATATTCCTACACCTTCTGTCTTTCCACGGACGCCTAATACTACCCGTAAAATCCATACAGTATGGATGTTGTAGTGCAAACTCAACAAACTCTTCAATTTTATTGCAAAAGACAGGGTTAATGTCTCCTTTTATCATTCTAGGTATTGAGTACATCCAACCACGATCTGGAAATTGCATTTGCTAAAAATTAAAAGTAAATATCACATGTTAATTAGTTGCAAAAAAGTTGGGCAGATTTTCGACTGAAAATAGGCATATACAAAATTTTCTTTCATTGAAATCAATGCAACGTAACCATATATCAATCATACTAAACCTATTAAATTGATAAACAAATATCACACATATTATCCAATAGTGTACAAACAAATTGGGCAAAGTTTCGATTGAAAATAAGCATAAATATCACACAAATTAAAAGTCAATTCTTCAAACATAACTATCATATTAAACTCATCAAATAAGCGTATATCACACTCATTATCTAATAGTGTACCAAAAATTAAAACTATAAAACAAGAGATTTAAACGATTAAAAGTGTGAATATGTACAGTGACGTTAAAGCAACGAGCACTTCAATGTGAAATAGAGTTGTTCGGTAGCTATGAGCACTTCAAATAGACATTCAACATCAATTATACGTGAAAAATAGAATAAAAATACATAAATTTCTTTCTTTTTTTCTCGTTTTTTTTCTCGTGAAAGTGAAAGAAAAAAAAATGAATGGTTCTGCATATAACTTCGGAAATTAGCGACATAAATGATGTCCATCGTTAATTTTTGACATTTGTGATGACCTTTTTGTCGCTAATGAGGGTTATGGACCCGGGTCAATTATTGGCCACTAACCCATCTGATGCATTTATGTCACACAATTTGCGACAGAAATCTGTCTATCTCTAATTCTAATTTAAAATTAGCGATGAACTTTCGTTGCTACTTTTGGCCAAATAAAGGGATTATATGTGTATTATTGTGACACTTACTTAAAAATGTCACTAAAAAAGCATCACTATTGGGGGTGCTTTTTAGTAATGATAGAGGTGAAGACCCCTCCTCCCTTTCCCTCGTTGTAAAGACAATCAACTGCCATCCATAAAAGCTAGTGATTGATTCCTTTAATCAAACATCCTGTTTTCTCGAGTTAATCCAATTAGTGTCCCTCAAGTTAAGGGGAATATTGACAAAGGTGTGACACAATTTTATATATATTTACTATAATTTACATCAAGAGGTTTTGAAAAAATGATGTTTTGGAGACGAAGATGAATAAGAAAATAAGTTGAGGATGAGAATATGATAGATAATGGGTCAAATAAAGGTTCCATCCTATGATATACTCCCTACGTCCCTGAATAAACTTCTCACTTTCATTTTTGGGTGGTCCCCCAGTAAACTTCATATTTCATAAATGGCAAAAATAACATTTTATTACATATAATCTTTAACCTTCAAATTCACAAATATTACCAAAGTGTCACTCATTCTATTCACTTTTCAACACTATTCATTACTTTATCCCAAAAGTCAACATGTGACCCACCATATATTAATGAGTAAGTCTTTTATGAGACCGTCTCATGGCATGGGATAATGGGAATAAGTGTAATTAGGGCATTGACTCTTTAACACTTTGGTAGAGGTAGGTGTTAATTTGTATGGTCTCATGCCATGAGACGGTCTCATGCCATGAGACGGCCTCATACAAGTTTTAATATATATTGATAAACAAATACACTTTCTTAAACCATTCAACAAAAAGAAGTGGGAAGAAAGCTTGGAGACGAAAGAAGTATGATTTAAGATATGTACAATCTCACACAAGAACATTTGAAAATTCCACACACAAGACGCTACAAAATATAATCGATAATTATTAGCACACTACACAAGTCCTTCGTACATAAATAAGCAGGACAAAGTATAGGGTGAAAATGATTCATTCAAGAAAATTAGCTATTTTCATTAAGGGTATTAGTTGTTTTAACTTAATAGCAATGAAAACAACTAATATCCTTCCATAATTTATGTAAGAACCAATTTCACTCCATACATACTCAATAAACAAATGTTTACAAGCCTTCAGTGAAAGTAACTCCCGCTGATCCTATCCATTCTCCTCCTTGAATCATCTCCTTCACAGTAAACTTCATTGCCTCAGCGGAGGTCGTAATAACATGGTACCCTTTCCACTTAACTCTCTTGCTAGTCCCTGCACCGGGCCCTCGGTTCATATACTCCCCATAATACAACGTGTCCAACGCAAAATCGCCGCTCCACTCCGACCACCCCGCCGGATCAACAACATCCGACACGTACGACTGCATCACCACCGTCCGCGAGTACTCCTTCCAGGGCCGCCCCAAATACGTCGGAAACGAGCTCTTCACCGGTTCAAGATCCGAACTCGCCTTGATTTCACTGTCCTGGATGGAAGTGCCGGTGTTCTGATTGGGGTCAGTTCGGCCCTGCGCCGTCACCATGTTCTTCTGGCCCTGCATGGGTTTTCGGGCCTCGAGAGTGCATTTTTTGGAAAACTACGGCGGCGTTGCCGAAGATGAAGTCGACGGTTCCCCTGACGTATGTGTCTCGGTAGAACTGACGTAGGGAGTGGGTGTAGAGTGTGTCTTGGTAGGCCTCGATACGGCACCGGTTTATGACCGATTTATCGGCGCCCACGCGTAGCGCCACCGCCTGGTGCTTTTCCGGGCCCGCCGTGTTTTGGATGCAAATGTCTTGTAGTATGAACCCCTCTCCTACTGCGGCTGTAATGGTAAAATGTTAAAGGTGTCATTTCGTGGGATATTGGAAGTGTGCTCTACTACCACTGCCACTGGTAATGTGGTGGGTTTACTTTAATTGATTCGCTGGTCTATCCTAAAAACTAAACTTAATCACAAAAAAATAAAAGGTAAATCGACTTGGAGGACCCCACCAAGTAAATTGGGAGCTTGATCATCATTATAAACTATCCATTGTCGCTTCATTAATGGAAATAATAAATTGTGTTAATGATGGTAGCTAGGTAGTGATCTTAATATCAATTACTATATCTTTGTAGCTAATATCTTTGAATACCTCAACTCACCTTCCTACTCTACACGAATCAATAAACAATAGGTTTTTATATATTAAAGTAATTTATAATAAAGTTTATTATAAAACTATTTTAAAATATCATATATTTAATCAGAAGTATAAAATTTTTTGTAAAAAGTATTAAAAGTAATTTTTTTGTCAAAAAATCAATACATCATGTCTGACAAAAAAAAAAAAAAAAAATATATATATATATATATATATATATAATACATCATCAACCCCAATTTTTAATATTTCTTATGAAAAAATTGATACTCTTGTTTGATACTTTAAAACAGTTTTATAATAAGCTCATTATAAACTATTTAAAAAAAAAATAATTACCTCCAACAAAACATTATTTATTACTTATCATGTTTGAAAAATTCTAAATTTTATCTATAAAAATCTTAGGTTGCATTGTCATTTGACACCAGGGGATTTGAAAATGAATAAATTTAAAAATCAATAGATTTCAAATGACATTATTTTACTAAGTATTTGGAATTTCTCCAATTTGAACTAGAACTAAATCTAAGTATTTGAAATCCGTCCATTTGAATTCCAAATCAGTGAAATGAATTTAGACTGTAAATTTAAAATCATTAGTCCCACTCATATTATGCAAGTGTTAATTTATGCGGTCTCATTCAGTCTCAACCAAATTTTTATCAAGATGATATTAAAGTTTATATACATTAAATAATAAAATAGGCGGTATATATATATATATATATATGAAAGACAGATATTGAGGAGTTGAATATTAAATACCAAGAGTGGAGGACTTGAATGTTGTGGATCCATCCACGACGTTAAGATGAGCGGTTATGATTGTGGAGTCCCTACCATCACCTACTATCATCACATTCTTCTTGCTCTTCCCCACTTCAATATTTTCTTTATACGTCCCTTTCTTCACATATATCACGTACCGGCTCTTGCTTTTGTCCGGTGCTGCCGCGATCGCATCGCCCACTTTCTTGTAATTTCCGGACCCATCTACGGCCACTGTCGCATCAGCTTTTATAGCCTCCCCCCTCATCTCCAACATCTCCCTATCCCCCGCCGTCATCCATGCCGGTAGATTTCCCTATAAAACAAATTACTTAATTTCACAAAGCTCAATTACTTAATGATCTTTTGAAGAGTTCAAATTAATTTAAAATTGTATTCGAAATATAGTTGAATTTTTAGTTGAGATGGAATTCTTTTGTTCATATCAAAGATTTTGGGTTTAATTCCCACTAAAAACAAAATTAAATAAATAAATTTCACACGTCTATACAAAGTTGTAATTTGGTCACCTTGAAAACAACTCAAAGCATATTAAGTTAATTCATAGGATCTGTACAAAGAGAAAATTGAGTTGATCGGGCCGGGAAGGGTAAGAAAAAATAATTAACTAAATTAATTTTAGAAGGAGTTTTACCCTCATATTCTGGACATCCGGTTGGGAAACTGCTGCAAGCAAAGCCAAGGAGGCGCTGCCCCTTGAAATCAGGTCTTCCATAATTGGACCCATCGATTTCCGGGCGAAAGAGGTGAGCCCATCTGAGCAAGTAACATGATTAGTGAGGACGCCGCTGAGCCATGCCTGAGCATTGGCATGGGACGATCTGGTTGGGTTTCTGAGAGCTTTAATGGAGTCGAGCACGAGATCAACGGATAGGTCGATCAACTCGAGGCAATCAGATAGGGGGCCTCCTTCGTTCTCGCCTCTGAGGTATTTAGCATGCTTGGAAGCTGTGTGCATAAGATGGGACTGCTTCATCAACAATGTTTGTAAGAGACGAGTAGCATCGCCATCGTAGACTTGTTCGGACACAAATTGTTGGCATGTTTCTGGGTTTAATGCCCGGCGGCAGAGATACGAAGGGGTTAAAGTATAATTATGAAGAACAAATAGAGCAGAGATGAGTAGTGCAGTGGCGGATATGGTGAAGAAGAGGAATTTGCAGTAAGGTTTGGTTTGGGTTTGGTGGGGAAGAAGGGGTTGGTGCGAGGAACCCATTGTGCTATGCCTATGCGCCTCTATCAAACTCATGATGGCGGCTAATTATATAGAAAAATTGGTGTAGCTTTTTTTATTTTTTTTAAGTAACTTAATTTAAAAAGAAATTAATTAGAGTAACTTTATCAAGCTGGTATCATTATACTATTATGTGCATTTACGGATAATATTACATTTTATAATGTAATTTCAATTTATAAGTTCTAGTATTAGTGAATGCATTTAATAATATCAATTAAAAATATATAATTATATAAATTTTATATTTTGATGCATTTGCTCATATATTAACACAAACTGGGAGCGAAAATTTTAAAATTAGTCTTCCACGATTTTGGGAAAAAATCGTCAAACCCGGTCCGATCAGGATCCATATTTTTTTTTAATATAAATTAGTCTACGAACTCTATATTGATAGAATATTTATATGAGTATTTGTGAAAAATTGGACATGATTGAAGCCCAAATAAAATTTTATTATAAAATCTTCTACTAATATAAAATTAAAACAAAACAAAAATGTTAGTGATCCTTATTGTTTTTGTGATGAGATGGGGCAAAATGTGAAGTAAATAGGGGGTGGATAATTTATTTATTCAAGGATTAGGCGTGCTAATGTTAATAAAAAGGAAAAAAAAAGATTAGTAGGGTTTGTCCATAAGTGGACTTAACCAACCTATCACTATTGTGGGGATTAATATAAATGACCACTAGTTTTGCGAGGCAATACTTTAATGGGTAAATCTAAATGGAAATAATATATTTAGCTGTAAACTAAGATTTTTGTCTATTTCCTAATATAAATGACAAGGATGTTATAGCAATTTAATAGTTCTATGACTTTAACCAAAATTCTAGTAATCACTAATTTGAGTTTAATATTTGAAAATTGCGTTCTCTCTACATTAATTTTTTTTAATTTTTAGATAATAATTTATTTATTCAAGGATTAGACGTGATAAGGATAATAGTTTATTTGTTATAAAATAATAATATTGTGGATGTCCTTTTGATTACTCAAATAATTATATGAGTTATCGGGGTGTCCTTTTGCTTTCACAATATAAATGTATGCATTATTATGGACTCCTAGAAGGATCCATACATGTGTATAAATAGGTGGTGTCACCTTCATTTTGGATACATGAAAATATTGATCAATACAATATTATTCTTCCTATACTTCATTATCTTTCTTTTGCCATCTTATTCTCTTCATATTTTAGTTGTTTCACAATACGTTATCAGCACAATTATCTACTTTGAGCAATATAAAAGATATTCAATGGAGCACAAGTATATCATATACTTTATCACTTTTGAGGTAATACCTTTTCCTTTCTCAATTTATTTTCATTATGGCTAACCTCACAAAATTGGAGTTTACACCTCTTGATATCACCGGAAAGAATTATATTTCATGGATTCTTGATAACGAAATTCATCTTGAGGCTAAAGGTCTTGGTGAAACTATTGTGGAAAACAATAATGCATCTAACCAAGACCGTGCCAAAGCGAAGATTTTCCTTCGTCATCACTTGGATGACGGATTAAAAACTGAATATTTAACTATGAAAGATCCACTGGTATTGTGGAAGGATCTAAAAGAAAGATACGACCACCTGAAGATGGTCGTCCTTCCAAAAGCCCGATATGATTGGCTCCACCTACGACTTTAAGATTTTAAAACTGTGAATGAATATAATTCGGCCATGTTCAGAATTACTTCTCAGTTAAAGTTATGTGGCGAAACTATAACTGATGATGATATGCTTGAGAAGATATTTTCTACCTTTCATGTCTCGAATTTGCTCCTGCAGCAGCAATATCGAGAAAAGGAATTTAAAAAATATTCTGAACTAATTGCTTGTCTTCTTTTGGCCGAGCAAAATAATGAATTATTATTGAAAAATCATGAATCCCAACCCACTGGTTCTAGTCCATTCCCTGAAGCGAATGTGACTCAATCTCAAACTTCTGGACGTGGTCGTGGACGAGGTCGTGGGGGGAGTCGTGGACGTGGTCGTGGTAGATACACACCTATAACAATAACAATCATGACCGTGGCAAGAAACAAGACGTCTCCCAGAAGAGAGACCATGGAGAAAAGAAAAAGTACGAGGAAAAATATTATCGATGTGGCATGGAAGGACATTGGTCCCGTATTTGTCGAACTGCGGACCATCTTGTTGAACTATATCAAGCATCCCTGAAAAATAAGGGTAAAAATGTTGAAACAAATCATGTTGATGAAAATAATGATCTTGGAATTGATGATAATGTCATGGCACATTTTGATGTATCTGATTTCTTTGAAGATACTAAATAATTGTATGATGAATACCCTATGAATAATTTATGAATAATGAAATATTTATAATTGCATCTTTTATTAATATTCAATTTCTAATTCGTATTTTTTTTTTTTTCATGAAGAAGGAAATGGATGCTAAACTATTGGGATTAAATAATGATGGTGATATGTGTTTAATTGATAGTGCTACTACACACACTATATTAAAAGATAGTAAATATTTTTCTCATTTAAAAAAGGGGGAGACAAGTGTTAATACTATCAGTGGTAGTGCAAATTTAATTGATGGCTCCGGAAGAGCCACTGTATTTCTCCCTAGGGGAACTAAACTTATCATAAATAATGCACTATTGTCTCCCAAGTCTCGAAGAAACTTGTTAAGTTTTAAAGATATCCGCGAAAATGGATATCATATCGAGACTCTAAATGAGAAAGATAATGAATTTTTACTAATTACAAAAGTCATTTCTAGAAAGAAGTGTGTGTTAGAAAAATTATTTTCATTTTCTTCTGGTTTGTACTATACAAATATAAATACAGTAGAAACATATCACCTAATAGACCAAAAGTCTATCAATCCCGAAGATTTCATGGTTTGGCATGATCACCTTGGACATCCTGGTTCCATTATGATAAGGCGAATAATTGAAAATTCACATGGTCATTCACTAAAGAATAAAAGGATGTTAAATTCAAATGAATTTTCATGTGTTGCTTGCTCACAAGGGAAGTTAATCACTAGACCTTCACCAGCTAAAGTGGGGATTGAATGCACTGCATTTCTAGAACGAATTCATGGTGACATTTGTGGGCATGTAGATCCACCATGTGGGCAATTTCGATATTTTATGGTGCTAATTGATGCATCAACGAGATGGTCACATGTATGTCTATTATCCTCTCGCAACTTGACATTTGCGAGATTGCTTGCTCAGGTAATTAAATTACGAGCACAATTTCCAGATCATCCAATTAAGAAAATTCGTCTAGACAATGCTGGTGAATATTCATCACATGTTTTCTATGACTATTGCATGTCAATTGGTTTAAGTGTTGAACATCTTGTAGCTTATGTTCATACACAAAATAGTCTAGATGAATCATTTATCAAAAGAATGCAATTAATTGCTAGACCATTGCTAATGAAATAAAAACTTCCCTTGTCTGCTTGGGGACATGCTATATTACATGCAGCAACACTTGTGAGACTTCGGCCGATAAGTTATAATAATCATTCTTCCTTACAATTAGCTTTCGACTATGAGCCCAATATCTCACATTTGAGAATTTCCGATTGTGCGGTTTATGTTCCCATTGCACCCCCCCCACCGTACTAAATTGGGCCCCCAACGAAGATTGAGAATATATGTCGGGTACGAATCACCTTCTATAATTAAATATATTGAACCATCAACAGATGATTTATTTAGTGCACGATTTGTAGATTGTCATTTTGATGAATCTTATTTCCCGACATTAGGGAGAGGTAAGGATCAACCGAAGAAGGAAATCAATTGGAAAGTAAAAATGGATTTCCTTGATCCTCGAACAAAATAATGTGAACTCGAAGTTCAAAGGATCATACATTTGCAACAAATTGCAAATCAATTACCGGATGCATTTAGTGACTCCAGAAGAGTTACTAAATCACATATTCCAGCAGAAAATATTCCGGTAAAGATTGACGTCCCTGAAGGACAAATAACAAGTACTAGTGAATCTAAAGCACGCTTGAAGCGTGTGAGACCTCTTGGTTCCAAAGATAAAAATCCTCGAAAGAAAAGAGGATTAAATAAAAAAGATGAGCCAAAAGATGATGAAGGGCTCACACGTAGTGAGAAAATTCAACCTCCTGAAGGGGTTACATCTGAAGATGTTGCTCCTGAAGAGCTAGAAGAGAATGAGGTTATAGAAACTTCAATAAATTTTGTCACTATGGGAAAAAGTTGGAACCGAAGAGAAACGATAATTGATAATATTTTCGCATATAATGTAGCACTTGATATTATGGAAGGAAACGAGGATCGTGAACCCAGATCGGTTGATGAATGTCGGCGTAGAAATGATTGGCCAAAATGGAAAGATACAATCCAGTCTGAATTGGATTCACTGGCAAAACGAAAAGTATTTGGACTTATAGTCCAAACACCCAAGGTGTAAAGCCAGTTGGATATAAATGGGTATTCGTGCGGAAAAGAAATGAGAAAAATGAAATTGTGAGATATAAAGCACGATTGGTAGCCCAAGGTTTTTCACAAAGACCTGGATTTGATTATGATGAAACATACTCCCCTGTAATGAATACAACCACATTTAGGTATCTTGTAAGTTTTACCGTGCATGAAAAACTTGACATGCGTTTAATGGATGTCGTCACTGCATATTTGTACGGTAATCTTGAAAATGATATCTATATGAAAATTCCAGAAGGATTTAGCATACCTGAAGCATGTAAATCAAATCCAAGAGAAGTTTATTCTATCAAATTGCAAAGGTCTTTGTATGGGCTCAAACAGTCTGGACTCATGTGGTATAATCGACTTACTGAATGTCTAGTTAAAGAAGGTTATACCAATAACCCAATATGCCCGCCCATGTGTTTTCATAAAGAAAAATGGGTCAAATTTTGTAATAATTGCATTATATGTTGATGATCTCAATTTAATTGGGACTCCTGAAGAGCTCCAAAATGCAGTTTCATATTTGAAGAAAGAATTTGAGATCAAAGATTTTGTACAAACTAAATTTTGGCTTGGTTTGCAGATTGAGCACTTAGAAGATGGAGTTTTTGTCCACCAAACTGCATATACCCAGAAGGTATTAAAGCGGTTCTACATGGAGAATGCACATACATTAAGTACCCCAATGGTCGTTCGGTCTCTTGATCCTAATAAGGATCCTTTTAGACCGCGAGAGGAGGATGAAGAAATTCTTGGTCCTGAAGTACCATATCTTAGTGCTATTGGTGCACTTATGTATCTTGCTAATTGTACAAGACCAGATATATCATTTGCAGTAAATCTATTAGCAAGATTTAGTTCATCTCCTACACGACGACATTGGAATGGTATAAAACACATTTTTCGCTATCTCCAAGGTACAATTGATCTTGGCCTATTTTATTCAAATAAATCTCGACCTGAATTACTTGGTTATGCTGATGCTGGGTGTTTATCAGACCCACATAAAGCAAGGTCTCAAACTGGATATGTATTTACATGTGGTGGTACTGCAATTTCATGGCGGTCTACAAAACAGTCGCTTACTGCCACCTCTTCGAATCATGTTGAAATCATAGCAATCCATGAGGCCAGTCGAGAATGTGTATGGCTAAGATCAATGACCAATTATATTCGAAAAAATTGTGGATTGTCACATGACAATGAAAATCCTCCAATTGTGTTATTTGAAGATAATGCAGCTTGTATAGCCCAACTAAAAGGGGGATATATTAAAGGAGATAGAACGAAATATATTTCACCAAAATTCTTCTTTACTCACGAGTTACAAAAGAATGGTGAAATTGATGTGCAACAAATATGATCGAGTGACAATTTAGCGGATTTATTTACCAAGGCATTACCGACGGCAACATTTGAAAAATTGGTGAAGCGTCTTGGAATACGACAATTAAAGGACTTTAAATGATATTTGAATCAGGGGGAGAATTATTGTAATAGGTAATATGTACTCTTTTTCCCTTCACTAGGGTTTTTGTCCCAATGGGTTTGTTTTTCCTAGTAAGGTTTTTAACGAGACATATTATTTGTGACAACGGACATCCAAGGGGGAGTGTTATGAAATAATAATATTGTGGATGTCCTTTTGATTACTCAAATAATTATATGAGTTATAGGGGTGTCCTTTTGCTTTCACAATATAAATGTATGCATTATTATGGTCTCCTAGAAGGATACATACATGTGTATAAATAGGTGGTGTCACCTTCATTTTGGATGCATGAAAATATTGATCAATACAATATTATTCTTCCTATACTTCATTATCTTTCTTTTGCCATCTTATTCTCTTCATATTTTAGTTGTTTCACAATATTATTTAATTTTCTACATTATATATTATCATTGTTATTGCAATTTGCAACTAGTGTCTACTAAGACTTATCGTAATTAGTTTATTGTGTATATTGTTTTTTTAACAGTAAATAAATTTTTGGAAAAAATTTGTATGAGATAATACAAACTAACATTCAACCCTACTAAAGTGTTAATGAGTCAATGTCCTATTTATGATCATTCTCATTGTCTCATGTCAAGAGACTGTTGGTGATCGGTTCTAATCACGTGGATTAGTGACTGTTTTTAACCGGTTTTGGGATCACCAAACAAGATCGTGTGATTGATTACTATCGTTTATAGTAAATACGAAAGATTGGGTTACGAAATTGTAAATACGAGTATTGAATTCGTATTTATCTCGTGTGTGTGTGTTTTTAGGTGTATGAGTGTGTGTATTGGAGTATTTGTGAATTTGAACTTGTTTTTATTGAAGGAGAGCATCTTTATACTAACCACCAAGTATGTGGTGTACATGACTCTTGGACTTCCAAACTTGCATGCTTGACATGTGTCCTTTTGACTACATTTGACCTTATCTAAGTTGAATTTTAGTTACAAAGTCTTCTTTTTGGTCTTATCACGTCTTCAAAATTGTTCGCCATTGTCTACGAGGTAATCCTACATTTGCATATCTTTTGTATTCGTTGTTCGCCTTCTGGGTGGATGGTCTATAAGTTGTTCGCCTGTTTATTCTTCATAAGTTAGCCTCCGAATCTTTATATTTGGTGTTGTTTGTTAGAGTCATGTTCGTCATCATAGGTAAGTAGGTGTCATACACTCCTTAAATTGGTTATTACACCACCTTTGATGATAATTGTTAGTCATCAATGGCTTGACTGTTCATATTTGACCCCGGTCCCAAGGACCTGTGTTGGTGAACGAATCTAATCGTAAGGATTAGTGGCTGTTTTAATCCGTTTTTACGTCACCAATCAATAACGTGTGATTGATTACCACCGTAAATGGTAAATCGGGGTATAAATTTATCGAATTTGTAAATTCGGTAGTCAAAATTGGACTTATTTCGTGTATGTGTAAGTTTGGGTGTATTTGTGTGTGTATTTTAGTCTGAAAATCGAAATTATATAAATAAGCTGGAGAACAACTATTTATAGAGGCTAGCAAGCATGAGGTGCTACTGACTCTTGGTCTCCCTAGCTTGCATGCCTGACATGTGTCCTTTGACCTTAGTTTGACCTTATCTAAGCTGAATCTTAGTTACAAAGTCTTCTTTTGGGCCTTATCTTGGACTCATTGTTGTTCGCCTAGGTCGGCTTGACTGATCTTGATGACCCTTCAACTGAAAGTTGTTCGCATCTTGAGGTTGTACTTTGGAAGTTGTTCGCCTTATGGCTTCGTTCAGCTTGGCTTTGGGATCTTAGTCCTTTGTTCATGTGCACACCTCTTTGGCTGATTGTTGTATCATATTTTGACCAAGTTGCTCGTCATTGGTGACTTCATGATTGGCTCATCTTTGGTCTTGGGTCTTAAAACCTGTTCGCCTATTAGTTGTTCGTCTGGGGAGTTGTTCGTCACTTTATATACCTCCCAGATTGGTTAATGCACCCAAGTCATGATTTTCTTTGTTGATCTTCCTTGACTTGGTTCTTCATAATCCTCGATGTAGCTCTAATCCTTGTTCGTCATTTACTGATAATTGTTCGCCCATCAACAATTGCCCCCTATCCTAGCTATACGTTGCTCCAGACGAGCAACTTTGTGGCGAGCAACTATAGTTAGGATAACAAAATAATGAGGGTTGGGACGAACATCATTGGTCTGGGCGAGCAACATATGGTCCGTCGTTTCGTTTTCCCAAGGTCTGGAAGTTGTACGAAGATGACGTGGGCGGCATGGCTGTGCGCCGCCCACGCGCGAGCAATCCCGAGGCCATGCGCCCCTATATTTACATATAGGTCCTTCAATTTTTGAACTTGTTTGGAAATTACCCCGTTTTCTCTCAATTTGGCCCCGGGGCTTTTGGGAAATTACGTCTGGGACCCCGTTTTTACTTGGGGTATAAGTAGTGGGAAAACTGAAATTTTTCCCACTTCTTCTTCTCCTACTACAGTGCTCCGGCGACTTCCTCCTCCCTCCGGCGATTCCAAGCTTTCCGACGTCCGCCTTCCCGCTTTTGGTTTCAAAATTCAATTCCCAGGTAGTTACTCTTTTTTCTCTCTATCTTTTTCTCTCGAAAATCCTTTCTGCCGCCGTGTGGACCCGAGCGCCACCGTCTTCTCCGGGATAGCGCCGCCGTCTGCAACTCTTTCTACCGCCGCTTGGATTTTTCTTCCTCTCCTATGTCTTCGCACTCGAGCAATAAAACTGAGGAGACCCTAGATCCTTTTTTTCCCATTGTTGCTCGCGATCTAGAGCCAGTTGAAGTTTCTTCAGCGTCGAACGCTCACGTGGACTCAGTTGTTCGCTCTGTGGAGGACACCGGTGCGGGCCCATCTGGGAGAGAACTAACAGTTGTGGCGAACAACAATTTGGACGAAAGCTCTTCGTCTTCTGCCGAATCTGGAGATCCAGATCTTAATGAACTCACTCGCGAGTTCCTGGAGAGTATTAACTTCCCATCCCCAAAGATGCGGGAAAATGAGATCCCAGCTGGGGTTGCTCGACTATTCGAATGGCGAACATATGCTGAAAGGTATGCGAACAGCTTTCCCCGTCCCCAGAGAGAAATAATGGATAAGGTGAAAACTGGGTACCAGGCGAGCAAAATAAAAAGTGTTGTTCGCGAAGATGAACTGGACTCTATCCGGGAGGAATATAAAATCCCATATGATATTCACCTGTGGGCCCCTCGGAGAAAGGAAAGAGCTGATCGCCCACCCCCAGGATGTACGGCGATCAACCTTCACACCTTGATTGCCGGATTAAAGTTACCTCTTCCACCTGTTGTTGGTCGATTCTTGGAGGCGACCAACTTGGCCATCACCCAAATTACTCCAATTGGGTGGATGAATCTTTTAGGCTCCATGTGCTTGTTCGCCTTGGAGGGGTATGTTGATCGGATCACTGCGGAAGAGATCAACTACTTGATGACAATCACAAACTGCCCCCAAGGAGAAGAAGGCTATCACTATCTCAAAGCCAGAACTGGGTTGAAAATGGTGGAAGAGGTGCCGAACAAGATTCGTGACTGGAAGCAACACTTCTTCTGGATTGGGGGTGATTGGCGAGCATCTTCTGGTCCACACGGTGGCCCTGGACGAATAAATTCTCCAGCAGCCTATGGAAAACTGAAACGTAAGTCCATTTCTTGCTCGCCTTTGGGCTAAGTTGTTCTAATTTAACTTTTCTTGTCTGTTCGCAGGCCCTCGTCTACCCAAGTGGGATTCGGAGGAGGAGGGGTTGAGCTCCGAGTTTCTATTTACCTCGTGCTTGGTTGGCCTCCGCAATAAGGCAGATAGGACTATTGACTATCTTTGCCGAGCAAGGTGTCAAAGAGCTGCTCGCCTCTTGACTTACCCTCACCACCTGGAGGCTCAAGCTGAGGTGCCCCCAGGTATGACAATTTATAACTTTTGATTCCAGTCTTGTTCGTCATTGATTTGTTTAACTTGCTCGCCTAACTCTTTTTTTTTTTAGCCGAGCAAGTAACAGTTGCCGTTCCCCCCAGTTACGCCCTCCTCGAGCATAGGGTATCTGAAATGGGGCCCCCAAAAGGGAAGAAGAGGAAAGACGACCCCCCCTCCCATGTGCTTGCAATGACGAACAAACCTGAGGGGGCTAGAGTTTCCAGACAGGCGGCCCCCCCCGTTCAAATCCGTTCCCCTCCGGTTTCCCCACCTCGTGGTGGGAAACGCCTTAAGAAGGCAGACGGGACCCCACTGGCCGAAGATGTCCTTGGCAAGGGGAAGGAAAAGGTGGGCCAAATTCGTGCTCGCCACGAAGGGGATGTCATTAGGCGTTCTTCCGTGGAGCCTACGGAAAGGTCGGGAAAGGCGAGCAAAGATGTGGGCTCACCCCGTGGCCCAGAAGACCTTATGTTCCTTGGATGGGATGAACGGAAGTTTGCCGAGTAAGTATCTACCCTCTTCTGCCGAACAACTTTCATTTTTAATTTTTCTAAGTATCAATTTCTTTTCTTGTTCGCAGATATCGTGCTGATGATTATCCCGGTCGAGCAAGTGTTGTACATCAGTACGCTTGCTCGAAAACTCCCGTTAACATAAGGGAGATTCCTGGCGAACATGTTCGCAAGGCGACGGAGTTGGTCGCCCGAGCCTGGACGCGTCCCTTGAACAAAGCCATCCTCCAACAGGGGCAAATGGACAATCTCCACCTCTCGATGATGCTCGTCGCCAACGGCCTCATCACTGCCCAAAGGGCAATCGCCCAAGTTGCCGAGCAAGAAGAGTCTGCTCGCCACTATGCGAGTACTGCTCGGCAACTCTCCGAGGAAAAAGACAAACTGGCGAACAACTTGCATGGCCAGATTGCTCGGCTCAATGACCAGCTTTCCCTCTATATCGATGCCGAGAAAAAGCACCTTGAAGACATTCAAGGCTTATCTGCCGAGCTGAAGAGTAAAGAGACCTTGCTTGGTGAGGAGAAGAACAAACTGTCAGCGGCCGAGCAGAAAATTGCCGATCTCGAGGCGGAGGTTGCTCGTCTCCGGGAGTCTGAAGCCAACCTCTTCACACGCGAACAACTTGAAGTGGAGGTTCAGGCTCGGTCTGCTCCCATTTCCAACCTTGGGTATATCTGTGCCTACGCGGACAGCATCCGCTCGGCCGATGCTTATGACTACAAGGACTTGGTGGAAGAGATGAGTAAAGACTTGAATGAATTCATCGAGCAATATCCGCCGCCGAACAACATTGAAATACAGCTGGCGGACCTGGTTGAATTAGGGGTCAAGATTGATAAGCTTGACTCTAGCATCACTGTTACCCACCCTCCTCACCATGCTATTGGAGACGAGCAAGAGGGAGAGCCGGCTGCTGCTGACGAGCAAACTGCTAAAGAAGCGGAAGATAAGGCAGCTGAAGATCTTGATCGAGACATGATTGTCGACCCTTCCGCCGAGCAGACTCAAGATCCTCCTCCAGCCGAGCAGCAATAGGCCTTAGACTTAGCTTTTTTCTTTTCTTCTTCTTTGTAATAGTTGTTCGCTCCTTTTGTAGTACTTGACTTCTTGAATCATTGTACTATTTTTTAGGCTCAATGCCTTTGATTAATGGATGCCTTTCTTTTGTTCGCTCATTTTCTTATATATGTTAATTGCCTTTACATTTCTGTCAATGCCTTTACAATTATAACATATAGTGTTGGGCTTTTGTTCGAATTGAACTTTGCCTTTAGTGGAATCAGGGTTCAGCCTTAGGTTCTGTTCATTTTAAAAAACGAACAACCTTTAAGTGGCTTTGGTCCTTAGGTTCTGTTCATTTGTAAAACGAACAACCTTTGAATGGACTTGTACCTCGAGCTTTTGGACTTTTCCTTTTTTGACGAACAACTATTATATTTACATTGCAAAATAATTACAAGTGTTGTAAGACTGTCCATCACTATCATATACAATCTGACGAACAGCTTTAAACACAAACTAAAACTTGCTCGCTTATAATATTTTTTTGCCGAACAACTCTATCTATAAAATCAAAAGAACTAGCACCAGACTATACAATATGCCGAGCAACTTTTGAATCTATTCTTAGGAAAATTTTAAAAAATCAGGCAAGTTTTTAGCCTTTCTTCAGCTCATACGCATCCCTTGCCCCCCAAGACATTTGTTCGCCCAACTTCAAACTTATTGATAGTACTTCTTCAGATGTATAGCATTCCAGGAGTATTGGGCCGGCTTGCCTTCCATATCTTCGATATCGTATACACCGTTGACGAATTTTTCCATTACACGATATGGGCCCTCCCAAGTTGGTCCCAATACACCTGGAGGTTGGGCGAGCAACTTTCTTAGAACCAAATCTCCAACTCTGAATTCCCTAAGTTTAACATGGGAATTGTAGTAGCGTTCTGCTCGCTGCTTATAGGTGGCATTTTTTAGCTCCGCATTTAATCTTTTTTCTTCGAGCAACTTGTTAGCCAAATTCGTTTAAGCACAAATTTGAACACTCGCAAGTGAACGAGTTCGTTGTATTAAGGCTATGACCAAGTTAAAATTATCGAACCCATGGGAAGTGGGAAGTGTTCCTAGGAAATGATTTCAAAATTGACATGAAGTGACAAATAAAAGTTTTCGGGTTTTGATTAAGCTACTAGACAAGTGAATTAAAAGCGAACAAATGAACAAGCAAGAAAACGAAAACTAACTAACTTCGAATCTACGAAGTGCAAGGGGAGAGGGAGATGCTTAGGATGTTTTCCACCTAGTGAAACTTAAGTCGGATTGCCAAGCCTACTCTATGCGTCAATTTGGACTCACTAGGATACCTCACTAATTACCTAAATGACTATTCAAGCAATTAGTGTCTATTGATGGGGATTCTCTACGATTAATTCTCTCTCGACGAATTAAACGTAAAATAAACGCATTCATTTATCAATCTCACACTCATTCATCTAAACATGCTCATGTAACTCTCGTCTACGCTAAACATGCATCGAAAAATAAGCTACAAGAGATCAACAAACAAAGCTCAATACAAATCCATCAATAAAAGCAAAATCCAAATATCAACATAAAATAGGCAAGAGCAATCCCCACTCAAGAATTCACATGGTTTCAAACATCCAAAGCATCAAAACACTTAGCTCATGATTTTAAAATGAAAAACCATAGCTAAACAAGAACAAAACAAGAAACCCATAGCTAAATAGAAATTAAATTGCAATATAAAGGAAAGAAATCACCTCTTGGGTTTACAAATGTATGAAACTTCAACCAATTCTTCACTCTTACTTGAAATTGAAAGCTAATTCTATGAAAATTGAAAATCTAAAGCTAGGGCTAATCTAATTGAAAGAGAAAATTTGTGTGAGTGGGTGTTTCCATGGTGAAGTGTGTGTTTGATTTTTTGTGTTTTTGTTGTGTGTCTCCCTTAGAAATCTGAGAAAAACGAGTATTTATAGTGTGGGTTAGAAAGCCCTTGGTCGAAATTGCATTTTGGCCCTCCAAAAGTTGAAATTTCAGGTTTTTCGCGAGCAGGGGAGATTCGGACCGGTTTGGCTTAATTTGGACCGGCCGGTCTGAAACATTGCTAACCGGTCTAAAGCTCCCGAAGCAAGGAGACCGGTTTGGGCTAGTTTGCACCGGCCGGTCCGGACATTGCTAACCGGTCTAAAGCTCCCGAAGCAAGGAGACCGGTTTGGGCTAGTTTGCACCGGCCGGTCCGGACATTGCTAACCGGTCTGGAGCTTTCTTGGGCATATTTTGCTTCTTCTTTGCATTCCAACTTGCATTTTGACTTGATTCTTCTCGATTTTTCTCTTCGCTCGACCTCAATAAATTGAAGGCTCGTATTTGCTTCTAAAAATCACACTTTTCCTGCAAAAATTACAAAAAACCCTTTCTCGACAATTAAGCACAAATGGTCAAATTAATGTAAATAAATGCAAGAAATCCAATTAAATTTGGCTAAAATAGTACACGAATTTCTAGCAAAAATCACACTAATCACCCCCCCAAACTTAAAGTGTTGCTCGTCCCCGAGCAACGAAAGAGATAAACAAGTGGGAGGATTGCGAGAAATGAGTGTCAAAGTAAATAAATAGCAATTGTCAAGTTCCTTCAATCTAGTCAAGCTCTTTAGTACAAAAATCAACTAGCAAGTTCACAAGTCATGTTCAAATCAATGCAAGATTCAAGTGCTCAATCCACAATTTTCCTTTCAAGTAAGTGTTTCACTCATCACTCAAGTGTATCATGGAATGTATGCTCTCAACAATCAATTCACACAAGTGTACTACCATAAGCTTGCCAATCATCTACATTCTCCACTACTTCCTAAGTGCTCAATCAAAGAATCAATGAGGACTTTGCATTTGGTTGTAATGTTGGGCTCTTTGGTTAAGGTGGGGAATTTTTTTGGGAAAAAGTGACTCGTAAACTAGTAGAGCGAGAAATAAAGACGCATAGACACATCTAAAATTCTCAAGACAAAGTTGCAAGTGATCAAGTTGCAACTCTAACTTTCACACTCCAACAATTTGCTAAATCTCATTTTTCAAGCACATTCTCACCATTAACCATCAAACACCTCTTTTGGACTTGTAACTCTACCAAATTCTTGTACACAAGAGAGTTTTCTCACAATTTTTTTCTTTTCACAACCAACTCATCCTTTTCTTATACAATTTTTCACTCATCTTTTTCTCTTCTTTTTCAAACTTTTCACTTTCACACAAACTCATCCACCAAATTCACATTTAAGCTCAACTCAACCTTACTACCCCATTCAAGCTCCACTAGTTCATAGGGACAAATTAGGCTCACAAAATGGATAATTAGGCTAAATTTGTAGGTTGCCAAGAAAAATAGGTCATTAGGCTCAAAAGGGCTAACTACGGAAAATTTCATTTGGTATGGAAAATTTGGCTAAGTGACTATACAAATCAAAGATGGCCTCATATCACTTTCAAAGATTTCACACCCAATGTAGCCTCAAACAAGACAATTGGCAAGTTCTAGAGCACACAAGCATGAATGATACTCACAAGAAAGAAATTAAACCAAAATATATGCAAGTCTAAAGGCTCTAAAGCTCACGGGCTTGTCTCATCATGGATCGAGCACAAAATCAAGCATAATCGTCACATAAACAAGTAAACAAGCAAGTCTCAATCAATACCATCAAGCTTAACTAAATCTCAAAAACTAAACAATCACTATCAATTAAGCCTCTAACACCAAGCAAAACAATCTTAACTCCCGAAAAATATACTCAAAGATATCCAATAAGCCCACAATTAAGCACACAAAACATGCTAAGTACTCGAATAGGCAAAACTCTAAAAAAAAATGAGGTGTGCGCCTGTGCAATGTACAAGTGAAGCCTCAAGTGCGCCGGTGCAATGTAAACTATGAAAATAAAGAACAAATAACCCCCCCAAACTTAGACATTGCTAAGCAATTCTAAGTTTGGGGTATATTACCTCCAATTTGCACCAAGCACAATCTTCTTCTTCAAGTTACGATCACCTCACATTAGGCTCCTTGAGTATGCTCACGTTCTCCTATCAAACACGTCTCTTGAAAACATCACCCTCAAATATGCAACACCTCTATAACTTCAAAACCTCATGTACAAGTATTAGCAAATAAACCCAAAATTCTCAACAAAATTTGATATTCAATAAGCTCTAACAAACGGGGGTGCATCGGTGCAAATTAAAAATTATGCATAAAAAGACGAACACCCCCCAAACTTAGACTTTAGTCTAAGTTTAGGAAGAGGTGTTTGTACCTAAAGTTTCCCTCAAGCACGTATCTTTCTATAAAGCTCGAAATCTTCACCGAGCCTCAACACACGACCCCAACACCTAGACAAAACAAAGCACGAAACAAAATTAAAAGAACAAGACAAAAATAAAAGAAAGCAAGTAAAAATGGGTTGCCTCCCATTAAGCGCTAGGTTTAATGTCCTTTGCCGGACTTATTAATGAAATTCAAACTTCCCCTCATCGGAATGGCCAAGGATATCGGTCCTCCTTGCCATTATACTTCAACCTTTGGGCTTCGAAATCAAGGAGGCTCTTGTGATAGGATATTCCATCCAGCTTTCTCTTGCATATTTTCAAGAATGGTCTCTCTTTCTCACTCACCATCCTCCATATCCACTTCTTCTCTTCTTGTCCAAGGATCCCCAAGCTTTTCGTCACTTCCTTCTTATAGTCAAAATTATCAAGAGGCAAGATGAAATCAATAGAAACAATATCATTAAAAGTACAAATTGAAGAGTTTGAGAGTTTAGAAATGCTCATTTCGGTCTTCAATTCGTCCTCCAATGCTTCTTGATTCTCTTGCTCGTTGTCGCTCTTGTCCATCAAGGGACATTGCTCTTCATCTACCTTGACCATTGAATTGTCGCTTTCACTCTTCTCATCGCTTGGATCCTCTTCTTCTCCACCTTCCTCTTCATTATGTTTTCCTTGAAGGATTCTTATAATACGAATATAATCTTCTCTAACTTTGTCTTCATCCTCCTCTTCAAGTAAATTCCAATCAAATCCATAATTCAACTCCTCTTCATCTTCTATCTTCTCCACCTCTTCATTCATCACTTCATCTCTTTCTTCTTCACCATCTTCTCGAGTAGGCATAGAGAGACCTTCATATCGAGTTTCACTCTCAAGATCCATAGCTTGCTCCGAAGAATTTGCCATTTGATCACATTGAAACTCAAGCGGCTTGAATTGGCTTGCAATTTGAGCATCCATTCTCTTGTTTGACTCTTCCAACCTTCGGTTACTCTCCTCCAACTTTCGATTACTCTCCTCCAACTTTTGGTTATGCTCCTCAATTTTTCGGTTAAACTCCTCCATATTTTTCAAAATCAATTGAAGAGTATTATCGGTTGTGCTATTTCCTTCATTGCTTTCCCACTCTTGATAATGGGAAGAATCTTGTTGCATATGATAATCGTACTCAAAGGTTCTTCCATCATCATACCAAACTTCTTGAGAAGATTCTTGAAATTCAAATTCACTTGGTGGGTAAAAAGCTTGACCATAATGTCCTTCTTGATACTCATTTGAATCCTCATTTTGGTCATTTAGATAGAGAGATGTGGGAGAATCACACACTTGTTGAGGTTGGGGTGGATAAGGATCTAAATATTGGTATGGATAAGGTGAAGGATATTGTGGAAGAGGTGATGGATATTCATATGGAAAATATTGCTCATATGGATGAGGATGTTGGTATTGTGAGGATTGTTGTGGTGGATTCGGGTATGGATCGGGGTATGGATATGGTGGATGTGGGGGATAAGTCATATCATCTTGGCCATAGTCTTGATTCCAAGCATATGGATCATGTCCATCCATCTTGCACTTAAGCTCTTCTCAATACTCTCTTCTTTCGGTGCTTAAAAGTAGAGGCTCAAAACCTCCTATGAACATGTAATGCTCACCTACAAAAGAAAGCAAGTATCAAACATAACAAAAACAAACAAAAACAAGAAAAAACACTCAACTAGAATCAAAACTAGCTATCAACACATTGCTTCCCCGGCAACGGCGCCAAAAACTTGTTAGCCAAATTCGTTTAAGCACAAATTTGAACACTCGCAAGTGAACGAGTTCGTTGTATTAAGGCTATGACCAAGTTAAAATTATCGAACCCATGGGAAGTGGGAAGTGTTCCTAGGAAATGATTTCAAAATTGACATGAAGTGACAAATAAAAGTTTTCGGGTTTTGATTAAGCTACTAGACAAGTGAATTAAAAGCGAACAAATGAACAAGCAAGAAAACGAAAACTAACTAACTTCGAATCTACGAAGTGCAAGGGGAGAGGGAGATGCTTAGGATGTTTTCCACCTAGTGAAACTTAAGTCGGATTGCCAAGCCTACTCTATGCGTCAATTTGGACTCACTAGGATACCTCACTAATTACCTAAATGACTATTCAAGCAATTAGTGTCTATTGATGGGGATTCTCTACGATTAATTCTCTCTCGACGAATTAAACGTAAAATAAACGCATTCATTTATCAATCTCACACTCATTCATCTAAACATGCTCATGTAACTCTCGTCTACGCTAAACATGCATCGAAAAATAAGCTACAAGAGATCAACAAACAAAGCTCAATACAAATCCATCAATAAAAGCAAAATCCAAATATCAACATAAAATAGGCAAGAGCAATCCCCACTCAAGAATTCACATGGTTTCAAACATCCAAAGCATCAAAACACTTAGCTCATGATTTTAAAATGAAAAACCATAGCTAAACAAGAACAAAACAAGAAACCCATAGCTAAATAGAAATTAAATTGCAATATAAAGGAAAGAAATCACCTCTTGGGTTTACAAATGTATGAAACTTCAACCAATTCTTCACTCTTACTTGAAATTGAAAGCTAATTCTATGAAAATTGAAAATCTAAAGCTAGGGCTAATCTAATTGAAAGAGAAAATTTGTGTGAGTGGGTGTTTCCATGGTGAAGTGTGTGTTTGATTTTTTGTGTTTTTGTTGTGTGTCTCCCTTAGAAATCTGAGAAAAACGAGTATTTATAGTGTGGGTTAGAAAGCCCTTGGTCGAAATTGCATTTTGGCCCTCCAAAAGTTGAAATTTCAGGTTTTTCGCGAGCAGGGGAGATTCGGACCGGTTTGGCTTAATTTGGACCGGCCGGTCTGAAACATTGCTAACCGGTCTAAAGCTCCCGAAGCAAGGAGACCGGTTTGGGCTAGTTTGCACCGGCCGGTCCGGACATTGCTAACCGGTCTAAAGCTCCCGAAGCAAGGAGACCGGTTTGGGCTAGTTTGCACCGGCCGGTCCGGACATTGCTAACCGGTCTGGAGCTTTCTTGGGCATATTTTGCTTCTTCTTTGCATTCCAACTTGCATTTTGACTTGATTCTTCTCGATTTTTCTCTTCGCTCGACCTCAATAAATTGAAGGCTCGTATTTGCTTCTAAAAATCACACTTTTCCTGCAAAAATTACAAAAAACCCTTTCTCGACAATTAAGCACAAATGGTCAAATTAATGTAAATAAATGCAAGAAATCCAATTAAATTTGGCTAAAATAGTACACGAATTTCTAGCAAAAATCACACTAATCACAAATCCATTTCTGCAGCCAAAGCAGAGTTGTTCGCCTGTTCATCAAAGTTGGTCGTCCTAAATGTAGTGGCTGTTTTAATCCGTTTTTACGTCACCAATCAATAACATGTGATTGATTACCACCGTAAATGGTAAATTGGGGTATGAATTTATCGAATTTGTAAATTCGGTAGTCGAAATTAGACTTATTTCGTGTATGTGTAAGTTTGAGTGTATTTATGTGTGTATTTTAGTCTGAAAATCGAAATTATATAAATAAGCTGGAGAACAACTATTTATAGAGGCTAGCAAGCATGAGGTGCTACTGACTCTTGGTCTCCCTAGCCTGCATGCCTGACATGTGTCCTTTGACCTTAGTTTGACCTTATCTAAGCTGAATCTTAGTTACAAAGTCTTCTTTTGGGCCTTATCTTGGACTCATTGTTGTTCGCCTAGGTCGGCTTGACTGATCTTGATGACCCTTCAACTGAAAGTTGTTCGCATCTTGAGGTTGTACTTTGGAAGTTGTTCGCCTTATGGCTTCGTTCAGCTTGGCTTTGGGATCTTAGTCCTTTGTTCATGTGCACACCTCTTTGGCTGATTGTTGTATCATATTTTGACCAAGTTGCTCGTCATTGGTGACTTCATGATTGGCTCATCTTTGGTCTTGGGTCTTAAAACCTGTTCGCCTATTAGTTGTTCGTCTGGGGAGTTGTTCGTCACTTTATATACCTCCCAGATTGGTTAATGCACCCAAGTCATGATTTTCTTTGTTGATCTTCCTTGACTTGGTTCTTCATAATCCTCGATGTAGCTCTAATTCTTGTTCGTCATTTACTGACAATTGTTCGCCCATCAACAATTGCCCCCTATCCTGGCTATACGTTGCTCCAGACGAGCAACTTTGTGGCGAACAACTATAGTTAGGATAACAAAATAATGAGGGTTGGGACGAACATCATTGGTCTGGGCGAGCAATATATGGTCCGTCGTTTCGTCTTCCCAAGGTCTGGGAGTTGTACGAAGATGATATGGGCGGCATGGCTGTGCGCCGCCCACGCGCGAGCAATCCCGAGGCCACGCGCCCGCCTTGTCTGATTGTCTTGTATGCCAAAGCTTGCCCCCCAGTATGGTTTCCACATACTCCAGCGTGTATTTCTTCGAGTACTGCTTGCCCTTGCCCCCTAGGCAAACACTTGAGAAGTGGGACTGATATTCCCCTTTTGAAGAGTTGCTCGCCCACCAGAGTATATCTGGCGGCTTGCTTTACTAGCTTGACAGCTTCAAAAGGATTGTTTGGTTTTTCCCCACTTTTCAAGTATTTGACTATACTTGGTCTCCAGTCTTCTTCACTGGTTTGATCGTCGAGTTGGTTGACATTATAGCTTACTGTTGATGGATCTTTCATCTTTGTAACTATAATATCTGCCAACTCTACGGGGCCTTCACTTGTTGCTAGTCGAGCAAGCGCATCTGCTTGAGTGTTGCTCGTCCTTGGAATTTGCTGTATGAAAACTTGCTGCAACATGGACATTAGGTGAGCAACAATCCGTTGATACTCGATCATGTGATCATCTTTTGCTTCGTATTCACCTCGGACTTGGTTCACGATCAATTGTGAATCGCCAAATATTTGCAAGCGTCTGACACCAACTGCGAGAGATAGGTGGAGACCAGCAATAAGAGCTTCATACTCAGCTTCGTTGTTGGTTGCCATGAAACCAAATCTGATTGCCGAGGTGAATACTTGTCTATCTGGGCTGATTAAAACTACTCCTGCCCCCGAGGCTATATTGGTTGATGATCCGTCCACATAGAGATGCCAAGGATGATCAAGTCCTCTCGTCGGATCTGGTGGGAAAGTTAGTTCGACTATAAAGTCGGCTAATGCTTGCCCTTTGATCGCTGTTCGAGGAGCATAGGTCACCCCGAATTGGCTAATCTCCAGTGACCATCTTAAGAGATGACCTGCAGTGTCGGGGCGATGGAGAATTTGCCTGAGTGGGAAAGTTGTTAGAACTTCGACTTGATGGTCAAAGAAGTATGGTCGTAACTTTCTCACGCTCATAACCAAAGCATACGCCAGCTTTTCGGTTGGAGCATATTTGATCTCTGCTTCGTGTAAAGCCTGGCTGACGTAATATATAGGTTGGTGAAATTTGCCGTCTTTGCGCACCAAAACAGAGCTGATGGCTACTTCTGATGCGGCTAAGTATAGAAAGAGCTTTTCTCCTGGGATTGGTTTTGATAGGATTTTGACATCTCCCAGGTAGTCTTTAAGTTGATCGAAAGCCGCTTGGCAGTTGTTAGTCCATGCAAACTTTCCCTTTTTGACGGCCTCGAAGAATGGACGACACTTGTCCCCCGACCTGGATATGAACCGGTTCAATGCTGCTAGGCACCCGGTGAGTCTTTGCACTTCTTTCACCGAACGTGGTGGTTGCATATCCATGATGGCTTTAACCTTTGAAGGGTTGGCCTCAATTCCCCGCTGGCTAACAAGATGGCCCAAGAATTTCCCTGAGTGAACTCCAAAGCTGCTCTTCTTTGGATTCAACTTCATGTTATAGTGTCGAAGAATTTCGAACACTTGAATCAGATGTTGAAGATGGTCTTCCTTCTTGGGACTTTTAACTACGATATCGTCTACATAGACTTCAACCGTGTCTCCAATTTGTTGATCAAACATCTTGTTCACCAGTCTTTGATATGTTGCTCCGGCATTTATGAGGCCAAACGACATTCTTTTCCAACACAGCAAGTTTTTGTTTGTATAAAATGCTGTGTTCTCCTGATCATCTGGATGCATAGGAATTTGATGATACCCGGCGAAAGCATCCATAAATGTCAACATTTCGTGACCTGCAGTGCTGTCCACCAATTGATCGATATGCGGGAGAGGAAAATTGTCCTTCGGGCATACTGCATTCAGATCTGTAAAATCTATGCATAGCCTCCAGGTCCCATTTGGTTTCCTTACGAGTACTGGGTTTGCTACCCATTGTGGACAGAGTGCTTGTCGAATGAGATCGTTGTCTAGCAACTTCTTAACTTCTTCATTCAAGGCTTGGTATTTGTCTGGGCCGTACTTCCTCCGCTTTTGATGGACGGGCTTTCTTGCTTGATTTATGTTCAGCTTGTGGCAAGCATGTTTCGGGTCTATCCCCACCATATCTGCGTGAGACCAAGCAAAGACATCTAGATTCTTGGTGAGGAACTCTTTCATTCGGGATCTGTAAGGCTCTGGGAGCTCAGATCCTATGAATAATTCAAGATCTTCGTTGTTGGGATTAACTTTGAACGCCTCCAACTCTTCGACTGGAGTCGCTCGTCGTTTTTGTCCCTTCCAACGGGGATCAAGTATGGGTTCCTCAGGGTTGGAATCATTTTCGATGTTCATGGGCTCTGCCCCTAGGCGGGGTTCTAGATCATCAGTTGGCTCCGTCCCATTGTTGTTCCTTTGTACTTGGCCCTCCAAGTCCCCCACTGAGGGTTGTTCGTCATCACCCCTTTGTTGTTCGTCAGATGGAGGTTCCTCGCGGGTGGTAACGAGTTGTTCGTCCAACACTTGCTCGTTCAAGTGTTGTTCGTCTGTATCCATGTGGTCGTCCATGTCCATCATATTGTTCAGTATTGATGGTTCGTCGACTGGATAACTTGTTGCTTCCATCATGGATATTTGTACAAATTTTGCTCGTAGTTGTTGAATGCATTCTCGTGCTCTCCGTTGGTCTCCTTTAATTGTGCCTGCTCCACTGGCTGTTGGAAATTTCAAACAATAGTGGTAAGTGGAACATGCAGCTTTAAATTCATTGAGAAAAGGTCGGCCAAGAAACCCGTTATAGGTCGACTCCTGGTCTACAACCAAGAAATCTACCATTCTTGTTATATTTCTTTCGGGTTCATTAGCCGTTACAAGTTGTACTGCTAATGTTACAATTCCCAACGGTGTTGTCACAGCATTCCCGAAGCCTATGATTCTATGTGTTGTATTCCGAACATAACCCGAATAATCTCCCAGATTATCGAGGGTCTTCTTGAATAAGATGTTGGTGTAGGCTCCGGTGTCCACCAACAGTCTGTGGACTCTGGTCCCCATAATCTTTGTGCAGATTACGAGTGAATCATTGTGCGGAGTTAAGACGCCTTCAAGGTCTTTTTCGGTGAAAGTTAATTCTGCCGTTTGCATGATAGACGGCTTAACTCCCATTTCTTGTACTTGGCCAATCGCTCGTAGCTCCGCTTTCCTCTTCCGATTAGAGTCGGGTGGTTGTCCATCAAAATACCCTCCTGCAGGACCTGCGGGTTCCATCATGAACAGATCTTCTAAAGGTTGAGCCGGAATACTGGGAACTGGTCGCCCGGGTCTGTTGTTTCTCTGAGGTTGACCATCCTCTTCGTCTTCTGAGTTGTTCTCCCGGGCTCTTTTCCCAGGTTGCCTTTTAACGAAATCGGAGAGCTTTCCCTCCTCATAAAATCGCCAGAGTTGCTTAAGCAAATCTCTACACTCACTCGTAAAATGCCCCACACTTTGATGGTAGGCACAATACTTGTTTGGGTTGAGTTTGCCAGTATCCTGACGGATTTTACATGGTGGGGAAAGCAACTCTTTCTCCTTTACGCTCTCATACACAGTGTCAACTGATACTGTCAATACTTGGTTCAATTTTTCCTTCAAATCCGATCCTTCGGTGAATGCTTTCATATTTTTTGGGACCCTGTAGCTTGTCCCGACGGGCTTTTTGTTATTCTCCTTAGGATCAGCTTTATTCTCCCCCAAATTTGTTTGTAGGGCCTCGTGCATGGAAACGAAAATGTCAGCTTGGTTTCTGAACTCGGCGTAAGTCTTTGGGCACTTTAGACGTACCTCCTTCCATAACTTCGACCCTTTTTTCAATCCGGCCATCACAGCGACGATCTTTGTATCTTCGCTCACTGGTTCTCCTTCTAGCAAAACTTTATCGAATCTTTCCATAAACTCCCGGTCAGTTTCATCATCATTTTGCCTCAAATCTGATAGCCGGTGTTTTTGGGAAAGATACGACCCCGCCGTTGAAAAGTGAGAAAGAAATTCTCGACTTAGTTGGACGAACGAGTGGATTGATGCCGACGGCATTGATGAAAACCACTTGTGAACCCGATCGCCCAATGTTAAAGGAAAATTCCGGCATTGGGTGGCATCGCTGGCCCCCACGGAGACCATGTAGTCCGTATACTTCGTTAAGTGGACCCGGGGGTCGGCGATGCCTTCATATTGAATGCTTGCCGGAAATTGAATCTTTTTCTGTATCGGGGCCTTCAAAATGTGAGCTGCCAAAGGTGAGGATGGCATGCTAGTCGTTCCCATCCCCCTTTGTTGGTCTAGTTGCCCCTGCATGTTCTCCACAGCCCTCCTTAGGCTTGATAATTCATCAAGAGGTGCCCCCTGACTTGGAGGCTGTTCGGCGAGCAAAGGCATTAACCTTTCTGCTCGTCGCAGTCCCTCGCTTGGAGTGGGCACTTCCTGGGCTTGCCTCCTAATGTTGTTCGCCGCATTTGGTCCTAGGCGCCTGAAGGCTGACTGGAAGAGTCTTTCATGGACTGATGGGCGAGGCTGTTCAAAAGTTGCTCGCCCATCTTCTGCTCCCCGGCGAGCAGCTTCCTGTTGGGGTTGGCTAAGCCTGTCCTGAGCACTGGAATGCGTTGTTCCATGGCTAGACATAGTTGTTCGTCCGCGACCAGACTCAGCCTGTACTTCTCTCTGGTCGACCACCTTGGCCTTTCCCTTATTCCGTCTGACTTGGGCACTATCAACCTCTCGCTCTTCGCCCCTAGTAGTCCTGGGTCTAGCAACCTCTAGGGACTTGTCCCTTGGCCTTGCTTGTGTTGGCCTAACCTGCTCTTGTTGCCTCTGGAGGGCCTGGAGAGCAGCTATGGTTTTGGCCAACTCGTTGGGGTTGTTCGCCAAAGCCTTCATCTCAGGGGGGAGGTTATGTGTTATGGCTGTATGCTGTGACCTATTCGCATGTCTCGGGTCACGGTCCTGGTGGTCGGCCGACGTGGCCCGGGTCTGAGATGCTCTTTTTGACAAACGTGATCCTTGGGTCTCTTTAGATTGAAGCATTTCAATTTAAATTATTTCTTAATTTATAAATTGAAGAACACCAAGAACACCAAGAACACTTTTGTTTGTATCTTCAAATATTTCTTGAGATTTCCTATGAATCTTCAAGTTTTCAACTTGAAGTTCTTGAGTAATCACACTAAACCGGAGGTTCGAACCCTTCTTCTAGCGCCAAATTGTTGGTGAACGAATCTAATCGTAAGGATTAGTGGCTGTTTTAATCCGTTTTTACGTCACCAATCAATAACGTGTGATTGATTACCACCGTAAATGGTAAATCGGGGTATGAATTTATCGAATTTGTAAATTCGGTAGTCGAAATTGGACTTATTTCGTGTATGTGTAAGTTTGGGTGTATTTGTGTGTGTATTTTAGTCTGAAAATCGAAATTATATAAATAAGCTGGAGAACAACTATTTATAGAGGCTAGCAAGCATGAGGTGCTACTGACTCTTGGTCTCCCTAGCTTGCATGCCTGACATGTGTCCTTTGACCTTAGTTTGACCTTATCTAAGCTGAATCTTAGTTACAAAGTCTTCTTTTGGGCCTTATCTTGGACTCAATGTTGTTCGCCTAGGTCGGCTTGACTGATCTTGATGACCCTTCAACTGAAAGTTGTTCGCATCTTGAGGTTGTACTTTGGAAGTTGTTCGCCTTATGGCTTCGTTCAGCTTGGCTTTGGGATCTTAGTCCTTTGTTCATATGCACACCTCTTTGACTGATTGTTGTATCATATTTTGACCAAGTTGCTCGTCATTGGTGACTTCATGATTGGCTCATCTTTGGTCTTGGGTCTTAAAACCTATTCGCCTATTAGTTGTTCGTCTGGGGAGTTGTTCGTTACTTTATATACCTCCCAGATTGGTTAATGCACCCAAGTCATGATTTTCTTTGTTGATCTTCCTTGACTTGGTTCTTCATAATCGTCGATGTAGCTCTAATCCTTGTTCGTCATTTACTGATAATTGTTCGCCCATCAACAACCTGTTCGCCTATACGATGTTCGTCATATTCGTTGTTAGTCGTGGAATACACCACCTCTATAGGTTTGTGAACCTCATTTATTATTTTTGCTAGTCATTTCCACTGCAGGTACTTTACTTCATAATCCTTACTTAGTCCTTATTACCTGTTCACCCAATTAGTATGGTTGCTCGCCTATCAATATTTACCCCCTATCCTGGCCATATATTGTATTGGACGAGCAACTTTGTGTCGAGCAATTATGGTCAGGATATCATCTTTGTGACGAATTGGGGCGAATCGCTTCTTCTGCTGCGAGCAACTTAGTAGCGTCGTTTCATCTCCCAAGATTTGGGGATTTGTTCAAGGATGAAGTGGGCGGCATGATTATGCGCCGCCCACGTGCGGTCAAGATCGAGGCCACGCGCCCCTATAATTGCATTTAGGTCCTTCCAGTTTAAACCTTATTCTGAAAAACCCCCATTTTTTCATGTTTTTACCCCGGAATTTTTGAAATAATACGGGTTGTACCCCGTTTTTCTTCTTGCATATAAAAGCCAGAAGTTAAAAAAATTTCCCACTTTTCACTACTCCTTTCAAAACATCCGGCGAAACCACCATTTTTTCCGGCGACTCCTGAATTTTCCAACTATTCTCATTAAATTTTCGGCGTCCTATCGCATTCCGGCCGTTTAGACTTCAAAAGGTAGAGAATCCATTTAATTTTTCTTTTTTCCTTGCATTTTTCATAATTTTCTTCCTTTATTGCTTTGGGACTAAAAAATCATCACCACCACTCCGCGGAAGCGCCACCGTTACTGTCGCCTTTCTTCATAACTGAAAATTCCACCGTTTTAACCTCTAAATTTTCCAAAAATTGTCCATTCTTCTTGCCTCACTCAATGTCCTCTCAATCTAGCAACAAAAACCCTCTAGAAATCGTGAATAGATCACTCCTTTCAAAGGGCAACCTCCATTCGAAGTTTCTTCTAATTCTGATCCAAACATTAACTCTGTAGTAAGATCTGTGGAGGATACTGGTGCTCGTCCTTCAGGCGAGGAGATTGTGGAGGTTGAGAACAGGAACACGGATGAGGGGGAGTCTTCGAGTTCGGAATCTGAAGAATCAGATCCCGAATTTGACGAGATAACTTGGGAGTTCCTGGAAGGGATTAGGTTTCCAAACCCTAAACTGATGGAGAATGAAATCCCCGTTGGAGTTGCTCTCCCATTTGAATGGCGAGCATATGCCGAACAACATGCGAACAAATTTTCTCCTCATAAAAGGTCAATGTATAAATCCCCAAGGACAAAATTTCAGGCGAGCAGGATTAGAAGTATTGTTCGTCGTGACGAGCTTGACCTGATCCAGGAGACGTATCAAATCCCCTACGATATTTACATATGGGCGCCCAAGAAGGAATGAGTTGATCGCCCTCACCCCGGCTGTACAACGATCAATGTAGACACCTTAATCGCCAGACTTAAACTGCTCCTTCCACCAATCGTTGGTCGCTTCCTTGAGGTGACCAATTTGGCCATAACACAGATAACTCCGATTGGGTGGATGAACCTGCTCGGCATTATGAGTTTGTTTGCCCTGGAAGGCTATGTGGATCGCATCACTCCCAACAAAGTCAATTACATGATGACGATCACAAAATGCTCGGCGATGGAGAAAGGATATTACTATCTGAAAGCGCGAGCATGCCTCAAGGTGGTAGAGGGGGTGCCAAAAAAAATTCGAAACTGGAAAGAACATTTCTTTTTCATCGGAGGGGATTGGCGAGCATCTTCCGGCAGACACGGTGGTGATGCAAGGGTTCAAACCCCAGAGGCTTATGGGAAACTCCATCGTGAGCCCACTCTTACTTGAGACTTTTTTCAAGTGAGACTAATTTAACTCTTGTTTGTCTTTATGCAGGTCCTCGTTTGCTTAAGTGGGCGAGCAGAGAAGAGGAGATCAACTCTGAGTTTCTGTTCACTTCCTGTCTGGTCGCCCTGCGAAACCGAGCTGATAGGACGATTGATCATCTCAACGAGGATAAATGTAAGAAAGTTGCTCGCCTATACACCTATCCTCATCACCTCGAAGCTCAAGCCGAGGTGCCCCCAGGTATGAGACTTAGAAAATTCCATGTCCGTGATAGTATTTGTTCGTTCAAGTCTTTGACTCCAACTTACTTGTTCTAATAAAATTTAATTTTTTATAGCCGAGCAAGTGACCGTTGCCGTCCCCCCAAGCTATTTTCTTCTAGAACAAAGAGTCTTTGAGATGCCTCCTGCTCACGGTAGGAAAATAAAGGGTGACCCTCTCACCAAGATTGCTGGTGCACAAGCTGCTCGATAGAGTGCCCCTATCCCAGCGGCTCCTTCCCTGTCACCAACACCTCGATCTCCACCTCCTCCCCATGGGTCAAAAAGGGTCAAACGGGCTGATGGCACAGCTGTTGCCTCCCCACAACCTCAAATAGAGAAAGGGAAGGAAAAGATGGGAGCACACACTGCTCGCCATTCTGATGAGGAAGCTGCTCGCTCCCCATCCACCGATGTAGTTGCCCATGGAGGAAAAGCGGGCAAGAGCCACGAGGCTGTGCAGACTAAAGGTCCCGAGGACCTCACATACTTAGGCTGGGATGGCCTCAAATTCTCCGAGTAAGATTTTTGTTATGTGTCCTTTGCTCATGAATGAAAAATTTCTTCAAACTTTTCCTAACTCTTTCGTTTTATCTTGTTCGCAGATATCGGTCTAATGATCATCTCGGGTGAGCTGAGATGGTGCATCAGTTCGTGTGTTCCAAGACCCCATCATCCTTCCGGGATATCACCGATGATCACGTCCGCCGAGCAATTGAGGTAGTTGCTCGCGCCTGGACAAAACCCTTAAACTGCGCCGTTCAAACACAAGGGGTTATCGACAACCTCCACCTCTCCATGATCAATGCTACTAACTCCTTGACAGTGGCCCAAAAAAGCTTATCACAAATTTCCGAGCTAGAGGAGTCTGCTCGTTGCCATGCTGCTACTGCTCGGCAGCTTACTAAAGAGAAGGATGGTCCGATCAATCAATATAATGCTAAGATCAACCGTCTCAACAACCAACTTAAGCTCGCTGATGACAGGGAGAAGAAGCAGTTGGAGTCTTATCAAGAAGTCTTTGCAGAGCTTAAGGCCAAATCAAGTGAGCTCGTTAACTCCCAAATGGCTCTTGAGATAGAGATGAAGAAAAGGGAAGAAAGCGAGCAGAAGGCTACCGCGCTGGAGGCCGAGGTTGCTCGCCTTAAAGATCATATGGCTAGGATGTTCACGCAGGAGGAGTTTGACACACAACTGCAGGCCCACCTTGGACCCTGTTCGAACCTTGGCTACATTTGTGCCTATGCTGACTGCATTCGTTCGGTCAGTACGCACAATGTTCCCCATATAGTGGAGGACATTAGTCAGGATCTAACAAAGTTCTTGGAAGCTTATCCTCCTACACCAGGTTCCAGTCTTCAACTTGGTGATGTGGCAGATTATGGGGTCAAGCTGGACTTTCTTGACCCTAGTGTCATTCTTACTCGCCCTCCAGCCGCAGAAAAGAACGATGCGGGCGAGCAAAACAATACTGAAGGCGAGCAGCAAACTGCAGATGACTTGGTTGTCGGGCTGCTCGTTGATAACCCAATAGACCAACCCCAAAACCCTCCTCAAGGCGAGCAAGGACAGGAGTTGAGTAGAACTTTTCCCTTTTTGTAATAGTTGCTCGTCTTTTTGCTGAACTTCTTGTACTATTTTTTAGGCTGCAAGTCTTAGTATTAATATAATTGTCTTTCATTTGCTCATTTTTCTTCATATGTTAATTGCCTTTACATTTCTTTCAATGCTTTTGCAATTATAACACATGGTATTGGGCTTTGTTCATTTTGAACTTTGCCTTTAAATAGATAAAATAAGGGTTTAGCCTTAGGTTCTGCTCGTTTTAAAAAATGAACAACCTTTCAATGACCTAGATCCTTAAAATTGGATTTGTACCTCGAGCTTAAACTTCCTTCTTAAACGAACAACTATATTTTTATTAAAAGAAATTTACAAGTGTAGAAAGATTGTTCATCACTAACATGTACAGACCGACGAACAACTCCACACAGCAAAAAATAATCACAAGTACAAAATAGTTGTTCGCTTATAATAATTTTACCGAACAACCTTTTACATCAACCCTATCAACACGGCTCTAACTATACAACCTGCCGAACAACTTTTGCCAAATTACTTGGTGAAATTTCAAAAAATTAGGCAAGTTTTTAGCCTTCTTGCACACATTCATTCTTGCTCGCCCAAATGAAGGACTTGTTCGCCTTACTAGTAGTACTTCTTTAAATGTACGGCATTCCAGGAGTATTGGATCGGGTTGCCTTCCATATCTTCGATATCGTATACACCATTAAGAAATTTGTCCGTTATACGATATTGGCCCTCTCAAGTCGGTCCCAATACACCTGGAGATGGGGTGAGTAATTTTCTTAGGACCAAGTCAGCAACTTTAGATTCTCTAACTTTAACATGAGAATTATAATAACATTCTGCTCGTTTCTTATAAGTAGCATTCTTTAGCTCGACATTCTTCGAGCAAATATATTTCAGCAGCCAGAGCAGTGTTGTTTGCTTGTTCATCAAAGTTGGTCGTCCTTATTGTATTGGTCTTCAGCTCAATTGGAATAACAGCTTCTGTTCCGAAAGCAATAGCAAATGGTGTTTCTCCGGTGCTAGACCTGGGAGAAACTCTGTATGCCCACAGAACTTCCAGGAATTCTTTATGTTGGGAAAATAGGGGTGCCCGGGAACTATTCGGGATGAAATTTAAATACGAATTTAAATACAATTATTACTAGCATGAATTAATCCTAATTAATTCAAATAATAATTCCAACAACCAATTTAACATCATGCATGTTGAATTAATTCACATATAATCTATGGCGGAATACACAAGAAAATATGTGACTTACGTACCTCTCGTAGAACTTGGCCTTTGAATAAAATGGGACAAACACGTATGCGCTTTATCAACCCAAAAGTCTTCTCAAGTATTTCCCTTTCGCCTTATTCGATCACCGATGGGAGATGCTTTCGAATAATTTAAATAACTAAGGAAAAAAGAAAAATATCTATGTTCTTGATTTTTCCAACACATGGAATTATGTACTTGGGGATGAAATAATCATCCCCTATTTATAACATGAAGGGGCCGAAAATACTACGTGAAATATGGGCTTGGAGAAATCTTTTCTTAGACTCTAAGAAATCTTGAATATATCTCATATATTCTTTTCTCCATAGTAAAATATTCCACAAAATCTCACCCTCCATATTAAGGGGTAAATTTCGAAAATTTCATAGGAAAGGAATCCAAGATTTGGATCTTCTTGAATATATGAGATATTCTTGTATTCCAAGAATACATATCTTCCATAATATCTTTCCAAGAAAATCAACAAAATCTTTTCTCTCCTAACTATATAATTTTCGAAAAAATTCATGAAAAAATCAGCAATATATTTTCTTTTTATTTTAATCACCTTATCATTATTGGGCTACTTAATGGGCTACTTGACGGGCCTTTAAGGAGAATTAAGATTGGACCTCCTAATGGACTTCTGAATTTCAATATTGAGCCCCAATATAATTCAATCCATTAATATTATTTATTACCACTAATAAATTAATATTGCACTATCCATCTTAATCCATATTACGATAATATGGGCTCCCGATTATTATTTCCCGCGTTTAAGATTATCAAGTCCATTAATTAATTAAGCTTCTGAATAGCTCTAAATTAATTAATATATTTCACCTTGGAGTAAAGACAGCTCAAAATTATTATCCGTACCGAAGAAACTGATTCTTCACTTGCAAGATTTGGTACGATAAAACATCTGAGCCCACCAAAGGGACTAATCACACGAGCCGTACTCGCACGCGTTTCTCCGTATTAAATCTTAGCAACCGTCGTATGATTAATATTACTGCCCAAAGCACAAGGTTTGAAGTCACAATGATTCTCACCCAACATGAATCAAAGCAGTAACCATTAAGCACACACGGTCCTACTTAAGTGACGGAGATTAAGAAATCAACAACCACTGAGGTCTAATTCTTCACTTTTCAGAACAGAAGAATTTATCCTCGCTGTAGGTCCTCTTCAACACACACTAAATGTGCTAGTGCAATCTCTTAGTCAAGACAGACCAATCTGAGCCTTACACATCGACCTTTCACGGTGGATTGTTCAATTCCACCTAGGTCGTGAAAATGTACGTTTAGTTACAAGGAAACTGTTAATGTTGTCTTCCATGATCGGGTATCACCACAATAACTACAATGTAACTAGTACTATTATGAACTGTTTGCAATAAATATTCAACATTCAATAATATCTAAAGCATATGCGATAAAAGAATTATTCTCATAAACAAGTGTTTGATACACGAGTTATACAAAGTAAAAGCATACTTTCACGTATAACTCCAACAATCTCCCACTTATACTTAAAGTCTGCTTTTAGTATACATCACGCATGTCTTAGTGTAGTAGCTCTACGTGACATCTCATGTCAACCTACACTAACCTAATAATTCCTCCCACTTATACTTAAAGCAGATTGGCAATAGTCTTGACTCCCATTCCATCCACATGTCTCTCGAATGTGCTCTGAGGCAGACCCTTTGTGAATGGATCCGCTAGGTTGTCACCCGACGCTATCTTTGCCACCTCTATATCTCCTCTCTTAACGATTTCTCGTATAAGATGGTATTTTCTTTCTATGTGTTTGCTGGCCTGTGGGCTCTCGGTTCTTATGAATTTGCAACTGCTCCGGCATTGTCACAAAAGACAGTTATCTTGTCGGGCAAATTCGGAACAACGTTCAAGTCCACTAAGAAGTTCTTGAGCCAAACTGCCACTTTCGCTTCTTCACAAGCAGCTACATACTAGGCTTCCATGGTCGAATCAGCGATGCATTTCTGCTTAACGCTTCTCCATGAAATGGCTCCTCCTCCCACGCAAAACACATTACCCGAGGTTGACTTTCTTGAGTCTATGTCTGATTGGAAATCCGAGTCCGTGTATCCCACGAGAACTAGACTATCTGACTGGTAAATCAGCATCCGCTCACGAGTTCTTTTCAGATACCTCAAGATGCACTTTACGGCAGTCCAATGGTCTTTCCCGGGATTACTTTGATATCTTGCCACCAAGCCCATGGCAAAGCAGATATCCGGTCTCGTACACAGCATTGCATACATAAGGCTTCCTACGGCCGAAGCGTACGGAACACCTTTCATGTCATCTATCTCCGCTTGCGTCTTAGGGCTCATTTCTTTCGATAGATGGATTCCGTGCCTAAAAGGTACAAAACCTTTCTTGGAATCTTGCATGCTGAAACGCTTCAAAACAATGTCAATGTATGAAGCTTGCGATAAGCCCAACATCCTCTTCTTGCGATCGCGAGTGATCTTGATCCCAAGGATGTGACCGGCTTCCCCTAAGTCCTTCATATCAAATTGTTTTGACAGTCATACCTTTACGTCTAACAATACCTTTACATTATTTCCAATGAGCAGAATATCGTCTATGTATAATACTAAGAATACCACCGCAGTTCTGTCATGCTTCTTATACACATAACTTTCGAACTCGCTTTGATCAAACCCATAAGACTTAATCACTTGATCAATACACTGGTTCCAAGTACGCGATGCTTGCTTAAGTCCATAAATGGATCTCTTAAGCTTGCATACGAGATTCTCTTGGCCTTTTTCAATGAAACCTTTGGGCTGTTGCATATAGATATCTATCCCGTCAAGACTTCCGTTAAGGAAAGCCGTCTTGACATCCATTTGCCAGATCTCGTAATCTAGGTGCGCAGCGATCGACAAGAGAATACAGATGGACTTAAGCATAGCTACAGGAGAAAAGGTTTCCTCATAATCGATCCCTTCTTTCTGAGTATACCCTTTGGCCACAAGCCTTGCTTTGAAGGTCTCAACCCTTCCATCCGGTCCTCTTTTCCTCTTGTACACCCACTTGCATCCAATGGGTTCTACCCCATTGGGTAGTTCGACCAACTACCACACTTGATTATGATCCATCGAAGCCATCTCAGTTTCCATTGCCATTTGCCACGACTCCGCATCTTTTTCTTGGATTGCCTCGTCGTACGTCCATGGGTCTGATTCATCACCGGGAACCAAATCCGAAGATTCTCCTATCCCCATGAATCTCTCGGGTTGCCTAGCAATCTTCCCACTACGACGGGGTTCTGGTTGTGAAGATGTGACGTGTGGTACATCATCTTGTATACTTGGTATCGAGGTTTGACCTCTCAATTCTTCTAAGATAATTTCACTTTTAGGTTTCCGATTGTTCATATAGTCTTCCTCCAAGAATTTAAAGTGTGTACTAATCACGGTCTTTTGATCCTTGGGACTATAGAACATACACCCTTTCGTTCCCGCAGGGTATCCTATAAACAACCTTAATTCCGAACGTGGATCCAACTTACCGGCTTCCTTGTCTAGCACGTATGCCGGACAACCCCAAATCCGCAAATGTCTTAGATTGGGCTTGCGCCCGGTCCACAATTCCATTGGGGTTTTAGGAACCGATTTGGATGACACCAAGTTTAGAATGTAAGCAGCCGTCTCCAAGGCATTACCCCAAAACGACTTGGGTAAATCCGAATAACTCATCATGGATCTGACCATCTCTAAAAGAGTCCGGTTTCTTTGTTCTGCCACACCGTTCTGTTGAGGGGTTCCCGGTGCGGTTAACTGGGATACGATCCCTTCGTCTGATAAGTAGTTCAAGAATTCATCGCTGAGGTATTCGCCTCTACGATATGATTATAGAAACTTGATACTTTTTTCCCTATGTTTCTCGGCTTCGGCCTTAAACTCCTTGACCTTATCAAAAGTTTCAGACTTATGCCTCATAAGTTAAATGTACCCATATCTTGAGTAATCGTCAATGAAGGTGACGAAATACTCATACCCCATTCTCGCTTTGATCGTCATTGGACCACACACATCGGTATGAACGAGTTCTAACACTTCCGTGGCTCTATTCCCCTTGGCTCCAAATGCCCTCTTGGTCATCTTACCCTCTAAACAGGATTCACAAGTTGGAAACGGTTCGACTTGGAATGATTCCAAGGATCCGTCTTTCACCAATCTCTCTATCCGCTTTAGATTAATATGACCTAGTCTAGGATGCCATAGAAGTGTTTTGTTCATCTCCGAAGAATGCTTTCTTTTATTTCTCGACATGATCGACGTGTTATTAGATTCATTATTTGAGTGGTGTGCACACTTAATCGTATAGAGATTGTTTACCAACGTTCCATGATAGATAGTATCATTCTTAAAAGAAACAGTAACAACTTTATTAAATGTAATTGAATATCCATAAAAAAACAACTTAGAAACTGAAATTAAATTCTTCCTAAAGTTCGGAATGTATAAAACATCTCTTAAAATTAAAACTCTATCTTCAAAAGATAGGTTCACGACTCCCACTGCTTCGGCTGCCACTCTCGTAGCATCGCCCAAAGTGATGGTGATCTCATTCTTGCTAAGTCGCCGGGTTAGCTGGAACCCCTGAAGAGTGAAACAAATATGATCAGTTGCCCCGGTATCCACTACCCAAACGTGGGCAGCATACGCCGCAACATATATTTCAACGACTAAAGCATGAGACTTACCTTTCTTCACCGCCTTCTTAGGCTTAGAACAGGTAGACCTCCAATGTCCTTTCTTCCCGCAATTGAAGCACTTACTCTTATCGGATATCTTCACGCCGTACGGCTTGAATGCTCTTTCTTTGCCACCAAGAGTGAGTCTACTGGTTTGGTTCCGATCAATCTCCTTCTTCTCAATCTTACCTTCCATTGGCCTAGATTTCGAGAAAAAGCTCTTGATCACCCAAGCCTCGTCCCTACTCCCTAAGTATGACTCTACCGTTATCAGAGCTTTGAGCAGGGTATCTAAAGTGAACTTGTGTTCCGATAACACGTATTCCCAAAAGAACCCATCAAAACTACTCGATAGCTTTAGGAGTATGGAATCGATTTGACTTTCTTCACTTTGTCCGGCACCAAGAAACTCGAGTTTTTCAAACTCACACCTAAATTTGAGAACATGATCCCTTACAGGTGTTCCCTTCACCATTTCCTTCGTGAGCTTCTCACGAATGGTGAACAGATTCGTCATGGGGTTCTGATGTTGAAACATCTCTTCAAGGCTATTCATGATATCAACAGCCGCTTCAATGCCTTCATGAATGCGTTTCAAATCTTCAGACATAAATGTCAAGATGATGCGCTTCATGTGCTCATTGGAATGCTTCCAATCATCGAATATCGCCCTTTCCCCATAACTTGACTTATCATTAGGTTTCTTGGGTACGTCAACGCTAAATATCCAATAGTGTTCTTGCGCAGGTAGGACCATATTCATGTTACGTTTTCAATCAACATAGTTCTCACCAACAAGTTTATTATCTTTAAGTATACTAAACAGTGGATTAAAAGGTTGCGACATAATGAACTGAGAATAAAACATACATTCATATCAATATCAAGAAAAATACGAAATTATCACATAATTCGATCACATCAATTATATTGAAACCTTAAAACAATATAATCATGCATCAGCCAACATCTCGAAACAATTTAAATGCGCCACGAGGGGTGGTCTATACATTTAAATACATTCAAGCGGATCACAAACTTAAAGTTACAAATCCTTAATTCAAAATTAATAGTTGGCTCCCACTTTGACCACATAGAAATTGACAGTGACTCCGAGGGGAGTAAGTTAATATCAATTTCCTATGCCTAAGTAATAACCATAATTAAATACAGGATTATTATTTCGCTTTGAGCAAGCCACTCGAGGTGAGGGTCAATACCGCCACTAGTAATAATCCACAATCATCCTTTCGGAATTTATTCATGTGAAATCCGTTCTTTAGGCCGATCCGAGGGGGAAATGTATTCCAAAAGAACTTCACAAATAAATAAATTATGGAGGCCAAATTAATCTAATTTTAATATCCGGAATAAAATTGCGATTAAATAAACATACTTAGTAATTTTCGAAAGTAAGGTTTTTCTTGGACAATAAAATTCATGCAAACACATATTAACAAATAATAATAAGTGCACGAAATAAAACATCCATCAAAACAAAACTAAACACATTGGATCACTCAAATCCAATTGTCACGGTTTAATTTCTTCACGTCTTGATACGAAATATCATCCTTGTTGCTTTCCGTCGTTCGTCTCGACACGCTCCCACTCGAACAGCAACACTCTTAAAAAAACAGCATCGTTTGGGGTTCGGGACGATGTTTAAAATCACACGAAAAAAAATAGAACCGAGAAAAAATTCCACGGCCCGAGATACGGCGCACATCGGCCCAAGGAGTGGGCCCGCGTGCCTCTCGGCCAAGCAGCCGAAGCGCTGTCTGCCGAGCGCCGAGCCTCTCTCGCGCGCCCGTGCGGTGTCGGGCACCCGTCGCGCGCGGGTCGTGCACCTTGCGCACCCCGTGCGCCGGGTTTCGTTGTTTGTTCTCGTTTTCTTCACTCCATGCATGATTTTACGTCCATGCACGCACCACGCATGCATGCGTCGTCCAGGTACGCCGTCTTTAATTCTTCATTCTTCGTCTCGATCCGGTTATAATTTATTTTATAAAAAAAATAAATTCTAGATCTAGACTAGTCTATTACAATGATCAAATCAAAATAAAAACAACTAATCTACTCGTGGATTTTCTCACGAGAAAAATGAATTCGAACGAATCGAATTAAAAACAATTAATTCACACGCATGAAAAATATTAACAACATTAAAACCATGACAATTGGATACCTGCAAAAAAGATCTAGCAATTCTACTATCCAATTTCAATTTAATGTTTGACAATTTATATTCCAATTTAAAGATCAGTGCCCGAAACCGTGGCTCTGATACCAGTTGTTGGGAAAATAGGGGTGCCCGGGAACTATTCGGGATGAAATTAAAATACGAATTTAAATACAATTATTACTAGCATGAATTAATCCTAATTAATTCAAATAATAATTCCAACAACCAATTTAATATCATGCATGTTGAATTAATTCACATATAATCTATGGCGGAATAAATAAGAAAATATGTGACTTACGTACCTCTCGTAGAACTTGACCTTTGAATAAAACGGGACAAACATGTATGTGCTTTATCAATCCAAAAGCCTTCTAAAGTATTTCTCTTTCGCCTTATTCGATCACCGGTGGGAGATGCTTTCGAATAATTTAAATAACTAAGGAAAAAAGAAAAATATCTATGCTCTTGATTTTTCCAACACATGGAATTATGTACTTGGGGATGAAATAATCATCCCCTATTTATAACATGAAGGGGCCGAAAATACTATGTGAAATATGGGCTTGGAGAAATCTTTTCTTAGACTCTAAGAAATCTTGAATATATCTCATATATTCTTTTCTCCATAGTAAAATATTCCACAAAATCTCACCCTCCATATTAAGGGGTAAATTTCGAAAATTTCATAGGAAAAGAATCCAAGATTTGGATCTTCTTGAATATATGAGATATTCTTGTATTCCAAGAATACATATCTTCCATAATATCTTTCCAAGAAAATCAACAAAATCTTTTCTCTCCTAACTATATAATTTTCGAAAAAATACATGAAAAAATCAGCAATATATTTTCTTTTTATTTTAATCACCTTATCATTATTGGGCTACTTAATGGGCTACTTGACGGGCCTTTAAGGAGAATTAAGATTGGACCTCCTAATGGACTTCTGAATTTCAATATTGAGCCCCAATATAATTCAATCCATTAATATTAATTATTACCACTAATAAATTAATATTGCACTATCCATCTTAATCCATATTACGATAATATGGGCTCCCGGTTATTATTTCCCGCGTTTAAGATTATCAAGTCCATTAATTAATTAAGCTTTTGAATAGCTCTAAATTAATTAATATATTTCACCTTGGAGTAAAGACAGCTCAACATTATTATCCGTACTGAAGAAACTGATTCTTCACTTGCAAGATTTGGTACGATAAAACTAATGAGCCCACCAAGGGGACTAATCACACGAGCCGTACTCGCATACGTTTCTCCGTATTAAATCTTAGCAACCGTCGTATGATTAATATTATTGCCCAAAGCACAAGGTTTGAAGTCACAATGATTCTCACCCAACATGAATCAAAGCAGTAACCATTAAGCACACACGGTCCTATTTAAGTGACGGAGATTAAGAAATCAACAACCACTGAGGTCTAATTCTTCACTTTTCAGAACAGAAAAATTTATCCTCGATGTAGGTCCTCTTCAACACACACTAAATGTGCTAGTGCAATCTCTTAGTCAAGACAGACCAATCTGAGCCTTACACATCGACCTTTCACGGCGGATTGTTCAATTCCACCTAGGTCGTGAAAATGTACGTTTAGTTACAAGGAAACTGTTAATGTTGTCTTCCGTGATCGGGTATCACCACATTAACTACAATGTAACTAGTACTATTATGAACTGTTTGCAATAAATATTCAACATTCAATAATATCTAAAACATATGCGATAAAAGAATTATTCTCATAAACAAGTGTTTGATACACGAGTTATACAAAGTAAAAGCATACTTTCACGTATAACTCCAACAATCTCCCACTTATACTTAAAGTCTGCTTTTAGTATACATCACGCATGTCTTAGTGTAGTAGCTCTACGTGACATCTCATGTCAACCTACACTAACCTAATAATTCCTCCCACTTATACTTAAAGCAGATTGGCAATAGTCTTGACTCCCATTCCATCCACATGTCTCTCGAATGTGCTCTGAGGCAGACCCTTTGTGAATGGATCCGCTAGGTTGTCACCCGACGTTATCTTTGCCACCTCTATATCTCCTTTCTTAACGATTTCTCGTATAAGATGGTATTTTCTTTCTATGTATTTGCTTGCCTTGTGGGCTCTCGGTTCTTCTGAATTTGCAACTGCTCCGGCATTGTCACAAAAGACAGTTATCTTATCGGGCAAATTCGGAACAACGTCCAAGTCCACTAAGAAGTTCTTGAGCCAAACTGCCCCTTTCGCTGCTTCACAAGCAGCTACATACTCGGCTTCCATGGTCGAATCGGCGATACATTTCTGCTTAACGCTTCTCCATGAAATGGCTCCTCCTCCCACGCAAAACACATTACCCGAGGTTGACTTTCTTGAGTCTATGTCTGATTGGAAATCCGAGTCCGTGTATCCCACAGGAACTAGACTATCTGACTGGTAAATCACCATCCGTTCACGAGTTCTTTTCAGATACCTCAAGATGCACTTTACGACAGTCCAATGGTCTTTCCCGGGATTACTTTGATATCTTGCCACCATGCCCACGGCAAAGCAGATATCCAGTCTCGTACACAGCATTGCATACATAAGGCTTCTTACAACCGAAGCGTACGGAACACCTTTCATGTCATCTATCCCTGCTTGCGTCTTAGGGCTCATTTCTTTCGATAGATGGATTCCGTGCCTAAAAGGTACAAAACCTTTCTTGGAATCTTGCATGCTGAAACGCTTCAAAACAGTGTCAATGTATGAAGCTTGCGATAAGCCCAACATCCTCTTCTTGCGATCGCGAGTGATCTTGATCCCAAGGATGTGACTGGCTTCCCCTAAGTCCTTCATATCAAATTGTTTTGACAGCCATACCTTTACGTCTGACAATACCTTTACATTGTTTCCAATGAGCAGAATATCGTCTACGTATAATACTAAGAATACCACCGCAGTTCTGTCACGCTTCTTATACACACAACTTTCGAACTCGCTTTGATCAAACCCATAATACTTAATCACTTGATCAAAACACTGGTTCCAAGTACGCGGTGCTTGCTTAAGTCCATAAATGGATCTCTTAAGCTTGCATACGAGATTCTCTTGGTCTTTTTCAATGAAACCTTTTGGCTGTTGCATATAGATATCTATCCCGTCAAGACTTCCGTTAAGGAAAGCCGTCTTGACATCCATTTGCTAGATCTCGTAATCTAGGTGCGCAACGATCGACAAGAGAATACAGATGGACTTAAGCATAGCAACAGGAGAAAAGATTTCCTCATAATCGATCCCTTCTTTCCTTTGGCCACAAGCCTTGCTTTGAAGGTCTCAACCCTTCCGTCCGGTCCTCTTTTCCTCTTGTACAACCACTTGCATCCAATGGGTTCTACCCCATTGGGTGGTTCGACCAACTCCCACACTTGATTATGATCCATCGAACCCATCTCGGTTTCCATTGCCGTTTGCCACGACTCTGCGACTTTATCTTGGATTGCCTCGTCGTACGTCCATGGGTCTGATTCATCACCGGGAACCAAATCCGAAGATTCTCCTATCCCCATGAATCTCTCGGGTTGCCTAGCAATCCTCCCACTGCAATGGGGTTCTGGTTGTGAAGATGTGACGTGTGGTACATCATCTTGTATACTTGGTATCGAGGTTTGACCTCTCAATTCTTCTAAGGTAATTTCACTTTTAGGTTTTCGATTGTTCATATAGTCTTCCTCCAAGAATTTAAAGTGTGTACTAATCACGGTCTTTTGATCCTTGGGACTATAGAACATACACCCTTTCGTTCCCGCAGGGTATCCTATAAACAGCCTTAATTCCGAACGTGGATCCAACTTACCGGCTTCCTTGTCTAGCATGTATGCCGGACAATCCCAAATCCACAAATGTCTTAGACTGGGCTTGCGCCCGGTCCACAATTCCATTGGGGTTTTAGGAACCGATTTGGATGACACCAAGTTTAGAATGTAAGCCGCCGTCTCCAAGGCATTACCCCAAAACGACTTGGGTAAATCCGAATAACTCATCATGGATCTGACCATCTCTAAAAGAGTCCGGTTTCTTCGTTCCGCCACACTGTTCTGTTGAGGGGTTCCCGGTGCGGTTAACTGGGATACGATCCCTTCGTCCGATAAGTAGTTCAAGAATTCATCGCTGAGGTATTCGCCTCCACGATATGATTATAGAAACTTGATACTCTTTTCCCTATGTTTCTCGGCTTCGGCCTTAAACTCCTTGAACTTATCAAAAGTTTCAGACTTATGCCTCATAAGGTAAATGTACCCATACACGGTGGTGCTGCCGGTGTAAATTGTTAAACTGTTTTACCTTTGGAGACTCATACGCACGATACTGTAAGCACTATACGGGGCGTATTCAGTCTTGTAGGAAAAGGATTTTCCTTGACTCGGTTTTTCTTACGAATTCATTTCGACTTATTTTTTCGTGTAGTGTTCGAGACACACCTCACAAAAACAACAATCGCAAGACTGAATATTTTTGTTTCAAATCACTGCCATGTCGAACCACGATTCTGACAACGATTTAGATATGAATTCACCAACGCCAGTTACCCCTACCAAAGATGCAAGTAATACATCTAACTCTCCTGATGTACCAAAGATGCAAGTAATACATCTAAGTCTGATCCCCCTTCTGCTTTTCAATTTGGAGACTTTGGAAGCACTCTTAATGAGTGGTTCAAAGCCAATCCCTTCGTGGGAAATTCCAATGCCAATCCCTTCGTGGGAAACGTTAATCCCTTCGTGGGAAACTCTAGCACTAATCCCTTTGTGGGAAACTCAAGTGCTAATCCTTTTGGGGGAAACTTCAGCGGCAATCCTTTCGTAGGAAATGTCGGGGCCAATCCTTTCTTGGCAACCAACCAGGCCTCCCTCCCGGGGACTATTAGGCCGGTTGTGGTGAAAGGAGAGAAACCCGAAAAAATTTTGGGTAATGACTTCAAGAGGTGGCAAAAGAAGATGCACTTCTATTTGACCACCATCTCCTTGGTGAAATATGTTAAGGAGGATTGCCCGAGTGTACCCGCAGAAGATGCTGATCGGAAAACCAGGATCGCCTATGATGCTTGGATCCATGACGATTATCTATGCAGGAATTACATCTTGAATGGGTTGTCTGATGCCCTCAATGATGTATATGATGAATACCCTACTTCCAAAGCATTGTGGGAATCTTTGGAGAAGAAGTACAAACCCGAAGACGCGGGAACTAGCAAGTTCATCGTCTCCACTCTGTATGACTCAAAATGGAGGACAACAAATCTGTTATCGAACAAGTTCAAAAGCTGCAAGTGATCTTTCACAACATTGCAGTACAAGGGATGGAGCTGCCTGAAGCTTTTCAGGTTGCCACTGTGATTAACAAACTGCCTCCATCTTAGAAGGAATTTAAGTCCTACCTCAAGCACAAGCGAAAGCAAGTGACCATGGAGGATCTTGTTACCCGACTCCGGATCGAGGAAGATAACAAGAAAAGAGAGAAGAAGGGCTTGACTGCTTCTATCGAGGCAAAGGCGAACCTGATGGAGAAAAGTGAACCATTGAAGAAGAGGAAGCGTCAGGACGACAAAGGCAAAGGCAAGGTTGTTGTTGCTGCTCCTACCCCGAAGAAATTCAGTGGGAAGTGCTACAACTGTGGCAAACCAAATCATCGGGCCGCCAATTGTCGTTAGCCCAAGAAGGAAGACAAGGAAAAGAAGAACTCCATGAATGTTGCAGAACGAGAGCTCACAGAGCTGGATATGTCTGTTGTAGTGACCAAGGTTAACATGGTGGACAACAAGAAAGAATGGTTCGTGGACACAGGTGCCACTTGCCACGTTTGCTCGGAGAAATCTGCCTTCTCCACATATTCTCCTGCTGCGGGAAGAAAGCTCTACATGGGAAATCAAGCCTCATCTGAAGTCCATGTGGGACTGAGTATGACGGGATACTCGAAAGGAGATCACCTATATAAATGAGAAGTGAGGGCCGCTTCGACCAAACATTTATGAATATAAAGGGCGTCCAGGGCCAAAATGGACAAAAACGTGAGAACAAATCGGAATCGAGACTGACTTGTGTCTGCACTATCTGTAAGGTATACACTAAGGAGGATTAGTTCAAGGCATCGTGTCCACTAAGCCACCGGTATACCCGATGGTGTCGGGCTATGGAAAGTTCAAAGCCATTGGCTACTTATTCGGAAGCAATGAGGTCTCAAACGAGCTGAACGAACAAGTCTGACTCTGTATATGTGCAATTTTCACTCATGTGGGGGATTGTTGGAAATTGGTTAAACAATAGGGTTTATACCCTGACTTTGAATAATTTTTTTAGGAATGAAAACGTTAATTTTTTGGAAAACAAAATTAACGAGGTTGTTCTACTCACGGAGTAGATGAACGTGGTATATTTAATATCTCAAAACCGATTTTCAGTGAGTGAGAAATTAATTTGGGAAGTTGGATAATTATTCACTTGTGTTGAACAATTGCATAGGAAGGAACAATTGAGTTTCATCCCACATAAAATAATTACAAGAAGTGTCCCTTGGATATAAGAAGGAAAGTGTTCATGTTCTTCAACTTGGTACATGGGGACCCTAACCATGGACCACACGCGCGCGCGAGCGCCCCGCCCCGCCCCGCCCCGCCCGAGCCCGGAACCGGGTCTGTGGGTCGTGGGTCGTGGGTCGTGGGTCGTGGTTTTTGGTTCTTGGCAATTGGGCTTTGGGTGAACTTTGTGTTGTGAAAATAGGGGTGCCCGGAATCTATTCGGGATGAAATTTAAATACGAGTTTAAATTCAATTATTACTAGCATGAATTAATCCTAATTAATTCAAATAATAATTCCAAAAACAAATTTAACATCATGCATGTTGAATTAATTCACATAAAATGGCGGAATAAATAAGAATTTATGTGACTTACGTACCTCTTGTAGAATTGGCCTTTGAATAAATGGGACAATCACAATCACGCTTTATCAACCCAAAAACCTTCACAAGTATTTCCCTTTCGCCTTACTTGATCACCGGTGGGAGATGCTTTCAAGTAATTTAAATAACTAAGGAAAAAAAAATATGTATGCTCTTGATTTTTCCAACACATGGAATTATGTACTTGGGGATGAAATAATCACCCCCTATTTATAATAGTAGTGGTCGAAATTTTCATGATTTTATGGGCCTGGAGAAATTTTTTTCTTAGTCTCTAAGAAATCTTGAATATATCTCATATATTATTTTCTCCATAATAAAATATTCCACAAAAATCTCACTCTCCTATTAAGCATGCAATTTTCGAAAATTTTAAGAGTAGAATCCAAGATTTAGATCTTCTTGAATATATGAGATAATCTTGTATTCCAAGAATACTTATCTTTCATAATATCTTTCCAAGAAAATCAACAAAATCTTTTCTCTCCTAATTAATCAATTTTCGAAAATCAAGAGGAAAAATCAGCAATATATTTTATTTTTATTTTAATCACCTTATCATTATTGGGCTACTTAATGGGCTACTTGAGGGGCCTTTAAGGAGAATTAAGATTTGACCTCCTAATGGACTTCTGAATTTCAATATTGAGCCCCAATATAATTCAATTCATTAATATTAATTATTACCACTAATAAATTAATATTGCACTATCCATCTTAATCCATATTACGATAATATGGGCTCCCGGTTATTATTTCTCGCGTTTAAGATTATCAAGTCCATTAATTAATTAAGCTTCTGAATAGCTCTAAATTAATTAATATATTTCACCTTGGAGTAAAGACAGCTCAACATTATTATCCGTACCGAAGAAACTAATTCTTCACTTGCATGATTTGGTACGATAAAACTTCTGAGCCCACCAAGGGGACTAATCACACGAGCCATACTCGCACGCGTTTCTCCGTATTAAATCTTAGAAACCTTCGTATGATTAATATTACTGCCCAAAACACAAAGTTTGAAGTCACGATGATTCTCACCCAACATGAATCAAAGCAGTAACCATTAAGCACACACGGTCCTATTTAAGTGACGAAGATTAAGAAATCAATAACCACTAAGGTCTAATTCTTCACATTTCAGAACAGAAGAATTTATCCTCGCTGTAGATCCTCTTCAACACATATTAAATGTGCTAGTGCAATCTCTTAGTCAAGACAGACCAATCTGAGACTTACACATCGACCTTTCACGGCGGATTGTTCAATTCCACCTAGGTCATGAATTTGTACATTTAGTTACAAGGAAACCGTTAATGTGATCTTCCGTGATCGGGTATCACCACATTAACTACAATGTAACATGTACTATATATATTGAACGGTTTGCAATAAATATTCAACATTCAATCATATTTAAAGCAAATGTGATAAGATAATTATTCTCATAAACAAGTGTTTAATACATGAGTTATACAAAGTAAAAGCATACTTTCACGTATAACTCCAACAATCTCCCACTTATACTTAAAGTCTGCTTTTTAGTATACATCATGCATGTCTGAGTGTAGTAGCTCTACGTGACATCTGATGTCAACCTACATTATCCTAATAATTCCTCCCACTTATACTTAAAGCAGATTGGCTATAGTCTTGACTCCCATTCCATCCACATGTCTCTCGAATGTACTCTGAGGCAGACCCTTTGTGAATGGATCCGCTAGGTTGTCACCCGACGCTATCTTTGCAACCTCTATATCTCCTCTCTTAACGATTTCTCGTATAAGATGATATTTTCTTTCTATGTGTTTACTGGCCTTATGGGCTCTCAGTTCCTATGAATTTGCAACTGCTCCGGCATTGTCACAAAAGACAATTATCATGTCGGGTAAATTCGGAACAACGTCCAAGTCCACTAAGAAGTTCTTGAGCCAAACTGCCTCTTTCGCTGCTTCACAAGCAGCTACATACTCGGCTTCCATGGTCGAATCGGCGATGCATTTCTGCTTAACGCTTCTCCATGAAATGACTCCTTCTCCCATGCAAAACATACTACCCGAGGTTGACTTTCTTGAGTCTTTGTCTGATTGGAAATCCGAGCCCGTGTATCCCACGGGCATGAGACTATCTGACTGGTAAATCAGCATCCGCTCATGAGTTTTTTTCAGGTACCTCAAGATGCACTTTTCGGCAGTCCAATAGTCTTTCCTGGGATTACTTTGATATCTTGCCACCATGCCCATGGTAAAGCAGATATCCGGTCTCGTACACAATATTGCATACATAAGGCTTTCTACGGCCGAAGCGTACGGAACACCTTTCATGTCATCTATCTCCGCTTGCGTCTTAGAGCTCATTTCTTTGGATAGATGGATTCCGTGCCTAAAAGGTACAAAACCTTTCTTGGAATCTTGCATGCTGAAACACTTCAAAACAGTGTCAATGTATGAGGCTTGCGATAAGTCCAACATCCTCTTCTTGCGATCGTGAGTGATCTTGATCCCAAGGATGTGACCGGCTTCCCCTAAGTCCTTCATATTAAATTGTTTTGACAGCCATACCTTTACGTCTGGCAATACCTTTACATTGTTTCCAATGAGCAGAATATCGTCTACGTATAATACTAAGAATACCACCGCAGTACCGTCACGCTTCTTATACAACCTTTGGGCTTGCATACGAGGTGCTCTTGGCCTTTTTCAATAAAACCTTTGGGCTGTTGCATATAGATATCTATCCCGTCAAGACTTCTGTTAAGGAAAGCTGTCTTGACATCCATTTGTCAGATTTCGTAATCTAGGTGCGCAGCGATCGACAAGAGAATACGGATGGACTTAAGCATAGCTACAGGCAAAAAGGTCTCCTCATAATCGATCCCTTCTTTTTTAGTATACCCTTTGGCCACTAGCCTTGCTTTGAAGGTCTCAACCCTTCCCTCCGGTCCTCTTTTCCTCTTGTACACCCACTTGCATCCAATGGGTTTTACCCCACTGGGTGGAACGACCAACTCCCATACTTGATTATGATCCATCGAACCCATCTCGGTTTCCATTGCTATTTGCCACGACTCCGCGTCTTTGTCTTAGATTGCCTCGTCGTATGTGCATGGATCTGATTCATCATCGGGAATTAAATCCGAAGATTCTCCTATTCCCATGAATCTCTCGGGTTGCCTAGCAATCCTCCCACTGCAATGGGGTTCTGGTTGTGAAGATGTGACGTGTGGTACATCATCTTGTATACTTGGTATCGAGGTTTGACCTCTCAATTCTTCTAAGGTAATTTCACTTTTAGGCTTCCGATTGTTCATATAGTCTTCATCCAAGAATTTAAAGTGTGTACTAATCACGGTCTTTTGATCCTTGGGACTATAGAACATACACCCTTTCGTTCTCGCAGGGTATCCTATAAACAGCCTTAACTCCGAATGTGGATCCAACTTACCGGCTTCCTTGTCTAGCACGTATGCCGGACAACCCCAAATCCACAAATATCTTAGACTGGGCTTGCGCCCGGTCCCCAATTCCATTGGGGTTTTAGGAACCGATTTGGATGGCACCAAGTTTAAAATATAAGCCACCGTTTCCAAGGCGTTACCCCAAAACGACTTGGGTAAATCCGAATAACTCATCATGGATCTGACCATCTCTAAAAGAGTCCGGTTTCTTCGTTCCGCCACACCGTTCTGTTGAGGGGTTCCTGGTGCGGTTAACTGGGATACGATCCCTTCGTCCGATAAATAGTTCAAGAATTCATCGCTGAGGTATTCGCCCCCACGATCTGATCGTAGTAACTTGATACTCTTTTCCCTATGTTTCTCGGCTTCGGCCTTAAACTCCTTGAACTTATCAAAAGTTTCAGACTTATGCCTCATAAGGTAAATGTACCCACATCTCGAGTAATCGTCAATGAAGGTGACGAAATACTCATACCCCATTCTCGCTTTGATCGTCATTGGACCACACACATCGGTATGAACGAGTTCTAACACTTCCGTAGCTCTATTCCCCTTGGCTCCAAATGCCCTCTTGGTCATTTTACCCTCTAAACAGGATTTACAAGTTGGAAACGGTTCAACTTAGAATGATTCCAAGGATCCGTCTTTCACCAATCTCTCTATCCGCTTTAGATTAATATGACCTAGTCTAAGATGCCATAGAAGTGTTTCTTTCATCTCCGAACAACGCTTTCTTTTATTACTCGAAATGATCGACGTGTTATTAGATTCATTATTTGAGTGGTGTGCACACTTAATCGTATAGAGATTGTTTACCAACGTTCCATGACAGATAGTATCATTCTTAAAAGAAACAGTAACAACTTTATTAAAAGTAACTGAATATCCATCAAAAAACAACTTAGAAACTGAAATTAAATTCTACCTAACGTTCGGAACGTATAAAACATCTCTTAAAATTAAAACTCTATCTTCAAAAGATAGGTGCACGACTCCCACTGCTTCGGCCTGCCACTCTCGTAGCATCGCCCAAAGTGACGAGGATCTCATTCTTGCTAAGTCGCTGGGTTAGCTGGAACCCCTGAAGAGTGAAACAAATATGATCAGTTGCCCCGGTATCCACTACCCAAACGTGGGTAACATACACCGCAACATAAGTTTCAACGACTAAAGCATGAGACTTACCTTTCTTTACCGTCTTCTTAGGCTTAGAACAGGTAGACCTCCAATGTCCTCTCTCCCCGCAATTGAAGCACTTACTCTTACCGGATATCTTCACGTCGTACGGCTTGAATACTCTTTCTTTGCCATTAAGAGTGACGGAGATTAAGAAATCAATAACCACTAAGGTCTAATTCTTCACATTTCAGAACAGAAGAATTTATCCTCGCTGTAGGTCCTCTTCAACACATACTAAATGTGCTAGTGCAATCTCTTAGTCAAGACAGACCAATCTGAGACTTACACATCGACCTTTCACGGCGGATTGTTCAATTCCATCTAGGTCGTGAATTTGTACGTTTAGTTACAAGGAAAGCGTTAATGTGATCTTCCGTGATCGGGTATCACCACATTAACTACAATGTAACATGTACTATATATATTGAACAATTTACAATAAATATTCAACATTCAATCATATTTAAAGCAAATGTGATAAAAGAATTATTCTCATAAACAAGTGTTTAATACATGAGTTATACAAAGTAAAAGCATACTTTCACGTATAACTCCAACACTTTGGGGCATACCTATATTTTTAGAGTACCAAAAATATGAAAATGTCCAATACCTTTTTGGGCCGAATCGGTTTGGGTGGCCCATCGAATTTGGGTCGGCCCACGAACATGATTAATACACTCGAGTAATAATTAATACACTCCAAATTTCGAATTTGATTTTAAATTGAAATATTCTATGGAATATTATGTTCTTGTTTCCCAAGAAAGAGATAACATCTCTATCCACTGATTTCGTGGTCAGTCCACGATTTTCTCAACCGATCGTCATCATCTGCAGTGCAGATTTCCGCCTATATATACCCCTTCATATCTAGACTTTCGTACTCACCTTTCAGCCTACGAATCTTAGACTTTAGAAAGTATTTCACATATACTTATTTCGTTCAGTTCGAAATTTTGATTTCGTTCATCGAGAGTTTATACGCGGTGGTGCTGCCGGTGTAAACTGTTAAACCATTTTACCTTTGGAGACTCATACGCACGATACCGTAAGCACTATACGGGGCGTATTCAGTCTTGCAGGAAAAGGATTTTCCTTGACTCGGTTTTTCTTATGAATTCATTTCGTACTTATTTTTTCGTGCAGTGTTCGAGACACACCTCACATAAACAACAAAAATCTGGCACCGATGGCAGGTTTTCGCCATTTTGATTGCATCCTGACGTAAAGTCAGCCAATAATAACCTTGTCTGATAGTTTTGTACGCCAAAGCTTGCCCTCCATTATGATTTTCGCATACTCCAGCATTTATTTCTTCGAGTATTGCTCGTCCTTGCCCCCTAGGCAAACACTTGAAAAATGGGATTGATATTTCTCTTTTGTAAAGCTGCTCGTCTACCAAGGTATACCTGGCGGCTCGCTTGACTAGCTTGACTGCTTCAAAAGAGTTATTTGGGTTTTCCCCATTTTTCAAGTATTTGATTATTTATGTTCTCCAATCTTCATCTTTAGTCTGTTCGTCTAGCTGATTAACATTGTAGCTTGTTGTCGACGGGTTGTTCATCTTTGTTATAAAAATGTCCGCCAACTCCGCTGGACCTTCGCTTGTTGCTAGGCGAGCCAGTGCATCTGCTTTAGTGTTGCTCGTCCTTGGTATTTGTTCAATGAAAATTTGATCTAACAAGGACATCATGTGAGCAACTATTCTTTGATATTCAATCATATGGTTATCCTTCGCCTCGTATTCACCTCAGACTTGGTTCACGATCAATTGTGAATCGCTGAATATTTGCAAATGTCTAACACCCACTGCAAGGGACAGGTGAAGACCAGCAATAAGAGCTTCATATTCAGCTTCGTTGTTGGTAGCCATAATTTCAAATCTAATGACCGAGGTGAAAACCTGCATGTCGGGGCTAATGAGAACTACACCTGCTCTTGAGGCCATGTTGGTGGACAATCCGTCAATGTAGAGATGCCATGGATGATCAAGTCCTCTCGTTGGATCTTGGGAAAAAGTTAATTCGACAATAAAGTCGGCTAATGTTTGTCCTTTGATCGTTGTTCGAGGAGCATAGGTCACCCCAAATTGGTTGATCTCCAATAACCACTTCAATAGGCGACTAGCTGTATCTGAGAGATGTAAAATTTATCTAAGTAGAAAGGTTGTTAGCACTTCGACTTGATGATCGAAGAAGTACGGTCTTAACTTTCTCACACTCATGATAAGTGCGTATGCCAGCTTTCGGTTGGGGAATACTTGATTTCTGCTTCATGCAAAGCTTGGCTGACATAATAGATTGGTTGATGGAATTTTTCATCTGCTCGTACCAGTGCAGAGTTGATCGCCACTTCAGATGCTGTAAGGTATAAATAGAGCTTTTCACCTGAGATGGGCTTTGATAGGATCTTTACATCTCCCAGGTAATCTTTTAGTTGTTCGAATGCACTCTGGCAGTTGTTCGTCCATGTGAACTTTCCCTTTTTGATAGCTTCAAAGAATGGACGACACTTATCTCCCGATCGTGATATGAACCTGTTCAGAGCTGCTAGACAGCTTGTTCGTCTTTGAACTTCTTTTACTGAGAGAGGAGGCTGCATATCCTCGATGGCTTTTACTTTTGTTGGGTTAGCTTCAATTCCTCGTTGGCTAACAAGATGACCCAGAAACTTCCCTGAATGAACTCCAAAGCTGCTCTTCTTTGAATTCAGTTTCATGTTATACTGTCGGAGAATGTCAAACACCCGGGCCAAATGTTGTAGATGGTCTTCTTTTCTGGGACTTTTGATTGTCATCAACATAGACCTCCACAGTATCTCTGATTTGTTCGTCGAACATCTTGTTAACCAGTCTCTGGTAGAGTTTTTTGCACTTTTGGTCCCATTGGACATCAAATGTTTTACTTTTGATCCCATGCAAAATACTTTTGGTCCCATTGGAATATTATTTTGCACTTCCAGTCCCACTCGAAACAAAACTTGCAATGTTGGTCCCATTGAAATAATATTTTGCACTTTCAGTCCCATGAATCTAACGGACACTAAAGGGAGTGCCGTTAAGAAGGATTAAACCACTTAATCCCTACTTTCACTATTGGTCCCAAAACTATTAATGTTTGACACCCCAAAAATAAGAAAAAATTATTTACATTCCCCCACCTAACTAAACAAAAATTACACTCCCACCCAATAAAAAACTCCTAAATTACCGAAATTACCCCTTCATTGTCTCCTCCGCCCATCGGAGTACTGAGAGATCGGCAACACCTCCTGCAACAGCGTCGGCAGCGGCGAGTTCCGGCAAACAGGGCACGAAGCGTTCAATTTCAGCCATGCATCCACACACATAACGTGAAAACAGTGCCTATAATCCGGCAACATTCTCAGCATCTCCGCCTCCCTATACTCACACAAACAAATCGCACAAATGGCAAAAATCAAACACCTATGAGTACAATTAAACTAAACCCTAAACACCCAAAACTAAATTACAGTGCAATTTCTAAATATTCCACAGTCCACATTCTCAAGATCCAACAGCATCTCATTTAACAAAGCAATTGCTATAGAAGACCAGGAAAATTAGAAATTCATGACTTCTTCAAGACATGCTTACAAGCAAATGCATAATTAACACATTAATTATAGGAAATTACTATGCAGATTCTCAACTCTAACAAATAACCATGACTTGGCATAATCACGCAATCATTCAATGACATATATGTGCCAGCAATGCTACACAAGTATAAGAACTAAAATGTAGTATTATCCATTTAACAACTATTTACGACATAATTTCGCTAGAAGAAAAGGAACATTAACTGTCATCTGGAACGTTATCCGAGCATTTTGCTTTTCCAGTTTGTTCTCCATTATTTGACTCCGAAGTTCCACCATCAACATAAGTTTTTGCTAAAGTATCTTCCTTGGAATCTTCTTGAGGGGCATCCTCTTTTTTGGGCATAGAACCCAATGGATCAGCTTCCTCTTGAGATTTGTATAACAGGGCATGACCATATTTATAGTAAGCAGAGATACACTGCGGAGCTAGTTCACCAAAGTGTTACGCCCTAGAAACCAATTCCATATCATATAGCCATTATAAAAATGTAAACATAATATCACAAGAAATTTCGATGTGCCTAATTTACTCTGCTAGGGAAGTAAACTGTACAAAAAAAAAAAACTAAAACAGAATCGAAATTGCATTACAAATGTCACCCTTTATGAAGAGAATTTAAAATTATGTTCAAAGACTAAACAACGAAAGAAAAATTACTTGATCTCTAGGGCACGGCTAAAGCAATCAGTGGCTTCAGCGTAATCACAGTCCTTGGCGGCTTTAGCGCCATGCGCCATCAACTCATCCACGTGTTCCAACGACTTCTCGTGCTCACTGTCGGTGTTCACGGTGGAGCTCTCAGCGCCGGTGCTATTGTTGCAGGTGGATTCCGCCGCACCACCACCTAAGGCCGAATCAATGGTGGCTTCAACGGAGTTAGGGTTTGGTCCACGGAGAGACCTTGCACTTCAGAATTTAAAAATATGCTCGAAAATGAAAGAGTAAAATCCAAAATTCGAAACCCTAAACCCAAAAACCAAACACCCAAACATGTATGAATAAAATCGAGAGAAAATTGAACACCCAAAACCAAATTACGGTGCAATTTTGAAATTTCAAAACTTTGCTACTTCATACAGTGCAATTTCGAGCCATAGAAATCAAAATCGAACACCCAAAACAACACATACCGTAATCTGGAAGTCCATACTTCACCAGGTTCTTCATCCGCAACATTGTGCGCCTCAATTTGTCGAAGATCTTCGATTTTCCGTTCAATTGAAATTTGGGCGAGAAGGTTAGGGCATTTTGCGGATTTCGTTTTGTTTGTTTTGATTTTGAATGAGTTAGATTAGTTATAATGGTCTTAATTAAATTAATTAGTCTTAATTAGTGGTAAGTTAAAGTTACATTTGTTAACAACCAATTTTATTGAAAGTTGACGGCCACGTGACGTGCACATGCCTCCAGCCGTTAGTTGTCGTCAACCTTGGGACCAACATTGCAAGTTTTGTTTCGAGTGGGACTGGAAGTGCAAAATAATATTCCAATGGGACCAAAAGTGTTTTGCATGGGACCAAAAGTAAAACATTTGATGTCCAATGGGACCAAAAGTGCAAAAAACTCGTCTCTGGTATGTTGCTCCCGCATTGATAAGGCCAAATGACATTCTTTTCCAGCATAGCAAACTTTTATTTGTATAAAAGATGTGTCTTCTTGGTTGTCGGGATGCATCAAAATTTGGTGGTAACCAGCAAATGCATCCATAAAAGTTAGCATTTCGTGCCTTGCAGTGCTGTCCACCAGTTGATCAATATGTGGAAGAGGAAAAATGTCCTTCGAGCATGCTGCATTCAGATCCGTAAAATCTATGCATAGCCTCCAGGTTCCATTCGGCTTCCGCACAAGAACCGGGTTTGCCACCCATTGAGGGCAAAGTGCTTGTCGGATAAGATCATTGTCTAACAACTTTTTCACCTCTTCATTGAGGGCTTGATACTTATCTGGGCTGTATTTTTTTCTTTTCTGATGGACTGGCCTCTTTGTTGGATTAATATTGAGTCGGTGGCAGGCATGTTTTGGATCTATCCCCACCATATCCGCATGAGACCATGCAAAAACATCTAGATTCGTCTTGAGAAACTCTTCCATTCGGGATTTGTAAGGCCCAGGGAGCTCAGATCCTATGTAAAGTTCTAGATTCTCATTTTCAGGATTAACTCTGAGGGCTTCCAGTTCTTTGACTGGAGTTGCTCGTCGTTTTTGTCACTTCCAATGAGGATCAATTATTGGTCCCTCAAGGTCGAAATTATTTTTGATATTTATTGGGTTTGCCCCCAAGCGGGGTTCTGGATCGTCTGCCTGCATGGGATTAACATTGTTTGCCGGTCCTTGGCCCTCCATGCCATTGACAACAAGTTGCTCGTCCATATCCATGTGTTGTTCGTCGGATGAGAGCTCTCTCTCTTGAGCAACAAGCTGCTCGCCCAAAGGTTGTTTGCCCAACTCTATGAGGTCCTCCTCAATCTCCATGATGTCCTTCAACACCGAGGGCTCATCAGTGGAAAAGTTGGTGGATGCCTCCATCATGGAAACTCGTCTTTCACTTGATTGTAACTGAAGGAGACACTCGCGAGTTTTTCTTTGGTCTCCCTTCACTGAACCAGCTCCACTTGTTGTTGGGAATTTTACACAATAATAATAGGTTGAACATGCAGCTTTAAAATCATTCAAAAATGGTCGACCAAGGAACCCATTATAAGTTGACTCTTGATCTACAACCAAGAAATCCACCATTCTTGTTATATTTTTCTCGGATTCCCCGGTCGATAAAAGTTGTACAGACAATCTAATTATTCCCAAAGGGACTGTTATAGCATTGATGAAGCCTAAAATTTGATAATTTGAATCTTAGATATAGCTCGAATAGTCTCCTAGTTGGTCGAGAGTCTTTTTGAAGAGGATGTTGGTATAGACTCCTACCAACAATCGGTGTACTCTGGTCCCTATTATCTTGGCACAAATTACGAGGAAATTCTTATGGGGAGTCAAGATTCCGTCCAAGTCCTTTTCAATAAAGGTCAACTCCGATGTTTGTAGGACGAACGGATTGACCCCCATCTCTTGCACTTGAGTTATTGCACGTAATTCGGCTTTTCTCTTTCGATTTGATACTGGAGTCGTCCATCAGAACATCCCCCAGCAGGTCCTGGTGACTCCATCATGTACACATCTTCTACTGGACATGCAGTTACGGCAGGGGCTGGTCGCCCGGGTTTGTTGTTTCTTGGAGGTTGATCATCTATCTCCTCATCTGAGCTGTTCTCCCGGGCTCTTTTTTCAGGTTGTCTTTTAATGAAATCAGAGAGTTTGCCTTCCTCATAGAACCGCCAAAGTTGTTTTAGCAAATCTCTACATTCGCTAGTAAAGTGCTCCACACTTTGATGGTAGGCACAATACTTGTTTGGGTTGAGTTTGCCAGTCTCTTGACGAATCTCTCGGGGATGGGTAAGCAACTCTTTTTTCTTCACATTGTTGTACACAGTATCAATTGACATGTTGGAGTTATACGTGAAAGTATGCTTTTACTTTGTATAACTCATGTATTAAATACTTATTTATGAGAATAAATCTTTTATCGCATTTGCTTTAGATATGAATGAATGTTGAATATTTATTGCAATCAGTTCATTATAAGTAGTACGTGTTACATTATAGTCAATGTGGTGATACCCGATCACAGAAGATAACATTGACGGTTACTGTTGGTCCCACTAGTTAGATTAATTGCGGAAGCTTAAGTTAAATGTCTTAATAAATTCTTTTACAAGAGCACAAAAATCAATAAGCAAATAAGTAAATGAAAGCAGTAAATAACACCGGATATATAGTGGTTCGGATCTGAATATCCTACGTCCACTCTCCCTTTTATCCAAGGGGTCTCACTAACAACCAACTCACTTACTTACTTACTGGAATTGGGAAGTACCAATTCCTTCTTACAAACTCTTTAGATTTAACTTCAATCTAAAGATCAACAGCCTCCAACCTTATCTGGTAGATGAACAGGTTGAGGTTTCAACAACTCCTTAAGAGTAGATATATATTATGAACAATAAGAGTGCTAAGAGTGAATATCAAAAGCTTGGAATGACTTATGCGCGTATGGTGTCTCTCTAGAGCTTTTTCTTGAACTGTACTCTTGTATTTATAGAGGGGATTAGGGCTAGCCGTTGGAGGGCTAATCCAATCAGATCCTCTATTTAAGGAAGCCTCAATCAATCAATTCCTTAATTAATTGATTGGGTTGGTGGGATCCTTGGATTGATTATCTTCATATACTTTCCAATCCTGATCTTGTTGACTTGATTTGAATCACCAACAGTCAATAGCTTCTTCTGCCTAACTCTGATTTTCTCCAGAGAGGGAAAGACCAGACACCAGACAACCTCGGTGTCTTCTGGTCCTAATCTGGTGAACAACCAGAATACTCAGTAGAAACAGGGGATCAAACTGAGCATCTTTTGTTCCATCAGACTCGTCTGGTCTGGGGAAGGTCCTCTGCCTCTGGTCTGATCTCATCTGGTGAAGTCTTCTGGTGGAATCCTCTGGTGAAGTCCTCTGGTGGGGTCTTCTGGTGACTCTTCTGGTGAAGTCTTCTGGTCTGGCAGTTCCCCCTAGACCAAGTCCTAATCTAAACCATCATCTGGCTAACAGGTCCAGATGGTCCTATTACATCTTCTGGTTTGTTTTTAACTCATCAAAACTAACAACTTTTATCCTAACAATTTCCCCTTTTTGATGGAGTTAAAACACTGCCAGAACTGATCAAAAAGTAAATTTAAGCAAGAAAACAGTAAAGGATAAGACCTTAGAATAGATCTTATCAGGCAAACAATTAAGACAACAAGAGGTTGTCTTTTGAACAGAGAAGATATGATACTTTCATTAATAATAAGGACAATATGATTACAAGATACATTGAAGTTCAAGATCCTATACTAAGCATATCTTCTATTATCCTTGGGCACCAGGAACCAGTCAAGAAATCTGTCTTGAATGGCCTTCAGCTCTGCAGAGGATGCTGGGGTGAAATTCACCAACACCTTTGTCTTGAACAATTTCTTCAACTCAAGCCAATCAACCTGGTCCCCTATCATGGGAGTGTTGAGATAATGAAACCCAGGGGCTGTGACCTCCAGGTTGAACTCTATTGTTGAATCCATCAGCTGCTTGTAGAGCTCTGCATCAAAACACTTCATCCATGAATGGAAGGTTCTGTTGATAAGTGCCTCATCCTCTGGTGGTGGCCTCTGGATATAGTGTTGAATGAACCAGAGAGTCTTGGCTTCTCTCCACTTTTCTATCAGAGGCACAGGCACAGTTGAGTCAAAGGACCCTTCTGTCCTGAGAGGCAAGATGTTCATCACTTCAACAGGAGCCTTATTCTTCTGGCTTGAACCACTGGCACCAGAAGGAACACCAGCTTCTCTGGCCTTCTTGCTCTGCCTCCTAACATATCTGAGCCTCTGCTCTTCATATATGTTCTTTCTAATCCTAGCTTGCTTCTCCTCTGGAGTTTCTTCCTTATATCTTTTTTCTGCTTCCTCCACAACTTCTTCTAGGAAGCTTTTCTTAACTTTCCTGATCTTTTTCTTGGCAGGTCCAGAGATAGAGATTGGGTCCTGTTCTGCTTCTGACTCTTCCTCTGCAGTAAGCTGCTTAGCCATAGTAAGAGATTTGAGCTCCTCTTTCTTCTTCTTCTGGAGCTCTGCTTGGGCCAATGTGTTCTATAGCAGATCCAGGCGTACTCCATGGCTAAAAAGTGTTTCATTTGTGATCTTCGCCAAATCAGTTCTGGCCTTCTCTTCCCCCTTTTTAACTTCATCAAGGAGGGGCTCCACTACCTGCCTTATAAGATCAGGCAAGGCAGTGTTGGAGGAAGAGTGAAGATCACGAAGCTGTTTTGCCTCCTCCAGGTAGGCTTTAGATTCAGAAACAAGCCTTTCCTGCTTCTCCAACATCTCCTGGAGGGAGTCCTTCAGCTTGGCAGTTTGGATCAGCTGGCTGGCCATCTCAACCTTCAGCACAGAGACTGGCCTCATCTGCTCCAGCACGTGCTCCTGGAGCTGCTTCAGGCTGTGCATGACATCCAGCTTGATAAAGAGGCCATTGGCCTTGAAAGAAGCTTTAACCTCAGCCACAGTAGACTTGATCTGCTTCAGGAAGATCCTCCTCTCTTGCCTGATCTGATGCTCTATCATAGCAGGGGCCATGTGTTGAATTGCTATGGAAAAGCGCCCAATCTGCATGATCTGCTCGTTGAAGAAAGTCTTCATCTTCTGGAGCACAGCAGGAGTCAAGTCAAAATCTTCCTCATCAGAGTAGAGCTCTGGAGGGAAGACAAAGTGAGGCCCAAACTTGTAAGTGGGGCCCGCTGGAGTGAGCATTACCCCTCTCTGGATGAGCAGGGTACGAATCAAGACTTTAGCTGCACCAGGGGTCTCCAGCTCTGCTGGGTTCTGAATGTTAAGCTTCTGCTTGAGCTCAATCTCCCAGGCAGTGAATGTGGAGGGGGACATCTCTTCCAGCAGCATCATAAGGTCCTCCACATCCTCCAGTCTGGCCTTGCTCCAGACTTTGGCATCAGTCAATTCTACCAAAAGTGGTAAGTGCTCCAGAAGAACTGGGAAATACTCTCTTAGCCAGAGCTGAGCACTTACACTCATACTCTGCCTAATGGGACACATATCTGCAGATGAGAAAGTGAAGGGTTTGGGCCCAGAGGCAGAGGAGGAAGGTGCTAAGTTAGCAGGCTCAAGTGAAGCTTCCTCATCTTCACTATCATCGCTTGTTAAACAGGTGGGAGAAGGGGGAGGGGCAACAAATCCCAGAGCCATAGAAATGGTTGGGTCCTGGTCTGTATGGGTTTGGGGAGGGGTAGGATTTTATGAGGTAGAAGTGGAGGGGATGGGTTGCTCTGCACCAGAAGAAGATGGGATCTCTGGTACAGAAGGTGGGATGGGAGTATGTGAAGTGGAAGTGTTTGGGAGGGGAATATCTGCACCAGAAGAGGTTGATGGCACCTCTGGTACAGAAGCTGGGGGAGAGGGATATGTGTTTAAAGGTATTTGGGATGGTGGGGAAGAGGGTGTTTGAGGGATGGCATTAGTAGTGAATGTTGGGGTGTCTGGGAGAGTCTGCTCAGGTGAAGATAAAGGAACACCAGGAGCAGATGATATGGGTTGTGTTTGGGTATCTGGTGGGGAAGTGGAAGGGGTAACAAGGTTAATAGGATCAGAGGGGAGAAAAGAAGATGGGTTGGAAGGGTTTACCTCTGCTGAGTCAACATCAGCAGGTACAACAATCTCTGGAGCAAAGGCATCCTCCATCATCTGAGAAGCCTCATCAATTGCCTTCTCCAAGGACTCTCCAAGATCAGAACCAGAGTCTGAATCTTGAAACATGGCTCTCTTGGCCTTGGATTTCTTCTTAAGAGGCTCAACCTCTTCTTCCTCTTCTTCCTCTGATGGCTCATCCACCAGAAGGGTTTTCTTGGTCTTCCTGCTAGTCCTACGCTTCTTAGCAGAGCCTTTCTTGGCCTCTTCTGGCCTCTTTTCCCTTGATAAGAGTCTGGTATTTGGCTCAGAGTTCATTGATCTCATCTTCTTGAGAGTTCTTTTCTTTCATGAGTTGATCTACCAGAGTATCTCTTTCTGTGATCTTATCCTAAAGTTCAGAGACTTCTTTGGAATGATCTTTCATGAGTTCTCTGGTGGATTTATGCTCATGAGAGAGAGATTGAACTTCAGCTCTGAGCCTACCATTCTCTTTCTCAAGTTTTTGACAAAGTTGGACACAATTTTGGAGATCTGATAGCATTTGTTGCATATCAGACTCTCTGGAGTTACCAGATGAATTAGAGGATTCAGTATATTTGGAATTAGATAAGCATAGGGTAGTTTCATTTACCTCAGTGATGTCTGCCATAAGACACACATCATCATCTGATCCGAAATCAGAAGAAGAAGAACTTGAACTAGTATCCTCCTCCTCTGCTTCTGCCAGCAATGCTCTCTTGTCTGCATATCTCCTATCTCTCTTGATCCTTTTCTCTTCTCTTTCCCTAGGAGTAAGTTGAGGACAATCATAACTGTAGTGACCAGTCTTGTTGCATGTGTAGCAGGCATTGTCTCCTCTGGGACTAGGACTTGGCTCTCTCCTCCTCTGGTTGTAGTCTGATCTGGCTGGACTACTCTCTCTCCTCTGGTAGTCTAATCTGCCAGAGCTACCATCCCTCCTCTGATAATCTGATCTCCCAGAGCTGCCAGGGTTGTCATCTCTTCTCCTCTCTAAAGTTCTGAATCTGGTCTCCCTTGAGTCTCCAGATGTCTTCTCATTTTCTGCAGGCTTGAAGGAACTCTTCCTGTCTCTGGTAGACTCCTTCCAATGCCTTTTGTACCTGCCATATTTTGAACTCATTTTATCTAATTTACGGGTTAGAAGTGCTACCTGCTCCTTGAGGCTCAAGTCATATGCAGTAGACTACTTTGGCTTGACATCAGGCTTGATAGTTGAAGAGAATGCAACACATTTCTGACCAGAAGAGGAAATCTCTTCTGTTTGATCCTCCTCTTGAAGATCATACTCATAAGCTTTGAGATCAGACAACAGAAGATGATGATCCAGAGTGTTGAGATCCTTGTTGTCCTTGATCACAGTGACTTTAATTCTCCACCTGCTGGTTAGTGAACGCAAGATTTTACTATTAATTTCTTTTTCAGAGTAGGTCTTACCTAAGGCACTAGCCTTGTTCAGGAGGTTGGTGAGACGCATATCCAGCTGGTCAATGGTCTCATCTGGTTTCATCTTGAAAGTGTCAAACGAATGTTGAACAGCTTGAAGCTTGTTGTCTTTAATCTTCTCTGTTCCCTCACAGAGAAGTGCAAGCTTGTCCCACATCTCCTTGGCAGTGGCACAGGTTCTGACCTTCTCTATCACTTCCTTGGTGAGTGTGTTGATAATCTCTGTTCTTGCCACCTGGTCCAAGTTGTAGAGCTTTCTTTCATCGTTGTCAAGCTCATCTTTCTTTTTTAGGATTCTTTGCCTGGGGACTCTATCCTCTGCAGCTTTCTGAGCAGCTTCACTAGTTTCTTCCCTGGACTCTGACCTGCCACTATCAATAGGAGTCCAGTAAAATTGAATGGGTCCACTTTCTACCACATCTAACATGCGGTGGTGAATAGCTCCAAGATGATTGCTCATCATGAAGCTCCAGTGGCTGTAATCCTCGAAAGAGAATTCTGGAAGCTTACGGCTCTTGTAAGAAGATTTTGCAGACATTTTTGATAAAATTAGGGAAATAACAAGAACTTGAACAAAAGTACTAAAGAGCAATGGATCTGCCCGGTGACCACCAAAAGCTTTTCAAAGCAGTGGTCGTTGGACACACTGCTTTGATACCACTTGTTGGTCCCACTAGTTAGATTAATTGCGGAAGCTTAAGTTAAATGTCTTAATAAATTCTTTTACAAGAGCACAAAAATCAATAAGCAAATAAGTAAATTAAAGCAGTAAATAACACCGGATATATAGTGGTTCGAATCTGAATATCCTACGTCCACTCTCCCTTTTATCCAAGGGGTCTCACTAACAACCAACTCACTTACTTACTTACTGGAATTGGGAAGTACCAGTTCCTTCTTACAAACTCTTTAGATTTAACTTCAATCTAAAGATCAACAGCCTTCAACCTTATCTGGTAGATGAACAGGTTGAGGTTTCAACAACTCCTTAAGAGTAGATATATATTATGAACAATAAGAGTGCTAAGAGTGAATATCAAAAGCTTGGAATGACTTATGCGCGTATGGTGTCTCTCTAGAGCTTTTTCTTGAACTGCACTCTTGTATTTATAGAGGGGATTAGGGCTAGCCGTTGGAGGGCTAATCCAATCAGATCCCCTATTTAAGGAAGCCTCAATCAATCAATTCCTTAATTGATTGATTGGGTTGGTGGGATCCCTGGATTGATTATCTTCATATACTTTCCAATCCTGATCTTGTTGACTTGATTTGAATCACCAACGGTCAATAGCTTCCTCTGCCTAACTTTGATTTTATCCAGAGAGGGCAAGACCAGACACCAGGCAACCTCGGTGTCTTCTGGTCCTAATCTGGTGAACAACCAGAATACTCAGTAGAAACAGGGGATCAAACTGAGCATCTTTTGTTCCACCAGACTCATCTGGTCTGGGGAAGGTCCTCTGCCTCTGGTCTGATCTCATCTGGTGAAGTCTTCTGGTGGAATCCTCTGGTGAAGTCCTCTGGTGGGGTCTTCTGGTGACTCTTCTAGTGAAGTCTTCTGGTCTGGCAGTTCCCCCTAGACTAAGTCCTAATCTAAACCATCATCTGGCTAACAGGTCCAGATGGTCCTATTACATCTTCTGGTTTGTTTTTAACTCATCAAAACTAACAACTTTTATCCTAACAGTCACATGTAACTAAACATACAATTCACGACTCAGGTAGAATTGAACAATCCGTAGTGAAAGGTCGATGTGTAATTCTCAGATTGGTCTGTCTTGACCAAGAGATTGCACTAGCACATTTAGTATGTGTTGAAGAGGACCTACAGCGAGGATAAATTCTTCTGTTCTGAAATATGAAGAATTAGACCTCAGTGATTATTGATTTCTTAATCTCCTTCACTTAAATAGGACCGTGTGTGCTCAATGGTTACTGTTTTGATTCATGTTGAGTGAGAATCATTGTGACTTCGAACTTTGTGTTTTGGGCAGTAATATTAATCATATGACGGTTGCTAAGATTTAATACAGAGAAACGCGTGCGAGTACGGCTCTTGTGATTAGTCCCCTTAGTGGGCTCATAAGTTTTATCGTACCAAATCTTGCAAGTGAAGAATTAGTTTTTTCGGTACGGATAATAATGTTGAGTTGTCTTTACTCCAAGGTGAAAGATATTAATTAATTTAGAGCTATTCAGAAGCTTAATTAATTAATGGACTAGATAATCTTAAACGTGGAAAATAATAACCGGGAGCCCATATTATCGTAATATGGATTAAGATGGATAGTGCAATATTAATTTATTAGTGGTACTAATTAATATTAATGGGCTGAATTATATTGGGGCTCAATATTAAAATTCAGAAGTCCATTGGAGGTCCAATCTTAATTCTCCTATGAGCCCCTCAAGTAGCCCATTAAGTAGCCCAATAACAATAAGGTGATTAAAATAAAAGAAAATATATTTGCTGATTTTTTCTTAGTATTTTCGAAAATTAGAGATTTAGGAAAGAAAAGATTTTGTTGATTTTCTTGGAAAGATATTATGGAAGATAAGTATTCTTGGAATACAAGATTATTTCATAAATTCAAGAATATCCAAATCTTGTGATTCTTGCTATGATTTTAAAAAATTACCCCTTAATAAGGAGGTTGGGATTTTTGTGGAATATTTTATTATGGAGAAAAGAATATATGGGATATATTCAAGATTTCTTAGAGGCTAAGAAAAAAAATTTCTCCACCTCTAAAATATTGCAATTTTTGGCCTCCCTCACTTATAAATAGGGGATGATTATTTCATCCCCAAGCACATGATTCCATGTGTTGAAAAAATCAAGAGCAAAAATATTTTTCTTTTTTCTTGGTTATTTTAATTGCTTGAAAGCACTTCCCACCGGAGATCAAGCAGGGCGAAAGGGACATACTTGAGAAGATCTTTTGGTTAGTAGCACGTTCGTGATAGTCCCGTGATTATCAAAGGTCATATCTACAAGAGGTACGTAATCACATAAATTCCTAGATATTCCGCCATAGGTTTTATGTGAATTAATTCTGCATGCATGATGATAAAAATGTTATTGGAATTATTATTTGAATTAATTAGGATTAATTCATGCTAGTAATAATTGTATTTAAAATCGTATTTAAATTTCATCCCGAATAGTTTTCGGGCACCCCTATTTTCCCAACATGATAATGTTAGCACCTGGTTTAATTTCTCCTTTAGTTTCGTCCCTTCATTGAATACCTTCATGTTTTTCGGGACTCGGTAGCCGGTTTCGCTGGGTTTCTTGTTGTTCTCCTTCTAATCAGTGTTGGTGGCCTTGTTGTCCCTCAGGATTGCTTGCAAAGCCTTACGCATGGAGACAAAAATGTCGGCATGGTTCCGGAATTCGGCATAACTCTTTAGGCACTTTAGACGTACCTCCTTCCACAATTCCGAACTGTTTTCAACCCGGCCATAACAGCCACAACCTTCATGTCTTCACTCACAGGTTCCCCTTCAAGTAGTACTTTGTCGAACCTTTCCTTGAATGCCTGGTCCAATTCATCATCATTTTACTTTAAGTCAGACAATCGGTGCTTCTGTGAAAGATATGATCCAGCTGTCAAAAAATATCAGAGGAAGTCCCAGCCCAATTGGTCAAATGAGTGAACTGATGCTGGTGACATAGCTGAAAACTACTTGTGTACTATATCCCCCAATGTTAGGGGAAAATTCTGGCATTGAGTTGCATCACTAGCCCCCATGGAGATCATATAATCTGAATATTTGGTTAGATGAACTCAAGGGTCGATGGTGCCTTTATATTGTATGCTTGCCGGAAATTGAATTTTCTTCTCGATTGGGGCCTTCAAAATGATTGAAGATAATGGTGAGGTTGGCATGCTGGTCGCCCCAATCCCTCTTTACATGTCAAGCTGTCCTTGCATACTTTCCACGGCTTTCCTCAAGCTTGACAGTTCATCAAGAGATGCCCCCTGACTTGGAGATTGTTCGGCGAGCAGGGATGCATGTCCCTCTGCTCATCGCAGTCCCTCACTCAGAGGGGGAATCTCCTGAGGCTGTCTTCTAGGGTTGCTCGTCGCATTTTGTCCTAGATGCCCAAAGGCAGACATAGTTAACCTTTCATGAACTGATGGGCGGATTTGTTCATAATTTGCTCGCCCCTCCACTGCTCTTGGCCGAGCAACTTCTTGCAGGTTTTGAGGTCGGCCCAACCTATCTTGCGCACTGGGACAAGAAGTCTCATGGCTTGAAACAGTTGTTTGCCTGGAGGTAGACTCAGCCTGGCCCTCCAGGCGATCAGTTATCTTGCCCTTGCCCTTGCTTCTTTGGACCTGGGCACTGTTCACTTCATGTTGTTCGTCGCGAGCAAATCTGGGTCTTGATGTCCCAGCAAGTCTAGATCTAGCTCTTACTTGGGACGGTCCAGGCTGTTCTTGCTGTCTTTGGAGAGCTTGTAGGGCAGTAATGGTTCTAGCAATTTCGCCGGGGTTTCTAGTCAATGCCTCCAATTCTGGAGGCATTATATGAGTCACAGCTGATAGTCGTGCTTTGTTCGCATGTCATGGCTCCCGATCATGGCGACCAGTGGATAAAACCCTGGTCGGGGAAGCTTCCCTCGATGGATGTGAAGCTTGTATCTCCTTGGACTGAGGCATCTTACTTAAAATTTAATTTGAATTTTAAAATCTTCAAATTTATGATTGAAGAACACCAAGAACACACTTCTTGAATTTATAAAGGAAAACTCAAGAACGCATTCAAATCTTCAAGTTCTTCAAGTTTGTAACTTGAGTTTCTTGCAATCTAACACGGATCGAAGGTTCAATACCCCCCTTCTAGTACCAATTTGTTGGTGATCGGTTCTAATCACGTGGATTAGTGGTTATTTTTAACCAGTTTTGGGATCACCAAACAAGATCGTGTGATTGATTACTATCGTTTATAGTAAATACGAAAGATCGGATTATAAAATCGTAAATATGAGTATTGAATTCGTATTTATCTCGTATGTGTGTGTTTTTAGGTGTATGAGTGTGTGTATTGGAGTATTTATGAATTTGAACTTGTTTTTATTGAAGTAGAGCATCTTTATACTAAACACCAAGTAGGTGGTGTACATGACTCTTGGACTTCCAAACTTGCATGCTTGACATGTGTCCTTTTGACTACATTTGACCTTATCTAAGTTGAATTTTAGTTACAAAGTCTTCTTTTTGGTCTTATCACGTCTTCAAAGTTGTTCGCCATTGTCTACGAGGTAATCCTACATTTGCATATCTTTTGTATTCGTTGTTCGCCTTTTGGGTGGATGGTCTATAAGTTGTTCGCCTGTTTATTCTTCATAAGTTAGCCTCCGAATCTTTATATTTGGTGTTGTTTGTTAGAGTCATGTTCGTCATCATAGGCAAGTAGGTGCCATACACTCCTTAAATTGGTTATTACACCACCTTTGATGATAGTTGTTCGTCATCAATGGCTTGACGAGATGTTCATATTTGACCCCGGTCCCAAGGACCTGTTTGCCTATACGATGTTCATCAGATTCGTTGTTAGTCGTGGAATACACCACCTCTATTGGTTTGTGCACCCCCCTTGATTATTTTTGCTAGTCATTTCCACTGCAGGTACTTTGCTTCATAATCCTTACTTAGTCCTTATTACATGTTTGCCCAATTAGTATGGTTGTTCGCCTATCAACAGAGACGATCTCATACAAGACCTACTCTATTGTAAAAATATAGTACAAGGAGCGGAAATGATATAGAGCTCACTAATGAGCACATTATTTGTGTTCACTTTTATGTGGCAACACTACATCATTGAATATTATAAATATAATATTATGAAATCTTGTAGTCCTTATTTATCTCACCAATCTCTATTTTCTTATGTTATTTATATTTTTAAATTACAAATATTAGATTAAGTTTAACGCCAAAATTTTATATGAAAATAATTTATGATAAGGTTATCATGAAATTATTTTAAAATATTAACTATTTGATCAAGAATATCAAAAATTTCTTCAGAGGTATCAAAAATCAGTGTTGGATGATATTATGTTATAATTGTTATTGATTTTTTTAACCTAACTTTTGATACTCCTGATGATTTTTTTGTTATATTCTTGCTCAAATATTTAATACTTTAAACAGTTTCATGATAAACTTATCATGAACTATTTCATATGAAACTTTGGCGTGAAAGTTAATCTAAAATTTGTAATTTAAAAATATAAATAACATAAGAAAATAGAGATTGGAGGGATAAATAAGGACTAAAAGATCTCGTTACATTATATCTATAATATTCAATGATGTGGCATTGTTACATAAACAGTGAACACAAATAATGTGCCCATTAGTGGACTTTATATCATTTCTGCCCCTTGTACACAATAAACTAATTACTATAAGTCTTAGTATACACTAGTTGCAAATTGCATAATAAAAAAAATTACGAAAATGGTTCATGATAAGCTTATCATGAAATAGTTTAAAGTATCAAATATTTGATCAAGAGTATCAAAAATCTCATCATGATTATTGTTTGGGTAAAAAAAATCAACAAAAATTACAATATAATATCACTAACCACATTGTTAATACTCATGAATGATATTTCTAATACTCTTAATTAAATATTTAATACTTTAAAATAGTTTCATGATAAATTTATTATAAACCGTTTTGATATAAAACTTTGTCAATTATGAAATAACAATTACAACATAATTTCTTTTTTACTTGAGATTCAAACCACAAGTTTTTATTAAATAATACTCCTTCCTATTTTTATTATATGTCGTTTTGAATTTTTGTATTATTTACAAAATATATGACATTTTACACTTTTCAATGTACATTAATTAAAAATTTTCCTAAAATATCCTTACTAATTTTAAAATATTTAGATAAATGTGTTATTTTAATGAAGAAGATAAAACATTTATTATGGGCATAATAGGAATCCAATTTTTTTCTTAATTTATGTGAATTCATCTAGAATGAAATTTATTTTGAATAAGAGGGAGTATTGATTAGCATTAAATTCCAAAATATTATCCATCATCATAATTATACGCGATGCTGATAGTTTTACAATTTTATAATACATATGCATAATTATAATTTCAGGTCTTGTTTGATTTAGAAATTTTTCAATGGTAATAGAAATGAAAATATATATAGGGTAATTATAATGGTTAATGAGAATAAAAGATTATCTATAATACTATTTTTCCATCCTAAATGAGGTAATCATTACTCCATTTGATTACCTTTCTATTTTTACCAAAGTATGGAATGAAAATATTTCATACGTGGAACATTGAAAGGTATTAGTTGTTTGCAGCGAAAGGTATTAGTTGTGTTCACTGAAGAGTATTAATTGTTTATTGAAAAGAAACTAAGATTTTTCAGTGAAAACAAGTAATATTTTTCAGCTAAAATAAATAATATTTTTTAGTGAAAGCAACTAATATACTTTAATGATTCATGTATAAAATAAATTCACTGTATACATACTCTCTATATTTTTATAATCATCCTCCTCAATCATTCCTCAATGCCACAACCAACAACCTCTCTTTTTCTTCATTTTCTAAAAGTAGAACACAACATTGGTGATGTAAACATCATGGAGACAATCACTCATCCAACATGTACGAGAGCGGAGATGGACATAATTTTTGTATTCTCATTCTCATTGAAGAATTCAAAACAAAAGCCTCATGATTCATTAAATTGTGAAAATAAATTTCTAGTATAGAAATATTCCCTATTAATTTATGAGTATGTATAGAGTGAAATTGATTAATACATGAATCATTGAAGGGTATTAGTTGTTATCACTAAAGAGTATCAGTTGTTTTCACTAAAGGGTATTAGTTGTTTTCACTAAAGAGTTTTAGTTTATTTTCACGGAACAACTAAGACTTTTCAGTGTGAACTAGTAAAACTCTTAAGTGAAAACAATTGATATTCCTTTAATGAAAATAACTAATACCCTTCATTGATTCATGTATGAACCAAATTTCATTTTATACTTTGTCTTAATTTATATACGTGTTTCCTAGATCATAGAAATCAAATCTAGAATTTAAGATTTAAAAATGGAATAAAATATAAAAAATAGGAGCAAGAGAGATATATAAGAATCAGAAGACCTCATAATATTATACATATAATAATTTACAATGATGTGGCATTACCACATAAACGGTGGACACAGATAATGTATCCATTGGTGGGCTCTAAATCATTCCCGATAAGAGTGATTTACCTGATAAAAAATAGAAACAAAATCATATAAGAGTGATTCTTGTGTGCACCCAAGTGCATGACATACACTTGAATTTTGAAAATCAATTGAAAAAATACACAGTTAAGTGTGTATTGTGTATTTTGAATTAGTAATATCCCAAGCAATAATAAATAATACCACAAGCAGTAATCAATAATACCCCAAACAGTAAACAATAATACTTTAAGTCATAATCTGTAGTATTACGAGCAATAATCAACAATATCCTAAGTGGTAGTCAATAATACCCCAAGTAGTAATCAATAATATTCTAAGCAGTAATCAACAATTCCCTAACTTCTCTTTTAATATAAATTTCTAATTGAAAAAGTCAAAATTGAGTTTAAAATCCAAGTGCATACAAGAATTTGTGCATATATAATGCTCCCTCCATCTAATAGAACCCTTCACATTACATTTTTTCTCGTGTTTTAGCGGGCGAGTTGTTTATTAGTATTTGAAATGATAAAGTAATTTTTAAGAAGGAGTATTATAGATCTATCTCTTCTCTATTACTACCTCCGTCCCTGAAAAATAATTTATTTTTTCCACGTGGTTTAACGCGATATGTCGGAGGGTATTACGGGATTTTCTAGGGTCCCTTTTTAAATAAAATGATTATTTATGGACAGTATGCGAAATAAACTTTCCATTAACGGTCATTTTATTAAAAAACGAACCTAAAAAAACTCCATAATACTCTCCGACATATCACATTAAACCACGTGCAAAAAAATAGGACTGTTTTTCAGAGACGGAGGGAGTATATGTCTCCTCAAAAATTATTTTATTATTTCAAATACTAATAAAAAAACTACCTCGCCAAAACACGATAAAATAGTAAGTGTGAAGCGTTCTTGGGAACGGGGGGAGTACATAGTATATAATACTCCCTCCGTCCCAGTTTTATTTTCTCATTTGCCAAAAAAGTCTGTCTCAATTTTGTTTTCTCATCCCTAAAATGGAAACTACTTTATTCATTTAAATAATACTTTATTCACCTTTCACCATTCTCAATACTACTTTATTTATTTAAATACTACTTTATTCATCATTCATCATTCTCAATACTACTTTATTCATTTAAATACTAAAATTCAACTCTCGCATTAAACTCCGCGCACAGCCAAACGGGAAAACAAAATTGGGACAGAGGGAGTATAATACATAAATAAATAAATATAATACACACACACATATTTATATATTTTTATTAATTATAAATTAAAATATTATTTGATAAATTTGTTATTTTGCAATTATTTCCTTTGGTAAATTATTTTTATTCTTTATTTTTAGATTTAAATATTTAATTATTACTCCCTCCATCCCCCAAAACTCTTCACATTTTGGGTGACACATTTTTAAAAAAAATAAATGTATAATGAGTAGAGTATTGAGAGTGATGTGTAAAATTTTATTATTAAAGTAATGAAATTGGTTGGAGTGGGTGTAAAAAGTAATGACATTTTGTGTAAATATGTGAATATATGTGAAGATAAAGTTTAAGTAGAGATTTTGATTTATAGGGTGTGCAAAGTATTTAGGGACAGACAAAAAAGAAAAGTGTGCAAAGTGTTTGGAGACGGAAGGAGTATGATTTAAGGATAATACAATTGCTGAAAATAATTTAATAAACATGACTAAAAAAAATTCTCAAAAGACATTCGGATTAGCCTTATTTATTAAAAGGTTCAGGTTACATACTTACATATAGTCTTATGTTTTTTAAATACACTCCACCCAAAAAATGTTTGGAAAATAAAATCTTAAAAACGTAACAATTTTCGGAAAAATTTCAGAAAATGAATATTTTAGTTTTTTTTTTTTTTTTTTTTTTTGCATTTTCGTAAAAAAAATTGAAAATTGTTACATTTATCGGATTTTTTTCCTAACATTTTTTGGATGGAATGTATTAACAAAAGATATGTATATAACCTTGACCTTATTAAAAAGACTAGATCAAGCCTAGCTATAACAAATAATAAGTTAAGTTTATATCCAAAAATTAAAGAGTAGTTCTAATATGTGCACTTGAGTGCATGGTATACACTTAAATTTTGAAGAAAAAAAAATACCACTAGCAAAAATCAGTAATACCCCAAGAAGTAATTAGTAATACTTAAAAAAAAATCAGTAATACCCTAATTGCAAAAAAAAAAAAAAAATATACAGTTTGACGTGTTAGTGTGTGTGTGTTTTGAAAAAATCAAAATTGGAGTGAAAATTGAACTTAAAATCCAAGTGCATATTATGTCTTTGAGTGTATGCTTAGAATTTGTGAAAATTAAATATTAGGTTCAGACCATTCAATGAAAAATCTAACTTGGGTCAGCCTATTCTCACCCCAACCCCACAATTAGGGTTGTCAAAACGAGACGGTGGGGAGGATCAAAACCCACAAAAGCCCGCTTTTTGACGGGCTGCAAAATATCCAACTCAATCCACTTATTGGCAGACCATGGGTTCAATTAGGTCAGCCCACCTTTAATTTTATAATATACTCCCCCCATCTCAGGAAAATTTGCACCATGAAATTGCACGTGGATTAATAAAATGAGTAAAGTAGTGGCATGTGGATAAATATGTGTATATTTGTGTGAGTGTGCAGATTGGTGTACATGAGACGTCCAAATAAAAAAAGTGTGCAAAGTCCTCTGGGACATAGGAAGTATTTTTTATTTTTTAAAATAAAAAAATGTAATTTAAAAGCCCTATTACATAAAACTCACCAAAATCAAATATAATCACACATTTAATCTTGATAACAATCACTATATATAAAAATATTAAAACAAAAATTTATTTTACAAATAAAGTTCATCATTCATCAATCTTATAAGGCCCCTTTTGGTGGCCAAGATTATGTCAAGATAGTGAGGTTATCTTAGGTAGAGTTTGTTTGGTAGTTATGTGCAGGCTCGTTCCAATTCTTTTGTTTCATCCTGTCTATTATCACCAATTTTTGGGCTGATAAAACTTGTCAAATTCATTTTATTTTATTGTTGCTTAAACTTGTACATCAAAGCCCATTTATGTCAAATGAATTTGGCCTAATAGGAAAAGCAAAGTCGAATTGTCTATCTGGCCAATTATTAGTAAGGGCCACCAAAAAGGGTCTAAATTACTTGCTACAAGTTGAAATTTACTATGTATTAGCCATAATAATTTATAAAAAATATCATCTACAGTTTGAATTCATTATTTATGAATATATTTACAAAATAAACCTAAAAATTATATTATGATGATTAATAATATAAAAAAAAAAAAAATTGGAGGCGCCTGGCCTGTCCTCAATCACAAAAGCTCGTGATCCAGAGGGGTTAGCCCATGTAATCCCACCTTCAAACAGATTAAATCTCTCCCTCGTCAGATTCCGGTCGATTCTCGGTCATTTATCTTCTTTTTTAGAGCACATCATGAGTCGTATCATTTGTATTTTTGTGGTGGTGACTAAGGATAAATAAGCATAATATTATTTAAATAGATTTTTTTTTATATAATGAGTAAAAAAAAAGTTGGGTTGGGACTATCCGATAAACAAGTCAAAATAATAATGTAATTCTTAATTTTGCATGGGGATGTCAGCTCTGAGGGGCTGCCACATACTCCCGTCCAAGCAGACATGTAACACAACTTAACAATATAAAATGAATCTATCAACTTACCAAATTCTTATTTATCTTAATTTGGTGCTTCCACTTCAACAGTAGTGATATCAATTACAGAAATGGCAGCTGCCCACCTCCTATCCCTCTACTCTGCGACTCAGGTGTCCAGGATCAAACGCCTCGCCTCCCTAAATCTCCCTCTCTCAATTAGGGTAACCTAAAAATTACCTTGTACTCTATATATGTTGGATTTTCAAGGACAAGTTAATTCCTATATATATATATATATATATTTGGGGTAAAAAAAAATTGTCCTAAATTTGATAGGACAAAACTTTTATTCTCTCCTTAAAAAAAAAAAAAAAAAAAAAAAAAAAAAATCCAAAAAGTTGATTAAACAGTTGGTAAAAAGTACGGTGAGGTTGATGTCAATTTTTATTTGGAAAGAAAGGTTTGTCCAATTTTGTGTGTATATATTATGATTTTATGAATATTGAATATGTGTAGAGATACTCAAAGAAGCTGCAGGGGAAGAAAGAAAGCAGTGTGGAGGAGAGAGCACCCTCCACAGCTGAAGAGTTCGAAAGAGTTGCGGAAGAGAAGACCCGTCATGCGGCGGAGAAACAGGCGGCGGACAAGGAAGTCCACAACCACAAGGATGAGAATCCTCCTCAAAAAGATCATTTTCATAGAACAGGCCACCAACCATAAGTGTATTGTGAACCCGTGAATTTCCTTTCAAGTACATAAATAAAAGATTATCACTTTTATGTATATCAACTATTATTTTTTTATACATGAAAATTATTTCTTCGGTTTTGTTTATTTAATTATATGCACGTGCAATGCCTCTGTACTGGTGAATTGCCTCTTTTTTAATGTGAGATAGTAGTCTTAGGAGAGGGCTGCTTTAATATGAATAAGGTTTTAGTTACAATTAAACTTTTGTAAAATGTGATACATGCTAGGTTGAAATCTGATGTCGCTTCTGCTAAATTTTTTATTGCAAGAATTAAGTATATGGGGTTCGAATAAGTTTTATTTTCAAGAATAGGAAATTAAGTTGCAATCCGAATGTGGTTTTGAGTGAGTCAACTTTTCTCATGAATTAAAAAGGAAGAAAAACAAAATTGTCCTTGCAAAATGTTTTTTGCCCAACTTTTTAAAAAAGATGTATATTACCCTAAAAAAGTTGGCAAATGGTTGGCACACAGGTTGGCATGGTGTCAACCTTTTGCCAACCGTTTTGTCAACTGTTTGCTAACCTTTTTGGGGCAAAATACATTTTTTTTACAAAAGGGGGTAAAAAAACAAGTGCCCCATTAATTTTCGGGCACTTTTATGTATTTTCTCAATTAAAAATTGAAGTGGTCTCAATTGTATAAAATTTCTGCTTCTCTTCGTGCGAGATAACGTTGTTCATAGAATGAGCCCAAATATTTGATGCTCGAGCTCTTGTCGAGTCAAACCGGATTGGCTCAATAATTTCAACGAGTTGGAAGAGTTCGGGTCAACTTGCTAACGAGTCTAATGAATTGAACATAATTTAATGTGTTTAATGGAATTATAAAAAAATATTTAACTATCAAGCTTAATGGGTCAAGCTCGAGCTGATTCGTTAGTAAAATGAGTGTTTTACAAGCTCGAGCTCGACTCTTTTAACAGCATAAACGAACTGAGCTCGAGCCTCAATGAGCAGCTCGTTTCGTTTAACAGTACAATACGTGTGGCAGTAACATCTTGTTTTGGGTGTAAATTAAACCTGAATCGAATAACCAATTAACTAATTAATGTATTTCTAGAAAATTATCTCAACGTCCAATATATTTCAAGAGCTAGGTTCCTGAATTGTATTAGCCAGTTAATCTACTTGAATGATGTTAGATTAAAATGGAGGGGGGTTAATCTCCAAGAAGTAGTTGCTCATAATCGATACTGGGAGAAAAACAAAATTGCCCTTATTCGTATGAGCAAAATGTTTTTGTCCAACCTTTTAAAAAAGATGTTTATTGTCCTAAAAAGGTTGGCAAATGGTTGGCATGGTGCCAACGTTTTGCCAACCCTTTTAGGGCAAACATATTTTTTACAAAAGGGATAAAAAACCAAGTGTCCCCTTAATTTTTGGGCACTTTTGTGTATTTTCTCATTGATACTCGGAGTACATTACTATCATATGCCCTCCGTCTACCAATTTTTTTATGGGCACAAGACTTGGTAAAAATTAAATTTTAGGGAAATACACACTCTACTACAATTCCTAAGCCTAAAATACACAATAAAACATCAAAAATCCCAAAACCCAAATTCATACAATTGAATACTGATTTGTATTTTAAAAAGGTGGACCCCACACCCAATTACCTCACTCTCTTCTCTCTCTCCTATCACACGTACATATCATCCCTTCATCTTCCAATCTTTTGTTGGAGTTATACGTGAAAGTATGCTTTTACTTTGTATAACTCGTGTATCAAACACTCGTTTTATGAGAATAATTCTTTTATCGCATTTGCTTTAGTTATGATTGAATGTTGAATTTCTATTGCAAACAGTTCAATATATAGTACATGTTACATTGCAGTTAATGTGGTGATACCCGATCACGGAAGACGACATTAACAGTTTACTTGTAACTAAACGTACATTTTCACGACCTAGGTGGAATTGAACAATCCGCCGTGAAAGGTCGATGTGTAAGGCTCAGATTGGTCTGTCTTGACTAAGAGATTGCACTAGCACATTTAGTATGTGTTGAAGAGGTCCTACAGCGAGGATAAATTCTTCTGTTCTGAAAGGTGAAGAATTAGACCTCAGTGGTTGTTGATTTCTTAATCTCCGTCACTTAAATAGGACCGTGTGTGCTTAGTAGTTACTGCTTTGATTCATGTTGGGTGAGAATCATTGTGACTTCGAACTTTGTGTCTTGGGCAGTAATATTAATCATACGACGGTTGCTAAGATTTAATACGGAGAAACGCGTGCGAGTACGGCTCGTGTGATTAGTCCCCTTGGTGGGCTCAGAAGTTTTATTGTACCAAATCTTGCAAGTGAAGAATTAGTTTCTTCGGTACGAATAATAATGTTGAGCTGTCTTTACTCCAAGGTGAAAGATGTTAATTAATTTAGAGCTATTCAGAAGCTTAATTAATTAATGGACTTGATAATCTTAAACGCGGGAAATAATAACCGGGAGCCCATATTATCGTAATATGGATTAAGATGGATAGTGCAATATTAATTTATTAGTGGTAATAATTAATATTAATGGGCTGAATTATATTGGGGCTCAATATTGAAATTCAGAAGTCCATTAGGAGGTCCAATCTTAATTCTCCTTAAGGCCCCTCAAGTAGCCCATTAAGTAGCCCAATAATGATAAGGTGATTAAAATAAAAAGAAAATAATATTGCTGATTTTTCTCTCTTAATTTTCGAAAAATGCATGTGTAGGAGAAATTAGATTTTGTTGATTTTCTTGAAAAGATATTATGGAAGATATGTATTCTAGGAATACAAGAATATCTCATATATTCAAGAAGATCCAAATCTTGGATTTCATCTATGAAGTTTTCGAAAATTGCATATTTATTTAGGGGTGTGAGATTTTTGTGGAATATTTTATTTTGGAGAAAAGAATATATGAGATATATTCAAGATTTCTTAGAGATTAAGAAAAGATTTTCTCCAAGCCCATTAATCTCTAAATTTTCGTCCAATACCCCTTATAAATAGGAGATGATTATTTCATCTCCAAGTACATAATTCCATGTGTTGGAAAAATCAACAAGCATATATATTTTTCTTTTTCCTTAGTTATTAAATTACTTGAAAGCGTCTCCCACCGGCGATCAAGTGAGGTGAAAAGGGAAATACTTGAGAAGGCTTTGGGTTGATAAAGCGAGATTTTAATTGTCCCGTATATTCAAAGGCCAATTCTACAAGAGGTATGTTAATCGCATATTTAATTGTTTATTCCGCTTAATTAAATATGTGAAATTAATTCAACATGCATGATGATAATTAGTTGTTGGAATTATTATTTGAATTAATTAGGATTAATTCATGCTAGTAATAATTGTATTTAAATTCGTATTTAAAATTCATCCCGAATAGATTACGGGCACCCCTATTTTTCCCAACAACTGGTATCAGAGCCACGGTTTCGGGCTCTGAATTTTAAATTGGAATTTAAATTGTTGAACATTAAATTGAAATTGGATAGTAGAATTGTTAGATCTTTTTTGCAGGTATCCAATTGTCATGGTTTTAATGTTGTTAATTTCATGCGTGTAAATTAATTGTTTTTAATTCGATTCGTTCGAATTCGTTTTTCTCGTGAGAAAATCCACGAGTAGATTAGTTGTTTTTATTTTGATTCGATCATTGTAATAGACTAGTCTAGATCTAGTATTTATTTTTTTTGTAAAAATAAATTGTTACCGGATCGTGACGAAGAACGAAGAATTAAAAACGGCGTACCCGGACGACGCATACAAGCGTGGCGCGTGTATGGAGGTAAAATCATGCTAGGGTGAAGAAAACGAGGACGAACGGCGAAAAAACGGCGCACGGGGGTGCACGGCGCACGCCGTGCGCAACGGGCGCACGGCGCCGCGCGCTTCGGCTGGACTCGGCAGCGCCTCGGGACGCCTCGGGTGCGCCTCGGCGCGCCTCCGTGCAGCGCCTCGGGGCTGCGCCTCGACGCGCTTCGGGCACTGCTTCGGTGCCTTTTGGGCCGAGAGGCGCGCGGGCACACTTCGTGGGCCGACGCGCGCCGTATCTCGGGCCGTGGAATTTTTTCGGTTCGTGTTTTTTTCCGTGTGATTTTAAACGTCATCCCGAACCCCAAACGATGTTGTTTTTGAAGAAGTGTTGCTGTTCGAGTGGGAGCACGTCGAGACGAACGTCGGAAAGCAACAAGGATGATTTTTCGCATCAAGACGTGAAGAAATTAAACCGTGACAATTGGATTTGAGTGCTCCAATGTGTTTAATTTTGTTTTGATGGATGTTTTATTTCGTGCACTTATTATTATTTGTTAATATGTGTTTGCATGAATATAATTGTCCAAGAAAAACCTTACTTTCGAAAATTACTAAGTATGTTTTTATAATCGCAATTTTATTCCGGATATTAAAATTGGATTATTTTGACCTCCATAATTTATTTATTTGTGAAGTTCTTTTGGAATACATTTCCCCCTCGGATCGGCCAAAAGAACGGATTTCACATGAATAAATTCCGAAAGGATGATTGTGGATTATTACTAGTGGCGGTATTGACCCTCACCACGAGTGGCTTGCTCAAAATGAAATAATAATCCTGTATTCAATTATGGTTATTACTTAGGCATAGGGAATTGATATTAACTTACTCCCCTCGGAGTCCCTGTCAGTTTCTATGTGGTCAAAGTGGGAGCCAACTATTAATTTTGAATTAAGGATTTGTAACTTTTAAGTTTGTGATCCGCTTGAATGTATTTAAATGTATAGACCACCCCTCGTGGCGCATTTAAATTGTTTCGAGATGTTGGCTGATGCATGATTATATTGTTTTAAGGTTTCAATATAATTGATGTGATCGAATTATGTGATAATTTCGTATTTTTCTAGATATTAATATGAATGTATGTTTATTCTCATTTCATCATGTCGCAACCTTTTAATCCACTGTTTAATATACTTAAAGTTAATAAACTTTTTGAAGAGAATTATATCGATTGGAAATGTTTTTTTAAATTTTGTCCTTACTGCACGAAAACACAATTGGGTTATTCACGTTAACAAACCCGGCAAGCCTAATGATAAGTCAAGCAATGGGAAAAAGACAGTTTATGATTGACAACGTGACAATATGAAGTGCATCATCTTGACAACTCTGTCTGAGGATGTGAGGCGCGTTCATGAAGACATTGTATCCGCTGTTGAAATCATGGAAAACCTTGAAGAGATATCTTCACATCAAACCCATGACTAATCAGTTCACCAAACATAACTCGGTCAAGTTGGAAATGGTGGAGGGAACGCCCGTGAGGGAGCACGTTCTCGAGAAAATGGCATACCTTAACAAGTTGGAAGTACTTAGTGCGGATTTGGATTGATTTCATATACCATTCTCTACCGAGAAGCTTTGAGTAGTTTCATCTGAGCTGTCAGATGAATGAACGGACAAATCGTTTGCCCGAGCTCTTGCAAGCTTTAGTTTCGGTGGAGGTGAAAATGGAGCACCAGTCTAGTGCTATGGTGGCTAATGGTCCGTCTACCTCTTTTGGTCCCAAGGGAGGGAAAGAGAGGAAGAGAACCAAAGGCCGGATCCAAGCAAACCCAATTGTTGCGAAAGATAAATGCAAAGGCTAGCATCAAAGGGGAAGTGTTTTAGTTGCTGTGAGAGAGGACAATGGAGGTCTGCCTGTTCCAAGCCTAAGAGGCTAGGAAAGTTAGGTAATTCACACACCTTAGTCGTCGAAACTTGTGAAGTGGCGTATGCTGTCTATTCGTGGATAGTGGATACGAGAGCTACTGATCACATTTGTTTCATAGGTTTAAGCTAACCCGACGACTTAACGGAAGTGAGATCCCCATCACATCGGGCAATGCTACAAGAGTGGCAGCTGAAGCAGTGGGAGAAGTGCGCCTATCTTGTGAAGATAGAGTTATGGTCTTGAGAGACGTTCCTCATGTTCCGAGTTTAGAAAGAACTCAACCTTCAGTTTCTAAACTGTTTGAATAGATACTCAGTTTCTTTTAATAAGGATGTTATTATTGCTTGAAACAATGAGTTTATCTGTTTCGGAACTTCAATGGATGATCTTTATACCATTTTTGGGCACACCACTCACAAAATTAAATCTAATAACACATCGATTATTTCGAGTAATAAAAGAAAGCGTTCTTCGGAGATGAACGAAACACTTCCATGGCATCTTAGACTAGGTCATATTAATCTAAAGCGGATAGAGAGATTGGTGAAAGACGGATCCTTGGAATCATTCCAAGTCGAGCCGTTTCCAACTTGTGAATCCTGTTTAGAGGGTAAAATGACCAAGAGGACATTTGGAGCCAAGGGGAATAGAACTACGGAAGTGTTAGAACTCGTTCATACCGATATGTGTGGTTCAATGACGATCATAGCAAAGAAGGGGTGAGTAAATTGTCTTTTTCAATGATTACTCGAGATATGGATACATCTACCTTATGATGCATAGGGAAATAAGTATCAATTTTCTACGATTTGATCGTAGAGGCGAATACCTTAGCGATGAATTCTTGAACTAGCTATCAGACGAAGGGATTGTATCCCTGTTGACCGCACCGGGAACCCCTCAATAGAACGGTGTGGCAGAACGAAGGAGCCAGACTCTTTTAGAAATAGTCAGATCCATGATGAGTTATTCGGATTTACCCAAGTCGTTTTGGGGTAACGCCTTGGAAACAACGACTTACATTCTAAACTTGGTGCCATCCAAATCGGTTCCTAAAACCCAAATGGAATTGTGGACCGGGCGCAAGCCCAGTCTCAGACACTTGCGGATTTGGGGTTGTCCGGCATACGTGCTAGACGAGGAAGCCGATAAATTGGATCCACGTTCGGAATTAAGGTTGTTTATAGGATATCCCATGGGAACGAAATGGTGTATGTTCTATAGTCTCAAGGATTAAAAGACTGTGATTAGTTCGCACTTTAAATTCTTGGAGGAAGACTATATGAACAAAAGAAAGCCCAGAAGTGAGATTACCTTAGACGAGTTAAGAGGGCGAACTCCAATACCAAGTATACAAGATGATATACCACACATCATACCATCACAACCGGAACCCCGTCGTATTGGGAGGATTGCAAGGCAACCCGAGAGATTCATGGGAATTGGAGAATCTTCGGATTTGATTCCCGGCGATGAATCAGACCCATGAACGTACGACGAGGCAATCCAAGACAAAGACGCGGAGGCGTGGCAAACCGCAATGGAAACCGAGGTGGGTTCGATGGATTATAATCAAGTGTGGGAGTTGGTTGATCCACCTAGTGGGGTAGAGCCCATTGGATGCAAGTGGGTGTACAAGAGGAAAAGAGGACTGAACGGAAGGGTAGAGACCTTCAAAGCAAGGCTGGTGGCCTGTGGCCTGTAGCTATGCTTAAGTCCATCCGTATTCTCTTGTCGATCGCTGCGCACTTAGATTACGAGATCTGGCAAATGGATGTCAAGACAGCTTTCCTTAACGAAAGTCTTGATGGGATCTATATGCAACAGCCCAAAGGTTTCGTTGAAAAAGGCCAAGAGCACCTCGTATGCAAGCTTAAGAGATCCATTTATGGACTTAAGCAAGCGTCGCGTACTTGGAACCAGTGTTTTGATCAAGTTATTGAGTCTTATGGGTTTGTGATCAAAACAAGTTCGAAAGTTGTGTGTATAAAAGGTGTGACGGAATTGCGGTGGTATTCTTAGTATTATACGTAGATGATATTCTGCTCATTGGAAACAATGTAAAGGTATTGTCAGACGTAAGGGTATGGCTGTCAAATCAGTTTGATATGAAGGACTTAGGGAAAGCCGGTCACATCCTTGGGATCAAGTTAACTCGAGATCGCAAGAGGAGGATGTTGGGTTTATCGCAAGTTTCATACAAAGCCACTATTTTGAAGCATTTCAGCATGCAAGATTCCAAGAAAGGTTTTGTACCTTTTAGACACGGAATCCATCTATCTAAAGAAATATGCCCTAAGACGCAAGTGGAGATAGATGACATAAAAGACGTTCCGTACGTTTCGGACGTAGGAAGTCTTATGTATGCAATATCGTGTACGAGACCGGATATCTGCTTTGCCGTGGGCATGATGGCAAGATATCAAAGTAACCCCGGGAAAGCACATTAGATTGCAATTAAATGCGTTCTTTAGTTTCTGAAAAGAACTTGGTATGTAATGCTGATTTAACAATCAGACAATCTAATTCCCATGGGATACACAGACTCAAATTTCCAATCAAACATAGATTCCAAAATAACTACCTCGGGTAGTGTGTTTTGCATGGGAGAAGGAGCCATGACATGGAGAAGCGATTTGCAGAAATGCATCGCAGATTCGACCATGGAAGCCGAATAAGTAGTTGCTTGTGAAGTAGCGAAAGAAGCGGTTTGGCTCAAGTACTACATAGTGGACTTGGACGATGTTCCGAATTTGCCCGACAAGATAACTGTCTTTTGTCACAATGCCGGAGCAGTTGCAAATTCAAGGGAACCGAGAGCCCACAAGGCCAACAAACACATTGAAAGAAAACACCATCTTATACGAGAAATCGTTAAGAGAGGAGATAAAGAGGTGGCAAAGGTAAATGTCGGAGGACAACCTAGTATATCCATTCACAAAGGGTCTGCCTCTGAGTACATTCGAGAGACATGTGGATGGAATGGGAGTCAAAACTATTGCCAATCTGCTTTAAGTATAAGTGGGAGGAATTATTAGGTTAGTGTAGGTTGACATAAGATGTCACGTAGAGCTACTACACTAAGACATGCGTGATGTATACTAAAAGCAGACTTTAAGTATAAGTGGGAGATTGTTGGAGTTATACGTGAAAGTATGCTTTTACTTTGTATAACTCGTGTATCAAACACTCGTTTTATGAGAATAATTCTATTATCGCATTTGCTTTAGTTATGATTGAATGTTGAATTTCTATTGCAAACAGTTCAATATATAGTACATGTTACATTGTAGTTAATGTGGTGATACCCGATCACGGAAGACGACATTAACAGTTTACTTGTAACTAAACGTACATTTTCACGACCTAGGTGGAATTGAACAATCCGCCGTGAAAGGTCGATGTGTAAGGCTCAGATTGGTCTGTCTTGACTAAGAGATTGCACTAGCACATTTAGTATGTGTTGAAGAGGTCCTACAGCGAGGATAAATTCTTCTGTTCTGAAAGGTGAAGAATTAGACCTCAGTGGTTGTTGATTTCTTAATCTCCGTCACTTTAATAGGACCGTGTGTGCTTAGTAGTTACTGCTTTGATTCATGTTGGGTGAGAATCATTGTGACTTCGAACTTTGTGTCTTGGGCAGTAATATTAATCATACGACGGTTGCTAAGATTTAATACGGAGAAACGCGTGCGAGTACGGCTCGTGTGATTAGTCCCCTTGGTGGGCTCAGAAGTTTTATTGTACCAAATCTTGCAAGTGAAGAATTAGTTTCTTCGGTACGAATAATAATGTTGAGCTGTCTTTACTCCAAGGTGAAAGATGTTAATTAATTTAGAGCTATTCAGAAGCTTAATTAATTAATGGACTTGATAATCTTAAACGCGGGAAATAATAACCGGGAGCCCATATTATCGTAATATGGATTAAGATGGATAGTGCAATATTAATTTATTAGTGGTAATAATTAATATTAATGGGCTGAATTATATTGGAGCTCAATATTGAAATTCAGAAGTCCATTAGGAGGTCCAATCTTAATTCTCCTTAAGGCCCCTCAAGTAGCCCATTAAGTAGCCCAATAATGATAAGGTGATTAAAATAAAAAGAAAATAATATTGCTGATTTTTCTCTCTTAATTTTCGAAAAATGCATGTGTAGGAGAAATTAGATTTTGTTGATTTTCTTGAAAAGATATTATGGAAGATATGTATTCTAGGAATACAAGAATATCTCATATATTCAAGAAGATCCAAATCTTGGATTTCATCTATGAAGTTTTCGAAAATTGCATATTTATTTAGGGGTGTGAGATTTTTGTGGAATATTTTATTTTGGAGAAAAGAATATATGAGATATATTCAAGATTTCTTAGAGATTAAGAAAAGATTTTCTCCAAGCCCATTAATCTCTAAATTTTCGTCCAATACCCCTTATAAATAGGAGATGATTATTTCATCTCCAAGTACATAATTCCATGTGTTGGAAAAATCAACAAGCATATATATTTTTCTTTTTCCTTAGTTATTAAATTACTTGAAAGCGTCTCCCACCGGCGATCAAGTGAGGTGAAAAGGGAAATACTTGAGAAGGCTTTGGGTTGATAAAGCGAGATTTTAATTGTCCCGTATATTCAAAGGCCAATTCTACAAGAGGTACGTTAATCGCATATTTAATTGTTTATTCCGCTTAATTAAATATGTGAAATTAATTCAACATGCATGATGATAATTAGTTGTTGGAATTATTATTTGAATTAATTAGGATTAATTCATGCTAGTAATAATTGTATTTAAATTCGTATTTAAAATTCATCCCGAATAGATTACGGGCACCCCTATTTTTCCCAACAACTGGTATCAGAGCCACGGTTTCGGGCTCTGAATTTTAAATTGGAATTTAAATTGTTGAACATTAAATTGAAATTGGATAGTAGAATTGTTAGATCTTTTTTGCAGGTATCCAATTGTCATGGTTTTAATGTTGTTAATTTCATGCGTGTAAATTAATTGTTTTTAATTCGATTCGTTCGAATTCGTTTTTCTCGTGAGAAAATCCACGAGTAGATTAGTTGTTTTTATTTTGATTCGATCATTGTAATAGACTAGTCTAGATCTAGTATTTATTTTTTTTGTAAAAATAAATTGTAACCGGATCGTGACGAAGAACGAAGAATTAAAAACGGCGTACCCGGACGACGCATACAAGCGTGGCGCGTGTATGGAGGTAAAATCATGCTAGGGGTGAAGAAAACGAGGACGAACGGCGAAAAAACGGCGCACGGGGGTGCACGGCGCACGCCGTGCGCAACGGGCGCACGGCGCCGCGCACTTCGGCTGGACTCGGCAGCGCCTCGGGGCGCCTCGGGTGCGCCTCGGCGCGCCTCCGTGCAGCGCCTCGGGGCTGCGCCTCGACGCGCTTCGGGCACTGCTTCGGTGCCTTTTGGGCCGAGAGGCGCGCGGGCACACTTCGTGGGCCGACGCGCGCCGTATCTCGGGCCGTGGAATTTTTTCGGTTCGTGTTTTTTTCCGTGTGATTTTAAACGTCATCCCGAACCCCAAACGATGTTGTTTTTGAAGAAGTGTTGCTGTTCGAGTGGGAGCACGTCGAGACGAACGTCGGAAAGCAACAAGGACGATTTTTCGCATCAAGACGTGAAGAAATTAAACCGTGACAATTGGATTTGAGTGCTCCAATGTGTTTAATTTTGTTTTGATGGATGTTTTATTTCGTGCACTTATTATTATTTGTTAATATGTGCTTGCATGAATATAATTGTCCAAGAAAAATCTTACTTTCGAAAATTACTAAGTATATTTTTATAATCGCAATTTTATTCCGGATATTAAAATTGGATTATTTTGACCTCCATAATTTATTTATTTGTGAAGTTCTTTTGGAATACATTTCCCCCTCGGATCGGCCAAAAGAACGGATTTCACATGAATAAATTCCGAAAGGATGATTGTGGATTATTACTAGTGGCGGTATTGACCCTCACCACGAGTGGCTTGCTCAAAATGAAATAATAATCCTGTATTCAATTATGGTTATTACTTAGGCATAGGGAATTGATATTAACTTACTCCCCTCGGAGTCCCTGTCAGTTTCTATGTGGTCAAAGTGGGAGCCAACTATTAATTTTGAATTAAGGATTTGTAACTTTTAAGTTTGTGATCCGCTTGAATGTATTTAAATGTATAGACCACCCCTCGTGGCGCATTTAAATTGTTTCGAGATGTTGGCTGATGCATGATTATATTGTTTTAAGGTTTCAATATAATTGATGTGATCGAATTATGTGATAATTTCGTATTTTTCTAGATATTAATATGAATGTATGTTTATTCTCATTTCATCATGTCGCAACCTTTTAATCCACTGTTTAATATACTTAAAGTTAATAAACTTTTTGAAGAGAATTATATCGATTGGAAATGTTTTTTTAAATTTTGTCCTTACTGCACGAAAACACAATTGGGTTATTCACGTTAACAAACCCGGCAAGCCTAATGATAAGTCAAGCAATGGGAAAAAGACAGTTTATGATTGACAACGTGACAATATGAAGTGCATCATCTTGACAACTCTGTCTGAGGATGTGAGGCGCGTTCATGAAGACATTGTATCCGCTGTTGAAATCATGGAAAACCTTGAAGAGATATCTTCACATCAAACCCATGACTAATCAGTTCACCAAACATAACTCGGTCAAGTTGGAAATGGTGGAGGGAACGCCCGTGAGGGAGCACGTTCTCGAGAAAATGGCATACCTTAACAAGTTGGAAGTACTTAGTGCGGATTTGGATTGATTTCATATACCATTCTCTACCGAGAAGCTTTGAGTAGTTTCATCTGAGCTGTCAGATGAATGAACGGACAAATCGTTTGCCCGAGCTCTTGCAAGCTTTAGTTTCGGTGGAGGTGAAAATGGAGCACCAGTCTAGTGCTATGGTGGCTAATGGTCCGTCTACCTCTTTTGGTCCCAAGGGAGGGAAAGAGAGGAAGAGAACCAAAGGCCGGATCCAAGCAAACCCAATTGTTGCGAAAGATAAATGCAAAGGCTAGCATCAAAGGGGAAGTGTTTTAGTTGCTGTGAGAGAGGACAATGGAGGTCTGCCTGTTCCAAGCCTAAGAGGCTAGGAAAGTTAGGTAATTCACACACCTTAGTCGTCGAAACTTGTGAAGTGGCGTATGCTGTCTATTCGTGGATAGTGGATACGAGAGCTACTGATCACATTTGTTTCATAGGTTTAAGCTAACCCGACGACTTAACGGAAGTGAGATCCCCATCACATCGGGCAATGCTACAAGAGTGGCAGCTGAAGCAGTGGGAGAAGTGCGCCTATCTTGTGAAGATAGAGTTATGGTCTTGAGAGACGTTCCTCATGTTCCGAGTTTAGAAAGAACTCAACCTTCAGTTTCTAAACTGTTTGAATAGATACTCAGTTTCTTTTAATAAGGATGTTATTATTGCTTGAAACAATGAGTTTATCTGTTTCGGAACTTCAATGGATGATCTTTATACCATTTTTGGGCACACCACTCACAAAATTAAATCTAATAACACATCGATTATTTCGAGTAATAAAAGAAAGCGTTCTTCGGAGATGAACGAAACACTTCCATGGCATCTTAGACTAGGTCATATTAATCTAAAGCGGATAGAGAGATTGGTGAAAGACGGATCCTTGGAATCATTCCAAGTCGAGCCGTTTCCAACTTGTGAATCCTGTTTAGAGGGTAAAATGACCAAGAGGACATTTGGAGCCAAGGGGAATAGAACTACGGAAGTGTTAGAACTCGTTCATACCGATATGTGTGGTTCAATGACGATCATAGCAAAGAAGGGGTGAGTAAATTGTCTTTTTCAATGATTACTCGAGATATGGATACATCTACCTTATGATGCATAGGGAAATAAGTATCAATTTTCTACGATTTGATCGTAGAGGCGAATACCTTAGCGATGAATTCTTGAACTAGCTATCAGACGAAGGGATTGTATCCCTGTTGACCGCACCGGGAACCCCTCAATAGAACGGTGTGGCAGAACGAATGAGCCAGACTCTTTTAGAAATAGTCAGATCCATGATGAGTTATTCGGATTTACCCAAGTCGTTTTGGGGTAACGCCTTGGAAACAACGACTTACATTCTAAACTTGGTGCCATCCAAATCGGTTCCTAAAACCCAAATGGAATTGTGGACCGGGCGCAAGCCCAGTCTCAGACACTTGCGGATTTGGGGTTGTCCGGCATACGTGCTAGACGAGGAAGCCGATAAATTGGATCCACGTTCGGAATTAAGGTTGTTTATAGGATATCCCATGGGAACGAAATGGTGTATGTTCTATAGTCTCAAGGATTAAAAGACTGTGATTAGTTCGCACTTTAAATTCTTGGAGGAAGACTATATGAACAAAAGAAAGCCCAGAAGTGAGATTACCTTAGACGAGTTAAGAGGGCGAACTCCAATACCAAGTATACAAGATGATATACCACACATCATACCATCACAACCGGAACCCCGTCGTATTGGGAGGATTGCAAGGTAACCCGAGAGATTCATGGGAATTGGAGAATCTTCGGATTTGATTCCCGGCGATGAATCAGACCCATGAACGTACGACGAGGCAATCCAAGACAAAGACGCGGAGGCGTGGCAAACCGCAATGGAAACCGAGGTGGGTTCGATGGATTATAATCAAGTGTGGGAGTTGGTTGATCCACCTAGTGGGGTAGAGCCCATTGGATGCAAGTGGGTGTACAAGAGGAAAAGAGGACTGAACGGAAGGGTAGAGACCTTCAAAGCAAGGCTGGTGGCCTGTGGCCTGTAGCTATGCTTAAGTCCATCCGTATTCTCTTGTCGATCGCTGCGCACTTAGATTACGAGATCTGGCAAATGGATGTCAAGACAGCTTTCCTTAACGAAAGTCTTGATGGGATCTATATGCAACAGCCCAAAGGTTTCGTTGAAAAAGGCCAAGAGCACCTCGTATGCAAGCTTAAGAGATCCATTTATGGACTTAAGCAAGCGTCGCGTACTTGGAACCAGTGTTTTGATCAAGTTATTGAGTCTTATGGGTTTGTGATCAAAACAAGTTCGAAAGTTGTGTGTATAAAAGGTGTGACGGAATTGCGGTGGTATTCTTAGTATTATACGTAGATGATATTCTGCTCATTGGAAACAATGTAAAGGTATTGTCAGACGTAAGGGTATGGCTGTCAAATCAGTTTGATATGAAGGACTTAGGGAAAGCCGGTCACATCCTTGGGATCAAGTTAACTCGAGATCGCAAGAGGAGGATGTTGGGTTTATCGCAAGTTTCATACAAAGCCACTATTTTGAAGCATTTCAGCATGCAAGATTCCAAGAAAGGTTTTGTACCTTTTAGACACGGAATCCATCTATCTAAAGAAATATGCCCTAAGACGCAAGTGGAGATAGATGACATAAAAGACGTTCCGTACGTTTCGGACGTAGGAAGTCTTATGTATGCAATATCGTGTACAAGACCGGATATCTGCTTTGCCGTGGGCATGATGGCAAGATATCAAAGTAACCCCGGGAAAGCACATTAGATTGCAATTAAATGCGTTCTTTAGTTTCTGAAAAGAACTTGGTATGTAATGCTGATTTAACAATCAGACAATCTAATTCCCATGGGATACACAGACTCAAATTTCCAATCAAACATAGATTCCAAAATAACTACCTCGGGTAGTGTGTTTTGCATGGGAGAAGGAGCCATGACATGGAGAAGCGATTTGCAGAAATGCATCGCAGATTCGACCATGGAAGCCGAATAAGTAGTTGCTTGTGAAGTAGCGAAAGAAGCGGTTTGGCTCAAGTACTACATAGTGGACTTGGACGATGTTCCCAATTTGCCCGACAAGATAACTGTCTTTTGTCACAATGCCGGAGCAGTTGCAAATTCAAGGGAACCGAGAGCCCACAAGGCCAACAAACACATTGAAAGAAAACACCATCTTATACGAGAAATCGTTAAGAGAGGAGATAAAGAGGTGGCAAAGGTAAATGTCGGAGGACAACCTAGTATATCCATTCACAAAGGGTCTGCCTCTGAGTACATTCGAGAGACATGTGGATGGAATGGGAGTCAAAACTATTGCCAATCTGCTTTAAGTATAAGTGGGAGGAATTATTAGGTTAGTGTAGGTTGACATAAGATGTCACGTAGAGCTACTACACTAAGACATGCGTGATGTATACTAAAAGCAGACTTTAAGTATAAGTGGGAGATTGTTGGAGTTATACGTGAAAGTATGCTTTTACTTTGTATAACTCGTGTATCAAACACTCGTTTTATGAGAATAATTCTATTATCGCATTTGCTTTAGTTATGATTGAATGTTGAATTTCTATTGCAAACAGTTCAATATATAGTACATGTTACATTGTAGTTAATGTGGTGATACCCGATCACGGAAGACGACATTAACAGTTTACTTGTAACTAAACGTACATTTTCACGACCTAGGTGGAATTGAACAATCCGCCGTGAAAGGTCGATGTGTAAGGCTCAGATTGGTCTGTCTTGACTAAGAGATTGCACTAGCACATTTAGTATGTGTTGAAGAGGTCCTACAGCGAGGATAAATTCTTCTGTTCTGAAAGGTGAAGAATTAGACCTCAGTGGTTGTTGATTTCTTAATCTCCGTCACTTTAATAGGACCGTGTGTGCTTAGTAGTTACTGCTTTGATTCATGTTGGGTGAGAATCATTGTGACTTCGAACTTTGTGTCTTGGGCAGTAATATTAATCATACGACGGTTGCTAAGATTTAATACGGAGAAACGCGTGCGAGTACGGCTCGTGTGATTAGTCCCCTTGGTGGGCTCAGAAGTTTTATTGTACCAAATCTTGCAAGTGAAGAATTAGTTTCTTCGGTACGAATAATAATGTTGAGCTGTCTTTACTCCAAGGTGAAAGATGTTAATTAATTTAGAGCTATTCAGAAGCTTAATTAATTAATGGACTTGATAATCTTAAACGCGGGAAATAATAACCGGGAGCCCATATTATCGTAATATGGATTAAGATGGATAGTGCAATATTAATTTATTAGTGGTAATAATTAATATTAATGGGCTGAATTATATTGGGGCTCAATATTGAAATTCAGAAGTCCATTAGGAGGTCCAATCTTAATTCTCCTTAAGGCCCCTCAAGTAGCCCATTAAGTAGCCCAATAATGATAAGGTGATTAAAATAAAAAGAAAATAATATTGCTGATTTTTCTCTCTTAATTTTCGAAAAATGCATGTGTAGGAGAAATTAGATTTTGTTGATTTTCTTGAAAAGATATTATGGAAGATATGTATTCTAGGAATACAAGAATATCTCATATATTCAAGAAGATCCAAATCTTGGATTTCATCTATGAAGTTTTCGAAAATTGCATATTTATTTAGGGGTGTGAGATTTTTGTGGAATATTTTATTTTGGAGAAAAGAATATATGAGATATATTCAAGATTTCTTAGAGATTAAGAAAAGATTTTCTCCAAGCCCATTAATCTCTAAATTTTCGTCCAATACCCCTTATAAATAGGAGATGATTATTTCATCTCCAAGTACATAATTCCATGTGTTGGAAAAATCAACAAGCATATATATTTTTCTTTTTCCTTAGTTATTAAATTACTTGAAAGCGTCTCCCACCGGCGATCAAGTGAGGTGAAAAGGGAAATACTTGAGAAGGCTTTGGGTTGATAAAGCGAGATTTTAATTGTCCCGTATATTCAAAGGCCAATTCTACAAGAGGTACGTTAATCGCATATTTAATTGTTTATTCCGCTTAATTAAATATGTGAAATTAATTCAACATGCATGATGATAATTAGTTGTTGGAATTATTATTTGAATTAATTAGGATTAATTCATGCTAGTAATAATTGTATTTAAATTCGTATTTAAAATTCATCCCGAATAGATTACGGGCACCCCTATTTTTCCCAACAACTGGTATCAGAGCCACGGTTTCGGGCTCTGAATTTTAAATTGGAATTTAAATTGTTGAACATTAAATTGAAATTGGATAGTAGAATTGTTAGATCTTTTTTGCAGGTATCCAATTGTCATGGTTTTAATGTTGTTAATTTCATGCGTGTAAATTAATTGTTTTTAATTCGATTCGTTCGAATTCGTTTTTCTCGTGAGAAAATCCACGAGTAGATTAGTTGTTTTTATTTTGATTCGATCATTGTAATAGACTAGTCTAGATCTAGTATTTATTTTTTTTGTAAAAATAAATTGTAACCGGATCGTGACGAAGAACGAAGAATTAAAAACGGCGTACCCGGACGACGCATACAAGCGTGGCGCGTGTATGGAGGTAAAATCATGCTAGGGGTGAAGAAAACGAGGACGAACGGCGAAAAAACGGCGCACGGGGGTGCACGGCGCACGCCGTGCGCAACGGGCGCACGGCGCCGCGCGCTTCGGCTGGACTCGGCAGCGCCTCGGGGCGCCTCGGGTGCGCCTCCGTGCAGCGCCTCGGGGCTGCGCCTCGACGCGCTTCGGGCACTGCTTCGGTGCCTTTTGGGCCGAGAGGCGCGCGGGCACACTTCGTGGGCCGACGCGCGCCGTATCTCGGGCCGTGGAATTTTTTCGGTTCGTGTTTTTTTCCGTGTGATTTTAAACGTCATCCCGAACCCCAAACGATGTTGTTTTTGAAGAAGTGTTGCTGTTCGAGTGGGAGCACGTCGAGACGAACGTCGGAAAGCAACAAGGACGATTTTTCGCATCAAGACGTGAAGAAATTAAACCGTGACAATTGGATTTGAGTGCTCCAATGTGTTTAATTTTGTTTTGATGGATGTTTTATTTCGTGCACTTATTATTATTTGTTAATATGTGTTTGCATGAATATAATTGTCCAAGAAAAATCTTACTTTCGAAAATTACTAAGTATGTTTTTATAATCGCAATTTTATTCCGGATATTAAAATTGGATTATTTTGACCTCCATAATTTATTTATTTGTGAAGTTCTTTTGGAATACATTTCCCCCTCGGATCGGCCAAAAGAACGGATTTCACATGAATAAATTCCGAAAGGATGATTGTGGATTATTACTAGTGGCGGTATTGACCCTCACCACGAGTGGCTTGCTCAAAATGAAATAATAATCCTGTATTCAATTATGGTTATTACTTAGGCATAGGGAATTGATATTAACTTACTCCCCTCGGAGTCCCTGTCAGTTTCTATGTGGTCAAAGTGGGAGCCAACTATTAATTTTGAATTAAGGATTTGTAACTTTTAAGTTTGTGATCCGCTTGAATGTATTTAAATGTATAGACCACCCCTCGTGGCGCATTTAAATTGTTTCGAGATGTTGGCCGATGCATGATTATATTGTTTTAAGGTTTCAATATAATTGATGTGATCGAATTATGTGATAATTTCGTATTTTTCTAGATATTAATATGAATGTATGTTTATTCTCATTTCATCATGTCGCAACCTTTTAATCCACTGTTTAATATACTTAAAGTTAATAAACTTTTTGAAGAGAATTATATCGATTGGAAATGTTTTTTTAAATTTTGTCCTTACTGCACGAAAACACAATTGGGTTATTCACGTTAACAAACCCGGCAAGCCTAATGATAAGTCAAGCAATGGGAAAAAGACTGTTTATGATTGACAACGTGACAATATGAAGTGCATCATCTTGACAACTCTGTCTGAGGATGTGAGGCGCGTTCATGAAGACATTGTATCCGCTGTTGAAATCATGGAAAACCTTGAAGAGATATCTTCACATCAAACCCATGACTAATCAGTTCACCAAACATAACTCGGTCAAGTTGGAAATGGTGGAGGGAACGCCCGTGAGGGAGCACGTTCTCGAGAAAATGGCATACCTTAACAAGTTGGAAGTACTTAGTGCGGATTTGGATTGATTTCATATACCATTCTCTACCGAGAAGCTTTGAGTAGTTTCATCTGAGCTGTCAGATGAATGAACGGACAAATCGTTTGCCCGAGCTCTTGCAAGCTTTAGTTTCGGTGGAGGTGAAAATGGAGCACCAGTCTAGTGCTATGGTGGCTAATGGTCCGTCTACCTCTTTTGGTCCCAAGGGAGGGAAAGAGAGGAAGAGAACCAAAGGCCGGATCCAAGCAAACCCAATTGTTGCGAAAGATAAATGCAAAGGCTAGCATCAAAGGGGAAGTGTTTTAGTTACTGTGAGAGAGGACAATGGAGGTCTGCCTGTTCCAAGCCTAAGAGGCTAGGAAAGTTAGGTAATTCACACACCTTAGTCGTCGAAACTTGTGAAGTGGCGTATGCTGTCTATTCGTGGATAGTGGATACGAGAGCTACTGATCACATTTGTTTCATAGGTTTAAGCTAACCCGACGACTTAACGGAAGTGAGATCCCCATCACATCGGGCAATGCTACAAGAGTGGCAGCTGAAGCAGTGGGAGAAGTGCGCCTATCTTGTGAAGATAGAGTTATGGTCTTGAGAGACGTTCCTCATGTTCCGAGTTTAGAAAGAACTCAACCTTCAGTTTCTAAACTGTTTGAATAGATACTCAGTTTCTTTTAATAAGGATGTTATTATTGCTTGAAACAATGAGTTTATCTGTTTCGGAACTTCAATGGATGATCTTTATACCATTTTTGGGCACACCACTCACAAAATTAAATCTAATAACACATCGATTATTTCGAGTAATAAAAGAAAGCGTTCTTCGGAGATGAACGAAACACTTCCATGGCATCTTAGACTAGGTCATATTAATCTAAAGCGGATAGAGAGATTGGTGAAAGACGGATCCTTGGAATCATTCCAAGTCGAGCCGTTTCCAACTTGTGAATCCTGTTTAGAGGGTAAAATGACCAAGAGGACATTTGGAGCCAAGGGGAATAGAACTACGGAAGTGTTAGAACTCGTTCATACCGATATGTGTGGTTCAATGACGATCATAGCAAAGAAGGGGTGAGTAAATTGTCTTTTTCAATGATTACTCGAGATATGGATACATCTACCTTATGATGCATAGGGAAATAAGTATCAATTTTCTACGATTTGATCGTAGAGGCGAATACCTTAGCGATGAATTCTTGAACTAGCTATCAGACGAAGGGATTGTATCCCTGTTGACCGCACCGGGAACCCCTCAATAGAACGGTGTGGCAGAACGAAGGAGCCAGACTCTTTTAGAAATAGTCAGATCCATGATGAGTTATTCGGATTTACCCAAGTCGTTTTGGGGTAACGCCTTGGAAACAACGACTTACATTCTAAACTTGGTGCCATCCAAATCGGTTCCTAAAACCCAAATGGAATTGTGGACCGGGCGCAAGCCCAGTCTCAGACACTTGTGGATTTGGGGTTGTCCGGCATACGTGCTAGACGAGGAAGCCGATAAATTGGATCCACGTTCGGAATTAAGGTTGTTTATAGGATATCCCATGGGAACGAAATAGTGTATGTTCTATAATCTCAAGGATTAAAAGACTGTGATTAGTTCGCACTTTAAATTCTTGGAGGAAGACTATATGAACAAAAGAAAGCCCAGAAGTGAGATTACCTTAGACGAGTTAAGAGGGCGAACTCCAATACCAAGTATACAAGATGATATACCACACGTCATACCATCACAACCGGAACCCCGTCGTATTGGGAGGATTGCAAGGCAACCCGAGAGATTCATGGGAATTGGAGAATCTTCGGATTTGATTCCCGGCGATGAATCAGACCCATGAACGTACGACGAGGCAATCCAAGACAAAGACGCGGAGGCGTGGCAAACCGCAATGGAAACCGAGGTGGGTTCGATGGATTATAATCAAGTGTGGGAGTTGGTTGATCCACCTAGTGGGGTAGAGCCCATTGGATGCAAGTGGGTGTACAAGAGGAAAAGAGGACTGAACGGAAGGGTAGAGACCTTCAAAGCAAGGCTGGTGGCCTGTGGCCTGTAGCTATGCTTAAGTCCATCCGTATTCTCTTGTAGATCGCTGCGCACTTAGATTACGAGATCTGGCAAATGGATGTCAAGACAGCTTTCCTTAACGAAAGTCTTGATGGGATCTATATGCAACAGCCCAAAGGTTTCGTTGAAAAAGGCCAAGAGCACCTCGTATGCAAGCTTAAGAGATCCATTTATGGACTTAAGCAAGCGTCGCGTACTTGGAACCAGTGTTTTGATCAAGTTATTGAGTCTTATGGGTTTGTGATCAAAACAAGTTCGAAAGTTGTGTGTATAAAAGGTGTGACGGAATTGCGGTGGTATTCTTAGTATTATACGTAGATGATATTCTGCTCATTGGAAACAATGTAAAGGTATTATCAGACGTAAGGGTATGGCTGTCAAATCAGTTTGATATGAAGGACTTAGGGAAAGCCGGTCACATCCTTGGGATCAAGTTAACTCGAGATCGCAAGAGGAGGATGTTGGGTTTATCGCAAGTTTCATACAAAGCCACTATTTTGAAGCATTTCAGCATGCAAGATTCCAAGAAAGGTTTTGTACCTTTTAGACACGGAATCCATCTATCTAAAGAAATATGCCCTAAGACGCAAGTGGAGATAGATGACATGAAAGACGTTCCGTACGTTTCGGACGTAGGAAGTCTTATGTATGCAATATCGTGTACGAGACCGGATATCTGCTTTGCCGTGGGCATGATGGCAAGATATCAAAGTAACCCCGGGAAAGCACATTAGATTGCAATTAAATGCGTTCTTTAGTTTCTGAAAAGAACTTGGTATGTAATGTTGATTTAACAATCAGACAATCTAATTCCCATGGGATACACGGACTCAAATTTCCAATCAGACATAGATTCCAAAATAACTACCTCGGGTAGTGTGTTTTGCATGGGAGAAGGAGCCATGACATGGAGAAGCGATTTGCAGAAATGCATCGCAGATTCGACCATGGAAGCCGAATAAGTAGTTGCTTGTGAAGTAGCGAAAGAAGCGGTTTGGCTCAAGTACTACATAGTGGACTTGGACGATGTTCCGAATTTGCCCAACAAGATAACTGTCTTTTGTCACAATGCCGGAGCAGTTGCAAATTCAAGGGAACCGAGAGCCCACAAGGCCAACAAACACATTGAAAGAAAACACCATCTTATACGAGAAATCGTTAAGAGAGGAGATAAAGAGGTGGCAAAGGTAAATGTCGGAGGACAACCTAGTATATCCATTCACAAAGGGTCTGTCTCTGAGTACATTCGAGAGACATGTGGATGGAATGGGAGTCAAAACTATTGCCAATCTGCTTTAAGTATAAGTGGGAGGAATTATTAGGTTAGTGTAGGTTGACATAAGATGTCACGTAGAGCTACTACACTAAGACATGCGTGATGTATACTAAAAGCAGACTTTAAGTATAAGTGGGAGATTGTTGGAGTTATACGTGAAAGTATGCTTTTACTTTGTATAACTCGTGTATCAAACACTCGTTTTATGAGAATAATTCTATTATCGCATTTGTTTTAGTTATGATTGAATGTTGAATTTCTATTGCAAACAGTTCAATATATAGTACATGTTACATTGTAGTTAATGTGGTGATACCCGATCACGGAAGACGACATTAACAGTTTACTTGTAACTAAACGTACATTTTCACGACCTAGGTGGAATTGAACAATCCGCCGTGAAAGGTCGATGTGTAAGGCTCAGATTGGTCTGTCTTGACTAAGAGATTGCACTAGCACATTTAGTATGTGTTGAAGAGGTCCTACAGCGAGGATAAATTCTTCTGTTCTGAAAGGTGAAGAATTAGACCTCAGTGGTTGTTGATTTCTTAATCTCCGTCACTTTAATAGGACCGTGTGTGCTTAGTAGTTACTGCTTTGATTCATGTTGGGTGAGAATCATTGTGACTTCGAACTTTGTGTCTTGGGCAGTAATATTAATCATACGACGGTTGCTAAGATTTAATACGGAGAAACGCGTGCGAGTACGGCTCGTGTGATTAGTCCCCTTGGTGGGCTCAGAAGTTTTATTGTACCAAATCTTGCAAGTGAAGAATTAGTTTCTTCGGTACGAATAATAATGTTGAGCTGTCTTTACTCCAAGGTGAAAGATGTTAATTAATTTAGAGCTATTCAGAAGCTTAATTAATTAATGGACTTGATAATCTTAAACGCGGGAAATAATAACCGGGAGCCCATATTATCGTAATATGGATTAAGATGGATAGTGCAATATTAATTTATTAGTGGTAATAATTAATATTAATGGGCTGAATTATATTGGGGCTCAATATTGAAATTCAGAAGTCCATTAGGAGGTCCAATCTTAATTCTCCTTAAGGCCCCTCAAGTAGCCCATTAAGTAGCCCAATAATGATAAGGTGATTAAAATAAAAAGAAAATAATATTGCTGATTTTTCTCTCTTAATTTTCGAAAAATGCATGTGTAGGAGAAATTAGATTTTGTTGATTTTCTTGAAAAGATATTATGGAAGATATGTATTCTAGGAATACAAGAATATCTCATATATTCAAGAAGATCCAAATCTTGGATTTCATCTATGAAGTTTTCGAAAATTGCATATTTATTTAGGGGTGTGAGATTTTTGTGGAATATTTTATTTTGGAGAAAAGAATATATGAGATATATTCAAGATTTCTTAGAGATTAAGAAAAGATTTTCTCCAAGCCCATTAATCTCTAAATTTTCGTCCAATACCCCTTATAAATAGGAGATGACTATTTCATCTCCAAGTACATAATTCCATGTGTTGGAAAAATCAACAAGCATATATATTTTTCTTTTTCCTTAGTTATTAAATTACTTGAAAGCGTCTCCCACCGGCGATCAAGTGAGGTGAAAAGGGAAATACTTGAGAAGGCTTTGGGTTGATAAAGCGAGATTTTAATTGTCCCGTATATTCAAAGGCCAATTCTACAAGAGGTACGTTAATCGCATATTTAATTGTTTATTCCACTTAATTAAATATGTGAAATTAATTCAACATGCATGATGATAATTAGTTGTTGAAATTATTATTTGAATTAATTAGGATTAATTCATGCTAGTAATAATTGTATTTAAATTCGTATTTAAAATTCATCCCGAATAGATTCCGGGCACCCCTATTTTCCCAACATCTCTCTCATCCTTTCTCCCATATCAGATAACGCTCCTCTCTCTCTCTCTCTCTCTTAATTCAAAACCCCTCTCTCTATATCTCATCTCTCTCTTGTTGAGATCGAGGCCGCGGCGGTCGACCACCATCACCACAGAACAATCGACCACCACTGATTCAAGCCACCGATGTGAGGAGGATCGTAGGCCATCGATGTCACCACCAATCTCTCTTGTCTCTATCTAATTTCCGATGGAAGAAAGTACCCCGACGGAGACCACCGACGGAGCCCAGAACGCCGTCGTCATCAATGTAGGGAAGAAGGCACCACTGCCAACGTTGTGCCCGCCGTCTCGCCTCCTCACCGTTGTATCGCCGGCGACCACCAGAGTTCACGGATCTAAAAGATAGGCGAATAGATCTACGGTAGATCTGTCCAAATTTGGCTCCGTTAGTCGATTCACGTCATAGCTGATTCAAACTCAGGTAATATATCCTCTGTTTTATGAAATATTACTATTTATGGGGTATTTATTATTGATGCAGGCGTGTTGCTTTGAGTGTAGGTTGTGTGTGTGGGGGATGCGTAGGTTGTGTGCGTGTTTGGTGGTGGTGGTTGGGGGGTTGGTTTGGGGGAAGGTGTGGTGCGTGGGAGTTGTGGAGGTGGATAAGCATAGTTGATAACTGAAGATTGTTCTGGAGGTGGATATGCATAGTTGATAACTGGAGGTGGATATGCATAGTTTGTGCGTGGGAGTTGTGGATGGTACGTGGGAGTTGTGGAGTTGCAGATTGATTTTAAGAAGCATAGTTGATAAATGTTTCTATTTACTCGAGTTTAAGATCTGTGTGTTTGATAAGAAAGTTAAAGAAAGTAATGAAGTGAAGGCCAACTTTAATAAAAGCAGTCAAAGAATCATTAAAATATTCAATTGATTAATGAAGAATTGAATTAATCGAATAACTCTCTAAAATTCCTTTGAATATTAAAAGGAATCGCTCAAAGTGATTTCTGTGAATTCCAAAATCAGTAACCGCCTCAGAGAAAATTTCCGTTTAAATGCATATGAAAATTGATGATGTATGGATGTTTTACTCGGTGGTTGTTTTTTGTTTCAGGCATCCAAAGTAGAATGAAGATTTGGAGTCTCAAATACGAAAAAGACTCTATGTTCATGATTTTTTTAGCAATTGTTTAAGTTTGTTCATATTTTTTGTGCGTTTGTGCACTTTTTTTTAGGTCTGTTCATAAATTATTGGGCAGTATATGTTCATAAGTTTGTTCATATTTTTTTTGCGTTTGTGCACTTTTTTTTTTAGGTCTGTTCATAAATTATTGGGCAGTATATGCCCATTTTTTCATATGTAATACTCTGAATTTTTTTAGATGTAATTCACAAATTAATAATGAAATAAATATTTTTAAATTTAAATTTTAATTTGCTTGAAATTTCAAATATTTATATTTTATGTTCGAAATATTTTATATTTTTGTTCATAAAATTTATGTTTATGTTCAAAATTTACAAACACCAGAATTTTGGTCAGATTTTTACCTCGGGAAATGTGCAAAAAAGCATCCAACAGTCATTAATGCGTCAGATTTTGTAAGAAGGTGACTTTGAACACGGGGCCCACCAAATTGTATGAATATGTGGTTTTGGTTAAATGGTGGGGACCACTAAATGTAGCAAAGAGTACTATGGGATTTATTGCACCCCATTTTGTATTTTAGGCTTTAGAATTGTAGTATATAATAACTACCCCTAAATTTTATTTTGGGTACAAAATTTAATGAAAATTAGTATTTTATTAAAAAAAATTGATAAAATAAATAAAGTAAGGATATTATGATATCCAAGCAAAGATATTATAGGAGTATTGTGGGATCCATTTATTTATGCGTTTTTTTATTCTAAAAAGAAATGGTTAAAAGATTGGTGAAAAAAAAAAAGTGAAAAAAAAAATTAATGGATGGGAATTACAATATAAAGGCGATTATATTAATATGGGTTTCTTCACCTCTCACTTCCATATCACACTTCTTCAACCAAACAAAACCATGAAATCATAATAAGTGAAATGCCTTCATGAGATACCATTGCCAATTGGCCTGCCTATGGTTTTCTGGCATGTGTTTGGAACTTTGAATGGCTCGCTGGAACACTTTACAAGTGCAAAGCTGCGTACATAATGCCTATATATGAGCTTCGGGTATGCAGATTAATTTCTCTGTTCCACTTATTATATCCATTTGGTGTTCCACCTGTAAGATTTTTAACACATGAATTCAGTACTATGAAGATTTGTTGGATATTTTTTTTTAATTCCAGGTTTCAAACATCAAACCTACGAAACACAAAAAATGAAAAAGATGGTTCCATTTGTCGGGTATGACCCCAGTACTGGTATGGATGTATACCTGTACTAAAAATTTCACTCCTTTTTCCTCCCCTTTTAAGTTTAACATTTGGGGGATGATACAAATATTAAGAAATGTGGTATTTTATTGTAAAGTTGATAAAAAGTGTAAGAAAAGTAAAAAAGATAAAGAGAGTATAAAAAGATAGAGAGAAAGTGTATGAAGAAATCAAAGAAAGAAATATCTGTTTTTGCAAAATATTAGATTTAAAGAGGGATAGAGAGATTACTTGTTTTAGATGAATTGTTGTATTCTCATGAATAAAATCATATATTCGATCACTTGTTTATTATTTTTTGCTACTCTAAAACATGACAGATCGGGGTCGTGGTATTATTGGAAAAATTGGCTGATCAAAGAATAAAAGGATCGGTGCATGGTTGGACCAAATGAGAAACAAACCCACATCAAACAGCATGTACTCATCCATTTCTAAATCACTGCCAAAATCTAACTTACAGCTCAACTATCTTAGAAAAGCAAAGAAAAGAAAGAGCAGTACTTATCAATACTAATGCCTAAACATGTTTCATGACGGCCTCCCCTCCAACCTTCCATAAACCTAAGTCCAGAACTAAGACAAAATAATGCACCATAGTCCAGGAGCAATTTCCAAATCTGAGAAAAAATCATCATATGCTCCTCCAGGCAGCCATACACTAATAGAGCTGAAAACCAAATTAAGTTACTCAAGATCGTTTGATAAAAGTTCGTTATAGCTCATCTGTGAAGTCCAAGGCTCGAGCTCAATAAGTACAAAAATATAAAACATATTTAAAAATATCAAACTATCAAAAATATAAAACATGTTTAAAAATATCAAACTACTCGACTTCATCTCGTGTTCGGCTCGATAAATTATCAAGCTCAAACATGAATTTCAACTTGAAAACCTTTAAACAAGCTTGAATAACAACTCCTTCGACACACTCATTTACAGTCCCTAACACTAACACCAAAGGTAAAACAGAAATAATCTGCAGACAGATTAAAGTCAATCCTCATTGATCAACAAACATTTCACCAGTTTCTGCATGATTGTAGGCCAAATGCACAGCATCTGATGCAGCCATCTATCAACCTGGGTTACGGAACAAACATATTTCCTGGAACAAACATATTTCCTTGGGATAGTCATATATAAATCAGAAACTCGTTTAATATGCCAGCACTAATCCATTTAGAAATCTCACCACCACATAGCAGCATATGATGACAAAACAAGACCACTACTCACAGAACAATCCAAGTTCACCGCACCAAGTAAATTCAAATATCTTACTGAGGAACAATTACATTTAACAGACTCTCATACACCACAAACGTCAGCAGTACCAAATATATTAGCGAACAGCAAAAATTAACTAGTGCCTGTGCCTGTGATCCCACAGATCTTTCAAGGACCATCATGAAGCAGGTAAAACGATAAGTAAGAGCAAATACCGAACACCGCTTCATTGCACTGGGATATGACCCAATTATTGATTCAAATACACATCTGAACAGACCAACAAGGATAACAAGAGTACGGTTTAAACTTCAAACACATAATTAAGAATGTCTAAAACAAAAGGCCCAACATGCCAACATCCAAACAACAGAAGCAGAAGCTTCAGATACCACCACGGAGACGCAGGACAAGGTGAAGAGTGGATTCCTTTTGGATGTTGTAATCAGCAAGAGTCCTTCCATCCTCCAGCTGTTTCCCAGCAAATATCAATCTTTGCTGGTCCGGTGGAATCCCTTCCTTATCCTGGATCTTAGCTTTCACATTGTCGATTGTGTCTGAACTCTCCACCTCCAGGGTTATGGTCTTCCCTGTCAAAGTCTTGACAAAAATCTGCATTCCTCCACGCAACCTCAGAACCAGATGAAGGGTAGACTCCTTCTGGATGTTGTAATCTGCCAATGTGCGTCCATCCTCCAGCTGCTTTCCAGCAAAAATAAGCCTCTGCTGGTCTGGTGGGATCCCTTCCTTATCTTGAATCTTGGCTTTCACATTATCAATGGTGTCGGAGCTCTCAACCTCCAAGGTGATGGTCTTCCCAGTGAGGGTCTTGACAAATATTTGCATTCCACCCCTCAGCCTTAGCACCAGGTGAAGAGTGCTCTCCTTCTGGATGTTGTAATCAGCAAGTGTGCGTCCGTCCTCCAGCTGCTTTCCTGCAAAAATCAACCTCTGCTGGTCTGGGGGGATGCCCTCCTTGTCCTGGATCTTGGCTTTGACATTGTCTATAGTGTCGGAGCTTTCAACTTCAAGGGTGATGGTTTTTCCTGTGAGGGTCTTAACGAAGATCTGCATCCCACCTCTGAGACGCAGCACCAAGTGAAGGGTAGACTCTTTCTGAATGTTGTAATCAGCAAGAGTGCGGCCATCTTCTAGTTGTTTACCAGCAAAGATCAATCTTTGCTGGTCTGGGGGAATTCCCTCCTTATCTTGGATTTTGGCCTTCACGTTATCAATAGTGTCTGAGCTTTCTACCTCAAGGGTGATGGTCTTTCCAGTGAGGGTCTTGACAAAGATCTGCATACCACCTCGGAGACGCAGGACCAAGTGGAGGGTAGACTCTTTCTGAATGTTGTAATCAGCAAGAGTGCGTCCATCTTCAAGCTGCTTGCCAGCAAAGATCAATCTCTGCTGGTCTGGGGGAATTCCCTCCTTATCTTGGATTTTGGCCTTCACATTATCGATAGTGTCTGAGCTTTCTACCTCAAGGGTGATGGTCTTTCCAGTGAGGGTCTTGACAAAGATCTGCATACCACCTCGGAGACGCAGGACCAAGTGGAGGGTAGACTCTTTCTGAATGTTGTAATCAGCAAGAGTGCGGCCATCTTCGAGCTGCTTGCCAGCAAAGATCAATCTTTGCTGGTCTGGGGGAATTCCCTCCTTGTCTTGGATTTTGGCCTTCACATTATCGATGGTGTCTGAGCTTTCCACCTCAAGGGTGATGGTCTTACCGGTCAAGGTTTTCACAAAGATCTGCATCTGAACATGTAAACAAAATATCAGGTATCTGGTCTAATGACAACAGGAGGAACGAACCAACCTAGGAAAAAACACAATTGCATCTAAAACACAGAAAAATTTGTAAAAGACGTGTTAGTTACAGCACAATTAGTCAAAACCAAATATCAATCACCACAATATGAACACAGTTCCTCCAACAAATCCAAACCATCTAAAGAGCAATGAAACTAAAATTGGAGATGTACACGTAATAAAATTAACCCGCAGATTCCTCCAAATAATACACAGAATCGGCTCGGCTCTCGATCAATCAAAACCAATAACCAACAGAGCAAAACGCAACTCACAAATGTGTCCAACAGATCCCGAAAGCAATAGATCAATCAAACCAAAATTAGCATAAGCGATATGAATTCGGTCAACGGGCCTCTCCAAAATTATATGAAACAAAAATCGATTGACGAACTAAGTTGCTCTCTCTCATAGTCATAGATCCAAAAGTACAAACCAACAACAATCAACGAGGCAAAAGGTAGATCGCAACTTTATCCAACAAATCTCGAAAGCAATAGATCAATCAAACTAAATTAGCATAATCGACACGAAAAGAATCAACAGGTCTCTCCAAAATAATACTAAACAAAGATCGATTCACGAATTAGGTTATACTCTCTTGTACATCCAAAAGTGTAAATAAATCCTCTAAATTAAACAGAGAACGCATACGGAGAAGCAAATAAACGAAAATTGACGACTAGTGGTTTAGAGAGAAGCAACAATGGAAAAGTAAACAAACTGCATACCTTGGCAATAGGATTGAGAGAAGGGCTATCAGAGAGAAGGAATTGCAATCGTTGAAAGCTGAATGTGAGAGAGAAGGTGGGAGGTAGCTGATTTTATAGGAGGAGAGACCGACTTCAACCGGAAACAGGCTACGTCGGTTGCCTAATCAATAGCAGAACTAATTTATTATTATTATTATTATTATTATTATTATTATTATTATTATTATTATTATTTTATTTCGATATTAATATTAATAATAAGGTTGGATAACCTAACCTCACGCAAGTCGACAATTAATGAGAATCCCCGATATCACACGCTTTCTCGAAGGGCAGGCCATCTTATCCTTTTCTTTTTTTTCTTTGACAAGCATCTTATTATTTTCTTTAAACAAACAACAACTTTAATAAAAACTTACCGCATTATTTAAGTTCGTCATTTGTGATCTAATTTCGCCTAAAGTAAAATATATTTTTTTAATAAAAAAAATTATAAAATTACAAAAATATTCTTACAGTGTTTTTATTTTAAAAGTAATTATTTTAACCTTTTTTCATTTTTATAATAATTAAAAAAAATTAAAGTATAGTTTTTAAAAAGGAAAAGGGTCAAATAAACTCCTCAACTTATTAGTGGGGATCAAATAGGACCCTAATCTATATTTTTGTATACTTAAATCCTTTTATCTTTTAAAATGAGATCAAATAGGTCCTTCATCTTCTAAAAAGCAAACAACCAAACAGTTATTGTTAAAATAAACTTAACACCGTTAATTAGTGGACCCACAAGTACAAGAGATTCATATCTGCATATTCTCCCCCCAAAAGTGTACTGTGTTCTCATCTTCTCTCCACACTCAAGCCCTAATTTCTCCCAATACTAAATCGCAAGCCGCTCAAAAGATGGCGCAGGGACTGAAAAAGGGCAATGGAGAAGGGTTTGATCATGATGGAAGATGTAGATATGGCTATTGAGTTCGACAACTGAAGAAGAAAGGTGAAAATAAGAATTAAGTCTCAAAAGTAAAACTTAATTCAAATGGAGTCCATAGTGGAGTGAAACAGCATATGTTGAGTTGAAAATTTGGGAGTAGAATGACGGGAGTTGAAAATTTAATTTGAGATGTTCTATTGAGGATTAGAATTGTTATAAAATAATAAACGCAAAGTAGAAACAGCGATTTGTTTACCCAGTTCGTCGTTAATGATTACGTCTGGAGGCGTACCAAGTCAGGAGTTTTCACTATATTTTTTTGTGTTTACAATACAGAGTACATGGATATATTTATAATATCAAAACCCTAATCGTAACCCTAAAGCCTGTTTAGGTTACTAGGCCCATAAGTGATGTCCACACCAAATCTTCTAGATTTGGCATATTAAATTTTCTAGATTTATAACACTCTCCCTTTGACATTACGACGCGACGTATATGTCTGGTCAAAAAACTCCACATGCTAGGTAGCGATAAAATGTTTAGCTAGGGAGGAGTGCAATTATTGATCTACTGGATCCAATCTTCAGGATTGTTTCGAGGTTACCACTCCCCCTGAAGGCAACAACCTTTTCCGCCTTCGCATCCTGATACCATAAATATAATTTTCAAAAGTAGAGATAGATAGGGACTTAGTGAACAGATCTGTTAGATCGTGATTGTCACTAGGTCACACATGTTGTATGGTAATTACGTCTGTAAATTCCCCAATGTATGATATCAGATTGCTCTGATACCAATTGAAGGTGTGTCGTGTGTGTTAAGTGTAAATATTGTAACGAATGCTAAAACAATTGATACAACAATCTGGAAAACAGAGTATGAATTAGAACAGCGGAAGACTAAAATACACAATTGCAAGATGGAATACTTTTTAACACAAACTATATAAAATAGCTTGTGTTAGCCTTATAGCGAAACGTTCACTATAACAAAGGTAGTGATACAAAAGTTGTGTGAAGAGTTAAATCGTTCACAACAAAAACAAGACTCGATATCACCTATCAAATCTAAATTGGCTAAGTGTATAACACTATACACCGTCAAAGTTGATCTCTCTCTATATCAATGATCTCTCTATCTAAAGATATATGATCGATCACAAGCTATGCGAGATGTACTAAACTTCTAGGCATAACATAAAAGTTGGAATAATTGCCCTGTCACCTTTGAACTCAGGATCAACACTAGAGTAGGTGTACTTGTTTATTCCACACTTGGTACTGAAAACTTCGGCTTCTATTTATAGATGAAAGTCTTCATCCGTAAATAACTTCTTCATGTAACTTCCTCCATGATCTTTTATTAACCGCCAATAATCTTGTTGGTCCCAAAGATAAATCAAGGTCTAGAGGGGGGGTGAATAGACCTTGAGTTTTAAAACTTAAAACTTTTTAAACAACTAGTAAAGTATACAGATCGAACTCTGCAGCTGTAGAGTTAAAAGCAAAGGTTTGCAGCTGCAGACTTTTGAAGTGCGAAGTCTGTATAGTTAATTCAAACACTTATCAAAGTTGGTGTTGTAATACTTTGGAGTATTTTAACACCTTGTGCAGCGGAAATAAGTAAAGTGTGTGAAGTAAAAAAAAATCAAATCAATGCTTTAGAAACACAGAGAATATGAATGATGCAATAAGCAGTAAGATAGATAAAGTAAATGAACAATAGATAAAGAACAAGGAGAATTTATAATGGTTCAGGGTGTTGTAATCCTCCTACATCCACTGTAGAGCTGTCAAATGGGCCGGGCCAGGCCGGCCCGGCCCAGGCCCACTGGGCTTTTAGTTTTTACTGGGCCGGGCCGGGCCGGCCCGGTTGTTACCGGGCCGCCAATTTCCAAGCCCGTCCTGGCCCATCTCGGGCCGCCGGGCCACCGGGCCAAACCGGCCCAACTTTTTTATTTTTTTAATATTATTATTATATTTGATTTATATATTTACCTTATTAATTTATAATTTAGCATACAAATTATACTTATATAGTTATAATTATTATTTAGTTTGTCAACAACAATTCAATAATTAAAATAAAACTCAAATTCCTAAATAAAATTTAAGAATAATAATTCAACAAATCATAATAGATGGAAAGTGTTATTTTTTATTTCAACAATAATTCAATAATAAAAATTCAACAATTTAATAGGAAAGTGTTATTTTTTATTTTGATAAGATAAGGATATTATAGGAATAAAATGGGGTATGTTTAGTAATGCATGTTAATTTTTAAATTTTATTGAGATTTGTTTAATAAGTGGGGCGAGTTTATAGGATTTTGGGGTTTGAGTAGTGATACTCTTAAATAAAATCTTATCCCTCAATTCATATTTGCCTTAATTGTACAAGTGTGTTATGTGTACCACCAATTTGTGGTTGTTCATAAGAATTCGTTCATTTCCCTGGATGAAAATTCAACCAATAAATTATAATGTATTTTATTTTAAAAAATGGGGTATGATCATAAATAATATGTTACATATATATAGGGATGAGGAAATTAAGACCATAGTGAGTATAGGGATGGATGTGATATGTGGCAACTATTACCAACCTTGGCCAAATCACTAATCTCGCCTACTGCTCCTTTTTTTTTCTTATCTCTAGGTTTTCAATTTTATTCAAATAAAAAAAAAAACCGGGCCGGCCTAGAAAACCGGGCTAAGCCCGGCCCAAGCCCATGGGCCCGCCGGGCCTATTGGGCCGGGCCAAAAAAGCCCGGTTCTTTTCGGGCCTATATTCTTAGGGCCCAGCCCATCCTTAAAACCGGGCTTTTCGGGCCGGCCCATCGGGCCGGGCTCGTTTTGACAGCTCTAATCCACTGTTACACCACACAGGTGCCAAATTCACTAAGAAACCACACAGTCACAAGATGTTCCCCCTAAGACTTAGAGTTCTCACACAGATCAGTCTAGTCTAGGATGAAACACAAATTCACTCTGAAAACTCTCTCTATCTCACACAGAAATAAACATTCACTAAGAATAAAATCTACACAAGGTAGAATACAAGGGTATATAGTGAGGAACAACAACAATGAAAAATACAAGACAATAATCCTAGCTTCTAAGTCCTAAACTTCTATATTTGAAGGGCTGTAGACTTTGAAGACTGTAGATATTGTGCAGTATGCTTGAGAGCTTGGGGTGGTTGTTGTTGAACCTCTGAGGTCTCCTCTCCTATTTATAGGAGTCTTGAGGGGTCCTCTAGCTGTTGGAGGGTTTGAGAATTTCAAATATTGTCACCTCCAGCTTTGACTTCTGCCTAATTAAAGCTTCTTGTCATATAGCAACGTCCTTTAAGTAGTACAAGTTGTCTTTTAGTGATGACTGCTCAAAGAGTTGTTAATCACTGAGATACTTGTTTCTACTGGCTAGTAATTAGCTCTGGTAAACACTGAGACTTTTCAAACTAAGTGAGTGAGTGTACCATGTGTACTACACTTAATTAGTCCTACTAATCTCAAGTTTACAGCTTGTAGTCTCTAACTCTGCAGATGTAGACTCTTCGACTGTGGACTTGTCTTCAACTCTTCAGATGTAGACTTGTCTTCAACTAGCTGTAGGGTCTATATCCTATGTTTGCAGATGTAGACTTTTATCTTTTAAATTCTTCATTTCTCTTTGTATCTGCAATGTTAGTTTCTACAAAACAAATATATCTGTTTTGACATTATCAAAAATTAAAATGAGAGAATCCTTAGGACAAAAATATCCTAATAAGTTCCCCCTATTTTGATGATGGCAAAACTAATCAAACAAAATAATTGAGAAACTAAATTGCATAAAAGAGACAAACAAAGTCTAGGAAATAGAGAAAATTGCATTCAACTGTAAATTAATACATGATCATTGATCAATTACAATTCTTTCTATTCTAACATAGACTTCAGCTAATTTACCTTCTCTTGTGCTTAGGATCCACATCTTCATCCTCAGAGTCATACCTTTCAGGGCTTTGTGGGATGATTCCTTGAGCTATAAGGGCAGCATTCTTCAAATCTTCTTCCTCATATGTTTTTAACATCTCAAAATCGAGCCTTGCACTCTCAGCTTCTTCTTCTTATTTCCTTGCTTTAGATCTTGGGGACAGAGTCCTGGGCATCTTCTTCCTTCTAGCAACTTGCTTTTTCTGAACTCCTCCTCCTAGCTTCCTCAGCAACTTAACGTTATCACCTGAGTACCTTGACCTTTCAAGGTCTTGAACAATCTGAATCTATCGGTTAAGCTAGCATGCTTTTTAAGCAATGGATGGAAAGGACCAATCTTTCTAAATTCCTCCATAAACATCTTGGTCTTCTCCACCAAATTTTCTTATTCCTCAGGAAATGTGTCTGTAGACTCTTCAAACATCTCAGCTGCAGGATTTAGCTCAGCTGTTGAAACCGTGTCTACAGGCACAGAAGAAAATGCATCTGTAGGGTTGACAACTGTAGGATTCTCAAAATCTTGACTTTGAACATTTCCTAATAGTTTTTGTGTGAACACAGAAACTGGCTGTAATTTCTTTTCTTGTTGTCTTGCCTCTTGAAATCTTGCTTCCATTCTCCGATTAACCTTATCTTCCCATTTTCCAATAAATTTTTGGTTTTGTGGAATCTTGATAATTCTGCCTTTGTAAAATTGTCCTTGGGCACGTGACTTATCCTCCGGTTTAGCAAACAAAGAAACTCCACCTACTGGTCTATCAAAACCACCCAGTCCAGTCTTGAAAGCTTGATCTAGTTATTTCTCAAAGTTTCCTTGTAAATTCTGAAAATTTGATAGGGCCAAATCAAGAGCATCTTTCTCACCAGATTTCTCCTTTAATCCCATAGATGCATCATCTTCCCCCTTTTTTCCATCAACAAAATAGTTTAGGAGGGTATACATCTTAGCAGATAGGTTGGATTCAATCTGACTTGAATTTGCAGCTAAGGAACTCATATTCTTATTAATTCCTTCAATAGATTCCTTTATCAACTTATTGTCAGCCAGAATACTTTCCAGAGAGCTCTTCAATTCTCCAATCATGTCATCCTTCTGTTGTAGCTCTTTCTTCATCACAAGATGCATACTCACCACGTTTTCAATGGATTCCTTGAATTTTTCTTGAATCTGCATCTTTTCTTCTTTTGCTTTCTCAAATAACTTGGTTATCATCTCTTACAATCCTTCCTTGATTCTTTTAGACACAATATGCTCTGGAATCCTCCTTGGTTCTTCATTGATGTTTGTGGACATCTCTTCCACAGTAGTTTCAATAGAAATAACTTTCCTCAGAATTTCCTCATTGTTAACAACTTCTTCATCAAAGATATCTGCCTCTTCTTCAGATATTCTCAAAGCAATTTCTGACTTTTCCTTTCCTTCCATGAGTTTAGGTCTCTTGGGGTCAGACATACTGGGAGCAGGTGTCTTCCTTTTCAAATTCAAAGGTGTGGGCACATCAGGTGTGGCCAACTCCTTCAAGTAATCATCGAAGTTCTTCTCGTTCATAGTGTCTTCACCTAGAGGTGTAGATGGATCATCATTTTCTAAAACAATAAAGGCGGATTGTGCTTTGAAAGCTTCTAAATCCTTACCTAGATTGCTTGTAGTTAGCTGAGTCTCATCTGCAGACCCTTGGAAGTTTTGAGTTGTAGAGTTTGCAACACTTGCATTTACTTCAGATGAAGTATTTGCAACAGCTTGGCCTCCTTGAGGTGGTAAACCTCCATCTCCAGCATCATCATCATCATCATCACTTTTCCTCAAGTCATCATTCTTGCAAGGTGATTTATCATTCTTTTTATCTTTTTCTTTCTTGTCTTCTGTAGACTTTCCTTCTTCTATCTCTCTTTCTTGAATAGCTGTAGACTTCCCAGCTCTAGCGGCAAGTTGTACTCCTTCAACCAGTGTGTTAAGATTTGATAAATCTTCCATTGGAGGGCTAGGTGGCACAGCAGAGCTTCCACCTTCTCCACTTAAAAATCCTTCATTTTGAGGCATGTCTTCCTCATCTGTACTCTCTTCATCTCCATTAGCAGATAACAGTTACGTTCCAGGAATTATTGCTTGATCATCAGATTCATTGGCAAGTACTACCCTCAATGCTTTGGCTGCTGACTTGCTCAATGGTTTTACCTTAGAACTTTCAATAGAAACTTCTTTCCCTTTTCCCTTTTTGAATTCTAGGGCTTTCCTCTCACTGATTTGCTTTCTCTTTATTTCAGCAATTTTCTTTAAGAAAAACTTATTATCTTGTAACACTTCAATATCTGAGGTGTTACTCCACTCTTGAATCCAGACAAATTCTTCTTCCTCCTTCTTCTTAAGAATCTCCAACTTATTCCTAAGATCTCTCCATTCTTCATATCTCTGCAGTTCTTGAACATGTTCTGCAGACAATTCTTCATCATCCAACTCAGCATCTCCTGATTCAGCTTCTACTAAATCCTTTACTTTCTCTCCAATATTTTTTCTTAGCAACTCTGCAGATGAAGAAGTCACAACGGCTTGTGTCTCCTTAGGGGCAACAACTTTCTCCTTACAAGTCTTAGCTGCAGTTTCTAAGTCTGCATCTGTAGACTTAGTCATCTGAGTTGTAGGCTCTAATGCTTCCTTGGAATGTCTTTTCTTCCTTCTCATCTCCTTAGAGATTTCCTTGTTGTTGAGAATAACAGTGTCATCTTCATCCTCAACCAACTCCAGCTTTCTCTTAGCTTTTGACTTATACTGATGGACAACAGAGGCTTAGAAACTTGGGCTTCTTTGGGCTTCTTCTGTTTCTTTTTCTTAGCAACCAATGGTGCATCCGCAGCATCTCTCTTAAATTTTCCCAATCCAATGATTCTATGCACGAAAATAGGTACAGGACCACGAGTTTGAAACAAAGGTACACCAAGATGTCTCAAGATATAGTTCAAGAATAAACCAAAACCTTTAGTGTTTCCACTTTTGGTCACGTTATAAGTAATCCTATCGAATATTAATTAACTAACATCTACCTTAAGACCTTTATCAAACGCAATCATTAAATCCCATGCGATCCCAGGACCATCATCATGACTACATGTCCTATTGAGAAGGGATTTGTCCATTACCTCATAGAGATAGACGTACTCCTTTTGTAATACCCCGAACCAAAATTTCAAGAAATAATTATGTGATTAAATGTTACGTGTATTTTTTATGAGCAATATAAGTTTTCAAGTTCACTTTCAGGTAACGGACGAGCATTCTGAGCCAGGAGCACTCCTAGCACTTAAGAATAAAATTTTAAGGTTAAAGGATATTCTTTTTCTAAATAAGAGAAAATATGTGGCCTTAAAATTAAAAAGCATTTTTCAAACGGAGATTTTGCGTGTTATAAAATATAGTAACAAATGACGGTGATGACAATCTTATCACGTCTGAATAATTTTACGATATTCAAAAATAGCCAAACGAAGCACTCAAAATAAATACGAGAAAACTAACACGTATGAAATAATTAATACGATGTATAAATACCATTGTTTAAAATAGCCATCATTTATTATATTTTTTGTATCTTTAAAATACGACTCCTTCATGATAAAATAATACGGTTTACATGAAACGTGCGTAGTAAATACAAGTGGTAATTAAAATATAGTGTAAATAGTTAAAAATATCTAAGAATTTCTTTTAAAAAATTAATCCTAAAGTAATTACCTTTTTACTTGGTCAACATTTAACCACCTACATCAACTTCTACCCTCATTCTCAGCCGTTCTAATCATCATCTATAAGAGTATACGTTCACCAGTTTCATTAGCACATGAAAACAAGAAAGGAAAAAAAAAAGCCATGACAGCATTTCATTCCCCCTCCCTCGTCCTCTTCTCCTTCTCTCGGCACTCTTGCTCCTTCCTCTATTAAATATCCTTCAAGCCCTTATATAAAGTAAGAAACCTCCATCCATCATTCTAGGACTCAAATCAACTATTATTCGTCAAGAAATTTCTCCCAAGACTCCATCTAAGAAGGAAACTACAAAGGTTACCCCTGTTTTCATCCCTATGTGTTTAATTGCTAAATTCTTTATTTCGGTTTTTCATGTTTCCGTTGCTCAGAAAATTATGAAATTAATTGTGCTTGGTTAACTATAAGTAATTTAGAATTCATCCAAAATTTGTGGTGTTTTGACTTAAGACGAAGGAGATATGATCCTTGAAAGTCGATGCATTTTTCCGATCGATCCTGTGAACGAATGATTTGTTAGTTTCTGATCTTATATTTATAATCATGGTAATCCTGTGAAATTTTTACTGAACAAACTATTGATAGTAAAATACATCCTGTATAAATTTCATGGTCATCAGAGTTAATCAAAAGAGAAATAAAATCCTAAATTTCCCTACCCAGAATCGATTGAAACTGTAATACCCCTATTTACGGACCCAATTCCTATACTTATACTATACAGAAAATTATGAAATTTGGTATGCATATTCTCATTGAAGTATAATGTATCTTGTTAAAATTTGATAATTTTTAGATTTGATCCCTAAGAGAAACCGATTTTTAAACTCGATGTGTCCAGAATGAACCCTTGTGATGTTTTGCCTTGAAAAACATGTTTACTTAACCTTTTTTCGAGAAGTAAGAATTGGATGATGTAGAGCACTTGTATTAGAGTCACCATGTCAAAATTTACAATTTTTAGAACTCTCTATATGTGTTTTTCTATTTTTGTTTAGACTAGAGAGAAACATGAGTAATCTGTGATACTGTTTATAAAGATTCAAAAGTGATCGACTTAGCTACTTTGAGCCCGTTTATCCCCGACTTATAACGATGATAAAATAAAACTAAAAATAATATGTTAAATCTGGAACGGAGTAGTTTAAGCCTGCAAAAATTGGTATTTATAGGTCTTATATCTTAGGAGAAATGAATGTCCGAAAATGAGATAAAATGCAATAAACCACTGTCCTTGTTTCATAAAAACAAAAATATAACTTTTTACAGAATCTTTTAAGTTTGCAAAAAGTCATATTCATATTTTATATGTATTTATGTGTTACCATGTCGAAATTTATAATTTTAAGAAGTGTCTAAATAATTATAAACAATTGCGACGTTTCTAGGCTTTATTTTACTATTTTTCGATAGGATTCATGTTTAGGTATATCTTCCTTGAAAAATCACAACATAATCTTACTGTATGCATGTTTAGATGATATTCTGGAATTCCCCATGTTTTTATTAAAGGGTTTAAATATTTTTAACGAAATTGTTAGAATATAGGAAAGTTAAAGGACTAAAATTGAAAGGTTTTGGAAAACTAAATTCGAACAGGCCATTTGAGTCCAAAAATAATATCATGTAGGCTGTTACATATTTGTATGATCAATTATGTTATTTATCTTCATGTTTTAGTAATTATCTCAAAATATTTTTTAAGTTAAATTGTTTAATCGATCTTTTGCGAATAAATTATTCTAATGAATCATTGTGGATTAATTGAATGTGTAATATTGTCATTTTCATATTTAAATACAAATATGTTAATTATGTGATTTGGTTAAATACTTCTTTTATTTGCAAACGTGCTAAGATTTATAAAAGTATAAGTAATTTATCGTCAAAATAATATTTACTCTCTAAAGAACCCTTAAAAGAACACAGTTTGTTGCCCTTGTTAAACTTCGTTATCAGCTACCTATATTTATAAGTTATGAAAAAAGTAAAAGTTTTTATAAAAAGACTTTGAACTAAAAGGCGATTTAAAAACCTTAATAGTTTAACCTAATGAAAGAACGCTTATAAAATTAATACGTATTACCAAAAGCAACTTATATGAATATTAAATAAAGAACGATTGATCACTAAAGATGTAAGAAAACCGTGCTAGGTGAAGTGCTGCCCAAGTCAGAGCTCAGACGTGCTTACTTGCCCTAAGTCCCGTCATTTCAAGAAGTTTGTAACTTTGTCTTTAAAAGTTAGAAGGTGGGTGACACTATCTGTATTAGCCGATAATGTTACATGGATTGTTGGTATATTTCTGAAGCAAACTAATCAAATATATATCTCGAACAAGTTACACTAATATAAGATTTATAAGAAGTCTCGTCCAAGGGGACAATACTGCCTTAGCGTACTCCAAAGTGTACGACTAACGTAAGTTGTCTAGCACGAGCATAAGACCGTCCAAGGGGGCAATACTGCCTTAGCGTACTCCAAAGTGTACGACTAACGTAAGTTGTCTAGTACGGAATTGCAAGCAAGATGTTAAAAGATACATAAACCAAACCTTAATGCTTTAACCGGGTTGGGGTAATATATTTTCAACTATTTCAGGATCATGTCAATCTGTGTAAGAGCATACAGGTTATCCACTGAGATTTTTATCTCACACCCCAAAATCAATTCTTTTCAGGTTATGAAGAAGAGGGGTTGGAGCTGCAGTAATGACACCGAGTTTCCCAATATAATGATGCTATATATATAAACCTACTTAAGTATGTTTAAATAAACATGACAATGCTTTTATTTTATTATTATGATGTCGAGTAAAAACACCTTAAAAAATTACTCGATGAATATTGTATGCAACTTATACTCTTATCTACAACACACTTTATTATAATAAAGACTTGATTAATTTATGTTAAGTTTATTTATGATCTTCTGCTGCAAAAAATATTTCATATACATTTATCCTTTATTTTAAAAAGAAAAATTTAAGCTCAGTTTTTCGGGGCTAAGTGACAACCCGAGTTCGGAGTGTTTCAAGCCACAAGGGCTTGCGTTCTGGAAACGGGGCGTTACACCTTTGATAATTGGTTCTTTTTTAAATGTCTGCTCTAACTTTCAGGCAACTCTAATCCACCAGTGAACTTGTTGTAGTAGACGATGTCTTCATCCTTAAACTTGAAATTCGTAAAGTGAAGTCCTCCAACAGGTATCTTTAGGGCTTCACTGATGACTTTAGTGGTGATCTTGACATCAACTCCATCAATACTAGCAACAATATAGGTCTTTCCTTCGGTATACGATGCCGTTTCGTAGAATTTACGAGGCACAACATCATCATATCCCTCAGGTCTATTAGTACGAATAAATTCTAACCCTAGGTCTTAATACGTCGGAATATACGAGCCATTACCTCAGATTTGCCAAGTGCTTCAATAAGAGCATTGAAATAAAAAAGAAATCCAAAGAGTATCTTCATGATTTTCGAAATATTGAAATGAAGAAAACTTTGGTTTGAAGTTTGCTGGTAGAATGCGAAAGGGGTTCAAGTGAAAAATAATGAACCGGTTTTGTGCTAAGGGTTCCTATTTATACTTGCACAAAACTCAAGGAAAATATTAACGTTGAGAAAACCGTTTTTCCTTATATTTTGGAAATCAACGGTCTAAAATATTTGGGTTATTTACTCATTTAAAAGATCAACGGCTTAGAAATGTAGTAAATAAAATCCAAATTTTGAAAGTTAATGTATAAATGTACACTGTCCAGTACGTTTTTTCAATTAAAAACCTGGGACAATAAATCCAAAAATTATGTGTACACCCAAGTACAAGTATTTGGAATTTAGTAGTGTACGCATTTAATAGCCAAGAATGTAAAAGTCAACTTGAAAATTTACAGTTTGAACTTTGCAGTTTGATAACTTCAGTTAGAATAGTCTGTAGTTAATCAAAGTTTACATCTGTAGACTTAAGTCTGCATCTGCATTCTTTAAGTTTACATTTGAATAACTCATCATAACTTCTTAACTTCTTATTGAAATTTTCAACTTTATACTTCATTACTGAGTGATTTTCTCATAACTCCAACATTCCTAGTTCTCCTCTTAAAGTAGAGAATCTTGATTCACATAGGGGCTTAGTAAAGATATCTGCAAGATTAAGATCTGTATGGATCTTTTCCATTTTGATATCTCTCTTTTCAATATGATCTCTAATGAAATGATGTCTCACATCAATGTGCTTGGATCTTGAGTGTAGAACAGGGTTCTGTGTGATAGCAATTGCACTTGTATTATCACAGAATATGGTAGTGTTCTTTGACTTAATATCATAATCTTTTAATTGGTATTGCATCCACAGAATTTGTGCACAACAGCTTCCTGCAGCAATGTATCCTGCTTCAGCTGTAGATAGTGCAATGGAATTCTGTTTCTTGCTATGCCAAGATACTAGTCTTTGTCCAAGAAATTGACATATCCCACTAGTACTCTTTCTATCAACTTTACATCCAGCAAAATCTGAGTCTGTGTAACCTTTCAGTTCTATTCCACCCTCTTTTGAATACCATAAACCAAGATTTTGGGTAGACTTAATGTACTTGATTATCTTTTTCACAGCATTCAAGTGTGATTTCTTGGGATTGACTTGGAACCTAGCACATACACCCACAACAAACATAATATCTGGTCTGCTAGCTGTAAGGTAGAGCAAAGATCCAATCAATCTTTTATACAATGTAACATCTACACTTTTTCCATTCTCATCTTTATCCAATAGGGTTGATTGTGACATGGGAATAAATGTAGGCTTTAAACAACTCATTCCAAACTTCTTGATCAGTTCTTGAGTGTATGTGGCCTGATTTATAAAAATTCCCTTGTCCATTTGCTTTACTTGCAGTCCTAAAAAGAAATTTAGATTTCCCATCATGCTTATCTCAAACTTTTCTTGCATAAGATGTGAATATTTCTTACATAATTCTTCATTAGTTGATCCAAAAATAATGTCATCAACATAAATCTGAACTAGTAAGATGCCTTCACCATGTTTGAGTCTAAATAGGGTCTTATCCATCATTCATTTCTTGAAGCCATTCTTGATCAAATTATCACATAGAGTATCATACCATGCTATGGGAGCTTGCTTTAATCCGTATAAAGTTTTTCTTAATTTAGACTTTGTCTCCATCTGTAGAGTCTTCAAAACCAGGAGGCTACTCTACATAAATTTTCTTCTGACAAAAGTCCATTAAAAATGCACTTTTTACATCCATTTGATATACAGTAAACTTCATATGAGCAGCATAGGCCAAAAATATCCTAATTGCCTCTAGTCTTGCAACTGGTGCAAAAGATTCATCAAAATCAATCCCTTCAGCTTGGCAATATCCTTGTGCTACAAGTCTGGCCTTATTCCTTGTAACAACTCCTTCTTCATCAAGTTTGTTCTTAAATACCCATCTTGTTCCAATGACTTTTTGATGCATAGGTCTAGGAACTAATTCCCAAACTTGATTCCTCTCAAATCCATTCAGTTCTTCTTGCATGGCAAGTATCCAATTGACATCCATAAGAGCTTCTTCTATGTTTGATGGTTCTATTTCAGATAGAAAACTTGCAAACATAGCTTCATGTTGTTGTCTTCTGGTTCTTACTTTATCAGTTACATCTCCAATAACTTGTTCAGGGGGATGGTTTTTAAGTCATTTCATGTTTAAAGGGTCATGGTGAATATTCTGTTTAGCTGTAGAGTTATTAACTGTAGATTCATTGAGTCTTTCAGTTAACTCTTCCACTAAAGGAACATCATCTTAATTGTCTTGACATGTTTCATTCACATGATCTTCACTCCTTGATAACTCCTTAGAAGATTCTCCATTACCTTGTTCAATTATTCCTACTGGAATTTCAACTGGCTGTAGAGTTCTATCTGTAGAGTTTTCATCTTTCTGCAGATCTTTAATGATCTTTTGATTATTTTTGTCTTCAATGTGTGGTTCATCAAACACAACATGTGTAGATTCTTCCACAAGCATTGTTCTCTTATTAAACACTCTAAATGCTTTGCTTACTACTGAATATCCAAGGAAGAATCCTTCATCTGCCTTAGGATCAAATGTCTTTAGATAATCCTTCCCATTATTCAGAATGTAGCATTTGCATCCAAAGATGTGAAAATAAGATATGTTAGGACTAAATCCTTTCCATAATTCATAAGGTGTTTTGGAATGTGATTTGTTGATTAAACACCTGTTTTGTGTGTGACAAGCAGTATTGGTAGCTTCAGCCCAGAACCTTTTGGGTAAATGAGCTTCAACTAACATGGTTCTAACAGCTTCTTTTAGAGTTCTATTCTTCCTTTCAGCCACACCATTTTGTTGAGGTGTTTTAGCTGCTGAATATTCATGATGAATCCTATGGAGAGAACAAAACTCCTCAATAACTTGATTTGTAAATTCAGTTCCTCTATCAGATCTAATTTTTACAATCTTTAAACCTTTCTCATTCTGAATTTTTCTCATAAGTTCAGGTAACCTTTGTAGAGTCCCACTATTTTTCCTTAGGAACACATTCCAGGTGAATCTTGAGTAATCATCTACCACCACAAGGGTATACTTTTTCCCACTAATGCTAACTGGTTCTATGGGTCCAAAAAGATCCATATGAAGCAGTTCCAGAACTTTGTTTGAGCCATCAAAGATTTTGTTCTTAAAAGTCTTCTTTGTTTGCTTACCCTTTTAGCATGCATCACAAATGTGATCTTTCTTGAACTTTGTCTCTGGTAGACCTCTTACAAGTCTGTTCTTCACAAGGTCATTCATGGTTTTGAAATTTATGTGATTCAGTCTTTTATGCCAGAGCCAGCTTGTATCTGTAGAGTTGTTTGCTATAAAACAAACATTCTCATCAGCTGAGCTACATTCAACTATATACACATTTCCTTTTCTGGTACCACAAAGTTTGACTTGTTTGGTTTCAGCATCCTTAATCATGCACGAGTTTGGTGTAAAGTCTACAATGTAGCCTTTGTCACAAAATTGACTCACACTTAGTAAATTATGCTTCAGTCCATCCACAAGATATACATCATTAATTTGAACATTTCTTCTTCTTATTGAACCTGAACCCTTGGCAGTTCCACTGGCATTATCACCAAAAACTACTCTAGGTCCATTTAGTTCTCTAAGGTTGGAAAGTGCTTCTTTATTACCTGTCATATGCCTTGCACAACCACTATCAATATACCAGATTTCCTTTGGAGTGGTTGACAAATGTCCCTGCAATAAGTGAAGAGTTAGTGCTTAGGTATCCAAAGATTTGGATCTCCTCCAGTGACATTCTTAACCACCCAAGTTGGTTTTGCAATAGTTGGTCTTTTGTCTTTCTTGTATGGAACTTCCTGAGCAACTTTCTTGTCACCTGTAGACTTTTTTCCATTCCAGAATTTGTTAAAATTCATTTTTCTCTTAAAGTCTACAGTTGCTTCCAGCTGCACAGTTGTTGTCTGTAGAGTTTGACTTGAAGTCTCTTCTTTACAGATTGATTTGATCTTGTCTGTATACAGATTGATCTTTTCTTCCAAATGTTGTTCATTTTCAATCTTTCCATAGATAATGTCAATAATCTTCTTTTGTTTCTCATCAGATAGATTTTTTACTAATCTTTGAACAGTTGGTTCTTCAAGTTCTTGTAGAAGAATATTTTCTCTCTTGAACTCTTGTTGTTGTTTCACAAATGTGGAACAAATTTTTCAAGATATTCCATCCAATCACATGGATTGTATCCAATGCCTGTCATATCTCCAAAAGGTCTTTGCTGTAGAAGCATTTCCTTCAACTTTCTAGAAGATTTACCATAGCATTCTAATCTTTTAATGAAATAATCTCTCTCAGCTTCAACATTTAGGATAATGTTGTCTTTCTGTGCAACTTCATTCTTGAGATCTATGCAGTCAGCAATTCTGCATGTAGCTTCTTCAAAAAGTTCTTCATGACTCATTTTTAGATAATCAAATTCTTCTTGCAAATTACTCATTAAGGATAGCTTGTTTATGTTTTCAGCAAGTAGTTCCTCAATTCTTTGCTTAAGTTTTTGATTTTCCACTAAAATTTCATCATAATCACTTCTTATATGATGCAGTCCTTCAAAACCTTTTTAGAGCAAGTGAATCATATCACTGGAAGAATCATTTTCAGTTAAAGAACTGGATGAGGATTGTACCTCTTCATCCTTTGCCATAAGACAAATTAGTGTTTCATTGTCCTCAGAATCTGTGGACTCACACTCTGCAGTTGGGTGAGAAGAAGAAGAGGGACTTTCTTCCTGAGTCTTTTCAAACTCGTCTACAGTTGGGTTGGACTCTGCAGCTACAAGAGCTATGACTTTTGAACTTGTTGAGTCTTTGTCTTTTCTCCTGTCAATATCAAATTCAAAGGCTTTAAGGTTAGAAAACAAATCAAATGTAGATACTTTGGATAAATCCTTAGATTCTCTCATAGCAACCACTTTCATATCTCATTCAGATGGAAATGCTCTTAGAACTTTCATGTTCTTTTCCCTTTGTGAGTATTCTTTTCCAAGTAGTTCAAGCTCATTGGGTATTTCAATGAATCTTGAATCAAACTTTTCAAGAGCATCTCCAGATTTCATCTTGAAGTTCTCAAATTTTTGGACAGCTATCATGAGCTTGTTCTCTTTAATTTGATCAGTCCCTTCACAGATCATCTCAAGTTTCTCCCATATCTCTTTAGCAATTTTGCAACTTTTTATCTTGTTGAACACATTTTTATCTAGGGATTGATAAATAGTATTTCTTGAAACATTATCGAGGTTTGCTCTCCTCTTGTCTTCATTTGTCCACTCTTTCTTGGGATTGGGAATGATTTGGGCTAGACCAATCTAATCTCCTGTAGTGTTGGCCTTTTCTATCACAATTGGATCATCCTCAATTATGGACCACATTTCATCATTCATAGCAGATAGGTGAGCTTGCATTCGGATCTTCCAATCATCAAATTCATCTGTGAAAAACATAGGCACTTTAGACTTCATCATTTTAGGAGCCATAGGAAATGAAAATATGATTTTTTAAAAACAGTTTTGGATCTGGCTTGAAAACTTTTGAAACTTGGTCAAAGCAGTGGCAAGCCAACTGCTTTAATACCACTTGTTGGTCCCAAAGAAAAATCAAGGTCTAGATGGGGGGTGAATAGACCTTGAGTTTTAAAACTTAAAACTTTTTAAACAACTTGTAAAGTATACAGATCGAACTCTGCAGCTGTAGAGTTAAAAGCAAAGGTTTGCAGCTGCAGACTTTTGAAATGCAAAGTCTGTATAGTTAATTCAAACACTTATCAAAGTTGGTGTTGTAATACTTTGGAGTATTTTAACACCTTGTGCAGCGTAAATAAGTAAAGTGTGTGAAGTAAAAAAAACAAATCAATGCTTTAGAAACACATAGAATATGAATGATGCAATAAGCAGTAAGATAGATTAAGTAAATGAAAAATAGACAAAGAACAAGGAGAATTAATAGTGGTTCAGAGGTGTTGTAATCCTCCTACATCCACTGTTACACCACACAGGTGCCAAATTCACTAAGAAACCACACAGTCACAAGATGTTCCCCCTAAGACTTAGAGTTCTCACACAGATCAGTCTAGTCTAGGATGAAACACAAATTCACTAAAAAAAACGATCTCTATCTCACACAGAAATAAACACTCACTAAGAATAAAATCTACACAAGGTAGAATACAAGGGTATATAGTGAGGAACAACAACAATGAAAAATACAAGACAATAATCCTAGCTTCTAAGTCATAAACTTCTATATTTGAAGGGCTGTAGACTTTGAAGGCTGTAGATATTGTGCAGTATGCTTGAGAGCTTGGGGTTGTTGTTGTTGAACCTCTGAGGTCTCCTCTCCTATTTATAGGAGTCTTGAGGGGTCCTCTAGCCGTTGGAGGGTTTGAGAATTTTAAATATTTTCACCTCCAGCTTTGACTTCTGCTTAATTAAAGCTTCTTGTCATATAGAAACATCTTTTAAGTAGTACAAGTTGTCTTTTAGTGATGACTGCTCAAAGAGCTGTTAATCACTGAGATACTTGTTTCTACTGGCTAGTAATTAGCTCTGGTAAACAATGAGACTTTTCAAACTAAGTGAATGGGTGTACCATGTGTACTACACTTAATTAGTCCTACTAATCTCATATTTACAGCTTGTAGTCTCTAACCCTGCAGATGTAGACTCTTCGGCTGTGGACTTGTCTTCAACTCTTTAGATGTAGACTTGCCTTCAACTAGTTGTAGGGTCTGTATCCAATGTTTGCAGATGTAGACTTTTATCTTTTAAATTCTTCATTTCTCTTTGTACCTGCAATGTTAGTTTCTACAAAACAAATATATCTGTTTTGACATTATCAAAATTAAAATGAGAGAATCCTTAGGACAAAAATATCCTAACAAATCTTATCTTTATGTTGATATCCTTGACTGCAACCGCCTAATCTAGATCATTCTAAACGGATCTGGAATAGCCTGAAACGTGTAGGTCCTTGTAAGTCTTTGTAGAACATTCTTGAACTCGTAACCGCTCCATGTTGCAACCAATGTTTACAATATTCACTGCAACATTGAGTATTCCAGAGTCTTGTAGATCCTTCTAGATCTTCATCCTGCAGTTAAAACATCTAAAGCAATATTTGATCATAAAATGTTAGTTAAAGAGAAGAAAGGGCAAATTCATTTTGTTTCAAAGTAAATAGTGAATACTTCACTACCAACAACATTAACAATCTCCCCCAATTTGACATTTTTGCTACAACACACCTGATGTATATATTTTTCAATATATAAGTCAGTGATATATGTACAATAGAGATCCACATAATATTGTACACTTAGCTTTTCACACTTATGTAGCAAAACAGTCAAAAAACAAGATGAACAACTATAAGTTGAATCACCAAAATCAAGATGAATAATAATAAGTTAATTCACCAAATCATAATGAACAAACATTTGCCCACTCAAACAAAATGAACATCATCATATATGCTCATTAAAACAAAATGAGTAACATAGTGTTTACTCATTCAAATTACAACTCAAAATATAAATAACTTAAATATAAACAACCTATCACTCTAATATAATAATATTTTTCAGAAATTAAAACTAACTATCAGAGCTAGCTAATCAAAAGCATAAATAAAACAAGAGTACTTAGAGTTACACAATAAGGAACTTTGAGATCACTGTATAAAATATACAGCTGCAGCCACAAGTATCTTGCACTAAGCTCTCCTGTTGATAGGCGAACATCAATCATGAATAAGCGAACAAGAGTTAAGCTATAAATGAAGATTATGAAGCAAAATACCCAAACCAGAGATTACTAGCAAAGATAATCAAAGGGGAGTGTATAAATTAATTCGGGAAGTGCTCTTTGTGACGAACAACTTTCTTGCGAACAAGTCCTAAGACCCGAGGCCGGATATGAACCCTACACCAGGCCATAAATGACGAACAGCATAACCAACAGGTAGTGTACCTACCAGCTTATGAAGTGTATGACATCAATCAGCCTACCAGGTCAAGCCAGCTCTTGACGAACAAATATAAAAGATCCAGAGGCACACCCACCTTGAATACCCTGGAGAACAACAAAGGATCTGAGATAAGACCAAATACAAGACTTTGCAATTAAGTTTCAGCCTAGATAAGGTCAAATATGGTCAAAAGGACACATGTCAAGCATGCAAGCTTGGTAGTCCAAGAGTCATGTACACCACATACTTGGTGGTTAGTATAAATAAGTTGTTCTCCAGCTATAAAAATAAGTTCAAATTCACAAATACTCCAATTACACACACTCATACACCTAAGCGTGCACATACACGAACTAAATACGAATTCAATACTCGTATTTATGATTTTATAACCCGAACAATCGAATTTACCATTTACGGTGGTAATCAATCACACGTTCTTGTTTGGTGATCCCAAAACCGAATAAAAACAGCCATTAATCCTCATGATTAGACCCGATCACCAAGAATTTGGCGCTAGGAGGGTTCGAACCTCCGGTTTAAGTGTGATTATCAAGAACTTCAAGTTTAAAAACTTGAAGATTTGAAGGGATCCTCAAGAAATCCTTGAAGATTCAAACAAAAGTGTTCTTGGTGTTCTTCAATTTCAAATTTGAAGATTCAAAGATTGAGAAGATAATTCAAACCAGGATGCCTCAATCCAAAGAAACTAGGATTTTACATCCCTCGATGGGAGTTTTCCCGACCTGGGGACTCATCCACTAATCATCAGGATCGTGATCCGCGCCATGCGAACAAAGTTCAACCTTCGGTAGCAGCTCACATAATACCTACAGATTTAGAGGCATTGGCTAGAAACCCCCAAGAATTAGCCAAAACGATAGCTGCTCTCCAGGCAATCCAGAAGCAACAAGAACAACTTAGACCTTCACAAGTAAGGTCTAGGTCTCGAAAACTAGAAGTAGTAAGAGTAAGGTCTGCTCGTGGCGAGCAACATGAGGTCAACAGTGCCCAAAATCGAGGGGACAAAGGCAAAGCTAAAATGGTGGACCAAACGGAAGGCCAAGCTGAATCTGCCCATGGGCGAACAATAATGTCTAGCCATGGAACATCCCGTTCCAGCGCACAGGACAGATTAGGTCGACCACAACCCCAGCCAGGAGTTGCTCGCCCAGAGCAAGGGCAGGGGCGAGCAACTTGCGAGCAAGTGCGCCTGTCAGTACATGAAAGGTTGACAAGATCTGCCTTTGGGCACCTTGGGCCACATGCGGCGAGCAACCCAAGGAGGCAACCTCAAGAGATTTCCCCTACAAGCGAGGGACTACGACGAACAAAAGAACATGGATCCTTGCTCATCGAACAGCCTCCAAGTCAGGGGGCATCTCTTGACGAGTTGCCCAGTCTGAGGAAAGTCGTGGAGAGCATGCAAGGACAACTCGACCAGCAAAGAGGGATTGGAGCGACCAGCATGCCATCCTCGCCATTATCTTCAATCATTTTGAAGGCCCCAATCCAGAAAAAGATACAATTTCCGGCAAGCTTACAATATAAAGGCATTGCCGATCCCCGTGTTCATCTAACGAAGTATTCAGATTACATGATCTCCGTTGGAGCAAGTGATGTCACACAATGCCGAAATTTCCCCTTAACCTTGGGGGACAGAGTACATAAGTGGTTTTCAGCAATGCCACCAGCATCCATCCACTCATTTGCTCAGTTAAGCCGAGAGTTCCTCTCTCACTTTTCAACTGCAGGATCGTACCTTTCCCAGAAGCACCGACTATCGGATTTAAAACAAAACGATGACGAATCGGATTGGGCTTTCATGGAAAGATTCGATAAAGTATTATTGGAGGGGGAACCAGTTAGTGAAGACACCAAGATCGTAGCCGTCATGGCCGGGTTAAGGAAAGGATCAGACTTTTGGAAGGAGGTACGTCTGAAGTGCCCAAAGAGCTATGCCAAGTTCAGAAATCAAGCCGGCATATTCGTCTCCATGCATGAAGCTTTACAAGTAAATTTGGGGGACAACAAGGCTGATCCAAAGGAGAACAACAAGAAGCCCGGTGGAACAGGCTATCGAGTCCCTAAAAACATGATGGCATTCACCGAAGGGACAGAGCTGAAGGAAAAACTAAACCAGGTGCTAATAGTATCCATCGATACTGTGTACAACAATGTGAAAGAGAAAGAGTTGCTCTCCCCTCCCCGCAGGATTCGCCAGGAGACTGGCAAACTCAACCCAAACAAGTATTGTGCCTACCATCAAAGTGTGGGGCATTTTACAAGTGAATGTAAAGATTTGCTCAAGCAACTATGGCAATTCTACAAGGAGGGAAAGCTCTCCGACTTCGTCAAAAGGCAACCTGGAAAAAGAGGCCGGGAGAGCAGCTCAGAAGATGAAATAGATGACCAACCTCCAAGGAACAATAAAGTCGGGCGACCAGTTCCCGCCGTTGCTGCTCGTCCAGTGGAAGATGTATACAAGATGGAACCCTCAGGACCTGCCGGAGGGTGTTCTGATGGACGACCACCAATGTCTAATCGTAAGAGAAATGCGGAATTACGAGCAATCGATCATGTACAAGAAATAGGGGTTAATCCATCCATCCTACAAATATCGGAGTTAACCTTTACTGAGAAAGACTTAGAAGGAGTATTAACCCTCCATAATGACTCTCTCGTAATTTATGCCAAGATTATGGGAACCAGAGTGCATCGATTGTTGGTGGACACCGGGGCTTACACTAATATCCTTTTCAAAAAGACGCTCGATCAACTAGGGGATTATTCAAACTATATCTAAGACTCAAACCATCGTATCCTAGGCTTTGGAAATGTTGTAACAATCCCTCTGGGAATAATTAGATTGTATGTGCAACTTGTAATGGCCGAGGAACCCGAGAAAAATATCACAAGAATGGTAGATTTCTTGGTCGTAGATCAAGAGGCGACTTATAATGGGTTTCTTAGTCGACCCTTTTTTAATGAATTCAAAGCCGCATGTTCAACCTACTATTATTGCATAAAATTTCCAATAGTGAGTGGGGCTGGATCAATAAAGGGAGACCAAAAAAAAGCTTGTGAGTGTCTCCTACAAATGCAATCAAAAGAAGGACAAGTTTCCATGATGGAAGCCACCACCAGCTACCCAGTTGATGAACCATCAGTACTGGAAGACATGATGGAGGCAGGAGAGGATCGTATGGATCTGGACGAGCAACTCTTACCTGCTGACGAACAACTTTTAGGAGAGCAGCTCATTGCTACCAAGGAGGCACTTTCACCTGACGAACAACATTTGAGTGGCGACGAGCAACTTGCTACCAATGACTTGGAGGGCCGCAATCTGGCAAACAATAATGAGCCACGGCCAGCAGATGATCTTGAACCCCATTTAGATGCAGACCCAATGAACATCGAAAATGATTTCGACCCAGAGGGACCAATAATAGATCCTCGTTGGAAAGGGCAAAAATGACGAGCAACTCCGGTTGAAGAACTGGAGGCCATTAAAGTTAGCCCTGAAAATAAGGACCTAGAATTATACATAGGATCTTAGCTCTCTGAGCCATACAGATCTCTAATGGAAGAGTTCCTAAAAAAGAATCTAGATGTTTTCGCATGGTCTCATGCGGATATGGTGGGAATAGATCCGAAACATGCTTGCCACAAACTCAATATCAACTAAGCAAGAAGGCCAGTCCATCAAAAAATAAGGAAATACGGCCCAGACAAGTATCAAGCTCTAAACGAAGAGGTGAAGAAGTTTCTAGACAATGATCTAATTCGGCAAACACTCTGTCCACAGTGGGTAGCAAACCCGGTCCTTGTGCGGAAACCGAATGGAACCTGGAGGCTATGCATAGATTTCACAAATTTGAATGCAGCATGCCCGAAGGATAATTTTTCTCTCCCACACATTGATCAATTGGTGGACAGCACAGCGGGGCACGATATGCTAACATTCATGGACGCATTTGCTAGATACCACCAAATCCCGATGCATCCCGACGACCAAGAAAATACAGCCTTTTATACAAATAAAAATTTGTTCTGCTGGAAAAGAATGCCATTTGGTCTAATCAATGTGGGAGCAACATATCAAAGGTTGGTGAACAAAATGTTCGACGAACAAATTGGGGACATAGTTGAGGTCTACGTTGATGATATCGTGGTCAAAAGTCCCCAGAAAGAAGATCATATCCAACACTTAACCCAGGTGTTTGATATCCTCCGACATTGCAACATGAAGCTAAATCCAAAGAAGAACAGCTTTGGAGTACATTCGGGAAAGTTCCTAGGCCATCTTGTTAGCCAACGGGGAATTGAAGCCAACCTAACAAAAGTAAAGGCTATTGTGGATATGCAACCTCCTCGTTCAGTAAAGGAAGTTCAAAGGCTATCAGGCTGCCTAGCAGCTCTGAACAGGTTCATATCCCGATCAGGAGATAAATGTCGTCCGTTCTTCGAAGCCATCAAAAAAGGAAAGTTCACATGGACGAACAACTGCCAGAGAGCATTTGAACAACTCAAAGACTACCTGGGAGTAGGGGTGAAAACGGATCGGATACGGACGGATAGTGCTTATACCGTATCCTAAACCATATTTTTTTCTCGAATTCGGAGTCAGATACGGAAAAGCCGGATTCGGATACGAATTCGGAATATTCGGTATACGGATACGGGATGGATATCGGACGAATCCGGGCTGGATTCGAATAACTATAATCGGATAATATATTTCATACGAAAATCATCAAAATGTGATTGAAACACATAAAAAAAAACCACCTATGCAATATTTCATAGAAGTTATAATGCAAATTATAAAAATTATATGTACTGCTAATAACATGAAACTAATAATATTAGAATTTAGAAGGGGACTGATATTATATTATTATATATATAATATATGTATTAATATAAAATATAAAATAAAATATATTAAAAAAATCCAGATATCCGGATTTGATATCCGGATAATATCCGATAAAATATGGTAAAAGTCGAATACGGTCGGATATTCTGTATTCCGAATCTGATTCCGAATTCGAAGTCAACTATCCGTATCCGATTCCGTATCCGCCCGAATACTAATTTTTTATACCGAATTCGATACCGACCGGATTCGGCTCCGGATCGGTCGGGAAATATCCGATCCGTTTTCACCCCTACCTGGGAGATGTGAAGATACTATCAAAGCCCGTCCCAGGAGAAAAGCTCTATTTATATCTAGCAGCATCTGAAGTGGCGATCAACTCTGTCTTGGTACGCGAAGATGGTAAATTCCATCAACCAATTTACTATATCAGCCAAGCTCTACATGAGGCGGAGATCAAATATTCACCAACTGAAAAGCTAGCATATGCACTTGTTATGAGTGTAAAAAAGCTAAGACCATACTTTTTCGACCACCAAGTCGAAGTACTAACAACTTTCCCACTCAGACAAATTCTTTATCGCCCAGACACAGCTAGACGTCTATTAAGATGGTCACTAGAGATCAGTCAATTTGGGGTAACTTATGCTCCTCGAACAGCGATCAAGGGGCAAGCATTAGACAACTTTATCGTCAAGCTAACTTTCCCCCAAGATCCAATGAAAGGACTTGATCACCCATGGCATCTCTATATTGACGGATCGTCCACCAACATGGCCTCAGGGGCAGGTGTGGTGCTCATTAGCCCCAACAGACAAGTTTTCACCTCGGCTATCAGATTTGACTTCATGACTACCAACAATGAGGCTGAGTATGAGGCTTTAATTGCTGGTCTCCACCTATCACTTGCAGTAGGTGTTAGATGACTACAAATATTTGGTGATTCACAGTTGATCGTGAATCAAGTCCAAGGTGAATATAAAGTAAAAGATGACCATATGATCGAGTATCAGAGAATAGTTGCTCACCTGATATCCTTGTTGGAACAAGTCTTCATTGAACAAATACCAAGGACAAGCAACACTCAAGCGGATGCATTAGCTCGACTAGCAACAAGCGAAGGACCAGCTGAATTGGCAGACATTGTCATAACCAAGATGAACAACCCGTCAACGATAAGCTATAATGTTAACCAGCTAGACGAGCAAACTAATGAAAATGGAGATTGGAGAACAGAAATAGTCAAATACTTGAAGAGTGGGGAAAAACCAAACAACTCTTTTGAAGCAGCCAAGTTAATTAAACGAGCAGCCAGATACACTCTGGTGGGAGAACAGCTTTTCAAAAGAGGAATATCAATCTCACTCCTCAAATGTTTGCCTAAGGGGCAAGGACGAGCAATACTTGAAGAAATACATGCCGGAGTATGCGGAAATCACACTGGGGGGCAAGCCTTGGCATACAAAACTATCAGACAAGGTTATTATTGGCCGACTTACGTCAGGATGCAATCAAGAAAGCAAAAACTTGTCACCAATGCCAGATTTTTGCCCCGAACATTCACACCTCGGCTCAGGAACTCGTGTCAGTTTACAGCCCATGGCCATTTGCAAGATGAGGGATGGACATTATTGGTCCCTTCCCAACAGGAGTTGGAAATGTTCAATTTGTCATTGTAGCAGTCGATTATTATACAAAATGGGCAGAAGCAGAAGCCATGGTGAAAATCACGCAACAGAAGATGATCAACTTTATATGGAAGAACATTGTCTGTCGTTTTGGAGTTTCATAAACAATTGTGACAGACAATGGTCCGCAGTCCGATGGGAAAGAGTTGAGAGACTTCTGCACAAAGTGGGGGATCAAAAATATTATTCTACTCCCTATCATCCCAAGTCTAATGGACAAGTCAAAGCCTTTAATAAGATTATCAAGCATACATTGAAAGTACGATTGGTGGAAAGCAAAGGCAATTGGTCTAAAGAACTTCCGGAAGTCTTGTGGGCATACAGAGTTTCTCCCAGGTCTAGCACCGGAGAGACGTCTTTTGCAATGGCTTTCGGAACAGAAGTTGTTATACCAATCGAGTTAAAGACTAACACAATAAGGACGACCAACTTTGATGAACAAGCGAACAACTCTACTCTAGCTACTGAAATGGACTTGCTCGAAGAAAAAAGATTAAATGCCGAGCTAAGAAATGCTACGTACAAGCAGCGAGCAGAACGTTATTATAATTCCCATGTCAAAATCAGGGAATTCAGAGTTGGAGATTTGGTTCTAAGAAAGTTGCTCGCCCAACCTCCAGGTGTATTGGGACCGACTTGGGAGGGTCCGTATCGTATAACGAACAAATTCCTTAATGGTGTATACGATATCGAAGACATGGAAGGCAAACCGGCCCAATACTCCTGGAATGATGTACATCTGAAGAAATACTACCAATAGGTCGAACAAGTTCAGCTCTTGGGCGAGCAAACATCTTTGGGGGCAAGAAACCAAATGAACCAAAAACTTGCCTAATTTTTTGAAAATTTTGTTAAGTATAGAAGGAAAAGTTATTCGGCACATTGTATAGTTTGGTGTTGTTCAGATTTTTGGTTTTAGACAGAATTGCTAGGCAAAAGTATTATAAGCAAGCAAAATTTTTTGTGTTAGTGTTCAAAGTTGTTCGTCAGATTGTATATGTTAATGATGAACAATTTTAAAACACTTGTAAATTTTCATGATGTAAATATAGTTGTTCGTTGGAAGATAAGTCTAAAGCTTAAGGTATAAGTCCATTTTTAAGGATCAGGGCCACTTAAAGGTTGTTCGTCTTTTAAGATGAACATAACCTAAGGCTAAACCCATATTCTATTAAAAAGCAAAGTTCAAATCGAACAAAGCCCAATATTGTATGTTATAATTGCGAAAGCATTAAACAATAATGTAAAAGCAATTAACATATCAAAAGAAGATGAGCGAATAAAAGATGCTTTCATTAATACTAAGGCACCAGGCCTCAAAAATAGTACAAAAAATGTGGAAGTGTAGAACAACAAAAAGATGGCGAGCAACTATTACAAGAAGAAATTTCAAAAGATTACAAGTCCTATTCTTGATGTTGCTCGCTTTGAGGAAGATCTTGGGCTTGGTTGGCGGAAGGATCGACAATCATATCACTAGCCAAATCCTCAGCTGCTTTCTGCTCTTGCTCGGCGATAGTCTGTTCATCATCAACAACTTGCTCGCCTTCATCGACTGGAGCTGGAGGGCGGGTAATGATGATGCTGGGATCAAGTTTTTAAATCTTAATCCCATAGTCATCCATGTCCCCGAGCTGGAGTTCAATGTTATTAGGAGGGGGATAGTGCTCGACAAACTCCACCAGATCTTTTCCCATCTCTTCAACCAAATCGGGCTTCTTGTACGAGTTAGCTAGGCGGATGCAATCGGCATACACACAGATGTACCCCAGATTTGTGATGGGTCCCGATCGAATTTGTAGCTCGGTCTCCAGCTACTCCTGAGTAAACATACTCTTTATTACTTCATTAAGGCGAGCAATTTCCATTTCAGCCTCAGTCAGTTTTTGCTAGGCAGCAGACTCACTTTTCTTCTTCTCTTCGAGTTCAACATCCTTACTCTTAAGCTCGGCCGAGAGAAATTGATAGTCTTCAACATGCTTTTTCTCAATGTCATCGGCAAACTTGAGTTGGTTGTTAAGACGAGCAATTCTGGCTCGTACTGGCCAACTAGGCCATTTTTTTCCTCGGTGAGCTGCCGAGCAGTGTTTGAGTAGCGTCGAGCAGCATCCTCTAGCTCGGCCAGTTGGCCCATCGCTTTCTGGGCAGTCACTAAAGAGTTGGCGGCTTGTATCATTGAGAAATGGAAGTTGTCTGCCACTCCTTGTATGGAGATTGTTTTGTCCAGCGGCCTTGTCCACGACCGAGCGATCAACTCAGTAGCCCGGCGGATGTGTTCACCAGGGATCTCCCTTATGTTGATAGGGGTCTTGGAGCAGGCGTACTGATGAACAGGGCTTGCTCGCCCAGGATGATTCTCCGCCCAGTATCTGCGAGCAAAGATATAAATAATACTTAGGAATTTTTATGGAAATAAGAATTTGCAAAGTGCTCGGATGACAAGATGGGATATAAACTTACTCGACAAATTTCTTGGCATCCCAGCCAAGGTGAGTGATATCCTCCGAACCTCGAGGGGGGATTGCTTATCCTTTCCAGCCTTGCACGTCCGCTCCACTAGCTCTTTTGAAGAGCGACGAACAACTTCAATTTGTTGGGCGTGGGGAGAACCCTTTCCCACTTTCTCCTTCCCCTTCTCACCAGTGGGGGAAACATTGGACACAGGGGTCCCATCTCCATGTTTCAATCTTTTAGCCCCATGGGGGGATCCGGCAGGGGGAGATGGTGGAGTGGCACCGGTGGGAGGGGCAGTTTGCCAAGCAACAGTGGCCCCTTTAGGCTTGTTCGTCATCGCCAGAATTTTGGAGGGCGGGTCTCCTTTGATTTTCCTCTCCTTTGGCGGCGGCATTTCGTGCACCCTTTGTTCCAAAAGACCAAAACAAGGGGGGACTGCTACCGTAACTTGCTCGGCTAAAAAAAAGTATATCAGACGAGCAAGTATTGAAGATGACGAACAAGAGTGCTTGGAGAGTTTGAAATTTTATACATACCTGGAGGCACCTCAGCTAGGGCCTCAAGATGATGAGGATAAGTGAAGAGGCGAGCAGCTTTTTGACACTTCTTCTTATTCACGTGCTCGATGGTCCTATCAGCCTTGTTTCACAGGGCGACCAAACACGAGGTGAAGAGGAACTCTGACCAAATGTCTTCCTCTTCAGTGTTCCACTTGAGCAATCGGGGACCTGCGAGCAAACAAGAAAAGTTATATTAGAAAAATTTAGTTCAAAGATGAACAAAAGCAAGCTTACGTCTAATCTTCCCGTAAGTGGTGGGAGAATATATGCGCCCAGCACCACCGTGTGGACCGGAAGATGCTCGCCAATCACCCCCGATGAAGAAAAAGTATTTTTTCCAGTTTCTAATTTTGTTCGGCACTCCTTCAACAATTTTAAGTCCAGTCTGGGCCTTCAAATAATAATACCCCTCTTCACCCACTGGACATTTGGTGAACGTCATTAGGTAGTTGACCTCTTCAGCAGTAATACGGCCAACGTACCCTTCCAGGGCGAACAAACCCATGACGCCGAGCAAGTTCATCCACCCAATTGGTGTAATTTGGGTGACGGCAAGGTAAGTTATCCGAATTTGTGAAGAGGCAACCCGGTAAGAGAGGTAGAGAAGATGATTCCGAGGAGGATGATATTGAACAAGCTCGAAGGAATCGTGTTGGGCGACCAGCTCCAGCACTAGCAGGAGGACCGATTCCCGAAATTCAAATAATGGAACCAGCTGGACCTGTTGGTGGTTGTTCTAATGGGCGACCTCCGATGTCGAATTGGAAGAGGAAGGCTGAGCTACGAGTAGTAGCTCAAGTACGAGAAATGGGGGTCAACCCATCAATCCTTCATACTGCAGAGTTGACCTTCACGGAAAAAGATTTGGACGGAATTGTAACTCCCCATAACAATTCTCTCGTAATCTGTGCCAAGATAATGGGGACTAAAGTGCACCGTTTACTGGTGGATACTGGGGCCTATACCAACATCATCTTCAAAAAGACGCTGGACCAGCTAGGGGACTACGCAAGCTATATTGAAGATTCCAATCACCGAATTCTAGGCTTTGGAAATGCTGTAACAGTCCCGTTAGGGATAATTAGGTTGTCTGTGCAACTTGTATCAACTGAGGATCCCAAAAAGAATATAACTAGAATGGTGGACTTCCTGGTCGTAGATCAAGAATCCACCTATAACGGGTTCCTTGGCCGACCATTTCTAAATGAATTTAAAGCTGTAGTTTCAACCTATTCCTATTGTGTTAAGTTCCCAACTGCAAGCGGACCAAAATAGGCTCGAGAGTGCCTCCTTCAACTGCGTTCAAATGAAAAACAGGTATCGATGATGGAAGCCTCCACCAGTCATCCTGATAATGAGCCTTCTGTCCTCAATGATATTTTGGGACCTCATGACGATTAAATAGAAACTGACGAACAGATCTTGCCCATGGGCGACCAACCGTTGCTCACGGGCGAGCAACCCTGGCCGACAACAGAATTATCAATTACATCAATGGCCATTGACGGGCTACCAATGAACATTGGCCTGGAGGGCCCAACCCTGGCGATCAACATTGATCCTGACTCAGCAAACGATTTTGATCACCGCCTAGGTGTTGAACCCATGGACATTGAAGATGAGCTAAACCCAGAAGGGCCAATCATTGATCCATAGTGGAAAGGACAAAAATGACGAGCAACTCCAGTCGAGGAACTGGAAGCCCTCAAAGTTAACCCTGGTCGTGATGATCTTGAACTCTACATCGGGTCCGAGCTCCCTGAGCCTTATAGGACTCGGATGGCAGAGTTCCTCAAAGTTAATCTTGATGTCTTTGCATGGTTACATGTAGACATGGTGGGGATCGACCCAAAAGATATCTGTCACAGGCTAAACATTAATCCGACCCGAAAACCAGTCCATCAGAAAAGACGAAAGTATGGGCCGGATAAGTACCAAGCCCTCAATGAAGAAGTGAAAAAGTTGTTGAACAACGACTTAATTAGACAGGCGTTATGTCCTCAATGGGTAGCAAACCCAGTAGTGCTGCGGAAGCCGAATGTAACCTAGAGGCTATGCATATATTTTACAAATCTGAATGCAGCATGCCCGAAGGATAACTTTCCACTTCTGCACATTGATCAATTAGTGGATAGCATAGCCGGGTATGAAATTTTTACAATTATGGACGCTTTCGCCGGTTACCACCAGATCTCGATGCATCCTGATGATCAGGAAGATACGGCTTTTTACACAAACAAAAATTTACTCTGTTGGAAGAGAATATCGTTAGGATTGATCAATGCAGGAGCAACTTACCAGAGGCTTGTGAACAAAATGTTTGACGAGCACATTGGAAGGACGGTGCATGTGTATGTTGACGATATAGTCGTCAAAAGTACCCGAAAAGAAAACCATTTCCAGTATCTATCCCAAGTGTTCAACATTCTCCGAAAATATAACATGAAGTTGAACCCGAAGAAAAGCAACTTCGGAGTACATTCGGGGAAATTTCAGGGTCACCTGGTCAGTAAGCGGGGAGTTGAAGCTAACCCCATAAAAGTTAAAGCTATCGTTGATATGGAACCCCCTCGTTCAGTCAAAGAGGTACAAAGATTGATAGGATATCTGGCTACTTTGAACAGATTCATATCACGATCAGGGGACAAGTGTCATCCATTCTTCGAAGCCATCAAGAAAGGAAACTTTGTATGAATGGGCAATTACCAAAAAGCCTTTGAACAACTGAAGGACTACCTGGGAGATGTGAAAATTTTATCAAAACCAGTCCCAGGAGAGAAGTTGTACCTATATTTTTAGCAGCCTCTGAGGTGGCAATAAGTTCGGTTCTGGTACAGGCGAAAAGCAAATTCCATCTGCCCATCTACTATGTCAGCCAAACTCTACATGAAGCTGAGGTGAAATATTCACCCACAGAAAAACTGGCATATGCTCTGGTCATGAGTGTTAGGAAGTTAAGACCGTACTTTTTAGATCATCAGGTCGAAGTATTAACAACTTTCCCACTCAGGCAGATTCTTCACCGACCTGGCACAGTCGGCCGCCTGCTGAAATGGTCCATAGAGATTAGCCAGTTCGGAGTGACCTATTCACCTCAAACAGCAATTAAGGGTCAGGCATTAGCCGACTTTATTGTCGAGTTAACCTTTCCCCAGAATTTGACGAGAGGGCTAGATCATCCTTGGCATCTTTATGTGGACGGTTCGTCAACAAACATGGCCTCAGGGGTAGGGATAGTCCTTATTAGCCCCAACCAACAAGTATTCACCTCGATTTCATGGAAACCAACAATGAGGCGAATATGAAGCTCTCATTGCAGGTCTCCACTTATCGCTAGATGTCGAAGTCAGACGACTCCAAATTTTTGGAGATTCTCAACTTATAGTAAGTCAAGTACGGGGTGAGTACGAGGCCAGAGATGAGCATATGATTAAATGTCAACAAATTGTTGCTCACTTAATATCAATGCTAGATCAAGTACATATTCAACAAGTGCCACGAACGAGCAATACATAAGCTGACGCCTTGGCTAGATTAGCCACAAGTGATGGGCCAGCAGATCTGACAGACATCACCATCACTAGGAAGGCTCAACCTTCAAAGATTGACTACAAGGTCAATCATATAACCGAACAACCAGATGATGATGATTAGCGAACTCTTATAGCCAAATACTTAAAAGAAGGGAAACTATCAAGCAACCCTTTTGAAGCTGCAAAAATAATAAAACAAGCAGCCAGGTATACCCTGGTAGACGAGCAGCTTTACAAAAGAGGTTTTTCGGTCCCACTACTCAAGTGTTTGTCTAGGGAGCAGGGGAGAGCTACTTTGGAGGAGATACATTCAGGAGCCTATGGAAATCATGTTGGGGGGCAAGCTTTAGCCTGCAAAATAGTTAAGGCAAGGCTATTACTGACCGACCTTATGAAAAGATGCAATCCAGGTAGCTAGAGCCTGTCACCGATGTCAAATCTTTGCCCAGAGCATTCATACACCTGCACAAGAGCTTGTCTCGGTTTTCAGTCCTTGGCCATTTGCACGATGGGGAATGACATTATTGGACCTTTCCCTCCAGGAAAAGAAAACGTACGATTCCTGTCGTAGCTGTGGACTATTATACCAAATGGGCAGAGGCAGAAGCCCTAGTCAAAGTTACCCAGGAAAAAATGATCGATTTTATTTGGAAGAATATTATCTGCCGATTTGGGATCCCTCAAACACTCATGACAGACAATGATCCTCAGTTTGACAGGAAAAAGCTTCTAGACTTCTGCACTAAGTGGGGAATCAGAAAACATTATTCAACCCCTTATCATCCACAGTCGAATGGCCAGGTAGAAGCCGTTAATAAGATAATCAAGCACATTCTCAAAATACGACTAACAGAAAGTAAATGGAAGTGGTCTTTAGAACTACCGGATGTGTTATGGGCATACAGAGTTTCTCCCAGGTCTAGCACCGGAGAAATACCCTTTACATTAGCATTCAGGATTGAAGCGGTTATCCCAGTTGAGTTAAAGACCAAAACCCTAAGCACGGCCAGATTTAAAGAAGGAGCGAACAACTCTGCCCTATCAGTCGAGCTAGTTATGCTCGAAGAAAAAAGAATTACTGCTGAACTAAGAAATGCAACGTATAAGCAGAGGGCAGAGCATTATTACAATTCTCAAGTCAAAGTAAGAAAATTTGAAGCTGGCGACCTTGTTTTGAGGAAGAAGCTCGCCCCACCTCCAGGCATATTTGGACCGACTTCGGAGGGCCCATATAGAGTAACAGACAGGTTACCCAATGGTGCATATGACATTGAAGATCTAGATGGTAACTCGGCCCAATACTCCTGGAATGCAGCCAATTTGAAGAAATATTTCCAGTAGGCGAACTACTTTGTTTATGGAAAGAGATAGTGCTGTTTTTACCGGGTGAGCTAATGTGTCACACGGGCGAGTTAAGACTGCTTATGGGCGAGTAAGGTCCAAAAACTTGCCTAAGTTTTTGAAATTTTACCAAATGTTGGTAGTCGAGCAAGTTTGGGTGGTCGAGCTACCTTTGATCAATCACTTGTTTGTTAGTCTTAAATTTTACAATGGGTCAAAAGTTAGTTTGACAAAATGTATAGTAGTGGAACTACTTTGACTTGATTTGTAAATTATATATTTTGGCAGGTTAACGATTGTTTGACAAAATGTATAGAAGTCGAACTGCATTTGCTTGTTATGTAGAAGTTTGTAAATTAGGTCGTCATCCATACTTGTAATTTTTTAAGCAAGTTCAATCACAAGTTGTTCGTTCAAATGAGATTCGAGCTCAAGGCACAAATTCGTTATACAATCAAGCCCTTTAAAGGTTGTTCGTTTTTAAATGAACATAGCCTAAGGCCAAAGCCCTTATTCCAATTTTTAAAAGCAAAAGTTCTCAAATAACAAAGCCCAACTACATTAAGATTGTTAAGCATAAGTAAAAATGCAAAGACAATTAATGTAAGAAGAATAAATTGAGCAAAAGAAGATATTTCATTAATAATAAGGTTATTCGCCCAAAATGGTTACATTCTCCTTCAAGGAGCGAACAACTACAAAAAAGGAAAGGTAAAGACCTATCTAATCCTATTTTCTAAGATTCTTGCCCGGCAGGAGGGGGAAGATTGTCATCCTTAGGATCCTCTAAGGGCGCCCCTGATATGGAAGGATCAACAGGGACGTCCTCAGTTAGCTCGGCAATGAGCCCTTCCGCGTCTGCCCGCTCTTTTTTAGCCTTCTCGCTCTGCTCGACCGACTCGGTCTGTTCATTCTCAGCGACCTCCTCTTCCTCATCCTCAGGAGGACTTGTAATTATAACCCGGGGGTTAATGAAGTCGATCTTGATACCGTAGTCGGGTTGGTCGCCAATCTGCAAAGTTGTCCCAGGTGCAGGAGGGTTAGATTCAACAAAGTTGGTGAACTCTTTGTCGATCTCCTCAACGATGTGAGGGACATTAAACTCGTTAACAGCCCGGATGCACTCAGCATAGGCCAACACAAATCCTATAATCGAGCTCGCCTCCATCTTTGGGATTAGCTCTTCTTGAGTGATGGAATTGGCGAGCTGATTCTCGAGGTCAGAGATTTTGGCAGTTACCTCGGTAGTGAACTTCTCGGTAGAGCTGTTACACGAAACGAGTTGCTCGTGAGCTCGGCTCGGCTCGACTCGTTAAGGCTCGACTCGTTAGGTTAAACGAGCTCGAGCTCGAAAAATACTCGATTTCTTAACGAGCCCAACCGAGCTCGGCTCGATAGGCTCGGCTCGGCTCGATTCGATGAGCTCGATAGGCTCGTTACACTCATTAACGAGTCGAGCCGAGCCGAGCTCAAATTATTACTCGTTAATGTTACCGAGCCGAGCTCGGCTCGACTCGATAAGAACTCGAGCCGAGCTCGAGTATCAAGTACTCGAGCTCGCTCGGCTCGAATAACAGCACTACTTCTCGGTGACCTCTTTCTGCTTTTGCATGCGAGCGAGCTCGGCACGAAGCTGCTCGTTCTCGGCCATCTTGACCTTAAGCTCTTCTGAGACTTTGACATGGAGATCGAGGGCGCGTTGCTCTCTCGTTTGGTGGGCCTTCACCTTATCTTCGAGATTGGCCACCATCTTCTTGGCCTCCGCCTTGGCCTCGTCTCTTTCCTTAGCAATACGACTAACTGTTGCCGCATGCTGATGGGCATCTCTCTCCAGATCTTCGACATTATCGACCAGTTTCTGCACGGCGACCAGAGTGTTGCCCGCCTTAATAATGCACAGATGACCGTTGTCACTAGGCGCCTGGGTTTTGACGATTTTGTGTAGGTCCTTGCTCCAGGAACGAGCAACGGACTCGGAGGCAAGTCGGACAAAGGAGTCCAAAATTTCATGAAAGTTAGAGGGCACCTTCGAGCAAGAGTACTGGTGCACTATATTTGATCGCCCAGGGTATTGATCAGGCTCGTAACTATAAAGAAACACCAGAGGTGTTAAAAAAAGAAAAGGAAGTTAAGAACAAGTAAGAAACTCACGCATCATGGCTACCTTTATCCCAGCCGAGATAAGTCGCATCGTGGGGGTGGTCAACAGCACGTCCTTCGGGAGCAGCAGCGACCAAATGCTGCTCGGGATGAAGCTCCATAGAAGGAGTTCGCCCACCTTCGGGCTCGATTGGGCGGGCAGCGGAAGCCCCACTCCCTTGGGCGACCTTGGCTTTCTTGGCCGCATTTTCAGTGTCAGAGACGAGAGTATCGTCTCCTTGAACAAGTCTCTTGGACTTGGGTGTTACAGCCGCTGGCGGGCTGCTGATGGGTGCGGGTTGTTTTACAGAGCTCGACCCGCCCGCTTGCCTGGGGTCATCCTTGCCCGCTTTGGCCGCTAGTGCGATCATCTTGGTGATCGGATCCCCTTTCTTCCTCCCTCAATAAGGATATAATTCCACAAACAATCAAAATTAGGCATAAATCAACAACCCAAACTTAATTCTCACATAACTTCCACTATTCAAGGCATAAGAAGGTGGTGATGCTTAGGATATCTTCAACCTAGTGAAACTCAAGTAGGATTGTCAAGCCAATTCTGTGCATCAATTTGGATTTACTAGGAGACCTCACCAATTACCTAAACAACCATCCAAGCAATTGATGTCTAAATGATGGGGTTCTTTGCGATCAACTCTCTCTCGACGAATCAAACACAAAATAGACGCATTCAATCATAAATCTCACACGCATTCATCTAATCATGTTCATGTAACTCTCGTCTACGCTAAACATGCCTCGACAAACAAGCTACAAGAGATCAACAATCAAAGCTCAATACAAATCCATCATTAGAAGCATAATCCAAATATCAACATAGAATAGACAAAGAGCAATCTCAACTCAAAATTTCACATGGTATCTAACATCCCAAACATAAAAACAATTAGCTTATGGTTTCACAATGAAAAACCATAGCTAAACAAGAACGCAATATTAAACACATAGCTAAATGAAAATGAAATTGCAATAATAAGGAAAGAAGTCACCTCTTGGTATTACAAACTTGAAATTGAACTTTGATCATGAAAACCTATGCTAAATTACTCTAAAATTTGAAAGAAAAATAAAAATCTAAGAATGAAGGTGAAATAAAACTAAATTGGTGTGTGGGGTGTGTGTCCCCTAAGGGGGTGTATGGTATTGTGTCATCATCCTCTCTAAAATCTAAGAAATAAGGTATATATAGTGTGGGAAAAGGGCTTGAGACGAAATTGCAATTAAAACTTTGAAAAATGATGAAAATTCGAATTTTTCTAAATCTGCTGAGTTGACTCGGTCAACTCGACCGAGTAGATCTACTCGACCGGACCTCTTGGTCGTGCAAGGCAAAATTTCTTCCCAACTTTCTGTTGTCACCGACATTGACTCGCACGAGTCGCTGGCTCGAGTTGATTTGTTGGTCGAGCTCGGTTGCTCAGATGAAATCGTGCTTTCAACTTTAAAAGAAACGCTGACACTTTCTTTCTTTTCGTGTGGGTCCCCCAATGAGATAAGGAATGTTTCTTTCACTCTCAAATTCCGGCATTAAGTTCATGGCGGCTTTTGGCCTAGCTTCGAATTTCCGGTGCCTCCATTGTTGGCGAAGTGAAGCTTTCCAGCGAGCTACGAAATTCTATTCTCGACTTCCGCAAATTCCGGCATTGAAGTGTGTGGCAGCGAAGAATTGCAGCTTCCCGGCGAGCTTGCTTCGATTAATTCTGATGGTGCGACGGCTTTCTTCTGGCGACGAGCTTTCTCCAGTTTCCAGCGAATGCGGTGCTTCGGCAAGCTTTAGGCGTGAATTTCTCCATTAATGGCGGCACTGCTTTCCAAATTGATAAACACGAGTTCTACTTCCAGCTTTCTTCTCCAATTCTGGTACGGCGGCTTTCCTCTTCGACTTCCGGCGTCGCGAGCAGCGAGACGGTGCAGTGAGAGTAACAGCTTCGAACTCCGGCGATGAACGGTGGAAGCTTTGCTTCTTCTTGAGTGTCTGGCGACATGGCTCTTCAGGCGTGTTAAGCTTCATTAATTTCGGCAATGGCGAGCTTAATTTCTGGCGTGCAAGTGCACAGATTTTGACGGTGCCGAGCTTCGACTCCTCTTCAACAATGGCGTGGGTTTCTTCAATTCTTGAAGATAATACCACGCTTTCTCTCTCTAGGATCAATAGAAAACGTGGGCCCCAACTTTTCTTTCCTTGGTCAAAGTTTGAAAGGAATTTCAGCTTTCCACTTCGCGTGAGCGAAGAGGTACAATTTGGACCCTGAACTAGTGTCATGGGTACAAATTGGATCCTAAACTATATTTTTGTACAAATTGGACCATAAACTAATGTCTCAGGTACAAATTGGACCTCCAACTAGTGTTTTGGGTACAGATTGGACCCTAAACTATTTTTTAGTACAAATGAGACCCTAAACTAATATTTTAGGTACAAATTAGACTTCAAACTCTTTCTTTGGTATAAATAAGCAATAACTTTAAAAATCAAATAAATAAACTTCAACTAATAAAAAAATTAAGCATTGTTATATAATATTTGATTAAAAACTTTATGATAAATTTTATAAATTATTATTTCAATATATTATTATTTAGCGATAGTTGTTATTTACAACTCATACTATTAGAGTAGTTATTCTTCTAAGCACTAATTCAAATACATATGCATATTAAATAAAAAAAAAAAAAAACACTCTAAGTCAATTGTTAAATTATATAAAAAAAAAAGTGTTTCTTAATTAATATATTTCAAAATAATTTATATTTATTTAATCGACTACTATCATATTTTTTTAAGCATTGATCTTTTTTTTTCTTTTTTTAACCAACATAATAAAAATGGATTAAAATACGCACTACATTAATATATTTTAAAACAACGTAAAAAAAATTAAGCACTAACTTTTTTTAAATGCAATATATATTTAAATTAATATTTTAAAAAATAATTTAATAGTATGAGTTAAAAATAACCACTATCGATAAATAATGTTGAATTGAAATACTACTTTATGAAATTTATCATTTTTAGTCAAATATTATATACTAATATTTAATTTTTTTATTAGTTGGGATTTATTTATTTAATTTTAAAAGTTATGGCTTATTTATACCAAAAAAATAGTTTGAGGTCTAATTCGTACCTAAAACATTAGTTCAGGGTCCAATTTGTACTCATAAATAGTTTAGGGTCCAATTTGTACCCAATACATTAGTTGAGGGTCCAATTTGTACCAGAAACATTAGTTTAGGGTCCAATTTGTACAAAAAAATAGTTTAGGGTCCAATTTGTACCCATGACATTAGTTCAGGGTCCAAATTGTACCTTTTCCCTTTCAATTAAAATGGGAATGGACTTTCAGCTTTCAAATGGCTTGAGGTGTAATAGCTTTTGAAATGCACATGGGCCTTTCTCTCTCCAACTGGCCGAGCATCATTGAATAAAATGAAGCCCAATTTGTTTCCTTCTCAATTTTTCTCTTCACCCGACCTCATTAAAATTAAAGGCTCGTATTTCTTTTTAAAATTATCAAATTTCCTGCAAAATAACACAAATGTCTTTCTCGACAATTAAACACAAATGATAATATTAATTTAAATAAATGCAAGAAACTCTATAAAATTAGGCGAATTAAACACACGAATTTCAAGCAATATTCACACTAATCAGTCCCACACGTGTTGGTTAAGCACGTAGAAGGAAGGGTGAACGGCAACTGTGATGAGCTCGTCTGCAAAAGAAGTGAACAACAAAAAGTTAGAAAATATATAAAACAAAGATGTGAGCAGAGTTGTTCGCCAAGACTAAGAACGTTACCCTCAGGGCTTGGGCTTGACACTCAAGATGATGGGGGAAGGTTGTGAAGCGAGCTACCCTGCAAGTTGACTCCGAGTAAAGATGGTTGACGCTTCGATCAGCTCAGCTCCGGAGGGCGATCAGGCTGACGGTAAATAGGAACTGGTCATCAACCCTGTCTTTGGCACTTCGCCACTTGAGATTCTTGGGACCTGAAACAAAAGAAGAAAAAATTAAAATTTTTCTTATCACTTCACATATTTAGAAGAGATAAGACTCACGAATAAGGTCCCCAAACTCCGAAAAGAAAACCACCTCCAGCATCTATCCCAAGTGTTCAACATTCTCCGAAAATATAACATGAAGTTAACCCGAAGAAAAGCAGCTTCGGAGTACATTCCGGGAAATTTCTGGGTCACCTGGTCAGTAAGCGGGGAGTTGAAGCTAACCCCATAAAAGTTAAAACTATCGTTGATATGGAACCCCCTTCCGTCAAAGAGGTAAAAAGATTGACAGGATATCTGGCTGCTTTGAACAGATTCATATCACAATCAAGGGACAAGTGTCATCCATTCTTCAAAGCCATCAAGAAAGGCAACTTTGTATGAACGGGCAATTGCCAAAAAACCTTTGAACAGTTGAAGGACTACCTGGGAGATGTGAGAATTTTATCAAAACCAGTCCCAGGAGAGAAGTTGTACCTACATTTTTTGCAGCCTCTGAGGTGGCAATAAGTTCGGTTCTGGTACGGGCGGAAGGCAAATTCCATCTGCCCATCTACTATGTCAGTCAAGCTCTACATGAAGCCGAGGTGAAATACTCACCCACAAAAAAATTGGCATATGCTCTGGTCATGAGTGTTAGGAAGTTAAGACCGTACTTTTTCGATCATCAGGTCGAAGTATTAATAACTTTCCCACTCAGGCAGATTCTGCACCGACCTGACACAGCCGGCCGTGCTGAAATGGTCCATAGAGATGAGCCAGTTTGGAGTGACCTATGCACCTCGAACAACAATTAAGGGTCAGGCATTAGCCGACTTTATTGTCGAGTTAACCTTTCCCCAGAATTTGACGAGAGGGCTAGACCATCCTTGGCATCTTTATGTGGACGGTTTGTCAACAAACATGGCCTCGGGGGCAGGAATAGTCCTTATTAGCCCCAACCGATAAGTATTCACCTCGATTTCATGGCAACCAACAATGAGGCCGAATATGAAGCTCTCATTGCAGGTCTCCACTTATCGCTAGTTGTTGGAGTCAGACGACTCCAAATTTTTGGAGATTCTCAACTTATAGTAAGTCAAGTACGGGGTGAGTACGAGGCTAGAGATGAGTATATGATTAAATACCAACAAATTGTTGCTCACTTAATATCAATGCTAGATCAATTACATATTCAACAAGTGCCACGAACGAGCAATACACAAGCTGACGCCTTGGCTAGATTAGCCACAAGTGATGGGCCAGCAGATCTGACAGACATCACCATCACTAGGAAGGCTCAACCTTCAACGATTGACTACAAGGTCAATCATATAACCGAACAACCAGATGATGATGATTAGCGAACTCCTATAGCCAAATACTTAAAAGAAGTGAAACTATCAAGCAACCCTTTTGAAGCTGTAAAAATAATAAAACAAGCAGCCAGGTATACCCTGGTAGATGAGCAGCTTTACAAAAGAGGCTTTTCGGTCCCACTACTCAAGTGTTTGTCTAGGGGGCAGGGGAGAGCTACTTTGGAGGAGATACATTCAGGAGCCTGTGGAAATCATGTTGGGGGGCAAGCTTTAGCCTGCAAAACAGTTAAGGCAAGGCTATTACTGACCGACCTTATTAAAATGTGCAATCCAGGTAGCTAGAGCCTGTCACAGATGTCAAATCTTTGCCCCGAGCATTCATACACCTACACAAGAGCTTGTCTCGGTTTTCAGTCCTTGGCCATTTGCACGATGGGGAATGACATCATTGGACCTTTCCCTCTAGGAAAAGAAAACGTACGATTCGATGTCGTAGTTGTGGACTATTATACCAAATACGTAGAGGCAGAAGCCCTAGTCAAAGTTACCTGAGAAAAAATGATCGATTTTATTTGGAAGAACATTGTCTGCCGATTCGGGATCCCTCAAACACTCGTGACAGACAATGATCCTCAGTTTGACGGGAAAAAGCTTCGGGACTTCTGCACTAAGTGGGGAATCAGAAAACAGTGTTCAACCCCTTATCATCCACAGTCGAATGGCCAGGTAGAAGCCGTTAATAAGATAATCAAGCACATTCTCAAAATACGACTAACAGAAAGTAAAGGGAACTGGTCTTTAGAACTACCGGATGTGTTATGGGCATACAGAGTTTCTCCCAAGTCTAACACCGGAGAAATACCCTTTACATTAGCATTCGGGATTGAAGGGGTTATCCCAGTTGAGTTAAAGACCAAAACCCTAAGCACGGCCAGATTTGAGGAAGGAGCGAACAACTCTGCCCTATCAGTCGAGCTAGTTATGCTCGAACAAAAAAGAATTACTGTTGAACTAAGAAATGCAACGTATAAGCAGAGGGCAGAGCGTTATTACAATTCTCAAGTCAAATTAAGAAAATTTGAAGCTGTCGACCTTGTTTTGAGGAAGAAGCTCGCCCCACCTCCAGGCGTATTTGGACCGACTTGGGAGGGCCCATATAGGGTAACAGACAGGTTACCCAATGGTGCATATGACATTGAAGATCTAGATGGTAACTCGGCCCAATACTCCTGGAATGCAGCCAACTTGAAGAAATATTTCCAGTAGGCGAGCTACTTTGTTTATGGGAAGAGATAGTGCTGCTTTTACCGGGTGAGCTAATGTGTCACACAGGCGAGCTAAGACTGCTTATGGGCGAGTAAGGTCCAAAAACTTGCCTAATTTTTTGAAATTTTACCAAATGTTGGTAGTCGAGCAAGTTTGGGTGGTCGAGCTACCTTTGATCAATCACTTATTTGTTAGTCTTAAATTTTACAATGGGTCAAAAGTTAGTTTGACAAAATGTATAGTAGTCGAGCTACTTTCACTTGATTTGTAAATTATATATTTTGGCAGGTTAATGATTGTTTGACAAAATGTATAGAAGTCGAACTGCATTTGCTTGTTATGTAGAAGTTTGTAAATTAGGTCGTCATCCATACTTGTAATTTTTTAACCAAGTTCAATCACAAGTTGTTCGTTCAAAGGAGATTCGAGCTCAAAGCACAAATTCGTTATACAATCAAGCCCTTTAAAGGTTGTTCGTTTTTAAATGAACATAGCCTAAGGCCAAAGCCCTTATTCCAATTTTTAAAAGCAAAAGTTCTCAAATAACAAAGCCCAACTACATTAAGATTGTTAAGCATAAGTAAAAATACAAAGAAAATTAATGTAAGAAGAATAAATTGAGCAAAAGAAGATATTTCATTAATAATAAGGTTATTCGCCCAAAATGGTTACATTCTCCTTCAAGGAGCGAACAACTGCAAAAAAGGAAAGGTAAAGACCTATATAATCCTATTTTCTAAGATTCTTGCCCGGCAGGATGGGGAAGATTGTCATCCTTAGAATCCTCTAAGGGGGCCCCTGATATGGAAGGATCAACAGGGACGTCCTCAGTTAGCTCGACAATGAGCCCTTCCGCGTCTGCCCGCTCTTTTTTAGCCTTCTCGCTCTACTCGACCGACTCGGTCTGTTCGTCCTCAGCGACCTCTTCTTCCTCATCCTCAGGAGGACTTGTAATTATAACCCAGGGGTTAATGAAGTCGATCTTGATCCCGTAGTCAGGTAGGTCACCAATCTGCAAAGTTGTCCCGGGTGCAGGAGGGTTAGATTCGACAAAGTTGGTGAACTCTTTGTCGATCTCCTCAATGATGTGAGGGACATTAAACTCGTTAACAGCCCGGATGCACTCAGCATAGGCCAGCACAAATCCTATAATCGAGCTTGTCTCTATTTTTGGGATTAGCTCTTCTTGAGTGATGGAATTGGCGAGCTGATTCTCGAGGTCTGAGATTTTGGCAGTTACCTCGGTAGCGAACTTCTCGGTGACCTCTTTCTGCTTTTGCATGCGAGCGAGCTCGGCACAAAGCTGCTCGTTCTCGGCCATCTTGACCTTTAGCTCTTCTGAGACTTTGACATGGAGATCGAGGGTGCGTTGCTCTCTCGTTTGGTGGGCCTTCACCTTATCTTCGAGATTGGCCACCATCTTCTTGGCCTCCGCCTTGGCCTCGTCTCTTTCCTTAGAAATACGGCTAACTATTGCCGCATGCTGATGGGCATCTCTCTCCAGATCTTTGACCTGATCGACCAGTTTCTGCACGGCGACCAGAGTGTTGCCCGCCTTAATAATGCACAGATGACCGTTGTCACGAGGTGCCTGGGTTTTGACAATTTTGTGTAGGTCCTTGCTCCAGGAACGAGCAATGGACTCGGAGGCGCATCGGACAAAGGAGTCCAGAATTTCGCGAAAGTTAGCGGGCACCTTCGAGCAAAAGTACTGGTGCACTATATTTGATCGCCCAGGGTATTGATCAGGCTCGTAACTATAAATAAACACCACAGGTGTTAAAAAAAAGGAAGTTAAGAACAAGTAAGAAACTCACGCATCATGGTGACCTTTATCCCAGCCGAGATAAGTCGCATCGTGGGGGTGGTCAACAGCACATCCTTCGGGAGCAGCAACGACCAAATGCTGCTCGGGATGTAGCTCCATAGAAGGAGTTCGCCCACCTTCAGGCTCGATTGGGCGGGCAGCGGAAGCCCCACTCCCTTGGGTGACCTTGGCTTTCTTGGCCGCCTTTTCAGTGTCAAAGACGGGAGTATCGTCTCCTCGAACAAGTCTCTTGGACTTGGGAGTTCCAGCCGTTGGCGGGCTGCTGATGGGTGCGGGCTGTTTTACAGAGCTCGACCCGCCCGCTTGCCTGGGGTCATCCTTGCCCGCTTTGGCCGCAAGTGTGATCATCTTGGTGATCAGATCCCCTTTCTTCCTCCCTCTTTTGGTCGGCATGTCCCACACGTGTTGGTTAACCACGTGGAAGGAAGGGTGAACGACAACTGTGATGAGCTCGTCTGCAAAAAAAGCGAACAACAAAAAGTTAGAAAATATATAAAACAAATATGTGAGCAGAGTTGTTCGCCAAGACTAAGAACGTTACCCTCAGGGACTTGGGCTTGACCCTAAAGATGATGGGGGAAGGTTGTGAAGCGAGCTACCCTGCGAGTTGACTCCGAGTAAAGATGGTTGACGCTTCGATCAGCTCAGCTCCGGAGGGCGATCAGGCTGACGGTAAACAGGAACTGGTCATCAACACTGTCTTTGGCACTTCGCCACTTAAGATTCTTGGGACCTGAAACAAAAGAAGAAAAAATTAAAATTAGTCTTATCACTTCAAATATTTAGAAGAGATAAGACTCACAAATAAGGTCCCCAAACTCCGTTGGAGATTTTATGCGTTCAGGACCGCCATAAGGGCCAGCAGAAGCACGCCAGTCCCCACCAATCCAGAACCAGTCGTGCTTCCAGTCCCGCACCTTCCCAGGGATGTCCTCAACCAGTCGCAAATTTGGTCGTTCCTTGTGATAGTACCAGCCCGCCTCATCTCCAGTACAAGTCGTGGGCGTCGTGAGGTAGTTGACCTCCTTGGCGGACAGTTTATTTGGATATCCCTCAAGGGCGCACAGCACCATGAGGGACATAAGATTCATCCACCCAACGGAAGTCAACTGGGAGGTGGCAAGGTTTGTACGCTCCAGGAAGCTGCCGATCAGAGGATGCAGGGGCAGCGTGACTCTAGCATTCAGAGCTGCCAAGCTGATCGTCGTGAGTCCACGGGGAGGGCGATCAGCTCTATCGTCAGTCAGTGGCACGTACATATGTACATCAAAAGGGATTTTGAAATCCATCATGATTTTAGGCAAGTCTGCTCAATAATGGCGGACACGATACAACTCGCTGCGTACTCAGTTGTTTTGAGTCTTCGTTTCCCACGGACTGGAACGGTGAACCGGTTGGAATATTCTCTTTCATACTCATCCCAGTCCACTTGGCGAGCTACAACGACCAGAATCTGGTGCTCGATCGGATTGGGCATTGGGAAGTCGATGCTCTTCAAGTATCCCCAGGTTAGTTCGTCGAGTGGGGTGGGCTGTAGTACTTCGACCTCGTCTTCTTCCTCATGGAGGTCGGAGTTGGTCTCCTCTTCGACTTGACGAGCAGGATTTGCTCGCACGACTCTTTCCCCGGATGGATGAGCCCCTGAGTCGACGGAGCGAGCAATAGAGGCCGCGTCGGGATCCGACTCTAAATTAACTACGGGAACAGAAGGTTCTCCAATGGGTCGTTTCCCAGGATTGCTAGGTGGATAAGATCCTGTTTCGGAGTGCGAGGACATTTGGATCGAAAGTCCGTGGAAAAAAAGTGATCGAAAAAACTTAAAGGATTTTAATGGCAGATTCCGGTGGAGAAGATGAAAGGGCGACGACAATTTGGTGGAAAATGCGGTGGAGCTTGGGTGTTTTGACTCAACAAAAGCAAAATTAAACAATAAGGGAGGAAAAATAAGAGGATTTTTACCTTAAATGCTCAAAACTGGAAGAGTCGTCGTCAGAGATGGAGGAGAGTCGCCGGAAATTTTTTGAAGAGGAAAAACAAGGGTTTTGGCGCTGAGAGTGTAAAATGGAAAATGAAAATTCAGGAAAAAATTTCCTTTTATAGTAAGAGGAAAAACGGGGTGCCAGGCGAGCAAGAATAAAAGTATGAGGACCAAATCATAAATATTGAATACGTGCAGCCCCATTCTGAAATTCTTGGAAGTACGTCACCTCGATCTTGCGTGCGCGTGGGCGGCGGCAATCATTTCGTCCATGTCACACCTCGAACCCTTCCCAGCGCCTTGGAATTCCAACCGTTACCAATCCAACTCAGCTCATCCGAGGTAGCCCGCGCAGCTGAGGTAGGTCGTTTTAAGTGAGAACAGCTCGCCTTCATAACACCAGATGATTGCCAGCCTATGAGTAGTTCGACACATCTAATCACCACATAATGACTGGCAAGGGGGCAATTGTTGATAGGCGAACATAATTAAGTGAAGTTATCCTATCTAAAGTCAGGATTAAGTCAAGCTGAGTTGGAGTTGCTGAGCGAACTATATCCACCAGGTGAGCTAATCTAACCATGCGAGCTACTTCAAAGCCAAGGTCATGTGAACCCAAGTGGAGCCCAGGCGAACAATTCAGCCAATAGGCGAACAGTTCCAACTAAAGCATCAAGATATTAAGTCAGTACAAAGGATGACCAACAAAATCAAACTAATAACTCTTCAAGGACAAGGCCCGAAGAAGCGGACAACTCACTAAACGAGCAAATCCATTCTAGAAGATATAATTTAGTTTAGATAAGGTCAAAATAGTCAACTCTCCATGTGTCAAACATGCACACATGGAAGAGCAAAGGTTTGTACACCTCCTACTTGTAAAACTTGTATAAATACCTTGAATTTTCAATAAATAAAATAAGCACAAATTCACTTATACATCCAAACTTCGACTACATTAACCAAAGCACCTCAATTATCAAACAAAACGAATTTAATACGTAATCCATACACGTGTTTATTCTTTTTCATTTCCAATTTCCGTATTCACTAATTACGTTAGTGATCAATCACACGTAATTGTTTGTGATCTAATTAGCAACTAAAAATAGATCATAAACAACTTGAGCACTTCCTCCTTGAGCCAACAAGCACTTTTCTTCGCCCGAACTAACACTTTTCGTATTTCTTTCATATCTTCTCATCCGTGAGTCAGTTTGAGTCGATTCAAAGTCCTACGAACTCCATTTTTCGCCATATATCCATCTATAAGCACAAAGAGGTAATTTCATTAGTTTATGAAAAGGATACTCAAATGACTCTAAATACTCATCAAATTAACTCAAAACACGGGCAACACGGGCTACAAAATACCACAATTTCACGCCTAATCAGCGGAAAAGATGCCATTGTCACTAATGGAATTACAAATAGTTACAATATTTGGATTAATACTACTTATTCAATTTCCTTTTATAATTTAATATTTTTATTCCAAGATTAGCAGAGATAGTGATGTGATGTCATAAAAAATGAGATTATTACTAAATGGTTCTATCCCTAGTGTTATATAACGCTTTGGTATACCATTTTTTACAAATACCATTTTGGTTCAAGAGTGGACCCGCTCAAAAAATAAAATCAGCGTCCCCCCCACCTTCAACATGCCCACTCCACGCACCACTCCTCTTATTACTCTCTTTCTCTCTCACATTATCATCCAAACCCCACCGCCACTACCTACCCCCCTCTCTCTCCTCCATAATTTGAAACCCTCCCCCCTCCCCCTCTCTCTACAATCAGCCACCACCGATGGAAGAATGGTGAACCAGAGGCCGTGCGGTGTGGAGATCGAGAGAAGATCGCAGCGACTGAGGGAGCTCATTTCCTGATCTAGCTCCAGACTCCTGAATCATCCTCGCCATCACCGATCTAGTGTGCCTGAAGCGCTGCCGTCATGCGCCGCCGCCTATCTACGTTTCTCCTCCAATCTGTAATGCCGCCGCCGTCCAAGCAACAACGATACGATTTCAAGCGAATATGTTCGTCCAAATCGCGAGAGAGACGCAGGCCACGAGTGAGCCCCAAAGGAAGGGGTTCGCTGGGCACCGGGATGGGGTGTGACACCGCGTCTACAGCCACCGGCATCGATAAATCTATCTCCCAGAATCCCCCATCCATCGCCCATCACCGTGTGTGCGTTTTTCGGAGAGTATGTCAAGAAATCGATGTAAATATATTGTAGAAATGGCGCTGCCGCCTAATTCCTATTTACCTCCGATCTGTAACGCAGCTGCCCTAGGTATGATGGATCTGTAATTTCTAGCTCCAATAAATGCTTTGTAACTAGATCAAATGAACACACAGTTGTCGAACTTCTTTAAGTAGACATCTTATTGCTTATAAATTCTTGATTTGTGGTCATAAAATTGCCACAAGTGCTATTAGTACAAAAACTTTATTTTATTTCTTGTTGCCAACGCTATTCAATTTCTCTATGTTGTTGCTTGTGTGCGTGTGTGTTTTGCTATGTGGGTATATTTGTTGTGTGGTTATTCAAGATGATTTTGATATTTCTGGACTTGATTCGATTAAAGTACCTAAGCGCCTTTATTTCCCCTTTTCATCTTCCTCCATGGATTCCCACAAAAAGGTATTGTTTCTTTTGTTTTCTCGACATGCATTGTGTAGATCTGTTTGTGTTTTCTTAATTTTATTTTTAGATTGTGTTTGATGATCGATCTTTTATACTCGGTTCTCAGGATCGCGTTTGCCTGTGAATATGATCCAACGAAATCCACACTTCATTATTTTTTTCCCATTTTGTAGGTTTTATTTGGTCACAAGTATGAATCGAATTGAGTCGATTTCTTATTTCTGATTGTCACCAGGAAATACTTTTAATGTGAACAATGAGTGAAGTGGTAGTTTAAACTACATATTGGCTGTCTTTTGTAAAATTTTTTGCTATGATGCTACATAAATTATGATGATGTACTTTCTAGCGTGGAGCTACTTAATGTAATTCATCTAAGGGTGTTTTGCTATGTAGGTATATTTGTTGAGTGGTATATTTGTGTGCCTATGTGTTGAAACATGTATTAATTGTTTGGATGTACTAATTTTAATTGAATACTCATTGAATCTGTTTTATTTATTTTTAAATGTAATGCAGATCTTGGGCTTAGGATGGTAGAGAATTGGGAGAAGAATGAAGATGAAGATAATATGAAAAAAAAGGAGACCAAGAAATGAAAATGGAGGCAGTGGTCAAATTTTAGATATGAATATGTTGTATATGAACACAAATGTGGTTTGAACAAGTGTTTTGCACATAAATTTTGTGTGTGAATTTGTTTGAACAGATCCTTTGCACAAAGTTTTTGCATAGGATTTTTAGATATGAATATATATTTATTGTATATGAACGCAAATATCCCTTGCACAAATGGATTGAACGGGTGTTTTGTATAGAGTTTTGTTAAAAAGATTTTATGTATGCAAATGCTTTATGCGTTGAGTTTTTGCACAGAAATATTGAACATTAAATATAAAATACATAAAAAAAAAGTATTAGATTTGTATGGACCAAATCGATTCAAAAAATGAAAAGAAATAAAGAATAAAAAAGTATTAAATTTGTAAAATTGAAGAAAAAACTGTCCAGAAAATGAAAAGAAAAATGAATAAATTTTGAATAATGTTGGTGGTAGTGGATAAAATAAAAAATTTGAATGCATAATTGGAGGGTGGGTGGGTCGTCAGGGGGTGGGTGGGGGTTGTTTGGGGAAAGAAGAAAAGGAAATAAGCTGGCTGAGTGATGCCAGTCACATCAACCGAATAGGTTGTTTAGATGGGTTAGGGGAGGGGCGTGGCATTTCAAGGAGGTGGATGGTCCCACAAAATGAACCAAAGTGCATTTATTGTAAAGTAGTATACTAAAATACTATAAAGGGGTATGAAAAGCACTATAATGTAACTACCCCTAAAAAAATTATATCCAAAAAAAAAAAATAAGCTTTTACAAAAAAAAATATCTAATTTTTAATTAATTAACCTTTAAATGTGAAAATTCAAAATGTTTTAAATTAAACTAAATTAGAGAAAATATCTAATAAATGTTTTAGATAATTAAAAAAAAATCTTCAATTTTCTGTAATCACATAAAGCTTTGAACAAATTAAAAAATATATATATCAATTAAGATAGATAACTTCATGAAGAATTTTTTTAAACGAACCTAAAAAATTATGGTATAAATTTGTTTAATTGATATGAAAAATTACCCAATGAATGTGAAACATAATTTAAAATTTTCTAATAATTATAAAATAATGAAATTATTTTAAATAATATCATAAATTTTAAAAAATAACATTGAAATAAAAAAATGGAAATTAAAACCTATATATTTTAATCAATTTTAAAATTATAAATCAATTAAAATATAAGTAGATTCAAATTTGCAATTTACGAAGAAAAAAAATCCATCACTTTTGTTAATTTCAATTCTTTAGAAAATTTTCACATTTTACAATTAATTTTTAGACTTAGTATATAATTTTTACACCTTCATCGTATATTTTATTCATTATGTAAATTCAGACAACTTTCATGTTTTTTAAATATATTTTGAAATTATTATATTTATTTAATATTCGATTTGTAATAAAATATTGATTTGTTAGTATTCAATTGTTGAATCAAATTTAATAGAATTTTAATAATTATTTACATTACATTCTAGTATTGAATAGATTCCTTAATATTAGAATTCAAATATTGAAACAAATAAAATCAAACAATATTTGAATTTGAAAGCATGATAAATTCTTAATATTTAATCATTCTTTGATTACATAATTTGAATTTGATTAAAATTTCAGTATTTGAATTTCAAATATTGAATCAAATTAAATATATTTAATTTTTAATATTATAAAAAGAGTATTATGAGGTGAAATTGGTTAATACATGAATCATTGAAGGGTATTAGTTGTTATCACTAAAGAGTATTAGTTGTTTTCAATTAAGGATATTAGTTGTTTTCATTGAAGAGTTTTAGTTTGTTTTCACTAAACAACTAAGACTCTTCAGGGTAAACTAGTAATACATTTAAGTGAGAACAACTAATATTCTTTAATGAAAATAACTAATATCTTTCAATAATTCATGTATGAATCAATTTCACCCTATACTATGTCTTATAAAAAATTTCAAATACCAAATCAAATCAAATTGAATACATTTTATTTTTAATATTTGAATTGCAATACCAATTTAATTCTTAATATTTGAAATAAATACCCAATTGATTCATTAAATTCAATTTTGAATAACGAATAAATTTAAATCGAATATATCTAATTTATTTTAAATTTTTTATATTAAGGATTGATGATTAGGCCAAAATTCAATTCATATGTAATAGGATCAGCTAATGAGCAATGTTAGTCAGCTTTGTATGTAAAAGATCAGCTGAGTTTGTTAATCAGTTGGTGTTGGAATTATTGACTGTGGAAATAATAATTCTATTACAAAAAAAAAAGTTAAAAACTCGAAACTGAAAGGTTACACAGAAACATAAAAGAGAAGAAAACAGTGTGTTAAGTCGATGAAGGACTCTTCCCGCAAGACAAAATTTTTCCGGTAGTGTTCTTCGGTTCTGGAAATATGTCCCCAAAGGTAATATGACACTTTCGTCTTCAAGAGTGCAACACCGCAGGTCTTGAAGCTCCGACGAACAGGAAGAATGTATGAACTGGACTAATTTCTTAAAGACTATATATGCTAGAATACTTAGGGAGAGAGTGAGAGAGATTTTTGTGTGGCGCCAGAAACTATGCATGAAGACACCTATTTATAGGCCTCCAAGACCCACACATGCATGGAAGGATTGTTAGTCAAACTACGAACCTGGACCTTTCTGCATTCCGGTTCGTCTCAGCCAAAATTAGGGAGGCGTAAGTCACTCCCAATTAAACGAAAATCAGGCAATTTGCCAACAATTGAATTTCATCACATGTTTATCATGCACTTTCATGTTCTCTTCAACGAATCTGAACTCTCTAGATTTTCGGGCTAAGTCCAAACTTTGGGCTCAACAAACTTAGAAAACTCTTCTAAGGCCCAAATACAACCCAAAGATCAATTGTCAAGGACCAATAACCGAGGTCCAAGGTTCAATGTCTTCAGCTCAATCTCAATTAAATTCCCTTTTAATTTTCACTCACATATTAATATTGGTAAACACCAATAATTTCCAACAATCCCCCACATAAGTGGATATTAGAGCCTATAATATGCAGACTCACAGTCCAGTTCAAACGAGATGTTATTGCATCTGGATAGGTAGTTTGGAGCTTCGAACCTTCCATAGTTAAACATTACCGAGTACACCGGCAGCCTAGTGGACACTATGCCTTGAACCATTCCACCTTGGTGTGCATTGAGACAGTAATGTTGACACAATAAAATCTCCACGCTCTTATTTTGTTCTCACATTTTTTGTCCGTTTCGGCCATGAACACCCTTTGTGTTAGGATAAAAGCTGTTAGTTTTGATGAGTTAAAACAAACCAGAGAATGTAATAGGACCATCTGGACCTGTTAACCAGATGATGAACTAGATTAGGACTTAGTCTAGGGGGAACTGCCAGACCAGAAGACTTCACCAGAAGAGTCACCAGAAGACCCCAACCAGAGGACTTCACCAGAGGACTCCACCAGAAGACTTCATCAGAGGAGACTGACCAGAGGCAGAGAACCTTCCCCAGACCAGACGAGACCAGACGAGTCTGGTGAAACAAAAGATGCTCAGAATCATCTCCTGATTATGATGAGCATTCTGTTTCTTAACCAGATCTGGACCAGAAGACATCGCAGTTGCCTGGTATCTGGTCTTGCCTTCTCTGGAGAGAATCAGAGTTAGGCATTGGAAGCATTTGACCGTTGGTGATTTAAATCAAATCAACAAGATCAGGATTGGAAAGTTTTGAAGTCAAGCAATCCAAGGATCTCACCAACCCAATCAATCAATTAGGGAATTGATTGATTGAAGCTTCCCTAAATAGAGGATCTGATTGGATTAGCTCTCCAACGGCTATACCCTAATCACCTCTATAAATACAAGAGTGTAGTCACAAGAAAAGGATTAGAATCCTACGCGCACGAAGTCATATTCCAAGCTCTTGATTATCAAGCATATAGCACTCTTATTCTGCTCATACTTTCATATTTACTCTTAAGGAGTTGTTGGATTTCAACCTGTTCATCTATAAGATAAGGTTGAAGGCTGTAGACTTTAGATCGAAGTTAGATCTAAAGAAATTGTAAGAAGGGACTGGTACTTCACAATTCCAGTAAGAAAGTTGGTTGTTGGTTGGTTAGTGAGACCCCTTTTGATAAAAGAGAGAGTGGACGTAGGACCTGTTGTCCGAACCACTATATATCCGGTCCATTTACTGCTTTCATAAATTCTGTCTTAATTCATTTGTTTAAGTGCTCTTATAAAAGATCTTGTGAAAGACATATTCTTTAAAGCTTCTGCAATTAATCTACTTAGTGGGACCAACAAGTGGTATCAGAGCAGTGTGTCCAAAGACCACTGCTTTGTAAAGCTTTTTGGTGGTCACCGGGCAGATCCATTGCTCTTTGTTGTGATTTGATCAAATTTCTTGTTAATTTTTTTGTAAACATGTCTTCAAAATCTTCTTATAAGAGCCGCAAGCTTCAAGAATTCTCTTTTGAGGATTACAGCCACTGGAGCTTCATGATGAGTAATCATCTTGGGGCTATCCATCATCGCATGTTAGATGTGGTAGAGAGTGGCCCAATTCAATTTTACTGGACTCCTATTGATAGTGGCAGGTCAGAGTCCAGAGAAGAAACAAGTGAAACTGCCCAGAAAGCTGCTGAGGACAGAGTTCCCAGACAGAGGATCCTCAAGAAGAAAGATGAGCTTGACAATGATGAAAGGAAGCTATACAATCTGGATCAGGTGGAAAGGACTGAAATCATTAACACACTTACAAAGGAGGTGATTGAAAAGGTCAGAACTTGTGTCACTACCAAGGAGATGTGGGACAAACTTGCACTACTCTGTGAGGGGACAGAGAAGATCAAGGACAACAAACTTCAAGCTGTTCAACAATCATTTGATACTTTCAAAATGAAACCAGATGAGACCATTGACCAGCTGGATATGCGCCTTACAAATCTCCTTAACAAGGCTAGTGCCTTAGGTAAGACCTACTCTGAAAATGAAATAAATAGTAAAATATTGCGTTCACTAACCAGCAGGTGGAGAATCAAAGTGACTGTGATTAAAGATAGCAAGGATCTCAACACTCTGGATCATCATCTTCTGTTATCTGATCTTAAAGCCTACAAATATGATCTTCAAGAGGAGGATCAAACAGAAGAGGTCTCATCTTCTGGACAGAAAGGAGTTGCCTTCTCCTCTACCATCAAGACAGATGACAAGCCAAAGGAACCTACTGCAGATGACCTAAGTCTCAAAGAGCAGGTAGCACTTCTAACCCGCAAACTTGATAAGATGAGTTCTAAGTATGGCAGGTACAAAAAACATTGGAAGGAAACTACCAGAGATAGAAAGAGTTCCTTCAAGACTGCTGACAAAGAAAAGAAATATGGAGACTCAAGGGAGACCAGATTCAGAACTCCAGAAAGGAGGAGAGAATGCAGCTCTGGGAGATCAGATTACTAGAGGAGGGATGGCAGTTCTGGCAGATTTGACTACCAGAGGAGAGAGAGTAGTCCAGCCAGAACAGAGTACAACCATAGGAGGAGAGATCCAAGTCCAAGTCCCAGAGGAGATAACACTTGTTACACCTGCAACAAAACAAGACACTACAGTTATGATTGTCCTTAATTGACTCCTAGAGAAAGAGAAGAGAAAAAACTCAAGAGAGAAAGGAGATATGCAGACAAGAGAGCACTACTGGCAGAAGCAGAAGAGAAGAATACTAGTTCCAGTTCTTCTTCTTCTGATTTCGGATCTGATGATGATGTATGTCTTATGGCAGACATCATTGAGGTAAATGAAACTACCCTATGCTTATCTAATTCCAAATATACTGAATCATCTCATTCATCTGGTAACTTCAGAGAGTCTGATATGCAACAAATGCTATCAGATCTCCAAAATTGTGTTCAACTATGTCAAAAACTTGAGAAGGAAAATGGTAGGCTCAGAGCTGAAGTTCAATCCCTCTCTCATGAGCAAAAATCCACCAGAGAACTCATGAAAGATCATTCCAAAGAAGTCTCTGAACTTTAGGATAAGATCACAGAAAGAAATACTCTGGTAGATCAACTCATGAAAGAAAAGAACTCTCAGGAAGATGAGTTCAATAGACTTAGAGCCAAGTACCAGACTCTTATCAAGGGAAAACAAGTTGAGCAAACCATAGAAGAGATACCCATGCCCAGAGAAGCTCCTAAGATACCATCTATTGTATCTATTATATCAGAGTCTTCTCAGCGCATTAATGATAAGAGTGGTTTAGGATATTCTGGAATTACTACCAAAACTCATAAATATCTTTACAACAAAGATAAGTCTATAAGATCTGGTAAATTGGTAGAAATCTGGGATGAAAAAGACTCAACTGGTAATGGTTACAAATTGGTTCACAATCCTGGTTGGAAAGGGAACCACTCTGTTAATCACATAGAATATGGTCCAGAAGAGTTGACTGTCCTGGAAGAGAGAATCCTTGAGAATAAACGTCAACAAGGGGAACCATTGAAGGTTGATGGATCTGTTAACAATAAAAATCTCAAAGAGTAGAACTTACTCAGATTGGAGAACCCCAGAGGAATCCTCAAAGAAGGGAACCTAACCAGTTTAGGGGACCTCAGATGAGACACTCAAGAAGGGGGAATCCCAATCAGAATAGGAACTACCAGAGATGGAATAATGTTCAACAGAACCAGGAACCCCAGAGACGGTTTTCCCGGAAGAATCATTTCCAGAACAGATATACTCAGAGGAATTATAACCACCAGAAAGGGTTCAATTGTCATCAAGACCAGAGACCCATCTATAGAAAACCAACTGATCTGGGTAGTTATGACACCAGAGATGGTTCTTCTAGGATGTACCCTTACAACCAGACCTTTAAGACCATGTCTTTAAGGCAGGCCATTCCAAAGGCCAGATTTGAGAAAAGATACACCGGGCCTGTTTATTGGAAAGGTGTTCTGATCAGACCAGTAGCTCAATATGTCATTGTAAGAGGACATGTGCTGGTAGATAGATTTGGAAGGAAGATAAGATCTCCTCATCCAGCAAGGGATGATCTTTATCTGTGGATTCCTACAAAACCTGCAACTAACCAATCAGGACCCAGCTCCAGTAGGGGACCTAATTGATCTTTTTGCAGGAGGATAAGAGCCCATTGGAGAAAGGACTTTCAAGCAAATATGTGTGGTACATTGATAGTGGATGTTCCAAGCACATGACATTCCAGAAAGATCACCTCCAGGATTTCAAGCCAATGAATGGGCCAAGAGTGATGTTTGGTGATAACAACTATGGAGTCACCACAGGTGTTGGAAAGTTGACTTTTAATGGAGTATATGTAGATGAAGTCTACTACGTTGAAGGACTCCAGCATAATCTGCTTTCAGTATCCCAATTTTGTGACAGGGGATACTCAGTGAAGTTTTCTAGTGATTCATGCACTGTCTTTTCTTCTGATTATAATGATATTTTGCTTATAGGCTTGAGAAAGGGTAACATTTATCTTGCAGACTTTAGCAGTTGCCCGAGAAATACTTGCCTGGTTGCAAAAGGATTTGCAGAAGACAGCTGATTATAGCAAAAGAGATTGAGCCACCTCAACTTCAAAACACTGAATAAGATTGCCAGAAAAGGTCTTATTCGAGGTCTTCCTAATGAAGTGTTTAAGAAGGATCAGGTTTGTGGTTCATGCTAGAAGGGTAAACAACCCAAGACCTCCTTTAAGGATGTCCAGAGCACAACCACAACCAGAGTACTTCAGCTACTTCACATGGATCTGTTTGGACCTGTTTCTCCTCTTAGTTTCAGTGGAAGGAAATATACCTTGGTGATAGTAGATGACTTTTCAAGATACACTTGGGTAGTATTCTTGTTTAAGAAAAATGAAACTATCACTAAGCTGCCATAATTCTTCAAGCAGATTCAGAATGAGCAGAACCAGAGCATAATCAGGATCAGAAGTGACAAAGGGACAGAGTTTCTGAATTCACACATTGCCGAGTACTGCAAAATGCATGGGATTCTTTATGAGACATCTGCTGCCAGAACACCCCAACAGAATGGAGTAGCTGAAAGGAGGAATAGAACCCTTAAGGAAGCTGCAAGGACTCTTCTAGCAGAGTACAACACACCACAAAGGTTTTGGGCAGAAGCTATCAATACAGTCTGTTATACTCAGAACAGATGCCAAATTACCCAGAGACATAGTAAGACTCCATATGAGGTATGGAAAGGTAAAACCCCATATGTTTCATATTTTCATGTTTTTGGTTGCAAGTGTTTCATTCATGACAATGGGAAATCAAAATTAAAAACCTTTGATGCTAAAGTAGCAGATGGAATATTTTTAGGATATTCCACCACTAGTAAAGCATTCAGAGTTTTTAATAAGAATTCACTTTGTGTGGAGGAAACACCCCATGTTGTTTTTGATGAATCTGCTGTTGAGTGCAAGGTGGAACTAAAGTCTTCTGATGAGACTCAGAATCAGACCACCCCCAGAGTAATCAAGGTCAATCTACCTATTCTTGACTCAGACTCAGACTCAGATTCAGATGGTGACCCATCTTCTGGTTCTCTGAAGGAGAAGTCTTCATAAGGAGCAGAACCAGAAGAGGTTGGAACTCCTGTAGGGGAAAGCTCTCCTGCAGTTGGTGATATTCACCAAGGTACTGCAGTGGATGGTCAATCAGGCAAGGCCACGGGAAAGAGGACCCTGGTTGATCACCCCAATGACCTGATAATTGGAGATCCAACTAAGGGTGTCCAGACTAGGAGAACTCTTAACTTAGCTGCCTTATTTAGTTGCTATGTATCCTTGATTGAGCCTAAGAACATCAAGGAGGCACTGAAAGATTCAAATTGGATTGTTGCTATGCAAGAGGAGTTGAATCAATTCACCAGACAGGATGTTTGGGAGCTGGTAGACAGACCAAGACATCAAAAGGTAATATGCACTAAGTGGGTTTTCAAGAATAAGAAATATGAGAATGATGTCATTACTAGGAACAAGGCAAGGCTAGTGGCTCAGGGCTATTCTCAGTCTGAAGGAATAGACTATGATGAAACTTTTGCTTCTGTTGCCAGACTAGAAGCCATTAGATTGTTCTTAGCATATGCTGCTCACATGAAGTTCAAAGTATACCAGATGGAAGTGAAATCTGTCTTTCTTAATGGGGTTCTCATTGAGGAAGTGTATGTGGAACAACCTCCTGGTTTTGAACAAGGTGACAAGGTGTTTAAGCTTAAGAAAGCTCTTTATGGGCTGAAGCAGGCACCCAGAGCATGGTATGATACTCTTTCTCAATTTCTTCTGGACAATGGTTTTACAAAAGGTAAGATTGATAGGACCTTGTTTAGGAAAGAAGAAGGAAAAGACATCCTTCTGGTCCAAATACATGTTGATGACATCATATTTGGATCCCCTAACAAGAAGTTGTGTGAGAAGTTTGGTGAACTCATGCAGAGTCAGTTTGAGATGTCTATGATGGGAGAAATGAATTATTTCTTAGGTCTGCAGGTAAAGCAAACAGATAAGGGAATTTTCATTAATCAGGCAAAGTACATAAGAAACATGTTAGAGAAATTTAGAATAGGATCTAGCAAAGCAGCCAAGATCCATATGATGACAAATTTCAACATGGATCCAGATGAGTCTGGAGAGAGTGTGGACCAGACTCAGTACAGAGCTCTCATTGGTTCTCTTCTGTACTTGACTGCAAGCAGACCAGATATAACCTTTATCGTAGGTGTGTGTGCCAGATTTCAAGCTAATCCTAAAAGAAGTCATTTGGAAGCAGCTAGAAAGATATTGAAGTATCTTAAAGGAACAGTGAATTTGGGGTTATGGTATCCTGCAGATGACAATTTAGAGTTAAGTGGTTATTCAGATTCAGATTATGGTGGATGCAGAATTGATAGGAAGTCTACAAGTGGAACATGCCAGTTTTTGGGAATAAGTTGGTATCTTGGTTCTCTAAGAAGCAGACTTCAGTTGCTACATCAACAACAGAAGCTGAATATATGGCTGCAGGCAGCTGTTGTTCCCAACTACTCTGGATTAGTCAACAGTTAAGGGACTACCAAATTAGAGCACAGGATATTCCAATCTTCTGTGATAGCAATAGTGCAATTGCAATCACCCAGAATCCAGTTCTTCATACCAGATGCAAACATGTTGATATAAGACATCACTTTATAAGAGACCATGTTGAGAAGGGAGATATAAGAATGGAAAAGATTGCAACAGAGAAGCAGAGAACAGATATTCTGACTAAACCTTTGGCTGAAGCCAGATTCAGAGAGTTAGCTTGTGAGTAAGGACTTTTGGATCCAGAGACAGATTTGGTTTAGGGGGAACATCAGAGAAGTATCCTTTGTTTAAATTTTGTCACATAATCTTTGCCTTTTCAAACTAACATGCCTGCAGGCTAGATTTACCAGGGAAGGTTCATCTCCAGATGATATATGTACCAGATGAGGAATGTACCAGGTGAGGTACATCCCAGATGAGGTGCAGTAACCTACTCCAGAACCAGATAAGGTTCTATCAGATGAGATGTAACACCAGACTAACCGTGGTATCATTTGGTTACAATACCAGGTGACAGGTATGTATTTACTTCTCTGGCCTCTGATCATTGGGATACACTTGTCAAATTACTTAATACACCCAAAACTTTTCAACTTCAGAGTGTATTTAAGACAAAGGTTTAGGGCCTAGGCAATCAGTTCGCTTTTTATCTTGACTGCCACAAAACCCCTTTATACCCAGTCCCAATGACCACGCCTACGCACCAGATTAAATCTGTATTTCGCCTTTTAATCTTGGCCATCAGATTTAATCACTGTGCAATATGTCAATCAATTCGAAAATTAATTTGGTTCCCTAAATTAAATTTAAACTTTACACGCGTTCACACTTCATTTAATTTTCAAACCCACGCGTCTTGTCTTATTTAAACCCAAATTTTTCCTATCTGTCTTTTCATGTTTCACTCATTCAAACCCTAACCTCTCTCTGCAAGTTCTTTCTCTCTCTCTCTCGAATTTTTCAGACATGGCTCCCAAGTGCAACTTCAATCATGAGTTGGTGATGAAGAAGTTGAAGTCTGAGATGGTGGTGGATTTCTACACCACGAAGAACCCGGTGGCATTGGCCATTCTGGAACTGCTCCAGAGATCTGGAGTGGAGAAGTTGATCTCTACAGTTCCCAAGGATTTTCGCACTTTGGACGGTTATGCGGCCCAGTTTCTGGTTCGCATGAAGATTCATGAAGACCACATATCATCCAAGATCGACCAGGATGATTTAGAGTTTTCCAAGCACGATTTATGTGCGTTGTTTGAGAATCTATCGGCGGAAGGGGTAGATCCACTGACGTACAAGGAGGATGAGATAGTTGAATCCTTCAAGATATTTGCCAGATCTTCTTGCCAGAATTTGACGAAGGGCTTTCTGGACAAGCATTTGAGGCAGAAATACAAGGTACTTTTTGACATAGTGGTGAAAGTGTTGATGTGTGAGAATCACAGCACGGATGCAATTTTCAATGGAAGGATGTGTGTGATGAGGGCATTGTATGATGGAGTGCAATGCAACTGGGCGGAATTCTTCTGGGATGTTTTGAGGAAGAACAGATTGAAAGTGAAGAAGGAGGCTTGCCCTTCCAAGCCGGGGGAGTTACATTTCTATTTCACTGCAAATGTTTCGTTGGGAATGAAACTGACTCTGATTCTGGATTCGTTGCTTCCAGAGAAGAGATGGAAAGAGTCTTGGTGCAGAGGGTTTCACAAATCCAAGATCTTGTTCTCCAAGGATGGCCCTCTCCATGGCCATGCCGACTCTGATGGAGAACAAGCTATTCCTGCCCCTCCTCTCCAAGCAGTGCCTTCGCCTGCAAAGGGGCAGAAGACCAAGAAGAGTCAGCCAAAGAAGAAGGCTGAGACGACTGGTTCTTCAACCATGGCGTTCTCTGGTTCATCAGATGATGACCAAGTTCCTCTTCAAGCTGCCTTGAAGAAGAAAGGTGATGGAGGAGAGGCCGCTAAGAAAGCTGCTGCCAAGAGGAAGCAGAGGCAAGATGATGCAAGAAAAGCTTCTGCTAAAAGGCCTAGAACTTCCAGAAGAAGCAAGAGTACACTTCTGGTGGATGAGCCAGACGATGATGAGGAAGAAGCAGAAGAGGTTGAGCATCTTAAGAAGAAGTCCAAGGCCAAGAGGGTCATTCTTCAAGAGTCAGATTCTGGATCTGATCTTGGAGATACACTGGAGCAGGCGATTGATGAAGCTGCCAGACTCATGCAAGACTCCACTGCTCCAGCCCCGTCTGATGAGGTAAACCCACCTATCCCAATCTCCGCCCCCATTAACCTTGTTACCCCCTCTAACTCCCCCCCTGATACCCAAACTCTAAAACCCCCATCTGCTCCTGGTGCCCCATGTACTTCACCAGAGCAGATCTTACCTGATACACCCATTCACACTTCTTCAACCCTTCCCACTCAAACTCCTTCTCCCCCCCACTTCACTTAACCCTTTTCCTACACAATCTTCTCCCCCAGCCCCTGTACCAGAGGTGCCATCAACCTCTGGTGCAGATCAATCCATTCCACCCTCTTCCTCACTAAATCCCATCCCAGCCTCTGTACCAGAAGTTCCTCTTACTTCTTCTGGTGCAGAACAGCCCATTCCCACAATCTCTACCTCTCAAAATCCTACCCCTCCCCAATCTCATACAGAATAGGACTCATCCATCTCTATGGCACTGGGTTTCCCTGCCCCTCCTTCTCCCACTTGTCTGACCAGCGATGATAGTGAAGATGAGGATGTTTCACTGGAGCCGGAAGTCTTAGCACCATCCTCCTCTGCCTCTGGGCCCAAACCCTTTATGTTCTCATCTGCAGACATGGGTCCCATCAGACAAAGTATGAGTGTAAGTGCTCAGCTCTGGTTAAGAGAGCATTTTCCCATCTTGTTGGAGCACTTACCCCTGCTGGTGGATCTGACTGACGCCAAGGTCTGGAGCAAGGCCAGAATGGAGGATGTGGAGGATCTGATGTTGTTGCTGGAAGAGATGACTCCCTCCACATTCACTACCTGGGAGATAGAGCTCAAGAAGAAGATGAATATCCAGAATCCGGCTGAGTTAGAGACTCCAGAAGCAGCGAAGGTGTTGATTCGCACTCTGCTCATCCAGAGAGGAGTAATGATCACTCCTGAGGGCCCCTCTTACAAATTTGGTCCTCACTTCACTTTCCCTCCAGAGCTCTACTCTGATGAGGAGGACTTTGATGTAACTCCTGCCATGCTGCAAAAGATGAAGACCTTCTTCAATGAGTAGATCATGCAGATTGGGCGCTTTTCGAAGGCATTTCAACACATGGCCCCTGCTATGATAGAGCACCAGATCCGGCAGGAGAGGAGGATCTTTTTAAAGCAGATCAAGTCCACTTTTGCCGCTGCCAAAGCATCCTTTAAGGCAAATGGACTATTTGTGAAGATTGATGTGATGCACAGCCAGGAGCATGTGCTGGAGCAACTGAGGCCAGTCTCTGTGTTGAAGGTGGAAATGGCTTCTCAGATGCTGCAGACTGCAAAGCTCAAAGATTATCTCCAAGAGATGTTGGATAAGCAAGAGCGCTTGGTGGCAGAGTCTAAAGCCTATCTGGAGGAGGCCAAGCAGCTGCGTGATCTTCACTCTTCATCCAACACTGCCTTGCCTGATCTTATAAGACAGGTGGTCCAGCCCCTTATTGATGAAGTTAAAAAGGGGGAAGAGAAGGCCAGAACTGATCTGGAGAAGACCACCCTGGAGACTCTCTTCGGCCATGGTGCTCGTCTGGACCTGCTGGAGAACACTTTGGCCCAGGCTGAGTTGCAGAAGAAGAAAAATGAAGAGCTCAAATCTCTCACTATGGCTAAGCAGTTGGCAGCAGAAGAGGAGACTCCTGAAGCAGAGCAGGATCCAGCCTCTATTCCTGGCCCTGCCAAGAGACAGATCAGGAAGGTGAAGAAGAGCTTCCTCGAAGAAGTTGTTGAGGAGGCTGAGAAAAGGTTTAAGGAGGAAACGCCTGAAGAGAGGCAAGCAAGGATTAGGAAGAACATAGATGGAGAGCAGAGGCTCAGATATGTTAGGAAGCAAAACAAGAAAGCCAGAGAAGCTGATATCACTCCTGGTGCCAGTGGATCCAGCCAGAGGAGGAAGGCTCCTGTTGAAGTGATGGAAATTCTGCCACTCAGGACAGAAGGGTCTTTTGACTCTACTGTGCATGTTCCTCTCATTGAGAGATGGAGAGAAGTCAAGACTCTGTGGTTTATCCAACACTACATCCAGCGGCCTCCACCAGAGGATGATGCTCTTATCAACAGGACTTTTCACTCCTGGATGAAGGCTTATGATGCGGATCTCTACAAGCAGCTGATGGATTCCACCATTGATTTCAATCTGGAAGTCACTGCCCCAAAGTTTCACTATCTCAACACACCTATGCTTGGGGACCAGATTGATTGGATAGACTTGAAGAAGTTGTTCAAGACCAAGGTGTTGGTGAACTTCACTCCAACATCTTATGCAGAGCTCAAGGCAGTTCAAGACAGATTCCTTGACTGGTTTCTGGTGCCAAAGGAGAACAGAAGATATGCATAGCTTAGGGCTCTGAAAAAAAATGTAAAATGTAATCTTTTTGTCCTCTATTATTAATGAAAAATCATATCTTCTCTGTTCAAAAGACAACCTCTTGTTGTCTTATTGTTTGCCTGATAAGATCTATTCTAAGGTCTTATCCTTTTATTGTTTTCATGCTTAAGTATTTATGTTTTGATCAGTTCTGATTAAGTTTTAACTCCATCAAAAAGGGGAAAATTGTTAGGATAAAAGCTGTTAGTTTTGATGAGTTAAAACAAACCAGAGAATGTAATAGGACCATCTGGACCTGTTAGCCAGATGATGAACTAGATTAGGACTTAGTCTAAGGGGAACTGCCAGACCAGAAGACTTCACCAGAAGAGTCACCAGAAGACCCCCACCAGAGGACTTCACCATAGGACTCCACCAGAAGACTTCATCAGAGGAGACTGACCAGAGGCAGAGAACCTTCCCCAGACCAGACGAGTCCGGACCAGACGAGTCTGGTGAAACAAAAAATGCTCAGAATCATCTCCTGATTATGATTAGCATTCTGTTTCTTAACCAGATCTGGACCAGAAGACATCGTAGTTGCCTGGTATCTGGTCTTGCCTTCTCTGGAGAGAATCAGAGTTAGGCATTGGAAGCATTTGACCGTTGGTGATTTAAATCAAGTCAACAAGATCAGGATTGGAAAGTTTTGAAGTCAATCAATCCAAGGATCTCACCAACCCAATCAATCAATTAGGGAATTGATTGATTGAAGCTTCCCTAAATAGAGGATCTGATTGGATTAGCTCTCCAACGGTTATACCCTAATCACCTCTATAAATACAAGAGTGCAGTCACAAGAAAAGGGTTAGAATCCTACGCGCACGAAGTCATATTCCAAGCTCTTGATTATCAAGCATATAGCACTCTTATTCTGCTCATACTTTCATATTTACTCTTAAGGAGTTGTTGGATTTCAACCTGTTCATCTATAAGATAAGGTTGAAGGTTGTAGACTTTAGATCGAAGTTAGATCTAAAGAAATTGTAAGAAGGGACTGGTACTTCACAATTCCGGTAAGAAAGTTGGTTGTTGGTTGGTTAGTGAGACCCCTTTTGATAAAAGGGAGAGTGGACGTAGGACCTGTTGTCCGAACCACTATATATCCGGTCCATTTACTGCTTTCATAAATTCTGTCTTAATTCATTTGTTTAAGTGCTCTTATAAAAGATCTTGTGAAAGACATATTCTTTAAAGCTTCTGCAATTAATCTACTTAGTGGGACCAACACTTTGGATTCATAAGTGTTTAATATCCAGTGATATTTGAGGCGGCCTCTCACCTCACACTTATATAGGTGATCTCCTATCTGTAGTATCCCGTTATACTCTAGGAATCATTAAAAGTCAAAGACTTAACCTATACCACAACTCATGGATTCCAACACTTGGTGTTGTGCTCTTCTAAAGAATGGTCAAATTACCAAGTATTCTTAACTGCAAACATCCACAACTTAATTTTCCCATTGAACCAAGTTCTTGGGATCTCCAGTCATCACGGTTGGGTTACCACTGCTTCAGTTTTTACTTTGTGGATTTTAGACCCATTCTTTCTAGCACTTTATTTGATCTCAGCTAGCTCTTTTCGTGAGTGGATCCACTATTACTAGAGATCAAATTTTCATCACACACCCCCACATTTTAGGGTATACAACTTTAAGTTACACCAACTTCAAATCACACACGTCTGTGTGATCTAAGTATTAGAGGTAAAGTGTTCCAAACTAATGACAAATGTTGTCATTTCCACTTCCACATATATCATACACCTTTTGAGGTTATTGATATTAGGAATGTTAATAAACACATTTTATTAACCACTTTATAACTTTAGATTTATACACTATAAAATTGGAACACTAAATTTTGTCACCATGAACTTTATAGTTCCGGCTTCCTTGACAAAGTATTTCCATTTAACTTCAAAGCCACGCCACACATCAAATTCGAATATATCAATGGAGAGACATCTTCTTCCCACACATTCGAATTTATCCATGGCGAGAACCCATCCCCCATATTCAAGATTGCTCGTCCATTTCATTTAATATTTCACCAAATATTAATTTGGATCGATACAATCTCGAAATACATTGGAAAACCAAACATTTTGAAGTTACACTTCAAGCCCGAAATTTAATATTGGTCAAATACCAAATTAAATTCAATTTCCATTATGGCCGTAATTGCCACCTTTGACTCTCAAATAAATCGTTATTGATACGAGTCAAATCTTGTGAATTAAATTCACATCATTCATGCTCTCAAAGTACAGTTTCAAATGAAGCCTAAATGCCACCATTTATTCGCGAGCAAATCTCAAGTGAATTATACGACGTCTCAAATCTTGTGGACTAAATCCAAATAATCATTTGTATCTCTAGCACAAAAAATATTTGATCCCATATCAAATTATTATTTTGATATCAAGGAATCCAAATCCATGGAAAAGTATTTAATACCTCAAGTATTATTACTATTTCCATAATATTACCCGGTCCAAAATTCAATTAATTTTGTCCATGTTTCTCTCAACAATTCAACTGAAATTTGAGTTTCAGCCTTAATTCATCAATTTGGTCAATTGAGATCAACAACAGGCCTACGCACTCGGCTAAACTAGTCAATATCCCCATTAATTTAATTTTGGCCCAATCATGTAAGTATGATCTTCAATCCAAAATAAATTAAAATGCATGACTCAACTTATTTTCCATCTAATATTTCAAGCGACAGAGAGAGACATGACCATTCATGTCACTTTCTCTCGAAACAACAATGTTAATCGCCGATTTACTCAAATCGAGACAGACTCTAATGCCACCGCGGGCATTTCGATTCAAACTTTTTCCAAAAAGCCACCAATTCTTATTTCAAATTGTTGCTTCATTCGGAAAAAGCCTCATCGCAATCCGGTTCATGATTCTCATCAACATCCGGTTTTAATCTCAATCATGAGACTTTATTCCCATCGCCACCATTTGTCACTGACATCCTCATTTTGCGTATCGTTCTCAAAGAACGCAAGTGGATACTCAGTGACAAACCTTGCCAACCACAAGGTGGTAAGAAAAAAATAGCATGCTCTTCTGCCATTTTTTTTAATTCTTACCCGAGAACTTCTCGGGTCTTTCGCTATGGACCATGAAAGGTCTAGCGTCATCAAAGGGAAAGGGTTCACCACATTGGGATTCGACGTCTCCCCAACTTGGACAGTTGCAGAGGGGATAGGGGTAGTGGTGCCCAGGGGAATGGGAGTACCAGAAGGAACGCTAGTGTTTCTCTGGTTCGAAGACTCAAAATTGTTATTTCCGTCAGTCATAATTTTTGTCTTGCGATTGTTGGAATTTCGATGACTGTGGAAATAATAATTCTATTACAAAAAAAAGTTACAACTCAAAACTGAAAGGTTACACAGAAACAAAAAAGAGAAGAAAACAGTGTGTTGAGTCGAGGAAGGTCTCTTTCCGCAAGACAAAATTTCCCCGGTAGTGCTCTTCGGTTCTGGAAATACGTCCCCAAAGGTAAAACGACACTTTCGTCTTCAAGAGTGCAGCACCGCAGGTCTTGAAGCTCCGACGAACAGGAAGAACGTATGAACTGGACTAATTTCTTAAAGACTCTAAATGCTAGAATACTTAGGGAGAGAGTGGGAGAGATTTCTGTGTGGCGCCAGAAACTATGCATGAAGACACCTATTTATAGGCCTCCAAGACCCACACATGCATGGAAGGATTGTTAGTCAAACTACGAACATGTACCTTTCTGCATTCCAGTTCGTCTCAGCCAAAATTAGGGAGGCGTAAGTCACTCCCAATTAAACGAAAATCAGGCAATTTGCCAACAATTGAATTTCATCAATGTTTTGCATGTTTATCATGCACTTTCATGTCCTCTTCAATGAATCTGGACTCTCCAACTTTTCGGGCTAAGTCCAAACTTTGGGTTCAACAAACTTAGAAAACTCTTCGAGCAAATTGCACTTTCGGTCCCATCAACCACGCCCCCTCACGATTTTAGCCCCAACACTTTCAGAGTTGGTCCCAATATCCTTTTTTCGTGCAAAACTAGTCCCAATTGGCATTTTTCTTACAGAATTGGTCCCATCTCCGTTAAAACTTAACGGATGGCCGTTAAACATTTTTGCAAAACTAGTCCCAATTAGAATTTTTCTAACATATCTTCTAATTAAATATGATATTTATTAAAAAAATCTTGAAACTTATTTCAGAACATTAAAAATTGTATTAAAAATAAATAATTTCAGATTCTTAATAATATTTAATTTACTAAGGAATTAAATATAATTAATGTTAAATATATATTTTAGTATAATCTAAAAAAAAATGAAATCTTGTTTCGAAAAAATTAGAATTACTTTTAAAACTCAAATAATTTTCAAATTCTTAAAGTAATTTTTTTACTTAAATTACTTAAATTATTAAATAAAAAATTCTTATTATATTATTTTAAAATATTAAACAAATTTTTATTTAAAAAAGAAAAAGAAAAAAAGCAAACAACCAGTTTTTTTTTTTAATTTTTAATAGTTGCTAGAAAATTATATATATTTTAAAAAATTGTAAGAATGTTTTTAAAAATAATTTAAGTATTCTAAATTAATTTTAAGATTTAATTTTTTAAAATAAAATATAAAAATGAACCAAGGATTTATAATACTGCTCATTTTTTTTTCTAAAATGATTTTATCAACCAATTTTTTTTAAAGATTTAATTAATATCAGTTAACCAAATTTTACAATTTTTAAAGTATGGTACGCTCCAATTTTTTTTGTAATAATCTAATATTTTTTGGTACTTTTCATACATATGTCTTAATATACCAAATTATTTATATATATTTTTTTAAAAATTTGTAAATCAAATTTCGGTCGCAACAGTACATGTTGAACAACATTTCTTAATATTGTAAGAAAATTGTATATTTTGTTAGTATATCAATTTTTTTTATACCAAGAACCAATCACAACAGTATATATATCAGAATTTATGATTAAAATGATTAGGAATGGGTCGGTACGTTATACCGTACCGAAAATTGCATACCGTATACCGTACCGAAAAGTTCAGTATGGTAAAATGTCATACCGATCCTGTACCGAAAAGTTCGGTATGGTAAAATATCATACAGATCCCCTACCGAAGTTTTCGGAATACTAAAAATCAGTATACCGAAATTTCGATATGCCTAAAAATTTATACCGTACCCTACCGAATAATCGGTATACCGTTTCATACCGAAAATACCGATAATATTTCGGTATCAAAATATCAAAAATTTAAAATATTTGTACCGTTCCATACAGACATATACAGATAATATTTCGGTATATACCAAAATACCAAAAATTTGGAATATTCATACCTTTACCGTATCGAAATTTTTCGGTACGGTATGAAATTTTCGGTATACCGAAATTTCCTGTATTTTTTCGGTACGATATGCATGCGTGGTATTTCGATATTTTTCCCCACTCCTAAACATGATATACAAAGATTGTTTTTTTTTTTCATTATATATTGATTTATATATTTTCATATTTAAAATGATTTAAAAAAGAAATTGAGAGTAAGTTTGAAATAATTATTTATAAAATTTATTATCTATTCATAAAGTTTTATTATTTATTTATAATTAAATCATAATCTTTTTAGATTTAATTTAAAATATTTATAAGAGTAATTTAGAGTAATTATTTAATTATTTATTCATATTTTTTTTATTGTTGTTTATATAGAGGTTGCATCGATTTTTCCTCCAAAATTGATACGTGTAAAGTGTTTTCCCTCCAAAACTGACCTAGACAGCATATTTGTGGTATTTTCCCCACCAAAAATAATTTTCATTATTGGGACCGAAAGTGCAAACAACAGTTAACGGTCAGTTAACGGTGGGACTAGTTTTGCAACAAAAAATGATATTGGGACCAACTCTGAAAGTCTTGGGACTAAAATCGTGAGGGCCCATGGTTGATGGGACCGAAAGTGCGATTGACTCAAAACTCTTCTAAGGCCCAAATACAGCCCAAAGATCAATTGTCAAGGACCAATAACCAAGGTCCAAGGTCCAATGTCTTCAGCTCAATCTCAATTAAATTCTCTTTTAATTTTCACTTACATATTAATATTGGTAAACACCAATAATTTCCAACAGTTGGTATGGTGTACACGAGCGGAGCCATGATTGAATCGAGAGGGGGGGCAAATTTTAACGAGTGTATTTTAAATATTTATAGTACAATTATAAAATAAATTATATTGCTTCTGTTAACAAATAATAATATATTGATATTTATAATTAATCCGGTGTACATTGTACATTAAAATCTATAAAATCTTAGAACATGTCCCTCTTACATATTCACAATAGCTAATGAATGTGTAGTTTATTTAAGAGTGTGTATAGCGTGAAATTGGTTCATATAAAGGATATTAGTTGTTTTCACTGAAAAATATTAGTTGTTTATACTGAAGAGTATTCGTTGTCTATATTAAAGAGTCTTAATTTATTTTTAGTAAACAAACTCTTCAGTATAAACAACTAATATCCTTCAGTGAAAATAACTAATACTCTTCAGTAAAAACAACTAATACCTTTTCACTCTATACTTTGTCTTTATTTAATTTTTTTTAGCAATTTTATTTTTAGTATGTACTTGCAAAATATATATAATCCATATCAAAAAATTTCTCTTGGTTTAGTTTAGTTTAGTTTTTTTTTTATTTTTTATTTAGTTTGATTCTAGATCACTAACAAATAATCTATTAATAATAGATAAACATCTTAATCTACTTAATAAAAACACTTAAAAATTGAGATTAATTAGAAAAGTATCATTAATAAAATTAACTAGAAAAGAATCATTAATAAAATTAATTAGAAAAGTATCATTAGCAAGTGAGAAGTCGACAACGAAAGTACATAGACTGACACAAAACATGTTGCTACATAGGCAATATGAGTAAGCATGTAGTATGTTACCTCAAATAATAAATGTGATTTGCTGCACATTTCTCAAGGACGATTGAAAATTTAAAAAAAATCTCTCAAACTGTTACTTTTGAAATCTCTATATAAATACAGATTAAACCTTCAGAATAAGGTTAAGAAAGTTCTACCAAATTGACAAACGTTCAAGTATCAAAACATTAACTCAAATTGAAACAAATATCTTATTTATAATATTCGTACTTTTAAATTCTGAATTGAATTTGGGTTTGGATTAGATTCTTAATATTCGAATTAATTAGAAAAATCAAAGTGAACTGAATATATTGGGTATCTTATTATTTGAATTATATAACCAAACTTATTTGTAATATTTGAGGTCACGTACAAGTAAAATATATTTGATTTTTATATTTCAATTTCTAATATTAAATTGAGTCTTAATTTGAATTCAAATACCGAATCAAATAAAAGAAAAATCAAATATATTTATTTTTTAATATTAAAATTCTAATACCAAAATGATTCATAATATTTGAACTCAAATACATGATCAAGTTGAATTGAAATATTTGATCTAGTTGATTATCTATATACATATATTTGAATTTGAATATCAGATAAATTTTTAATAACTGTAATCTAATATTACTAAATAAAATAAAATATATTTGATTCTTAATATTTGAATTTTAAAAGAAATTAAATGAAATATACGTGTAGAGATCACATATCACATATTCATTCTTCACGTCTCCACATCTCCACGTCTCTCTGGTCATGTTCATTTCCTTCCTTCACGCAATGTAACATCCGTTTTGATTTTTTTCAGTTCCCTCCAAAAAAAATTATAATTCCCTCTGCGATAGATTTTCATTAGCTCCCTCCATAACTTTGTTCAAATTTCTCATTTTGTTCAATCAGTTGTCCATATTTTAAATTAGTTTTCTCTTTTAATTATCTTCTTTAACTTGACATTTTCTCTCCTTGTCTCCACCGAACGACAATAGATTAATCTGATGATGATGAAGCCACTACTAAACGACGAGATATTAATCTGGAAGAGCCAAAGTTGCTTGGTCTGAATCCAGGGTCCAATGAGAGGGTCCGTCTGATGAACATTTGTTGATTATTTACTTATAATTGCTCTATCCCTTGCTAATTGTGGTGCTTCCTTTGAACCCTGCGCTATAATTGTCTTTTTTGTTTACTCTGCAGGTTCTGTTAAAGTCTGGCCCTTATATTAGTGATATTTAGATGATTTTGTAAACATTCCTCTAGAATATTCTGTACACCTAGCATATCTCTTCTGATTTACTTTCCATGAAGGATCCTCTTCGTCGAATGAGACTTTGTTGAAATTCTCTACGTTCTCTGAACCATCTGCATCGGTTCACCCGTATTTTCCTTGTGCTTTGCCTTCTCCGGCACTCACTCCGTCGTCTCGTCCGTGCAAGGTTTGCATTGAGTCTCCTACCGAAGTGCAACCAGTTATTCCGGATGTTCCAGTCCCACCTCCTGATTCTACTCCGGTTGCTCCCACTCCGGCTGCACCGCCGCCAACTTCCACATCAACGCATCCCATGGTAACTCGTGGAAGATCCGGTATTTTTAAGCTGAAGTATCTTGTGGGCTTAGCTTCTACAGCTTTACTTTCGGCCCTAGTCGCCTCTTCCGAACCTCGTGGTGTGAAATCTGCTATGAAACATTCTTATTGGGTTGCTGCTATGCAGAATGAGCTCGATGCTCTTCGAACTAACCAAATATGGGATTTGGTTCCTCGTCCATCTAATGAAAATATTGTTGGTTCGAAATGGGTCTTTCGAACCAAGTATAACTCAAACGACTCTATTGAACGATATAAAGCTCGCCTGGTAGCTCAGGGATTTACTCAGATTCCTGGACTGGATTTTTCTCATACATTCAGTACTGTCGTCAAAGCTGCCACTGTTCGGGTTATTTTGGCTCTCTCTGTCCATTATAAATGGGACCTTCATCATTGGATGTCAAGAATGTCTTTCTCCATGACATTCTTCACAAGCCGGTATATATGGCTTAACCTTTGGGGTTTGTAGATCCTCGTTATCCAGATCATGTTTGTCGACTGAAGAAGGCCATTTATGGTCTTCGCCAGACCCTGACTTGAACCGAAAATACTAACTTTTTACTAGTAGTTTCCCCGCAAGCGTACGTGTTCACTGTAGTATAAGCAGGTATAGCGACCAAGTATATCGTACCTCGGGATGGGTTGTATGCGAATGGATCCCTAAAGATCTACGCGTCGTAATTAATATGAGTGTGTGTTTTTGGCTTTTTTAAAAGAATTAATTCTAAACTAAATTAAACTAAAGAATGAATGAAACTAATTAACTAAGGTTTGTGTGCAAATATGAATGGGTGATGCTCAGGATAGGAATCCCTACGTATACTAACGGAGCTGGTACATAATCAAAATAACAGTGATGTGCAAGAAATAACCTAAGTATAAGATTGTAAGATGAAAAGCTAAAAAATTAAACCCTAATACTTTATCCTATCAATCGACTTCACTAATCCACTAAACAAATTAATAGATTGTGCTTAATTAAAGAGACCCTAACTTAACTAAGGTGATGCGGTCGTCCTCCCTAGATAAACCGGTAGATGAATAAATCCCTTCTAAACCCTCTCGTTAAACCTACTAGTTATCAAAGAGTGATAAGGTCGTCCTCTCTCTAACAATTTTCATACGAAATTCAAAGGTGAATCTGGAATTTATTTTAAGTGTTCATTAATTAAGAGAATTAAAACTAAACATCACGTGTTACCCTAATTATGTACCCACATCCTACTTCTACAGTTCATCCTACCCTAAGCATACAAGGGTTTTAGCCAGACATGGTTTTAACGATAACAAAAAGCAATTAAACAAGCAACGAACGAAAACATAATTAGTTGAAGTGAAAAACTAAAGAGCATAAACTAGGGTTTTGTAAGAAATAAATTTAATCTAAGAAAGAATATTAATTAAAGATAGAATCAGAAGTCTCACGTAACACGTGTTGCAAAACGAAAGAAAGAAATCCAAAAATCTAAGTCTAAACAATGAATTCGTAACGTAGAAACCTCGATTACACTTAAAATAAGCTTGCTCGACTCTCGGTACTCTTCTCTCTCCAAAAATGAACTCTAAGTGTTAAGTGGTATCCAAAAACGTGTTCGAAATGAGTATATATATGTATCGGGTCAGGAAGGCTTTCGCCCTTCCTGACATCAATAAACCATTAAGAACTTGCCACATCATTTAAGTTCGCCATTTGCGATCTAGCTTCGCCCGAAGTAAAAATATATATTTTTAATAGAAAATATTATAAAATTACAAAAATATCCTTATAGTGTTTTTATTTTAAAAGTAATTATTTCAATACTTTTTCTTTTGTATAATAATTAAAAAAATTAAATTAGAGTTATTAAAAATCATTCAATCTTTAGCCCCCATTTCTTCCATCCATTCATTCACGGCGCCTCTCGAACTCCCGCCGCCGCAATTGGATTCGGAATCTCACCCGAATTCTTCTTCTCCAGCGGATTAATATAGTATGATCTGGTGTTTGGTTAATTCTTGTGAAAAGTTGGATACCCCTTGTGAAAAATTTCAGCAGCCGCCTAGTATTTACACTCTTCGAGAATTTTACTAACTTCTCTCATTTGTTCACATCAATTCATCACGAGCCCTAGAATTCTTCTCCTCAGCGCCAATTGCGACCGTGAGCCCTAGAATCCTCAGCGCCAATTCATCAATCACCACAATAATTCTTCATTCTCTAAAGCAAGCAACAGGTTTGTTAATGTCCCAATATTGTTTGTTTGATGATTTCACATTTTGTTTTCTTATTTCATCGATGGATACATCTCGTTTTGGATTAATTTCATCTTGTTTCTGATTAACTTTTCATTCTTATGTTTCGATACTGGAGGGAATTAGCATATGTTCAGGCTTGCGTAATAATGTTTCTGTAGATGAGGAAATTGGTCAAGAAAGTGTTGATGTTGATAAGGATGATGTCTTTAGGCCTTTTGTTAGAATCCCAGATGGAAAAATGTTCAAGGGAAGTAGTGTTGTTGATGATTCTGATGATTCAGGGTCTTTCTTGAGTGATTCATGATTCAGGGTCTTTCTTGAGTGATTCAGGCGATGAGTTCGTTAAAGATGAGATTTTTATTGCAAATTTAGGCGATTCTAGGCCTCTCGTGGATGTAGTCGAAAAATTGCATGTTCCAATTGCTTTGATATCAGTTCGCCTAGTTTTGTAGCAATTCCATAGTTCCCTGAGAGAAATTCTATTTGACGCCTTAAAATATTAGAATTACAATCCCAACAAATAAATATCACTTCGCACCGCCCATTATAATCTCCCAATTCGTTCTCATCTTAGTTTCTTTTGTGTTGAGAATTCTAATTTGAAAGCAGAAAAAAGGGTCTAATGTCAAATGGATGATGATTACTGAGCATGTGTACTTCTTTATATTGTTGGAGAATATTTTACTCCTTTTATTGTTCTTAGATCAAATTGGTGAGGTGGATGATACATTTAGTGAATTGGAGTACTACTATTGGAATATATAGGTTAATTGTATATTAGGGATATTGTTTAAGTGAATTTAAAATAGTATTCATTGTTTTTGCTGAAAAATGTCATTTTTATTATCTTTCTTATCATTTGCATTTTTGCTGAAAAATGTCGTTTTTAGGCTCTTGCTCGTGGGAGAAGGGTTAGGCTCTCAAATGCTATTCCTGTTTTTGATTAAAAAATTATCGCAAGTTCATGGTCTGTAAATAGTCAATTATTATATTATTATTGAAAATACTTTGCCCTTGATGCTTTCTAGCAATTAATTGAAATGTCTTGCATATTGAAATTATTCCAAAATTTCTTTTCTTTTAATATATATGTTGTTCCCTGATATAGGTCTTTTCCTATGTTAAATTGCTCTGTTTCTCTGCCTATATTTTATCTATATCGAATTGAGCAAATATTGATTCTTTATATATGTGTAATTTATGCAGAGTGGTTTTTAAATGGAGTACGAGGCAAAGAATTGACTTTCAGATATCTCCATGATGATTGCATTGAAGCGCTTTTGACTTTCAAATGACTAGTTGTAGATGATTGTGTATAATGAAACTTTTGGTAGCTAGCATGTTGAATATTTGAATAATAATGTGTAGGTTTTACTTTTGAATACAACTGATCAATTACTTTTATTACTTTTATTGATCTCAATTGAGATTGTCTAGGCCTAATTGTAAATAAATTACTTGAATGCTGGAGAAGTTTTAAAGTTATAAATAATCAGTTCATATTGAAGATATCTAAACTTGAAGAAGGACATGTTAAATAGACATTGACCGAAAAATAAATCAAGTCAATTTTGTTTAAAATGGCTTAGAAAATTTCATTTCAAAAGGCAGCCAATGCTTCTTAGAAGCTCCACAGGAAGCCAAAAAAGAAAAGCAAGGATCTTTTTAATGGTTTATCTCCTTAAGTTATTCAATTAAATTTGATTATCTAAATTGAAACATAAGCAACGTAGTATTGAGCAACCTTTTAGTATCAAAACAATTAGTTTTTTATTTTTAAAACTGCAGGTAAAAACACATCACCGAAAGATAAAAGAGGAACAAATCCTTTAGCATCAAACAGAATCAATATGTCCACAACGACAAAATAGTACTTTTCATCACATAACGAAAATTGTCTACTTTAGAAGAAAAATAAACATTTCTCTTGTTAATCTTTTTTCATTTCTATGAATGAAGATCTCGAAGATGAAAAATGTAGAAAACTTGGGTGTAAGGAAGATCAAAGAACGCCAAAGAAGGGATTATTAATGGCACTGTTCAACTCACTCACTGCTGAGTGAAGCACCGGAATATCAACTTTCTCTCTTGGTAGATACAAAAATTCACCCCCTTCAATTTTTTCGAATCCACAAAGTTCAAGAAACTCTATGCCTCCTTTCAGTTTTCCAACTCGATCCTGTCAAAAATCATAATCAAACTATAATTACCAACACAACTACATAGCCGAGGATCAGAGCAAACTGAATTTGTGTGTAACTAAGAAGTAAGTATTAGCTGGGCAATTTGCAAGTAGGTAAGGTAATTCAAAACTTAGCGCTCAAGAAGAATATGTGTTTGGCTTTTCCATATCCCAACCATGTGAAAGACAAAAATTTAGCAAGTTGCACCTGAAAAGTAGTATTTGTGAGTCTAATTTTGCGGAATTTCTCCTCGTTTGGATTTGTCGCAACATTCTTAGCGAAGGTCAAAAGCGTATTGAAAGCTGTATTCACCTTGGCGTCATCTTCCTGGATAATAAACAAAATGACCATTCTTGATAAAATAGGAGGAGATAACGCCAATCTGAGTATGGTTATTCAGGAGGCATGCACAATGTACCAATTACGTAGCTCAGTAAGTTTATTAATCTGTCTTTTTTATTGAAGGGATTTTTAATCCATTGCTAAAGGGTATTATTGAAAAATGTAGTGAATTAGATATAAATAAATGATATTTTGAAGTAGTTAGTTTTAAAGAGTAAAACCATTTTTTTTTAACTTGTGATAATTTAAATTGTAATGGGGGAGTATTATTTGGAATAATAATATATATTATATTATACACTATATATTATATGGGTAGGTCTCGTGTGCACCAAATGTATACAATTCAAGTACATTTTTAATAAATATCGATTATTTTCTTTGAAAAGTACGATGACAAAAATTGTATTTTTTCACCGAATGATATTGATACTGTTAAATATGTATTTGAATTACACGACACAACTGATACATATAAGATTTTGTCATATTATATATTTTACAAAATTAAAATTTTAATAACAGCCCCAAGGATCCGTTTATGAATCCACCGGTTGAATATAATACAATTGGATTCGTATGAATTGTCTATTTGGGTTGATTGATTCGTTTCTCAACAATATAAACATAAATGTAAAAATTCCATTTCATTCGTATGATTAAGATGCAGTATATTACAAATCTGTTGGTTTGGAAAGTTACCAAACGAAATATTTAGAATTCAACGGACGAGGCCATCATGAAATATATATACTCCAAGCCAGCAAGCCACCATAATTAAATAATCTTAAATGTGACAAGAGCAAAAATAAACGTCCAAATAAATGACATATGAAAATGAAACAACTTAAACAAATATACCAAAATGATGTAAAAATACCTCAGAGGCAAAAGGGAGCTAGTAAAAAGGTGCAAATCAACAAACAGAAAACGTTTAATTGATGTATATATGTTGTTATATTTACAAATGAGATCATTCTTTTTGCTACAACCATATATTAATGCATAAAGTGTACTTGTTCAATCACGTATTGTTTTTTCTCAAACAAAAACAGAATCAAACCAACAGAAAAAGGGGGAAAAAAAGAAGCCAAAAGTAATGGAGTTCAATCTGGATTCTTACTGGCACAAATCAGAAAAGAATGCCCAACCTTTTCATGCTCCAAATTCTTCTCTTCCAACCATAACCTGCTGTCCAATCCTTTCCTTGTCCTAAATAAGAAAACACCATATCCCGATGATGATGATGGAGGATTAAACAACCAATCGTGGACATCCCACATCAAATCAATCAACAATCCATCCAAAAAAATGCTCTGATTTCCCCTGAAATTCCACTGCAATCTCTTCACTTGTACCACGTTTTTGTTGTCTATGTTATAAAAATAATTACGTAGCTCAGTAAGTTTGAATACAATCTACCAATTATTACGAGACAACCATGCTTTTGCCCAATACATAAAATTATGCGTAATATTAATCATCACAATTTAAATAAGCCAATAATTCTTCTGCTACCATGAACATATTTAAGGTCACAAAACAAACTTATTACTGACTTAACTCATATATTAACAACTATAACAAAATGTAGTTAATACCTTGTGAGTCTGTTTAAGTGTTCTCAGGCACTCCCTCATTTGTTCTGCCTTTGTAGCCGGGCGGATAGGTAGGGAGCTCTGCCATTTGATTTTCGAAAAGAGTAACTCAGCATAGAATAAAAAGATAATTGAAAATGGCAGAGCACAACATAACCATCAAGAAAGTGACACCTTTTTTTCCTCCACTGGTGGTGGAGCAGAAGGTTTTGCAGCAGCTGGATCTTCTGGGGCCAACCCAAGTTTCCTACGTCTTATAGCCTGTCATACTCAGTGGATTGTTTCTATTCAGACCCATTGAATCGATTGGCGTGAAAAAGACTCATAACATAAAGTATGGGACACTTCCTGCAACATCAACATTAAATCAAGACATCGGAAAGATAAAAGAGAATATCACAAGGGCCTTATCTTCCTCCAACTTTTGACGAATTTTCTCCCGAGCTCTTTTTTCTTCCTCCTTTTCTGCTTTCCGCAAGGCCAGTATACTGTTTGACTGAAACCCACTCTCACTGAGAACATCTATGAATAATTTCAGAAATATAAATTGTAATAACAAGTGGTGGCAAACCGTTTTCTCTCATTGTCTTCTTCGATGCGTTTTGCTTCAAGCAGTTCCCTCCCGATGCGAATTCTTTCCTGCCATAATGATTGACGCCATTATGAAAAGTGTGTCAAAGGGATGCATGAAAATACAGATGTGTGACAGAAAATTCTTAACATCATCACTGGATCACAGATTTCAACAATTATTTAGAAGAAAAACAAGATAAACACATAGATATAGAAGACAAAACAAGCTGATGTCTACCTTCTCTCTCTCTCTTTCCATTCGTTTTTCTTCCTCTTCTTTCTTTTTCCGAGCTCGCTCCCTGAAAGAATTCAGAGCAAAGCAAGCAAAACTAATAAATTGATGTACTACATACAAAATTCTAACATGCTATGGCAGCAACATCTGGTGTACGGAACACAATTATGTATATGCTAGCCATTTCTAACCAGAAAAATAATATATCATTTCCCCCAACCAATTGAACTCAATGCCAAGTTAAGCTAAAACCTAAGAATTTTATATGAATTTAACAATCAGAGATTTCAAACACTCAGTTGCAAAACCTAAGCGTAATTATTCTCAACATTTTCCCCGCCAATCATAATACACAATAAACTGAGCCAGGCGCGACAACACAAAAGTAGTCATTTCTAAAAATTAAAAGGATTAAACTATATAAAGGGAAAAAATTATTACGGCAAAGTAGTATACCTATCGCTGGGTTCAATGAACGAGAGATCAGGATCGAGGTTGAGAAACAATAATTGTCATCAATATAAAAAGGCACCTGAGAGCAAGTGTTCTATAAGCAGTATTAATCTCCTGATTAGAGGAATCCCTAGAAACACCAATTAAGCACCTCGTATGAATAGCATCGTAAAATGGCTTCTGGTACATCCATCTCAAAGTTTAACTTTTCTTCAATAAGTTTCCTTTTCCCTCTGAATTAAAACTTAGCCTATCTTTCTGAATATCATTCCAACCAAATATCTCAGCACTCTCTTCTCTACGAATCTGCGTTGCAAAACCCAACTTAAGCAACAATATGATTGAAAAACACAAAATTTAATAAAAAATGAGACCGATTTTGCATCGATCGCTTAAAATTCCCCCTGGAAATAGCAAATTTGCCAATAATTATGATCGAGCAATGCCATTTCTCGCAATCACAAAATGGCAACAAAAATGGTATAAGAAACCTGAATATCAATGAGGGCCAGGGTAAAAGAAATTTACATGGATATGCAAATTAATTGAGTCGAGCAGCAAATACATGATGCTTCTTCTTTGTTTCTTCTTTACTAAAATAATGGAAAATCTGTATTGGCGTCAAGTGTTGAATGAATTTTGCCGGATTATAGCAGCCCTAACTTCAAAATCGAATGGCAAAAACCCAAACAAATACCTCGATGAGTAGTGCCTTGAGAGAAAAACATCCAACGTCGGCTCATCGGCGAGAGGAGCGTCGGGAGATAAGTTAACGCGGAGAGATTCTTGGCGTTCTCTCTCGTCAATTATGAGAGGTGTAACCCAGGAGTGCTTATGGAGTATGAACAAATCAACGAACAGCAAGAATTAGAGTTTGATTAGGATATTGTTATTATTTTGTTTGTAATTTTAATTTAAGAGGGTTTTATTTAAATATTAAATATAAATTAGTTAATATTCTAAATTATTTTAAGGTAAAAAGAGTATTTTTATAATTTTATATTTATTAATTTAATTTATTAGTAGGGCGATGCAGTGCGATTGCAATATGCAGAGTGCAAACGCGTTAATGCAGAGTGCAATCCCTTAAAAAAAATATTATTCGTTGGATCTTCGATCTAATGGTAATAAGAGGGTTTACTGACGTCAGGAAGGGCGAAAGCCTTACTGACCGTAGAAGAACCCTTGTAAGAAATAAATTTAATCTAAGAAAGAATATTAATTAAAGATAGAATCAGAAGTCTCACGTAACACGTGTTGCAAAACGAAAGAAAGAAATCCAAAAATCTAAGTCTAAACAATGAATTCGTAACGTAGAAACCTCGATTACACTTAAAATAAGCTTGCTCGACTCTCGGTACTCTTCTCTCTCCAAAAATGAACTCTAAGTGTTAAGTGGTATCCAAAAACGTGTTCGAAATGAGTATATATATGTATCGGGTCAATTCGGGAACTCATGGGCCGGAAAAACGGGTCGGAAGGTCAAAGACCTAATGCGCTCGAGCGGGTCACGCTTGAGCGGTACCGCTCGACCTCAATAGCTCGAATGAAACTCTCGCTAGAGCGGGGGCGCTCGAGCTGCTCGAGCGGCCGAAATATTCTATAAGTTTTAGGCATTCGACCCCTGCCCTTGCTCAAGCGGTGGCGCTCGAGTGGGTGCACTCGAGTGGCTCTCTTCTTCGAATAAAATGACACTTTTCTTCTCTCGAACTAATACCATTCGTATTTCTTCGATATCTTCTCATCCGGATATCCATTCGAGTCGATTCAAAGTCCTATGAACTCCTCCTTTCGCCCTCTATCCATCTATGAGCATCAAAGAGATAAATTCATTAGTTCATGAAAATAGTACTCAATTGACTCTAAATACTCATCGAAAACAATCAAAACACGGGCATTTCGAGCTCTAAAATCTAACAATTTCACGTGTAATCAACCCCCCCAAACTCATCAGTTGCTTGTCCTCAAGCAACGAAATAATAAGTCAAGATAAATTGTTAGGAATAAATCAAGAATCAAATCATGCAAGTAATCGAGCTCAAGTTTCAAAGATCGTTCACATGTATACGAACTCACTCCCCTCATCATACTTATGCAATAACAACAAGAATCACCAAGATCAAATATGGATGTGCACTCAACGATGTGTTTCACTCCCTCACAAGTGTATATCAATAATAAGGGACTCACTCAATCAATCAATCACACATATCAGCAGTCATAGGCTTGTAAGCACTCTCAACTTCGACCGTACTCTAGAAATCAATGCCGAATTAAAAAGGACTTTATCAACGTTGTAATGTAGGCTCTTTGGACAGGTGGGATAACTATATGAGATAAGTGACTCAAGTGAATGGAGAACATAAAATCAAATTTCAATACTTCATGACGAGGAACAAAATACTTTAAATATCTTCATTCAATACACTTTTTGTTGGGGTATGTTTTAGTTTTGATGATTTTCCAAAACCACGTGTAACAGGTTTGAAGTAGTCAGGATAGTATCTTTTAGTTTCAGGTTAGGCTAGGTTGTTTCTCAGTAGAACAGGTTGTCATATGAGGAGGAACTCAGCTGAGGAGGAACTCAGCTGAGAGGGAACTCTACTGAGGGGGAACTCACTGACAGAGCCTGGGGAAGTCAAGATGGCATCACAAGGAGAACAGACTGAAGCCATGTCAGAAGACCTGAACCTGATGAGAAGCCTGAAGGAAGTCCCACTGAGTATAAACCTGACTATTCTAAGCTAAGTCAGTGGACTACTCAGTGAAGAGCATGATCAGGAGGATCAGTGCTAAGCCTAGTAGGACCTGAAAAAGTCAGGCTACTGAGGCTGGGAAGCTTGACAAATAGCCTTATGTCAACTCCTCTGAGTGGACCTCAAGTCTACTGAAGGAAGGTATCCTGAGAGGACTTCAAGTCAGCTGAAGACAAGTCGCCTGAAGTCAGGACTACCCTGATCAAGTACCCTGAACAAAAGAGCCGTTGGACTTAGTCCACGTGGACCAATCAAGACAAGGCATCGAATCTGACAAAAGCTGACAAGGCCGTACTTCACTGAAAAGGAGAATTTCACTCCAGAGATAGTCTGGATTTGAATGTTACTCTCTCCAACGGTAACATTTAAATCCACACTATAAATACAAACTCAAGTTGGTGGTGCGAGAGTGTGGTGCAAATATAAGGGAGTCATAAGGGTGCACCATCTCCATTAAGAACACTGACCCTGAGTTCTTCATAGTCATATTTGAGTGTTCCAGTTTGTATACTCGAGCCTATCATATACATCCTAAGCTTAGAGTGATTTTCCCAATCCTAGCTTTCAGGCTAAAACCATGTAAGGGAAAATCTCACCTAGTTGGAGAAGAACCAAACCAAACTAAACCCTTTCCAGAAGAGTGTTAGGTGTTGCAGTGAGGTGAGGAGAGGCAGTCCCTGAGTGTAGAGGGATGTGAGGCCAGTTCGAGAGGTAGCTCCGTAGAGGGGTGTGAGTCCAGTTGTGAGTGCACCTTGGCACGTTAAAAATAAGAATCCTATGTAGTGGATTTTCTGTTAAATCAAGCAGTGGATGTAGGAGCTTGAGCCTCTGAACCACTTTACATTGTTGTGTTCTTTATTGCTTTACTGATTTGCTTAAGCACTGCACTGACCACTCATTTACAAAGTATTTCAGTGCACTCCAGTGTTTAAAAAAAAATCATAAATTCCCAAATGCAAATGTTTTCACGGGACCAACAATTGGTATCAGAGCGGGTTGTTCACATGACCACTGATCCAGTTTTGTTAAGAAAAATGGTCAACCGAACAGATCTTAAATGTTTCAAACTATGGGAATTCCTGCATATTTCAAACTATTACTTGTGTTCTGACATTATTCTTGTAATAGAAAATCATTTGGTCAGAAGTTTTGGAATCATCAAAAAGGGGGAAATTATTGGGATATGTTTTAGTTTTGATGATTTTCCAAAACCACATGTAACAGGTTTGAAGCAGTCAGTATAGTATATCTTTTAGTTTCAGGTTAGACTAGGTTGTTTCTCAGTAGAACAGGTTGTCAGTTGAGGAAGAACTCAGCTGAGGAGGAACTCAGCTGAGGGGGAACTCAGTGAGGGGGGAACTCACTGACAGAGCCTGAGGAAGTCAAGATGACATCACAAGGAGAACAGACTGAAGCCATGTTAGAAGACCTGAACCTGAAGAGAAGCCTGAAGGAAGTCCCACTGAGTATAAACCTGACTATTCTAAGCTAAGTCAGTGGACTACTCAGTGAAGAGCATGATCAGGAGGATCAGTGCTAAGCCTAGTAGGACCTGAAAAAGTTAGGCTACTGAGGCTGGGAAGCTTGACAAATAGCCTTATGTCAACTCCCCTGAGTGGACCTCAAGTCTACTGAAGGAAGGTATCCTGAGAGGACTTCAAGTCAGCTGAAGACAAGTCGCCTGAAGTCAGGACTACCCTGATCAAGTACCCTGAACAAAAGAGCCGTTGGACTCAGTCCACGTGGACCAATCAAGATAAGGCAGCGAATCTGACAAAAGCTGACAAGGCCGTACTTCACTGAAAAGGAGAATTTCACTCCAGAGATAGTCTGGATTTGAATGTTACTCTCTCCAACGGTAACATTTAAATCCACACTATAAATACAAACTCAAGTTGGTGGTGCGAGAGTGTGGTGCAAATATAAGGGAGTCATAAGGGTGCACCATCTCCATCAAGAACACTGACCCTGAGTTCTTCATAGTCATATTTGAGTGTTCCAGTTTGTATACTCGAGCCTATCATATACATCCTAAGCTTAGAGAGATTTTCCCAATCCTAGCTTTCAGGCTAAAACCATGTAAGGGAAAATCTCACCTAGTTGGAGAAGAACCAAACCAAACTAAACCCTTTCCAGAAGAGTGTTAGGTGTTGCAGTGAGGTGAGGAGAGGCAGTCCCTGAGTGTAGAGGGATGTGAGGCCAGTTCGAGAGGCAGCTCCGTAGAGGGGTGTGAGTCCAGTTGTGAGTGCACCTTGGCACGTTAAAAACAAGAATCCTAAGTAGTGGATTTCCTGTTAAATCAGGCAGTGGATGTAGGAGTTTGAGCCTCTGAACCACTTTACATTGTTGTGTTCTTTATTACTTTACTGATTTGCTTAAGCACTGCACTGACCACTCATTTACAAAGTATTTCAGTGCACTCCAGTGTTTAAAAAAAATCATAAATTCCCAAATGCAAATGTTTTCACGGGACCAATACACGAGGATGTCTTCAACCACACCTTAAGGTCGAGTAATAGACCGGTCGGTGAGTTGAAGCGTCATCATTGTCGGCTTAAGTTCTCCACCTTCCAACTTCTTGAATAGCGACAATGGCATCAAATTAATGCTCGCTCCAAGGTCGCACAACGCTCCCTTCTTGACTCCACTCCCGATGTCACATAAGATCGTGAAACTCCCGGGATCCTTCAACTTTGGGGGAGCGCTTTGTGCACTAATGCACCCACCTCATGGTTCAGCTGTACCAACTTGGGCTCATCTACTCGTCGTCTCTTCGCTATCAAGTCCTTCAGGAACTTTGCATTATTCGGCATCTGTTCCAAAGCATCATAAAAAGGAATGTTAATATGTAACTTTTTAAACACATCAAGGAATTTAGCAAACTTTTCATCAAGTTTCTTTTTCATAAACCGCTGTGGATATGGGACATGTATCTCAGATTTGGGTACCCCCCATTCATCTCTCTCAGTTTCTTTCACATTCTTTCTTGCTTCCCTTGCCTTCTTCCACTTTGGGACTCTCTCAATCTCCTCAATGCCTTCCTCAAGGTCTTTTCCCTTCTGGGGCTCATCCATATCATTACTTTTCTGAGGGCCTTCACCCTCAACCCCTTTCTCAATTTCTACCTCCTCAATCTCATCTCTAACTTCCTCAGGCTCTTTTTCTTCTATCTCAACCTCTCCTTGGGGCGTCTCTGAGTCAGCAGGCATCTAGGGACCATCATATTTGGTCCCACTTCTTAGCTGGATCGCCTTGCATTGCTCTTTCGGGTTCCCCTCCGGCATAGAAGGATATTTACCCGGCTCTCTACCCAATGATTTTACGATCTGGCTCATCTGGTACTCCATCGAAGTGAACCTCCTATTGTTCTCTTGCTGAATTCTATTCAGCTCCACATCTCTCTTCTGGAGTTCTTGATCACGCTGATCACTTTTTTGTGCAACTCTTTCACATCATACTCCAATGCAGACAATCTCTTACTCCCTTCTTCCACCTTCTGGAGGATAGCTCTCAACATCTCCTCAATTGAGGAACCGCCTTCTCCACCCGGGGGTTTTGAACTTGGATCAACACCTGGAGGAACTGTGATTCCGACCTTCGGATTGGCATATGAGAAATTCTCATTCTTCCTCCATTGGTTCTGAGGAGGTTGTTGGCCTCCTTGATATCCTTGGTTATTCCTCCATTGATTCTGAGGAGGTTGAGGACCAGGTGGAACAAATGGTTGGCCATAAGAAGGTCTTCCAAATTGATTTCCACCTTGTGGGTACCCACCTTGATTATAATTAGGCCTTCCCATGTAGTTGGCCTCCTCCTGCTGACTCGTGGGTTGGTCCACTTTCTCACTCACTACGGTATTCTCTCCAACCAGATTTTGTCCCATCTCGAGGTTATTTATCTTTTCCATCATTGCCATCAACAACTTCCTCGTTCCCCCATTCTCCTCCAACTGACATGCTCTCTGAAATTCTGGGTCCTCGTTCCATTGCCCGACATTCGTGACAATATTATCAACGATCTCTCTCCATCTAGCTGTACCATGATACATAAATGCTCCACTAGCACATGCATCAAGATGGGCTTGACCAGCCTTGCTGGCCCCACTTTAGAAGAAAGCCATGATATCCCCCTTATTGTACCCGTGTTGCGGGCACTCAATGAGCTTGTTAGAGTATCTCTCCCAGGCCTAACGTAAGTCCTCTCCTGACTTCTGTCGGAAAGACGAGATCTCTATCCTTGCTCGGATTATTCTCGATGGAGGGTAGAATCGCTCGAGGAACAGACGTTCGAGCTCAGCCCATGTGGTTACACCTCCCCGTGGAAGCGTGTTATCATACCACTCCTTTGCTATTCCCGTTAAAGAGAATGGGAACAGCCTGAGCCTCTTGGCATCTTCAGACATGCCGTTATAATTGAAAGTCGAGGCAATCATCAGAAAACTCCTCAAATGAGTATGCGGATTCTCCTTCCCGACCTCCCCCTTGAATTGATTCTCAGTTAGTAGCTTCAGGATTCCTGGGGAAATTGAGAAGTTGTTGGCCTCTATCGGAGGCAATGCCACTCCATCATAATACCGTTGCGGCTGTGCCGCAAACCTCCCTCGAATAGCCATGTTCTGATCGGCGTTCTGAGGAACATGCTGAGGATAAACGGGTGGTATAGGTACTTGTTGGACTGGTGGTTGGTTATAAGCAGGAGGTGGAGGATACAGGTATGGTGGATAAGGATATGGTAGGTCTGGGTAAGGATAAGGTGGGTTGTTTTGTGGGTAGACAGAGTTGTTCTGAGGATGTTGGACAAAGTTGTGAGCTGGATTGTTTTGATTGTGTGTACTCGGGTTTTGGCTCTGGCTTTCCCCTGGCGGAACTTGATTCTTACTGCTCTTCTCTCCAGTGCCCGCGACCCGGTCCACTGCCTTATTAAACTCACCTGCAGCATCATCCAACTCATTACTGATGTCCATGTTATCGTTCTCTCCTCCGACAGTGTTCATCCTTCTTAAAAAGGATCGATTTCTTCTTGCTATTGTCTCAGGATCAAGCTGTATTCTCTCTTCGCTCGTTTCTCCTTGCGAGCGTGTTTTCATAAACCTAAAACACTAACAAAAGAATCAAAACGCAACTGTCGAACACATAAGAATTAACAGAAAAATAAAGCACTCATTACTAACTACTAAGCTATCTACAAGTCCTATTCAAATGACATATATCGCCATCCCCGGCAACGGCGCCATTGACTTGAACCGAAAATACTAACTTTTTACTAGTAGTTTCCCTGCAAGCGTACGGGTTCACTGTAGTATAAGCAGGTATAGCGACCAAGTATATCGTACCTCGGGATGGGTTGTATGTGAATAGATCCCTGAAGATCTACGCATCGTAATTAATATGAGTGTGTGTTTTTGGCTTTTTTAAAAGAATTAATTCTAAACTAAATAAAACTAATTAAACTAAAGAATGAATGAAACTAATTAACTAAGGTTTGTGTGCAAATATGAATGGGTGATGCTAAGGATATGAATCCCTACGTATACTAACGGAGCTGGTACATAATCAAAATGATAGTGATGTGCAAGAAATAACCTAAGTATAAGATTGTAAGATGAAAAGCTCAAGAATTAAACCCTAATACTTTATCCTATCAATCGACTTCACTAATAAACTAAACAAATTAATAGATTATGCTTAATTAAAGAGACCCTAATTTAACTAAGGTGATGCAGTCGTCCTCCCTAGATAAACCGGTAGATGAATAAATCCCTTCTAAACCCTCTCGTTAGGCCTACTAGTTATCAAAGAGTGATAAGGTCGTCCTCTCTCTAACAATTTTCGTACGAAATTCAAAGGTGAATCTGAAATTTATTTTAAGTGTTCATTAATTAAGACAATTAAAACTAAACATCACGTGTTACCCTAATTATGTACCCACATCCTACTTCTACGAGTTCATCCTACCCTAAGCATACAAGGGTTTTAGCCAGACATGGTTTTAACGATAACAAAAACAATTAAACAAGCAACGAACGAAAACATAATTAGTTGAAGTGAAAAAATAAAGAGCATAAACTAGGGTTTTGTAAGAAAGAAATTTAATCTAAGAAAGAATATTAATTAAAGATAGAATCAAAAGTCTCACGTAACACGTGTTGCAAAACGAAAGAAAGAAATTAAAAAATCTAAGTCTAAACAATGAATTTGTAACATAGAAACCTCGATTACACGTAAAATAAGCTTGCTCGACTCTCGGTGCTCTTCTCTCTCCAAAAATAAACTCTAAGTGTTAAGTGGTATCCAAAAACGTGTTCGGAATGAGTATATATATGCATTGGGTCAATTCAGGAACTCATGGGCTGGAAAAATGGGTCGGAAGGTCAAAGACCTAATGCGCTCGAGCGGGTCACGCTCGAGTGGTACCGCTCGACCTCAATAGCTCAAATGAAACTCTCGCTCGAGCGGGGGCGCTCGAGCTGCTCGAGCGGCCGAAATGTTCTGTAAGTTTTAGGCATTCGACCCCTGCCCTTGCTCGAGCGGTAGCGCTCGAGTGGGTGCACTCGAGTGGCTCTTTTTTTCGAATAAAATGACATTTTTCTTCTCTCAAACTAATACCATTCGTATTTCTTCGATATCTTCTCATCCGGACATTCGTTCGAGTCGATTCAAAGTCCTACGAACTCCTCCTTTCACCCTCTATCCATCTATGAGCATCAAAGAGACAAATTCATTAGTTCATGAAAATAGTACTCAATTGACTCTATATACTCATCGAAAACAATCAAAACACGGGCATTTCGAGCTCTAAAATCTAACAATTTCACGCCTAATCAGGCCCCACTAGCTTGGTACCGCCACTTTAGTGAGTTTCTCCTAAAGCAAGGTTTTAAAAAGAGTCACTCTGACTCCTCACTCTTCTATCTTCATCGGGGGAGTTCAATTATCTATCTTCTTCTTTATGTTGATGACATAATTCTCACAGGTAATGACCCTGCTCTACTTCGTCGGCTTATTACTCTCACTAATCAGGAATTTGCCATCAAGGATCTTGGAAAGCTGAATTATTTCTTGGGCCTTGAAGTATCTTACACTTCCACCGGCCTGTTTGTTAGCCAATCCAAATATGCCCATGACATCTTGAAGCGTGTGGATTTATTAGATGCCAAACCAGTCTCTACTCACTTGGTTGCTGGTGAGGTTCTTGTTTCCTCAGGCATTCCCTTCACTGATCCTACTTTATATCGTTCTATTGTTGGTGCTCTGCAATATTTGACAATTTCTCGTCCTGATTTATCCTTTGCTGTTAATTTGGTGAGCCAGTTTCTACATTCGCCTACTGAGGCTTATTTTCTAGCCGTGAAACTGATTCTCCTTTATGTCAAAGGAACAATTCACTTTGGCTTATCCTTTGACCATCACCCTGATCTCTCCATTACTACGTATTCTGATGCGGATTGGGCAACATGTACCGAGAGTCATCGTTCTACATTTGGGTTTTCTATTTTCCTTGGCGGTAATCTCATTTCTTGGAGTGCTAAGAAACAACAAAGTGTTGCGCGATTAAGCTGTGAATCTGAGTACCGTGCTCTTGCCAACACTGCTTCTGAGGTTATCTGGTTGGTCAATCTGCTTAAGAAAATCTGGGCCTCTCCTCACTTGCATCCGGTATTATTGTGTGATAACAAAAGTGCTATTTTCTGGAGTCAAAATCCCATTGCGCATAAGCGGGCCAAGCATGCGGATATTGACTATCACTTTGTTAGAGAATTGGCCACCTCTGCTTGCTTAACACCCAGTTCGTTCCTTCTCATCTCCAATTGGCGGATATCTTTTCAAATCCTTACATATTGTAAATCTACTTTTCCTTCTCTCCTTGTCTCCAACTCCAATAAAAATAAGATTTACCCAAGCCAACTCAGTGAAATAAATGCGAACAATGGTCGCTAAAAAAGTATCACGTGTCGCAAACACAGAAGTTGCACCAATATCATTCAACGTCGGACGTGGTTATTGGTTACAATTTTTAAGTACTTTATGATTTTGATTAGTGGAGACAAGGAAAGAAATGTTATATCTTATATTATTTTTAAATAAATAATTTATTGAGATAATTTGTTGCAGGTTTATCAAAATGATTGTGATTAACGATGATAACAAGGTGTTTAATGGTGTCATCGACGTTCGTTTACTTTACCCTCACTGTTGCTTAACCTCTGGTGAACAGCTAGACCTCTTTCAGTAGTCTTGGCATCCTTACGTCCAACAAACAGAAAGAGATGATTTTTGTCTAAACATCCAATAAGTGCAAGGCGGAGAAGAATAACAAAAAAAGGGCGCGATCACGCGTGTCATATATATATATATATATATATATATATATATTAATTTGTACTTTTGTGCTTAGTGTTATGTTTTTATCATGTAATTAATTTTGTATGTAATGTTGATGAATCATGATATTCTATTTTTTATTTGTTTTTAATATTAAAATATTGGCATTGGCTATTTTTTAATTGTTATTATTATTCCATTAAAATTGATCCAAAAGTTTTAATACAAAAAATAAATAAAATGAAGGAGGCTTTTAGATTTTAACATCGCAATTGATCAACATTAGGTTTAAGTGATAAGAATCAATTGTAGCTAAATATGTTAATTACAGTGACAATTTTTTTTTTAACTATACCAGGTATTTTAGTGACTTAGAATAAATGTGACTAAAATATTAGGTAATAGTGACAACAAAAATTTATGACTAAAATAGAGTAATAGTGACAATAAAAACATGTCTCTAAAATATTTAAAAATAGTGACAACAAATATATGTGGCTAAAATATTGAATATCAGTGACAACAAAAATTGTGACTAATACACTGAGTAATAGTGACAATATAAACATATCACTAAAATATTGAACAATAGTGACAACAAATATGTGTGACTGAAACAGTGAATATCAGTGACAAAAAAAAAAAACATGTCACTAAAAAATAAGTTTTGGTGACAAAATATGAACGTTACTAAAAATATAATTATAGTGACAATTAAGTCATTTTCATCACAAATCTTATAGTGACACTATTTATAGTGATAAGCTACTGACAACCTTCAAATTTATCACTAACAATTTTCAGTGAATTTTTTTTTAGAATATAGTGATAAAAAAACTTACCACTAAAAATAATTTTTTTTGTAGTGCCTCCTGTCGTAATTTTTGTAAATACACTCAATTCAATAAGTGTTTCGATTTTTTTTAAATGCAAAACAATACAAATAAATATACACATTTTTGGAAAAAAAAATCTAAAGATTGTTACAATTTTTTAAAAATATTTTTCCAACATTTTTTGGGTGGAGTATATTAACAAAAAACGGGAGTTTAATTTTGCATTTGAAAATATATCTAAAATTATATAATTTATGTTGAATAGTGTATGATAATGAGAGAAAGGGGATGAAAAATGAAGAGTTCAGAAGAAAAAAAAGAACACTGTTTTTCTATATTTTGCTCGCCTTCTTTGGAGGTTAGCGGTTTTCTATGTATAATAAACTTCACAATTTTTTTTACACATTCCATAATAACTTTCAAACTTAAAAATAAAAATAAAACACTTTTTTTTTATTTTTGGTTAAAAAAATTAATAATTTTTTTAAATATTGTGTGTCACACCACATGTTAAAATTAATAGAGAATGACGGAAATAACTTATTATACTATTTTTTTAAATAAATATCATAGACCGTGCATCGCACGGGTGAATATACTAGTAATCATAAAAGAAGGATATTAGAAAATCAAACTAAATCTTTCGCCAAACATTTTAGATTTTGCTTATGTATAGAAATATTCTTGCTAATCTTTTTATTTTGATATGATTATTTATTTTGGAAAATTTGTCCTTGTTGGAGAATAAATAACAATTTTTAGAAAAAATGAAGCAGTAATTTTATTTTATGTTTAAAAAAAATTGAGTTTGATTCAACAAATTTCACATCTACCATTATTTTGCAAAAAAAAAAAATAATAATAAAAAAAAAAATCTAATCATCTAATAAAAAATCAATACAGAATAATACAAATTTATATCTAAATTTTACAATTTAATAATCTATTTCGATAGCAGAATTTTTACTCAAATAACTCTGGTAAATCTATTGTTAATGGCAAGATATTACATTTGGTAGAAAGATTTTTAAGAATCATACACTATTTCGGTCACAATATTATTTTCAAAATAATAAAAACAAATCTACAAAATCAAACTAAATGTTTGACAACAGATGTTATATTGTTTTGGAAAATATTCTTGCTAATATTTTTATTTTGAGATATTAATAATTAATTTTGGAAAATATTATTTTAAGAGAACTATAATATCTTTTGAAAAATGAAACGTGATTCTTTTTTTGAAAATTTTCAAGTTTGGTCTTACAAATTTCACATCTACCATTATTTTGAAAAAAAAAAAATCCTATATAATTTATTTTATAATTTAATAATCTATTTCAATATCAGAATTTTCTCTCAAATAATTTTGGTGAATCTATTCTTAATGCAAGATATTGCATTTAATTGAAAGATTTTTAGGAATCATACAATATGTTGGTTACAATATTATTTCTAAAATAATAATAAAAATAATATTACAAAATCACATTAAATGTTCGGCAACACATCTTAGAGGGGTGTATTGGTTATAGAGTCTGTAGAATTTTTTTAGACTTTTAAAGTCTGGAGGTATTCAATCTGGATTTTAAAAAGTCTTTAAAAATCCTGAGGTATTCAATATGGATTTTAAAAAGTCTAAAAAAATCTTTAGGTATTCAAAAGTCTATGGATTTTAATAATCCGTGAATTTTCTTTGATTCTCTTCCAAAATATAAATAGATTTTACTCTCCAAAATCTCTTCTAATAATAAGAGATTTCTACGGATTTTAAAAGTTTTAAAAAATCTTTAGGTATTTAATAGTCTATGGACTTTCTTTGATTCTATTCCATTGGGGTGTTAACGGGGCGGGACGGGGACGGGGGATCATTCTCCATCCCCGTCCCCGCGAAATAAATGGGAAATTTTTCCCCCCATCCCCGCCTCGTTGGGGATCCCCGAGACGGGGATTCTCCGTTCCCCGCCTATTTATTTTTTTATCTCACTTTTAAAATATAAAATAATATTTAAATTAAAAAATTTAATCATACACAATAATTACTTTAAGTTGGTGTTAAAAACACTAATAATTTAAACAATTTGAAGACTCTCTAATTCTAATATTTTTAATTAACATATATAATAAAGTGAAAATTCTATAATTTGGAACTAATAACATAATATTAAATAAAATATAGATGTAATTTTTAACAAATAGTTAATTGAGTAGGAAACTATGAAATATTTATTTGTAATTTACTTTAAAATTCAAATTATATATATATAAATATATTAATTATATAAAAAATAATGCGTCTCCCCGCGGGGAACGAGACGAGGATCCCCCAGGGCTGGGAAACTATCCCGGTCCCCATCTACGGGGCAAACAAAATTTTCCGTCTCAGTTTGCTTTGGGGATTCCCGGCCCGTTCGGGGCGGATCCCCACGGGGATCGGGATTCTCCGCCCCGTCTACTCTTCAAAAAATATAAATAAATTTTACTCTCTAAAATCTCTTCTAATAACCAGAGACTTCTAATGAGTGCAAGATATAACGGTGATGGAAATGAAGATGAGAATAATAATGTATTTTTTTTAACTAACGTATTTTATTTTTTCTAAACAATTTGGGTAACCTTTTTTTTATATACAAGTGTGTTCCATATATATTTGCATCAATGGTTCCAGTGCCGGAGTCTATGGAAATCCATGTAAATCATTAAAAAAAAAAAATTCACAATCCTATAGGCTATGTTCTTTTTTAGTTTTAAGTGGTTTTTAAAAACCAATTTTTGAAAACCAGTGGTTTTTATAATCCATGAGGTTTTAATCAATATTCTTTTTGGGTTTTGAGTAGGGTAAGTTTTAACTTTTTTATATAAAAGTAAAAGAGTATTGTATAGGTTATTTATAGGATTGTAGGATTAGGATTTCAAAAACCTAATTTTAAAACTCAAACTAAAATAGGTTTTGGTTTTCAAAATCCAAATTCAGGTTTTTAAAACCAAAAAAGAACATAGCCATAAAGTCTATGAAAATCCAAGGAAATCAATAAAAAAAAGTCCGTTAAACTCTGCATGGAGTCTATAGATTTTCTATATCCACAGACTTTTTAAAGTCCAAAAAAATCCAATAAAATCCCAATTGAATACACCCCTCTTAGACTTTACTTGTTTTGCAAACGATTTTGATATCTTCAATTTGCAAAGTCTTCGATATCCTCAATTGATCTAAGAATAGGAAAAATATCATGTTTTAGAAAGAAAAAAAGCCAGATAGGAGATATTCGAAAAAAGAAAAATAGACGAATATATGAATGATTAAACAATTTGGTACACCAACAAATTTCTTATTTATTTGTGTTTGAATTGAAATTCAAGAATGAAGTATGGGTGTTAAAGCTGAACATCTTGAATGCAACATAATTATTAGACTTGTTTGTCAAATTTTTTTAGATGAGATATGTTTCTTCAATTTGACTATTGCACAATACAATTGCAAAATCGATTGATACCAGAACATCAAAATCAAAAGTAACGCAAAATTGTGAAGAAACATATTAAAACCTAGCTATCACATACATGAGAATAAAACTATAAAAGTTTCCCCAGTTCAATTTGAAGGAGTTTGCTGGTACGTATCTCATTGTAACCAGATAGTACGAATGTAAAAGATATGAATATGAATATATTTTAAAAACTTACGAATAATTTTTTAATATGCTCCAAGGATCTTCAAATCAAATTGGTGTCACATATAATTTTCTCTTAATTTGCATCTAATCATCTCCATATGCACAATAAATTAGTTTATCTATAAAAAAAAAAGATATGATTTACACAAAAAAAAAATTATGAAAATAATCTAAACAAATGAATAAAAAATAAAATCGAATTTCATCATAAACAACGGATGAGAAATGAAGAGAAGAGGATCAGGGTTGTAAATTAGAATGAAAACTAAAGTGAGATTTGATATTTATAGAAAATATAAAATGAAAGTATGGTTGCGATTAAAATTATAAAATATATGGTGTAGATTAAATCATAATTTGATTTAAAACATGCCTAAAATAACTTTTATAGAGAATGCATGATTTTGAAATGAAATGATTTGAGAGGTGTCACGTCAACTTAAGAGAAATGTGGTGCTGACACATCATTTTAGAGAGGTTTTGAAATATAGTATAATAATATAAGATGCATATGCACTATCACTATTTAAAAATCAAGTGCATATGCATATCAGTAATAGTTTTTATTATCTTAAAAAAACCATTTATTTCCCAAAATTAACACAATATACAAAGGTACAAGGGATACCTTATATACAATCTCATAGCAAGTTATACCCCAACAATCAAACAATAAGAAACACTACAGCACAATGAAAGGATTCAAACTCCAAGTATAAGACTAGAATTCGATAATCAATCTTGAAAAGTAAAATCACTGCATCTTTTCTTCTTAATCACGTACCAACTTCACCTTCTCACCTTCGTTTCTTCCACCACTCTATCATGTAAAAAATCTTTGTTCTTGAATATTTTATTATTCCTAACTTTTCAAATCAACATGTGATACGCTCCCATATGCTACTCGTCATTTGTTTATCTTTCCTCCCTTTGAGAATTTTATTGAAATGTAAGAGATTCAAAAAGTGTTCGAAGATAATACCCAATTCAATCCCAGCCACTTCATCGTCTCCATCTATATTAAATACAGATGTTGGCACTCGAAGAAAGTATGTTTCACTGTTTTCTTTCTCGTTGCAAAGACCATAACTAATAGATAAGGAATAGAATGATCATTCCTTAATCTATTTCAAATACCATGCTTGATATGTTTTTAAAAATGTAATAGTGATTCCTCCAAAACACATGAGTTTATTTATTCAACATATTGAGAAATGATTATTTTCCAAAAATATCATCACTTATTTTCATTTATATAATATTATCTTCTAATCCCAACATATCAATACTAATAATATTATTATTAATAATTAAAATATCAATAAAATAACAATCATTATTAATATTATTATTAAATATCAATTATTTCAACAATCAATAACAATAATAATTTAATATAGTTACACAAAATAATTATATTTCATTCATAATCTATACCAATCATAGGAATGATCATTCTCACGTCATTCCATTCAAACCTCCATTTCATTCATGAGTTCATTCCATTCTGTTGTTATTCCATTCAGATATATACCAAGCATACCCTAAAACAAGATCATCAAGTAGTAATATTTCTTTATAAAAAAAGAATACGCCTCCACTCCCATCTCCACTTCCAAACTCCCTCTCCCCACCCCAACCCCTCCCTCTCATATCTCTTATTTTATTGTTTAGGTTGTTGAGATGGTATAGTATGGAGAATCTAAACAGTACTCTCTCTTCTACCCATTTCTCATCCCAAAAACCGGTCTTCCTCCTATCTCCTACCTCTTTTTCGACTCCCACAAAAAAAAACCGTCCATTCTCCTCTTTATCCACCACCTTCAGCTTTCATTACCTCACTGCATCATCCTCTCACACTTCTACTTCTCTCCTCTCTACGCCCAATCAGCCCCCACCACCAATCCACACCATATTTTGATTCAACCACTCTAAACCATAAGTTCTCCCTTTCGTTAAGGAACCTCTAAATTTACTTGCTAAGAACTCTATGATACAATCTAAATCCCTCTTACCAAGCCCCCTTTTGACTTTGAGTTACAGATAAAACACCACATAATCCAAGCTATTTTTCTCACGCTCTATTTACCCCTCCCCCCGCGAAAAAAAAAACAGAGCCCTTTGCAATTTTACTAATTCCCTTCAAACGTGTTTAGGTAAACGGTACATGGACAAACTAGTACGTAGGAATTGAATTCAACACCAAGTTGTCTCCCACTAATTGAGAGCCTTAGTTCTCCCACTTTCTTAGATTATTCCTTACTTTTTGCACCACATTACCCCACGCAGATAAACACAAAATCCCACTTTAATACGTAAGTAAGAGAGAGGAAGAAATTCTTTAGTATACCCCAACTCTCTTTCCATGTTATTCGACTCAACTTCGGGAATATTAACACCGTGAATACAACATTTATTCAGATTCACATTCATTCTCGATGTTAATTACCAAAGCTTAAAAAACCTTCTAAAAACACCACGTGTTTAGCACCTTTGGAATACTTGGTGTTCTTAGAGAAGAACACTGCTGCGAAAAAATATTAAGGTTTAAATAATACTAACATAATGTGCACGCCATACGATATCTTTATTGGTCAAATTTTAATGTCAATATTAAACATGTACTAACACGAGTCATGACGATTCCATATTTATTTACTCAACGTAGTCCCTACCATGTACCACGATATTAGCTATCTACTTAATACGACTTATAAATGAAAAGTTTAATAATAAATCATATCTTGTTAAACCTTATGCCAACCATTCATGTACACATTAATGATAAAATAAAATATTATTTAATATCATTAACAAAACATAAAAGAGCTCACAATATCAAATACAAATTATAAATTCATAATGTGCTCGTCAAGTATTCCAAAGGTGAAGGTTGGTTCCCAAACATAACGAGAATTCGTATTTTTTCTTGAATTTCTCATTGAAAGTTCAAATTATTAACTTTAGTAAAGTTAATGAAATATTGGCAAAAAAACCCTTTTCGAATTCTTGTAACGGAACAAAATAAAGTTGGATCAAATGAATAAACAGATAGGAGCCTTGTGACTTCTATGCTCTTACAGTAAAACCTCTATAAATTAATAATGTCGGGATCGGGAAATTTATTATTTTAGAGAGATATTGATTTATTAATTTAAAGAGTATTTTTCCAGTACGATGAATAAAATTTTCATCTTTATAAAAGTGAGTTATTGAACTAATATATGCATTATATTCATTGAATTACTAATATAATAAATATATGGAATAATGTCCATTCAAGGCTTAAAAGATGGTAAAAACATCAATTTAAGGTCTAAAAGATTTTTCCTATTGATTCAGGACCTGAAAGATAAAAAACTATCAATTCAAGACCTGAAAGATAGAACCTATCAATTTAAAACTCAAAAATATCAAGACTATGTTTGAAATGTTATAATTTATATTCTTACTAGATAAGACCTCGCGAATTTCGCGAGCTAAAAAAAATTGTATGTATAAAAACTGGTGATTTAAATATATTTTTGTATTTTTTAAAAAAAAATTACGAAAAATATATATAATACATTTAAATCAATATTATTAGGATTAACAATTATTACTCTAATTTTAGGTGCTTAATTTAAGTGATTATATGTATGAGAGTCAATTTTTTTTAAATAGCTTTAAATAAAATTTATTATCATTAATAAGTTATATATCAAATTAGGGTGAATTAATTTATACCCTATATGCTAATGAATACAAACATGATCAAGCAAATTAATACACACAGACCAAGTGTTAACAGTGAATCTAAATTTAGGAATATTCAATTAATATAATATTTTTTATTGTATTTTAAAATAATTATAATTATCTTTAATATTATGACATTATATTTAAGTGACTATTATAATGTTCATATGATTTGTTAAACATTCTTGATTAGATATTAGTAAATTAAAGTAATTCGAATGAATGTACTATGACAATAGTTTAAAAAAACTTAGATACGTACATGAAACACTCATTTATATGGAAAAGTATGTGATAAGTTAGTCATTTAAATCCATAAAAGATTCATAACACAAACATAGTCTAGATAAAAATTGTGGAAAATTAAAATATATTTCAACCATGACATATAATACATTTACTGCATTTATGATATTTTCTTTAATGACACAAATTTTGCAACTAATTTAGGGATAACTTTTTGCATCTAAGACAATGTAAAATTCCATAAAAAATCATTTCAAAGATAGTAATGAGATGTCATTTCTTTAAACTAAATTAGTAATTGCTTAAGATCATAAAAAAATAGTGTAAGGTAGATTAATTAGTAATAGAATACATTGAAACATCTTCATATTAATTAAAATTTTATATTAAAGAATAATACATAATCGATTAAGATTAACACCATTAAATATAAAATTACATGATAGACAATATAACAATGAGATTACAATTTCATATCCGGAATTTGACTATTTTCCGACCATTAATATTATTGCAACCTAGAGTCAAAGTCACGGACCATACATGAGGGAGAAGATGATAACTTGAGGTCGACATGATTAAGGTACAATATTCACAAAAAATTCATGGCAATCAAGAACGAAGTCTCTGAGATTTAAAAATCTTGACAACGGAGATTAAAAAACCCTAAAAATGTAACACCCCGTCCCGTTTTATACCTTTTATATTCCAAGAACCCTTATTTATTTTCTTATCTTGTTTCTTTTAATTTTATTATTTTTGAGTGCTATGTGTAATTTAAATTTATACCCTATTTATAAATTCCTGAATTCGAAGAAAGGAATTGCATCTTTCAAACGAACAAAGGACTACGAGAAATTAAATAATCAAGTTAAATTAAGGATTTTGATCCGTATAATTTATCGAGAATAATTCAAATGCAATTAAATATTAATCGAATTATAAAACTGTATTAATTATTAAATTGGGATTAAACTCGTGAACCAAACGATCCCTAAATCGTATCTAGTGGGATCGAAAATATCAGGATTAAAGGGGATTAATTCTTAACCACATAAATTATTTTCCTTTTGAATTAAATTAATTAAAGTATTAATTTCCATCCACATATTTATTCCCTCCTTTTAAATTAATCAATTAAGAAATTAAATTCCAATAAATATCTCTTTCTCCTCAAATAAAAATAATCAAAGCTGTTCTCTCTCTCAGTACGCATCTTCCCAAGAAAAAAGGGGTCAAAACCCAATTCCTCAATTCCTTTCTCTTTTCATCCGCCTCCCGCATCCGCCTCACTTCCTTCTCCGGCGAACGATCGCCGCCGCGAGCGCCACCTCTCACTGCTGCCATCCCCTTTGCACAGAGCCGCCGCTCTCCCTCCTCGTTTCTTCCGATCGGAAATAGGAGCGCCGCCCAACTGCCGCTTCGCTCCAAGTGCCGCCGCCTCGTCCGCATCGCAGCGCCGCCGATCGACTGCCTCCTCCAGTAGCTTCCAGCGCCGCCTCCACCTCCGACGTCCTCTCGCCACACAGCGCCACCCACCGTCGCGCTCGAGCCCCGTCTCCGATCGGCCGCGCCTCGCCCTACTCCGCTCACCTTCCACCAGCCGCGAGCGATGCCCTCCGCCGTCCTCATCGCAGAGCGCCGCCGATCGATGCCGCCGTTGTATGCCCCTCTATTTTAGTAAGTCTTGTTTCCCCCAAATTATATTTCTTGTTTAAAATTCCACGGCCCTTTTCGATTGATCTAATGCCATTTTATTTCCGTGTTTAATTGAAACGCCATCGCCTCCGTCGCCTTTTCCGATGAAGCCACGAACCGCTGCCCGTTTTTATTTCGGAGAAATCGAAATAGACGTCGTTAGCTACCCGATTCGGAACTAGTAAGAATTGCTAGCTTCCTTTTTCCTCCTATTTTTCGTTGTTTTAATCCTAAATTCCCCTGTTGAAAGTTTTGTGAACTTTGGGTTAGCTTAGTGACAGTAAAATTGATGGATGGAATTTTGATGTAGTTAAATTCCTCACGGTTGTACCGTTTATCCCTCTTGAGTTGTTTGGATTGAGTTTGTTTGGTGTTATTGGTTTTATTGATTAGTATGGTTGAATGGACTGTTTAGTATTATTGGAAATGACTAATTAGTATTACTATTTTGGTTGGTTAGTATTATTGTTGGTTGAAGTTTTTAGTGACAAAGGGAAATTCATCTTCTCCTGTTCGAAAATTAGGAACAAAGGAGAAGTTTTATGTTTTCTTTAAAACCTTGTTCCAATTTAGTGGGAAAAAGACTAGTACGGTTGGCTTATAAAAATAGTACTTTTGATTATCAAAATTATCGTATTAGATGAAATTAGAAAATGGAACGAAAAAGATAAGTCTTCAATATTCAAAATTAGTAACAAATGAAAATAGTATTTTCAAAAATTATATAATCCTTTTATTTTTAAAAGTGTCACTAATAAACTTTGAAAGTATTGAAAAAGGAAAATATATTTATATATTATTTTAGTTTTATAATACAAACTTCTTCAAGTCAAAGTTTAATTAAAAAAATTAATAAAGAGGTTTTTATTTATAAAAATATAATTAATATTCAAGAATTCTTTTAAAATAAAATATAGATTTTAGAAAGAATAATATTAAAATTGGACTTTTATTATAAAAGAATTATTTAAATAAATTTCTTATTCTTTTAATTATTTTTGAGAAAAATACTATATGAATATACTTTTAAGTTATAAAAGTTTTTAGTTATAAAAGTCTAAGAATATGAAAAGATCGTTTTATAAAAGTTGAAATAACATTACTACAAGGAGATTAGTAAGTACACCCACCAATACACCACCACTTAGAAAGGGGGGCGTATTTACCAAAATAGGGTGTGACCTTTGAAAGTAAGTCTATTCAATAGGTTTATAAGATAACGACCTCCTTAATTCTCGTAACACAAACTCTCAAGTTTTCCTAATAATTCAAAGGTCAACTTTTAATTAAATGATTTCATATTAGGACTCTGTGCTAATCGGAATACGCATGAGGGATCCGACATTCTATTCGTATATCACTCTCGGGACCCGGAGCAAATAGGTGGGTTATGATCGGTTGATCGATTTGCTTATAATACGTTGTGCTAGTATTTTCTGAACTCGACTAATTAAACCTAAAACGATTAATCCAACATAAATGTATCCCTATTATATAACTGTTTGAATTACGTGATATAATCGTATGTGATACGAAATACCTGTTGTTAAATCCAAATCAATCACCATTGCATGACTAAGGGCATTATGTGAGCATGAATCAATTTGATTGCAAATCGAGGAATTTTTCCTCCACGTTTTAAAATGTCAGTTTTATAAAAGGATCTGATGTCAGTAAGTACGGAGCTGTGGTACGGGTATTAAATCCAACCTCCGGGGAGCTGTCGACCCCCAGAATCAAGGTTGTTGATTCAAACAGATCTGGTCCCCGGGTCAGACGCCTACGTTGCGCACTGGGAATAAGGCCATTGATGGTTTGCGTTATTCTATTTTGTCAGTGGTTGGAAGGAGTAAGGTTTTTGGAAGTGGAACAAGTCGAGTATGGTCGTACGAAAATGGTTTGGAAGAGATTTACAATATGTGGAAAGTGATTTTGGCAGATTGGGCCGATACGTGAAAATGGTTTTAGGCTCTGCCCCCTTAATGTGAATCAACTTGTGATATATCAATTATGTGAATGTGAAACCTGTTATGCCCAATTAATTATTACGTGAGCTTGTTAGTTCTGTGATATATGTTATTCATATTTATATATCAACTGCTTAAATAAATTATATATTTTCTCAATGAGTATACTTTAACTATTTCGGATTTACCAATCCCATGACGTTGCAAATCACCCATACGTGAGAATTCAAATCTCACGCCCCCCTCTTTTTTACAACCCTTGCAGATTATGATTTCGTAGAGCAAGGACAGTAATAGAGACGACACGGAGTTCCCCACTTAAGTAAAATGTTATTGTTAAATACTAAGCTTTATATTCATATATATATATATATATATATATATATATGTCTGAGATACTTATTTAAATATTACACTCATTTCTTCCGCTGTATAAAACTCATTTCTCATTTTATCATCCCTTTTTATATCAAAAATTTTATAGTTCGGATTTTAGTCACAAGTGGCACCTCGAATCTGAGATATTTATGTGTTTCGGATTCTGGGCGTTACAGGTGGTATCAGAGCTTACGTTCAAACTTTCGGACCAAAACCCAAATCATTGTTTTTATCAAACCAAAATTCTTTTTCTTTAATTAAAATTTTATTATCATTTAAGTATAAATCACTAATTAAATCACTTGAAGGGAAATGTGTCTCCTATTACCGTCAGAAGCTCTTCGAGGGTATGTTCTTGTTTTATTTTTAAAAGTGCCTAAAAGTTTATGAAATTGCGATAAGTTGACTTTCATAACAAAACTCCAATCAAAAGATCGAGAACTCGAAACAACACCTGCGAGGTGTAGAAAGAACCATAAATATTGTTTATATTACTATTGAAATGCGGATAATTAGTAAATGATAGAAACAAATATATTTCGTGTAAGTTTATAAATTTCATAAATGGTGTTATATGACTATTTAAATTATATGCTTTAATTGTTTGAATTATGTGCTTTAATTGTTTAAATTTTGTGCTTTAATTGTTAAAATTATGTTTCTTCATAACTAAAATTTTGATTAGGAATTTCCCTTTCCATATAAGAATCCATCTAAGATAGTTATATCCCGATAACTAGAAACCACTTAGCTAACCTTAGAATCCATCTCTGTGTTTATGACCTAGTTCACGAGGCTGCATTCAAAAGCAAGATGCACTCCTATACCCAATGACGAAGATTGATTTGATAGTCGTGATTTGTTAAGCCAGAAGGATTACTGAGTTATTCTCCGTCCTATCACTGTAAGACTACTCGAACGGATGAGAATAGAAGACCCAGTTCAAGGACCCCACATCCACTTGGAGACATGCCTGGTAGAAGTCAATGATGGAGATTTTCGTGTGACAGTAACGATCAGTCAGAGTGTTCAAATCCTTTTAAACAGTTATCCTTTTAATATAGACACAAATGCATACAACATAGGTGTGCCACCCTTTCCTGACATATAGTAGTAGTCAGATGTATGATCGTTTTACTTGGGACATAGCAACGTAGTCTTAACCCCGACTCCTTTTGTCGCTCACAATCCGTAATAAAGAGAAGATGTGATGCGTTAACATTACATCTGGAAGCCTTAGTTTCTTTTGGGATAAGAAGTAAGAAGACTAACCTCATAGGACGTGAGACCTTTATATATATATTTTGTGAAATTGCTACTTGGCAATGTGTGCTACTTGCTCTATATTAACTGTTATATTTTATCGGATTACTGTTTTATGACATGTCACTAGTTTCTATTATATGGTGCGTATGTGATCACTGTACCATTGACGGCCGCAGTGCGTTGCGGTGAACTACATACTCACGCGTATCTCAGTACTAGCGCTGTGTTAATTACGTAATTCGATTCTGTTTTTGTAATTTTCCCATACCTATATGAACTTAGCAATATTATTCTTTTATTTTCAGAACCCCCACTAAGATAGCACCGTGCCGTAGACATGGACGACCTCGTGCTTACCATATCCCAATACTAATGGATCCTATAGGACAGGACCCACATTCTCAGGCTGAACCTGAGCCACCTCAGCAGGAGAGGAAAATGACAAGTTGCGCATCAAGGTGCCAATCATGGATGGATATCTTGACGTGCTTCCCGAGGAATTAATCGGGTTACCACCGGATCGTCAGATAGAGTTCTCCACCGACTTGATACCTGGGTCAACACTAGTATCTAAAACACCCTATCGAATGTCGCCAAATAAATTAGAAGAACTGAAGGAACAATTGCAAGGCCTACTTGAAAGGAAGTTCATCAGGCCTAGTGCATCACCATGGGGAACACCCGTGTTGTTCGTGAAGAAGAAAGATAGGACTTTCCGTATGTGCATAGGCTACCGAAGTCTCAATCAACTGACCATCAAGAACAAATATCCTCTTCCAAGGATAGAAGACTTGTTCGACCAGTTGAAGAATGCTACCATATTCTCAAAGATCGATCTGAGATCTGGTTACCACCAGCTAAAGGTCAAGAGCGAGGATATCCCAAAAAAATAACTTTCCGAACTCGGTATGGACATTACGAATTCAGCGTGATGCCTTTCGGATTAATGAATACTCCAGCAATTTTCATAGATCTGATGAATAGAGTGTTTCATCCGTACTTGGACCAATTCGTCATCGTCTTCATCGATGATATACTCGTGTACTCTAAGAACAAAGAGCAATACGAAGAACATCTCAAGGCAGTCTTAGAAATAATGAGACGAGAGAAGTTGTATGCCAAATTCAGCAAGTGTGAATTTTAGATCTATCGGGTTATGTTCTTAGGGCATATAATCTCCGCAAAAGGGATTGAAGTGGACCCAGCAAAAGTAGAAGCCATCATGAACTGGTTGGCACCTACTAACGTCAATGAAATTCAGAGTTTTCTTGGGTTAGCAGCGTACTACCGAAGGTTCATACAGGACTTTTCCAGCATTACGAAAGTACTGACGAAGCTGACCAAGAAAACCGAGAAGTTTACTTGGGATTCAACTTGTGAGGAAAGCTTCCAAGAGTTAAAGAAGAGGCTAACCACGTCGTCTGTGTTAACCATCCCAGACGGATCAGAAGGATTCGTCATTCAGGCACTTTGTTGTCAGGGTTGGGTTGTGTTCTGATGCAAAATAGGAAAGTTGTAGCCTATGCATCCCGGCAACTAAAGGACCACGAGCAGAACTACCCGACATACGACTTAGAACTGGCTGCAGTGGTTCACGCATTGAAGATTTGGAGACACTACTTGTATGGGGGAAAGTGTGAGATCTACACTGACCATAAGAGCCTAAAATACTTCTTCACGCAGAAGGAATTGAACATGCGTCAGAGAAGATGGCTCGAATTGGTAAAAAATTACGATTGCACTATCCACTATCACCCTGGAAAGGCAAACGTAGTGGCAGACGCTTTGAGTAGAAAGGAAAATACGAGACTAAGCGTCGTTCCGACCACACAGTTACCACTAATAGGAGAAACTCTCTCGGTTAAACCTAGAATTTTCCACACAGTGTTGTGCAGATTCCATGGTTTACGCGTTTATCCTACAACCGACCCTACGAGAAAGGATCCTAGGAGCACAACAGAACGATAAATTCTTGAGAGGAATGTGTAAGCGCGCTGAAGGAGGAACCATTTAGAGGTTCATATTGAGCACTGATGGAGCTCAAATGTTCGATAACAGAATCTGTGTGCCTAAGGATGAAGGAATGAGGAACGAAATCCTGAAAGAGGCACATAACACTCCTTACACCGTTCATCCCGGAGAGACGAAGATGTACCGGGGACTGAAAGAGAACTTTTAGTGGAGGGGTATGAAGAGAACGATAGCTCAATTCGTCAAAAGATGTTTAACCTGTCACGGGTTAAAGCAGATCATAAACGACCTTCAGGGTTGTTACACCCTCTGGAGATGCCAGAGTGGAAATGGGAGAACATCACTATGGATTTTGTCACTGGATTTCCAAAATCGGTGAAGGATCACAATGCCATCTGAGTTATCGTAGATAGACTTACGAAGACTGCCCACTTTATCCCTGTTAGAATGACGTATACGTTGGACAGACTCGCCCAACTATACATAGCAGAGATAGTCAGACTGCACGGTGTACCAGTCTCGATAGTGTCCGATAGAGACCCCCGTTTTGCCTCCAAGTTTTGGGGAAGTCTACAACGAGCTTTGGAGACTGAATTGAAATTCAGCATCGCATACCACCCACAGACTGACGGATAATCGGAAAGAACTATCCAGACACTCGAAGATATGCTGAGAGCTTGCGCTTTAGATCTTGAAGAAAGTTGTGAAAGCCGCCTACCATTTGTAGAGTTCGCTTATAACAACAGTTATCAGGCGACAATACAAATGACACTGTAACACTCTACGGGAAGAGGTGTAGATCACTAGTTTGTTGGGACGAAGTTGGGATTCGAAAGATTCTCGAACCCGAACTAGTCGAAAGATCGACTGAGATAGTCGCGAAGATTAAAGAGAGAATCAAGACGGCCCAGGACAGTCAGAAGTCATATGCAGGCACTCGGAGAAGAGATTTATAATTCGATATTGACAAGAAAGTATTTCTCAGAGTTGCACCAATGAAAATGCCTAATTCGTTTTGGGAATTGAGGTAAATTAAAGCCGCGATACATCAGGCCACTTGGCATCCTGAACAGAGACGGGGATGTGGCTTATCGCTTAGCACTACCACCAGAGTTGTCACGAGTATATAATGTGTTCCACATTTCTACACTCAGGAAATACATGATCGATCCAAACCATGTTTTTAGTCACATAGAATTGGGTCTAAGCAGTGACCTGACTTATGAAGAAGTCCCAGTGACTATCCTGGGGAGGAAGTTGCACTTGTTGAGAAATCGAGAAATACTATTGGTCATAGTCTATTGGAGCCGACACGGGAAATGAGAAGCGTCTTGTGAAAGAGAAGTTTAAGTCCTAGCCAAATACCCTCAATGTTTAAGTAGTACCTAAAAGCTGAATTTCGGGGACGAAATTCCTGTTAAGGGGGTGAGGATGTAACACCCCGTCTTGTTTTATACCTTTTATATTCCAAGAACCCTTATTTATTTTCTTATCTTGTTTCTTTTAATTTTATTATTTTTGAGTGCTATGTGTAATTTAAATTTATACCCTATTTATAAATTCCTAAATTCGAAGAAAGGAATTGCATCTTTCAAACTTATAAAAGACTACGAGAAATTAAATAATCAAGTTAAATTAAGGATTTTGATCCGTATAATTTATCGAGAATAATTCAAATGCAATTAAATATTAATCGAATTATAAAACTGTATTAATTATTAAATCGAGATTAAACTCGTGAACCAAACGATCCCTAAATCGTATCTAGTGGGATCGAAAATATCAGGATTAAAGGGGATTAATTCTTAACCACATAAATTGTTTTCCTTTTGAATTAAATTAATTAAAGTATTAATTTCCATCCACATATTTATTCCCTCCTTTTAAATTAATCAATTAAGAAATTAAATTCCAATAAATATCTCTTTCTCCTCAAATAAAAATAACCAAAGCTGTTCTCTCTCTCAGTACGCATCTTCCCAAGAAAAAAGGGGTCAAAACCCAATTCCTCAATTCCTTTCTCTTTTCATCCGCCTCCCGCGTCCGCCTCACTTTCTTCTCCGGCGAACGATCGCCGCCGCGAGCGCCACCTCTCACTGCTGCCATCCCCTTCGCACAGAGTCGCCGCTCTCCCTCCTCGTTTCTTCCGATCAAAAATAGGAGCGCCGCCCAACTGCCGCTTCACTCCAAGTGCTGCCGCCTCGTCCGCATCGCAGCGCCGCCGATCGACTGCCTCCTCCAGTAGCTTCCAGCGCCGCCTCCACCTCCGACGTCCTCTCGCCGCACAGCGCCACCCGCCGTCGCACTCGAGCCCCGTCTCCGATCGGCCGCGCCTCGCCCTACTCCGCTCACCTTCCACCAGCCGCGAGCGATGCCCTCCGCCGTCCTCATCGCAGAGCGCCGCCGATCGATGCCGCCGTTGTCTGCCCCTCTATTTTAGTAAGTCTTGTTTCCCCCAAATTCTATTTCTTGTTTAAAATTCCACGGCCCTTTTCGATTGATCTAATGCCATTTTATTTCCGTGTTTAATTGAAACGCCATCGCCTCCGTCGCCTTTTTCGATGAAGCCACGAACCGCTGCCCGTTTTTATTTCAGAGAAATCGAAATAGACGCCGTTAGCTACCCGATTCGGAACTAGTAAGAATTGCTAGCTTCCTTTTTTCCTCCTATTTTTCGTTGTTTTAATCCTAAATTCCCCTATTGAAAGTTTTGTGAACTTTGGGTTAGCTTAGTGACAGTAAAATTGATGGATGGAATTTTGATGTAGTTAAATTCCTCACGGTTGTACCGTTTATCCCTCTTGAGTTGTTTGGATTGAGTTTGTTTGGTGTTATTGGTTTTATTGATTAGTATGGTTGAATGGACTGTTTAGTATTATTGGAAATGACTAATTAGTATTACTGTTTTGGTTGGTTAGTATTATTGTTGGTTGAAGTTTTTAGTGACAAAGGGAAATTCATCTTCTCCTGTTCGAAAATTAGGAACAAAGGAGAAGTTTTATGTTTTCTTTAAAACCTTGTTCCAATTTAGTGGGAAAAAGACTAGTACGGTTGGCTTATAAAAATAGTACTTTTGATTATCAAAATTATCGTATTAGATGAAATTAGAAAATGGAACGAAAAAGATAAGTCTTCAATATTCAAAATTAGTAACAAATGAAAATAGTATTTTCAAAAATTATATAATCCTTTTATTTTTAAAAGTGTCACTAATAAACTTTGAAAGTATTGAAAAAGGAAAATATATTTATATATTATTTTAGTTTTATAATACAAACTTCTTCAAGTCAAAGTTTAATTAAAAAGATTAATAAAGAGGTTTTTATTTATAAAAATATAATTAATATTCAAGAATTCTTTTAAAATAAAATATAGATTTTAGAAAGAATAATATTAAAATTGGACTTTTATTATAAAAGAATTATTTAAATAAATTTCTTATTCTTTTAATTATTTTTTAGAAAAATACTATATGAATATACTTTTAAGTTATAAAAGTTTTTAGTTATAAAAGTCTAAGAATATGAAAAGATCGTTTTATAAAAGTTGAAATAACATTACTACAAGGAGATTAGTAAGTACACTCACCAATACACCACCACTTAGAAAGGGGGGCGTATTTACCAAAATAGGGTGTGACCTTTGAAAGTAAGTCTATTCAATAGGTTTATAAGATAACGACCTCCTTAATTCTCGTAACACAAACTCTCAAGTTTTCCTAATAATTCAAAGGTCAACTTTTAATTAAATGATTTCATATTAGGACTCTGTGCTAATCGGAATACGCATGAGGGATCCGACATTCTATTCGTATATCACTCTCGGGACCCGGAGCAAATAGGTGGGTGATGATCGGTTGATCGATTTGCTTATAATACGTTGTGCTGGTATTTTCTGAACTCGACTAATTAAACCTAAAACGATTAATCCAACATAAATGTATCCCTATTATATAACTGTTTGAATTACGTGATATAATCGTATGTGATACGAAATACCTGTTGTTAAATCCAAATCAATCACCATTGCATGACTAAGGGCATTATGTGAGCATGAATCAATTTGATTGCAAATCGAGGAATTTTTCCTCCACGTTTTAAAATGTCAGTTTTATAAAAGGATCTGATGTCAGTAAGTACGGAGCTGTGGTACGGGTATTAAATCCAACCTCCGGGGAGCTGTCGACCCCCAGAATCAAGGTTGTTGATTCAAACAGATCTGGTCCCCGGGTCAGACACCTACGTTGCGCACTGGGAATAAGGCCATTGATGGTTTGCGTTATTCTATTTTGTCAGTGGTTGGAAGGAGTAAGGTTTTTGGAAGTGGAACAAGTCGAGTATGGTCGTACGAAAATGGTTTGAAAGAGATTTACAATATGTGGAAAGTGATTTTGGCAGATTGGGCCGATACGTGAAAATGGTTTTGGGCTCTGCCCCCTTAATGTGAATCAACTTGTGATATATCAATTATGTGAATGTAAAACCTGTTATGCCCAATTAATTATTACGTGAGCTTGTTAGTTCTGTGATATATGTTATTCATATTTATATATCAACTGCTTAAATAAATTATATATTTTCTCAATGAGTATACTTTAACGTATTTCGGATTTACCAATCCCATGACGTTGCAAATCACCCATACGTGAGAATTCAAATCTCACGCCCCCCTCTTTTTTACAACCCTTGCAGATTATGATTTCGTAGAGCAAGGACAGTAATAGAGACGACACGGAGTTCCCCACTTAAGTAAAATGTTACTGTTAAATACTAAGCTTTATATTCATATATATATATATATGTATATATGTCTGAGATACTTATTTAAATATTACACTCATTTCTTCCGTTGTATAAAACTCATTTCTCATTTTATCATCCCTTTTTATATCAAAAATTTTATAGTTCGGATTTTAGTCACAAGTGGCACCTCGAATCTGAGATATTTATGTGTTTCGGATTTGGGGCGTTACAAAAAATATCCGCATCAGAAAAAGTTTAAGCACAAGAAGAATATGAAGTCTATGAAATTTAGTACACTTGATGGTCTGCACGTAGAGTTGCACGATCCGGAGCCTACGAATTTCATAAATCTAGTTAATCTGTATCAAAACATAAAGAATATATGAGAACAAAAGAGAAAATTTGAGAAAGATGAGGTAAAACTTTAGCAAACTTACACAGGGCAAAACAACAAAATGGACAACTAAGATGAATGGAGAGGGAATATTAAATCTGAGATATTCACAAAAATTTGAAAAAATGCACGATGACTTACATGATCCGAAACATGAGAGATTCACACATCTTGTTAATCTGTAGTAGAGAAGTTGAGAAAGATGATGAAAAATGTGTAGGAGGATAATGCAATTTATTGGGGGGAAAAAATAAAGTGGACGGCTAAGATTGATGAAGAGAATGTACGGTCAAGATGAAAAATAAAAATCTGAGGTAATTTATATATACAAATATGCATATAAACATGCACATGCATATAATACAAACGTGTTTATAGAATGTCATATTAAATTTAATGAAACATTATTGTAATGTCAAATTAAATTTAATTAAACATTATTGTAATGAAATAAAAAAGCACCTACCAAAAAATAAATTATAATTCCAAAATCTATAAACAAACATGACAAGTGATTTTAACAATTGAATTTATAGGAATTTATTGAAAAAAAAACGTTACAAAACCAAGGGATGAGATCAAAAGAAAAATAGATTAAAGGTTAGGATTAAAACTAAAACCATGGACAAAGGAGGATGAAGAAAATACAAAAGAGAGGCAAAACAAAGGTGCCACCTAGGCTAAAAATGTTTCCTCTATATAGTAGTATGGATTTTATTTATATACATTATTATTTTTTTCATTAATTTTTTTGTTTCCTATTTTTTAATCACATGAAATTAATATATATTTATATTTTTGGAAAATTGATTTATAAAGCAAAACCCTTGGTGGACTGTACTGGAGAGAAAGGTTCCATAAATGGCGAAAATTCCGTTAGGTTGCGAGCCGGTGGTTGGTTCCCTGACGCCGTCGAAGAAGCGGGAGTACAGGGTCACCAACAGACTCCAGGAAGGCAAACGCCCCATTTACGCCGTCGTTTTCAACTTCATCGATTCCCGTTACTTCAACGCCTTCGCCACAGCCGGTGGCAATCGCGTACCTTTTCTCACTCTTCATTTCCTCCAATTCTTACTTTTTCCCCTTTCCTCTTCTCATTTATTGAACTCGATTTGTATATTAGGTCACTGTATACCAGTGCCTGGAAGGTGGTGTTATAGCTGTGCTGCAATCCTACATTGATGAAGATGTAAGCAAATTCCGCTCCTAATTTGAGTATTAACAATCACATGTATTCTCACACTCTATCTGGTATTCCCTTTGCTGCGTAGATCAGAAAGATGAATCGTTTTACACAGTCAGTTGGGCTTGCAATATTGATGGGACACCGTTTTTGGTGGCTGGTGGTCTTAATGGAATCATTCGTGTTATTGATACTGGCAACGAGAAGATATACAAGGTATCTTTTGCCCGATAGCTAATATTGAGCATCCATGTAGAATATAGGATTAGACAATGGGATTAACACTTTTGAGTAGATTAATGCTTTCTTGTGCATGTTCTTGTCCATTTTGAATATAGATGCTACACATTTCTCAGTTTTACTTTCTGGGAGATTCATAGAAAGAAGGTATCTGACATTATTGATCGACTTAATTTGTATTTTGTTTCTCCTGATGTTCATTACTGCAGAGTTTCGTCGGCCATGGGGATTCAATTAATGAGATTCGGACTCAGCCACTGAAACCATCCCTTGTTGTGTCAGCGAGCAAAGTAAGTGCAGTGATTTTTGTTTTATCATGTATTCACTGGCTGGCATGTGCGAGTATTGAGTCTGTGAATCCACGTGACTTTTTACTTGTACCATCTCCTGGAATAGGAGTTGATGGTCACATATTGGTTATTAACATGCTTAAAACTTGTTTAACCAATTTTTTTTTTTTGCCAGGATGAATCTGTTCGCTTGTGGAATATTCATACTGGAATATGCATTTTGGTATTTGCAGGTGCTGGTGGGCACCGTAATGAAGTACTTAGTGTGGTACGTGAACCTCCTACCATAAATCACTTCTCATTCTTCTTCTTTCCTGGTTGTGGGGTGGGGGGGGGGGGGGGGTAGGGGTGGTGGTTTGGATGGTTTTAAAGTCTTTTGGATATGAGGTTCTACGTTGAAGTACCATTTTGAGCTTCATACATTCTCACTTTCATGGGTGATGACCACGATAGGACTTCCATCCGTCTGACATTTATCGCATTGCAAGCTGTGGAATGGATAATACAGTCAAGATCTGGTCGATGAAAGGTAAAGTAGTTCTATCTTTTTTTTTACCTGTTTAATAGAACAAAATGATGGACACAAAAACTTGTGAGACCGTCTCACGGGGTACATGCTGTAAGGTGGAGACCGTTTTTAGGGGTTTAAAGATTTTCTTGATTTTGAGGGTTTTTTTTCTTCATAAAATAATTGCTTACTTCAACATTTTTTTAAGTCTGTGAGATGGTCTCACAAGAGACTTTACTGAATGATGGGTGCTATGTGTTTGATAGATGTTGATCATGGTGTTCAGCTGCAGTGTTGCTTCTTTCTGAATAGTTTAACTGTTCCCATATTTTTTAGCTTCTTGATTTTTTTTCCTATTATGAATGCAATTTTCTCTCACTAATCCAATCTGATCAATCTTCAATGGCACTCAATTGAGTAGTGGAAACTTGTGTCTGCATATGCTTGCTTTTCTATCCATCAGATTTTGTGCTGTCATAATTCTTATTGTTGTTTGCATCTCTAGCAAACCTAAAGGCAAGCTTGAATATGGTTAGTTCCTCTCAGATATTTTGTGAAAATATTCAGTTGCAAGTGTGGAATCTGCAGTGTTGTTGGCAACTGGTCGGTATTTTGTTTAACTATAAGCTGCTTTATTTTCGCTCCTAGATTGGCAATATATCAAGAAAGGCCTTGTTGTCAACTTGTTTTTCAAAGTGAAGCAGTTTGTCCTGCTTTTTTTATTATTTGAAGAAATCTCATGGAATGATTTTGTTGATATATGGTGATATGCAGAATTCTGGACGTATGTAGAGAAATCATTTACTTGGACAGATCTTCCTTCCAAGTTCCCTACAAAATACGTTCAGTTCCCAGTTAGTGATCATTTACTCTTCTTTTCTCCATTTCCCTTACTTTACATGTTAGAGATCAATTAGGTGTATTGGGTGCCACTATTCTGATTGATATATCTGCCTTTTAATTTGTCCAGATATTTATTGCATCAGTACATACAAATTACGTTGACTGCAACCGGTGGATTGGGGATTTCATGCTGTCTAAGGTAAATTTCTGAAACCTGTTGGCAAATTAATTCTAACTATTATGGCGCTTCCTATCGTAATGGCATTTTCACCACTCATTCATCTTTCAATAGGGTTAAAACAAGAAAGATTGATTTTCTCTTTCTATGTTCTATCTAATCAGTGACATCTGTTCACTTCTGTTCCAAAATCGTTCCATGTATTAAAAACACGACATTCATTGTCTCAGCGTTGCTACGAAAAATATTCAGCAAGAAACTGCTGAGAGCTACTAGTATCAAAGAGTTTGATGGGTATAAACAGGATTATTATATGATTACTTTCTCTGGAATATTTAGGAATCTTCATTCTATGTTTCAGCATTGCTCTCTATTTCACTCTCTTGAGTTAGCAACTTCGAGCTCCAATGGAATATTTTTTTCTATGTATGCAGAGTGTTGATAATGAACTTGTATTATGGGAACCAAAAATGAAAGAACAATCTCCTGGAGAGGTAGATTGAATTTTTCCGATATGTGTATATTTGGTTAAGGAAGATGTTTTACCTAGATAGCTTGATTGCTTACACTAAGCATAATGATATTTGTTCAGGGTACAATTGACATCCTTCAAAAGTATCCTGTTCCTGAATGTGATATTTGGTTCATCAAGTTTTCCTGTGATTTCCATTACAAGACAGTGGCAGTAGGTAATCCCTGTCTTTATGCTGTGTCATATATCGTATTCTTATTGCTGGCATATTCTTATTTATATTATTATTTTTTATAAGAATTAAAAGTCTTCTTGATAAAAATATTTGTTGTCCGGAATAAGCCATCCACTCTGGAGTCTAGAAGAGCAAGACAAGCTCATTAAACTACTAAACTTATATCTCTAACCACATCAAAGGCAAACATATTACTAAAATATTTGTGCCTTTGAACCCAGAGCAGCCCTAAAATTAATTCTGTCATAAGTTCTTAACAATTTGATACACTCTTCGGAATCTTAAAAAATTATCTTATTCCTCTGCAACCATACATATTAAAATGCAATGAGTACAAAACCACCCTAAATCAATCGTAAAATGAGCTCATCTGAGAAGATCTGGGGTGCACTCAAACTTGACTCAACTCTTCTAATATCCTAAACCGTCAAGACCATGTGAATGGGGCTATGTAGCATGATGTGATATTTCTTTACAACATGCACCAACTGGAATTACAGTGTAGATGCAGATTTTTCGTCTACACCACATTTCAAGTAGGAAGTGTACTGGAACACATACTCTCTTTTACAGGCAGCAGTACCTTCCAGATAATTTCAAGAAATGGCGAAATAGGATATAAATATATTGGGAAGAATAAACCACAAAAAGATTTGCATGAAAAATAAAATAAAAAATCCATAAGACTCCCGATCCCACCCTATAATATTGTCAGCTCCCGTACAAATGTCACATCCTCTAACAAGCCCAAAAGGGAGCTAAGTTCAAGCAACTCAAATCACTAATAGTAGCAACCCCCTCTAACTTTAATGGGACCATAAGAACTGTCAGTCACCTGATTGGTGGCATTATGCAGCAACTTAAGAATGGGTAATGTGGAAAAGTGTCTTCTGCTGTAATTTTAGTGTTGAATCCCTTTAAATGGACTTTTGATTACCAATATGGAATAAACCACCAAAAAAGTTACAACTTGTTCCATGCTTCTCATATTCATTGAGTTTGACGTCGTATAGGAAATAGGGAAGGGAAAATCTATGTATGGGAGGTGCAATCCAACCCTCCGGTTCTCGTTGCCAGGTCCTCCTCTTTCCTTGCTCTACCCCTGTCATTTTTTTCTCTCCTTTGCCTTTGGTCTGCTTGTATGCACTTAATTTTTATTTTTTTTGCATTCTCAGATTATCTCATGTTCAGTCCAAATCTCCTATTAGATTAACAGCTCTGTCTTTTGATGGAAGGTAAAAAAGCTCCCCATTTCATATATTCTCTCTAATTCATATATATCCTTGGAGCATGTGAATAGTGTTATCTATGTGGCCACAGTACCATTCTCTGCTGTTGTGAAGATGGAACAATATGGAGATGGGATGTGGTAGCTAGTTCTTGAGCTTCGCAAATGACATTTAAGCCATGGAACTAAACTTGACTAATTACTGACGAAAAAACCAGCCAGTTATTGCGTACCAATTACTATGGTTGAAACCATTATGCGCATAAAAGCTGCAGCCCATAGCACTGGCTTTTCGACCTCACCAGAAATATCTAGGTAAGTTCCCGCTTTGATGGATGGAAGGGTTTAAAGAATCTATCAACTTATTTCAAGGTTGTACTACACGGATGTATCCAACCATTTGTCTTTGTCCACCGTGGTGTCACTTTGATTGTGTAGAATATGTAATACTCTTCATTATTGTTGTAGTGGTAGCTTCCATCTTTATCACTTGAATTAGTTATGGACTGGTAGTTGAAAACTAAAGCTCTTGAATTTGCTTGGTTTCTTGCGTTTTCCTGCTTTGTTTCAGATTTTCAGTTTCTATTAGACATGTTTACTCTTTCAGGATTTGAATCCATGTTTTCAGAATAGTTTAGTTACATTTGGAAATCTCTGGGCAGAGCCACAACGTGAGAGTGAATGTCATTTGAATGAGATGGAACGACAATGGTCAGACTTTCTAATTTGCAAATGTTATTTGAAAATGAGTTTGAATTTAATTTTTTATTCGATAGTTTAAGTTAGAGCTCCATTTCATAGGATCTGAATTTCACACTAGAATTGTCGTTTAAATTGGATATATGGCTATTGGAATCTTGATATGTCTAATAATCTTGTTTTGTTAAAACCTTCTGACCAGAAGCTTATCTTCACGAGAATATGATTCTTTTATTTAGGCTATGTTCTTTAATTTTAAAAATCCAGATTTGGAATTTGAAACCCAAAACTCATGTTAGTTTGAGTTTTAAAATTAGGTTTTTGAAATTCTAATCCTACAACCCTATAAATAATCTATACAACATTCATTTACTTTAGTTAAAATCCAAAAAGAACAAAGATTTTAAAAATTCCATGGATTACGAAAACCATTGATTTTTAAAAATCGGTGATTAAAAACCACTTAAAACCCCAAAAGAACATAGCATTAGTGTTTTGAATATTGCTATATAAAAAAAAAAGCAAAAGTAATTTACTTTGGAAACATTTAAGAGTATCACTAATCAAACTCTAAAATCCTCTAAATAAACTCAAAAAAAAGTAACATTTGATTCAAAGTAAGGTGTATAGTTCTTGAACTAAAGTTAAAATTCTAATTAGAAATCACTAAAATCAAAGCCAAATTGGAATAGGGTTTCTGTTAACCATAAAGGTTTCGAGTTCAATCCATAGAAACTCAAATTGTAATTCATTTTTGAGTTTTTATATTAAAAATACAAAATGTATTGTCACAAAGTGATATGAAAAAGTTTTGTGTGAGACTTTCTCACGAATCTTATTTCGTGAGATGAGTTTATGTGACATTGTTTAATCGGAGATCAACGCTTCAATCGACATTATTTTTAAAGATGTTTTTTTTTCTCAAATTGACTTCTACGTGATATTTCGAGTTTAAAGTCAAAATCGTCTCATAACTTATTTACTTTTTTTAAAAGGTTCTCATAACTTTTCGATGTAATGATTTAGTACTGTAATTTATTCAATTGTTCAATTTCAGTCTTAAGTCACTGAAAATTGATAAAAACAATATTGTTTCACCCTCGTGCAGGTCACGTTAGTAATTGTTGCGGGCTCCCCTGGCCGGGTGTGTTTATTATATTACCATGTGTGCTAAAATGATAATAAAAATAATTGAAAAAAATCACGTAGACCACAAATACAAGCTCGGCCAGAAAGCTTTCAGAGTTTAATCCATAGAAACTCAAATTGTATTTCATTTTTGAGTTTTTATATTAAACTCACAAAATTTGTTTTCATAAAGTGATATAATTTTTTTATTTTTTTGTGTGAGACTATCTCACTGATTTCATCTCGTGGGATGATATTTAACCGTTTAAATCAATTTAACTCATTTATTTCCTAATAATATTTGATTAAACATAGATAGACGATTTTACACCAGTTTTAATCAAAGGATATATATGGACTTGCGTTTTGTGGTTTAGGTGGAATCGTATTAATTGTTGATGCCTAATTCACTAGTCAAATTCTCATGATACTGAGTTAGGTAGCATATATCGAGTTGCAAAAATTCTTTATATATATATAAAGTCGTGTTTTTACAGTTAGATTTGTTCGGTGCATTAATGTTAATGTAGCGGCTCGTTTGACTTGATTTTTAACCCTTATTATTGATGTTATATTCTTCCTCTTATTAATATGGAGTTATAAAAATCGAGGGAGTGAGGAAATGACATATATACCCTTGTAATAAGGATAGAGCTTTGGTGGACAACAGGAGCTGAAACGGATGGATATATGGGAAAAGGCAGTGACTGCATTTTCCTCAATCAGTAAGCATGGCAACCGGAGCTAATTTCAATAGCATATTTGAAGTCGTGCCCAAGCTCCACAAGATTCAGAAAAGGGCTAAAACAATATCTTGCTTTTTCGAGATTAAGAATGAAGAAGATGGCGTCAGGGCTAGCAGAAGAGTTGCAATGGGGCTCACCTCAATTGCTCTCTTTGGGAATGCCACCATTGGAAACTCCAACGCCCAAGATAATAATGGATATTGGCTCGACGGCCCTTTACCAGTGCCCTACGCTAACAATGGTGGTACGTATCAAAATTGACCTTTAATTCTGTCAAATTTTGCCGTTATAATTTTTTTAGTTAAAAAGAAATAGTTTGTAGTGACAACATCCTGTCGTTAAAAAAATTTAACTAGAAAGTTATAATTACAGGATGTATATTAAAATAATTCACGACAAAATTAAACTGCTTTAAAATATTGAATATTAAGCATCGGTATCATTAATTTGGGTCGAAGAAAATTTACAACAATTATATTAAATATACACGTATTATGTGCAGAGATCAATAATGAAGAGACGGGGAGCCGTTCTTTCCTAAAGAAAGGAGTGTACATCGCGAACATAGGGACGAAAGGGAGAATGCACAGGTTGAAAAGGTACGCTTTTGATCTGCTTGCAATGGCGGACTTGATTGCACAAAGAGATGCTTGGAATTATGTTAGGAGGTATCTGCGCCTCAAATCCACCTTCATGTACTTCGACTTTGATCAAGTCATTTCAGCAGCATCGCCCGACGACAAGAAGCCCCTAATCGACCTCGCCAATCGCTTGTTCGACAGCTTTGAAAACGTATGTATTATTAAGGGTCCGTTAACAAATCTCAATTTATTTTTTTAAAGCTTACTTTTTCTTTTGGAAAATTGCACTTTTTGTACCTACGTGCGAAATTAGTCACTTTTTTGACAGTTTTTGTCTCATTCTTTAATTTTCAGGATCAAAATTGTAAGTTCGCCCTATTCTCTTGGGACCAAAACTGTAATTTATCATATTCTCTTGGAACCAAAACTGTAAAAAAAAAAAAAAAAACTACGGGAAAGTGTTGAAAAAAAAGACCATTTTGAAATGAACACATTCTCTTGGGATTAAAAGTGCAATTAACCGTTTTTTTGATCTTATAAGTTGTTGAACATTTTATACGTCAAACACTTTGAAACTACTTATACAATTTTAAACAATTTATAAGTTGTTTTAAAGAGCTTATAAACTCAACCAAACGATCTCTATGTATCAATTTCTCTCTTAATTACCTGCCTAAACTAAACTACATATATGATATGATATGCATGAATTTGACGACAGCTTGAAGCTGCTGTGAGAAAGGTGGATGTTCCTCAAATACTGTCGTGTTATGAAGCTACAACGCCTATTTTGGAAGAGGTGATGACTCGGATGGCCTGAATTATGAATTAGTTGATAATGATGAAATAATTGTATCTTGGATATATGTGTGTTTCATAGGAAGTGTAATTGGGTGTTGGATAAGTTAATCAATACAAATGTTTCTTTTGAACTTCAGTATTTGATCTTCAAGTTACAAGAAAAAAATGACATTTAGTGACAGTAATCCTATCATTAAGGATTTTTAGCTAAAAAAATTATAATGATAGAAATGAAAAGATTATTATCAATAAAAGTCAATTTTTTTTTTTTTTAGTAAATGATTAATGATGTGACGGTCCTACATGAAAATTTGGTTCTGTCTAAAGCATGAAGGGGAGGAAAAGTGGTATGATACATATACTCGAGATTGTTTCTTTAAAGGAAGAAGAACCAAATGAATGCATTAACACAATGGAATTCATGGCTACAAAGGCACACATGCTCCTCTTTGTTGGCCAACTCAAATGTAGCATCGCATTATTATAACTTAAAAGGGATGAAAAACTCTTGTTATTCATGGCTAACTAAAGAAATGGCATAAACACTACGGTATTTCAGATGAGATGTAGCGATGCTGAGCTTAAAAAGAATATTATATAATGGAGATGCAGGGTATCGATCCCCGTACCTCTCGCATGCTAAGCGAGCGCTCTACCATCTGAGCTACATCCCCAATTGATAAATTTTTTAAGAGTGTGCTATATATTACTTTTTTCGTCCCTGAGTAATTTGCACATTTTCTTTATTTAGATATCACACACCAATTTGTACATTACCTAAAAAAGAAGCATTGATTTGCATGCACAATTAAAAAAATATACACATATTTATTCATATATAATTACTTTACTTTTTTTTCTTAATTCATGTGCACTTCCAAAAGTATAAATGCCCTTGAGATGGAGGGAATATAATTTTTATTCACCAGACCATAAAAATATTAATGAGGCTATTCTTTATTAAGGGAAATAAACTTATTTGAAGTAAATAAATTATTGACTCATTCACGAAAAGTATTTGTGCCTTCCTTTTTCTATTGTAGTTATAGAGCGGTGTAAACCAGGACCACATATAATGCATTAAAAACTTGTGGAATTGTTTTACAAATTTCATTCCATAAAGAATTATATTTTTTTAAGATCAAATTAAAGTAATGAACATTTTAAAATAAAAATAAGTTAAAGATACTAATTGGAACTCTATCCAACTATCTTCCTTTGATAATGCATCTTCCATTAATTTTGTAGCTTGCTCAAAAGTTTTTATGTTATGATTTTGGTATATATATAGATTGCAGAACTAACTAATTAATGATTGATGTAAAATTTAAGACGTGCGGTAAATTTGAATAATCTTGCATAAATATAATTTAACTAATCCTGACTATAAATAAAAACTGTCACCTTCATTGTAAGGTATGAATGAATGATGTCAAGTGAACAAAATAGCCAAATATTCAAGAATTTTCATAGAAAAATACTGACCATGAGATATTCAAGATCATTAAAGAGTATTTTAGTTTGTATTTAAGCATAAACGGTATATTCTAAGTTTAAAGAAGTTTTTCCAACCTTAGTTTAAAAGCTAAAACACCATACCCAACTCTTTCTTGAGAGCAGGGCCGTGCGGCTCATGAATCCAGTGAGTCGATCGACTCGGGCCCAAAGAGACGGACACAAACGGAGAAACAATATACAAAATTAGGGAGACATACGAAGAAAAAACTGGAATGTAGAGCTAAGAGAAACATACCGGAAAAGATGTACAGGGTACGCAGGGAAGATGAACAGACTTGGGCACACACAGTCGGGGATATACAGAGGTATGTGATATATTAGGATTATATGCTTGATAATTAGGGAAGTAAGGAATCGGACACGGAAGGAAATTTAGAAGAACATTGCAAGAAGAGAGGATTTTATTGATTATTTTTTCTATATCTCTTATGTACAATGGAGGGTTGCCTTTTATAGGCAAGAAGGAACACTATTTGATACAACGTGGATCTCTATAATTCATACAAATGAGCGGAGAATAAGGGACTAACGTGTCTATATTTACATCGCTTAGAATTTCTAAACGTGTACTAATACTGTTTTGAGTTTGTTGCCCTGTCACTTCCTTCTAGATGTCTCGATGGGTGTCTAGTACTGTGAAATCTGTACTGTTGTCGGAGTCTTCCTCCATTTGTGAAAACTGTTCATCTAGATTGACGATGTACTCTTCCTCAAATAATTCTCCTTCTCCACTGAAGGGAAGCAGCATTCGCCAGTTTGTGGTTGCGAAGATCTGTATGAAATGTCCTTCTCCGAGGAGCTTGAAATTTTGCCAGTCCCATTTCCAGTGTGTAAATTGATATTTCGAGCTCTGGGCATATTTATAAACTGTGTCTTGTTCTAATCTGTTGAAATCATATGGACCAGCTTCCAAATTGCGAAAAGTGTCTTCCTCTGAAATAACCACCCGTTTTCGGGATGGTCGATATGAATTTTGTACAACTTCTGGGAGTGTTGAGAAAATTTTGCAGAAGAATTTCCTCTTCATTGACCAATTGGGGATATTGCCGCAGATGAGGAGGAATTTTTCCCCAAACTTTTCGAAGAGGTTGTTAATCTTTTCTTCAGAATGATATTCTAGGAAATCCAGCATTCCATTGTGATAGAACTGTATTATTTCATCAACGGGTAAATCTGTTTTATTAAGATCAATCTGAAGCTTGAAGAAACCAGGAATTCCCAAGGGGGATTCAGGGTTTTCCTGTATTGGTCCCCATGAAGCATGGGTCTGTACAACCTTTATATGTTTAAACTGTAATTCTCCGAAGTGGATCTGAAGGATCCTTTTCTGGAGATTAATCAAAATCTGTGGGAATTGTGTGATAACTTTATTTGAAATGATTTGCCCTAATTCTGGGATCTTCTAAAAAACTGGCTTCATAACCTGTGATAATGGGAGATCCAGAAGGCGAGCTTTAAAGGCTTCATGACTGGATGAAGGGATGGTTTTTTCTAATTTTTCTTCATTCAAATCATTAATTTGTTTGTTTAATTTTGTTACCATTTTTTCTAAAATACTAATAGTATTGTCCTTATAGCTTATAGTACTATTACTCTGTATTAACTGTGCTTGTAATTCGATAACTTGCTTTTCTAAGGCCGCGATTTTTTCATCTTGTTTAATTATGATTTCCGTGGGATGCTCTTTTACTATTTCAGTGTAAGTTTTAACTTCTTCTGGTTCAATGTAAAAATTCATCCCTATCTCGCTTCTAGCATATTTAATCGCTTCTTCAAAAGTTTCGTATCCCTTATAGGAGGGATTCTTGATCTGGGTAACCTGTCTAACTGTATTAAAGTTATGAAAAATTCCAATCTTAGTACCTCTGAAAACAACATAGTATCTGTACCTAGGTTTATAAGAATAGTTGTCTTTTTTATTATTCTCGAAATATGAGCATAGGGCATTGAGAACCTGTACTTTGAAAGTTGTTGCACTGGGCATTGTTTTAAGGTGCCAGATGTTGTCCAAAAGGCACTGTTGTTCCTGTGTTGCGCTGTTTTCGATTAAGGGTCAAAATTTCTTATCTTTCTCTGTGCAAATGGGTAAGAGTACTGTGCCAAACTGTAAATATCGATCCGTGTTACTGAATGAACGACTAGCGCTTGGTTCCTGAACTGTGCTAACTTTTGGAGCTGTCGAGCAATTTGTGCAGCTGCTTTCTGTATTAAGCTTTTCCCTTCGGGTGGGTCGTATTATTTTACGATCCATTTCCTGTATTTAGAAACTTGTTAATATTTCTTGATAATAAATCAGCTATACTATTATCACTTCCCTTTATGTGTTCAAAATTAATTTTGAACCCATTTCCTTGAATTAAATTTTGTAAATTGATCCATTTGGTTCGATTTACTTTTCTGCTGTTATCATTTCTTAAGAACTTCACAATAGCTTCGCAATCTGTTCTTACTGTAAACTCCTTGTTTAAAAAAATTCTGAATTTTTCTAAAGCATTTATCAGAGCTTGGATTTCGAAATCTAATGATGTCCAATTTTTTCCTATTTTTCCAAAATTTCCACTGAAATACGACGCTATTCTTTCTTCATTTCTTGGACTGTATTTATTAGGTTTGCAGAGCATTACTGCTCCCCATCCTTCTTTACTTCCGTCACATTCAATAATAATGTAATCACTCATTAGAGGTAATTCTAGTGATTTGATCTTTTTTACTTCTTCCTTAATCTTTTTTATTAGTGCGACATCTTCTTTATTAAAGTGTCTTTGGCCATTCTTAGTTGTTTTACTATATAAGGGTCCCGCTAGTTTACTTAGGTTGGGAATAAACTTTCTAGCATAATTTAGTAATCCCAAGAAGGCTTGTATTTGTTTTAACCCTTCTAATCTATCAGGGAATTGAAGATTTTTTTCCGAGATATGGGGTTGTAATTCTATTCTGCCATCTCCAATTTCTAGTCCTAGAAAAGACATCTTTCTTTTGAATAGCTCCATTTTTCTTTTACTAACCACAATCCCATTATTTCTTATTTCGTTGAAAACGATTTTTAAATGGCTTTCATGTTCCTTAACATTATTGCTTGCTACGAGAATGTCATCAATATAAACCAAGCAGAAATCGTATTTAAGAAATATATTATCCATAAACCTTTGAAAAACTGAGGGAGCATTTTTCAAGCCAAAACTAAGGACGTTCCACTCGAAATGTCCTTCGGAACATGTGAACGCTGTCCATGGTTTGAACCATTCTTATAACTTGAGCTGGTTGTAACCTGACTTTAAATCGAATTTACTGAAAACTTTTTTATCTTGTATTAAATTAATCAAACTATCCTTGTTGGGTGTGTATTTTTAGAGCCCACATAGGCTCGAAGCTAGAGAAAACAGGTATATACACAGGAAAAAGAGGAAGAAAAAACACGTATAAACAGAGATAAAGAGGGCATCACGAAGGATGCAAAACAAGAGACGGACACAAACGGAGAAACAATATACAAAATTAGGGAGACATACGAAGAAAAAACTGGAATGTAGAGCTAAGAGAAACATACCGGAAAAGATGTACAGGGTACGCAGGGAAGATGAACAGACTTGGGCACACACAGTCGAGGATATACAGAGGTATGGGATATATTAGGATTATATGCTTGATAATTAGGGAAGTAAGGAATCGGACACGGAAGGAAATTTAGAAGAACATTGCAAGAATTACTTCCCTAATTATCAAGCATATAATCCTAATATATCCCATACCTCTGTATATCCTCGACTGTGTGTGCCCAAGTCTGTTCATCTTCCATGCGTACCCTGTACATCTTTTCCGGTATGTTTCTCTTAGCTCTACATTCCAGTTTTTTCTTCGTATGTCTCCCTAATTTTGTATATTGTTTCTCCGTTTGTGTCCATCTCTTGTTTTGCATCCTTCGTGATGCCCTCTTTATCTCTGTTTATACGTGTTTTTTCTTCCTCTTTTTCCTGTGTATATACCTATTTTCTCTAGCTTCGAGCCTATGTGGGCTCTAAAAATACACACCCACTCCCCCTCTCTGGTATCAGAGCCCTCTAAGATTTTGAGGCCTAAAAGACTTGGACAGGCTCAGTGTGTCAAGGTAGCCAATGATGGCATATACCTATTTTACTGAGAACCTGCCAAGGTGAAGGATAAAAAATCAAGGAGTGTTTTTGATACTCTGAGGACATAATGTGTGTTTTTAAGCTTACTTAGGATTGTTTTTTGTTGGTTTTTGGTTTAAACTTTCTTTTCATGGGATGTATAACGGTTTATAGTAGCTTGATAATAAAGGTCTAAGGATAGGACTTTTTTCAAAATTATTGATTCCCAACTCACAAAGCGTATCGACTATCTCGATCTCGAAATTTCTCCAAAACGTTGTTTTGTTCAAAATACAGTTGAAAAATATAAACTAACGTGTTTCTTTGAAGGAAATTATAAACATATTTTACACAGTGACAATAATCATTTAAACGTCATAACTGATCTAATAATAAATTTGGGTATAAGCTTAGATAAAGATAAAAAAGAGTTTTCGAATAAATTAGAAGAATTAAAAAGAGGTGTTTTTTAAAATAATATAATTAACAAAAAGGTTTTAGAAAACCTAGATTTTATTAAAGATTAGAATAATCAGATTATTTCTGATAGCAAAAGGTTAAAAAATCTAAAGGAATCGAGTGAGGAAGTTAATAGAATTTGGGATAAAATTAGTAAATCAATATCAGTTTTTGAAAAGGAGAAAATCTCTGAAATTGATAAACTTACCAAAGCCTTTGAAAACTTCCATATTAGTACGGAAAGGCCAAGAAAGGATATTACTGTACAAGCCTATAAATTTTGGAAACCAAAGAAAAATGAATAATTTACCGTTTTCAGGGACTTCAAGAACTTTACAAGAAAGTAGATAAAGTACTTCTAACATTAACGATATTATTTCTTCAGATTCTTTCATAAGTCGAATAATGCAAAGAGGCGCAAGTGCCCGACAAAATATTGTTCAGTTAGATGAAGAAATTGATGTGGATCAAAATCTAGATTTATACAATAGCAATCAGATTAATATTTTAAATCCTAGAATTCTCTATCAGACTGGTGCTCTAAGTATCAGGACAATGCTCATAAGAAGCAGTAGAGAAGAAGTTCTGAGGGTCACAGATAAGTCCCAAACAATAGATTTATTCTCCCCAGATACGATTCAAAAAATTAAGAAATCAAGTAAACGATTTGTGCATATTGGCCTCATTATAATTGGAATTAAGGGCTTAGGAAGAAAAGAATTAGGAACAAAAGTCCTAACAGTAATTTTAGATAAATCCTGGAAAGTAGATTTGAAGAAAGCCATTATTTCTGGAATGGAAGTCGATATGAGCGAAAATAGTGCTTTATTTTACTGTGCTCCTTCAATTTTAAAGGATATAAATGATTTAAAAAATTTAAAAATAGGGTTAAAGTCAAAAGGTTATGAAGACTTTGATGGAAATAACTTAGTAATAAGTATTGGAATATTAGGAAAAGCGAGTAATAGATCTGGAATGAATTTTAAAATTAACATTGAAGGTATAGTAGAAAACATTGCCAGTAAGAGTATTAAAATGATAGAACCAGTAAGAATTAATCCAGAAAATTTAGCAGGATTAGAATGGAATTTAGATGATTTTAAAAACAATAATACTCAAGTCTTGATACCTCAGAGAAGCATAATCTATAAAAACTTTGATTCCACTACTAGTTTAAGGTTTACCAATTTCGAAGAAAAAGAAAATAGTGAAGAAGAAACGATAAGTTATATGGCAAACTTTGAAGACGAAGTAATTTACGATACAGAACCAGTTTACGACACAGAAACTGAAAATGAGGATTATGATTTAATTGGTTATAGTTTATTTGAAGAATCGAGATTTGACATAGACAAAAGTCCTATTACAAATGATGATACTGAGGTTGAAACAGGATATAAAACGGAGGAAACGAAAACCTCGATCGATCAGGTTCTGAATAGAAAATTTACGGAAATGAACATACAAGAACAGGTCGATGATATGTTAATTGAATGCATGATAGATTTAGGAATGAATTATGAACAAGCTTATACTGAGCTAGAAAAGTATTTAAATTTACCACTGGTTAATGATATAATCAATGGAAAATGCATGCTTTCTGATTTTTATAAAAGTGAGATTAGTTTCATGGATCAAACCATGATAGATAGTAAAAAACGATTAAAACCAGAGTTTGTAGAAGCAGGGCAAGGAAGTTCGGAAAGTTATGGTAGACAGCTTTGGGTTCCCGCATCAATTGAATATGAAGGAGAATCAAATTCAAAAGGAAGAGGTGGTAGATTACCCATAGGAAAATTATACAGTTCAGATATGCTCTTACTAGAACAACAAAGTCCCCAACTATGGAATGACGAAATCCTAGTCTGGGAACAAACAGTAGTAAGAAATTGGGAGACCAATAAAAAAGCTGACATTGATATGTTTTCTTATTTAGAAACAACTCTAGGACCAATCGCGTTAGGATTTTGGCAAAGTAAAAAAGCAAAAAATCCCGAAGAAATTAATATAATAAAATCTTTAGGAGATAATCCTTATAATTTTACTAGTCAAATCAGGACACTCTTAATAGGGGTAGATCCTTCTAAAGATAATACTTTTATCCAAGATACGGCGGTTAGAAATCTAGAACAACTAAGCATCTCTGATTTCAAATATATCAAAGAATTCACAACTGATTTTGCAAGATTACTCTCACAAACAGGAAAAGCCATGGATGATGAGTTATGTGATAAATATTTTGTCAAATTACCAGGAGATTTGGGTAGAAATTTACACAATGAATGGAAAAAATTAGAAAATACAGAAGGACTGGGTTTAGGACCAAGGATCACCTTTGTCTTTACCAAACTAGAAGAAAAATGTAAGGAAGCTACTATTCAAGAACAGATTAAAAAACAAGCTTGGGCATTTTGTAAAACCGCTATTTATACACCTCAAGCTTATGGTTATTATGACAAACCTCATAAAAAAAAATATCTTAGAAAAAGTACTTCATATAATAGAAATAATAAATATAATAACCGAGAAAAGTATGTTAGAAAACCACAAAAATGAAATTGTAAATATTTTATTTGTGGAGATGAAAGACACTTGACGAACAGGTATCCTAATAAAAATAGAAATTTAGAAAAATCAAATCTTATTGAACAATTAGGAGAATTTAAAATAGAAGAATTAGGCTCTAGTTCAGATGATGAATCAGTCTACAGTATTTGTAGTGAAGCTGAGGAAAGTTCTACAAAGATTACCTATACTTACATGAACAATACTGAAATCGAATGTATCCATGAATGGATACGCTTCAAAGGTAACAATCATATTAGCTGCTTCAATTGTAAACTTTTTCCTGCCATAAATAGAAGATATCAGTGTAATAAATGTTTCAAGGAAATATGTTTCATTTGTATCAATAAATTGTTCAATATCCCTACAGATTTAGAAGGAAGTGTTAACATTCCTAACCTCCACAATGATATATATAAAGAAAAGATTGAGAAACATGAATTAGCCATTGAACTAGAACATATAAAAATAATAAACCTAGAAACTCAGATAGCTCAGCATAATTTAAGGTTAGAAAGGATAGAAAATAAATTTTCTACAGGAAAAGAAATCTTGGAAGAAAATAATATAGAGGAATCAAATAAGTTGTCTGAAAATTTAGATAAAACGATCTTATTAAATAATTTAGGTAATAATGAAAAAGGAAACTCTAGTCTAATAACATTACAATGTAAAATCTGGCTTAGTAGTAATGACTTCATTGAATTAGAAACCTTGTTAGACACTGGAAGTACTAAGAGTTTAATAGGATATGATTTAGTTCCAGAAAAATTTCATAAAAAATTAAACTACAGTTTAGTAACTAGAACAGTTGAAAACAGAACTATACCTATTACTCACTATATAGATTCATTAGGAATCCAGTTTTTAGATTTTGCTGGAAATTATAGTTATAAATACGAACTGCCTCAAGTTTTAATAAATCCAAAATCTATAAAATCTAAGGATTTTCTTCTAGGATTAAATTTTATAACAAGTTTAAATGGAAGCATAACCATTAATACAAACAATATTACTTTAAGTAAACAGGTTTACAGTTTTCCCACTAACAGATATAATTACACATCAGAGTTCGCCCGAAAGCGTGGTGGACTAGGCCAATTAGATTTTTACAAAGAAAATAACAATCGCATAAATTACATAGAAAATGAAGGTCTGATTAAATTAGGAAACCTCTTAAGTCATGAATTGGAAAAAGGACCCGACATAACAAAAAGCCAGAATTATCCCATAATTCAAACATTAGAAAAATTGGGCTTGATAGGTGAAGACATTAGAAGATCCAACGTCAAGTATACTTGCAAGATGAAAATAAAAAACTCGGATATTAGAATTATTACAGCAAATATTGAATATAGCCCCCTAGATAAAGAGGAATTCAAAAAACAAATTCCTGAAATGTTAGAACAAAACTTGATTAGAAGGTCTGAAAGCCCACATAGGTCAGCAGCCTTTATAGTACGGAACCATGGGGAAATAAAACGAGGAAAGGCGAGAATTGTGTATAATTACAAAAGATTAAATGACAACACGATTGATGATGGATATAATATTCCCAACAAGGACAGTTTGATTAATTTAATACAAGATAAAAAAGTTTTCAGTAAATTCGATTTAAAGTCAGGTTACAACCAGCTCAAGTTAGAAGAATGGTTCAAACCATGGACAGCGTTCACATGTTCCGAAGGACATTTCGAGTGGAACGTCCTTAGTTTTGGCTTGAAAAATGCTCCCTCAGTTTTTCAAAGGTTTATGGATAATATATTTCTTAAATACGATTTCTGCTTGGTTTATATTGATGACATTCTCGTAGCAAGCAATAATGTTAAGGAACATGAAAGCCATTTAAAAATCGTTTTCAACGAAATAAGAAATAATATGATTGTGGTTAGTAAAAGAAAAATGGAGCTATTCAAAAGAAAGATTTCTTTTCTAGGACTAGAAATTGGAGATGGCAGAATAGAATTACAACCCCATATCTCGGAAAAAATTATTCAATTCCCTGATAGATTAGAAGGGTTAAAACAAATACAAGCCTTCTTGGGATTACTAAATTATGCTAGAAAGTTTATTCCCAACCTAAGTAAAGTAGAGGGACCCTTATACAGTAAAACAACTAAGAATGGCCAAAGACACTTTAATAAAGAAGATGTCGCACTAATAAAAAAGATTAAGGAAGAAGTAAAAAAGATCAAATCACTAGAATTACCTCTAATGAGTGATTACATTATTATTGAATGTGACGGAAGTAAAGAAGGATGGGGAGTAGTAATGCTCTGCAAACCTAATAAATACAGTCCAAGAAATGAAGAAAGAATAGCGTCGTATTTCAGTGGAAATTTTGGAAAAATAGGAAAAAATTGGACATCATTAGATTTCAAAATCCAAGCTCTGATAAATGCTTTAGAAAAATTCAAATTTTTTTTAAACAAGGAGTTTACGGTAAGAACAGATTGCGAAGCTATTGTGAAGTTCTTAAGAAATGATAACAGCAGAAAAGTAAATCGAACCAGATGGATCAATTTACAAAATTTAATTCAAGGAAATGGGTTCAAAATTAATTTTGAACACATAAAGGGAAGTGATAATAGTATAGCTGATTTATTATCAAGAAATATTAACAAGTTTCTAAATACAGGAAATGGATCGTAAAATAATACGACCCACCCGAAGGGAAAAGCTTAATACAGAAAGCAGCTGCACAAATTGCTCGACAGCTCCAAAAGTTAGCACAGTTCAGGAACCAAGCGCTAGTCGTTCATTCAGTAACACGGATCGATATTTACAGTTTGGCACAGTACTCTTACCCATTTGCACAGAGAAAGATAAGAAATTTTGACCCTTAATCGAAAACAGCGCAACACAGGAACAACAGTGCCTTTTGGACAACATCTGGCACCTTAAAACAATGCCCAGTGCAACAACTTTCAAAGTACAGGTTCTCAATGCCCTATGCTCATATTTCGAGAATAATAAAAAAGACAACTATTCTTATAAACCTAGGTACATATACTATGTTGTTTTCAGAGGTACTAAGATTGGAATTTTTCATAACTTTAATACAGTTAGACAGGTTACCCAGATCAAGAATCCCTCCTATAAGGGATACGAAACTTTTGAAGAAGCGATTAAATATGCTAGAAGCGAGATAGGGATGAATTTTTACATTGAACCAGAAGAAGTTAAAACTTACACTGAAATAGTAAAAGAGCATCCCACAGAAGTCATAATTAAACAAGATGAAAAAATCGCGGCCTTAGAAAAGCAAGTTATCGAATTACAAGCACAGTTAATACAGAGTAATAGTACTATAAGCTATAAGGACAATACTATTAGTATTTTAGAAAAAATGGTAACAAAATTAAACAAACAAATTAATGATTTGAATGAAGAAAAATTAGAAAAAACCATCCCTTCATCCAGTCATGAAGCCTTTAAAGCTCGCCTTCTGGATCTCCCATTATCACAGGTTATGAAGCCAGTTTTTGAGAAGATCCCAGAATTAGAGCAAATCATTTCAAATAAAGTTATCACACAATTCCCACAGATTTTGATTAATCTCCAGAAAAGGATCCTTCAGATCCACTTCGGAGAATTACAGTTTAAACATATAAAGGTTGTACAGACCCATGCTTCATGGGGACCAATACAGGAAAACCCTGAATCCCCCTTGGGAATTCCTGGTTTCTTCAAGCTTCAGATTGATCTTAATAAAACAGATTTACCCGTTGATGAAATAATACAGTTCTATCACAATGGAATGCTGGATTTCCTAGAATATCATTCTGAAGAAAAGATTAACAACCTCTTCGAAAAGTTTGGGGAAAAATTCCTCCTCATCTGCGGCAATATCCCCAATTGGTCAATGAAGAGGAAATTCTACTGCAAAATTTTCTCAACACTCCCAGAAGTTGTACAAAATTCATATCGACCATCCCGAAAACGGGTGGTTATTTCAGAAGAAGACACTTTTCGCAATTTGGAAGCTGGTCCATATGATTTCAACATATTAGAACAAGACACAGTTTATAAATATGCCCAGAGCTCGAAATATCAATTTACACACTGGAAATGGGACTGGCAAAATTTCAAGCTCCTCGGAGAAGGACATTTCATACAGATCTTCGCAACCACAAACTGGCGAATGTTGCTTCCCTTCAGTGGAGAAGGAGAATTATTTGAGGAACAGTACATCGTCAATCTAGATGAACAGTTTTCACAAATGGAGGAAGATTCTGACAACAGTACAGATTTCACAGTACCAGACACCCATCGATACATCTAGAAGAAAGTGACAGCGCAACAAACTCAAAACAGTATGAGAGGATTTTATTGATTATTTTTTCTATATCTCTTATGTACAATGGAGGGTTGCTTTTTATAGGCAAGAAGGAACACTATTTGATACAACGTGGATCTCTATAATTCATACAAATGAGCGGAGAATAAGGGACTAACGTGTCTATATTTACATCGCTAGAATTTCTAAACGTGTACTAATACTGTTTTAAGTTTGTTGCGCTGTCACTTCCTTCTAGGTGTCTCGATGGGTGTCTGGTACTGTGAAATCTGTACTGTTGTCGGAGTCTTCCTCCATTTGTGAAAATTGTTCATCTAGATTGACGATGTATTGTTCCTCAAATAATTATCCTTCTCCACTGAAGGGAAGCAGCATTCGCCAGTTTGTGGTTGCGAAGATCTGTATGAAATGTCCTTCTCCGAGGAGCTTGAAATTTTGCCAGTCTCATTTCCAGTGTGTAAATTGATATTTCGAGCTCTGGGCATATTTATAAACTGTGTTTTGTTCTAATATGTTGAAATCATATGGACTAGCTTCCAAATTGCGAAAAGTGTCTTCCTCTGAAATAACCACCCGTTTTCGGGATGGTCGATATGAATTTTGTACAACTTCTGGGAGTGTTGAGAAAATTTTGCAGAAGAATTTCCTCTTCATTGACCAATTGGGGATATTGCCGCAGATGAGGAGGGATTTTTCCCCAAACTTTTCGAAGAGGTTGTTAATCTTTTCTTCAGAATGATATTCTTGGAAATCCAGCATTCCATTGTGATAGAACTGTATTATTTCATCAACGGGTAAATCTGTTTTATTAAGATCAATCTGAAGCTTGAAGAAACCAGGAATTCCCAAGGGGGATTCAGGGTTTTCCTGTATTGGTCCCCATAAAGCATGGGTCTGTACAACCTTTATATGTTTAAACTGTAATTCTCCGAAGTGGATCTGAAGGATCCTTTTCTGGAGATTAATCAAAATCTGTGGGAATTGTGTGATAACTTTATTTGAAATGATTTGCTCTAATTCTGGGATCTTCTAAAAAACTGGCTTCATAACCTGTGATAATGGGAGATCCAGAAGGCGAGCTTTAAAGGCTTCATGACTGGATGAAGGGAACTCTAGTCTAATAACATTACAGTGTAAAATCTGGCTTAGTAGTAATGACTTCATTGAATTAGAAACCTTGTTAGACACTGGAAGTACTAAGAGTTTAATAGGATATGATTTAGTTCCAGAAAAATTTCATAAAAAATTAAACTATGACTCAAGCTGCTGAAAAACTTTTCTCAATTTTGTGAATTGTGATGTTCATTTTTTATCCTCAAAATAAGATACCTTCATACATCAAAATCAAACATCGCATATTATTCAATATCTATGATTTATCAATCATTTTCCATATTTATTGATAAATAAAGAAATAAAATTGATTTTAAATTGTAATATAAATTAATATGACATTTATCTACGTATGTGTAGAATTTTTATTTATTTTTGGTTGATGAATATATTTCTATGATTCGTTTGTTTAGTTTTAATTTTAAATTATTTCTCCAATATATATTTCTTAAATATATGTCTGAATTATGAAAAGAGGAAAAAAGAAGAAGGTTTAAAGATTTAATTCAAAGTCAAGCTTGTGATGTTAATATATATTATAATACTAATAATCAAACCGTCATGCAGAAAAATAATAAAATTTAGAATTTAGATGAGGGAAAATGTGAAAATTTTGAAGAGAAATATTTGGAGTGTAGAATGAACTTCAATTCAACTTAAACTTATGATACAAATACGTCAAATGATAATGAAGAAATGGTTGAATATGAGAAAAATGGTGACTTTTGTTAAATATGAGAGTGTAAATTAATAGACGAACCTTAATAATCATTTAATTAAAAGGAATACGAGGGGCCTAAGTTTAAAACTCGACTTATTCCCTGAAATTGTTAGGATCGGCCCTGCTTGAGAGATAGTGGTTTCATTGAGATTGTCGAGAGCTATTACGTGTAGGGACGTAAGTCCAGTTGAGTGCTAGGACTCAATCTTCATAGGGTTCAAAGATATTTGTTTTCAGAGATTTCTTGATCAGTGCACCTTGGCACTATACAACAAGTTAATTCCAATGGATGAAGGAATTACCATATTCAATCAGGAGAGTGGATGTAGGAGCCTGAGTCTATAAACCACTATACATCATTATGTTATTTATTGTTTTATGTTCTTACTTTACATACTCATAAATCTACAAGAAAAATACATTGTAGTTGTGTCACGCCCCAGTTTACATAGATCGGACATCCTAAAAAGTAGTTATAATAATTAACTTGAGCACGACTAAATTTAAAATTTAAATGTATAACGATAAAAAACAACGGCTATAATTTAAAAACATTATAACGATAACTAGCAACGACTATCAAATTTGATAAAAAAAAATACTTTAACTAAAAACCGATAACACCCGTAGTTTTAGAAACTAAAGAAAATCACGAGTAAGTCTAAGTACGTAGAAATACTAGAAACCCAGTCAGGTATAAACTGGAATATTTTATTTCAGGTTTAGATAATATCTAGAATTTGTCTCTACTTCTCGCCCTCCGACTCCTCAACCTGAAAGAGGGAGAACATATTGGGGGTGAGCATGCAAGCATACTCAGTGGAGTCACTTATTCAGAATTAACGTTAGAAATAAATAATTAAGTAATCACTTGTAAACCACTTTCACATTTGCACATATACTTTGTCAATTTTGTCATAGAACTTTGCCATAGAACTTGGGAGCACGTCGGGTTAAACCCAAAGACTCATCAGTCCCGGACAACAATTAGGGCCCGTGGCGGAGCACGAAGGGATTCACCCGAAAACTCGTCAGCCCCGGACCACAATTAAGGCCCTTGGCCATTAGTAACTTTGCCATCATAAACATGTGCATAACATTGGGAAAATAATTCACATAATAGATAACTTGACAATTTATTTAAAACATATAACACCGAACAACACATGCAAAAGAGCTCTACTAACCACTGTAGAGAATAAAGAAATAAAACCCCACCTTAAATATGAACGCGAGATGTGATAAGTAGAAGTCTCGTATGAATTAGTCCTCAAAATTACCGTCACATAATATAGATAATAAAATATATATATATATATATATATATATAAAAGATCTCCTCAAATTAAAATTATAAATATATAAATTCTCAACTATCTTCCATTGTCAAAATCCAAAAATTAAATAAATTAATTTTTGGATTAATCTATTAAACCCATGAAGTATCCTATTGACCATATATCTCACCGGTTTCTTCATCAAATAAACTAAGCCTTTACGAATTACTTTTTAATAGTAGAACCAAAGATGATTTGCAGAACCTTAAATAATGAATACTAGTTGATCCCCTTATATTATTTACTAATTTAACTAGGAAAAATTCTATGAGAAATATATTTATTTCGGTATTATGCACCAACTATTCATCAAATATAAATTGCTAACCATCCATATTCTAAATATTGAATTTAAACATCTTCAAGCCTAATAATAATAATAATCTCACTTAATAAACATCATGTCTGCCGCCTGGAAAACTACTTATTACTTGACCTAAATAATATAATATTTCTAACCCAAAAGCATAAAGTTAATATTTAAACTTTGTTCTAATTAAATCATTTGGATTAACAAAAAGCATTCCTATTCTGACAAACTAAAAAAAATCAATATTGCATCCCTTCTGCTAAGTTTACCTCTCTATACATATACATCTAGTTCGATACTTCTATTAATAATACATTATAACAAAAATAACTTGGTTATTAAAAAAAAATATAGGCACAATAGAAATAAATATATATACCAGAGAGAAGGATACCTCGGCCAAATACGATAAGAAGAAAAATTGGCAAAGAGACAGTGACCCAAAGGCGACAAGAGAGGAAAATAATATTGTGTCAAAGGCAGCAGAAGAACAATCGTGGAACAAATATTATAATTTGAGTTGTGAGATTTCTAGGGTTAATATCTCATATATATATATATATATATATATATATATATATATATATATATATATATATATATATAGATTATTAGAAAAGAATTTGAGCTTGGGTTTAGAGCGTGTATGAAATCCCCAGGTAGTGGGCATTTATGCCCAAAAGAAACTGCTACATAATTAATAGAGAGCTGTTACAGCTCCTTTTAAAAATTGAAAAGTTTGGCAGCTGTTTTTTTTAGGTTTAATTGCAAATAAAATCACAACCTTTTCTCATATTGCAATTTAATCTAAACTTTTGAATCTTTGCAAACAAAACCCCAACTTAATATTTGGTTGCAATTTTAACCAAAATATAGATTTCAATCAGCCCAAAAATGATGATAAAATACGTGTTGTCACCCGAACCAATCTAAACATATTAATACTATTAATTATACACTGTCAGATAAATGAAACATCATTTTTGGACATAAAAAAATCATCTGTTGGTTCGAATTGCAAACAAATGTTAAGTTGAGGTTTTGTTTGCCAAGATTCAAATGTTTAGATTAGATTGCAATTTGCGAAAAGGTTGTGATTTAATTTGCAATTAACCCTTTTTTTAATAATATTTAATTTCTATATTCCTAAGGCATTGAAATGGGTGTTTACAATCTACCCCACTAAAAATAATTTCATCCTCGAAATTTAGAAATCTTACCACGTGGAAAAAATTTGGGGTATTTTGCTTGCAACTCTTCTTCTCATTCCCACGTGGCTTTGTCATGGCGACTCCACTTTACTTTGACTAGCACCATGTCTTTGTTACGAAGCTTGTGGATCTTCCTTTCTAGAATGAGTTCAGGGACCTCCTCATACGTCATATCTTTGTTGATTTCCAAAGTTGCATGGTTGACAACGTGACTCGAATCATGTACATACTTCCTCAACATTGATGTGTGGAAGACATTGTGTGTCAAGACAAGTGCTGGCGGTAAGGCAAGCCGGTAAGATAGATCACCAACTCGTTCTAAAATCTTGAAAGGGCCAATATATATTGGCCTAAGCTTTCCCTTGACACCAAATCTGGTAACTCCCTTCATATGAGAGATCTTCAAGAACACCTTCTCGCCTTGAGTGAACTGCAAGTCTTTCCTTCGTTTGTCAGCATACAACTTTTGTCTATCTTGAGCCACCTTAATTCTTTCTCGGATCTTTTGTACCACCCCAACCATTTGCTCGATAATTTTTAGTCCCAAAATTTTCTTCTCGCCGACTTCATCCCAATATGTTGGAGATCTACATTTCCTTCCATACAACGCTTCGAAGGAGTCATTCCAATCGTTGCTTGATATTATTATAGGCGAACTCCACCAGCGGTAGGTAGGACTCCCAATTGCCACCAAGATCCAACACGCACGCTCTTAACATATCCTCTAAAATTTGAATAGTTCTCTCGGATTGTCCAATCGGTTTGCGGGTGAAAGGTTGTACTGAATTCCAACTTGGTTCCCATAGCTTCTTGTAAACTCCTCCAAAATTTAGAAGTGAATCTAGTGTCTCGGTCAGATACAATTGAGACATGAACCCTATGTAGGCTTACAATCTCTCGAACGTACAACTGTGCGAACTTCTATACCAAACGTCATCTTGATGGGTAGAAAGTGTGTCGATTTTGTCAATCTATCAACGATGACCCAAACTGCACTATTTCTCTTAACTGATGGTGGTAGACCCACTACGAAGTGCATCTTGATGTGTTCTGACTTGGCCGTAAAATACTAGCTTTTACTAGCAATTACCCCACAAGAGTATGAGATCACTGTAATATAGACAAGTATAGGGACCAAGTAGTATCGAACCCGTGAGAGGATTTGCATGCGAGTAAATCCCTGGAAATCTACGCGTCGTAGCTAATATGAATGCGATTTAGTTTTAAACTAATATTGAATATTATATTCTACTAATTACCATCTAGTAAACACAAATAAATCTATACTAACTTCTAGTTGAAGTGCAAATAATATGGATGATGCTTTGGATAGGAATCCCTACGTATACTAACGGAGTTGGTACGTTAACTAAAATAATTGCTATGTTCCAAGTTAAAATCCTAAGTGCACTATAAACTAGGTAATCATCTTCCCTAATCTAGCACAAGAATTGTAAGATATAAAGCTCAGAAATAATCCCAATACTCCACTCTAACAATTTACTTTACTAACCCACTAATTAAATTATATGAGTTGTGCTTAATTATTGAGACCCTTATTTAACTCGGGTGATTCGGCCGTCCTCCCTAGATAAACCAGTTGATTATAAACCCCTTCAAAAACCCTCTCCTTAAGCCTATTCATTGATAAAGAGTGATGCGGTCATCCTCTCCTTAACAATTTTCATACTTACTTCTATGATTATTCTAGGGTTTATTAGAATTATTCAATAATTAAGAGAATTAAAAATATACATCATGAATTATCCTAATTACGTACCAACATCCTACTTCTACGAGTTCATCCTACCCTAAGCATACAAGGGTTTAGCCTAACATGGTAATTATGTAAACACAAGAAATAACTATGGAAATACTCAAAGACATAGTTAAGAAATTCAAGAAATTCAAGAACATAAATCAACTATGAATTTAATTGAATCAAAATCAAGAAATCAATCTCTAAAAGTATCAATAAAATCTGGAAAAATAATCTCAATCTCTAAAAGTATCAAAAACAAAAGATAAAAACTAAACCATTCAATAGATTAATCGTTTCGTGATACTCGTATGTTGTAAATCTCTAAACTCTTCTAAAAAACCTTTCCAAAGTCTCAAAATCACCTTCTCAGTTTCTCCCCCTTCAAAAATCGAGTCTAGATATGTAAAATAGGGGTATGGGGATCTATTTATATGATTTGGGCCAAAATTCCCCGCAGGGGTCGAGCACTTGGTGCTCAGTCGAGTGCCGGTCGAGCAGCACATTTGTCCAGCATTCCAAGGGCGCTCGAGCACTTCCGGTCGAGCACTTGGTGCTCGCTCGAGCACTTTCGGCTGGTTGTACACTTGTTCGAAAAACCTTCATATCTTCTCAACCAGGAGTCCGTTTTAGTCGATTCAAAGTCCTACGAGCTATGTTTTTCGCCCTCTTTCCTATCATACACACCAAAGAAGCAAATTGATGAATTTATGAAAATAGTACTCAAATAACTCTAAATACTCACAAAAAACACTCAATATATGGACTAATCGGGCAACAAAACATCACAATTTCACGTCTAATCAACCCCCCCCCCCCAAACTTACCATATTGCTTGTCCTCAAGTAATGAAGTAATAAGTAAAATGAAATTGTTAGAAATGAATCAGAGTACCAAATCATGCAAGTATTGTTTTCAAACTTCAAAGATCGATCAACCCACACACAAACTCATCTTCCTTTCTCCTACTCATGGGTAATTGACAATAAACCACCAAATCAAAACATGGATGTGCTCTTGGCGGTGTGTTTCACTCCCTCACAAGTGTTTATCAATAAATTGGGACACTCTCAATCAATCATTTACACAAATTAGTAACCATAGGCTTGTAAGCACTCTCAACTTCGACCACATACTAGAATTCATGCCGAATCACAAAGACTTATTCAAGGCTGTAATGTAAGGCTCTTTGGACAGGTGGGGTAAATGTATAGGATAAACTGACTCAAGTGAATGAAGAATAGAAAATCATAGCTTCGATATTCCAATTCAAAGAACAGAACTCTTCTAATATCTTCATATAATGCACTTTCAATTCCCTCTAATTTCAACACCCCAACTCTTTTTCTTCTAACTCTTTTTCACTTTTTTTTTCTTTTTCAACTTATATATATGAGCTCGTATTTTCTTTTGCCCATTCTCAACTTTTTTATTCTTCCCCACTACTCACAAATTCATTACCCCTTTTTTCTCAACATCACTCAACCATATACAATTCTACATCAACCAACTCTACCCCTTTCATTCACAACTTTTCCTATTCTCCACTCAAATTGGGACAAAAAGAGTTTTAGAAATTGGATAAACTCAAATGTGCTAGCAAATAAATAGGCTCAGGCTCAAACGGGCTAACAAGGGATAAATGTCATTGGTCGGGAAAATTTTGGCTAAGTGACTTATCAATTCAAAAATGGCCTTAGATCACTTTCGACATTCCATACTAAACACGATCTAGAAGAGAGAGTATCCACAAGTTCTAGCACCTCTAAGGTGAAGATCCACTCACAAAGAATGAGATTAACTTGATGAATTCTAATCTCTTTAAAGGCTCAAATTTCACAGTTTTTCACATCCATGCTAGACCTAGCGATTTCTCATCATTACCACACAAGTATTCAAAAGAAAAAATTCGTAAGTGCACCACTTCCCTTTCAAATCCACTCTACTCACAACACAAGCACTCTCTAGCACTTAACTCAATTCCACAATCACCAACTCACTAATTCATCCTCAATGATAAGCAATAAATAAGCAATCAGGAGAGTTAATAAACATGATATTATCTAAGAACCACATAGTTCAACAAATACTCAAATTCACCACAATACGTGCATGCCCCAACATACGAAATATATGAAAAGGGAAACTAGGAAGGGAAGAACGTACCTTTGGTGGATGGTAGGAATCGGGAAAATACCTCTCCATGACTATTTCCTTGAACCCGTCCCACGTAAGTGCTTCACATTCCACTTTCGTCCTTGATATCCAGTAGCCTTCCCACCAGTGGTCGGCATCCTCTACAAATTGAAACTCCGCACATAACACTCGTTGCTGGTCTGTGCACCTGATAAGTCAGAAGTCACGTTCAAGTGCTCGAATCCATTCCTCAACCGCAGAAGGCCCGGCCCGACCATTGAAAGTTGGTGGCTTGTATCGATGAAACTGCTCCACAACCTTGGCATTGCTTTGGAAATTTAGTTCCTCATTGTTAACTTGATATTTCCCTTGATCCCCGTTGTTGATCTGGTTCAAATTATCTCCTGGGTTGTCCATAGTCTATGAAAATTCAGAACTTCATTTTAGTAATCGCCAATTCACCATTATAAAATCCAAAGAAGTACAAAAGTTTCAAAAGCACAGTATAGCATGACACAATAGAAAATACTTATCCTTGACTATAAAGTGAAACCATTAACTCAGGTGGTACAAAAAAAAATTCAAATAAACAAAATTTATTATGCTGAACTATTCAATACGGTTAACTTCTGGGTTCTCTTCGGGCTCCTCCTCTATCGGTTCCTCTTCTTGCCTAATTTCCTCCTCATATTCCATTTAGAGTTTATCTTTGTGGGCTTTTGCTCTCTTTTCACTTGGTGTCCGCGCATCATTTGTCAGCCACATCGTTAGTAAATTATATTCAAAATGGACATAACTTCATCCGAATTCTACTTGTTCGTCTTCCATTTCCTTGCATAACCGTTCAGTTGGTTCCCTCCACTTGCTTGGAAGCGAACGAGATAAAGAGTAAATGACATATGATACGGAGGGTCCGCATTTTCAGTCCTTTACTTTCATCCACATACATCACATACGTGCTAAGTGAGTCTCCAAGTCGTCTAGTCCATTATACTTATAGTGGAGGAATTTTTAGTTTGCTCATCATAAGGGGAAGTAACCATCTTCCTAGGTCCCTTAAAGGAACTATATACCATCTATCAACGTAGTCCATATAGATTGAATATCTTCAACAATATATAATTCTTCCATATGGAACATAATCTATTCTAGTTATTCACAGGCAATTACACAATCATGGTCATAGCATACTTAGCTTGCTTGAAACATTCACATTACAACATGGCCACATAACTTGGTTCTTTGAAATGTAATATGTAAGACAACATCATGACAATTTAAACAAAATAAGAGCATGTACCTTTCGGAGATGGAGAGGTGAGGCGATGATGGACGACATTAAACTTATTCATATAATTTACTCATCAAATGATGTACTTTAAATAACTCATTTCAAAAAGTTAGATATTAGCAAGTCTACAAGAACGTAAACCTAGCTCTGATACCATACTGTCACGCCCCAATTTTCATAGAACAGACATCCTAAAAAGTAGTTATAATAACTAACTTGGGCACGACTAAATTTAAAATTTAAATTTGTAACGGTAAAAAACAACAACTATAATTTAAAAACATTATAACAGTAACTAGCAACGACTATCAAATTTGATGAAAATACTTTAACTAAAAACTGATAACACCCGTAGTTTTGGAAACTGAAGAAAATCACGAGTAAGTCTAAGTACGTAGAAATACTAGAAACTCAGTCAGATATAAACTGGAGTATTTTATTTCAGTTTAGATAATATCTAGAATTCGTCTCCCATCACCACTCCTCACCCTCTGATTAGGCGTGAAATTGTTAGGTTTTATAGCTCGATTTGCCTCTGTTTTGATTGATTTCGATGAGTAGTGAGAGTCAATTGAGTATTATTTTCATGAACTAATGAATTTACCTCTTTGATGTTCATAGATGGATAGAGGGTGAAAATGGAGTTCGTAGAATTATGAATCGACTCAAACGGATGACCGGATGAGAAGATATGAAAGAAATACGAAAAGTGTTGGTTCGTGCGAGCAAAAGTGTCACTGGATTACTCAAGCAAGAAGTGGTCGAGTAGTCACTACTCAAACACTCGAGTAGTGTACTCAAGCTGAGCTTGGTCGAGTAGTTACTACTCAAGCACTCGAGTAGTGTACTCAAGCTGAGGTTGCTCGAGTAGTCACTACTCGAGCTAGTCACTGCTAAGGAGCTCGAGTACTTTTGGCTCTCTAGAAGATTTTGATAATCGAGCTTGCATTGCTCGAGTACTTTATACTCGAGCTCTACTCGAGCAAGTCGTGGATTTCGGCCCATGAGTGCCCAACTCGACCCGTTACCTATATATACCCATTCCGAACACCTTTTTTAGTACCACTTCACGCATAGAGATAGATTTTAGAGAGAAAAGAGCACCAAGAGTTCGAGGAAGCATATTTTACTTTTGATCGAGGTTTTTACATTACGATTTGATAGTTTAGAGTTGGATTCTTTTAATTTGATTATTCGTTCTTTGATACTTGACACTTGAGACTTCTATTTTTGTTTTAATTCGGTTTGACTTTAGATTTTAATTCTTCCTTAAACCCTAGTTTATGTTATTTAGTTTTTCAATTCAATTCGTCATGTTTATGTTCGTTGCTTGCTTATTTACTTTCATTATCGTTAAAACTATGCTAGGATAAAACCCTTGTATGCTTGGGGTAGGATGAACTCGTAGAAGTAGGACGTTGGTACATAATTAGAGTAACATGTGATGTTTAGTTTTAATTCTCTTAATTAATGAACGCTTAAAATAAATTCCGGATTTACCTTTGAGTTTCGTATGAAAAGTGTTAGAGAGAGGATGGTCTTATCACTCTTTGACAACTAGTAGGCTTAACGAGAGGGTTTAGAAGGGGTTAATTCATCTATCGGTTTATCTAGGGAGGACGACCACATCACCTTAGTTAAATTAGGGTCTCTTTAATTAAGCATAATCTATTAACTTGTTTAGTGGATTAGTGAAGTCGATTTATAGGATAAAGTATTAGGGTTTAATTCTTGAGCTTTTCATCTTACAATCTTATACTTAGGTTAATTCTTACACATCACGGTTATTTTGATTATATACCAGCTCCGTTAGTATACGTAGGGATTCCTATCCTGAGCATCACCCTTTTATATTTGAGACAAAATCCTTAGATAATTCATTCATTTCTTTCTTTTGCATTATTAGAGTAAAAGAGTTTAGATTTAATAATTCTTATAACCCAAAAACATACACTCATAATAATTACGACGCGTAGATCTTCAAGGATCTATTCGCATACATTTCTTCCCTTGGGTACGATATACTTGGTCCCTATACTTGCTGATACTACAGTGAACCCGTATGCTTGCGGAGTAACTTCTAGTAAAAGCTAGTAAAGTTAGGTTCGAGTCAATGGCACCGTTGTCGGGGATTGCAATGTATGTCCATTGAGTAGGACTTGGAGATAACTTAGTAGTTAGTAGTGAGTGCTTTTTTTCTATTTTATTCTTACGTGTTCGGCAATTATGTTTTGATTTTTTTGTTAGTGTTTCAAGTTTATGAAAATACGCTCGCAAGGAGATACGAGCGAAGAGAGACCACATCTAGACCCTGAGACAATAACAAGAAGAAACCGAGCCTTTTTAAGAAGGATGAACATTGTCGGTGGAGATAACGACAACATGAACATCAGTAATGAGTTGGATGATGTTGCGGCTAAGTATAATCAGGGAGTAGAACGGGTTGAGGGCACTAGAGGGAATAACAGTCAGAATCAAGTTCCGTCAGGGGAAAGCCAGAGCCAAAACCCGGCTACACATAATCAAAATAATCCAGCTCACAACCTTGTTCAACATCCTCAAAACAACCCTGTCTACCCACAAAGCAACTCACCTTATCCTTATCCATACCCACCATATCCTTATCCACCATACCCATATCCCCCATCTCCTGCTTATAACCAACCACCAGTTCCGCAAGTACCTATACCACCCGTCTATCCTCAGCATGTTCCTCAAAATACTGACCACGATGTAGCAATCCGAGGAAGGTTTGCGGCACAGCCGCAATGGTATTGTGATGGAGTGGCATTACCACCGGTAGAGGCAAACAACTTCTCTATCTCCCCAGGAATCCTGAAGCTACTTACTGAGAATCAATTCAAGGGGGAGGTCGGGAAGGAGAATCCTCATACTCATTTGAGGAGTTTTCTGATGATTGCCTCAACTTTTAATTATAACGACATGTCTAAAGATGCCAAGAGGCTCAGGTTGTTCCCGTTCTCGTTAACTGGAATAGCAAAGGAGTGGTATGATAACATGCTCCCACGGAAAGGTATAACCACATGGGCCGAGCTTGAGCGTCTGTTCCTCAAGCGATTCTACCCTCCATCTAGAATGATGAGAGCAAGGATAGAGATCTCGTCTTTCCAGCAGAAGCCAGGAGAGGACTTACGTCAGGCTTGGAAGAGATACTCTAATATGCTCATTGAGTGCCCGCAGCACGGGTACAACGAGGGGGATATCATGGCTTTCTTCTACTGTGAAGCCAGCAAGGCAGGGTAAGCTCACCTTGATGCATGTGCAAGTGGAGCATTCTTGAATTATGGTACATCTAGGTGTAGAGAGATCATTGATAACACTGTCAAGAATGCTGGGCAATGGAACGAGGACCCAGAATTTCAGAGAGCATATCAGTTGGATGAGAGTGAGGGAACGAGGAAGCTGTTGATGGCAATGATGGAAAAGATAAGCAACATTGAGATTAGGCAAAATCTGGTTGGAGGGAATACGGTAGTGAGTGAGAAAGTGGACCAGCCCACAGGTCAGCAAGAGATAGCCAACTATATGGGAGGCCCTTATTACTATCAGAATGGCTACCAAGGTGGAAATTATCAAGGGCGACCAACTTATGGACAACCGTTTGTACCACCAGGTCCACAGCCTCCTCAGAATCAGTGGAGAAATAATTAAGGCTATCAAGGAGGCCAACAGCCTACTCAGAACCAATGGAGGAAGAACGAGAATTTTTTATATGCCAATCTGAAGGTCGGAATCACAGTTCCTCCAGGTATTGGTCCAGGTTCAAAGCCCCCAGGTGGTGAAGGAGGTTCCTCGACCGAAGAGATGTTGCGAGCGATCCTCCAGAAGGTGGAGGAAGGAAGCAAGAGATTATTTTCATTGGAGTATGATGTGAAGGAGTTACACAAGAAAGGCGATCAGCGTGATCAAGAACTCCAGAAGAGAGATGTAGAGCTGAATAGAATTCAGCAAGGGAACAATAGGCGGTTCATGATTAGGCGTGAAATTGTCATGATTCGTCACTCGAAATGCCCTAGTTTTGGTTGATTTTGTTGAGTATTTAGAGTCATTTGCGTATCATTTTCATAAACTAATGAATTTGTCTCTTTGATGCTCATAGATGAATAGAGGGTGAAAAGAGGAGTTCGTAGGACTTTGAATCGACTCAAACGGATGCCCGGATGAGAAGATATCGAAGAAATACGAAAAGTACTAGTTCGAGGGAGCAAAAGTATCATTGGAGTGCACAAGCAAGGAGTACTCGTGCAAGGGTGCACGAGCGGCCGTGCAAAGCGCACGAGAGGATGCAAGTCGTGCACTAGTGCACGAGCACTCGTGCATAGTGCACGAGCACACGCGGGTCGTGCACTAGTGCACGAGCAAAGGGAGGTCGAGCACTCTTTGCTCTCTGGAAGTTTGTAGCGCACGAGGAAGATGAGCTCGTACACTAGTGCACGAGCAGTGCACGAGCAAGCGCGTTTTTTGGCCCATACGTTCCTGATTCGGCCCGATGCTTATATATATTCGTCTCGAGCACGTTTTGGGGGGGGGGATCACATACCACATCACTTTTAGACTTAGTTTTTAGAGAGAGAAAGAAGAGAAGGAAGGAGCAAGCTTTAATTTTACGTTTCGAGGTTTTCTTTACGAATTTACATCACGGTTTTGCTTTTTAGTTTCGTTTCTTCAGATCTTTGTTATTAAACACTTTAGACTCCGTTTTATTAATCTAATTTCAGTTCTTAGAATTATTTTCTTTCAAAACCCTAGTTCATGCTTTTTAGTTTTTCACTTCAATTCATCATGTTTATGTTCGTTATTTCGTCAATTGTTTTTGTTATCGTTATAACCATGTCCGGCTAAAATTCTTGCATGCTTGGGGTAGGATGAACTCATAGAAGTAGGTTGTGGGTACGTAATTAGGGTAATTCATGACGTTAGGGTTTTAATTCTCTTAATTAATGAATTCTTAAAATTAATCTTAACTTCACTTTTGAATTTCGTTCGAAAAGTGTTAGAGAGAGGACGACCGTATCACTCTTTAACAACGAGTAGACTTAACAAGAGGGTTTAGAAAGGGCTAATTCATCTACCAGTTTAGCGAAGGAGGACGACCGCATCACCTTAGTTAAATTAGGGTCTCATTAATTAAGCACAATCTATTAACTTGTTAGTGGATTAGTGAAGTCGAGTGTTAGGGTAAAGTATTAGGGTTTAGAATCTTGAGCTTTCATCTTGCATTCTTTTACTTAGGTTATTTCTTGCACGTCACGGTTATTTTGATTATGTACCTGCTCCGTTAGTATACTTAGGGATTCCTATTCTAAGCATCACCACCACTTATTTGAAAACACACCGTAGATACTTAGTTTAATTTTCCTTTTGCATTCGTAGAGTAATTTAGTTTAGATTATTTTCTCTTTTCAAAAACCAATAAATATTTCACTCATATTAATTACGACGCGTAGATCTTCTGGGATCTATTCGCATACACACTTTCCATTGGGTTCGATAATACTTGGTCGCTATACTTACTTATACTACAGTGAACCCGTACTCTTGCGGGGAAACTACTAGTAGAAAGTTAGTATATTCGCTTCAAGTCAGTTCATTTCGATGGAGTATCAGATTAGCCAGATCGCAAAATCATTGGATAGAGAGCCCGGAAAATTTCCTTCTATGACGGAGGGAAATCCAAAAGAGCAGTGCAAGGCGATCCAGCTTAGAAGTGGTATCAAATATGATGGTCCTGAGATGCATGCTGATCCAGAGACGCTCCAAGGAGAGATTGAGATGAAGGATATAAAACAAAAGAAAGATAGGGATGAGACAGATGATAGAGATGAGATTGAGGAGATAGGAGTTGAGAAAAGGGGTGAGGGGGAAGGCACTCAAAAGAGCAAAGAGCCTGAAGAGGAAGGCATTGAGGAGATTGGGAGAGTTCCAAAGTGGAAGAAGGCAAAGGAAGCAAGGAAGAATGTGAAAGAAACTGAGGGAGATGAATGGGGGGTACCCAAATCGGTGATACCTCTCCCATATCCACAACGGTTTATGAAAAAGAAACTAGATGAGAAGTTTGCTAAATTCCTTTATGCTTTTAAACAGTTGCATATTAACATACCTTTTTATGATGCTTTGGAACAGATGCCTAACTATGTTAAGTTCCTGAAGGACTTGATAGCTAAGAGGAGGAGAGTTGATGAACCCAAGTTGGTGCAGCTGAACCATGAGGTGAGTGCATTAGTGCATAAGGCGCTTCCTCCGAAGTTGAAAGATCCTGGGAGTTTCACTATCTTATGTGATATCGGGAATGGAGTCAAGAAGGGAGCGTTGTGCGACCTTGGAGCGAGCATTAATCTGATGTCATTGTTGCTATTCAAGAAGTTAGAAGGTGGAGAACTTCAGCCGACAATAATGATGCTTCAACTCGCCGACCGGTCTATTACTCGACCTCAAGGTGTGGTTGAAGACGTCCTCGTGAAAGTTGGAGATCATATTTTTCCAGCCGATTTTGTAGTGCTCGACATGAAGGAAGATGAGCATGTGCCTCTGATTTTTGGAAGACCTTTCTTAGCCACGGCTGGGATGGTGTTAGATGTGGCGAATGGAAAGATCACATTGAAAGTTGATGATCAAGAGGTAAAAATTTCCCTATATGAGGCCATGAAACACCCGAAGGAGGATGAGAGTTGTTATTCCATTGATGTCATTGATCCTTGCGTTGAAGACACACCTCATATCCCTCACCTTTCTTATAGTCATGATTTTGATAGTCCTTTACTTGATGATTTAACCCATGAGCATTATGATCTTGATTGTTTTGATAGGGATAAAGGGAAGAAGTTGAAGGATGAAGAGTTGAAAAGTGTGGATGTGGCCCAGTTGGAGAGGAAGGGAGGAGTAGGTAAAAAAAATCAAAAGTCAAGAAGTGGGTACCTCCGTGGAGAGCGAGAAAGAAGAAAATGAAACCACCGCTCGCGGTGAAGAAGGGGGATGGGAAGTGAACGAAAAACTTAGATATTTTCTCTTATGAGAATAAGGGAGGTAATTTTGAGTATCATGTCCCATAAGCTCCTTTGAGCTCGGTTCGGCATTAGGACCTTAAAAATAGCCCTGAGTGGGAGGCAACCCATTTTTATTTGCTTTTGAGTGTTTTATGTTATTAGGGTGTTGTTTTGAGTCGTATGTTTTAACCTCGTATTTGAGTGAGTTGCTTGTAGGATTGTCTCGAGGGAGTAAAGGTATCATGGAGTTATTCAAAAGGAAGGAACTCAAGCAAGGGAGTGTGCCAAGTTGTTAAGAGAAACTGAATTATTTGGATGAGGTAACCCACAACCCCGAACTTAGACCGCTTCACAAGGTCGAAGTTTGGGGGGTGGAGTTTTTATATGTTTTATGGTTACATTGCATAAGCGCACACCCTCTATTTGAGCTGATATTGCTTTGATGTGCTACTACATATTTCATGTCTATCAATTCTCTTATGCTTGTTGATTGCTATCTTTGAGTGTGAGTATGAGTTGGTGAGTTGTGAAGTTGAGTTAGGGAGTCAATTGTGTGAGTGTAGGAGTTAGAGTTGATTTGAGAGAAAACACGTATGCTTACAAATTGTCTTTTTGAGTACTTGTGTGATGAGAGTGAGAATTCACTAAGACTAGCATGGATGTGAAAACTTTGATATTTGAGCCTTTTTTAGATTAAGGTTCATTAAATTATCTCTTCGTTTGTGAGTGGGTCATCACCTTAGAGGATGCTAGAACTTGTGAATACTCTCGCTTCTTGATTGTGTCTAGTTTGATTTGCCGAATATGATCTTAGGCCATCTTTGATTTGTTGAGTCACTTAGCCAAATTTTCCCTACCAATGACATTTATCCCTTGTTAGCCCGTTTGAGCCTTAGCCTATTTTATTTGCTAGCACATTTTAACACTTATCCAAGTTCCAAAACTTTTTTTTTGTCCCAATTTGAGTGGAGAATAGGAAAAGTGTGAATGATGAAGGGATTAAGTTGAGTTGAGCGAGGGAATTATGATGGTTGAATTGTGATAAAAGAAGGGTGTGATGAAGTTTTGAGTTGTGGGGAAGAACAAAATTTTGAGAATGAGCAAAAGAAATATGAGCTCATGTGAGTTTTGTGAAAAAGAAAAAAATAGTGAAGTGATTGAAAAGTGAAAAGAGTTGAGAAAAAAAATCGAGGTGTTGAGAGTAAAGGAATTGATGTGCATTGTGTGAAGATATTGTAGAAATATGTTCCTTGTATTGAAATACCAAAGTTTGAGTTTCTATTCTCCATTCACTTGAGTCACTTATCCTATATAGTTACCCCACCTGTCCAAAGAGCCTACATTACAACCTTGAGAAAAGTCCTTTTTGATTCAGCATTGATTTCTAGAGTATGATCGAAGTTGAGAGTGTTTTCAAGCATATGGCTGCTGATATGTGTGATCGATTGATTGAGTGGGTCCCTTATCATTGATATACACTTGTGAGGGAGAGAAACACATCGTTGAGTGCACATCCATGTTCGATCTTGGTGATTTTTGTTGTTATTGCATGAGTTTGAAGAAGGGGTAAGTTCGTATACGTATGAACGATCGTTGAAGCTTGAAACTCTATTACTTGCATGATGTGATTCTTTTATTCAACCTAAACAATTTCACTTTACTTATTATTTCGTTGCTTGAGGACAAGCAACATGGTAAGTTTGGGGGGGTTGATTAGGCGTGAAATTGATAGGTTTTATAGCTCGATTTGCCTCTGTTTTGATTGATTTTGATGAGTAGTGAGAGTCAATTGAGTATTATTTTCATGAACTAATGAATTTGCCTCTTTGATGCTCATAGATGGATAGAGGGTTAAAAAATGGAGTTCATAGAATTTTAAATCGACTCAAACGGATCCACGGATGAGAAGATGTGGAAGAAATACGAAAAGTATTGGTTCGTGCGAGCAAAAGTGTCACTGGATTACTCAAGCAAGAAGTGGTCGAGTAGTCGCTACTCAAGCACTCGAGTAGTGTACTCAAGCTGAGCTTGGTCGAGTAGTCACTACTCAAGCACTCGAGTAGTGTACTCAAGCTGAGGCTGCTCGAGTAGTCACTACTCGAGCTAAGGAGCTCGAGTACTTTTGACTCTCTGGAAGATTTTGATACTCGAGCTTGCATTGCTCGAGTACTTTATACTTGATCTCTACTCGAGCAAGTCGTGGATTTCGGCCCATGAGTGCCCAACTCGACCCGTTGCCTATATATACCCATCCCGAACATGTTTTTGAGTACCACTTCACGCATAGAGATAGATTTTAGAGAGAAAAGAGCACCAAGAGTTCGAGGAAGCATATTTTACTTTTGATCGAGGTTTTTACATTACGATTTGATAGTTTAGAGTTGGATTTTGTTAATTTGATTATTCGGTCTTTGATACTTGACACTTGAGACTTCTATTTTTGTTTTAATTCGATTTGATTTTAGATTTTAATTCTTCCTTAAACCCTAGTTTATGTAATTTTGTTTTTCAATTCAATTCGTCATGTTTATGTTCGTTGCTTGCTTATTTACTTTCATTATCGTTAAAACCATGCTAGGCTAAAACCCTTGTATGCTTGGGGTAGGATGAACTCGTAGAAGTAGGACGTTGGTACATAATTAGGGTAACATGTGATGTTTAGTTTTAATTCTCTTAATTAATGAACGTACGTTTAAAATAAATTTTGGATTTACCTTTGATTTTCGTACGAAAAGTGTTAGAGAGAGGACGACCTTATCACTCTTTGACAACTAGTAGGCTTAACGATAGGGTTTAGAAGGGGTTAATTCATCTACCGATTTATCTAGGGAGGACGACCGCATCACCTTAGTTAAATTAGGGTCTCTTTAATTAAACACAATCTATTAACTTGTTTAGTGGATTAGTGAAGTCGATTGATAGGATAAAGTATTAGGGTTTAATTTTTGAGCTTTTCATCTTACAATCTTATACTTATGTTACTTCTTGCACATCACGGTTATTTTGATTATGTACCGGCTCCGTTAGAATACTTAAAGATTCCTATCCTGAGCATCACCCTTTTATATTTGAGACAAAACCCTTAGATAATTCATTCATTTCTTTCTTTTGCATTAGTAGAGTAAAATAGTTTAGATTTAATAAATCTTATAACCCAAAAATATACACTCATATTAATTACGACGCGTAGATCTTCAGGGATCTATTCGCATACATTCCTTCCCTTGGGTACGATATACTTGGTCCATATACTTGCTGATACTACAGTGAGCCCGTACGCTTGCGGAGTAACTTCTAGTAAAAGCTAGTAAAGTTAGGTTCAAGTCACCCTCCGACTCCTCAACCTGAAAGGGGGGAAAATATTGGGGGTAAGCATGCAAGTATACTCAGTGGAGTCACGTTATTCAGAATTAACGTTAGAAATAAATAATTAAGTAATCACTTGTAAACCACTTTCACATTTACACATATACATTGCCAACCTTGTCATAGAACTTGGGAGCACGGCGGGTTAAACCCGAAGACTCGTTAGTCCCGGACCACAATTAGGGTCGCTGGCTATTAGACTTTACCGAGCATGGCGGGATTCACCCGAAGACTCGTCAGTCCCTGACCACAATTAAGGCCCCTGGCTATTAGTAACTTTGCCATCATAAACACTTGCATAACATTGGGAAAATAATTCACATAGTAGATAACTTGACAATTTATTTAAAACATATAACACCGAAAAACACATGCAAACGAGCTCTGCTAACCACTGTAGAGAATAAAGCAATAAAACCCCACCTCAAATATGAATGCAAGATGTGATAAGTAGAATCCTCGTACGAACTAGTCCTTGAAATTACCATCACCTAATATAGATAATTAAATCTATTTAAACTATCTCCTTAAATTAAAATTATAAACATATAAATTCCCAATTATCTTCCATTGTCAAAATCCAAAAATTAAATTAATTTCCGGATTAATCTATTAAACCCATGAAGTATCATATTGACCATATATCTCATCGGTTTCTTCATCAAATAAACTAAGCCTTTATGGATTACTTTTTAATAGTAGAACCAAAGATGATGTACAGAACCTTAAATAATGAATCCTAGTTGACCCCCTTAAATTATTTACTAATTTAACTTGGAAAAATCCTATGAGAAATATATTTGCTTCAATATTATGCACCAACTATTCATCAAATATAAATTGCTAATCATCCATTGAATTTAAACATCTTCAAGCCTAATAATAATAATAATCTCACTTAATAAACATCACGTCTACCGCCTGGAAAACTACTTATTACTTGACCTAAATAAAATAATATTTCTAACCAAAAAGCATAAAATTAATGTTTAAACTTTGTTCTAATTAAATCATTGGGATTAACAAGAAGCATTCATATTCTAACAAACTAAAAAAAATCAATATCGCATCCCTTCTGCTAAGTTTACCTCTATACATATACTGCCAATTCTATACTTCTATTAATAATACATTATAAAAAATAACTTAGTTATTAAAAGAAATATAGGCACAATAGAAATAAATATATATACCAGAGAGAAGGATACCTCGGCCAAATACGATAAGAAGAAAAATTGACAAAGAGACAGTGACCTAACGACAACAAGAGAGGAAAATAATATTGCGTTAAAGGCAGCAGAAGAACAATCGTGGAACAAATATTATAATTTGAGTTGTAAGATTTCTAGGGTTAAGATCTCATATATATATATATATATATATATATATATATATATATATATTATTAGAAAAGAATTTGGGCTTGGGTTTAGAGCGTGTATGAAATCCCTGGGTAGTGGACATTTATGCCCAAAAGAAACTGCTACATAATTAATATAGAGCTGTTACAGCTCCTTTTAAAAATTAAAAAGTTTGGCAGCAGTTTTTTTATAATATTTAATTCCTATATTCCATGGCATTGAAACGGGTGTTTAAAGTTGTAAAAAAAATCCCATTTGCATATGTATCTCCCAATACACGTGTCACACTCATTTTTTTTAACAATCATCTGCAATTTGGTTCAAAAAGTGAGCCCTCTTAGCTTCTCTCACTTGTGCTTCCCCCTCCTCTCATCGATTGTTTCACCCAAATCCGGTGATGAGACGTTGACGTGCATCAAAAAGTTTTTAGCTACCCATCTTCCATTACATCAACTCCCACTTTCGCAAATTCAAATTTAAATTTGCTCACACCATTCTTGCACAAAGTTTCCTCATTTCAGGGTGAAAAATCGGAAAAATGAAAAGGCACGAGATAGTTGCTTCATTTGGGTGGAAATTTTTGCACATCTGTGGTGGACTTTCAAATTGAAATAGGCGAAACCTTGTAAAAGAAATCAATATTTTGGAAGAAAGGGGTTTAGGGTTTCATTTTTTTTCTTCTAAGAGATTCAAGAAAGATAATGTTTTGGTGAATTCTTGTTTCTTTTTACAAAGAGTCATTCGATGCTATGACAAGAGACAATAAGACTTATAATAAATCACGAAGTACGACGATGAACGACACAACATAATTAAGACTATAGGTTTGCTTTTGTTGAATTTTGTTATTTGTATTTTTTAAATATTATTTTGTAGTGGTCTGAGCACTGTGTTTTTGGTTTTCAAATCTGTTTTTTTATATCATTCATATGCGCAAAATATTATCTTGTAAAGCTCCGAGCATTGTGCAAAGGCTTGATAATTACACAATGAGTATTGGGTGATAGTGGGAGTAGTATTTGTATAAAAGATGGGGTGCATGTGGAGAATAACATATAATACATTGTTGGGATGTCTGCGAAAAGAAGCTTATGCAAAATCCTATTTTTTGCACAAGTTGGATGGGTACCATTTGTGTGTGCACGTGGTTGTGCAAATTATGTGTGCAAAATTTATAACTGCAAATTGTATTTGTGTTTCATTTCGAAGTGGGCAGTGTGGTGTGTTGTTGAGTCGAATATTGTGTTTTTTATACCTTGTAGTGATGATTCCAGTGAGTTATGTACTTTGATATTTGTTGTTTTTTTATTTTTTTCTACATTTTTATTGTTCGATTTATTATAAAAAATTAAAATTTAAACATTAAATCTAAAAAGTAAAAATAGATCCAGGATTAGTCCTAATAACTCACTTTCGCCATCATCTACATTCGAGCCCACCTCTCATGGTTGTGGTATTTATAAATCTTATACGCAGATAAAAGTAGGGTAAAAGTTGAATATACATATATATTTTATTGGAAAATCATTAATGATCATTTATTTTGTAATTTTCTTAAAAAAATGAATTAAAAAAAAGCCAAGGCGGGGACTAGGCGGCCTGAGTCTACTTGACTATTGATTTTTGACTTCTGCACATGTGCTTTATAACATTAATTGAATGAAAACATAATATACAATAAATATTAAACAAGATCATAAACCCCATTCTCCTTTACTTTTACATTACTTTCTTAAAACATGTATCAAAAGTTTAGGGCCTACTAAAATTGGATGGAAGGAGTATTATTTATTTATTTTTTAACCCGTAGAGATATAGTATTGAAGAGCAAGAAATAAACTCAATCTGATCTACAGACCGTGTAGCACGTGCCGCTCATCGGGGCAGACTAATTTTGTAACGCAGCAAGAACATGATGATGCAAGCGAGGTTGGGATGATTCCCAATTTTTAATAAGTGATAAAAAAAAATTATGTTCATCAAAAGAGAAGATGAATATAAATACTAGAGTTTTCACATGGTAAAACAAGGCCCAAAATAAAACAAATAAACATATATGAAATAAAACCCATACTAAATAAAACATAAATAATCAAATCTACATTAGGCGGTTTCTTCTCCATCATTTTGCCACATTTATTTGTGTAGAGTAGATTTTATATGAAAATGGTTCATGATAATGTAAGAGAGGTTGAGATAGTTCCTGATTTTTAAATAATGATAAAAAAAAAAAAAACTACGATCATCAACAAAGAAGATGAATATAAATACTAGGGTTTTTCACAAACTAAAACAAGGTCCAAAATAAAACAACTAAACATAATACGAAATAAAGTCCATACTAAATAAGACATAAATAATCGAATCTTCATTAGACGGTTTCTAATCCATCATTTTGCCACATTTATTTGTGTAGAGTAGGTTTTATATGAAAATGGTTCATGATAAGCTTATCATGAAACTATTTTAAAAGTATCAAATATTTGACTATGAGTATTAAAACTTTCATTAGGAGTGTCATTAATCTGGATTCAAGAAAATTTACAACTATTACAATTTAATATCACTGATCCAGATTAATGATACTCCTAATTAAATATTTGATACTTTAAAACTGTTTTATGATCATCTTATCATGAACTATTTTTATATATTATTTTGTCATTTGCGTAACATCCTTGGACTAAGCAATCTCAATCTCAGTATCTGAAATATTACAAAAATATAGCAAATAGATCAACTAATATTTAGACCATCTACAACAGTGCTAGAGAATGGTGTAGAGTAGGAAAAAATTGCTCTAATAGTTACTCTACAATTGACACTACAATGGTGTTAACACCATAATTTTGAGTTTTTACTCCACATTTGGTGTCCCAAATTTGGGGACACCATATTTTTCTTTTAAATGTAATTAGATTTTTATATTTGATATTATCAATATTTTTGTAGTTTTGTGTAGTTTAGGTAATTCAATTTTTTATTTAATATCAATTTATTTTATCTTAACTAAAATAAATTTACATTATAGTTAATTTAAAAATAATGTGTTATTAATTAAAATACTACACATAAATTCAAATAATATAAAATAAAAATACATATCAATAAAACGATATAAATATTACAATATGAGAACGATTACCTGAAAGTACTACAAATAGATAAGTTACATAAGATAAAAAGATACACAATAATATATTTTAGTAATCTGAAAGGCCACTTCCAGATCCCCCAAGATCTGGAAATTATCTGAACATACCAAACATGGTGTTACTAGAGGTTGTCGTGTATGCTTCTCTCATTTTCTGAATAATTCATTGTTTCTCCAGCTTTAATGTCGTACGACATTTGGGATCTTCAATGGAGTCTGGATTCATATTCAAAATATTGTTGTCTCGAATTTGTTAATGAAATTGAAGTGATTCTTTCTTCAATAGATTTTTGACTTCTAGTGCTTCAACTTTCTTGTGTTGTATTTTAATAGCGCGGTCTCTGTTTTCAAATGAATTTTCCATTATTTCCCAAAATTTATTATTCTTCTCTTTTATCGTTTGTAAGATAGTAGATATATCTTATCCTTGTTTCCTCTTCAATTTGGACTTTTTTTTTACCCCCTTTGGGCGTCGTGGTGGAGAACTACCGCTACTATTGTTTTTATTACTTAAATTAATAATGAACAAAGAGAAAGAAGGGTTAGAAGATTTATGGGACTCCATCAAATTTTCCCCAACTTCTGAAGAGACTCCATCACTAGATACTTCAGCCTGGGCCAGGAGCCGCAATTAATCTTTAATAGTATTTCATCAACAATTACAAAATGTGCATACATTACACTTATTTTCTCACTTCAATCAACAATTTCATTATTCAATTTTGTAGGCTCACTTCTAAAAAAAAAAAATCAACCATATTATCTCTTCAAGCTCAAGCTCAAGCTCATCCGACGATGAGTTTCAACAAATTTTGACGAGTTTAAATTCAGATCAACGAGTGATTTTACAAAGAATGCTAAAAAATAGTGAGTTGATTCAATTTTGTGCATATGTCAATCCTACCCATGGAGGCCCAGTTGTTGGTCGACAAACAATTTTTTGCGATCGAGAAGCTGCAACTTCTAACCTCTTCAACGACTACATTTCTTAAAATTCAATATTTAATGATGATCATTTTCGACAATGATTTCAGATATCTCGTACTTTGTTCCTCCATATTGTCGAAGCTATAAAAGAGCATGATTAGTATTTTATGTAGTGAACGAATGCAGCTGGAACATTTGGTTTGTCCACACTCTAAAAAGTAACAGTTGCATTTCGAATGCTAGCATATGGTGTTACCGCAGATGCAACAGACGAGAAAAAAATTTGGAGAGTCTACAACTATTGAATGTGTTAAGAGATTTTGTCGTGTTGTTGTGGAGATATTTGACGAGCAATATTTGTGAACGCCGACCCAACTGATGTTGCTGGACTCCTTTATATTGATAAGCAATGTGGTTTTCATGGAAATTTAGGTAGTTTGGATTGTATGCACTGGAAGTAGAAAAATTATCTTACAACATGGTCAGGACAATATTCCGGCCGAAGTGGATCTCCAACTATTATCCTTGAAGTTGTGACTGATTATGATTTGTGAATATGACATGCATATTTCGGCATACCAGGATTTAATAATGATATTAATATGTTGGATACGTCTCATCCCTTCTCTAATCTTGCTAGAGGTGTTGCTCCTCCTGCACATTATGTCATTCAGGGAACGGAATACAATATGGGTTATTACTTTGCTGATGATATATATCCCAAATGGGCAACACTTGTGCAAACCATATGTGAACCAAGTGGTCGGAATTTTATTTTTTTGCAATGAAACAAGAAGCATGCAGAAAGGATGTGGAATGAGCATTTAGAGTTTTCCAAAGTCGATTTGCTATTGTGGCAAATCCAACACATCTTTGGAGTAAAAGTGTTTTGCATGATATAATGTCTGATTGCATAATAATACATAATATGATAATCGAAAATGAACGTGACCTTGATGCTCCAATCGAAGAAGTAGAGGAAGTGTCATCTCCGGACGTTGAATTTGTTGAAAATGAACTTGCCCAATTTCAAAATTTTCTTAGCAGGTTAAGACAAATTAAATACATGGAGACTCATTTAAATGCACTAATTGATCATTTGTGGGAAGAATATTCTAATATTGATCAATTAATGTGTATTGCTTTGCAATTTTTTATTTTTAATGTAATTTAAATTTTTGTATGCAAATTAATTTTCGTTGTAATATTATGGTAATGAACCTTTTTTTATTAAACTTATATTAAAATAAACATTAAATGGATTTTAATATAGATTATTATTGCATAAATAAAAAGTAATTCATTAATAAGGAATATTAATGGAATATTCTATTTAAGTGTTAAAAATAGTGCAATCTACTAGAAATTTATTGCTGACACTATAATAGAGTAGTACAGAATTGACGATGGAGTAGTGTAACTGTTGGAGATGCTCTTAGGATCTACTAAAATATCACAACAATATAGCGAATGAACAACTAATATTTAGAATCTTCTAGAAAAAAATAGATAAATAATGTTTTTTCCTTTTCATATTTTGACTAAATATCAATAAATATTAGTAATAATAATATCATCCAATGTGTGTACTATATATGAAAACATAATATACAAGAAATATTAAACTAGATCATAAAATTTTAAGTGATTTGTATTAAAGCATTCAACGTGTACTTTCGCTTTGAATTCAAGTCACTTGAGGAATATAAAATATAATTATTTTTCTTTGTTCTTAATTATGAGAAGAAAACTTTGGAAATAATTTACTTGTGTTTGGATGGAGGGATATGGATCTATAGATTTTTAATTTACAATCTAAATTCATCCAAATTGTTTGAGTAAAATATTTAAATTAGTAGATTTTAAATACTTAACTTTGAATCTAATTCAAATGAGGAGAATTTTAATTAATTAACAATATCATATCATTAAAAAATTAAAATATATGAATTCTTAGGTCCATTTATTTTCAAAACCCCTTCCGTTCAAATGATTCTATCAAAATACAACCTTGATTTATTTTTTTATTAAAAAGAAAAATGTCAAATATTGTAGGTTGATTATATTAAACTATAATCCTATTATTTTTTTTATGGTTAAATGACTAAAAAAAAATCTACCATCCTAAAATGTAAGCCCTTTCAAGTTTCAAATTTTAACTTCTGACCTTTGCTGTAATACAATTTTTTTTTTTTTTTGGTTCAAAATAGAAATCTAAATTCTAAAATAATGACAACACGGTCAAAATTTAGATGAACTGGAATGTCTGCTTACTAGAAACTCACAAATAAAGGGAACAAAAAAAAACGGCTTTAAAAATTACCCTGCAAACTTTGTCAGCTTTTGTGCACTACCTTTGTAGTTGGCACACGGCTAAAGAAAATAAACCCTTGTTGGAAAGAATTTTCTTGGTCAACCGACGCGCTATTTGTAAAAAAAAAAACACTCATAACGCCCCTTGGTGGATCTGATCTTACGCCGTTTGAACCCCACAAGCTAAGGAGTTTCCTTCTTCGATCAAGACTTGTTTCTCATCATTTGCTTTTGAAAAAATCCCATTTCTTGGTGTTTTAGCTGATCCACCTTTCTCAAGTGTGATTTGAGCCAACTTTCGTGCTTTTCAGTGGAATTTCTTCAAAGGGCTGCCAAAAGTTTTTGTTTTTAAGTCGAGGTTTTGGGTATCCGTTCTAATAGAATATTGAGTTCTGTTTGGTGAATAAATATGGAGTAAAGATTTGACATTCGGACTGGTTTTTCCTTTTTAAGGAATCGAGCACTTAGAAATAAAAGAGCAGTGGTGGTTTTATTGTTTCATTGATGGCATAATGCTATGAAAAGTAACTTGTTTAATTGTGAAGATGAAGATTCAAGAGAAAAGGGGAAAGTTTTATTTTGTGGGTTTTGTTCTTCTGGTTTCGAGTATGGTAGCTGTGGGTGTGGAGGAACAACCCCCCTTACTGGCTTATCTATTGGACTCGGGGGTTGTCAATCTGGAGATGGTATGTCCCTCTTACTTTTGTCTTTCTTTGATTTATGGGAATTGATAAATTTCAGATGGTTATGCTGATTTTCTTGAGTATATAATGATAGAATTTTATTACTGAGAGTTGGTTTTGCTTAAGACAGTCTCATGTAGAGATGGATTCCTTAACATTTTGGAAGAGATGAGTTTTAATTTGTGCTAGTTTGTGAACTCGGTGGTGTTGCTTGAGACGGTCTCACTGAGAGACGAGTGACTTAACATTTTGGAATAGATGGGGTGTTAATTTGTGCTAATCTGTGACCCCGTTTAACACAAGTTTTTTTTTTTTTTTGCCTATTATTGATGTTTTCCACGGATTTCACATGCTAAGTTGTCTTGTGCTGTTTGAAAATAACCATTTCATGCGTCTTTTTAAGCAAAAATATAGTTTTATTTTGTTGTCAAAAGCTGTGGTGCAGCTTAAAAGCACTGGGTTTTCCTTTTATAAAAAGTGCATTAGTGTTATACTCTTATCTACTGATTACTCGCTGTTCATTTCCTCATTGTTTTCCTGAGTACTTAACTGGGCTGAGTCCGATGATTCTTCATAATATTGTTGTAGGTTTCCTAGTGGGCAGAAAGTTTAATGGTCACCTATGTTATTAGCAAGGGTTGAACCAATTCCAATAGAATCATGACCCTCAGATGATGAATGGTGATTCCTTTATTTATCATTTTTTTTGTCTTTTTTCTCCACTCAATGTATGTGTGTATCGACTGAGCCGTAGGTTCCAAGTGAATATAAATCCAAAGAAAACAAAAATCCGTCAACTAAGAAACAGAAAATTGCAAGCCTCTTCAATAAGTTACCTTAAACACTTTGTCAGACATTCTTATTCATCAATATATAAAGAGGTTACAAACTCAAAATGTTGATGGTGTCTGATCTATTCAATGATATTAGTGGAACACTGATATCTCACAGTACTTGTTATGTCTGTTTTGTTTCCAGAAGCTTTTCCTAGGCTTCGGTGTCCTGTGGTTTTACTAAAATTTGGAGAAGCATGCTATAATACTGATCTCGTGTATAATGCATATTCTGATGGAATTTCTTATTACAGGCTGAGTTATTAAAGGATAGATGTATGCATGAGTTGTTACAAGCCCAGAAAGGTTTAAAAGATCTCGAATTCCCTCGGGTTAATCAAATCCTTTTAGACTGTGTAAGGGCAAAAAATCTCGTACTTCGGGAGGGTGGAGAAGAAAAAAGTCCGGTTTCATGGTATGCCAAATATTTGAGACTTGTATATAACCTGCCCTGGTCTTCCACACGACGTGTGCTAGCTGGAGATGCACCTGCTCCATCCCCAATGGCTTCATCACCTACTCCAGCACCTTCAATTTCTCCTGTATCTATTCCCCCACAAGTTCCATTTTTCCCTGATATAAGCAACTCCAATTTGCCTCCTCCTACTGTTGCTGAAGAGACTTCCAGTGGTGCTTCTAATGTGCATTCGAGCCATCGAAAGACCAGCAAGAGGACAATTATTATTGCTGTTGTCGTAACTGCTTCCGTGACGTTTGCTATTGCTGCACTCTTCTTTCTTTTCTGTCGTAAATGCTCACGTTCTGGACGTAAAAATGATGAGAGGCCGCTTCTCAGCTTAAGCTTAAGTGATTATTCTATTGGTACAATATCTTTTCCTTTTCCTTATCCTTGTCATCTTGCATCTTATCTTTCGGTTTATTTATTTGCATTCAATTTCTGTAGCCTCTCCGCAGAAGTCATTCAGTCTAGAAACTGAAGAAAAGCTTGGTAATCAGTCAATCAGTAACAAATTGAACCATAATACGATTAGCGGAAACTACTACATGGAATCACATTCCCAAAGCAATCCAAAAATCGATACCCCAATCAGAACCACTGCTGGGGCTTCCACCAATGCAGTGAATAACTCTTTGCTGATGCCGCCTAGAGTGCTGGGGACACCTGGATTGCCGCCACTAAAACCGCCTCCCGGAAGGGCAGAACCTCATAAACCACCTCCAGCTCCCATACCACCACCCGCCCCACCTATAAAGTCTACCCCTCCTCCTCCACCGCCTATATCTGGTCCTCGTCCACCACCTCCTCCTGTACCTCCTGGTGGCAGGGCTGGTCCTCAGCCACCATTACCGCCAGGTGCCGGTGTTCCTCCACCACGGCCGCCGCCTATGGGCTTGAGACCCCCGCGCAATGTGCCTCCTGGACCACGTAATCCATCAGCTGAAGAGAGTGAGGCTGGTACTAGTAAAACTAAATTGAAGCCTTTCTTCTGGGACAAGGTACTGGCCAACCCTGATCATTCAATGGTTTGGCATCAGATCAAATCCGGGTCATTCCAGTAAGTATAACTTTCTTCCTCATTGCTGATGTGCTTACCTATTGCAGGGGTGAACGCATCTTATATTTTTTGAATGTGTTTATTAACAGGTTCAATGAAGAGATGATAGAAACTCTGTTCGGCTATGCCCCTACTGGGAATAACAAGAATGAGGGGAAGAAAGAGTCTTCATCCCAAGATGTTGTACCCCATTATATCCAACTAATTGATCCCAAGAAGTCTCAAAATATATCAATTCTGCTCAAAGCTTTAAATGTGACAACAGAAGAAGTTTGTGATGCAATAAAAGAAGGTATTTTGTTTCCCTTTTCATTTGTTAAATTTAAGCATTCAGACTGATTATTAAAACTGTCGTGCTGTCTGGTAGAGATATGGTTAAATCATCTTGACGCAAGTGACTAAATTATTAAGTTTCATAGACGTGTATTTATTTATAGTGAAGGAAGTTGTTAATTTAATAGAGAATTGTATAATACAAAACCGATACAAAGTTTAGTTTTAATTTCAGTGACAGCTTTTGAAAAAGAAATTGATGTCTAGAGAATAGTGCTTTCCAAAGATAACAATGCTGTGCCTTCAAATTGTTCCTTAAAGTTACGCACTTCTTTAAGATCACATCTGATATGAACAGTTGACTTGTATATTGAGTTTCCACATGGTTTTTATCTGCTTAAATGATGAGAAAACACTGCTAATCCTTTCAAGTGAATCAGGTAACGAGCTTCCTCCGGAACTAATTCAGACATTAATGAAAATGGCGCCTACAGCTGACGAAGAATTGAAGCTGAGACTGTATAGCGGCGAGCTTTCTCAACTATTCCCTGCTGAGCGGTTTCTAAAAGTGTTGGTTGATATTCCATTCGCATTTAAGAGATTAGAATCTTTGCTTTTTATGTGCACTCTTCAGGAGGAGACTACAATGTTGAGAGAGTCCTTTGAAGTGTTGGAGGTGAGAAAATAATTCAAATAAGGTGCTTTAATTTAGATATATTTTCTGTGAAGAACAAAATAGCTTTAGATTTTTATAGAGGTCATGAAATGCATTTCTCCACATATTTATTTATTTAAGTTTGCGCTCTCTTAAAAATAGGAAAGTAGGGATGGGGTAGGGAGCTGACAAGTTTTTTGGTCTCATAAGTTGTCTACTGTCTAATCTTGGTTTTTTACTAACAACTCTTTCAGTTTAGTCCCAATTTTGACACAAAATTTCCAGAAAATGAAAACAGTGTCGTTTTATGTCACTTGAATGTTCAATTTTGGCGTCAAATTAGATCTTCATGTGACATAAGACGACACTGTTTTTATTTCCGGCAATTTTTGGGGTAAATTTCTGAATACTGAGACTAGATCAAAAAAATTAAAATTTTTGGATCTATAATTGGACAATAAACAAATTATGAGACCAAAAAACTTCTCAACTCTATATAGGATTAGCAGAAATAGTTTAGCGTATATGAGTTTCTTTCTGCTAAAACGATTTTCTTTATTCATACGATTTAATTTGCTGTAGTATACTTCCAAAACTATTTCCTGAACATTTTTTACAACAGGAAGTTTTTTCTATATATAAAAGAGAGAATATTGTTGGTAGTTAATCTAATACTTAAGAGTTTATGCATATTTTCAGGCAGCTTGCACAGATCTGCGGAATAGCCGGTTATTTTTCAAACTTCTAGAAGCTGTTCTTAAAACGGGGAACCGTATGAATGACGGAACATTCCGAGGTGGTGCACAAGCATTCAAGCTCGATACGCTTCTCAAGTTATCCGATGTGAAAGGAACAGACGGCAAAACTACATTATTGCATTTTGTTGTTCAGGAAATAATCCGGTCTGAAGGCATAAAAGCTGCTCGAGCAATATCCGATGATCCAGTCGAGGATTCAGACGACCATTTGAGGAGGCTTGGTCTCCAGGTTGTCTCTGGTCTGGGAAACGAGCTCGTGAACGTTAAAAAAGCTGCAATCTTAGATGCTGATAGCTTAACAGGAACGGTTACGAAGCTCGAGCGTGCACTTGAAAAAGCTCGGAATTTCCTAAATATCGATATGAAGAATGTATCGGAAGAAAACGGGTTTCATCAGATGTTGCGAAGCTTCGTACGGAATGCTGAGGTGGATGTAATGTGGGCCCGCGAGGAAGATAAACGGATAATGACACTAGTGAAGAACCTTGCAGACTATTTCCATGGAAATTCGGGCAAGGACGAGGGTCTACGGTTGTTTGTTATTGTTCGCGATTTCCTTATAATTTTGGAGAAAGTGTGTAAAGAGGTGAAGAGTGCACCACAAAAGTCGAGTAGAACGGCGGCTGCTCCTCCGCAGGCGGCACCACCGGATCCTCAAAACCGCCTCTTCCCGGCTATTGCCGATAGGCGAATCGATACCTCAAGTTCAGACGATGAATCCTAGCTAGGGATTTAGGATATGGTAATGGTAGTCCTACTCTTACAATTCGTTAGTTTTTCCTATTCTTTGTTGCTCAATTTTGTTAATATTATTCATTTTCGATTTCTACTTCTGTGACTAGATTCTTCTTGACCTTTGATTAGTTTAAATTTGCCAGTAAATCGTTCTAAATCCTTCTCGTCTTGAAATATTCAATATTGATTAAGAACTTTCATTGGATTAGTCCATGGTATTGGTTATATTCTATAATTGAATATGGAGTTCAATTTTATGGATTGCATTTCATGCAACGGATAAATATCTTCACATTTAGCTGACAATTGAGAACGATAATTCTATTATATTTCGATAAATTATTGTATACATAAGGGGTATACATTTTTAAATGGGACTCCATTTGTCCAAGGGTTTTCAATTGGTGCATTTTTGAGTGAAATGTAATTTTGTGAATGTATGCACAAATCAATTTTTTTTTTAACATGTGCACATAATTACTACATCTGTCCCAAGAAGGTATACACCTGAAAAGTTTGCATACTTTTTTTTAGTTTATTCCACAAAAATTTGTATTTTCCTAAAATGGAAATATTTCTCACAATCTCCACCCTCAAAATCTCCATCTCATAATCTTCACCCTATACTTTCTACTCATGATACTTTTTCTTAATTTATGTGCCCACAAAAATACTACAGATTTTTTTAATAGACGAATAAGACAATTGTACAAATAATTGCGGGATGGAAGAAGTAAATGTTTATTTTTTTAAGAACAATATTAATTGTTACTATTATAGAAATATGTCATTCTCTATGAATTAATGGAATATAGGGATTAGATTGAGAGAATTATGGAATATAGGGATTAGATTGAGAGAATTATGGAATATATGGATTAGAACGAAAATATTAATGTATTTAGATTAAGCAATATAGGAAGCGGAGGAGGAAGATATAAAAGGGCAACCACACCCCACTACAAAAATTGGCACATTAAGACAATTAGTAACAAAATTTTTTTAGAGTATCATGCCACTACAAAACTGACTTATGTCAATGTGATGCGAAATAAAGTTAGTTTTGTCGATTTGTATATACTATAGCATGTTTGCGTGTACTATAGCGTAATTATTTTTACCATAGTTGATTGTAATATACTATACTATTTTTATTTATACTATAATTATCTTCGATGTACAACATAATATAGTTATATTCAATATAATATAACTATTTTTGAAATTTCATTGTTCCCCCCTTCTTATATTCAAATTTCTTTTGAAATTTCTGTTTTCCTTTTATATTTGATTTTTTTTAATATACTATACTTATTTTTAAAAAATATTGTTATATTCAATATTTATTATTTACCATATCTATTATCAATTTTATCAATAATATCACTTTTTAGAAAAACTGAAATTATTCACTTTGAAAATTCATTTATTAAAACCACTTCACCTCAATTTACCATAATTGTATTAAGTGTACTATAGTTATATATAATATACCATATTCAATGTACTATAGTTATATATAGTATACCATATTCATAAATCTCCAATTACATCTATATATTGTGTTATTCAAAATTTATCATGACAACTATATGTGTACCAATTAAATTACATAAGAGTTCAAATCTCCACAAACCAATTAAATCTCCACAGAAAATCATGCCCAATCTCCACCAAAATTAAAAAAAAATCACACCTAATTTTCAAATTAAATTGACAAAAATAAAAAAATAGAGCAATTTCTCCACCAAGTACCAAATAAACAATCAGTCTTTTTAGTCATAAATTACATCATAAACAGATCAAACAAATGTTTTGGAAACCAAGAATCAAGTAAATAAATGAAATGGAAGAAGCATGCCAAATTTCTCATGCTTAGCCTCTCTTCTTTACCACATCCTAATTTTTTTGTATTTTATCAGTTGTCAAATGAATCTTCCAAGAAACAAACAAATAATAAGTTCCAAACCTGTTAGACCTGTTGCAATTTCCAAATATTCTCCAACAATTCACGACGAAGGCCAACATTACAATCTGCCAACGCCGCCGCCCCCGGTGAACGCACGCCGTTTATTTTCCCCGTCGCCTAATTTTACAGAAGCAAATTCTCCATAGCCATTCTGAAACTCACAACGGATCTGATCCTCCTCCATATTACAACTTTCATACCTTTTCTGAATCACCTTTCAGCTAATTCCGCTTCGTTATTTATAATTGAAGAAAAGGGAAGAATTAAAGGAAATCTGAAATTGTGAAACTAGGGTTTTGAGTGGAAAAGGAGTTGTTAGCCTACGAAGACCTTCCACCACCGCCGCATCACCACCATTGGCATCGGAGACGAGAAGGTGGCGTGGGGCTTCACCCGTTCTGTCATAGATCCATAGATCTGCCGCATCACCCGTTCTGTCGGAGGTTGATTTGGGCCGTGGGGCTTCATCGGAGACGAGAAGGTGACTTTATAAAAAAACTAGCACCAACGCCGTCGTTGAGAGTGCACTGAAGAAGAAGCACCTCGTCGCCTGTATCTAGTGTTTTGAATTTAGAGAGAGAGTGAGTGATATTTGAAAATGGAGAGAGATGAAGAGAAAATCCGTATGACATAAAGATAAGGATGAGTGAATTTAAAAATGGGAAGTGGGGAGAGAGATTGATTTGACCGATTATAATACAATAAAAGTACAATGGGCTCAGTGTAACATTTTGTATCTAAGTGGGTCTGGTTTGTAGTAGAATTAAATATTTTTTAAGAATTGTTGCGATCCAAAAGTAGGCCCAAACTTCCGTATGGGGCTGTGATTTTCTCGATATAAAATGATGCTAAATTTTAATTACAAAATTTGAATGACATTTTTCCTCTTCTCTACAAAAAAGAAAAAGAAAAAAAAAGCTCTCTCCACTCTTGCTCATTCATTCTCCCTATCTCAACTCTTTGCTTCATTTCTGATGTTACCACCCCATCCTACTCAAAGTTTCCAAAATCTTTTCAATGGATCTATAGTTTTCTCTCTACCATTTCCTAATCTCGTAATGTTTGTCTCATTAATTTGATTACATGTTATAGTTCAATTGGGCAAGAAGAATAAATTTAACAAAAAGAATTATGAGGGTAGCATTCAAATCAACGATATGATGAAGCTTGAAGGCCATGAATTATGAGGGCATCATTAAAATTTGACGATATGGTGATGTATATGCTATATGCACTAATAAGTTGAAGTTTGAAGTAAATTTTTGTGCTTGTTTCTCTGTTGCTAAAAAAAATGAGTTTTCATTCATGACCTTTTTGAAAACTAATCCCTTCGTCCTCCTCCCCCTTGACTTTAACATTTGAGGGATGACACACATTTAAAAAAAATTATTATTCCATTATAAAGTTTATGATGGAAAGTATAAAAAAATTAAAAGACAGAATTAAATAGTATACAAAGATAGAAAGAAAGTGTAATAAATATAATATTTCATTGAAAAAATATTTCCAAAAAAGAAAAACTAGACTTATAAGAGTGCGCTTGTTTTGGCCAAATTAAATTTAAAGAGGGACGGAGGGAGTGCAACATTTCTATAGGATCCAAGTTCTGATTATATTTTAATTATGAGTATAGAGATGCATTTGATCTTTGATATTTTACCATGATCTTAATGCTTGACTTGAACGCAAAATACTAGCTATACTAGTAGTTACCCCACAAGAGTATGGGTTCCTTGTAGTATTGGCAAGTATAGGGACCAAGTATATCGTACACAAGGGAAGGTATGTATGTGAATAGAGCCCTGGAGATCTACGCGTCGTAGTTAATATGAATGGATGTTCTGGTTTAAGAATGGAATCAAACTACTCTAATTCTACTTCTATTGATGCAAATAATAAAATCAAACAAATAACTAAGGGTTGTAATAAAATATGAGATGATGATGCTCAGGATAGGAATCCCTACATATACTAAGGAGTTAGTACGATAACTAAAATAACTGTGATATGCAAGTATTAATCCTAAGTGTACTAAAACTAGGCGCAACTTCCCTAATCTAGCACCAGGTTGAAAGACTAAAAGCTCAAGAATTAATCTTAATACTTCGTCATATCAACCTACTTCATAACCCACTAAACAAGTTATATGGATTACGCTTAATTAATGAGACCCTTATTTACCCAAGGTGATACGGTCGTCCTCCTTAGATAAATCGGTAAATTATAAACCCCTTCTATAACCCTATCGTTAAGCCTATTCGTTATTAAAGAGTGATAAAATCGTCCTTTCTATAACAATTTTCGTACTCAATTCCAAGATAATTCTAGGGTTTATTTTAAGAATTCAATTAATTAAGAGAATCAAAACTAAACATCATGAATTATCCTAATTATGTACCAACATCCTACTTCTACGAGTTCATCCTACCCCAAGCATGCAAGGGTTCTAGCCTAACATGTTGAATACGAAAACGAAAATAATTGGATGAACAATAAACGTAAACATAATGAATTTTGTTGAATAACTCAAGAAACATAAAACTAGGGTTAACTCAATAAATCAAAGTCTAAAAAATGAATCTCAATTAGCAATGGAAACTAGGACTGAAAGTATTAAGTCTCGAAGAAAGAAATAACGGAAGAAAAACTCTAATCTATGATTTCGTATTTCAAAACCTCGATTACACTTGCAAAATATCTTGCTCAACTCTCCCCAAGCTCCTCTCTATCAAATTATATCTCTAAGCGACTACTCGAGTACCAAGTGCTCGAGTGATGACACTCGAGTACTCAAAACATGCAGAACCCAATCCACGCTCGAGCTCCCTTAACTCGAGTACTTTGTACTCGACCTGATTTCACTCGAGTACACTACTCGAGTGGTCGAGTACTTAGTACTCGACTAAGGTCCACTCGAGTACTTTCATCCTCCAGAATGCCTTTTGCTCGATCTTCTCAACTCGAGTACCTAGTACTAGATTGGATTCCACTTGAGCACTCCACTCGAGTGGTCGAGTACTCAGTACTCGATCCCTCTTGCTTGAGTACTTCCTAGTGACACTTTTGCTTGCTTGAACTAGTATTTTTCATATTTCCTCAATATCTTCTCATCCGAGCATCTGTTTGAGTCGATTCAAAGTCCTACGAACTCCATTTTTTACCCTCTATCCATCTATGAGCATCAAAGAGATAAATTCGTTAGCTCATGAAAATAGTACTCAATTGACACTAAATACTCATCGAAATCAATCAAAATGTGGGCAAATCGAGCTATAAAACCTAACAATTTTACGCCTAATCAATGCTCTACATAATGATTATGCTTTTATTGACTCTATGGAAGTAAGGGACTAAGTTGGGCTATTTTTTTGTATACAAATTTGATTTGAAGGGGTTATGAACTAAACTCTTTATCATTTAATTCAGAAATAATTTGAAGATCGATCCTAGAGTTTCTCCTATGAAGTTTATTTTTTCAAGGTTTCTTGTTAAATCTTTTTCATCACTGCATTTCTCTCATTTCTAAACCCATTCTCTTGTTTTATTTACTTCCATAACCCTCTGATTTCTTTTTCTTTTTTAAATATGTGATTATATTGTAGGCCACATCATCTTCGTGAAGTCGTTCAAGGTCCAACACCATCAAATCTTTCCCTATATAGATATGCTTTGCCACTCTTCCCTTGGTCGAATCCTTGGAAAAAATTACTTCAACCTCTCCCCCAGTTCCGAATAACAATTGATTTATTAGTCGGTCTTCATGGTTCTTATTCCTTGGTCGGCTAGATACTAACCCCCATGTTCTTGGTGCTAGAGATATTGAGGAATGTTTATAGAATTATGGCAACCTAAGAACTTTCTCGGGTGTAATCACCTTGATAACAATATTATCTTATTCACAATTGACTTGGAAATATATATGCTTAAGGTTTTTTTGTGATCTTTTAACAATTATTTTGCTCGTCCTGTGGCGTGCTGACGACCATTATGTGGCATCCAAAATTGATTAGGATAATATTATTTTGGATACATATCTTAGAATAATGTCCATTGAATTGCAAAGTCTTTGGGTCATCATATTGGTGTCTTACTCTCTCCATACCCATGTCCTACCTCTCGATACTCTACAAGATATTTCTCTAAACATTGATATTCCCCTTCATCTCTTTACTCTTGATATTCTCCATCATACTTTACTCCTAATATTGTCCATCACAGCTCCATCTTTATTGACTTTTTGACCAACTAACAAATGTATTAGGTGTTTAAAAGATGAGAGATTAACTTTATGATTAAAGTTAACAACTTCCACCAAATATAATAAAAAAATTATTCCGTAGTACATTTACTGTTCAAATATACCATTGAAAAAAAGATTAAATTGTTCAAATATACAGTTCAATTAAACATTGTTCCAAATACATTACACTGTTCAAATATATATACAGCCCAATATAGAGAAAACACCAAAAATAGGAACAGTTTCAATAAATACAGCCCAAAATACATAAATGCACTACTTATGAATTCCTAACTTTATGAACTCCAAATCAGCTGCTCAAATGCCCAAAATATTTGAAAAAAAACCATTTTTTTGCCACATCAAGTGTCTAATCTGCATTAATTACAAAAAAATTCAAAACTTAACATTTCCCTTCTGTTTCATAATAAATATCCACCATTAGTGTATTGAATGCAAAATTTAATACATCCACACCAACCAATACAAAATGACACTTAAAAAAATCTCACCTTAGATGAGAAGAACAGAGCTGCACAATTCCTCATTGCAAACAGTAGCAATGGGGTTATGCATTATGGAAAGATCAAGGAAGCTGCTACAATGTTTGGGGTTACAAGAAGGATAGTGCAATACATTTGAAAAGTTACAAGAAAGCAGATGTTAGAAGTCATTCCAATACAAATAACTAATAACAAGATGGGGCAAACAAAGAAAAAGCACTTACATTTTGATATTGAAAGACTCAAGGCCATATACCATTTCACCAAAGAAGCACATCAAGAAGTCTTATCAGAGAGTTGGGTGTAAGCAAAATAAATGTTTGTAAATGGTTGAAAACATGGTTGATCAGAAAAAATACCAATGCAATCAAACCAACTTTTATAGATAAGAACAAGATAGAAATGATCAAATTCAGTTTGAACACATTGGTATTTGATAGGGATAAGCCAATATAATAAAATTTTCAAGTATCTTCCATGTACTTCACGTAAATGAGAAATGGTTCTATATGTCAAGAACAACTGAGAAATTTTACATAGCTGTAAAAAGGAAAAGGAAAAACCTTATAGGTCATGCAAGTCAAAGAAGTATATCCCTAAGGTTATGTTAATGTGTGTTGTTTCCAGGCTAAAAAATGTAACTACTGGACAACAGACATTCGGTGGGTAAAATAGGCATTCGACCTTTCAAAAAGCTAGAACCAATAGAAAGGAATTCTAATAATAGAGTAAATGGGAGATTAGTTACTAAACCAATAAATTCAATCACAAAGGAGATCACAAAAACATGCCTACTGAATCAAGTATTTAAATGTCAAACTTATTATCATCATACATCATAAGCAAGCATAGTTAAATCTCTATAATAGATTGTATAGTTCTACTGGTGACATAAACATGTTTATTGTTTGTATACATATCACATTTCATCAAGTGCTGACAAAATATAGTGACTGAAATGATCACATGAAATTCATCATATAGGTACTCAAAGGGACCAAATATTGCATAACTATTAGATTTGATCAAGAAACTCATCATATATTGAACCGTCAGCTGAAAAATATCATCATACAACATAAACAAGCATATTTAACTCTCCATAACAGGTTGTATAATCCAATTGGTGATATTAACATGCATATTGTTTTTCATTTTCAGGTTATACAAACTATTAAAGCAAAATGACCTCCTAATGCAAGTAAGAATATCATCATTCAACACGATAATGTCAAACCATATATAAGTAACAATGATACAGACTTTTGGGCAGCTGCAACCTCAGATGGATTTAGCATCATCATTACATGCCAACCTCCAAACTCACCAGATACAAATATTCTAGATTTGGGTTGGTTTAGGACAATTCAGTCACTACAAGTTTGTTAACCTAATGGTGACTCTAATGCATCATACAATTGCACAAGGTCTCCTAAACTAGGAGTAATGCCTAGTGGTGACTCTAATCTACCATACCATTGCAAAGTTCTCCTAAACTAGGAACAATGTCTAGTGATGATTCTAATGCATCATAAATATCAACTATCATCAAGAAACTCATCATAAAATGACTTAAAAGGACCAAATAATGCATAAATATCACATACAATCATGAAATTCAACATATAAGGGACTGTTATGGACTAATTTATGCATAAATATCAGCTATCATCAAGAAACTCATCATAATATGACTTATATGGACCAAATAATGCATAAGTATCGCATTCAATCATGAAATTCAACATATAAGAGGCTGTTATGGACCAATTCCTGCATAAATATCAACTATCATCAAGAAACTCCACATATAATGACTCAAAAGGACCAAACAAGACATAAATATCACATTCAATCATGAAATTCAACATGTAAGGGTCTGTTATTGACCAAAATCAACATATCTTTCAACTATAATCATGAAACTCAACTTATAATGACTCAAATGGACCAAATAATGCATAAGTATAAAATTCAATCATGAAATTGAACATATAAGGGTGTGTTATGGACTAAAATTAGCTTATCTTTCAACTATAATCATGACACTCAACATATAATGAGTCAAAAGGACCAAGTAATGCATAAATATCACATGCAATCATGAAATTTAACATAGAAGACACTGTTATGGACCAAAAGCAGCCTATCTTTCAACTCAAATCATGAACGCTACATATAATGACTCAAAAGGACCAAGAAATGAATAAATATCAAATTCAATCATGAAATTCAACATATAAGGGACTGTTGGGACCAAAATCACCCTATGAATTTATAATCATCAAACTCGACATATAATGACTCAAAAGGACCAAGCAATGCATAAATATCACATGCAGTCATGAAATTTAACATAAAAGACACTGTTATGGACCAAAATCAGCCTATCTTTCAATTCAAATAATGAAGTTCAACATATAATGACCTAAACGGATCAAGTAATACATAAATATCACATGCACTAATGAAATTCAACATAGAAGACACTGAAATTTAATGATAAACTACCTGGATATCGGGAGAGAATATTTCCACCATAGATTGAATGAATGCCTTAAATTCCCCATTTATTTCCTCTGATCCTTCATAAAAAGAGCCATAATAGGGCACCTGGAACTCAGAACCGGGCACATCTAGCCAAATGATTCTAGATAGTGGTACATCAAACCAAGGGATCTCAGATGAATCGAGAAATTCAAACTTGGATTTCTTATAACAGGGCAAATCAAACATGCAAACCTCAGATTGGACATCATCAACCATGAGAGCATTAGATCGGACACCATCGACTTTGGGAGCCCTCGAATCGATCTCCAAATCATTAAATCGAGCATGGAGGGCTCAAAATCGGCCTCAGAGTGAACCAAATTGAACATGGGACCTTCAAATCGGCCTCCGTAATAAACAAATCAAACATGGTCAACTTTGAATCGACCTCTGAAATAACAAAATTGAACATAGTGGACTCCGGTTCGACCTCCAAAATCACCAAATCATTGATGGTGGGATCTGAATCGACCTAAAAAATAACAAAGTTGAACATAGTGGCCTCCTAATCGACCTCCAAAATCACCAAATCATTGATGAGGGGCTCTAATTCGGCCTCTGAAATCACCAGATCATTAATAGGGGGCTCATAATCGGACCTCTAAAATAAGAAAATCAAATATGGTGACCTTTTATCTAACCAATTGGTGATGAATCGACCTCAGATTTGACTAAATCGAACATGCAATTCTCAGAATAAGGCAATGGGATCTATCAGGAACGACAGTGTCATCGTTGTCGAATTCGATATCTGTGGCAACTATGGATTCCAGCTCCAAATAATAAGAGGGAATCACGTCGTCGAAATACATTTGAACTAAGTATGAGAGAGATAAAGAAGGATGGAGTGACACGAACAATCGAATAACAACTTGGATTCATGAGAAGTGAGAGCGAGAATAGTAGAATGGGTAAAAAAATTCAGATGGTTCGATACGAATGAGAGAGAGAGAGAAAAGTATAAATGAGTAAAATAATCTAGTCCATACGTATTTGGATGAAGATATTGGGTCAAATTTTTAGTTGTATGTATTAGGTTGAGTATTTTAACTGTTTGTATTGGTTTGAATTTTTTAATTAGGTTAATTGAGGGTTAGTTAATTTTATTTATTGAGTTGATGATGGATTAAGTGGATAAAGTGAGAAATTTAGATTGTGAGTTCTTTCAATATTTGGGGTGTGAAAATTATTGTGGTACTTATGAAGATAATATGGGACAAATGGAGTATCATTTTCTTTTAATTTAAATAAATAAATAATAATAATAATACTTTATTTTGTATAGAGGCTTAAATCAAGTGTACTCAATAATGGGGCGAACAATCCTACTCCTTGAGAGAATCTACCCTGAACGGGGTGGAGAATCCTCGATTTCTTTCCCATGGGGCCACAGATTAGAAGAATTTATCATTTGTTGGTGTTGATGGGGTGGAGACTAAGATCATAGATATACCTAGTTGTGAACTAATCTAAAAAAAAAAAATATACTCACTCCATCCTACAAAAGATAAACTTACTTTCTATTTTCATCCGTCTCCACAAAATTGAATTTGTTACTATATTTTATGTATCATTAATTTGTATTTTCATTTTTCTCCATATTTATTTTGTTACTTGTAATTGTCTTGAAAAATGAATAGTCATAGGGGCTAAATGATAAAACAAAGCAAAAATTTAATGTTTCAAGTATAATTATCTTTTATTTTTTAATTTGTGTGAAAATACTTGTAGTCTATCTTTATGGGACGGAGGGAGTATGTAATTTTGAGTTCACTATTTTTTTTTTTTTTTATGAATAAGAATGCCAAATTAATAATTATATAAAAAAAGGGGTAAATTTGATAGGCTGTTAAAATTGATCTAAAAAAAATAGTAGAAAACAGGTTTTATATGAAAAATGGTTCATAATAATTATTTTAAAATATCAAATATTTGATTAAGAGTATAAAAAATCTCATTAAAAGTATAAAAAATTGGGGTCAGATAAATTAACAATCACCAATTCCGATTTTTGATACTCTTGATAAATTTTTTGAAACATTGATAAAATATTTGATACTTTAAAATCGTTTCGGATAAACTTATCCTAATCAATTAACTTTGCCAATAATAAATTATACTTTTAAAATCTTGATGGAATTTTAATTAAAAAAAGTGTTTTGACACCATACTCGGGAAATATCGGGATATTGAAATATTGAACGAGATAAAAGTCATAAAAAAAAATTAAAGACGGTTACAGATTAATCATCAACCAGGACTTCAATCCGTCCGTTGATGCATTCTCTTATCAACGGCTATGCTCCACGATCCGCACCCTACAACGCCATTGGTCTTTTCGCGAACCCGTCTTCTATATAAAGCGGCTAGCATCGCTTTCCTCTTCATCTCTTCTCCACTGTGGAAACCCTTTTGCAGAATCACTTTTCTCACTATTCCTAATTTGAAATGGCGGGCAGAGGCAAGACACTTGGATCTGGAGCCGCGAAGAAGGCCCAATCCAGAAGCTCCAAAGCCGGACTTCAGTTCCCCGTTGGCCGTATCGCTCGTTTCCTCAAGGCCGGAAAGTACGCCGAGCGAGTTGGCGCCGGAGCCCCGGTGTATCTCGCCGCGGTCCTTGAATACCTGGCCGCTGAGGTACGTAGCGATAATTTTATATCGATTTCCGTTTCCGAATCTTAGGTTTTGTGATTTTGAGTGTTTCGAATTTACGCAATTCATGTGTGGAGTTAATTGATTTTCCGTTAGGCTGAGTTCGCGTTTGGTATTATATCTTGTTGGATCTTGAGATGTTTAATCCTGACAGTTGATTAATTTGTCGAATTTAGTGGTTTGTACCCCCAATTGGAAATTCCCAATTTCTAGGGTTTGAAAGAGAGCGATGTGTTTGGTTGCAGGTTTTGGAATTGGCTGGAAACGCAGCAAGGGATAACAAGAAAACGAGGATTGTTCCTAGGCACATTCAATTGGCGGTGAGGAACGACGAAGAACTGAGCAAGCTTTTGGGCGATGTGACGATTGCTAATGGAGGAGTGATGCCCAACATTCACAACCTTCTTCTTCCCAAGAAGGCTGGTTCCTCCAAGCCCGCTGCTGATGATGATTAGATTTTATGGAATTTTCATAGATACATGTTTTAGGAGTTGTTGTGTGTGCTTTTCTTTAAAGGCTGTTCGTTTTAGTTGTATTAATGGGATCTGGGTCTGTTTAATTTGGTCTATATGTCAATGAATCAAAGGAAACTTTATTTGAGTTTGTGTTAATGCTTGCTTTCTTGAATTTCATTCCTGTTTCTTATCCTCATCGGTGATGCTCTGGGATGAATAAATAATTATTAAAATTTTCTTATGTTAAATTTCATCCCTGCTGAAATTTTTGTGGGATGATGATGTTATTATATTTGGGAGTATGCGCAACACCGATCCGGATCTTCTCTTATACACATCATCCTATGCCCATAGATTTTTTTTTATATTTATATAACCTTTTTACTTTTGATTTGTATTTATCTGGAATTGTTGGTTACATTGAATAATTCTATATTTTATTTATCCCCCCCAAATAAGAGACACCTTTCAAAAACTCCATCCGTTATTTTTGACCCACAGTGCAATTCTTTTACTCCATTTTTTCTACATTTATAGAATTATTTTTCAAAATCCCTATTTATTAATTTCTTTTCTTATCAATTAACAACAATGAATATCATCCTAGGACAGAGTATGGGGTTGTTTGCAAACCTATATTTTAAAAGCTAAAGTTTTTGCATCAATTAACAACAATGAATATCATCCTAGGACAGAGTATGGGGTGTTTGCAAACCAATACCTTAGAACTAAAGGTATAAGGGGACAATTTCTAAACGAAGTATTTTTTTTCCCTTCTAACAATGTTCGCAAATACCTTCACTATCTATTTAAAATTTTTTAAAACATCATTTATTTTGGGATTCATTCAAACGAAATTAGAATTTTTTGATTTCCGTTCCATTCGAGTTAGAGTTACTCAATTCATGTCTACAATACCTATAGATACTATTGCTCATTCTGTACCTAAAAAATAGGTTTATTGTTTTTTTCACGGTTATTAAAAAAATAGATATAATATATAAAAATAACAATAATGTGTTAAATTAAGTATAAAGTAAATTATTTTAAAATTACTATGTGTGTATGTTGAAAAATGTAGATAAACTTTATTATTTTCATTTTAGAAAACATGATTATTTTTTGTGGACAGACAATTAAGATAATCAAAACAATTTTTTTGTGGATGGAAGAAATGTTACTTTTCCCAACAACATTCACTTTCTACAATTAAAAAAATATATCTATAAATTTATTATTACTCTTTTCAATACAATACATTTTATACTTTTTTCCTCACCATTCTTTTTGTTTTCTACTTTACTACTTTACTCTTACACATTATATTAAAATAATACAACACTAATTATTATTAAAGATTAATTTGACTAAAATAGAATCTCAACCTATCAAAATCCATAACAAACACATACTTTACGTGCCAACCTAAATCTCGAAATAAACGTAGCCTATGCATATTTAACTAGGGATGGAAAGAGTATTATGTTGTGTAGATCACTAGTATTACCTTGTAAAAACTAACACTATGTTAGTAAAGTCCTAATACTATTGGTGTATAAGCTTATCATTCTCGAGGTAAAAACTAAAACTGCTAGTAAAGAACTAATACTATTAGTGTATAAGCTTATCATTCTCTAGTGTAGATTTAGGATTTGGGTTTTGAAATTTTAATTGGTTTTAGTTCGGGCACCTATAGCCCTATATATTTTTTTTTTCATTCAATCAATTCTCTTGCATTATAATTTTATATTTTCAAAATCATGATTCACATCCTTCAATCACACTCATAGATTTCAAAAATTGGTTTATGTAAAAAAACCAAAATTTGAGTTTTGGAATTTTGAAAATAGGTTCTAGTTTGATACTCTGATGAGATTTTGAACTCTTAGTTAAATATTTAATACTTTAAAATAGTTTTATCATAGACTTACCATGAACTATTTTCTTATAAAATCTACTCGTTGTACATTAATTCAGTGAAAGATAAAGAAAGACATATGAAACGAATGCTTTAAGAGGTACATGGAGATAAGTGACGTACCTTAATTATGTCGAAGGCGACCTCCTAAACATACATGTAGAAGCCAACCAATTATGTATCACTCTAGAGTTTGGTCTGAAGACTCAAAATCAAGAAAGCTACATACATATCTGTTGTAAAAATTACACATGAAACCAGTTAGCATCTTAATTGCAAAATCATTTATAAACTAGTCAGAAAATTCTACTTGATATATATTGCTCAATCTTAAAATGTTTGTGAAGCATGTAAAAAGGAAAGCAGATAGTTTAACTAAAAAGAGGATTGATTATCAGGCTCTAAAGATATATGTATGAATCTAGGATATTCTCGAATTTTAGTAATTATAGGATTGAAATAACACAACTTGGTTGTGTTATTTCTTAGGAAAATAGGATTAGTGTGGTAAACAGTTGTGGATGTAATATCAATCGAGAGTATGAGATCTTTGCAAGAGAAACTTCTATATAAATTGTGTGATAGCTGCAATTGCAATCACACACAATCCAAGCAAGCATATTGAAATTAGACACAATTTTATTGGGATAATGTGAAAGACTTGAAAAAATCAGCACCGAGTTAAAATTGTCATATATATATATACACACATATATATTTATTGTCTCACAGAAGTCTTATGTGAACTAAAAAGATTTGCAAGTATAGTCATCTCCAACAGTTGCACCATTCTATTGTTAATTTTGCATTACTCTATTACAGTCTCATCAATAAATTTCCAGCATTTTGCACTACTTTTTACGCAAAAATAGAATATTCCATTAAAATTATGTATTAATAATTTATTTATTTATGAAATAATAAATTATATTAAATTAACTATAATGAAAATTAATTTTAGTTGAAATTAAAAAATAAATAAATTATTGATATTAAACAAAAAATTGAATTGCCTAAATCACCGAAACTACAAAAATAATGAGATAATTATAGTTAGTATTAATATAAAAATTAAATTAAACACAAAAAAAGAAAAATAAAAAAAGAAAGGAAAATGTGGCATCTCAAATTGTTGTGGAGTACCAATGGGGAAAAATGGTGTTGATACTATTGTAAAATAGGGAATAGATTATTTGTTGGAGGGAGTATTTTTTTTAGTTTCACACCATTCTCCAACACTACTGCTGAATTTGAGGAACTTCACATATGGATGTACTATAAAAGCAAGAATCGAGATTGAGTAATGGAGTGAAATGGTGCCTGCATATGGTACCTTCATTTATTTCATATTAATAAGGTGCGGTAGATGAAGTAGCAAATGTAGACTTGGTGATGGAAAGAAGATGAAGAAATCCATCAACAAATAATGCTAGCCGATGAAGAAGAAGAAATCCTTCCATTTAGAAGCTAGCTAGGATTTCAAGTTTGGATGAATAATGTTTTATTGTCAAAGAGAAAAGATTGATCGATCCAATAAGATTTGAGACGAGGACAATAATATTAGATGAATAAAAAGGAATCTAGCTAATAAAAAAATTTAGTTCCAAACCTACTTGCAAAATTGGTGAAAATAGTAGCACCACGAATATCCATAAATAGAGAATACAACATGGTGATCATATTTTTGAGCTCACTAGACTAGACTAGACTAAACTTAGATCTAGCTTCTCAAAATCCATCACAGATAATATCTATATTTTTTTAAATAACCTATTATTTATTTGAAAAATGAAGACTTCCGACAAATAAATTCCATATAAATTAAGAACAGGATAATAATGGTATTGTTCTTAAACCACTCATAATGTGTGAATATTTCTCATGTAAAACGAAAATTAAATTTTATATGATAATTAAAGCCGCTACATGGTTACTTACGAAGTTATTTAGTAACTCGATCATCATAAATATAAAAATCAATTTACTTTAAAAAAAAATAATTCTTCTACAGGAGAATGTAATGAGAGGAACAAATAATGCTCATAAATTTTACCCATAGAAGAATAATTAACCAAAAAAGAAAAAGAAGTCATATAACATGTTAATCAACATAACACTTGTGTGAATTTGATTCCCGTAAACTTCATTCTATCTTTAACTCATTTCTGAAATAGATCTAGTAAAATTTTGTATATAGAATCCCATTAGAATTTGTTGGGTAGGATAAAAAAGTCATAGATCAGATCCAAGTTTTTCACCTGTTAACAAAGGGTTTTACACCCAGAAAAAGAGAGAAACAAGAAAACAAATAGTAGAAATAACTAGAAAATAATCAAATAATAGATCTGAGTTTTTACACCCTTAGACTTCGACTCAGGGTTTATGATAATCACAGTTGTATTAAATGATATTCAAAATTAGAAGCGTACCTTAGAAAATATAGTGTAAAGAAAGTTGTCGCCGATGAGTTGCTTGGAGATGATAAGCTGAAGTCGGCGGATCGGTGGAGATGGGCACGAAAACAATTAGGGTTGACGATTTTCGGAGGTGAAAATATTGGGTTATAATTTCTATGACTAAGAATGGAAAAGATGCCCTTAAAAAGACGATATACATAAAAGCGTCATTTCATTTAAAACGCTTATAGACAAAAAAAAAAAATAGTTGGTAAGTAAAACAAGTTAGTACGACATCGTTTTACCCTCTTTGCCGATAGAAATTAAGTATTTTCATATATTACTATTATTTTTCGTGTTTTACCCTCTTTGCCGATATATATTAAGTATTTTCATATATTACTATAATTTTTCGTTTGTACATACACAACATACATAATAGAAATATGCTAGTTTAGTAAACATGAATATTATCGTCATGCCATTTTAGTATATTCTAGAAATACATCTACTGAGTGGATTTGATTATTATTATTATTACTGAAAGTGTGCGTGATGTTTTTCAGAGTAGTGTTAACTGAAATGTTGACAACACAGACAATTATGAACACCTATGAATAGCAGAAGACTTAAAACATTTCGCAAGCGGAATTCAATTTCTTTTCATAGACTAATTAAGTCTATGATGCCTCATGAAAAAAAATCTCCACTATAACTTGTAGTGATACAATAAAAAATCTAATACTTACAACACAAGATCTCAAACCAGGTTAGGTGTAAAAATACACCGCCTAAAATGATCTACAATGAACTAGAAAATTGATCCTCTAGATCCTAATCTCCAAATCCATCATAGATAATATACATATTTTTTAAATAACTATTATATATTTGGAAAATGAAGAGTTCTGACAAATAAGTTCCATATAGATTAAGAACAGGATAATAATGGTATTGTTCTAAACTACTCATAATGTGTGAATATTTCTCATGTTAAACCAAAATTAAATTTTATATGATAATTAGAGCCGCTACATGGTTATTTACGAAGTTATATAGTAACTCGATCATCATAAATATAAAAATCAATTTACTTTAAAATATAAACTTTCAACTACAGGAGAATGTAATAAGAGGAGCAAATAATGCACATAAATTTTATCCATAGAAGAATAATAAACCAAAAAAGAAAAAAAAATCATATAACATGTTAACCAGCATAACATTTGTGTGAATTTGATTCTCGTGAACTTCATTCTATCTTTAACTCATTTCTTAAATAGTTCTAGCAAAACTTGTATATAAAATCCTATTAGGATTTGTTGGGTAGGATAAAAAAAATCACAGATCAGATCCAAGTTTTTCATTTGTTAACAAAGGGTTTTACACCCAGAAGAAAAGAGAAACGAGAAAACAAATAGTAGAAATAACTAGAAAATAATCAAATAATAGATTTGAGTTTTTACACCCTTAAGACTTCAACTCAGGGTTTATGATAATTACAGTTGTATTAAATGATATTGAGTTATAAATTCGATGACTAAGAATGGAAAAGAAACCCTTAAAAAGACGATATACATAAAATCGTCATTTCATTTAAAACACTTATTGACAAACAAAATAGTTGGTAAGTAAAACAAGTTAGTACGATATTGTTTTACCCTCTTTGCAGATGGATATAAATTATTTTCATATTTTACTATAATTTTTCGTTCGTACATACACATCATACTTAATAGAAATATACCAATTTAGTAAACATGAATATTATCGTCATGTCATTTTGGTGTATTCTAGAAATACATCTACTGAGTGGATTTGATTATTATTATTATTATTATTATTATTATTATTATTATTATTATTATTATTATCATTATTGAAAGTATGTGTGGTGTTTTTCAGAGTAGTATTAACTGAAATGTTAACCAGGTGGCTTATCCCACCTGGCCACTGGGTTCCTCACTTTAGTGAGTGATCTGGGTTCGATTCCCCTTGAGAACGAATTAAGGGAGTTATAAGGTGGCTTGGAGAATTCTTGGAGTAATTGGGGGCTTGGTGAACTAACTTCTAACTACTAACAACTAACATTTACTGATAAAAATAAGAAGTATTAACTGAAATGTTGACAACACAAAAAATTATAAATAGCGGAAGACTTAAAGCACCTTGCAAACGAAATTCAAAACTTTTTCATAGATTAATTAAGTCTATGATGCCTCATGACGAAATCTCCACTATAACTTGTAGTGATACAGACAAAAATTTAATGTTTATAACACAAGATCTCAAACCGAGTAAGGTGTAAAAACACATCGCTTAAAATGTTCTAACAATGAACTAGAAAACTGATCCTCCATATCCTAATCTATCCTATTCTTAGACCTAATTGTTGATATGAGTGTTGTAGCACTCGACCAACATAAACAAAGATAATAACCGTTCTTCTACACTAGATGTACTAGAACACTCGATAGTGTAACTCTCGTTTAGTTTTTCTCGGCTTGTCCCATATTTTTCCAGCGGGCTTCTAGTATTTATAGAGTAAGTATCAACTGTCAGTAGGACCACTAAGTCATTTTGGAATGACCTAGAAACTTTTCCCTCCATTAACTCCATGATTGAAATAACCGCCCATGATATGCTCAACTTCTCACTAGCATACTTCATTAGTTATGCAGCCAAACAATTTAAAAAGGATAATAGACAACCAATAAATGATATGTATGAAATTTTTAATTGACCGGGATTTCATTATAGGGCCTTTCGGGCATGTTATGTTTAGAAGTTGTGACATGCCTACCCAGGGTTGTGCTTATATTACGACCAACGAGTCGGTTGACTCAGGCCCGATAATTTTGAGAATTTATAGGGGCCCAAAATTATGTATGTATATGTGTGAGTGTATATCTATAATGCACGGATACGCGAATAAAGAGAGGTATGTAGTATCGGATTCGTATAAGGGGCGGGTGCGGGCGCAATTCGCCACCTGACGAATCCCAATTTTAAAAAAAAAATAATGACGGATTCGCGAATCAGGTGCGGTGAAGTAACGAATTCAGTAAGACGAAGTCAAGAATCCAGGTTAATTTGAGTTTTAACTTTTTGAACTATTATAGTTCCGGTGGAGAACTCAACTGAGGAAGACGGGGCCGATTTTATCGAGCTTTGTTACGCTATCGGTGTAGCAATTTGCAAACCTGATGAAGGGGTGACCGAAGACTAAAATAGTGGCGTCGATCTCAAGCGAGAGTCAAGGCGTTTATGGAGAAACAACAGTTGTGTGCAGAAGTGGAGAGATAGAGACGATGACTAATTTGCTGTGTGTGTTCTTTTATAACTAGGGTTGATGTGCCTATGTGGGCTTTTTTTATAATTATTCTTGGGCTTGTGTAATTAATGGATTTGGACTTGGCATACACATATTAATTGGCTTGGGCTTCGTATTTAATTGGGCTATGCAGTATAAATTTTATGGTTGGTATGTAAATTGCTAAAATTTTAAATATTTAAAAATATATAAATAATATATATATATATATATATATATATATATATATATATAACAAATGTATCCTTGCCGAATCGCACCCTTAATTTTTTAAAAACTAGTATCCCCGTATCCGTATCGTGTCGTTCCCGCACCCGTGCAACATAGGTGTATATACATATTATAACTTTTACAAAAAATGTACTGAACAAGCATGCGTGTGACTAAGTGTTGTAATGTCTTATTTTACTTTCTTAAGTTCACGTCTTGATCCCTCTTGAGGTGACTTAATTTTTTATTTTTAATTTCTATTTGGATTGTACAATATACTTATTAATAGAATATCCCTCCACTATATATAATCCTATTATTCGTTCTTGATTTGAGAGCCACCCCGTTAAGTTCTTAAATTTTAAGAGTTCTTAAAATTTCACAATTTTCTAATCACATAGTATAATGTGACCAGCTTTACCATAAAATTATTTGCATTTTATGTGTATTTTTTTAAGAGTTGTTTCACTAAAATATACTCCCTTCTTCCTCTAATAATCTTCACACTTTTTTTTTTGGATGTTCCACAATAACTTTCACACCTAAAAAGTAGAAATAAAACACTTTCACACTACTCAATTTATTTCAAAATACTCTTCATTCATTGGTCCAAAAAGTCAATAAAAAAACTTTTCTTAAAAAACGTGTCACTCCACATATGAAAATTAATAGGGGATGACGGGAGTACTAGTTTGATAGTAATATTGTATAATGAAAGCAACTAACATTGTTTTGAGTTGCATATATGGTGAAACTGGTTTACAAACTTACCATTTTCTAATTAGCCTAGCTACACAGAGGTTGCCGCATACTCCCTCCATCCCAATTTTGTTTACCCAAAAGTCCAAAAAAGGAATATTTTTTTTTGTTTACCCATTTCCTAAAATGGCAAAAAGCAACACCACTTTTTCAAACTCAACTTTCAAAAAACTACTTTATACTAAAAAATATTAATAAACAATTCCTAAAAAGCTACTTTATACTCAAAAGTATTACTAATAAACAACTCTTTTCTTAAAAACCGTGCCATTTAGAAATGTGTAATCTAAATTGGGACGGAGGTAGTACATCATTTCTCATTTTATTTTAAGCAATTTTTTTTGTATTGTATACTATTTAATGTCATATCATTTAAAATTTTATATTGACATTAAGTTTATATAATTGAAAAGACTACGAGAGTCTAATTTTATTCTCGATTTAGGCATTTTAATTGCTAGAAACGGCCATGTGCCTACCACAAGCCACCTCCCCTTTCCACCACCGCTAGACCTTCGGCCATCTCCGACTATGGATCACTAGCCAACGGACCACCGCGCACCACCACCATATCCATCGACTGTTGTTGGACTACTTGAATTTATTTGAAATGTGAGAGAGTGTGTGATTTTTTTAATTTTATTTTTTAAATTATTTAGAGTTTAAAAGATTTTAGAAAAACATGTTAGGACTTATAAGATGTAAATAAAATTAATTTAAAAACTTATAAGTTAAATAATATAAACAAACTTTTTTACCACACACGTTTTGAGAACTTTTTGATTAAGTGAAACAACTCAAATGATAAGAGCACCACTACTTAGACTTAGTAGAACCATATGTTGGAATCACTTGTGAAGAATGCAAAGAAGTTAAATACAAATTAAAAAAATGAAATAAGATAACATAAATGGTAAGAACATTACCATCTTAAACTATTGTGATAATAAATTTGAGTCACCTGCAAAAGAAAAATAAAAATGAATAAGGATAAAAAATGTATTTTAAAAATGCAATATCTAAATAAATATTTTAAGAAAAATTATAAACTTAGGTAAATAACCGTATCATTATTGATGTGTTGTAAGAGATGGGCGTAGTGCAAAAAGTAAAGGCATAATGTATCAAAAGACCCCTAAACTATCAACTTTTATTTCAAAAGACTTTTAAATTAATTTTTATTTTAAAAAGTCATTAAACTATTAATTTTTATTTCATTAGGCCCCTGCACTATTCTTTTATTTTAAAAATTCCAATGATATCCATCAGATTTGCCACAAAAAACATCAATTTTCCATGATATTAGTCACCAACAATAAAATAATCCTCAACCATTAAACTAAAATCTCAACTTATCAGGAATAGGATATTCCTAATTTAATCAAATTTGTTTTCTAATTTATCTTATATTTGTATAAAATCAAATTTATAATTTGATATTTATGATTAAATGCTTAAAAATTAAAAAAAAAGATATAGTTAATAAAAAGTTAAATAACAATGATTTAATGATATAAGATTTTCTTGGAAATATTTGATATAAAATTACAAAGTTTAATAACATTATTCATCACAATACATATTAATACTAAAAAATTTACATAATTTACATGCTTGTTGTTTTATTAGTTTAAAATATGGCATTTTCTTTGCACTATGAAGTTCTACATTGTATTTTGTATTTTATAATTTAAAATTTGGTATATTCTTTAATGTTGTCTTATTATATTTCAATTAGTTACAATTTGTGTTTCCATCAAACAAAGGTTTATATTTTTAATATTTAATTTTTATGTCACATAATATTAGAAATAAATCTAAAATCAATACATACTATTATACTCACTCAAAAAATATATCACATAAAAAAACAAAGTGAGCATCCAGAGGAGGAGAATTTGCCTCCCTTCCTCCATGTTAATTAACCACAATATTGGCCACCTTCATTGGAGTGGACTTAGAAGATAAATTTGCCTTTGCAACCGTATTAGCCTCTCCATTGGGAGTGCTCTTTAGAGATACATTATTTTGATGAAATTCGATTTTAATAGCATTGAAATTGTTAATATTAAATTAATTCAACAAAATTCACGAATTTTCGTCACCAAGAGCTTCATGACATAAATATTACTATCTCTGTCCACAAAAAAATAGTCATTTTAAATTACAAGATTCTTAATGCTATATGCGGAGGGTATAATCAATTATGTGGTATTGTGAGGCCCGTTTATGAATAGAGAAAATGTTCATAAACGGACCTTACAAAGTCTCATAATATCCTTCGACATATCACATCAAAAACTGTACAATGTAACAAGACTATTTTTTGTGAACGGATGAAACAATAGTTTAAAGACTTTTTAAAATAAAAAATAGTTAAGACATCTTTTAAGATAAAAGTTAATAACTTTAAAACTATGATGGTACCGAATTCGTACTCGCCTCCTAAAAGGGATACAATTTTTGAAATTGCGAATCGGATTCTCCACGTGACAAATCCAGTTAACGGATTCTCGAATCCTTCTAGCGGATCATACTTTTTAAACATTAAATACATTATTTCAATTGAATTTTATAATGTAATATAATTAAACTGACAATGTTATACTCATTTTATTTTAAAATCACTATTATGACATATGTATTGAACTGATGGAAATTGAATTGATGTTTTGTTATTTAATTATGTTAAATTATTAAATATGTTTAAGTCGAAAAAAAAAATTGAAATACATACATAATTTATAAGTTTTTTAAAATTATACATTTTTAAATATTATATATAATAATAAATAAATAAATTAACGTATTCTCGACTAATCGTACGCTACAATTAAAAAAAATTGTATTCAAGGACCCGTAGTGTATCACACCTATACTACCCGTGCAATTTTAGCTCAAACGTTTCTTGTCTTGATGCATTATTCCAAAATTAAAGGTAGGCTAAGAAAAGCCAGACCCAGTTCCGAGTTAATTTTATAATTGGGCGGCATTGGAGTCCATAACAAAATGGATCTTCTCTCCAAAGCATATCCTTCCGACGACGACGGCGGTGGCGGAGGCGGAGGAGAATCAGAGCATTCGAATCCGTTGCCGCTTCCTCTGAAACGTGCTCGACCTCAACCCTTAATGGAGAAATCGGTCCAGAGGCCAGTTTTCTGCCATTCGGATCCTCCGATACCGGGAAGTTACATCTCTAAGCGACAAAGAGCAGCCCTTGCTGTTTCCGATTCAAACCTAATTGGCCCCAACCCTAATCGTGTCTCGCCTTCTCCATGTTCATGTGATTATATGATGAAATTAGAATTAAAATTTGTGTTACATCTGAATTGATTGTGTTTCTGAGTTTGTGAAAATTGAAATCGTTGTTACAGCCATGGGAAGCATTTCAGATTCGGATGTGCCACATGAAATTCTGTCAAGGTTAAGGCGTCAGATGAAGGGCAGTATAGTCTCGAACCCAACACCAGGACAACTTTCTGCTACTATGGATGGACACTCAAAGTCTGTTAATGCTGTGCGATGGTCTCCGACTCACGGTAATTTCTTTTACCTTGTCTACAAATACTCTTGCTCATAATGCTCTAACTAGTATTTGTTTTTCTGACTTTGCAATTCTATTTCTTGCAAATAACTACTGCTAGGAACTCATAACCTGTTTATAAAAATCAAATTTTAGCTGTATCTTGTATTGAGAAAGACCTCATCTTACATGCTTGTTTAATTCTCATCAATCATCAGTGATGTCTTTGATGGTGCCTTGTACTTACTGGATTCACGCTATAACATAGAGAAGAAGATTTTTAGGAAGTAGTGGCTAACTATGGATGCGAATTTGGCAAGAGATGAGTTCAAAATATAAACAGTAATGAAAGTCCGTGCAATCTTTAGAACATGACTTGATTGAGGAGGTCAGTTCACGAAATTGGATCTTCTTCTAGATTGAAATTGTTTCAATCTATGATTTGATTACTATTTATATTGAGTTCATTTGTTTTTCCATCTTCAGTCAATGTTGTAGCTAACTAAGCCAACATAGTGTCTTTTCCGTTCTTATCTGTTACTTTTGAAAAAGCTTGATCACATTTATCATTCTATGAATTTTGATCTGCTATATGATGTTAGTTTCCAGCTCATCTTCTTGTATCCGCGGGTATGGATCATACTGTTTGCATCTGGAATGTGTGGAGTGGAGGTCAGAAACGTGCACGTGTTTTTGACTGTCACCATGCGGCAGTGAAAGATGTTACATGGTCTCGGGAGGGATTATCTGTGCTCTCGTGTGGTTATGATTGCACATCAAGGTTGGTTGATGTTGAAAAAGGAATGGTGACTCAGGTTTTCAAGGAGGATCAATTTGTAGAAGTTGTAAAATTTAGTCCAACTAACTACAATCTTTTCCTCTCTGGTGGATCAAAAGGTCTCCTTAAGCTATGGGATATTAGGACTGGTACGGTGGTCAATGAATATGTACGACGGCTTGGGCCAATCCTTGATGTTGAGTTCACAGTTGATGGTAAGCATTTGATCACCTCAAGTGATGTGTCCAAAAGCAACCTTAGTGAAAATTCAATTATTGTCTGGGATGTTTCACGCCAAGTTCCACTATCGAATCAGGTAAAATCTTGTGTCCTTGTATTTATTGTCTTGCCTCACACTCATTAAAAGTTTTCATTCCATTATCGAGATACTACGATATTTTCATCCTTGATAATATGTCACTAGTTCTTAAGTACGGGGAAAAAAAACTTCTTTTGTGCAATAACCGTTGTTTATTGCCACATGTCAGGTCTACACAGAAGCCTACACATGCCCCTCTATCAGATGCCACCCATTTGAGCCATACTTTATTGCTCAATCCAATGCAAACTACATTGCTATTTTCTCTACGAGACCCCCCTTCAAACTTGACAAGTACAAAAGGTATGAAAGTCATGGTGTCTCCGGTTTCCCTATCAAGTGCAATTTCAGTTTAGATGGAACTATGGTAGCCTCTGGATCTTCTGATGGATGCATATACTTTTATAACTCTAAAACATCCAATCTTTTAAAAAAGATCAAAGCATACGAGCAAACATGTACAGATGTTGTATTTCATCCTGTCTTACCCAATGTAGTTGCCAGTTGTAGTTGGCACGGAGAAGTTTCTGTATTTCATGTTGGTTTTGGTAACAAATTGGAAAACCTCCGATTAAATTAATATTCTGTGTGTTGTATTGGGTCTCACTTTTGGGCTGATTTCATCTAGTAGAGTAATCATCCCTTCTAGTTGTAGAGTCAATTTCTGTTACAAATATCCTATGAACTTGTTGGATTATTCGCAGTTGGTTTTAGACTTGACGGATTATTATGTTCAAGTGTAGGCTAACTCTATCATGTTGGTAAAACATGTGTGATTATTAGTTCAAACTTCTATCCATTACAGGGAATTAGGGGGGGGGGGGGGGGGTAATGAATTCCCTGCTGGTAGGGTGGGAATAGGTTGAACCGAGCTAGTTTGATATATAGATGTTAGGCCCAAGCCTGATCCATTAAACCTCTACACTTGGATTGCTATACTTTTTCCACAAGCCTTTTATTGCTAGTTCCTCTAGGTACTATCACGAAAATTATTTTGAATTATGACAAAGTATAAAGTGAAAATGGTTCATACATGAATCATTAAAGGATATTAGTTGTTTTCACAAAAAAATATTAGCCGCTTTTATTAAAGAGTATTAGTTGTTTTCATTGAAAAATATTAGTTGTTTACTGAACAAACTAAGACTTTTCAGTGAAAATAACTAATACTTTTCAGTGAAAATAAGTAAAACTCCTAAAAAAATAAGTAATACTCTTCAGTGATTCATGTGAACCAATTTCACTTTATACATACTCTTGAATTATATGCCCCTCTAGTGTAATGATGTAGGACGAGGTTATTCATGCCCCTGTTTATTTTGAACACACTCCATTTATTTCTAGATTAAAATACACTTTTGTTAAATGTCTTACTTACCTAGTTAAGCTTTGAAATGAGGTATTTTTATTTTTAGTTGGGGTTGATTAAAAAGAATTACTATGTTTATAGATTTTATCCATTACAATATAATATTTTTCACTTTGCACTTCAATACATCACCAATAATTGCTAGAAACACACTACAAGGAAATATAAAATTATATGCGGAAATTGTCAACATGACTACGAAATTTCTTACAATTTTTTTTGTAGTGGGGATTACTTATAAAATTGTCTACAAAATTTTCTAATTATATAAACATCTTCATTCCGTACCTACAAATTTGCCTACGAGATTTTCATAGGTATATTGATTGTGGTAAATTTTGTAATTGTTTGTAGGTTGAGAATGGAGGACGTGTCTACATGATTATAAATTTTGTAGTCAATTTGTAGACAATCTCCATATGAAAATTTTGTGTTGAAAATTTCCTTAGAGAATTCTTTATTTTTTTAAATGACAATTAAATGACGTCGCTGTCGAAAATGTCTCATAAATGTCCATATAGGTGTCAACAAATAAAATTATTTAAAAAATAAATAAACATGACATCTTTTAAAAATATCATTTTAAGTTATGTTTTTAAATCGAAAACGAATTTTAAAGATGTTATTTGTTTATCTTTTCTCTTATGCCCTTTTTATCTTTATGTCTCACACATGTATTAATTTTCTTAAAATTATTCATAAAAATATTTAATAATGAAATAAAATCTAAGCAATACATTTTTAAAATTTTTTACGTAGCCAAAGTAAATTCAAACAATTTCTTTTAAAGCAATTAATTTTAAATTAAAGGAAAATTCCTTGAAATTTCAAATTTCCCAATCATATTATTATGTGAAAACACAATGTAATTGAAAAAATGTCATGTATTGAAAGTTTACACCTGTACTCAGTTTCTGATAAAATATAAAAAATGTACATATTATTTATAGAGTTGTAGAATTAGTAACTTAACTATTGATGAAAAAGTAAAAGACGTTGTATAAATTATTTATAAAGTTGTAGGTTATTTAACTTGAGAAATTTTAAGGGGTGTTACACAAGCCACAAACATATCTAGGCCTGATGGGCTGGACTGTTTGATCCGAGATGCCACCTCTATCGGTGTGGTCTAGTCGACCACAAATGAAATAAAAATAGGACACGGATATTTTCCCCTTCTCTTTTCAATTGAACACTCCCCTGTCCAGTTCACTACTCTTTTGTTCAATTCACCACCCACAATTTTCCAAAATTACCTATTTTTTTTTTTTCAGTTCTTGTTTACATTTTGTAAACACACCCCCTCATACAAAGAGTATGCGCGAAATTTTTTAACCGTCATTCCGCTGGCCGCCATTGATTTTGTCGCCATAACCCGCCATTGAAGAGAGGCGCCGTCCATAGCACTCATTCATGGATGAAGGTTTTTTTTTTTGAATTTGTAATCTCTCTCCCCCTTTCTTTTTGTTGGTATAGAATAAGATTTTTGTTGTTTATTACCCGATTATAAACGTAATAGAGCATATAATGTTTGGTTTCGTGATGGAATACAAAAAAAATGCGAAAATCCATCGAAGAGCTTTGTTTGACACTGGTTGATTGAACAAACAGAAAATATTAGACCAAAAAGGGTAAACAAATGCTCAATGTTCAATTTTTTTTCCCAAACATTACGACATTGTTCGAAAATAAAATTCGAACACAGTGTTTGAATAAATTTGTCGAAAATAGGACAAATGTTTGACAATTTTTTTCGAAAAATATGCAATTGTTCGAGAAACCAGACATGAACACGAAGCGAAATAAAAAAAACAATTAAAAATGCGCTAACCCATATTTTCCAACATATATTCGTTCCTACATAATGTTGTGCTACTCAAGCAACACCAATAGTCATAAAAACAAACAAATAGACATAAATAAATACAAACATCATCCAAATGTGTTTAATATTTAACCTAGCCTTACAAAAGTTGAAGGTAACTTACAATTACATTCGAACAATGACAATGTTAAAATTCGAACACAGTGTAAAATTTACATCTCTTTAACATCAAGAACAATGTTAGATGCCCTTAAGATCACTGTGACTAATGGAATTTCGGTAAAATTGAAACGGATGGTGAACTGATCATATTTATCTAACTAAAAATATGCATAAGAGGTACTTAAGTTTTTTTAAATGAATTTTCATAGAAAGGAAAAAATTGGGTGGTGAACATTAAAGTATTGCATATTTGATTAGGAGTATCGATAATTTCCCCAGTAGTATTATTAATCTGGATCGATGGTATTATATTATAATTGTTGTAATTTTTTTTGAACCCATGATTAATGATACCTGGTGAAATTATCGATATTTCTAATCAAATATTTGATACTTTAAAATAATTTCATGATAAGCTTATGATGAACCATTTTCGTATAACACTTAACATTAATAAAAGCTTGAGTTCTCATGTTACCCCAAAATTTACCAACAAAGTTCCTGAAAGACCAGACCTCACTCATCATTATCCTCTCTAGATCCACAAGATGAGGAAAAAAAAAAAAGTGTAACTACCCTGACCTGTACCTTTCACAAATACTCTATTCCCAGGTTTCCACATACTCGTCATACGGGTCTACATTAAGGTTAATTAATGGTTTAGTTCATACGAAAGTGCCCAAATAAGTAGAGATCACATCTTTATGGGTTTTAAGGAAGACCTTCATTATCAATAGTGAGTCCATCGTCATCTTCGTAGATAGACTCAAAATTCTCCACCAACAAATCCATTAAGAAAATGATATAAAAGTGAGAAACCAAAGGTTCTCGACAAGGAGAGATATATATTGAAAACTTAAATATGTTATTTGTGTAAAACATTAAAAGGGATGTATAACAGTATAAGCTAGTAATATTTACTTTTTTGTCGTATTCAATAACAATTTAAATCAATCAAAAATTATATGAATACAGAAAACTAAATAAAGATTATAAAAATAAATTTAATTTGATATATTATGACATAAAAAAAATATTGCAATTTGAAAATGACAAAATTTTGCCTGAGATTATCTCATGACATGAGACAACACAAATCAACACTCACCTCTATCAGAGTGTTAATGCAACATGCCTAATTTATACTCCATCGCACTATCTCATGACATGAAACAGTCTCACGACATGAGACAGTCTCACATAAGACCTACTTTTTGAAAATTTTGGTAGAATCATCACATAAAAGTGTTTTTGATGTAAGGATTAGTTATTTGTACACCAGTTGCACCATGTAACTGGTCATATGGGTGAAACGTGACATTAACATGCTAATATAATTGAAACATGACGAGTGCACAAATTCAATATCTATGCAGTGGTGTATATGATGTAACACATCGAATCCAGAATACAGGTCCTTGTAACTTTAACACTCTAAATCAGGTCACACTCAGCGATTGTAAAACCCGAGCTTAAAATTTTTATTTCGAATGTATAATAATCAACTTAAAAGATACTTTGCAGCAAAAAAATTTAAACACTTATTAGGACAAGATCATAGATAAGAAATTTATTAATTAAAAAGTAAGTGTGGTGGAGTCATTAGTCTTAATAATATAACTTAAACGTGAATCATCGAATAAGCAGTAAGGTTTACCACTCCTAATACAATTTGATACTCAAAAGTAGGAACATTAAAGTTAAGATTCATTTATAATGCATAAGATAAATTTGGAAAGATTTGAGTCTATTGCAGCTCCCGGGCCTCGGCATCATAACCTAAATTTTTTAAACGTTTGGGAGTGAGATAAAAATCTCAATGGATAACATGTACGCCCTTATACAGATTAGTATGATCCTGAAAAGTTTATAGTTTTACCCCTCTCATATTTGAATCTTAAAGTGTTTTAAATGTGTGTTATCTTGCTTGCATATCCGTACTATGACAACTTACGTTAGTCGTACTATTTTGAGTGCGCTAAGACAGTATTGCCCCCTTTGACGATTCATAACTACATCATAATTGTATGACTCGTCAGCCATGTCATACATAATTGAACACTTGGTCCCATAACTTCCATAACTTCTATATCCGTACTATGACAACTTACGTTAGTCATTGTTGATGATCTTTTCTAATCGAAAGGATTAGTGACTGTTTCTAACCGTAATTCGAATCACCAATCAATATCGTGTGATTGATTACTACCGTAAATAGTAAATACGATAGATCGAGAATAGAAAATCGTAAATACGTGTATTGATTACGTATTTATTTCGTATATGTGTGTTTTGTGGTGTATGAGTGTGTGTCGGGAGATTCTTGTGTATTTGAACTTATTTTTTAAATGGAAAACAACTTATTTATACAAACCACCAAGTAGGTGGTGGACAAAACTCTTGGACTTCAAGGCTTGCATGCTTGACATGTGTCCACTTTGAATTTTTGACCTTATCTTAGCCTAAACTTAGTTACAAAGTCTTCTTTTATGTCTATCTCATCCTTGGAGTTGTTCGTCTTTGTTTAGTTTGTTGATTTTCATCGTGAGTTCTTCGTTCTGAGTTGTTCGCTTCCTTGGGATGGGGGCGTAAAATTGTTCGCCCGCTACATTGCCATGTGTTCTTCAACCTGTCTTCGTATCTTCAGTGAGAGCTGCTCGCCAGGTGATGTAAGAGCTGAAATGGTACTTCTCTGATTGATTTATGCACTACCCTTACGTCATACTTGTTCGTCACACGTGCCTTGATTAGCTTTAATCATAATTTGAGTGTTTGTGCCTTAATATTGTTCGCTTATCACCAGATGTTGTTCGCCTATCAACGGTCGTATTATTAAGTAAGATAAGACAATATTATCCTCTTTGACGGTTCATAACTTCCTTTGATTTTGTGACCCGAAGGTACACCATGTGACCAGAAGGATCACTGATCCATATTCTTGTCATTCATACATCTTATGTTGTGTATTTATGTTTTGATTAATTTGGTTTAGAAATATACCAACAATCCATATAAAATTATCAACTGCAATACAGATAATGCCACCCACCTCTTAACTTTTAAGCTTGTAAAGTCCGTGAACCCAAGGTCTTTAGGGACATCCGAGCTTTGACCATTGCCACACTTTACCTAGCACAATTTTTTTTTTCATATGTTAGTCATTAATTTCATTCTTATGCATTCGTGAATATCATTTAAGTTTTCTTATATTCCATAGACAAAACATATTAATCATATAATTATACTTTTGTTACTTTTTCCGATTGAGAATTTTAGGTTTTCAGACCATTTTTCACGTCTGAAGTTCTTTTGATACTTTCTTAATTCTTCGTACAATATATTAAACAAGAGTTGTTAGTACTATATTGATCGTTAATGAGTTTAACGAGGTCATTAAACTCCTTTAATTTCTTTAGACTTCTTATCCGGAAGATTTCTTAACATTCAAATTCCTTAAAAAATGATTTTACAAATACTCTAAAATACATAAATCTTTTGAACCCAATAAAGTAACATTTAAACACATATTCAACAAGTTCGCATGCTTGATTTTTAGAAGACAACTTATTGAAATATTCATTTATTAAAAGATTGATTTCTATGCATATAACCTTCTACTATTTAGGTGAAACACTTAAACTTCTCAAAAGGTTATGAAATTTGTCATCAAAGTGTTCTAATACATATATTAGATGAACATGACTATCACCAACATAAATATTCTCATAAACTTGCTTTTTTTTCCTGGACAAGAAATTTATTCATACATGGATATATACATTCTTATAAAACTATTCATCTAATTACCATAAAATATATTCTTAGCAAATCACTTTCATAATATCATCGTTTACTACGCAGACTTTCGAATGTCACTCAATTCAAAGATTATATGACTAGTCATGCTTAGTAAAACATTAATATTTGAAATTCAAGCTTACAAGTTCTCACTTGTTCATTTATTTACAGACATTTCAAAAAATATTGTCCTATATCTAAAATGAAACCAATTAACATGTCATTCATTCAAAATACATTCATTCACATAGCACTTGCGTGTTTTTAAGTTGTTATCCTATCATGATCATCAAGTATGAATCGTTTAAACAAGAAGTTACTTTATTTGAGAGTAACATATCCAAGGTGAGTAGTTTATTTTCTCGAGTGTCTTTTCACTAACTTCAAGTATTTTCTAAAATACTTTCACATGCTAAAAAATCATGAAATTCATACAGTAGGCACATATTCAAGTGCAAATTACATATAAAACTTGGTTAATGTCATTTTTTTGACGGGATTGGTTAATGTCATTTGATTTACGAAAATATGAGTTTTAGATTCGTTTTTAAAATGCGTCAAGTGATTCCAGATTCCTTCAGTGACTTTCTAAAAGTGTACCGTGTTAAAAATAATTTTGGTAAAATTATTTCTACTCATGTAAAACTATGAAATAAATTATAGATATAGCTAAATTCATGTGGTATTTTGTCAACTATTTTATAAAATTCATTTTTGAACCAATAAACACAATTTATTCTATAAACATGAAATACATAGCAGTTTATCACACTTTATTTCAAAACTCATAACTTATCAATGAAAATTCCAAATCACACAAGTATGGGTGGAAATAGGCCGAGCCGAGCTAGGCTTCTCGTTGGACGGCCTGGGCCTGCTATTTAATCTTTGGGCCTAAGCCTGGCCTGTTATCTGTCATAGACTGTTTTCAGAGCCTTGGCCTGACCTTTTTAATTGAAAGCCTTTTAGGGACCTTTTTAATCATGTTTACAAAATTATATTCAATAATTATATTATTATTAAATCATAACAATTAACTCTTTAAATCTTAAAATGAAGATTAAAAATAATTTACCAAAGAATTATCAAATAATAGCAAAATAAAAAGTTCAAATAATATTTAGCAATATTTTTACACACATATATATATTAAATATTTATTATATTATATTACATTATATTTTATATATATATATATATATATATATATATATATATAGTATAGTTAAATAGGCCGGCCTGTTGGGCTTAAAAGGCTTACAGAAAAGCTCAAGCCTGACCTATTTAAATAAATAGGCTTTTAAAAAAGCCTGAGCCTGGCTCATTTGTTAAACGAGCCGAGCCGTAGGCCCCTGTCGGGTAGCCTGACCTATTCCCACCCCTACACACAAGACTAGTGAAAAATGAAAGCTAAACAAACCTAATTCAACAAAATATAAACACCTTCTCCAAAAATATAAAATTAGAAAAATGTTTTTCTAAAATAACCTTATTTTACTGGTCACAACAAGTTTCCAACTAGTACACTTTCATTTGTATTTTCACTTTCATAAGTATCATGCCATAAAATCTTTCACCACTTAACATACATAAAAAAAAAAATTCTCCTAGCATGCATCTAAACATCTAAAAGTGAAATAATCCTAAAGGTTCATGATTTCTAAGCATATAGATAAAAAACACACATATTAACACAAACTTGCAAGATAGACATTGTTATGATTGTTTTCCAACCTTTTGGGGATTTTTCTTAGCTTAAGGGGCCTTATTTGCGCTCGAAATTCTTAGGACTTGAATGAAATATTTTCAAAATCGGACCGGACCGGCCGGTTCGACCGGTTTAACCGGGAACCGGTCACAGTACTGGTCCGGTTCTTAACATGAAATGGTTTTCATAAAACCCGTTGTGAACCATTCAAAACCGGATTAAAACCGGCGAACTGGTAACCCAAAATAACCATTTTTTCAAACCAAAACAAACGTAAGTAATAGATCGAAATAGATCGAAAAAAAAAATAGACCGAAAAAAGGGATGGGATTGAGTTTTGAGTAACTATTGCTCACTCTAGAATTGCACCGCGTTGACTCCCTTCATCGAAGAATCTCAGGAATTACTATCAATTGTGAATGATTTCTATTGTGAATGACTTTGTAGTTTGTAGGCTGGGAGAGAAGTTGAGAAAATAGATGCAGGGGGCATAGAGATGAAAGGATATAATAGGGTTAAAAACTAAAAATAAAATGGGCTTTGGCAGTTGTTTATTTGTGGGCTTCAAAATATAATACTAGTATTAGTAAATTTGAGTAGATACCCGTATATATATATATAAATCTAATAACATTAAATTGTTGTAGTGTGATGTAATTATTAAATTCTTTAATTAATTAATTTTAAATTACTACTATTTAAAAAGTAAAATTTCTATAATGTTTTATACATATAATATATATATATATATATGTGTGTGTGTGTGTACGAGTTATTCGGTTTTTTTTATAACGGTTGAACCGGTTGAACCAGTGACCCAATGAACCAGTGCATTGGCCGGTTCGATGGCCGGTCCGGTTTTAAAAACATTGCTTGAATGGAATTGAAACTCCCTGGAAGAATTGAGTTAAAACAAAGCAAAAGTTTAAGTTAGATGATGAATTGAATAATTTCATGAAAATGAAAGAAGAGAGGAGGATGTAGATACCAATTTGCTTGAAGATGGCTTCAAACCATCAACCTATAACCAAAGGAAGCTTGATATTTGATTTTTGAGGCCTTCTATGTGGAAAATGGGAGAAGAAAAACATTCATTTCCCCCTTGAGTGTGTTGGCCAAAGAGAGTGAGGGTTTTTTTTTTTCTTGTGCTTGTTGTTAGTAGGGTTTGATGAATGGGAATGAAGGGAACTTGGGGTATTCACAAAGGTGATTGGAGGAGTGAGGCCAACCATTAGGGGGTGAGGGGGAGGTGATGAAGACAAGACACTTTGATGGAAAGGATGAAGGTGTACTAAGGTTGAAAATGGGGGAAACTTGGGCATAAATTTAGAGATGAGATTGAAGGGCAAGACTTTTCCCTTCTTGGTGCATGTGGGACATCCAAAGTAGGCTCCATGGGAGGAATCTTGATTCGTCTCAATATTTTAAACACGATGTAAGTTTCAGTGTTGAAATTGGATGTTTTTAGTTAGATTTTAGGCTCTGAAAGCTAATATTTTTGTTCAACTTTTATCGACAGAGTATAAATTTTCATTTGATAATTATAAGTGTGGCTAGGGCTGACAAGGGCATCAAAGTTCCTATTTGAAATCCCTGTTTTGTTCATTTAATAAATTAGTCATTAATTTTGATTCATATTAATAGTGTTAGAAGTGCTTCCGGCTTAAATTGCTCGTCTGTCACCTGCAAAACCAAATACTAAAACATATGACCCTCTTATTAGAAAAAAAAATCATGAAATCGTATAAATAAATTTTTAAACTTGATTTTTGGTTTCGAGGTATTACATATGAACACTCCCTTGACGTAAATATGATGTGTATATATATATATATTAAGAGTTGAGATACATTATCAACATTTCCTTTTAAGATTTGTTTAAATTAAAAAAAAGGGTTACACAATTAAAATTAATTACCAAATATATTGATTGACCAATAATTACGTTTGAGGCACAAATAAACGCAATCGCATATAATTCACTGATGCAAAAAAAAAAAAATGATAAAGGAAAATGAATTTACCTTTTGGTTTTTGACCTATCACGTTGTATTTGGTAATAATTTCAAATTGAGCGGTTCTTTTAATAATTTACGCAAACCTTAGGGTTTTCTTTGCACTTTACTCAAAAAGTTATCGAGGCGGTTACAAATTTTGTCATCAACCAAAATCCAATCCGTCCGTTTATTAATTTTGTTATCTACGGCTATGCTTCATGATCCGCGTCTTACAAGACCCCAACTTCTATATATAGTGGCTCGACTCAGCTATCTCATTTATCTCTCTCTTGTCATCTGTGTAGAAACCATATTCTCTGCACTATCCCTTCCCTTTTCATACTAAAAATCATTTCTTTGAAATTTGAAGTAATGGCTGGGCGAGGCAAGATACTTGGATCAGGAGCTGCCAAGAAAGCCCAATCCAGAAGCTCCAAAGCTGGACTTCAATTCCCCGTTGGTCGTGTCGCTCGTTTTCTCAAGGCTGGAAAATATGCTGAGCGGGTTGGTGCCGGAGCCCCGGTGTATCTTGCGGCGGTCCTAGAATACCTGGCTGCGGAGGTATTTATTTTAAGTCTTAGGTTTTGTGATTTTAAGTATTTTTTATTGACACAGTTCTTTAATTGATTCTCTAAACATTTGAGTTCTTGGTTGGTATTATATTTTCCTGGATCTTGAAATATTCAATTTTGATAATTGTTTAATTTGCAGAATTCAACCCCAATTGGTAATTCCCGATATATAGGGTTTGAAATAGTTTAATTAAGGATGTGTTTGTCTACAGGTTTTGGAATTGGCTGGAAATGCAGCAAGAGATAACAAGAAAACAAGGATTGTTCCTCGACACATTCATTTGGCAGTGAGAAATGACGAAGAGTTGAGCAAGCTTTTGGAAGATGTGACGATTGCTAATGGCGGAGTGATGCCTAACATTCACAATCATCTGCTACCCAAGAAAGCTAGTTCCTCTGAGCCCTTTGGCGACGACGATTAGATTTGTTGGAAAAAGAATCCTAGAAATCTTTGTTTTTCTATTTTCCTTTGATGGCTATTCACTCTTTAGTGTTAGTCACTGGATCTGTTATGCTAATTTGGTTCAAGTTAATGAATGAATGAATGAAAAGACAGTAGTAAATTTATTTTAATATCCTAATTTTTCTTGAATTTCTTCGTTCTTTTTTAACCACAACGGTGATAAATAATTACTATTATCCACTATCAGGGTAGTGCTGGGTCCTGTTCACCTACTTTACAAAGGGTCCTGGTGTGATTCTTGGATCGTATACACTCACGTGGATGTATGTGTGAAGAAAAATGAGATGAATTGTGTTATTGTGTGTATTTGTAGATTTTAAAGTAATACTCCATATGTTCCATATTAATAGTTACTTATAAAAAATGTCTCTCATTTTGTTCAATCGATATTTTCATATATGACAATAAAATACTCCCAATTTAGATTACTCATTTCTAAATGACACAATTTTTAAGAAAATAATTATTTATTAATACTTTTGAGTATAAAGTAGTTTTTTAGAAATTATTTATTAATATTTTTTAGTATAAAGTTGCTTTTTGAAGGTTGAGTTTGAAAAAGTGGTATTGCTTTTTGTCATTTTAGGAAATGGGTAAACAAAAAAAAACCTTCATTTTTTGGGCTTTTGGGTAAACATAATTGGGATGGAGGGAGTATGCAATTATATTCTTGTTGATAGGCGAGCAGTAAGGAAAGAAGATTAAAGTAAAAAATATTAAAATAATAAGATTAAGAAATCATTAAAAATAAAAATGATGAAGAGGACGACCAGCAGGGAATATGTGCTCTAGGAGGCGAGCAGCAGGGTTTAAAGGCCAAAACAGAGGAGGCGAGCAACTGGTCATGAAAAGTATAAAAGAGGTGGCGACCAACCAGACCAAGGGGATGCAAAGAGAATTAACCAGAGGCGAGCAGACGAGCAAGAGGGCACCTCGAAAGATCATCAGAAATTCCAATAATTAGGCTTTACATTAGGAACAAACAAGTGTTTTAACACTTGTCATTGTGTAAAGATGTAATAGCTTAGGAGTTAACAAGTGTCTTAACACTTGTCACAATGTAAATAAGGATGATTAAGGAGGTGACGCCTCCTACTTGCTTGTACCCCTATAAATACCCCTTCATTGGATAATGAAAATAGAGGTTACTTAATTAAAAAAACAAGCCAAACTCTTGCAAATTTCTTCCCAACCTTTACTTATAAAAATCCAGCTTTAATCTTTGATTAATCCTTGTTTGATGATCTTCTTAGTATGAAAACAACCATTAATTATCTAATCTGAGTTAAGGTCATCAACAATTGGCGTTAGAAAGAGGGTCCGAACCTCCGTGGGTTGAAGATTTGAAGGATTCTTGTGAAGTGTCACCGGAAACTGCAAAAGTGCGGCAGCAGGTCGCTGGAAACTGGGTTTGTGGGTGATTGGCTGGTGTTTGTGAAGTGTCTTACTTGAAGATTTAAAGACTTGAATGCATGCATGTATGAACAAGGGTTGTAACAAGCCAAATTCATACATGCAAGGCTAGTTGTTTTTAAATCAACATTCATAAACACAAAGACTTTCATCAAAGAACATTCGAATATCCAAAAATGACATGATCATAAGAACCGCAGGAATCGAGCAACCACCTGGCAAGCAAGTCACGAACTAGGATATCGTCAATGGGTGACCATGCACGGACGGTGCGGGCAACATCTCGGCGAAATGTCCAAGTCACTATTGACGCTCTTCCCCCGGAAGTGGAAGCTTTGGCTCAAAATCCGGAGGAATTAGCCAAAACGATCACCGTTTTACAATCCTTATAACGGCGACAAGAAGTCACAGGACCGTCAAGAGCCCGAGAGGCGAGCAACCAGGCAGCAGGGCATAAATCATCTAAAACCCTGGAGGCGAGCAACCGGGTAACAGAACGGAGAGCTAAACAACAAGAGGATATAAGGGTGGAGGAGGTCAATAATGGACAAATAAAGAGAGCCTAAGGCAAGACACCAATGAGTGAGCGGCTAGGGAGTCGAGGTGAATCCACACCAGGAGGAGATAAGGAGTCGAGGAGCAGGGGTACAAGAAGTCAAATCATGAACTTAGGAAGGGAAATTCACAGAGAAGTGAGGAGCGAGCATACCCTGCTGTTCGCCCCTCAGTGCATGATAGACTCAGAAGGTCAACTTTTGGCCGTTTGGGTCCTAATGGGGCAAGCAATGTGGCCCGACGGGCCACACATGAGAAACGTTCTATTAGCAAGGGACTGCACCGTGGGGAAGGCTTTGAGCCAAACCACGATGAACAGCCTTCTAACGGAAGAGCGCCTCCGAATGAGTGGCTTGACCTCAAGAGAACGATCGAGGAAATGAAGAAGCAGTTAGATGCCCAAAACGGCGGAGGGTCAACCGTACTTCCATTATCACCATTGTCTCCGGTGATATTGAACACACCGGTGCAGAAAAAGGTACAGTTCCCAGCTGTTAGTCTATACGAGGGAAATTCAGACCCAAAAGTGCACTTGTCCAAATACACCGATTACATGATATCCGTGAAAGCATCTGATGCGGCGCAATGTCGAAATTTCCCGTTAACCCTTGGCGATGGCCCCCACAGATGGTTTTCCGCACTTGCCCCAGGTTCCATCAGTTCATTCATGCAACTTAGCAAGGAATTCCTATCACATTTCTCCACAGTCGGATCCTACCTTACGCAAAGACATAGGCTTGCAGATCTGAAACAAGGGGATGAGGAGTCTGATAGGGCTTTCCTTGAAAGATTTGATAAAGTCCTGCTGGAAGGAGAAACAGTGAGTGAGGACACTAAAATTGTGGCGGTAATGACAGGACTTAAGAAGTGGACAGACCTTTGGAAGGAGATGCACCTCGCTTTTCCTAAAACATATTTTGAATTTCGATATAAAGCAGAGGTGTACATCTCGATGCAAGAAACTTTACAGAAAAAGTTAGGAGATAAAGCCGACACCAAGAAACCAGGAAAGAAATCAGGGGGAGAATACAAGGCTCCCAAAAACATGAAGGCTTTCAGTGAAGGAACCGAGTTAAAGGAGAAATTGAACCATGTCTTGTCCACATCAATAGAAGCTGTGTACAACAATGTAAAGGACAAGGATATACTGTCAGAGCCTCGGAAAATACGACAAGAGCGAGGGAAGATGGACCCCAACAAGTACTGCGCATATCATCAAAGCATAGGTCATTTCACGAGTGAATGCCGAGATCTCTTAAAACAGCTATAGAGGTTTTACGAAGAAGGGAGGTTGTCGGAGTTCGTAAAGAGACAACTAAGCAAAAGGCCAAGAGTGATAGTACCATCCAGCTCGGAAGAAGACGAGGAGGACGAGCAGCCGAGCAGGATGGACAAAAAGGGCAAGAAGGTATTTACGGCACCGGCAGAACCAGTTCGTGAAATTCTAATGCTTGAATCAGCCGGGCCAGTAGGAGGTTGCTCAGATGGAAGACCCCCGATGTCCAAAAGAAAGAGGAAGGCGGACTTGAGAGCTGTAGCTCAAGTTAGAGAAATCGGGGTGAACCAATCAACAAAGAAGACAAGAGATCTGGTGTTTTCCAAAAAGGATCTGGATGGAGTACTCACCCCGCACAATGATTCACTAATCATCTGTGCTAACATCATGTGGGTTCCGAGTCCACCGTCTGCTTGTAGACACTGGATCCTACACGAACATCATATTCAAGAGCACACTAGACCAGTTAGGTGACTGTGAGGAATATATAAAAGAATGTGATCATAAGATAATAGGGTTCGGAGATGCTATAACCGTTCCCTTAGGTTTAGTTACGTTACCAGTCGAGCTTGTATCAACTGAGAATCCCGAAAGGAGACTAACTAGAATGATAGAGTTCTTAGTTGTAAATCAACAGTCTGCCTACAACGGGTTTCTCGGTCGATCTTTTATGAATGAATTCAAAGCGGCTATTTCAACGTACTACTACTGTCTTAAATTTCCAACTTCGAAAGGTTCAGGTACGGTTAAAAGCGATCAAAAGAAAGCTCGGGAATGCCTCCTGCAACTCCAACCCAATGACAGCGGAGTATCCGTCATGGACGAGCAGCCGAGCAGCAGGGCTGAGGATGAACCATCCGTATTGGATGAAATCATGGAGTCCGTCGATACCGAAATAATAGAGGTGGACGACCAGCAGGGCGAGGACGAGCAGGAGGGCTCTGACGAGCAATAAGGAAAAGAAGCCGTACCCAGACTAAGTCAAGTTGAAGATTTAGAGCCAAGACTAGAGGCGGAACCAATGATCGAGGATGAGATCAACCTAGAAGGGCCCATTGTTGATCCTCGTTGGAAGAATCAGAAGAGAAGGGCAACCCCAGTTGAGGAGCTGGAAGTAATAAAAGTCGACCCGAATCGAGAAGACTTGGAATTATTCATTGGGTCTGAGCTCCCTGAGCCATACAGAATGAGAGAATTCCTCAAGTCTAATCTTTACATATTCGCATGGTCGCATGCTGATATGGTGGGCATCAGCCCTGAGCATGCCTGTCATAAGCTAAATATTGATCCAACTAGAAAATCGGTGAAGCAAAAAAGAAGGAAGTTCGGGCCTGACAAATACGAGGCACTGGATGTGGAGGTAAAGAAGCTACTTGATATGATCTCATCAAAGAAGCCTTATGCCCCAGATGGGTCGCAAATCCAGTATTAGTGAAGAAACCAAATGGCACATGGAGGTTATGTATCGACTTCACTGATTTGAATGCAGCCTGCCCTAAGGACAACTTTCCACTGCCTCACATTGATCAGTTGGTGGACAACACGGCGGGACACAAACTTCTCACCTTCATGGATGCATTCGCCGGGTATCACCAAACCCCGATGCACCCCGACGACCAGGAACACACAGCGTTTTACACTAACAAAAACTTATTATATTGGAAGAGGATGCCGTTCGGGTTAATCAACGCAGGGGCAACGTACCAGAGACTCATTAACAAGATGTTCGATGACCACATTGGCAGAACAATAGAAGTATACGTGGACGATATAGTCGTAAAAAACCCAAAGAAGGAAGATCATTTGGAACACCTTGCACAAGCATTTGAAATACTTCGGGCATACAACATGAAACTGAACCCGAAGAAAAGCAGCTTCGGGGTTCACTCGGGAAAGTTCCTTGGGCACCTGGTCAACCAGTGAGGCATTGAAGCAAATCCGTCAAAGGTCAAAACAATTATGGACATGCAACCACCAAGGTCGGTCAGGGAAGTTCAGCAACTGACCGGATGCTTGGCAGCCTTAAACAGATTCATTTCAAGATCCAGAGATAAATGTCGACCTTTTTTCGACGCTATCAAGAAAGGGCAGTTCCAATGGAGAAACAGTTGTCAGCATACATTTGAGCAATTGAAAGAATACCTTAGCAACACCAAGATTCTGTCAAAACCTGTCCCAGGAGAAAAACTGTACCTATATCTAGCCGCGTCAGAGTTCATGGCAATGAACAACGAACAACGAGGCTGAATACGAAGCCTTGATAGCCGGACTACGACTAGCTCTGGCTGTGGGGGTTCGAAGAGTCCAAATATATGGAGATTCCTAGCTGATAGTCAACCAAGTCCGTGGGGAGTATGAAGCTAAAGATGAAAACGTGGCTTTATATCAAAAAATTGTTGCTCACCTGGCTTCACTCTTCGAACAGATTTATATTAAACAAGTGCCAAGAGATAACAACGCACAAGTAGATGCACTTGCTCGCTTGGCTACTAGCACGGGACCAGTAGAACTTTCACAGGTCACGATAACAAAAATTTCTCACCCATCTACCAGTGACTACAACATCAACCAGATTGAAGAAGAATTGACGGAAGAAGATTGGAGGACACCGATATACCAATACCTCAAAGATAGCACAGTGCCTGAAGACCCACAAGAAGCAGCTAAGATAGCCAAACGATCAGCAAGGTTCACCATCATGGACAACCAACATTACAAAAGAGGATTTTCACTACCCCTACTGAAATGTTTGGCAAGGGGGCAAGGCCAAGAAGTTTTGAAAGAAATACACGAAGGCGTATGTGGAAATCACGCGGGAGGGCGAACATTGGCGTACAAGACGGTAAGGCAAGGGTACTACTGGCCAACTTTGTTACAAGACGCGATCAAGGTTGCAAAAACATGCCACAGGTGCCAGCTGTTCGCTCCCAACATCCATAAGCCACCAACAGAACTAATCTCAATAAATAGTCCATGGCCATTCGCAAAGTGGGGGATATACATCATAGGACCTTTCCCAACAGGAAAGGGGAATGTAAGATTTGCGGTAGTGGCCGTGGACTATTACACAAAATGGGCTGAAGCCGAAGCACTAGTGACAGTAACACAAGAAAAAGTGATCAGCTTTATCTGGAAAAGTATAGTGTGCCGATTCAGAGTGCCACAGGTAATACTGACAGACAATAGAAAGCAATTCGAAGGAAAGAAGATAAGAGATTTCTGCAAAAAATGGGGAATCAAGAAACATTTTTCGACACACTACCACCCTCAGTCTAATGGCCAAGTCGAGGCAGTTAACAAGATAATCAAGCACATCCTAAAAATCCGTCTGGTAGATAAGAAAGGCAAATGGTCAGAAGAACTGCCCGAGGTACTTTGGGTATACAAAGTATCGCATAGAACTAGTACCGGAGAAACACCGTTTGCTATGGCATTCGGTACTGAGGCAGTTATACCTATAGAGCTCAAAGTACCAACTGAAAGGGTAGCCGAGTTCAATGAACAAGAAAACAGTAAAGCACTGGCTGCAGAAATGGATCTGATTGACGAAAAAAGAATTTCAGCGGAAATAAAGAATGAAATATACAAGAGAAGAATCGCAAAATATTACAATTCACAAGTGAAAGTCAGGGAATTTGAAGTCGGAGATCTGGTACTCCGAAAAGTTCTAGCAACACCTCCAGGAGTATTTGGACCGACTTGGGAGGGCCCATTTAGGATAACCCACAAGTGGTACAACGACACGTACGACCTTGAAGACATGAAAGGCAACTCGGCCCAATACACCTGGAACGCAGCTTTATTGAAGAAATATTATCAATAGTTAGGAGACCGATGTAAAATTCTCTATGTAGATTAGTAAAGTTTTTTATAGATTATCATTTGTATTATTGTAAGGTTGATAAAATTTTCACATTTTTTCAGAAAATTTTGTAAGTAGAAATAATTGTTCGTTGTATTACGCGTTTAAACGGACAAAGAGGCATCCGAGCCCAGTTGTTCGCCTAAAAGAGAAGAGCTGCTCGCCGGAGACAATTGAGTATCATAACATAAGTCCAAAGGAGGCGAGCAGCAGGGTCCTGAGTCACAAAAACCCAACTGATCGCCCCTATAAAATAAAAAATTGCTCGCCCAAAGCTAAATGCATTTAAGCACAAGTATAGCGTGTGGCGAGCAACAGGGTGCAAAAGAGAAGTGAAGGTCAAGTTCTTAAGAGAACCAAATTGACCCATAAATAATTAATGTACAAAAAAGTTTGCACGAAAAAGTATTGAACTTTCAGTTATGGAAGAAAATACTTAAGCAAACATTAAATGAAAGGCGAACAAGTAAAATAAAAGTACGACTTCATTCAAAACAGAACTTCAAATACAAAGGTACAAGAAAGGAAAAATTACAATTGACCTACTACATGAACTAAAAAAACAGAAAAAAAAGTTCAAGACTCAGGAGCCGGAGGAGCAGGTGGTGCTGTAGGATCTTCGGAAGGAGGAGGTGGAGGAGCATCTTGGGTGGTCGCCACAGGGACCTGCTTCTCGCCTACTACGGTGGAGGTGCTCGTCTCCCCAAGAGGATTCGGAAAGAGAGGGCTTAAGGCATCGAAAAAAGTGGTGTCTCGGTTCACTTCCTCCATCCTCTCCTTCGGAGCTACGACTCGGACATCATCTTTAAAGATGCCCAAGTCCAACCCCATCTCCCCTAGGTCAGCAACAGGGATGTCAAAACCGGCGGCTGGAGGATTCTCGATAACATAATCCGCGAAGTCCTTGACGGTACTAGTCATGACGTCGAGATCGTTATCTAAGGCGTACTTCACGGATCGTACACATCTGCATATGCACAAATGTAACCAAGATTGGTGTTATCAGTTACATCTTGCATGTACGTATTATAAGAAATGACGCGCTTGTTCTCCTTCTCCAGCCGGTCGACATGGACCTTCAGAGACTCGACTCGCTCAACCAAGCCTACCCTCTCGGTTTCAAGATCTGCACGCGATCGGTGGCCACTCCCAAATCTAACTTGAGCTTCTCAGAAGTATTTAGGGCCACCTGTTCGCGATCCTCCACTGCCTTCAGCCCCTTTTCCCAGGAGAGCTTGGCCCTTTCAAACTCAGCTTTCAACTTGGCCAGCTCATCCTCCTTCTTCTTCAACTGGACATCTCAATCCGTCTCGAGCTGCTCGATCCTCCGTCCCAGACTCCGGTTAGTCCTCTCAAGCTCAATGGCTTGGTCAAGGACTCTCTGAGCGGAGATAGCCTGATGACTCGCGTTGTAGCTCAGAAGGCGGGCATTATCGCTCAGACTTTGACTTTGGAGGATCTCTTCACCCGTCTTTGTTCAGGAACAGGGAACAGACTCCGTACTCCGCCGGACATGAGAGTTCTTGATCTCGTGGTAAGCGGGGGCCGATTTCACGCAACTAAATTGGTGAAGCACTTTAGCACGACCGGGATAATCATCTCTCCGGTACCTGTACAAAATTAAAAAGTTAAGTAATTGAAACTTAAGCAAGAAAGCGAGCAGCCGAGCAGTAGGGAAAATACGTACTCCCTCATCTTCACTGGGTCATAGCCCAAGTAGGAACTGTCAGGCGAGGAACTCCTCCCTCGACCGGCGACCATCGCGCCGATGACCTGCTGCTCGGTCACTTTTTCCACTGGCGAGGAGCGAGCAGCAGACTTGCTCGCCTGTGAAGAGCCCTGCCCTCTAACTCGCTTGGAGCGGTCATCCTCCTTGCGAAGAGCAGTCTCCTTGGTAAGTCTCTTCTTACCCCTTGTATATTTGGGAGGAGGCGAGGAGCGAGCAGGGGGGCGAGGAATTGGGGCAGGTACTTGAGGAGCCTCCTCCTCATCGTGCGCTCCCGCCCTCAATCTGATCATGGAGGTGCAAGGGTCGAACTTCTTCTTTTTCGATGGTTGGTTGGCCGCCATTCGCTTCACTCAGCGAGCAAGAAGATGGTAGCTCCTTGGGATTTGCGGAACGACTACTGTTACCCTTTGAGCTGAAAACAAAAAACATAAAGATAAGCAAACGTAAGGGCGGCGACCAGCAGGTAAGAGGCGAACAACAGGGAAAAGTAGAGAATTACATAAGGAAAGTTACCTTCAGGGATCTCCGCCTGTGCCTCTAAGTGATGAACACTGGTAGTAAGTTGAGCAAGCTTACGACAGTGCACTTGTGAGAGATGGCTAATACTCCGATCCTTTACGTCTCGCAAGGAAATCAAAACAAGAACGTATAGGAATTCCTCACTCAACTCGGGATGCCCCCACTTCAGGATACGCGGGCCAGCAAAACAGGGAGTAAGATTAAAATTAGTTCACCCCGGAGATGATAAACTAAGAAACGAAACCTACGCCGAATTTTCCCAAAGTGTGTAGGGGAGTTTATACACCCCGATCCTCCCAAAAAATCAGAAGACGCCCGCCAGTCACCACCGATGAAGAAAAAGTGCTTGTGCCAGCTTTTAACCTTGTTGGGCACCCCCTCAATCAACTTGACGCCACTACGGGCTTTAATGTAATACCACCCGAGCCCTTCTTCATTAACAACCGAGGAGATAGTCATCGCATAATGTATCTCCACCGTGCTGATTTTATTCTTATATCCCTCCAACCCGAAGAGGGTGATAAAAGCCAGCAGATTACTCCAACCATTCAGGGTAATCTGAGTGATCGCCAAGTTTGTATCCTCCAGGAATCGCCCGATCACCGGATGTAAAGAAAGAGGGAACCCCGTGTTGAGGACGTCTAAGTTGATGGCAGTACATCCAGGGGGTGGACTGTCAGTAGTCTTCCCTTTCTGAGGAACATATAAATGAATATCGTATGGGATGTGGTTGGAAGAGCGGATCCAAGCCAAGTCATCTTCCGTGACTACGCTCGCCACTTTGCTTGCTGTGTACAAAGATTCCCGGGCTTCCATGATAGGCCTTGGTAGAGTTGGGAAAGTGTTGTGATAACGATTGGCGTAGTCAATCCACTCCTGCCTTTCGAACTACAGCCTTTGGAATAAGAGACTTGGGAGTCGGTCTTGAAATGGGGAAATTAATCTCCCGGAGGAATTCCCATGTTACGCCCAGCTGGTCGCTTCCTGGCTGAGCCACCTGCTCGCTCGCGGCTCGCTCCCGTGTCCTCAGGGAGACTCATTTCTTCAATCTCGGCAGCGACATCTGCAGAATCTTCACCCAAATCCGAGGAGGTCCCTTCCCTTGGCGAGGAGCGAGCAACAGGTCCCAGGACGTCCTGCTCGCCTGAGCTCTCTATAGCGTAGAAATCGTCAATGGAGCGAACAACAGAGCTCGCCTCAGAACCCGTGTTCTCATCAATGAGCAAGGTTCTAGGGTTTTGCGCAATTGCTCGCCGGAGAGAGCGGCGAGGAGCAGGGAGAGGCTGTTAATCTTCCATAGGCCTTTTTCTCGGATTCAGACCGACGAATTCAACGGATTGTGTATTACTTGAAGAGGGAGACGCCATTTAAGAAAGAGAAATTGAATAAAAAATGAAAAAAAGAGTGGTGACGATAGCAGCGTAAATCGACGGGAATGGGCAAGTGACGGCGGCGCTGTGGCGGTGATACGGCGGTGACGGTGGCGAAGGCGGCGAAATTTAAAAAACAGAAAAAAAGAAACAAGAAATCGAAAAGGAAATGCACGAAATTGAAGACTGCAGATGAAAAGAACACCGGATTCACCTTCAAATTAGACAAAGATAACTGAAAATCAAGAGGAATTGAAGACGAAAAACTTCACGAATCACCTATGGAGGATTTAAGGATTTCGATCGTGAAAAAGGAAGAAGGAAGAAAAAATGAGCTATTTATTGACAAGGATTCGGAGGCAAATGTGAATTTTTTAGAAAAAGAGGCCCCTATATGCAAATTAGGGGGCACACGCGTGGGCAGCGGTGACGTCACCAACCGCCCACATCGCCTCGTATTACACGTCTCGGGAAACGAAACGTCACAAGTTCAAAAGGCATTCCCCACTGGTCGCCTCCAATAGTTCCCGCCCAAAAAATTTGAAACCCTGTTGCTCGCTCCCTGCAAAAGTGAAAAAGGCAAATTCCCTGTTGCTTGCCTCATATCGTAAATAGGTGGCCCATCTTATAGTTTGACATAAAGGGGTAAAAATTCATCCTTATATGCCAAACTAGGGGGCATTGTTGATAGGCGAGCAATAGGGAAAGAAGATTAAAGTAAAAAATATTAAAATAATAAGATTAAGAAATCATGAAAAATAAAAATGATGAAGAGGACGACCAGCAGGGAATAGGTGCTCTAGGAGGCGAGCAGCAGGGTTTAAAGGCCAAAACAGAGGAGGCGAGCAGCTGGTCATGAAAAGTATAAAAGAGGTGGCGGCCAACCAGACCAAGGGGATGCAAAGAGAATTAACCAAAGGCGAGCAGGCGAACAAGAGGGCACCTCGGAAGATCATCAGAAATTCCAATAATTAGGCTTTACATTAGGAACAAACAAGTGTTTTAACACTTGTCATTGTGTAAAGATGTAATAGCTTAGGAGTTAACAAGTGTCTTAACACTTGTCACAATGTAAATAAAGATGATTAAGGAGGTGACACCTCCTACTTGCTTGTACCCCTATAAATACCCCTTCATGGGATAATGAAAAGAGAGGTTACTTAATTAAAAAAACAAGCCAAACTCTTGCAAATTTTCTTCCCAACCTTTACTTATAAAAAATCCAGCTTTAATCTTTAATTAATCCTTGTTTGATGATCTTCTTAGTATGAAAACAACCATTAATTATCCAATCTGAGTTAAGGTCATCAACAATTCTCTATACACTATTATATTTACAACTAATTCTAGTATACAATTGGTGCATAGTATGCATTGGTATTTTAATTTAATTAGATCCAATCTCCTGCCCTAGAATTCACACTAATTATATATCATTGTTTTCATATAATATGCTAAGTTGTCTATAGTCCAAATTATCTGTATGGAATTGTTAGTCTTCCACCCGGGTTCTATTTTAAACCATGATTTTGTTTTTTTGGTCATTTCTCTTTCTTTTCCCTCCTTTTCCTTTATGTATTTTTTCTCCCTTTTCCTGGCTATCTTCCACTTTTTTTATTTTATTTTATTTGTCATTATTTATTTCTTTTTTCACCCTTTTTATTTATTTTTTACTTTCCAGGCATTCTTTTTTTTTTCTTTTTTCATTTTTTCCCAATTTTTCCTTTTTTTTTCAATCTCTTATATGAAATTTCCTTTAGTTTTTGTATTTTACTTTCTTTCAATTTATTTAAAGTATTTTTTTTATAATATATTAAATTGTCTTAACTCCGTATCATTATATTGCATATTATTGAAATTTCAACGTAATATAAGTTTAGATGCATTTTATGAATATTATTTACTAAATTTATATATTTTTATTTAATGATTCAATTGACATATTTTTTTAGGCAATAAGATTAATATTATAACACAGGTTGAATGCTATGACGTAATTATATAAAGTATATAAAATTAATTTTTTAATTTTATCAAAATGAATTCTAATAGATAATTTTTTAAATATTTTAAATTATTTTATCTAGTCAATCAAACTTCATAGGTAAATTCCTGACATCGTCGCTGTCTCGATATGCATCCAAAAATGTTATATTAATACAGTTGGTCAGCAGTTATGGTGTTTGGAAGACATAATGACTTGATATTAGCATTATGATAAAGATTATTTTGTTATAAGGAATTTTTTTTGAGTAAGTCTTATGTGAGACCGTTTTATAATATGAGACCAATACTATTTGATCCATTTTTAATTTAAAATATGTCACTTATTAATTAGAAGTTATCACTTTTAGAAAGTGATAAAATTTTAATAAAAGTGATAATATTTTGTTAAAAGTTACTTATCACTTTTCTTTAAAATATTATGACATTTTATTATAATTCTATCACTTTTTCTAATTCAGTCGGTGTTATACTATGAGACAGTTTCACACAAGTTTTTATCACATTAGTAGGGAAGATTTTAATTTGGGTTTTATTGACTATTGTTTGGAGGGTATTACTTATTATTGCTTGAGTATTACATATTACTTTTTTGACTATTGTTGATTATTATTTTGGATATTGTTGATTCTTATTTGGGGTATTGTTGATTATTGCTTGGGGTATTATTTATTATTGTTTGGGGTATTGTTTACTAATGTTTGGAGTATTGTTGATTTTTTTTTTTTTTTTGTATTATTGAATATTATTTGGGGTACTGCTGATTATTGTTTGAGATATTAAATATAATTGTTTAAGGTATTGTTAATTAAAGCTTATGGTATTACTTGTTATTTTTTTAGGGTATTGTTGATTATTTTTTGAGATATTGCTAATTATTTTTTAATGTATTAAATATTATTGGTTAGAATATTATTTATTTTTGCTAGAGGTGTTGTTGATTATTGTTTGTGACATTGTTTATTATTGATTTGGATATATTCTTGATTATTACTTTATATTATTTATAATTTTTTGGGGGATATTGATGCATGAGTATTGCCTTTGGTACTTTACGTTATTGTTTAAATTATTGTTAATTATTGTTTGACGTATTACTGATGATTGTTTTAGTTATTACTGATTCATTGCCCATAATATTGCTAATTATTAGTAGTATTATTTATTTACTATTGCTCTGGTTATTTCTAGTTAAGATTTGTGGTATTAATAAACGAATTTGTTAATGTTGATTGTATACTTGATAATTGATTCATTGATCATGCTTTGGATTTGCAATTCACATATATAGTATTAGTGTATGTTAAGGTTGATATTGCAATAATAAATACAAATTTAAATTAATAAATTAATAGTAACAAAATTTAAAAAAAATTGAATGTTCAATTTAAAGTAAAAAATTGAAAAGGGTGCAAAATATTGAAAAAAAGATTTTTTTTAATTAAAGTAAATTAAAAATAATTTTTTTGTATTTAAAAAAGTTACAAAATTTTGTTTCAAAAAGTATTTTAGTAAAAAAAGCCAAATATTGAAAAGCAAATTTGCAACAAAAAATGAAAAAAAAAATCAATAAAAGAAAATAAAATTAAAACAACTTTTTAATTAAAATAAAGTTAAAAATATTTAATAAAATATCAAAATATTGAAAACAAAATTTTGCAAATAAAAAAAATCCGTTTTTCTTCTTCTCTAAATTAAAAAAAATGTTGAAATATAAAATTTCCAATTAATAGAGAAAAAAGAAAAACTATTTCTTTTTTTGCATTAAAAGAAAGTAGGGTTTTTCTACTTTCGCGCTTCCTAACGTCATTAGACTTTTTAAATACCATTGGATCTTTGATCCTACGTAAATTTTATTTTTAAATAATTGCACTTTGCATTAGAGCGTTGACACTGTGCATAATGCAATCACACTGCATCGCCCTACTAATAAATTAAATTAATAAATATAAAATAATAAAAATATCCTTTTATTTTAAAATAAATAAAAATATTTAATTATAAAATTATATACAAATCCTTATTATCATTTTAGTTCTAAATATAACCGTTTCTAGCCATGCCTTTGCTAGTGTCCTATTTTTTAGTAGTGGCATGTAAAATGTTATCATCTACATAGGCACTGCTAGAGGAACAAACATTTAGTAAAAGCGAACTACTTCATAAAACTAAAACAATTGTTCACTGACAGTCCAAAATCATATAAAACATAGAAAAGAAGTCCAATACCAAAATTTTCGTTATATATACTACTCACAACCATCTCTAAAAATATAGTAAATCACATCTCAATCATAGAAGAATAGATATAGAGGTCAGATCCTGAGTGATCTATGGAGCTAATAAGAGACTATGCGGTATGAATCATTTTTTTTAACAATATGCGTTATGAAACATTGACCATTGCTAATCTCAAGTTTACAAGTTCCAAGACTTCACTCGAGCTTAGTTCCTCAAAATTTCATCTCGTTTCAATGCTCATCCATCTTTAGTTTATGATCTGTCATTTCCGAGTCTATATTCCACAATGATAATATTCAATTAAAAATACATTACTAAAAACAATTATGCATAAAACAACAAAATGGAATGAACTCCATTGTCCTTCTTGGACTCAGAACATTCATGAGAAAAATGACCATGATTTTTACATCCGAAGAATGCCATCCCACACTTATTCATTTTCGGTTTATCATATTTATTTTCTTGATCTTTTTAGCATTAGAATCGACACTTAGATTAATAGCAGTACATCTAGTTCGATGCCTCTTGCTTTCATCTTTATTTCCAATCTCTATTATGTTCAGAGCCTGAAGCTTCTATAGAACCAGATTGAACAACTAGTACACATAATGAAGACTTTGTAGTTTCAAATCTTTCATGTTTTAACTCAACATTATAAGCTATATGAGTGAAAGTTTTGATACTTTCATCAATAGTCGTGTCCACCTTCAAGTGTTTCCATCTGTTAGGAAGTGACTGGATAAGATTCTTAATTTGATATTCCTCAGAAATGAAGTACCACCATACTTTTCCAACATATATACCCAGATATCATAGGCAGTAAGATGTAACTCCCAATCATGGATTATATCTTCTTTGACCGAGTTCACAATTTTTTTAATTTTTTTTAACTCGACGATGGTTGCTTTTGAAGTCATTGTCTGGTTTTAATTGAAATGATTCAATAAGTTAATTTTCATATATGTATCAACATGTTCTATGTTAAGCTAATTGACATCTGAAAATTTTGATACAAAATTTGATATAGTAAAACAACTTAAAGTCATTAATCATCAATCTTATAGAGTATCCTCATAAAACAGGTCCAGTTCCAAAACATGAAAAAAAAGATACTTCTAGCATTTAATCCAATAAAAAACTAAAACTCTTGCTCAACAATGTAAAAACAACATGCTTCCAAACATTTAATCAATATAGATGTAATAAAGAATAACCATGTCATAAAAACAACCTATATTAAAGCAGTTATGGTAATTAAATGACTATTGTTAAACTAACTACTAAGGTTATTCTAATCTAATCCTATTTCGGTAACGCCTTCAAGCAATTTATATGGAGATACCGTAAAATCTTTGATGCAATATTTATTCTCAATAAGTACTACAATAGCCTCCATCATGAAAAATATGACAGAAAGATCTATATATAATGCTGACTAGTTATAGCCCCGTGAATTTCACGGGTTTAAATTAAATTTTCAAAATATTTTTAATTAATACAAATTTTTTTTTCTTTTTATATCAATAAAGTATGTAATAGTTTTTTATTATTAAAATATTAATTAAAGGTAAACCTTTATATGTATAATTCATATAAATTATTTACAAATGTCTTAAAGTGAAAAATAAATTTATTTTTGCATATAAATAACACTCAATATCACATTAATTATTATAAAAAAATTAAACAAAATTGTAAACAACTTTTGTTGTATACATAAATAGTTTTTTTTTTCCAAATCAAGACAAAAAAAAGTTTATACATTTCTATTCTTTACTTTGGATACTGCAACATATAGTTGACCGTGAGTGAAAACTGACTTTGGGAATGTGCAAATTGTAGGTAGAAAGTGATTGTCATTAACTTTTATTAATAGTCATTACAAAACAGTAAATGGTAAACTATTTTCTTATAAAATTTACAGGCATGGTTACATACTTACATCCGAATTATTGAATGTCATTCTTGAGATGAAAACTCTATTCTCAAGATTCTTCATAAATGATTTATGCTTCAATTATGTGATTTTCAACCTAGTAATAATAATTATTGTACCATTATACAATCTTGATTTATTATCAATATTCATGAGAAGAACAATTGGAACACCTTCCTTCAAAACTAAACGATGACTCGACATTCCAGAACACTTGATGGTGTTTAAAAAATTAACTGAAATCAACTCTTCATTACCCTCATCTCAAAACTCTGTTTTGCAAAAACTATTAGAAGTCAAATAAACTTTTGTATCTCTAAGATTAATAGAAATAATCTTCTCACCGATACAATCTACATCTCTATATGTAGATGCATGTATCTTCAAAGTATTTATGTGTGCATAGTATATGTTATACAGACGAATAAATAATTTTAATAATAGCCAGAATAAGATCAACATAATCATAAATCAAATTTTTCGATGTAAGTTCAATATCAACAAAATCATCCCTGCAATCTCCAAGATTGTCATCACCAACTTTTAGAATTCAATTGGAAAATTCAGCAACTTCACTATTGCTTGAATTGACACATGAATTTTCATTTTTCAACCCCACGTTACTTGAAGAAAATACCCCATTTATTCAACACAACAACTTCAAATATTCTTCCAAGACAGTTTTTTTTTTTTCAAACGTGAGCATTGAACTCAAATTTGTTTATTTATTTCTCAACAATGTTTGATCTATTGCAACTCCTCGCGTATTAGCTTATTAACTCCAACTGATATCAATTATTGATTTAATACAGACATGGAAGAATGTCTAATTAATGTGTTGTCATTTAGTTGAAGTAATTTCTCATATTCAAATCCTCATTAATTAGAATTAAAACTATTTAAAAGATGTAAAATAGAAAGTAATCTAATTAATATGAATTTGAATTAAAAAATTTAAATTGAAAATAAGTATCTTGAAAATTCAATAATCTTCTTTGACTCAATTATATATCATCCGCTAAATAATCTAATGTTCCCTCAAAATAGTTTTTGGCCCTACACCACGATTTTAAAGATAATATAATCATATTCTTTAATCTCGTACAACCATATTAAACCTTGTATAAGCATATTTTTAAATATGTATCCCCCCTATATTAGAAATTCTTAAATACATCCACACATCATACACCCCCATCTAAATATCTACAAAGGAATTATTACTAATAGGTCTATCTTTAGTCCATAAATTAATGTTTAGTTCTAAAACTTTTTAAAATTGCTAAATGGTTCAAAAGGGAGTCCCACCACTCAATTCATATTCCACGCGTCCCCCCTCCCCTTTCCCCCAAACAAAACCTGTACCCTACCCCTCTCTCTCACTTTTTTTCCTCTTTCTCTCTCCATCTCCCCCCTCTCTCTGCAAGTAATTATTCCCTTTCTTTCTCACCCATCTCCCCCCCTCCAGTGGCGGATCCAGGAAATTGAAACAGGGTATGCACAACTGTATATAATAATACAAAAAAATTAGACAAACAAAATATAAACGTACAATCTAAAATGTGAAAACATATGATATTAAGAATCACAAAAAAAAAAAAAAAAATTTACGAGTTATCACAATTTGAAAGTAGTTAAAAATATCGTCAATGCTTATTTTTTAAAATGCATCCCTCTCTATATAAGTAAATCAACACTATCTATATAAGCAAGTAGATAAGACAAATATATTTCATGTTTATTTGTCTTGACAAATTTCATGGAGAGTTTTTTAACATCTTTTTAAGCTCTGAAATCTATCATTTTTTTCTTTAATTTCTTTCAAACTCTGAAATCTATCATCTCTTTTCATGCTATATACGAAATTATCAAGTTCGTCTTCACGACACAACAATCTTTTGCCAAACATGGTAAAGATAAGAAAGTGACATATATGCCCTCTCCCCGCCTATCAACTGATTTATATTTAGATTATAAGTTTCATAAAATATTAGACTTAGTATTTAATTGCACTTTTGGTTCCAAAAGAATGAGTCCATTTTAAAACGGGCCTCTATTCGACACTTTCAGTCCGGTAGTTTTTTTTTACACTTTTGATCCCAAGAGAATCGTAGTTTTGATCCCAAACGAATGGGTAAATTTATAATAACAAATAAATATAAGTATCAAAAGTATTTTGCAACTGTTTTTTTAGGACCAAAAATATATTTTTTCCTTTTTTTATAATAAATATGGACTTTAGTATTAAAAAAAGATTGATCTAAAGTCCTTAGAATACAATTGATCAAGGCCCATGTATAATATATTCTCATGACAGTTTCATTCAGATTATTTGACAAAAGTAAATTAAACCAAATACTTACATGACATATATAGTGTTCGTATATTACAAAAAAAAAAAAAAGAGGGTATGCACTTGCATACCCTTTCACCATAGTGGATCCGCCACTGCCCCCCTCTCTCTCTGCAAATCCGGCCACATAGAGGCTATAGCCATCGGCCCTTTCGCTGGAATCGCGAGCTCTCTGCGTTATCCGTCCAAGCCCCGACGGCCCACTGCCACCACGCCCCACCGCTGGCTTCGTCATCCACCACCACCGCCACGACGCCGCCCACCCAACCACCGCCTCGACGCCGCCCACCCAATCATCCATACGTTTCTCATTTCTCTCTCTAAAAAGTTACTCTTGCAATCTCCCTCTCCGTAAAGATGAGCGGTGCCACCGCGGAGGTAGATCGGTGGCATCGATCCGTCACTCGTAGATCTGGAGGCCTCCGACGCGAAGAGAGCTGCACCGACCAAGATCCGCCGCCACCGACCAAATATTCGCCGCCACCGAGCACGCCGCATCTCGATCTGAAATAGACGTTGCCGATCCGCATCTAAATTTTAAGATTCATTGATCCAAGGTACAATACATTTTTAGGTGAATGAGATAATATTTGGGGTGATTTCTGTGTGTTTATGGGTGTATTTTGTGTATGTGCAGGTGTGTGTGGGGTGCGTGGTGTGCACTGTGTGTGTTTTGTGCTAAGTGTGAGTGGCGTGCATTGTGTGTTTGTCTACTGTGATGTGAGTGGGTGTGTTCTTGTGTGCAGTGGGTTATGGTGGTGTGTGTGCATGTGTTTATGTGTGGGTGTGTGTTTGCGTGTGTTTATGTGGTGTTGTGTGTTTGTGTATATTTTGGGGGTGATTTTGGTTGCAAATTTTCAATAAAATATAATTATATTTATAAAGTATTACATTTGGATCTATATTATTAGGTTGAACCAGGAGGAGATTTGAAGATGAAGATATAATTTTGAAGATAAAGATTTGAAGATGGAGATTTGAAGATGAGGATGTGTGCATTTTTTTTAATTGTTTGCACATAGATATAAACTTGTAATTTTTGTTATAAATTTGTGAATTTTATATTTAAATATGTAACTTTAGAAGGTTTATATATTAGCAATCCAATTGTTTCTTGAATTTTGATCTGTGCAAATTATTTTAAATTTTTGTTCGGGGTTTGAATCTGATAAAATGAAGCCTGTGCATTTTTTTATATTTATGCACATATTTCTGAATTTGAAATTGAATTAAAAAGGTTACCGAAAAAACTGAACAAATTATTAAAATAAAAATTAAAAGTAAAAATTGGGTGTAAAAATGGATCAAAGTATATGTGCAAATTAAAATTAATTATGCACAGAAAATACTCATGTCCCATCAGTGCAGTCTGCAGACAGCATTCAGAGAAAAAGTGGGGGGAGGATCCCACTTTTTGCACCAACTTGTATTTATGAAATAGTTTAGAACCAATTGCTAATAAATGGTACCATTTTGAACCTATATGTAAAGATCCCATCTACAAATGGCACCCATAAAAATGATGAATAAACTTATTTCAAAAAAAGAAAAGTGAGTGAATTATATAAAAGTATGGATGTAAATATATGTGTTGTTAGATATAGGAAAAATACACTTTTTTGTCCTTTAGCTTAAGTTGACTTTGGTTTCCGTCCTGTTAACTTTGATATTTTGAATTTTATCCTATAACTTTAAAAAATTATGTCTTTTATCAAATTATCTGCTACACAATAATAATATTGTAAGCCTCATAAGAATTCTTCATGGTAAAAAAGATATTCATCTTCTGTACCGATTAAAAAAAATTATATGGTATCAGATAGAAAATAAAATACCATTAAACCTAAGGTTTCTCCCTATCTTAAACTGTGTGTTTCATCCCATTTGCACATAAATCTCTCTACCCTTGCAGACCCCATGACAAAAATGACCTACACATCCACTACTTCTGATTTAGTTCCTCTAACTACTCTTCAATGATTAAAAATTAATAAAATTGTATATACTTCTTTCCAACAAAAAAATATACAAAATAAAATAAATATAATAGGTATAAGTAGACTTTATAACAAAAAAATTAAGTGTAAATATGTTGATTAAATATACTTCTTTCTAACTTGCTTATATAACCTGCTATGAATACACATTCAGTAGGAGTTGGTGGAACCAACCTAAGCCATAATAAAGACTTGTTCCCCATAGATAAAAGAGAAATCCTCAAATGGAAATGGAGATGAAAATATAGTTTTATTTGTAACGGAGAGAGTATTATACAAAATTGAATGACACATGCATCCTTCCTAAATGACGTACGTTAATTAAACCCTCAGCTTATCTAGAAACAATTACCCATATTTGTTTATATTAGATGTTGATGTTTAATTTTATATTATTATAAATAACAAAATAAAAGATTCTATATAATGTATTTAACAATTTTTCCTAGGCTTAAAAATTAATTATGGTAAAATGAAGTTTTTTTCCCCCTTAGAATAATATTTTATATCTATTGTCGTTTCAAAAAATAAATAAATTGATCCAATTAGAAGATATAATCGTAATGATATTTAAAGTTGCATTGTATTTCTTTTTATATATAATATGATTAATTTTTACTAAATGCGTACTTATTAAAGATTGTTATCATTATGGTAACTCAAGTTTATTTTTTCTCTAGAATAATGTATATTTTTTTATCAATGGTTATTATCACACCGGCCACAAATATTATACTTCACATCTATTGATCCTATTGGAAGATATAATATTGTTTTGATACTTAATGTTATGTTATTCTTATGTTATATGAATATAGCTTACATTTAGCAAATTAATATGTTTACACTAAAGAGTAATAATAGTTTTCGCTGAAGGTTATGTGTTGATTTTACAAAAGAGTATTAATTAGTTATACTAAACAACTAATACACTTTAATGATTCATATATAAACTATTTTCACTTTATATTTTGCCTAGTTAAATATGTCAAGAGAATATCTATTAAGAAACATTAAGGAATAATTTACTATTTAATTATTACAATTAAAAAAATAGATTTAGCGTGAATGAATTAATATTAAATTGTGTGGATATATAAAATACTGTATATAGTCAACAAATCTAATATTTAGTAATTACATTTATAATAATTAATATTACATTGAAAATGAATGTCATCATTACTAAACTAAACCTAGTAAAATAAATACATAAGTCTTCAAAAGTGTATTTATTTCTGTTAAGTTTATCTTAAAAAGTGCATATGCGATTTTGAAAAAATAAAAATCTAAAAAAAGATCATTTACTTTGTTCTATCTTAAAGGTTGTTTTGCGACTAACTAAACAACAAATTTTAAATTTAAATTTTTTATTTAAAATATTGGGTAAAACAAAGGGCGTATCTAAACAAACCTCAACACCCCTATTAATATTCGACTAAAACTTATTGAACATGATAACTTGATTTTCTCATGTATATCTGTTATACTTATATACACACACTATCACAATTATACATATTGACTATCATTATTATGTATACATACTATTACTGCTTAATAATTAAGGACAAGACACTTTTAATTTCAATTCCTATATAACCTCACTAACCAACTTTTCAATAGTTGATATTAACATTTCCTTTAAAGTGATTTAACCTGAGCAAATGATTTATATACATATACATATATATAATATAAAAATTAATCAAATAATATTAAATTAAAATAAAAAATTGAATAGTTCAAGTATTACCTAATAATAATTTATTTAGATTGCCAAAATTGCATGTTGAGTCTGAATTGAATAATGTAAATGACTAAAATTGTATGTTGAGTCTAAAATGCATTAAATATAATACACATACAAAGCTAAAAAGGAATATACATTAATACCTCTATTGAATTGTATTAAATACGTATAAGTTGACATGGTATGAATTTGATTCATAATTAGACTAATTTATGGATTTAAATGAATCACTAAGTGAGTAATGAATGTATAAATAAATACACATAAATGGGGAATTAAATAAGAAATTTATGGATTATAATGCATCATATCCAAAAAGAAAAAATATCAAGTTCACGTAAAAACGCGAGTGTATATTTCTAGTGTAATACATTACAAACCATCCAAGTATACATTGATCGAATTTGAAATTTTCAGTTTTGAGATGTATTTCACTAAAGAATAGCAATTAATAGAATTTTCTATGTTAAATTAACAATGATTGCACAAAAAAAATTGAAAATAATGAAAGAAAACATAAATTAATGGTCATCAAATGTAATACATCTAGACGATTTACACTGATCGAAAATGAAAATGAAAATGCAATCTTAATATGAGAAACACCATTAAAATATGATGACTATTGCTTGGTGTAATCACTACTATAACCACACGCGCATAGAAATAGGATGTCCGATAGCGCAAATATGAAGATCAACATATTAATTAAAAAAAGGTGTTGATTGGAACATGAATGATATACGGACGGATCGCCTTACATGTTCATGGCTGGAAATAAAAAATGAAGATGTACATCATCAAAAATAATACTATGCACTATCTCATCAAAACAATAACAATATTAGTACAAAATACATAAAATAACAAACCTGAAAAATAGGTTTACAATCTACAATAATACAATACGATATCTTCTGTTGGGGATAACCCCAACAATCTTCATCAAAACAATAACAAAAATAACAATATTAGTATGAAATATAGAGGATTTGAGAAATAATACAATTACCGGATGATCTATAAAAGAATGACAAAAAAATCAATGAAGATTAACAACCCTCTAAATATCTACATCTAAAAAAAAGATTAGTATGAAAGCAATATGCATTCTATAAGGATTAACGTATTGGGATGAATGATAATGCCTACAAATATTATGCAATTTATAGAAAATGCAAGAAGAAATGAACGATAGAGATTAATCCAAAGGAATGAATGGATGAGATGAAAATTAAAAAAATGAATTAATGAGAAAAAAGAGAGGTGGAAATAGCCTAAAGGTAGACATTCCACATAGGCATCCAATGCTTTGTAAATATATAAGCATTGATTTTTTATCCTGGTGTTTTGACTTCTCAAGTTAAGAACTTCAAATCATCAAAACATTTTTGTACATAAACATGTTGCTCTAACAACTAGTTTACTTGAAATTATCATCCAATCATCAGTCATTTCTTTCATAACTTCTATTCCTGGAAACTATACTAGGTTTCTCTTGGAGGTGTCCAAAACTCAAAGTTTAACTCCCATTAAGTCTTGAGCTACAAAATTTGAACTAGCTAATGAAATAATTAAAAAACAATAAACTATAATACCTCTGTCTCGGAATTACTTTCACAGTTACTATTTTCTTGTGTTTTAGCGAACAAGTTTTTTATTAGTATTTAAAAGGCTTAATTGCAAATAAAATAAATTTTTTTCACAAATTACAATATAAGCTAAACTTTTGAATTTTGGCAAAAAAATCACCACTTTCTTATTTATTTGCAATTTAAACTTTGGGCAGTTTTTTCCTTGTCCGAAAGTTGATGTGTACAAATAAATACACAATCATCGTCTTAGTAAGCATCCACATCATTAAATATTTAAAAAATAATTATATTATTAATAATACAAATAAGTTTAAATATAAAATAATTAATTATATTTCCTAAAATTAAAATACTTATTTTTGCTTTGAAACTTTAAAAATTTATTAATATTTTTTCAATGAATAATTCGAATACGTTTGAAATAATTTTAAAATCAAATTCCAATTAAAAAAAATCAAAATGTACTAACTCCAGTCCACATGACACGTTCAACATATCCCAACTCCAATTAGAATATCCTATAATTAATTGAAAAAAATAAATTAAATTAAACCTCAATCCCTTCTAGTTCTTCATCCTTAAGTGTACGGTATATCCGACAACTCTGCAAATAGTCTTCCCCATGTCTATCTCCATTCTCCACCCCTTCCTTGTAAATCTCAAGTTCAAGATACTGGTACAAGGTAAAGGTCAGATATATGCAATATTGAAGGTATCAATTTTAAAAATTATGTGGAGAAAAATTTCTTTGATTTCTGGATAGATTGAAATTGTAATTGTTCAAGAAAAAATAATTTAATCCATGTTTGATGATGTTGTGTCGACATTGAAAGGGCGGAGCGGCGCTGTCGGATGACGAAGATAAGAAATGAGGATAAATAATGGTTTTATGGTTGAATCTGCTAATTGGAGAATGATTTTTGGGGGATTTTGAATTTGGTAATTGAAGAAGAGAGTTCTTTTATTATTTAATTAAGAAAATGTTTAATTTTTTAATTTTTTATTTGACTATATTTTAAATTGGTTAGTTTTTAATTTTTTTTTATTTTAAATATATTATAAACTCTTGAATTATATATATATATATATATATATAATTAAATATTTATTTTAAATATGAGTAACCATTTTTATATTTATATGTATTTTAAATTTATTTATAGTTATATAATTTTAATTTGTAATTTAAAATCTATTTATTTTATTTATAAATAATTAATGATGTAGATGCATATTGAGATGATGATTGTATATATATTTGTACATGTCGGCTTTAGGGTAAGGACAAAACTCCCCGAAGTTTAAATTGCAAAAAAATATGAAAGTGGTGATTTTTTATTTTTTTTTTGCCAAAATTCAAAGTTTAGCTTATATTGCAATTTGCAAAAAAATGGTAATTTTGTTTATAATTAAGCCTATTTGAAATAATAAAGTAATTTTTAAAGAAACATATAATATAGGAGATATAGATCTATCATACCCTTTCTTAAAAGTCATTTTATCTTTTCAAATACTAATAAAAAAATTGCTCGCAATACGAGAAAAATATAGTGTGAAAGTAATAGCGGGAAGGGGGGAGTACATCTTAATCAAAGTGACATAATGTTACAAAAAAAAAGTGTGATAACTCTTCATCTTGCAATTCTTATATTTTTAGAGTTAGAACTTCATAATTTTGAACTTTTGAAACCATAATTGTTCTTACACTTTGCGCTGTATCGTGAATGAGCAACCATATGTAATCTAAGCTCATAATTACTCTAAGAAAATCCATTTAAAAAAATGCAATAGTCTAATTCACAAGTGAAATAAGTTCAACTATGATTCTCACTTCAATAAATAAGTACTTATACATTCTTAGTTCAAATATCTCAAACCTATGCATATTAAGAATCTACATCGAAAAATACTCACACAGATTTTTTTGGCACAAAAAATGGAGTTAAAACGAGCCATAACAAGATTATACGTTCGTACAAATATTTAAAACAGCTTATAACAAGATTATACACTCTCAGCCTAGCGTGTCTTTCTCGTGTTACTACATTCTGCCGTTGATATCCGCGTGTGTTCAACATGCGCCCCAGTCATTATTATGGTTTGCACGTGTCCGCGGTCTGATTCCAGTTCATGGTTCGATTCATGAAACGAGTATATCGGTTAGGTCTACTGGTTGGAACCGGTCTGATATTGGTTCCAGTTGGTCAGACCGCCGGTTGAACCCGATTCGATTATTATTGACCAAGTACAAAGTACTCCCTCCAATTCAAAAAGTTTGATGTTTTAATATTTGTTGTGAGAATTAAGAAGTGGTGTATAGTGACTATTAAACCCTTATGATATATTGATTGAATAGAGATTTATGGAAGGTCAACTAGTTTATTTATGGTGTAAAATTATTAAAAGACAAGAAGAAAATATGAGTGATATTTTAGGGGGATTTAAATAGGGGCATAATAGGAAAATAAGGTGCAAAATACCCTAAAATATCAAATATTTTGAAAAAAAAAAAACATCCTAAAACATCAAATATTTTGAATCGGAGGGAGTATTTTTTTTCAAAATGAATTTCACATGCTTAGGTCTTAGGTCTTTAGAGAATATCTAATCTAATCTAATTTATTAAAACTAACCCACAAAATTTCCTGAAAAAAATTCAAAATTACCCCAGGTCGTGCGAATATTAACAAATTTCTTATGAATGAAAACCGCATTCAAAGTACAATTATTCAACAAGAAGAACAAATCACAATTTATTCCATAATGTTCGAGATTTCCGGTCAAAAAGTTTGTAAATATTAAGAAGTTTCCAAAACCGATAGAAACTTGAAAATATAAATCATATCTCACTCAATATTTTGACCAAAATTCACGAACTTTATATCAATATAATCCTCATCCAATTTACTTTAATCTAGTAACAAAAATTCCTCATGATCCATTATATACTATTTTTAATTTGTAGTAAAATTTTCTGTAGATTCTCAAAGACTAATTTCATCTCACAAATGGCAAGGCCAAAAATTGTGAAATTATCCAAATTTTATGTATGTACTATACCACACATGTACAATAAAAATTTCAAGCCCAAAGACCACCATTTCAAAAATAAATAAATTGAGAGAAGTTCAGAACTTTCATGATTTCCGTATAGTAACTTAAAACATATATATGCACATGAACTTGCATACAAAATTATAATAAACGTATGAGAATCCAACACGTTGGTTTTGATACCAATGTTGGAAATATGGAATTAGAACGACAAACCTCGTTATTGCAGCGGGAGGGAATCGAAGCCGGTTGAATTCTAAATACGAATGTGATCCTCGCAGTCAAAACACGATAACGAGAATTACTTCACGAATCGTTTCTATTTTCCACAGTTTAAGTGCCATTTAGAGATTGTATACGTGATACCTATTGTTTTATGATAAAGAAATCACTTTGTTGATTTCTTCTATCTCATATATTGTTTTGTATATTGGGAGTCTTTCTGGAGCTAGCAGGAGAGAATTCTCGTTCTCACCCTCATTTTCATTCTCTAGAATAATAAATTTCATGTAGTGATATTTACATGGAGTTATATCAAATAACTATATTTTTTAAGAGTTATTCCAAATTCTGCCCACAATTTAAAATTATTTTTTAAAAGCTAACTTGGAAAGAAGAATAAATATTTATAGCATTTTGAGCACTCCCTAATTTATCCACTTCATTTGTGGATAAATATAAATATTAAAAAAATACTTATTACTCCATTTTATTTTCTTTCATAGGGCTTCAATTAGCAGTTTATGATTATTGATTTTCAGCCAACATTTGTGTGGAACGAAAGAGTGCTGTTGTTGGTTTCTTGCTTCCATCTCTTTCATCCAACATTTGCTGTAGCTTTTGTTGTGCTGTTTTAATTTTTGTAGTTATGATTGAGAAAGAAAAAAAAAAAAAATTGACCAACAGATCGTGATGGGTTAATCTCCCCGGATCAGAGTCTTAAGAAGAAAGCTTTCTAAGCATTTACATTAGGATGATGATGAGTCATAAATTTTGTAATAAATTTATATTGGGCTACCAATCATAAACTAACATAAATCTAATGAGACAAACTAAAAGTAGTATGAACAACTACAAGATTTCGTGTAAAGGCTAAATTATCATGACTATGGATCACTGAGTATTTTATACATGAACTATTGAAGGATACTAGTTATTTTCACTGAATAGTATTAGTTGTTTACTGAAAATAATTAATATTCTTCCGTATAAAAAAATAATTAATACTTTCGAGTGAAAATAACTAACACTCTTCAATAATTCATGTATGAACGATTTCACTCTATACATACACTTAGATGAGAGCTAATTGCGTCACGTAGGTGAAACGTTAGGAGTTTCGACATCACTAACTTTACGGGAGAATCGTTTCCTCTGATTTCTCCATTTGGTTAGGACCAACGACATAAGAAACCAAATCCCTTCATGTTGAGGCATGGAATCAGTCTTTAATATAGTTCGGAAATAGTAGATGAGGAGTGCGACGGTAGAGGTGGCCCCTGAGAATATAAAGGGTATGAAGAATCCCTGAGGGCTTAGACTGGCCGAATCATTTTCTGGTAGGATGTCTACACATTTCTGTGATGCCATCATAATATCTTCCAAATCCTTCAGCTCACCGCTTTCGAATACGCTCAGTAAGGCTTCGTCTATGTCATGAAGCAACAGGGATCCCTTTGGAAATGCCTAAATTCATCATTCATTAACAATGAGATTATATAAAGAGTAGCTTTTATATGAAAATGATTTACGATGAACTTATCTTGATGAAACTATTTTAAAGTATCAAATATTTTATTAAAGGTATTAAAAATTTCATTAGAAATATCAAGAATCGGAGGCATTTATGTCATATTTTAATTGTTGTAGATATTTTTTTCAACAATATGATATCATTGACTCCAATTTTTATACGCAACGTGAGATTCTTAATACTTTTAATTAAGAGTAAATTTTTTGTGAACTTGGTGCATGTAGATGGTGCACTCACTCGATAGTTGAGGTAGTTTATACTGAAAAAATTTAAGTTGATTACACAAAAAAGTTTTCATTTCAGTGTAATCAGCCCACACTTTTCACTGTAAAAAGAGTCTCAACTGTTGAGTGAATGCACCGTGCACCAAGTGTATATGAGACCTGACTTTAATCAAATATTTAATACCGTAAAACAATTTTAATATAAAACTTTGAGGGTGTGGGCCGGAGAGATTACAAATCCATATCCGCCAACTTTGTAAGTGGGGCCAGCAATGGTGAAGGTCTTGCAGTACTTGGCGACAAAAAGTTTGGCATCGGGAGCTTCGAAAAATGCGGCTGCTATTTCACCGCTGTTGAAGGCTTCGAAATAGGCGTCGGCCGATGGGAAGGTTTTGATGTAGTTGGGGTTAAAGCGGAGGGCATTTTCCAAATAGTCCTTCACAAAAGACCGGTTGTTGCATCCAACGTAGGCATTTTGGGTCTTTAGTGTCTCAATATTTGCAACCTTTGGCTCCATATTTTGTAAGGTGAGCATGCTTGCAAGATTTGCTGTGTAGCTCTGAGTGATGATGAGAGCCACAAACAGCCATACCACAGTTGCCATCTTTGACAAGTTGCTGTGCAATTTCCCCCCTACATCAATCACCAATAATATTATTAAATTTAAAAAAGGATAGATGTGAATATTTCTTTTATAGAGGAAGGAGAGAATTTCTTGCATGGGTGAGACTATCTTATGCTATAAGACGGCAGAATGAAATATAAATTTGGTATGACACCTTCACATTTTAGAGCAAATTTTATATAAAAATAGTTTATGATAAACTTATTAGGAAATTGTTTTAAAATATCAAATATTTGACCAGGAGTAATGATAATCTCATCAGGAGTATAATTAATTTCTGGGTTCAATTTTTTTTACAATAACTACAATATAATATCAGCGACCCAAATTAATGATACTCCTGGTCAAACATTCGATATTTTAATATAGTTTCATGATAACCTCATCATGTACTATTTTCATATAATACTTTATCAATACTTTAATAGAAATGAGTATTAATTTGTGTTGTCTAATGCCATGAGACGATCGTATGCAAATTTTTGCCCCATATACATATACATATATATATATATATATACCCGAATAAGGAGTCTGCTAATATATCAACGACAAAATCTTATGTGAACCCGAATTCAGGTTAACTTGCATATAAACATACTATGACTGTTATGAATGTTCATAATCACTATTACTCTCCAAAAAAAGTCAAACATTTTTTTAGACATTGATAATATATATACATAATTAATACATAAAATAATTTTTTTTATATAAACTCAAAGTCACAAATGATCTACTCTAGGTCCTTTTTTTTTTTTTTTTAAGTTTTGGTGGACGTACGTCAGTTTTACGAAACATGTATAATTTTATGTGTTTTTTTTAAATGATTTATATATGTAATGATTTTATTGACTATTTATTAATTACACATCATATTTAATTATTTATTTAAGTGTAATTTTCTCCTGTGCCAGTTTAACACAGAGACTGAAATATAAAAAAGAAATTTTTGACTAGTTTGCTGAATAACTACTAACATATTCTCTATGAATTTGGTACGTACCTACTAGGATTTTTGTCAAATAACATTAGTAAAGATGGGCAATTAATTGAAATAAATTTAAATATTATATAATTATTATACAATTTTATTTAACAAAATGTTTATATTTGAAATAACTTCGACATTGAATTTGAGTTTAATTAAATAATAATATAATTATTTTAAAAGATACAATTAATAGTATAATTTACATAAATTTTTTTGGGATGGTCTCATGCATGAAACGTGATGTGTTTTAAAGTTTTTAGTGATAATTTTAAACTGTATTTGTAAAAGTATCACATAATGTATATTAAGATGGTGAAGTATTTACCATGTAATGAGAAGAGTGTGGCGAAGGCCAACCAGAGTAGAGTTGCAACCTGAGTGAGAAAAGGACCTTTTAGGTCGGAGCAGTAATCCTTTTCTATGCTCCATATAACAAAACCATTGTACACGTTTATCAGAATAGTGAGCAACCATAAGCCCTTTGTGAATGGTTTCATGAAGAGCCAAGCTCTACTAGACCGTCTCTCTATTGGAACTACCATGCATAATCCTGACTCCGTATAAGCATGGGTGAACTCCACATACTCGTATCGACTCGAAATTATATTTATGTCTCCGATTGCTGCATCAAGTTTCTGCATGCGTAACCAATTAAACCACCGTTTGACTAAGCTTATTTTACCCCATTTTTTTAAAAAATAAGTTGGGGTGTTAGCGTTTTTTTTTTTAGCTTACAAGCTTTAAAGAATTTATTTTAAAATTTTATAAGTTGTTAAAGATTATTTTAGTAAACAAATTTTGAGAACTTAAAAACTTTTATACAAATTTATAATAAGCTAAACACCACACACACCCCATCCACATATATATATGTGGATGGGGTGTGTGTGGTGTTTAGCTTATTATAAATTTGTATAAAAGTTTTTAGTGAAAATAATTAATACTTTTTAGTGAAAATAATTAATACTCTTCAATAATTGATACCAATTTCACTATATACACGATCTTGATTATACGTAGCAAATTAAATTTTCTCACCTTGGATTTAACTTGCTTCACCATGTCATTGTAATTTCCTTGAAAAGGGACTAATTCGGTAGGTAAGAAGTACTTCAACTTGGCCAGAGTTTTATTGAAGACTTCGATTGAAAACCCAGAAAAATTGGCTTTTTTTGTGATGGGATCATATTGAACTTTGATAAATCTGTCCAATAAGGATCCATCGGGGACCCCAATCCTCAGGGGTTTCGAAATTGTGTGAGGATCCCATCCTCTAGGGACCGACCAGAAGACGTGTCCCAGTATCTTCATGGACGAATTGTACACTTGTGTACCGTCGATAACTGTCGAGAAGCCTAATTCATGATCGGACCAGAATCCGAGTTCCCGATAACTCTTTCCGATGACATTGATTATCTGAAACTGACTTACCGGAGCTAGCTTCCGATCTTCGAACCGGATTTCCCCACTTAGTCCAATGAAATTGGTTTTCTCAACAATTTGTATCGTTGTCTTGGTATCTGCATTGATTGCTGAGGCCGCTGCCCAGGTAGCATCATAGGCCTGCAGAGCAGAGATCCCTGGATCGTGATTCTTTTCGGCGGGGTATTTTTGTAAAAAGGCTGCACTGAAACTCTCGCGGAAATCCTGTTTTATATCGGGGAAATACCGCGCGACTCCAATTACGCCTTCCATGGAGGAGATAACGGAAGCGTTGAGGGCGTGAATCATGCTGGTGATGGAGTGCGTAGTGATCCACACGTTCTCTTCGTCCATCATTTTCATCTCTTTCGCGTGACTGAAAATCCGTTCGCCCAGGCCTAAACTTGTGTGAACCACAAACACTCTACACTCCCCACTCCTCAGCTTCTGCATCTCTTGACGCAGCGTATCGGGGGAAATGAGAGACGGGAGGGAGACGAGTTCACTAAATTGGACGTCGAGGTCGTGGAGAGCTCCGTAGAGATGATTGAGGATATCCGACGACGCATAGCCTGCGTCCTCGTATATCACATTTACCCTCCTCCACTCCCAGCTTTGGATAATAGAAGCTACCGCCTTCATCTGATTGGAAGTGGAGGGGGAGGCTTGTACGAGGAACGGCCACCGAGCAGTGGCCCAAACCGGGTTCGAATCGGATAAGGATAGAATCGGGACATCATGTTGATCACCTACCTCCGCAACTGCTGATGATTCCTCCCATGAAGTTGGCCCTATAATGCTCTTCACACTTCTTTTATTCACAAGGTATCTGGCTACAAATATAAAGTTTGGTGTACAATAAAAATAATTAATATCATATTGATTAAGGTCATAGATTAAGAAAACATATTTAAAATGATTTGAAACTTTTGTTTTTTTTCCCTTTCTTCCTATTTTATCCATACACGATCTTTTCATAAATTTAAATGTTGGTTGAAATTAAAAACAAATTTATTAAATATAATATTTTGGTCCATCACAAAATAATACTTTAATGAACACAAACTTATGGTATGTACCAAAGTGAAAAACAAGTTCATGTAAACGGTACAGAAGGAGTAAGAGTAACCCTAACGAATTAATACATTTTACTGTAATACAACTAATACCATTGTTAAAAGTATTTGCCTTGATAAAAATACGAATATTATGATCATGAAAAACACATTATTGTGTTGGATACATCATACCTACGTTTATAAGAAAAAAGAAAGAGAGAGATTTACCAGCTTGAGCTGCGTGGATAGGTCCGCCGTGAGAACATTTTATCGAAAGAGTAAGATTTTTGTGTTGTTGACTATTTATATCGCGAATAGCCAATTCCATGGCTACTCGTTCTTCTTTACCAGCTCGGCTTTTGCAATCCAATATGGCACCTAATCTCATAGCCTGGCCCATATTTTCTGCAGGAAAAAGCAAGGCCAAGGGTACTAAATAAAGCAGCATGAAATATACGCCTACTCCCATTTTACATGCAACTTCTTAATTTCAATAATTGATAATTGCTTCAACGGAGAGATGCTGTTCAAATTAACATATATATACTCCATTATATTAGTTGGTATTTGCTAAGCAATTGGGAGATGAGAGCTTGTGGTACCACCCCTCTGGAATTTCTTGGAAAATATATTGACATTGATGTTTCAATTCAACTTTCAATAAATCCCAAATTTCAAATCTATTAATTGACAAAACTCATGACCTGGTCCATATCTCTGACACCTCACATTTGTCTTTTCTTCGGAAATAATTAATTAATGGGCAATTTTTTTTTTTTTTTAAATTCACAAAATTGCTTTCAAATTAATAGGATAATTATTTTGTCCTACTTTTTTTTAACAAAAGATGTTATTTTTTTTTTCGAAAAGGTTGACGGTGTCAACCTTTACTTTGTGTGCACATTTTTGTTTTTCTTATAAAAAATAGGGCAGGAAAACAATTGCTCTATAAATTTTTGGGTAAAATGTGTTTTTTTTTTCCATTAACACCTATTTCTCTTTCTTCTTTTTCCAATAAGGTTTTATGTAAATTATCTCACATAAATCGTAATATTTTTATGTTTTGAAATAAAACTATTGAACTAAAATAGAGACGACTATTGTACCTACAGAATTGTTAAACGAATGCACCCATCGTTTATTCAAATTTTGTTAAACATGCTTAAAAAGGTGAAAATAAAATATATATATTACTCAAATGATTCTATAATACAGACAGATATTTTTGAAAGCATAAAATGATTATTTTAGAATATATATTTTTAGAAGTGTTATTTTAGATTTATATATATATATATATATATATATATATAATGTTATTTTAGGGATGTTTTTACTTTTTATAGCATATCTACAAATTTAATTAAAGACGGGTGTATTTAGTTATTTTGAAGCTGGAAGTATAAAGTTTTGCACCTTAATTTATTTCTTTCAAAGCATAAAAAGACATGAGTTTTTTTTTTTTGGGGCGGGGAGGAGATTCAAATTCTTTACTAATAATAGTAATAAAAATAATTTAATAGTGAATTATATGAGTGAGTGAGAATGATGATTACATATTATTTATGTTTTGTTTTAATCTTAAAAAATGGCAAAGTATTATTTGAAAATAGTTCATGATAAGTTTATCGTGAAATTATATTAAAATATTGAATATTTGATCAAAAATATCGATAATTTCACCAGGAACATCATTAATTTGGGTCGAAGGTATTATATTGTAATTGTTGTAAATATTCTTGAACCCAGATTAATAATACTCCTTGTGATAATATTGATACTCCCAGTTAAATATTCTATACTTTAAAACTATTTTATGATTGTTACGCACGATATTGCTACCCGACCTTTCGGGTATCGGGGTTAACCCATCAAACCAAAGTGGCGCACACACGATAGAATCTCATAGCCGAGCCACGCCGAGCAGACGGGTAGGGTATCATGCCTACCCGATGGAGACCTCCAGAAGCTGTCGGGAAGAAGACTTATTCCGTGGATTAGCGCGCGGCCAGCGGCGAGCTCTGGGGAAAACTCTACCCGCTTCCCGGAGAAAGGATCCCCAGTGTACTCGCTACCTACTCGGTACCCGGTTATCCGTGTACTCGTCTGCCCGATCCTAGGCATCGCCAGTTGTGAGAGTACGTCCAGTGCCATCAGTTCAGAGGATTTAACAGTGTCAGAGTAGGTAGTTGGGACATGTCCTATCAGCAATAGGCAGCAGTGCCAGGTGGCACCTCCCCATTAGTCTGTAGAGGGAGGCTGTAGCCACTCATGACCTCCCAGCTAGGAATAGGGGGAGGGCCCACGGGCATACCAACCCAAGGTGGGAAAACCCACCAAGTACACTATAAATAGGGCCTTAAATGCCCAAATGGGACACACAACTCATTTATTGTAAAATCTACTCTTGGGGGCTCACTTACTCTTACATTTACTACTTTCAGTTATCATAAATACGCAAGTCCTACCCGCTAGGAACCCGACGACGAGTTCCTCTCGAAATCGCTGTCAACATTTTGGCGCTAGAAGGAGAGTAACTAATAGAGAAGTTCACTCGGTTTTGTTCGTCTAGTTACCTAAACCGAACCATATCCATTTTTCTCAAGAAATCCCACTTACCCACATCGAAATGGTCACTTCAAAGGCTACCCGCACCCAGCAGCAGGTTGAAGACTTCGGTGAGACCGCTACTCCGGCTCCTGCCACGGCGGCCACACTCCAGGGGCCATCCGAGTTCTTATCCGCCATAAGGACTCCGGAGGATCTCCAGGCGGCGAAGGCGATGATCGAACGTCGCCAGGCTGAGATTGATGCTGCTCCTATCCGCACCCATTGAGCCGGAAAGGAGCCGGCCCATACAAGGGCCACCAGCCCCCCACGACCAGAATAAGGGGCGGCCGAGAGGGCCACCACTTACGTGGCCCGACCGCATAACCTGAAAAGGCGCCTCGACGAGGAGGCCGACTCCCATCGTGCATCTCACCGACCGGCGGGTTCGATCTTCTCACGACTAGGGTCCCAAACTCGGGGAGTTGCCTGACCCTGCGAGTCGAACGCAAGTTCCAACCCACGGGAACGAGAAATGGGACACTCTTCCCGACATCACAACGATGCGGCCCCGAGACCGTCGGTCTGTGATCGTCTGGGAGACAACCCGCATCCCCGATCTCCCCACGCGGCTGACAACGTCATGGCCGCGATCCTGAAGAAAGTGGCGGATCTGGAAGCCAAACTCGAGAAGCGGGACGGGCAACATCAATTCGCCCATATGCCCAACTCGCCCCTCGCAGATATCCTGGTGCGAGCTCCCGCCCAGCCGAAGATCAACGTGGCTGCTGTAGGCCAATACGATGGGAAAATAGACCATGTCACTCACTTGAGTAAGTATTCCACTTACATGATCTCCATGGGGGCCACAGACGCCACCCAGTGCCGGATGTTTCCATTGACCCTCGGTGATAGAGCTCACCGTTGGTACTCCTCGCTACCCACGGGGAAGGTGGTCTTATTCCACCAGCTGGGAGAGCTGTTTCTGGAGCATTTCTCCTCGATGTCGCCACGTCTTGCCGGCGCCAATCGTATGGCCAATCTGGCCCAAGGCAAGGATGAGACCGACCGAGCGTACATCGATCGCGTAGACTGGATCATCATGGAGGGCGAGCCCATCGGAGACGAGGTGAAGCTCGTCGACATCATAGGTGGGCTCCGCCTAAAGACAAAGCTATGGAAGTCCATGAACAAGGACTACCCCAAGTCCTACGCTGAGTTCCGGCAGCGAGCCGAAAAGATCATATACAATGCCGATATCCTGGCGCAGCGGCTGGGGGAGAGCGCCCCGGCCGAAAAGGAGAAGCCCCGCGCCCAAACGGATACCGCGCCGAGCCAGAGGAACTTTTCCTACTGTGCTCCTCAGCAGTTCAAACCCTTCGACTCCGTCGAAGTGAAGTTGGCCGAAAAAATTATCGGCCACCCCGGAATACATCTACGTGCAAATCCGGGACAAAAACATGGTACCCAAGGCACGACCATGGGTTCACAAGCCAAGGGGTGCAGCTCAACCCCAACAAGTACTGCCACTACCACCAGACCGTCGGGCACAACACGAGCGAGTGTTGCGACCTCTTGAAGCAGCTCTGGCGGTTCTTCGAAGAGGGGAAGCTAGAAGAGTTTGTGAAGAGACCGGTGGCCAGGCCGGAGACGCAAGCCGCCGCCCACCCCGTGGAGCCGAACCGGGAAGCAACCCTCGTATGCCTCCCGATGCCGGAACATCAGGCTCGCCGGGCCGTCAACATGCTCTCCCCGGTGGGAGGATTTTCACCCACCACCTTGCTCTCCAACCGCCGGCAGAAGAGCGAGCTGCGAGCCATGGATAACGTCCACCAGATCACGATGCCGATCAACATGACGGCCAAGGAGTCCGATCTCCTCGCTTTCAGAGAGGAGGACCGCACGGGGGTCATCTACCCCAACCACGATGCCCTGGTTGTGTCGGTCAACATCATGTGCATCACCATCCACCGCATGTTGGTCGACAATGGAGCATACTGCAACATCATCTTCAAAGCCGCCTTTGACCAGCTGGACAACTCCTTCGAGAAATACGTGGAGCCATGCGACCAGGCCATCAAAGGCTTCGGGGACGCCACCGTGAAGCTGTATGGAATAGTTAGGCTAGCTGTAGAGTTAGTTTCTAGCTTAGATGCTGAGGTTAAGGCTTCGAAACAACTCGATTTTATAATAATCGACCAGCCGTCAACCTATAACGAGTTTCTCGGCAGGCCGTTCTAGCACGAGTTTGAAGCCGCCGCCTTAGCTTTCTATTATTGTATCAAGTTTCCAACCCCCTCAGGGAAGGTGGGAACTCTTAAGGGTAATAAAAAAATGGCACGCGGATGTTTGGCGTATATTGATCTTGCTTTAAATTCCGCAAAACTAGATTTCATTTGTACTATCGGGGAGGGGGACATGGACGTAGACAAAGAAAACCCACCCACTGCCCAACCCATGGAAGAAGATTCTCAAACTTCTGTGGATACTTAAATTGAGCTGGAACCAAGGATCGGCTCTGAGCCCATGGAAATCGATAATACGCTGTCAGGAGAAATAGATGATCCTCGCTACGGGGAGCGAGGTGCCAGTCCCATCGAAAAGCTAATTTCGCTCACAATGAAAAATCGGCCAGAGGTGTACGTCCAGTTAGGGTAAAAAATGTCAGACGAGATGCGGGCTGCGATGACAGCATTTTTGGAAGAAAACTTAGACGTATTCGCATGGTCCCACGAAGACATGGTCGGGATCGATCCGACAATATGTTCCCACCAGTTGCACATCGACCCGGCCCGCAAGCCAGTCTCGCAGAAGAGAAGGAAGTTTGGCCCGGACAAGTACGCGATCATAGCCACTGAGGTCAAGAAACTACTCGACAACAAGCTTATCGCGATGGTCAACCCCGACGACAAACCCCAGTGGGTATCCAACGCCGTCCTCGTCAAGAAGAGTAACAACACCTGACGGCTATGCATTGACTTCACATACATGAACAAGGCATGCCCCAAAGATCACTTCCCGATGCCACACATCGATCATCTGGTGGATAGCACGGCCGAGCACGAGATGATCACTTTCATGGACGCATTCGCCGGCTATCACCAGATCCCGATGGCCGCTGACGACCAGAAGCACACCACCTTCGTCACAGAGAAAAATATGTATTTCTGGAAGTGAATGCCTTTCGGATTGATGAACGCAGTGACAACTTATCAAAGGTTGGTCAATCACATGTTTCACGACTAGATTGGGGCAACCATGGAGGTGTATATCGACGACATCGTCATCAAGAGCGAAAAGAAGAAAGACTACCTCGCCCACCTGGCCGAGGCATTCGAGATTCTGAGGAAATATCGGATGAGGCTCAACCCGAAGAAATGCAGCTTCAGCATCGAGTCGGGCAAGTTCTTGGGGCACATGGTCAGCCAACGGGGCATCGAGGCAAATCCGACCAAGGTTCAGGCAATCCTCGACTTGAGTGCTCCCCGCACGGTAAAGGAGGTGCAGCGAGTGACGGGCAGCCTGACCGCTCTCAGCCGTTTCATCTCCCGCATGGGGGACCTGTGCAAACCTCTGTTCAATAGCATGCGGAAGGAGAAACTAAACTGGACACCCCAGATCCAGCTCGCATTCGATAATTTGAAGGCATATCTCTCGAACCCCCAAATATTAGCCAAGCCCATCCCGGGCAAAAAACTCTACCTGTACCTAGCGGCTTCGGAATCGGCTCTCAGCGCCGTTCTAGTGCGGGCTGAGGGGCAGGCACATCTGTCAGCCAGATACTCCACGCCGCCGAGCTACGGTACCCGCCTTTAGAAGAATTGGCTTACACACTAATGATGAGAGTGCGTAAGTTGCGCCCATACTTCTTCGACCATCAGGTAGAAGTGCTGACCACAACGCCACTCCGACAAGTGTTGCATCGACCAGACACGATGAGCAGATGCCTCAAATGGGCAGTAGAGATCAGGCAGTTCGGTGTCACATACGCTCCCCGAACGTCCATCAAAGGCCAGGCGATGGCCAATTTCATTGTCGAGCTAACCTACCCGGAAGCAATGTCCAAGATCGAGCAGCCTCCGTGGAAGATGTACGTCGACTGATCCTCCACGACCTTGCGGGCGGGAGCGGGAATTGTCCTGCTCAGCCCGTCCAGCCAATCGTTCACAATCGCCATCAGGTTCAGCTTCCACGCAACTAACAACGAGGCCGAGTACGAAGCACTAATCAACGGGTTGGAAATGGCCATGGCCATGGGAGTAAAAAGGCTACAAGTCTACAGCGACTCGCAGCTCGTGACATGCCAGATTTCGGGAGAGTACGAAGCACGCAACGATAGAATGTTGGTTTATCAAGGATTAGCCAAGAACCTCCTCGGGAAATTCGACCAAATCCACATAGAGGTGGTGCCCCGACTCGACAACGCTCAAGCAGACGCCCTTGCCCGCCTCGCAACATCGGATGGGGCAGCTGACATGTCCCAAATAACAATTACTTACCTGCCCGCTCCCTCGAGTTCGAACCAGCTGGTGGCCAATCTGGGGCAGGAGGAGGATAGTTGGATAACCCCCATTCTGAATTACCTTCGCAATGGAAAGCTCCCAGACGATCGGGTAGCGGCAAGACAGTTACAACTTCGGGCAGCCCGGTACACGATCATATGAGACCTCTTATACAAATGGGGTTTCGCCCTACCTCTCCTAAGATGCATAACACCGGAACATGGAAAGAAGATCCTGGCGGAAATCCACGAGGGATGCTGCGGGAACCACGCCGGCGGCCAGGTACTCGCCCAGAAAGTTATCCGCCAGGGATATTTCTAGCCCACCCTGAAGAAAGATGCGATCAGCTATGCAAGGGCATGCAGCAAATGCCAAATTTATTCGCCAGCAATCCACCAAGCTCCAACCGAGCTCACTTCAATCCTGAGCCCTTGGCCGTTTGCAAAGTGGGGGATCGATCTTATTGGTTCTTTACCCACAGCCTCGGGCAGCGTTAAATATGCAATATCGCCGTGGATTACTTCACCAAGTGGGCGGAGGCGGAGTCGCTAAAAACAATCGACCAGGAACATGTCATTAGATTCATTTGGTGCAAAATAATTTGCCGATTCGGACTCCCATAGATAATCATCTCGGACAACGGGAAACAATTCGACGGATTGGAGATGGAGAGATTCTGCCGGAAGCACAAGATCAAGAGGCTGTTCTCGATGCCCTACCATCCGCAGTCGAAAGGGCAGGTCAAAGCAGTGAACAAAATAATCAAGCACACGTTGAAGGCAAGGTTGAAGGAAAGTAAAGGAACATGGGCGAGCAAACTGCCCGAAGTATTATGGTCATACAGAACGACCAGTCGAACGGCCACCGGGGAGACTCCCTTTGCTCTGGCTTTCGGAACGGAAGCGGTCATCCTGGCGGAGGTCGTCATTCCGAGCTTCCGCACCTCACAACTCGTAGGGACCAGGAACGACGAAGCCATGCTAAACGAGTTGGACTTGCTAGAAGAAAGAAGGATATCCGCCGAGCAAAGAAATATAGCTTACAAATGTCGGGCTAAAAAATACTTCAACTCGAAAATTAAGATCAGAGAATTCGAAGCCGGGGACCTGGTCCTACGAAGGACGGTCGGGCAGCCCAAGGGGGCATTTTGCCCGAATTGGGAGGGACCCCTAAAGATCTCCAGGCGCCTGGCCAACGGGGCCTAAGAATTAGAGAGCATTGAGGGCAATCCGGCCAAATACCCTTGGAACGCCTCCCTACTAAAAAAGTACTACCAGTAGCGGCTAGATAGTTTAGCCCACACCATTCTCTTGCCCGTCGGGGGCCTCAATGTAATCGCGTCTCGAGCGCAAATTTGCAATCAATAAAATCGATTGGTAATTCAATCATTGTGTTCGTGAAGTCGCTGCCCGTCTATCGGCTAAAACACTTCACTCATTAATAATTTGGTTAATGTTAGGATAAAAGTTTCTTAATTTTGATGAGTTAAAACAAACCAGAAGATGTAATAGGACCATCTGGACCTGTTAGACAGATGAGAAAATAGATTAGGACTTAGTCTAGGGGGAACTGCCAGACCAGAAGACTTCACCAAAAGAGTCACCAGAAGACCCCACCAGAGAAATTCACCAGAAGACTTCATCAGAAGAGACTGACCAGAGGCAGAGAACCTTCCCTAGACCAGACGAGTCTGGTGAAACAAAAGATACTCAGAATCACCTCCTGATTCTACTGAGTATTCTGTTTCTTAACCAACTCTGGACCAGAAGAGATCGAGGTTGCCTGGTGTATGGTCCTGCCTTCTCTGGAAGAATCAGAGTTAGGCATTGGAAGCATTTGACCGTTGGTGATTCAAATCAAGTCAAACAAGATCGAATTGGAAAGTATTTATAGTCAATCAATCCAAGGATCTCACCAACCAAATCAATCAATTAGGAAATTGATTGATTGAAGCTTCCTTAATTAGAGATCTGATTGGATTAGCTCTCCAATGGCTAATTCCTAAACATCTCTATAAATTCAAGAGTGCAGTTTCAAAGAAAGTTTCTAGAGATCTCTCACGCGCACGAAGCTATATTCAAGCCTTAGTTCTCAACACTAAAAGCACTCTTATTATTTGTTCATAATTCTATTCACTCATTAAGGAGTATTGAATCTCAACCTGTTCATCTGTTAAGACAAGGTTGAAGATTGTAAGGCTTTAGATCGAAGTTAGATCTAAAGATTATTGTAAGAAGGAACTGGTACTTCTCAATTCCAGTACGCAAGTTGTTGGTTGGTTGGTAGTAAGGCCCCTTTGAACAAGGGAGAGTGGACGTAGGATTGTTATATCCGAACCACTATATATCCGGTCTTATTTATCGCTTTTCCTTTCATATTGCTTTTCTTTTAGTGCTCTTATAAAAGGATTTTGTTAAAGACTTAAAATTAAAACTTCCGCAATTAATCTATCAAGTGGGACCAACAATTAATTCTTAAATCGATTGTTAATTCAATCATTGTGTTCGTGAAGTCACTGCCCGTCTATCGGCTAAAACACTTCACTCATTAATCACTTGGTTAATTCTTAAATCGATTGTTAATTCAATCATTGTGTTCGTGAAGTCGCTGCCCGTCTATCGGCTAAAACACTTCTCTAATTAATCACTTGGTTAATTCTTAAATCGATTGTTAACTCAATCATTGTGTTCGTGAATTCGCTGCCCGTCTATCGGCTAAAGCACTTCACTCATTAATCACTTGGTTAATTCTTAAATCGATTGTTAACTCAATCATTGTGTTCGTGAAGTCGATGTCCGTCTATCGGCTAAAGCACTTCGCTCATTAATTATTAATTCGTTGGTCGATTCAATTAAAACTGGGAAAGCAAAAACAAAAGAAAAAACAACACTGAAGAGAAAAGAACTGTTTTATTAAACAAAAAAAATATAGAAATTAGGAGCTGTCGGGAAGAAGACTTATTCCATGGATTAGAGCGCGGCCAGCGGCGAGCTTTGGGGCAAACTCTACCCGCTTCTCGGAGAAAGGATCCCCAGGGTACTCGCTACCTACTTGATACCCGGTTACCCGTGTACCTGTCTGCCCGATCCCAGACATCGCCAGCTGTGAGAGTACGTCTAGTGCCATCAGTTCAGAGGATTTAACAGTGTCAGAGTAGGTAGTTGGGACAGGTCCCATCAGCAAAAGGCAGCAGTGCCAGGTGGCGCCTCCCCATTATTCTGTAGAGGGAGGTTGTAGCCACTCATGACCTCCCAGCTAGGAATAGGGGGAGGGCCCTCGGGCATACCAACCCAAGGTGGGGAAACCCACCATGTACACTATAAATAGGGTCTTAAATGCCCAAATGGGACACACAACTCATTTATTGCAAAATCTACTCTTGAGAGCTCACTTACTCTTACATTTACTACTTTCAGTTATCATAAATACGCAAGTCCTACCCGTTAGGAACCCGACGGCGAGTTCCTCTCGAAATCGCTGTCAATAATGATAAATTTACCATGAATCATTTTTATATAAAACTTACCCTAAAAAAAACATTAAGTGAGGACAAAAAACGGGTCATTGGCAGATGAGCTGTGAAATGCTTAAAATAAATGGCAATAGAAAAGGAGAGAGTTTATCAAGACAATATTAATAATTAATTTATTTTAAGTTTTATTACGAATGAACATGAACTAACCATTTTTTGAAATTTTAACCACCACAATTATCTCGTACGTATTGCATTGCGACTTTCACTTTTTTTTTTCTTTCCCTTGAATCAAATGCTCCCTAAGTTCAAATTTGTCTTGGTCTTAATTTAGTTAACGATTATTCCACGGTACAGTATCCACAGAAAAGACTTGTTTAGAGTTTTGGGATAGACGACGAAGAACAAAACAGAATGACAGAAAGGTGCGTTTGTTTTATTTGCATGTATAAGAAAACGTCAAATAAAATATAACACGTCCAATTTAAATATTGAACGACTCAACAATTTTCTGATGGAATTTGGATGTGTACAATTGACTAAGGATATTGAAATTTCATGTCCAAAATGATATTATACATTTGCCCCCTCCAGTACGAAAATGGGTTTTCTTAATAGTCTATTAACGAGCTGACTTTCTTATAGGATTATTTATATATATTTTTAATAGTCAAGCTCCTGCTTTCCAAAAAAAAAAAAAAAAAAAAGAAAAAAAAAGCCAATTTTTCAGTTCATCAGCTGCACTACGTAATCAGGTAAAGGGCTTATAAATGTGCATAAAAATGTAACATATGTTGGAAATTGGTTTAAATAAAAGGGTTTATACCCTGACTTTGACTAATTTTTTGAGGAATGAAAACACTAGTTTTTGGGAAAACAAAAATAACGAGATTGTTCTACTCTCGGAGTAGATGAACGTGGTATATTTAATATCTCAAAACCGATTTCCGGTGAGTTAGAAATTAATTTGGGAAGTTGGATAATTATTCATGTGTTTTACATCCTATGGGAATGGAAAGCTTGAGTTCCATCCCACATTGGAAACTTACAAGAACTGTTCTTACTTCCCAATAAAGAAATCGAATATTCTGTTCTTGCTTCCCAAGAAAGAGAATATTCAATGTAATATTCTGTTCTTACTTCCCAAGAAAGAAATCGAATATTCTGTTCTTGCTTCCCAAGAAAGAGAATATTCAATGGAATATTCTGTTCTTACTTCCCAAGAAAGAAATCGAATATTCTATTCTTGCTTCCCAAGAAAGAGATCGTCCTCATCTGCAGTGCAGATTTCCACCTATATATACCCCTTCATATCCAGACTTTCATATGAACCTTTCAGCCTACGAATCTTAGAGTTTAGAAAGCCTTTCACATATACTTATTTCGTTAAGTTCGAAATTTCAATTTCGTTCATCGAGAGTTTATACACGGTGGTGCTGCCGGTGTAAACTGTTAAACTGTTTCACCTTTAGAGACTCATACGCACGATACCGTAAGCACTATACGGGGCGTATTCAGTCTTGCGGGAAAAGAATTTTCCTTGACTCTGTTTTTCATACGAATTCGTTTCGTATTTACTTTGTTCGTGCAGTGTTCGAGACACACCCTATCACAAACAATAATCGCAAGACTGAATATTTCTGTTTCAAATCACTGCCATGTCGAACCACGATTCCGACAACGATGTGAATATGAATTCACCATCGCAAGCTACTCCTACCAAAGATGTAGGTAATACATCTAACTCTCCAGTTGTACCTACGGGTAAATCTGATCCCCCTTCTGCTTTTCAATTTGGAGACTTTGGAAGCACTCTTAATGAGTGGTTCAAAGCCAATCCCTTCGTGGGAAATTCCAATTCCAATCCCTTCGTGGGAAACGTTAATCCCTTCGTGGGAAACTCTAGCACTAATCCCTTTGTGGGAAACTCAAGTGCTAATCCTTTCGGGGGAAATTTCGGTGGCAATCTTTTCGTAGGAAATGTCGGGGCCAATCCTTTGTTGGCAACCAACCAGGCCTCCCTCTCGGGGACTGTTAGGCCGGTTGTGGTGAAAGGAGAGAAACCCAAAAAAATTTCGGGTAATGACTTCAAGAGGTGGCAAAAGAAGATGCACTTCTACTTGACCACCATCTTCTTAGTGAAATATGTCAAGGAGGATTGCCCGAGCCTACCCGCAGAAGATGCTGATCGGGAAACCAGGATCGCCTACGATGCTTAGATCTATGACGATTATCTGTGTAGGAATTACATCCTGAATGGACTGTCTGATGCCCTCAATGATGTATATGATGAATACCCAACTTCTAAGGCCTTGTGGGAGTCTTTGGAGAAGAAGTACAAAACCTAAGACGCGGGAACTAGCAAGTTCGTCGTCTCCACTTTGTACGAGTTCAAAATGGAGGACAACAAATCTGTTGTCGAACAAGTTCAAAAGCTGTAAGTGATCTTTCACAACATTGCAGTACAATGGATGGAGCTGCCTGAAGCCTTTCAGGTTGCCATTGTGATTGACAAACTACCTCCATCTTGGAAGGAGTTTAAGTCCTACCTCAAGCACAAGCGAAAGCAAGTGACCATGGAGGATCTTGTTACCTGACTCCGGATCGAAGAAGATAATAAGAAAAGGGAGAAGAAGGGCTTGACTGCTTCTATCGAGGAAAAGAAGAACCTGATGGAGAAAAGTGAACCATCGAAGAAGAGGAAGCGTCAAGATGACAAAGGCAAAGGCAAGGCTGTTGCTACTGCTCCTGCCCCGAAGAAATTCAGTGGAAAGTGCTACAACTATGGCAAACCCAATCATCGGGCCTCTGATTGTTGTCAGCCCAAGAAGGAAGACAAGGGAAAGAAGAACTCTGTGAACGTTGCAGAACGAGAGCTCACAGAGATGGATATGTCTGATGTAGTGACCGAGGTCAACATGGTGAACAACAAGAAAGAATGGTTCGTGGACTCAGGTGTCACTTGCCACGTTTGCTAGGAGAAATCTGCATTCTCTACATATTCTCCTGCCGCGGGAAGAAAGCTCTACATGGGAAATCAAGCCTCGTCTGAAGCGGCTGGTGTAGGAACGGTGGTGATCAAGCTGACATCGGGAAATTAGCTCAAGCTGAAGGATGTGCTGCATGTACCGGACATTCGAAAGAATCTTATTTCTGGCTCCTTGTTAGTTAGTAATCAGTTTAAGCTAGTGTTTGAGTCCAATGGAGTTGTACTTAGCAAATTTGGCATCTTTCTAGGGAAAGGTTACCTCGATAAGGGCCATTTTAAGATGTCAGTTATGACTGTAAGCCGTAATGGCACAAACACTACTATCAATGAAAATGCTCTAGTTTCCATTTATATCACTGAGTGTTCCGATTTATGACATTTTAGATTAGGACATGTTAATCTAAATTCTATAAAATGATTGGTAAATTTAGATTTACTCAAAATTGATAATGTGGATACATCCAAAAAAATGTGAAACATGTGTTGAAGAAAAAATGGTTAAGTTACCATTTAAATCTATTGAAAGGAACACAACTCCTCTAGAATTAATTCACACGGATGTATGTGATTTAAAATTCGTGCAAACTAGAGGTGGAAAAAAGTATTTTATTACTTTTATTGATGATTGCACAAGATTCTGCTACATTTACTTACTGCGAAGTAAAGATGAAGCTATTGAAGCTTTTAAAAATTATAAAAGTTAAGTAGAGAATCAATTGAACACTAGAATTAAAGCAATTCGTAGTGATAGAGGTGGAGAGTATGTGGCTCCGTTTGAACAATTGTGTGTCGAATAAGGCATCATACATCAAACGACAGCTCCCTACTCACCTCAATCGAATGGTATTGCGGAGAGAAAAACCCGAACTTTGAAAGAGAAGATGAATGCAATGTTAATCAGCTCGGATTTACCTCAGAACATGTGGGGGGAAGCTATTCTGTTAGCTAACCACATTCTGAACAAAATTCCACTTAAGACTCAAGATAAGACACCTTATGAGTTTTGGAAAAATTGCAAATCATCCTACAAATACCTCAAAGTGTGGGGATGTTTGGCTAAGGTTGAAGTGCCACTTTCTAAACAAGTGAAAATCGGACCTAAGACGGTCGATGGGATCTTTATAGGATACGCCTTCAATAGTAGTGCCTATCGGTTCTTGGTTCACAAATAAAAAATACCCGATATGACAGTAGGTACTACAATAGAATCAAGGAATGCTGTTTTCTTTGAGAATGTGTTCCCGTGTAGGGACAAAGAAGAAGTGAGTTCAAATAAGCGAACTCATGAGGAATCAATTGAAGATGCAGGTCCTTCCACTCAGCAGAGTAAAGAACCCAGATACAGTAAACGAGCTAGGATTGATAAGACCCATGGTCCAGACTTCATCACGTATGTGTTAGAAGAAGAACCTAGGACTATCAAAGAAGCTCTTTCCAGACCAGATGCACCTCTCTAGAAAGAAGCAATAAATAGTGAACATGATTCGATTCTGCAAAATCATACATGGGAGTTGGTTGAACTCCCTAAAGGTTGTAAGACCTTAGGATGTAAGTGGATCCTTAAAAGAAAGTACAAAGCAGATGGATCAATTGACAAGTATAAAGCCCGTTTGTATGAAAAGGGTTTTAAACAAAGAGAAGGGTATGATTTCTTTTACACCTATTCTCCAGTCACAAGGATTACATCCATTCGTGTACTTATCGCAATTGCTTCTTTGCATAATCTCGAAATACACCAGATGGATGTAAAGACTGCTTTCCTTAACAGAGAAATAGATGCTGAAATATACATGGATCAACCAGAGGGTTATGTTGTACCCGGGAACGAGAAAAAAGTTTGTAAACTCGTTCGGTCGTTGTATGGACTTAAACAAGCTCCTATACAATGTCATTTAAAATTTGATAATATTATGTTGTCAAATGGATTTCGAATTAACGAATGTGACAAGTGTGTGTATGTGAAAGATACACCAAATGGATTTGTTATCGTATGCTTATATGTTGATGACATGCTAATCATGGGTAACAATTCAAATGTGATCGTTAATACTAAAAACATGTTAAAGAAATTTTTTGACATGAAAGATATGGGTCTAGCAGACGTGATTCTAGGAATCAAAATAGAAAGAACTTCAAATGGAATTTCTTTAACACAATCTCATTATGTTGAGAAAGTCTTGAAGAAATTTAAAGCATTTGATGATCCACCTGCTAAAACTCCACTAGAGCAGAATGTTCATCTGAAGAAGAATAGAGGTGAACCTGTGAATCAGTTGGATTATGCAAGGATCATTGGAAGCGTGATGTACATTACAAATTGCACACATCCTGATCTTGCATGCTCTGTGAACAAACTGAGTAGGTACACAAGCAATCCAAGTCACGAACATTGGAAGACTCTGAAAAGGGTCTTGAGATACTTGAAGTATACTCTTGACTTTGGGATACACTACACACGACATCCAGCTGTACTTGAAGGGTACAGTGATGCTAATTCGATATCCGATAGTAAAGACTCGTTCTCAACTAGTGGATATGTATTCACTATTGGAGGAGCAGCTGTATCGTGGAAATCCACAAAGGAGACGTGTATTACCCGTTCCACAATGGAATCTGAGTTCATTGCTTTGGATCAAGTTGGTGAAGAAGCTGAATGACTTCATAACTTTTTAGAAGACATTCCTTGTTGGAACAAACCGGTACCATCTGTAATGGTACATTGTGACTGTCAAGCTGCTATTGGTAGAGCTTTGAGCAGTATGTACAATGGAAAGTCGAGACATATTCATCGTCGACATAACTCCGTTAGACATTTGATCTCAACTGGTATTATAACAATTGATTATGTAAGATCAATTGATAACATAGCGGATCCGCTCACGAAGAGCTTGAACCGAGATTAAATGAATAAGCTGATGGAGGGAATGGGTCTAAAATCCACAAATAAAAGTGAAACAGTGGTAACCCAACCATGATGACTGGAGATCCCAAGAACTTGGTTCAAAAGGGAAAACTAAGTTGTGAATGTTAGTTGTACAACACTTGAAAATCATGACCATTCCTGACAGTACTGTGTCAAGTGTTAGTAGACCCGTGAGTTGTGGTGAAGGATAAGTCTTTGACTTTTAATGATTCCTATAAGTCCATGTGGGACTGAGTATGACAGGATACTCGAAAGGAGATCACCTATATAAATGAAAAGTGCGGGCCGCTTCGACCAAACATTTATGAATACAAAGGGCGTCTAGGGCCAAAATGGACAAAAACGTGAGAACAAATCGGAATCGAGACTGACTTGTATCTACACTATCTGTAAGGTATACACTAAGGGGGATTAGTTCAAGGCATCGTGTCCACTAAGCCACCGATATACCCGATGGTGCCGGGCTACTGAAAGTTCAAAGCCACTGACTACTTATCCAGAAGCAATGAGGTCTCAAACGAGCTGAACGAATAACCTTATAGGTGCAATTCTCACTCATGTGGGGGATTGTTGGAAATTGGTTTAAATACAAGGGTTTATACCCTGATTTTGACTAATTTTTTTAGGAATGAAAACGCTAGTTTTTGGGGGAAAAAATAACGAGGTTGTTCTTCTCTCGGAGTAGATGAACGTGGTATATTTAATATCTCAAAATCAATTTCCGGTGAGTGAGAAATTAATTTTGGAAGTTGGATAATTATTCATGTGTTTTACATCTCATGGAAATGGAAAGCTTGAGTTCCATCCCACATTGGAAACTTACAAGAAAGAGAATATTCGATGGAATATTCTGTTCTTGCTTCCCAAGAAAGAAATCGAATATTCTGTTATTGCTTCCCAAGAAAGAGAATATTCGATGGAATATTCTGTTCTTGCTTCCCAAGAAAGAAATCGAATATTCTGTTTTTGCTTCCCAAGAAAGAGATCGTCCTCACCTGCAGTGCAGATTTCCACCTATATATACCCCTTCATATCCAGACTTTCATACGAACCTTTCAGCCTACGAATCTTAGAGTTTAGAAAGCCTTTCACATATACTTATTTTGTTCAGTTTAAAATTTTGATTTCGTTCGTCGAGAGTTTATACACGGTGGTACTGCCGGTGTAAACTGTTAAACCGTTTTACCTTTGGAGACTCATACGCACGATACCCTAAGCACTATACGGGGCGTATTCAGTCTTGCGGGAAAAGGATTTTCCTTGACTCGATTTTTCATACGAATTCGTTTCGTATTTACTTTATTCGTGCAGTGTTCGAGACACACCCTATCACAAAAAACAACATAAACGTGCAGCTAGACTATAATTGAAACACACTGGTTAAATTTAACAAAAATATACTCCCTGCGTTTTTTTTTTCAAATGTCACTTTGACTTTTTAACTATTTTTTAAATATATGTCATTTTGATATATTTTACCCCAAATATTCCAATTTTACCACTATTAATATCTAGATATAAATATAATCTCCTATAAATCTTTCCTTCCCACAAATTTAAGGATTCATTTCATTTTAAAAGTTAAGGGCATTATAGACAAAAAAAATTATAATCTTAATTTGTAAAAAAAAAAAAAAAAACAAAGTGACATTTAAAAAAAATGGAGGGAGTATTAAATAAAATGTGCAGACTAATATAAATAAAACATGCAGATTAATATAACTGTAGCACAACGAGTGCATAGATTTGTGCACATGGTGACTTGATGATCCTTTAATATATTAACTGTGAGCTTTCTTTTCTCTAATGTATCATACTCCTTCCCAGGGGCGGGCTAGGATTTGAACTAAAGGGGGCGAAATACATAATGATCGAAATATTTGTTACTTACAATAAAATTTATATAAATTGTCTTAATTTTAAACTAACAAATTTTACTTTGAATTTTCAAAAAAAAAAAAAATGTAAATGATACATTAACATGTTATTGTGATACTCAAAATTTAAAAGTATCACAAAAATATATTAAAAGTATCACGTCTTTGTTGGAAATAATATTTTAAAGAAGAAATAAAATAACATATTGTTGCACTAATCTACACTCTAAATTTGACAATATTGATTTAAGTAAATTAATCAAATACTTATAATTAAAGAAGGTTTACTCACAATATTATAATTACATTCAAAGTGTAAAATAGAAAAAAAAAAGTGAATAATTAATAATTAATTCATTAAATAGAAATAATAGAGATTTAGAAAAAGCAAAGTTGAATCGACATCGTCCCAAAACCATATGAAGTGAAAGGATAAACCATAAAAATGAATATTTCAACAAAAAAAAAATTTATTTGAAAAATATACATATGTTGCTTAATAAAGGAAGAAATCAATGGATTGGAGTATATATATATACAATACACTGTGGGTGTGTTTGTTTTTTGCTTACGAAGTCCGGACGGGGGATGGGCCTCCCCCTTTCCCGGCCATTTTTTTGGATTTGCACATTTCATCCTTCATCCAAATACACATCCATTCCCTATTATTTAATTTACGTCCCTATTTTCACACAACTCAATAACTATCAAACCAACTCTATCTTTTCCTATCAAATATATATGTTATTAATCTTCATCTTCTACTTTATAATACACCATCAATTAAATTAGTATAATATTTATTTTAAATTGTTTAAAAAAAATTCAATGAAAACATATTAATATTAAAATATTCGTGAAATTAATTGCTATCTTCATTAATTATGTCTACCATATAAATAAATGCATCTTATAAAGAAATTGTATTGAATATATATCCATTAAAACATTGGTTATTTATTTCGTTTTATAATTCATTATTAGACACAAAATTTGAAATTGAATAAAAATAATATTATGAATTAATTAATTAACAATGAGAATGTTCAAATTTCACCTCATGCAACTTAAAAGTTATCTAGGACGGCAGACAAGTAAAAGAATTATAATTAAAATATAGAATTATATAATATTAAATAATTATATAAGTATACACACTAATATTAATTATTTTATATTACAATTTAACACAATCATTCAATCATTACCTCTTTAATAAATAATAATATAATAATACATTATCATTATTGATTTGACATAAAGCTCCATCCAACCCCACTATATCCAACCCAAAACAAACAAAAATTTCTATTCATAGGATTTCCCCCATCCACTTCTTTTTCCAATCCGGATTTCCCTCATCCACCTCAAGACGAAAACAAATGTGTCCTGTAGGATTGGGTTGGGAGTGACCATATACAAATACAATACATTGTAGGGATGGGGTGGGGTGGGGTGGGGCATGGACGAAGGGAGTAGTATTTGTGTGGTATAAAGTGAATAACTTGGTTGAATTGAGTATATTGTGGACTTAAAAGATAAAAAATAATGACAATTTTTGTAATATGTGAATATTGTGAGGATGAAATTTATAAAAGTATTTACTTTTTTATGTGTGCAAACAACTGTGGGATGGACGAATAAAGAAAGTGTGCAAATAATAATGAGATGGATGAAATAACATAGTTAACTTTTGGTAATTTGATGTAGTATATATGCAGGTAATTATCTCGTCTTTGTACATATTTTATCATTTTAAATATTAATAAAAAAAATACTTTTTAAAATACGAGATAATAGTAAATTTGAAGAAAGTCTCGGGAGGGAGGGAGTATAAAATAGCTAATAATTTGAATCGTTAAAATTGTCTTAATGGTTTGAGAGTTTATTGTAAATAGGGTTAATTCCATATAAATTCACGACCTTTATACTTAGTATCAATTTAATCACGAACTTTTAGATTTTTGTAAAAAAACCCAACCTTTGATATTTGTTGCAATTTGATACACACTTTTTTTTCCGGCCGGCAACCGATGATGTGGCTCGCCGGAGCCTGTGTAATCTTTGCCACGTAGGATTACACATGTTTATTTTATTTATTTTTTAAATCCACATTATAAATAACACTTATCATTTAAATAACATATTTCTACTTATAATTGAAATAGCAACCAAATAAATTAAACAACAACAAAATGAATTTCAAAAGTAAGAACGTAAAGAGAAATATTATATATAATTTATGTTGGTTGTTTAATTTATTTGGTTGCTATTTAAATTTTAAGTAGAAATGTGTTATTTAAATTGTCAGTGTTACTTGTGATGTGAATTTAAAAAATAAATAAAATAAACATGTATAATCCTACGTGACAAGATGATACACGCTTCGGCAAGCCACATCATCGGTTGTCGGCCGGAAAAAAAAAACGTGTATCAAATTGCAACAAATATCAAAGGTTGGGTTTTTTTACAAAAATCTAAAAGTTCATGATTAAATTGATACTAAGTATAAAGGTCGTGAATTTATATGAAATTAACCCTTGTAAATACCTCTTTTTTGGAACCACGATTCTCATATTTTCTATAATTTTTTTATTACTCTATTTTACCCTTAATTTATATATATATATATATATTATTTTATTTCTCAGGGATTTATTATTGCCAAACTACCCCTGATTTCTTTTCATTTTTCTTATTTAACATTTTTTAATTATATATACCAAAAAAAAAAAAAAAAAACTCTCTTGGAATTTCATGAAAGTATGACTAATTAAACACAATTTTTTTTAAAACGTAAAGGTTAAGTTGAGTCCTCTTTTTTTATTTTTTATAATACTGATCTATTTATTGTTTTTTTCTTCTGGTAATTATAAATATTGTTTTGTAATTGTAAGTTAGTATACCTTCTTGAGTTTATAGAATTAACTATATTATCTATTTCTATTTTTTGAATTGATACATGATTAAATTTATACATTTTACTTCTATGAACGGCCCTCGAACGGATTTTCTGCCTCTCTCACTGTCGCCGTATATTTAGTCTTTACCACATTTTTTTCACTCCAATGCCTCATACCACACTCTATTTATTTTATTGTGTACCACCATTAATATATCACGTACCACATTTAATTCACATAATACCACATTTTATTATGTCTGTACTACAATTTATTTAAGCTCTTACCACAATTAATTCACATTGTACCCCACTTTATTAACTATGTAACACCATTAATTCACCCCTACCACACCTTATAATACATGTAGCACCTATATAATCTTAGTGTTTAACCTCGTGCAACAATTTTGAAGAGTTTTAGAAATTTCACCAGTACTTTTGAAAGCAAGAGAATGAATATCATTAATATTCGGGTTCGGATCATCTTTCTGATTCAAGTAAATTTATCATAAGGGTATATGAGAACTATAACGTCCTAATTTCGGAATGTTGACCCTTTTGGCTCTAGCACTCTAAACTCTGATCGTCGCTCAACAACAATAAAATTTGAGCTTAAAAAATCTTAAAATAACAAACTTAAATGATACTCTGCAACTAAAGAATTTAATCATTTCTTAAAAAACTTATTAATAATAGAAAACCCATTAATTAATACTTAAGCATAGTATAATTTAACCATTTCCTTGATATGTTTTGGACATCTACATTCTTCAAATTACTTATAAATTTTTTTGCCTACAGAAATGAAATCCACGAGTAAAATTACTTACAAACAATTTATCTACCAAAATTACCTACGGATAATTTGTCTACGAAAATAAAATCACCTACAAACAATTTGTCTACAAAAATAAATTGAGGAATGAAGATGCCTAATGATTAGAAAATTGTATAAGCAAGTCATAAATAATCCTCATTATTTAAAGACGGAATTATTTTCGTTGGAAATTCTGTAGATAATCCTTTATTTTCTTTTAATGAATGAGTAACATTTGTGTGAACAAGTTGTACCGTATAGTTGTTTTAAGATTAATAATATTCAACGATACGAATAATATTAATCAACTGGTTTTTTTAGTACTCCCTCCGTCCCCAATTTTCTTCCCATTGGAATGAGCACGAGTTTTAAGAAAAATGAGATAAAACAGATAAAGTAAGGTTATTGTGAAATTATTGTGTGATTTGTTTATGAATGAAATTATTATTTGTGAGAGTGATAATGAAATAATTAGGTCTAAAATTGGTATGTGAATAGACTTGAAGAACATAATAAAACGCCAAATAAAAATAGATTTCGACGATAGAGATAATATTACTATCCAATTAAACAGAGTAATATCATTTAAAAGAATTACATGTTACAAATAGTGTTTACAAAAATATATCTCGAACAATATATCAAGTCAGGCTGATCTAAATTTGTCAATTTACTTGGAAATGTGTTCTATATTTTGGAAATATTGCTTTTATTTCCAAACCTGCTATCTTCCACCACCTCACAAATATAATCATGATTTTATTTTTGTCTCAAATTATAATTTATAATCATTACTCCCTGCATCAACCAATTTTTTATTCATATTTTTTGGGTTGTTCATTAATCTTTTACTCATTTCTTTTTCAAAATTAAAATCACTGAGAATTATTTTTGTATTAAAAAAATTAGAATATAAAATAAACTTTATAAATAGAATAAAAACATAATGCCCAATATATTCATCACATTAGATGAATCACGATACATATATATGGCTCACAACATAGGCACATAGCGACTCTAATTCCTACTCAAATTCAAAGTTAGCTTAGAATAACAAGCATTGCGATTTTTGCAAATCTTTCCAACAATTAAAAGAATAAAATAAAAAGGAATCCAAACCAAGGAATTATATGTATTGATCATAACAAATATTTCAGCAACAAATTAAGTACATCTTTCACATTTCCATTCTTTTCCCACATTATAACTTTTGAGTTGGAGGTAGAAAGCCAAAATCCTCATAGCTGTTGACGGTTTGATGGATTATGTCTTGAATACTATACTTGAACTCGAATCCAATATCCCTAATCTTCGTAGAAGAAATAGTGCTAGGGACCAAATCCTGCGCCTTTCTGCCGAGCCTAAAACATAGGAAAATAAAAGAAAGAAAAGGAAACACGAAATACATACGTAAATAATACTGGTCAATGTAAACAACTAATATCATTTAAAAATGCATTTGAGTTGTACAGTATGTAGAAGTAACCTCGGTGAATTGAAGAGGCACACTCTTCTGTGAGGAGTCCAACCAATTCAGACATAACACAGCTCCTAGTGCAGCATACGTATCAACCTTTAGCATCGGCGTGCTCCATTAGGGATATATGTGCATTGCATATATCTTCAATGTGAACTAAAGCAATTGATCCCATTCTTGAGTTCACAGAAGTCAAAATAGGGAGCAAGCTAGGATCACCTAAACAAATCACATTAAGAGAATTACATAAAGTTGATCATACATGGTAAACATCCTTAATACTTCAGAAAAGATTGGACTAATTATGCATATGAAAGAGTAGAAATGACCCAAAATCGAAATATAGAAGATTATCCACAAAGAAAATTTACAATTCAATTCAGTTTACTATATGGAAAAGCATGGTGATATAGCAATTCTCGTGTCTAAGCTTCAACATATTCACTTTCAAAATTTTTAGGATGCTAGCAAAACCAGCAAAGGTGTGTTTATTTATGGTTTCCCGCCCTGGATTTTGATCTCAAATCCAAATATCAAATTCGATTTCGATATAGGATTTCAAAGTCTATGAAACTTTACATTATGTTACATACAATACAATACACATATTTTACTTTTTTCAAACATGATCAATACACAATTTTATTATTATTTCTATCTACACAACTTATCCGTCTCTCTAGACCTTTTTCATATACTTTACAACACACCAATCATTACACAACCACTCAATCATTTCAACATTATTTTTTACAATATTATAGTTCAACTATCATCTACATTTTTAAAATTATAACCCATCAAATCCTATAAAATCTACATACTAGATTTTAAATCCAACACATCCTAAGATTAAAAAAAAGATGAAGAATGAATGATGCCATTGCGTAGCTAGGCTAGGCTAGGCTAGAGGATTTATTATGTGAAATTGAAATATCCAATCAGAGACAGTGATGAGAAAGAACCTGTTATTGGGGATAGGATAACCTGAATACTAACTGGAACTGTAGGAGTGAGAAATGGACCCTCTACAGTAGTTGTTATTACTGATATCAGATCAATGCCATTCTCGACTGCAAATTTGAATGTCGTCTCTTCTGTCAATAGCTTTAAGAGCACACACACCTGATGAAGATTATTGTGAGATATCATTCCAAATAAGCTAACAAGAAAAGACTCAGACGATACGAAACAATACCCGACCGCTTACTTTAGTCTTCAGGACTTGGTCAATAGGTGTCTGGCAAGATTCATCCACCACTAGTACCCATTTCCCGGAGGTGTCCTTCGCGGTCAAGGTGCTTATTGATGACGTGAACACAACTTTTCTAGCCGTATTAGTCCTTAAACATGCTTTGAGAACATTCACAGTCCCTCTAACAACTGGGTTTATGACTTTTGTTTTAACATAGCTATCTTGGGGGAGAAAAAAAGGAAAAAAGAGCGTGAACTTTCGGTTTAAATTTTAAAACAAACTATATCATTGACTGTCGCATTATATTATATATCTCATGAGTTTCCTACGTCTAGCTCAAAATTACTCGTGATATTTAAATGTCTGAAAATGGAAAAATGTTAAACTCCCTTAGCAATAGCATAAGCTTTGGAGTTGAAACACAATGAGAAAGGAATCTAGAATAGTTTTCACTATAGCAATTGATGAGCAGGTCTAAGTAGGTTGACTTGAACGCAAAATACTAGTATTACCAGTAGTTACCCCACAAGAGTATGGGATCACAGTAGTATTAGCAAGTATAAGGACCAAGTATATCGTACCCAAGGGAAGGTATGTATGCGAATAGAGCTCTGTGGATCTACGCGTCGTAGTTAATATGAGTGTATGTTCGGTTTCAAGAATGGAATTAAACTACTCTATATTCTATTACTATTAATGCAATTAATAAAAGTAAATGATTAACTAAGGTTTTACTAAGATATGAGATAGTGATGCTTAGGATAGGAATTCCTACGTATACTAACGGAGCTGGTACGATGATAACTAAGATAACCGTAATGTACAAGTATTAATCCTAAGTGTACTAAAACTATGCAATCAACTTTTCTAATCTAGCACCAGATTGAAAGACTAAAAGCTCAAGAATTAACCCTAATACTTCGTCATATCAACCTACTTCACAACCCACTAAACAAGTTATATGGATTATGCTTAATTAATGAGACCCTTATTTAACTAAGGTGATACAGTCGTCCTCCCTAGATAAACCGGTACATGATAAACCCCTTCTATAACCCTATCATTAAGCCTACTTATTTTTAAAGAGTGATAAGATCGTCCTCTCTCTAACAATTTTCGTACTCAATTCCAAGATAATTCTAGGGTTTATTTTAAAAATTCAATTAATTAAGAGAACTAGCACTAAACATCACGAATTATCCTAACTAAATACCAACATCCTACTTCTACGAGTTCATCCTACCACAAGCATGCAAGGGTTCTAGCCTAACATGTTGAATACGAAAACAAAAGCAATTGGACGAACAATAAACATAAACATGATAAATTTAGTTAACGAACTAAAAAACATAAACTAGGTTTAAATCAATGAATCAAAGACTCAAAAAAAAATCTCAATTAATAATAAAAGCTAGGTCTGAAAGTATTAAGTTTCGAAGAAAGAAATACGGAAAGAAAACTCTAATCTATGAATTCGTAGTTCAAAAACCTCAATTACACGTGCAAAATCTCTTGCTAAACTCTCCCCCAAGCTCCTTTCTATCAAATTCTATCTCTAAGTATGAAGTGGTGTCCAAAAACATGCTCGGGACTAAGTATATATAGGTATGGGCCGATTAAAAACGTCATGGGCCAAAAAATCCCGCAAAACGCTCGACTTGAGCACCTACTCGAGTGCCTAGTGCTCGAGTGATTGCACTCGAGCACTTGAATCATACAGAACGTGGAAAACACTTGAGTCCTTTGCTCGAGCACTTAGTGCTCGACCTGCGACTGCTCGAGCGCACTGCTCTAGTGCTCGAGCACTTTGTGCTCGAGTAAAGCCAACTCGAGTGCTCTCTCTCTTATAGAATCATAGGTGCTCTACCTTATATGCTCGAGCACTTAGTGCTCGACTTGACCCACTCGAGCACCCTACTCGAGTGCTTGAGCACTTCGTGCTCGAGTCCACTTGCTTGAGCACCTCCAAGTGACACTTTTGCTTGCTCGAACTAATATTTTTCGTATTTCTTTCATATCTTCTCATCCGGGCGTCCGTTTGAGTTGATTCAAAGTCCTACGAACTCCATTTTTTGCCCTTTATCCATCTATGTGCATCAAAGAAACAAATTCGTTAGTTCATAAAATAGTACTCAATTGACTCCAAATACTCATCAAAATCACTCAAAACACGGGCAAATCGAGCTATAAATCCTAACAATTTCACGGCTAATCAACCCCCCAAAACTTACCATATTGCTTGTCCCCAAGTAATGAAATAATAAGTCAAGTGAAATTGTTAATAATGAATCATAAAACCAAATCATACAAGTAATAGAGCTTCAAGCTTCAAAGATCGATCACCCACACACAAACTCACCCCCTTCATCATACTCATGCATAATCAATAAGAACCACCAAAATCAAACATGGATGTGCACTCAACGATGTGTTCACTCCCTCACAAGTGTATATCAATATTAAGGGACTCACTCAATCAGTCAATCACACATATAAGCAGCCGTAGGCTTGTAAGCACTCTCAACTTTGAACATACTCTAGAATCCATGCCAAATAAAAAAGGACTTTATCAAGGTTGTAACATAAGCTCTTTGAACAGGTGGGGTAACTATATGGGATAAGTGACTCAAGTGAATGGAGAATAGAAAATCAAACTTTGGTATTTCGAGACAAGGAACAGAATACTTCAATCATCTTCATGCAATACACTTTTCAATTCCACTACTCTCAACACTTCAATTCTTTCTCTAACTCTTTTCACTTTTTCAATCACTTCACTTTTTTCCTTTTCACACATATATGAGCTCATATCTCTTTTGCTCATTCTCAAATTCACTGTTCTTTCTCACAACTCACAATCTCATTACACCTTCTTCTCAGATACACTCAAGCATTAATAATTCTCCTTTCTCAACTCAACTTGATCCCTTTTCTCATTCACAACTTTTCCTATTCTCCACTCAAATTGGGACAAAAAGTGTTAAATTTTTTGGATAAGTTTATGATGGAACACGCCGGTGAAGGCGGTCCGTCCCCAAGGTCGTTGTTGGGATACCAAACGTGTATAAACAATTAAAAACCTAAACATGCATCTAAAGATTAGTTTAGATTCATTACCCTTGAAGACCGAGACGTTGATTCCACTAGAGATCTTCTAGTCTGTCTCCCAACCTCGTTCGAACACCGGGTGGATGGCGAACTAGCGAACGTGGAGAAAAGGGCCTATTAATTTTATCTACTCAAACACTAATCACTAATTTCGGCTGCTACAATATGAGTCTCTTAGGGTTTGGAAGAAATTAAGGTCCTTTTATATATACTCATTTTAGGTTTCATGGGCCAGACTAGGGATCTGTTAGAAGGTATAGGGTTTGGGCTCCTCACGGACCCAAATACTCTTATGTTCAGCCCAGAACATTTATTTGGACTGTGAACATTAATTCATTCCACTAGAGAATTAATGTTGCACTCCCGTCCTATCCCGAACTGAATTAGGGCTTCTATTAGACTCTATAATTCCCCATGTTAAAGATGTTGGAGTTATACGTGAAAGTATGCTTTGACTTTGTATAACTCGTTTATCAAACACTCGTTTTATGAGAATAATTATTTTATCGCATATGCTTTAGATATGATTGAATGTTGAATATTTATTGCAAATAGTTCATAATAGTACTAGTTACATTGTAGTTAATGTGGTGATACCCGATCACAGAAGATAACATTAACAGTTTTCTTGTAACTAAACGTACATTTTCACGACCTAGGTGGAATTGAACAATCCGCCGTGAAAGGTTGATGTGTAAGTCTCAGATTGGTCTGTCTTGACTAAGAGATTGCACTAACATATTTAGTATGTGTTGAAGAGGACCTACAGCGAGGATAAAATCTTCTGTTCTGAAATGTGAAGAATTAGACCTCAGTGGTTGTTGATTTCTTAATCTCCATCACTTAAATAGGACCGTGTGTGCTTAATGGTTACTGCTTTGATTCATGTTGGGTGAGAATCATTGTGACTTCGAACCTTGTGCTTTGGGCAGTAATATTAATCATACGATGGTTGCTAAGATTTAATACGGAGAAACGCGTGCGAGTACGGCTCGTGTGATTAGTCCCCTTGGTGGGCTCAGAAGTTTTATCGTACCAAATCTTGCAAGTGAAGAATTAGTTTCTTCGGTACGGATAATAATGTTGAGCTGTCTTTACTTCAAGGTGAAATATATTAATTAATTTAGAGCTATTCAGAAGCTTAATTAATTAATGGACTTGATAATCTTAAACGCGGGAAATAATAACCGGGAGCCTATATTATCGTAATATGGATTAAGATGGATAATGCAATATTAATTTATTAGTGGTAATAATTATATTAATGAATTGAATTATATTGGGGCTCAATATTGAAATTCAGAAGTCCATTAGGAGGTCCAATCTTAATTCTCCTTAAAGGCCCCTCAAGTAGCCCATTAAGTAGCCCAATAATGATAAGGTGATTAAAATAAAAAGAAAATAATAATGCTGATTTTTTCCTATTTTTTTTCGAAAATATGAAGTCAAGAAGAAATAAGATTTTGTTGATTTTCTTGGAAAAATAATATTATGGAAAATATGTATTCTTGGAATACAAGATTATCTCATATATTCAAGAAGATCTAAATCTTGGAATTTCTAATTGAAATTTTCGAAAATTGCAAGTTAATATGAAGGGTGAGATTTTTGTGGAATATTTTATTTTGGAGAAAAGAATATATGAGATATATTCAAGATTTCTTAGAGTCTAAGAAAAGATTTTCTCCAAGCCCAAATATACCTATTATTTTCAGCCCCCCTCATGTTATAAATAGGGGATGATTATTTCATCCCCAAGTACATAATTCCATGTGTTGGAAAAATCAATAGCATATATTTTTCTTTTTCCTTAGTTATTAAAATTACTTGAAAGCATCTCCCACCGGTGATCAAGTAAGGCGAAAGGTCAATTATACAAGAGGTACGTAAATCACATAAATTATTGTTTATTCCGCCTAGATTTTATGTGAATTAATTCAACATGCATGATGATAAATTAGTTGTTGGAATTATTATTGGAATTAATTAGGATTAATTCATGCTAGTAATAATTGAATTTAAATTCGTATTTAAATTTCATCCCGAATAGATTCCGGGCACCCCTATTTTCCCAACAACTGGTATCAGAGCCACGGTTTTGGGCTCTGATCTTTAAATTGGAATTTAAATTGTTAAACATTAAATTGAAATTGGATAGTATAATTGCTAGATCTTTTTTGCAGGTATCCAATTGTTATGGTTTTAATGTTGTTAATTTTTTATGCGTGTGAATTAATTGTTTTTTAGTTCGATTCGTTCGAATTTGTTTTTCTCGTGAGAAAATCCACGAGTAGATTAATTATTTTTATTTTGATTCGATCATTGTAATAGACTAGACTAGTCTAGATCTAGTATTTATTTTTTTTTAAAAAATAAATTGTAACTGGATCGAGACGAAGAACGAAGAATTAAAGACGGCGTACCCGGACGACGCATGCATGCGTGGCGCATGCATGGACGTAAAATCATGCATGGAGTGAGAAATGAGAACGAACGGCGAAACCCAGTGCGCGGGGTGCGCGAGGCGCACGACCCGAGCGCACGACGGGGCGCGGCATGGCGTGGGCGTGCGCGAACGTAGGCGGCGGCCGGCGGCCAGCTGCTCGGCGCCGTGCCGGGTGGCGCACGGGCCCACTCCATGGGCCGACGCGCGCCGTGGAATTTTTTTTAAATTAATTTCAGTTCTGCATTTTTTTTGTGTGATTTTAAACGGCGTCCCGAACCCCAAACGATGCTGTTTTTGATGAAGAGTTGCTGTTCGAGTGGGAGCGTGTCGAGACGAACGATGGAAAGTAACAAGGACGATTTTTTCGCATCAAGACGTGAAGAAATTAAACCGTGACAATTGGATTTGAGTGCTCCAATGTGTTTAATTTTGTTTTGATGGATGTTTTATTTCGTGCACTTATTATTATTTGTTAATATGTGTTTGCATGAATTTTATTGTCCAAGAAAAACCTTACTTTCGAAAATTACTAAGTATGTTTATTTAATCGCAATTTTATTCCGGATATTAAAATTGGATTAATTTGGCCTGCATAATTTATTTATTTGTGAAGTTCTTTTGGAATACATTTTCCCCTCGGATCGGCCAAAAGGACGGATTTCACATGAATAAATTTCGAAAGGATGATTGTGGATTATTACTAGTGGCGGTATTGACCCTCACCACGAGTGGCTTGCTCAAAGCGAAATAATAATCCTGTATTTAATTATGGTTATTACTTAGGCATAAGAAATTGATATTAACTTACTCCCCTCGGAGTCCCTGTCAATTTTTATGTGGTCAAAGTGGGAGCCAACTATTAATTTTGAATTAAGGATTTGTAACTTTTAAGTTTGTGATCCGCTTGAATGTGTGTAAATGTATAGACCACCCCTCGTGGCGCATTTAAATTATTTCGAGATGTTGACTGATGCATGATTATATTATTTTAAGGTTTCAATATAATTGATGTGATCAAATTATGTGATAATTTCATATTTTTCTAGATATTGATATGAATGTATGTTTTATTCTCAGTTCATCATGTCGCAACCTTTTAATCCACTATTTAGTATACTTAAAGATAACAAACTTGTCGGTGAGAATTATGTTGATTGAAAACGTAATTGATATAGACCTAACCGCTCAACACCACAAATGGGTACTTACTACTCCTAAGCCCCAAGAGCCTGCCGAAGATGCGACCAAGGCGGTCAAGAAAGAGCATAAGAGTTGGTTTGACTCCGATGAGATAGCTAGGTGTACTATTCTGGCTTCAATGTCAGATGTGTTGCAACACCAACACCAACACCAACACATGGAGACCGCCTCTGAGATAATGCTCAATCTTGAAGCGATGTTTTAACATCAGAACTGTACAGCTATGCAAATCACCATGCGAAAGATGCTTTCGTTGAAGATGATGGAAGGTACCCCCGTAAGAGATCACGTTATCGAGATGATGGGTTATCTCAACAAGTTGGAAGTTCTTGGTGCGGAATTTGATCTCCCTACTAAGGTCCATTTCGTTCTCCATTCTCTACCGAAGAGCTTTGAGCAGTTTCAGTTGAACTATCAAATGAATGACCGGGCAAATAGTTTGCCCGAGCTCTTGCAAGCTTTGGTGTCGATGGAGACTTTAATGGATCATCAAACTGTTGCTATGGTGGCAAACGGTCCGTCTACCTCTTCGGGTCTCAAGGGAGGGAAGAAGAGAAAGAGGACGAAAGGCCAGACCCAAGCAAATCCAACAGTTCCGAAACCCAAGACAAAGGGAGAAGGAGGTGGAAAGAAAGCTGCTAAGGGTAAGTGCTTCAATTGTGGTGAGAAGGGACATTGGAGGGCGACATGTTCTAAGCCTAAGAAGGCGGTAAAGAAAGGTAAGTCTCATGTTTTAGTCGTTGAAACTTATGTTGCGGCGTATGCTGCCCACGTTTGGGTAGTGGATACCGGGGTAACTAATCATATTTGTTTCACTCTTCAGGGGTTCCAGCTAACCCGACGACTTAGCAAGAATGAGATCACCATCACTTTGGGCGATGCTACGAGAGTGGCAGCCAAAGCAGTGGGAGTAGTGCACCTATCTTTTGAAGATAGAGTTTTAATTTTAAGAGATATTTTATACGTTCCGAACTTTAGGAAGAATTTATTTCAGTTTCTAAGTTATTTTTTTATGGATATTCAGTTACTTTTAATAAAGTTGTTACTGTTTCTTCTAAGAATGATACTACCTATCATGGAACGTTGGTAAACAATCTCTATACAATTAAGTGTGCACACCACTCAAATAATGAATCTAATAACACGTCGATCATTTCGAGTAATAAAAGAAAGCGTTCTTCAGGGATGAACGAAACACTTCTATGACATCTTAGACTAGGTCATATTAATCTAAAGCGGATAGAGAGATTGGTGAAAGACGGATCCTTGGAATCATTCCAAGTCGAGCCGTTTCCAACTTGTGAATCCTGTTTAGAGGGTAAGATGACCAAGAGGGCATTTGGAGCCAAGGGGAATAGAGCCACGAAAGTGTTAGAACTCGTTCATACCGATGTGTGTGGTCCAATGACGATCAAAGCGAGAATGGGGTTTGAGTATTTCGTCACCTTCATTGACGATTACTCGATATATGGGTACATTTACCTTATGTGGCATAAGTCTGAAACTTTTGATAAGTTCAAGGAGTTTAAGGCCGAAGCCGAGAAATATAGGGAAAATAGTATCAAGTTTCTACGATCAGATCGTGGAGGCGAATACCTCAGCGATGAATTCTTGAACTACTTATCGGACGAAGGGATCGTATCCCAGTTAACCGCAACAGGAACCCCTCAACAGAACGGTGTGGTGGAATGAAGAAACCAGACTCTTTTAGAGATGGTTAGATCCATGATGAGTTATTCGGATTTACCCAAGTCGTTTTGGGGTAATGCCTTGGAAATGGCGGCTTACATTCTAAACATGGTGCCATCCAAATCGGTTCCTAAAACCCCAATGGAATTGTGGACCGGGTGTAAGCCCAGTCTAAGACATTTGCGGATTTGGGGTTGTCCGGCATACGTGTTAGACAAGGAAGCCGGTAAGTTGGATCCGCATTTGGAATTAAGGCTGTTTATAGGATACCCTGCGGGAACGAAAGGGTGTATGTTCTATAGTGGTGGTCCAGATTTCGAAGGGCAAAATGGGAATTCAGGAGCAAAAAAAATTTGCAATTTAAACTTTTCCTCAGGGAGTTCAGCAAGAGTGAGAAATACTCAAGTCACTGCTCTGCTTAGAGGCTGAGTTACCAAGTCAGTGAGAAGGCTTGGAGACTCATGCTCTGAGCAAGGACAGTGGCTTGAGATGCTGAACTCTCGAGTGCGTTATCAAACACAGCTTGCACCCTGACCGAGTTCAGTGACTGAATACTCAAGTCACTGCGTTGCTGAGGGTCAGAGCTATCAAGTCAGTGATGAGACTTGAAAGCTCAGGCTCTCAACAAGGCAGTGACTCGAGAGACTGAACTCTCGAGTGCTAGCCTAAGCTTGTCAGTGAGATTGATTCTCCCTGACTAAAATACTTAGCTAATCTTCTTTTCAAATGTTCCAAGTACACTCAGAGAGCATACACTACAAATAATCAGCAAGTGCTTAGACAATAAACAACGCTCAGTTTAACGTGGTTCAGAGACTCAAGCTCTTACATCCACGGGCCTGATTTAACAGGAAATCCACTAACTGGGATTCTTGTTTTTAACGTGCCAAGGTGCACTTACAACTGGACTCACGCCACTCCCTGGGCTGCCTCACCTCACCTCACTACAAGCCTAACATTCTTCTGAAAGGGTTTAGTTTGGTTTGGTTTTCTCCAACTAGGTGAGGTTTTCCTTTACAATGTGATAGCCTTAAAGCTAAGATTAGGAAAACCTCTCTAAGCTAAGAGTTACAAGCTTGACACTCAATGAATATAAGTGATAACCCTAAAGGTCAGTGTCGTGGGTGTGTAACACTTCCTTATGACTCCCTAACAGCTAACACACCCTCACAGCTTGTAGGTGTTTATTTTCTTCTTTTACACACCCTTACAATGAAGCTATGAGCTTGTATTTATAATGGGGATTCAAATGTATCCGTTGGAGGGAAGATACATTTGAATCCAATATTAAATGGTTTCAACCACTTTTCTTGGAATGCGGCCTTTGTCAGTGTCAGAGTTGCTGCCTCGTGCTGATTGGTCCACGTGGCCTGGATTCAAGGATCTTTGACTCAGTGGGTTTGACTAAGACCCACTGACTTTAGGTAGCTTCCTCCTTCACTGACTGATGATCTTCAGTGGACTGAACGTCTTCAGTGTAGTTGTCCTTCAGAGATTGTTTGAAGATAATTTCCAAGAAGTTTGTCATAAGGCTGAATGACAAACTTCCCTGACCACAGTAGCCTGACTCCTTTAGGGCCTACTTGGTGCAGCACTGATCCTCCTGATCATGCTCTTCACTGAGTGGTCCACCTGACCTAGCTTAGATCAGCCCGGTTTACACTCTGTGGGACATCCTTCAGGCTTCTCTTCTGGTTCAGGTTGCAGGCATGGCTTCAGTCAGTTCTTCTGGGTGTCATCTTGATATCTTCAGGCTGTGTTGTTGAGTTCCCCCTCACTGAGTTCCCCCTCAACTGAACAGCCTATTCTACTGAAAGCTAATCTAGCCTGACCTGAAATAAAAGATACTATCCTGACTGCTTTCAAACCTATTACATGTTGTTTTGGAAAATCATCAAAACTAAAACATATCCCAACAATTTCCCCCTTTTTGATGATTCCAAAACTTCTAACCAAATGATTTTCTACTACAAGAATAATGTCAGAACATAGGTAATAGTTTGAAATAAGCAGGAATTCCCATAGTTTAACACGTTTAAGATCTGTTCGGTTGACCATTTTTCTTAACAAAAGTGGATCAGTGGTCATGTGAACAACCTGGCTCTGATACCAATTGGTGGTCCCGATTTCGAAGGGCAAAATAGGAATTCAGGAGCAAAAAAAATTTACAATTTAAACTTTTCCTCAGGGAGTTCATCAAGAGTGAGAAATACTCAAGTCACTGCTCTGCTCAGAGGCTGAGTTACCAAGTCAGTGAGAAGGCTTGGAGACTCATGCTCTGAGCAAGGACAGTGGCTTGCGATGCTGAACTCTCGAGTGCGTTATCAAACACAGCTTGCACCCTGACTGAGTTCAGTGACTGAATACTCAAGTCACTGCGTTGCTGAGAGTCAGAGCTATCAAGTCAGTGATGAGACTTGAAAGCTCAGGCTCTCAACAAGGCAGTGACTCGAGAGACTGAACTCTCGAGTGCTAGCCTAAGCTTGTCAGTGAGATTGATTCTCCCTGACTAAAATACTTAGCTAATCTTCTTTTCAAATTTTCCAAGTACACTCAGAGAGCATACACTACAAATAATCAGCAAGTGCTTAGACAATAAACAACGCTCAGTTTAACGTGGTTCAGAGACTCAAGCTCTTACATCCACGGGCCTGATTTAACAGGAAATCCACTAACTGGGATTCTTGTTTTTAACGTGCCAAGGTGCACTTACAACTGGACTCACGCCACTCCCTGGGCTGCCTAACCTCACCTCACTACAAGCCTAACATTCTTCTGAAAGGGTTTAGTTTGGTTTGGTTTTCTCCAACTAGGTGAGGTTTTCTTTTACAATGTGATAGCCTTAAAGCTAAGATTAGGAAAACCTCTCTAAGCTAAGAGTTACAAGCTTGACACTCAATGAATATAAGTGATAACCCTAAAGGCCAGTGTCGTGGGTGTGTAACACTTCCTTATGACTCCCTAACAGCTAACACACCCTCACAGCTTGTAGGTGTTTATTTTCTTCTTTTACACACCCTTACAATGAAGCTATGAGCTTGTATTTATAATGGGGATTCAAATGTATCCGTTGGAGGGAAGATACATTTGAATCCAATATTAAATGGTTTCAACCACTTTTCTTGGAATGCGGCCTTTGTCAGTGTCAGAGTTGCTGCCTCGTGCTGATTGGTCCACGTGGCCTGGATTCACGGATCTTTGACTCAGTGGGTTTGACTAAGACCCACTGACTTTAGGTAGCTTCCTCCTTCACTGACTGATGATCTTCAGTGGACTGAACGTCTTCAGTGTAGTTGTCCTTCAGAGATTGTTTGAAGATCATTTCCAAGAAGTTTGTCATAAGGCTGAATGACAAACTTCCCTGACCACAGTAGCCTGACTCCTTCAGGGCCTACTTGGTGCAGCACTGATCCTCCTGATCATGCTCTTCACTGAGTGGTCCACCTGACCTAGCTTAGATCAGCCCGGTTTACACTCTGTGGGACATCCTTCAGGCTTCTCTTCTGGTTCAGGTTGCAGGCATGGCTTCAGTCAGTTCTTCTGGGTGTCATCTTGATATCTTCAGGCTGTGTTGTTGAGTTCCCCCTCACTGAGTTCCCCCTCAACTGAACAGCCTATTCTACTGAAAGCTAATCTAGCCTGACCGGAAATAAAAGATACTATCCTGACTGCTTTCAAACCTATTACATGTTGTTTTGGAAAATCATCAAAACTAAAACATATCCCAACAATTTCCCCCTTTTTGATGATTCCAAAACTTCTAACCAAATGATTTTCTACTACAAGAATAATGTCAGAACATAGGTAATAGTTTGAAATAAGCAGGAATTCCCATAGTTTAACACGTTTAAGATATGTTCGGTTGACCATTTTTCTTAACAAAAGTGGATCAGTGGTCATGTGAACAACCTGGCTCTGATACCAATTGGTGGTCCCGATTTCGAAGGGCAAAATGGGAATTCAGGAGCAAAAAAAATTTACAATTTAAACTTTTCCTCAGGGAGTTCATCAAGAGTGAGAAATACTCAAGTCACTGCTCTGCTCAGAGGCTGAGTTACCAAGTCAGTGAGAAGGCTTGGAGACTCATGCTCTGAGCAAGGACAGTGGCTTGCGATGCTGAACTCTCGAGTGCGTTATCAAACACAACTTGCACCCTGACTGAGTTCAGTGACTGAATACTCAAGTCACTGCGTTGCTGAGAGTCAGATCTATCAAGTCAGTGATGAGACTTGAAAGCTCAGGCTCTCAACAAGGCAGTGACTCGAGAGACTGAACTCTCGAGTGCTAGCCTAAGCTTGTCAGTGAGATTGATTCTCCCTGACTAAAATACTTAGCTAATCTTCTTTTCAAATTTTCCAAGTACACTCAGAGAGCATACACTACAAATAATCAGCAAGTGCTTAGACAATAAACAACGCTCAGTTTAACGTGGTTCAGAGACTCAAGCTCTTACATCCACGGGCCTGATTTAACAGGAAATCCACTAACTGGGATTCTTGTTTTTAACGTGCCAAGGTGCACTTACAACTGGACTCACGCCACTCCCTGGGCTGCCTCACCTCACCTCACTACAAGCCTAACATTCTTCTGAAAGGGTTTAGTTTGGTTTGGTTTTCTCCAACTAGGTGAGGTTTTCCTTTACAATGTGATAGCCTTAAATCTAAGATTAGGAAAACCTCTCTAAGCTAAGAGTTACAAGCTTGACACTCAATGAATATAAGTGATAACCCTAAAGGTCAGTGTCGTGGGTGTGTAACACTTCCCTATGACTCCCTAACAGCTAACACACCCTCACAGCTTGTAGGTGTTTATTTTCTTCTTTTACACACCCTTACAATGAAGCTATGAGCTTGTATTTATAATGGGGATTCAAATGTATCCGTTGGAGGGAAGATACATTTGAATCCAATATTAAATGGTTTCAACCACTTTTCTTGGAATGCGGCCTTTGTCAGTGTCAGAGTTGCTGCCTCGTGCTGATTGGTCCACGTGGCCTGGATTCACGGATCTTTGACTCAGTGGGTTTGACTAAGACCCACTGACTTTAGGTAGCTTCCTCCTTCACTGACTGATGATCTTCAGTGGACTGAACGTCTTCAGTGTAGTTGTCCTTCAGAGATTGTTTGAAGATCATTTCCAAGAAGTTTGTCATAAGGCTGAATGACAAACTTCCCTGACCACAGTAGCCTGACTCCTTCAGGGCCTACTTGGTGCAGCACTGATCCTCCTGATCATGCTCTTCACTGAGTGGTCCACCTGACCTAGCTTAGATCAGCCCGGTTTACACTCTGTGGGACATCCTTCAGGCTTCTCTTCTGGTTCAGGTTGCAGGCATGGCTTCAGTCAGTTCTTCTGGGTGTCATCTTGATATCTTCAGGCTGTGTTGCTGAGTTCCCCCTCAACTGAACAGCCTATTCTACTGAAAGCTAATCTAGCCTGACCTGAAATAAAAGATACTATCCTAACTGCTTTCAAACCTATTACATGTTGTTTTGGAAAATCATCAAAACTAAAACATATCCCAACATATAGTCCCAAGGATCAAAAGACCGTGACTAGTACATACTTTAAATTCTTGGAGGAAGACTATATGAATAATCGGAAGCCTAAAAGTGAAATTACCTTAGAAGAATTGAGAGGTCAAACCTCAATACCAAGTATACAGGATGATGTACCACACGTCACATCTTCACAACCAGAACCCCGTCACAGTGGGAGGATTGCTAGGCAACCCGAGAGATTCATGGGGATAGGAGAATCTTCGGATTTGGTTCCCGGCGATGAATTTAGATCCATGGACATACGACGAGGTAATCCAAGACAAAGACGCGGAGTCGTGGCAAACGGCAATGGAAACCGAGATGGGTTCGATGGATCATAATCAAGTGTGGGAGATGGTTGAGCCTCCCAATGGGGTAGAACCCATGGGATGTAAGTGGGTGTACAAGAGGAAAAGAGGACCGGACGGAAGGGTTGAGAACTTCAAAGCGAGGCTTGTGGCCAAAGGGGATACTCAGAAAGAAGGGATCGATTATGAGGAAACATTTTCGCCTGTAGCTATGCTTAAGTCCATCCGTATTCTCTTGTCGATCTCTGCGCACCTAGATTACGAGATCTGGGAAATGGATGTCAAGACAGCTTTCCTTAACGGAAGTCTTGACGGGATAGATATCTATATGCAACAGCCCAAAGGTTTTATTGAAAAAGGCCAAGAGCATCTCGTATGCAAGCTTACGAGATCCATTTATGGACTTAAGCAAGCATCACGTACTTGGAACCAGTGTTTTGATCAAGTGATTAAGTCTTATGGGTTTGATCAAAACGAGTTCGAAAGTTGTGTGTATAAGAAGATTATACGTAGACGATATTCTGCTCATTGGAAACAATGTAAAGGTATTGTCAGACGTAAAGGTATGGCTGTCAAAACTATTTGATATGAAGGACTTTGGGAAAGCCGGTCACATCCTTAGGATCAAGATCACTCACGATCGCAAGAAGAGGATGTTAGGCTTATCGCAAGCTTCATACATTGACACTGTTTTGAAGCGTTTCAGCATGCAAGATTCCAATAAAGGTTTTGTACCTTTTAGGCACGGAATCCATCTATCGAAAGAAATGAGCCCTGAGACGCAAACAGAGATAGATGACATGAAAGGTGTTCCGTACGCTTCGGCCGTAGGAAGCCTTATGTATGCAATGCTGTGTACGAGACCGGATATCTGCTTTGTCGTGGGCATGGTGGCAAGATATCAAAGTAATCCCGGGAAAGACCATTGGACTGCCGTAAAGTGCATCTTGAGGTATCTGAAAAGAACTCGTGGGTGGATGCTGATTTACCAGTCAGATAGTCTTGTCCCCGTGGGATACACGGACTCGGATTTCCAATCAGACATAGACTCAAGAAAGTCAACCTCGGGTAGTGTGTTTTGCATGGGAGGAGGAGCCATTTCATGGAGAAGCGTTAAGCAGAAATGCATCGCCGATTCGACCATGGAAGCCCAGTATGTAGCTGCTTGTGAAGCAGCGAAAGAGGCAGTATGGCTCAAGAACTTCTTAGTGGACTTGGACGTTATTCTGAATTTGCCCGACAAGATAACTATCTTTTGTGACAATGCCGGAGCAATTGCAAATTCAAAGGAACTGAGAGCCCACAAGGTCAACAAACACATAGAAAGAAAATACCATCTTATATGAGAAATCGTTAAGAGAGGAGATATAGAGGTGACAAAGATAGCGTCGGGTGACAACCTAGCGGATCCATTCACAAAGGGTCTGCCTCAGAGTACATTCGAGAGACATGTGGATGGAATGGGAGTCAAGACTATTGCCAATCTGCTTTAAGTATAAGTGGGAGGAATTATTAGGTTAGTGTAGGTTGACATGAGATGTCACGTAGAGCTACTACACTAAGACATGCATGATGTATACTAAAAAGCAGACTTTAAGTATAAATGGGAGATTGTTAAAAGTTATACGTGAAAGTATGCTTTTACTTTGTATAACTCGTGTATCAAACACTCATTTTATGAGAATAATTATTTTATCGCATATGCTTTAGATATGATTGAATATTGAATATTTAGTGCAAACAGTTCATAATAGTACTAGTTACATTGTAGTTAATGTGGTGATACCCGATCACGGAAGACAACATTAACAGTTTCCTTGTAACAAAACGTACATTTTCACGACCTAGGTGGAATTGAACAATCCGCCGTGAAAGGTCGATATGTAAGTCTCAGATTGGTCTGTCTTGACTAAGAGATTGCACTAGCACATTTAGTATGTGTTGAAGAGGACCTACAACGAGGATAAAATCTTCTGTTCTGAAATGTGAAGAATTAGACCTCAGTGGTTGTTGATTTCTTAATCTCCATCACTTAAATAGGACCGTGTGTGCTTAATGGTTACTGCTTTGATTCATGTTGGGTGAGAATCATTGTGACTTCGAACCTTGTGCTTTGGGCAGTAATATTAATCATACGATGGTTGCTAAGATTTAATACGGAGAAACGCGTGCGAGTACGGCTCGTGTGATTAGTCCCCTTGGTGGGCTCAGAAGTTTTATCATACCAAATCTTGCAAGTGAAGAATTATTTTCTTCGGTACGGATAATAATGTTGAGCTGTCTTTACTCCAAGGTGAAATATATTAATTAATTTAGAGCTATTCAGAAGCTTAATTAATTAATGGACTTGATAATCTTAAACGCGGGAAATAATAACCGGAGCCCATATTATCGTAATATGGATTAAGATGGATAGTGCAATATTAATTTATTAGTGGTAATAATTAATATTAATGGATTGAATTATATTGGGGCTCAATATTGAAATTCAGAAGTCCATTAGGATGTCCAATCTTAATTCTCCTTAAAGGCCCCTCAAGTAGCCCAATAATAATAAGGTGATTAAAATAAAAATAAAATAATAATGCTGATTTTTTCCTATTTTTTTCGAAAATATGAAGTCAAGAAGAAATAAGATTTTGATGATTTTCTTGGAAATATATTATGGAAGATATGTATTCTTGGAATACAAGATTATCTCATATATTCAAGAAGATCCAAATCTTGGAATTTCTAATTGAAATTTTCGAAAATTGCAAGTTAATATGAAGGGTGAGATTTTTGTGGAATATTTTATTTTGGAGAAAATAATATATGAGATATATTCAAGATTTCTTAGAGTCTAAGAAAAGATTTTCTCCAAGCCCAAATATACCTATTATTTTCGGCCCCCTTATGTTATAAATAGGGGATGATTATTTCATCCCCATGTACATAATTCAATTTGTTGGAAAAATTAAGAGCATATATTTTTCTTTTTCCTTAGTTATTAAAATTACTTAAAAGCATCTCCCACCGGTGATCAAGTAAGGTGAAAGGGAAATACTTGAGAAGGCTTTTGGGTTGATAAAGCGAGATCGTGATTGTCCCGTATATTCAAAGGCCAATTCTACAAGAGGTACGTAAGTCACATAAATTCTTGTTTATTCCGCCTAGATTTTATGTGAATTAATTCAACATGCAAGATGATAAATTAGTTGTTGGAATTATTAATTGAATTAATTAGGATTAATTCATGCTAGTAATAATTGAATTTAAATTCGTATTTAAATTTCATCCCGAATAGATTCCGGGCACCCCTATTTTCCCAACAAAAGATATCACACGTCCATTAATTATTAAAGCTTCTGACTGCTTTAATTAATTAACATCTATTATTCCTTGAGTAGTACCACTCAAGGTTGTCGTACGGATTAAATCCACCTGCAGGGTTTAATACGACAATCCTTTATGAGTTTCCTCAAGGGGACGTCATCAACCTGGATCACCAGGACACAGTGCCCTAATGCCAATAAATAGACATCGTGCAAACGATGCCACTACCCAAAATACATAGTGCATTGAATCTAACAAGATTTTCACCCATAGTAAATCAAAGTAGTGAACAAGCACTCCACATATCTAGATATCACAATTAGGGTTAAGAATTACAAGAGTCACCAAGACCTTTAGTTCTTCATAACAGTCAGAATAGAAGAACATGTCTTAACTGTGATCCATTCAATACGACATAGCGTACTAGTATGAACTAATGGCCTAGACAAGCTACTAACAAGTTCATACTACAACTTATACCAATAGTTATGTCCAGAACTATCTCAGTTGTGAATATTGTTTATATCTTATAAGGAACTGACAATGTAATCTTCTGTGTGACTACAAACCCACCACATTATCTACAATATAAGATAAACAGACATATAAGCAATACAAGCAATTAATAAGATTGCAATAATATGAAAAACCATTTATTTCAGATAATAAGAAAATCGAATATATCCATAAAAGCCCAACAAAAGTTTGCTTTACAGTATAAATCAACAATCTCCCACTTATACTAAAGCTAAACTGTTAGTATACACATAAAGACATATCAATTCTCCCACTTATACTTAAAGTCTAGCTGGTATACATCGTAAACTAAGACCTTCCACATGTTGCTCAAAAACTTTCATCCCAGAGTCTTTGTGAAAGGATCAGCCAGGTTGTTCAACGATGCAATCTTAGCTACAACCACGTCTCCTCAATTTCCGATGTCTTGTATAATGTGGTACTTCCGCTCTATGTGTTTACTCGCTTTATGGGCTCTAGGTTCCTTTGAGTTTGCCACTGCACCCGCGTTATCACAATACACCTTGGCATACTCTTGAACACCTCCAAGTCCAAAAGGAAATTACGTAGCCAAACAACCTCTTTGCCAGCCTCTGAGGCAGCTACATACTCGGCCTCCATAGTGGAGTCCGCGATGCATTTCTGCTTCACACTTCTCCAAGATATGGCTCCGCCTCCCAACACAAACACATAACCCGAGGTAGACTTCCGTTTATCTAGATCAACTTGGAAATCCGAATCAGTATAACCCAAAGGAACAATACTATCTGACTGGTATACCAGCATATAATCTCGAGTCCTTTTCAAGTACTTGAGAATATGCTTGACAACAGTCCAATGTCCTTGACCAGGGTTAGACTGATATCTTGCTACCATACCGACTGCATAGCAAATATCAGGCCTCGTACACAACATCGCATACATAAGGCTTCCTACAGCCGAAGCATAAGGAACCTTAGCCATCTCCTCTATCTCCTTCTGTGTCTTAGGATACATATCCTTAGATAAGGGAACTCCATGTCTAAAAGACAGTAAACCCTTCTTTGAGTTTTGCATGCTGAAACGAGCAATCACAGTATCAATGTAAGATGCTTGAGATAAACACAACATTCTCTTTTTCCGATCACGAATGACCTTTATACCAAGAATGTACGATGCGTCTCCCAAATCCTTCATTTGAAACTGCTCTGAAAGCCACACCTTTACGTCTGATAATACTTTTACATTGTTGTCAATGAGAAGAATATCATCTACGTACAGTACTAAGAATACTACGACGCTCCGTTACTCTTCTTATACACACAACTTTCATTTTGACACTGTTCAAATCCGAAAGATTTGATCACCTTATCAAAATGAATGTTCCAAGACCTGGAAGCTTGCTTTAGCCCATAAAGAAACTTTTTCAGCTTCCAGACCAGATGCTCTTGGCCTTTCTTCACATAACCCTCAGGTTGCCGTATGTAGATGCCCTTATTCAGATTTCCATTAAGGAAAGCTGTCTTGACATCCATTTGCCAAACCTCATAGTTTATGTGATTAGCTATGGATAAGAGAATCCAGATCGATTTTAGCATGGCTACCGGTGAGAAGGTCTCGTCATAGTCGATTCCTTATTTCTGGGTAAAACCCTTTGCCACCAACCTTGCTTTAAAGGCAATAACCTTCCCATCAGATCCTCTCTTACGTCTGTAGACCCACTTACACCCAATGCCTTCCTTTCCATGGGGAAGTTCGCTTAGGTCGTACACTTCCATAGCATCCATAGACTTATGCCAAGACTCTGCATCTTTGTCTTGAATTACCTCTTTATAAGTCCAGGGATCATTATCACCATGTTCATCGCTTGGAATCAAGTCCACAGACTCTCCCACAAATATGAAATGATCAGGTTGACGTACAAACCTCCCACTACGATGAGGCAATACATGCAAAGGTTCATCAGAGTAATCACGTTGTGCAGTCTCTTGTGGTATTTCCTCTTGCACACTCGATGTGCCATTGTCTCCCCTTAACTCATTGAGAATGATCTCACTATTGGACTTATGCTCATTCATATAGTCTTCCTCTAAAAATCGGGCATTGGTACTCACCATCACCCTCTAATCTTTTGGACTATAAAAATAACCACCTTTTGTTCCCTTAGGATATCCTACAAACAATCGTACTTCAGTTCTAGGTGCCAACTTATCAGCTTCCTTATCCAACACATGTGCCGGATAACCCCAAATCTGAATGTGGTTGAGACTAGGCTTTCTCCCAGACCACAGTTCAATCGGAGTTTTTGGAACCGCTTTAGAAGACACGTAATTTAGAAGGCACGCCGCTGTTTCCAAGGCATATCCCCAAATGAGGTAGGTAAAGAAGCATAACTCATCATTGATCTCACCATTTCCAATAGAGTCCTATTCCTTCTTTCAGCCACGCCATTCTGTTGGGGAGTACCAGGCACAGTGAGCTGGGATGTAATCCCATTCTCTACTAAGTATTGCCTAAATTCATTACTAAGGTATTCGCCACCACGATCAGATCGTAGTGATTTGATACTCTTACCATGACGGTTCTCTACTTCTGCCTTAAATTCTTTGAACTTGCCAAAATATTCAGACTTGTGGCGCATCAGATAGATGTACCCATATCTTGAGTAATCATCAATGAAAGTAACGAAATACTCAAAACCACCTCTAGCTTGAACAAACATAGGCCCACACAAATTAGAGTGAATTAGTTCCAACACATCATTGACCCTATCCCCTTTGGCCTTAAAAGTCCTTGAAGTCATCTTGTCTTCCAAATAGGATTCACAGACTGAGAACGGTTCCACTTGGAGAGACTCCAAAGAACCACTACTTACCAGTCTTTGAATTCATCTTAGATTGACATGACCCATTCTTAGGTGCCAAAGATATGTTTGATTCATCTTTGAAAGTTCTTTTCTCTTATTTGATGATGATGAATGAGTTTCAGTCATAGTACGATATGCACAAGTAATAGTGTAAAGATTATTTTCTAACGTGCCAAAATAGATTAAAAAGTCATTTCTCATAATAACAACTTTGTCATTAAAAACAAATGAACATCCATCCAAAAACAACTTCGAAACAGAAATTAAATTCTTCTGAAAACTCGGCACGTACAAAACGTTCTTTAATACTAAAATAGGATTAGAAAAACATAAGTGCACATCTCCCACTACGACCACTACTACTGTCGTAGCATTGCCCAAACTGATAGTAATCTCGCCCTCACTCAGTTGCCTTGTTTGCAGAAACCCCTGCAAGGTATAACAAACATGATTAGTGGCTCCTGTATCTACTACCAAAGAAAGGGCAAAACAAGCCGCAAAGCATGTTTCAACAACTAGAGCAAGAGACGTACCAAAGTTATCCTTTTTTAGGAGAGGACAATCAGGCTTCCAATGTCCTGTCTTGTTGCACTTGAAGCATTTACCTTTCGGCTCTTTCACGCCACCAGAAGGCGCCAAAACCTTGCTCCCACTGCTTCCACCACTACTTCCACCAGCCATTTTCTGAGAAAACTTTTTCTTCTTCCCGCCCTTAGACGAAGAAGATCCGGCCTGAACAGAAACATGAGCTTGTGGTCCCTTACCCATGAGACCTTCCGCCGCAACCAATTCCGCAAGAAGCTCGGCTATAGTATAACCCTTCTTACTTATGATTATGTTCAAACAGAAGTTTTCAAAGAATTTTGGGAGCAAGTTGAGGATCATATCGACCTTGGCATCACCATCGATTTCTTTCCTGAGTACCTCTATCTCATTCAGATATTCCATCATCTTGAGACAGTGGTCCCTCACCGACGCTCCATCTGGCATAGAGGTAGTCATAATTTTCCCCATAGCCTCAAAACGGGCAGCCATATCTTTCTCACCAAAAAGCTCTTTTAGGCTCAACATCATATGTGCGGCAGTAGGCATGTTTTGATGCTGCTGTTGTAAAACATTTGACATAGAGGCCAAAATGTAACAACGAGCCATTCATTAGCCTTGTGCCACTTCTTATTAGCCTCCTTTTGCTCTTCAGTGGAATCGGGTGCCAGATTGGCAGGAGCAGAAGTATTGAGCACAAACTTGTACTCATCTGCAACTAGGACAATGTCCAGATTTCTCTTCCAATCCAAATAATTCGGACTAGTAAGCTTATTTTCTTTTAAAATAACCATAAGCGGGTTGAACGTCATCTTATTAAATCTGAAATAAATTAAATACAAGCAAGCATTAAAATCACATAAATTGAAGCATAAAATATTGGAAACCTTCAAAACCAACATTTAACACAACCTCCAACAAACCAACAAACACACACGCAAGCCACGTTAGGATGGTCATTTACGCATGTGTTCATTAACCAGACACCAAGTCTTTATTTTCAATATCACGTCAACTTTTCCTTATAACGAATGAAATTAATAGTCGGACCTTAACTGGCCATGTGAATTAGAAGAGAGACCCCGTTGGGGGGTTATATCAAAATTCACATCTAAGTGATGACCATAATTTAACTGTAAGAAAAATTATTCACTATTGACGGGCTCTTGCCAAGAACACATCGCCAGTAAATAATTCACTACAGTTATCTTGCACTAATCTTAATTGATGAACTCATGAATAATACATCCGTTGGGGATGATCACACACTTCATCTAAAGATTAAAACATTTTGATTAGAAGTCTTAACTAGTAAGCTTGTGAATGCTGCATCCATTAGGGGGAGACTCTCAAGGTCCCACGGGCAACAACCACCTTACTTAAAGACCAATTGTGGAGGCTAATGAATTAATTAAATTAAATTCTACTCACTTAGTCATCTAAAATGAAGATTATTCGCAGGCATAGCAGATTATAATAAAAATAAATTATAAAATACAAACATACCATAAAACGATAAATAAAAGCATAAATTAATGCATATCTATTGCAACCCCTTCTAAAACTTATAAAAAACAGCCTATCAAAGCTATTACAATGATAAACCAAGGGCGTGGACGGATGAATTAGCTCTCAAGACGATTGAATTATCTCTCACCATAGGGGGTCATGGCATAGCCCTGAGGTCTGTAGAAAACGTCACGAGGTTTCCAAAATGGGCTTACTTGCAGAAGACGGACTCCCGAGTAAAAAGTTATGGCCAAAACATTGAACGTCACCGTCTAGGGCCAAAAACCTCTAACACTAGAAACCTGAAATCCGTTTCCACATCCTCCATCCGACATCGCCTGCTCTTGTGATCGTAAAATATAACTAATACAAGCGAAAGAAACCCTAATACATTGATCTATTGCAAAAGAAACCTATACTACCCACACTTATTATCTGGTGGAAAAAACGATTACAAAATCACACAAGGGTTGCGATAGAGAAACGATCTAAAACCACAATAACAGAAAACCAGAAAATAAATACACGTTTCAGGCAGAGCCAACAATCCACGAATCCTTGGCTCTGATACCATTTGATGGAACATGCCGGTGAAGGCGGTCCGTCCCCATGATCGTTGTTGGGATACCAAATGTGTATAAACAATTAAAAACCTAAACATGCATCTAAAGATTAGTTTAGATTCATTACCCTTGAAGACCGAGACGTTGATTCCACTAGTGATCTTCTAGTCTGTCTCCCAACCTCGTTCGAACACTGGGTGGACGGCGAACTAGCGAACGTGGAGAAAAGGGCCTCCCAATTTCGTCTCCCAAACCCTAATCACTAATTTCGGCTGCTGCAATATGAGTCTCTTAGGGTTTAGACGAAATTAAGGTCCTTTTATATATACTCCTTTTAGGTTTCATGGGCCAGACTAGGGATCTGTTAGAAGGTATAGGGTTTGGGCTCCTCACGGACCCAAATACTCTTATGTTCAGCCCAGAACATTTATTTGGCCCGTGAACATTAATTCATTCCACTAGAGAATTAATGTTACACTCCCGTCCTATCCCGAACTGAATCAGGGCTTCTATTAGACTCTATAATTCCCCATGTTAAAGATATCACACGTCCATTAATTATTAAAGCTTCTGACTTCTTTAATTAATTAACATCTATTATTCCTTGAGTATTACCACTCAACCTTGTTGTCGTACGGATTAAATCCACCTGCAGGGTTTAATACGACAATCCTTTATGAGTTTCCTCAAGGGGACGTCATCAACCTGGATCACCAGGACACGGTGCCCTAATGCCAATAAATAGACATCGTGCAAACGATGTCACTACCCAAAATACATAGTGCGTTGAATCTAACAAGATTCTCACCCATAGTAAATCAAAGTAGTGAACAAGCGCTCCACATATCTAGATATCACAATTAGGATTAAGAATTACAAGAGTCACCAAGACCTTTAGTTCTTCATAACAGTCAGAATAGAAGAACATGTCTTAACTGTGATCCATTCAATACGACAAAGCGTACTAGTATGAACTAATGGCCAAGACAAGCCACTAAAAAGTTCATACTATAACTTATACCAATAGTTATGTCCAGAACTATCTCAGTTGTGAATACTGTTTTTATCTTATAAGGAACTGACAATGTGATCTTCTGTGTGACTACAAACCCACCACATTATCTACAATATAAGATAAAAAGACATACAAGTAGTACAAGCAATTAATAAGATTGCAATAATGTGAAAAACTATTTATTTCAGATAATAAGAAAATCGAATATATCCATAAAAGCCCAACAAAAGTTTGCTTTACAGTATACACCAACAGTTTAAATGTGCTAGCAAATAAAATAGGCTAAGGCTCAAATGGGCTAACAAGGGATAAATGTAATTGGTAGGGAAAATTTGGCTAAGTGACTCAATCAAATCAAAGATGACCTAATATCACTTTCGGCACTTCAACCTAGACACAATCAAGAAGTGAGAGCATACACAAGTTCTAGCATCCTCTAAGGTGACGATCCACTCACAAACAAAGAGATCAACATAATGAATTTTTAATCTCTAAAGGCTTAAATCTCTCGGTTTTCACATCCATGCTAGTCCTAGTGAATTATCATTTTTACCACACAAGCATTCAAAAGGGAAGTTCGTAAGTATACGAGCTCCCTCTCAAATAAACTCTAACTCCTACACTCTCACAATTCAGACTCTAATCCAACTTCACAACACACCAACTCATAAAATCACTCTCAAAGTCAACAATAGATAAGCAAGGTGAGTCAACATGTATGAAATGTAGAACAGTACATCAAGTAGTTCACAATATCAGCTCAATCAGTCAGGAATTAGTACAGCCCACAATCAAAATAAAAATAAGAAAGGGAAAAATAGTCACAGGCACAAATAGGAAAAAAAAATAAAAGAAGAATGCGGGGGAGTCCACATGATCAAGCATCCGGAGGTGGCGGAGGGCAGTAGTTCTGATGATCAGCTCCAAGGTGCGAGATGAAGAACGTCTCCATCCATCTATGCATATCAGAAAACTGGTCCTCCATCCGAGCTGTGTGAGCATCCAACCTAGTAGTCTGAGCATCCATTCGGTCTTGAGCCGTACAAATATAAGTGACGTCTATGCGGAGGGTCTGGATCTCGTGTTCCATGCCCGTCCACTGCAGGTGGGTCGGGTACCATGGTTGAGGAACAGGTGCTTCGGGCACCTCGAACTCCATGTTTTGAGGTCCTTGACCTCCTTCAGCGGCGTTCTCCTCCTCCTCCTCATCAGTGTCGGCTCCATACTTGTACTCATCCTCTTCTTCCTCAGCTAAGTCTTGAGCTCCGCTAGTCCCGGTTCCGCTCGTGCTAACTCCACTCCTTTGCTTCTTCTTTGGCCTTTGATTCCATAGACCCTTGCTTTCCAATTTCTGCTTGAACCTCTGCATTACTCTCAGGTGCTGCTCCCCGTCCATTCCAATATTCTCCTTTTTAAGGCCCTTGAGAGTCACCAACTTTGGATTTGGTAAAGGAAAGAGCTCGTCATCTCGGAACCGGATGCAGTACTTATCAAGCCAATGTTCACACATCCAAGTGTGATACATATGTTCAAAGTCTAAGTCCTTTCCGACAGCGGGACTTGCCACCGGTTCGATTTCCATGCTCTCCAAAATGACGCATATGAGACCCCCGCCTCGTATCCTCGATGTCTTGGTACCACACTTGTACGGGGCCTCGATCTGCAGCTCCAAGAAGTCCTTACCGAAGTCATGTTTCCTATGGTGAAGCAAAAACCACAACCCGTACAACTCTCTCGAGGTCACTGTGCCAGTCTCAGATCGAGCATAAATAGTGTTCCCCAAAATTCTCTCAATATACTGGAGAACAGGATTTCGGATAGCCGATGCTCGGGCCTTCTGGGACGAGTACTTCCCGGCTACCCCTCTGGTGATGAGCTCTCAAAACTTCTCAGCATCATATGTGCTCGACCTACGGCTGATATCTCCGGGTTGAGGCAAGTGTAGGGCCACATTGACAGCAGCTCTATCATAACAATACCACCAGTTTCTAATCATAAATTTGAAACTTTTGGCACCATTCATCTCAACTAAAGCTAGGAACTGCTCAACCAAATCAACACGAGTCTCCATAGTGAGCATAATCTCATAGAACTCTAGCATCTCACTCATCTCAAAGACTCTCTTGACTTCCTCCTCAATCCCCAGGTTTTTCATGAACTCGACATTAGGACGTCGAGTCTTCGCATCTTTACCAGCCACTAAATTCAACCTGAAGGCATGAGCGTTCCAATTCTCTCCATATGTCAAATCATTCCAACTAGAGGGCATCGACCCTTTCCTTGTCAACTCAGCAGTCAAAGCAAGTAAATCATCCCCTTCGACCAATCTGTCCTCATACTTCTTAGGGGGAGCCATTAGCCTAATTCATCAAAGCAACAAAACAATTACTACTCAGGAATATCAATGACAATTCAAAATAACTCAAGTAACTACTCAATCTCATATTCATTCATTCATGTAAAAGAATTCCCATAGAGGTCTTTTCCTCATCTCAAAGCACTTTCACTCAACTCAAATATACTTCAAATTCTTCAAGAAAACTCCAAGTATAAGTCTATCATGAAGTAACATCACAAAATTTTGCAAGTTACATGCTCAAGACTTAATTCAACATCATCAAACTACTCAATTCAATCCAAATCACACAAATATTCGCTCAATAAGCAATACCCATAATATTTCAATAATTCATGCTTTCTCTCTCAAGAAATTCACCTATTCTACTCATGCAATCACGAAATTGGAAGTAATCCTAGCAAACCTATAGCCTATAAGCATATTTAAGCAACAATGAATCAAGAAATATTGGGCAAATCAAAAAGCCCCAACTTTTCATCCAAACCAAGAACCCTAATTTCATACCCAAATCATGTCTAATCTAAGCTAACATTAAGAATAGATAGAGAAGAGTAAGAAACACATACCTCTTGTGAAGAATTCGAGAACTTTTAGTGAATTTGTGTGAAAAATAGTGAGAATGAGTGAAAGGGAGGAGAGAACTGAATGTAGCAGCCCAAAATCACCCCTTGGGGTGTGTGTAAGTGCGTGTAAAGCGTGGAGAAAGAGTATATATAGAGGGAGGAAAAAAATCGGCTAGGGCATGAATAAACCCGACCGCTCGAGCTGGACCCGTGCTCGAGCGCCAAGTGCTCGAGCGGTTACCAGTCGAGCGGTCAAAATATGCAGAAACTAAAGTGCTCGAGTGGGGTCAGCTCGAGCGCCTAGCGCTCGACTCGATTCAACTCGAGCGCACTGCTCGAGCGGTCGAGCGCCTGGTGCTCGAGTAAGCCCCTATCGAGCGCTAAAACATGCATAAAGCCAAGTGCTCGAGCTGAGAGGCCTTGAGCACCAAGTGCTCGACCTCTTATGCTCGAGTAGTTACACCAAAACACGATTTTCAACTTTTCAATCCCAATTTCGAAAATTTACGACCAACACGAGTACTAACCTGGAAAACTCCTCGATTTAAGCCCGATCGCTCATTCGATCGAGGAGTCGGGGTCTTTTCCAATGTGCTTTTCTTCGTTCCAAATCACCACACAATGATATACTCACACTCAATTCAATTCAATCCAAATTCATGCATCAATATTTTCGAAAATTTTGACCAATTTTTCATTCGAATTTCGTGCACAACACGTGAAGTACGAATACACACCCCCCCAAACTTCCTTCTTTCTACGTAATAAAAAGTTTGAAAAGATGAGTACGAACGAGCACATGCACTCAATTCACTATGAACTTAAATCACTACCAATGCACACGATACAAAACATATAGAAACACCACCCCCCAAACTTCGACTTTTCCAAGCGGTCTATGTTCGGGGTTACCTTATACTTTAAATTCCGGTTACTTTTTACTCGGCAAACATCCTCTTCACGAGTTGCTCCATCCAACCTCCACTTCGGAAATTCTTGCACCACACAATAAGCTACACAAAAAATACTCAATAACGAGGTTAACACTCTACGGTTCACACAAAGACAAAACGAAAAACAAAACACTCAAAAGCAAGTAAAAGTGGGTTGCCTCCTACACAATGCTATTTTAAGGTCCTAATGCCAGACCGAGCTCGAAGGAGCTCACGGGTCATGAGACTCTAAGTTACCTCCCTTACTCTTATAAGGGAAGTTGTAGAATTTCTTCACTCGATGCCCGTTCACCATGAACACGTTCCCATCCTCTTTCTCTACTTCAAGAAATCCACTCTTGTAAACCTTTCACACCACACAAGGACCATTCCACTTGGATTTGAGATTTCCACCAAATAACTTCATCCTGGAGTTGAACACTAGGACTTGATCACCAACTTGGAACTCCTTCTTCCTCAAACGTGCATCATGCCATCTTTTGGTCTTCTCCTTGAAAATTCGGGCACTCTCATATGCACTATCTCGCAACTCCTCCAACTCATGCAATTGAAGTAGTCTCTTCTCACCCACCATAACACTATCAAAATTCAGCTTCTTGATTGCCCAATACGCCTTATGCTCAAGCTCAACCGACAAGTGGCACGCTTTCCCAAAAAATGAGTTGGTATGGAGACATACCAAGAGGAGTCTTAAAAGCTGTCTTATACGCCCATAATGTATCATCAAGCTTCAAAGCTCAATCCTTCCTACTAACACTCACCGTCTTCTCAAGGATCTCCTTAATTTGACGATTTGACACCTCTGCGAGACCATTCGATTGGAGGTGATAAGCAGTAGAGACACGATAATCTAGGTGCGAAGTGATTGATAAGATAATATAGATGGACTTAAGCATAACTACAGGCGAAAAGGTCTCCTCATAATCGATCCCTTCTTTTTTAGTATACCCTTTGACCACTAGCCTTGCTTTGAAGGTCTCAACCCTTCCGTCCGGTCCTCTTTTCCTCTTGTACACCCACTTGCATCTAATGGGTTCTACCCCATTGGGTGGTTTGACCAACTCCCACACTTGATTATGATCCATCGAACCCATCTCGGCCTCTATTGTTGTTTGCCCTAACTCCGAGTCTTTATCTTGGATTGCCTCATCGTATGTCCACGGGTCCGATTCATCACCTGGAATCAAATCCAAAGATTCTCCTATTCCCATGAATCTCTCGGGTTATCTAACAAACCTCCCACTGCGATGGGGTTCCAGTTGTGAAGGTGTGACGTGTGGTATATCATCTTGCATACTTGGTATAGGAGTTTGCCCTCTTAACTAGTCTAAGGTAATCTCACTTCTGGGCTTTCTTTTGTTCATATAGTCTCCCTCCAAGAATTTAAAGTGTGTACTAATCACGGTCTTTTGATCCTTGGGACTATAGAACATACACCCTTTCGTTCCCGCAGGATATCCTATAAACAGCCTTAATTTTGAACGTGGATCCAACTTACCGGCCTCCTTGTCTAGCACGTATGCCGGACAACCCCAAATCCGCAAGTGTCTTAGACTGGGCTTGCGCCCGGTCCACAATTCCATTCGGTTTTTAAGAACCGATTTGGATAGCAACAAGTTTAGAATGTAAGCCGTTGTTTCCAAGGCGTTACCCCAAAATGATTTGGGTAAATCTGAATAACTCATCATGGAACTGACCATTTCTAAAAGAGTCCAGTTTCTTCGTTCTGCCATACCGTTCTGTTGAGGGGTTCTCGGTGCGGTTAACTGGGATACGATCCCTTCGTCCGACAAGCAGTTCAAGAATTCATCGCTGAGGTATTCGCCTCCACGATCTGATCGTAGAAACTTGATACTCTTTTCCCTATGTTTCTCGACTTCGGCCTTAAAACTCCTTGAACTTATCAAAAGTTTCAGACTTATGCCTCATAAGGTAAATGTACCCATATCTCGAGTAATCTCCAACGAAGGTGACAAAATACTCATACCCCTTTCTCGCTTTGATCGTCATTGGACCACACACATCGGTATGAACGAGTTCTAACACTTCCGTGGTTCTATTCCCCTTGGCTCTAAATGCCCTCTTGGTCATTTTACCCTCTAAACAGGATTCACAGGTTGGAAACGGTTCAACTTGGAATGATTCCAAGGATCCGTCTTTCACCAATTTTTCTATCCGCTTTAGATTAATATGAAGTCTAAGATGCCATAGAAGTGTTTCGTTCATATCCGAAGAACGCTTTCTTTTATTAATCGAAATGATCGACGTGTTATTAGATTCATTATGAGTGGTATGCCCAATTAATGGTATAAAGATCATCCAACAATATTCCAGAACAGATAAACTCACTGTTTCAAGAAATAATAACATCCTTATTAAAAGAAATTGAGTATCTATTCAAAACAGTTTAGAAACTGAAGGTTGAGTTCTTTCTAAACTAGGAACATGAAGAACGTCTCTCAAGACCATAACTCTATCTTCAAAAGATAGGCGCACTTCTCCCACTGCTTCAGCTGCCACTCTCGTAGCATTGCCCGATGTGATGGGGATCTCACTTCCGTTAAGTCATCGGGTTAGCTTGAATCCATGAAACAAATGTGATCAGTAGCTCTCGTATCCACTATCCACAAATAGACAGCATACACCACTTCACAAGTTTCGACGACTAGGGTGTGTGAATTACCTAACTTTCCTAGCCTCTTAGGCTTGGAACAAGCAGACCTCCATTGTCCTCTCTCACCGCAATTAAAATAATTCCCCTTCGATGTTAGCCTTTGCATTTGCCTTTTGCAACAGTTGGATTTGCTTGGATCCGGCCCTTTGGTTCTCTTCCTCTTCTTCCCTTCCCTTGGGACCAAAAGAGGTAGACGGACCATTAGCCACCATAGCATTGGACTGGTGCTCCATCATTGCCTACACCGAAACTAAAGCTTGCAAGAGCTTAGAACGACTTGTCAGTTCATTCATCTGACAATTCATTTGAAACTGCTCAAAACTTTTCGGTAGAGAATGGAGTATGAAATCAACCTGAAAAGGGACATCAAAATCCGCACCAAGTACTTCCAACTTGTTAAAGTATGCCATTATCTCGAGAACATGCTCCCTCACGGGCGTTCCTTCCACTATTTTCAACTTGACCGAGTCATGTTTGGTGAACTGATTAGTCATGGGATTCTGACGTGAAAACATCTCTTCAAGGCTTTCCATGATTTCAACAGCGGATACAATGTCTTCATGAACGCACCTCAAATCCTCAGACAGAGATGTCAAGATGATGCACTTCATGTGTTCATTGTCACACTTTCAATCATAAACTGCCTTTTCCCATTGCTTGACTTATCATTAGGCTTGCCGGGTTTATTAACGTGAATAACCCAGTTGTGTTTTCGTGCAGTAAGGACAAATTTAAAATTACATTTCCAATCGATATAATTCTCTCAAAAAAGTTTATTAACTTTAGGTATATTAAATAGTGGATTAAAAGGTTGCGACATGATGAAATGAGAATAAAACATACATTCATATTAATATCTAGAGAAATACAAAATTATCACATAATTCGATCACATCAATTATATTGAAACCTTAAAACAATATAATCATGCATCAGCCAACATCTCGAAACAATTTAAATGCCCCACGAGGGGTGGTCTATACATTTAAACACATTCAAGCGGATCATAAACTTGAAAGTTACAAATCCTTAATTCAAAATTAATAGTTGGCTCCCACTTTGAACACATAAAAATTGTCAGGGACTCCGAGGGGAGTAAGTTAATATCAATTTCTTATGCCTAAGTAAGAACCATAATTAAATATAGGATTATTATTTTGCTTTGAGCAAGCCACTCGTGGTGAGGGTCAATACCTCCACTAGTAATAATCCACAATCATCCTTTCGGAATTTATTCATGTGAAATCCGTCATTTTGGCCGATCCGAGGGGGATATGTATTCCAAAAAGACTTCACAAATAAATAAATTATGGAGGCCAAATTAATCCAATTTTAATATCCGGAAAAAAATTGCGATTAAATAACGTACTTAGTAATTTTCGAAAGTAAGGTTTTTCTTGGACAATAAAATTCATGCAAACACATATTAACAAATAATAATAAGTGCACGAAATAAAACATCCATCAAAACAAAATTAAACACATTAGAGCACTCAAATCCAATTGTCACGATTTAATTTTTTCACGTCTTGATGCTAAATATCGTCCTTGTTGCTTTCCATCATTCGTCTCGACACGCTCCCACTCGAACAACAACACTTCATAAAAAACAACTTCGTTTGGGGTTCGAGACGACGTTTAAAATCACACAAAAAATCGAGAACGGAAATAAAAAAAATTCACAGCCCGAGATACGGCACGTGTCGGCCCACGGGGTGGGCCGCGTGCCTCTCGGCACGACCGCCGAGCGCCGAGAGGCGGTGCCTCGCGTGCGCGCTCGTGCACTTCGGCTCGCCCGTCGTGCACAATGCCGTGCACCTCGCACACTCCGTGCATCGGGTTTCGTCGTTCGTTCTTGTTTTTCACCCCATGCATGATTTTACGTCCATGCATGCGTGCATATGTCATCCGGGTACGCCGTCTTTAATTCTTCGTTCTTCGTCTCGATCTGGTTACAATTTATTTACAAAAAATAAATACTAGATCTAGACTAGTCTATTACAATGATCAAATCAATATAAAAACAACTAATCTACTCGTGGATTTTCTCACTAGAAAAATGAACTCGAACGAATCGAATTAAAAATAATTAATTCACACGCATGAAAAAATAAACATTAAAACCATGACAATTGGATACCTGAAAAAAGATCTAGAAATTCTACTATCCAATTTCAATTTAATGTCTAACAATTTAAATTCCAATTTAAAGATCAGAGGCCGAAACCGTGGCTCTGATACTAGTTGTTGGGAAAATAGGGGTGCCAGGAATCTATTCGGGATGATAATTAAACACGAAGTTAAATTCAATTAAAGACGAGATAAAAGAAATCCTTGCGAAAGGTCGGGGGTTCAGCCTCGGCAAGAGGGGAGACAATGCGACGAGTGGGATAACAGGGGAACTCGGATCTAGCCCCGTCATACATAGAATACGCCCAAGAGAATAGGGCATGGTCAATGACAAGGGTTGGGTCAGCCTCGACATTCCTTTTGCTGCGTTCGACGAGGGCAACCATCCCAAAGGATGAAAATGCAGTTCAGAAATAGAGACTAAGTCTTGGTTCAAGGAAAAGATGAGGTCTCCTCAGCAGCATTCAAGACGAGGATGCCACATACTCGAACTTATCCAAGGTAAAGCCAAGTTCAAACGCTACCAGACAATCATTCCATTCTTGGTACGAGGAACAGTGAATCGGCACCAACTCCAGGGGAACAGACCATACTTATGGTAGAAAATCCCACGATCTCAGGGAGAAGTACAAGCCGCTTTCCATGTGGCAAGTTCGTATTGGGCTGAGCTCACCTACACAAGGGACCTCGGCCCAATACTCGAAACTAGGGCCGACACAAGCATTAAATGCTGGGCTGCCCGAATAAGTTTAGGTCAGCCCAAGGACATACCCTTGGGTTATAAACATATGCTCATTAACATTTAATACACACCTACCACTTCAAGTCCAAGTCTACACCAAGACTTGACAAATCCCCTTGCATTTATTGCTTTCTCGTCATTATTTATTAAAAAAAGGCCTCAAGCAATTAATGCTCAAACGACCTTAAATTATTAAGTTAGTTACTCATCCGAAAGCCACATAAACCGTATTAAGTTACACATTTTGAGTAACAACAAATAACATGAATCAGCCCAAATTATAAGTTAATAACACAAATTGAGAGCGAAAATCTTAAAACTTGACTTGCGCTAGATTTTGGGAAATTTTCATAAAATTCGATACGACCCAGCCAAGATCCGCAAATTTTGACCTGGAGCGACATGACTCATGATTTTTTTAGTATTTATCTATTTTAAATATATTTTACATGTAAAATATTTAACAAGGGAGTCCTCCAAAGTATTTATCTGGCGTCATTAATGCAAATTAACTAAAATTAAGTTATGGGTATGTATGCATATGGAAAAGGAAATAAAATCCTACATAAGAACTAAAAAATATACGACTTTTAATAGAATAAAATGTTTACTCTTTAATATAAGGTGAATACTATTTATGATAAAACATATAAAATTCACATGTTCATCATCATTAAAAAGAAGATATAATCAATATAAAATTAGAACTCATAATTTCGTTTAATTAATGAATAGTCAAATTAAAATTTTAAATAATTAATATAACCACCTTTAACCGTATATTTCTTTGATTTTAAATAAGGGCACGATATCTAAATAATCGATAATTTAAGGAAAATTGTCAAATTTATTTTGGATTCAAATATCTATATAGATGGCGACATGCTTATCACACCAATTACATATTTAAATTTAAATAAATGATGAAATAATATATTATATCATTATACTTATATATATGGTGAAATATTTATGATATTAATTCATTTTAATGGACAAATTGTGACTCGAATTCATGTCATTTGAGTTGTTCCACTTCATCAATTGATAGACATTAGATATACTTAAATAACTACGTTATACATCATGACTCTTAATTTCTTAAAATTAGCTCACAAAATTTATTTCTAAATTCTGGATTTATGGTCAAACGCGTATATTACTTAAATTGAAATTGAAATTCGGAGGATATTTTGATCTCCAGTGAGTCGAATTGCATCTGTAATACAAAATGTTTATCCTGCGATAATAGATCACTTGAATACTCATAAATATTTTGAAGATGGAGCAATACTTACACTCACATACTTACACTCACATATCCCTTTGTAAAGTGTATCAACGAGAAGATTCTTAAAATGATTCTAAGGCTATGTTCTTTTTTGGTTTTAAAAATTCGGATTTGGATTTTGAAATCTAAAATCCATTTTAATTTGGGTTTTAAAATTAGGTTTTTGTAATCCTAATTATACAACCCTATAAATAACATATACAATACTATTTTACTTTTACATAGTAAAATTAAAACCTACCCTACTCAAAACTAAAAAAGAACACATATTTTAAAAACCCTATGGATTATAAAAACCATTGGTTTTCAGAAAACCTATGGATTATAAAAACCACTTAAACCCAAAAAAAAAAAAAAAAAAGCCTAAGAGGGGTGTATTCAATTGAGATTCTATCAGATTTTTTTGGACTTTAAAAAGTATGTGGATTTAGAAAATCTATAGACTCTATGCAGAGTTTGACTGACTTTTTTTATTGATTTATTTGGATTTTCATAGACTTTACAGGATTGTGGAATACATTTTTTTTATTGATTTACATGGATTTACATAGACTCCGGCGCTGGAACCATTGATGCAAATATATATGGGACACAATTGTATATAAAAAAAAATTATCCAAATTATTTAAAAAAAATACATTAGTTAAAAAAATACATTATTATTTCATCTTCATTTCCATCACCGTTATACCTCGCCCTCATTAAAAGTCTCAGGTTGTTAGAAGAGATTTTGAAGAGTAAAATTTATTTATATTTTTTTAAGAGTAGACTTGACAACAGAGCGGGTAATCCCCAAAGCAAACAGGGACGAGAAATTTTTTTGCCCCGTAGACAGGGACCGGGATAGTATTTTCAGCCCGGGGGATCCCCGTCTCGTACCCCGCGGGGAGCCGCATTATTTTTTATATAATTAATATATTTATATATAATTTTAATGTTAAAGTAAATTACAAATAAATATTTCATAGTTTCCTACTCAGTTACTATTTATTAAAAATTACATTTTTTTTATTTAATGTTATGTTATTAGTTCCAAATTATATTATTTTCGCTTTAGTATATATGTTAATTAAAAATATTAGAATTAGAGGTTATTCAAATTGTTTAAATTAATTTTTTTAACACCAACTTAAAGTAATTGTTGTGTATATTTAAAGTTTTTAATTTAAATATTTTTTATATTTTAAAAATGAGATAAAAAAATAAGTAGGCGGGGAACGGGGAATCACCGCGAGACGGGGATGGGGGAAATTTTTTTTTTTTCCATTTATTTTGCAGGGACGGAGATGGGGAATGACCCCCCGTCCCCGCCCCGTTAAAATCCTAATGGAAAGAATCAAAGAAAGTCCATATACTGTTGAATACCTAAAGAGTTTTTAAGACTTTTCAAAATCCGTAGAAATCTCTGGTTATTAGAAGAGATTTTGAAGAGTGAAATCTATTCATATTTTGGAAGGGAAATCTAAGAAAATCCGTGGAGTATTAAAATCCATAGACTGTTGAATACCTAAAGATTTTTTAAGACTTTTTAAAATCCGTATTGAATACCTCAGGATTTTTAAAGACTTTTGAAAATTTAGATTGAATACCCCCAGACTTTAAAAGTCTAAAAAAATTCTACAGACTCTATAACCAATACACCCCTCTAAGTGTAACTAAAATATACCTGGGTTCCAATAGCGTGTGAAAACCAATTCTCAATTTGGAACCTTCATTAGATTATCTTGGCTATTATTGCAAAGCGCATTTACTGGAAATATGCTCCAATTAAACTTTTTTTTTTTTTCCCCATCAGAAGGAGAACAATCACTCAGTTCAACACCTTTCATTTCAGAGGAACTTTCGACACAATCGCTCTATTACTATCAACTTGCAAAAGGTCACCTTGTTCTACTTTGCATTCATCTACTTGAATATATTGTTAAGCTTTGGACAATACTCGAAATCTGAAGAACACCCAAAGTGACTCTGAAAATCCATAATCCATTGAAAACAGCCTTCAATTTGAAGCTTCTTATGACATACGTAACTAGATTCAAAATAACGAAAAAAAAAAAATTAAGTACTAAAGATAATCAACTAAAGTTCTGAGACGAATTCGGATTAATTGTGCTACGAGATTGGAACATTTTTATTAGGATGAGACTTCTCGATTTGGGAATTTTGGATTTAAGTTTTTTTAAGAGCCTTTCCATCTTGCCATTAATTGGGGATTAGCTTTTCATATCTCAAGAAAAAATGTGTGAATTGGTTCTTCATTTGAAGAAAGAAAAAAAAGATTAGTGTGTTTTGGTTGCGCAAAAAATAAAATTCACCACTATTATTTATTTATATTTAATTTAAGAGATGATTCTAAGAACAAATAAATAAAGAAAATTCACTACAAGAAAACTGATTTTTAATGACAAAATTCTGTCACTATTGCTTCTCTAGTTAAAAGTTTTTAGTGACAGGAAAATAATCTTTAATTACAGGTCTGTCACTAAAGATTATTATTCTGTCGTTAAAGACTTTTAACTTGAAAAACAATACTGACAGGATCTATGTCATTAAAGCTCAACTTTCTTATAGTGAAAGTTTAATTAATAATTTTAGTTCCTTTTTTATTAAATGTTAAGTTTGTATTTAAAAATTATTTATACGGTAAGGGTGTTTTAGTAATTTTATACTCTCTCTGTTTCAGGGGAGTTTGCACCCCTAAATTGCATGTGGATTAAGAAAAAAGGTAAAATAGTGACGTATGAGTAAATATGTGTATACTTGTGTGAGTGTGCACGCAAATCAATGTTATATTTTTAGGTAGTGTGCAAATTAGTGTGAGATGTCCAAATAAAAAAAATGTGCAAATTTGATCGAGGGAATAATATTTTTTATAAAAGTATTTTTTTTTTTATCTCACTGCGAAGTTAAATAGTTCATAGTGAAGATAGATAAAGTGTAAATTTTTAATTGGCCCCTAACATTAGGTTGGGTGAATATCCTATTTAAACGGTTAAAAGCCCAATGATTTTCTTTTCATCCAAAAATTTGTCATTCAAAAAAAATTATTTTGTATATAATGGTACCATTAAAAGAAGTTAAACCAATAAATAATTATATGAAAGTGATGTCTCATAACATAAATTAATTTCCAGTCAATTGACACAGTACTACACCATACGATTGCGGCACCACGCAAAAAATACCTAGTGCAGTTTTGTAACTAGTGTCGTTTTTCTTCATACATTATGTGAATATGTCCTTTCTAGCTAAGGTTAGGTGTTCCTAAGTTAAACATTTTCTGCAATTAATAAATAACAAACAAAGTATTCAAGCTACCAAACAAGTAAATATTATTTTGGCGGCTTAAATATTTTCCACATATACCACCTACAATAAATAATACCAACAACATTGGTTGAGATGCTTATATTAAAGTTGTTACTCCTCGCGGTTCACGTCTACTTTTGACTTATTTTATTACTCTTTTTGGTAAATAAATACTATTTCTGTATTATACTTTTTGGGTAAATAAACAAAGCAATGAATTATAATGTGTCTTTAATTGTCATAATTTCTTATCTTGCGTGGCTCGACTTTCATTAAATTAGTGCAAGAGTAAGAGTGTCTTTCAATTCAGAATACCCATATTCATAACCTCCCCTCAACCCAACTTAAAATAAAATATTAATTTCTCTCTTATCCACCTATCTACTACTTAATTTAAATTTTTTTTATACTCACATCCACAACTCAACCCAATCCAACCTAAAATAATAATAATTATTTTATTATTTTTTTAATTATATATATTTTAAATCAATTTTATTATATTTAAAATATATAAAAATATATAATTTAATTTGATATTCTAAATTTATGATTATATTAAGAAATAATTTAAAACACATTTAGAATAAGATGCAATAACGAAATTACAATTATAACAGTTGAGATACGAAGTTGAGATTATGTTTCAAAATATGTCAATATTGGTGTCTATTTATAACGAATTGAAAAATACGAATTTTGATATTTTTTTAATTTTTTTTAAATAACTTATCATTCGCAATATTTACAATATATATTTTATTCATATAAAATATAATTACCCAATCAAATAATGTCATGTGGCACTATTTAATTGAGCAACCATGTAATGGGCAAAGGTTGCAATTGCAACCCCTGCCAACAGAGGTTGCAATCTTCAATTTAATTTTTCTTCCCCACCCCTTTTTTGTCTTCTTCTTTGTTGCAGGTCACGACCTTTACTGATGAGAGTAGTCTCAGGAGTTGCATTCCATAAGATATACTCCCCCCACACATAAAAATGTGTTCATTCTTATTTGTTTATTCACTAAAAAATATGTTCATTCATTTTATGTTAGCAATCATTTTATGTTGGAGAAGATAGTAGGCAAAAAAACTCTATTTTCGGAGGACAAATGGGTAGGGGATAGGCCTCTAAAGCTGATTTTCCTTAACTGTTTAAACTGTGTGAGGATAATATGTTGAGTGTGTGGGAGATGGGGGCATGGGAGGAGGGAGACTGGAGGTGGAAGTGGAACTGGAGGAGGGAGTTGCTTGAGAGGGAGTTTGGTAAACTAAATAATTTACTTGACTTGGTGAACATGTACAATCTAATTCGGGACGATGAGGATCAATGGAAGTGGAGACACGCAAGAGACGGTGCTTACAACACGAAGGATGCATATAATTTTCTAAATAAGGAAGACAGAGTGATCCAAGAGGAGGAGCAGAAAGTGTTCTCAACGATTTGGAATAAGTGGGTGCCGAATAAAGTCAAGGTTCACTGACTTGAAGCGAATATACCAACTTTCTACTAGTAGATTCTCCGCAAGCGTACGGGTTCACTGTAGTATGAGTAAGTATAGCGACCAAGTTTATCGAACCCAAGGGATGAGGTTTATGCCAATAGATCCCTGAAGATCTACGCGTCGTAGATAATATGAATGTATGTTTTTGGATTTTTTTCAAAGAATTAAGTCTAAACTAAAACAAACTAATTAAACTAAGAACGAAAGAAACGAATTAACGAAGGTTTGTATTCAAATAAGTGTGGTGATGCTCAGGATAGGAATCCCTACGTATACTAACGGAGCAGGTACATAATCAAGATAATCGTGACGCGCAAGAAATAAACTAAGTAAAAGATTGTAAGACGAAAGCTCAAGATTTAAAACCCTAAAACTTTATCCTAACAATCGACTTCACTAAGCTACGAACAAGTTAATAGATAGTGCTTAATTAACGAGACCCTAATTTAAACTAAGGTGATGCGGTCGTCCTCCTCAGATAAGCCGATAGATTAATTAACCCTTTCTAAACCCTCTCATTAAGTCTACTCGCTGTTAAAGAGTGATACGGTCGTCCTCTCTCTAACACTTTTCGAACAAAATTCAAGAATAAAGTCAAGATTGATTTTAAGAATTCATTAATTAAGAGAATTAAAACCTAACGTCACGAATTACCCTAATTACATACCCACAACCTACTTCTACGAATGCATTTAGCCGGACATGGTTTTGACGTAAACAAGAACAATTGAATAAGTAAAGAACATGAACATAGTGATTAAAATAAATAAATTATCAAACATAAACTAGGGTTGAAAGAAAATTAATGCTAAGAACTGAATTTAAATTCAGAAAACTAAGTCTCAAAGAAATAACGAACAAAGGTCTTAAGAAACGAAATTAAAAAGCAAATTCATACTATGAATTCGTAAAAAAAACCTCAAAAATGTGAATCTCCAGCTTACTCGTTGAAAACTAACTCAAAAAATGTTATGGTATCAAGTGGTGTAAGTCGTGGTCTGATGTGGTGTCGAGTGATCTCCAAAAACGTGTTCGGAAGGGGTATATATAGGCAACAGGTCGAATTGGGAGTTAATGGGCCAAAAATCACGTATGCTCGTGCACTGCTCGTGCACTTGTGCACGAGTTCACCCCTGTCGTGCGCTCCAATTTGTCCAGAACCCAAAAAGTGCTCGACCTCCCCTTGCTCGTGCACTAGTGCACGACCTGGATCTGCTCGTGCGCAGTGCACGAGTGTCGTGCACTAGTGCACGACCTGCACTTGCTCGAGCGCTATACACGACTGCTCGTGCAGGGGTGCACGAGTACTCCTTGCTTGTGCACTCCAATGATACTTTTGCTCCCTCGAACTAATACTTTTCGTATTTCTACGATATCTTCTCATCCGGGCGTCCATTTGAGTCGATTCAAAGTCCTACGAACTCCTCTTTTCACCCTCTATCCATCTATGAGCATCAAAGAGATAAATTCATTAGTTTATAAAAATGATACTCAAATGGCTCTAAATACTCATATAAATCAATCAAAACAAGGGCATTTCGAGTGACGAATCATGACAATTTCACGCCTAATCAACTCCCCCAAACTTACCATGTTGCTTGTCCTCAAGAAACGAAATAATAAGTCAAGTGAAATTGTTAGGAATGAGTCAAAGAATCAAATCATGCAAGTAAATCAACTCGAGCTTCAAAGATCAATCACACGTATACTAACTCACCTTCCTTCATCATACTCATGCCATAACAACAAGAACCACCGAGATCAAACATGGATGCGCACTCAACGATGTGTTTCACTCCCTCACAAGTGTTTATCAATAATAAGGGACTCACTCAAACAATCAATCACGCATATCGGCAGCCATAGGCTTGTAAGCACTCTTAACTCCGACCATACTCTAGAAATCAATTCCGAATCAAAAAGGACTTTTCTCAAGGTTGTAATGTAGGCTCTTTAGACAGGTGGGATAACAATTTGGGTAAGTGACTAAGTGAATGGAGAATAGAAGATCAAACTTCGGTACTTCGAGATTAGTCAACTCCGATCATACTCTAGAAATCAATGCCGAATCACAAAGGACTTTTCTCAAGGTTGTAATGTAGGCTCTTTGGACAGGTGGGGTAACAATATGGGTAAGTGACTCAAGTGAATGGAGAATAGAAAATCAAACTTCGGTACTTCGAGATTAGGAACATAATACTTCAAACATTTTCACTATACACACTTTCAATTCCAATACTCTCAACACTTCAATTTTTCTTTTCTTTCTCACTCTTTTCACTTTTTTTTTTCAATCACTTCATTTTTTTTTCTTTTCTCTTTTTCTCACAAACACATGAGCTCATTTTTTTCATTTGCTCATTCTCATTTTTTTTCTTTCCCACAACTCTTTTTCTTCATCACTCCTTCTTCTCATAATCACTCAAGCAATCACATTTTCCTCTTTCAACTCAACTCAATCCCTTCACATTCACACCTTTCCTATTCTCCACTCAAATTGGGACAAAAAGGTTTAGGAACTAGAATAGTGTTCATATGTTCTAGCAAATGAAATAGACTTAAAGCTCAAAGGGGCTAACAAGGGACAAATGTCAATGATAAGGAAAATTTAGGCTAAGTGACTCAATCAAAACAAAGATGGCCTAAGATCACCTTCGGCATATCAAACTAGACACACTCAAGAAGCAAGAGCACACATAAGTTCTAGCATCCTCTAAGGTGACGACTCACTCACAAACGAAGAGTTAATTTATGTATCAAAATCTCATAACGTTCAAATCTCACGGCTTTCACATCCATGCTAGTCCTAGTGAATTCTCACTCTCATCACACAAGTCCTCAAAAGAAAAACTCGCAATCATACTAGTTCTCTCTCAAATCCACTCTAACTCAAGCACTCACACAACAAAACTCCTAACTCAACCTCACAACACACCCTACTCATCAAATCATACTCAAAGATAGCAATCAACAAGCATAAGATGATTGATAGGCATGAAATATGTAGTAGCATCTCAAAAAATTATCAGCTCAAGGAGCATCTCAAGACTCAAATAACCAAACTCAACTCAAGAGACGTGTACGCCTGTGCAATGTAACAATAAACATATAAAAACTCCACCCCTCAAACTTCGACCTTGTGAAGAGGTCTAAGTTTGGGGTTGTGGGTTACCTCATCCAAACAATTCAGTTTCTCTTAACAACGTAGCACACTTCTTTGCTTGAGTTCCTCCCTTTTGGATAACTCCATGATTCCTCTACTCTCTCAAGACAAGCCTACAAAATAGAACTCTCAAGTACGAGGTTAAAACTTACGATTCAAAAATACCCTAATAACATAAAAACAATGAAAAACAAATAAAAATAGGTTGCCTCCCATTCAGCGCTATTTTTAAGGTCCTAATGTCGGACCGAGCTCAAAGGATCTTATGGGACATGATACTCAAATTTGTTGGGAAAATATAGGGGTGCCCGGAATCTATTCGGGATGAACTTTAAATACGAATTTAAATACAATTATTACTATCATGAATTAATCCTAATTAATTCAAATAATAATTCCAACAACTAATTATCATCATGCATGCTAAATTAATTTCACATATTTAACTAGGCGGAATTAAACAAGTAAATATGCAATTAACGTACCTCTTGTAGAACTTGGTCTTTGAATAAAACAGGACTCTCGTACACGCTTTATCAACCCAAAAACCTTCTCAAGTATTTCCCTTTCGCCTTACTTGATCGCCGGTGGGAGACGCTTTCAAGCAATTTAATAACTAAGGAAAAAGAAAAATATCTATGCTTCTTGATTTTTCCAACACATGGAATTATGTACTTGGAGATGAAAAAATCATCTCATATTTATAAGGGGGGTTGGCCGAAATTTTTAGGAGATATGGGCTTTGGAGAAAATCTTTTCTTAGACTCTAAGAAATCTTGAATATATCTCATATATTCTTTTCTCCAAAATAAAATATTCCACAAAAATCTCACCCTCCATAATAAATTGTTATTTTCGAAAATAATAGGTATGAAATTCAAGATTTGGATCTTCTTGAATATATGAGATATTCTTGTACTTCTAGAATACATATCTTCCATAATATCTTTCCAAGAAAATCAACAAAATCTAATTTCTCCTAATATCACTTATTTTCGAAAATTACATGGAAAAATCAGCAATATAATTTTCTTTTTATTTTAATCACCTTATCATTATTGGGCTACTTAATTGGGCTACTTGAGGGGCCTTAAGGAGAATTAAGATTGGACCTCCTAATGGGCTTCTGAATTTCAATATTGAGCCCCAATATAATTCAGCCCATTAATATTAATTATTACCACTAATAAATTAATATTGCACTATCCATCTTAATCCATATTACGATAATATGGGCTCCCGGTTATTATTTCCCGCGTTTAAGATTATCAAGTCCATTAATTAATTGAGCTTCTGAATAGCTCTAAATTAATTAATATATTTCACCTTGGAGTAAAGACAGCTCAACATTATTATTCGTACCGAAGAAACTAATTCTTCACTTGCAAGATTTGGTACAATAAAACTTCTGAGCCCACCAAGGGGACTAATCACACGAGCCGTACTCGCACGCGTTTCTCCGTATTAAATCTTAGCAACCGTCGTATGATTAATATTACTGCCCAAGACACAAAGTTCGAAGTCACAATGATTCTCACCCAACATGAATCAAAGCAGTAACTACTAAGCACACACGGTCCTATTTAAGTGACGGAGATTAAGAAATCAACAACCACTGAGGTCTAATTCTTCACCTTTCAGAACAGAAGAATTTCTCCTCGCTGTAGGACCTCTTCAACACATACTAAATGTGCTAGTGCAATCTCTTAGTCAAGACAGACCAATCTGAGCCTTACACATCGACCTTTCACGGCGGATTGTTCAATTCCACCTGGGTCGTGAAATGTACGTTTAGTTACAAGTAAACTGTTAATGTTGTCTTCCGTGATCGGGTATCACCACATTAACTACATTGTAACATGTACTATATATTGAACGGTTTGCAATAAATATTCAACATTCAATCATATCTAAAGCAAATGTGATAAAAGAATTATTCTCATAAAACGAGTGTTTGATACACGAGTTATACAAAGTAAAAGCATACTTTCACGTATAACTCCAACAATCTCCCACTTATACTTAAAGTCTGCTTTTAGTATACATCACGCATGTCTTAGTGTAGTAGCTCTACGTGACATCATATGTCAACCTACACTAACCTAATAATTCCTCCCACTTATACTTAAAGCAGATTGTCAATCGTCTTGACTCCCATTCCATCCACATGTCTCTCGAATGTACTCTGAGGCAGACCCTTTGTGAATGGATCAGCTAGGTTGTCACCCGACGCTATCTTTGCCACCTCTATATCTCCTCTCTTAACGATTTCTCGTATCAGATGGTATTTTCTTTCTATGTGTTTGCTGGCCTTGTGGGCTCTCGGTTCCTTTGAATTTGCAACTGCTCCGGCATTGTCACAAAAGACAGTTATCTTGTCGGGCAAATTCGGAACTACGTCCAAGTCCACTAAGAAGTTCTTGAGCCAAACTGCCTCTTTCGCTGCTTCACAAGCAGCTACATACTCGGCTTCCATGGTCGAATCGGCGATGCATTTCTGCTTAACGCTTCTCCATGAAATGGCTCCTCCTCCCATGCAAAACACACTACCCGAGGTTGACTTTCTTGAGTCTATGTCTGATTGGAAATCCGAGTCCGTGTATCCTACGGGAACTAGACTATCCGACTGGTAAATCAGCATCCGCTCCCGAGTTCTTTTCAGATACCTCAAGATGCACTTTACGGCAGTCCAATGGTCTTTCCCGGGATTACTTTGATATCTTGCCACCATGCCCACAGCAAAGCAGATATCCGGTCTCGTACACAGCATTGCATACATAAGGCTTCCTACGGCCGAAGCGTACGGAACACCTTTCATGTCATCTATCGCCGCTTGCGTCTTAGGGCTCATTTCTTTCGATAGATGGATTCCGTGCCTAAAAGGTATAAAGCCTTTCTTGGAATCTTGCATGCTGAAACGCTTCAAAACAGTATCAATGTATGAAGCTTGCGATAAGCCCAACATCCTTTTCTTGCGATCGCGAGTGATTTTGATCCCAAGGATGTGACCGGCTTCCCCTAAGTCCTTCATATCAAATTGTTTTGACAGCCATACCTTTACGTCTGACAATACCTTTACATTGTTTCCAATGAGCAGAATATCGTCTACGTATAATACTAAGAATACCACCGCAGTTCCGTCACGCTTCTTATACACACAACTTTCGAACTCGTTTTGATCAAACCCATAAGACTTTATTACTTGATCAAAACACTGGTTCCAAGTACGCGATGCTTGCTTAAGTCCATAAATGGATTTCTTGAGCTTGCATACGAGATTCTCTTGGCCTTTTTCAATGAAACCTTTGGGCTGTTGCATATAGATATCTATGCCGTCAAGACTTCCGTTAAGGAAAGCCGTCTTGACATCCATTTGCCAGATCTCGTAATCTAGGTGCGCAGCGATCGACAAGAGAATACGGATGGACTTAAACATAGCTACAGGCGAAAAGGTTTCCTCATAATCGATCCCTTCTTTCTGAGTATACCCTTTGGCCACAAGCCTTGCTTTGAAGGTTTCAACCCTTCCGTCCGGTCCTCTTTTCCTCTTGTACACCCACTTGCATCCAATGGGTTCTACCCCACTGGGTGGCTCGACCAACTCCCACACTTGATTATGATCCATAGAACCCATCTCGGCTTCCATTGCCGTTTGCCATGACTCCGCGTCTTTGTCTTGGATTGCCTCATCGTATGTCCATGGGTCTGATTCAACACCGGGAACCAAATCCGAAGATTCTCCTATCCCCATGAATCTCTCGGGTTGTCTAGGAACCCTCCCACTACGACGGGGTTCCGGTTGTGAAGATGTGACGTGTGGTACATCATCTTGTATACTTGGTATCGAGGTTTGACCTCTCAATTCTTCTAAGGTAATTTCACTTTTAGGCTTCCGATTGTTCATGTAGTCTTCCTCCAAGAATTTAAAGTGTGTACTAATCACGGTCTTTTGATCCTTGGGACTATAGAACATGCACCCTTTCGTTCCGGCCGGGTATCCTATGAACAGCCTTAATTCCGAACGTGGATCCAACTTACCGGCTTCCTTGTCTAGCACGTATGCCGGACAACCCCAAATCCGCAAATGTCTTAGACTGGGCTTGCGCCCGGTCCACAGTTCCATTGGGGTTTTAGGAACCGATTTGGATGGCACCAAGTTTAGAATATAAGCCGCCGTTTCCAAGGCATTACCCCAAAACGACTTTGGTAAATCCGAATAACTCATCATGGATCTGACCATCTCTAAAAGAGTCCGGTTCCTTCGTTCTGCCACACCGTTCTGTTGAGGGGTTCCCGGTGCGGTTAACTGGGATACAATCCCTTCGTCCGATAGGTAGTTCAAGAATTCATCGCTGAGGTATTCGCCTCCACGATCTGATCGTAGAAACTTGATACTCTTTTCCCTATGTTTCTCGGCTTCGGCCTTAAACTCTTTAAACTTTTCAAAGGTTTCAGACTTATGCCGCATAAGGTAAATGTACCCATATCTTGAGTAATCGTCAATGAAGGTAACGAAATACTCATACCCCATTCTCGCTTTGATCGTCATTGGACCACACACATCGGTATGAACGAGTTCTAACACTTCCGTGGCTCTATTCCCCTTGGCTCCAAATGCCCTCTTGGTCATCTTACCCTCTAAACAGGATTCACAAGTTGGAAACGGCTCGACTTGGAGCGATTCCAAGGATCCGTCTTTCACCAATCTTTCTATCCGCTTTAGATTAATATGACCTAGTCTAAGATGCCATAGAAGTGTTTCGTTCATCTCCGAAGAACGCTTTCTTTTATTGCTCGAAATGATCGACGTGTTATTAGATTCATTATTTGAGTGGTGTGCACACTTAATCGTATAGAGATTGTTTACCAACGTTCCATGACAGATAACATCATTCTTAAAAGAAACAGTAACAACTTTATTAAAAGTAACTGAATATCCATCAAAGAACAACTTAGAAACCGAAATTAAATTCTTTCTAAAGTTCGGAACGTATAAAACATCTCTTAAAATTAAAACTCTATCTTCAAAAGATAGGTGCACGACTCCCACTGCTTCGGCTGCCACTCTCGTAGCATCGCCTAAAGTGATGGTGATCTCATTCTTGCTAAGTCGCCGGGTTAGCTGAAACCCCTGAAGAGTGAAACAAATATGATCAGTTGCCCCGGTATCCACTACCCAAACGTGGGCAGCATACGCCGCAACATATGTTTCAACGACTAAAGCATGTGACTTACCTTTCTTTACCGCCTTCTTAGGCTTAGAACAGGTAGACCTCCAATGTCCTCTTTCCCCGCAATTGAAGCACTTACTCTTACCGGGTATCCTCACGCCGTACGGCTTGAAAGCTCTTTTCTTGCCTCCCAAAGTGAGTTTACTGGTTTGGTTCCGATCAACTACCTCCTTCTCAATCTTACCTTCCATTGGCCTAGATTTCGAGAAAAGGCTCTTGATCACCAAAGCCTCGTCCTTACTCCCTAAGTATGACTCTACCGTTATCAGAGCTTTGAGCAGGGTATCTAAAGTGAACTTGTGTTCAGATAACACGTATTCCCAAAAGAACCCATCAAAACTACTCGATAGCTTTAGGAGTATGGAGTCGATTTGACTTTCTTCACTTTGTCCGGCACCAAGAAACTCGAGTTTCTCAAACTCGCGCCTAAAATTGAGAACATGATCCCTTACGGGTGTTCCCTTCACCATTTCCTTCGTGAGCTTCTCACGAATGGTGAACAGATTCGCCATGGGGTTCTGATGTTGAAACATCTCTTCAAGGCTATTCATGATGTCAACAGCCGCTTCAATGCCTTCATGAATACGCCTCAAATCCTCAGACATAAATGTCAAGATGATGCGCTTCATGTGCTCATTGGAATGCTTCCAATCATCGAATATCGCCTTTTCCCCATTACTTGACTTATCATTAGGTTTCTTGGGTACGTCAACGCTAAATATCCAATAGTGTTCTTGCGCAGGAAGGACCATTTTTATATGACGTTTCCAATCAACATAGTTCTCACCAACAAGTTTGTTATCTTTAAGTATACTAAACAGTGGATTAAAAGGTTGCGACATGATGAACTGAGAATAAAACATACATTCATATCAATATCTAGAAAAATATGAAATTATCACATAAATTTGATCACATCAATTATATTGAAACCTTTAAAACAATATAATCATGCATCAGCCAACATCTCGAAACAATTTAAATGCGCCACGAGGGGTGGTCTATACATTTAAATACATTCAAGCGGATTACAAACTTAAAAGTTACAAATCCTTAATTCAAAATTAATAGTTGGCTCCCACTTTGACCACATAGAAACTGACAGGGACTCCGAGGGGAGTAAGTTAATATCAATTTCCTATGCCTAAGTAATAACCATAATTAAATACAGGATTATTATTTCGCTTTGAGCAAGCCACTCGTGGTGAGGGTCAATACCGCCACTAGTAATAATCCACAATCATCCTTTCGGAATTTATTCATGTGAAATCCGTTCTTTTGGCCGATCCGAGGGGGAAATGTATTCCAAAAGAACTTCACAAATAAATAAATTATGGAGGCCAAAATAATCCAATTTTAATATCCGGAATAAAATTGCGATTATAAAACATACTTAGTAATTTTCGAAAGTAAGGTTTTTCTTGGACAATTAAATTCATGCAAACACATATTAACAAGTAATAATAAGTGCACGAAATAAAAACATCCATCAAAACAAAATTAAACACATTGGAGCACTCGAATCCAATTGTCACGGTTTAATCTCTTCACGTCTTGATGCAAAAAATCGTCCTTGTTGCTTTCCGACGTTCGTCTCGACGTGCTCCCACTCGAACAGCAACACTTCTTCAAAAACAGCATCGTTTGGGGTTTGGGACGACGTTTAAAATCACACGAAAAAAACACGAACCGAAAAAATTCCACGGCCTGAGATACAGCGCGCGTCGGCCCACGAAATGGGCCCGCGCGCTTCCCGGCCCGAGAAGCGCCGGAAAAACGCCCGAGGCGCGCCTGAAGCGCAGCCCCGAGGCGCACCCGAGGCGCGCCCGAGGCGCTGCACGGAAGCGCGCCGAGGCGCGCCCGAGGCGCCCCGAGGCGCTGCAGCGCCTGCCCGAGGCGCGCGCGCGCCGTGCGCGCGGCGCCGTGCGCCCGTTGCGCACGGTGTGCGCCGTGCACCCCCGTGCGCCGTTTTTTTCGCCGTTCGTCCTCGTTTTCTTCACCCCTTGCATGATTTTACCTCCATACACGCGCCACGCATGCATGCGTCGTCCGGGTACGCCGTTTTTAATTCTTCGTTCTTCGTCACGATCCGGTTACAATTTATTTTTACAAAAAAATAAATACTAGATCTAGACTAGTCTATTACAATGATTGAATCAAAATAAAAACAACTAATCTACTCGTGGATTTTCTCACGAGAAAAACGAATTCGAACGAATCGAATTAAAAACCAAATTAATTCACACGCATGAAATTAACAACATTAAAAACCATGACAATTGGATACCTGCAAAAAAGATCTAACAATTCTACTATCCAATTTCAATTTTAATGTTCAACAATTTAAATTCCAATTTAAAATTCAGAGCCCGAAACCGTGGCTCTGATACCAGTTGTTGGGAAAATATAGGGGTGCCCGGAATCTATTCGGGATGAACTTTAAATACGAATTTAAATACAATTATTACTATCATGAATTAATCCTAATTAATTCAAATAATAATTCCAACAACTAATTATCATCATGCATGCTAAATTAATTTCACATATTTAACTAGGCGGAATTAAACAAGTAAATATGCAATTAACGTACCTCTTGTAGAACTTGGTCTTTGAATAAAACGGGACTCTCGTACACGCTTTATCAACCCAAAAACCTTCTCAAGTATTTCCCTTTCGCCTTACTTGATCGCCGGTGGGAGACGCTTTCAAGCAATTTAATAACTAAGGAAAAAGAAAAATATCTATGCTTCTTGATTTTTCCAACACATGGAATTATGTACTTGGAGATGAAAAAATCATCTCATATTTATAAGGGGGGTTGGCCGAAATTTTTAGGAGATATGGGCTTTGGAGAAAATCTTTTCTTAGACTCTAAGAAATCTTGAATATATCTCATATATTCTTTTCTCCAAAATAAAATATTCCACAAAAATCTCACCCTCCATAATAAATTGTTATTTTCGAAAATAATAGGTATGAAATTCAAGATTTGGATCTTCTTGAATATATGAGATATTCTTGTACTTCTAGAATACATATCTTCCATAATATCTTTCCAAGAAAATCAACAAAATCTAATTTCTCCTAATATCACTTATTTTCGAAAATTACATGGAAAAATCAGCAATATAATTTTCTTTTTATTTTAATCACCTTATCATTATTGGGCTACTTAATTGGGCTACTTGAGGGGCCTTAAGGAGAATTAAGATTGGACCTCCTAATGGGCTTCTGAATTTCAATATTGAGCCCCAATATAATTCAGCCCATTAATATTAATTATTACCACTAATAAATTAATATTGCACTATCCATCTTAATCCATATTACGATAATATGGGCTCCCGGTTATTATTTCCCGCGTTTAAGATTATCAAGTCCATTAATTAATTGAGCTTCTGAATAGCTCTAAATTAATTAATATATTTCACCTTGGAGTAAAGACAGCTCAACATTATTATTCGTACCGAAGAAACTAATTCTTCACTTGCAAGATTTGGTACAATAAAACTTCTGAGCCCACCAAGGGGACTAATCACACGAGCCGTACTCGCACGCGTTTCTCCGTATTAAATCTTAGCAACCGTCGTATGATTAATATTACTGCCCAAGACACAAAGTTCGAAGTCACAATGATTCTCACCCAACATGAATCAAAGCAGTAACTACTAAGCACACACGGTCCTATTTAAGTGACGGAGATTAAGAAATCAACAACCACTGAGGTCTAATTCTTCACCTTTCAGAACAGAAGAATTTCTCCTCGCTGTAGGACCTCTTCAACACATACTAAATGTGCTAGTGCAATCTCTTAGTCAAGACAGACCAATCTGAGCCTTACACATCGACCTTTCACGGCGGATTGTTCAATTCCACCTGGGTCGTGAAATGTACGTTTAGTTACAAGTAAACTGTTAATGTTGTCTTCCGTGATCGGGTATCACCACATTAACTACATTGTAACATGTACTATATATTGAACGGTTTGCAATAAATATTCAACATTCAATCATATCTAAAGCAAATGTGATAAAAGAATTATTCTCATAAAACGAGTGTTTGATACACGAGTTATACAAAGTAAAAGCATACTTTCACGTATAACTCCAACAAAATTTACCTCCCTTACTCTCATAAGAGAAGATGTCTAAGTTCTTTGCTCTCTTCCCATCCTCCTTCTTCACCTCGGGCGGTGGGTGTCTCAACTGCTTCTCACCTTTGTCTGGAGGAGTCTTACTAAACAATTTCTTGAATTTTGACTTTTTCTTCTTAACTCCTCCTCTACCCTCTAGCTGGACCGCGTCCACATTTTTCACTTCTTCATCCTTCAACTTCTTCCTTTTATCCCTATCAAAATAATCAAGATCGTAATGCTCTTGGGTTAAATCATCAAGTGAAGGACTAACAAAATCATGAATATGAGAAATATTAGAGATAGGAGGTGTGTCTTCAATACGAGGATCAATTGCATCCATGCAATAACAACTTTCATCCTCCTTCGGGTACTTCATAGCCTCATATAGGGAAATATTTATCTCTTGATCGTCAACTTTCAATGTGATCTTTTCATTTACCACATCTAGCACCATCCCGGCCGTAGCTAGAAACGGTCTTCCTAAGATCAATGGAACGTGCTCATCTTCCTCCATGTCAAGCACTACAAAATCGGCTGGAAATATGTGATCCCCAACCTTCACGAGGACGTCTTTAACTACACCTTGAGGTCGAGTAATAGACCGGTTAGCGAGTTGAAGCGTCATCATTATCGGTTGAAGTTCTCCACCCTCCAACTTCTTGAATAACGACAAGGACATGAGATTGATGCTCGCCCCAAGGTCGCATAACGCTCCCTTCTTGACCCCATTCCTGATATCACATAAGATCATGAAACTCCCGGGATCCTTCAACTTCGGTGGAAGCGCTTTGTGCACTAATGCACTCACCTCATGGTTCAGCTGCACCAACTTGGGCTCATCTACTCGCCTCCTCTTCGCTATCAAATCCTTCAGGAACTTGGCATAATTCGGCATCTGTTTCAAAGCATCATAAAAAGGAATGTTAATATGTAATTTCTAAAAAACATCAAGGAATTTAGCGAATTTCTCATCAAGCTTCTTTTTCATGAAGCGCTGTGGATACGGGGCGGGTATCACCGACTTGGGTACCCCCCATTCATCACGCTCGGTCTCTTTCACTTTCTCCTTTGCTTCCTTTGCCTTCTTCCACTTAGGAACTCTCTCAATCTTCTCAGTGCCTTCCTCTTCAGGCTCTTTGCTCTCATTAGACTCATCCTCATCTTTACTCTTCTGAATGCCTTCACCCTCAACCCCTTTCTCAACCCCCATCTCCTCAATCTCATCTCTATCTGCCTCAGACTCTTTTCCTTCTATCTCCACCTCTCCTTGGGGCGTCTCAGAATCAGCAGGCACCTGAGGACCCTCATAGTTGGTCCCACTTCTAACCTGGATCGCCTTGCAATGCTCTTTCAGGTTTCCCTCCGGCATAGAAGGATACTTCCCCGCCTCTCTACCCAATGATTTTACGATCTGGCTTATCTGAAACTCTATCAAAGTGAACCGCCTATTGTTCTCTTGTTGAATTCGATTCAGCTCTACATCTCTCTTCTGGAGTTCTTGATCACGCTGATCATATTTCTTATGCAACTCTTTAACATCATACTCCAAAGAGGACAATCTCTTGCTTCCTTCCTCCACCTTCTGAAGGATAACTCTCAACATCTCCTCAGTTGAGGCACCGCCTTCTCCACCAGGAGGTTTAGAACCTGGATCAACACCTGCAGGAACTGTAATTCCGGCATTCGGATTAGCATATGAAAAATTATCGTTCTTCCTCCATGTGTTTTGAGGAAGCTGCTGGCCTCCTTGATATCCTTGTGTGTTCCTCCATTGATTTTGAGGCGGCTGTGAACCTGGAGGTACAAATGGTTGGCCATAAGAAGGCCTTCCAAAACTGATTGCCACCTTGTGGATACCCGCCTTGTGGATAGTTAGGTCTTCCCATATAGTTGGCCTCTTCTTGCTGACTCGTGGGTGAGTCCACTTTCTCGCTCACTGCTACATTCCCACTATAGAAGAATGCCATGATATCTCCCTCATTGTACCCGTGTTGCGGGTACTCAATCAATATGTTCGAGTATCTCTCCCACGCCTGACGTAAGTCTTCTCCTTGCTTCTGGCCGAAGGAAGAGATCTATATCCTTGCTTTAATCGTTCTTGATGAAGGGTAGAATCGATCGAGGAACAGACACTCGAGCTCAGCCCATGTGGTTACACCTCCCCGTGGGAGCGTGTTATCGTACCACTCCTTGGCTATTCCCGTTAAAGAGAATGAAAACAGCCTGAGCCTCTTGGCATCTTCAGACATGCCGTTATAATTAAGCGTGGATGCGATCATCAGAAAACTCCTCAGATGGGTATAAGGATTTTCCTTCCCAACCTCCCCCTTGAATTGATTCTCGGTAAGCAGCTTAAGAATTCCTGGGAAAATCGAGAAGTTATTTGCCTCTACAGGGGGCAATGCCACTCCATCATAGTACCTCTGCGGTTGTGCCGCGAACCTTCCTCTAATAGCCATGTTATGATCTGCGTTCTGAGGAATGTGTTGAGGATTAGCAGGTTGTACGGGTACTTGTTGGGGTGGTGGTGGTTGATAAGCTGGTAGTTGGTTGTAAACAGGAGGTAGAGGATACGGGTATGGTGGATACAAATAAGGTGGGTATGGGTAAGGTGGATAAGGTAAGTTGTTTTGTGGGAAGTTGTTCTGTGGGTAAGAAGGGTTGTTTTGAGGATGTTGGACAAGGTTATGAGCTGGATTATTTATGTTTTGTATGCCCGGGTTTTGGCTCTGGCTGTCCCTTATTGGAACTTGATTCTGGCTACCACTCCCTCCAGTGTCTTCAACTTGGCCCAATTCCTGATTGAACTCATTCGCAGCATCATCCAACTCATTAGAGATGTCCATGTTGATGTTCTCGTTCTCTCTTCCAGCAGTGTTCATCCTTCTTAAGAACACTCAGTTTCTTCTTGCTATTGTCTCAGGATCCAACTGTAATCTCTCTTCGCTCGTAGCACCTTGTGAGCGTGTTTTCATAAACCTGAAACACTAACAAAAGAATAACAACGCAACTGCCGAAAATACTATGAAATAAAATAGAAAAGTAAATCACCCACTACTAACTACTAAGCTATCTACAAGTCCTATTCAAAATGCATACAACGCCATCCCCGGCAACGGCGCCATTGACTTAATGCCGAATATACCAACTTTTACTAGTAGATTCCCCGCAAGCGTACGGGTTCACTGTAGTATGAGTAAGTATAGCGACCAAGTATTATCGAACCCAAGGGATGAAGTGTATGCAAATAGATCCCTGAAGATCTACGCGTCGTAGTTAATATGAGTGTATGTTTTTGGATTTTCTGAAGAATTAATTAAAAGCAACTAAAATAAACTAATTAAACTAAATAACGGAAGAAAGGAATTAACAAAGGTTTGTATTCAAATAAGTGATGGTGATGCTCAGGATAGGAATTCCTACGTATACTAACGGAGCAGGTACATAATCAAGATAATCGTGACGCGCAAGAAATAACCTAAGTTAAAGATTGTAAGATGAAAGCTCAAGAATTCATACCCTAATACTTTATCCTAGCAATCGACTTCACTAATCCACTAACGAGTTAATAGATCGTGCTTAATTAAAGAGACCCTAATTTAACTAATGGTGATACGGCCGTCCTCCTTAGCTAAACCGGTAGATTAATTAACCCTTTCTAAACCCTCTCATTAAGTCTACTCGTTGTTAAAGAGTGATAAGGCCGTCCTCTCTCTAACACTTTCCGAACGAAATTCAAGAATAAAGTTAAGATTGATTTTAAGAATTCATTAATTAAGAGAATTAAAATCTAACGTCACGAATTACCCTAATTACATACCCACAACCTACTTCTACGAGTTCATCCTACCCTAAGCATGCAAGGGTTTTAGCCGGACATGGTTTTGACAATAATAAAAGCAATAGAAGAAGTGACGAACATAAACATAATGATTTGAATGAATAGAAGATCAAACATAAACTAGGGTTTAAAGAAATACTTGCAAAGAACTGAGATTTAATTAATAGAAATGAAGTTTAAAGTGTTTAACGTAATCGAACTAATGAAGAAAAAACTAAGAAATGAGAATAAACTAAGAATTCGTACTAAAACCTCGGTTAAACTTAAAGTAAAGCTTGCTCGTCTCCTCTTCTCCAAAAACTAACTCTAAAAGTAATAAGGTATCAAGTGGTGTATGTCATGGTCTGATGTCTCCCATAAAAACGTGTTCGGAAGGGGTATAAATAGGCAACGGGTCGAATTGGGAGTTAATGGGTCAAAATTCACGTACGCTCGTGCACTGTGCACGAGCTCATCCCCGTCGTGTGCTCCACTTCGTCCAGAACCCAAAAAGTGCTCGACCTCCTTTGCTCGTGCACTAGTGCACAACTGCACCTGCTCGAGCACTTTACACGACTGCTCGTGCACTATGTGCACGAGTGCTCCTTGCTTGTGCACTCCAATGATACTTTTGCTCCCTCGAACTAATACTTTTCGTATTTCTTCGATATCTTCTCATCCGGGTGTCCGTTTGAGTCGATTCAAAGTCCTACGAACTCCTATTTTTACCCTCTATCCATCTATGAGCATCAAAGAGATAAATTCATTAGTTTATGAAATGATACTCAAATGACTCTAAATACTCATATAAATCAATCAAAGCAAGAGCATTTCGAGTGACGAATCATGACAATTTCACGCCTAATCATAATTCAACATGCATGATGATAAAATGGTTGTTGGAATTATTATTTGAATTAATTAGGATTAATTCATGCTAGTAATAATTGTATTTAAATTCGTATTTAAATTTCATCCCGAATAGATTCCGGGCACCCCTATTTTTTCCCAACACAGGGAAGAGAGGTCGTACCTAGACTAAATAAAGTTGACGACATAGAACCAAGGCTAGAGGCATAACCAATGATCGAGGATGAGATTAATCTAGAAGGAACCATTATCGATCCTCGTTGGAAAAGTCAGAAAAGAAGGGCAACCCCGGTTGAGGAGCTAGAAGCAATAAAAGTTGACCCGAATCGAGAAGACTTGGAATTATTCATCGTATCTGAGCTCCCTGAGCCATACAGATCCAGAATGGAAGAATTCCTCAAGTCCAATCTCGACGTATTCGCATGGTCGCATGCTGATATGGTAGGCATCAGCCTTGAGCATGCCTGCCATAAGCTAAATATTGATCCAACCAAAAAACCGGTGAAGCAAAAAAGAAGAAAACTCGGGCTTGACAAATATGAAGCACTGGATGTGGAAGTAAAAAAACTACTTGAAAATGATCTTATAAAGGAAGCCTTATGTCCGCGATGGGTAGCAAATCCAGTATTAGTGAAAAAACCAAATGACACGTGGAGGTTATGCATTGACTTTACCGACCTGAATGCCGCTTGCCCTAAGGACAACTTCCCACTGCCTCACATTGATCAGTTGGTGGACAATACGGCAAGACATGAACTCCTAACCTTCATGGACGCATTCGCAGGTTACCACCAAATATCAATACACCCGGACGACCAGGAAAACACAGCATTTTACACCAACAAGAATTTACTATGTTGGAAAAGGATGTCGTTCGGGTTGATCAACGCAGGAGCCACGTACCAGAGACTCATCAACAAAATGTTCGATGAACACATTGACAGAACAATGGAAGTGTACGTGGACGATATAGTCGTAAAAAGCCCAAAAAAGGAAGATCATTTGGAACACCTGACACAAGCATACAAGACGGTAAGACAAGGATACTACTGGCCAACTCTGTTACAAGATGCGATCAAAGTTGCAAAAGCATGCCACAGGTGCCAGCTGTTCGCCCCCAACATCCATAAACCACCAACAGAACTGATCTCAGTGAATAGTCCATGACCATTTGTAAAGTGGGGGATAGACATCATAGGACCTTTCCCAACGGGAAAGGGGAATATCAGATTTGCAGTAGTGGTCGTGGACTATTACACAAAATGGGCCGAAGCCGAAGCACTAGTGACAATAACACAAGAAAAGATGATCAGCTTTATTTGGAAAAACATAGTGTGCCGATTCGGAGTTCTGCAAGCAATACTGACGGATAATGGAAAGCAGTTCGAAGGAAAGAAGATAAGAGATTTCTGCAAAAAATGGGGTATCAAGAAACATTTTTCAACGCCCTACCACCCTCAGTCTAATGGACAAGTTGAGGCAGTTAACAAAATAATCAAGCATATCTTAAAAATTTGACTGGTAGACAAGAAAGGCAAATGGTCGGAAGAACTGCCGGAGGTACTTTGGGCATACAGAATATCACATAGGACAAGCACCAGGGAAACACCATTTGCTATGGCATTCGGTACCGAGGCAGTTATACCTGTAGAACTCAAGGTACCAACTGAAAGAGTAACTGAGTTCGATGAGCAGTTAAACGATAAAGCGTTGGCCACAGAAATGGATCTGATTGATGAAAAAAGAATCTCAACAGAAATGAAAAATGAAATATACAAAAGAAGAATCGCAAAATATTACAATTCGCAAGTGAAAGTCAGGGAATTTGATGTCGGGGATCTAGTACTTTGAATAGTTCTAGCACCACCACCAGGAGTATTTGGACCGACTTGGGAGGGCCCATTCAGGGTAACCTACAAGTGCTATAACGGCACGTATGATCTTGAAGACATGGAAGGCAACTCGGCCCAATACACCTGGAACGCAGCGTTATTGAAGAAATATTATCAATAGTTTGGAAACCAATGTAAAGTTTTCTATGTAAATTATTATTGAATAGTATAAGTTATTTAAGATGATGTGTATTGAGAGATTGGTAAAATTTTCAATTTTTTTAGCAAAGTTCGTAAGTAGGAATAGTCGTCTGTTGTATTACGCGTTTAAATAGACAAGAAGGCATCAAAGCCCGGATGTTCGCCTAAGAAGAAAAGCTGCTCTCCGGAGATAGTCAAGTGTCATAACACAAGTTCAGAAGGAGGCGAGCAGCAAGGCCCCTAAGTCACAAAAGCCCAACTAATCGCCCCTAGAACACATAGTTGCTCGTCCAAAAGCTAAATGCACTTAAGCACAAACATAGCGAGTGGCGAGCAACAAGGTATGAAGGGAAATATAAGGGTCAAGTTCTTAAAGAACCAACAAGACCCGTACATGATCAACATAAGTTTGCAAGGAAAAGTAAACTTTCAATTAAGAGAGATACTTAAGAAAAAATAAATAAGAGGCAAATAAAAGGCGAACAAACGAAATGTAAAGTGTGAATTCATTCATTAAAAAAGTTCCAACGAAGGGTATATTGAAAAAAGAAAGTACATCATTCCTAAATACATAAACTAAGGGAGCAAAATAAGAAGGAAAAAACTTCAAGCTTGAGGAGCCGGAGGAGTTGGTGGAGCGGAAGGAGTGTTAGTAGGTAGAGTGGGAGTATCTGGGTTGGTCGCTTCGATAGCCTGCTGCTCGCCTACCCCGGTAGAAGTACCAGTTCTATCTAGGGGGTTGGGAAAGAGAGGACTTAGGGCGTAAAAAACCGTGGCATCCCTATTTACCTCCTCAGTTCTCTCTTTTGGGGCAACCACCCGGACATCATCTTTGAAGATGTCCAAGTTTACACCCATCTCCCCTAGATCGGCAATGGGAATCTCGAAGCCAGCGGCCGGAGGGTTTTCAATAACATAGTCCGCGAAGTCCTTAACAGTGCTGGTCATCACGTTAAGACCATTATCCAAGGCGTACTTCATGGACCTTACACAGTCCGCGTACGCACAAATGTAACCAAGGTTGGTGTTATTGGTTACATCCTGCACGTACGTAGTATAAGATATGACGCACTTCTTCTCCTTCTCCAGCCGGTCGACGTGAATCTTCAGAGACTCCACCAGATCTACCCGCTCTGTCTCGAGAGTCTGCAAGCGCTCAGTGGCAACCCCCAAGTCCAACTTCAGCTTTTCAGAGGCATTAGAAGCCACCTTCTCTCGATCCTCAGAGGCCTTCAAGTTCTTCTCCCAGGAGAGCTTGGCCCTCTCGAATTCAGCCTTCAATTTGGCCAGTTCATCTTCTTTCCTCTTCAGCTGAGCGTCCTTGTCTGCCTCAAGCTGCTCTATTCTTTGTCCCAGGCCCCAGTTCGTCCGCTCGAGCTCGATAGCTTGGTCAAGAACCCTCTGAGCTGAGATGATCTAGTGACTTGCGTTGTAGCTCAAAAGACGGGCGTTGTCACTAAAGCTTTAGCTCTGGAGAATCTCCTCGCCTGTTTTCGTCCAAGAGCGAGGGACAAACTCCATTGCCCGCCGGACATGAGAGTCCTTTATATCCTGGTAAGTAGGGGCAGAATTGACACAACTAACTTGGTGGAGCACCTTAGCCCGCCCGGGGTAGTCTTCCTTCATATACCTACAAAAAAAAAATACAAAATTAGTTAAACTATGGAGAAGGAGCGAACAACCGGGCAACAGGGAAGACACTTACTCCCTCAACTTGACTGGGTCATAACCCATGTAGGAACTATCTGGTGAGGAACTCCTTCCTCGTGCAGCGACCATGGCTCCAACGACCTGTTGCTCGCTCACCTCTTCCATAAGTGAGGAGCGAGGAGCAACCTTGCTCGCCTGCCCTTGACCTTTTGCCCGCTTGGAGCGATCATCCTCCTTCCTAGCAGGGGCAGTTTCCTTAGTCAGCCTTTTCTTCCCACGGGTGTCTCTGGGAGGCGAGGAGTAGGGGCAGGCACTTGGGGAGCTTCTTCCTCATCGTGTACTTCTGCCCTCAACTTAATCAGAGAAGTGCAAGGGTCGAACTTCTTCTTCTTGGATGGTTGGTTGGCCGCCATTTTCTTCACTCTACGAGCAAGGAGGTGGTAACTTTCAGGAATTTGAAGAACAACTATCGTTACCCTCTGAGCTGAAAACAAAAATATAAAAGTCAAAGTAAGATAAATAGCATAATGGCGGCGACCAACAGGTAAGGAGCGATCAACAGGTCAAGAATAATAATAATAAGTAAAACAAAAACATGTGAAAAGGGTTACCTTTGGGAATGTCAGCCTGAGCCTCTAGGTGGTGGGCACTTATGGTGACTAAGGCAAGCTTACGATAATGCGCTTGAGAAAGATGGCCGATACTGCGATCCTTTACGTCTCGCAAAGAAATTAAGGCAAGAATGTATAGGAATTCCTCGCTCAACTCAGGATGCCCCCACTTCAGAATACGCGGACCTACAAAACAGGGAGAGAGATTAAAATTAGTTCACCCCAGATATGATGAGCTAAGAAGCAAAACCTATGCCGAATTTCCCCAAAGTGCATAGGGGAGTTTATACGCCCCGGTCCTCCCGAAAAATTAGAAGACGCCCACCAGTCACCACCGATGAAGAAAAATTGTTTGTGCCAGCTTTTAACCTTGTTCGGCACCCCTTCAATCAATTTCACACCGCTGCGGGCTTTGATATAATACCACCCTAACCCCTTTTCATTGACAGCCGAAGAGATGGTCATCGCATAATGAATCTCCACGGTACTAAACCCGAAGAGGGTAATGAAAGCCAACAGATTGCTCCAACCATTCGGAGTAATTTTAGTTATGGCTAAGTTCGTATCCTCCAAAAAACGCCCAATGATCGGATGAAGAGGAAGAGGGAATCCTGTGTTAAGTACATCCAGGTTAATAGCAGTACATCCAGGGGGCGGATTGTAAGCAGTCTCTCCTTTCTGCGGGGCGTACATGTGAATATCATACGGGATGTGATAGGAGGAGCGAATCCGGGCCAAGTCATCTTCTGTGACTACGCTCTCCACTTTGCTTGCCATGTAGGAAGAGTCTCAGATTTCCATAATAGGTCTTGGCGGAGTAGGGAAAGAGTTGTGATATCGATTGGCGTAGTCAATCCACTCCTGCCTCCGAACTACAGCCTTTGGGATAAGGGACGCGTGAGTCAGTCTTGAAATGGGAAAGTTGATTTGACTATGAAGTCAGCTAACGCTTGTCCCTTGATCGCTGTTCGAGGTACATAAGATATTCCGAACTGGCTTATTTCTAGGGACCACTTGAAGGAAGATTTAAAGACTTGAATGCATGCATGTATGAACAAGGGTTGTGACAAGCCAAGTTCATACATGCAAGGCTAGTTGTTCTTAAATCCACATTCATAAACACAGACTTTCATCAAAGGACATTTTGGTATCCAAAAATGACAAGATCATAAGAACCACAAGAATCGAGTACGCATCCGACTAGCAAGTCCCGAACTAGGGTATCATCAACAGGTGATCATACATGAACGGTGCAGATGATATCTCGACGAAATGTCCAAGTAACTATCGATACTCTTCCCCCTGAAGTGGAGGCTTTGGCCACGAATCCGGAAGAATTGGTGAAAACAATCGTCATTTTGCAATCCTTACAACGGCGACAGGAAGCCTTCGGACCATCAAGAGCCCGGGAGGCGAGCAACCGGGCAGCAGGGCATAGATCATCTAAGACCCCAGAGACGAGCAACTAGGCAATGGAGCAAAGAGCGAAGCAACGAAAGGATATAAGAATAGAAGAAGTTGACAACGAACAAGCAAGGAGGGCCAAGGGCAAAGCTCCAATTAGCGAACGACTAAGAAGCCGAGGAGAATCTACTCCAGGGGGTGACAAGGAGTCGAGCAGTAGGGAAACAAGGAACCAGAGTCACAAAGAATATAGGAAAGAAAGCTCTCAAAGAAGTGAGGAGCGGGCACACCCTGCTGCTCGCCCCTCGATCCACGATAGGCTCAGAAGGTCAGCTTTTGGCCGCTTGGGTTCGAACGGGGCAAGCAATGTGGTCCGGCGGGTCACACAGGAGAAATATCCCGTTAGAAGGCTGTTCATCGTGAGGAAGGCCCAACAGGGCCTTGGACGTCTTGCTCGCCTGAACTCTCCACAGCGTAAAATTCATCAAGGAAGCGAGCAACAGAGCTTGCCACGGAACCCGTTTCTTCATCTACGAGCAAAGTCCTAGGGTTTTGAGCAATTGCTCGCCGGAGCGAACGGTGGGGAGCGCGAAGAGGCTGTTTATCTTCCATGGGCTATTTCCCCGGGTTCCGGCCAACGAGCTCGATGGATGGCGTATTACTTGAAGAAGGAGAATTTATTTACGAAAATTTCAAAACGTATGGAAAGAGGAAAGGATAATGCGGCGGTGCCAATGGCATCGTGATAACGAAGAATAGGGAACGGCGGCGGCGCTACGGTGGCGACACGACGGCGAAGGTGGTGGAACAATGCGAAAATAGCAGAAATCGCAAAAAAGGAAAAATTGAAAATGAAATGTAGGAAATTAAAATGAAGAAACAAAAGAAATCAAGAAATTCACCTTTAATTCAAGAGAAGTTGACTAAAAATCGAGAGAAATTAAAGGAGGAAAGCTTCAAGGATCGTCTATGGAGGGTTTGAGGATTTCGATTGTGAAAAGAGAAGAAAGAAGAAAAAATGAACTATTTATAAGCAAAGGGTTCGGGGGCAAATGTGAAATTTTTTTAGAAAAAGAGGCCCCTATATGCAAAATAGGGGGTGCACGCGTGGGCGGTGGTAATGTCACCAACTGCCCACGTCGCCTCGTATCCCGCGTCTCGGGAAACGAAATGTCCAAATTCGAAAGACGTTCCCCACTGGTTAGAGGAGGCGAGCAGCTGGGTAGGACGGCCAGGTCAGAGGAGGCGAGCAGCTGGTCATTTGGGCATAAAAAGGGAGGCGACCAACTTGACCAAGAAGGATCAGGAAGAACTAAAAGGAGGCGAGCAGGCGAGCAAGAGGGCACCTCGGAAGATCATCAGAAATCCCAATAATTAGGCATTACATTAGGAACAAACAAGTGTTTTAACACTTGTCATTGTATAAAGATGTAATAGCTTAAGGAGATAACAAGTGTCTTAACACTTGTCATGATGTAAATAAGGGTGATTAAGAAGGTGACACCTCCTACTTGCTTGTAACATTATAAATATCCTTTCATGGGATAATAAAGGATAAGTGAGTTAATTCAAAAAACAAGTCAAACTCTTGCAAAAATTCTCCCCAATCTTTCCTTGAAGAAACTTAGTTTTAATCCTTGATATATTTCTTGTTTGATGATCTTCTAAGAGTAAAACAACCACTAATCCTTTGACTCAAGTTAAGATCATCAACAATTGGCTTATGATGTATATCCCCCACTTTGCAAATGGCCTTGGACTATTCACTGAGATCAGTTTTGTTGGTGGTTTATGGATGTTGGGGGCGAACAACTGGCACATGTGGCATGCTTTTGCAACTTTGATCGCATCTTGTAACAGAGTTGGCCAGTAGTATCCTTATCTTACCGTCTTGTATGCTAATGCTCGCCCTCCCGCGTGATTTCCACATACGCCCTCGTGTATTTCCTTCAACACTTCCTGGCCTTGCCCCCTTTCCAAACATTTCAGTAGGGGCAGTGAAAATCCTCTTTTGTAAAGTTGGTTATCCATGATAGTAAATCTCGCTGCCCGTTTGGCTATCTTAGCTGCTTCCTGTAGGTCTTCGGGCACTTTGCTGTCTTTGAGATATCTGTATATCGGTGTTCTCCAATCTTCCTCTGTCAGTTCTTCTTCAATTTGACTGATTTTATAGTCACTGGTGGATGGGTGAGAAATCTTTGTTATCGTGACCTGTAAAAGTTCTGCTGATCCCGTGCTAGTAGCCAAACGAGCAAGTGCATCTGCTTGTGCGTTGTTGTCCCTTGGCACTTGTTCAATATAAATTTACTCGAAGAGTGAAGCCAGGTGAGCAACAATTTTTTGATACAATGCCATGTTTTCATCTTTAGCTTCGTTGTTGACTGGTGTTTGTGAGGTGTTGTGTTTGAAGATTTAAACACTTGAATGCATGCATGTATGGACAAGGGTTGTGACAAGCCAAATTCATACATGCAAGGCTAGTTGTTCTTAAATCCACATTCATAAACACAGACTTTCATCAAAGGATATTTTGGTATCCAAAAATGACAAGATCACATGAACCACAAGAATCGAGCACGCATCCTGCTAGCAAGTCCCGAACTAGGGTATCATCAACGGGTGATCATACATGAATGGTGCGGACTATGTTATTGAAAACCCTCCGGCCACTAGCTTCGAGATTCCCGTTGCCGATCTAGGGGAGATGGGTGTAAACTTGGACATCTTCAAAGATGATTTCCGGGTGGTTGCCCCAAAAGAGAGAACTGAGGAGGTAAATAGGGATGCCACGGTTTTTGACGCCCTAAGTCCTCTCTTTCCCAACCCCCTAGATGGAACTGGTAATTCTGTCGGGGTAGGTGAGCAGCAGGCTATCGAAGCGACCAACCCAGATACTCCCACTCTACCTACTGACACTCCTTCCGCTCCACCAACTCCTCCGGGAGGAATTCCCAAGTTACGCCCAGTTGGTCGCCTCCTAAGTGAGCCACCTGCTCGCTAGGGACTTGTTGTCCGCTGCTCGCTCCCGTATCTCCAGGAAGACTCATCTCCTCGATCTCGGCGGTGATCTCAGCGGAGTCTTCACCCAAGTCTGAGGACGTTCCTTCTCTCGGCGAGGAGCGAGCAACAGGGCCTTGGACGTCTTGCTCGCCTGAACTCTCCACAACGTAAAATTCATCAAGGGAGCGAGCAACAGAGCTTGCCTCGGAACCCATTTCTTCATCTACGAGCAAAGTCCTAGGGTTTTGAGCAATTGCTCACCGGAGCGAACTGCAGGGAGCGGGAAGAGGTTGTTTATCTTCCATGGGCCGTTTCCCAGGGTTCCGGCCAACGAGCCCGACGGATGGCGTATTACTTGAAGAAGGAGAAGCCATTTACGAAAATTTCAAATCGTATGGAAAGAGGAAAGGACGATGCGGCGGTGCCAATGGCGTCGTGATAACGAACAATAGGGAACGGCGGCGGCGCTACGGTGGCGACACGGCGGCGAAGGTGGTGGAACAATGCAAAAATAGCAGAAATCGCGAAAAAGGAAAAATTGAAAAAGAAATGCAGGAAATTAAAATGAAGAAACAAAAGAAATCAAGAAATTCACCTTTAATTCAAGAGAAGTTGACTAAAAATCGAGAGAAATTGAAGAAGGAAAGCTTCAAGGATCGTCTATGGAGAGTCTGAGGATTTTGATCGTGAAAAGAGAAGAAAGAAGAAAAACAAACTATTTATAAGCAAAGGGTTCGGGGGCAAATGTGTATTTTTTTTAGAAAAAGAGGCCCCTATACGCAAAATAGAGGGTGCACGCGTGGGCGGCGGTGATGTCACCAACCGCCCACGTCGCCTCGTATCCCTCGTCTCGGGAAGCGAAATATCGGAAATTCGAAAAACGTTCCCCACTGGTCGCCTCCTAAGTTCCCGCTCAAAAATTCAAATCCTTGTTGCTCGCTTTCGATTAAAACGTAAAAGGCAAGGTCCCTGTTGTTCGCTTCCTCCTATAGAAAGATAGCCTCATTTATAGTTTGATATAAAAGGGTAAAAATTCATCCTTATATATCAAACTAGGGGGCATTGTTGATAGGCGAACAGCCGAGCAACGTGATTAAGAGGAAAAAATATTAAAATAATAAAATTAAGAGGTTGTTTAGAGAAAAGTTAAAAAGGACGAGCAGCAGGGAAGAAAACACTAGGAGGTGAGCAGCTGGGTAGGACAGTCAGGTCAGAGGAGGCGAGCAGCTGGTCATTTGGGCATAAAAAAGGAGGCGACCAACTTGACCAAGAAGGATCAGGAAGAAGTAGAAGGAGGCGAGCAGGCGAGCAAGAGGGCACCTCGGAAGATCATCAGAAATTCCAATAATTAGGCATTACATTAGGAACAAACAAGTGTTTTAACACTTGTCATTGTATAAAGATGTAATAGCTTAAGGAGATAACAAGTGTCTTAACACTTGTCATGATGTAAATAAGGGTGATTAAGAAGGTGACACCTCCTACTTGCTTGTAACATTATAAATACCCCTTCATGAGATAATAAAGGATAAGTGAGTTAATTCAAAAAACAAGTCAAACTCTTGCAAAAATTCTCCCCAATCTTTCCTTGAAGAAACTTAGTTTTAATCCTTGATATATTTCTTGTTTGATGATCTTCTAAGAGTAAAACAACCACTAATCCTTTGATTCAAGTTAAGATCATCAACAATATGGATATTTCATATAACAATTTGAGTTACATATATTTATGATTCTTCCAATTTGGTTGATTAATAAATATAACTCAACGTGCTCTATCAAATAGGGAAGTGAACTTGATGAGTTTTAATAATACAAGATGAAGCTTCAATATTGTACAAACATTTTATTAAAGTATTGAATAATACTATTGGGAATATAATGCAACTCATTGGTCAATCATCTTCGGAATTGCCTTTTAGTGGAAAAACAATTATTTTTTAGGTGATATTGTCGGTCATTCCAAATGGATTCAAACAATGAGTGCACCATATTGAAATTGACAAAAATATATGAGATTCCAAAACATAAATTCAGCTGACAAATATGAAAAATTGAAATCATTCTCAAAATGGATGCCAAAATTGGAGATATGCAGAAATCAAAATGTCAAATGACCTTTTGTTGAAATATAGCGAGTTGCATATTGGTAACGTACTCGAACTTCAAGAATATTGTGGATGGTCTGAATATTTGAAGGACATGGTCATACTTGCACCTTCTCTTAAATTCTTCGATTTCATAAATGATTGTATGATCAAAATGAATGATCATGGGGCAAGAAAATATTTGAGTTTTGACAGTGAGTGTATATCCCATACGAATGTTGATATACTGGGATTTACATACGCCAAGGTTTTTTACTAGCTTGCGGTGTTCCGATGAGTCGAATCAGGAGTTGAATTTGAAAATATGGACTCCAGTTATGTTGTTCAGAAATATATATCATTCAATAGAATTGTGTAATGGATCTAGACTAATCCTAATGAGACTAGCCATATGTGTTCTGTAATGTAAGGTCATATATAATCAAAAGCAATTCAAGTGAGATGGTGTTGATTCCTAATCATTTCCTAACTCTATCAGACTCGAGATTTCCGTTTAAGTTTGTGGTTAGTTATGCATGGGTGTTTCGAGGGTCACCAATCGCAGTAGTTTAAAAATTTCAATGTGTGACGATGATGAATGTTCACCGACAATAATAAAGTGTAATTTTAAAGAGGTGTTTCGATATTGGTAGAAAACATCAACCAAAAAACCTAATTTATATTTTGCAAAACATAATTATTTTTTGCAACAGTTTAATATAGATAGAATATGCAATAGCATATAGCTGGAAAGGGGCCCAGATTGGTGGCAAATCCCAAGACCAGTGTCTAATTATATATTTCATTCAAACACATAAAATGAATTTTGTTGTACGTAGATGTAAAACTCAAATGTCAAATTCCACTACACAGGCGCGGTCTTTTCACTGCCAGATCTATATGAGGCCGGATTTAATCCGTACTGCACATATATACTTATATTAATATTTAGGAATATTAAATCAGTGATGCAAAAATTTCTCTAGACGACCGCTTAGAGGACGGTTATTAGTCGACCCGATTTTAGTGTAATCCGCCTAAACAGACTAGACGTCCATTGTTTTATTTCTTTTGGTTTTGAAACGACGACATTTAGAGAATTTTACTTAATTTGATGTATGTTATTATGTATTTTTGTTTGTCATTTAATTTTTATCAATTTGTATTTTATATATGTATTGATTATTATCTGTTGAATTATTGATTTTATACCATTATAAATATTAAACAAAATTAAGCCGTATGTAAAAGGTTATCAAATGATTTTGACCATATTAGTGAGATGTAGAGAGCAAAAAATTTAAAAAAACTCATGCCGATTAGTCTCTGATTAGACGGCCAAGGCATTAGGCGTTTCAAATCCGCTCAACTAGCGATTTCCAACTTCTACACCCTTATACTAAAAGACACATTTTAAGACCCTCCCTACATAGCTTGAAGAAAATAGCTTTATCAGGACCATTTCAATTGAACTTGATAAACACGTTGAAAAAATAAAAGCAGAGGAACACGTGCATGCTAACTGCTACTTAAAAATGTTAACTTGTATGTTGGATAATTGAGAGGGTGGTACTGTGTGAATAACATTAATATTAGTAAATTGCATTAAAGATATTAGTAAATTCACGGTTAAATTTATTTGAAGGATATTAGTAAATTGCACTAAAGATATTAACTCATATGAGTATTAGTTGTTTTCATCAAACATATTAATTGGAGTGATATTATATAATTTTACTAAAGATATTAGTTGTTTTAACATAAGATATTAATAAATTTTTGTTAAGTATCATTCACATAATATTTTGCTTGGTTAATTTACGTGTACAATTTGTGAGCAATTAATGGTGGAAAATACTGTTCATAAAATTTATCAAGTGGAATAAGATGGTACTTACTAATTAGTTGAGGATTGTAGAATTGCATTTGCAAAATGGCAAAGTTGTGCGCCAGTAAACTTGTAAATGCATCTATATATACCTCTAATAAATCGTCTATTTTTATTCTAACAAAATATTAATCCAAAAATGTATGCCTCAGCTGCTCCAATTTTAACAAATGGTGCAAGTTTAAGGGATGCTCGCCGCTCAGTCGCATATCATCCCACCGTTTGGGGAGACCACTTTCTTTCGACACCTGCGGTAACTATATATACTTATATGACAAAGTATAGTGTGAAAGTGGTTCATATATAAATCATTGAAAAATATTAGTTGTTACTATCAAACATTATTAGTTATTTTCAATAAAGAATATTAGTTGTTTTCACTAAAAAATATTAGTTGTTTACTAAAAAACAAACTAAAAGTGTTCAGTTAGAACAACTAATACTTTTCAGTGAAAACAACTAGTACTCTTTAGTGAAAATAACTAATACTTTTCTATAATTCATGTATAAACCAATTTCACTCTAAACATACTCATGTATATGTAGTCTTGTTTTCAGTTGCAGAAATAACTATGACAAAGTATAGAGTAAAAATGGTTCATATATGAAATATTAAAGAATATCGGTTGTTTTTACTAAAGAGTACCAGTTGTTTTCAATGAAGAATCTTAGTTGTACTAAAAGAAGAGGCTTAATTGTTTACTGAAAATAAATTAAAATTCTTTAATAAAGACAACTAATATATTTCAATAAAAATAAATAATACTTTTTAATAAATTAAAATAAATAATATCATTCAATAAAATAACTTATAAACTATATAGAAATTTATAAGTATTTTTGGTAAAATAAAATATTTAACAATTTTTATAATATTTAAAAACAAATTAAATTTTTTTAACTTATTTTCCTAACCACCTCCAATTACTTCAACATATAAAAAAATTATTTTAAAATCAAAATTCTATTAATATTTATTATAAATTACGATCTTATAAATTTTATCAGCCAAACAATTTAGAAATTTATAAGTTAGTTAAAATTACATTTGATAAACCTTTGAAACAATTTATTGAAAATATATAAAATAAACTTAATTAGCCAAATCGGCTCTTAGTCACATGCCTGGTGATTTGAGATGTAAAACGTGCAGTATTTAAAGTAGAGCCTTGTTGTTTGCTAAATTTAAAAAAAGTGGTTTCTTTTTTCTTTCTTACTAATAATCGAATCAAGAGTCGTGATCATAAGATGAACCTGTATACTTTCCAATATAAGTCATGTGAGTTGTGTTTCTTGGTGATTAACCTTTAGAGGAGATGCACTGATTCTCTCACTTAAAAAATTAATATTACCTAAACTGTTCATTTTGCATTTTCATTTGTTTAACTTAACTACACATGAAGGAAACATCGGGTGCTGAAATGGAAGAGCATGAAAGACTAAAGGAAAACGTTAAGATTTTGTTTGAGCAAACTCCAGACGAGTCAAGGTATAAGATAGAGCTCATCGATGCAATCCAACGGCTTGGAGTTGCTTATCATTTTGAAAAAGAAATTCACAAATCCTTGCAATGCATCCATGACATACATCTAATATTCAAAGACAACGACGATGTTGGTGTCGTTGCTCTTCGCTTTCGTCTGCTCAGACAACACGGCTACCATGTTCCATGCGGTAAGTGCCGGCCATGATAGTGGTCCGTTTTATAGGCACTATAACAAAATTGATGTTTAGCGAAAATAATTATATCATTATAATTTACTGATTAGCGACAAAAAGAAAAATTTAATAATAAAATCATGTCATTAAAAGTTATTTGTATTCATTAAAAAATTTAATTAGAGAGATTATAATGACAAAACATGACTGAATTATTGTTATTAAAAGTTATTTATTTATTTTTTTTATTTTTTAGATTCGTGTTAATTAATTTTTTTTATGCATGTATATTTTTCACGTAGCAGAAGTATTCAGCAATTTTGTGGGCGAGGAAGGAAAATTTGAGGAGTCACTGGTAAATGATGTTGGAGGGATGTTAGAGCTTTACGAGGCATCGAATTACGGCGTTGATGGAGAGGAAATTCTGGAGAAAGCGTTAGAATTTTGTTCCTCTCATCTCGAATCTCTGGCCTCCAAGTCGACCAATCCTATTGCCACACGTGCCATCGAGGAGGCACTGAAGAGTCCAATCAGCAAGAGTTTGAACAGATTGGTGGCTACGAAATTCATTCCCACGTACCAACAGGATAAGTCCCACAACGAAATGTTGTTGAATTTCGCAAAATTGGATTTCAACCTAGTACAAAAGTTGTATCAAAAAGAGCTACGAGATATTACAAGGTTATATTATAGCTTAACCTTTTATTAATAAAAAATATGTTTGAGTTCCCATTTTTAACAACAAATTAAATAAAAAAAAACTAAAAAATCACCATCTTTCGCAAATTGCAATTTTAAATTTTTGCAAACAAAATTCCAAATTAATACTCTTTGTATTTCAAAATAAGTGTTGTTTTAAAGATTAAACTTTATTTCAAAATAAATGCCGTTTTAGTAATTTTTCACATTTTTTTCTAATTTACTCTGAATCTTAATTTAAAATATAAAAGTCCTTTTAGTGATTATTAAAATATAACCGACCTTTTACGTATTACTAAAATATATTAGATTTTTTAGACATTTATACGGGGTATATAAATCAATTGTATGAATTTTAATTTGATTCATAATCTTTAAAATGACACTTATTTTGAAATAGAGCAAGTATTTGATTGCAATGCGAACCAACAAACAAAATTTCTCTATCTTCGAAAATGATGTGTCACTTGTCAGACAATGAATACTTAATTGTATTAATATGCTTAGATTGGTTCGAATGATAACACATAATTAATCATCATTTTCGGGCAGACTGAAATCTATTTTTTTGTTAGAATTGCTAACAAATTTTAAATTGAGATTTTATTAGTAACTATCCAAAAATTTAATTTAAATTGCAATTTGTGAAATACTGCAATTTTATTTGCGAAGAACTCTTTCTTTAACTTACTAATGCCCGCAGGTGGTGGAAGTGTATAGATTTCACAAATAAATTGCCGTTTGCAAGAGATAGAGTTGTGGAATGCTACTTTTGGATCGTGGGAGTCTACTTTGAGCCCCAATACGCTGCTGCAAGGAAAATACTTACAAAAGTCATATATATGGCTGCAGTCCTTGATGACATTTATGATGTCCAAGGAACTTTAGATGAACTACAACTTTTCACTAACCTTCTCCGCAGGTTATATTTATACTTTTCAATTGAAGTATTACTTACTACGTACACACAAAAGTATTATTATCGATCACTTAGAAATTTAATTTGGTATTGAGTTTTTACCTATCAAAACAATTATATATATATTTCATGCATTAATTTTGGGTTTTTACGATGATCAGTTGGGACATTGGGGCTGTTGATCAGTTGCCACCATATATGAGAATCTTTTACAAAGCCCTTTTAGATGTATATGTGGAAATGGAAGATATGGTAGATGCAGGAGAATCTTATCGTGTCCAATATGCAAAAGAAGAGGTAATTAATATAACACATTTAACATGTTTATAACTAGTATGATAGGTTACAAATTTTTTTAATTATGTATTCATCTTCATTTTTTAATCTAAAACTAATTTGCCTATGAAATGAAATTTAGAGACAATATTACCTACAAATATAATTTGCTTACAAAAAATTACCTACAAATATAATTTGCTTACAAAAAATTACCTAGGCATATTAAATAAAAATTAAACAATTCTTTATTTTCTTTTGGTGTTTCTTTATCGGTCAAATAGTAATAATAATAAAAAAAATTAAGCACCTCTAACAATTTATTTGCAGATGAAAAAATTGGCAATTTCATACTTGGAAGAGGCAAAATGGAATTATAGCAAGTACATGCCAACGATGGAGGAGTATATGAAGGTGGCCCTTACATCTTGTGGCTACGTGATGATGACAATAACTTCGTTGGTTGGTATAAGAGAAGTTACTAAGGAAGACTTTGATTGGGTTTTAAATGAACCCCTAATTGTACGGGCATCCTTAACAATATGCAGATTAATGGACGACTTGGTAGGATATAAGGTATGAACCCACCCAATTTATTCCAATTTTACAAAATGGAGCACTTATTAAAAGTCATATAAATTACTATATTTGCTTCTATTCCAAAAAAAAAAAAAAAAATTATATAGCTTGAGTCTTAATATAAGTCTACATTTTATAAAGACAGGTCTTCGTTGAGTCCAAATTTTAGTTTGAGTCATATTATAGGTCTACATTTTATAAATATATCAATTCAGAGTTCAATTTTTTTTGAATTTTTTGTCGTGACTCAAGGTTCGAGGAAAATTTCATTTTCCAAATTAAACGCATACAAGATGATAAAAAGTTTATATCAATATTTTATCGTCAGACTTGAATTTCAAAAAAAAAATATTAAATAAAGCCTTGAAATAATGAGACAATGACTAAAGCATAAAACTGTACTGGGACATTAAATTAGGCCATGATATGATATATTCTGTAATGACTCATTCTCATGTGCACCAATTGTATCGTACAATTGGGATACAGAGGTGAAACGTGACACCAATTTTAATTTAGATATGATGTTAGTTTTAATTGAAATGTGTCGACTAATACAACTGCAACGTGACACTAAATTTGACAAACGTGAAATGAAACATGACACTAACTTTGACAAAAACGTGGCAAGTGCATGTCTCTAAGATCCGTGCATCACGAACCACCATATGATTAGAACAGGTCGAATTTTACACTATAAGAAAATTGATCTTTAATGTCAGAGCTTCTGTCACTATTGTTTTCCAGCTAAAAATCTTCAATGATAGAATAATAATCTTTAGTGACAGACCCTGTCACTAAAAACTTTTAACTAGAGAAGCAATAGTGATAAGATTTTGTCATTAAATGTCTATTTTCTTGTAGTGTTACATCTTATTTTGTGATATAGCGATTATTTAAAGTGTTGTCCATGTTTTTTAAATTTCAAAAATTTGATATTTTTTTCTTCAGATATAGAAGAGAAATACAGTGAGCAATATATATAAACTTTATCTAATTATATTTGGACTATTTGACAGTCTGAACAGAAAATATCAGCCATGAACTGCTACATGAATCAAAATGGGTGCTCAGAGATGGAAGCTTTTAAAGAACTTGGAGGAGAAGTAAAAAATGCTTGGAAGGACATAAACAAAGAAATGCTTGAACCAAGACCAGCATCTATGCCAATTCTTAAGTCAATTCTCAATCTTACACGAGTCATAAATATTCTTTACGGGGATGAAGATGGATTTAGTAATTCCAAAACAAAAACTAAAAATTTAATAACTACTGTACTAGTTGAGCCTGTTCCAATTTAAGTTCAACAAACATTACATAATTTTAATAAAGGTTCCAATCCATGGAAAAAAGGGCATGTTCGCCTTGAATTTGTGTAATATATTTTGCTACTAGTGTTATAACCGCGTGTTACACGTAAAATATACTATTTTAAATTCATCTCGTTTGATAATATACAGTAAAATCTCTATAAATTAATAATATTGGGACTGGAAAATTTTATTATTTTAGAGAGATATTAATTTATTTATAAGGAGTGATTTTCTAATACACAAAGTAAAAAATTATTTTTATAAAAGTGAGTGCATTTAACTAATATATGCATTATATTCATTGAACTACTATACATAATTATTTTCCCCATTGTTCGTTCGGATGGTAAAGGGTTAATGAATTTAAATAATCCCAATATTGAAGAAGATATTCAAGAAATAAAGACAATAATAAGTGATTTCGATTATCGCAACAAAATGAAGTGCAATATGAAAATACAACGCCAGAACCATTGAATGAAATAAGAAAATTTAGAGATGTGATCCAAGTAAAATTGAAGTTTAACAAGAAGCAATCAATAGCTAGCTCCTTATTTTACTAAATTGGCCTAATTATTTTTATTATTTGAAGAAATTATTAATTTATGATATTGATGGAACCACTAATTTATATAGGAATTAAAAAAATTATTATCATATTATTTTATCGAAATTGGTAAAATTTTGAAGTGGCCCAAGTTGGGTGATTAGGCGTGAAATTGTCATGATTCGTCACTTGAAATACCCTAATTTTGGCCGATTTTGTCGAGTATTTAGAGTCAATTGAGCATTATTTCTATACATTGATGAATTTATCTCTTTGATGCTCGTAGGTGAATCGAGGGCGAAGAACGGAGTTCGTAGGACTTTGAATCGACTCAAACGGATGCCCGGATGAGAAGATATCGAAGGAATACGATTGGTGTTAGTGTTGAAGAAGAAAAGTGCTAGTTAGAGGAATATTGAGAGCATTCGAGTAAACCACTCGAGCACTAGCGCTCGAGCAAGTTGCTCGAGCGCCCAAAACATACAGAAAAGTTCGAGCGCTCGAGCAGCTCGAGCGCCACCGCTCGAGCGTGTTGCTCGAGCGCCCCAAAACATGCAGAAGATTTTCAGCGCTCGAGCGCCACCGCTCGAGCACTTGTGTCATTCGAGCTATATGCTCGAGCGCGACCGCTCGAGCAGACCTGCTCGAGCACCTTCATGTTTTGCGTTTTAAAAGGCGTTTTTCGGCCCACGAGTTCACGATTCTGCCCGTTGCATATATATACTCGTCTCAAGCACGTTTTAGAAGAATACCACACATCACTTGATAGTTTTAGACGTTTAGAGTTCGTTTTGGAGAGGAAGGAGAGAAGCAAGCTTTAAGTTTACGTTTTTGAGGTTTTCATTACGAATTCATATTACGATCTTACTTTTTAGTTTCGTTTCTTTATATTTTTGTTCTTGAGCACGTTGAGACTTCTTTTCTTGAGTTAATTTCAGTTTATTCTTAATTTCGTTAAACCCTAGTTTATGTTTGATCTCTTCTTCGTCTTAATTATCATGTCCATGTTCGTTACTTATTTAATTGCTATTATTTACGTAAAACCTATGTCTAGCTAAAACCCTTGCATACTTGGGGTAGGATGAACTCGTAGAAGTAGGTTATGGGTACGTAATTAGGGTAACTTGTGACGTTAGGTTTTAATTCTCTTGGTTAATGAATTCTTAAAATTAATCTTAACTTTACTTTTGAATTTCATTCGAAAAGTGTTAGAGAGAGGACGACCGTATCACTCTTTAACAACGAGTAGACTTAACTAGAGGGTTTAGAAAGGGTTAATTCATCTGCCAGTTTAGCGAAGGAGGACGACCGCATCACCTTAGTTAAATTAGGGTCTCATTAATTAAGCACAATCTATTAACTTGTTAGTGGATTAGTGAAGTCGAGTGTTAGTGTAAAGTATTAGGGTTTAGAATCTTGAGCTTTCACCTTGCATTCTTTTACTTAGGTTATTTCTTGCGCGTCACAGTTATTTTGATTATGTACCTGCTCCGTTAGTATACGTAGGGATTCCTATCCTAAACATCACCATCTCTCATTTGAAAACAACCCTTAGTTAATTAGTTTCTTTCGTTCTTTAGTTTAATTAGTTTAATTTAGTTTCTATTAATCTTTCCAAAAACCCAAGAACATTACACTCATATTAGCTACGACGCGTAGATCTTCAGGGATCTGTTCGCATACACTCCATCTCGTGGGTTCGATATACTTGGCCATTATACTTACTCATACTACAGTGAACCCGTCTGTTTGCGGGTAAGCAACTAGTAGAAGTTAGTATATTCACTTCAAGTCAATGGTGTCGTTGCCGGGGATGGCGTTGTATGCTTTTTGAATAGGACTTGTCGATAGCTTAGTAGTTAGTAGTGAGTGATTTTATTTTCTGTCTTTTTTTTATTTCGAACATATTCGGCAGTTGCGTTTTGATTCTTTTGTTAGTGTTTCAGGTTTATGAGAACACGTTCACATGGCAATACGAGCGAAGAGAGGTTACCATTGGATCCTGAGACAATAGCAAGAAGAAACCGAGCCTTCTTAAGAAGGATGAATGCTGCCGGAGAGAAAGAACTCATGGACATCACTAATGAGTTGGACGATGTCGAGAATGAGTTCAATCAGGCATTGAATCGGGTTGACGGCACTGATGGTAATACCAGTAAGAATCAGGATCCGTTAGGAGAAAGCCAGAGCCAAAACCCAGGTACTCAGAACCAAAATAGCCCAGCTCATAACATTGTCCATAATCCTCATAACAACCCTGCTTACCCACATCCTAACTTACCACAAAACAACTTGCCTTACCCACCTTACCCATACCCACCTTATCCTTATCCACCCTACCCGTATCCTCCACCTCCAGTATACAATCAACCACCGGTTTACCAACCACCACCACCCCAACAAGTACCCGTACCAGCTGCTAATCCTCAACACGTTCCTCAGAACGTAGATCAACATATGGCTATTCGAGGGAGGTTTGCAGCACAGCCACAACGATACTATGATGGAGTGGCATTGCCTCCTGTTGAGGCAAATAACTTCTCGATTTCCCCGGGAATTCTTAAGCTGCTTACCGAGAACCAGTTCAAGGGGGTGATCGGGAAGGAGAATCCTCATACACATCTGAGGAGTTTTCTAATGATAGCCTCCACTTTCAATTACAATGGCATGTCTGAAGATGCCAAGAGGCTTAGGCTGTTCCCATTCTCATTGACGGGAATAGCTAAAGAGTGGTACGATAATACGCTTCCACGGGGAGGTATTACCACATGGACCGAGCTCGAGCGTCTGTTCCTCGAGCGATTCTACCCTCCATCGAGAACGATTAAAGCAAGGATTGAGATCTCATCCTTCCGCCAGAAGCAAGGAGAGGACCTACGTCAAGCGTGGGAGAGATACTCAAACATGTTGATAGAGTGTCCGTAGCACGGGTACAATGAGGGAGATGTCATGGCATTCTTCTATAGTGGTGCCAACAAGGCTGGGTAAGACCATCTAGACGCCTGTGCTAGTGGATCATTCCTGAATCAAGGAATAGTGAGGTGTAGAGAGATCGTGGACAACATTGTCACGAATGTCGGGGCTTGGAATGTGGATGCAGATTTCCAAAGAGTTCATCAGCTTGAGGAAGGTGAAGGAACGAGAAGGCTGTTGATGGCCATGATGGAAAAGATTAACAACCTCGAGTTGGGGAAGAATTTGGTTGGAGAGCATGCAGCAGAGAATGAGAGAGTAGACCAGCCAAGTGGACAGCAAGAGGTAGCCAATTACATGGAAGGTCCGTATTACAATCAGAATGGCTACCAAGGTGGAAATCAGTATGGAAGACCTTCTTATGGCCAACCATTTGTACCTCCAGGTCCTTAGCCACCTCAAAATCAATGGAGGAACACCTAAGGCTATCAAGGAGGCCAGCAGCCTCCTCAGAACCAATGGAGAAAGAACGAGAGTTTCTCATATGCTAACCCGAAGACGGGTGTTACAGTTCCTCCGGGTGTTGACCCAGGTTCAAAGCCTCCGGGTGGAGAAGGCGGTTCCTCAACTGAGGAGATGTTGAGAGCAATTCTACAGAAGGTGGAGGAAGGAAGTAAGAGGTTGTCATCCTTGGAGTACGATGTGAAAGAGTTGCATAAAAAGGGTGATCAACATGATCAAGAGCTCCAGAAGATAAACATTGAGTGGAGTAGAACTCAACAAGAGAACAATCGAAGGTTCACTTCCATAGAATTTCAGATGGGGCAGATAGCAAAGTCATTGAATAGAGAGCCGGGTAAGTATCCTTCCATGTCGGAGGGGAACCCGAAAGAGCATTGCAAGGCTATCCAGTTAAGAAGTGGAACCAACTATGAAAGTCCTCAGATGCCTGCTGATTCTGAGACGCCCCAAGATAGAGATGAGATTGAGGAGGTAGGAGTTGAGGGGAAGCATGAGGGTGAAAGCACTCAAGCGAGCAAAGAGCTTGAAGAGGAAGACATTGAGAAGGCTGAGAGAGTTCCGAAGTGGAAAAAGGCAAAGGAAGCAAGGGAGAAAGTGAAAGAGACCGAGAGAGATGAATGGGGGGTACCCAAATCTATGATACCCGTCCCATATCCACAACCCACTAAACAAGTTATATGGATTATGCTTAATTAATGAGACCCTTATTTACCCAAGGTGATACAGTCGTCCTCCCTTGATAAACCGGTAGATTATAAACCCCTTCTATAACAACCAGGTGGCTTAGCCCACCTGGCCACCGGGTTCCTCACTCTAGTGAGTGACCCGGGTTCGATTCCCTTTGGGAACGAATTATGGGAGTTATAAGGTAGGCTTGGAGATTTCTGGGAGTGTATGGAGACTTGGTGAACTAATCTAACTACTAACAACTAACATTTACCGATCAAAAAAAAAACCCTTCTATAACCCTATCGTTAAGTCTACTTGTTATCAAAGAGTGATAAGAGCGTCCTCTCTCTAATAATTTTCATACTCAATTTCAAGATAATTCTAGGGTTTATGTTAAGCATTCAATTAATTAAGAGAACTAGCACTAAACATCACGAGTTATCCTAACTATGTACCAACATCCTACTTCTACGAGTTCATCCTACCCCAAGCATTCAAGGGTTCTAGCCTAACATGGTAATTTGAAGAACAAAAACAATCACAAGAACGATACACATTTGCATAATTGAATAATCAAAAGAATTGGAAAGCATAAACAAAAGAATATCTAAAAATCTTAATAAATCTGGTAAAGTAGGGTTTAGAAGTCTCAAAGGTTCAAGAACTAAAGAATTAAACGAAAAGAATCAAAAGAAGTATCTAAACTAAGAATTCGTAAGATCAAAACCTCGTTTACAAGTGTGAAACTCTCCAAAATATCTCTACCAGGCTCTAAGTATGCAAAAATATGAATCAGGATCAAAAGGTTTCCAAAAACGAGCTTGATATCGGGTATTTATAAGTAATGGGCCAAAAACGGGTAAAAAGGCCAAAATCACGCACATATGGTGAAGGTCGAGCACTTGCTCGAGCGGGTGCGCTCGGGCTCTCCTTTTGCTCGAATGGTTCTATCTTCCAGAGCCCTTGAGGCGCTCGACCGTGTCTCGCTCGAGCGGTGGCGCTCGAGCTGTGTTGCTCGAATGATGTGGCCGCTCGAATGAGGGCACTCGAGCTCATCCTGCTCGAGCGGTTTCAATGCTCGAATGGTGGCGCTCGAGCTCATCCTGCTCGAGCGGCTAAAACCTTCTTTAAGTCGGGGCATTCGTGAAAATGCCTTGCTCGAGCGGGGGGGCTCGACCTCTCTTGGTCGAATGGCTTCTCTACTTCAACTGAGTGATACTTTTCCTTGCACAAACTAATAATATTCGTATTTCTTCAATATCTTCTCATCTGGGCATCCGTTTGAGTCGATTCAAAGTCCAACGAACTCCATTTTTCGCCCTCTATCCATCTATGAGCATAAAAAAGGCAAATTAATCAGTTTATGAAAATAATACTCAATTGACTCCAAATACTCATCGAATTCACTCAAAACACGGGCAAAACGAGCTATAAATCATAACAATTTCACGCCTAATCAACAGTGATATTGGAATTAATAAATTATATACAGTTAAATATACATTATGTTAACGAGTCAGAGCCGATCCAACCGTTTAGGGAGCCCGGTGCGAAAAATTATTTAGACTCTTCATGTTTATACTTAAAAAAAGGGGATCATTATTTAAATAAATAAAATTAGATATATAATAATAAAAAGGGAAATATGTGATAATGTCATGTTGTGGTTTCCATTCTCAAAATTTTCACCCATTTTTTTTAATATGTCACTCAGTACATATTTTGGACCTAAGTGCTCTTATAGTTGAAAAAACATAACTCACGTACGCAACCCTCCATGTTTTGCATCTGTGCGCAACCCTCCTCGTTGTGTGCAAATGAGGTTGTTGAACCTCCACGTTTCGCTGTCATGCAACCCTCCATATTTTGTGTGGACGAGGCCGCCAAACCTCCACGTTTCCCGGTCGTGTGCAACCGTGCGCAACCCTCCACGCCTGTGATGATCATCTATTATTCTGTATTCAAGATTAAAATTTCAAAGTATGAATCTGTTTATCTTCTTTGTTAATGTTCAAAATGTCTTAGAGGGATGTTTAATTTTGGTTAATTGTTGCGACCCTTGTGCGACCCTTTAATTTTAATTATTGTTACGACCTGTGTGCGACCCTTGTGGACCTTCTTGATGCTTTTATTTGTGCGACGCTCTTTATGTTTAGAAATCGGTTGTTTATTGCTGCTTTATATTTGGTTAATTGTTACTACTGCCTTGTGCAACCCTTATCCGACCTTTGTGAGACCCTCTTGCTAATTGGTTCAAAATCAGTTGTTTATAATTGCTCCTTAAATTTTAGTTAATTGTTGTGACCCTTGTGCGACCCTTGTGGACCCTCTTGATGTTTATTATTTGTGCGACCCTCTTGATGTTTAAAAAACACTTGTTTATTGCTTTAAATTTAGTTAGTTGTTGCTACTGCCTTGTGCGACCCTTGTCCGGCCTTTGTGAGATCCTCTTGATGTTTATTACTTTTACAACCTATAGTTGGTTTAAAATCAGTTGTTTATAATTGTTGCTTAAATTTTGGTTAATTGTTGCGACCCTTGTGCGACTTGTGTGACCCTTGTGTACCCTCTTGATGTTTAAAAATCAATTGTTTATTGCTGCTTAAATTTGGTTCATTGTTGCTACTGCCTTGCGTGACCCTTTGTGACCTTTGTGCGGCCTTCTTGATGTTTATTACTTGTGCAACCTCTAGTTGGTTCAAAATCAGTTGTTTATTATTGTTGTTTTAATTTTGGTTAATTATTGATATGTAAGACCCGAGCTTCCCACAACTAATTGACCCAAGATATTTGATGCATTGTGTGCATTTCTAATTATTTATGTGTTAATCGTGATTTTTCATTATGCATACCGCGTTATTTTATTTTACTTTTAGATATTGAATTATTTATATATTTTTATGTATTTTATGAGGAGGGAAGCCGAATCATTATTGATTGGTGCCTTTAATGATTTTTAGTGTACAATACAAATTATTTGATAGTGGATAGTATAAAATAAGTGTAAATAATTCAATGATCACCCTTATTAATGAAATATATTTGCTACTCATTGACCAATATATTTTATGTTTTGCGTGCATTTTAATTATTTATTTGTTATCTAGAATTTACGTGCATTTTAAATATTTGAGTGGTATTTATTATTTACGTGCATTTCATATAATCATTTATGTGCTATTTGTGATATTGTATTATTTTATTGTGCTTTTAAATATTGAACTATTTATGTGTTATTATATGTTTAGTGGTAAACAAATCCTATATTAAGGGAAGTATACAATATTGAGGTGATTATTAGTATTTAAGTATGAAATATTAGTATAATAATAATATAATGATAATGGTAATGTAATGAAAGAATTTTAGATTGTGGATTAGAGGTTATCCACGTTTTCTTCATATACCGTGTAATAATTAAAAAAAGAAAGCAAACTTCGTTTGTATGTTAATTAAGGCGGTGGGATTGGAAACATACCCCCACCGTCCAGTCCCTTATTACTTCGAGAGACAGAAATGAAGAGAGGGAGAACGAGAGAGAAAGAAAGAGAGAGAGAGAGAGAAGAAGAAGAAGAAGAAGAAGAGAGAGAGGGAGAGGGAGATAAATAAGGAGAGAGCGAAAGGGAGAGAGAGGTCGCTGATTAGATGTGAAATTGTGATGTTTTGATGCTCATTTAGTCCACATTATGAGTATTTTTTGTGAGTTTTTAGAGTTATTTGTGTACTATTTTCATAAACTCATTAATTTGCCTCTTTGGTGTGCATATTAGGAAAGAGGGTGAAAAACAGAGTTCTTAGGATTTTGAAGCGACTAAAATGGACTCCCGGTTGAGAAGATATGAAGTTTTTCCGAACAAGTACAATAGCTAGTCGAAGGCGCTCGACCAGGGCACTTGGTCGAGCGGAATCTGCTCGACCAGAAGTGGTCGACCACCTGTTTGGTGCTGGAGAAAGAGGGCGCATGACCAGAGGATTTGGTCGAGCGCCTGGCGCTCGACAAAGTGACGTGGTCGAGCGCCTCCGAAGAGAAACTTTGAAAATTGTATAAATACGATCTCAAATCCTATTTTTACATATCTAGACTCGATTTTCGAATGGGGAGAAGGCTGTTAACGAGATTTTGAAGCTTTGGAAAGGGTTTTTAGAGGAGAATCGAGATTTAAAAAAACATGAGATTCACAAAACGATTACTTCTTTGAACGATTTAGTTTTTATCCCTTGTTATTGACACTTTTAGAGATTTGAGATTATATTTCCAGATGTTTATACATATTTTGAGATTGATTTCCAGATTTTGATTGCAATTGAATTCATAGTTAGATTTATGTTCTTTAATTTATTGATTAATTGGATTATGTCTTTGATTATTATAATAATAGTTGCTCGTGATTTCATCATCAACATGCTAGGGTAAACTCGTATATGCTTAGGATAGGATGAACTCGTAGACTTAGGATGTTGGTATGTGATTAGGATTATTCGTGGTGTGAAGAGTCTTAGTTCTCTTAGTTATTGATTTTTTCTAATAAACCCTAGAATAATTATAGAATTACGTACAAAAATTGTTAAGGAGAGGATGACCGAATCACTCTTTCTCAACGAATAGGCTTAAGGAGAGGGTTTTTTAAGGGGTTTATAATTAATCGGTTTAGCTAGGGAAGACGACCGAATCACCCGAGTTAAATAATTGTCTCAGTAACTAAGCACAACTCATATAATTTAATTAGTGGGTTAGTGAAGTATAGTGGTAGAAGTCGAGTATTGGAGTAATTATCCGAGCTTTTGCTTTACGATTCTTAATGCTAGATTAGGAAATTCTATTGCCTAGTTTATAGTACACTTAGGATTTTAACTTGGAACACCACGATTATTTTAGTTGTTGTACTAGCTCCGTTAGTATATATAGGGAGTCTTATCCAAAGCATCATCCATACTATTGCACTTCAAACCGAAGTTAGTATAGTTTAATTCTTATTTGCTAGATAGTAATATTTTAGACTTTAGTTTTAAATAGTAGTCTTAAAACTAAATAGCATTCATATTAGCTACGATACGTAGATTTCCAAGGATTTACTCGCATACAAATCCACCTACAGGTACGATACTACTTGGTCTCTATACTTGCCTATATTACAGTGATACCATACTCTTGTGGGGTAACTGCTAGTAAAAGCTAGTATTTTACGGCGAAGTCAATGGCGCCGTTGCCGGGGAGGTGACGTATGCTCATTGGGTGAAACTTGGAAATAGTTTAGTAGCTAGTAGTAAGTGCATTCTTTTCTATTTTTCATTTATTTTTTTATTAGTTGCGTTTGATATTTCCTTTGAAGTTTCACGTATATAAAAACGTGCTCTAAGGGAGAAATGAGCGAAGATCGAACAAAACTAGATCCTGAGACTATAGCCAAAAGGAATAGAGCTTTTCAGAGAAGGATGACTACGGTAGCCAACGATGAGATGAATATAGTAGGAGACGGGAAAGATCTGAATTATGAGCGTATGGAGGGTCTGAATGGTGTTGATGGGCAGATCCAAGCACCTCAAGGGGTGAACAATAACCAGAACCAACCCATCCACAACCAAAACCCACCAAACCAAAACAATCCCGTACTGAACCAAAACCAAGCAGTAAACCACAATAATCCATTCATCAACCCAGTTTACCAACACCACAATCAACCATATCATCCATTCCATTACCCACCCTACTACCCGCCATACTACCATCCACCACTAAACCAGAACCAACCAAATCACCAACAAGTCCCTCCACCACAAGGAAACCAACAACAAGTATCTACCACCAGTGGAAGCGAACAATTTCTCAATTTCTCCCGGAATTCTCAAGATGCTTTTGGAAAGCCAGTTTAGGGAAGAGGTAGGGAAAGACAATCCACATACCCATCTGAGGAACTTCCTGATGATAGCTTCCACGTTTGATTACAATGGGATTTCGGTAGATGCGAAGAAGCTCAGGTTATTTTCGTTCTCTCTAACGGAGATAACCAAGGATTGGTACGATAACACACTTCCACGAGGGGGTGTGAATACATGGGCTGAGCTTGAGCAATTATTTCTGGAGCGTTTCTACCCGCCGTCCAAGACTGTAAAAGCGAGGAATGAGATTTCTACATTCCATAGAGACCGAATAAAGGATTGAGTCAAGCATAGGAGTATTTCTCTAACATATTGATTGATTGCCCACAACATGGGTACAATGAGGGAGATATCATGACTTATTTCTACTGCGGAGCCTGTGTGAATGATCAGCACCATCTCGATGTTTGTGCCGGTGGAGCTTTTCTCAATAAAGGTGCAGCGGAGTGTAGAGAGATAGTGGAAGGCATTATTAAGAATGCGGGATAGTGGAATACTAGCAAAGAGCGTCAGCAGAGTGTATATCAGGTGGAAGAGAGTGGGGGGGACTAGAAAGCTGCTTATGGCCATGATGGAAAAGATCAGTAACTTAGAGGTTGGTCAAAATCTGAGTGGAGGAGGCACTATTATGAGTGAGAAGGTGGATCAGCGGGGATATCAACAGGAGGATGCTAACTATATGGGGATGCCGAATTACAACCAAGAGAGTTACAATCAGGGAGGCAATTAGCAAGGGCGACCTTCCTATGGTCAACCATTTGTGCCACAAGGTCCACAACCGCCTCAAAACCAGTGAAGGAACAACTAAGGTTATCAAGGGGGCTCTTCATCTAATCAGAACCAGTAAAGAAAGAACGAGATTTTTTCTTATAGTAATCCAAAAGCTGGAATAATTGTACCACCAGGGGTTGATCCAGGTTTGAAACTTCCTGGTGGAGAAGGCAGTGCTTCAACCAACGAGATATTACGAGATATTCTTCAGAAGGTAGAAGAGAGAAGTAAGAGATTATCCTATCTTGAGTATGATGTGAATGAGATAAATAAGAAGATTGATCAGAGAGATCTAGACATTCAAAAGAGGGATCAAGACCTCAACCGGATCCAGCAAGAGAATAATAGGTGATTCAATTCATTTGAATACCAGATAAGCTAGATCGCAAAATTATAGAATAGAGAGGCATGTAAGTTTCCTTCTATGCCTGAAGTGAATCTGAAAGAGCATTGCAAGGCTATTGAACTGAGAAGTTTTACTAAGTATGATGGTCCTCCACTACCTGCTGAAGTGGAGAAAGTCCTTAGAGAGATTGAGGAAGGGAGCGAGAAAAAGAAGGAGGATGATGAGGCTATGGTTGAAGAGATTGTGGGCAAAGATACTCAGAAAGGGAAAGAAAAGGTGAAAGAAGAGATTGTGGAAGAAGAGCGAGTTCCTAAGTGGAAAAAGGCAAAGGAGGCTAAGCGGAATATCAAAGAAACTGAACGAGATGAGTGGGGTGTACCCAAGTCCGTGATTCCAGTTCCTTATCCTCAGTGATTTATGAAGAAGAAATTGGATGAGAAGTTCGTGAAGTTTCTTGAGGTCTTCAAGAAGGTTCACATCAACATTGCGTTCTACGATGCATTAGAGCAGATGCCTAACTATGCAAAGTTCCTTAAAGATTTGATTGCCAAGAAGAGGAGAATTTATGGGCCTGAACTTGTTCATTTGAACCATGAGGTGAGTGTGATGGTGCACAAATCTCTTTCTCTGAAGTTGAAGGATCCCGAGAGTTTAACGATCTTATGTGATATCGAGAATGGAATCAAGAAGGGAGCATTGTGCGATCTTGGGGCCAATATTAATCTGATGCCATTGTTGCTATTCAAGAAGTTGGATGGTGGAGAGCTTCAACCGATGATGATGACCCTCCAACTTGCTGATAGGTCCATCACGAGACCTCAAGGTGTGGTAGAGGATGTTCTTGTGAAGGTGGTTGATCATATTTTTCCAGCTGATTTCGTGGTCCTTGACATGGAGGAGGACGAGAACGTGCCTTTGATTTTGGGAAGGCCTTTCTTGGCTAAAGTTGGGATGGTGTTAGATGTGGCAAATGGAAAAATCATGATGAATGTGGATGATAAAGATGTGAAGATTTCCATCTATGAGGTAATGAAGTATTCAATCATGAAAGACAGCGGGAAATTGAAGTTTGTGGAAATGAAACAAGTGGAGGATAAAGGAGGAGTAGACTTGGAGGAGACGACTTCTGAGAAAATGTTTGACAAGGCACCTCCGTTGGGCGTGAAGAAAGAGTTGAGACCGCTATCGGATCATCTCATGCACGAATACTTGGAGGAAAGTGAGAAACTTGAAGAAGGTACGAAAGATGTAGTACAAAATTAGAGGGGTGTGAATTCGGTAATTGGCCATCGGATGAAGAAATTTTACCACTGCTCTTATGAGGATACGGGAGGTAACCTTATTCGTAATGAGTTGTGAGCTTCTTTTGAGCTCGGTCCGGCATTATGACACTAAAAATAGCGCTGAATGGGAGGCAACCCATTTTTACTTGCTTTCGTGTATATTTTATTTTTCTTTATATTGTTTGTGTGATCTTGTGTTGCATAATCTCTTGTTTGAGTGTTTTGAGTGCAGGTCTATATTGAGGGCACAAAGGTTTGCAAGTGGTGATAGCATGGAGTACTTCAAAGGAACAAAAGAAGGGTGCTAGAATGTTAAGTATCAACCGGAGAATATGCGTATGAGGTAGACCCGAACCCCAAACTTGGTCTGCTTCACAAAGTCCAAGTTTGGGGGGGGGGGGGTGGAGTGTTTTACATGTTTTACGGTAGTACATTACACAGGCGCACGCCCTCTCGTTCATTATTTTTATACTATTGTCCACCAAAGGTATGTTATTCCTTTCCAAGTCTTCATGTTCCTGTTTTATCGTATGATGGGCATGCACGTAATGTGGTGCACTTGAGTGTTTATTGTTGAACTAAGTGAGTATTGACTGATATCGAGTTTATTAACTCTCCTTGATTGCTTACTATTGAGTGTGAACTAGTAAGTTAGTGATTGTGGAATTGAGTTAGGGACCAGAAAGTGTTTTTGTTGTGAGTAGGGTGGATTTGAAAGGGAAGTCGTGCACTTACGAATTTTCCTTTAGAATGCTTGTGAGGTGAAAAGCATTAGTTGCTAAGTCTAGGCATGGATGTGAAAGACCGTGAGATTTGAGCCTTAAACGAGATTAAAAATTCATTAAGTGATCTCATTCGTTGTGAGTGAATCTTCACATTAGAGGTGCTAGAACTTGTGGGTGTTGGTGATCAATTTTTATCAGATGTATTAGTGACTGTTTAGGTTCGGTTTAAAGATCATCAATCAATTACGTGTGATTGGTTACCACCGTAAATGGTAAATCGAGGGTTCGGGTTATGAACTTGTAAATATAAAAGTCGAAATCGTAATAATTTCGTATGTGTGTACGTTTATGTGTATTATTGTGTGTTTTGGGAGTGTTTATGAATTTGAACTTGTATTTCTTAAGCTGGAGAACAACTATTTATAGAGACTAGCAAGCATGAGGTGTCTATGACTCTTTTTCTCCCTAGCCTGCATGCTTGACATGTGTCCTTTGACCTTATTTTGACCTTATCTAAGCTGAATCTTAGTTACAAAGTCTTCTTTGGTCTTATCTCGGACTTCATTGTTGTTCGCCCAGGTCGACTTAGCTGATCCAGGATGGTTTTCTTATTAAAGTTGTTCGCCTTTTGGGTACATGGCTCAGAAGTTGTTCGCCTTTGTGTTTTACACAGATTGGCGTTGGGATCTTGATCCTTTGTTCGTCGACATGCACCTCTTAGGTTAGTAGATTCACCACCTTTTATCAATGTTGCTCGTCATCAGTGACTTAGCAGAATGTTCATCTCTGGTCTTGGGCCTTCAAACCTGTTCGCCGATAAGCTGTTCGTCTTTGTAGTTGTTCGTCAGTTTATGCACTCCCTGGATTGATTTATGCACTCCGACTTGATTTCCTTTGTTGATCATCTTTGATTTGGGGTTGATTCCTCGTAATCCTTATTAAGGCTTTAATTCTTGTTCGCCATTCATTGATTTATGTTCGCCTATCAACAATTGCCCCCTATCCTGACAACATGTTGTCCCAGACGAGCAACTTTGTGGCGAGCAACTGTAGTTAGGATACTATACTGGTGATGATTTGGACGATCATCATTGAAATAGGCGATCAACTTTGGGTTCACCGTTTCGTCTTCCCAAGATCTGGGGGATGTACGAGGATAACGTGGGCGGCATGATTGCGCGCCGTCCACGCGCGATCAATCCCGAGGCGACGCGCCCCTATAATTGCACGTAGGTCCTTCGATTTTTCTTTATGTTCGAAAAAAGACCCCGTTTCTTCTCAAATTGGCCCGGATTTTGTTGGAAATTACACTTGGTACCCCGTTTTTTGCTTGGGGTATAAATAGAAGGGGAAACAAATTTTTCTCCCACTTTTTCATTTCTTGCTACAGTACTCCGGCGACTTCTTCCACTCCCGGCGATTTCAAGCTCTACGGCGTCCGTTTCTTCAGTGTTTGGCCTCCAATTTTGTTTCCCAGGTAGTTACTTTCTTTCTTCACCTCATTTCTTTTGTTTTTTCTTCAAAAACCTCCATCGCCGCCGTGTGGGGCTTTGCTCCGCCGTCTTCTCCGACGAATCGCCGCCGTCTGGTTCTTCTTCTCCCTTCTCCTTCTATGTCTTCGCATTCGAGCAACAAATCCGAGAAAACTCTTGAACCCCTCTTCCCTATTGTGGCGCACGAGAATTGACCCCCTTTCGAAGTCTCTTCGGCATCGGATTCCCACGTAGACTCCATTGTTTGATCGGTAGAAGATACGGGTGCTCGACCGTCAGGGAGTGAGGTGGTGGTCGCTGCGAACAGAGATTCCGACGAAGGCTCTTCGTCCAGCGCTGAATCGGAAGATCCCCAATTCAACGAGTTGACTCGTGAATTTTTAGAAGGGATAGGGTTCCCATCTCCAAAGATGATGGAAAACGAGATCCCAACTGGAGTTGCTCGGCCCTTCGAATGGCGAGCATATGCTGAGGAACACGCGAACAACTTTGCTCGCCCACAGAGAGAAGTGTTGGATTTGGTGAAGTCCGAATTCCAGGCGAGCAAAATTAAAAGTGTTGTTCGCAAATACGAGTTGGACTCGATCCAGGAGACCTACAAGATTCCCTATGATATTCATATGTGGGCCCCCAAGAGAAAAGAGAGAGCTGATCGCCCACCTCCAGGATGCACGGCGATCAACATTCATACTTTGATCGCTGGATTGAAACTGCCTCTTCCACCCATTGTTGGTCGCTTCCTAGAGGCGGCCAACCTTGCAATCACTCAAATTACTCCGATTGGGTGGATGAACTTGTTGGGGACAATGTGTCTGTTCGCACTGGAGGGGTACATTGATCGTATAACTGCAGAAGAGATCAACTACCTTATGACGATCACAAGATGTCCCCCTGGAGAGGAAGGTTACTACTACCTCAAGGCCAGGACAGGATTGAAGATGGTAGAGGGAGTGCCGAACAAAATCCGCGATTGGAAACAACATTTTTTCTTCATCGGGGGTGATTGGCGAGCATCTTCTGGTCCACACGGTGGTGATGGACGAATAAATTCCCCAGCCTCTTATGAGAAATTTAAACGTAAGATTATTTTCTTGTTCGTCCTCGAACTGTACTGTTCTAATTTAACTTTTCTTGTTTGTTCGCAGGCCCTCGTTTACCCAAGTGGAACTCGGAGGAAGAAGAGATTGGCTCGGAGTTCCTCTTCACCTCCTGCTTGGTCGGCCTTCGCAATAGAGCGGAAAGGACCACTGAGTATTTGCGTGAGGGAAAGTGCTTGAGAGCTGCTCGCCTACTTACTTACCCTCACCATCTAGAGGCCCAGGCAGAGGTACCCCCAGGTATGAAAAATTTCTAACACTTTGCGCACACTTTGTTCGTCACCGTCCTTTCCAACTTGCTCGCCTTAATCTCATATTTATATACTTATTATTTTTTTTTTTATGTAGCCGAGCAAGTCACCGTTGCCGTTCCACCCTGCTTTGCCCTCTTGGAACAAAGAGTTTTCGAGATGGCGTCTCCGAAGGGACGGAAGAAGAGAGGTGACCCACCTACTAAGGTTCTGGGGAAGACGAACAAGGCTGAAGGAGCCAAAGTTCCGCGACCAGCTGCTCCCCCTGGTCCTGCTCAGCCATCTTCTCCAATTTCTCCTCCTCGCGGGGGGAAACGTTTGAAAAAAGCTGATGGGACTCCATTGGCCCACGATGTCCCCGGCGGTGGTAAGGGGAAGGAAAAGGTGGGCCAGAGTCAGGCTCGCCCTGAGGGGGATGCTGTTCGGCACTCCTCCATCGAGCCTACAGAGAGAACCGGCAAAGCGGGCAGGGATTCCACCCCTGTCCGTGGCCCTGAAGACCTCACCCATCTGGGTTGGGATGATCGGAAATTTAAGGAGTAAGTCTACCCCTGCCTTTGCCGAGCAAGATTCACTTTTTTTTCTAAGTATCCTTTACTTTCTTGTTCGCAGATATCGTGCTGATGATCATCCCGGTCGAGCAAGTGTTGTACATCAGTATGCTTGCTCGAAGACTCCCATCAACATAAGGGAGATTCCTGGCGATCACGTTCGTAGGGCGATGGAGTTGATCGCCCGAGCCTGGACACGTCCCCTGGACAAAGCCGTCTTCCAACAAGGGCTGGCGGACAACATCCATCTCTCTATGATGCTCCATGCTAATGGCCTTGTCATGGCCCAAAGGGCAATGGCCCAGATTGCCGAGCAAGAAGAATATGCTCGCCGCTATGCCAGCACTGCTCGTCAACTCACAGAGGAGAAAGACGGCCTCATCAGCCAATATGAGGCCAAACTTGTCGTCTCAATAACCAGATCAATGTTTACATTGATACAGAGAAGAAGCACCTTGAAGAAATTCAGGGTCTATCTGGTGAATTGAGAGGCAAAGAGGCCATGCTCGGTGAGGGGGATAAAAGATTGTCCGCGGCCGAACAAGAGATTGCCGAGCTTAAAGCAGAAAATGCTTGTCTTCGAGAGACAGAAGCCAACCTCTTCACAAGCGAGCAACTCGAAGCTGAAGTTCAGGCTCGAACTGCCCCCATTTCAAACCTTGGGTACATTTGCGCCTACGCGGACAGCATCCGCACGGCCGATGCTTATGATTACAAGGATATGGTGGAAAAAATGAGCAAGGACTTGAATGAGTTCATGGAGCACTATCCACCGCCGAACAATATTGAGATTTAGCTGGCGGATTTGGCTGTACTAGGAGTTAAACTTGACAAACTTGACTCCAGTATCGTCATCACTCATCCTCCGCCTCCCGTTGATGAAGGCGAACAAGAGGAAGAGGCGGCTGTGGTTGACGAGCAAAATGCCAAAGAGGCGGAGGATAAAGCAGGCGAAGACCTGGCCCGAGATATGATCGTTGAACCTCCCGTCGATCAAACTCAAGATCCTCCTCCTGCCGAGCAGCAATAGTTCTTAGGACTTAGCTTTTTTCTTTTTATCTTCCTTGTAATAGTTGTTCGCTCCTTTTGTAGTACTTGACTTCTAGGATCATTGTACTATTTTTTAGGCTTAATGTCTTTTGATTAATGGAATGTCTTTCTCATGTTCGCTCATTTTCTTTATATGTTAATTGCCTTTACATTTTTGTCAATGACTTTGCAATTATAACATATAGTGTTGGGCTTTTGTTCAAATTGAACTTTGCCTTTAGTGGAATCAGGGTTTAGCCTTAGGTTCTGTTCATTTTAAAAAATGAACAACCTTTAAGTGGCTTTGGTCCTCTATATGGACTTGTACCTCGAGCTTTTGGACTTTTCCTTTTTTTTTTTGATGAACAACTACTATATTTACATTATGAAAAATTTACAAGTGTTGTAAGACTGCTCGTTACTAACAAATATAAACTGACGAACAACTTTGAACACTAACCAAAACATGCTCGCTTATAATATTTTTGCCGAGCAACTCTGTCTAAAATTAAAAGATGAAACAGAACTAAACTATACATTGTGCCGAACAACTCTTTATCCTATACTTAGCAAAATTTTCAAAAAATTAGGCAAGTTTTTTGGTTTGCCACACTTGTCCCTTATATGGTTCATCAGCCCCCCAAGTAAATTGCTCGCCCAATTACGAACTTGTTCGTCTTATTGATAGTACTTCTTCAGATGTACAACATTCCAGGAGTATTGGGCCGGCTTGCCTTCCATATCTTCGATATCGTATACACCATTAACAAATTTTTCCGTTATACGATACGGGCCCTCCCAAGTTGGTCCCAATACACCTGGAGGTTGGGCGAGCAACTTTCTTAGAACCATATCTCCAACTCTGAATTCCCTGATTTTAACATGGGAATTATAATAGCGTTCTGCTCGCTGCTTGTAGGTAGCATTTTTTAGCTCGGCATTCAGTCTTTTTTCTTCGAGCAAATCCATTTCAGTAGCTAGAGCAGAGTTGTTCGCCTGCTCATCAAAGTTGGTCGTCCGATATGTGTTGGTCTTTAACTCGATTGGTATTACAGCCTCTGTTCCGAAAGCCATTGCAAAAGGTGTTTCTCCGGTGCTTGACCTGGGAGAAACTCTGTATGCCCATAAGACTTCCGGAAGCTCTGTAGACCAACTGCTTTTGCTTTCTACTAGCCGTACTTTTAACGTATGCTTGATAATTTTGTTTACGGCCTCGACTTGTCCATTTGACTGGGGATGATAGGGCGTAGAATAATGTTTCTTGATCCCCCACTTTGTACAGAAATCTCTCAACTCCTTTCCATCAAACTGCGGACCATTGTCTGTCACGATGGTTTGTGGAACTCCAAAACGACAGACAATATTCTTCCAAATGAAGTTGATCATTTTCTGTTGCGTGATTTTCAACATGGCCTCTGCTTCTGCCCATTTTGTATAATAGTCGACTGCCACAACGACAAATCGAACTCCTCCAACTCCCGCCGGGAAGGGACCAATAATGTCCATCCCCCATCTTGCAAATGGCCACGGGCTGTAAACCGATACGAGCTGTTGAGCCGGGGTATGAATGTTTGGTGCAAAAATCTTGTACTGGTGGCAAGTCTTTGCTTTCTTGATTGCATACTGACGTAAAGTTGGCCAATAATAGCCTTGTCTGATAGTCTTGTATGCCAAGGCTTGCCCCCGAGTATGATTTCCGCATACTCCGGCATGTATTTCTTCGAGTATTGCTCGTCCTTGCCCCCTAGGCAAACATTTGAGAAGTGGGATTGATATTCCCCTTTTGTAAAGCTGCTCGCCCACCAGAGTATATCTGGCGACTTGCTTTGTTAGCTTGGCAGCTTCAAAAGGGTTGTTTGGTTTTTCTCCACTTTTCAAATATTTGACTATATTTGTTCTCCAATCTTCTTCTTCACTTGCTTGTTCATCAAGTTGATTGACATTATAACTTCTTGTTGATGGATCATTCATCTTTGTAATTATAATGTCTGCCAACTCTGCTGGTCCCTCACTTGTTGCTAGTCGGGCCAACACATCTGCTTGTGTGTTGCTTGTCCTTGGAATTTGTTCAATGAAGACTTGTTCTAACAAGGACATCAGGTAAGCAACAATTCGCTGATACTCGATCATGTGATCATCTTTCGCCTCGTATTCACCTCGAACTTGGTTCACAATCAATTGCGAGTCGCCGAATATTTGTAACCGTCTAACACCTACTGCAAGGGATAGGTGGAGACCAGCAATGAGAGCTTCATATTCGGCTTCATTGTTGGTGGCCATGAAACCAAATTTGATTGCCGAGGTGAATACTTGTCTGTCTGGACTGATTAGAACTACTCCTGCCCCCGAGGCTATGTTGATTGAAGACCCGTCAACGTAAAGATGCCAGGGGTGATCAAGTCCTCTCGTCGGATCTGGTGGGAAGGTTAGTTCGACAATAAAGTCAGCTAACGCTTGCCCTTTGATCGCAGTTCGAGGAGTATAGGTCACCCCAAATTGGCTAATCTCCAGTGACCACTTTAATAGGCGACCAGCTGTGTCAGGGCGATGGAGAATTTGTCGGAGTGGGAAAGTTGTTAGCACTTCGACTTGATGATCAAAGAAGTATGGTCGTAACTTCCTCACACTCATAACAAGTGCATACGCCAGTTTCTCAGTTGGAGAATATTTGATCTCCGCATCGTGTAAAGCTTGACTGGCGTAGTAAATAGGTTGATGAAATTTGCCATCTTCTCGTACCAGAATGGAGCTGATAGCCACTTCTGACGCTGCTAAGTATAAATATAGTTTCTCTCCTGGGATAGGTTTTGATAGGATTTTTACATCTCCCAGGTAATCTTTGAGTTGGTCGAATGCCTTTTGACAGTTGTTAGTCCATGTGAACTGTCCTTTCTTGATAGCTTCAAAGAATGGACGGCATTTGTCCCCCGATCTGGATATGAACCGATTCAATGCTGCTAGGCATCCTGTGAGCCTTTGCACTTCTTTTATTGAACGTGGGGGCTGCATATCCATGATTGCTTTGACTTTTGTTGGATTGGCCTCAATCCCTCGTTGACTAATAAGATGGCCCAGGAATTTTCCTGAATGAACTCCGAAGCTGCTCTTCTTCGGATTCAGCTTCATGTTGTAGTGTCGAAGGATTTCGAACACCTGGGTCAAATGTTGAAGATGGTCTTCCTTTCGGGGGCTTTTGACCACGATATCGTCCACATAGACTTCTACCGTATCTCCGATTTGTTCGTCGAACATCTTGTTCACCAACCTCTGGTATGTTGCTCCGGCGTTGATGAGGCCGAAGGGCATTCTCTTCCAACACAACAAGTTTTTATTCGTATAAAATGCTGTGTTCTCTTGATCGTCTGGATGCATTGGAATTTGATGGTACCCGGCAAAGGCATCCATGAATATTAGCATTTCATGACCTGCAGTGCTGTCCACCAACTGGTCAATGTGAGGAAGTGGAAAGTTGTCCTTCGGGCATGCTGCATTCATATCTGTAAAGTCTATGCATAGCCTCCAGGTTCCGTTTGGTTTCCTCACAAGGACTGGGTTTGCTACCCATTGTGGACAGAGTGCTTGTCGGATTAGGTCGTTGTCCAACAACTTCTTTACTTCTTCATTCAAAGCTTGGTACTTGTCTGGGCCATACTTTCTTCGTTTTTTATGGATAGGCCTTTTTGCTTGATTGATGTTAAGTCTATGGCAAGCATGCTCTGGATCTATCCCCACCATGTCTGCATGAGACCAAGCAAAAACATCTAGATTTTTGCTGAGGAACTTTTTCATTCGGGATCTGTAAGGCTCAGGGAGCTCAGATCCTATGTATAATTCGAGATCCGGGTTTTCAGGATTAACTTTGAACGCCTCCAGCTCTTCAACTGGAGTTGCTCGTCGTTTTTGTCCTTTCCACCGAGGATCAAGTATTGGTCCCTCAGAGTTGAAATCATATTCAATGTTCATCGGCTCTGCCCCCAGACGGGGATCTAGATCATCTGTTGCCCTGATTCGTTGTTGTTAGTCAACACCTGGCCCTCCAAGCCATCATATGAATGTTGCTCGTCACCACCCCTTTGTTGTTCGTCAGGATGATATTCCTCATAGGTGGTGAGGAGTTGTTCGTCCAACACCTGCTCGTCATGAAGTTGTTCGTCAGTATCCATGTGGTCTTCCTCTATGTTCATCATGTTTTCCAGTATTGATGGTTCATCAACAGGATAGCTAGTTGTGGCCGCCATCATGGATACTAATGCATGTTTAGCCTGCAACTGTAAGAGACATTCCCTGGCCTTTCTTTGATCTCCTTTGATAGTGCCTGCTCCACTTGCTGTTGGGAATTTCAAACAATAGTGATAAGTGGAACATGCCGCTTTGAATTCATTCAAAAAGGGTCGACCAAGAAACCCGTTATAAGTTGAATCCTGGTCTACAACCAAGAAGTCAACCATTCTCGTAATATTTTTCTCGGGTTCGTTGGCCGTTACAAGTTGTACTGCTAAAGTAACTATTCCCAATGGGTCCGTTACAGCATTTCCGAAGCCTATTATTCTGTGAGTCGTATCCCGGATATAGCCCGAATAATCTCCAAGATGATCGAGCGTCTTTTTGAATAGGATGTTGGTGTAGGCTCCGGTGTCCACCAACAATCTATGGACTCGTGTTCCCATAATTTTTGCGCATATTATGAGCGAATCGTTGTGTGGAGTTAAGATTCCTTCCAAGTCATTTTCGGTAAAGGTCAGTTCTGCTGTCTGCATGATAGATGGTTTTACCCCCATTTCTTGGACTTGATCGATCGCTCGTAACTCAGCTTTTCTTTTCCGGTTGGAGATTGGCGGTCGTCCATCAGAACATCCTCCTGCGGGACCTGCAGGTTCCATCATATACAAATCTTCCAATGGACGAGTAGGAATGGCAGGAACTGGTCGCGCCGATTTATTGTTCTTCTGAGGTTGATCATCTTCGTCCTCAAAGTTGTTCTCCCGGACTCTCTTCCCGGGTTGTCTTTTGATAAAGTCGGAGAGCTTTCCGTCCTCGTAGAAACGCCATAGCTGTTTGAGCAAATCTCTACATTCACTTGTAAAGTACCCCACGCTTTGATGGTAGGCACAATACTTGTTAGGGTTGAGTTTGCCAGTCTTGGCGAATTTTCCGGGGAGAGGAGAGCAACTCCTTATCCTTCACATTTTCATAAACAGTATCGACTGACACTGTTAGCACTTGGTTCAACTTTTCTTTGAGTTATGTCCCTTCAGTGAACACCTTCATGTTTTTAGGGACTCGATACCTTGTTGCACCAGGTTTCTTGTTGTTCTCCTTGGGATCAGTTTTGTTCTCCCCCAAGTTTGATTGCAAAGCCTCATGCATGGAAACGAATATGCTGGCTTGATTCCTGAATTCGGCATAACTTATTGGGCACTTCAAACGTACCTCTTTCCATAGCTTTGATCCTTTCTTCAACCCGGCCATAACGGCAACGATTTTCGTGTCCTCACTGACGGGTTCACCTTCTAACAACACCTTGTCGAACCTTTCCATGAATGCCCGATCTGACTCGTCGTCATTTTATTTTAGGTCCGACAATCGATGTTTCTGGGACAAGTATGATCCCACCGTTGAGAAATGGAATAGGAATTCTCGACTCAGTTGAGTGAAAGAGTGGATAGATGCTGGTGGCATTGCCGAAAACCACTTGTGCACCCGATCCCCTAAAGTTAAGGGGAAATTTCGGTATTGAGTGGCGTCGCTGGCTCCCACCGAGACCATATAATCCGAATACTTTGTAAGATGAACTCTAGGATCAGCAACACCGTCATACTATATGCTTGCCGGGAACTGGACCTTCTTCTAAATCGGGGCTTTCAGAATGACAAGTGATAGTGGTGAGGATGGCAAACTGGTTGTCCCCACACCTCTCTGTTGGTCCAACTGTCCCTGCATGTTCTCCACTGCCCTTCTTAAACATGATAACTCATCCAAAGATGCCCCCTGACTTGGAGTGGGCAACTCCTGGAGCTGTTTTCTAGGGTTGCTCGCCGCATTTGGCCCTAGACGCCTGAAGGCAGATTGAGAGAGTCTCTCATGAATTGATGGGCGTGGTTGCTCGCCCGCGCTCAGCTTGCTGGCGAGCAACTTTCTCCTGTTGCTGGGGTTGGCCAAGTCTATCCTGGGCACTGGAGCGGGTTGTTCCGTGGCTCGACATTGTTGTTCGCCCGTGAGCAGATTCAGCCTGGCCCTCTCTTGGTTCGACCATCTTAGCTTTGCCTTTATCCCGCCTGACCTGGGCACTGTTCACTTCATGTTGTTCGCCCCTGGTTGATCTAGCCCTAAAAACTTCCACGGGTCTGTCCTTAGGCCTCACTAGTGAAGGCCTATTCTGATCTTGCTGTCTCTGTAGAGCCTGGAGAGCAGCAATGGTTTTGGCTAATTCGTTAGGGTTGTTCGCCAGGGCCTCCATTTCAGGTGGGAGGTCATGGGTTATGGCTGTGTGCTGTGATCTATTCACATGTCTAGGGTCACGATCCTGGTGGTCGGCCGACGAGGCTCGGGTAGGAGATGCTCTCCTTGACAAGCGTGACGCTTGGGTTTCTTTGGATTGAGGCATTCCGACTTAATTTGTCTTTTATGATGAAGAACACCAAGAACACCAACAACACATTTGTTTGAATCTTCAAATATTTCTTGAGGTTTTCTTTGAATCTTCAAGTTTTCAGCTTGAAGTTCTTGAATAATCACACTAATTCGGAGGTTCGAACCCTCCTTCTAGCGCAAAATTTGTTGGTGATCAATTTTTATCAGATGTATTAGTGACTGTTTAGGTTCGGTTTAAAGATCATCAATCAATTACGTGTGATTGGTTACCACCGTAAATGGTAAATCGAGGGTTCGGGTTATGAACTTGTAAATATAAAAGTCAAAATCGTAATAATTTCGTGTGTGTGTACGTTTATGTGTATTAGTGTGTGTTTTGGGAGTGTTTATGAATTTGAACTTGTATTTCTTAAGCTGGAGAACAACTATTTATAGAGACTAGCAAGCATGAGGTGTCTATGACTCTTGGTCTCCCTAGCCTGCATGCTTGACATGTGTCCTTTGACCTTATTTTGACCTTATCTAAGCTGAATCTTAGTTACAAGGTCTTCTTTGGTCTTATCTCGGACTTCATTGTTGTTCGCCCAGGTCGACTTAGCTGATCCAGGATGGTTTTCTTATTAAAGTTGTTCGCCTTTTGGGTACATGGCTCAGAAGTTGTTCGCCTTTGTGTTTTACACAGATTGGCGTTGGGATCTTGATCCTTTGTTCGTCGACATGTACCTCTTAGGTTGGTAGATTCACCACCTTTTATCAATGTTGCTCGTCATCAGTGACTTAGCAGAATGTTCATCTCTGGTCTTGGGCCTTCAAACCTGTTCGCCGATAAGCTGTTCGTCTTTGTAGTTGTTCGTCAGTTTATGCACTCCCTGGATTGATTTATGCACTCCGACTTGATTTCCTTTGTTGATCATCTTTGATTTGGGGTTGATTCCTCGTAATCCTTATTAAGGCTTTAATTCTTGTTCGCCAGTCATTGATTTATGTTCGCCTATCAACAGTGGGTACTCTCTCTTCTGGATTGTATCTTTTTTGAAACGACGAAAGTGATCAAAGGCCATATTTGAATTGATGTGTCACTTAGCCAAAAATTTTCCAACCAATGACATTGATCCCTTAGCTCGTTTGAGCTTGAGCCTATTCTTTTGCTAGCATATTTGAGCTTATTCAAATTCTTAAAACTCTTTTGTCCAAATTTGAGTGGAGAATAGGAAAGGTTGAAAATAAAAAGGTGGTGGAGTTGGTTGATGTAAATAATTGTGTGGTTGAGTAAATACAAGAAAGGGGTAATGAAAGTTTGTGAGTAGCGGAAGAATGAAAAGTGTGAGAATGAGCAAAAGAAAATTTGAGCTCATACATAGAAAGAGAAGAGAAAAATAAATAGGACGAGCATTGAAAAAAGAGAGGTGAAAAAATGTTAGAAAAAGTTGAGGTGTTGAAATCAGGGGGAATTGAAAGTGTATTGCAAGATGATTCAAGTAAATGTTCTGTCTCCTGAGTTGAAATACCAAAGCTATGATTTTCTATTCTCCATTCACTTGAGTCATTTTATCTTATAAATTTATCCCACCTGTTCAAAGTGCCTTACATTACAACCTAGTAAAAGTCATTTTTGATTCGGCATGAATTCTAGTACGTGGTCGAAGTTGAGAGTGCTCACAAGCCTATGGTCACTAATTTGTGTGAACGATTGTTGAGAGTGTCCCTACTTATTGATAAACACTTGTGAGGGAGAGAAACACATAACCGAGAGCACATCCATGTTTTGATTTGGTGATTTATTGTTAATTACCCATAACTAGGAAAAGGGGGAGGAGTTTGTGTGCTGGTGACCAATATTTGAAGTTTGAAAGCGATTACTTGCATGATTTGGTACTTTGATTCAATTCTAACAATTTCACTTGACTTATTATTTCATTGCTTGAGGACAAACAATATGGTAACTTTGGGGGGGTTGATTAGATGTGAAATTGTGATGTTTTGATGCTCATTTAGTCCACATTATGAGTGTTTTTGGTGAGTTTTTAGAGTTATTTGTGTACTATTTTTTATAAACTCATTAATTTTCCTCTTTGGTGTGCATATTAGGAAAGGGGGCAAAAAAGGGAGTTCGTAGGATTTTGAAGCGACTAAAACGGATTGCCGGTTGAGAAGATATGAAGTTTTTTCGAACAAGTACAACAACTAGTCGAAGGCGCTCGACCAGGACACTTGGTCGAGTGGAATCTGCTCGACCAGAAGTGGTCGAGCGCCTGTTTAGTGCTGTAGAAAGAGGGCGCACGACCAAGTGACGTGGTCGAATTCGAAAAGGAAAATTTTGAAAATCGTATAAATACTATCCCAAACCCTATTTTTACATATCTTTATTGATTTACATGGATTTCCACAAACTCTGGTGCTGGAACCATTGATGCAAATGTAAATGGAATACACTTGTATATAAAAAAAAGTTATCCAAATTGTTTAGAAAAAAAACAAAAAAAAAAATACGTTAGTTAAAAAAATACATTATTATTCTCATCTTCATTTCCATCACCGTTATACCTCGTCCTCATTAGAAGTCTCTGGTTGTTAGAAGAGATTTTGGAGAGTCTATGAAAATCCAAGTAAATCAATAAAAAAAAAGTCAGTCAAACTCTGCATGGAGTCTATAGATTTTCTAAATCCACAGACTTCTTAAAGTCCAAAAAATATCCAATAGAATCCCAATTGTATACATCCCTCCTAGACTCAATTTTCGAAGGGGGAGAAGGCTGGGAATGAGATTTTGAAGCTTTGGGAAGGTTTTTGAGAGGAGAATCGAGATTTACAACACACGAGATTCACAAAATGATTACTTCTTTGAACGTTTTAGTTTTTATCCTTTGTTATTGACACTTTTAGAGATTTGAGATTATATTTCCAGATTTTTATACATACTTTGAGATTGATTTCCAGATTTTGATTTCAATTGAATTCAGAGTTAGATTTATGTTCTTTAATTTATTGATTAATTGGATTATGTCTTTGATTATTATAATAGTTGCTCGTGATTTCATCATCAACATGCTAGGCTAAACTCGTGTATGCTTAGGATATGATGAACTCGTAGAATTAGGTTGTTGGTATGTGATTAGGATAATTCGTGGTGTGAAGAGTTTTAGTTCTCTTAATTATTGAATTTTTCTAATAAACCCTAGAATAAAAATAGAATTAAGTACGAAAATTGTTAAGAAGAGGATGATCGAATCTCTCTTTCTCAACAAATAGGCTTAAGGAGAGGGTTTTTGAAGGGGTTTATAATTAACTGATTTAGCTAAGGAAGACGGCCGAATCACCCGAGTTAAATAAGGGTCTCAGATTTAATTAGTGAGTTAGTAAAGTATAGTTGTAGAAGTCGAGTATTGGAGTAATTATCCGAGCTTTTGCTTTACGATTCTTAGTGCTAGATTAGAAAATTTGATTACCTAGTTTATAGTACACTTATGATTTTAACTTGGAACACCACGATTATTTTAGTTATTGTATCAGCTCCGTTAGTATACGTAGGGAGTCATATCCAAAGCATCATCCATATTATTGCACTTCAAACCGAAGTTAGTATAGTTTAATTCTTATTTTCTAGATAGTAATATTTTAGACTTTAGTTTTAAATAGTAGTCTTAAAACCAAATAGCATTCAAATTAGCTACGACGCGTAGATTTCCAAGGATTTACTCGAATACAAATTCTCCTACGGGTACGATACTACCTGGTCTCTATATTTGCCTATATTACAGTGATACCATACTCTTGTGGGGTAACTACTAGTAAAAGCTAGTATTTTACGGCTAAGTCAAACACGCATATACAAACAGAACCGGGTATTTGATCTAATTGTTATTTATTTAGTCAATTGTAGAGTGTTTAGTGGGCTTTGCTGGTGTTATTATTTTTAGGGGTTATTCTATAAAATTCTAATTTGAGTTTATGAATATAGTAGTTTAGCCTGTAAATTAATTAGTAAATTCGGTACGATTTTATTGTGAGTTTAATTAAATAATAATTTGGGATGATATTTATAGTTTGTTTTATTAGATTTGATATTGGAGGTCGATAAGGTGATTTTAGGGTTGATTTATTAACACTTTTACGGATTCGAGGTAAGTTGAAATTCATTTGCAACTACAACGCATAAACATATCATTTTGTGAATTAATTATGTTTAAGTGGTGATACGTGAATTGTACGTGATATTGACTGATATTCAGTGATTATCGTGGTTCGAGACCGTGAGCTCAGTATTTGATGTGGAATGAGTCTGTGAGCTCAATATTTGATGTGGATTGAATTTGTGAGTTCAACAGTCTGTGAATTTTGTGAAACATCGTTGGTTGCACTGCATCATGCATTTTAAAAAATATATATTTTTATAAATTGGTGTGTGTTGATGATCTTGATTCGACCTAGATAATTAGTGGTTGTTTTAAGCTTTGAAGATCATCAAACAAGGGGTAAATCAAAGATTAAAACTAAATTATTGTAAGGAGAAATTGAGGAGAAAATTTGCAGGAGTTTTAGCTTGTTTTTGAAATATTGAGCCTATTTTTATTATCCCATGAGGGACCGTTTGGTTTACGGGATATGATTGGATTAGAACGACTATCGGAAAACGGATAGACTAGAACCAAAAAATTTGGACTAGAACCAAATTTTATGAATCGAATTGTACACGAGATAGTCGTTCTATTCTATCCAAGGTCATGGTCCTGTGCAATCCCTCAAACCAAACACGAGATTACCTAGGATTATAAAGACAATCTCAGGCAATCCTTCAAACCAAACGACCCCGGTTATATATATAGTACAAGAAAGCATGAGGTGTCACCTCCTTAATCATCTTCATTTACAACTTGACAAGTGTTAAGACACTTGTTATATCCTTAAGCTATTACATCTTTTACAATGAAAGTGTTAAAACACTTGTTTGCTCCTAAAGTAATGCCTAATTAGTGAGATTTCTGATGATCTTTCGAGATGTCCTTCTGCTCTCCTGCTCGCCTCTTTGGTTTCTTTTTTACTTTTCTTGATCATGCTGTTCGCCTCTCTTTTTGTGTATTGGTGACCAGCTGCTCGTCTGACCTGCTGTTCATCCACATTTGACCTGGGCTATCACCCAGCTGCTCGCCTCCTCAAGTCTCTTCCCTGCTGTTCGTCTCTCTTTGATTTTTGCTCCTAATTACTCATTGGTTTATTATTTTAGTCTTATTTACCTTAATCTTGCTGCTCGGCTGCTCGCCTATCAACAATGCCCCCTAGTTTGACCTATTAGGATAGAATTTATCCTTTTATGTCAAACTATAAGTACTAGGCCATATTTTTGGGGTAGGAGGCAAGCAACAGGGATTAAAAAAAATTGGGCGGGAAAATTTTGGGCGACCAGCAGGGAGTCTTGGTCTGGCGACGGTTCGTTTCCCGATGCGCAAGATTCGAGGCTACGTGGGCGGCTGGTGATGTCACCGCCATCCACAAGTACATCCCTATTTTGCTCATAGGGGCCTCAAATTTTTTGTAAATTTTCAATTCGACCCCTGCTTGTTGCTCTATAAATACCAAATCATTTCCTTTTCTTCTTTTTTCGCGATCGTACACGAAAAACCCGTCATTGTTGCTTCTTCGAGTTTTCACATTTCTTCCCATTCCTGTTGATTCGTTCTTGTTTAAAGGTAGATTTGTCATTTCTTTGCTTTTAATTTTGTTTTTTCATTCGTGCATTTCGATTTTTCTTCGATTCTTCGTATTTTTCCTTCGATCTCTATTGTTACCACGCCACCACCATCGCCGCCGCCTAGTTACCAGCACCGCCGCGCAACCACCGTCGCCACCGTTACTACTTCTCTTGTCTCCGTTTGTTCGAGTTTTTTTTATTGAAGAGAAAATCCTTGCTTTCGATAGCGTCTCCCTCTTTCAAACAACACATTCTCCACTGAGATCATTGGTCAGAATCCTGGAAAACGGCCAATGGAAGATGAACCGTCGCCCCTGCTCCTCGCCGCTCGCTCCGCCAAGTAATTTCTCGAAATATGTGGACCTTGCTAGTTGACGAAGACACGGGCTCGGAGGCGAGCTCCATTGTTCGCTCTGTAGACGCCTTTTATGCCGTAGATAGCTCGGGCGAGCAGGATGTCATCCAACCTGTTGCTTGCTCCTCTCCAAGGGAAAATTCCTCCTCTGACTTGGGTGAGGACTCCGCTGAAGCTGCCCCTAAAATTGACGAGATGAGTATCCCTGACACTGGAGCGAGCAGCGAGCAAGTGGGCAGGCCAGGAGGTGACCAACAGGGCCATCCTTCTGACAAGTTGACTTGGGAGTTCCTTAGGGAAATTAACTTTCCTATCTCGAAGCCTACCCCTGAGTCTCAAATTCCCTAAGCGGTTGTTCGTAGACAAGAATGGGTCGATTATGCTAATCGTTACCACAACTCTTTCCCAACGCCACCACGGACTATTATGACCGCTTAGGAAACCCCTTATACTGCGCGTCGGATAACAAGTCTGATCACCGAGGATGATCTCGCTCGGATTCACTCGTCTTACCGAATCCCGTATGATATTCATTTATATGCTCTGTAGAAGGATGAGAGAGCTGACCGCCCGCCCCCTGGTTGTACCGCCATTAACTTAGATGTGCTGAACGCTGGTCTTCCGTTGCCTCTACACCCTATAATTGGCCGTTTCCTTGAGGATACCAACTTGGCCATTACACAGATTACCCCGAATGAATGAAGCAACCTTCTGGCCTTCATAACCCTTTTCGGGCTTGAGGGGTATAAGAACAAGATTAGCACCATAGAGATACAATATGCCCTGACTATCTCTTCGGTTGCTAACGAGGACGGGTTGGGATGGTACTACCTCAAGGCCCGCAGCGGTGTGAACCTGATTGAAGGGGTGCCAAATAAAGTGAAAAGCTGGCATAAGCAGTTTTTCTTTATTGGTGGCGATTGGCGAGCGTCTTCCGACTTCTCCGGTGGACCTGGGCGTATAAACTCCCCTGAGGGTTTTGGCGAAATAAGGCGTAGGTTTTCCTTTTTCGTTTATTGAACAAAGTGAAAACTAATTTTAATTTTTTCTTTCTTCTTGTTTTGTAGGTCCGCGCATCTTGAAGTGGGGACACCCTGAACTGAGTGAGAAGTTCTTATATGTTCTTACCGTGATCACTCTCCGGAACCCCATTGATCGTAGCATCAAACACCTCTCCAAACCTCATTGTTGAAAGCTTGCCCAGTTGACTACACGTGCTCATCATTTGGAGGCTCAAACCAACATTCCTGAAGGTATCTCAAACTTCTATTTATTTTTTCACAATTGTTGGTCGCTTGGTTGCCCTCGACCTACTGGTCGCCTAGTTGTCTTAACTTAACTGGGTATTCTTTATTTTCAGCTCAAAGGGTGACTGTAGCTATCCCCAAGATCCCTGAGTGCTATCACTTGCTTGCTCGCTGGGTAAAACAAATGGCGGCTAATCAACCATCGAAGAAGAAAAAACTTGATCCCTGTATTTCTCTCATCAAGCTGCAGGCAGAGGAATATGATGAAGAAGAAGCTCCTCCTGCTCCTACCCCTACTCCTCGCATCACTCCTCGCTCCTCGCCTCCAAAAGACACCCGGGAAAAAAAAAGGCTGACCAAGGAGACTACCCCTAGGAAAGAAGACGATTGCTCCAAGCGAGCAAGGGGCCAGGGCCAAGCGAGCAAGACTATTGCTCGCTCCTCCTCTGTGAAGAGGTGAGCGAGCAGCAGGTTGTTGGGGCTATGGTTAGTGCACGAAGGAGGAGTTCTTTGCCAGACAGCTCTTATTTGGGTTACGACCCTGTTAAGCTGAGAGAGTAAGTGTCTCCCCTTTTGCCCGGCTATTCGCCCCGCTATTCGCCCCCTATCCGTTATGCTTAACTTTATATCATTATTGTGTAGGTACAGGAAGGAAGAATATCCCGGGCGAGCTAAGGTACTCCATCAGCTTAGCTGCGTCAAGTCCGCCCCTACTTACCAAGAGATAAACGACTCCCACGTACGGCGAGCAACGGAGCTTGTTCCTCGCTCTTGGACGAAGCTAGGCGAGGAAATTCTCCAGAGCCAGAGCTTGAGTGACAATGCCCGTCTTCTGAGCTACAACGCCAGTCACCAAGCCATATCTGCTCAGCGGGTCCTTGATCAAGCCATTGAGCTAGAGCGGACAAATCGGGGCTTGGGCCGGAGGATTGAGCAGCTTGAGACGGATAGAGATACCCAGCTCAAGAGAAAGGAGGACGAGCTGGCTAAATTGAAGGCCGAATTTGAAAAGGCCAAGCTCTCCTGGGAAAAGGACCTGAAGGTCGCAGAAGATCGGGAGAAGGTGGCCTCCAACACTTTTGAGAAACTGAAGTTAGATTTGGGGGTGGCCACTGGCCACCTGCAGGTTTTGGAACCTGAGTGGGTGGGTTTGGTGGAGCGGGTTGGAGAAGGAGAAAAAGCACGCTATATTCTACACCACGTACGTACAGGATGTAACCGATAATACTAACTTTGGTTACATCTGTGCGTATGCAGACTGTGTGAGGTCCGTAAAGTACGCCTTAGATAATGGTCTTGATGTCATGACCTGTGCCATTAAGGACTTCGCGGACTATGTCATTGAGAACACTCCGACCGCTGGTTTCGACATTCCCGTTGCCGATCTAGGGGAGATGGGTGTAAACTTGGATATCTTCAAAGATGATGTCCGAATGGTCGCCCCCAAGGAGAGGACCGAGGAAGTGAATAAGGATGCTACAGTCTTCGATGCCTTAAGTCCTCTCTTTCCAAACCCTTTAGATGGAGCGGGCACCTCGGCTGCAGTAGGCGAGCAGCAAGTCCCTACGGCGACCAACCCGGATGCTCCTCCTCCTCCCTCTACTGAAGGTCCTTTGGCTCCACTCCTCAAGCTCCTCAGGCTTGAAGATCCTTTACTTAATTTCCTTCTTTAATTTATGTATTTAAGAGTGATGTACTTTCCTTTTTTCCCATGTAATCTTTTTTGGAATCTGCTAATGAAATTGTACTTATGTTTATCCCTGTTTCTTTGCATTTTGCTTTTGCCTTGTCTGTTCGCCTTTTATTTGTCTTTTGCTTAAGTATTCCTTTCTATTCGTTGAAAGTAAAATACTTATCTCTTGCAGACTTATGTATGTTGATCACGTATAGGTCTTTTTGGTTCTTTAAGAACTTTAACCTTTATTACATTTATTTTTATGTCTTGTTTCTCGCCGCATGCTATATTTGTGCTTTAATGCATTTAGCTTTGGGCGAGCAACTTGTGTTTTTGGGTCGATCAGGGGTTTTTTTTTTACTCTTTAACCCTGCTGCTCGCACTATACTGAACTTATGACAGCATCTTTCTGTTTCTGGCGAATAGTTTTTCCATTGGGTGAACAATCGGGTCTTGATGCCTTCTAATTTATTTAATCATATAATACAACGGACGACTACCTTCATTCTCCTATTTTCCTAAAAAAATTGAAAATTTCACTAAACTTCACTGTACAAATAAATTATATTATTTCAATATAATCAACATAAAAAGAACTTTACACTGGTTTCCTGACTACTGATAATACTTTTTCAATAAAGCCGCATTCCAGGAGTATTGGGCCGAGTTGTCTTCCATGTCTTCAAGATCATATGTGTCGTTGTACCATTTGTGGGTTACCCTGAATGGGCCCTCCCAAGTTGGTCCAAATACTCCTGGCGGTGGTGCTAGAACTTTTCGGAGCACCAGATCTCCGACTTCAAATTCTCTGATTCTCACTTGTGAATTGTAATATTTTGCGATTCTTCTTTTGTATATTTCATTCTTCATTTCTGCTGAGATTCTTTTTTCATCAATCAGATCCATTTCTGCAGCCAGAGCCTTATTGTTTAACTGTTCGTTGAACCCAGCTACTCTTTCAGTTGGTACTTTGACCTCTATGGGTATGAATGCCTCAGTACCAAATGCCATAGTAAATGGTGTTTCCCCGGTGCTCGTTCTATATGACACTCTATATGCCCAAAGTACTTCTGGCAGTTCTTCTGACCATTTGCCTTTCTTATCAACCAGGCGAATTTTTAAGATATGTATGATTATTTTGTTAACTGCCTCGACCTAGCCGTTGGATTGAGGATGATAGGGTGTTGAAAATGTTTCTTGATACCCCATTTTTTGCAGAAGTCCCTTATTTTCTTTCCTTCAAATTATCTTCCGTTATCCGTTAGTATCGCCTGTGGAACTCCAAACCGGCATACGATACTTTTCCAGATAAAGTTGATCATTTTTTCTTGTGTCATTGTCACTAGTGTTTCAGCTTCGGCCCATTTTGTTTAATAGTCCACGGCCACTACTGCAAATTTTACGTTCTCCTTTCCCGTTGGGAAAGGTCCTATGATATCTATCCCCCACTTTGCAAATGGCCATGGACTATTCATTGAAATCAGTTCAGTTGGTGGCTTATGGATGCTGGGAGCGAACAACTGGCACCTGTGGCACGTCTTTACAACTTTGATTGCATCTTGCAGTAAAGTTGGCAAGTAGTATCCTTGCCCGGCTATTCGCCCCCTATCCGTTATGCTTAACTTTATATCATTATTGTGTAGGTACAGGAAGGAAGAATATCCCGGGCGAGCTAAGGTACTCCATCAGCTTAGCTGCGTCAAGTCCGCCCCTACTTACCAAGAGATAAAGGACTCCCACGTACGGCGAGCAACGGAGCTTGTTCCTCGCTCTTGGATGAAGCTAGGCGAGGAAACTCTCCAGAGCCAGAGCTTGAGTGACAATGCCCATCTTCTGAGCTACAACGCCAGTCACCAAGCCATATCTGCTCAGCGGGTCCTTGATCAAGCCATTGAGCTAGAGCGGACAAATCGGGGCTTGGGCCGGAGGATTGAGCAGCTTGAGACGGATGGAGATACCCAGCTCAAGAGAAAGGAGGACGAGCTGGCTAAATTGAAGGCCGAATTTGAAAAGGCCAAGCTCTCCTGGGAAAAGGACCTGAAGGTCGCGGAAGATCGGGAGAAGGTGGCCTCCAACACTTTTGAGAAACTGAAGTTGGATTTGGGGGTGGCCACTGGCTGCCTGCAGGTTTTGGAGACTGAGTGGGTGGGTTTGGTGGAGCGGGTTGGAGAAGGAGAAAAAGCGCGCTATATTCTACACCACGTACGTACAGGATGTAACCGATAATACTAACTTTGGTTACATCTGTGCGTATGCAGACTGTGTGAGGTCCGTAAAGTACGCCTTAGATAATGGTCTTGATGTCATGACCTGTACCATTAAGGACTTCGCGGACTATGTCATTGAGAACACTCCGACCACTGGTTTCGATATTCCCGTTGCCGATCTAGGGGAGATGGGTGGAAACTTGGATATCTTCAAAGATGATGTTCGAGTGGTCGCCCCCAAGGAGAGGACCAAGGAAGTGAATAAGGATGCTACAGTCTTCGATGCCTTAAGTCCTCTCTTTCCAAACCCTTTAGATGGAACGGGCACCTCGGCTGCAGTAGGCGAGCAGCAAGTCCCTACGGCGACCAACCCGGATGCTCCTCCTCCTCCCTCTACTGAAGGTCCTTTGGCTCCACTCCTCAAGCTCCTCAGGCTTGAAGATCCTTTACTTAATTTCCTTCTTTAGTTTATGTATTTAAGAGTGATGTACTTTCCTTTTTTCCCATGTAATCTTTTTTGGAATCTGCTAATGAAATTGTACTTATGTTTATCCCTGTTTCTTTGCATTTTGCTTTTGCCTTGTCTGTTCGCCTTTTATTTGTCTTTTGCTTAAGTATTCCTTTCTATTCGTTGAAAGTAAAATACTTATCTCTTGCAGACTTATGTATGTTGATCACGTATAGGTCTTTTTGGTTCTTTAAGAACTTTGACCTTTATTACATTTATTTTTATGTCTTGTTTCTCGCCGCATGCTATATTTGTGCTTTAATGCATTTAGCTTTGGGCGAGCAACTTGTGTTTTTGGGTCGATCAGGGGTTTTTTTTTTACTCTTTAACCCTGCTGCTCGCACTATACTGAACTTATGACAGCATCTTTCTGTTTCTGGCGAATAGTTTTTCCATTGGGTGAACAATCGGGTCTTGATGCCTTCTAATTTATTTAATCATATAATACAACGGACGACTACCTTCATTCTCCTATTTTCCTAAAAAAATTGAAAATTTCACTAAACTTCACTGTACAAATAAATTATATTATTTCAATATAATCAACATAAAAAGAACTTTACACTGGTTTCCTGACTACTGATAATACTTTTTCAATAAAGCCGCATTCCAGGAGTATTGGGCCGAGTTGTCTTCCATGTCTTCAAGATCATATGTGTCGTTGTACCATTTGTGGGTTACCCTGAATGGGCCCTCCCAAGTTGGTCCAAATACTCCTGGCGGTGGTGCTAGAACTTTTCGGAGCACCAGATCTCCGACTTCAAATTCTCTGATTCTCACTTGTGAATTGTAATATTTTGCGATTCTTCTTTTGTATATTTCATTCTTCATTTCTGCTGAGATTCTTTTTTCATCAATCAGATCCATTTCTGCAGCCAGAGCCTTATTGTTTAACTGTTCGTTGAACCCAGCTACTCTTTCAGTTGGTACTTTGACCTCTATGGGTATGAATGCCTCAGTACCAAATGCCATAGTAAATGGTGTTTCCCCGGTGCTCGTTCTATATGACACTCTATATGCCCAAAGTACTTCTGGCAGTTCTTCTGACCATTTGCCTTTCTTATCAACCAGGCGAATTTTTAAGATATGTTTGATTATTTTGTTAACTGCCTCGACCTAGCCGTTGGATTGAGGATGATAGGGTGTTGAAAATGTTTCTTGATACCCCATTTTTTGCAGAAGTCCCTTATTTTCTTTCCTTCAAATTATCTTCCGTTATCCGTTAGTATCGCCTGTGGAACTCCGAACCGGCATACGATACTTTTCTAGATAAAGTTGATCATTTTTTCTTGTGTCATTGTCACTAGTGTTTCAGCTTCGGCCCATTTTGTTTAATAGTCCACGGCCACTACTGCAAATTTTACGTTCTCCTTTCCCGTTGGGAAAGGTCCTATGATATCTATCCCCCACTTTGCAAATGGCCATGGACTATTCACTGAAATCAGTTCAGTTGGTGGCTTATGGATGCTGGGAGCGAACAACTGGCACCTGTGGCACGTCTTTACAACTTTGATTGCATCTTGCAGTAAAGTTGGCAAGTAGTATCCTTGCCCGGCTATTCGCTCCCTATCCGTTATGCTTAACTTTATATCATTATTGTGTAGGTACAGGAAGGAAGAATATCCCGGGCGAGCTAAGGTACTCCATCAGCTTAGCTGCGTCAAGTCCGCCCCTACTTACCAAGAGACAAAGGACTCCCACGTACGGCGAGCAACGGAGCTTGTTCCTCGCTCTTGGACGAAGCTAGGCGAGGAAATTCTCCAGAGCCAGAGCTTGAGTGACAATGCCCATCTTCTGAGCTACAACGCCAGTCACCAAGCCATATCTGCTCAGCGGGTCCTTGATCAAGCCATTGAGCTAGAGCGGACAAATCGGGGCTTGGGCCGGAGGATTGAGCAGCTTGAGACGGATAGAGATACCCAGCTCAAGAGGAAGGAGGACGAGCTGGCTAAATTGAAGGCCGAATTTGAAAAGGCCAAGCTCTCCTGGGAAAAGGACCTGAAGGTCGCGGAAGATCGGGAGAAGGTGGCCTCCAACACTTTTGAGAAACTGAAGTTGGATTTGGGGGTGGCCACTGGCCGCCTGCAGGTTTTGGAGACTGAGTGGGTGGGTTTGGTGGAGCGGGTTGGAGAAGGAGAAAAAGCGCGCTATATTCTACACCACGTACGTACAGGATGTAACCGATAATACTAACTTTGGTTACATCTGTGCGTATGCAGACTGTGTGAGGTCCGTAAAGTACGCCTTAGATAATGGTCTTGATGTCATGACCTGTACCATTAAGGACTTCGCGGACTATGTCATTGAGAACACTCCGACCACTGGTTTCGACATTCCCGTTGCCGATCTAGGGGAGATGGGTGGAAACTTGGATATCTTCAAAGATGATGTCCGAGTGGTCGCCCCCAAGGAGAGGACCGAGGAAGTGAATAAGGATGCTACAGTCTTCGATGCCTTAAGTCCTCTCTTTCCAAACCCTTTAGATGGAGCGGGCACCTCGGCTGCAGTAGGCGAGCAGCAAGTCCCTACGGCGACCAACCCGGATGCTCCTTCTCCTCCCTCTACTGAAGTTCCTTTGGCTCCACTCCTCAAGCTCCTCAGGCTTGAAGATCCTTTACTTAATTTCCTTCTTTAGTTTATGTATTTAAGAGTGATGTACTTTCCTTTTTTCCCATGTAATCTTTTTTGGAATCTGCTAATGAAATTGTACTTATGTTTATCCCCGTTTCTTTGCATTTTGCTTTTGCCTTGTCTGTTCGCCTTTTATTTGTCTTTTGCTTAAGTATTCCTTTCTATTCGTTGAAAGTAAAATACTTATCTCTTGCAGACTTATGTATGTTGATCACGTATAGGTCTTTTTGGTTCTTTAAGAACTTTGACCTTTATTACATTTATTTTTATGTCTTGTTTCTCGCCGCATGCTATATTTGTGCTTTAATGCATTTAGCTTTGGGCGAGCAACTTGTGTTTTTGGGTCGATCAGGGGGGTTTTTTGACTCTTTAACCCTGTTGCTCGCACTATACTGAACTTATGACAGCATCTTTCTGTTTCTGGCGAATAGTTTTTCCATTGGGTGAACAATCGGGTCTTGATGCCTTCTAATTTATTTAATCATATAATACAACGGACGACTACCTTCATTCTCCTATTTTCCTAAAAAAATTGAAAATTTCACTAAACTTCACTGTACAAATAAATTATATTATTTCAATATAATCAACATAAAAAGAACTTTACACTGGTTTCCTGAATACTGATAATACTTTTTCAATAAAGCTGCATTCCAGGAGTATTGGGCCGAGTTGTCTTCCATGTCTTCAAGATCATATGTGTCGTTGAACCATTTGTGGGTTACCCTGAATGGGCCCTCCCAAGTTGGTCCAAATACTCCTGGCGGTGGTGCTAGAACTTTTCGGAGCACCAGATCTCCGACTTCAAATTCTCTGATTCTCACTTGTGAATTGTAATATTTTGCGATTCTTCTTTTGTATATTTCATTCTTCATTTCCGCTGAGATTCTTTTTTCATCAATCAGATCCATTTCTGCAGCCAGAGCCTTATTGTTTAACTGTTCGTTGAACCCAGCTACTCTTTCAGTTGGTACTTTGACCTCTATGGGTATGAATGCCTCAGTACCAAATGCCATAGTAAATGGTGTTTCCCCGGTGCTCGTTCTATATGACACTATATATGCCCAAAGTACTTCTGGCAGTTCTTCTGACCATTTGCCTTTCTTATCAACCAGGCGAATTTTTAAGATATGTTTGATTATTTTGTTAACTGCCTCGACCTAGCCGTTGGATTGAGGATGATAGGGTGTTGAAAATGTTTCTTGATACCCCATTTTTTGCAGAAGTCCCTTATTTTCTTTCCTTCAAATTATCTTCTGTTATCCGTTAGTATCGCCTGTGGAACTCCGAACCGGCATACGATACTTTTCCAGATAAAGTTGATCATTTTTTCTTGTGTTATTGTCACTAGTGTTTCAGCTTCGGCCCATTTTGTTTAATAGTCCACGGCCACTACTGCAAATTTTACGTTCTCCTTTCCCGTTGGGAAAGGTCCTGTGATATCTATCCCCCACTTTGCAAATGGCCATGGACTATTCACTGAAATCAGTTCAGTTGGTGGCTTATGGATGCTGGGAGCGAACAACTGGCACCTGTGGCACGTCTTTACAACTTTGATTGCATCTTGCAGTAAAGTTGGCAAGTAGTATCCTTGCCCGGCAATTCGCCCCATATCCGTTATGCTTAACTTTATATCATTATTGTGTAGGTACAGGAAGGAAGAATATCCCGAGCGAGCTAAGGTACTCCATCAGGTTAGATGCGTCAAGTCCGCCCCTACTTACCAAGAGATAAAGGACTCCCACGTACGGTGAGCAACGGAGCTTGTTCCTCGCTCTTGGACGAAGCTAGGCGAGGAAATTCTCCAGAGCCAGAGCTTGAGTGACAATGCCCGTCTTCTGAGCTACAACGCCAGTCACCAAGCCATATCTGCTCAGTGGGTCCTTGATCAAGCCATTGAGCTAGAGCGGACAAATCGGGGCTTGGGCCGGAGGATTGAGCAGCTTGAGACGGATAGAGATACCCAGCTCAAGAGAAAGGAGGACTAGCTGGCTAAATTGAAGGCCGAATTTGAAAAGGCCAAGCTCTCCTGGGAAAAGGACCTGAAGGTCGCGGAAGATCGGGAGAAGGTGGCCTCCAACACTTTTGAGAAACTGAAGTTGGATTTGGGGGTGGCCACTGGCCGCCTGCAGGTTTTGGAGACTGAGTGGGTGGGTTTGGTGGAGCGGGTAGGAGAAGGAGAAAAAGCGCGCTACATTCTACACCACGTACGTACAGGATGTAACTGATAATACTAACTTTGGTTATATCTGTGCGTATGCAGACTGTGTGAGGTCCGTAAAGTACGCCTTAGATAATGGTCTTGATGTCATGACCTGTGCCATTAAGGACTTCGCGGACTATGTCATTGAGAACACTCCGACCGCTGGTTTCGACCTTCCCGTTGCCGATCTAGGGGAGATGGGTGTAAACTTGGATATCTTCAAAGATGATGTCCGAGTGGTCGCCCCCAAGGAGAGGACCGAGGAAGTGAATAAGGATGCTACAGTCTTCGATGCCTTAAGTCCTCTCTTTCCAAACCCTTTAGATGGAGCGGGCACCTCGGCTGCAGTAGGCGAGCAGCAAGTCCCTACGGCGACCAACCCGGATGCTCCTCCTCCTCCCTCTACTGAAGTTCCTTTGGCTCCACTCCTCAAGCTCCTCAGGGTTGAAGATCCTTTACTTAATTTCCTTCTTTAGTTTATGTATTTAAGAGTGATGTACTTTCCTTTTTTCCCATGTAATCTTTTTTGGAATCTGCTAATGAAATTGTACTTATGTTTATCCCCGTTTTTTTGCATTTTGCTTTTGCCTTGTCTGTTCGCCTTTTATTTGTCTTTTGCTTAAGTATTCCTTTCTATTCGTTGAAAGTAAAATACTTATCTCTTGCAGACTTATGTATGTTGATCACGTATAGGTCTTTTTGGTTCTTTAAGAACTTTGACCTTTATTACATTTATTTTTATGTCTTGTTGCTCGCCGCATGCTATATTTGTGCTTTAATGCATTTAGCTTTGGGCGAGCAACTTGTGTTTTTGGGTCGATCAGGGGGGTTTTGTGACTCTTTAACCCTGCTGCTCGCACTATACTGAACTTATGACAGCATCTTTCTGTTTCTGGCGAATAGTTTTTCCATTGGGTGAACAATCGGGTCTTGATGCCTTCTAATTTATTTAATCATATAATACAACAGACGACTACCTTCATTCTCCTATTTTCCTAAAAAAATTGAAAATTTCACTAAACTTCACTGTACAAATAAATTATATTATTTCAATATAATCAACATAAAAAGAACTTTACACTGGTTTCCTGACTACTGATAATACTTTTTCAATAAAGCCGCATTCCAGGAGTATTGGGCCGAGTTGTCTTCCATGTCTTCAAGATCATATGTGTCGTTGTACCATTTGTGGGTTACCCTGAATGGGCCCTCCCAAGTTGGTCCAAATACTCCTGGCGGTGGTGCTAGAACTTTTCGGAGCACCAGATCTCTGACTTCAAATTCTCTGATTCTCACTTGTGAATTGTAATATTTTGCGATTCTTCTTTTGTATATTTCATTCTTCATTTCTGCTGAGATTCTTTTTTCATCAATCAGATCCATTTCTGCAGCCAGAGCCTTATTGTTTAACTGTTCGTTGAACCCAGCTACTCTTTCAGTTGGTACTTTGACCTCTATGGGTATGAATGCCTCAGTACCAAATGCCATAGTAAATGGTGTTTCCCCGGTGCTCGTTCTATATGACACTCTATATGCCCAAAGTACTTCTGGCAGTTCTTCTGACCATTTGCCTTTCTTATCAACCAGGCGAATTTTTAAGATATGTTTGATTATTTTGTTAACTGCCTCGACCTAGCCGTTGGATTGAGGATGATAGGGTGTTGAAAATGTTTCTTGATACCCCATTTTTTGCAGAAGTCCCTTATTTTCTTTCCTTCAAATTATCTTCCGTTATCCGTTAGTATCGCCTGTGGAACTCCGAACCGGCATACGATACTTTTCCAGATAAAGTTGATCATTTTTTCTTGTGTTATTGTCACTAGTGCTTCAGCTTCGGCCCATTTTGTTTAATAGTCCACTGCCACTACTGCAAACTTTACGTTCTCCTTTCCCGTTGGGAAAGGTCCTATGATATCTATCCCCCACTTTGCAAATGGCCATGGACTATTCACTGAAATCAGTTCAGTTGGTGGCTTATGGATGCTGGGAGCGAACAACTGGCACCTGTGGCACGTCTTTACAACTTTGATTGCATCTTGCAGTAAAGTTGGCAAGTAGTATCCTTGTCTTACTGTCTTGTACGCCAATGCTCGCCCTCCTGCATGATTTCCGCATACGCCTTCGTGTATTTCTTTTAAAACTTCTTGGCCTTGCCCCCTTGCTAGACATTTCAACAAGGGAAGTGAAAATCCTCTTTTGTAAAGTTGGTTGTCCATGATAGTAAATCTTACTGCTCGCTTGGCTATCTTGACTGCTTCTTACGGGTCTTTGGGCACTTTGTTGTCTTTGAGATATCTGTATATCGGTGTTCTCCAATCTTTGTCTGTTAACTCCTCTTCAATCTGATTGATTCTGTAGTCGTTGGTGGATGGATGAGAGATTCTTGTTATTGTAACTTTTGAAAGTTCCGCTGGTCCCATGCTAGTAGCCAGGCGAGCAAGTGCATCTGCTTGTGCATTATTGTCCCTTGGCAGTTGTTCAATATAAATTTGTTCGAATAATGATGCTAAATGAGCAACAATCTTCTGATACAAGGCCATGTTTTCATCTTCTGCCTCGTATTCTCCACGGACTTGGTTGACTATTAGTTGGGAATCTCCATAAATTTGGACTTTCCTTACCCCCACAGCCAGAGCTAATCGTAGTCCGACAATCAGTGCTTCATACTCAGATTTGTTGTTTGTTGTCATGAACTCAAATCTGACAGCTGAAGTGAACACTTGCCTGTCTGGACTGATCAGCACTATCCCGGCTCCTGCTGCTGTACTATTTGATGATCCGTCCACATACATATGCCATGGATGATTATGACCTCTCGTCGGATCTTGAGGGAAGGTTAGCTCGACTATGAAGTCCGCTAACGCTTGTCCTTTGATCATCGTTCGAGGTGCATAAGATATTCCGAATTGGCTTATTTCTAGCGACCACTTAAGGAGGCGGCCAGCAGTGTCAGGCCTTTGCAGAATTTGTCTTAGCGGGAATGTTGTTAGCACCTCCACTTGATGATCAACGAAGTAAGGCCGTAGCTTTCTTACACTCATTACCAGTGCGTAGGCCAACTTTTCCATGGGTGAGTATTTGACTTCTGCTTCATGTAGGGCCTGACTTACGTAGTAGATCGGTAAGTGGAGCTTTCCTTCTGCTTGAACCAGGACCGAGCTGATTGCCACCTCTGATGCAGCTAGGTATAGGTACAGTTTCTCCCCTGAGTCAGGCTTTGACAGAATCTTAGTATCGCTAAGATACTCCTTTAGTTGCACAAATGCCTGTTGACAACTGCTTGTCCACTGGAACTGTCCTTTCTTGATAGCGTCGAAGAAAGGTCGGCATTTATCACCAGATCTTGAAATGAACCTATTCAAAGCTGTTAAGCATCCGGTTAGTCGTTGGACCTCCTTGACTGATCTTGGTGGCTGCATGTCCATGATCGTTTTTACCTTCGATGGATTTGCCTCAATACCTCGCTGACTGACCAGGTGTCCAAGGAACTTTCCTGAGTGAACTCTGAAGCTACTCTTTTTTGGATTTAGCTTCATGTTGTATGCTCGGAGTATCTCGAATGCTTGTGTTAGATGTTCCAAATGGTCTTCCTTTTTCAGGCTTTTTACGACTATGTCATCCACGCATACTTCCATTATTCTGCCAATATGTTCATCGAACATTTTATTAACAAGTCTTTGGTACGTGGCTCCTGCGTTGATTAACCCAAACAACATCCTCTTCCAACACAATAAATTTGTGTTGGTATAGAATGTTGTGTTCTCTTGGTCGTCCGGGTGCATCGGGATTTGGTGATATCCTGCGAATGCATCTATGAAGGTGAGAAGTTCGTGTCCAGTCGTGTTGTCCACCAACTGGTCAATGTGTGGCAGTGGGAAATTATCTTTAAGGAAAGCTGTATTTAGATCGGTGAAGTCGATGCATAACATCCAAGTGCCATTTGGTTTTCGTACTAACACCGGATTTGCTACCCATCTAGGGCATAGAGCTTCTTTGATAAGGTCATTATCGAGTAGCTTCTTTACTTCCACATCCAGTGCCTCATACTTGTCAGGCCTGAAGTTTCTTCTTTTTTGTTTCACCGGTTTTTTAGTTGGATCAATATTTAGCTTATGGCAAGCGTGTTCAGGGCTAATGCCTACCATATCAGCATGCGACCATGCGAATACGTCGAGATTAGACTTGAGGAATTCTTTCATTCTGGATCTGTATGGCTCAGGGAGCTCAGACCCAATGAATAGTTCCAAGTCTTCTCAATTCGGGTCGACTTTTATTGCCTCCAACTCCTCAACCGGGGTTGCTCTTCTTTTCTGGCTTTTCCAACGAGGATCAATGATGGGCCCTTCTAGGTTAAGTTTATCCTCGATCATCGGCTCTGCCTCCAGCCTTGGCTCTATGTCTTCGACCTTATTCGGTTTATGTACGACCTCCTCTCCTTGTTGTTCGCCAAAGTCCTCCTGCTCGCTACCCCCTGCTGGTCATCTATCTCCATCATCTCGGTGTCAATAGATTCCATGATTTCATCTAAGACGGAGGGTTCATCTCCAGTCCTGCTGCTCGGCTGTTCGTCCGTGATACACACTTTATTATCTTTAGGTTGAAGTTGCAGGAGGTATTCCCGAGCTTTCTTTTGATCGCCTTTAACCTTACATGAACCTTTCGGGGTTGGAAATTTAAGACGGTAGTAGTATGTCAAAACGGCTGCTTTGAATTCATTCATAAAAGGACGACCGAGAAACCCGTTGTAGGTAGACTGTTGATCTACAACTAAAAATTCTACCATTCTAGTCAGTCTCCTCTCGGGATTCTCGGTCGATACAAGTTCGACCGGCAACGTTACTAAACCTAAGGGAACGGTTATAGCATCTCCGAACCCTACTATCTTATGATCACACTCTTTTATATATTCTTCACAATCTCCTAACTGATCTAGTGTGCTCTTGAACATGATGTTCGTGTAGGAGCCGGTGTCTACAAGCAAGCGATGGACTCGAGTTCCCATAATGTTAGCACATATGATCAGTGAGTCGTTGTGTGGAGTGAGTATTCCATCTAAGTCTTTCTCGGAAAACACCAAGTCTCCCGTCTTCTTGGTAGCTTGGTTCACTCCTACTTCTCTAACTTGAGCCACCGCTCTTAAATTTGCCTTCCTTTTTCTTTTGGACATCGGGGGCCTTCCGTCTGAACAACCTCCCAAGGGTCCGATCGGCTCAAACATTAGGATCTCTCGAACGGGTTCTGTTGGGACTGTGAATATCTTTTTTTCTTTTTTGTTCATCCTACCCGGCTGTTCGTCTTCTTCATCATCCTCTGAGCTGGATGGAACTGTCATCCTGAGCCTCTTGCCTGGCTGCCTCTTGACGAACTCTAACATCTTCCCTTCTTCGTAGAACCTCCATAGTTGTTTCAGGAGATCACAACACTCACTTGTGAAATGACCTATATTCTGGTGATATGCACAGTACTTGTTAAGATTTAACTTTCCTCGCTCTTGTCGTATTTTTCGAGGTTCTGACAACATGTCTCTATCTTTCACATTGTTATACACAGCTTCTATGGTTGTAGATAGAACATGATTCAGTTTTTCTTTCAACTCCGCCCCTTCGTTAAAAGCCTTTATATTTTTAGGGGCCTTGTATTCTCCTCCCGACTTTTTTCCCGGTTTCTTGGAATCGGCTTTGTCTCCCAACTCTTTCTAAAGAGTCTCTTGCATTGAAATGTACACCCCGGCCTTATGTCTAAATTCTGAATAGGTCTTGGGGAAAGCCAGGTGCATTTCCTTCCACATGTCTATGCCTTTCTTGAGTCCTGCCATCACGGCCACAATCTTTGTGTCTTCACTCACCATTTCTCCTTCTAGCAGAACTTTATCGAATCTTTCGAGGAATGCTCTGTCAGACTCTTTGTCTCCTTGTTTTAAGTCTTCTAGCAAATGCCTCTGTGTAAGATATGACCCAGCTGTGGAAAAGTGAGACAGGAATTCTTTGTCGAGTTGGATAAATGAATTGATGGAATCGGGGACGAGTGCGTAAAACCATCGATGAGGGTCATCACTAAGGGTTAATGGGAAATTACGGCACTGTGTAGCATCCGACGCTCCTACTGATATCATGTAATCAGTGTATTTAGATAAATGCACTTTCGGATCTGAATTTCCCTCATATAAGTTAATGGCCGAGAATTGTACTTTCTTTTGCACTGGCGCATTTAGAATAGGTGGTGACAAGGGTGATGATGACAATACTGTTATCCCAATGTCGTTCTGGGCTTCCAACTGTTTCTGCATCTCCTCCACCATTTTCTTCAAAGTTTGCCACTCACTAGGAGACGTTCTTTCGTTAGAAGGTTGTTTGTCATGATCTGGTTCAATGACCTCCTCATGACGTAGTCCCTTACTAATGGGACGTTTCTCCTGTGTGACATGCTTAGCGATGTTGCTAGCTCTATTGGGGCCCAAACGACCAAAAGTTGATTTTCTTAGTCTATCATGCACAGAGGGGTAAGCAGCAAGGTGTGCTTGCTCGTGTGCTCGCTCCTCGCTTCTTTAGTGAATCTCTCCCCTACGTCCTCCATGGTTATTTGCTCTTCCTCTATCGGCATGGCTCCTATTCCTTATTTCTCTGCTTCCCGACTCCTCGCCACCCCCTGGAGTGGATTCCCCACGGCTTCCCAGTCGTTCACTTATTGGGGTTTTGCCCTTGGCCCTCCTTGCTTGTTCACTATCAACCTCATCCATTCTTATATCTTCCCGTTGCTTGGCTCTTCTTTCAGTTGCCCGGTTGCTCACCTCCGGGGTTTTGGATAGCCTTTGCCCTGCTGCCCGGTTGCTCGCCTCCGGGGCTCTTGATGGTCCGGTTGCTTCCTGTCGTCTTTATAAAGATTGTAAGACGATAATTATTTTTGCCAATTCTTCCAGATTCTGGGCCAAGGCCTCCACTTCAGGGGGGAGGGTATCGATGGTGACTTGCACGTTTCTTCGAGACATCGTCTGCACCGTTCTTTTATGATCACCCGTTGATGATATTCTAGTCCGGGACTTGCTAGCCGGATGTGTACTCGACTCTTGTGGTTCTTGCGATCTTACCATTTTTCCAAATATCGAATGTTTCTTTTGTGAGAGTTTTGTGTTTATGAGTGTCGATCTAAAACAACTAGCCTTGTATGTATGGATTTGGCTATTTACAAACCCTTATTCATTCATGCATGCATTCATGTTTTTTAGGACTTACTCAATTCCACACAAACAACCAACTTACACTCCTAAACCCTGTTTCCGGCGACCTACTGCCGGATTTTTGCAGATTCCGGCGTCTTTTCACAAAAATTCTTCAAATCTTCAACTAACCGGAGGTTCGAACCCTTCTTCTAGAGCCAATTGTTGATGATCTTGATTCGGCCTAGATAATTAGTGGTCGTTTTAAGCTTGGAAGATCATCAAACAAGGGGTAAATCAAAGATTAAAACTAAATTATTGTAAGGAGAAATTGAGGAGAAAATTTGCAAGAGTTTTGGCTTGTTTTTTAAATATTGAGCCTATTTTTATTATCCCATGAAGGGGTATATATAGAGTACAAGCAAGCATGAGGTGTCACCTCCTTAATCATCTTCATTTACAACTTGACAAGTGTTAAGACACTTGTTATATCCTTAAGCTATTACATCTTTTACAATGAAAGTGTTAAAACACTTGTTTGCTCCTAAAGTAATGTCTAATTAGTGAGATTTCTGATGATCTTTTAAGATGCCCTTCTGCTCTCCTGCTCGCCTCTTTGGTTCCTTTTTTACTTTTCTTGGTCATGCTGTTCGCCTCTCTTTTTGCGTATTGGTGACCAGCTGCTCGTCTGACCTACTGTTCGTCCACATTTGACCTGGGCTATCACCCAATTGCTCGCCTCTTCAATTCTCTTCCCTGCTGTTCGTCTCTCTTTGATTTTTGCTCCTAATGACTCCTTGGTTTATTATTTTAGTCTTATTTACCTTAATCTTGTTGCTCGGCTGCTCGCCTATCAACAGTGTGGTTGACCACTGATTATGCACCGAGGACGGAAGCGGTGACTTGGGAGTTAAGGTGACAGGGGAGAGCCCTGGCGTATGCTACCCATTGTAGGCCAACATTTTATGTGATTATGTTCGAGCGGAGGAGGCGACCTAGGAGTTATGGCGACAGGGGAGAGCCCTGGCGTATGCTACCTAGAGTGTGCCACTATCTCGTATGACCATGTATATAGAGGGGACTTCTGAACGGACAGGGAGTCAAGTTTGGTGATGGACCTCGCTAGGCCGTTAGAGGGATGGATCCTCACCGTGTGAGTCAACGTGTAGGGGATTACTTCTTGGTGGACATGAGAGGCGCGATGGGGGGCCTCGATGGCCACAAGAGGATGGACCCCCGTCAGATCATACTTATTGTGGCCACATGATTATATTTTATTGATCTGGATGATTGTCCCGATGCATAATAGTGAGTCGGGGGCCCTTAATGAGTATTTCATAAATAAATTGGTGATTTTGAACGAGGGTGCATTGTGCATAGTGGGGATTTTGAGATGAACATCACATCTTGCATAATTTCTGCTTACTTGGATTTGTAAATCTCATGTGGTTTATGTATTGTAGGTAATCCTGATGAGTTGTGATGTAGTGATTCTACTAGACAAGGTGTGCAGCTCCTGCGGAGTTTTGAGTGGGTGTGTACATAGATGATGACATGTGGGCCAGATCGTGGGGTTGTATTTTGAGTTGTGTACTATCTGTAGTTTTTAATTATATTATATTATGAGGAGTCGTCATCATTTATGATGTGTTTAACTAGTTCATTTTTTGGTTAAACATAGAAAAAAAATTGCACGTGCGCACGAGTCATTTCTTATAAATTATTTTCAACCAGTTATTATTGTTGAGTTATGTGAGAGTGGTTGTGTCATGATACTGCCTCATGCGACCCTCTTGATGTTTATTATTTGTGTGATTTTTAAAATTTAATTGTTTATTCTTACAAGAAATGAATTAGTTTAAGGCTAAAATAGGTTGTCAGGGGTGATATCTTAAAGACGATCAAGAAGGGATTAAATGGTCGTCCCATGGAATTACTCGAGGAATCGTGCTTCAAACAATTTATTGGTGTGGAAAAGATATAATTCCAAGCACAATTGTATTTGTATTTGTTGTTACGACAAGATGCATCCGAATCGAAAAAGAAAATGGTGTTTGATATAAATGGACACAAGGCAACTTTTGGACCCAAAAAAAAATGTGTCTAAAAACCGGATTGGTATTTGGGTCATTACCTCTATATCCTGACACCTCGAGCTTCTATAAGTCATTCTTCAATGGAAAGAAAAATGTCTATATTTCAGACATTGAAAATATATTAACAAAAGTATATGAAGAAGATGGTAGAGCATTCGAGAGGTGTTTGAAGTTACCCTTACTATACTCTATTAAAGGAATGCTTTAGTCACGAAATAAGATGAAAAAAGTATTGAATTGGGGGGACATGCAGTTGTTAGATGATTTAAAGAAGTTAACTTATATCCATGGGGAAAAGTGGTGTTTGACTAGCTATTGTAGGAGATACGCAAGTTTTATGGGCGGATCGAAGGCTATGAAGAAAGATATATGAAAACAAGAGAAGTAGAGGAAAAAGATCCAAAGCAAATGACAAAAAGTTATATGAAAAATATTTAATGTAATGTTTCAGTTAAATCCAGTGTGAGTTTTCAGTTATAGTTGGTGTAATTTTTCAGTTAAAACTAGTGTAACTTTTCATTTAATACCAGTCTAATGTTTCACTTAAAACTAGTGCAAATTTTCACTTATAACTAGTGTAACCTTTCAGTTAAAACTACTGTAACTTTTAAATTATATTTATTGTAGCTTTTCAGTTAAAGCTAATCTAATTATTCAATTATATCTAATGCAATGTTTTACTTAAAGCTTGTGTAACATTTCAGTTATATCTAGTGTAACGTTTCACTTAAAATTAGTGTAAAATTTTCAGTTATATATATAGTAAAGTTTCAGTCTATGATGCACGGATTCTTCTAAAAATATAACTATGCAGTATCGGATTCGCACCCGCCCCCTAAAAGGGGTGCGATTCTTGAATCCGCGAATCAGATTCTCCACGTGGCGAATTCAGCTGCCACGTGGCGAATCCACTAACGGATACTCGAATCCTTCTCGCGAATCCTATTTATTAAGCATTTTTCAATTGAAATTTATTATATAATATAATTTAAATTGACAATGTGATACTTGTTTTATATTGAAATCACTCTTATGGCGTATAAATTAGGCTAATGGAACTTTAATTGATTTTTGGTTACTTAATTATATTAAATTATTGAATATATTTAAGTGTTGGATCAGAGATAATGTGAATTATACACATTCAATTTACAAAATTTCAAAATATATTTAATTTTTTAAGTATTATATATAATAAAATATAAATAAACAGACGTATCCTTGACAAATCGCACCCTAAGTTTTTTGAAAAATCGTATCCCCGCACCCGTATCGTATCGCCCCCGCGCTCCCGCACCCGCACCTGTGCAACATAGGTTTCAGTTATATCTTGTGTAACTTTTCAATTAAAACTAGTCTAACTTTTCAGTTATATCTAATGTAACATTTTACTCAAAGCTAGTATAACTTTTTAATTAGAACTTGTGTAACATTTCAGTTATATCTAATATAATTTTTTTCTCTCAAAGCTAGTGAACGTTTCACTTAAAACTAGGGAAACTTTTCAGTTAAAGCTCTTATAATGTTTCAATTATATGTCGTGTAACTTTTCAGTTATATGTAGTTTAATGTTTCACTTAAAGTTAGTATAACTTTTCATTTAAACCTTGTGTAACATTTCAGTTATATACAATGTAACTTTTCAGTTAAAACTAGTGCAACGTTTCACTTGAAATTAGTGTAATTTTCCAGTTAAACTTGTGTAATGTTTCAACTATATTTAGAGTAACTTTTCAGTTAAAACTAATGTAACTTTTTAATTAAATTATCATTTAAGATTCAATCTTATGCAGTATAACCATTCATAATAATCTTCCATAACTCTTCAAATGTGTTAAATAGAACTCCAATATTTGAAAAGTAGAAAATTTAGAACTTATGTGGATTTCAGTATCAAGTTCATCAACACAAAAACAATTTATAAACCAATTATATTACTGCGGATATTCTTTATCAAAAAAATATAATCTTTATTAACTAAATGACAAAGTATAGATTGAAAATAATTTATACATAGACCAATGAAGGATGTTAGTTGTTTTCATTAAAGAGTATTAGTTGTTTTCATTGAAGAATATTAGTTGTTATTATTGAAGAGTCTTAGTTGTTCAGTGAAAATAAACTAAGACTCTTCAGTGAAAAAAATTAAACTCTTCAGTGGAAGCAACTAATACTCTTTAGTGAAAGCAAGTGATACCCTTTAATGATTCATGTATGAACCAATTTCACCCTATAATACTCTAATGTTGTGTTTGGTTAGGGATAGGGCCATCCGGATGGGGATGGACCATCCCCCATCCCATCCGATTTTGGATGGGCACATCCCATTCCCCATCCACCGCTATTATATACCTACACGTCTATTTTAATTATATTTTATACAATCACATCACTTTTATCTCACCCACTCATCTTCTCTCCTAATTTTTTCACATTTATTCATTATATCTCATACTTTTTCTTACACATTTATTCTCTCTCATATTTTTTCTTTTCATATCTCCTACTTTTCTCTCACTCAATCATTATCTCACTAACTAATAATAATAAAATATTTCAACATCAATTTTGATTTGATATAAAGTTTCATCCAACTCTATTTCTCCATCTCTAACCAAACACTATTTACTATTCATTTGATTACCCCCATCCTCTTTTTTCCATCTCCATCTCCATCACATCCACCATCATCCCTAACCAAACAGAGCCTATCTAAATTATTGTACGAGGGTTACCCAAGAAACATAATGTGTCTAGTACAAATCATCATTAACAAAAAACTCAAATTAGCAAACTCAAAAGAGAAGACATGGCCTAATAGGGGAGAAATATAAACTATTCACCAAGAACATTTCTAGTAGGAATTAAGATTTCTATAATACAGACTCCAAAATTTAAAGGATCCATATCACTTTAAATTGGGTAGAATTAGGGGTGGGAATAGGCTAGACTACCCGACAGGGGCCTACAGTTCGGCTCGACTCGTTTAATAAACGGGCCAGACTTAGGTTTTTTTAAAAACCTATTTATTTAAATAGGTCAGATTTGAGCTTTTTTGTAAGTCTTTTAAGCCCAACAGACCGACCTATTTAACTATATTAATATATATATACATATATATATATATATATATATATATAACATAATATATAATAATACAATACAATACAATATAATAAATACTTAATATATATGTAAGAATATTGCTAGATATAAATTAAAATATTATTTAAATTTGTTATTATGCTATTATTTGATAATCTTTTGATAAATTGATTTAATTTTTCATTTTAAAATTTAAAGAGTTAATTGTTATGATTTAATAATAATATAATTATTGAATATAATTTTGTAAATATGATTAAAAAGGCCCCTAAAAGGCTTTCAGACCAGACCTATTTATTAAAAAGGTCAGGTCAAAACTCAAAAAAACCTTTAATAAGCTAGATTTAGACCTAAAGATCAAATAGCAGACTCATACTGTCCAACGAGAGGTCTAACTTGGCTCGGCCTATTTCCTAACCTAGATAGAATAGGAGCTAGTGCATTTGAGATCTAACCTATAAATAAAGTAAAAAACATGAAAGAATAAAAGCTACCTGAATCGAATCTGGGCGTTTTTAAAAAGCAAGGTATTCCTCCAAAACCAATAAACAATTATGGGATATAATATACATATACGGTACCTATAAAGTATTTTGCCCCTCTGTCTCCGTCTCACAAGTAACAGCCAAACCAAACGCGTCCGATGAGTCCGACCCGAGCGTTGAACGTGTGGTCGGTGTCCGTCACATAAATCGTCAATTTATTCAACCCCGTACGCATCCAGTCAACGCACTACTCCTATCGCCGTTAACTACCTTGTAGTTTCCGCCAAACATCCCCGCTCTTATATATATCTCCAGCCTTCACTTTCTTATTCTTTCGACTCAAAACATTTTTCTTATTCATACCCATATAATTTTACACAACCAAAATTCTATTTTCCTTTCCATATCATTACCTCAAACTAGAATCGTGTCTTCCCATCAGGTACTTTAATTTTTTTTCCTGGGTTTGGCTTTAGAGGTGTTCTATTTGTCGCTTTTTGCTGTTTAATTAATTAAATCCCTTTGGTATTTGGTGAGAAAAATGAAGATCAAGAATGCAAAGGTGTTTGGTTTTTTTGTGCTTGTTTCATTGACCCTTGTTGTAGACGTTGTGATTTTATTCTTAAATAAATAGACTTTAGGGGGTGGTCAAGGAGTTGATTTTTAAATAGTCCAGAAGATTTTTCACATTCTATTGAACATAGTATTCTCTCTTTGTAAAAAGTAGTACTCAATTTTGCTTTTACTTTTAATTGATGTTGGTATATGTTCTTGAATTGCCTTCTTGTTATGGATTAGCCTTTGATGTTCCCTTCATGAAATTGCTTTTCATTTTCTTTGAAAGATGAGTTTTCTTTTTAAGTTTTCTTATTACAACGATTTTCATAATTGTGGAAACGACAAATGAAGTTTATGTGTGGCTTTGTTATGTCCGGTGATTGTTTATTTATGTGAGATTGTTGTCTCCTTTTCACAGGTTGATGTTTTGTGCAAGATATATAGATCGATAGATATATACTTTGGGAATTGGTTTGTTATCTAGTTATCAATCAAAGTGAGCAATTAAGGACCCTTGATAGATATAAATCAGCCAATGCTTCATCTTACATAGGATGGACTCTCATTACCTTGGATACACTATCACTGCTTCTGATTTATCTCAATCCTCCTCTATACCAACAAGGCTTCTCGACTCGTTGAAATTCGATCCAAGAAACTCCCCCAATTCACCTTTCTCTTCCCATTTCGAGACCGTATACACTGATATTCAAGAACAACACGGTTCCAGTGCCACCCCTTCTTCCGATTCCTCCGTAGATTACAGCATCAACCTTCAACAATCAAGATCCTTTCCCTTTCTCCCAAATGCAAATAACAATCACAATATAAAACACGTTTTGCTGGAATTGGAAACTGCTCTTATGGCTCCAGATTTTGGTGAGGAAGTGGCTAATTCACAACAGTTTTTAGGGGCAACAAGAACTCAGTCATCTCCTGATTCCGAGGTTAGCAGCTCATTCGGTGGAGCCCTGATTGCGAATCGTCACAATGGGATGGATGACTTTGCAGTACAGGATGGTGGTCCTACCGATCTTAAAAGGTTGCTGATTGCTTGTGCTAGAGCTCTTTCCGAGAACAAATTGGATGAATTTGAAAAACTGGTACTACGTGCTCGTGCAGCTGTATCCATCAGTGGAGAGCCGATACAGCGTTTAGGTGCTTACTTGGTAGAAGGGCTAGTTGCAAGAAAAGAGTCATCTGGAACAAACATTTACCGGGCACTCAAGTGCAACCAGCCCGAAAGCAAGGACTTGCTCTCCTACATGCACATACTTTACGAGATATGTCCTTATTTGAAATTCGGCTATATGGCTGCAAACGGGGCTATCGCTGAAGCGTGTAAAAACGAGGATCGCATACACATCATCGATTTCCAGATCGGTCAGGGGACCCAATGGATGACTCTGCTGCAGGCACTTGCGGCTAGGCCTAGTGGGCCACCGCACGTGCGCATCACGGGGATTGATGACCCCGTCAACAAATATGCTCGAGGAGACGGCCTAACAGCTATAGAGAGGCGTTTGGCTGCAGTCTCTCATAAGTTTAATATCCCTGTTGAGTTTAATGCTGTTCCGGTTTTTGCACCGGACATTACGCTGGAGATGCTAGATGTTAGGCCCGGTGAGGCCCTGGCGGTGAATTTCCCTCTTCAGCTCCACCACACCCCGGACGAGAGTGTTGACGTGTCCAATCCTAGAGACGGGCTTCTGAGGATGGTGAAATCGCTCTCCCCCAAAGTGGTGACGCTCGTGGAGCAAGAGTCGAACACTAATACAGCCCCTTTTCTTTCGAGATTCAAGGAAACTTTGGACTTCTACTCGGCCATGTTCGAGTCAATAGATGTAACAATGGCGAGGGACAGGAAGGAACGCATAAACGTGGAGCAACAATGTTTAGCAAGGGACATCGTGAACATCATAGCGTGCGAAGGGAAGGAGAGAGTCGAGCGTCACGAGCTGTTCGGGAAGTGGAGGTCGAGGTTTACGATGGCGGGTTTTCGGCAATTCCCTTTGAGCTCTTATGTGAATTCAGTGATCAGGGGATTGTTGAGATTGTATTCAGAGCATTACACTTTGGTGGAGAAGGATGGAGGTATGTTACTAGGATGGAAGGATAGGAATTTGGTCTCAGCATCTGCTTGGCACTGAATTCAGTAATAGTAATAGTTGTTGAAATTCCTTGTTTCTTTACTTATAGGATTAATTGGATGATACGTAGCGGTTTCTTTTGTTATTGTGCTTATTAAGTTATGTATGGATTGTAATTTTAGGTTTTGAATCACTCATAGGATCGTTATCTACAGTCGTGATTAGTGGAATAGTTTGGGCAATGGGCCTTAACGATGCGTACATGATCATCACATTAGCTATGAGAGAGGAACCAACATCCATACTCATTTAATCATATTTGGAAATTTCTGTAAACACATTACTGAAATATTCTCAAAACAAAAGGGTAAAAAAAAAAAAAAATACCCATATAATTAAAAATATTAAGCCTCCACTTGGTAGGTTAAATAAGCCCATAATACAATATTTTATTTTTCCTAAAAATTGCTTGTAGAATATACAAATTTAGTACGGTTCCAAAAGTAATACGACGGCCCGGTAAAAAATCTACTGATTTTGGTTTCTAATTTTTGCTCGATTTATATCAATTGCAATTCATGTACAGATTTTGGTTTTTTCAGAACACTTGTGGATGAGTGAATTGAGGATTTATGGTGGTTGTTTGCTTGATTGTTGTATCAATGGTGCTACGATGGTGGGCGAAAAGGGCTTGGGTTGGGTTATAAAAGTTGGAAGGGTAAAATTGTATTTGCAGTTTTAATCTTGCTATATCTTACTGATTTAATACACTTTACCAATTAATTTATTAGAATAATACATATTTTTATTACATTCTACTAATCATAATAATATTTTATCTCACATTTTCGGTTTACCCAAAAAAAAAAAAAAAATGTTCAGAAAAAATATTTGAAAAACGCAACAATTTCTGGGATTTTTTTGCCGAAGTTTATAAAATCAAGGCCCAAAAGTGGTTAATCTTATCTAAAGGTGACAAGCAAACGAAGCCCAAACCTACCCTAACACTAATATTATATTCTTTTTCAATCATACTCCTCTCTCTATTCCTTTTGATTTCAATCTGAGATAAGAGTGTTCCCAACTAAGAATTCAGTCAACCTTCTCAATTTGAAAAAGGTCAAAGCAATCAGTACCGAAATGCAGCAGCCGCCTGACTCCGACCTGCCACCACTCGCAGCTATTAAGGTTCGCTCCTCCTCCCCGCGCTTCCCTCCCCCAACCACCCCACTCTCTTCTTCCTCCACCGAAACTCCCACCGCCAACGCACAGCGCAGGATCGGCATCGCCGTCGATCTCAGTGATGAATCTGCTTTCGCTGTCAAGTGGTCCGTCCATCACTACCTCCGCCCCGGTGACGCCGTCATTCTAGTCCACGTCCGCCCCACCTCCGTCCTCTACGGTGCTGATTGGGGTTCCGTCGACCTCTCCATCGTCGACACTGAAAACGAGGAGTCTCAGCGAAAGCTTGAAGACGAATTCGACACCTTCACCGCTACTAAGTCCTCCGATCTGGCCCAGCCGCTCGTGGAGGCGCAAATCCCCTTCAAAATCCACATAGTCAAGGATCACGATATGAAGGAGCGGCTCTGTTTAGAGGTTGAGAGGCTAGGGCTGAGCGCTCTCATCATGGGGAGCCGCGGATTTGGGGCTACCAAGAGAGGGAGCGATGGAAGGCTTGGGAGTGTTAGCGATTACTGCGTCAGGCATTGCGTTTGTCCTGTTGTTGTGGTCAGATATCCTGATGACAAGGATAACGCTGCTGGAGGAGGCAGTGGGGAGCCGCTGGTGTCCGTCGCGTCTATTGCGGAGGATGAGGAGGAGCAAGAGTATCATGATGCATCCGATGATAGAAAAGGTAGGTTACTTATTTTGGGCTACATCCTATTTTATTCTTGTTACATAACATAATGTTGTTTTTAATCATTTTGATGTTAAATGGTTGGGGAGCTATGAATTTAACTGTTTGGGCTGTGACAAATTCGTACGTACATCTAGTGATAATTTTAGTTTAAGCGATTAACGATGTGAGGATGGTTAAAAAGGCCCGGTTGGCACTTTAGTTTATTGCAGCTAATTAGGCAAAAAGTGGATACTGTAATCTGCTCTTGATATTGCAAATATTAAACTATTAATATGATTAAAAGTTAATGTTGTTCATTTTTTTGTTTGCGTTGCTGGAATGTGTGGCCTAGTTCTTACTAATGTGAAGTGAAGTGTTTCTAGTTCATATTGGGAGTTTGGGACTTTTTTTTTTTTTTTTTTGGAGTTTTAATTCCTTGCTTGATACTGCTTACCTTAAAACTCATGTTAAAATGATTACATGCTACAGAACTATAGCTTTTAGAATTTAGAGGACCTTTTGCTTACTCAATTATGACTCCAGCACAACCCAGTAAGATTTTGGGTATCAATCAATTTCCTGGAACTATATTTTACAACTCTAAACAATGTTGAATGTCTCCAGTTTTGCATTGGTGTATGTACTAACTAGGAGTAGGATGCTTATTTCACTGTGGTGTATATTTTCCGTTTCCACATTAAGGTGGATATGCTAACTAGGATGCATATTTCTCTGTGGGTGGTACAGTAACTTCTACTGAAGGTGCTTGAATGATGCTCATTGCATTGTGAATGCTACGTTGCTATCTGGTGCACTAGTAATACTCTTCACTTTTCCTACTTTAATACTCCCTCCTATTCAAAATAGATGTCATTTTTAGATTAATGCACACATATTAAGGTAATCATTGAGTTCCTTTAATACCCTTAATTAATGGCTTTGGGATTCTACATGACACTTTGAAACCTAACATTATCTAAGTTATTTTTAATGATTTTAGGGGTAAATTTGGAAGAAACATAATTAATTAACCTTGAAAAGTGCAAAGTGACATCTAAATTGCAAATGATGTGAATAGCTAAAATGACATGTATTTTAAATTGGAGGGAGTATTAAATAGTGATACACATTAAAATCCAAGTTTGACTTTACTGCAGTAAAAGCTGTTGTTTTCGTGTTGTATTAATTTATGAGTCTTGCACTCTTGTATGATCTATTGATACTAAGTACCTTTTCTCATTAGTTCGACACTAAGAACCATTAACTATTGTTTATCCAAGTTTGCAGAAAAAGTGTCAACTTTAATACCTAGACACTAGCTACGAAGATACAGTGGACACATGAACAATTAGAAAATAGACTTTAGTTTTTTTTCCCCTCCAGCGAATTTATTTCATTGACATGTTTGTCAAGGTGTCCGTAGAAACATGGTCGTGATATAATTCAATTCAGTAAATGATCATATATATGAAAAACCTATTACAGGTCAGTTATATGATGTTACTAAAACCAAGTTTCTGGATTTGGGATGAATCTTGAGGTTGAGCATTTTCTTTTATGTGACCTCAACCTTAGGACCAGACTAAATCATCTTGACTACTAAACCATATAATACCGATTGAAGATTGTGTTTATCTGTGGTGCAAAGTTATTTTTCTTGTTTCACCTTTCATTTTGTGTTTTTGCCTGCAAGGAACTTAAGTATAGGATTCTTATATCAATTCATGGTATAATTAGATGTAGGCAATCTTTCCATTCTGTTGAAACTTGAAAGTTCTTCCTGTTGATAACCTCATGTGTATTAATGGTTTAACTAGAGCCTATATAGCTGTACAATTAAAATTTTGCTAAAAGTCTATTGAATCTTTCCAGTCAAGGAATGATATCTTCAACCATTTTTAATTTCCAGTACCTTTATTAATTATAACGTACATACATGTACTTGTTCCATATTACATGCACATGGTGGTTTTCCTCTTTGTGCGTATTGTATGTTATCAACAGACTAATAAATAAGATATTTTATAGTACTTATGTATGGTATTTTAAAGGAGGATAGCTATAGGGCAAACTTTTGATTTTCTATGGTGACTAGTAGCTTGGGTGCAGTATATCTCAGCCGAACAATGTGATAAGAGGAAAGACTCAAGAGATAAATACCTCATGTAAAAGAAGGAACTGTATTATTTTCAGTGTTTAACTCCTGGTAGCTGATCAGATATGTCCTGAGATTATAATCTGATATCCGCTGGAGAATATGATAAGAGTCAACGGTGTTGGACCTGATGTTAATAATCTTTATTGATATAGATGAAATACTGATAGCAATAGAATTTAAAATACCCAGGAATGAAGACTGCCCAAGCAATTCTGCCATTTAAAAAGTTGGATGATCTCTCTGTTAGATATCTAACCAATCAAAACAAATCAACATGAACAAGACTCCGAAACGTAAACCTTAACCTAAGTGCACCAAGTTATAATGCCAGAGGTTGTTTAAAGCCCTACGTAGCCCAACTAATAGCAGAATAAATTATGGTCTTCGATTGGTTCACTTGTATTAAGGATGTCATTTATATTTTTTTGGGTTTAGGGTATTTTTGTCTTCTGTTCGCAGGTTCTCCCCTGATGATAATACATAATTGTGTATTTGTTGCACAAGCCCAAAGTCAAGTTGAATTTAATGGATTCATTTATTTTAATAAGAACAATAGGACATGCCAACTGAAAAAAAGGTGACATAGTTGAGGCGCAATGGGAAATGCAAATGATTGGCTCTTGGGCTTGTTAATATAAGATGCCAGATCCTCAAACCCAAAAGCACTTTGTTATTACCCTTAGTACATGTTATGTAGGAGAAACATGATTCATCTTGCTTCCTCAGATACTTCCATTCACACAGAATGCCTTCATAATCATAAGAGCTTTTCACCTGACCTGACACTCACATTCTGAAATCTCAATTTTACCTGATTTGGTTGTCCTGCATTCAGTGAGAGTTTGGCTGCTTTTCATTAGCTTTGATTTAAAACTTGAAACTCATTAGGATGGAGTTCAAATTGTAGAAATTGTATGTGTGCATCTCGTTTAATGCATATAGAAGTTTATAAAAGTTAAACATCTGTTTTTATATTCTCACGATGAGCTACATGCCTCTTAACAGACTCCTGATTTAATCCAGCTTTGTGGATTCATATCGTGACTGCAGGTGTGTAATTTTTTATGTTCTATTGCCTGATAATATTATTGCCTCAAATCCTAAGATTGAGCAAGATGGGCATGTAGTTTCTTTTGAGTTTTGTTGTCTACTTCTGATTATAACTTTATGCGAACTCTTTTTGCAGCATATAGAAGCCATGGCCTACAAGGTTGATATGTGGAGTAAGGCCATCACTAGTAGTGTTTCGTTTTATTTGCTCTTCTGATGTGTAACTTTGTACTTGTTTCTTAGGTGGTTTTTCATGTGTTGAGTGTTGTGCAACATGTAAATTGCTGCAGTCTCTGTACTTTAGAACTTAGTAAGGCTTTTCTTGAATAAGTTTGATTGGTTACTTATGACATGATATGAAGCAGGACTGTGCCAACAGTCACTGCTTCATGTATGATGTACTGCCAGGACAATTAATTAGATGTTTTCCATCATCATCATCATCATAAACGGTAGGGATTATCTATACCAGTTATTCTTACAGTTGCATGGGCAGGGTATGGTTTCTGTTAATTAGTAGCTTAATATCAAAGCTTGTGAAATTCAGCTCTTGCTTTTCCCTATACAAGGGAAGGTGGTATATATTTCAGACAAGCATCTGAGGGTGCGTGTACTTTGTGAGGTTGGATAAAGGGTGGTTGGTTATAAGGTTGGGGAAAGGATAATTTGTAGTTGGTTAAGTTTTGTTCACATTGTAGGAAAAAAATTGAGCCTATGAAGTTAAATATTTTATTTTATAATATCCTATGCAATATTATAAAATAATATTGTTCACATTACGTTTACACCAAGTCTTCTTGAGATGACAATGGTGCAAGTTTAAATCCGGACCCACGTTAAACTTGATTTGTTCGAGGCGGGTTTGGACCCCGATCAAACAGGTATGACTCATGAGATGGGTTGTGGTTTTTTAGAATTCACCCCGTGAATAGACCCACCACATATATTTATTAATATTTTTATATATAAATATGTTTTATATAAATTTATCTTCCTATTGTCTATTTATAATGAAATTTATATATATTTAATGTGCTACTTTTAAGTACTTAATGAATATTAAATGTTATTTCAAACAATTATGCATTTTAATTTAATTATTTTACTGTTATATTTAGATATTACTTTAAAATTAAATGGGGTGTGATGGGTAATTTAGAACTTGTCATGTGTAATTTTTCTGGTGAATTTTTGTAGTAATTTTTCCAGTGAATTTCTTCATTTCTTGTAGTAACCCAACTGGAATTTGAAATGAATTTCCTATAGTAACCCACCTTAGAGTAATCTTTCCGGTGAATTTGAGGTTTGTAATTTTTGTGTGAAATTTTTCCTTCTTATTATTATATTCTTTTTCCGGCCAAATATTTTACTGTACTTTGGCATTTTTTGCGGGTTTCGTCCTAACTTCACTTTTACGGCGAATTCATTGGTTTGTTATAATAACCCAACCAAATTTGAGGAATAAACTAAAATTTTCGGTGAATTTGTTGGTTTGCAAATTTTAGGAATAAATTAATTGATGATGACTATAGTAATTGTTTGAAACTTGGGTAAATGGAATAGAAGACCACGTCGGTGCCACTCCTGTTACGGCGATTGAAGCCCACGCCGGTGCCGTCTTGTGCCACTTCTTCTATTACGGCGATTGAAGCCCATGCCGGTGCCGTCTCTGTATCACTCCTCTTTGAAAAAGATGGAGACCAAAAGGTCATTTATACGTCTATATGAAGTTTTGTTTAATAAACCTCCCGATATGGGGGTTTACATATAACGGATGAAAGACTTGTTTTTGGGTTTAATAAATTACATGCATCTTAGAGTAGCCAAAATATAGGTGTGACCTTCCTTTACTATATGTCCTAAACCAGCTTTATACGACAAAATAAACGCACTAGAACGTGAGAGTTGTTTTGTTAGAATAAAATGAGGTCTAATTTGTTATATATATATATATATATATATATATATATATATATATTGTTTTAGGATATAGAGAAATAAAGAGAAGACCAGAAGAACATAAATTTGTTGACCCAGTTTGTCAAGAATGACTACGTCTGGGGGCGTACCAAGCCAGGAGATAATTCACTATTTGTTGGTGTATGAGATCCCTTTATATAGGTTACAATCTAGGGTTTCAGGAATACATAGAATATAATGAAACGACCATATTGCCCTCCACCAGTTACTTGTTGATGAAGGCACACTAATATTTTTATCCTTCAATACTCCCCCTTGTGCCGAATCAAAAGTGTGGATGTTGCTTGAATGCTGTCTCGCTAAAATATTGATAAGTAGCATGAATCCAATGGAAAGTAAATCCTGATCAAGGGAAAAAGATTTACAATGAACCTATGTTGAAACTCCCCTTGAAGTCTACATCTTTCACATGATACATACATCTATCAAGTGATTTTAGAAAGTCTACACATCTCAATTCTTTAAGATGTTTCTCAAAGATTGTCTTGGACAATAATTATATAAATAGATCAGCCTCATTTACTTTAGAGTTTGAATCTTGAGAAAACTTATTGTTGCTGGTTAGAGAAGACTTTGGTGATATATGCTTCATATTGTCACATTTGATGTAGCCCAATTTCAACTATTGAACATAAGAAACTTGTTCTTCATATATACATGTGGCCTCTCCAGTGGTGAACTCTAGTCACTGCTTCTTTGAACATATGTGGTGATAAATCTCTATCAAATATACTTACAAACTTCTTCATGTAAGACAATGATCTCTAAATCGTTCGAAGAGGTATCTAAAAGAGTTTGATTAATTGATCTCCAAGATATCATTATGTTTTTCATGGTAAATTCATAACCATTTTGGAAACACTTTATGTGGATCAGAAATATGCAAAATCAAATAGTACATCATTTGACGTATTGGTGTAGGGGTAGCTTCAATATTTCCTTAAGGTCCACAATTCCATTTGTGGTTCCCTTCAATATTTACTACAATGAATATCGGACCCTTGTCAATGATTTTCCTTTAAATATCAGAGTACATTCCTGACATTATTCCAATGATTTTGTGTTGGTCCTGATTGAAATCTAGCTACTAAGTTCATTGAGAAAGTAATATGTGGTCGAGTGTATTGAGTTATATACAATAATACGCATGTTGCACTTAAGTAGGGAATTTCATCTCCCAATAGCTCTTCGTCATCTTCCTTCAGACGAGATGGATATTTCCTTAAATCCAAACTTCGATCAATCATGAGAGTGTTAATCAGATGCATTTTGTCCATGTTAATTTGCCTGAACATCTTCTGGACATATGCAAACTGGTGGATAAGTATTCCACAAACTCAATATTCCAGTATAAAGTCTAGACAAAATTGAGTTTTCCCAAGATCCTTTATCTCAAAACCGGATTTCAAATACTCATGGTCCTCTTATTGCATTAAGAGTACCTATTATGTTCATCCATCAACATAAATAACTGCAAATTCGAAACTTATTTTCTTTATAAATGCATAGGGTCACTATTCATCGTTCTTGTAACATATCTCAATCAAGTAGTCACTTAATCGGGTATACCACCTCCGTCTAGATTTTTTTCAATCAATAAAGTGAGCATTTCAATCTGATTACAAACACACTCTGTGGTTTAGAGTCACGTGACTTGGGTAATAGATGTCATCAGACACTTATATATCTCTAATTCAAGATCCCCATAGAGATATGTCATAACCACATTCATAAGCTGCATCTCCAATCCTTCAGAAACTAAGTGACGGGATATTATGATGTCCATTACGGGAATTTGCCTCCTCATACTCAATCCAGAGCGTTGTGAGAAATCTTGCGCTATAAGGCAAGTTTTATATATTAGGACCTTATATTTCTCATTATGCTTATGACAAAGACTAAATTATGTCCTACAGTATTACACTTGATCGGGCTATCACTATCGAATTAAATACACGTCTCTTTGTCAGAGAATTAAATTCTATCTGGATTGCTTTGTTTAATTTGGGCCAAATTTCTCTTGGTTGACACTATGCAACCGAGCATGGTTCGATATCGTTGTGCTCTATACTTTCTTGAGCAACAATATAAATAAATACATCATCAAGTTGTGGGCAATGTCTATCCATCAACTTATATGCACTCTTATAATCATATAGAGATTTTTCATTCTCTGGAATCATAACAAACATTGGAGCGTCCTCCAGTAATGATTCATGGACATAAGTTTAATCAGAGATAATCTCATGAGATGTATTCTCAACATTGATGATCAATGTGTTAGATTGTGCCACACCTACCATTTCTTCCTTCAAATGGGTGTCAATCGAACCAGGTGACCTCCCCCGTTTCCTTTTGGGAGTCACGGCCTCAACCACACCTACACCAAGTGTAGTTGCAACACCTTTCCAGCGGTGTTGTGCCCCTTATTGGGGACTTCTAACCTTACAGACATATTTGCAGCCGGTATATTTGACCTAGTCACTTCAGCAATATCAGTAAATGCATCATGCATAGAATATGCTACATTCTGAATATAAGTGATTCGTTTTGCTTCACTTTCACATTGTGAAGTTTAGAGATCAAATGAGACAACATGGGGACAAACACAATACTTCCTATCGTTCCCTTAGAAAATTCTTTTTCTTATCTCCCCCTAACGACGGGAAGACTATCTCATTATAGTGACAATCCGCAAATCTAGCGGTAAGTAGGTTGCCTGTCAAGGGTTCTAAAGTGCGGATAATTTTTGGGAATTCATATCCAACATAAATACTTAATCGTATTTAGGAATCCAATTTAATGCGTTGTGGGTACGCAATAGGCACTGTTGGTCCCGAAACGAGTAAAACAGGTGTATGGGGGGGATACACCTGAGGTTACAAATTCAAACTTTTCTTTAAAACTTATCAGGTTACTTAAGACAGTAGATCGTCAGTGGACTTTGAAGTCTGCTGAGATTTACTTATGAAAGCTTACTGAGATATCAGCTCCATTGAAAGTTCAAGACTTTCAGTTGAACTACTATCTAATTAGCTTTCAGATGCGGATTAGTGAGCCCTTATGAAAACCTCGTTTTGCTTTGATAAAACTTGATTCAATAACACACACTTAAGGAAATAACTGAATGTAAGTACACAAGATATAAAGTGGTTCAGAGAATAATCTCCTACGTCCACTGTCCTGATCAAACAGGAGAATTCCCTTCACTTGGAATTCCTTGTGTTATAGTGCCAAGGTGCACTGATCAAATTAATCATCTCTAAGGATATTTTATCACTAGGATAATTCCAGGTCCTAGTTCCCAAAACAAACCAACTTTCAAACTGATATTAACGATCAGCTTACTAACACCACTTAACACTAACTCTCAACCTAACACTGGGTTGGGGTTTTAAGTAGGGTTTGGTTCCAACTGTTGTGAGATAATCCTTACAGCTTAGCTCAAGGCTTATGATGTATTATCTCTTTCTAAGGTTTGGATATAGCTTTAAGCTCGGTTACAGAAGGCTTAGTATTCTCTCTACAAATGTGAAACACTTGGGAAACAAAGGTAATTTCGAGTGCTTCGTAGTAAGTTATGTATGTAGAGATTGTTTTGATCTTTTAAGTTTCCTGTGCATAGTAATGAGCACGTCCTTCTGTATTTATAGACCATCTTGAAAATCTTTCCGTTGGAGTTGAATCTTCTCAAGTAAGTCTTCTTGTATCTGATTGGTTCAAACGGCTCTATTTGAAGCTTTAAGTCTTGTCAAGAAACGGCTGAAAGACCATGCCTGTTCACCAACTTTCTGTAGAATGCTAGAGAAAGACTTTTGGTACTTGTCAGTCTGTGACAGGTCGGCTGTCAGTAGAGTACACCTACGTGTCATCTTCTCATTGGGCCGCTCAGTCTGCTTGCTCAGAATCCTGTCTTGCTTTAAGGTGGAACTCTACTGAGAGAACTTTTTTATTCCTTCATTAATTGTAAGCTTCACTGAAATTCGTTTTGCCTTGTTCCAACCAGATTAACTAACAGCTTTTAATGTGTTTAGCATTGAATGTGCGTTGTTAGTTCATATCAGTGGACCTTTGTCCTCTCTTGATGGTTTTAGTCTTAGTGTGAATGTACTTAGAAAAACATTCAAGACTTAGACTATTTCTTCAGATCACTTCATCTTCAGCAGACTTTCTTCATCAGCGGACTTCTTTACTTCTTGGATGCACTCTAGGAATTAATAACTGCACTTCAGTTCCTTAACATTTGAACTGATTAACTTTATTCTAACTCTACTGAATACTTTACTTATAAAAGACTTAGGAAGAACTATTTTGGCATCTTAATCAAAACTTAAGTCTATACAATTTCCCCCTTTTTTATTATGCCGAAACTTATCTTATTACATATTCTCTTTCAGATGAGGTTATTCAGTTGACAAAATTTTAAAGGAATTTTTGTAAGTAAAAACATTCAAGTACATAAGCCTAAATGATAATGAGATATTGTCTTGGGCATTAAAAACAATAGAGTTTCATTCCTTCATAGAACAGGATAAGTACAAGTACAAGAAGTCTACTGTCAAATGTTTAAAACACAAAATCAGCTGGGACTTATAAACAAATGCCCAGAAAATACTTGATCACCTTAAATAGACTCAAATAAAAGCTCCAGTCCATACTGCTTGAAGACTCGGATCTTCAGTTCATTCTTCCTTTCCATAACTTCCTTTGTATGTCCCCTGAGTCCCAAATGCTCACAAAGGAACACCCATTCATCAGTGATCCGCTCTCTGTCAACTGCGCCAGTTGCATCTGTTGGAGGCTAGTAGATAATTGGTCCAGGAGCTTTCAAGGCGTGGTCTGGAAACTTGTCATTCCAGGCCTCATTAATATCAGGGTAGAGTTTTGGGTAAGCCTAAAAAAGCCAGTAATTGAATAAATCTTGTGCATTCTCTTTACCCAACTCTCCACTGACATAGTATGAATACACAAATTCCCTCTTGACAGTTTCCCAAGCATCATTAAGCTTCTTGGGAACCCAAGTATCAAGATGGGGGAATTTGGCCTTTGCAAGTGCCAACTTATCCTCCTTCAGCTTAGCAGCCCACCTTTGATAGCCATTCCTGAATTTCTTGGAAGTGGTCTTGTCAAAAGTAGCCAGCCTCTCTTTCCTCTTCCTTTCTGCTAACTCCGCAATTGACTCTATCTTTCCAACAGTCTTATCTCTCCTTTCTAGTTGTTGAGCAGATAGTCTCTGAGCTCTCTTGTTCATGCCTCCAGCCTCTTTGATTAACTCCGTGAGCTCAGTGACCCTTGTAGGTGCAGACTTGGGGGTTTCAGAAGAGATAGGTTCAGGGTTGAGAGTGGGAAGTACCTCTACTGAGTCTGTTGACTTTGCAGCCAACCTTCCTAAGGATCTAGTTCTCTTTGTCACCTCCACTGAGAGAACATCAGCAACCTTCCTCTTTGTTGATTCCCCTTCTGAGCAACTCTTTCATTCTTCTCTTTCTCAGCAGCTTCTTTGAATTTGGTCAAGTCCCTCTCCTCTTGGACTTCTTTGCCTTTAACCCCTTTGCTCCTCTCACCAGCTGACTTCTGAGGCTCCTTTGTCACATTCTTCATGGTATTCTTGATCTGCTGACTCTTTGCAAAGTCATCAGTCTTAAGAATTATCTCCATCTTATTTTTGGGGTCCAGCTTCATCTGCTTTCCACTCACTAACTCTTCCCCCTTTTTGACATTAAGCATACACTCTGCAACAGTGATGTTTAACCTCATTTGATCATGTTCAAGGGCTTTGAGTTGGGTTGAGCAGTGATCAACTTCTTTAATTCTCTCCAAAGTTGCACCAGCATTATGTCCAAAACTTACAAATTGTGCAAGCTTCTCATCAATGAGGACATTTGTTTTCTCTTGAGTAGGGAAGTCCTCAGCAGCCTTCTTTAGCACATCCTTCAGTTTAGCTCCCAGCTCTTCATGCTTGCCTCAAATTCTGTCAGCTTGTTCCATAACCCTTCAACCTTCCCTATCAGGTCCGTTGAGAAAGCCTCTACAGAGGACTTTAGGTTAATGGAGATATTATCCACTGAGTGTTTTAGAAATTGTGTCCTGGCCTCTTCCTTCTTCTTCTCCATCTTCTTCAGTGCCTCTATCACCAGCACACTCTGGCCTTCCACTACATCAATTAACATTTGTTGAGCATCTTCCACCTTAAGAGTCAGGTTCTGAAGAGAAGTGGTGGTAGACTCCATGAGCTCATCAACATGGTCTGAGAGAATGACCATTTCATCAACTTCCTCCTGGACAATCTCCTAGACATCTCTCAGTTGAGTTTGGAGGGATGGAAGTTTTACATCTTCAAGTCTTTGAACTGCATCCTCAGTGGGCTTAAGTGAATTTGAACTTGGGGTACTTCAGTAGATGGAATACCTGCATCAGATAAAGTGTTAGCACCTTCCCCCTCATTCTTACCACCTAAATCAGCTTTCTCATCTAACTCCATGTTGGCTCCCTCATCTTCCCTCACTCACACTCTATTTCTTTCTCATTTTCGACTAAAGTGTTTTCAGTCAATTCACCCTTTACATGGATGATTGATCTAATCTCTCCACTGACAACTTTAGTGATCTCAACCTCTTTTTCTCCTTTTTGACTCCTTCTTGTCCAGTCACCTCAGCTGACTCCGCAGTCACCGCTGAGGTCTGTTGTGGGGGGAGCTTCAGTAGACACCTCTACTGAGCTTTCCTTTGGCAAATTTTGGGCCTCAGTATCCTTTGTCGGGGATACATCCTTGGCTACTTCACCACCACCTGCTTATGGTGAAGTACCTTCCTTCCTTTCCTCTTCTTTTTTTTCTCTTCCTCTTCCACTTTCTCCACCTCCTCTGACTTCTCCTTCTCTTATCCAACCACCTTCTCTGCCTCAGGTGCCTTCTCAACCTCAGCTCCCTTCTCTACTTCAGCTATCTTATCCATCACCAGGCTTTTGAAAATCTTCTCATCACAAAGTAGCCTAGTTTTGGTCATACCAGCGAAGTCTAAAAATTCCTTCTACTCCTCCTTCTTCCACTCCTCCGCCTTACCTCCACCAACTGCCATGAGGATCTCAGCCAATCTCCGATCCTTCAGTTGGACAAGTAGCCTTACTCTAAAAAATATTTCCTTCAGGGTGGGGTACCCATCTAGCTCTGGATATTTGGATTCCAGTGAGTAAGCCACTTCATCCTTAAGAGTATCCAGAAAGGAGTACTCTTCATCATCATCAGATGGAAGGGAAGGGGTAGGGGATCTGATGTCTGTGGGTTCCTCTGGAATAGTTTCTAAGTGGGAAACTTGAGTTTCAGGAGGGTTGGGCTCAGATGAGGTTTGGGTTTCAGATAGGGTTAAGTTTGGTTCAGTGGGGGGTTGAAGAGGTAGTTTCAGATGGGTTTGAGGTTGCCTCAGCAGATGCCTCAGATGGGGTGTTATTTGGGGAACCACTTTCAGGCTGTTGAGAGCCTTCAGTGGGGGTTTTTGAGATGATGGATATGCGTTTAGTTTTGATAGGGGTTCTAGGCTTTCTTTTTATTTTGATGGGGTTAGGAGCAGGGACATCTGAATCAGATTCAGTTGATGCTATGTTTGGAGATGAGTCAGGGTTACCTAAAGATGACTCATCAGTAGAGTTTGATGTTTTGGCCTTCTTCTTAACAGCACCCTTCTCTGCCTCAGAGGACCTCTTCTCCTTTCTCTTAGAAGCCTTCTCTGCCTCCTTCTCCTTGTGCAAAGCCATTTTATCACTTAGCTTTATCAGCCTCCCCTTTAGTTTTGTCTTTTTCTCCTTAGCAAGGTTCACTTCCTCCGCCTTCTCTGCTGCTTCTGGGCTTTCCTCCGCCATGCTCAACTTCCTTCCCTCCAATGCCTTTCCATATTTGAAGAGTGCCTTCAAATTACTCCATTTTCTGTCCTCCTTCCAGTCCACTCCCACATCAACATTCTCAATGAGATATGAGATCTTTGTGGCAAAGTTCAGCTTACTTGCCAACTGGGGAGTCTTCTCTGGTTGAAACTTCAAGTGTTCTCTGCTTAGTGCCCTTAAAAAAGAATTGTTGCCAGTTGAAGCTTTTCTCCTTGCTCTCAACAATCGCCTTCATCAGCCTCAACTTGGGTTTGCTCACTTGCTCTGAGCTTCCTTGATTTGCAAGGATACATTTCCCAACAATCTCACAGAGAACATTGTATAGGGGAAGGAGTACATTTCTATTCATTGTGGGACTGTACTTCATCTTCTTTTGCATTATCGTGTAGACCCAGTCCTCCTCCTTATCCGCGATACAAGTATCCGGATTTGGGCCTTCAGACAGAAGTCCAAAAAGTTCTTTGAGATTATCACCCTCCAGATTAATCTCCTTCCTCACTTTCTGGTGCTCGATAATTTATGTATCATCCCTCATCACTTTCTTCTTTCTCTTAAAAAATAAACAGGACCTAATCTTGGTGTTAGTGTTGGCAACACTGAAGAAGAATTCAAGTACTTGTTTATCAAAGCAATTTTCAGGGTGGATATACAAGGATTTTTCCAAACCGGCATCCTTGACCATGTCCAGGGCCTCCTTAATGTGCCTAAACTCTGGTCTGGTCTGAATTTCTGGGTTGTTAAAAACAACAATAGGTTCATACCAAAAGTTATCTTTGTTGGTAAGAAAACCTAGATTTACCCTTGCCATTTTTTATTTAGAAGGGATTGAGAAAATTTCGAAAAGAGTATTTTGGGGGAGATAGTGAGTATTAGCTTGAAAGAGTGTTCAGAAAGGTTCTAAGGACTGATTTTAGGGTCTTTTATATGAGAAATGAATGGTGAGATTGAATAGCTCAATCAACGTCTGAGATTAATTTGGAAATAGGTCGAGGATAGTCGAAAGGGTTAGTGGGGAGTTTTTTTAGAGATCTTGATGGTTAGAAAAGAACCGCCTAAAATGGAAGGCGATGATTAAAAGGGTTGGTAGCCGGAAGGTCACATCATCCTGCTTTTAAGGCGCGTGAGATAGGAAACTCAAAAAGGTAATACTGAATGTACAACGCGCATTTAATGCTCCCTTAATCAAAATCTTTTCAAAATAGTGTTTTAGGATTTAATTTCGCAGAAGGTACTCATTAACATTTTTGAAAAGAGTTTATATTTAAAAAACTAAGAGACAATCAGATTTTGAAAATATCATGAGTTAAGAACATCGACCACCACTGAGATTGAACCCCTTCTGAGAGTTGAAGTTCGTCTGGGATAATTGACTCTACCGAGGTTGATCCTCCTCTGAGGTTGAACCTCTGCTGAAATGAACTCATCTCTCTGAGATTTTGAGAAGACCTTTCTCAGAGTGGAACTCTTGCAACCTTACTGGTCTGACATCCAAATTTGTTGATCAGCTCCCTTGTAAATTTGGCTTGGTTGATGAACATTCCTTCAGTGGACTGCTTGACTTGATGTCCAAGGAAGAAGTTCATTTCTCCCATCATTGACATCTCAAACTTTCCTTTCATCAGTTGAGAGAACTTTTCACAGAGGACTTGGTTTGGAGAACCAAAGATGATATCATCCACATAGATTTGAACTAGCAGGGCGTCCTCTCCTTTTGTGATTCTGAATAAAGTTCTTTCAACTCTTCCTTTGATAAAGCCATGATCCAACAGGAACTGAGACAAGGTATCATACCAAGCTCTTGGAGCCTGTTTCAGTCCATAGAGAGCTTTCCTCAGTCTATATACTTTGTGGCTTTCTTCAAAACCTGGGGGCTGCTCCACAAAGACTTCCTCATTGAATACTCCATTAAAGAAAACACTCTTAACATCCATTTGATGCACCTTGAATTTCTTGTGAGCAGCATATGCAAGGAATAACCTTATTGCTTCCAATCTAGCCACCGGGGCAAAGGTTTCATCATAGTCAAAACCTTCAACTTGAGAATAGCCCTTTGCTACTAGCCTGGCCTTGTTTCTGACTATGACATCATTTTCATCCTTCTTATTCTTGAATACCCACTTGGTTCCAATCACATTGCAATGATATGGTCTGTCTACCAATTCCCATACTTGATTCCTTGTGAATTGGTTGAGCTCTTCTTGCATAGCAATGATCCAGTTTGAATCTTGAAGTGCTTCTTCAATGGAACCTGGTTCCTGGTTAGATAAGAAACAACAAAACAAAGCACTTTCTCCATGAAAACTTCTAATTTTGACTCCCGAGGTAGGATCACCTAGAATTTGCTCAACAGGATGATCTGAGAGCCATGTTCTCCTAGTCTGATGCCCTTCAGTAGAGGTTAACTCTTCTGAAGTTGAGTCACTAAATACAGGAATAAATTCAAATTCAGGAAATAAAACAAACGGTTGAAGTCCCGAGTCATCATTCAAGGTATTTTCATTCTCAATGATAGTGTCATTGGTTCCCCCTTGAATGATGGGCTCATTAGATGACTCAGCTGTGCCCACATCTTCATTGACATTACTTACCTCTTGAACTGGGATGGTGTTCATCAGTTCTGTTGACTGGTCAAGAGAGTTCTCAGTTGAGTCATCAAAAGTGTTCTTGTTCTGAGTGTCCTCTTTGAATTTTTGGTCATTGAGATTATCCCAGGTTGGGATGTATGCATCAACACAATTCTCACGATAGCCTTTTGACTCAATACTCAGTCTAGTTAGTCTTTTGCTTATCACTTCCTCATTCTCCTTACTCCTGGACTCAAAAGTAGATTCATCAAAGGCCACATGTGGTGTTTCTTCCACAACAAGAGTTCTACAATTGTAAACTCTGAAAGCTCTACTGATTTGGGAATATCCTAAGAAAATTCCTTCATCAGCTTTGCTATCAAAAGCTTTCAGTTGAGTTTTCTCATTGTTGTGAATGAAACACTTGCAACCAAAGATATGAAAGTATGATACCTGTGGCTTTCTGCCATTCCATAACAAATATGGAGTTTTTCCTTGATGTTTGGTTACCATGGATCTATTCTGAGTGTGGCAAGCAGTATTAATAGCTTCAGCCCAAAATCTTTTAGGAACTTGAGCTTCTGCAAGCATTGTCCTTGCTGCCTCCTTAAGAGTCATATTTCTTCTTTTAGCTACTCCATTTTGTTGAGGAGTTCTTGCAACTGAGGTCTCATGGGCAATACCTAACTCTCTGCAGAAATTAGATATTATAAAATTAATGAACTCGGTACCCTTATCTGACCTTTTCTTTACAATGGTTAGACTATTTTCATTGCTAACTTTCTTCAGTAGTTCTGGTAGCCTGACTTGTGTTTCCTTCTTGCTTGCAAGGAATACCACCCATGTGTACCTGGAGAAGTCATCAACAACAACAAGTGTATATTTTCTCCCATTGATACTTACAGGGGTTACTGGACCAAAAAGATCCGTATGCAACAGCTGAAGTACTTTGTCAGTTGAGGTAGCCACTTTGCTTTTGAAGGATGCTTTCACTTGCTTTCCCTCTTGACAGACTTTGCAAATATGATCTTTGTTGTATACTTCATTAGGCATTCCTTCCACCAGTCCATGTCTTGCTATTCTGTTCATCATCTTGAAGTTCAGATAATACATGTTGCATAGACATGCTAGATAGATCCTTGGTATTCTGCATCATTACAGAGTACACATCCCATCTTGAGGTTAAACCTCTCAGGATCTTTAAGGCAACCTCTCTTTTGGTGTAGACTTTTCCCAGAGAGTTTATCTCATTCATGATATCAGTGAACCTCCCATCAAGTTGATCAATAGTCTCAGTAGGTCCATGGTGAACTGTTCATACTTTTGGACAGCTACTAAAAGCTTGTTCTCTTTGATTTTGTCAGTTCCTTCACACATGAGAGCAAGAGTGTCCCAAAGTTCTTTTGCAGTCTGGCAATGAATCACTCTTTCCATAACTGAGTCTGGAATAATGGTGTAGAGAATATTCATGACTATGAAGTTGAGGTTGTGTCTCCTCCTCTCATCTGCAGTGAAGTTATCTTCATCCTTGAGTCATTCTTCTCTAGGATCTGCAATAGTGTCAGTTGTAGTTCTAGGGTTAGGAGTCATAAAGATATATGGACCTTTAGTTATGACTCTCAACATTTCATCATGCACACAGGCAAGATGAGCTCTCATTCTGATTTTCCAGAAATCATAGTTTTCCACTGAGAATTGTGGAAGCTTGTGATGGGACATATGGTTCAGGGGATTAACTCTCATGTTGTTCTCTACTGGTGGTGCTATCCTGGCTGCATTGTCAGCCATAATATCTAAACAAGATTATCAAAAGATCAATTCAGTTGACCAAATATAAAATACCTTTTTAGCACAAGGTATACTTAGAAAAATGGTCTTTTGAACCACTGCTCTGATACCACTTGTTGGTCCCGAAACGAGTAAAACAAGTGTATGGGGGGGGGGAATACACCTGAGGTTACAAATTCAAACTTTTCTTTAAAACTTATCAGGTTACTTAAGACAGTAGATCGTCAGTGGACTTTGAAGTCTGCTGAGATTTACTTATGAAAGCTTACTGAGATATCAGCTCCACTAAAAGTTCAAGACTTTCAGTTGAACTACTATCTAATTAGCTTTCAGATGCGGATTAGTGAGCCCTTATGAAAACCTCATTTTGCTTTGATAAAACTTGATTGAAGAACGCACACTTAAGGAAATAACTGAATGTAAGTACACAAGATATAAAGTGGTTCAGAGAATAATCTCCTACGTCCACTGTCCTGATCAAACAGGAGAATTCCTTTCACTTGGAATTCCTTGTGTTATAGTGCCAAGGTGCACTGATCAAATTAATCCTCTCTAAGGATATTTGATCACTGGGATAATTCCAGGTCCTAGTTCCCGAAACAAACCAGCTTTCAGACTGATATTAACGATCAGCTTACTAACACCACTTAACACTAACTCTCAACCCAACACTGGGTTGGGGTTTTGAGTAGGGTTTGGTTCCAACTGTTGTGAGATAATCCTTACAGTTTAGCTCAAGGCTTAGGATGGATTATCTCTTTCTAAGGTTTGGATATAACTTTAAGCTCGGTTACAGAAGGCTTAGTATTCTCTCTACAAATGTGAAACACTTGGGAAACAAAGGTAATTTCGAGTGCTTCATAGTAAGTTATGTATGTAGAGATTGTTTTGATCTTTTAAGTTTCCCGTGCATAGTAATGAGCACGTCCTTCTGTATTTATAGACCATCTTGAAAATATTCCCTTTGGAGTTGAATCTTCTCAAGTAAGTCTTCTTGTATCTGATTGGTTCAAACGACTCTATTTGAAGCTTTAAGTCTTGTCAAGAAACGGCTGAAAGACCATGCCTGTTCACCAAATTTCTGTAGAATGCTAGAGAAAGACTTTTGGTACTTGTCAGTCTGTGACAGGTCGGCTGTCAGTAGAGTACACCTACGTGTCATCTTCTCATTGGGCCGTTCAGTCTGCTTGCTCAGAATCCTCTCTTGCTTTAAGGTGGAACTCTCATGAGAGAACCTTCTCATTCTTCATTAATTGTAAGCTTCACTGAAATTCGTTTTGCCTTGTTCCAACCAGATTAACTAACAGCTTTTAATGTGTTTAGCATTGAATGTGTGTTGTTAGTTCATATCAGTGGATCTTTGTCCTCTCCTGATGGTTTTAGTCTTAGTGTGAATGTACTTAGAAAAACATTTAAGACTTATACTATTTCTTCAGATCACTTCATCTTCAGCGGACTTTCTTCATCAGCGGACTTCTTTACTTCTTGGATGCACTCTAGGAATTAATAACTGCACTTCAGTTCCTTAACATTTGAACTGATTAACTCTATTCTAACTCTACTGAATACTCTACTTACAAAAGACTTAGGAGGAACTTTTTGGCATCTTAATCAAAACTTAAGTCTATACAATTTCCCAACAGGCAGATATATTGCACAACCAAATATGTGTAGATATAAAATGTCAGGCTTATATCCAGTTACCAACTGGTACACATAAAAATGGTTGGTCATTTAGTGGGTTTGAAATGAATAAGTAAAGTTGCACACAATATTGCATAACCCCAAGCAGAGATTGACATGTTGGTGCACAGAACCAGTGTCTTAACCACCATTACTTCCTTTTAATTGTGGTCTCTGCGGGACCAATTTATGTAGCACATAGGGTATCGGATGCTTTACATCGATCATGATAAATATGCAATAATCATGTAATTCTTTTGATGTAAACTATCTTGGTAGCTCATTCATGGCAGTGAGCCCTAAAATGTATAATTTGTGCTAAGAGTTTTGCATGCAGAATTTATTGTGGAGAGTGAAGCGACATGTGAACATTATGTCAAAGTATAATCCAAAATCATAAATGACTTAAATGGTCCGTATTCTGGATGAATTGATCCACAAATATCATAGCTTATCCTTTGTAAGAATGAAATATTTTGTTTTGAATCTTTAACATAAACAGGTCTCAATGTCACTTTTGTTAAAGATCTGGCTTTGCAAAATGAGTGATGCGCCTTTGATATTTCTAAGGAAAAGTGAGATGTAGATAATGTATCTGGTACTTTAGAAAATAAAGATTGCTACAAAATAGCAACATGACTGATATCATGCATCGTATCGAATTTTTATCTCATTTTAAATTTCACTCAAAAAAAGAAGAAGAATGTCCATATCAGTCCTTCAAAAATATGGATCATCATGTCAAAGCCTGTATAAATCAGTGTCACATAGTTCATCATTGGTGACAACATATGATTCAAGAACAATAGTGGGTTGCATTCCACTAGAATGGTTTCTTAGTTTATCTAAAATGTATCTTTTTTCACGTTCATTAGATATATATTCAATTTCATTCTCATTGTAAGTTTACAAACAACAATGTGACACAAATATCATTAGAATTTAACAAGGTTCGATTAGCTCTTGATGCATATAAAACTTCTTTGATTTCAATAAGTGTATTGTTAGACATCAAGAATTTGGCACTTCGTCGGTCTTTTTAAGAAATCTCATATTCTGATAAGTTTCGATTCGAGTTGAATGATTTACTTTTTATTCAATACTTTATCACTATACTTCATGATAATATTATTTTCGAACTATGTATATTAATAAATTCAAATAATTCAGTACTTCGAATAAATTTAAATTTATTAATAAACCAACACCATTGAAAGTAATTTCTTGTACAAAAAAAAAAATCTAACTAAAAAACCATCATCGGTCTAATTAACTTTAAGACCAAAAAATTTGGCCAAATAAATTGAGGCATTATGCCTGAACAAAATTCTTGAAAAATGAGAAATTTATAAATAAATCAATCAAAATCAGAAATATTAGTTAATTGCGCAAAGTCCTTCTTGCCATTGTAATAAGCAATTATGAGGTAAAATTTTAGGGATATTTCTCATATTCTATATAATGAACATATTGTTCTTTAGATTCTCCATACTCATATAGTTGGTTGTTACTTTGTGCTTGCATCACAATTTGATACGGTATCTCATGACAACTAGGAGTACCAATACCTCCTTAATGTCTTACTGTGGAAGAACCATCACTATCCTACGTGGTGCATTATTCCCATGTTTATATGGATTAATATATCATGTCCCATTTTCTTTTGGGTTATTCCCACTGTTTCATTAATCAAAATTAACCTTAAGAATTTTCTTTGTCCCAGGGAACCAAACATTAGTGGGGATAGTGGAGAATGTTTTTCTTTATCTTGTATCATCTTCTGTGATTTTCTTTTCACAGAAAGTAAAGTGTGATTTAAAGCACAACATATTCTTATGGAAATTCGTGACCCTCATTTAGTTAAGTAAGTGGATTTCATTCCATCGAATCGAGTTCTGAAATTAAAGATATTTCTAAAATATCATTTCAGAATATACAACAGTCATATGGGTGTTATAGATAAAAGATACCTTTAACTTTAAATGAGGTCTGATATGTTGCTTAAAAAATAGGGCATTGACTTTGATCTTGTTAGACGGTTCTTTGTCTTTTGATCATTGGAAGGTCTGATTTTGAAAATATGATCCTTCCACAAGAAAATAATTTCCTATATTTGAAATTTAAATGATGATACTCACTTTCTTTTGAGTCCGATATTTTGTAAACAAGTGGAAGTTAATTTCGCAAGTGTAGCAATATTAATTTATTGAGTCGCATATTTTTTTTAAATGCTGAAATTTAAAAAGGGAATAAACCACATTACCGGAGCGGAACCCTAGGTAAGAGTTCCTATATGTTTGCTTCCTCGACTCATAGGTGAGGACAGTCTCATTGGCTTTAGGCACGTCTCATGTGGGTAGAATAACCAAACAAACAAGTATTGAGTTAAAAAAAAAACTCAAAACATATTAGTCAAAAATAATTTTCATCGCATAAAAATATTTGGAACTCTCGTAGCATAAGTATATTGGAGCTACAGTAATCTAAACGAAATTAGCCGCCCTATTAGTAAATAAATATATTTACCTTTTGAATTGTAATTCAACAACGTAGGCACAACTTTTGAACCTTTTTTTTTTATTTTACTTCCGCGGTGATTTACAGGTTCTCGGATTTGGACTTCAACTTTTGGAACCTCCAATCCCACTCTATCAAGACGCTCTTTGATTCCGGGGAGGAGTCTAAAATTGTCCTGTTCGGTGGTATTTAGAGCTCTCCTAACCACAAGCTCACGATTGATCCGGTCGTGGCGGCGGCCATGGCTCGGTGGTAGAAAATAAATTAAAATTAGAGATTAAAAAGAGTGCGCAAATTTTGCAGCCTCCAATTCTAATTGGGTAGAGTACTCGTGCTGATAACGTGTTTTAGGATATAGAGAAATAAAGAGAAGATCAGAAGAACATAAATTTGTTGACCCAGTTTGTCAGGAATGACTACGTCCGGGGGCGTACCAAGCCAGGAGATAATTCACTATTTGTTGTGTATGGGATCCCTTTATATAGGTTACAATCTAGGGTTTCAGGAATACATAGAATATAATGAAATAACTATTTTGCCCTCCACCAGTTACTTGTTGATGAAGGCACACTAATATATTTTCCTTCAATATATATATATATACACAAATTGTTATATAAAATATTCTACAAATGTTGGATCCGTAGAATAACCCATTTAAAAAAAACAGGTCTTTCTTCTTCAAAATAGAAATCTGATTACGGGCATATGTTAGCATTAGCCCCAGCCCACCCCTACTTCCCTCCCCCTTAGTCCACCTCGAAACCCCCCCCCCCTCCCCATCCCACCCCATCCCACCTCACCCCTCAACCCCCACAATACCCCATCTCCCCTTCCCCAGCCATGTACCGCAAATTCCATACACTTTCTTAGTTGGACCAAGACCTGGGCGCATAGATCGTCGGGACTTCGTGAAAGAAATTAACACTAATAAAAACATCTGCTCCTCCCTCCAACTTTCCCTACCCCCAATTAACCATCTCCCCTCCTCCACTCACCCCCACTCCTATCCCAAAATTCATTTTTCTCTTCTCCTTCCCTTCTCAATTTTCCTCTTCAAATTAATCCCTAAAATATTAATAGGGATGAAATAGTCTCATAACAAACCTTACACGCCACTTGTTTGGTCTAATGCCTTGAAAAAGTACCTAAAATATGTGTTACTATTGAAACAAATGTGTGTTACTATTGGAGGAAATGTGTGTTACAAAAAATATATATTAATATTGGAGCAAAGTTACTAAAAATATGTTTTACTATTGGAGTAAATATGTGTTACTAAAAATATATGTTACCATTGGAAAAAATGTGTAAATGTGTGTTACTATTGGAGTAAATGTGTGTTACTGCAAATGTGAGTTACAATTGGAGCAAATGTATGTTACTATTAGAGTAAATATGTGTTACTGCAAATGTATGTTAATGTTTGAGTAAATGTGTGTTACTTAAAATATGTGTTACTATTGGAGCAAATGTGTGTTATTGTTAGAGGAACTATGTGTTACTATTGAAACAAAGTGTCTTAATCTTAGAGTATATGTGTATTATTGCAAATGGGTGTTAAAGTTAGAGTAAATGTGTGTTAATAAAAATATTTGTTACAATTGGAGCAAATGTATGTTATAATTAGAGTAAATATGTGTTACTATTGAAGTAAAGTGTGTTAATGTTAGAGTAAATGTGTGTTACTGCAAATGGGTGCTAAAGTTAGAGTAAATGTGTGTTACTAAAAATATGTGTTACTATTGAAGCAAATGGTGTGTTACTGTTAGAGAAAATATGTGTTACTATTGAAGCAAAATGTGTTCATATTGGAGTAAATGTGTATTGCTGATTAAAGATAGAGTAAATTTGTGTTACTAAAAATATGCGTTACTATTGGAGCAAATGGTGTGTTACTGTTAGAAGAAATGGTTTTTTACTATTGAAGCAAAGTGTGTTAATGTTATAGCAATGTGTATTATTACAAATATGTGTTAATGTTTGAGCAAAAAATGTATTTGATGTTAGAGCAAATGTAAGTTATTGTTGGAACAAATATATTTTAATATATAAAACCATAAATTTAAATTTAAATGGATGAGAAATAAATTAAAAACACATATTTAATCTTGTAAAAATATATATTTGTCATTATTATTATTATTTTAAAGTAGAAAAAACCTGTTTTCTAATGACTTGTAACACACATTTGCCCTTATTGTAACATACATTTTGTCTTTACTGTAACATACATTTTGCTTATATTGTAACACAATCTGGGAGCGAAAATGTGTATTATTGAAAATGTATGTTAATGTTGGAGTAAAAATGTATTTGAAGTTAGAGCAAGTGTATGTTATTGTAGGAGCAAATATATTTTAATGTATAAAACCATTAATTTAAATTTAGAGGATGAGAAATAAATTAAAAACACATATTTGATCTTGTAAAAATATATATTTGTCATTATTATTATTTTAAAGTAGAAAAAAACTGTTTTTTAATGACTTGTAACACAAATTTGCCCATACTGTAACATACATTTTGCCTATCCTGTAACACAAACTGGGAGCGAAAATCCTGAAACATGGCCTGTGCGAGATTTTGAAAATCTATAATGAGAAGTGAACATCATTTCCTGTTGATGAAATCTGCAATGAAAGAATGAGAGTGTGACAACGTTTAATAAGAAATCGGAGTTCTAAACCAGAAAGAAGATATTTTTTACTTTATTCATAGTTTTCGACGAGGTGAGAACCAATCATGATTGCCTATGCAAAAAAAAGAAAAAAAAAAATTCTTGTCAAATTGGAGAGATATTATAAATATTAGGAAAATTATTGTAAATATATATTGGAGAGATATATTATACAGTTGAGTCAAATTAGAGAGATACAATAAATATCAGGAAATCTTTTTCAAAATCATCATTATTTAAATTATTTAAAAATTACTAATATAGTTAATTAAATAAATATGGTGATGTGTAATGATATGTCATCAATTTGGCACCATAAGGAACCCACTTGTGGGCTCCTTATCAAAACCGATATATATATATAAAATCACGAATGTCTTTTGATTTTTTTAATATTTTTTACTTTTATATATTTCTAATGGTATTCAACTATTCAATAAATTGATTAGTTTTAGTGTGCAATTGAGTGTATGAGATACACTTGAATTTTGAAAAAATATCTCAAGTAGAAATCAGTTTTATCCCAAACATTAATCAATGATATCCCAAGAAATAACATCTAATACTCCAAATGAAAAAATACATTCGGTGTGTGTGTGTGTGTATTTTAAATACATCAAATTTAAAGTCAAAATTGAGTTTAAAATTCAAGTGCATGCTAGAATTTGTGTATTATTATATAATAAATAATAAATTATATTTTATATAAATTTTACTTGTCTTAAATAAATATATATTTAATTTGTAAATTAAGTCTATTAAAAGTTTTAATATGAATTAAAATAAAAATTAAAATGTAGCAGTTAGATTTATAAAATCGTGAATTCATTTATTAAAATTTAAAATAGGCAAAAACTTGTATGATCTGTCTCATGGCATGAGACCACATAAATTAACACCTACCCTATCAAAGTGTTAATGAGTCAATGCTTTAGTTACACCTATTCTTATTGTCTCATGACAAGAGACGATCTCATACAAGACCTACTTTTTAAAATATAATTGTATAAACCGTATAATTTAATAAAAAAAACTATCATATTATGGTTCTATTTTTTTTTTTATAAAATTATAAGCAAAGCGTATATGAACTTCCTCTGTCCCTAATAATCTTTACATTACCTTTTTTTCTCATGTTTTAGCGAACGAGTTGTTTATTAGTATTTGAAATAATAAAGTGATTTTTAAGAAGTGGTATGATAGAGCTATATCTCCTCTATTATAAAACACTTTAAAAATTATTTTATTATTTTAAATACAAATAAAAAAATTGTTCGCTAAAACACGAGAAAACAGTAAATATGAAGATTAAGAGAGGACGGAGGGAGTATTAACTATGTGTGTATATATTGTTGATAGGCAAACAACTAACCAACTAAGGTGAGTAGCTTAAACATAGTGTTGGTGATCAATTTTTATTGAGTGGATTAGTGACTGTTTAGGTTCAGTTTAAAGATCACCAATCAATTACGTGTGATTGGTTACCACCGTAAATGGTAAATCGAGGTTCGGGTTATGAAATCGGATATACGAAAGTCGAAATCGAATTAATTTCGTATATGTGCACGTTTAGGTGTGATAGTGTGTGTTTTTTGGAGTGTTTATGAATTTGAACTTGTATTTCTTAAGTTGGAGAACAACTATTTATAGAGACTAGCAAGCATGAGGTGTTCCTGACTCTTGGTCTCCCTAGCCTGCATGCTTGACATGTGTCCTTTGACTCTAGTTTGACCTTATCTAAGCTAAATCTTAGTTACAAAGTCTTTTTTGGTCTTATCTCGGACTTCATTGTTGTTCGTCCATGTCGGTTTAAATCGATCCAGGATGGTTCTTTCATAGAAGTTGTTCGCCGTTTGGGTGTATGGCTCAGAAGTTGTTCGCCTTTGTGTCTTGCACAGATTGGCTTTGGGATCTTGGTCCTTTGTTCGTCAGCATACACCTCTTAGGCTGATAACTGTAACACTTTTACCAGTGTTGTTCGTCATTATTGACTTGGTGGTGGGTCCATATTCGGTCTTTGGTTTTTAAACCTGTTCGCCAATTTCTTGTTCGTCGATATAGTTGTTCGTCACTTTATACACTCCTTGGATTAGTTTATGCACCCCGGCTTGATTTTCTTTATTGATCATCTTTGATTTGGGGTTGATTTCTCGTAATTCTTCTTATGGCTTTAATCCTTGTTCGCCCATCATTGATTTATGTTCGCCTGTCAACACATAGTACTTAATTCGGAGGATTATTCCAAATCAACTAATCATATGAGCGACCAACCTCTTGATTACCAGCTTAAAGATTGCATCGTATGCCTCCAAAGGCATCTAAGAGTTGGCCGACCAGGCTAACATCAACCTAAAAGTGGAGATCAAGCAGGATGTAAAGGGAGAGCAGAGATGAAAAACCTTCACTAGAGTGGTTCAGAGTCGAGCAGCTTACTATCCCAGATTATGTAGAGATAACCTCGTTATTAGGCATCATTTTAAAAAATGACAAGTGTTAAGACACTTGTCATTCATGTAAATAAGGAGATTATTTATTTGATTGACTTGATTTGCTAATTAACTAAATTTTATTTGATCAAATTTAGTCTGCTTCCCTTTATAACGAGACATCATTTAATTTTCGATCTTATGGTAAATCAATTGTATTTATTACCCAATACAAGTATCGTAAACTAATGTAATTTGACCGGCTTGTACCGTGTACATTTAATATCAAGTTTAATTATTTAATTCACGAATTAATTTAATTAAATTCTCAAAATATAATAGTAAAATTAATTTAATATTAATATTTGATTTGTACATATGTCACCATTTAATTGGGTGCAAATTTAATTTACTTTCAAATACTCACTCGTGCTTTGTTCACGGATGTGTCTGTGTTGGAGTGAATGAAACACGAAAGTATTTTGGGTTTTTGCATTTGAAGAATCGCATAAGCGTTCAGTGGCATAAGCCCAATCAATTTTTTTTCCTTCACAATGCTCTATACTTCAATGTCTCATTAAGTTTATGAACTTAAACAAGATGATCGAATCATAACTGCACTTAGTAAATTTATAAGCTGCCTACGTATCTCTTTAAAGAGAATCAAGTCATAATGTAGTTCAAGGGTTAAACATGATTTGATTTTGAGGGCCATAAACAGTTTATACTCATGTAGGCTAGGAGTGACATGCAATTTAAACTCGTGCGCCAAAGATTTGATTTGAATTTGTTTGATAGTTTATACTCGTATCAAGGAGTATATTTTGAATTTGTTTAATAGTTTATACTCGTATTAAAGAGTATCACTTGATTCGGGGAGACTTCAATTTGACCTCTGGCTTGAAAACTTCATACAATTTATTCTCTTGTTAAGGAGAATGGATTTGATGGAGACTTCAATTTGATCTCCAGCTTGAAAACTTCAAACAATTTTGTCTCTTATCAAGGAGAACTTCAGGCAGTTTATGCTCGTATCAGAGGAGCTTCTCAGACAGTTTAGGCTCGTATCAAAGAGCATCACAGATAGTTTATGCTCGTATCAAGGAGCATTTAATCTGACTTTGGGAAACTTCAGAAAGTCTCTTCGAGCACTATATCTCCTTGCTCGACCAATTGCATGATTTTTTCCTTGGAGATAAAACAATCTTCAATTGAATGGCCCACTAAGCGGTGGTACTTGCAGTATTTTTGGTCATTGGTACGTCCAACTTCTTCTGGCCGTTTCATCCTAGGCAACACAAGTCTTATCGCGAGACTTTTGTGTTGGTGGTCCTTCGACTCCTCTTGCAGTCATGCTTAGCTCCATGTCATGAGCTCTTATAGCCAGGTCTTCGAAGGTCTTTAGATGATTTCCTTGAAGAATGTACCGGAGGCTCCACTGCATGCCTTAGATACATATCTCGATTGCAGAAGTCTCAGACATCCGGTCCTTGCAAATTCAGACTTAGATTTCTCTATCGATTGATATAATTAATCGTTGGCTCATCATTCCTCTGGCGAGTGTTGGTTAACTTGATCATACTAACTGTTCCCCTTGTGCTGTAAAAGTGGTTAAGAAATTTGTACGCCATTTGATCCCAGTTGTTAATGGAGTTAGCCTCCAAGTCAATATACCAGTCGAAAGCATTTTCTTTCAAGGAGCGGATGAACTGTTTGGCCAAGTCGTCTCCATAAGTCCCAACATTGTTGCAAGTTTTGACGAAGTGAGCTACGTGTTTCTTTGGGCTCCCTTTGCCAATTGTTGAAATTTTCCGGGTTGGTAGCCAGCTGGCATCCTCAAGTCGTCGATCCTCTTGGTATAAGGCTTGGTATAAGTGAAGGATGGTTTGGATCCATCATCAAAATTGCCCTTTATCATCTCCAATATGAGCTCTTTGAGCTGATCAACTTGGATCCCTCCATCAGTTGAGATCTGCAACTCCTTAATAATTACTTCAGGATGTTTGGTCGAGGTCTCTTCGTCCTCATTGCCCTCAACTTGCTTACCGTTAGTGTAGCTTGCATCATCATTGTCCACCTTATTCATCAGGTTGGAGATTTGGACGTCTTCATTCTTGACGTGTTGGGTGAGCCCTTCAACAATTTTGAGCAGACTGGCGAGTCGTTACTCGACGGTTGAGGTATCTGTAGTCATGATAGTTAAGTTTGCTTGAGAAGAAAAGAGATGAGAGGTAGTGTATGTCCCACTGGGCTTGTCAAATTTGTAACTGCAAAGTTCGTATTATTAATATAATAAACACAAAAAATATTTACAATTGTATTTATTTCGGATCGAACTGAGAGATTTTGCGGGTTCTTGACTTTAAACTTGCTCCTCCGATTCTTCTCTTCAATTTGACCTTGACTTGGATGATGATTTGCGGGCGAAATACTCATCGTGGTCTTTGTCTGAGATTAGATTTGAGATTTATAACGTTAACCTTAGTGCGCAATATCTTATTTTGGATTAAACGTTATTTTGGAGATTTGGTGGATGAATATCTTCGAAGACGGGATGAACGCCTTTAAATTTGGTGGAGAATGTCCTTTGAATCTTCAAGAGCCTGTGAAGAACACTTCTGAAGATTCTTCAAATCTTCAAGGAGAAACACCAGATCGAAGGGTGCTGGACCTTGGTCTCGGATCGAAGGTCTTTTGCAGTGGACTTGCACGAAGAACGCCTTTGAAGATTCTTCAGATCTTCGATGAGAAATGCCAGATCGGAGGGATGTTGGACCTTGGTCTTGGATCAAATGCTGTTTTTGGTGGACTTTGACGAAGAATGCTCTAAAGCCGTGAAGAACGCATTTGAAGCTTCTTTGAATTTTCGAGGAGAAATGCTTGATCGAATTGATCTCAGATCGGATATAGTTTATGATTGCTTTCCACGAGGAATGCCTTGAGGTTGATGAATAACAATTCAAGTCTTCAAGAACGGTTGTAGAGAATTCTCTTGCTTTGATGTTTGATCGTCTGAATGCTCGTCGATTTCGATGTGGAAATAAACAAAGGAATACCCCTATCTATAGGATGAGGGGTGAAAAACCTTTCTTTCCTGTTATGCCACGTGACACCGTCTGATTGACCGGCGACATTTGATTGGCTTCATTTGCGAATTAACTAAATTTAATTTGATCAAATTTAGTTCGCTTCCCTTTATAACGAGATATCATTTAATTTTCGATCTTATGGTAATCAGTTATATTTATTACCTAATACGAGTATCGAAAACTCAAGTAATTTGACCGACTTATACCGTGTACATTTAATATCAAGTTTAACTATTTAATTCGAGAATTAATTTAATTAAATTCTCAAAATTTAATAGTAAATTTAATTTAATATTAATATTTGATTTGTGTGCAAATCTCTTTCACGATAATCTAATTTGCTTACAGAGACGTCCCACAATAATTTTCACACCCCAAATATGAAATAAAATTCTTTCACGATACCTACTTTATTTCAAATAAGTCCTCATTCATTGGTTTAAAAAGTAAATAAAGTAGTTTTACTTAAAAAGTGTGCCACTCCACATATAAAAATTAACAATAGCAGACGATTTTAATATTATTTGTATTTCACCATTTTTTTTTTATGATTTACACAATAAGAAATTTTGGTAATAATTAATGAACCCATGTTAAATAGGATGTAAAAAAGAATCAAAATGACTATTGTACACATCTCTAAAAATTACATTTTTCTATTTTCGATGAACGCTCATCGTCAGTCACACACGTCAGAATCTTCAAATTATTGTGGTTGGCGACTCTCAAAACATAAACTACTTTGCAATATTTTTTAGTATAACCACTAATACCCTTTAGTGTAATCAACAAATACCACTTTAGTTAAACAATTAATACTCTTTGTACCCTTCAACTAATACCCTTCAGTGAAAAGAACTAATACCCTTCAAGACTAATAATCTTTAGTGAAAGCAACTAATACTCTCTACTAATACCCTTCAGCGAAAACAACTAATACCCTTTATTAAAAATAACTAATACACTTAAAATGGTTCGTATATGAACCATTTTTCACTCTGTACTTTGCCAAAAATTAAAAAGTGGTATTATTTTTTTTCCAGATTAATAAATATTTATTTTATTAAATTCTACAAAAAATAAACTTCTACAAACTATATATCGAATTATTTTTAAAGATTGATCATTCACAAAAGTATAATTATTAGACAAAGTATAGAGTGAAAATGATTCATACATGAACCATTGAAGGGTATTAGTTGTTTTCACTAATATGTATTAGTTGTTTTCACTGAAAAGTATTTGTTTTCTTCACTAAAGAGTATTAGTTTATACTCTTCAATATAAACAAATCATGCTTTTTAGTGAAAACAACCAATACTCTTTAGTGGAAACAACTAATACCCTTCAATGATTCATATATGAACCAATTTCACTCGATCTATACATACTCTAACTATTATTATAAGACAAAGAATAGATTGAAAATAGTCCATACGTAAATCATCGAATGGTATTAGTTATTTCTCTAAACAATATTAGTTGTTTCCATGGAAGAGTATTACTAATTTACACTGAAGAGTCTTAGTTGTTCTGTGAAAATAAATTAAGACTCTTCAGTGAAAACTGTTGTAAATCTAGAAGATTTATTATTCCAAATCTAGAAGATTTGATGTGGACATTACTTATGGATCAAGAAACCCAACGGACTTTATATCTTAGACTAGTGTTTTATTCTTATAAATAGATCATTGTATTCATTATTGTAATCACACTCATACACAAGAACATTAGTGGAACTCCTGGCTTAGCTCGTCCCTAGACGTAGTCATTCCCGACGAACTGGGTGAACAAATCCCGTCTTTTATTTTACACATTTATTTACAACACGTTATCAACACGAGTCTCTACCCACAATTAATCGGTACGAATCTCGATTTATTTCTCTTACACATGATAATGAATTATCTGATTTATTATGCAATCACATGTAAGCTTGCATCCTACTCTAATTACCAGAACTTATATATGCTCATATATGTCATATAAGCTTAAAGCTTCCAAGTCCTGATTTTCACTTACTGCCATATATGTATATAAGCTTAAAGCTTTCAAATCCTATTTTCATATACCGCCATATACGATTGTCCTTTCATGACTGACAGAACTTGCAAGATTAGTAGGCTCCCGTTGAGCCCGTTTCATTGACCACGTAAGGTTCGATTGGAAGGACTCCCGTCGAGTTCTATTCAAACGCCCTAAATTAATTTTTCTATGAATTACATGTTTTGATGTGTACCCGTGCTATAGATTCGATTTATTATACTTGCAATTAATTGAATCATGTTTGTATATCGAATTAAATTATTTTTGTGACTTGAATCGATGAGCAACAGCCGACGTCCCGAAGGCATACAACCGCCACCCGTGCCGTCGCCCGATCGCCAACGCCGCCCCGTCGAGCGTGCCGGCCGATCGCGCGCCGCCTGCTCGAGCGGCCGTCGCCCCCTACTCGTGGCCCCCATCGCGCCCGCGCACTCGTGCGCCCGTCTGCCGTCTGCCGCACACCCAGCCACCCGTCGAGCCTGCCGTGTGCCGCCAGCGCCGCGCGCCATCGCGCTTGCCGCATCCCATCGCACATGCGCCCCTGTGCCGCGCAACCGTCGCGCCTACCACGCGGCCTCCTCACGCCCGCGCGCGCCCGTCGCGGCCGCCTCCCTTTGCGCGCCACCTCTTGTCCGCCATGCGCGACTCACGCGGCATTTTTCCTCAGATTCTTGTGATCTCTTAACCCTATTTCGTTTGCATTTTTATATCATAAAATCCGTGTTTAATTTATTTTTAATCCTGAAAATATTTCGTTAAATTGTGTTAATATACATAAAATAATTATTCTTATGATTATTTCCTCTATCTATTAAATCGTATATTTTCTAGAAATTATTTTCATGTGATTATCTTCCTTAATTGTTTATGCATTTTTATGTGATTTAATTATCCTACGTGCATTACTTTTCCGCACATAGTTTATTTCTTTATAGTCCGCATATTATGCCCGGGTAGGCGGCGCCCGGTAATTGTCGGACCGTAAATTTATATTTTGGGTAGATGGCACCCAATACTTGTATCTATGTGCTCTAGAATAATTAAATAAATTCTTATTTCTCCGTTGTCAATAAATTGGTCACAACTCTTACCATGTCACTTTAAAATCGTAGTGAAAATATATGATATTACCATGAAAGAATTCGATGAGCTTGCTCTCGATGGTAATAACTACCTGACATGGGCGCTAGATGTCGAGTTCCATCTAGCCTTAAATGAGTTGACCGAAACAATTCTCGAAGGTTCGAAATCTATTAACGCCCGAAGGCGAAAACAGTTGATTTTTCTCATGAACCACCTGAGTGAGTAATTCATCATTCAGATCCTTCAGGGACCCCAAAATGTTGTGGAACTCCCTGTAGGATCGATTCCAACAACAAAATGTTATACTCCTCCCTTCGGTACTGATGGTCCCGTTTTCGAAGGGCAAAATGGGAATTCAGGAGCAATTTTTTTTTCTTTTTTTTTAAAACATCTCGCGTCGCACCCTGACTGAGTTCAGTGACGGAATACTCAAGTCACTGCGTTGCTGAGAGTCAGAGCTATCAAGTCAGTGATGAGACTTGAAAGCTCAGGCTCTCAACAAGGCAGTGACTCGAGAGACTGAACTCTCGAGTGCCTAGCCTGATCTGGTCAGTGAGAAGAATCTCCCTGACCTGATTGCTTAACTAAAGTTTTCTTAACAAAGCTCTCAGTGAGCTGATTTTCACAACACTTTAGTAAATACTTGAAAGATAAGTACGCTCAGTTTAACGTGGTTCAGAGACTCAAGCTCTTACATCCACGACCTGATTTAACAGGAAATCCACTAACTGGGATTCTTGTTTTTAACGTGTCAAGGTGCACTAACAACTGGACTCACGCCATTCCCTGGGCTGCCTCTCATCACTAACTTACTCCCAACAAACCTAACTAGAGGGTTTTGGTTTCAGTTTGGTTTTCTCCAACTAGGTGAGGTTTTCCTTTACAATGTGTTAGCCTGAAGCTAGGATTAGGAAAACCTCTCTAAGCTATGAGTTACAAGCTGAACACTCATTTGTGTATGTCTATGAACTCTAAAGTTCAGTGTACAAGATGTGAATCGTGCCTCCTTATAACTCCCAATATCATGCACTAAACACTCACACCTTCACAGCTCGTAGGTGTTGTTTTTTTTCTTACTCACACACTTGAATACGCGGCTATGAGCTTGTATTTATAATGGGGATTCAAATGTATCCATTGGAGGGAAGATACATTTGAATCCAACATTAAATGGTTTCAACCACTTTTCTTGGAATGCGGCCTTGTCAGTGTCAGACATGTTTGACTTGACTTGATTGGTCCACGTGGGCTGAATCCAACGGATCTTTGACTCAGTGTGCTTGATCAGGGCGCACTGACTTCAGTTAGCATGTCCTCCACTGACTCTGACGATCTTCAGTAGACATTCTTGTCTTCAGTGTAGTTGTCCTTCAGAGACTGTTTGAAGATCATTCCACGAAGTTTGTCATAAGGCTGAATGACCAACTTCCCTGACCACAGTAGCCTGACTCCTTCAGGGCCTACTTGGTGCAGCACAGATCCTCCTGATCATGCTCTTCACTGAGTGGTCCACCTGACCTAGCTTAGATCAGCCCGATTTACACTCAGTGGGACATCCTTCAGGCTTCTCTTCTGGTTCAGGTTGCAGGCATGGCTTCATTCAGTTCTTCTAGGTGTCATCTTGATATCTTCAGGCTATGTTGCTGAGTTCCCCCTCAACTGAACAACCTATTCTACTGAAAGCTAATCTAGCCTGACCTGAAATAAAAGATACTATCCTGACTGCTTTCAAACCTATTACATGTTGTTTTGGAAAATCATCAAAACTAAAACATATCCCAACAATTTCCCCCTTTTTGATGATTCCAAAACTTCTAACCAAATGATTTTCTATTACAAGAATAATGTCAGAACATAAGTAATAGTTTGAAATATGCAGGAATTCCCATAGTTTAAAATATTTAAGATCTGTTCGGTAGACCATTTTTCTTAACAAAACTGGATCAGTGGTCATGTGAACAACCCGCCTTGATACCAATTGATGGTCCCGTTTTCGAAGGGCAAAATGGGAATTCAGGAGCAATTTTTTTCTTTTTTTTAAAACATCTAGCGTCGCACCCTGACTGAGTTCAGTGATGGAATACTCAAGTCACTGCGTTGCTGAGAGTCAGAGCTATCAAGTCAGTGATGAGACTTGAAAGCTCAGGCTCTCAACAAGGCAGTGACTCGAGAGACTGAACTCTCGAGTGCCTAGCCTGATCTGGCCAGTAAGAAGAATCTCCCTGACCTGATTGCTTAACTAAAGTTTTCTTAACAAAGTTCTCAGTGAGCTGATTTTCACAACACTTTAGTAAATACTTGAAAGATAAGTACGCTTAGTTTAACGTGGTTCAGAGACTCAAGCTCTTACATCCACGACCTGATTTAACAGGAAATCCACTAACTGGGATTCTTGTTTTTAACGTGCCAAGGTGCACTAACAACTGGACTCACGCCACTCCCTGGCCTGCCTCTCCTCACTAACTTACTCCCAACAAACCTAACTAGAGGGTTTTGGTTTCGGTTTGGTTTTCTCCAACTAGGTGAGGTTTTCCTTTACAATGTGTTAGCCTGAAGCTAGGATTAGGAAAACCTCTCTAAGCTATGAGTTACAAGCTGAACACTCATTTGTGTATGTCTATGAACTCTAAAGTTCAGTGTACAAGATGTGAATCGTGCCTCCTTATAACTCCCAACATCATGCACTAAACACTCACACCTTCACAGCTCGTAGGTGTTGTTTTTTTTCTTACTCACACACTTGAATACGCAGCTATGAGCTTGTATTTATAATGGGGATTCAAATGTATCCGTTGGAGGGAAGATACATTTGAATCCAACATTAAATGGTTTCAACCACTTTTCTTGGAATGCGGCCTTGTCAGTGTCAGACATGTTTAACTTGACTTGATTGGTCCACGTGGGCTGAATCCAACAGATCTTTGACTCAGTGTGCTTGATCAGGGCGCACTGACTTCAGTTAGCATGTTCTCCACTGACTCTGACGATCTTCAGTAGACATTCTTGTCTTCAGTGTAGTTGTCCTTCAGAGACTGTTTGAAGATCATTCCAAGAAGTTTGTCATAAGGCTGAATGACAAACTTCCCTGACCACAGTAGCCTGACTCCTTCAGGGCCTACTTGGTGCAGCACTGATCCTCCTGATCATGCTCTTCACTGAGTGGTCCACCTGACCTAGCTTAGATCAGCCCGGTTTACACTCAGTGGGACATCCTTCAGGCTTCTCTTCTGGTTCAGGTTGCAGGCATGGCTTCAGTCAGTTCTTCTGGGTGTCATCTTGATATCTTCAGGCTATGTTGTTGAGTTCCCCCTCAACTGAACAGCCTATTCTACTGAAAGCTAATCTAGCCTGACCTGAAATAAAAGATACTATCCTGACTGCTTTCAAACCTATTACATGTTGTTTTGGAAAATCATCAAAACTAAAACATATCCCAACAATTTCCCCCTTTTTGATGATTCCAAAACTTCTAACCAAATGATTTTCTATTACAAGAATAATGTCAGAACATAAGTAATAGTTTGAAAAATGCAGGAATTCCCATAGTTTAAAATATTTATGATATGTTCGGTAGACCATTTTTCTTAACAAAACTGGATCAGTGGTCATGTGAACAACCCGCCTTGATACCAATTGATGGTCCCGTTTTCGAAGGGTAAAATGGGAATTCAGGAGCAAATTTTTTTTCTTTTTTTTAAAACATCTCGCGTCGCACCCTGACTGAGTTCAGTGACGGAATACTCAAGTCACTGCGTTGCTGAGAGTCAGAGCTATCAAGTCAGTGATGAGACTTGAAAGCTCAGGCTCTCAACAAGGCAGTGACTCGAGAGACTGAACTCTCGAGTGCCTAGCCTGATCTGGTCAGTGAGAAGAATCTCCCTGACCTGATTGCTTAACTAAAGTTTTCTTAACAAAGCTCTCAGTGAGCTGATTTTCACAACACTTTAGTAAATACTTGAAAGATAAGTACGCTCAGTTTAACGTGGTTCAGAGACTCAAGCTCTTATATCCACGACCTGATTTAACAGGAAATCCACTAACTGGGATTCTTGTTTTTAACGTGCCAAGGTGCACTAACAACTGGACTCACGCCACTCCCTGGGCTGCCTCTCCTCACTAACTTACTCCCAACAAACCTAACTAGAGGGTTTTGGTTTCGGTTTGGTTTTCTCCAACTAGGTGAGGTTTTCCTTTACAATGTGTTAGCCTGAAGCTAGGATTAGGAAAACCTCTCTAAGCTATGAGTTACAAGCTGAACACTCATTTGTGTATGTCTATGAACTCTAAAGTTCAGTGTACAAGATGTGAATCGTGCCTCCTTATAACTCCCAATATCATGCACTAAACACTCACACCTTCACAGCTCGTAGGTGTTGTTTTTTTTCTTACTCACACACTTGAATACGCAGCTATGAGCTTGTATTTATAATGGGGATTCAAATGTATCCGTTGGAGGGAAGATACATTTGAATCCAACATTAAATGGTTTCAACCACTTTTCTTGGAATGCGGCCTTGTCAGTGTCAGACATGTTTGACTTGACTTGATTGGTCCACGTGGGCTAAATCCAACAGATCTTTGACTCAGTGTGCTTGATCAGGGCGCATTGACTTCAGTTAGCATGTCCTCCACTGACTCTGACGATCTTCAGTAGACATTCTTGTCTTCAGTGTAGTTGTCCTTCACAGACTGTTTGAAGATCATTCCAAGAAGTTTGTCATAAGGCTGAATGACAAACTTCCCTGACCACAGTAGCCTGACTCCTTCAGGGCCTACTTGGTGCAGCACTGATCCTCCTGATCATGCTCTTCACTGAGTGGTCCACCTGACCTAGCTTAGATCAGCCCGGTTTACACTCAGTGGGACATCCTTCAGGCTTCTCTTTTGGTTCAGGTTGCAGGCATGGCTTCAGTCAGTTCTTCTGGGTGTCATCTTGATATCTTCAGGCTATGTTGCTGAGTTCCCCCTCACTGAGTTCCCCCTCAACTGAACAACCTATTCTACTGAAAGCTAATCTAGCCTGACCTGAAATAAAAGATACTATCCTGACTGCTTTCTAACCTATTACATGTTGTTTTGGAAAATCATCAAAACTAAAACATATCCCAACAGGTACAATACGATTAGTTGAGACTCCGTTTCCAAGACCTTAAGTCTATAACGGAGTACAACTTTGCTTTGCACCGTATTGTAACCCAATTGATGCAGAACAATCTGTCAACATTCCACGCTAGTATCCTTATACTCCGGTAGCAGTATAGGGACAATTATATGATTAGTTGCAAACGTGGAAGGAGGAGAGATAATAAGATGATCTGGGCAAAAGGCCGAGGTCGTAGTACATCCGGTGGTCACAGAACCTCGAATTTCACTCTTCATCTGGCAAGGTTAAGCAGTCCTGCTACAGATGCGGATGCAGAGGCCATTGGTCTCGCACGTGTCGCACTCCCAAGAACTTGGTTGAGGCTTATCAAAAGCAACAGAAGGATGGCAAGGGAAAGACCCCTAGAGTCGAATCTCACCATGCCAAAGTGCTTGAAGCAGACTTTGACCAAGACAACGTCGATCCTCTAGGCATCAAGCTCAAGGACCTTGGAGATGATGAGTGATTTGTGTATTTGATTGTTTTAGTACTTTATATTTGGATCCTTTCTTTCGGATATTTTATTTTATGGATAATATTATGTTTTAGCTTCTATGTGTTTACCTTAACGCAATCCATTAAATTTACTTGGATATTGCTTTTCATGGCTAGTAAACATATCAGCTATTAGGTTTGGGCTATTTCCTCTGGCATGATGGATTGAGATTGTGTTTTATGTTTGGTAGATAACAATCTTAAGAGATAAGAAGTTCTTTCATAACTTGTTAAATCATAAGGGGGGTATAACTACAATAGCAATGATAGTAGGTTGATAGTGGGGTCAAGAAGAGCTCCCATTGTCTTCCCCCTAGGTACCAAACTCATAATGAATAATGCCTTATTGTTTCCACAGTTTAAGTGTACCCTGCTCAGTTTTAGAGATATTAGGACTAATGAATATCACATTGAAACTGAAACTGAGAACAATAACGAATACCTTTTGATGACTATTACTCGAGGTAGCCGTAAATAAGTTATAGAAAAACTTCCTTACTTCTCCCCCAGATTGTACTATTCCTACATCCGGCCGTCAAAATCTCCATCTAGCCATGAGTATGAAATTTCATGACCCGAACTTCTTTATATTAAGGTATCAGCGGTTAACTCATCCAGGACAATATATGATACGTAGGATTCTACCTAATTCAATTAGTCATAATAATTCGAATAATAGAATCCTTCCCGTTTATGAACTTATTTGTGATGCATGCCTTAAGGGTAAGTTAATAGTGCGCCCGTCGCGCACTAAGGTTAGACTAGAGTCTCCGGTTTTCCTTGAAGCGAATTCAAGGAGACATTTGTGGACCGATTCACCCAACATTAGGACCATTTCAATATTTCATGGTCCTTATTGATGCCTCCACTAGGTGGACATATGCATGTTTGCTGTCCACCTGTAATCAAGCTTTTGCGAAGCTCATTGTGAAGACTATCGAACTTAGAGCTCAATTCCCGGATTATCCAATCAAATCGATTCGCATGGATAATGCAGTTGAGTTCAGCTCGAAGGTCTTTACAGATTACTGTATGACCCTGGGAATTATAGTGGAGCATTCGGTCCCCTACGTCCATACCCAAAATGGTCTTGTTGAGGCGCTAATAAAACGCATCAAACTTATCGCGAGACCATTGCTTATGAACTCCAAACTACCCACTTCATGCTGGGGGCATGAAGTCCTACATGCATCGCACTTAATCCAAATCCGTCCAACTGCATATAATGATCATTCCCCCTACAGTTAGTGCGTGAGAAAGAACCTAGCATTTCCCATCTGTGTATTTTCAGATGTGCGGTATACGTTCCAATAACAATACCAAAGCGAACCTCTATGGGCCCACAAAGGAAAATCGGTATTTACATCGGATTTGACTCTCCATCCATCGTGAAATACCTCGAGCCTTTGTCCGGGGATCAATTAACGGCCCGGTTCGCTGATTGCACGTTCGATGAAGATTACTTTCCGTCATTAGGGGGAGATCCGAATTCAAAATTGAATGAATATCGGGAGCTTACGTAGAATGTAAGTAATCTTCAGTATCTAGATCCATGCACTAATCAATCTGAACTAGAAGTTCAGAAGATCATTAACTTGTAAAACTTAGCAAATAATCTGTCAGACGCGTTCACTGACCATAGAGGTGTAACTAAATCGCATATACATGCAGTAAATGCTCCTCAAAGGGTTGAGGCCCCAAGTAAAACGAGTAATCATGCCCCCACATGCCAAAAGCGTAAGGGACCCTCAAGAGATAGTAACACACCTAAACGAAAGACTAGCAAAAACTGGTCAGTCGAATGTAAAATCTCTAGAAGAGATCCGTCTTGATAACCCCAAGTCTTTAGGAGACGAGAGTCCTAGTGATGAAGCACGTGCACAAAATATTTCTTGCACTAGGACCGTAGAACGACCAGACCCAGATACAATGGGAAATGACGAATGTCTGGTTGATGTAAACGTCAAAGTCTCTGTGAATTTCACAGATACGGGAGAAACATGTAATATAAATATTACTATCGTCGACGACACATTTGCAGCGACAATTGCTCTTTCCATTAACGATCCTGATCTAGAACCCAAAAATTATCGTTAAGTGTCGGAAGCACTCCGATTGGGTAAAATGGAAAGAGGCAATTGAAGTAGAGCTCGCATCGCTTAACAAAAGACAAGTATTTGACTCTTTCATTCGTACACCCGCGCGCGCTATCCCTGTAGGATATAATTGAGTTTTTGTACGAAAACAAAATGAGAACGATACTATGGAGAAGTATAAAGCGAGGCTTGTAGCTCAAGAGTTTTTAGCAGAGACCCGGGTTTGATTTCGATCAAACCTATTCTCCCGTCATGAACTCAATGTCATGGACTCAATAACGTTCCGCTACTTGATATCTTTGGCAGTTAAAATGAATCTCCAAATGAGATTAATGTACGTAGTAACCGCGTACTTATATGGATCACTAGATGCCGACTTTACATGAAAATCCCAGATTGATTTGACATTCCTCAAATGAGTGATGGTGAAAACCGCAGTATGTATAGCATACAACTGCAAAAGTCATTGTATGGCCTGAAGCAATCGGGCCTCATGTGGTACAACCGACTTAGTGAATTTCTTCAGAAGAAAGGATACACATTCGATAAAGCTTTCCCATGTGTATTCACGAAAAAATCGCAAGATGGTTTTTGCATCATATTCGTCTATGTTGATGACCTAAACATAATCGGAACATGCAAAGAGATTGAAGAAGTCAGTTCAATCTTGAAAGCTGAATTCGAAATGAAGTCCTTGGGTAAAGCCAAGTACTGCCTCGACTTGCAGATCGAGCACCTCTCAGAAGGAGTCCTTATTCATCAGTCGACTTACGTAAAGAAGGTATTGGAGAGATTTCACATGGATAAATCTCATCCACTTAGCACCCCTATGGTTGTTCGATCCATCGAAGTGGATAAGGGCTCATTTAGACCAAGAGAAGATTCAGAAGAAATTCTGGGGCCAGAAGTTCCTTATCTTAGCGCTGTTGGAGCTTTGCTCTATCTCTCAAATTGCACTCGGCCGGTCATTGTATTTGCTGTCAATTTGCTTGCGAGATATAGCGCTTCTCCTACAAGGAGACATTAGAATGGTGTTAAACATGTTCTACGATACCTCCAAGGGTCTCAAGATCTTGGACTGTTTTATCGTAAGAACCAAGACAAAACCTTAGTAGGTTATGCGGATGCTGGCTATTTGTCTGATCCCCACAACGCCATATCCCAGACTGGTTACATTTTTCTCTATGGTGGAACCTCAATCTCATGGAGGTCGGTTAAACAATCCATGGTTACCACGTCTTCAAACCACTCAGAGATCATAGCTTTATTTGAAGCCGCACGAGAATGTGTTTGGTTAAGGTCCTTGGTAAAACACATTGGTGACTCGTGTGGTATCGCCAAAGACGATACACCTCCCACCACTATATTTGAAGACAACGTTGTTTGCATCGCACAAATGAGTAATGGGTACGTCAAGGAAAACCTGACGAAACATATTTCACCTAAGTTTTTCTACCCATACGAACTCCAGAAGAGCAACGTAATTATACCATTCAAAAGGTGCTATCTAGTAACAATCTAGCAGATCTGTTTACTAAATCCTTACCTACGTCTATTTTTGAAAAGTACGTTCGCGGTATGGGGATGCAAAGACTTAAAGTGATGTTGTCTTTAGGGGGAAATTCAATATTTATAGTAAAATATATTTCAAAGATTTAAAACGAATATTACTCAATTTAGCAATAATTTTGCGTGGGAAAAATCAATGTTTTTCAAATATAGGCCGATTAGCATTATTATATATAATATATAAACATATGTATTTTCTTTTTCATTAAAATTTAATGTATTTCATCTAAGGTACGGATCTCTATTATAAGAGAAACACTATTTATTATGACGAAATTAAATGAGGCATAACTTCCAGTTAAATGGATCAACATTATCAATTGTAATTCCGTCTTAAAATGAAAACTCTGCAAACTTTTTAGCCTTCCCAAAACTTGCGCAAATTCATGTATACTATATACATCAAAGCATAACATATATATATTTGAATTTTGAATATAATTTCTAATTAATTTAAATCTTTCAAATTAACTTTGACTTAATGAACTTCAAAAAGTTAAAATTAATTTAAAATTGAACTAAAAATTCAAGTGAATGTTATGTATTTGAATACACACAAAAATCACTCTTAAACTTTTTAGAAGTAAATGATTAAACCCGAGTTTTTTTCCTTTTCTAATAAGCACCGTTAGTTTTTTTTTTTTTTTTTGAAAGAATCGTTAGTTGATATTATTCATTTATTTGTATGGATTTCTCTAGAACTTCAACGAGAAGATGGAAAACATCCATATCCATAAAAGGTAAAATCTCTCTTTCTAACCTAATTAGGAGTACCGATTTTCCAATATTTATTGGAGTATAAAAATAGATATTGATTAATATCATAAAAGTATTTTAAGAAATAAATCATGGATCCACTACATTAAAAAATTTCCACGAGAATATAAAATGGTGGTATTCTACCATGTATTCTCGTACTCGTTCAAAACCAACGCCAAACTCAAATAACATTAGACACTAGCGACCAGTGTTGATGTTTTACTGTCTGTATTTTCCCCAGCAAAAAAATCTGTAACAACTAACTAAAAAGAGGATGTTCAAAAGAAAGAGAAATCGAAAAAAGTAAGGTAGGTGTTTTGGGATTCACAAATTTCTTTATGGAATAAAAATGTCTCCATAATTAAAAAAAAAAAAAAAAATTGGTAGCAATTTTGTAAATAATTCACACTACAATTTTTTTTTTTTTAAATTCCATAACTATATACTAACAATTTTTATAAACAATTTAATATTTTCTTGTAGATTAAACATTTATTTGACATAAAGTATAATCATCCACATTACCAGAATCTCAAAGCAAACTTATATATTTTTACCATTCTTCACATATTATACATTTATGGATACAAACTCACAAGTTACACGTACACCTAATTACAAAACAAACATAGCCTAAAATAATTTAATTGCCAAAAAAATAAAAACCCCAAGAACTCTGGCAAGAGTAAAGACGGGGTGCTCATATCCAAAAAAAAAAAAAAAAAAAAAAAAAAAACCTTGATTAACCACCCCACCCCACCCCACCCCACCCCACCCCACCCCACCCCACATTTTGTATGTATTTCTCAGCTGTGGCATGTAGTCGTACTTGTACCCCTCTCTATCTCTCTCTCTCTCTCTCCTCTATTTATATCTTCATTTTACAGACGTTTTACAAACTCTGCCACTGTTATATTAATTGTAGCATACTGTAGTGTAGTAGCTGTAACAAGAGATGGCCGCAGCCACTGAAGCTGAAACCCCAAACCTCCAAAATGGTGAAGGAGATCCCCCACTACGACGTAGTTTCGGGAGACGAAAGTGTAAGGGCTCGGAAACGACGAAGAAGAAGAAGAAAGTGCCTCAGAGAGGAATGGGAGTGGAGAAGCTGGAACGTCAAAGGATTCAAGAAGAATTGAAGAAAATGAAGGAAATCACCGCTGATCCCATCAATCTTCATTTTCTCCAGGGTTTTCATGCCCAAATGGGTTTCCCTAAATCCGATCTACACTTTGGAATCAATAATAATTTTCATGGTGGATTTTCCAAAGAGCTCTCTTCGACCCCAAATTCTGTGAGTTGCATTTCTCATCACTGCAATTCTTGCCACAAGGCTAGTCTCTCTCTCTCTCTCTCTAGTTAATACATACATACATGTATACATATATGAAGAGACTTTAATTAATTAATTTGCAGAAAAAGAAGGTAATTAATGGTGGGAATTTGGGATCAGAGGTTAGCGACTGTGGATCTGTGGGGATAAATTTCAGAGAGAATCAGAATGTTATTTTCATAAGCAAGGAAGAAAATGATTATGCACTTGGAAATTCTGCCGGCAAAAAGGTCGTTATATATAATATATAAATAAATAATAATAATAAAACCCTCACCCCAAATTTAATTTATTTGACAAATTAAATTAATCTAATCGGATGTGCAGGTAATGGAATATGACTTCTTTCCACACAAAGGTGATGAGGAATTGGGGATGATTTCTTCTTGTTCTTCTTCTCCTCCTAAGAATTGCCTATACCTTGATCTCTCTCTTAAGCTATGATTTCGATGTTAGTTTTTGTCTTGTAACATTTCTGTGAAATGCATTTGTTAGCAGCTCCAAAGGACAGCCTTTTGTTTCCCTATTTGGTTGTTACACCACTTTTGTATCCACATTGGGACAATACATTTTCTGTGTTTCTTTTTGTTTTCTCTCTCTCCCCTTAAGTTTGTTAAATTATTTAATATTTAGGCGCTGTTGTGATATCTTACTGATAGCTTCACTTGGATCTCATGCAGCAAGCCTGATTTGTAAGCATCATGACTCATGCATGCATATAGTATGATGGTATGCGTTATTTAGATGGACATATCTCTAGCTATGTTAATTTTGGCATTATTTTATGGCCCACAAATACATTTTGTATAAACAAAATGTCTCAATGCTAGTATTAAAATTTTGTGATGACTCTGGAAAAAAAGTTACATTTATTTTATCATGCAAATAATCAACATGCATAGTGGGTGTAAATTTCAACCTTGTCAGTTATTTTTTCATATTTTAATTCCAACAAGCCCTCTATATTCCATGTGTATATATGTATCCAATTTATTTTGGAGAGATTTAGCATTATATATGTAAGTGTGTAGTTTTTAGTATCCTGCCTTGAAATTATATATAATATAATAATTAATATAAATAAAGGTGTTTATAATACATAAATAAATTGTCTCAATGCTAATATTTAATTTTGTGATGAGTCTAAGAAAAGATACATTTATTTTGTCATGAAATTAATTAACATGCATAGTGTGGGTGTAAATTTCAACCTTACGAGAGTAATTTTTTCTTCATATATATTCTAATTCCAACAAGCCCGCTTTATTCCATCTCTATGTATACCCAGTTTATTTTGGAGGGATTTAGCATTATCTATGTAGGAAAATATGTAATTTTACTGTCTGACCTTGATGTTATACATAATACTAATAATATAAATAAAGGTGTTTGTAATACATAAAAAAATTGTCACAAAACTGATATTTAATTTTGTGATGAATACATAATATTAATAATATAAATAAAGGTATTTGTAATACATAAAAAAATTGTCACAAAACTGATATTTAATTTTGTGATGAATCTAGGAAAAATTTACATTTATTTTGTCATGTAATTACTTAACATGCACAGTGGGTGTAAATTTCAACCTTGCTACTTATTTTTTCATATTTTAATTCCAACAAACCCTCTTTATTCCATGTGTGTGTATATAACCAATTTATTTTGGAGGGATATAGAGGAAAGATGTAATTTTATTGCCTGGCCTTGAAATTATATATAAATATATTACTCCCTCCGTCCATGAGTAAACTTTCCACTTTCCTTTTCGGACCGTCCATGAGTAAGTTTCTCATTCCATAAATGGAAATAACAACTCTCTATTATATATAAACTTTAACCTTCAAACTCACACAATATTACCTAAAATGCCACTCATTCACTTTACTTTTCAACACTATTCATTATTTTATCCCAAAAGTCAACATGTGGCCCACCATATATTAATAAACAAATACACTTTCTTAAACCCTTCAACAAAAAGAAATGGGAAACTTACTCGTGGACGGAGGGAGTAATAAATAGCGAAACCCTAGAAATTATTGTGTCTGAACAAAAAATTAAGAGGGATTTCCAGGGCCAAGTTTATTTATGCAGAAAGTGCTGAAATAAAAGCGTTATCTCTGAGGACTTTCTTTAAGTGGTAGTAAACAAAGCAACCACTTTACAGAGAGTTTCTTTTGTTTTGGGAGGAAAATAAAATTCGAAAATAATAAACACATATGTACTGGAAATAGATTGCCAAAAACAGAAAGAAGTAGGAAGTAGTTATAGCATGAGTAGAGTGTGAGGGAGGCATAGGATAGGGGCAATTTGCTGCAGCTATGTAATGAGTATATAGATTTGTGCAGAAACTCTAAGTAAATTCAGTAAAGCTGCGACCAAAGTGTTTCTTTTTAGCACTATCATATACGCGTATCCTTTTACTTGCCCACCTCTTCTCAGGTTAATTAATTTAATTTTTCATAATCACAACGGAATATACTCCTAAAATTGGGCTGTCATTCAAAAATTAAATATTATGGATAAAAAATTATAATATTGTGTTAAATCAAATGCAACATAAATTGTTTATAAAAATATTATCTGTGGGTCCAATGACAAATTGTGATAATAAATATATGTTGAAAGATTAGATAATGTTAATTACATTTATTTTAAGAAATAAGATTGTTTTTTACAAACAAACTAATAATAAAATAAAATGGACTATTTTTTATGTATGTATGGAATATTAAGCACTGAGGGAAACATTGAACTATCTTATAATAATATATTTTTAAATCTCTCCAACATGATGTGTCAACACCACCTTATTTTTAGGCTGATGTGGCATGTCTCAAATCTCTTCATTTTGAAATACTGCGCTCTAATTAAAAATTTGTTAAACTTTTAATCTCGACCCATCGTTCTATATCATTAAATATAAACCATTAATTTATATCTGCATAATTAATGCAAATAGATATTTTTCCCATTTTCTTATTTAGTTATTTTTAGAATTTATTATAAATCATATTTTTCCAAACCCTAATGTAATTAAATATGATCTACTTATTGAATGAATCTAAATTTATCATTTCTAAGTTTGAGTTAGTATATATAGTATAATATAATGTTCGATTATTTTTTCCTAAAATAAAAGGTCTTATGTGATATATTCTTATTATGGACAAGATATAATATTGCATGCATTTTTTTTTATTATAGATAAGAGCATATTGTATTTCATTTTTTCACATCAAAATTTTATTTGTTCCAATTATTGGTTAGTTATACTTCTATTGTTATTACTTATTAGTATATTTATTTTATAATTAAATTCATCATTTTAAGTGCTCACAATTTAATTAGATTTAAATATCAATATCAATATGAATGTAATAATGATTGTTGATTTATGCTCTACATCGTTCAGTTTAAATGTTCTTCATGTGCAAAAATAATATATTTAACTATACCATATATTTTTATCTGAATAATTATGATGGTTTAATTGTTGTAATTTAAATCTCATTTTAGATTACAAGAGTATGACACCTCAATTTTCTCTGATTTCTAATATCAAGAGTGAGAGCCAAAAATTGACCTTTAAAGTTAGGATCGAAAAAATTTGACAATATTTTTTAATGATTTTAATAGAGACAAGTTTAGTTGGAACTCATTTTGATCGATGAACAGGTATTTGTAACGTTAAAGTTTATTTCAAATTTTGTATTGTTTCTTATATAAATTAATTTCTTACCGTATACTCCCAATAACTAATAATGTTGATTAATTTATAAATATTGAAATGGAAATTGATTATTACTAAATTATTAGTCTAAGTAATGTTATTCCATAATTGTTATTAATTTATGTGAATTTTGATGTTTTTTTTAATTATTTAGTTTGTAGGATATACCTATAGGGTTTAGTGAAGGGCACGAGCCACAGCTAAACAAACCCCATAATTTATTGTATATACCTCGAAATTTTTTAGACAAAAATACTCTTATATTAAATGTCTACAGAATATAAATATAATATATTTTTTCAGTATGCGAAATTCGCGTGGGTACACTCTAGTTAATATATAAAGTCACGTTTTCTCGTACTAGAACAAAATTCCAACTATCCTAAATGACAAGTCAATTTTTATTTTTATTCATATTGGCACTAAATAAAGAATACTTTTACTCACTTTTCTTAAACAATCAATTTAATATCCTTACTAATTGGTCCCCACCATATTTAATTCATTTGTCATTAATTATTACTTTCTTTATATATAGGTATAGTGTGCATTTGAATGTATCCTAAACAAAAATCATTAATACCCCAAGAAGTAATTAATGATACCCAAAAAATAATCAGTGATATCTCAATTGCAAAAAAAAAATACATTTCGATGCGTTAGTGTGAGCTTTGAAAATTCAAAATTAAAATTAAAATTGAGCTTAAAACTCCCGTGCATGCTAGAATTTGTGATATACTTATATTTGAACTGTACAACTAGATCGATCTAATCTAAATAAAAAGCATAATTTTTTTTGTTACTCGGTATTCGGCTCATTGGCCGACTAATCCATCGTTCTCTAGCGGGATGTCTCATTTCAATCCAGAACTAAGCTCTATATGGACTGGTCTATCTCAAAAATTTATCGCACCTAGTGAGAATAAAAAGCATAAAATATTATATTATCTCCGTCTAAGAGTAAGCTTCTCCTTTTTTTTATTTTATTTAAGAAAGTATTTGTTAATAAATATATGGTGGACCAATGAAAGAATAGTGTCTCATCTAAAAGTCTGAATTTGTAGAAGGGTATGAAATTAATTCATTTAATTATTTCCCTTAACACTCCCCCTCACTCATGGGCTGGTCACAATTTTCCCTCTTTGGAGGCCCAATGAGTGGACAATTTAATATGGGTGGAGTTGCTTTCAATGGGAATCGAACTCAGGATCTTTGTCCGGGCGTGAGCCTTATGACTCTGATACCATGAAAGAATTTCGTCTCATCTAAAAGTCCGAACTTGTAGAAGGGTGTGAAATTAATTCATTTAATTATTTCCCTTAACAACCAACATATTAACTTTTTAAAAAAATTAATCGGTAGTCATGAAAGGTAAAAGGGTAGTTGTTTAAAAACAAGTACTCCTTTAATACAAATTAAGATTATAATTTTTTGTCAATTATGTCCTTAACTAATGACATTTAATTTAATAAATTATTGAGATATTTTCTAGATACTCTCATAATTTAAAAATTGTATCCCTTAATTTTGGCTAATAAAATAAAAGATCTATATATAGAACGATGAATCCTAAATTTGTGGAATGAAAAGATTTGTGGTGCCTTAATAATTTGATATAGATATTAATATGGGTGAAATTAGAATATTTGGGGTAAAATACATTAAAATGATATGTTTAAAAATTCAAAGTGACATGTACAAAAAATGGAGGGTTGTTTATTAATATATGAAGTGTTGCTTTTTTTTAAAAAAAAAAAAAAAGGTAATCAATATTACAATAGTTTCCTAACATAATCAATTACAATAGTTCTTCCGACCATCGGGTACATAGCAATATCTTTTCACCTCGTTGTACAGCAGAACTGCAATCACCACAAGAGGGAGACCACCAAACCAGCAACTCGAAACCACAACCAACCACCTCAAGAGGGGAACACCGCCCTACCACAAGAGGGAATAAATTCTCTCTTCATGTCTCGAACCCAAGACCTTTGGGGTTTTAGGTGGTGGGCTCAACCAAATGAGATACCAACTTTTGACATGAAGTATTTTTTTTTTTTGCTACTTATGGAAGGCGAAATTTATTGTGGAACGGTCCGAAAAGAAAAGTGTTGGGATAGAGGGAGTATGCTTTTGAGTATGTATAGTGTGAACTGTGAAATTTATGTAGGGTGAAATTAATTTACAATTAATATTTTTAATAGAATAATTAATATCTTTTAGTGAAAATAACAAATACCCTTTAATAAAACAACTAATACTCTTCAAACAAAGTTTCATGGTGAAATTTGTTCACATAATACTTTACTACGATTGTGCACCGTAAACCCATATATTATTATTTGTAAAACACTTATACTAGTGTTATAAGAACTAATGTTATTTCTGGTAAAAACTAATACTATTAATTAATTGTATATTTCTCAAACAAAATGCCAAACGCTTTCTTCTTTTCAGGTTTTTTGAATACCTCTTTTGTCTCCTTATCATGTTCTATTTCTCTTCAACATAACAGGTTCTTCTATCTCCCTCTCATGTTCTCTTCCACTCCCTTGCGACACACGCTACTGAGGGTGGCTTAATAGGAGTAGTTGACTAAGATGGTCGCGCTAGACTTGAATATTTATATTTAGCAATACAATATTTAAGTAGTGTAACATTTCACTTTTTGCATTTTCACATAAACAAGTCGTAAATTAAAAACTACTATTAGAGTTCAACAAATCAATATTTTTATTTATATTAACTAATATTTTGATTTACATGATCTAATACTCTTCATTTCATTTTCTTAAAACATTTATTATCCATTAAAATGAGTCAAAATTGCATCAATTGCACCATAAAATTGGTGCACATAAGTTTTAACTTGAGTATATGTTGGTTCTAGAGTAGTAGAATGTGTCAAGAGGGTGGGCGGTGGGAGGTGAATAGACATTTTCAAAATTATATTAGAAATAATTAAAAATACTAAAGACAGTTTTCAGCTATATATATATATATATATATATATATATATATATATATATTGTGGCACTATTTATCCTAAGTGTCAAACCTCGCTAATTCCAACAAAATCTCATACCCTGTAGCGCGAACAGTCACGAGAAATTAGAGCTCGTTAGTGAGGCGAGCTTAATTCTAAGAAGAGCCACATTTAAGAGTTAACGACAAGGAAACAAGAGCCCGCCGACCTGACGAGCTATCTTGAAAGAAGATAGCCTTAGGACGACTAGCTCATTATCAGAGCAAGCGAAACATCCCATGAGTGAGATAACAGTCTTCGAGCTGAAGGCGAGCTCGACCTCGCCCAAGACAACGATCGTATGCCAAAAAAAAAGGATGGCCTCAACAAGACCATTCCCAAAATGAAAAAAGGTCAAAGTGACAGTAATTGGTAGACAAAATCATATCTAGTATCGAATGAGATCTCTGTTGTACACTAAATTCTTTGTCAACGTAGAACTGGAAGATTATAATTGACTCAGATCTGTCCTCGGAGCAGTCCTCCCAAGGACAAGATCCATGCATTTAAAGCATGGACTACCCAGGATATCAGGACAACACTTAGTGCTCCCTTTGCACTATAAATATGACCTTCAAGACACAATAAATATCTCATCAACCTTAATACTGAGCAAAAAAATAATAATAATAACTCAGCAACTCTCTTTTGTATTTATACCTTTTCTTGCATTCAGTAGCATTTATGTTTCATCATAAGCTTGAATAGTTAGAGCTTTTATTGTTCTAACATTAAGTCATTATTGTTTTATCTGATTTCAAAACATCAATCATGCATTTAATCCCTGGATTTATATCGGACAATAACAATTGGTGCTAGAGGAATGTAGTGTTTTTACCTAAAATCACTCGAAAACTTGGAAATATTCATTGTTCTTCAGGAATATCTTCAAATCTTAAAGCTTCTCGATCATGTCGAAAGTTGATGCTACCCCGGTAGCCAAACCCACCATCAAATCATCGCGAGAAGAGGCATATCAGTCCTCTCCCACACCTCTCGTTCGACATCCTTGGGAGATCCTACCCTTCCAAATCCAGGATTTCTAGACCCTTGAACAGGTGGGGGCCACCATAAATCAACTATATAAGAGAGCTCACCAGCTGCAAGGCAGCCAGAGTTCCTTGGCCATCACCAATAAATGAATACTTCACCCGAGCCAACTAAGGCAAAAGGAAGCTGGACAAATAACAAGGTGAAAGCTACCCTAGCTTACCGAATGCAGCCAAGTCTCGGGAAATATTTCCAGACCGAAAAATCTAAATCGAACTTGGTGTTCAACCACTTAGGCTCTGTGGACTCCACTTAGATGTCAAGTCAAGCTCAACACTAGTTCGAGACTAAATCTGAGACCTACACTAGGTCCTTAGCTTACCCCACCTCGAGGAGAATCAATCAACTCAAATCAAGCTATTCAGCCCGTCGAAAAATTAAACTACACCTAAAGCGCTCTCATCGAGCATGGGGAACCAAGTGTTAGCATCCAAGACCGCATGGGCTCCGGACCTCCTCCTCGTCAGGAATCAGTCGCGATAAAGAAGAAAATCAATGTTATGGAAAATCGTCTCGAAGCCCAAGATAGATATCCAAAGAAAAGCTCGATGGTGAGCAAGCCCCTATCCCACTAGATTGAAGTCGCCCAGGTACATACCAAAGTGAACCTCCCCAGACTCATCTCTATGAAGGAAGAATTGATCCAGAAACCTATCTAAGCAAATACAAGATCTATTGTTGGGGAAATTGGGGTGCCCGAATCTATTCAGGATGAAATTTAAATACGAATTTAAATCCAATTATTACTAGCATGAATTAATCCTAAATTAATTCAAATAATAATTAATCCAACAACAAAAGATCATGCATATGAATATTATCACATAAAATTCTACGGTGGAAAAACTAAGAATTTCACGTGAATACATACCTCTTAAAGCGACGTCCAACTGAGATAAACGGGACAAGCGTAACGATCATATCAACCGTAAAAGCCTTCTCAAGTATTACCTCTTCGCCTTATTCGTTCACCGGTGGGAAGCGCTCACGAACAATTTATTAATATAAGGGAGAGAGAAAATATTTATTGTTTTCGATTTTTTCAACTCATGGAACTTGTAAATTGGAGATGAAATAATCATCTCCTATATATATAGGAGTAGGGACCGATTTTTCCTAGTGGAAGTAGGAGAGGAAAAAATATTTTCTTGATCTCCAAGAAATCTTGAATATATCTCATATATTATTTTCTCCATAATAAAATATTTCACAAAAATCTCACCTTCTCAACTATATAGTGACTTAAAAAATTTATGATGATAGAACCAATATTTGAATCTTCTTGAATTTATGAGATAATCTTGTATTCCAAGAATACATATCTTCCATAATATATTTCCAAGAAAATAAACAAAATCTTTTCTCTCTCCATATATGTTATTTTCGAAAGTATCTAGGAAAAATCAGCAATTACATTTTTCTTTAATTTTAATCACCTCATTACTATGGGGCTACTTGAAGGGCCTTTAGGAGAATTAAGATTGAACCTCCAATGAGCCACTGAATTACAATATTGAGCCCCATTATTATTCAGCCCATTAATATTAATTAATATCACTATCAAATTTAATATTGCACTATCCATCTTAATCCATATTACGATAATATGGGCTCCCGGTTATTATTTCTCGTATTTAAGATTATTTAGTCCATTAATTAATTGAGCTTCTGAATAACTCTAAATTAATATCTTTCACCTTGGAGTAAAGATAGCACAACATTATTATTCATACCGAAGAAACTAATTCTCCACTTGCAACATTTGGTACGATAAAACTTCTGAGCCTACCAAGGGGATAAATCACATGAGCCGTACTCGCACACATTTCTCCGTATTAAACCTTAGCAACCGTCCTATTATTAATATTACTGCCCAAAACACAAGGTTCAAAGTCACGATGATTCTCACCGACATGGATCAAAGCAGTAACTATTAATCACACACGGTCCTATTTAAGTGACGGGGATTAAGAAATTAATAACCACTGAGGTCTAATTCTTCACATTTCTGAACAGAAGAATTTATCCTCATTGTAGGTCCACTTCAACACATATAAAATATGCTAATGCAATCTCTTGGTCAAGACAGGCCAATCTGAGAATTACACATCGACCTTTTGCGGCGGATTTTTCAATTCCACCTGGGTTGTGAATTTGTACGTTTAATTACAAGGATCCGTCAATGTGATCTTCCGTGATTTGGTATCACCACATTAACTACAATGTAACACATACTATATATAGAATGGGTTACAATAAATATTTAACATTAATTCGTATTCAAAGCAATAGTGATAAAAGTTTTATTCTCATAAAATAAGTGTTTAATACATGAGTTATACAAAGTAAAAACATACTTTCACATATAACTCCAACAATCTCTCACTTATACTTAAAGTCTACTTTTTAGTATACATCATGCATATCTAGTGTAGTTCTACGTGACATCTCATGTCAACCTACACTAACCTAATAATTCCTCCCACTTATACTTAAAGCAGATTGACAATAGTCTTGACACCCATTCCATCCACATGTCTCTCGAATGTACTCTGAGGCAGACCCTTTGTGAATGGATCCGCTAGGTTGTCCTCTGAAGTAATCTTTGTCATCTCTATATCTCATCTCTTAACGATTTCTCGTATAAGATGGTATTTTCTTTCTATGTGTTTGTTGGCCTTATGGGCTCTCGGTTCCTTTGAATTTGCAACTGCTCCGACATCATCACAATAGAGAGTGATTGTGTTGGGAAAATTTGGAACAACGTCCAAGTCCGCTAAGAAGTTCTTGAGCCAAACCGCTTCTTTCGCTGCTTCACAAACTGCTACTTATTCGACTTCCATGGCCGAATCTGCAATGCATTTCTGCAAATCGCTTCTCCATGTCACGACTCCTTCTCCCATGCAAAACACACTACCCGAGGTAGATTTTCTGGAGTCTAGGTCTGATTGGAAATTTGAGTCTGTTTATCCCATGGGAATTAGACTATTTGGCCAGTAAATCAGCATTCTAACGCAAGTTCTTTTTAGAAACTTTAGAATGCATTTAACTACAGTCCAATAGTCTTTACTTTGATATCTTGCCACCATGCCCACGGCAAAGCAGATATCCAGTCTCGTACACAATATTTCATACATAAGATTTCCTACGGCCGAAGCGTACATAACGCCTTTCATGTCATCTATCTCTGCAGGCATCTTATGGCATATTTCTTTTGATAGATGGATTCCGTGCCTAAAAGGTACAAAATCTTTCTTGGAATCTTGCATGCTGACACGCTTCAAAATAATATCTATGTATGAAGCTTACGATAAGCCCAACATCCTTTTCTTGTGATCTCGAGTGAGCTTAATCCCAAGGATGTGATCGGCTTCCTCTAAGTCCTTCATATCAAACTGATTTGACAGTCAATACCCTTACGTCTGACAACACCTTTACATTGTCTCCGATGAGCAGAATGTTATCTACATATAGTACTAAGAATACCATTGCAGTTTCGTCACACCTTTTGTACACACAACTTTCAAACTCATTTTGATCGATCCATAAGACTTAATAACCTGATCAACATACTGGTTCCAAGTATGTAATGCTTGCTTAAGTCCATAGATAGACCTCTTAAGCTTGCATATGAGATGCTCTTGGCCTTTTGCAATAAAGTCTTCGGGTTGTCGCATATAAATATCTGATCCATCAAGACTTTCATTAAGAAAAGTTGTCTTGACATCCATTTGTCAACTCTCATAATCTAGATACGCAGCGATTGAAAAGAGAATATGGATGGACTCGAGCATAGCTATAGGCGAAAAGGTTTCCTCATAATCGATTCCTTCTTTCTAAGTGTATCCTTTTGCTACTAGCCTAGCCTTGAAGGTTTCAAACCTTCCATCCGGTCTTCTTTTCATCTTGTATACCCACTTGCATCCAATGGGTTCTACCCCACTGAGTGGTTCGACTAGCTCCCACACTTGATTATGATCCATTGAACCTATCTCGGCTTCCATTGTCGTTTGCCAAGATGTTGTATTTTTATCTTGGATTGCCTCGTTGTATGTCTGTGGGTCCGATTCATATCCGGGAATCAAATTCAAAGATTCTCCCATTCCCATGAATCCCTCGTGTTGTCTAACAATCCTCCCACTATGACGAGATTTCGGTTGTGTAGGTGTGATGATTGGTATATCTTCTTGTACACTTGGTATAGGAGTTTTCCCTCTTAATTTGTCTAAGGTAATCTCACTTCTGGGCTTTCTATTGTTCATATAGTCTTCTTCCAAGAATTTAAAGTGTGTGCTAACCACGGTCTTTTGATCCTTGGGACTATATAATATACACCCTTTCGTTCCAATGGAATATCTTATAAACAGCCTTAATTCCGAAGATGGATCTAATTTATCATCTTTCTTGTCTAGCACGTATGCTGGACACCCCCAGATTCTCATGCATCTCAAACTGGGCTTACGCCCGGTCCACAATTATGTCGGAGTTTTAGGAACCGATTTGGATGGCACTAAGTTTAGAATGTAAGCCGCTGTTTCCAAGACATTACCCCAAAACGACTTGGATAGATCTGAATAACTCATCATGGATCTGACCATTTCTAAAAGAGTCTGGTTCCTTCTTTCCGCTACACCGTTCTGTTGAGGGGTTTCCGGTGCGGTTAACTGGGATACAATCCCTTCGTCTGATAGGTAGTTCAAGAATTCATCGTTGTGGTATTCGTCTCCACGATCAGATCGTAGAAACTTGATACTCCTTTCCCTATGCATCATAAGGTGGATATATCCATATCTCGAGTAATCGTCAAGGAAAGTGAAAGATACTCATAACCTCTTCTTGCTTTGATCGTCATTGGACCACACTCATCGGTATGAATGAGTTATAACACTTCGGTGGCTCTACTCCCCTTGGATCCAAATGCCCTCTAGGTCATTTTACCCTCTAAACAGGATTGACAAGTTGGAAATGGCTCAACTTGAAGTGACTCCAAGGATTCATTTTTCACCAATCTTTGTATCCGCATTAGATTAATATGACCTAATCTAAGATGTCATAGAAGTGTTTCGTTCATGTCAGAATAACACTTTCCTTTATTACTCGAAATAGTCGATGTGTTATTAGATTCAATTTGTGAGTGGTGTGCCCAATTAATGGTATAGAGATCAATGTTCCCGTACAGATAAACTCATCATTTCGAGAAATAATAACATCCTTATTAAAAGAAATTGAGTATCTATTCAAAACAATTTAGAAACTAAAGTTTGAATTCTTTCTAAAACTGGAAACATAAAGAACGTCTCTTAAGACCATAACTCTATCTTCAAAAGATAGGCGCACTTCTCCCACTGCTTCAGCTGTCACTCTTGTAAAATTGCCCGGCGTGATGGGAATCTCACTTCCGCTAAGTCGTCAGGTTAGCTAGAACCCATGCAAAGTGAAACAAATGTGATCAGTGGCTCTTGTATTCACTATTTTAATAGACGAACAACTAATGTTGTTTGGCGAGCAAGAATTAAGGCGTAAATGAGGATTATGAGGAATAATACTTATACCAAAGATGATTAGCAAGAATAATAAAAAAGGGGTGCATAAATCAATCCAGATGCTGTATTATATGACGAGCAGCATCTTTGACCAACAGCTTTCTGACGAACAGCTTTCTAGCAAACAAGTCTGAGACCTCAGGCTGGATATCGACCCTACGCTAAGCTATGAATGACGAACATTACCAAAAGATCCATAGACCTACCTATATTGGATACACGGGCGAGCAACTTCCGAACCATGTAGTCCAGGAGCGAACAACAAGTACGGAAATCATATAAGTGCCGAAATACCAAGCAAATAATGACGAACAACTATGAATCTGTGATCAGACCAAATACAAGACTTTGTAGCTAAGTTTTAGATTAGATAAGGTCAAATGTAGTTCAAAGGACATATGTCAAGCATGCAAGCTTGGTAGTCCAAGAGTCATGTACACCACTTACTTGGTGGTTAGTATAAATAAGTTGTTCTCCAGCTATAAAAATAAGTTCAAATTCACAAACACTCTGAAAATACACATACTCATAAACCTAAAAGTACACACACACGAAATAAATACAAATTTAATACTCGTATTTACGATTTTATAACCCGAACTATCGAATTTACCATTTATGGTGGTAATCGACACGTTCTTGTTTGGTGATCCAAGAACTGGTTAAAAATAGCCACTAATCCACGCGATTAGAACCAATCACCAACAATTTGGCGCTAGAAGGAGGGTTCGAACCTCCAGTTAAGTGTGATTATTAAGAACTTCAAGTTCAAAACTTGAAGATTTGAAGAAATCCTTGAAGATTCAAACATAAGTGTTCTTGGTGTTCTTCAAATTTAAATTTGAAGATTCAAAGATTGAGAAGATAATTTAAATCAGGATGCATCAATCCAAGGAAACTCGAGTTTCACATCCCTCGATGGGGGTCTCCCCAACTCGAGTCTCATTTACTGGTCATCAGGACCGTAATCCGCAACATGCAAACAAGGCTCAGCCCTCAGTAGCAACTCATATAATGCCTCCAGCATTAGAGGCATTGGCTAGCAACCCCCATGAATTGGTCAAGACGATAGCTGCTCTCCAAGCAACTCAGAAATAATAAGAACAACCTAGACCTTCACAAGCAAGGTCTAGGTCTCGACTACTTGAAGTAGTGAAAGCTAGATCTGCCCGGGGCGAACAGCATGAGGTTAATAGCGTCCAGAATCGAAGAGACAGGGGCAACGCTAAGATGGTGGATCAAATGGAGGGCCAGACTGAATCTGCCCATGGGCGAACATCAATGTCTAATCATGGGACATCTCGTTCTAGTGCACAGGACAAATTGGGCCGACCGCAACTTCAACAAGAAGTTGCTCGCCCGGGGGCAGGGCAAGGGCGAGCAACTTGCGAACAAGTACGCCCATCAGTACATGAAAGATGGACTAGGTCTGCCTTTGGGCTCCTAGGGCCAAACGCAGTGAGCAACCCAAGGAGACAACCTCAGAGATTACCCCTCCAAGTGAGGGACTGTGACGAGAAGAAGGACATGCATCCTTGCTCGCCGAATAGCCTCCAAGTCAGGGGGCATCTCTTGATGAGTTGTCAAGCTTGAGAAAAGCTGTGGAGAGCATGCAAGGACAACTTGATCTTCAAAGAGGGATTGGGGCGACCAACATGCCATCCTCTCCATTATCTTCTAACATTTTGAAGACCCCAATCCAGAAAAAAAAAATACAATTTTCGGTGAGCATACAATATAAAGGCATTGCTGATCCCCATGTTCATTTAACAAAATATTCGGATTATATGATCTCTGTAGGGGCAAGCGATGCTACTAAATGCCAGAAATTTCCCTTCACTTTGGGGGACAGAGTCCACAAATGGTTCTCGGCGATGCCACCAACATCCATTCATTCGTTTGCTCAGTTAAGTCGGGAATTCCTCTCACACTTTTCGACTGCAGGATCATATCTTTCCCAGAAACACCGATTATCAGATTTAAAACAAAACGACGATGAATCAGACCGAGCTTTCATGGAAAGATTCGATAAAGTATTGTTGGAGGGGGAACCAGTTAGTGAGGATACCAAGATTGTGGCCGTTATGGCCAGGTTGAGAAAATGATCAGATTTATGGAAGGAGGTACGTCTAAAGTGCCCAAAAAGTTATGCCGAGTTTAGAAACTAGACAAATATATTTGTCTCCATGCATGAAGCTTTACAAACAAATTTGAGAGACAACAAAATTGATCAGAAGGAGAACAACAAAAAACCCGGCGGAATAGGCTACTGAATCCCGAAAAATATGAAAGCATTCAATGAAGGGACGGAGTTGAAGGAGAAATTGAACCAGGTGCTAATAGTATCTATGATATTGTGTATAATAACGTAAAGGAGAAAGAGATGCTCTCCCCTCCTCTAAAGATTCGTCAAGAAACTGGCAAACTCAACCCAAACAAATATTGTGCTACCACCAAAGTGTAGGGCACTTTACAAGTGAGTGTAGAGATTTGATCAAGCAACTTTGGCGGTTTTATGAGGAGGGAAAGCTCTCTAATTTTGTCAAGAGGCAACCTGGAAAGAGAGGCCGGGAGAGCAGCTCAGGGGATGAGATAGATGACCAACCTCCAAAGAACAACAGACCTGGACGACCAGCCCCCGCCGTTGTTGCTCGCCCAGTGGAAGATGTATATATGATGGAATCCGCAGGACCTGCCGGAGGATGTTCTAATGGGCAACCACCAATGTCAACTCGTAAGAGAAATGCTGAATTACGGGCAATTGATCACGTACAAGAAATGGGGGTTAATTCATCCGTCCTACAAACATCGGAGTTAACCCCCCATAATGATTCTCTCATAATTTGTGCCAAGATTATGGGGACCAGGGTGCATCGATTGTTGGTGGACACCAGAGCTTACACCAACATTCTTTTCAAAAAGACGCTCGATCAACTGTGAGAGATTATTCGAGTTATATTCAAGATTCAAATCATCGCATCTTAGACTTTGGCAATGTTGTAACAGTCCCTTTGGGAATCATTAGGTTGTCTGTACAACTTGTGTCGACCGAAGAACCCAAAAAAAATATAACGAGAATGGTAGATTTCTTGGTCGTAGATTAAGAGTCGACTTATAATAGGTTTCTTGGTCGTCCCTTTTTAAATGAATTTAAAGCTGCATGTTCAACCTATTACTATTGCATAAAGTTCCCAACGAGTGGAGCTAGTTCAGTAAAGGGAGACCAAAGAAAAGCTCGTGAGTGTCTCCTATAAATGCAATCAAATGAAGGCTTAGTTTCCATGATGGAAGCCACCACCGGTTATCTAATTGATGAACCATCAGTGTTGAGGGACGTGATGGAGACTGGGGAAGACCACATGGACCTGGACAAACAACTACCCACTGACGAGCAACATTTGGACGAGCAGCTCATTACCACCAGGGAACAACCTTCACCTGATGAACAACATACAAGTAATGACGAGCAGCTTGTTGTCAATGACTTGAAGGGTCATGATCCGGCAAGCAACGATGAGCCAAGACAAGCAGATGATCTTGAACCCCGTCTGGAAGCAGACCCAATGGACGTCGAAAATGATAATGACCTTGAGGGACCAGTGATTGATCCTCGTTGGAAGGGACAAAAATGACGAGCAACTCTAGTTGAAGAGCTGGAAGCCTTCAAAGTTAATCCAAAAAACAAGGATTTAGAGCTGTACATCGGATCTGAGCTTCATGAGCCTTACATGTCCCGAATGAAAAAGTTCCTAAAGGAAAATCTAGATATTTTTGCATGGTATCATGCAGACATGGTGGGGATAAATTCAAAACATGCTTGCCATCGACTCAACGTAAATCAGACAAAAGGTCGGTCCATCAGAAAAGAAGGAAGTACGGCCCAGACAAGTATCAAGCTCTCAATGAAGAGGTGAAGAAGTTGCTAGATAATGACTTAATTTGGCAAGCACTTTGCCCTCAATGGGTGGCAAACCCAGTTCTTGTGCAGAAGCAGAATGAGATCTGGAGACTATGCATAGATTTTACAGATCTGAATGCAGCATGCCCGAAGGACAACTTTCCTCTTCCGCACATTAATCAATTGGTAGACAACACTACAGGCCACGTGATGCTAACATTCATGGACACATTTGTTGGGTACCATCAAATTCCGATGCATCCCGACGACCAAGAAAATACAGCTTTCTATTTATGCTGGAAAAGGATATCATTTGGCCTTATCAACGCGGGAGCAACTTATCAAAGGCTGGTGAACAAGATGTTTGACGAACAAATTGGGGACATTGTGGAGGTCTACGTTGATGATATTGTGGTTAAAAGCCCCAGAAAAGAAGATCATCTTCAGCACCTAGCCCAAATGTTTGATATCCTCCGACATTACAACATGAAGCTAAATCCGAAGAAAAACAGCTTTGAAGTACATTCGGGGAAGTTCCTGGGACATCTTGTTAGCCAGCGAGGAATTGAAGCCAACCCGACAAAAGTAAAGGCTATCGTGGATATGAAACAACCTCGTTCAGTAAAAGAAGTTCAAAGACTGACTTGTTGCCTAGCAGCTCTGAACAGGTTCATATCCCGATTGTGAGATAAATATCGTCCATTCTTCGAAGCTATCAAAAAAGAAAAGTTCACATGGACGAGCAGCTGCCAAAGAGCATTCGAGCAACTTAAAGATTACCTGGAAGATGTGAAGATTCTAGCAAAGCCCGTCTTAGGAGAGAAACTATATTTATATCTGGCAGCATCTAAAGTGGCGATTAGCTCTGTATTGGTGCGAGCAGATGGTAAATTCCATCAACCAATCTATTACATCAGCCATGTTTTGCATGAAGCGGAGATTAAATATTCACCAACCGAAAAGCTGGCGTACGCTCTTGTCATGAGTGTAAGAAAGTTAAGACCATACGTCTTTTATTATCAAGTCGAAGTGTTAACAACTTTCTCACTTATATAAATTCTTTATCGCCTAGACACAACTGGTCGTCTATTGAGATGGTCGCTGGAGATTAGCCAATTTGGAGCGACCTATGCTCCTCGAACAACAATCAAGGGACAAGCATTAGCCAATTTTATCGTCAAACTAACTTTCCCCCAAGATCCGACGAGAGGACTTGATCACCCATGGCATCTCTATGTTGATGGATCATCCACCAACGTGGCCTCGGGGGAAGGCGTAGTTCTCATCAGCCCCGACAGACAAGTCTTCACTTCGGCTATCAGATTTGGATTCATGGCAACCAACAACGAAGCTAAGTATGAGGCTCTTATTGCTGGTCTCCATTTATCCCTTGCGGTAGGTGTCAGACGTTTGCAAATATTCGGCGACTCATAATTAATCGTGAACCAAGTTCGAGGTGAATACGAGGCAAAGGATGATCATATGATCGAATACCAACGAATAGTTGCTCATCTGATGTCCTTGTTAGATCAAGTTTTTATTAAGCAAATTCCAAGGACGATCAACACTCAAGTGGATGCACTAGCTCGTTTAGCAACAAGTGAAGGCCCAGCAGAATTAGTGGATATTGTTATAACAAAGATGAACAACTCGTCAACAACAAATTACAATGTCAATCAGCTAGACGAGCAAACCGGAGAGGAAGACTGGAAAACAGAAATAGTTAAATATTTGAAGAATGGGAAAAAACCAAACAACACTTTTGAAGCGGCTAAGCTAGTCAAGCGAGCTGTCAGATACACTCTGGTGGGTAAACAACTTTTCAAAAGAGGAATATCAATTCCACTCCTCATATGTTTGCCTAGGGGGCAAGGATGAGTAATACTCGAAGAAATACATGCTGGAGTATGTGGGAATCACACTGGGGGGCAAGCTTTAACATATAGAAACTATCAGGCAAGGATATTATTGGCCAACTTTACGTCAAGATGCAATCAAAATGGCGAAAACTTGTCATCGATGCCAGATTTTTGCCCCGAATATTCATACCCCGGCTCAAGAGCTCATTTCAGTTTACAGCCCTTGGCTGTTTGTAAGATGGGAGATGAATATTATTGGCCCTTTCCCAACAGGAGTCGGAAATGTTCACTTTGCTGTTGTGGCAGTCGATTATTATACAAAATGGGCAGAAGCAGAAGCTATGGTAAAAATCACACAGCTGAAGATGATCAACTTTATATGGAAGAACATTGTCTGTCGTTTTGGAGTTCCACAAATAATCGTAACAGACAATGGTCCACATTTGATGGAAAAGAGTTGAGAGACTTCTGCACAAAGTGGGGAATTAGAAAATATTATTCTACTCCCTATCATCCCCAGTTCAATGGACAAGTTGAAGTTGTCAACATGATTATAAAACATACTTTAAAAATACGATTGACGGAGAGCAAAGGAAATTGGTCTGAAGAGCTCCCGGAAGTCTTATGGGCATACAGGGTTTCTCCCAAGTCCAGCACCGGAGAAACACCCTTTACAATGGCTTTTGGGACGGAAGCGGTTATCCCAATTGAATTAAAGACCAATACAATCAGGACGACCAACTTTGATGAACAAGCGAACAACTTTGCTTTAGCTACTGAAGTGGACTTGCTCGAAGAAAAAAGACTAAATGTCGAGCTAAGAAATGCTGCATATAAACAGTGAGCAGAGCGTTATTATAATTCTCATGTCAAAATCAGGAAATTCGGAGTTGGAGATTTGGTTCTAAGAAAGTTGCTCGCCCAACCTCCAGGTGTATTGGGACCGACTTGGAAGGGTCCATATCGTATAACGGACAAATTCCTTAATGGTGTATACGATATTGAGGGCATGGAAGGCAACCCGGCCCAATACTCCTAGAATGTCATACATCTTAAGAAGTACTATCAGTAGGGTGTACAAGTTTAACTTATGGGCGAGCAAGAGTCTATGGGGGCAACTGAACCAAAAACTTGCCTAATTTTTTTTAAATTTTGTTAAGTATATGATGAAAAGTTGTTCGGCACACTGTATAGCTTGGTGTTGTTCATTTTAGATTCCACGTAAAGTTGCTCGACAAAAATATTATAAGCGAGCAATTATTTTGCATAAGTAGTCAAAGTTGTTCGCCAGATTGTATATGTTAAAGATGAACAATTTTAAAACACTTATAAATTTTCATGATGTAAATATAGTTGTTCATTTAAGGATGAGTCTAAGCTCGAGGTATAGGTCCAATTTTAAGGATCAAGGCCATTTAAAGGTTGATCGTCTTTTAAGATGAGCAGAACCTAAGGCTAAACCCATATTCTATTTAAGGCAAAGTTCAAATCGAACAAAGCCCAATATTATATGTTATAATTGCAAAAGAATTAAATAAAATATAAAGGCAATTAACATGTGCAAGAAGATGAGCAATCAAAAGGCATTTCCATTAATAATTATGGCACTAAGCCTTCAAAAATTACAAGGGTCAACAAAAAAACGAGCAACTATTACAAGAGGAATATATCAAGAAATTCTAAGTCCTACTCTTGTCTTTGCTTGCCAAGGGGAGGATTTTGAGGCTGATAAATTGAGGGATCGATAACTATTTCACTAATCATGCCCTCAGTTGCTTTTTCTTCTTTCTCGGCCGTATTTCGCTCGTCATCAGCAGCCTGCTCGCCCTCATCAACTAGAACTAGAGGACGGGTAAGGATGATACTGGGATCAAATCTATCAATCTTGATCCCATAATCTTCCATATCTCCAAGTTGGAGTTCGATTCCAGTGGGGGGGGATAGTGTTCGATGAATTCAACCAAATCTTTTCTGATATCCTCCACAATCTCGGGTTTGTCATACAAGCTAACTGCATGAATGTCGTCCGCATAAGCACAAATGTACCCTAAGTTAGAGGAAGGACCGGTCTGGACTTGCAACTCAGCCTCAAATTGCTCAGGAGTGTACATCCTCCCCATTACCTCTTCGAGGCGAGCAATTTCTGCCTCGGCTTCGGCCAACTTTTGCTCGGCAGTAGCTTCCCCTTTTTTTTTCTCCTCAAGCTCAGCATCTTTATTCTTGAGCTCGGCCGACAATGCTTGATAATCGTCGATGCGTTTCTTCTCAATGTCATCGGCTAGCTTTAGCTGGTTGTTTAGGCGAGCAATTCTGGCCTCATACTGGCTGACCAGACCATCTTTCTCCTCAGTGAGCTGCCGAGCAGTGCTTGAATAACGGCGAGCAGCCTCCTCCAGCTCGGCTAGCTGGGTCATTCCCTTCTGAGCAGTTACAAGGGATTTGGCTGCTTGCATCATTGAGAAGTGGAAGTTGCCCACCACTCCTTGTGCAGAGATGGTCTTGTCCAGAGGCATCGACCTCGACCATGCACGAGTGATCAACTCTGTAGCCCGGCGAACATGCTCACCTGGAATCTCCCTTATATTAACTGGGGTCTTGGAGCAGGCATATTGATGGATGGGATTTGCTCGCCCAGGATGATCGTCCGTCCGGTATCTGCGAACAAAGATACAAATAACACTTAGAAATTTTTTAAAGGATGAATTTACAAAGGCCTAAATACCAAGTTATGATACAAACTTACTCGGCAAATTTCTTGGTGTCCCAGCCAAGATAAGTAATATCCTCTGGCCCTCTCGGGGGAGTCTGCCTGTCCTTGCCAGCCTTGCTCGGCCGCTCCGCTGGCTCGATTGAAGTGTGGCAAGCAACTTCAACATTTTGGGCACGGGCAGAACCCTTTCCCATTTTCTCCTTCCCCTTGTCACTAGTAGGGGCAACCTGGGTTACAGGGGTCCCATCTCTCCTTTTTAACCGTTTGGCCCCGTGGGGAGATGATGCCGGGGGAGATGGTGGTATGGCACAAGGAGGAGGGGCATCTTACTGAGCAACAGGGGCCACTGAGGGCTTGTTCATCATCGCCAAGACTTTGGACGGTGAGTCTCCTTTAACCTTTCTTCCTTTGGGGACGGCATCTCGTGGACCCTTTGTTCTAGGAGACCAAAGCAAGGAGGAATGGCTACAATAACTTGCTCGGCTGAAAAAAGAAAAGAAAAGAAAGTATGTTAGATGAGCAAGTATTGAAACAAGAAATTATTGATGAGCAAGGTTTTCTTTGTAAGTTAGAATATTTGTATACCTGGGGGCACCTCAACTTGGGCCTCAAGGTGATGAGGGTACGTGAAGAGGCGAGCAGCTTTTTAGCACCTCTCCTCGTTCACGTGTTGAATGGTCCTATCTGCCTTATTCCGAAGGGCGGCCAAATAAGAAGTGAAGAGGAACTCTGAGCCAATCTCTTCTTCTTCTGTATTCCACTTGAGCAACTGGGGACCTGCGAGCAAACATGAAAAGTTAAATTAGAACAATTTAATTCAAAGATAGAAAAAAGCAAGCTTACGTTTAATCTTTCTATAAGATGCAGGGGGGTTTATGCGCCCCACACCACCATGGGGAACGGAAGATGCTCGCCAATCACCCCCTATGAAGAAGAAGTGCTCCTTCCAGTTCCTAATCTTGGTCGGCACTCCCTCTACAATTTTAAGTCCGGTGCAGGCTTTCAAGTAGTAGTATCCTTCTTCGCCCACATGATATTTGGTGATCGTCATAAGGTAGTTGACCTCTTCAGCAGTAATACGGTCAACGTACCCCTTCAAGGCAAACAAACCCATAACACCGAGCAAGTTCATCCACCCAATTGGAGTAATTTTGGTGATGGCAAGGTTGGTCGCTTCCAAAAAATGACCAACTACTAGAGGCAACGACAACCTCAAGTCGTCGATCAAAGTGTCAATGTTGATCGCCGTACATCCTAGTGGAGGGCGATCAACTCTTTCTTTCTTTTTTGGAGCCCATATAAGGATGTCATAGGGGATTTGATATGCCGCTCAAATTAAGGCAAGCTCGTCCTTACGTACCGCAGTTAAAACACTTCTCCTTCGATGTTAGCCTTAACTTTGCCTTTTGCAATAGTTGGATTCGCTTGGGTCCGTCTTTTGGTTCTCTTCCTCTTCTTCCCTCCCTTGGGACCAGAAGAGGTAGACCGACCATTAGCCACCATAGAAGTGGACTGGTGCCCCATTATCGCCTCCATCGAATCTAAAGCTTACAAGAGCTCAGGCAAACGACTTGTCCGTTCATTAATCTAACAGTTCAGTTGAAACTGCTCAAAGTTTTTTTGGTAGAGAATGGAGTATGAAATCGATCTGAGAAGGGACATCAAACTCGACACCGAGTACTCCAACTTGTTTAGGTGAGTCATCATCTCAAGAACGTGATCCCTCCACCATTTTCTGCTCGACTGAGTCATGTTTGGTGAACTGATTAGTCATGGGTTTCTGATGTGAAAACATCTCTTCAAGGCTTTCCTTGATTTCAACAGCGGATACAATGTCTTCATGAATGCGCCTCAAATCCTCATACAGAGATGTCAATATGATACGCTTCATGTCTTTATTGCCACGCTTCCAATCATAAACTGCATATTCCCATTGCTTGACCTATCATTAGACTTGCCGGGTTTATTAACGTGAACAACCCAATTGTATTTTTGTGCAGTAAGAACAAAGTTTAAATTACATTTCCAATCGACATAATTCTCTCCAGAAATTTTGTTAACTTAAAGTATACTAAACAATGGATTAAAATGTTACGACATGTTGAAATGAGAATAAAACATACATTCGTATTAATATCTAGAAATTCATGAATTTATCACATAATTTTATCACATCAATTATATTAAAACCTTAAAACAATATAACCATGCATCAGCCAATATCTCGAAATAGTTTTAAATGTGCCACGTGAGTGTGGTCCGTGAATTTAAATACATTCAAGCAAGTTACAAACAAGAATAGTTACAAACCTTTAATTCAAAATGAATAGTCGACTCCCACTTTGACCACATAAAAATTGACAGGGACTCTGTTGGGGAGTAAGTTAATATCAATTTCTTATGCCTAAGTAACAACCATAATTCAATACAGGATTATTATTTCACTTTGAGCAAGCCACTCATGGTGAGGGTCAATACCTCCACTAGTAATAATCCACAATCATCATTTCATAATTTATTCATGTGTAATCCGTCTTTTTTACCGATCCAAGTGGGAAATGTATTCTAAAAAGACTTCACAAATAAATAATTATGGAAGTAAAAAATTAACTCAATTTTATTATTCGGAATAAAATTGTGATTAATTATAAAATTTTTATACTTAGTAATTTTCGAAGGTAAGGTTTTTCTTGGACAATTAAATAATCATGCAAACACATTATCAAATAATAAATGCACGAAAATAAAATATCCGTAAAAAAAACACATTGGAGCACTCAAATCCAATTGTCACGGTTTAATTTTCTTCACGTTTTGATGCAAGAAATCGTCCTTGTTGCTTTCATCGTTCGTCTTGATAAGCTCCCACTCAAACAATAATAATTTTTCAAAAACATCCTTCTCTTCGGATCAGGACGACGTTCAACATCGTACAAAAAAATAAGCACAAAAACACAATTGCACGGGCTAAAATCTGGTGCACGTTGGCCCACGGTGGTGGGCAGCGGGCCTCTCGCTGCCCCATGCGAGCGAGCAGCACCGTGGGCAGCCCACACATGATGTGCGCATCTCGGTGCTACTCGGCGCCCATCGCGCATGGCCCCATGTGCCTTGCGCGCGGGGCCATGCGCACACTGTGTGTTGAGTTTCGTCGTTCGTGCTCATTTCTACCCCATGCACGATCCACATCATATTGGAGTTATACATGAAAGTATGCTTTTACTTTGTATAACTCATGTATTAAACACTTATTTATTAGAATAATTCTTTTATCACATTTGCTTTAAATATGAATGAATGTTGAATATTTATTGTTGATGATCGATTCTAATCACAAGGATTAGTGGCTGTTTTTAATCATAAATTAGATCACCAAACAATTACGTGTGATTGATCACTAACGCAATTAGTGAATACGAAATCTCTAGTTTAAAGTTGATTTAGAACGTTTATAAGCTTACGTGATAAATACGATCATAAGATAAACGAGCTGCTTTGGGTTCGTAGACGAAGTTTGGACGTGTATAATAATTTGTGCTTATTTTATTAGCTGAAAAATCTAAGTATTTGTAGACATTTGCCTAGCAGGAGGTGTCATGACCTTTGGCCTACCAGGCTTGCATGTACGACACCTGGGCTTTGACCCAGTTGACCTTATCTAAACTATATTCTTATCCTTATCTGTTGGACTTGCTCGCAGTCAAGAGCTGCTCGTCATGTTGGACTTGTCCTTGAGGAGTCTTTAGCTTGATTCTTGTTGGTGTTTTGTCTTGTTTAATGGTGGATTTGGGATTGAAGTTGGATCTGGTCGGCGGAGTGGTGGATGCGTCTGCTCGTCTTTGTTTCAATATTTCTATATCTTTTGATCAGATCTGTTCGCCCATTTTGTCTATGTAGAGCAGGCAGGTTTTGTTCGCCAAACATCTTGTTAGGTTGACCGTGGGTTAATTTCGTCTTAACCCTTGGGTGTTTTGTGCTAATCCTGGTCGCCTAACTGTTAATTTTGCTCGCCTATCAACAATTGCCCCCTTGTCAATCAATAGATTGTGATGATGATGAGCAATCAATTTTTGGGTTGGCAATATTTAGGTACCATCAGGGGCGAGCAGGAATGTCAGGGTCAAACATTTCTTCATGGGCGGACAGCATGAGCAGAGTCGGGCAGGTGACGGTTGGAATCCCCAGGTCTGGGTGTGGCTCGAGGTGTGAGATGGGCGGAATGATTACGACCGCCCACGCGCACGTATTCCCGAGGTGATGCGCCTTCCCACTTTGTCGGACTGGTGCTGCACGCGCTCAACAATTGCATTTTGGTCCCTCAACTTTTAAACTTGTTCGCTTGGAACCACATTTTTCCAGAGAGTATTTAAGGGAAAATTTTCGCGATTTTTAATCATTTTCACTATTTATCAAGGCGAATTTCTCCTTCTTCTCTCTTTCAAACTTCCGGCGTACGCTTCCCACTTTCCGGCAACTTTGAAGCAACTGCAAGGTAGTTTCTTCTTCCATTTTCTTCTTCTTTTCTAGTATTATGTACATTTCATAGTTTCACAAAAGTCCTAAATTCCACCGTGGGAAGTTTTACTCCGTCGAGTTCTCCATCGTCGGAATCTGCAAACACTTAGAGTTTTTTACCCTTGCTTATTGGATGTCATCTCATTCCAAAACTGGATCCTTTCACCCTCGCAACCCTGAGAAAAGACCCGTCGAGGAGAATCCCCCTATAATGAATCTGGAATCCGATCCCGGGGCTGCTTCAGTTGCCCGTTCTGTCAATTCGAAAGCTCGTCCCTCTGGGGAAAGAGAATAGCGATCAAATCCTGCTTGCCAGCTTGTGGAGAAAACGAGCTCTGACATCCACGAAGACGAGGAAGAGGAGGCTGAGGTGCTTCAGCCCATAAACCCCGACGAGCTAAAATGGGCGTACCTCAAAGATATTCACTTTCCCATGCCCAGGCTAATTGAGCATCAGGTTCCGGTCGCGGTTGCTCACTGGATAGATTGGGGCGAGTACGAGGGGGGAGCACTCAGATCGATTTGCTATTCCTGCTCACAGAGTGCGGAAGCTCAAAGTGACCGAGTTCGCTGCGAGCTGCATAGTGTCCGCCATCACAGAGGAGGACTTGCCCCAAATTTGGAGGGATTATAAAATTCCCTTTGACATTCCGATGTATGCTCCCTTGGTGGATGACAAAGCTGATCGCCCACCGCGCGGGTTGATGGCGATCAATCTAGCTACCCTCGACGCCGGAGTCACCTTGCCGCTGCACCCTTTGGTCGGCAAGTTTCTGGATAGTGTGAACTTGGCCATCACCCAACTGACTCCCGTTGGGTGGATGAATCTAATGGCTCTGATGGTTCTGTTCGCCCTAGAAGGATACCCCAATAAGCTGTCCGCCGAGGAGATATGCTACTTGATGACAATTACTGGATGTACCGGGGACGAAGCGGGCTGGTATTACCTAAAGGCGCGACCAGGCCAGAAACTTGTGGAGGACATCCCCGGGAAGGTGCGAGATAGGAAGCACGACTGGTTTTGGATTGGAGGAGACTGGCGTGCTTCTGCTCGCCCTTACGGTGGTCCTGGACGGGTTGAGAACCCCGACGGAATTTAGGGAATTAAAGCGTGAGGTCTCGCCTCTTCTATAATTTTGAAGTGGTTAGACTAATTTTAATTCTCCTTTTGTTTTATTTCAGGTCCCAAAAACTTGAAGTGGTGAACTGTTAAAGACAGTATCAGCGACCAGTTTCTGTTTGTTGTATGTCTGATCGCCCTTCGTGGCCGAGAAGATCGCAGCATTGGCCATCTTTTCTCCGAGGCTACACTACGAGTTGCCCATCTCACCACCTATCCTCACCATCTTGAGGCTCAAGCCCCCATTCCGGAGGGTAAGTGGCTTTCCCAGTTGGGCGAACAGATTTGTTCATTCTTGTACTACTTATTAACTTAACTCTTTTCCTTGCAGACCAGCTCATCACCGTTGCTCTTCACCCCTCCTTCCTCGAACTTGATAATCGTGTTTGGGAGATGCCGACAAAAAGAGGTCGCAAGAAATCGGATCCCCTCTCAAAGATCATTGCCCTCACGGCTAAGGGTGAAAAAGGCGACCCAAGACAAGCTGGAGGGTCAAGTTCGGTGCAGCCGCATGTACCGGTGGCCAGTCCGCCCAAGGTTCCAGTTTCGAGGACAAAGAGGCTCCTCCGCGGAGATGGCACTCCCGTCTCCAACTCTGAAAAGGCGGCCAAGCAGGCAAAAGCTGCTCAGGAGCAGGTGACCGTTGTTGCCCGCCCGTCTGAGGCTGATAGCCAGCAAACTCCCTCCGTGGAGCGCCACGTCGAGCAACCTCTGGTCGCCGTTGTCCGCGAGGGATCTGGTCCTTCATCTGACCCCACGTACCTTGGTTGGGATAAGGGTCATCTCGATAAGTACGTCTCTCCTCGCCCAGCACACTTAGTTTTTTTTTTACTGATGATGATCCTCTTTTTTTTAGCTACTCGCCCGAGCAATATCCTGGGCGTTCAAACATGGTGCACCGGTTTGCTTACTCAAAGGTGCCGGCCACTCTCCGTGAAATCCCGGACTCCTTTGTCCGCCGCGCTTCTGAAGTTGTTGCTCGTATTTGGACAAAGGAGCTAAATGAAACCGTTAAGGCACAGGTGCCTCGTGATAATGGCCACCTGTGCCTTATCGAGGCGGGCAACACGTTGGCGGCCGTGCAGCGTCTGGTCGACCAAGTAGAGGATCTCGAGAAGGACTCTCGCCAACATGCGGCTACCGTCAGCCATATTGCCAAAGAAAGAGATGACGCCAAGGCAGAGGCGAAGAAAATGGTGGCGACCTGGAAGACAAGGTCAGGGCGCATCAGACCAGCGAGCAGAGAGCCCTGGACTTGCATGTTAAGGTCTCGGAGGAGTTAAAGGTCAAAACTCTGAGCTTGAATAGATGCGAGCAGAACTTGCTCGCGCTCAACAACAAAAGGAGGTTGTGGATAAATTTGCGACCGAGGCAACGGCTAAAATTGTCGATCTCGAAGCCCAACTCGCTAATTCCATCACTCAAGAGGAGCTTATTCCTAAGATGGAGGTGAGCTCAGTCTTGGGTTTTGTGATGGGTTATGCGGAGAGTATCCGCATTGCGCATGAGTTCAAAGCCCCCGCTGTTGTTGAAGAGATCGGCAAGGAGCTCTACAACTTTGTTGAATCGAACCCTCCAGCACCGGGCACAACCCTCCAGATCGGCGACCTGCCCGATTATGGGGTCAAACTTGACTTCATCAGTCCCAGAATCATAATCACAAATCCTCCGGAGGACGAGGAGGAAGATAAGGGCGATGCTGCCGAGGGCGAGCAGACTCAGCTCGTCGAACCAAGTGAAAGGACTCTTCGCGAGCGAACTGATGCCGAAGGGTTGATTGTCGAGCTAACTCAAGAGGACCCAATTGATCCTGCTCTTGCTGGGACTCCTCTGGAAGACCCCAAGGACGATGACATTCCCCCTCCTGCCGGGCAAGGATCTTAGCGACAGGATAGATAGGGCGTTATAATTTTTCCTTTTTTTGTTGTTATTGCTCGCCTTTTTTGTAATTTTTGGGCGATTAAGCCTTAGTTTTTAATGAAACTATTTTGCTCATCCTGTTTGATTTACATTAATTGTTCTTTGCACTTTTACTCATGCTTAACAATCTTAATGTAGTTGGGCTTTGTTCCTTAAGAACTTTTTTGCCTTAGAATTTGATGGGCTTTTGGCCTTAGGCTAAGTTCATTTAAAAATGAACAACCTTTGATGGGCTTGATTGTATAATCAACTTGCTCCTTGAGCTTGCAGTTCTGTTTGAACGAACAACTTAATATTAAAAAGATCTTAAAAAATTACAAGTGTTGAAAGCGACCAAAAATATAATCCTATACTAGCTAGGTTGGATTTGCTCCACCAAGACAATGTCAAACTACCAACCATTCAAGAAACATAAATTACATTATGGACCAAAGTTGCTCGACCACTATACATTGTCAAAGCATCTTTAGACTTAAAAGAAAATAAGACTATACAGGAGGCTAGCATACTAGATCGCGACCAAACTTGACCTAATTCAACTCTGTTCGACCACTTATACTTGGTTGATTTTTCAAAAAATTAGGTAAGTTTTTGGGTCCATCTTATGCATCTGCCATACTAGCTCGCCCACTGGACTTAGTAGTTCGCCCATCTCGAATTCACACTCTCATAGGTAAGATTGTTCGCCTACTGAAAGTACTTCCTTAAATTAGCTGCATTCCAGGAGTATTGGGCCGAGTTGCCATCTAAGTCCTCTATGTCATATGCTCCATTGGGTAACCTATCCGTTACATTGTACGGGCCCTCCCAAGTCGGGCCAAATATGCCTGGAGGTGGGGTGAGCTTCTTTCTTAAAACAAGGTCACCAACCTCGAATTTTCTTGCCTTAACTTGGGAATTGTAATAACGTTCCACTCTTTGTTTGTATGTTGCATTTTTTAGCTCGGCGTGTAATCTTTTTCTTCGAGCAAATCTATTTCAGTAGCTAGAGTAGAGTTGTTTGCTTGTTCATCAAAGCTAGTCGTCCTGATCGTGTTGGTCTTTAATTCAATTGGTATCACAGCCTCTGTTCCAAAAGCCATTGCAAAAGGTGTTTCTCCGGTGCTTGACCTGGGAGAAACTCTATATGCCCACAAGACCTCCGGTAGTTCTTCTGACCAACTACTTTTGCTCTCTGCCAATCGTATTTTCAATGTATGCTTAATGATCTTGTTCACAGCTTCAACTTGCCCGTTTGATTGGGGATGATAGGGAGTTGAATAGTGTTTCTTGATCCCCCACTTTGTACAGAAGTCTCTCAATTCTTTCCCATCAAACTGCGGACCATTATCTGTCACAATGGTTCATGGAATCCCAAAACGACAGATAATGTTCTGCCATATGAAATTGATCATATTTTGCTGTGTAATTTTCAACATGGCCTTTGCTTCTGCCCATTTTGTATAATAATCGATAGCCACAACAGTAAATCGAACATTTTCGACTCCTGCTGGGAAAGGACCAATAATGTCTATTTCCCATCTCGCAAATGGCCATGGACTATAAACCGATACGAGCTCCTGAGCCGGGGTATGAATATTTGGGGCGAAAATTTGACATTGGTGGCAAGCTTTGGCTAACTGGATTGCATCTTTTCGTAAGGTCAGCCAATAATAACCTTGCCTTACGGTTTTGTAGGCCAAAGCTTGCCCCCCAGCGTGATTTCCACAAGCTCCAGAATGTATGTCCTCCAGAACTATCCTTCACTGCCCCCTAGACAAACACTTGAGTAACGGAAATGAAAAGCCTCTTTTGTAAAGCTGTTTGTCTACCAGAGTATATCTGGCTGCTTGCTTCGCGATTCTCACAGCTTCAAAAGAGTTGCTTGGTAGTTCCCCGTCTTTCAAGTATTTGGCTATAGGAGTTCTCCAATCATCATCATCTTTTTGTTCAACTACTTGATTTACTTCATAATCCTTTGTTGACGGTTGTATCTTTCTAGTAATGACGATGTCTGTTAGATCTGTTGGTCCGTCACTGGTGGCTAACCTTGCTAGGGCATCAGCCTGCGTGTTGCTTGTTTGAGGTATCTGTTGGATGTCCACTTGGTCTAACAAAGACACCAAGTGAGCCACTATTCGTTGATACTCGATCATTTGTTTATCCCTAGCTTCGTATTCACCTCGTACTTGGCTTACAATAAGCTGGGAGTCTCCAAAAATTTGGAGTCTTCTTACCCCGATGGCTAATGATAAGTGGAGACCTGCAATGAGGGCCTCGTACTCTGCTTCATTGTTGGTAGCCATGAACTCGAATCTGACTGCTGACGTGAATACTTGCCGGTCGGGGCTGATAAGAACTATTCCTGCCCCCGAGGCCACATTTGTCGATGAACCGTCCACATAAAGATGTCATGGGTGATCTAGCCCTCTCGTCAGATTTTGAGGGAAAGTTAACTCGACTATGAAGTCGGCTAATGCTTGTCCCTTAATCGTTGTTCGAGGTGCGTATGTCACGTCAAACTGGCTTATCTCTATGGACCATTTTAAAAGACGGCCAGTTGTGTCGGGTTGATGTAGTATTTGTCTGAGCGGGAAAGTTGTTATACTTCAACCCACTACTAACTACTAAGCTATATACAAGTCCTATTCAAAAACATACAACGCCATCCCCGGCAACGGCGCCATTGACTTGAAGCGACTTTACTAACTTCTACTAGTCGCTCACCCGCAAGCGGACGGGTTCACTGTAGTAAGAGTAAGTATAATGACCAAGTATTATCGAACCCAAGGGATGGTGTATATGCGAATAGATCCCTGAAGATCTACGCGTCGTAGTTAATATGAGTGTAATGTTTTTGGGTTTTTGAAAGATTAATTAAAAGACTAAAATAAACTAATTAGCTAAAGAATGAAAAAGAACGAATTAACTACGGGTTGTTTTCTAATGAGAGATGGTGATGCTTAAGATAGGAATCCCTACGTATACTAACAGAGCAGGTACATAATCAAAATAACTGTGACACACAAGAATTAACCTAAGTAAAAGATCGTAGAATGAAAGCTCAAGATTTATAACCCTAATACTTTATCCTAGCAATCGACTTCACTAATCCACTAACAAGTTAATAGATAGCGCTTAATTAATGAGACTCTAATTTAACTAAGGTGATGCGGTCGTCCTCCTTCGCTAAACCGGTAGATGAATTAACCTTTCCTAAACCTTCTCGTTAAGACTACTAATTGTTATTGAGTGATGCGGTCGTCCTCTAACTAACACTTTCGTACTAAATTCAAAGGTAAAGTTCAGATTAATTATAAGAATTCATTAATCAAGAGAATTAAAACCTAACGTCACAAGTTACCCTAATTACGTACCCACATCCTACTTCTACAAGTTCATCCTACCTTAAGCATACATGGGTTTTAGCTAGACATCGATTTAACGTAAACAATAACAATTAGACAAGTTACGAACATGAACATGGTAATTAAAACGAAGAAAAAATCGAACATAAACTGGGGTTTTAAGATATAAAAGAATACTGAAATTAATTGACAAAACTAGGTCTCAACGTATTCAAGAACAAAAGAACAAAAGATATTAAGAATGAAACTCAAACGTGAAATCGTAATATGAATTCGTAAGCAAAAACCTTAAAAACGTAAAATTCAACTTGCTCGTCTCTTCTCTTCCTTCTCTCTCTAAAAATTCTCTATGAAAAACTGATGTCTAAAAGTTATTTCTAAAGTTCGGGATCCTTCAAAACGTGTTTGGAAGAGGTATATATAGGCACGGGTCGAAACGGGAGTTAATGGGTCGAAAATACGCATCCGGAGGCAAAAATCCGAGGTTGCTCGAGCAAAACGCTCGAGCGGTCCCGCTCGAGTAGTGTAGCTCGAATGACACAATCGCTCGAGCGGTTCCGCTCGAGCCGGTCGAGTGCTGAAATTACACTGTATGTTTTGGGCGCTCGAGCAATTCGCTCGAGCGGTGGCGCTCGAGCTGCTCGAGCGCAAGAAAAGTTTTGTAAGTCTTAGGCGCTCGAGCAATGCGCTCGAGCGGTGGCGCTCGACCTAGTCACTCGAGTGACTTCCAACTCCTCCCAACTAATATTTTTCCTCGTCCGCACTAATACCAATCGTATTTCTTCAATATCTTCTCATCCGGGCATCCGTTTGAGTCGATTCAAAGTCCTACAAACTCCGTTTTTCGTCCTCTATTCACCTATGAGCATCAAAGAGACAAATTCATCAATGTGTAGAAATAATGCTCAATTGACTCTAAATACTCGATAAACTCGACCAAGATTGGGGTATTTCAAGCTACGAATCATGACAATTTCACGCCTAATCAACCCCCCCAAACTTACCATATTGCTTGTCCCCAAGCAATGAAATAATAAGTCAAGTGAAATTGTTAGGAATGAGTCAAGGTATCCAATCATGCAAGTACATAAATTCGAGCTTCAAAGATCCATCACAAGTAAACTCACTCACCCTCCTTTATCATACTCATGCAACAATTACAAGAAACACCAAGATCAAGCATGGATGTGCACTCAACGATGTGTTTCGCTCCCTCACAAGTGTATAACAATGATCAAGGGACTCACTCAAACAATCAATCACACAAATTGGCAGCCATAGGCTTGTAAGTGTTCTTAACTTCGACCATACTCTAGAAATCAATGTCGAATCAAAAAGGGCTTTTCTCAAGGTTGTAATGCCGGCTCTTTGGACAGATGGGATAACAATATAAGGTAAAGTGACTAAAGTGAATGGAGAATAGAAAATCAAACTTTGGTACTTCGACATTAGGAACAGAATACTTCAAACATGTTCAATCAACTCCCTTTCAATTCCATACTCTCAACACTTCAATTTTTTTTTTCTAACTCTTTCACTTCTTTTTCAATCACTTCACTTTTTTTTTCTTTTTCGCACAACACATGAGCTCATTTTTTTTCTTTTGCTCATTCTCAATTTTTTTCTCTTTTTCCCACATCTCAAAACTTCATCACACCTTCTTCTCATATTCACTTAACAAACAACCTTTTCCTTTTTCAACTCAATTCACTCCCTTCATATTCACACTTTCCTATTCTCCACTCAAATTGGGACAAAAAGGCTTAGGAATTGGAATAGTGTTCATATGTGCTAGCAAATAAAATAGGCTTTCGGCTCAAAGGGGCTAACAAGGGATAAATATCAATGGTAAGGAAAATTTTGGCTAAGTGACTCAATAAAATCAAAGATGGCCTAAGATCACATTCGGCATATCAAACTGGACACAATCAAGAAGCAAGAGCACACACAAGTTCTAGCATCCTCTAAGGTGATGATTCACTCACATACGAAGAGATTAAATCATGCATCAAAATCTCAAAAGGCTCAAGTCTCACGGCTTTCACATCCATGCTAGTCCTAGTGCATTCTCACTCTCATCACACAAGTACTCAAAAGAAAAATTCACAAGCATACAAGTTCTTTCTCAAATCAGCTCAAACTCAAACACTCACACAAAAGAATTTCTAACTCACCCTTACAACTTACTCTACTCATCAAATCATACTCAAAGATAGCAATCAGCAAGCATAAGATGATTGATAGGCATGAAACATGCAATAGCGAGTCAAATCAAAATCACCCCAAGGAGTATCTCAAGGCACATAATAACTAACTCAACTCAAAGCTAAGGGGTGCTCCGGTGCAACGTAACAAAAAAACATATAAAAAAAAACACCACCCCCCCAAACTTCGACCTTGCGAAGAGGTCTAAGTTTGGGGTTGTGGGTTACCTCAACCAAACAATTCAGTTTCTCTTCATCAACTTGGCACACTCCCTTGCTTGAGTTGGTCCCTTCAATCTGAATAACTCCATGATACCTTTACTCCTTTAGAGACATGCCTACAAAATAAAACTCTCACGTACAAGGTTAAAACTTACGATTCAAAACACCCTAATAATATAAAAAGACACTAAAAATAAATGGAAGCAAAAAAAATGGGTTGCCTCCCATTCAGCGCTATTTTTAAGGTCCTCATGCCGGACCAAGCTCAAAGGAGCTTATGGGATATCATACTCAAATTTACCTCCCTTACTCTCATAAGAGAGGTGGTTGCATTCTTTTCCGTGGTGCCCCTCCATCATGAGCTCCTTTGCTTTCTTCTCGTCCCCAAGTGTTATGGGTCTCAACTCCTTCTCACCTTTATCTGGAGGAGTCTTACCAAACAAGTTCTTGTATTTTGACTTCTTCTTCTTAACTCTTCATTTTCCCTCTAGCTGGACCACGTCCACTTTCTTCACCTCTTCATCCTTCAACTCCTTCACTTTATCCCTATCAACATAATCAAGATCATAATGCTCATGGGTTAAATAATCAAGTGAAGGACTAACAAAATCATGAATATCAGAAGGATTAGGGATAGAAGGTGTGTCTTCAACACGAGGATCAATTGCATCCATGCAATACAAGCTCTCATCCTCCCTCGGGTGCTTCATGGCTTCATATAGGGAGATCTTCACTTCCTGATCATCAACCTTCAATGTAATCTTCCCATTTTCCACGTCTAGCACCATCCCCGCCGTAGCTAAGAACGGTCTTCCCAAGATCAGGGGCACGTGCTCATCTTCCTCCATCTCTAGCACTACAAAGTCGGCTGGAAAAATGTGATCTCCAACTCTCACTAGGACATCTTCAACCACACCTTGAGGTCGAGTAATAGACCGATCGGCAAGTTGAAGTGTCATCATTGTGGGTTGAAGTTCTTGTTGGGAAAATAGGGGTGCCCGGAATCTATTCGGGATGAACTTTAAATACAAATTTAAATAAAATTATTACTAGCATGAATTAATCCTAATTAATTCAAATAATAATTCCAACAACTAATTATCATCATGCATGTTAAATTAATTTCACATATTTAACTAGGCGGAATTAAACAAGTAAATATGCGATTAATGTACCTCTCGTAGTAATGGCCTTTGGATATACGGGACACTTGTAATCTCGTTCTATCAACCCAAAGCCTTCTCAAGTATTTCCCTTTTCACCTCACTTGATCGCCGGTGGGAGACGCTTTCAAGTAATTTAATAACTAAGGAAAAAGAAAAATATCTATGCTTCTTGATTTTTCCAACACATGGAATTATGTACTTGGGGATGAAATAATCATCCCCTGTTTATAATATGAGGGGGCCGAAATTTTTAGGTCTATTTGGGCTTGGAAAAAATCTTTTCTTAGACTCTAAGAAATCTTGAATATATCCCATATATTCTTTTCTCCAAAATAAAATATTCCACAAAAATCTCACCCTACATATTAAGGGTATAATTTTCGAAAATTATGAGTGTGAAATCCAAGATTTGGATCTTCTTGAATATATGAGATATTCTTGTACTTCTAGAATACATATCTTCCATAATATCTTTTCAAGAAAATCAACAAAATCTAATTTCTCCTACATATACTTATTTTCGAAAAATAAGAGAAAAATCAGCAAAATAATTTTCTTTTTATTTTAATCACCTTATCATTATTGGGCTACTTAATGGGCTACTTGAGGGGCCTTAAGGAGAATTAAGATTGGACCTCCTAATGGACTTCTGAATTTCAATATTGAGCCCCAATATAATTCAGCCCATTAATATTAATTATTACCACTAATAAATTAATATTGCACTATCCATCTTAATCCATATTACGATAATATGGGCTCCCGGTTATTATTTCCCGCATTTAAGATTATCAAGTCCATTAATTAATTAAGCTTCTGAATAGCTCTAAATTAATTAACATCTTTCACCTTGGAGTAAAGACAGCTCAACATTATTATTCGTACCGAAGAAACTAATTCTTCACTTGCAAGATTTGGTACAATAAAACTTCTGAGCCCACCAAGGGGACTAATCACACGAGCCGTACTCGCACGCGTTTCTCCGTATTAAATCTTAGCAACCGTCGTATGATTAATATTACTGCCCAAGACACAAAGTTCGAAGTCGCAATGATTCTCACCCAACATGAATCAAAGCAGTAACTACTAAGCACACACGGTCCTATTTAAGTGACGGAGATTAAGAAATCAACAACCACTCAGGTCTAATTCTTCACCTTTCAGAACAGAAGAATTTATCCTCGCTGTAGGACCTCTTCAACACATACTAAATGTGCTAGTGCAATCTCTTAGTCAAGACAGACAAATCTGAGCCTTACACATCGACCTTTCACGGCGGATTGTTCAATTCCACCTAGGTCGTGAAAATGTACGTTTAGTTACAAGTAAACTGTTAATGTCGTCTTCCGTGATCGGGTATCACCACATTAACTACTATGTAACACGTACTATATATTGAACGGTTTGCAATAGAAATTCAACATTCAATCATAACTAAAGCAAATGCGATAAAAGAATTATTCTCATAAAACGAGTGTTTGATACACGAGTTATACAAAGTAAAAGCATACTTTCACGTATAACTCCAACAATCTCCCACTTATACTTAAAGTCTGCTTTTAGTATACATCACGCATGTCTTAGTGTAGTAGCTCTACGTGACATCTCATGTCAACCTACACTAACCTAATAATTCCTCCCACTTATACTTAAAGCAGATTGGCAATCGTCTTGACTCCCATTCCATCCACATGTCTCTCGAATGTACTCTGAGGCAGACCCTTTGTGAATGGATCAGCTAGATTGTCACCCGACGCTATCTTTGCCACCTCTATATCTCCTCTCTTAACGATTTCTCGTATCAGATGGTATTTTTTTTCTATGTGTTTGCTGGCCTTGTGGGCTCTCGGTTCCTTTGAATTTGCAACTGCTCCGGCATTGTCACAAAAGACAGTTATCTTGTCGGGCAAATTCGGAACAACGTCCAAGTCCACTAAGAAGTTCTTGAGCCAAACTGCCTCTTTCGCTGCTTCACAAGCAGCTACATACTCGGCTTCCATGGTCGAATCGGCGATGCATTTCTGCTTAACGCTTCTCCATGAAATGGCTCCTCCTCCCATGCAAAACACACTACCCGAGGTTGACTTTCTTGAGTCTATGTCTGATTGGAAATCCGAGTCCGTGTATCCTACGGGAACTAGACTATCCGACTGGTAAATCAGCATCCGCTCCCGAGTTCTTTTCAGATACCTCAAGATGCACTTTACGGCAGTCCAATGGTCTTTCCCGGGATTACTTTGATATCTTGCCACCATGCCCACGGCAAAGCAGATATCCGGTCTCGTTCACAGCATTGCATACATAAGGCTTCCTACGGCCGAAGCGTACGGAACACCTTTCATGTCATCTATCGCCGCTTGCGTCTTAGGGCTCATTTCTTTCGATAGATGGATTCCGTGCCTAAAAGGTATAAAACCTTTCTTGGAATCTTGCATGCTGAATCGCTTCAAAACAGTGTCAATGTATGAAGCTTGCGATAAGCCCAACATCCTTTTCTTGCGATCGCGAGTGATTTTGATCCCAAGGATGTGACCGACTTCCCCTAAGTCCTTCATATCAAATTGTTTTGACAGCCATACCTTTACGTCTGACAATACCTTTACATTGTTTCCAATGAGCAGAATATCATCTACGTATAATACTAAGAATACCACCGCAGTTCCGTCACGCTTCTTATACACACAACTTTCAAACTAGTTTTGATCAAACCCACAAGACTTAATCACTTGATCAAAACACTGGTTCCAAGTACGCGATGCTTGCTTAAGTCCGTCAATGGATCTCTTGAGCTTGCATACGAGATTCTCTTGGCCTTTTCCAATGAAACCTTTGGGCAGTTGCATATAGATCCCATCAAGACTTTCGTTAAGGAAAGCTGTCTTGACATCCATTTGCCAGATCTCGTAATCTAAGTGCGCAGCGATCGACAAGAGAATACGGATGGACTTAAGCATAGCTACAGGCCACAGGCCACAGGCCACAAGCATTGCTTTGAAGGTTTCAACCCTTCCGTCCGGTCCTCTTTTCCTCTTGTAAACCCACTTGCATCCAATGGGTTCTACCCCACTAGGTGGCTCGACCAACTTCCACACTTGATTATGATCCATCGAACCCATCTCGGCTTCCATTGTCGTTTGCCATGACTCCGCGCCTTTGTCTTGGATTGCCTCGTCGTACGTCCATGGGTCTGATTCATCACTGGGAACCAAATCCGAAGATTCTCCTATCCCCATGAATCTCTCGGGTTGTCTAGGAACCCTCCCACTACGACGGGGTTCCGGTTGTGAAGATGTGACGTGTGGTACATCATCTTGTATACTTGGTATCGAGGTTTGACCTCTCAATTCTTCTAAGGTAATTTCACTTTTAGGTTTCCGATTGTTCATATAGTCTTCCTCCAAGAATTTAAAGTGTGTACTAATCACGGTCTTTTGATCCTTGGGACTATAGAACATACACCCTTTCGTTCCGGCCGGGTATCCTATAAACAGCATTAATTCCGAACGTGGATCCAACTTACAGGCTTCCTTGTCTAGCACGTATGCCGGACAACCCCAAATCAGCAAATGTCTTAGACTGGGCTTGCGCCCGGTCCACAATTCCATTGGGGTTTTAGGAACCGATTTGGATGGCACCAAGTTTAGAATATAAGCCGCCGTTTCCAAGGCATTACCCCAAAACGACTTGGGTAAATCCGAATAACTCATCATGGATCTGACCATCTCTAAAAGAGTCCGGTTTCTTCATTCCGCCACACCGTTCTGTTGAGGGGTTCCCGGTGCGGTCAACTGGGATACGATCCCTTCGTCCGATAGGTAGTTCAAGAATTCATCGCTGAGGTATTCGCCTCCACGATCTGATCGTAGAAACTTGATACTCTTTTCCCTATGTTTCTCAGCTTCGGCCTTAAACTCTTTAAACTTTTCAAAAGTTTCAGACTTATGCCGCATAAGGTAAATGTACCCATATCTTGAGTAATCATCAATGAAGGTAACGAAATACTCATACCCCATTCTCGCTTTGATCGTCATTGGACCACACACATCGGTATGAACGAGTTCTAACACTTCCATGGCTCTATTCCCCTTGGCTCCAAATGCCCTCTTGGTCATTTTACCCTCTAAACAGGATTCACAAGTTGGAAACGGCTCGACTTGGAGCGATTCCAAGGATCCGTCTTTCACCAATCTCTCTATCCGCTTTAGATTAATATGACCTAGTCTAAGATGCCATAGAAGTGTTTCGTTCATCTCCGAAGAACGCTTTCTTTTATTGCTCGAAATGATCGACGTGTTATTAGATTCATTATTTGAGTGGTGTGCACACTTAATCATATAGAGATTGTTTACCAACGTTCCATGACAGATAATATCATTCTTAAAAGAAACAGTAACAACTTTATTAAAAGTAACTGAATATCCATCAAAAAACAACTTAGAAACCGAAATTAAATTCTTTCTAAAGTTCGGAACGTATAAAACATCTCTTAAAATTAAAACTCTATCTTCAAAAGATAGGTGCACGACTCCCACTGCTTCGGCTACCACTCTCGTAGCATCGCCCAAAGTGATGGTGATCTCATTCTTGCTAAGTCGCCGGGTTAGCTGGAACCCCTGAAGAGTGAAACAAATATGATCAGTTGCCCCGGTATCCACTACCCAAACATGGGCAGCATACGCCGCAACAAATGTTTCAACGACTAAAGCATGAGACTTACCTTTCTTTCCACCCTTCTTAGGCTTAGAACAGGTCGCCCTCCAATGTCCCTTCTCACCACAATTAAAGCACTTACCCTTAGCAGCTTTCTTTCCACCTCCTTCTCCCTTTGCCTTGGGTTTCGCAACGGTTGGATTTGCTTGGGTCTGGCCCTTCGCCCTCTTCCTCTTCTTCCCTCCCTTGGGACCTGAAGAGGAAGACGGACCGTTTGCCACCATAGCAACGGTTTGGTGATCCATTAGAGTCTCCGCCGATACCAAAGCTTGCAAGAGCTCGGGCAAGCTATTTGCCCGGTCATTCATTTGATAGTTCAATTGAAACTGCTCAAAGCTCTTCGGCAGAGAATGGAGAACGAAATCGACCTTAGTAGGGAGGTCAAATTCCGCACCAAGTACTTCCAACTTGTTGAGATAACCCATCATCTCGATTACGTGATCCCTTACGGGCGTACCTTCCACCATTTTCAATGAAAGCATCTTTCGCATGGTGATTTGCCTAGCCGTACGGTTCTGATGTTGAAACATCGCTTCAAGATTTTGCATTATCTCAGAGGCGGTCTCCATGTGTTGGTGTTGGTGTTGCAACACATCTGACATTGAAGCCAGAATAGTACACCTAGCCATCTCATCGGAGTCTAACCAACTCTTATGCTCTTTCTTGTCCGCTTTCGTGGCATCTTCGGCAAGCTCTTGGGGCTTAGGAGTGGTAAGTACCCACTTGTGGTGTTGAGCGGTTAGGACAATATTAAGATTACGTTTCCAATCAACATAGTTCTCACCAACAAGTTTGTTATCTTTAAGTATACTAAACAGTGGATTAAAAGGTTGCGACATGATGAACTGAGAATAAAACATACATTCATATCAATATCTAGAAAAATACGAAATTATCACATAAATTTGATCACATCAATTATATTGAAACCTTAAAACAATATAATCATGCATCAGCCAACATCTCAAAACAATTTAAATGCGCCACGAGGGGTGGTCTATACATTTAAACACATTCAAGCGGATTACAAACTTAAAAGTTACAAATCCTTAATTCAAAATTAATAGTTGGCTCCCACTTTGACCACATAGAAACTGACAGGGACTCCGAGGGGAGTAAGTTAATATCAATTTCCTATGCCTAAGTAATAACCATAATTAAATACAGGATTATTATTTCGCTTTGAGCAAGCCACTCGTGGTGAGGGTCAATACCGCCACTAGTAATAATCCACAATCATCCTTTCGGAATTTATTCATGTGAAATCCGTTCTTTTGGCCGATCCGAGGGGGAAATGTATTCCAAAAGAACTTCACAAATAAATAAATTATGGAGGTCAAATTAATCCAATTTTAATATCCGGAATAAAATTGCGATTATAAAACATACTTAGTAATTTTCGAAAGTAAGGTTTTTCTTGGACAATTAAATTCATGCAAACACATATTAACAAATAATAATAAGTGCACGAAATAAAACATCCATCAAAACAAAATTAAACACATTGGAGCACTCGAATCCAATTGTCACGGTTTAATTTCTTCACGTCTTGATGCGAAAAAAAAACGTCCTTGTTGCTTTCCGACGTTCGTCTCGACGTGCTCCCACTCGAACAGCAACACTTCATCAAAAACAGCATCGTTTGGGGTTCGGGACGACGTTTAAAATCACACGAAAAAAAAACACGAACCGAAAAAAATTCCACGGCCTGAGATACAGCGCGCGTCGGCCCACGAAGTGGGCCCGCGCGCTTCCCGGCCCGAGAAGCGCTGGAAAAACGCCCGAGGCGCGCCAAAGCGCGGCCCCGAGGCGCACCCGAGGCGCGCCCGAGGCGCTACACAGAAGCGCGCCGAGGCGCTGCCTGGGGCGCCCCGAGGCGCTGCCGACCCCAGCTGAGGCGCGCACGCGCCGTGCGTCCGTTGCGCACGGTGTGCGCCGTGCACCCCCGTGCGCCGTTTTTTCGTCGTTCGTCCTCGTTTTCTTCACCCCTTGCATGATTTTACCTCCATACACGCGCCACGCATGTATGCGTCGTCCGGGTACGCCGTTTTTAATTCTTCGTTCTTCGTCACGATCCGGTTACAATTTATTTTTACAAAAAATAAATACTAGATCTAGACTAGTCTATTACAATGATCGAATCAAAATAAAAACAACTAATCTACTCGTAGATTTTCTCACGAGAAAAACGAATTCGAACGAATCGAATTAAAAACAATTAATTTACACGCATGAAATTAACAACATTAAAAACCATGACAATTGGATACCTGCAAAAAAGATCTAACAATTCTACTATCCAATTTCAATTTAATGTTCAACAATTTAAATTCCAATTTAAAATTCAGAGCCCGAAACCGTGGCTCTGATACCAGTTGTTGGGAAAATAGGGGTGCCCGGAATCTATTCGGGATGAACTTTAAATACAAATTTAAATACAATTATTACTAGCATGAATTAATCCTAATTAATTCAAATAATAATTCCAACAACTAATTATCATCATGCATGTTAAATTAATTTCACATATTTAACTAGGCGGAATTAAACAAGTAAATATGCGATTAACGTACCTCTCGTAGTAATGGCCTTTGGATATACGGGACACTTGTAATCTCGTTCTATCAACCCAAAGCCTTCTCAAGTATTTCCCTTTTCACCTCACTTGATCGCCGGTGGGAGACGCTTTCAAGTAATTTAATAACTAAGGAAAAAGAAAAATATCTATGCTTCTTGATTTTTCCAACACATGGAATTATGTACTTGGGGATGAAATAATCATCCCCTATTTATAATATGAGGGGGCCGAAATTTTTAGGTCTATTTGGGCTTGGAAAAAATCTTTTCTTAGACTCTAAGAAATCTTGAATATATCCCATATATTCTTTTCTCCAAAATAAAATATTCCACAAAAATCTCACCCTACATATTAAGGGTATAATTTTCGAAAATTATGAGTGTGAAATCCAAGATTTGGATCTTCTTGAATATATGAGATATTCTTGTACTTCTAGAATACATATCTTCCATAATATCTTTTCAAGAAAATCAACAAAATCTAATTTCTCCTACATATACTTATTTTCGAAAAATAAGAGAAAAATCAGCAAAATAATTTTCTTTTTATTTTAATCACCTTATCATTATTGGGCTACTTAATGGGCTACTTGAGGGGCCTTAAGGAGAATTAAGATTGGACCTCCTAATGGACTTCTGAATTTCAATATTGAGCCCCAATATAATTCAGCCCATTAATATTAATTATTACCACTAATAAATTAATATTGCACTATCCATCTTAATCCATATTACGATAATATGGGCTCCCGGTTATTATTTCCTGCGTTTAAGATTATCAAGTCCATTAATTAATTAAGCTTCTGAATAGCTCTAAATTAATTAACATCTTTCACCTTGGAGTAAAGACAGCTCAACATTATTATTCGTACCGAAGAAACTAATTCTTCACTTGCAAGATTTGGTACAATAAAACTTCTGAGCCCACCAAGGGGACTAATCACACAAGCCGTACTCGCACGCGTTTCTCCGTATTAAATCTTAACAACCGTCGTATGATTAATATTACTGCCCAAGACACAAAGTTCGAAGTCGCAATGATTCTCACCCAACATGAATCAAAGCAGTAACTACTAAGCACACACGGTCCTATTTAAGTGACGGAGATTAAGAAATCAACAACCACTCAGGTCTAATTCTTCACCTTTCAGAACAGAAGAATTTATCCTCGCTGTAGGACCTCTTCAACACATACTAAATGTGCTAGTGCAATCTCTTAGTCAAGACAGACCAATCTGAGCCTTACACATCGACCTTTCACGGCGGATTGTTCAATTCCACCTAGGTCGTGAAAATGTACGTTTAGTTACAAGTAAACTGTTAATGTCGTCTTCCGTGATCGGGTATCACCACATTAACTACTATGTAACACGTACTATATATTGAACGGTTTGCAATAGAAATTCAACATTCAATCATAACTAAAGCAAATGCGATAAAAGAATTATTCTCATAAAACGAGTGTTTGATACACGAGTTATACAAAGTAAAAGCATACTTTCACGTATAACTCCAACAGTTCTCCACCTTCCAACTTCTTGAAAAGCGACAGTGGCATCAAATTAATGCTCGCTCCGAGGTCGCACAACGCTCCCTTCTTGATCCTGTTCCCAATGTCACATAGGATAGTGAAGCTCCCGGGATCCTTCAGCTTTGGAGGAAGCGCCTTGTGCACTAATGCACTCACCTCGTGATTCAGCTGCACCAACTTCGGCTCATCCACTCGCCGTCTTTTCGCAATCAAGTCCTTCAGAAACTTTGCATAATGCGGCATCTGTTCCAAAGCATCATAAAAAGGAATGTTAATGTGAAGTTGTTTAAAAACATCAAGGAACTTAGCGAATTTCTCATCAAGCGTTTTCTTCATAAAGCGTTGTGGATACGGGACGGGTATCACAGATTTGGGTACCCCCCATTCATCTCGCTCGGTCACTTTCACTTTCTCCCTTGCTTCCTTTGCCTTTTTCCACTTAGGAACCCTCTCAATCTCCTCACTTTCCTTGCCCTTCTGGGATTCATCCATATCTCTATGCTTCTCAATCCCTTCACTTTCAATCCCCTTCTCAACTTCATCCCCTTTAGGCTCAATCTCTTCTTGGGGCGTCTCAGAATCAGCAGGCATCTGAGGACCTTCGTAGTTGGTTCCACTTCTAAGCTGGATAGCCTTGCAATGCTCTTTCGGGTTCCCCTCCGGCATTCTATTCACTGACTTTGCAATCTGGCTCATCTGGAACTCTAAAGAAGTGAACCTTCGATTGTTCTCTTGTTGAGTTCTAGTCCACTCAACATTCATCTTCTGGAGCTCTTGATCACGATGATCACCCTTCTTATGCAACTCCTTCACATCGTACTCCAAGGATAACAATCTCTTGCTACCTTCCTCAACCTTCTGAAGGATCGTTCTCAACATCTCTTCGGTTGAGGCACCGCCTTCTCCACCCGGAGGCTTAGACCCCGGATCAACACCTGCAGGAACAGTAATACCAGCTTTTGGGTTAGCATAAGAAAAATTCTCATTTTTCCTCCATGTGTTTTGAGGTGGCTGCTGGCCTCTTTGAACTCCTTGTGTGTTCCTCCATTGATTTTGAAGTGGCTGAGGGCCTGGAGGCACAAATGGTTGGCCATAAGAAGGCCTTCCATACTGATTTCCACCTTGGTAGTCATTCTGATTGTAATATGGGCCTCCCATGTAATTGGCTACCTCTTGCTGCCCACTGGGCTGGTCTACTCTCTCATTCTCTACTGCATGCTCTCCAACCAAACTCTTCCCCAACTCGAGATTGTTGATCTTCTCCATCATGGCCATCAATAGCCTTCTCGTTCCTTCTCCCTCTTCAACCTGATGCACTCTCTGAAAATCTGCATCTCCACTCCAAGCACCGGCATTCGTGACAATGTTGTCCACGATCTCCCTACACCTCTCTATGCCTTGGTTCAAGAATGCTCCTCCCGCACAGGCGTCTAAATGGTCTTGCCCCGCCTTGTTGGCACCACTATAGAAGAATGCCATTGTGTCTCCCTCGTTGTACCCGTGATGCGGACACTCAATCAGCATGTTTGAGTATCTCTCCTACGTTTGGCGTAAATCCTCTCCAGACTTCTGGCGAAAGGACGAGATCTCAATTCTAGTCTTGATCGTCCTAGATGGAGGGTAGAATCGCTCGAGGAACAGACGCTCGAGCTCGGCCCAAGTGGTAATACCTCCCCGCGGGAGCGTATTATCGTACCACTCTTTGGCTATTCCCGTCAATGAGAATGGGAACAGCCTAAGCCTCTTGGCATCTTCAGACATGCCACTGTAATTAAATGTTGAGGCTATCATGAGAAAACTCCTCAGATGTGTATGAGGATTCTCCTTCCTGATCACCCCTTGAACTGATTCTCGGTAAGCAGCTTTAAAATCCCCGGGGATATCGAGAAGTTGTTCGCCTCAACAGGAGGTAAAGCCACTCCATCATAGTACCACTGTAGCTGCGCTGCAAACCTCCCTCGAATAGCCATATTGTGATCTACGTTCTGAGGAACGTGTTGAGGATTAGCAGCAGGTACTGGTACTTGTTGGGGTGGTGGTGGGTAAATAGGTGGTTGATTATAGACTGGGGTTGGAGGATACGGGTATGGTGGGTAAGGATAAGGTGGGTATGGGTAATGTTGGTATACTGGGTTGTTGAAAGGGTTATTTGGGTTTTGTGGGTAAGCAGGGTTTTGGTTCTGACTTTGGGGTTGTGTTTGTGCAGAGTTGATTGTGTCTTGTGGGTTCGAGTGTGGGCTCTCAGTTCCCCCTATGGGTATCTGCTGATTACTGATGTTCCCATTGGCACCCTCTGCCCGTTCCACAAGAGCAGTATACTCTGCAGCTATTTTGTCTAACTCCCCAAGTTCATCAGAAATCTTGTCTTTGTCTCCCGCGGCAGTAGTCATTCTTCTCAAGAAGGCTCGGTTCCTTCTGGCTATTGTCTCAGGATCTGCAGGTAACCTCTCTTCGCTCGTATTGCCTTGTGAGTGTGTTTTCATAAACCTGAAACACTAGCAGAAGGATCAAAACGCAACTGCCTAATGAATGGAAATAAAAATAAAAACAGAAAATAAATCACCCACTACTAACTACTAAGCTATCTACAAGTCCTATTCAAAAACATACAACGCCATCCCCGGTAACGGCGCCATTGACTTGAAGCGATTTTACTAACTTCTACTAGTCGCTCACCCGCAAGCAGACGGGTTCACTGTAGTAAGAGTAAGTATAATGACCAAGTATTATCGAACCCAAGGGATGGTGTATATGCGAATAGATCCCTGAAGATCTACGCGTCGTAGTTAATATGAGTGTAATGTTTTTGGGTTTTTGAAAGATTAATTAAAAGACTAAAATAAACTAATTAGCTAAAGAATGAAAAAGAACGAATTAACTACGGGTTGTTTTCTAATGAGAGATGGTGATGCTTAAGATAGGAATCCCTACGTATACTAACGGAGCAGGTACATAATCAAAATAACTGTGACACACAAGAATTAACCTAAGTAAAAGATCGTAGAATGAAAGCTCAAGATTTCTAACCCTAATACTTTATCCTAGCAATCGACTTCACTAATCCACTAACAAGTTAATAGATAGCGCTTAATTAATGAGACCCTAATTTAACTAAGGTGATGCGGTCGTCCTCCTTCGCTAAACCGGTAGATGAATTAACCTTTCCTAAACCTTCTCGTTAAGACTACTAATTGTTATTGAGTGATGCGGTCGTCCTCTCTCTAACACTTTAGTACTAAATTCAAAGGTAAAGTTCAGATTAATTATAAGAATTCATTAATCAAGAGAATTAAAATCTAACGTCACAAGTTACCCTAATTACGTACCCACATCCTACTTCTACAAGTTCATCCTACCCTAAGCATACAGGGGTTTTAGCTAGACATCGATTTAACGTAAACAATAACAATTAGACAAGTTACGAACATGAACATGGTAATTAAAACGAAGAAAAGATCGAACATAAACTGGGGTTTTAAGATATAAAAGAATACTGAAATTAATTGACAAAACTAGGTCTCAACGTATTCAAGAACAAAAGAACAAAAGATATTAAGAATGAAACTCAAACGTGAAATCGTAATATGAATTCGTAAGCAAAAACCTTAAAAACGTAAAATTCAACTTGCTCGTCTCTTCTCTTCCTTCTCTCTCTAAAAATTCTCTATGAAAAACTGATGTCTAAAAGTTATTTCTAAAGTTCGGGATCCTTCAAAACGTGTTTGGAAGAGGTATATATAGGCACGGGTCGAAACGGGAGTTAATGGGCCGAAAATACGCATCCGGAGGCAAAAATCTGAGGTTGCTCGAGCAAAACGCTCGAGCGGTCCCGCTCGAGTAGTGTAGCTCGAATGACACAATCGCTCGAGCGGTTCCACTCAAGCCGGTCGAGTGCTGAAATTACACTGTATGTTTTGGGCACTCGAGCAATTCGCTCGAGCGGTGGCGCTCGAGCTGCTCGAGCGCAAGAAAAGTTCTGTAAGTCTTAGGCGCTCGAGCAATGCGCTCGAGCGGTGGCGCTCGACCTAGTCACTCGAGTGACTTCCAACTCCTCCCAACTAATACTTTTCCTCGTCCGCACTAATACCAATCGTATTTCTTCAATATCTTCTCATCCGGGCATCCGTTTGAGTCGATTCAAAGTCCTACGAACTCCGTTTTTCGTCCTCTATTCACCTATGAGCATCAAAGAGATAAATTCATCAATGTGTAGAAATAATGCTCAATTGACTCTAAATACTCGATAAACTCGACCAAGATTGGGGTATTTCAAGCTACGAATCATGACAATTTCACGCCTAATCACTATGTCGTCGACATACACCTCCACCGTCTTCCCTATATGTTCATCGAACATTTTGTTTACTAGCCTCTGGTAGGTTGCTCCAGCATTGATTAGACCAAACGACATTCTTTTCCAGTAAAATATATTTTTGTTTGTATAGAAGGCCGTGTTTTCTTGGTCGTCTGGATGCATCGGGATCTGGTGGTAACCTGCAAAGGCATCCATGAATGTAAACATTTTGTACCCGGCAGTGCTGTCCACCAGTTGATCAATGTGCGGGAGCGGAAAGTTATCCTTTGGGCATACCGCATTAAGATTTGTAAAATCTATGCATAGCCTCCAGGTTCCATTTGGCTTCCGTACCAGGACAGGATTTGCAACCCATTGTGGACACAACGCTTGTTTAATTAGGTCGTTGTCCAACAACTTTCTAACTTCCTCATTGAGCTTGATACTTGTCAGGTCCGTACTTTCGTCGTTTCTGATGGACGGGTCTTCGAGCTGGATTTACATTTAATTTGTGACAAGCATTGTTCGGATCGATTCCCACTATATCGGTGTGTGACCATACAAATACGTCGAGATTGGCTTTTAAGAATTCCGCCATTCGAGTTCTGTAGGGCTCATGGAGCTCTGATCCAATATATAGTTCAAGGTCATCCCGGTTGGGATCAACTTTGATCGCATCCAGTTCCTCGACCGGAGTAGCCCGTCTCTTTTGTCCCTTCCACTGTGGATCAACTATTGGCCCTTCTGGGTTCAGCTCATCCTCGGTGTTCATAGGTTCAGCACCCAACCGGGGGTCAAGATCCTCAATAGGCCCCGAGCAGGGTTTGATCGTCAGGATTGGACCATCCTGGTCATCGTTTGAGCGTGTACTGGCAACGATAGATGACAACATTGCTTCTGGCAAGGTCTGCTCGCTATTTTGCAGCATTTGCTCGCCATGTTGCAGCATTTGCTTGCCCATGGGCGAGGGTTGATCATCTATGTCCATCTGATTATTTTGGGTCCCGAGGATGTCTTCCAAAATTGAAGGTTCATTCTCAAGTTGACTGGTTGGCTCTTCTATTATTGATACTTGCCCCTGCTTTAACTAGATTTGTAGGAGACATTCTCGAGCTTTCCTTTGGTCTCCCTTTATTGTTCCAACTCCACTTGTTGTTGGGAATTTTATGCAATAATGGTAAGTTGAACATGCGGCTTTGAATTCATTCAAAAATGGTCGACCGAGGAACCCATTATAAGTCGAATCTTGGTCTACAACCAAGAAATCTACCATTCTAGTGATATTTTTCTCGGGTTTCTTGACCGTTACAAGTTGTACGGCCAAAGTAACTATTCCTAGTGGGATTATTACAGCATTTCCAAATCCCAGGATTCGATGATTTGTATCTTTGATGTAGCCTGCATAATCTCCCATTTGATCAAGCGTCTTTTTGAAAATGACATTTGTGTAGGCTCCAGTATCCACCAACAACCTATGCACCCTGGTTCCCATGATCTTTGCACAAATCACGAGCGAGTCATTATGGGGGGGTCAATACCCCTTCCAAGTCTTTTTCAGTAAAAGTTAATTCCAATGTTTGCATGATGGACGGATTAACTCCCATCTCTTGTACATGATTGATCGCCCGTAACTCGACTTTTCTTTTACAATTGGAAACTGGTGGTCCACCATCAGAATAACCACCCACAGGTCCTGCAGGCTCCATCATTTGAATGTCCGGAACTGGACCTCCTGCTGGTACCGGAGCTGGTCGCCCAGCTCGATTCCGACGAGGTGCTTGTTCTAGGTCCTCCCCATCAGAATCCTCATCTCTGTCTCTTTTGCCAGGTTTTCTCTTCACGAACTCGGACATCTTCCATTCCTCATAAAAATGCCATAATTGCTTTAGCAAGTCACGATATTCACTCGTAAAGTGCCCCACACTCTGATGGTAGGCACAATACTTGTTCTGGTTTAACTTGCTTGTATCTTGACGTATCCTTCAGGGAGGTGTGAGCAATTCTTTGTCTCAGACATTATTGTAAACTGTGTCGATTGATACAGTAAGAATATGGTTCAATTTATCCTTCAGCTCCGTTCCTTCAGTAAAAGCTTTCATGTTCTTGGGAGCTCGATAACCAGTACCACCAGGCTTTTTCGTACCCTCTTTTTGTTCTCCTTTATCTCCCATGTCCTTTTGCAATGCTTCGTGCATGGAGACAAAGACTCCGGCCAGATCCCGAAATTCGGCATAAGTTTTCGGGCATCTGAGGTATACGTCTTTCCAGAGTTTAGTGCCTTTCTTTAGTCCAGCTAAGACAGCCACGATCTTGGTGTCTTCACTGACTAATTCCCCTTCTAACAGGACCTTGTCGAATCTTTCCAAGTACGATCGGTCCGACTCGTTATCAGTTTGTTTCAAGTCGGACAACTGATGTATCTGGGATAGATAAGACCCAGCCGTAGAAAAGTGTAATAAGAACTCTTTGCCCAGCTGGGCAAATGAATGAATTGAGGCCGGTGGCAAGGCTGGAAACCACTTATGGACTCGATCCCCCAGAGTCAGTGGAAAGTTACGGCATTGGGTCGCATCACTTGCCCCCACTGATACCATATAATTGGTATATTTCATTAGATGCACCCGGGGGTCCGCCGTACCCTTATATTGAATGCCAATGGGAAATTGGATCTTCTTTTGAATTTGGGCTTTTAGGACCATCGTAGATAGAGGGGAGACTAGAAGAGTTGTGCTCCCATATCCTCTCTGTTGGTTGAGTTGGCCCTGCATGCTTTCAATGGCCTTTCTCATGGAAGCGAGCTCCTCAAAGGATCCCCCCTGGCTCTGAGGCTGTTCGGCGAGCAGAGGTGCGTGACCATCTGTTTGCTGCAGTCCCTCAGTTGGTGCGGGAATCCCCTGAATTGGTCTCCTAGGATTAGGCTCTGCGTCTGGGCCAAGGCGACCAAAAGCTGACCTAGTTAGTCTCTCATGGACTGACCGCCGAACAGGTTCAGCGGCCGGAAGAGCTACTTTGGCTGTCGGATGCAACTCTGCGGCTCCCCGACCGTGGCGACCTAATCTTTCCAAAGAACTTTGACGGGTGCCTTGACAAACTCCCACAGCTGGATTCTGGGTTGTACCCCCCTGGCTGGTGGCCTCAGCGAGCTGTTTACCTTTGTCCCTTGCCCTACGAGCTTGGGCGTTGTCTGCCTCATTCAAATGGTCATGGGTCTTCCTGGGGCTAACCTTGCCCGTACATAAGAAGGGTCAGGTTGGGCTTGTAGTCTTTGTAGAGCCTGGAGCATGGCTATTGTCCGCGCCAATTCGTCCGGATTGCAAGCAAAAGCGTCCAACTCAGGTGGCATCAAATGTCGAGCAACAGTGGTCTGATTCTCATGGTCATTTCTGCTCGCCACTGCTCGCCTACCAGCCTGACACATCCGGGAGTGTGAATCCCTTGTTACATGTTGGGAGCATTGTGTTTCTCGTGATTGAGGCATGTTTACAAGATGTTTCAAGTATTGTTCTTTAGTTCTTTGATGAAGAACACCAAGAACACTTTTCTTCAAAGGTTCAAACTTATTCTACAATCCTTGGGTAATCTTTTCGTATTCAATGAATTGGAGGTTCGAACCCTCCTTCTAGCGCCAATTTGTTGATGATCGATTCTAATCACAAGGATTAGTGGCTGTTTTTAATTGTAAATTAGATCACCAAACAATTACGTGTGATTGATCACTAACGTAATTAGTGAATACGAAATCTCTAGTTTAAAGTTGATTTAGAACGTTTATAAGCTTACGTGATAAATACGATCGTAAGATAAACGAGCTGCTTTGGGTTCATAGACGAAGTTTGGACGTGTATAATAATTTGTGCTTATTTTATTAGCTGAAAAATCTAAGTATTTATAGACATTTGCCTAGCAGGAGGTGTCATGACCTTTGGCCTACCAGGCTTGCATGTACGACACCTGGGCTTTGACCCAGTTAACCTTATCTAAACTATATTCTTATCCTTATCTGTTGGACTTGCTCGCAGCCAAGAGCTGCTCGTCATGTTGGACTTGTCCTAGAGGAGTCTTTAGCTTGATTCTTGTTGGTCTTTTGTCTTGTTTAATGGTGGATCTGGTCGGCGGAGTGGTGGATGCGTCTGCTCGTCTTTGTTTCAATATTTCTATATCTTTTGATCCGATCTGTTCGCCCATTTTGTCTGTGTACAGCAGGCAGGTTTTGTTCGCCAAACATCTTGTTAGGTTGATCGTGGGTTAATTTCGTCTTAATCTTTGGGTGTTTTGTGCTAATCCTGGTCGCTTAACTGTTAATCTTGCTCGCCTATCAACATTTATTGCAACCAATTCAATATAAGTAGTATGTGTTACATTGTAGTTAATGTGGTGATACCAGATGACGGAAGATCACATTAACAGTTTTCCTTGTAACTAAACATACAAATTCACGACCCGGGTGGAATTGAACCATCCACCGTGAAAGGTCGATGTGTAATTCTCAGATTGGTCTGTCTTGACCAAGAGACTGCGCTAGCACATTTATTATGTGTTGAAGAGGACCTACAACGAGGATAAATTCTTCTGTTCTGAAATGTGAAGAATTAGACGTCAATGGTTATTGATTTCTTAATCTTTGTCACATAATTAGGACCGTGTCTAGTTAATGGTTACTGCTTTGATTCATGTTGGGTGAGAATCATCGTGACTTCGAACCTTGTGTTTTGGGCAGTAATATTAATCATACGACGGTTGCTAAGGTTTAATATGGAGAAATGTGTGCGAGTACGGCTCGTGTGATTTGTCCCCTTGGTGGGCTCAAAAGTTTTATCGTACCAAATCTTGCAAGAGAAGAATTAGTTTATTCGGTACGGATAATAATGTTGAGATGTCTTTACTCCAAGGTGAAAGATATTGATTAATTTAGAGCTATTCAGAAGCTCAATTAATTAATGGACTAGATAATCTTAAACGTGGGAAATAATAACCGGAGCTCATATTATCGTAATTTGGATTAAGATGGATGGTGCAATATTAATTTATTAGTGGTACTAATTAATATTAATGGGTTGAATAATATTGGGGCTCAATATTGTAATTCAGTAGCCTATTTGAGCTCCAATCTTAATTCTCCTAAAGGCCCCTCAAGTATCCCAATAAGTAGCCCGATAATAATAAGGTGATTAAAATAAAAGAAAATTATTATTGCTGATTTTTCTTCTTATTTTTAAAAAATTATGATATGGAGAGAGAAAAGATTTTGTTGATTTTCTTGAAAAGATATTATGGAAGATATGTATTCTAGGAATACAAGATTATCTCATAAATTCAAGAAGTTCCAAAGCTAGCTATTTCAAAAAGAAAAAGATTTTCTCTCCCTTAAAATACACCAAAATTTCGAAATCACCTCACCTATATATAGGGGATGATTATTTCATCTCCAATTTACTTTTCACGGTGTTGAAAATAAAAATTAGCAATAATAATTTTTTCTTTCTTCCTTATTGTTTTAATTGTTTGTGAGCGCTTCCCACCGGCGAACAAATAAGGCGAAAGGGACATACTTGAGAAGGTCTTTACGGTCGATAGCATCGTCACATTTGTCCCGTAGATCTCAGTTGGACATCGCTTCAAGAGGTACGTAATCGCGTAAATTCTTAGTTTTTCTGCCATAGAATTTTACGTGAAATTAATTCGTATGCATGATTAATTGTTGTTGGTGTAATTATTTTTGAATTAATTTAGGATTAATTCATGCTAGTAATAATTAAATTTAAGTTCGTATTTAATTTTTATCCCGAATAGATCCGAGCACCCTAATTTTCCCAACAACTGGTGTCAGAGTCATGGTTTCGGGCTCTGATCTTTAAATTGGAATTTAAATTGTTAAACATTAAATTGAAATTGGATAGTAGAATTGCTAGATTTTTTTTGCAGGTATCCAATTGCCGTGGTTTTAATGTTTTATTATTTTTTCATGCTTATGAATTTAATTTGGGTTTTAACTCGATTCGTTCTAATTCATTTTTCTTGTGAGAAAATCCACGAGTAGATTAGTTGTTTTATTTGTTTGATTTGATCAATGTAATAGACTAGTCTAGATCTAGTTTTTATTTAATTTTGTAAATAAATTCTAACCGGATCGGAACGAAGACGATGAATTAAGACGGTGTACCCGGATGATGCATGTATGTGTAGCGCATGCATGGACCTGAATTGTGCATGGGATAAAAAGGAGGACGAATGGAAAAACACGATGCACGGCATGCGTAAGGCGCACGGCGCCGTGCACGATGGGTGCCTGGCGGCACAAGAGGCGCTCGGCGCGCGGGCTACCCAGTGGGCACCGTATCGCATGCTGCGCGTGCGCGAGGCCCGTCCGCCCGGCGGTCGGTGCTCGACTACGTGTAGCACCGAGAGGTGCGCAACTCACCTCCGTGGGCCGACGTGCGCTAGATCTCGGGTCGTGCTATTTTTTTTCGTTCGTATTTTTTGTGTAATTCCAAATATCGTCACGACCCCAAACGAAGGACGTTTTGACGAATTGTTACTGTTCGAGTGGGAACTTTTCGAGACAAACAATGAAAGAAACAAGGACGATTTCTCGCATCAAGATGTGAAAAAATTAAACTATGACAATTGGATTTGAGTGCTCCAATGTGTTTTAATTTTTTGTTGTTTTGATGAATGTTTTATTTTCTTGCATTTATTATTTGATAATATATGTTTGCATGATTTTAATTGTCCAAGAAAAACCTTACTTTCGAAAATTACTAAGTATGTTTTTTTAATCGCGATTTTATTCCGGATAATAAAATTGGATTATTTTGACCTCCATAATTTATTTAATTGTGAAATCTTTTTGGAATACATCTCCCCCTCGGATCGGCCAAAAAGACGGATTTCACATGAATAAATTCCGAAAGGATGATTGTGGGCTATTACTAGTGGCGGTATTGACCCTCACCACGAGTGGCTTGCTCAAAGCAAAATAATAATCCTATATTAAATTATGGTTATTACTTAGGCATAAGAAATTGATATAACTTACTCCCCGCGGAGTCCCTGTCAATTTTTATGTGGTCAAAGTGGGAGCCGACTAATAATTTTGAATTAAAGGTTTGTAACAATTAATGTTTGTGACATGCTCGAATGTATTTAAATGTATAGACCACCCCTCGTGGCGCATTTAAATTATTTTGAGATGTCGGCTGATGCATGATTATATTGTTTTAAGATTTCAATATAATTGATGTGATCGAATTATGTGATAATTTTGTATTTTTCTAGATATTAATATGAATGTATGTATTATTCCCATTTCATCATGTCAACCTTTTAATCTACTGTTTAGTATACTTTAAGTTAACAAACTTTCTGGAGAGAATTATATCGATTGGAAATATAATTTAAACTTTGTCCTTACTGCACAAAAACACAATTGAGGTATTCACGTTAATATACCCGACAAGCCTAATGATAAGTCAAGCAATGGGAAAATGTAGTTTATGATTGGAAGCGTGATAATGAACACATGAAGTGCATCATCTTGACATATCTGTTTGAGGATTTGAGGCGCATTCATGAAGACATTGTATCCGCTGTTGAAATCATGGAAAGCCTTGAAGAGATGTTTTCACATCAGAAACCTATGACTAATCAGTTCACCAAACATGACTCGGTCAAGTTGGAAATGATGGAAGGAACGCCCGTGAGGGAGCATGTTCTCGACATTATGGCATACCTTAACAAGTTGGAAGTACTTGGTGCAAATATTGATGTCCCTTCTCAGGTCGATTTCATACTCCATTCTTTCCGAAAAAGCTTTGAGCAGTTTCAACTGAACTGTCAGATGAATGAACGGACAAGTCGTTTGTCCGAGCTCATGCAAGCTTTATTTTCGGTGGAGGCAATAATGGGGTACCAGTCCACTGCTATGGTGGTTAATGGTCCGTCTACCTCTTCTGGTCCCAAGGGAGGGAAGAAGAGGAAGAGAACCAAAGGCCGGACCCAAGCATATCCAACTGTTGCAAAAGGCAAAGCCAAGGTTAGCATCGAAAGGGAAGTGTTTTAACTGCGGTAATAGAGGACATTGGAAGTCTGCCTGTTCCAAGCCTAAGAGGCTAGGAAAGTTAGGTAATTCACACGCCCTAGTCGTCGAAACTTGTGAAGTGTTGTATGTTTTCCATTAGTAGATAGTGGATACGAGAGCCACTGATCATATTTGTTTCATTTTGCATGGGTTCAAGCTAACCCGATGACTTAGTGGAAGTGAGATCCCCATCACGCCGGACAATGCTATGAGAGTGGCAGCTAGAGCAGTGGGAGAAATGCGCCTATCTTTTGAAGATAGAGTTATGGTCTTGAGAGACGTACTTTATGTTTCTAGTTTTAGAAAGTACTCAACCTTCAGTTTCTAAACTGTTTTGAATAGATACTCAGTTTCTTTTAATAATGATGTTATTATTTCTCGAAACGATGAGTTTATCTATTCTGGAACATTATTGTATGATCTTTATACTATTATTTGGGCACACCACTCATAAATTGAATCTAATAACACATCGACTATTTCAAGTCATAAAGGAAAGCGTTCTTTTGACATGAACAAAACACTTCTATGACATCTTGTTGGGAAAATAGGGGTGCCCGAAATCTATTCGGGATAAAATTTAAATACGAATTTAAATACAATTATTACTAGCATGAATTAATCCTAATTAATTCAAATAATAATTCCAACAACCAATTTAACATCATGCATGTTGAATTAATTCACATATAATCTATGGCGGAATAAACAAGAAAATATGTGACTTACGTACCTCTTGTAGAACTTGGCCTTTGAATAAAATGGGACAAACACGTACGCGCTTTATCAACCCAAAAATCTTCTCAAGTATTTCCCTTTCGCCTTATTCGATCACCGGTGGGAGATGCTTTCGAATAATTTAAATAACTAAGGAAAAAGAAAAGTATCTATCCTCTTGATTTTTCCAACACATGAAATTATGTACTTAGGGATGAAATAATCATCCCCTATTTATAAAGTGAGATGGCCGAAATTTTGAGGTTTATTTGGGCTTGGAGAAAATCTTTTCTTAGACTCTAAGAAATCTTGAATATATCTCATATATTCTTTTCTCCACAATAAAATATTCCACAATAAAATCTTTTCTTAGACTCTGAATTTCAATATTGAGCCCCAATATAATTCAATCCATTAATATTAATTATTACCACTAATAAATTAATATTGCACTATCCATCTTAATCCATATTACGATAATATGGGCTCCCGGTTATTATTTCCCGCGTTTAAGATTATCAAGTCCATTAATTAATTAAGTTTCTGAATAGCTCTAAATTAATTAATATATTTCACCTTGGAGTAAAGACAGCTCAACATTATTATCCGTACCGAAGAAACTAATTCTTCACTTGCAAGATTTGGTACGATAAAACTTCTGAGCCCACCAAGGGGACTAATCACACGAGCCGTACTCGCACGCGTTTCTCCGTATTAAATCTTAGCAACCGTCGTATTATTAATATTACTGCCCAAAGCACAAGGTTTGAAGTCACAATGATTCTCACCCAACATGAATCAAAGCAGTAACCATTAAGCACACACGGTCCTATTTAAGTGACGGAGATTAAGAAATCAACAACCACTGAGGTCTAATTCTTCACATCTCAGAACAGAAGAATTTATCCTCGTTGTAGGTCCTCTTCAACACATACTAAATGTGCTAGTGCAATCTCTTAGTCAAGACAGACCAATCTGAGACTTACACATTGACCTTTCACGGTGGATTGTTCAATTCCACCTAGGTCGTGAAAATGTACGTTTAGTTACAAGGAGACTGTCAATGTTGTCTTCCGTGATCGGGTATCACCACATTAACTACAACGCAACTAGTACCATATATTGAACGGTTTGCAATAGATATTCAACATTCAATCATAACTAAAGCAAATGTGATAAAAGAATTATTCGCATAAAACAAGTGTTTGATACACGAGTTATACAAAGTAAAAGCATACTTTCACGTATAACTCCAACACATCTTAGATTAGGTCATATTAATCTAATGCGGATACAAAGGTTGGTGAAAAATGGATCCATGAGGTCTCTTCAAGTTGAGTCATTTCTAACTTGTTTAATCCTGTTTAGAGGGTAAAATGATCTAGAGGGAATTTGGAGCCAAGGGGAATAGAGCCACGAAAGTGTTAGAACTCGTTCATACCGATATGTGTGGTCCAATGACAATCATGGCAAGAAGGGGGTATGAGTATTTTGTCACGTGCGTTGACAATTACTCGAGATATGAATACATCTACCTTATGATACATAGGGAAATGAGTATCAAGTTTCTACATTCTGATCGTGGAGGCAAATACCTCAACAATAAATTCTTGAACTACCTATCGGACGAAGGGATCATATCCCAGTTGACTGCATCGGGAATCCCTCAACAGAACTGTGTAGCGGAACGAAGGAACCGGGCTCATTTAGAAATTGTCAGTTGCATGATGAGTTATTCAGATTTACCTAAATTGTTTTGGGGTAATGCCTTGGAAATGGTGGCTTACATTCTAAACTTAGTACCATCCAAATCGATTCCTAAAACCCCGACAAAATTGTGGACCGGACGTAAACCAAGTTTGAGACGCATAAGAATCTGGGGGTGTCCGGCATACGTGTTAGACAAGGAAGACGGTAAATTGGATCCATATTTGGAATTAAGGCTGTTTGAAGGATATCGCATGGGAACAAAATGGTGTATGTTCTATAGTCCCAAGGATCAAAAGACCGTGTTTTGCACATACTTTAAATTCTTGGAAGAAGACTATATGAACAATAGAAAGCCCACAAGTGAGATTACCTTAGACGAATTAAGAGGGCAATCTCCTATACCAAGTGTACAAGATGATATACCAATCGTCACACCTATATAACCGAAACCCCATTGTAGTAGGAGGTATGTTAGACAGGCCGAGAGATTCATGGGGATAGGAGAATCTTCGATTTGATTCCCGATAATGAATCGGACCCATGGACATATAACGAGGCAATCCAAGACAAAGATGCGGAATCTTGGCAAACGGCAATGGAAGCCGAGATGGGCTCAATGGATCATAATCAAGTGTGGGAGCTGGTCGAACCACCCAGTGGGGTAGAACCCATTGGATGTAAGTGGGTATACAAGAGGAAAAGAGGACCAGACGGAAGGGTTGAAACCTTCAAGGCTAGGCTAGTGGCAAAAGGATATACTCAAAAAGAAGAGATCGATTATGAGGAAACCTTTTCTCCTGTAGCTATGCTTAAGTTCATCTGTATTCTCTTGTTGATCGCTGTACATCTAGGTTACAAGATCTGGCAAATGGATGTCAAGACAGCTTTCCTTAAAGGAAGTCTTGACGGTTTAGATATCTATATGCGACAGCCCGAAGGTTTTATTGTGAAAGGCCAAGAGCATCTCATATGCAAGCTCAAGCGGTCCATCTATGGACTTAAGCAAGCATCACTTACTTGGAACCAGTGTTTTGATCAAGTTATTAAGTCTTATGGGTTTGATCAAAATGAGTTCGAAAGTTGTGTGTATAAAAAGTGTGACGGAACTGCGGTGGTATTCTTTGTATTATACGTAGACGATATTCTGCTCATTAGAAATAATGTAAAGGTATTGTCAGACGTAAAGGTATGGCTTTCAAAACAGTTTGATATGAAGGACTTAGGGAAGCCGGTCACATCCTTGGGATCAAGATCACTCGCGATCGCAAGAAAATGATGTTAGACTTATCGCAAGCTTCATACATTGACACTATTTTGAAGTGTTTCATCATGTAAGATTCCAAGAAAGGTTTTGTATCTTTTAGGCACGGAATCCATCTATCGAAAGAAATGTACCCTAAGACGCAAGCGGAGATAGATAACATGAAAGACGTTCCATACACTTCGGCCGTAGGAAGCCTTATGTATGCAATAATGTGTACGAGACCGGATATCTGCTTTGCCATGGGCATGGTGGCGAGATATCAAAGTAATCCCAGGAGAGACCATTGGACTACCGTTAAATGCATCTTGAGGTATCTGAAAAGAACTCCTGATATAATGCTGATTTACTAGTCAGATAGTCTAAATCCTATGGAATACATGGACTCGGATTTCTAATCAGATATAGAATTCAGAATATCTACCTCGGGTAGTGTGTTTTGCTGGGGGAAGGAGCCATGACATGGAGAAGCAATTTGCAAAAATGCATCGCAGTTTCGACCATGGAAGCCGAATAAGTAGCTGCTTGTGAGGCAGCGAAAGAAGCGGTTTGGCTCAAGAACTTCTTAGTGGACTTGGACGTTGTTCCGAGTTTGCCCAGCACAATCACTGTCTATTGTGATAATAACGGAGTAGTTGCAAATTCAAGGGAACCGAGAGCCCGCAAGGTCAGCAAACACATAGAAAGAAAATACCATCTTATACGAGAAATTGTTAATAGAGGAGATAAAGAGGTGGCAAAGATAAACTTCGGAGGATAACCATGTACATCCATCCAGAAAGGGTCTGCCTCAGAGTACATTCGAGAGACATGTGGATGGAATGAGTGCCAAGACTATTGTCAATCTGCTTTAAGTATAAGTGGGAGGAATTATTAGGTTAGTGTAGGTTGAAATGAGATATCACGTAGAACTACACTAACTACACTAGACATGCATGGTGTATACTAAAAAGCAGACTTTAAGTATAAGTGTGAGATTGTTGGAGTTATACGTGAAAGTATGTTTTTACTTTGCATAACTCATGTATTAAACACTTGTTTTATGAGAATAAATCTTTTATCACTATTGCTTTGAATATAAATGAATGTTAAATATTTATTGCAACCCATTCTATATATAGTATGTGTTACATTGTACTTAATGTGGTGATACCAGATCACAGAAGATCACATTGACGGATCCTTGTAATTAAACGTACAAATTCACAACCCCGGTGGAATTGAAGAATCCACTGCGAAAGGTCGATGTGAAATTCTCAGATTGGTCTGTCTTAACCAAGAGATTGCATTAGCACATTTTGTATGTGTTGAAGTGGACCTACAACGAGGATAAATTCTTCTGTTAAAAAATTTGAAGAATTAGACCTCAGTGGTTATTAATTTCTTAATCTCCGTCACTTAAATAGGACCGTGTGTGGTTAATAGTTACTGCTTTGATCCATGTCGGTGAGAATCATAGTGACTTTGAACCTTTTATTTTGGGCAGTAATATTAATCATAGGACGGTTGTTAAGGTTTAATACGGAGAAACATGTGCGAGTACGGCTCGTGTGATTTGTCCCTTTGGTGGGCTCAGAAGTTTTATCGTACCAAATCTTGCAAGTGAAGAATTAGTTTCTTCGGTACGGATAATAATGTTGAGCTGTCTTTACTTCAAGGTGAAAGATATTGGTTAATTTAGAGCTATTCAGAAGCTCAATTAATTAATGGACTAGATAATCTTAAACGTGGAAAATAATAATTGGGAGCCCATATTATTGTAATATAGATTAAGATGGATAGTGCAATATTAATTTATTAGTAGTACTAATTAATATTAATGGGCTGAATAATATTGGGGCTCAATATTGAAATTCAGTAGCCCATTGGAGGTCCAATCTTAATTCTCCTAAAGGCCCCTCAAGTAGCTCAATAAGTAGTCCGATAATAATAAGGTGATTAAAATAAAAGAAAATTATTATTGCTAGTTTTTCTTCTTATTTTTCGAAAATTATGATATGGAGAGAGAAAATATTTTGTTGGTTTTCTTGGAAAGATATTATGGAAGATGTGTATTCTAGGAATACAAGATTATCTCATATATTCAAGAAGATCCAAAGCTAGTTATTTCAATCCTCATATTTTCAAAATCATATATAGTTGGAAGGTGAGATTTTTGTGGAATATTTTATTATGGAAAAAAAAATATATGAGATATATTCATGATTTCTTGGAGGCCAAGAAAAAGATTTTCTCTCCCCTAAAATACACCAAAATTTTGAAATCACCTCACCTATATATAGGGGATGATTATTATATCTACAGTTTATTTTTCACGGTGTTGAAAAAAAAAATCAGCAACAATAATTTTTTCTTTCTTCCTTATTGTTTAAATTATTCATGAGCGCTTCCCACCGGCGAACGAATAAGGCGAAAGGGACATACTTGAGAAGATCTTTACCGTCGATAGCATCGTCACGCTTGTCCCGTAGATCTCAGTTGGACGTCGCTTCAAGAGGTACTTAATCGCATAAATTCTTAGTTTTTCCGCCATAGAATTTTACGTGAAATTAATTCGTATGCATGATTAATTGTTGTTGGTGTAATTATTATTTGAATTAATTTAGTATTAATTAATGCTAGTAATAATTAAATTTAAGTTCGTAACTAATTTTCATCCCGAATAGATCCGAGCACCCTAATTTTCCCAACAATCATGCATGCGTCATCCGAGTACGTCGTTCTTAATTCATCGTCTCCATCTTCGTTTCAATCCGGTTCCAATTTATTTACAGAAAACAAATAAACCTAGAGTTAGACCAGTCTATTACATTGATCGAACCAAAATAAAAATAACTAATCTACTCGTGAATTTTCTCACGAGAAAAATGAATTCGAACGAATCGAAATTAAAAATAATAATTCACACGCATGAATAAATTAAACATTAAAACCATGACAATTAGATACCTGCAAAAAAGATCTAGCAAATCTACTATCCAATTTCAATTTAATGTTCATCAATTTAAATTCCAATTTAAAAATTAGAGCCCGAAACAGTGGCTTTGATACCAGTTATTGGGAAATTGGGATGCCCGAATCTATTCGGGATGAAATTTAAATACGAATTTAAATCCAATTATTACTAGCATGAATTAATTCTAAATTAATTCAAATAATAATTACTCCAACAACAAAAAATCATGCATATGAATATTATCACATAAAATTCTACAGCGGAAAAATTAAAAATTTAACGTGAATACGTACCTCTTGAAGCGACGTCCAACCGAGATAAACGGGACAAGCGTAACGATCCTATCAACCGTAAAAGTCTTCTCAAGTATTCCCCCTTCGCCTTATTCGTTCGCCAGTGGGAAGCGCTCACGAACAATTTAATAATATAAGGGAGAAAGAAAATATTTATTGCTTTCGATTTTTTCCAACTCATGGAACTTGTAAACTGGAGATGAAATAATCATCTCATATATATAGGAGTAGAGACCGATTTTTTCTAGTGGAAGTAGGAGAGGAAAAAATCTTTTCTTAATCTGCAAGAAATCTTGAATATATCTCATATATTATTTTCTCCATAATAAAATATTCCACAAAAATCTCACCTTCTCAACTATATAGTGACTTTCGAAATTATGATGATAGAACCAAGATTTGGATCTTCTTGAATTTATAAGATAATCTTGTATTCCAAGAATACATATCTAACATAATATATTTTCAAGAAAATCAACAAAATCTTTTTTCTCTCCATATATGTTATTTTTTAAATTATCTAGGAAAAATCAGCAATTATATTTTTCTTTTATTTTAATTTTAATCACCTTATTACAATCGGGCTACTTATTGGGCTACTTGAGGGGTCTATAGGAGAATTAAAATTGGACCTCCAATGAGCTACTGAATTACAATATTGAGTCCTAATATTATTCAGTCTATTAATATTAATTAATATCACTATCAAATTAATATTGCACTTTCCATCTTAATCCATATTACGATAATATGGGCTCCCGGTTATTATTTCTCGTGTTTAAGATTATTTAGTCCATTAATTAATAGAGCTTCTGAATACCTCTAAATTAATTAATATTTTTCACCTTGGAGTAAAGATAGCTCAACATTATTATCCGTACCAAAGAAACTAATTCTCCACTTGCAAGATTTGATACGATAAAACTTTTGAGCCCACCAAGGGGACAAATCACACGAGCCGTACTCGCACATGTTTCTCCGTATTAAACCTTAACAATTGTCCTATGATTAATATTATTGCACAAAACACAAGGTTCGAAGTCACGATGATTCTCACCGACGTGGATCAAAGCAGTAACTATTAACCACACACGGTCCTATTTAAGTGACGGAGATTAAGAAATTAATAACCACTGAGGTCTAATTCTTCACATTTTTTAACGGAAGAATTTATCCTCGTTGTAGGTCCACTTCAACACATACAAAATGTGTTAATGCAATCCCTAGGTCAAGACAGACAATTTGAGAATTATACATCGATCTTTCGCAGCGGATTGTTCAATTCCACCTGGGTTGTGAATTTGTACATTTAGTTACAAGGATCCGTCAATGTGATTTTCTGTGATCTGGTATCACCACATTAACTACAATGTAACACATACTATATATAGAACGGGTTGCAATAAATATTTAACATTCATTCATAGTGATAAAAGATTTATTCTCATAAAACAAGTGTTTAATACATGAGTTATACAAAGTAAAAAATAACTTTCGCATATAATTCCAACATCTACATATGGGGCGATGGAGACGCAATGAAATATTGCTTGTTCCCACTTACTCTAGGTGAGTTCGCCCACCAATGGTATCTCTCTCGTCCTGCTCCATACATTGCTTCGATCAACTCGGTAACCAATCAGTCACAAGTTAAATAAAATTTATGTATTAATATTCATGTCTTCTGCAAACATGTAATATGTAACTCTATTCTAAATAAAATGATATTTTATCTTTTGCATCCCCTTATGTTTCAATGACTAACGTGGATTTATCACTCTCGACCCAGTTAGGCGTGATGACCTACACTACAAGCACATTGCGCACCGTTTCCTGACCAATCAGAAAATGGGGTCGGGTTATGAAGCGTATCTAGAGTTTAATGAAGGGATGTTCTAGAAAATATAATTTTTATTAAATAAAAATATATATTTGTATAAAAAAATCACATAATTAATTATACGAAATGAAAAATTTAGAACAATAAACTCAATAGGAAAAAAAGTTAGATAGTTAAAGTCATAACAATCCAACAATAAATTTTAATAAAACCCAAAAATGTAGCTAAAAGATTGATTTACTGGAGAAACTGATACATGCAATTTTTTTACTTAAACAGTATGTTGAATAAGACAAAAACTTGTATGAGACCGTTGTTTGATGATTCTTTAAATTGATTAAAAATAGCAACTAATCCTCACGATTAGAATTGATTCTAATCGTGAGGGTTAGTGGTTGTTTTTAATAAATTTAGAGAATCATCAAACAATGACGTGTGATTGATTACCACCGTAAATGGTACGTTAGATTGGCTTAAAATTGGGTGAATATATGTATTGATTATGTATTTATTTTGTATATGTGTGAAATCGAGGTGTATGAGAGTGTATAAGTGTATTTATTGAGTATTTGGACTTCTTTCACAGAACGTAGTGGTTGCATATCCACTATGACCTTTACTTTCACGGGGTTGGCTTCAATCCCCCTCTGACTGACCTGATGACCTAGGAACTTCCCAAAGTGTACTCTGAAGATGTTTTTCTTTAGGTTCAACTTCATGTTTTATTTTTTGAGAATATCAAACATTTGGGTTAAGTGCTGGAGGTGATCTTCTTTTTGGTGACTCTTTACCACAATGTCATCAACAACCGTCTCATGGTATGAGACAATACAAATTAACATCCGCTCCTACCAAAGTGTTAATGAATTAGTGTCCTAGTTATACCCATTCCTATTGTCTCATGGCATGAGACATTTTCATACAAAATCTACTCGTTGAATAATTAAAATATATTGACTTAATAAGCTACACATATGATTAATATAAACATGTAAAATTTTCTGGATAAAAAAAATTTACAACACAATACAACATTAATAATTTTTTTTAGTAATTTAAATTTAAGATAATTTGTATTGTGTTAAATTAATTAGCTATGTAAACTAAACATAACTAAAAAAAATTGGATTGGGTTTGTATAAAATAATTGGGTTGAATTTTTGGACGTTTTGGTTCAGTTCTGAGAATAATTTCTTCTATTTCAAATTAAGATGAGTTAAACAGACTGAAGTATATTTCTAGTCCAAATTAACGGTAAGTAGTACTCCTTCCCTTCCTTTTTATTTTATTTCTCTTATTTTATTTAAAATTATATTCCTTTTAATTGTTACTCTATTATTACCAAAACATTTTAATCATCATTTTGTACTATATAGGAATAATAAGTAATGTCAAGAATTGGTACCTCAATTGGTTAAATCCACCACTTAAGACCTTAAAGGTCTTGTGTTCGAGACATTCAAAAGAATTATTGTAATTAATTATATTAAGAAATTATTGTAATTAATTACCTTTAAAAAAGGTAATAAATAATGGTGTAGATGTCTTTTGAAATTTTAGTGATCAAATTAGGCGACATTATCAACCCACCTGTGGGTGGATCTATCCGGAGCTCCGCACTCTAAGCCCAAATCTACTTTTTTAGACGTCCCAATTACATACGATCACTCTTATCTTTTTTATTTATTTCATTTTATTACACTAATTTTTAATCTTATTCTCATTACCATTGAAGAGTTGTTAATCAAGTGGCCCCATAATTTATATGAATGAATAAAATGAAATAAATAAAAAGGATAAGAGTGATCGTATGTAATTGGGACGTCTAAAAAAGTGGATTTGGGCTTAGAGTTCGGAGTTCCGGATAGATCCACCCACAGGCCACAGGTGGGTTGATAATGTCGCCTCAATTTGGGAGTTGTTTTTATGGGTCTGCATCAAGAAACTGGGTATAAAAATTGAAAAACGTTTTCAAAGAAAAAAACGAAATGATGAAATAAGACATTTCGTGAAATAAAGAGTAGGATTGGTGCGTTGGAACTCGTTGAGTATAGTGATTTTTTATTTATTTATTTCAAATACAATGATCGTTGTGTTTTCTTAATGCAATAGTAATTTCAAAAGGAATTATCATTCTAAAAAAAAAAGGGTGAATTGAAAAAAAAAAATTAAGAACTTACTTTATAATTTCTATCAATTACAATATGAACTTTTAAAATTTGCAATTCAATACACGAACTAATTTATCATTACATTCGATATATGGTGCGCCACACACAGACACACTACATCAAATGTCAAATTTAAAAGGAAAAAAAAAACTTATTTTTCAAATTTCAAAACCTTTTTTTTATGAATTATTGCTCAAACAGGGTTTAATAATAGCAAAACATATTTATACAAGTTTGTATGATATAAAATATTTTTTCTACATAAACTAAATAACATCGACATTTATGATTCATTATTAAATGTGTTTGAACAACATTTTATAAAATAACTTTTTGAAATATTAAAAAAAAAATTTGCAGATTTGACATCTAATGTGGCAGACGCATCTTTGGTGTCGGCTCCGGCTACTACGTAAGCATACATATTGTCGGAATTTTATACCATATGTCAGACTGCAATAATAAATTAGTTCATGAGAGTGTACGACTGATTCTTTAACCAAAAATGAAGGATTATAATAATGAAAAAGGAGTTACAAATATATGTTGTGTGTTATAAATTAAAAGCAGTTTGGGAGTAGGCGATTCTCTGAGGCAAGAGGAATGATGCACACAACATCCACTTTCCGGGCGCCACAAGACGAACTCTGTGCATCTCCACATCCAAAGCCGCCTTCGACTCCCCCAGCACAATTCTAATTCTCTGCTTATGGATTAAATAAAATGAAAATAAGGTGAAGGCTATTTAGCTAAATTTGATGTCAAACAAAACAATTAACACAGGTATACCTCATAATAGTCGGATTCGGGATCTTCAGCTTTGGAGAACCCATAAACATGAATTCTTGGCAAAGTATGATCTTTATCTACACCAAGTCCATGAAAAATTCCTCTAAAAACATCTGCATTCAGCGCAGTGAATAATATAATATTAAGCACGCGTTACACATAAGCATCAAATGCTCGTATACGAAATGGTACGACCAATCCAGTCGACTTTCAAAACAAACCCCATGAGTTCCAAACATGGGACTGGGAGCCCCAAGGAAATTGCTCATGTTTTTTTTGGGTCATTCGTTGTGCTTAGTGCTAAATTAGGGAAGTGTAAGCATTGAATTATTGATGACTCCCACTAGTGACTAGTATTTAAAAGTTGTGGTAGTTAATTACTCTATTTGGCTGATGACTCTTGATTATTTGTGCCACAACAACTCTGTTAGTGGAACTAAGAGCATCTTTATGAATGATCAATTATGAATTAAATTCAATCATGTCCTAAATCCCACTATTATGATACCAAAGTACTACATGAAAAGAAATGATATGCCATAGACAAAGTTAAGAATGAAAAATATGTAAATATATAAATGTAGAATAATATTCATATATAAATTATGATTTTTTGATCGGGCAAATGATGACTTGAACGCACGACCTTTCGGCCACCACTTATTAATATATATACGGCATTGATATGGAGCCAATTTGTGGATTTCTTATAGATCCCAACATCAATGTACAAGTAGTTTATGCTGATTTTAGGTCCCATTAGAATTCCACCATTGGGTTCCATTTCATTACTCATATATATATATACCTCCAAATATGAACCAACAGAAGAATTGCAGTAGGTGGAAAAACTTGAAGAAAAGCAGTTATCTTATGTGGTCTTGCATACCAAGGAACTCATATGCGTCCTTTGGCAAGTTCATGACTACTTGAGTAATGGGTCGAGCTTTTTGAGTAGCAAAAACACTTTTGATGAATCTCCTCCCATCCATGTTAAATACCTACAAATTGGAACAATTATGAACATGGTAACAAGATCCTTGATGGACTTGAAAATGGATTAAGCGAATCAAAAATACACTGTATTCTCTCTTATAAACCTGCAATGTCTGCAAGCAGGCAGTATATTGAAGAATAACATCATGATTTCAAAGTTGATTTGTTAAAAAGAACACGATTCCACAGCTTCATGTGAATATAAACCTGTGGCCAGCTTTAAATTTTACTATCTAGTTGCAATGCGTTTGCTTTTCTGGATTATTTTAGAGCAGGGGAGACGGAAACTTTGCATACCTCTATTTTCCTCTCAAGTTTATTGAGGACACAGTTTTTCTCAAGATACTCGACCGCACAAGGGTTTAGATCATTAGCATATACATATTTAACTTTCTTCGCAGCAGAGATGACAATGGGACCAACACCAGCAAAAACATCACCTGTGTAAAAAGGGAAAATCAGTGTGCATCAGAAAATTAACATTCATGAATAAGGAGCACTACAAAATTGTATAAGGTAACAATGAAGGGAAATACGAGAATTTCAACAGGTATACGACAACAAACTATGGATGCCTTGATAATGGTTTTTGAACTATTTAACATGATCAGTGGAAACTCTTATTCTAAAGTTGGGATCCACGAATCTACATTTTTTATATTTCGATATCAATCTCTACTTAATGAGAGAATAGAACGTATATTTCAAATTTAATATTGCATTCAGCTTCCTATATCAACAAGGGTATAAGACTTCACTAAAGTGAAATAACAGAGGATGCCATAGTCAGGAGAAACCAAAAAACAACTAGTTCTTTGTTTTTCAAAATCTTTACTGTGATTTACCAACGTTGCGGCACCTAAAACCTTCAAAACATTTGCAATTCCATACTGAACCAAATACAAATGGCAATGGCCAAGAGAGATAGCTACTCCGTACTAATTATTCGAGTTAAAATCTAACACCATACGCCTTCTGGCATATTGCCATCTGATCCAACACAATGCCATAATAGTAAGAACACCAGTTTTCTATCATAAAATTTGTAAGTTCATAAATAATTCATAAGATTAGAAAACATTAAATGCGAAAAGTGTTAGGAAGTATAAACTTTGAATGATATTCAGGTATTATATCTACTAACATACAGACAACATCACTGGATGTGAAACAACTCAGAAGTCTCTGCCTTTCAGTTGCAAGTCTTGAGTTCCAATATCTACAGAAAGGTAAAATAAACATTAGATTCAATTACCACATTCTTTGGCAACTACACTTATATGTCAGTCCTTTGTTGACTTACACTTTGGCCAAATCAACATGGAAACGCAACCCGTTTTCTACAACTGTTGTCACAAGGGAATTATTTCCCGCCAAAACTTCAAGTTGCATAGTCCTGTAGTCATTGTGAATAGCATCAATCTTGTTTACAACTGTTTGTATCTTTGGCTTATTCTTATCCATAACTACCTAATGTAAACAGAAGTAATACAATGTTAGAAAAAACTTACAGGGCAATTATTACATAAGGATTCAAAAGTTTACACACCTTAGCAATAAGGTTTTTATACTGAAGATGCTCATCACTCAGATTCAGGTGAGCAATATGTCCAACCGTTTCAAAAGATGAAGGTATAATCATTCCCTTTGGAAGTAAAGCCTCTAAGACCTGCAAACAGACTGCATCATATGCACACGCAACACCAACCACCACCTATTTTATAGCTACAACCCAACTTATTGTTCAAGACACCACTATCTTTTTCGTTATCAGTGCGTCCCTGGGTAGCTGTACGGGAGAATTTTGGATAGAAGATTCACATAAGACACGAAACAATGTCCGAGTTTCACAAAACTATTTGTCGTATTTCCAAGAAAACATTTCTAAAAAAGAAAATCTATAATAATTCTACAATCACAGTGCTGCAGAAAGAAAGAAGTAGATAGTCCAAATATTCATAGAAGGTGCAAATAAAAATGCACAAGGAAATAAGAGAGAGATTTATATTCCACAATTGATATTGCTCAAGTGAAATACCTCGTTAAGCTGCCAATAATCATAAAACAGCGTCAATTTGCATTTCACAAGTTCAAAACCAGTCCTTGTACACTGAGCATCATGTTCTCGAAAAACTACCTGAACAACACAATTAAAACATAGAATATGATATCCAGACCCAAAAAAAAAAAAAAAAAAAGATACCATACTTCAGTTAGCATTTGTTTTAAATGGAAAAGAACACAAGACCTTGCAATCCAAACACTCAACAAAAGAATAGCCCATGTGATGGATGCCAAAAATCCTAGTACTAGGTACATATAAGACAGACTACAAGTAATTTTTCAATTGACCATCTTCAATTTTCCTCTTTGAGACTATAAAGTCAGAAATCCAATAATTCTTAAGAGCTATCTTACTAAAACATTAAAACCTTTTTGTTCATAACACGACTGCAACAATCTGTAATCCTAAAGCATTAAATAATTTAGAGAAGAAAATTGAAGTGATCATTCAAAAAAGGAGGTATATCCAAACCCAAAAAAGAAAAAGAATATGTATCAGTATCATATGTCATAGACAGAACGAAGAAATCGCACAACTTACTTTGATATCTAGATCATAATGACCAGATTGAAGCATAATATTTACAAATTGAATAGATTAGCCAAGTATTACAATCCACAAACCAAGATTCCTTGCAAAAAGAGAGAAAATATCAAAATATATACCTTGATTGCCTCAGGCAATTCGTCAATTCCTGTATGTGCATACTGTTCACTCAAGAGCAGCAATCTGGTGGCGCCTCTCCAATTTGGGCGCGGAGTAAAATCCTCCCCAAGCAACCCACTCAAATCCTCACTATCATCCTCAACCACCTCTACCAGCGCGACCTCATTCTTCCCCACACCTTTCATTTCACCATCATCCCCCTTTTTCTTCCTCTTCTTCTTAGGTCTAGAAATTTTAGCCAAATTTCTAAAATTTGCGTAGCCTCGCGAATTGAAAGTTTTAGCGAGCTTTTCCCGATAGAGAACCGCATTCAGTGGCTCTCCATCGACATCCGATTTCCCGTAAATCCTCCGGTTCAATGCCACGAGTGTTTCAGTTCCGGTGACGGATTGGGGTAAGATGTCCCTGATTTGGTCATCAATTTCGTCGCCGGGGACTCTGGCGATGTTCCTGATGCGAGGCCAGTTGAGGAGGTGGCCGCGGAGGCGATTCTCAAGCGTGGAGCACACTTCGGAAGGGACTCGAAGCGCAGATAAGTCGTAGACTCGAACGAAGGCGGCCTCGTCTAGGGATGTGATGTTATCGCCGGAACAAGGGCAGTTTTTCAATTCGAGGGGGTAGCCTTTTCGGAGGGAGGGGCCGTACGGGAGAGTTGAAAAGCAAACAAGTGCGGCGCTTGAGTAAGAGAGGAGGGGTTTCGCGGCGGAGCGCGGTGGCGAGTAGAATGTAAAGATCGGGAGACTCGTACGAGGAAGAAACACCGAGAATTTAATCGCCATTTAGGTTGCAGGGTTTATCTCGACATTACAAAATCTATAAAGTGGAGTGGAGTATAATTTTCTAATTTCTAACGGAAATTTTTTATACCAGGACATGAAATGTACAGATGTAAGCTAATCAAAATTGTTTGTGAATTTTTTGAAATTTTATCAGAAAAATATTCATTTGAGTTGGTTTAATTAAAAGTGTGTAATTATAAACAAATTTAATTATATTGTATTTTTTAACTCGTGAATAAATTCGTCGCCTTGTCAGTATGGAAACCTTAATTTTTTCCACTCTCACTCTCAGCCGTTTCTCCCTTTTACTCTCAATCACAAAATTTATTTCTTCATCATTCACACTCTGGTGCCATCGACAACCTGCGCCACCCCCCACCCCGTCATTGATTCACACGCACTGCCTAGTGCTGCATCACCCCTCGTCACCGACTCACCGGCGCCACCTTCCATCTCGCCCAGCACTAGCGCCGAACCGCCGTTGCCAGTGGCCCTAGTCCCCAAGGTAAAAGTTTCTTTTTTATTTCATGACAGATATTTAGATTTCGATGTTTGTTGATTTATGATCTGCAATTTCATGCGATTTCATACGATTTTCAGGATCTGCAATTTAGGGGTTATTTGAGTTTTTTTTTTAATTTCATCTAGTTTGTTCCATGTGTGTGGATGTGCAAGTCAATTTAAGGTCTGTGATTTCATACGATTTAGGATTTTTTTTTATTTCATCTAGTTTTTTTTTATTTTAATTTTCAGGATCAACATTTCGGTTTTTTTGGTTAATTAACCGAAATCGAACCCAAAATTTTGGTTCGGTTTCATTTGGTTTTATGCTTATTCGATTCGGTTTCGGTTTCAACTAAAATTCATTTGGTTATTTCGGTTTTGATTATTCGGTTCGGTATCGGTTTTGGTTAACCGAATGCACACCCCTAAGATGCACCATGCAACTCAAATGCATTTTTAAGTATTTATTTTTATTTTACTGAACAATCACGATTGTTTTTACATAACAATTATGGTTAGTTATGGTTTAACAATCGTGATTGTTTTCAGTGAAAACAATTGTTATTGTACAATAAAAATTAAGGGTGTAGAAGTTGGGAATCGCTAGTCAGACGAATATGGTACGCCTAACGCCTAGGTTGGGATTAGTCGGGGACTAGTCGTAGGACTTTCCTTAAAAAATTAATATTTTGCCCTTTATATTTCATTAATTTGGTCAAAAAGTTATTTGATAACAATTTATATATAATTTAATTTCTTTTAGTATATTATATAATTGTTGTTGTTACTCGAAAAATGTATATAAATACGATTAATGTGTCTTTTGGGACGAGTAACTAACTTAATATTTGATAATAAATGATAACAGATAGCAATAAATGCAAGGAGATTTGTCAAGTCTTTGTGTAGACTTGGGTTTGAAGTAATAGGTGTTTATTAAATGCTAATGAGCAAGTATTTTGTTAGGACAATGTCAGTTTTGAGTTGATCCCAAATACCCTGAAAAGATGATTTGCCTAAGTGTTGTAATAGTCAGGCTAGTTTTGATAGGATTAGAACTGTTAGAGTATTTTATATTCACAGGTACTCAGTGAGAGGAGAACTCACTGATGTCAATCAAGACTGAAGCTTGAAGAACACAAGAGCACCATCACCGAACTTATGGCAGTCCTTCTAAGCTGGCTGAGTAAGTGTTAGGATGAAGAGCATGATCCTGTGATCATTGTTAACTCACGGACCTGAAGGGGACAAGCTACCTGAGTATTTGGGAAAGACTTGGAGTAGGATCCAAGCAAGCAAAAGTACGTAGATGAGGACAAACTTGAACTTAGAAAAGACAAGACTGAACTGAAGAATGAGTTCTGGCATTCTCACCTACCTGATGACGTGGACCAATGAGGAGAAGACAAGTCATGTACGGACACTGACTTGAACATGACATCCCTGCAATTTTCAACAGGCATGCATTTACCAAATCCATGCAAGGATGGCTGCTGCATGAAGATTATGTCCGTTGAAGTATCCTACAAGGAAGGTGACTAGAAGGCTATCTCTCCAACTGATAGTTTTCAAATTCATCTATAAACACAAAAGACCTTGCCCCAAACAAGGTTATGGGAAATTTCATAAGCCAGAAATTACTCAAGACTCACAAGCATTCAAAGAAGCACTCGAAACCCCTTTAATTTCTCAAGTGTTTCTTATAGTCTAGAGTCTATTTTGTATTCCACTTAGCTTACTATACATATCTCAAGCTTAGATTGATAATCCAATCCTTATAATAGTTTTCATTGTAAGGATTATCATAAGTTAGTTGGAATCCAAACTGAAACCAAAACCCTCAGTGTTAGGTTTGTTGGTGAAAGTTGTAAGTTGGTTAAGAGAAGAAGGACTAGAACTCACATTCTAGGGATCAGTGTGACTAGTCATTGTGCACCTTGGCACGTTAAAAATAAGCTAATCCTTAGTGGATTCTCCTGTTCAATCAGGACCGTGGACGTAGGAGCTTGAGTCTCTGAACCACGTTAAACTGCTCCGAGTTCTTTATTGCTTTGATTACTGTTTTATATTGCTTATCATTGTTCATTCATTGCATGCTTTGTTAGTGCTGAATCAATCAGCCTGATGATTAGTGTGAATATTGCTTGAAATTCTTGCATTTAATTTGTCTATTTTATAGAGTTTCGTGTGATTTTTTACATTAATTTGATTGATTGTGCTTAATAGTCGAGAAAGGTGTGTTTGCTATTTTTGCAGGAAAATGTGATATTTTTAGAAGTAAACACGAGCGTACTAGTGAGATCGAGAAAAGGAATCGAGGAGGAATTAATTGGGCTCAATTTAATATTTGCAGGTATTCATTCTCAGCCCAATTCACAGAGAAAAAGAAAGGCCCAATTTTTATTTCATGGACCAATTGTTTTTCATTATTATTTTCGGCCCATGTGCTTTTGTTTGATTTGGAATTTAATTCTTTGAATTGATTTAGGAAACAAGCAGCCACGGGCCCCACCACTATTCCTAAAGAAGAAAGGTCAACTAAGCCTCAATTTCATCTTCAGCAACCACGAAGAGAGAGAAAGATGCTTTACAAGAATGGAGAATTGAAGAAACCCATTTACTGCTACTTAATTCAAGAAAAGGAAAGAGAAAAAGTTGGTTTTCATTTTCATGCTAAATCTCACGCCATTTTCAATTAGAAAAGCAGAGCCACCGCGTCAAACTCTCGCCGGAGTTCAAGGACTGCAGCTCACGCAGCCGCCTTTAATTGAAGCTGAAGCTTCGATGCTATCACCGCCGGAATTGCAAAGTCGATGCCGAAATCACCAGAAATCGAAGCACGCAGCCCACATGAAAGAGTCGTGCAACTTTTTTGAGAAAAGCCAGTAGTGCAAAACCGAGCTCGACTGGCTTTTCTTGGTCATTTGCCTTACTATAACAACGATCTCGTACACTTGCGAGTGAGTTCGAATTTGTGCTTTAATGAATTTGGCAATCATCTGATACTTGAACTCATTGCACTGCCCTTCTAACCACGGCTTTATAAGAAAGATACATTCAGTTTTAAGAAAGAACTAAAACAAGTCTTTAAACTTTCAGGGCTCACACATTTCTGCACAAGGCATAAATAGATAGTTGGCCAACTGACTTACTTCAGAGCAGTTAGTAGGTTTATTATCTATTCAGTGCCTATCACTGAACTCTGAGTTAAGGGGACTCAGCCTTTGAAAAGAAAGTAAAAATTGTACACGTGTATTCCCCCCCCCCCCCCCCCCCCAATACACGTATTACTCAGACTTGTACGTGACCAACATGTGGTATCAGAGCAGTGGTTCAAAAGACCACTGATTTTGAATACTAATAGTTTCAGAGGAGAAAATGTTGGTGGTCGCTGAACAGATCTTTGTCTGCATATTTTCTGAAAATTTGCATCATAACTTCAAGGAGGCTCGAAGCTTCTTTGCCTGAATTCTCAGTTTCTAACTTTGTATATTGGAGATTTAGGTTACTTGCACACTTGAATGCAATTCATGACCAGATGCCTAGAGTGATCAAGGAAGGCCCCATCAAGATCACCATTCCAAACGTCAGAGGACTGTGATATGATGATCAACCCATTGGAGCTCCAGTGCCGAAGGACATGAGCCAACTGATCAATTATGAGATCATATGATAGGGCTGGACAACGTGGCAAAGAATATCATGCTTCACACGGTGTCGTTCAAGGAGTCAGCAAGGCTGATGCACTTAAAGACTGCAAAGGAGGTCTGGGATGAGTTGAACCAAATGTGCGAGGGATCTGAGTAAATCAAGGAGAACAAGAGAAACATTGTCATTCAAAAGTTTGAAAGCTTCGAGATGCTGCCTGAGGAGACCATTTATCAAATGGAGTCAAGATTCATCAAGATGATGAATGAGTTGGTGCTATTAGGGAAGGAAGCCCCTAAGAGGGAAGTTGTTTCTAAAATCCTGAATGCTCTCCCTGAGAGATGGGATAACAGTGTTATCATGCTAAAAAACACTCAAGATATGGGCAACATTACTTCAGCTCTACTTTTCTCTTAGCTCAAAGCTTTATAATTTGATTTAAATAAGAGAAAGAAGAAAGTAGTAGTTGAAGAGGAGGAGAAAACTCCTGAGAAGAGTGTGGCCTTTAAAGCCAAGTCAAAACCTACAGAATCTCCATCAAAGTCACTGATGGAAATGAGTAAAGAGGAACTCGCTGAGGAGTACAGTATGATGGCCATACGGTTTGAAAAGCTAAATTCAAGATTTGATTGATACAAGAAGTACTATCAGGATACAAGAGATAGGAAAACGGATGGAAGCCACAACAGTTCCAAAAGGTATTAAGATTGGAGGAACACTGACCAGAGACGTGATCGGGGTGAAGAAAGGAGATACTCTGACTCGAAACCTAATCGAGAGGAGTTAGACTAGAGACGTGCTCGTGACAACAAGTACTCTAGCAAGAATAAAAACTCATCAAGAAGAAGGAACCCTGATGCAAGAAGAGAAGGAGGAGATGAGCCAACAAAGTGTTACAACTGTAACAAGAGTGAGCATTATCAATATGACTGCCCTGAGCTGAGTGCGAGGGAAAGAGAAGACAGGGGGACTAAGAGAGACCTGAGATTTGCAGATAGGAGAGTCATGCTCGCTAAAGACGCAACTGACTCGGTTGGTCCTGAGGAGAGGTCGTCTGAACTCTTTTCCGATGATGAGTACAATGATATGTGCCTTATGGTGAGGGAGGAGCCTGAGGTAAATTCTAACTCTGAATGTGGTTCATACACTAGTCAAAATCCTGAGCCTAGCTCAGAGTCAGTTAGAGAAAATGAACCTTCAGATCTATCTGGATTAATTGATGGTTGATTTCTCCAGACTACGAGAAACTAATGTCTTCTTGGTGAAGTAGAACGAGAAATTGAGTACTGAGGTTCAAACACTGACTGGTCAGTTGACTCAGTCAGATCTGGAAGAATCCTCTCAAATTGTAAGGCTAACACAAGAGATTGAGTTGATCAATTATCAGCGCCTTCCAAGAGAGAAGATTCTCAAGGAACTGGCTTAAGACCAACTGGCCAAGAAGACTGAACTAGCCCTAGTTTCGAGTAATGGGCCGAGACCCCTTGAGTAGGTGGGCTCGGTCCAATATGAGTCAGCCACGTGGAAAGTGGCTTGTACTTGCTCCTAAGATCGGGGGATTTCCTGCCATAAGTATGGCTTGTATCTTTGGAGTTGGTGCCAATTCATTGTTCCTCGTACTAAGAATGGAATGATTGTCTGATGGAGCCTAGATTTGGCTTTATCTAGGATAAGATCATATATGTGGTGCCCTCGTCTAGAAGGGAGCCGAGATGGGCTATCGTCTAGTCCTTTCTCTCGTGACAATCTCTATCGCATTGCTTCTAGATTGATTTGTCGAGGACGACCTCGCCCTCATCGTTTATTTTTTAGGCCAAGCCTGGTGATCGTCATACTCCACGTGATAGTCCTTTATGCCGAGGTCGGGACCCATTCCACCGAGGGATACCCATGGGTTCATTACGAATTGCTGAGACCCGGGTCTATCTATGGCGCCTCAGACCTCGTCTAGCGTGGATTATTCGTCACACAACATTTGCTCCTCGACTCGTCCTGGAGTAGTCTCATGGATGGGTCGAAAACTAGCCGAGGAAAATCAGAATCAGAAGAGTTACATCCATATGTGGTTTCTGTTGGGAAAATAGGGGTGTCCGGAATCTATTCGGGATGAAATTTAAATACAAATTTAAATTCAATTATTACTAGCATGAATTAATCCTAATTAATTCAAATAATAATTCCAATAACCAATTTAACATCATGCATGTTGAATTAATTCACATATAATCTATGGCGGAATAAACAAGATAATATGTGATTTACGTACCTCTCGTAGAACTTGGTCTTTGAATAAAATGGGACTAACACGTACGCGCTTTATCAACCCAAAAGCCTTCTCAAGTATTCTCTTTCACCTTATTCAATCACCGGTGGGAGATGATATCGAACAATTTAAATAACTAAGGAAAAAGAAAAATATCTATGCTCTTGATTTTTCCAACACATGGAATTATGTCCTTGAGGATGAAATAATCATCCCCTATTTATAATTAGAGGTGGCCGAAAATTAGGATTATTTGGGCCTTGGAGAAAATCTTTTCTTAGACTCTAAGAAATCTTGAATATATCTCATATATTCTTTTCTCCAAAATAAAATATTCCACAAAAATCTCACCCTCCTAATTATAACTACAATTTTCGAAAATTTTATGAAGAGATCCTAAGATTTGGATCTTCTTGAATATATGAGATATTCTTGTATTCCAAGAATACATATCTTCCATAATATCTTTCCAAGAGAATCAACAAAATCTTTTTCTCTTCCTTATCATTAATTCTCGAAAATTAAGAGAAAAATCAGCATTATTATTTTCTTTTTATTTTAATCACCTTATCATTATTGGGCTACTTGAGGGGCCTTTAAGGAGAATTAAGATTGGACCTCCTAATGGACTTCTGAATTTCACTATTGAGCCCCAATATAATTCAATCCATTAATATTAATTATTACCACTAATAAATTAATATTGCACTATCCATCTTAATCCATATTACGATAATATGGGCTCCCGGTTATTATTTCCCGCGTTTAAGATTATCAAGTCCATTAATTAATTAAGCTTCTGAATAGCTCTAAATTAATTAATATATTTCACCTTGGAGTAAAGACAGCTCAACATTATTATTCGTACCGAAGAAACTAATTCTTCACTTGCAAGATTTGGTACGATAAAACTTCTGAGCCCACCAAGGGGACTAATCACACGAGCCGTACTCGCACGCGTTTCTCCGTATTAAATCTTAGCAACCGTCGTATGATTAATATTACTGTCCAAGACACAAAGTTCGAAGTCACAATGATTTTCACCCAACATGAATCAAAGCAGTAACCATTAAGCACACACGGTCCTATTTAAGTGACGGAGATTAAGAAATCAACAACCACTGAGGTCTAATTCTTCACATTTCAGAACAGAAGAATTTATCCTCGTTGTAGGTCCTCTTCAACACATACTAAATGTGCTAGTGCAATCTCTTAGTCAAGACAGACCAATCTGAGACTTACACATCAACCTTTCACGGCGGATTGTTCAATTCCACCTAGGTCGTGAAAATATACGTTTAGTTACAAGGAGACTGTTAATGTTGTCTTCCGTGATCGGGTATCACCACATTAACTACAATGCAACTAGTACCATATATTGAACGGTTTGCAATAGATATTCAACATTCAATCATAACTAAAACAAATGTGATAAAAGAATTATTCTCATAAACAAGTGTTTGATACACGAGTTATACAAAGTAAAAGCATACTTTCACGTATAACTCCAATAGTTTCGAGGTCGGTGCGGGGTAGGATAATAAGTCATGGGGTGGTGGAACGTCATCTCGGGAAGACGCGCTTTGTTTACCCCGATGTGCCGCCTTTATTTATAGGCAATGATTGTCTTTATTGGGAACGTACGAGTTGGGGCGGTACGTGCCCAGTTGAAAGGCCACGACTGGCTCGGACGCGCCTTCGTGCCTGGGACACGCTTCGCCCATGACCCTTTAAATTTAGTTTAATTCCGTTTTGACCCCTGAGGTGGGAAATTGGTATTTGTATCTCGGCCCCGCCGTCCTCCTATAAAAGGGAGAGATCCTTTCCAATTCAAATTTCTTTACTTCCCGCTTTGATTTTCTTTGTCTGAGCTCTCATTTTCCGGTGACTGTTGTGTTCGAGTGCTCTGCTCTAACTGGTAAGTATCACATCTTCTCACTTTCTTTATTTTCCCGAGTTCATAGAGATTGTTTCAGTCAAAGGGGCATCTTCCTCCTCCGGCACCAGTCATGGTGTTGGGGATCTTCGTTCGCGTCTCTAGAGGGGGATCACGGGTCGGAACCCTTTCTCCCTTTCCGGTAGGGATGGCTTGGAGAGGGTCTTTGACAGTGTACCCAGAGGGGCGACGGAGATTTTGGCTCAAGCATCGGGGGTGACTCTCAAGCTTCTGAGGGGACCTCCGAGCAAGATGGTGGCGCCAACGAGCATTCCGGGCATGATTTGCCCGCTGAAGGAGCCCGTATCCTCCAAGACTTGGAGGCCAACGACCAGGTCGACGGGGAAAAGGCCGCGAAAAAGGCTGCGGCATTGGCCGCTTGGAGAAAAAGGGCGACGAGATCGAAGAAAGTCATCGTCTATAGGCTGCCTTCATCGATAGGAGGTCGGGGGAGGGTCCCAATTTTATTTATGATTTTTACATGGCGTCCTGCGAATTTTACCGTCCCCAGCACGCGTCGCATCAGTACTTGACTCCCACTAAGATGAGGTTCCATTGGAACAACATAGAGAGTACGGTGACGGAGAGGAACCTCAAAGATTGGAGAGGTACCTTCCAAGTTCCCATTGACGTTTACTTTTATGTCCCAGAGAAGGACGAGTGGGCCGATCAACCTCCGTCGGGGATGGTGGCCGTCTCATACTACATTCTAGACACTGGCCTTTGCTTTCCCCTCCATTCGGCCATCACTAATCTCCTCAACGCCTGGGGCTTGGCACCCCTGCAATTTAGCGTGAATGCCTGGCGGAGCCTTATCGGCACATATGTCCTCTTTGGCCTCCAACGCCTCTACTATATACCGATCTCCGGGAAGATGAAGTATCTTTATAGCCTGGCCAAGGATCCGAAAAAGCATGGTGACGTCCACGTCAAATACTGCCACGATAAGCTCATTTTTGACCTGCCGTCCAAGGTTCATCCAAGGAGGAGCATTGGTTCTGGGTGTCGGGGCACTGGAAATCTGGTTGCGGCAACGTCGATGTTGACATTCCCACTACCTTTGGGAGGAAACAAGATAGTGAGTTTTGACATTCCTTTGTTCATCTCGTACTGATCTAATATTCGTTTTTGTTTGCAGGCTATTTGGTTCCTCGGTTGGAAGAGTTGCCTTTCAACTTCTGCCTCGTCCTTACTAAGATTGACTTGGTTGATTCCCATGATCGGCACTACCGGATGTTGATTACGGAGAAGAAAAGGCAGGAGTCTCATCTCTTCTGCTATCCTCAACACTTCGACCTTCCTCCATGTAACCTTCCTTGTTACTGGACTTCATCCATTGGTTGCAAAGTTTCCCTTCTAAAAATATTTCCTTATCTTCTCAGTTGACTATCTCGTTTATCCCGCTTGCCCCCCCCCCCTACCCAAGCTTGTGATGGAGATGCCTGACCCCCCCGCTCGCATGAAGGCCCACGTGGGCAAGAAGAAGAAAGGAGGCAAGAGGACTATGGTCGTCTCGACCCCGCCCAAGGAGCCGGTGGTGATTCCTACTACCTTAGCGATGGCCTCAGTGGTCGTTGCCCCCATCGTGGTCATCGAGGGGACTACTTCATCGGCCCATGACAAAAGGGATCCAGATTAGGGTGGCCGCGACATCGTCGAGGTGAGCGATGCCCCCACACTTAAGAAGGCTCGCCGGGGAACTGAGAAGGCCTCAGAGGCCGTTGGGACCCCTGCAGAGACGGTGGAGGAGTACATGGACCAGTCCTATCTTGGTCGAGATCTCAACCGTATTGCCAGGTTCATTTTTTTCCCTCTGCGTTTGTGTATGTCCCCTCATTCTATTCTTGGAAAATGGACTTACGTTTCTTTCTTCTTTTCAGTAGCATGGAGGATGACCCCCACCCCTTGGCTCGAGTGCTTGTTTTTGTCGGGTCAAAGTTTGCCGAGGATCTTGATTCCCTACCCGTCTATCTCCAGAGAACGATGAGGGATGTGCCCTGTGCCTGGGACCTTGAATTGGGGAACTCCAACCTCTATCTCGCCCAGGCCCTCCAGCTTAAAACCGCCTCAGTGATGAGACAGGCTCTCACTCAAAATGAGAATGAAGCCTCCTGTGCCTTCCGGGAGAAGAAGAAAAATGAGAAGGCCTTCAAAGAGCTGGAGGCTAAAGTTGCCTCCCTCGAGACTGCAGTGGAGGCAGGTAAGAAAGCTACCTCCGAGGTCCCCATCCTTTTTCGAGGAAAATTTATGTCACGAGGCGGCCGCCTCGGCCAAGCTGATGGAAGAAAAGGATGCGGCCAAGAAGAGGAGGGTTGAGGCTGAGGAGAAAGCAAACATCTCGGAGGCGGAGATGGGGTAGGCTGGGCAGGAGGTGGCCAGACTGAAAGGGGGCCTCGGCCCATGAGATGGTCGAGGAGTTTTAAGAGAAAATTGGCCTCCTCGCCGAAGGAGTACGATGTCATGAGCGACCCTCTCCAAACTACCAACTACTCTTACTACCTCGCCATCTCGGACTCCATCTGAGTCCTCCACAAGGTCGGCCATCCCATTGATGAATTGGCTAAATTCTTCAAGGACTACGTCCTTAATCATCCTCTTCATGGCGACTTTTACGTCGGTTGTCTTGATCTCGAAAAAGAGATGGACATCGACCTTGGTTGGTGGCCGGATCGCTCTTGTCTCTTGATACAGGGAGAGAGTTCCCCCGAGACTCCTGAGGATGCGGGCAAAGAAGAAGATCAACCCGTCCCCACCGATGAAGGTGCCCCCGCCGATGCCCCGACTCCCTCAACTGCTATCGAGACTACTCCCGCTGCCGAGTAGGATAGGCTTCATAAATTATTCTCTTGTTTTGACGATGTAACTACCCTCTGTGGCCTCTTTATGTACTTTGCTGCTTTCTTTTTAATGAAATTCTAAAACTTTTTTTGCATTACTTGTATATTTTTCAATTCAATTTTGCGTTTTGTCCCCTATCTCGACTAGTTTAAAATTTTAAAATGAAAGAAGTGAGAAAACCAACTTAAGTGGTCCCGACTCTAGGTGGAAATCTCGATTGTTTTCTTTTCATTAAACTTAAACTGACGAGACGAGAAATATACCGAATCCATACTAGCCATTTGCCCCCCCCCCCCCTCCCCCGAGGTCTTGCCTCGTCAAGGGTTTGGACCTGGACCTCGTCTTTTACACTTCATCTTTAACCATACTGCCTTAAAAGGCTTGTATGTTAGCGCTCGCCTATAAATTTAGTCTCGTCGGGAGTCTTTTGCACCTTTGAGATCTCGTCTCGTCTCGTCCGGGGACTTTTATGCCATTACGAAGCATGTCCACGTAATTGGTCTTAGTGCTCTAGGGAGGCTTGACCTCTTTGTTGTTACCTGATTGATGATTTTGAAAGCTATATGTGGCTATAATCGGACAAAACAAGACAAAGAACTAAAATGTAAAGACTCCAAGGATTGCCGATGGGTTTAGGCTCGGTCTTAAGTTATAACTTTTTATTTATGAGCTCTTGGGCTCTATTTATAGTAACTCCTAGGTTACAAGTCATTGCCTTAGCTATATTTTTTTGTATTTACAATGATTGCTCATGATTTGCTATCCATTGCTTGCGATTTGTGGTTGGTGTGAGGTGGCCCTTGCTGGCTATATCCGCGGGCCGTCCTCGTCCAATTGGAGCACAACAACTAGCCCACAGGTACTGCCCCACAAGGTGCCCTTCAGTCCTTTCCCGCGTCTGAAAGCGCTGCACCTGTTGTTGTCTTTTTCTCATGTGTGGGTGTGATTGCAGGCTGGCGGTTGCGTCCTTCTTATCCGCCAGTCCTCTAGCTGTCTTATCCGGGGCGGGCTTTATTTGAGCTCGTCCCAGCCCTTAAGGCGGGGTCCTATCTTGATGCGACCAGGGTGAGCCGCGAGCCGCTTGGGGCGGTGCGGCAAGGTCACTTGGGAAAGCGAGGCAGCCGCCCGATGAAGCCGCTGGAGGGGCGAGGTTGTGGATCGTGTGAGCTTGCTGTTGAGGTGAGGTCGCCTCAACCGTCGAGGTTGGGGTCGAATATTTTTTACCCGTACAACACTCTTAAAGAGTCTGGGTGTAACATGACTACCTTAAAAGTTCTCGCTGTTAATGCTCGCCTCGGATCTCTATGGTCCTCGGGAGACTTTTGACCCTTTGATATCTCGTCTCGTCCGGGGACTTTATGCCATCGCGAGACATGTCCTCGTGATTGGTCTTATGCTCTAGGGAGGCTTGGCCTCTTAAAGAGTCTTACGGGCCTAGGTTGAGATCTTGTTCAACCTAGGGCTTTTGCCCTCTGAGACGGGTCCTCAACGAGGGTCTTTCGTCCCCCAAGGTATGGCCCTTGGATGAGGTTGAATGTGGACAAGCACGAGTCTCGTTTCAGGACTCTGTGCCCCATTCGAGGTGTGTTCTCGGATGGGGGCTTTATTTTTGCCTTGGCCAAGGGTTAAACCTCGGCCTCGGCTCTGTGCCCTAGTCTAGGCTTGACCTAGAAAAGGGACTTTGTCTATGACTTGTCGAGTGGAAAGGTAACAATCGATTTTTATTTCATCCAAACTTGGGAGTTTTACAAAGGATTTATTGATAATATTTCTTGAGGTTAATGGCGTTCCAAGGGTATTGGTCTGGGGTGCCGTCGAGGCGCTCTAACTCGTACGCCCCATTCACCAAAAATTTTGCGATTCGAAATGGCCCTTCCCAATTTGGGTCGAGGGGGATCTTCGAGGTGGCTTGGATTTTCTTTAGGACGAGGTCACCGACGGAGAATTATCTGACCCTCACTTTGGAATTGAAGAATTTCTCCGACTTGTAGTCTTCGTTCTTTAAGGCTGACGAGAGTCTTCTTTCTTCAAGCACGTCTAGGTCAACCCTCCTAACCTCGTTATTTTCTTCCATGATGGCTTATGCCATCTGATGGCTTGATACTACGATCTCGGATGGGATGACTGCCTCGGTTTCGAAGGTTAGGGTGAAAGGGGATTCGTCTTTTGAGTTTCTTGACGTTGTCCTGTAGGACCAAAGGACTTCGGGGAGGTTGGCGGCCCATTTACCCTAGACTTCATCCAGCTTTGCCTTGAGCATATGTTTGAGGATTTTGTTTACCACCTCAACTTGACCATTTGATTGCGGGTGATACGGCGTGGATAATTTCTTCTTGGTGTTCCACTTTTCACAAAATTCTATCACTTCTAGACCATCGAATTATTTTCCATTGTCGGAGATGATTGCTTGGAGGAGGCCGAATCGATATATAATGTTCCTCCAAATGAACTTGATGATCTAGGCCTGGTCGATGGTGGTTAGTGCCTCGGCTTCAACCCATTTGGTGAAGTAATCGACCGTGACTACGACGAATCTTCTTCCTCCTGGGGCCGTGGGCATTGGCACTATGAGATCAAGGCCCCACTGCGCGAATGGCCATGGACTATACATTGACGTAAGGTTCTCCGGTACCACCTTGATGTTTGGGACCATCGTTTGGCATCAGTGGAAAGATTTGGTATAAGCGATGGCATCTCGGCGCATGCTAATCTAAAAGTACCCCTATCTCAATGTTCTATGGTAGAGAGGTTACCCCCCGTCGTGATTTCCGCAGGCTCCATTGTGGATCGCATCGAAGATAAGCCTCCCTTGCTCTGGAGTAATGCATTTGAGAAGAGATATGGTGAAACTTCTCTTGTACAATTGATCATTGATGATCGTGTACCTCGTCACCCTTTGCTCCAATTGTCGGGATTGGATCTGATCCTCTGGCAAGATGCCGTCTTTCAAGTATGCGAGGATTGGAGTAATCCAACTTGGCGCTTCGTCTGCTATCGGCGCCACTAGTTGTTGGTTGATGGAAGGAGCATCAAGCTTGGTCAAATTGATATTTGAGAGGTCTGCGGCGCCGTTCGAGGTGGCGAGTTTGGATAAGGCATCGACTTGTGAGTTTTGTTCCCTCGGGATCTGCTCGATGTAGACCTGGTGGAACTTCTTGCATAGCTCGACGGTGTGCTCGTGATACTTGATCATTTGCTCACCTCGCACCTTGTACTCTCCAGTTAGTTGGTTGACCACTAAGAGTGAGTCCATAAAGATGTTTAGTCTTTGGACCCCGACCACGATGGTTAAGTCGAGGCCGTCAATGAGGGATTCGTACTATGTCTCGTTATTGGTGGCATGGAAAGAGAACCTGACGGCATTGGTGAAATACTGACCGTCCGGCCCCATCAAGATGATCCCTACCCCGGCACACATGCTTGTAGAAGAACCATCCACGTATAGCTTCCAGGTTGGGTGGTTCATCTTGGAAGGGTGTGGAGGATAAGTCAATTCCATGACGAAGTCGGCAAGTGCTTGGCCTTTGATGGCGGTCCTAGGGGCATAGGTGACCCCGTACTGGGAGACTTCCAAGGACCATTTGATTAGGCACCCACTGGTGTCTGGGCGATGTAATACTTATCGAAGAGGTAGAGTCGTCAAGACTTCGACTTGGTGGTCGAAGAAGTATGGCCTCAATTTTCTAACGCTCATGACCAAGAGGTAAGCTATCTTTTCCAATGGGGAGTATCTGACCTCGGCTTCGTGTAGGACTTGCTCACGTAGTATATCGGCAAGTAGTCTTACCCCTTGGCCCTTACCAACACAGCGCTTAAAGCACTGTCGGATGGGGCCAGGTAGAAGAAGAGTTTTTCTCTTAGAATCGGCTTGGTCAAGATCTTGGGGTTGGCCAGGTACTCCTTTAGCTTGAGAAAAGCTAATTGACTTTTTCTATTCCAAGAGAAGTTTTTATCCTTGATGGTGGAAAAGAATGACTTACTTTTATCGCCTAGCCTCAAGATGAAATGGTTTAACGCGGCTAGTAGTCCAGTCAGCACCTGGACTTGGTGGATCATCCTCGGCTCTATCATGTTGGTGATTGCCTTGATCTTGGCCGGGTTTGCCTCAATGCCCCTCTAACTGACGATGTGGCCGAGGAACTTCCCCTTGCTGACGCCGAAGTGGCACTTCTTTGGCTTGAGCTTCATGTTATAATCTCTCAATATGAAGAACGCCTCGACAAGATCTCGGAGGTGTTCTTCCTTCTTCACACTTTTGACCACAATATCGTCAAAGTAGACTTCCATAGTCTTGCCTATTTGGTCGGCAAACATAGTGTTTACCAACCTTTGGTAGGTTGCCCCAGCATTCTTCAATCCGAAAGGCATCCTAGTCCAAGAGTACATATTCTTTTCGGTGTGAAAAGAAGTATATTTGACGTCCTCCATGGCCATGGGGATTTGGTGGTAGCCGGCAAAAGTATCCATGAAAGACATCATCTTGTGGCCCGCCGCACTATCCACCAAATGGTCAAATGCGGCATCAGGAAGTGATCCTTGGGACATGTTGAGTTCAAGTCCGTGAAGTCAATGCAAAGCCTCCAGGCGGCCTTCACCTTCTTGATGAGGACGGGGTTTGAGACCAATGGTGGCTCATCTTGTGCCGGCTCGATTAATTTTTTTAGAGGAGTTTTCTGACCTCGTCACCCAGGGCTTCGTACTTCTCGAGTCCAAATTTCCTTCTCTTTTGTGCAACGGGTTTCCTCTTGGGATCAATTTTTATGAATTTTTAAGTGGTGGCATGCATGCTTTGGGTTGATGTCGACCATGTCGCGGTGATCCCATGCGAAGACGTCGCTACTTTTCTTAAAAAAATTGAGGATCTCAATCCTTAGGTCTGGAGGAAGGTTTGTCCCAATTGATACTTTGAGACCAGGTCGGGCCGGATCCAGGAAGACTCTTTCCAGCTCCTCTATGGGAGCGGCTTATCTAGGGTCCGGGTATTCGCCTCGAGGGTCGAATTCGACTACTATTGGTTCAAAGTCAATTCTGGGTTCCATGGGGTCGTCAAGGACTTGGATGAGACCATGATCTATTTCCATAGGATTCTCGGCCTCAGCTTCTTCGGATGGTATTGGGTTGAGGTCTGAGATTATATTAATGTTAAAATTAAGTGCAGAATTTAAAAAGAGGTACGAGTAGTTCAAATATTTTCTAGCCATTTTCTAGTCCCCTTTTACCGTGCCAACTAAGCCCTCCGTAGTGGGAAACTTGATACAGTAAAAGTAGGACGAGGCAACTGCCTCAAAAATTTTAAGAAAGGGACGACCTAGAAATCCATTATAGATGTCTGGCTGATCAACTATTACAAAGTCTAGCTATCTAGTTATCTTCGTCTCTTCTTTTTCGTTGCAGACGAGCTCCACGGAGAGCTTGATTCTTCCATAGGCTTGGACCGGCGGGATCTCCGAAGCCTCAGAGCACAGTGTCGAAAGGCTTGATGTACGCTGTGAAGCTACCCATCGTGTCGAGTGCCGACTTAAAGATAATGTTGCAGAAGTAACTATTGTCCACCAACAGACGATCAACGGTGATGCCGAGGATCTTGGTGGAGATGATGAGGGCGTCATTCTTTGGGAAAAGAGCCCCTTCCCGATCAGCGTTAGTGAAGGTGATCACAGAAGTTTTGGAGATGGTCGGCTCCAGGGGGGAGATCACGTGGACATTCTCAAATGCCCTGATCTCGGCCTTCCTCTTGCGGTTCGACATAGTCGAGACCGAGATAAGGCCTCTCAGGGTTTCTCCCCCCTGGAGCATGTTCACGCGTCCCCTAGCCCGAAGTGGGGGAACATCATCTTCTTTGTCGTCATCCTCCTCGTTCTCGACGAGTGCAATGGGAGGAGCTGGCTTCGTCACTTGTGGCCTTTGCTGATGGGGTTGCCCCCGGTTCTGCTCAGGGTTGTGGGGGTTGGGTATGCTAGCTTTTTGACGAAGTCGTTGAGCTTGTCGTCCTCGAATAACTTCCATAGCTGTCGGAGGAGGTCTCGACATTCGCTCGTATTATGCCCCGTGGCATCGTGGTAAGTACACCACTTTGCCCTATCCACATGCCCTCTGTTTTGGGCGTGCCTTAGCTTGGCTAGCAGGTCGTCGTGCTGGATGGCGTTGAAAATATACGCCGAGGTCTGGGCTAAGACTTGGAGCAGCTGCTCGTCCGTCTCGTTGGCCCATTTCTTTAATGTTCCCGGTGCCCTACTTCCTATCTGGCGAGGTTCCGATGGGTTCCTCCTGTGTTGGGGGAGGATTTAGGCTTTTCTACTACTCCAGCTTTTGGGACCGCGGCCGTAGCCTCGGCCTTTGGAGTCCCTATCCTTTGCGCCAAAAGCTTCTGGCGAGTAATAATCTCCTTGGCCCTCCCCTTGAATTCGGCGTATATCATGGGAAGGCGTTTGGAAAGGTGCCCGAACATCGGGGAAAGGGCGGCAAAGCCGTTGAGAGTTGAGTGGAGGGAGAGCTCGTACTGACAGGCTTCCCAATGAGGATGATCTCGTTGACTCGGTCGATGTACACCTCATTGGACTCGTTGTCCACTTGTTTTATGTTCATCAACCTATGGCGTCTTTCGGGCCTGGCGATCTTGGTCGTGAAGTAGGTAAAGAACTTATCGCTCAGATCGGCGAAGCTTGTGATTGAACGAGAGGGAAGGTTGACGTACCACTTGTGTGCTAATTTGCCCAAGGTAAGGGGGAATAAGCGACACTTTATGTCGTCAGTTGTGCATCGGCCCCTCATATAGATCTGGTATTTACTCAGGTGAGTCTCCGGATCAGTTCTCCCTTCGTACAGAGGGGTTTGGGGAGGAGTGATCTTAGTCTGGATGTAGGCCTCCTCAATTTCCAAGGACATGGGTTTCTTGCCGAGACTGGATCGCTTTGATGGAGAGTCTTTGACCTCCATCTTATTCTCCATTTTACTTAAGCATTGCTGGAGAGCGGCAATAAGGGCTGCTTGGCTGCCCTCGGCACAGAGACTGACCTCGGGGCCCAGGCGGTCGTGTGCTGAGACACGGCGTTCAATGTTCGCGGTGAGGTAGCTTTGAGCTCCTTCGAGTTGTCTACGCACCGATGGATGGCGTCATTCTGGCGCCTTGGTTGGTGTCCCTTTTGTCGGGGCCGAATATTTTGAAGACCTTGTGAAGGTCTCCGATTCGAACTCAGGGGCGGATTGCGCCCAGGATTCGCCTCCTAGACGGCTAAAAATGGACCGGGCGTCTGAACCTCCCGATCTCTCTGGTCGACGAGTGTCTCCGTAGCTCTCACTTAGAACCACGTAGGTCTTTTTCCGAGGCAATTTGCCTCGGGGAGTATTTTTCCTCTTCTGGGCAGGAGTGGCATGTATGCCGAGGTCCTACCTCATCTCCCGAGCCTTCCGCTGGAGTTGTTCAATAACGGTCTCCATCTGCTCGGGAGTCTAAAAGTCATTGGGGATGATGGGGATATCCCGTGCCTGTCTGATCGGCGTGGTGGCAAACGGTTTGAGGAGCTGGGTTTGAGGTACCTTCACCAGCGTTTTGATCAGCCATTTTCAAGATTTTAGGGAATCTCGAAAATTTGGGCTTGGATGGATTTTAGACGAAGAACAGTGAGTGTTCTTCGAATATCTCAACTTTGATGTAAGGGTTAACTACCCTTCTTCTAGCGCCAATTATTGTTACTCGAAAAATTTATCTAAATATGATTAATGTGGCTATTGGGACGAGTAACTAACTTAATATTTAGGATGATTGAGAGAGCTATTGCTTGAGGCTGTTTGATAATAAATGATAACAGAAAGCAATAAATGCAAGGAGATTTGTCAAATCTTTGTGTAGACTTGGGCTTGAAGTAATAGGTGTGTATTAAATGCTAATGAGCAAGTATTTATAGCCCAAGGGTATGCCCTTGAGGTGACCTAACTTTATACGGGCAGCCCAGCATTAAATGCTCGGGCTGACCCTAGTTTTGAGTAATGGGCCGAGGCCCCTTGAGTAGGTGAGCTCGGCCCAATATGAGTCGGCTACGTGGAAAGTGGCTTGTACTTGCTCCTGAGATCGGGGGATTTCCTGCCATAAGTATGGCATGTATCTTTGGAGTTGGTGCTGATTCACTGTTCCTCGTACTAAGAATGGAATGATTGTCTGATGAAGCCTAGATTTGGCTTTATCTAGGATAAGATCAAATACGTGGCGTCCTCATCTAGAAGGGAGCCGAGATGGGCTGTCGTCTAGTTATTTTTTTCGTGATGATCTCTATGGTATTGCTTCTAGGTTGATTTGTCGACGATGACCTCGCCCTCATCGTTGCTTTTTAGGCCGAGGCTGGTGATCGTCATACTCCACGTGACAGTCCTTTATGCCGAGGTCGGGACCAGTTCCGCCGAGGGATACCCATGGGTTCATTACGAATTGCCGAGACCCAGGTCTATCGATGACGCCTCGGACCTCATCTAGAGTGGATTATTCGTCACACAACAACTGCATTAATAATGGTTCAACGAATAATAATCAATATATAACTACAAATTAATAAAAAGTAAATGACAGACAAAAATATATTATAAGTTAACAACAAATTTTCAACTTTTAAATGCAAATAATCTAACTAGACAATTATACACATGTTTTACATAAAATTAAGAAGAATTTCCAAGACAACATCATTTTAAGGCGGAAAAAGTTAAAAACAATGGACGCATAGTCGGCCTAGGTGGATTACACTAAAATTAGGTAGGATGATGATCATCTAGCGCCTAAGCGGCCACCTAGACCGATTTTAAACAAGATTGATTGTTTTAAAAATGCATTTGAGTTGTACAGTTCATCTAATACATGTAAAAACTAAAAATTTTAGGTTATACAAGCTAACTTATTGTATCAAGTATCAACCCAAGACCCATTAAGGAATCTTGTGCTAGTAGGCCTAAAGAATAACACAATTTTCAAGAGATAAATAGTTTTTTGGTCCCGCAACTTGTCTAGTGTCCAATTTTGGTCCCAAAAATATTAACTTTTCAATTTTGGTCCCATAACTTATTGAATCGTCCAAATTTGGTCCCAAATGGGACCAAAATTGGACAATTTAATAAGTTACGGGACCAAAATTGAATAATTAAAATTTTTGGGACCAAAATTGAATAATTAAAATTTTTGGGACCAAAATTGGACACCAAACAAGTTAGGGACAAAAAATTATTTTTTCGTATTCATTAATTTTTTTTCTTTTCTCACCTTATATATATATATATATATATATATATATATATATATATATATATATATATATATAAGGTGAGAAAAGAAAAAAAAAAACTATTTATCTCCAACTTTCAATGGGTTTATTTATTCTCTCGATTCTGGGCCTAGGGAAATTGGCTTCACTTCGTTCATTTTAGCCATGTGTTGTTCTTGCAAGCATCGTCTTCTATTGAATTGAATGTCTTTTGCCTTTGTCTCAACCTTCTTTGGAGCCTAAATCTATCGAATATTTAGACATGGGGTTGGTTGCCCCTATCCCTCCTAAAACCCTACATAATGGATATTGTTATAAACAGAATCTCTTGCTTTCTGCACCCGTTAATGAACATACACTTTCATTTACTTGGACCTCGTGAGGTGGTGGGAAATGGCTTGATCTATGTTTATGCTCTTGCCTAAGGAGTGTGCAGACTCTTATTAGACTGTTTGTGCCTATGTTTTGTGATATCCATGATGTTAGTCTCTCTTTCCGCCAAAGGTGTAAAAGTCGAAAATCGTTAATCGGATGGATTTAAAAACGCCTAGTACATAGGCCACCTAGTCGAAGACTAGTCGGGGACTTAGTCGGCAGGAGTTTTTTAAATTATTTGATCTCTATATCTCAGTAATATGGTCAAAACCATTTGATAACCTTTTACATACGATTTAATTTTTTGTAGTATTTATAACGGTATAAATCAACAATTCAACAAATAATAATCAATACATATATAAACTACAAATTGATAAAAAAAAATTAATGACAAAAAAATACATAATAATTTACATCAAATTAAGTGAAATTCTCTAAACGGCGTCATTTCAAGGCTGGAAAAAAAACAAACCAATGGACGTCTAGCCTACCTAGGCGGATTATAATAAAATCGGGTCGGCTGATGACCGCCTAGTGCCTAGGTGTCGCCTAGGCGGCCGCCTAGAGGAATTTTCGCATCACTGCTTTCCGCTCGTGAGCAGAATTCGTGCTAGACTAACTCTACTATAATTATCTAAGGTGATGCTTGGTTTGGAAATTTTTCAATGACCGTAACGGGAATGGATATAAATATAAGGTAATTATAATGGTTAATGAGAACAAAAGAGATGCATAACACTATTTTTCCTCCTAAATAAGAAAATCATTACCCCATTTGATTACCTTATTTGATGTATAACACTATTTTCCCCATTTGAATGATAGTATTCAAAAGTATTAGCAAAATTAACATTCCAGCGGTGTTCACCATGACACGCATAAATGTAATAACCATCAACAAAATCATATTTCACAATATGCATCCTAACTTTATCAAGACTTTTGAATACTTTATCCCGATATTTTTTTAGATTACACGGACACCTAATTAGATCTCCACTCATGCATGTTGGTCGGCTTGTGGCAAAATGTATAAATTTATAAAGTTTCGCATAAAATTCACCATTCACATTTTCATCAATAAATGGAGGAATTGAATACATCCAACCACAATTTGGATATTGCATTCTTATGAATAAAATAATATTCTAAAAAATGGACAGAATTTCAACTATATATAGCTATATAAAATAAAAAGCAATATCATACGTATAACCAACTCATCAGACCATATAATCATACTCACGAATCAAATATATATAGCAAACCAATTATCAAATCCTCAAAAATAGAAATTACAATAAAACGGTAAAAATACAAAACACGTGTGGTAAATTTAAGGGTGATGGTGCGAAGTGAAGGTAGACTAACTCAGTAACAACGGACCCTTCAAAACGAGCTTCATAGTCGACTTTGTAAATGTTAGGGACGAGAGGGGAGGGGAAGGGAGTATGCTAATTTGCTTGTACATGTGTGAAATGTGAAAATGTGGAGGTTCTGCTAGTTGCTTTTACGACTTTTTTTTTTTTTTTTGTTGCAATGGTTATGCGACAAAACAATGCCCTTTTCGCATTTTGTGACACAATAAAACTCAGGAAGGAATTTACGATCGTTGACATATTTTGCCTCACATTGCCAACCATAAATTACATGTGATAAGATAAAAAAATTTACGACGAAATAAGCATCGTCGTGAATATTTTTAATCAGTCTACAATGTTCATCGTTGTAAATGTTGACAATTTTGACTTTTGTTGCAAACTGAGTCATGGATGATATTTTTGTCTTCTTCATCGCAAAATCGTCAGAATTTACGACGGTGCAAATTTTTCATTGCAAAATCCCCCTTTTAATTTTTTTTTTTTTTTTTTTAGTGTTTAATTAATCTATTAAAAAAGTTTATTATCGGATAGCATATGAGCTTTTTACTCTTATTTTATTCAACATGGTGGGACATCCTTTTACAATTGGTTCCATAATAAAGGACAAAGATTATGGATGAAAGTGATAATCACAAGAGATGCTCCGTCATTTTCACAGCATCGCGAATCTCCTCCACGGAAACCTCATTGAGAAAGATACAGCCTACCAAACCATTCAAAGTACATATTGTATTCAAGAACGTAAGCACACCGTAGACAATTAATTAACGAACGCACATTTTTTTATATATATATATAGTATCATGCTACACGCACAATATATACAATAGTAAATTAATAAATATATTTATATATGTGAAAAAGGAAACAATAACGGATGAGCTCAAATTCAGAAATCAAAATCATCGTGATTAGGCTTTGGGGAAGTTAACAAGGCAGTATAAAGTCTGAGCCTGTCTTCTCCGAAAGAAGAGCACCTGGAGAGTGGCCTACGGGGCCTGATAAATGATAGGGAAGTAAGAGTCAAGCGATGCTTATACCTTGTCCACGCCAGCTGGATGGCCACCGCGGCCCACGTTCGCCATCCGGGGGAGTAGTAGCGCGCGCTTCGCTTCACTTTTTCGTTGACAAAAGTGTATCGAAAGTGCTGCGTCACGTACTTGAGGTCTTGAGCTTCCAGCCCGAATGCTTCCGTGGTTTCAAGGGTGATTAGTGTAGACGAAGACGGGGGCAGCCTCTCGACGAAGGGTCGTCTGAGGCACCACGACAGAAGCTCGTCGCCACTGAAATTGCCGGGGCCTAACATGCAGCAACTCTTCACCCCGTCCCGCAGAACCTGGCTGCTTTGGAGATGCCCTCGGACTATGAATAGCATCCTTTGAACTGGATCCCCTTCTCGTGTTATCTATATATGCATGCAACCAAATTTTAGATCGTTCATACCTTAATTTCAAGGCCAAAATTTTAGATATGTGTCTATAATTACTCATATTAAAAGAGTCTCGATTGTTTTACTTTTTTTTTTCCCCTCAAATCATTATGTATTAATTTAGTGTTTTTTTAACAATATAATGACTAGCATTTTTAAATTAAAATTAAAACTAGCATTTTTCCATATAATCTTTTTCCATAGTATATGATAAAATGTTAATTTTATTTTTTAATATCAAAATGCTAGTTATCATTTTCTCTAACAATAAGTTAAATTTTCAAATTAATTAATACACGATGATATAAAAAAAATAGAAATATACATTCTATTAGTAAAAAAAGTTATAATTTTTTTAATTTAATGAAGTTTTTGTTATTTTTGACGAATGTCTCTAATTTATTTTTATATTTTTCATAATGAATGAATTTAATTTAAAATAATTGTTTGTTGGGTTTTAAATTGAGACACAAGAATTTAAATAAGCCTTAAATTGAGATAAATAAAAAATTGAAATATGAATTGAGACACTTTAAAAATAATTACTTATATTTAGACATTACTTAAAATTTAGACCATAATACGGAAATTCTGGCATAAAAGATAATAAGTGGTCAACTGATTACGTACCGTTTCTCCCTTTGTAAATATGAGGGATTTTACACGGTCACATATGTTCTCCAGGACCAGGTTATCCATGTGCTGGAATAGAGGTACCTGCCTGACCAAGTCTAGACAGAGGTGATACTTGATATCCCTACGGAGGCCTTCGGGCAGATTTCGTGTCATCTCGCATTCGTCGACGCCACGCATCGCTGCCCACCGCTGTCTCTCGTAATTCCGAACTCTCTGCCTGAATGTGACCGGCAGCCGTCTTTTTCTCATCCACCACTCTATGTTCCTCATCTTCAACTGCATTGCTTGTTTCTTTGAAGTTGTCGCGTGCAAGAACACCTGCATGCCCATCCCATGCATATAATTCATTAATTTCACATTATATATTACTCCCTCCTTCATATTCAATTGGGCCTTTTCTTTTGCCTCTGTTTTTAACGTGGGAGTTGTTTATTACTCTCATCCTTCCGTTATTACTTGTGCACTTGTTTTATTAAATTGTCCCAACATTTACTTGCACACTCTAAAAATACACATATATTTACTCAAAAAATATTTTTTTCCTAATATGTGTACAATTAATAGTGCAGTGATAAAATAGTTTTTGAGTGACACTGTGGTGAATAAAAGAGGAGTAAAATAAAATTATGGTGTTTATGGAAGGGGCATTGTGATTGTCTTTCAACTGCATGATAAATAAAAATTGGTTGTTTTAAAAAAAGGGGGCGGATCTTTTTAATAAGGAAGCAATCGAAAATGTGACATATATATTATCATCTCATGATCTCAAGTACCAACCTTGATGTTACCGATTAACATAGTGACCAACAGGAGTCCAGTGGTGAGAACAATAATAATGAAAACCACTTCTAGCCAATCTGTTGTGCTCTCCAAGTTCCCAAAAGTACTGCATGGCATTCACAATTTGATTAATTAAATATGAGTATATAAATAACTAAATAAATTTGTTACAATATGTATGCATACCTTAGAGTCATGAGGCCCCAAAAAATAGGAAAGAGTATCTTCTCGAGTCGGTTGTTATTAGTGACAAGCTGAACGGTCCATTTATAAGCTCCGTAGTCAAAATTGTCGTAATTTTCAAGGCAGGTAGACCTTGCATGTTTGTTCTCACCCCATGCAAATCTGGTAGGATCTCTAACAAGACCGATGGGCCCCCCATAATATATGGATTCTTGGCATCCCATCATTCGTTGGTTGCAGCTCTTTGTCATCATACATTGCTCCTTCAAGCATCTTGCTGCCCTTTGGATGCCTAGCAAATACCAGCATGCTCCCACTGCCTAAACTCAAAAATTATTAACCAAATCACTTACCATGCAAACTACCTAACCTTTAACCTCACTAATTAAACTCCTACGATTTCAATTGCTATAATTATCGATCATACTAACTTTCGCACTTAATTTCCTTATTCTACGCATACCAAAATAACTATCACACCTTAAAAACATAAAACTTTTTATAAACTACACTCATATCCACCATTTTACATAAAATATCATCACACACCGTAACTCTTTTCTTTACTTTAATTATACATAATTTTTTTTTTTATAAAATTACCCTCAAAATCCCACTATTTATCAACTTCCCTTTATTTTATATGCCCAATGGAGTGGTGCAAATTAATTCGGGGGAAGTAGTATAAGATTGTATTTTCTTGGGCAGTGTATAAATTTATTGTGTTCACAATCTGAAGAGAGATACCTTGCCCATCAAAATATCTTTATATATACTATGACCTACCTAATTTGGTCGGGTATTTTGAAGTATTTGACAATTTTATTTTATAATAATAGCAATGACTTGTGATACACAATCTAATCAAGAATTAAATATTAACTGTAAGTTGGGATTTTATGAAACATAAATCACTATTAAAAATAAATAAAAAATTGCCTATAAAATTTCTCAATATGATTATGGATTTTCAATAAAAAAATTCTATAGTGAAAATTGTTTACGGTTTGCCTATATAATTTTCTAATTATTAAAGCATCTTCATCCTCACCTACAAACAATTTGCCTATAAAATTTTATTTTGTAGGTAATTAATTACCTAAAAATTATATTTTGTAGGAAAATTTATTTTTAGTGTAGTTATTTATAGGTGGAGAAAAGAAGAAAATTTCTTTTTGTTGAAAAAATTTGTAGATAAAAATTGTTGAAGTGACAATTTTTTTTTTTTTTTTTAATTAGGTATGAATAGTAGGCGTTGGATGGTAATGATCGTGAGATAAAGATGATTTTATAAGTAAAGAACAAATTTTGAGCTTCAGAAGGTGACATTATAAATAGAATAATAACAATTAATAATTAATTAAATGAATGAATTGAAAAACAAAAATTAATGTGGCAGCTTAACTTACATGGGAAGCGACAAAGTAGGCAATCATGTTGAGTGCAATGCCCCACCAAACGGTGCCGAAAATATAGCCAGAGAGGTTCTGCATACGCCGGAGAAGGCAAACGGAGTGGTAGATTTTGGGCAGGTATTGGAATACGAACATTATCAGCAACACCGTCATCACCACCGTTGTTGATCCTTTCTCCAACAGCTCCGGTATTCCAACCCATAATACTATCTGCATTCCCCCACCACAAACCACCCTTTTCATATATACGTATTTCACTAATTTTGTAATGTTAAATATTTAATTAGTGAAACATGAAATTCACTCTCCATCTACTGTGTGCAATTCAAAATAATACAAATTAATCCATCAAATTTATTCCTACCTTTTTTTTCTTATGTCCACCAAACTTAATTTTATTCCCTTTTTGAAATAAATAACACTTGGAAATAAATAAATGGGTTCCAAATATCTTTCACAATATTCCTACTTTATCTACTTTTTCAATAAAATGTTATTTTTCATTAAATATTGCGCTGAAAATTAAATGGGTAAAAATTTGTGGACGGATGGAGTATTATTTATTTTTATTATACATAATTATTATCAAATTAATACTTCATCTGACTCTTCAAATCTATTTTTATTGGAATGACAATGAGATTTAATGAACATAAGATAATATAGATTATTATTATGGGGTTATTGTGGGGTCCATTGAGAAATAAATATTTTTTTGTGAATGTTATAATAAAATAATTTTTTTAAAAATTAAAGAGTGAAAATAAACATGGAAAATAGCTAAAAAAAGAAGGTGGAAATAGAATTTGGGGGGAGGGGAGGGGAATATATTTTAACAAAACAACTAACATTATCTAAATATATATATACACAATATGCAAACAAATTTCACAGTAAAATTGGTCTAGTGTATACTTGATGTTTCTAGATTCGTGGCTTCGGCTGGTTATTAACCATTTTTATATATGATCGATCATGATTAGGTCTTAATTAATATGATTATGTGTTTGGTCGTCTCACACAGTAATAATATAAGCATGGTCATGAAATCAATTATTAATACCCAATTCGTCATGTCCTATATATGTAATACATCATTTATAATAATGGGGATTGTGAAATAGAGTTTGATGTTGGGTTTCATAGAAATATTTGATATTGAAGTTGAAAAAATGGAGCAAGAATTAAGTATGATCTGATAAATTCACTGAAGGGAAAAGACACACATTGTCACATGCACTTGGTAAGGCATGTATTTATCTGCAATATGAGGCTATAATGTCACTTATCACTGCCCTATGCATACAAACAATTCTGCTTTCGAAAAAATATGAATACAAACAATTCAAAATTAAGGACTACTACATCGTTTTTTGTCGTTTTCCTCTCTTTACAACATTAGTACGTAAGAGAAATCCTTTCAGTTTGGCATCTCTCACGGGCACCACCGGCATAATTAAATTAAATTTAATTTTATTTACTTTTCCAAACTACTTACTCCCTCCATCCAAAAAATAATAATAATAAGTTTGATGTATTTTTCACGATTATTAAAATAATAGATTTAACATATAAAAAGAAAGAATATTGTGTCAAATTAAGTACAAAATTAATTGCTTAAAAATATTATGTGTGTATATTGAAAAAAAGTTAAATATTTGCATTTTAGAAAACAAAACTATTTTTTTTTTAATTTACTGAATGAAATTTATTAGTACTAATATATATGACAAAAGAATATGTTTGACTAAACTTATTTAAAACATCTTATAATCTCTAATATCTTATAAGTTGTTTTAAAAGCTTATAATATGTATTTTTAAGTAGCTTTTAAGTTGCTATAGTGTTTGAGTAATTATAAACTTGTAAGATCTTTGAGAATTTAAAATAAATATTTTTTAAATTTAAATTTTAATATAAAATAAAAAAAATAGTTTTTTTATGTTGAGATAGAGGTAGTAGGGGGTGGAGCTTATTTTATGATCTTATAAGTCGTTAATCATATTATTTTGTCAAATACATTGATAGTGTTTATAAGTTCTTGAACAACTTATAAGTTATTTTAAAGAGCTTATAAGTGAGCTAAACACCTTCTAAATATTGTGTGAAATGATATTCACGATAATTGTTATTATGAACAACAAATTACTAATACTTTATAGTAAAAAAATTAATATTTTTAATAAAAATAATTAATACCAATTTAACTAATATTTTCCACAACTAATAACTCACTAATGTCTTTTAAACTAGTTTCTTCACATGGTAACTTCTCATGTATATTAATTCTGAAATTAAAAGAAAAAAAAGTAATAATCTGACCTGAGGCAAGGGAAGGATGACGAAGAGATCAAAAAAGAAACCCCTCTTAGATTTAAAATAGGTCCAGGCGACGGTGCGGGGCGGTCTCCGGTCGTCTTGGGGGCGGCGGTTCATCTTAAACTGGAGCCAGACGTTCCAGAGGTGCAAGGCGTCGGTCATGCACCGGAGAACGGTGACAGTGACGGCGAACCAGCCGTCGACAAAGAGGCACATGCAGTTTTCACTTATGGAGAGGGCGTAGAAGAACAAAGGGTCGACGAAGAGGCCGACGGCGCAAACCAAAAGGAATATTCTGTTCCATTCCTGCACCCAAGTTGCCCTGGGGTCCAACACCTTACCCCAGAACCTTCCCTCGCGACGTCGTCTCCCGTCGTTGAGGTCTTCTTGCTCTTCCTCTTCCGACGAGGAGGGATCAGGAGAGTTGGAAGATTCAGTGTCGTCGTCATTGCAGTAGTTTTGGAGATTTGACATAATTATGATCTGTGTGCAGGGTTGAAGGTGACTTGGCTATGGTGGGAGAAGGAATATTGTTTTCTTAGGATGGTTGGTGTGACAGAGTTTGTTGGGGAATGTTGAGATGATGAAGAAGACGCATATAATTGCAGATATGGATGGAGCAAGGTAAGCCCCAATTACTAAAATACCCTTGCTGTTATATGTCAATTTACAGCATCTTTGGTTTTATTTGCAGTCTCCTTTTCGTATTTAATGTACTATTTTTTCATTGGAATTTATTGATAAAATCATGGGTGTACGATATACCCCATTAAGTTTGATTTATGGCGCTCACAAAAAAAAATAAAAATAAATAACTATGTGAAAATTATTATATTATATAAGACAAATACTTATATAAAAAAAAAAAAATTAGGCATCAAAATCGAGAAAAAAAGTTATTTGGTCCCATAACTTATCAAGTGTCCGATTTTGGTCCCAAAAATTTTGACTCTTCAATATTGGTCCCGTAACTCCTAAGAATTGTCCAATTTTGGTCCCATTTTCTTCAAAAATACAAAAATGGTGCTCTTTTTTGTCATGCTCAACTCACATTCTGCCCAAATTTGGGCCTTTACGGTATCCTCGAGTATGTATCCGCAAAACAATATTTTTTTCGTTTTGTATTTTTAATCATTTTTTCCATATCACTAATATGTGGTTGAAAAATGGACAAACCATAGGAGTTACGGGACTAAAATTGAAGAGTCAAATTTTTTGGGACTAGAATTGGACATTCGAACCAAAAAAAAAAATTCCAGCAAGAATGGGACCAAAATTGGGCAAACCATAGAAGTTATGGGACTAAAATTGAGGAGTCAAAATTTTTGGGACCAAAATCGGACACTCGATAAGTTATGGGACCAAAAAACTTTTATTCTCCATCAAAATCCCGTGAAATTATAGTGCAGGTGGAAAAATTCACGGATTTTCAAGTAGGTCTATAGAATTAATGTAAATGAAGTGATATTAGTTACATAGTCAATACAAGTATTTATACAATTATAGTAAATCTGCACTATTTATGTATAATCAATGTAGAACAAAGATAAGTACAATATTTACAATACATCAAATATTTCTAATAACCTCCATCAAGATGGTGCTCATTCAACGAAATCAATCTTGGACGTAAGAAGTGAAAGACGAGCTCTAGACAGTGGATTGGTGAGAGCATCGCCTAACTGATCTAAAAAGGAAACATGAGATACTCAAAGTTGAATTACAATAAAATATCTAATACAAATTTATAGATTTAAGTTAAATACTTATCAAAATATCTAAGAATTTATAAATTAGTTTAGTTTATCGGTAACATAAAAACTCTTGCAAGAGTTGCATGGTTCAAACCCATATTGTCGCCTTTAAAAAGAAAAAAAATTAGACTCAATAAGCAACATATTAAATATAAGCTCATAGAAAAATAGCACATCATCTAGAAAATCTCAAACTTTATGAAAAAATGACACATCATCCAATTAAATATCAAAACAACATATCATCAGTCTAAACTTCCTACTAGTATAATAGGGGCAGGGGATGTGTGACTTATATTATAATATTGTATACTTAGTCTATTATTGTATGAAACAATAATACACCTTATACTGTGTTACACCCGATAATACTACCTGGCCAGCGGGTAGGCGGGTTAACCGATCAAGACAAAGCGAGGAAAGAGACGACGACAAGCCCAACCTAACCATCGGAAAGAGAGCGGCGACCTCCTGGAGGGCAGCGGGAAGACCCCTGGCGGGACCGGCGAAAGCCCATCGGCCAGCGGGTAGGTTTCCGGCCAACCCGTCAGAGCTCTTGCCCGCTGCCCGCAAATATTCGCTGTTGGATGCCCGCTGAAGGGTCACTACCCGCCTACCCGCCTACCCGGTTACCCGTCTGCAGGCGTCACTAGCTACTTGGCCCGTCCAGTCTCATCAGACGTGCGGATGTGACAGGGTCAGAGTAGGGCCAGTAGGAGGGGTCTCATCAACAAAGGTCAACAGTGCCACGTGGCACCCCCCATTCGTCCATATAGGGGGCTGTAGCCACTCATAACTGTACAACTAGGATTTAGTGGGGCCCGCGGGCAGATCTGATCAAGTGGTTGAACCCACCTTGTACATTATAAATAGGATCTTAAATGCCCCATTGTAACACACACCTCATTGAATACAAGAACTCCCTTGAGAGCTTATTTACTACGACATTTATTACTTTCAGTTATTATAGTTTATAATCCCTACCCGTTAGGAACCAGATGACGAGTTCCTCACGAAATCGCTGTCAACATACTGTAATATTATCACTACAAGAAAATTACTTGAAATGACACTTAAAAATGTAGGGATAAATTATCTCTCACTACATTTTACCTATCACCACATTTGTTGTTAATGTCGTGTAATCTAATGTAGCAATAGGTAGGAGATTATTACTACACTTCTAAATGTATTAAAAAGTAAACTATAACTACATATATTTTTTCAATACATCCTTAATACGACACATAAAAATGTCATAACATATACTAATATATATTGCATGTAAGATATATTTTATTAAAATTAATTATTCTTTAATATATTATAATATTAATTTTACCTTGATTGTTTCCACGTCATTTACAGTTGAGCAGATTTCATTTTTTAAAAACACATTTTAATACCCATAATAATTATAATAATACTAATATAAATATAATAAATGTGTGAACATTGATATTTTCTTCTTAAGAAAGTAACTCAATAAAAAATATATATATATATATATATATATATATATATATATAATAGAATCCAATGAGTGTTACACATACATCTTAAATTGAAAATTAAAAAACTAATTTACAATTTCAAAATGACATCGAACTTCATCTAAAAATATTACCGGGTCATCATTTAAATTTACATAAGGTATCTTAACATTACATGCACTAAAATAATATACAATCTAACCAAATGCAGCATCAAAACCCCAAAAAATTGTTAGAGAAGGAAGAACAAGGAGAAAGTCAAATTGAATGAACACCGTGCCTCCTTAAAACCTTGGAAGCTTCAAAAACTCATTATGTTCTCTTTCTTGGAATTTTCTGGGGGCTCCCAACCTGTAATTTTTAGTCAGTTAAAAGTGGAAGCAATTAAAGAAATTCCATGTGAAATTCAGTACAAAGAAAAAAGGGCAATTTTAGATTACCGGTAATGAAGCTTCAATTGATGCAAAATAGATCTAGCAATTTAGTTCTGGAAGGTAGGATATCAATCATTTACATGAAGAATATAATAATATGTCCCTGTTATTAGTTAAAAAATAAAGATGTAGAGAATACCAACATAAAACAAAAGAATAGAAGAAAGAACTCTCAAAAGGTTGCAATTTTGAAGTAACTCTAGGATATTTAAAAAAGACAAAAATAGGACAATATAGTAGCTCATACTCAAATCCACGGGCCACCCGATATTCAAATTTGATCTCATGAGTCAATTCAACACATAAAATTTTAATTGTCATAATCACGTTTACAATGTTATTGGTGAATCATAAAATAAAAGCATATAGCTTTAAATGTACAAGTACAATCACTAAAGTAATAGAAAATACTAACCCAAACTAACTCAGAGCCAAACATCATTCATAAACGGTCTACTAGTAATCATTTAGTTCCAACAAATGTATGCAGCGAGAACCTTTAAACAACAAATAACAAAATATGATATGCATATGTATATTTATATCTCATTATTAAAAAAATGGTCTCCAAGAATATTTCTTCAGAAAACAATTCATAATAAAAAAAATATTCCCTCTGTCTCAAACTCGTTTGTTACATTGTCAAAAAGGTTCATCCCATACTCGTTTGCTACATCTATTTTTGGCAAAAAAGTAACAATACTTTTTAAAATTATATACTTCATACACTAATAACAAAAAACATCTACTTAATCACTTTATCACTTTAAATACTATAAACAACTCAACTTCCTTATGAAGAGCTTCTTGTAGTCTTTCCTTATCATTTCAAGAGAATCATAAAATTCTTTAGATTTCTATCTAACATTGTTAATTTTCCAAACCTATAGAATCAAATTGACAAAGAAAGGAATAAATTAGAAATGCACAAGTCCACTCTCTAAGCCTTTCTTACATTTCACTAATCCTTGTTTGTACAGTATTACATACTTCAAACAAAATTCCCACACTTAATAGTTATTAAAAATCTAAACAATAAGTTCAATAACCAATTTCAATGACAAATTCCAGAATCACATAAGATTAAAAATAAGCAAAACAATTGCATTGTCGCACAAGTAGTTGTCACATATTGTTTGAACTTTGAAGAACCCTTAGTCAGTGAGGTGGAGGCACTCTCTGCCAATAATTAACACTTTATACAAGGTAATTAACAGCTTTATATTGCACTACATTCCTCCAAGCAATGCAGAATTACTCAGATAAATCATACATACAATCAGACTAACAATCCCTCTGCTCACAAAACCAAGAGAAATATATTCACAAACTTGTTACTAAGAAAAACTTATGTAGCAAGTTCTAACTACAATGCCCATTAAATGATATAAAGTATTGATGGTTACTCACAAGTAAAGCAAAAATTGAAATATTTTACAGTAGACCTCAAAAAGTGTAATTGCATTACTCAAGAAAAAATAAAGTCATAAGCAACAAATGTAAACCCCTAAAAAGGAATCCCAAAGTGAACTAATCGACTAAACTGAACACCAAAGTGAGTGGAATTACCAGAATCCAAGCGTTTAAAAATTGGGGAATGGAAGCAGCACTGCTGACAGAAGCACGAGAAGCGACCTCAATCTAAGCAACAACCTTCCTCCAACAAGACCTACACCAAAAATAAATTATTCGAAACCCTAATTAAGAAAATTATCCATTTACTTTGTACAAAATGTACACCTGAAGAAGGTGGACAGAGAGATCATCTATTAGAAATTAATACCTAGATAAAATAAATTAACGAGATAAATGAAATATATAGTACCTCATCGGCTATTGCAGATTCTAAAAAACCACGAATAATGCCCCTAAAACAAACGAAAGTAAATAAATTGAAATAAATCAATTTGGTGTGAATACTTACTTCGGCTCTTCTATGATGTCTTCGACTTTCTCACCGTCTCAATATGCTATGCGTAGGAGGAACATAACCTTCGCTGGATAGAGCAGGAATATGGAAAACCGCTAGGGAAAAGAACCATTGTTGTAGCGCTCTCTAGGGTTTTCCTCTCATTCTTCTGCACGCGCTCTGTTTCTTATTTCACCGTTTTATCTTTGTAAAGTTTTTTCATTTTCTAGAGTTTCATCGTTTTTATCAAATTTGGGTATGTGAGTTTATTTCTTTATGTTTTTGTTTGAATTTAATATTTTATTGTAGCAAAACTAACATTGGAAGATCTTCAATTACTATAAAGTATAATTAGGTAAATTGATTCTTTTATGAACCATTGAAAAGTATTAGTTGTTTGCAATAAAGAGTATTAGTTGTTTCACTGAAGAGTATTAATTGTTTTTCACTGAAGAGTCTTATTTTATTTTCAGTAAACAACTAATACCCTTCAGTAAAAACAACTAATATTCTTTAGTAAAAATAAATAATACCTTCGATGATTCATGCATGAACCAATTTCACTCTATACTTTGTCTTAGGTTAAATACATTTGTATCATGAGAAGGTATTATGTGAACAATATTCACGGTAAAATTTGTTTGAGAGGTATTAGGAAAATTACACTAAAAGTATCAGTGAATTTTATAAAAAGTGTCAGCTTTGAAGGGTATTAATTGTTTTCACTAATGCTATTAGTAGAAGCAGTATTAGTTAGTATCACTAAAGGTGTTAGTTGTTTCAACATAACGTCACATAATATTTTATTTTTTCATTTGGTTAATTAAATTAATTTATGATTAATTGATACAAAATATTAAATTATTCAATAAAAAAAAATCCCCACTTTAATTTGTGATCAAGTATAGAGTGAAAATGATTCATGCATGAACCATTGAAAAATATTACTCCCTCCATCCCAGATCAGTTTTCACAGTGCACCATTCATCTCTTGTGAAGACCTCTAAATTACATCTCATTGCACTAATAGTTACGCACAAAAATATGTTTGCTTTGTTTCATCCACTTATATTGAACAATATTTCATCATCAAAAAATTATTTTATTCATTTAAACACTACAAATCAACTCTCGTAATAAAGTCTCAAAAAGTCAACTGTGAAAACAGATCTAGGACGGAAGTAGTAGTTGTTATCACTAAAGAGTACTAGTTGTTTTCACTGAAAAGTATTAGTTATTTTCACTGAAGGATATTAGTTGTTTACTAAAAATAAACTAAGACTCTTGAGTTAGAACAACTAACATTCTTCAATGAAAATAACTAATACTGGTTAGTAAAAAAAAAAATATTTTTCAACGGTTCATGTATGAACCTATTATACTCTATATATACTAGTTATTGGTATTTTTAAATTCGGGTTTTCTACATTTATATTTAAATTATTATTATCATAAAGGAATCAAATATTTAAAAACCCACTAAGGTTATTAATACACTTGTTATAGTGTCGTAATTTAGTTTTGTTACGACAATTACCAAATAGTGTATTAATAGATATTACAATAGTGTAGTTATAGGTAGTTTGAGAACCTATGTAGCAATAGAATAGTTATATTGACATTTTAAAATTAGTGTATTAAAATTTGTGTAGTAATAGGCATTTTTTCTTGTAGTGTATATTTCTTTTATTGTGATATTGTATGATATTACATAAAAATAACTAATATTTTTCAGTAAAAATAATTAATACCCTTCAATGATTCATGTATGAACAAATTTTACTCTATACATACTCAATTTTTAATGAATATTTTCTAAAGATAAATTCATTTAAGAAAAAAAAAAGTTATACACTCAAATAATAAAATTAAGGCAAAAGTTTGTGTGAGATAATATAAATTAACATTCACTCCTTGTTAATGCATCGTGTCCAATATATATCTCGTCTCACCGTGTCATAGCATGGTAAGATCTCACACTGACCTACTTCAAATTTAAATATATCCAAACCAAAGCTAAACGTTTAAATCACCTTAGAAACTAGTAATTAATTTATTTTTCTATAAATATGTATTGTGTTAAATATTACTCCACATGATCATTGATAATTTTTGACAGATTTTAAGAAAATATATACTCCCTTCGTCCCATATCTATTTTCACAGTTGATTTTTTGGAACTTTATTATGAGAGTTAATTTATAGTATGAGAGTTAAAATTGGAGTATTTTTTTTATGATGAAATATTGTTCAATATAAGTGAGTGAAACAAACCAAATGTATTTTTGTGTGTAATTATTAGTGAAATGAGATGCAATTTAGAGGTCTTTGTAAAGAATGAATAGTGCACTGTGAAAATTGATCTGGAATGGAGGGAGTATAAAATATGTAAAGTAAGGGTATTTAACGTATTGTGTGATCCATTTATGAATTAAGTGGTTGTTTGTAAATGTAAAATCAACAGTGTGTGAAATAATTAAGTGATGAATAAACGGTAAAGAAAAGAAGTTGTGAAAAATAGTTTGAGCATTCTTATAGTGAACAGTGGGAGTACTATAATACTCCCTCTGTCTCATATTTGTTTGCTACTATAAAGTGATAAAATAAATATTTTTGGTTAAGAGTGTATGAAAAATATAATATTCAAAAGTATTATTGTTTTTTTTTTAAATGAATGTAGCAAATAAATATGGGATGAATTTTTTTGACAATGTAGCAAACAATGGGACGGAGGGAGTATATATTATACTTTTAAAAATGTATTTATTTTTCTTATAATGTCCACAAAAAATTTCATGCTCATTTCATGTTGGCATGAATTCTTATTGTGGTGTTCATATTTACTCTTATTGTGTCGATAAAAAACATGACACCAAAACACGAATACGAGGCCACCCCTACCCCAAAAGTACATCCAATTTCTGTAAATTCGATCAGATAGTAAAATGGATCAAGGTGATTTAGTTGACATAAAAGCTTTAGATCAGATGGTTTGGATAACCTATTGAATGACTCAAAAATTTGGATGGGACGAGACATTTAATATGATGCTGGTTTGGACTTGGCGTATCAATTTTTTATTTTTCTTTCAATAGTAATAATTAATTAGACAAAAACGTCTAAAATTAAGAATTACGTGAAATGCAAAACTTTCCTATATAATTAGGGGTGTCAAGTTTTCGTTTATTGATTTTTTTTCTCTACTCGGTATCCGATTAAAGGATCAACTGATCCAGAGTACCCATAATCTACCGTTCACTTGGGGGTCCTTCTTCAAGTCAGAATTTTGCTCTGTATAAACTGGGTTATTTCAAATCCACAGAGCTTTGTTCTCGTTTATTGATAATGAGCAATTTTATTTCCAAACGTCTCTTTATCATGAGATTGGGTACAGGTACGGCCTTTATGGGTTGCAGAGGGGTATATTTGCTGGGAGTATCGTATATATGTCTAATTATTATAGTTCTGTTAGGTTCATATAATTGATGGACTAAACAACAAAAGCAACGAAATTGCATGGAACCTGTGTTGTTCGACTTATTTGAGAATATGACCAGTTTGAGATATCATAATATGCTGCCCTATATATGCCTCCATCCTTGGTTTTCCAAATATGCCCTTAATTACCAGCACATAATTTTTGCTTTTGCTTTTAGTTTACGTTGGAACTAGACCTTGATCTACCGAGAGTATGATATTGCCCATTTTGAACAGAGCCCAAAAGAATTTGTTTTTATAACTTTCCCAAAATATTTTATATCAATTGAGATATTTTTCCATTTTTTATAGAACTCGTGATTGAATTCGATGTGATATTGTTTGAGTCAACACTATTTACTAAGAAGAGGTTAAAAGTTTGAGTGAATCGGTCTGGCTAAGAATTATTCAATCTGATGCGTTTTTTATTACCCCTAAGGAAATGACACGGATTTTAATAAAAAAATTGTTTATTAGTATTTGTAGATATAAAGTAAATTTTTAAAAGGGGCAAGAGAGTCTTTCCAAGGTTATGGAAGGTATTTGTGAGTATAAAGTTGATAAAGCAATGGTATGAGTGTAAATAAATGATGTTTTTAAGGGATAAGTTAAAAAGTGTAGTGCTTGTTTTTTGCTATTTTGGGTAAGGGAATTTTTTTTTTCCTTTTATGAAAAAGTGGATAATAAAAAATGAATCGGAGGGAGTACATCAAACCGTGAAACAGAACACACATTCATAAAAATAAAAAATAAGTAAATAATATACTCCCTCCGTCCCGGTATAAGTTTCTTATTTTTTTTAAGAAAGTGTATTGTTTATTAATATATGGTGGACCATATATTAACTTTTGTGTAAAGTTATGGAAGTTGTGAAAAAACAAAGAGTAGTTGTTTAAAAAAAGTATTTATTTATTAATATATGGAGTATTGTTTTTTGCTTTTTATAGAATAGGAAATTTATAGTGGGACATAAAAAAGAAAAATAGAAAATGCATAGTGAAACAAGGGAGTAATAAATAAATAAATAAATAAAGGGCTAGAAGGATTTGTTTCTCGAGTGTGTGGGCTTAATTTTGTCTCGTCATTTAGATCTGTAAGAGTAAGACGGTAAGAAGCCCAAATATGAGTTATCCTTGTGGCCAAGCTAAATACCCCTCCACAAAGTATTTTATTATTTTATTAAAATTGTAAAGTTATACATATAATATTATAATTAAAAGAAAAGAAAATTTAATACTCCATACACACAACCCTTCTTCTCATCAAACGTTGACGTGAATAACGGTTATATACATGTGCAAAAAAAAAAACACAAATTAATATTGTCTCCGCCATAACACGATCTATAACGTTTAGTTCATATTTTGCACCTAGATTCTAGTGAAAATGGGAGTATTTTGACACACATATGTAGATTTTTTTTCCTTATTTTATAGATTTGTTCCTTAATGTATAAACCCTAGTTTTAAATGTTGAGTGTTGAATGTTGTTAGTTGTTTATATTGTGTGTATTTGTGTATGAAATATTAAAATTTTAGGTGTAGAACGAAGTTACAAATTGTATGATTGTCATTCGCGCATTTTTTTCCTTAAATTCCCGTCAAGCTAATTTCGGACCTGGTTAGTTGAAACTTCGTTAAATTTTCGGTAAACCTTTTTGAAATTTGTTAGATTTTTGGAAAATTGAGTTTCCGAAATATTGTAAAATTTTTGAAAAGCAGTTTCCAAAATCTGATTTAATTTGGGAAATATTTTGTCGAATTATGATGATCAGAAACCTTTTCCTTTCAAATTTTAGCGGACAATAATGATCATCATCCAAGTTATATTAAAAACTCCGAAGAACCATATGTGAATGGAGACAAATATAAGAATGAACCATATGTAAATGTAGATGAACATATGAATGAGGTGCCAAAAGTTTAACTAGATTATGGAAACCCTTTACAAAAATTTAACCAAATTTCAACTTCACAAACCATTCAAAATTTCGGCAATTGATTTCCAAAATATGTAAAACTTTCCATGAACCAGATCTGAAAAATAGTTTGACGAAATTTTGAAAAAAAATGCGCGAATGACAATCATACAAACTTCGATCAACGCCCAAAATACCAATATTTCAAACACAAATACACAAAATATAAACAACTAACAACATTCAACATTAAATATTAGGGTTTTTACATTAAGGCAAAAATCTATGAAATAAGGAACAAAAAAAAAATACATAAGAAGGTCGAAATGCTCCCATTATTACCAGAATCAAGTTTAAAAATATGAACTAATTGTTGTGGTACGGTTTGATCGCGTTATGGCGGAGACAAGTTCAATCCGTGTTTTTCATTTCACACGTGCATGGTGTTCTACATTTTCTACGTTAATGGCCGATGCGATGAAGGGGGGGTGTATGTAGTCTTAAATTTTATTTTTCTTTTAACTATTAAAGGTATATGTGTAATTTCATAATTTTAATAAAATATTATATTATTGATGGGGGTATTTAGTTGGGCCTTATTCTTATTCTCAATAAGCTTCAGATAACTATGAGCCCGTTTAATTTGGCTAAACTTATTTGAAATATCTTTGTTGATGACCTTAATTCTAATTGATAATTTAGTGGCCGTTTAAACTTAATTAAGAAGACCATCAAACAAGATTAAGAATGATGTAATATGCTAAGTATTAATCATGGAAGAAAATGGTAGCAGTTGGGTGAATATTTTAATATTGGAAACCTATATTTTCTTTACAAGGGAGTATTTATAGATACACAAGCAAGTAGGAGGTGGCACCGTTCTAGCCCTTCTAATCCCTATAGTGACAAGTGTAAGACACTTGTTTATCCCTAAGTTACTGCATATTATACAAATGACAAGTGTTAAAACACTTGTTTGTTCCTAATACAATGCATAGGTAGTAGGATTTCTTAACTGTTCTATAAGGTGACCAGTTGCTCGTCTGTAGGCTCTTGTATTGCGTACTTGCATCTCTTCTTCCATTGTTGCTCGCTCAACATATCTAGCCCTTGACCAGGTGCTCGTCCAAGTGGTTAACATTTTGACCGACTGTTCGCCCTTTACCACCTGTGTACTGGCTACACAGCTGCTCGCTCTTTAATCTCTCCCCTTAATCATTCTTTTTTTTCTATTGATTCTTGCTTAACTGCTCCTCTATCAACAATCATATAAGCTTTGACATCTTATAAGTTATTTTAAGAGCTTATGTAATGCAATTTTTAAGTAACTTATAAGTTGTCAAAGTGTTTGGCTTATACAACTTATAAGATCTTTGAGAATTTATAATAAATATTTTTTAAGTTTTAATTTTAATATAAATAAAAATAATAATTTCTTATTTTTTATGTTGAGGTATAGGTGGGTGGGTGGGGGTAGGTGGGTGGGTGGGAGAGAGGTGGGGTGGTTCCGGAGTGAGGTGGGTGATTTGCGTGGATGTGGTTAGAAAAATAAGTTAGAGAAATCTCAACTTATTTTTTCACAGCTTATAAGCTGTTATGAGCTTATTTTATGATCTTATAAATTGTTTGTTAGAAGCTTATTTTATGATCTTATAAATTATTAAACATTCTATATTGTTAAATATATTGATAGGGCTTATAAATTTTTAAACAACATATAAAATATTTTAAAGAGGCTTATAAGTTCAGCCAAACAGTTCCATTTATATATATAGAAATGTATAAGATATGAGATCTATAACTATATAATACAAACTACAATGCCTATTATAGATTTGGGCGGGAAACATTTTCGTCCGTTGATCGGTTTTCTATGCTTCGATCTCGATCGTCCATTCTTGATTGGTATATTAGTATGGTATGTTGGATATATTTTTTTAATGTGATTCCTAATTTTCAGCTACCATTTCAATGTTAAAAATCATATTTATACTCCTTATGCTATTCGGTTTCAACCATTCTTTACTCTCATTTTCATTGATTTCTTGAGTATTGTGGAAGTTAATGCATAAATTGGCTTCTAGCATTGCGTTTTGTGAGCCATATTGTGGAAAGATTTAATCTCAAGCAATTTCTGGAATGTCATCAGTTTCTTGCAGCACATGGGTCACAAAACGGAGCAAGGGACATGTACTCTTCGGTTTTGATCGTTATTTTTCTCATTTTTTTCTTTTTAGTAATGTAGATTTGTAATCTACAACTGTGGATGAACGTGTATTCTTTGTTATATTTATAATTGATGTATGTATTAATGTAAGGAAGTTTTTTTTTTTTAATTTCATTTTACGTGTATCGATTCTATCTTTGATTTTTTTAAACATTACATTTTTATCATGAATGTATCTTCACCTGCATAAATCTTTCTTATTTTTTTGTATCGATTTTATTTATTGTGGTTCCATCCCTAATTGAATCCTTAATTATTTCCAATACTATGCGCCTGCATTTGCATATTGTTGCTCTCATTTGTCTTACAAACGGTGAAGTTTAGATGCTTAATTTATAATTAAATTTTGTGCATAGAACAAGTTTAGGTAATTGTTCAATCTTTAGTAGAAGATAATCTCACTAATCCTATTGGTAGGAATTGTCAATTTAGTCTTATTTAATATATTTTTTGTTTACCTCCTAAATAAGTGATTCCTAAAAATTTCATTCGATGATGTTTATTGAAATTGAATCTTACTAATTCGATTGACAATATTTGATCAATAATTCAAATTTAGGTTTGAATATTACTTAAATTGGTAAAACAATATTTAAAATTTAGAGTAAAACAATTTATATATTTTATCAATTTACAATCCAATAACCACGTTTATTAAAATATTATTTAAAATCTTGAGTTACGGATCGAATTTAGCTTTCAATTATTCATAGTAACCTGTTTATTAGTCCTTTGATAATTTAATTTGTCATTTATTTATTATTACCCAATGTACACACCTTAAAAAAATTTACCCTCATAAATATATATTTTACCTTTAAAAAATTTGGAGTTGATTTTATGATGAATAATTAATTATATTTCCACTTTTGATTAGTATTCAATTGTTATAATTTTGATTGCATGAAAATGCGTACATGATTTTAAGAATACTAATTTGAGTGTTTAATATTATATAATAATTTTTAATGAAAACTGAGTAAGATAATCAATATATTTTATATTTTATAGATTTATAGATTCAAGTTACCATAAATTTTTTTAATGATACACGAACCAATATGTTTTGAAAATTTGCTGCATTGATTGTGATGATTGGCTCCCTTTAATTAATCCTCAATTGAAAATAAATGTAAAACTTATTAACAATTCCACTTGGGAGGAAGTTTCAAATATTAGAATAAACATATTTTTAGAATATGTATGACAACATTTAAGAACCTGTCAATATATAATTAATAATGTAATTGAGCATAGATTGAGTGTTTAAAATATTGTTACCTAATTTAGGATAAAATTATAAGATAATCTTGCTAATCCAATTAATAACATGTGATCAATAAGTCTAATTTTGAAGCAAGTGTTGGCAATTATACAAAAAAAAATCTTAGACTGTTGTATACATAGGTTGTTTGTATGGGCTATAAATAACTCAAATTAACAGTTTTAACTTTTTAATTTTGACCAATTAGGTCCTAAATATCCATATATTGATTTTAAATTTAATCGAATATTAATTTTCAAATTTTAACCAATTAAGTCCTCATTGTACATAAAAGTATATTTAATTTTAGAGTGTGATAGTAACAATGGAGATTATGTAGAGAGAGATGGGAGATTTCTGCCTTTATGCAATTCCCATGTATAGGAATTGACAGTGGCCAAAGAAGAAAACTCAATAAAATTTTATCTTATATTTTTTTTTTAATTTTAATGAAGTTTGACAATATTGATTTAGGTTAATAATGATTATGATACAATATGTGGCATGTATATAATATACAAATTGAAGAACTATGAGATGAAATAGATTGTGAAAAATAACATTTTTTTTCAAAAATAACATTTTTTTCAAAATTGTTATTTTTAAAAAACATGCATGTCTTTTAAAAAAAAAAAAAAACTATATGTTTTTGTCATATAATTGTTTAAAATTGTGTATTTGAATAGGTATCTAATTCTAATAACGTGTTGTAACTAATTTACATATTCATACGCGAAATTGGTTCAACTTACTTCGTACAAAGATTATTTAAGTAAAATTTGGATTTACCTGATTTAATGGGGTATTAATTGATCATTCAAAATGCTAATTTTCTGTAATACTTTTCTTTGAATGGTCGAAGACTTACCTCTACAAATTTTTGGTTCATTTTAACATAATAATTTATATATTACTATATGTTTTATATTTTAAAATTCATATATATTATACCTGACTTAGATTATTGTTTAGTTCCTTTAATTATGTGAATTTGTTAAAATAATTAGATGACTGCCATAAAAAAAAAATTGCATTATTGGATATATACCTGACTTTAAGAGATATTATTCGATTTTTCAAAGATTAATTTTTTGTATTACTTTTTGTGGGATGGTGGTAAAACTCCCTTTCGAAAATTTAATCTATATAAAAAAAGGTTGCTTTGTAAGTATGTATAATATTTTTTAGACTATGGTTTAGTTCCTTTAATTATGTTAGTTTGTTAAAATAATTAGATGGGTACCATGAATTTATAGAATGTGTGACATTAATAAAGTATGCGAGTTTATTATATGATATTCACATTGGAGAACTATGGGACGAATTATATTTTGAAAAATGTCATTTTCACTCAATTTTTTTTTAAAATTATAGTTTTTTTATATAATTGATTAAAATATGTGTATTTTAACAGGCATCTAATGCTAATAACGTGTAATATATATACATATTCATATTTGAGATTGATTCAAATTGCTTGGTATAATTGTTATTTGTATTTAACTAAAAATTAGATTTACCTAACTGTAAGGATGTTAATTTATCTTGGTTGATTCTATGTATTACTTTTCGGGGGATGGTGTTAACTACCTTCAAAAAAAATTGAGACTACCTTTATAATTATGTATGATAATTATTAGATTATGGTTTAGTTTTTTCCATATAGTTTATTAAAATTTAAAATATATTTTGTACAGCTTTTGCAGAGCATTCTCTACCATGTCAAGTGGTAGAGGTAAGGTTGATATGCTAAATTTATATACATAATTCTAGGAGCTGGTTTGATTTAAAATTAATTGAACTTAAATTTTTCTTAGTCCTGCTTTAATTAGTAATCTCTTGATATTATAAATCAATGAAATATTAAAAGAAAGAGTTACGTAAGTTAGCAAGATCGTAGGAATTTTTTTGGTGTAGAATGACTAATTTGTTATTCTATTTTTTTTAATTAATCTTTTGATATTAAAAGTTGATGAAATATTAAAAGCACGAGACTATAGGATCTAATTAGTAACTTCTATTTGTAGGCATTTGAGTGGCATTCTGAGCATGCACACGCAGTGTTATTTGACTTTAGGTAATGAATTTTAAATTGGTTAATAATTTTAAATTTTAAATTATAAATTATATGTAAATTGTAACCATCACCTCCTATTAAATCATGAACCAAAACTTCTTAATCCATCGTAGGTAAGTTTTAAAGTTTTAAATTTCATATAATTTTTTAATTTTTTTAGTTTCTTATTAATAAGTTCATTTAGATTAAATAAATTTAAGTAATCTATTAAAATAATAGTGAATTATCTGCTTATGAGTCATTATCACATTCGCAGTGGATATATAAATTTAATATATATATATATATATTCATGCAATTGGTTGGACTTGTGTATTAGTTGAGCTATAAATCTCTATTTTTTGTATTATATGAATTTAACCGTAACTTAAGAATTTAGTTGAACTACTGTTTGATTTTGATACTCTTGGTCAATTATTTAGTACTTTATACATTTTTTTACTTGATACTTTAAAATTAAATGTTGCTACCTCCGTCCTTTTATTTACTTCTCATTCCACTACTCGCCTCTTTTCAAACACTTTTAATCTATATATCATTCCACCAATCCTCTATTATACTAATAGGGAGTTTGTTTTGCATATGTGTCGTTATGTGGTTGATTTTGCATATGTGTCGTCTTGTGGTTGATTCTGTCTACGTGTCAAATGTCAAATGCTTATGTGTCAATTCATTATGCTTATGTGCCATCTTTGTATCATTATATAATAAAGAATCTTATTAAAAAATATGTGTATATGTGTGGATTCGAACCTAGGACCATAAGAGTATAATTTATGGGTTTGACCAATTAAGTTATACTATGAATGTATACAAAGTTGGAATATCTACTGTATATAATTTGAGTCCATAAAAATATATTATATTGAATTGATCAATTAAATTTAAAACTCTAATTATATGATACTTTAATGTTTAATTAACTTATTTTATTGTCTCACTATATTTGAGGATTTTCAATTAAGAAAATCTTAATTTGTTAATATAAATTAAAAATAAAATTAAACATATTTAATAGTTTTGATTTTTTTTATCGATTAAATGATTGATTGAATTTTTTTTTAATCGCATAATTATAAATTTTAGCATTTAATTGACAAATTTTTATTGTCTTGGAAACACAATGCAGCAAAATTTTAATTATTTAATTTTTTTAATCTCAAATTGAATTCAATATGTCGTTATGTGTGACATTATTTTGATTATGTTTATTATATAATATAATTATATTATTTAAATGTGAACAAATTTACAATATTATTGTATATATAATGCATTATAATGTATAATCATTTTTCTATGAAAATCCCGCGTAATACGCGGGACACTTATCTAGTAGTTACATATAAAATCATCTTGATTTTGTCTCATTCACTTAAATTGAATTATATATCATCATAAAAATACTATTTTATCCATTTAAATAATATAAATCAAGTCTCACATTAAAAATCAAGAAAAATCCAATGAGAAGTAAATAAAGGGACAATTGGAGTACTGTATTTCTTTATTTTTACTAATTATAAATAAACTAAATAGTAAAAGATTAATTATTATTGATACTTTTGAACAAAAATATGATACCCCTAATTCGATTTTTGGTAGTCCTATGAGATTTTTTTATACTTTTGTTCAATTATTTAATACTTTAAATTTTTCCAAAAGGTTTCATGTTAAGTATTATTATAAACCATGTTCATATAATACTTCGCCCTAATTACATTTAATCAAGTTTTATTATATTGAATTATGTCTAAAATGAAATTTTATTCTCAGTTTATTATGAATTAAAGTTTATTGGTAACACGGGTCATCGTATGTTTCATCTCACTAAAATTAGATATAAATTTGTTAGAATTGTTGGATTGGGTAAAAATGATTATTTTAAAAAAAATCCCATGTTAATGTTAAATGTAATAGTCTTTTTTCGTTGTGTTTTTTTTATTACTTTCTATTTGAACATTAATGAAAATGCTATTGGATTATTGAATCGAAAATTTAATTTTTTTCACCAAATATTTCATCTCAAAGTCAAATTGATTATTTTGAAGAAAAATTAGAGCAAATGAATGTGGGTGAAATAATTGCGCTTTTTGTGAAATGCAATAATAAATGTTGAATTTAATATATTTTTCATATTTTTGTTATTTTTTAGCACATGCATATTAGTTTCAGGTGAAAACTTAAATAGACTCGAGTTTATTATATTGAAGTATATATGCTGGAAAGTCAAATTGATTATTCTGAAGAAAAATTAGAACAAAATAATGCCGGTGAAACTACTGAGCTTTATATGAAATGCAATAATACTAAATTTACATTTGATGAGCTTTATATATCTTTAAGCGTAAATCTATCAATTTATATACATATATATATATATATATATAATTATATATTTTTTTTATTTTTGTTGAAACTATAAATTTAAGAGTATGTATAGAGTGAAATTGGTTTATATATAAATCATTGAAGGGTATTAGTTGTTTTCACTGAAGAGTATTTGTTGTTTTTACTGAAGAGTATTACTGGTTTACACTGAAGAGTTTTAGTTCATTTTCACTGAACAACTAAAGCTTAAATCAGTAATACTCTTCAGTAAATACAACGAATACTCTTCAATGAAAACAACTAATACTCTTCAGTGATTCATGTAGAAATCAGTTTCACTCTATACTTTGTCTAAATTTATTATGTTTTTCATCTTTCTTTCTTCAGTGGTTATCCAATATTATATAAATAATTTTAAATTCTACATGTTCAGGTTATATTTACAACTTATATCAGACACGCCATTTGATTAAGATGAATTGATGATAAGAATTATAAATAATTTGTTATTCTAAATAAATATCTATTTCATAATAAAACAAATATTCTTTACATGTTACACTTATATATAATTAGAAAAAGTTGTATAATAAATTTTGTGTAAGAAATTGTGACATTTTTAAAATATAAAAAAAAATATAAATAATTATATTGAAAATTTTAAATACACCTACGTAGGGATGTTAGCGTGATGTGTCCAATTTATATCTTATCCCAGGAGTAAATTTTATATGAAAACGATTAATTATAAACTTATCATGAATTTTTTTTAAAGTGTTGAATATTATAAATAAAATATAAAATATAATAAGAAGTAATATTAATTTGAGTCCAAGAAAATTTTTAGTTATATATATTTTTTAAAAAATTATATTTTTTTAAATTTTATAATTTATATATGTGTTCATTGTTATAGTATAAACAATATAATAAAATTCGGCCGTGCGAAGCACGGGATTTACTATCACTAGTATGTCAAAATGATTACTAGTGTTTAATTTTTGTAATTGATTAAGCGAAATGATTGCTCGAGTTTGTTATTTATATAATTGGATTAAGCTGTGGTTATTTATTGACCACTTTTAAACGAATTTTAAGGGTCTCAATCTAATATATATTTTAAAAGAATCATTATAGTTTATATGTTAATTTGCTGCATTTTTAATGTGGGAGTGTATGATGTAAAGATATTCATGGTAATAAATGAACAACAATTTATGATCCACATGACATTACTAATATTATGACCCGTTATTAATGAATTAAGTTATTCAGATAGTTAATTCGAATGAAAAATGTATTGTTGTTCAAAATAATAGTTATCTTGAATATCATTTATATAATATTTTGTATTTTAATATTATTTTATTTGGCACTAATTTATTATTTATGGGGTTTTCTTGTAGCAAAAGGCGAAGCTCTCGCCCTTAGGGCCCCCACCTCCTGACCCGACAGGAATAGTGGAGGTGGTAAATTATGGTGACTCAGCGGCCCATTAGATGAGAGGACTAATGTATGGTGCCCACAGGCCACAATGAACTATCCTCACATTTGAGGGATAAAACTCTCACACTAAGACTGATTTATGGGATTTTTTTAAGGCAGGGACAATTGCTTACTAATATATTATTGTATACTATGCGCGATGTTTGTAATATTAATAATATATTTTATATCCCACAGTTATATTTGTGGCATGTTAAATGATATACACGGACAAAATAATTCCTTAAAATTAACTTTAAAAAATAATTCATTGAGTTACAAAATGATATACACGGATATATATATATATACAACTAGAGATGATAAGCCTATTCTAGGAATTTACATTGACCGAATCAATTACAATCACAATAAGGAGGAAAATATGAAATGATACAAATTATCCTAATTTTGGAGGATTCAGTATATTCTCTCTTAATGTTACATTCATTCAGTAGTATTATTATACTTATATATTAATACAACACAATAATCTATATATTTGTCTGTAAGCCGGGTGTTGTATTAATTTATGAAAGTATCAATATTACAAAATACTAAATTATACTATAATTTATTAGTATGAATTCAATTTTTACCGTGCACAAATTTTACAAGAGAACTGGTCTTTTTTCTGACCATCAAGCAAAAGGGAAACAAATGAGCCTACACATAATTAGTGATGCCAAAATTTTCAAAATTCAATTGTTTGTGTTTTTCAAAGGAACAAAATATTCCTCACTAAAATTACAATAAAAAGAATGAATCTATGGTAAGAACCAAATAGAGTTAAACAAAAAACAAAAAAAACCATTTCACGTTTCTCACTTTTGAAAATAGAGATTCTACAGACATTTGTGTATATTATCATTAAGGCTTGTCTAAATAAATGTGATGTAGTGGGTAGACTAGGGTTTGATCATTTCCTTGTACTGGTTAAAGGAATGTTGACGTTGAAGCCTCATCTCCTGGTTGAACTTGTTGATGAATGCCTCCACTCTCCGGTTCAACTCGTCCTGACTCAGCGACGCTTCTTTCCTAAGTTTCCCCGCAGGAGAGGAATTGGAATTGGAATTGGTGTCGTTGAAGGTTTCCGATTTCTTCATCGTTTTCGGTTTGAGATGGGGCTGTGTCTCCATGGTCTCAGATTTCTTTAAATGTCGGGATATTGGAACTGGCCGTCCCTCTGTTATCGTTTTCCATGTGCTCTCCAGTGTGTCCTGTCTCTTTAATTTTGACACTCCCAGCACTGTTCTACCACCTATATATTAATTAATTTCGTCATCAACACCACTATGTGCTAACTCTAAATTGGCCTTTAAAAATTTAAAATTGATTTGAAATTAAGCTCAAAATTCAATTACATATTATGCACTTGAATGCACACAAAAATCACTTTATTGTTATTGCTATTATATAATCAAATTGAATTTTCAATCTAAATTATTCCCCTGTTTCTTTTTAATTGTCTTATTCTATTTAAAATTATGTCCATTGTTATTTTTCATTATACTAATATCAATACATCTATTCCAACCATGCTCCTAATAAATAATACTGATATTTGTAATTAAGTTTTACTTAATGGATAAGGGTATAAAAGATATTCCAATATATAAATAAAAGTTTAGATTTGTATGAATGGATACACATAAACATGTCTAGAGTGAGTAACATTTTCGGCATCTTATAAATGTCGAGTTAGACATGATATGAATATCTGCTTGAAAAGCGAATTTATACTGGACACTTGTGTACTAATGCTTAATCCACATAAACAAAGAAAAAAAAAATAAGGAATAGATAATTATTGACAAAGTACTTGTTTCACTTCTACAAAATACACGTGTACTACACAATGGAAGAGTAAACGGTAGTGAGCTTGAGGCGCAGTTAAGACTTATCATTTCAAATTGAGGTGGGCCCACCTGAACTATGCTGCTAAATCCTTAATTTAAGAGGCGTCACATACTAAGTTAACCCCATTTTTTGTCGCCTTTCTCTCGACAATCACCCCCCACCGCTTACGCATTTCAATTGTGCAAAATGCATTTCACTTTATTTTACACATGACTATAAGTTATATTTAACAAAACTCGAATTAGACCATTCCATCCATCCCACACTTATACGCTACACGATTTGTTACATTACCAAAAAATCTATCACATACTTGTCTTCCATATTTACTTCTAATAAAAAAATAATAATATTTTATAATATTATATTCTCCATCCACTACTAATTTACTTTATAATTTTATTTGTTTATTACTTTAAATACTAAATAACAACGGGAACGGAGGAGCATTTTCTTGTCGGTATATCACAATTATTAATCATATGCATTTATTGTATGATTTAGGGTGTATTTTTCAAATATATTGGGAAAGGCTGTTCATAACGGTCGGCGAATGGATATGATCATAAAAGTCCATTGTTTTTAATTAGAGTTAAATAAAAGGGATTTACTTTATATAATAATAATTATTCTAGATTTACTCGACTGAAGAAGAAGTAATTCGTGGACCGACTAGCACCAGTTCAGAGCCACCCTACAACTCTAACGGTAACATTTTGCCAGCTAGCTACCACATTCCTCCGCCGAATTTAAAAAATTATCTTTCAAATATTACATTTATTATCAAAGGGGTTAATAGCACCAAATTCCTCAATAGTTTCAAAATGAAACGAAATTCCTAGTGCTTTACTAAATAAAATAAATTCTCCCAATTCATTTTTAAAAAAAAGTGTTTATGATCTATATTTTCGTATATCATATTTTCTAAATATTGAAATTACAAGACTATACCACGACCACGAATAACACAATGATCAAGTGATAAAATCGTTAATTAATTAATTTCAGTAAGTAAATTAAAGAGGAGTGTTTGTGCAGGGGATTTTGACAGAGCATTTCCAAAGAAGGGGATTTTGTGCAAAATTCATGATTGAAGGCATGAAATTTAAAAAGAAAGAGAGTGTTTGTATACCTTGAGGACTGGCTTTACCATTTCTCCGGTGACTGAACCTGGCAGAAACCGGCTGCTTCACATCGTTATTCGCCGGAGCTTTCCACGCCATCACACACTCATTCTCCTTATTGCTCATCGGATCTTCCGCAAACGCGCCGCCAATCGACGCAGAATCTCCATTTTCGCTTATCTCCACTTGTACGCTGGAATCGTTCACCACAGCAGCGTCGTACTTATATTCCGCCGCCGCCGGATAACTTTTATCAGGTACAAATCCCATGGGAGACAGGTCATCATCGTTGGTCGACTGGAACTTGGCGGAAGCGACGATGCTAATGATGATGCAGTTGATGACGAGGTACAGATACGGAGGCGTCAGCCAGGAAACGACGCCGTTGTAGATCGAAGGCACGTAATCAGCGAAATCTGTGGCGGCGAGCATAATCGCCGCTGATAAAACGCTGGAGGATATCAACACCACTTTTGATTTCTGATAAATCATTGGCATTTTTTTTTTCTGGTAAGTTGAATCAAGCTAAGGTTCGAATTTCAACTAGAAAGGGAAAATAAACAATACAAACACATATATGATGGGGGAGAACAAGAGTGGAGTGGTGTTGTTTATATAGGTGGTGAGTTTGATGTTAAGCGATGGGTTCAACGGTAATTTTGATGTAGCGCGGCCACGTCAGATCGTCCATCTCTATCTCCTTGCGTTTTGATCCCCCCACATTTTCCTATTTCTTTTTTCCTTTAAACTATCTCTTGGGTGTAATTTTGAGAAATAATTACAAAATAGTTTTAAAAGGTTCATAATTGGAAATTGGTTCAATAGATTTGCACAAATATATGAAAATAAAAAATCATTGTTATTGATATAGTGACAAATAGAAAGATATATTATTGGAATTATTGCAGTTTGGTTCAAAGAATACACTGATATTAAGCCATGGTCCATACCTTTTTTAAAATACCATTTTGGTTCAAAAGGACCCACAAAATACATTTTTGAAAAAAATTCCCCCACTCTCACGCATAGAGCGCGTCCGCCCCCAACCCTACACTCTTTTATTTTCTCTCCCCTCGTTTCACATTTTCATTTCACTCTTCAGTATCTCTTTCTCTACACAGCGCACACACACATACTTTCTCTTTCTATCTCAGTGCGGTGGCGCCACCATGCGCACGGTGGCGTCAAGGAGGCGGAACCCTTCCGATATGTGGTAGTAGAAGGCGGCGGCGCCCCGAGGCAGAACCCTTCCGATCTGTGGCAGTAGAAGGCGGCGGCGCCCCGAGGTGGAACCCTTCCGATCTGTGGTGGGAATGACGGTGAAGGTGGCGCAACACTCCCAAGGGTTTCGCACGGCCACCGACTAAGGGTTTCGCACGGCCACGACATAGGGTTTCGCTCTGGAGGCGGACGATCCGCCGCGGTGGGTGGAGAGTTTTTCCGATCCACCACCACCGCCTAGATTCGCCTAGGGTTTCGATCTAGAAATAGAGGTAAACTAAGTGCATCTATTTTCTCTCGATTTGTATCTTCTTTCTCTATATGATTTTGGTGGGTTTTTTTATGCGCACGATGGCGTCAAGGAGAGGGCGGTTGTGACTGTGCCAAGCGCACGGTGGCGAAGGTGGAGAATCCGCGGCGGTGGCTCTTCCTCGAACGCCATCGACATCCGCCGATCTTCCTCTTTGTGGAGAGTTTTTCCGATCCACCACCACCGCCTAGATCCGCCTAGGGTTTCGATCTGGAAATATTGAGGTAAATTAAGTGCATCTCTTATCTCTTGATCTGCATCTCTCTCTATCTGATTTTTTGAAATTAAGTGTTTTGAAAGTGAATAATAGGGGAGAATCGTGATGAAGATGGTGGAAGGTGTGGATTTGAATGGATTTTCTGAAAATATGTGTTTAATTATGTTCTGAGTTTTTTTGGCATAAATACGTGTTTAATTGTGAATATTGTTCTGGCATAAATATGAATTTTCTGGAAATATGTTTTGGGTTTTCTGGCATGAATATTGAGGAAATATGTTTTCTCGATACTTCCCATAAAATATCAATATTGAGGAAAATATGTGTTCTCGATTCTACTCATGAAATCTGTTTTTTTTTTGTTGGATGATATATTGAGGAGAAGAACAAGAAGGCAGTGGGAAAATAAAGAGTCGAAGAATTGAAGACGAAGACAATACAATTTTTTTTTTATCTTTGAACACCTTTCCTTGTGATTAGGCGTGAAATTGTTATGTTTTGGTGTCTGAAATGCCCTAGTTTTGAGTGTTTTTTATAAGTGTTTGGAGTCAATTGAGTATCATTTTCATAAACTAATGAATTTGTCTCTTTGGTTTTCATAGATGGATAGAGGGCGAAAAGGGGAGTTCGTAGAACTTTGAATCGGCCAAAACGGACTCCCGGTTGAGGAGATATTAAGATTTTACGAACAAGTGTACTGCTGCTGAAAAGCGCTCGAGCACCACTGCTCGAGCGCCTCCGCTCGACCACCTGATCCGCTCGAGCTCGTCAGCTCGAGCACCCCAAACTTGCAGAGTATTTTCTTCGCTCGACCACCTATGCTCGAGCGCCTCCGCTCGAGCGGGTCAACTCGAGCGCCTCCGAGAGCAAAATTTCAAAATTCATTTTTTCGGCCCATTGACTCCCGTTTCAGCCCGATCCTTATATATATTCTTCCGAACACGTTTTTGACGGGGGAATCCACGAAATACATCACTTTTAGACTTAGTTTTTAGAGAGAGAAAGAGGAGGAGGAACGAGCAAGTTTACTTTACGTTTGGTTGAGGTTTTTCATATGAATTCTTTGTTTATTTTCGTTTCTTAGTTTCTTTTCGTTAGCTTGGTAAATTTTAACGCTTTAAACTTCGTTTTTATCAATTAAATTTCAGTTCTTAATAATTTTAATTCTTTAAAACCCTAGTTCATGTTTCGTATTTTCTTTGTTGAATTAATCATGTTTATGTTCGTTGTTTCTTCTACTGCTTTTGTTTACGTTAAAACCATGTCTAGCTAAAACCCTCGCATGCTTGGGGGTAGGATGAACTCGTAGAAGTAGGTTGTGGGTACGTAATTAGGATAACTTGTGACGTTAGGTTTTAATTCTCTTGATTAATGAATTCTTAAAATTAATCTTAACTTTACTTTTGAATTTTGTTCGAAAGGTGTTAGAGAGAGGACGACCGCATCGCTCTTTAACAACGAGTAGACTTAACTAGAGGGTTTAGAAAGGGTTAATTCATCTACCAGTTTAGCGAAGGAGGACGACCGCATCACCTTAGTTAAATTAGGGTCTCATTAATTAAGCACAATCTATTAACTTGTTAGTGGATTAGTGAAGTCGAGTGTTAGGGTAAAGTATTAGGGTTTAGAATCTTGAGATTTCACCTTGCATTCTTTTACTTAGGTTATTTCTTGTGCGTCACAGTTATTTTGATTATGTACCTGCTCCGTTAGTATACGTAGGGATTCCTATCCTAAGCATCACCACCTCTTATTTGAAAACAACCAGTAGTTAATTAGTTTCGTTTGTTCCTTATTTTAATTAGTTAATTGTTAGTCTTTTAATTAATCTTTCAAAAAAACTAAAAAAAACATTACACTCAGATTAGCTACGACGCGTAGATCTTCAGGGATTTATTTGCATACACTCCATCCCTTGGGTTCGATAATACTTGGCCATTATACTTACTCTTACTACAGTGAACCCGTCCGCTTGCGGGTGAGCGATTAGTAGAAGTTAGTATATTCGCTTCAAGTCACCTTGCACACCTATTTTTGCATTGATAATTTTCAGTGTTAAACATGTAATATTCTAGGATTTTTTTATATTTGTCCTTGCATATTTTTTTGTAACACTTTTTTTGCATTGATAATTTTCAATGTTAAACATATAATTTTTTAGGATTTTTGGTGTGTAGAATTCAAATAAATTTTTTGCACACTTTTTTTGCAACGGTATTTTGCCCATAAACTTTTGTATTGGAATTTTGAATACTCAATAAAAATACACAAATAAGTATTAAAACTGTAAAATAAAAAAAGTTGTGTATTGGAATTTTGAATACTCAATAAAAATACACAAATAAGTATTAAAAATGTATAAAAAAAGTTTGCACACAGTTCTTGCACTGTCAATATTGACAAAATATATAAAATAAGCAAGAAATCTTTTAAATTTGAATAAAAAAAAGTCTGGAAAGTTGGAAAAATCTGAAGACATAAAACAATAAAAAAATAAAAAGGTCCGGTTGGCCAGGAGAAAAAATCAGGCGAGTGGCCAAAACAGTTAAAAAGTGAGCATGGCCCACCATTTTTGAACCAAAATGGTATTTTCAAAAAGTGTTGGACCATGGCTTAATATAGGGGTATAAAATGGACCTATTTGTTACTATCCCTATATTATTTTAAATAAAATAAGACAATTAAATAGAAACAACTGGAGTAATATAAAAAACATTAAAAGGAAGAGACACTTGATTTCATATATGTAATAAATTCTATTTACTCTCCTGATTTAATGAATATTAGGGAAAATATCACTTTTGGTACCCAAAGTTTACCTTTTTTTGTTTTTGGCACCCGACTTTCACAAAATCTCAATATTTGTCATTGAAGTTTGAATCCCCTCTCACATTGGGTCTTGTCGTTGTTTACCCGTCATTGCCTAACAGGACCAACGATTTTCAGCGGAAAAATGCAATAGGGTTCCAGAATTTCCCCCAAAATCAATTTCTCACTTCCGCTCTTCATCCCAAGCCTAATTCATCTCATTTCTCTGATGTATTCTAACTTCTAATGTATCCAACAAATTATGTTGTGTTTATAATGCAATGTAATTGGTTTTTTATTGCATTTAAGTCCTTGAAGATCTTGAAAATTCCGCTTTTGGCACAAAACAACATTCTCACTCGGCCAAAACAATGTCATTTGGCCGAATGACATGCCCGCTCTGTCGAGTGACTCTTTTCTCCCCCTAAACCAAGTTGGGGGCGACAAATTGAGGGATGAAATCCCTAAACCTACCTTATTTTCCTGCTGAAATCGTTGGTCATGTTAGTCAATGATGGGTCAACTAACGGCAGGACCCAAAGTGAGAGTGGATTCAAACTTCAATTACTAATATTGAAACTTGGTGAAATTCGGGTATCAAAACGAAAAAAGGTAAACTTTGGGTACCAAAAGTGATATTTTCCCATGAATATTAATTAGTTCATACATGAAGTTGGCTATAATTAATATTATAGAGTTCACTTGTAAATAAAATAAGTATTTATAAATAAGAGTGTATAACAATTTAAATAAATAATAAATGATTGGAAGGGAAAAATAAAATTTTGCAAATATTTTATTTTTAAAAAGGAAATGAACATAATGAAATTGATCAGCCCAAAGAAAAATGGACATAATGAATTTGGAGGAAAGGAGCAAATAACTCCTCTCTCCATCCAACAAAGATAATCATGTTTAGGATGCCACATAGACCAATATACAATCATTTATTAGTTTTTAAAAATCTGTATTTTACCTACAAGTTCTTGATATACCCTTATTTTTTATACAAAAACAATAATGAAAAAATAAATTGGGGTATTTCATATAATTTACATACTTTTCGTTTAGAAATGACTACAATTAGCAAACCAAAAAAGAAATGTTGAATATCTTTGTGTGACGGATGGTGTATATATGTAAGTAATGTTGAATTCTATTTTAAATGAAAAGTGATTTTAATATTAAAGTGGTGGTCGTTTTAATATATGTGATTGTCTCACGTTATACTACATTAAATTAAATATTATTTATAACAAAGTATACCATGAGCAAGTTTTACGCGAGGTGATCCACTTCTTCAACTGCAATGGAATGATTCATGTTGTCACGTTTGATAACGACGTTGTGATACAACAACCAGAAGTTCTCAACACTAAAAAGTCTAATTTCTGACAAGCATGGTCTCTCCCATCATTCTTTGAAGCAGACGTGTTAAGGAGGTGTTGGGGATTTTACAATGTAACTGACGAAATAATTAAAATAAAACTACAAAAGAAATTACGAAGAAATAATTTTTTTAACTTCCTCAAATATCACTCCAACAAAACGAACACTGGGTCTGGTTTCACTGTTTAAATGTCACGAGCACACGTATTGGATAACTCCTTACCACAAAACAATGAACGCTCGAACTAGAATCCTCAATTCCACAAACACTGGTTGAAAAGATTTCCAAAAATATAGGGCGAGTCGAGTCAAGGTAAACTTTTTTCCTGCAAAACAAATACGTCACAACTAGTGCTACTGGGTTACGACGTAATATTTTAAAAGGTAAAACGACTCTCGTCCTTTATTGTGTAGTACCATACAAATCAAGGCTCCGGCGAATTGAAAAGAATGTGAAGAGAGGATAGCACTCGAATGTATGCAGAGAAGAAGAGAAATTGTGTGTATCAGTGCGTATTCTGCTTATGAAATATGCTCCTATGTATAAACCTTACATACAGGGAAGGTGAGATGAATTACGAGTCAACTTATGAACATGAACCTTCTACTTTCCGGGTTCATTTCTGCCAAAAGAAGGGGGGCAAAAGTCACTTCCAATCAGAAATCAACTATCGAAATTAACACATATTTTTCATATATGTCGCACGTTTTTCATGTTCATTCATGACCACTTAGTCTTTCATTCAACGAATCTAAACACTCCAAATTTTGGACTAAGTCCCAACTTTGGGCTCCACAAACTTAGAAAGTCTTCATAGACCCAAATTCAACCCAAAGTTTAATTGTCAATAACCAATAACCAAAGTCCAATAGTTAATTCAAAATCTCTTTTTAATGTTCAGTCACATATTATTATTGGTAAATATTAAGTTATCCCACATCGAATAGAGAGATGGTCTTGGGTGGGCTTATAAGCCTGGGCAATCCTCTCACTTACAACCTGGGTTTTAAGTGTAGAGTTAGACCTTCTTACATGATATCAGAGTCAACTCTCTACTTCGATGTGTGGATCCACCTGTGGAACCACGTGTCGACCTGGTCCCCGTCTCACGTGAGGGAGGGTATTAAGCTATCCCACATCGAATAGAGAGATGGTCTTGGGTGGGCTTATAAGTCCGGGCAATCCTCTCACTTACAACCTGAGTTTTAAGTGTAGAGTTAGGCCTTCTTACAGTAAACACCAATAATTCCAAGAGGAGGTTCACCCTTGCAGGTGGAAAACAGTTACAACGACCTCGCAAGTACACTGCTGATTTCTGTTCATCGAGGGAATTGATAGTTCTCAATTGCCCAATGATAATACCAAAATATATACAGACCCAGGCATCTAATATTAATATTAATATTAATATTAATGCTAACAATTATTCACCTTATATGTCATTATGGGTTTCAATTGAATCTAGCCCCATGCTTTGTCAATGCAAGCTCACCATAACTAGTTTCTTCTCTAGCTATGGTGGCAGTCGAGAATTGCTATGCACACTGGTCGTTCATTATCGAACTCTTTTGCAGCTTTTACGACGAAGAACCTGATCAAATTGAGAGTTACCCCAATGACCCTCTCATTGAGGTGTTCTTGTTTTGGCCATTGAATTTTGGCGTATAAGTGAGTTATAGTATTGATGAGACCATGGTTGTTGAGTCTCTCATCTGTACAAGTTCAACTTGCTACTATATTAATCTGCTCTTTTTTTTTTTTTTTGGCATGAATATATTAATCTGCTTTTTGCACCTTGTTTCAACGCATCATTTCAAGGCCATACGCTCTACACAAACACTCAATACAAATACAACGTATTTATAGAAAGAAAGAAAGATACATACAACATTGATTTCATCTTCTTCAAAGGCTTTCCCAACATGATGACGGCTGCCCTCACTCACATGATTCTTATTAACACAAATGTACTTCACTCTGCGTCTCGTATTTCTGCTTCTACATCCACTACAGCATTCGACGAACTCTTTCCTGTACGTTAATCATACTGTCAAATACTATAATGCTACACAATTTCAAATTTAATATCATATCCATTTTTTCCGGTAATTGATCACAGGCACCCTATTGATCGAAGCAAGGGAACTGATGTGGCGTCCATGTATGTTAGTTATATTTGATTTTTTTTTTTTTCTTTACAATTTGTTATACATCATGTATATTTTAATTTTAACAAAATTTTAACAATTTCATCAATTTCACCACCGAAAATTCTCAATTTTGTCAGTCATTGCCACTCAATGAGCAGAAACAACGTTGTTTCGCTTTTTATGGCTGATTTGTGAACAAATTTGGAAGGTGTTGGAGAAATTGGGACTAGATCTAATAAAAAAAAATTGGAACTAAATCTATTTTACCAAAAGTTATGAGACGATCTATGTTTTAAACTCAATCTGTCTTGTTTCCCCTTCTCAATCTATTTCACCCTTCTGATTATCCAAAGAAAAAATCTATCTATTTCTATAATCAAGATATGAGGAAGTCAAACCTTTTAAGGCATCATGACTAAAAATCTAACTGCAAGTTGAGTTTTGATTTAAATGGTACTGGATTATGCAGACCATACCTCCTTTTTTCGTGGCACGAGGAGAGAAGTTGCTGAATGATTGATCGAATTCGCTGGAGAACTTCACTGGATCCTTAACGAACTTGTCATTCTCCACTGCATGAAATAAATGGTTTGAGCAATTTTTCAGATTGTATAACAATCAACTCAGGCTTCCCTAATGAGACACGATTATGTGCAAGATAGAAATTTGAGATAGTGGGTGTATTCGTCATTGAAGACGAGCCTAAACCAAATGATTTAGTTTAGTATCAATGGACATCAAACTAATAAAGACATATGAACACATCTGCAAGGACATGAAAAGGGCAAGAAAAGTTTAAAAGATTGATTGTCTAATTCTCTGTGCTGTGCTCTTTTACCTGAGAATGGCTGAGTGCAATAAGGACATAACTGCATATCATCATTCAAGGTAGATCTGCAAAAACAAATATAGAGAATCAACCACGGTACTGGCAAGATTCACTAATTGTTGACAAAATCAAAGGTTTTGATCATATCGTACTTGAATACTTGAAATTCATTTCCACAATTTGGGCACTGCATGTCCAAAAGTTCAGTTAGTAAAAGATATCTGGACATGATAGCCATGGAATATCATAGTAACAAAAAAAAAAAAAAAAGGAATGCCCATATAGATCCTGAAACATTATATTAAGTTAATGATAACTTACATTGCTTTGGACTATATCTCGGCTTGCCCACCATAGAAAAGCTCCTATACCCACAATTGGTACGAGCACTGCAAGTAGCTGAAGCTAAGGAATCAGCTAAATGAAGATGAAGCACAACGAAGATAATATGGTTTTAAAATATGATTGCTGATCAGTAGCCATAATACAAATCACAGTTGACCTAACAAAGAACGAGTGCCAATAATCACAATTACAGTTTATCCTCTTATCCTTTTCCAACAGCTATATATAGATGGATTTACTCGAAATATACAACTTCAATGCCAAAAAACTTGGAAAGTGGTCTTAATGACAAAAGATGGAGCTTGGAAGGAAATATGTCCTGAATTCGCTGTATCTACATTCATATATAAATGTAAAACAATAAAATAAACAGAAATCTTATAATCAATCAATATCCTGTCAAAAGAGAATGAAGAAGTTTAACTAAGAAATCAGGAATTCGAAGATTAAGCACATTAGGAGATGTATGCCTCTAAATATTTTGCTGAACAGACTTGATCTCAGTCAGAAGAATTGTAAATACAATTTGCCTCCCCCATCCCCTTTCTTGTTCTTTTTCCAAGAGCATTAGATAAACTTTTGGAACTTATAGTTTTTAAGATAAACTCAAAAGCTAAAAGTTATAATGGCTTCAATGCCAAAAGTTTTGCAAACTGGTCTAGAATGACAATTGATGGAGCTTGGAAGGCCCTATCAGCATTCATATATAGATGTAATACAATAACATAAACAGAAGCCTTATAATCAATCAAAAAGTTCCATTCATAAGTTGAAGTAAAGAATCAGCAATGTGAAGATTGATCACATTAAGAGATATATGCCTTAATACAACGATAGCAGCGGCTTCATCTCATTTAAATTCCAATTTCCTCAAGTTCCATTCATATATCATCATAGGAAAATAAAGAATTACCTACAAAATTTTCAACAAAAATATTTCCGTAAGGGGACTACCTGTGACTTTTCTAATCAGGTAGACATCTCTATTCCTCAACCTACAAGCAATTTTCCTACAAAATTTACCCATAAACAATTTGCCTATGAAGGCAAATTACAGTCCCCGTTGTGAAATTTTTTGTTGGAGATTTTCGTACCACATTGACAATTTTAGCAGGCAATATCAAATATCAAATCCAAAAGCAAGAGAAGAGAAGAGAAGAAATTACCCAGAGGGAAACAATAGCATCGAGAAGCCAGCCAAGCTGCCCACTCAGAGAAAGATAAGTCAATAGAATTGCCAAAGCCAGATTCCCCACCACCCTTGCTGTTTCACTGTAAATTCTCCCACCGCCACCGCCGCCGTTGCCGTCATTAAGGCCGTTATTAAAATTCACCACCACAGCCCTCCTCCCCCTCCTCACTAAAATCCTATCTTTGCCGAATCTATCTCTGTGAAAACATTTAATTTTGGTTTTTGGGCGTGAGGAATTGATGGGCTCTAGGAATTTTAACTTGTAGACGCTGAATTTCTTCTTGGAATCATTGTATTTATGGAGAGGGTGCAAAGCTGAGAAGCTAATGGATTGCAATAATGCTGCTGGCATGACAACGCTATTGGATTGCGAAGAATGACAACTTCTTTTCCAATATATGGATTAATGGAGAAACAGTTAATCTCAAATAAAGGATACAGTTATTGACATAGATATATATTTTTTTTTACAAGGTATTGAATTGATATTTTCATTACAACAAAGAACCAAAAACCACAGCCGCCTTTTATCCCATTCACATCCATATTTTCGGTGTTTTTTTAAGCATGTTTGGCTCAGTGTATTTGAAATATCTTATCTTATAATAGAATATGTTTTGTATGAGATCGTCTCATCTCATTACATAAAACAATGAGAATTGGTGTAACTAGAATATTGGTTCATTAATACTTTGATAGGGGAGGATGTTAATTTGTGTTGTATCATACCATGATACGGTCTCATACAAATTTTTGCCTAAATTTTAATATTTTATGGGTTATTTTAGAATGCATGCAAGTGCATACTATGTACTTGGAATTTGATCTCAATTTAAAATTAATTTTGACCAACAGTCAAAATTCGCAGGTCTGTTGCTGCCAGTACAAAATTCGCGGGTCTGGCAACAATTTGGGTCGTAAATGGGTTGCGCGCGTTTCGTACCGATACCCCAATTTATATCACAAATACTTCAAGTTATAATCATCAATACCCCAAGCAAAACTCAATAATAAAATCCCAAATAATTATTCAATAGTACCCCAAAACTTAATCACCAATACGCCAAGTTATAATCAACAATACCCCAAGTTATAATTATTAATACCCAAAGTTATAATCATCAATACCCCAAGTTATAATCACCAATACCCCAAAATTACTCAACAATGCATTGAACAATGATATTCTCAAGAATTATTCAGTAGTACCCAAAGATTTAATCACCAATACCCCAAGAATTACTCAATAATAAATTGAACAGTGATATCCCCAATAATTATTCAGAGTACACCAAGACTTAATCAACAATGTCCCAAGCAACAATACTCCAATTAACAAATTACCAATACTCAAAGTAATCAATAATAATCAAAGTAATAAAAAAAATTAGGAATAATTACTTCCTAGTACATATACATGGGCCAAAATACAACACACATTCTAAAAAATGGCCCAAAACAGCCCACTACATTTTATAACAAGGCAATACATACGTGGCACCTATTATGTAGACTCTTCATTTCCAATGCTGACATTTATTAGACAGACTAGACATTTCCAATTTTCCATCACTAAAGTAACCGTGTCTTACATCTCAAAAATCTCAACCCTTTCTCTCTCAATATTAATCACACACTCTCTCTCATCCTCAAACAATTAAACCTCTCGCGTAACCATGGCCTTCAATTCTCTTTCTCTCCAATCTCTACGCTGGCGACCACCGACGAAGTCACGGTGGTTGCCCCTAAATTAGACGAAGCCCTTCGTCTCTTTCGTTACCCCGATGATGGCCTCCACTAGAGCGGCAACCTTTCAGATCTTGCGGCGAAGTAGGGCTCGACGGCGGACCGCCGCAAGGACGACACGATTGCTTCGGCGGCCGGGATGATGTGTTGGCTCCCTAGAACGGCCGGATCTAGGATTTCGTCGAGGATCTGATGTTTGGCGTCAAGATCAAAGAGTTTTTGGTGGGCTTAGAGAGAGAAAGGAGATGAGAGTCGTGATGACACTTCACACCAAGGCGACGCGATGAAGACGACGCCGCGCACAAACCAAATCTGATGGTCCGATCGAGCGTCGTCGCCGTGCACCAATCGGATTTTGTGGACTGATCTAGCGCCGCCGCCATCGGAGTTATGGTGCGCGGGCTAGCCGTGAGTGGTGGGGCGATGTAGCACTGAGCGGCGGCGGAGGTGTTCCAGTGAGCGCCTCTTCCGCCGATTTAGCCCTCTCTGGTTTGAATCTCCGCCTAACTTTCGATTTAGTTTTCGAGGTGTTTACGAGAAGAAACACATCCTCTCTGGCTTGAAGTTTATTCTTATTTTGTGTTTCCATTCACGCTTTTTGGGAATCGGTATTTCTCCAATTTATGGTTGCATATTTTTTCATTGCCCTCTTTTTCCTCTTTCTGAAATGAATCATGAATTTTGTGATCAAACTCTGAATCTTTGCTAAATATATGTTGATCAACTTTTTGCTCAGAAGGAATCAATTTTTTGTGCATAAATATACATGTTTTTGCTCAGGATGAATAGTGGGATGTGCATTGGGTGTATTTAAACAATGTATTGGGTGTTGTACCACGGTATTACGTATTGTACCACCGTATTCGTGTTGTACCAAGGGGTATTATGTGTTATTGTACCACCGTATTCGTGTTGTACCAAGGGGTATTATGTGTTATTGTACCAAGGTATTCGTGTTGTACCAAGGGTATTATGTGTTGTACTATAAAAGCTTGTTGGAGTAGAATTTCTAGTAATACCAAAATAAAATACGAGAACACAAAATTCTACCAAGAAAATAACTGTAAATTTTTTTGAATAGTCCTGCTGTCATTTGTTTTCAATATGTATGCTGTAAAAAAAAACATGAATTCATAGTATCTAATATGAAAAAAAAATACACTAACGCAGTTTGAAAATTGATTCTGACATTTGAATACGTGTTTTGAAAAAGTTAATAGATCATGTCAGAAAAAGCTACTAGCCTACTACACGTCCAATCCTCATGTACAACACAAGGCTATATTTGTCTATATGTACTCTATTGATATTATGAAAAAGGTAATTGTGCTGAGTGCTCTTAGAGGGCATATTCTGTCCTCCATTGTAATTGCCCCAAAAAATTATTTGAATAAATTTGGGGACTGTATAGGGTGAGAGAGAGAGAAATTAATTCTTTTGCAGTGATAATTTGGGAATTGAAACCAAGGGGTCGCGTGTTATGAGCTAGACCTGAAACGTTAGCATCTGTATCATCATAAAGCTCGTGGGACATTGAGTCAACAGAAGTGCCACACTTCTTCCACAATTTCTCTTTTAACGGCTTCTATTGTCATTTGTAAAGAGAAGCGAACTTCGGAAGCAAAACTCTTGATGTTGCAGTGAGTAACGGGTAAAAGAACTGAATCATCTCCTGGGAGTTGTAACTTACTGGCCATATTCTTCTATTCTTGTTTAATTAATTTGTCCTAGAAGATTCTATTGAATGGTGATGCAATTCGGAGATGGCAAGCACCACCTCCGTGAAGGGAGAAATATCACACTGCAACTCAGTATATTTTTCAACAATCAAGAACACGCGTATGAATTTGAATCGTTCCCACTTCAAATACAATATGCTACGACCATTCCTCCGCCTCCGATGCCAAAGGCCATGGCTGCAAATCAATGGAAAAAGCTCAGCGGATCATCAATGGAGGAGGAAATTAATAGAATTGCCGAAAAATAGAGCTGCAACCACCGCATCACCATTAATGACGGAAAGGAGCAGAAGCTTCGTCGGAAAACCGAAGAAGAATACGACGCCTGAAAAAGAACAGAGAAAAGCGTGAGAGAAGAGGAAAAATGCCCGACCCGTAACTGCCTGATCCAATTTTATATTAGAGTTTGAAAAGTCAAAATTAATGTTAAATTAAATCTAAAATCCTAGTGCATAGTATGCACTTGAATACACCCAACAATTTGTCATATTTTATAAATTATTTCGAAAGTTTATAAATGTGTTTGACTAATATAAGTTATAAGATTTTTTAAAGTTTATAATAAATATTTTTTAAATTTTAATATAAAGACATGATGGTTAGGGTAAATGTAGGGTTGTAAACGAGTCAAACAATTTTTGTTCGATTTGATATTTGTATTCAAAATTCGGTATTCATATTCAAAATTTTGTAATTTGAATTCGAGTACATTTTATTTATTCGATTAGTTATCAAATGTGAATACCAAACTATATTATTTGATTCGATATTCGTAAACATTCCATAAAATATTCGATTAAATATATATTATATAATTATATAATAATAGTAATAATAAATATATTTGTTGATAGGCAAACAACAAATCACAGTAAACAAACAATCAAGGAAACGCTTAGTAAATGTTTAATGATTAAGTGTAAGTGCGTAGGTTAAATTGGCGAACACACTTAGTAAATGTTTAATGATTAAGTATAAGTGCGTAGGTTAAATTGGCGAACAGTCTTAACATTATCAACCTTAACCACCAACAACTATTCTCAAGGTGGGCAAGCAATTGGTCAAGGGTAAATATGTCGAGCAAGCGACAAGCTAAATAGCAGAGATGGAATCCCACCAAAGAGTTTTTACAACAAACAACTAATCACCACAAATTATGCCTACAGTACTCCACTGTTAAGCATTATTCTACGTAGTAACAAGTTTATTAACGCTTGTCACCCATATAAATGTAATAGTTTTGAAATAAAACAAGTGTTTTAATATAAGATAGGTGATTAAGGTGTTGACAACTCATGCTTGTTTGAACATATTTTAATAAAAAAATAATAAGTTTAAATTCACAAATATACATTTACTAGTGTGTATCCCCGCGAATTTTGAGGACTGAAAAAAATATTATTTTTATTTTCAAATTATAAATATAAAATATATTATAATTTCGATATAATATTAAGCGTCAATTCGAATTATTTATAAAAATTCAACTCCCTCCTAAACATTTCATGTATACATGTACTAGATGTAGATCCCGCGATTTCGCGGACTGAAAGAAAAAATATATGGATAATAAATAATTAAAATTAATTTTTTTTGTTAAAAAATATTAAACTTTGAAATTTATCTTCCAATAAAAGGGAAAGAGAGGAGAGAAGGTGAGTGGGGAAAAATGTAAATTAGATATAAACGTGAAAAACGATAATTATTTTGAAATAAACCAAAAAATAACAAACAAAATGAAACGGATGGAATTGTATTTTTTTCTTTGCTAGATAAATGTAATTGCATAAGTAAATTTACATCATAATTAGATTATGACATCTTATTTTGATATTTCATATATAAATTTATCTAACTACACACATTAACAAAATAAAATAAAATAAATAAATCGAGTGAATGGTCGCATCGTTTTGAGCTTCTTCAGTGGATCCAAACAAATCACCATGAATAACATGCACATCATCAATTTCATGAAGATAAGGAATTGATTTAAAAATAGGCACACACTCGGTTCCAATCTCATCAGTTTCATATATAATTGTTAAGTATCACAACTTCAAAAGCATTTCAGTTAGTATGACCCTAAGGTTTAGATTAAAAATAATTTGTCCCATAATTTAAAATCTTATACTAACCTTGATAATTGAATATAAATGAATTGCATTATATTTGATAGCAGAATTTATAAATAATATTCTGTCAAACAAATATAGGAATGTCATGCAATCACGTTAGGATCATTAAATTTAGTTTCATATATAATTGTTAAGTATCACAACTTCAAAAGCATTTCAGTTAGTATGGCCCTAAGGTTTAGATTAAAAACAATTTGTCCCATAATTTAAAATCTTATACTGACCTTGATAATTGAATATAAATGAATTGCATTATATTTGATAGCAGAATTTATAAATAATATTCTGCCAAACAAATATATAGGAATGTCATGCAATCACGTTAGTCTTTTTTTTTTTGACTAATTTGAAGGTTTAATGTAATGATAAATTAATTAGCCGGTATTATTTTTTAGTACAATCTTGAAGAAATTGAATTATAGAAGACTAAACTATCCATAATTTTTTCTTGGTTAAGGACTATAAAATAGCCATAAATGTTTCACTGCAATCATATAATTCTCATGGAACCACGAGTTATACATCTATTCAAGATTAAGCAAAAAAAAAAAAAAAAAAAAAAAAAATTAAATCTAAACATGAGCTGAATTAATTCCCTTAATTTTGTTACTAAATTTAATGATCCGTAAGGATTGTGAAATGACCATAAAATAGTCATATAATTCTATCATGTTAACGGAATTTTAGTTTTAAGTTAATGCCATAAAATAGCAATGAAATATTTGAAGTTAATGATTTTATAATTCTCCTATTTTCATGGGAATTTAATTTTCTCAGTTAATTTAATTTTCATAATTTAACCGAGAATTTCAATGTATATGGTATAATTAATGCCCATATAAATTTTAATTTATATGGTCAATGTTAAGAATTTTTCAATTATTATAGTATTTTATAGAGTATTTAAAAGTTATAAAAAAATATATATGTACATAACATCAATTGCGGTCTATAATTTATTAGGCATAATTAAAGGATTTGAAATCGATTCTGTATGCATAATCAGTATTGAATTTATCTTTAATTATTAAGTCAACTTAAAAAAAAAAACTATAGTACTACGAAACCAAAAAAAACCTCCTATAATAATGCAGCTAATTTGATGGAAGAGAGAGTTTTATTTTGATTTTAAAGAATAATAATTTTAATTGCATAAATTTTATTTAATAAACTTTAATAACACAAATATAATAACGTAGCAATAAATGCATTTAATGCAAATATTTTTAAATATGTCATTTAAAATAACTTTAATTGAAAATCCTAATTTAGTAAAACAATTATAATAAAGTGGCAATTACATAAATTTTAATGATGGGACTTTAAAAATTCATAACATTATTACATTATAAAATTATTATATAATTTAACTAATAATTTTGGGTCAACACTTCTAATGTAAGTTTAAGTCTAATATTGTAGTGTAAAATAACACATTTGATTCAATAAGTAAAATGACACATTTTATTCAATAAAATTTAGGTCAACTCTTTTGATGTAAAATTGCAAATTTGATTAATTACGTATTAATTTTCATTTATTACAAATATGTGATTAATTGTACACTTAAATTCAATAATTATTATTTTAAGCAATCAAAGTAATGACTAATAATCTCATTAACAAATCAAAACATTAACATTACATTGTAACTGTTACAATTTTTTGTAAAAAAATTTTAAAAAAAAGGGACTGAAAGGAAAACAAAAATTATACAATTGACTTTTCATTGTCTTTAAAATATGATGTAACAATTGTGTTCTTGATTCATCAATTCTTCAAATATGATAATCTGCAAAAATAATTAAATAGTATATTTATAAATACATCATATGATATTATAAAATAAAAAAAAAATCCACCAAAATACAAAGGATGAGAATGCGTCAAAATAATGAATCTTCATCAATACCTGCAACTTAAAGTAACAAAATACGGTTGTATTTCAAAGATAATTTTGATTCCACTGGCAATATGTATAACGATAGTGTAAAAATTAATAAAACGATGATTACCACGAATGGTGATGAGAACTTGCAAATAAGAAAGGACATGGAAATTACCATGAATGATGATGATACCTGCAAAGAAAAAGGGACATGGAAAATTCCATGAATGGTGATGAGAACCTGCAAATAAGAAAGGACATGGATGTTGAAATTTATATGAAAACTGAAATAGATGTTGAAATCCATGAATTTAGTAAACTTGATGATTTGCAAAAAGAGTTAAACGATGACTTACACGATTCGAAGCATGACAGATTAACACATCTTGTTAATCTGTATCAGACAAATTGAGAAAGATGATGAAAAATGTGTAGGAGGCTAATGCAATTTATAGGGAAAAAAGAATAAAATGGACGATTAAGATTGAAGAAGAGAAATGTACGGTCGAGATGAGAAATGAAAAATTGAGTTAATGAGAAGAAAGAGTTTTTGAAATGAACATCAGAGGGGCATGCCACATAGGCAAACATGGGTTTGGCTATATAAAGGTTATGATTTTGAAAAAAAAAAAGAAATTTAAAAAAAATTGTTAACTTTCAATATCATAGTATTATACATGGTAAGATATTGTATATCATGGCAAGATTTTTTTGGAAATAATGTGTTATTTCAGTGACAATATCTTTTGGGTAGTAAAATTTTTGTCCCAAAAAAAATTAATGATATAATCTATTATCTATGGTAAGATATGGTATTGGATGCCAAGATTATTTGAGAATCTTGTCATCTTTTACGTGACAATGTCTTTTGCAAAATATTTCAATATTCTCTTAGGAATTAGCATATATAAATATTTTGCAAAAATATTTATTCTACAAATATATATTATTGTATTATACATGGTAAGATATTGTATTTCATGGCAAGATTTTTTTGAAATAATATGATATTTCAGTGATAATGTCTTTTGGATAATAAAATTTTGTCCAAAAAAAAAAAATAATGTTACAATCTATTATCCATAGTGAGATATGATATTGGATGACAAGATTTCTTTGGAAATCTTGCTATCTTTTACGTGAAAAATTATTTTGCAAAATGTTTCAATATTCTCCTACAAAAATTAGCATATATAAATATTTTACAAAAATAAATTAAAAAATATCTAAGTAAGAAAATCGTTAAACTGTGGAAGAAATATTTGTTTTACATCTTAGGGGACATGGCGGCAGCGCCGAGATTGTTCAATGGAGCACGACAAATACTAAAAAAGGAGGCGAGAAAAAAAAACTTAAGACCAAGAAAAATACTATAAAAAATTAGTATCATACATTCGGTTTAAGGCCGCGGTATCCGATGCGATTTGAGGCGGCGGGAGTAGAGTAGCGAGGCAACGTCGATTTGTAAACAATCTGACAGGAAATGGATGACGGAGTGAGAAAAGAATAGAGGAGAGACAGTGGCGGTTCGGGATCTACATACATTGGATCTATCCCTATTTTGCATATCCGCTTTTGACGCGCTCGCCGGAGTCTACGATAGACGTCACCACTTGAATTACTGGGCTAGGCGGAGAAGTCGCCTGAGATGGGTTCGGAGTAGGCTCAATGATCGATCAAGTCGGAGCAACGACGACGCGTAAGCAATATTGGTGACGACGATGTCGGCTGTAATAGTGTAGGCAGCGCAGATGATGGCTACAACGGGAGAAAGAAATAGCCGGTGTATTTGAGAGAAAGGGGACAGTATGTGAGATACTCTTAATAAGAGATTAATAAAATCTAAATATAAAATGAATAATTTGGATTTAATTTTGTGAGATAAATGGTCGAGATCAAAACTTAAACCAACTTTTTATGAGAGTGCATCATTTCGAAATGAAGAGATTTGAGACATGTCAAATTAGCCTAAGAATAAGGGTGATGTTGACACATCATCTTGAAGAGATTTGAAAATATTTTATAATAAGATGCTATCAAATTTCTCTCTCTAGCAAATTCTTACAAATCTATACCATCTCATCATAATTTCATGTTAAGGAACTCTCTTGTGAAATATTTCATATGTGAAATATACCTAAAATAGACAAATATTAAAAACATCATGGGTCGGGTCGCTCCAGGTAAAAATTCACGGATCTAGGTCGATGATTAGTGTGAAAATTGCTTGAAATTCGTGCATTATTTTTGCTTAATTTAATTAGATTTCTTGCATTTATTTACATTAATTTGACCTTTTGTGCTTAATTATCGAGAAATGGTATTTTTATTCATTGTGTAGAAAAACGAGTGAAATGTGGTAAAAATTAAAGATGAGCCGAGCAAGGATATACTGAGGAGAAAGAATCGAGTCGAAATACAAGTTGAAAAGCAAAGAGGGAGCAAAACAAGCCAACAAACGAGTTCATCTCGGTTAGAAGGATTCGTACCGCCCGAGATGAAAGGTGCTTAATCGAGACAAGCTCGCTGTAGCCATTGTCTCGGTTAGCAAGCTTTGTACCGCCCGAGATGATAGGTGCTTAACCGAGATTTTGGTTTCGGCCTCAATGTCTCGGTTAACACTCTTCCGTACCGCCCGAGACAGATGGGTGTTATCCAAGATGAACTTCCCCTGCTTTAAAAAAGTGCGAAAATTCAAGTTTTTCAAGGATTAAAATGCAAATTCGTCTCAAGCCCTTTTCCCCCACTATATATACCTATTTTCTCAAATTTTCTAGGGGAGAACAAGCAACCAGAAAGAACCCTAGAACCCTAATCCCTTAGTTTATTTTCTTTTTTCTTTTGCATTTTTTTCCTTTAATTTCTAGATTAGATTAATATTTTATTAGTAGTTCTTACATTTCAAGCAAGGATTGAAGCTATTGAAGATTTGTATTTCCATTTCATCACAAGAGGTGATATCTTTCTTTTATTTCATGTTTTAATGGTTAATTTCATTTTTATTTGTTATTTTAGCTTATTAGCCATGGGGTGTCTCTTCTAAAACCATGAGCTAATTCTCTTTGCTTTGAGTGTTGAATCAATGAATGAAATTAGTGTGTTGATGGATTTATAGCTTTGATTATGCTTATTTCTTGATGTGAATGTTTCTATTGATGGACTTTGTATGTCTCAATTAATTAGTTGATTTTATTAGCTTAGGTATTTAATTTTGTGTATTGCAACGAGAGTTGGGTAGTCATGTTTGGTATTTAGGTGAAAGCTTTGGGTAATTAATTTGATTTTATTCCCCATCATTAGACATTAGGGATCTTAATTTGAATATTATGGTACTTAGTGAAGGGGGAATTCTAGAGATGCATCACGTGTTTTTAGATATTCACGATTTTAGGAGCTTATGGGGCATAATTAGGAGTTGCTAGTTAGTCCATGTTGTTCACCTAGGCCTCAAAAGAGATTGGTCTACACACTTTCGTGATCGCTCTTAACAAACATCTAGAAAAAGGCAATGATAGGTTGTGAATTTATCACACACACTAGTGGATTACATTGTGAAGACACTCGAAGCATTTTTCTCTCTTGCACTTCCTTAATCGGAGGTTGGTTTAATTGTTTTCTAGATTTAATTTTTATTTAGTTAAGCTTTTGAATGTCAACTTGCTCGTCACTATAGTACCATGCCAACACACAACTTTGGGGCTCCACTGCATTCCTAAATCCTTTGGGTTCGATAACTACTTGGTCCAAGTCTACTTTCACTACTACGACGATCCCGTACTCTTGCGGGGGAGTAGAAAAATATTTTTCGAAAAACTCCGACCAAGTCAGCCGAGTCGGGTCGGATTTGGTGGGTTTTTTCCAAAATCTCACGCAAGTCATGTTCCAGGATTTTCGCTCCCAGTCTGTGTTACAGGATAGGCAAAATGTATGTTACAATATGGAAAAATGTGTGTTACAAGTCATTAAAAATAGATTTTTTCTACTTTAAATAATAATAATGACAAATATATATTTTTACAAGATCAAATATGTGTTTTTAATTTATTTCCCATCCCTTTAAATTTAAATTTATGGTCTTATATATTAAAATATATTTGTTCCAACAATAACTTATATTTGCTCTAACATCAAATATATTTTTTTGCTCCAACATTAACACACATTTGCAATAATACACATTTTGCTATAACATTAACGCACTTTGCTTCAATAGTAACACATATTTCCTCTAGCAGTAAAACACATTTGCTCCAATAGTAACACATATTTTTAGTAACACACATTTGCAATAACACATATTTAATCTGATATCAACACACTTTGCTTCAATAGTAACACATATTTCCTCTAATAATAACACACATTTGCTCCAATAGTAACACATATTTTTAGTAACATACATATTATCTAACATTAACACACATTTGTATTAACACATATTTACTCTAATATCAACACACTTTGCTTCAATAGTAACACATATTTCCTCTAACAGTAACACACATTTACTTCAATAGTAATACATATTTTTAATAACACACATTTACTCTAACTTTAACACCCATTTGTAGTAACACATATTTACTCTAACATTAACACACTTTGCTCCAATGGTAACACACATTTGTTCTGACAGTAACACACATTTGCTTCAATAGTAACACATATTTTTAATAACAACATTTGCTCTAACTCTAACACCCATTTGCAATAATACACATTTACTCTAACATTAACACACTTTGCTTAAAAAGTAACACATATTTCCTCTAATATTAACACACATTTTCTCCAATAGTAACACACATTTACTCTAACATTAACATACATTTGCAGTAACGCATATTTACTCTAATAGTAACATACATTTGCTCCAATTGTAACATATATTTGTAGTAACACACATTTGTTCTAAAAGTAACACATATTTACTCTAACAGTAACATACATTTGCTCCAATATTAGTAACACATGTGCTCCAATAGTAACATATATTTTAGTAACACACATTTTCTCCAATAGTAACACACATTTGCTCCAATAGTAACACACATTTGGTCTAATAGTAACACACATTTCTTCTAACATTAACACACATTTGCTCCCAATAGTAAAACAAATTTTCAGGAACTTAACATATTGGAGATTGCAAATCGATTTAAAAAAATTAATTATTTTATACTATTTTATTTTTTCCAATCGTCTCCAATCATCGTTTCTAGCTTTGATTTTTTATGTGTGGAGATGGGACGACAGGATGTAAGGGAGGGGAATTGGGCGGGCTGTTGTTTTGTGTTGGGGGGGGGGGGGGGTTGGGGAGAATTGGTATGGGCGGGCTGTTGTTTGTGTTGGGGGTTTGGGGGGTTAAAGGTTGGTATGGGCAGGAGGGTTACACTTATTGTTTGTGGGGGTGGGGGGTTGAGGCTGGTATGAGCGTGGTGTTGGTGGGGGAGGGGGGTGATTAGGCGTGAAATTGTCATGATTCGTAGCTAGAAATGCCCAAGTTTTGGTCGATTTTATTGAGTTTTTAGAGTCAAATAAGTATTATTTCTTTACATTGATGAATTTGTCTCTTTGATGCTTATAGGTGAATTAAGGGCGAAAAACGGAGTTCGTAGGACTTTGGATCGACTCAAATGGATGCCCGGATGAGAAGATATCGAATAAATACGAACGGTATTAGTACGTGAGAAGAAAAGTGCTAGTTTCAAGGAAGGAAGGCCCATTCGAGCTCAACCACTCGAGCACCATCGCTCGAGTAACATAGCTCAAGCGCCCAAACTTACAGAGAGTTTTCTCTGCTCGAGCACCACTGCTCGAGCGCCTTCGCTCGACTTCGTGTACCGTTCGACCAGTGCCATCGAGCGCCTCTACTCGAGCTCAACAACTCGAGCGCCTCTGACTTACAGAAAGTTTGCTGCTCGAGCAAGACCCCTCGAGCGCCTCTGCTCGACCAACCATCTCATTCGACCAAGAAGGTTGAGCACCTCCGCTCGAGCTCGACAGCTCGAGCGCCTTCAAGGCTTAAATTCCAGAAGTCGTTTTTCGGCCCATTAACTCCCGTTTCGGTCCGACGCTAATATATACCTTTCCAAATACATTTTTGGAGATTGCCACCACATACCACTTGAGAGGAGATCGTTTTTGGAGTTAGTTTTGGAGAAGAAGAGACGAGCAAGCTTTACTTTTACGTTTTCGAGGTTTTCTTTACGAATTCATAGCACGGTTTTACTTTTTAGTTTTGTTTCTTCAGACCTTTTGTTCTTGAACATGTTGAGACTTCATTTTATTGATTAAATTTCAGTTTATTCCTTTATTTCTTGAAACCCTAGTTTATGTTTGATAATTTATTCGTCATAATCGTTATGTTTATGTTCGTTGCTTCTTTAATTGTTCTTGTTTACGTAAAAACCATATCTAGCTAAAACCCTTGTATGCTTGGGGTAGGATGAACTCGTAGAAGTAGGTTGTGGGTACGTAATTAGGATAATTCGTGACATTTAGTTTTAATTCTCTTAATTAATGAATTCTTAAAATCAATCTTAACATTACCTTTGAATTTCGTTCGAAAAGTGTTAGGGAGAGGACGACCTTATCACTCTTTAACAACGAGTAGACTTAACGAGAAAGTTTAGAAGGGGTTAAGTAATCTACCAGTTTAGCGAAGGAGGACGACCGCATCACCTTAGTTAAATTAGGGTCTCATTAATTAAGCACAATCTATTAACTTGTTAGTGGATTAGTGAAGTCGATTGTTAGGATAAAGTATTAGGGTTTGAAATCTTGAGCTTTCATCTTGCATTCTTTTACTTAGGTTATTTCTTGCGCGTCACAGTTATTTTGATTATGTACCTTCTCCGTTAGTATACGTAGGGATTCCTATTCTAAGCATCATCATCACTCATTTGAAAATACCCTTAGATTACTTAGTTCAATTTTGCTTTTTGCATTCGTAGGATAATTTTAGTTGCTTTTAATTAATTTTTCCAAAAACCTAAAAACATTACACTCATATTAGCTACGACGCGTAGATCTTCAGGGATCTGTTCGCATACACTTCATCCAGTGGGTTCGATATTACTTGGTCGTTATACTTACTCTTACTACAGTGAACTCGTACGCTTGCGAGGAATCTACTAGTAGTGAGTGCTTTACTTTTCTGTTTTTATTCATACATATTCGGCAGTTGCGTTTTGATTCTTCTGTTAGTGTTTCAGGTTTATGATAACACAAAACGTAAACAATCCAGCTCAGATCATTGTCCAAAATTCTAATAATAACTCTGCTTACCCACAAAACAACTTACCGTATCCACCATATCCATACCTACCATACCCTTATCACCCATACCCGTATCCTCCACCTCCTGTCTACAACCAACCACCTGTGTACCAACCATCCCCAGTTCAACAAGTACCAGCACCACCTATTGTTCCTTAGCCTGTGCCCCAGAACGCAGATCAGAATATGGCTATTCGGGGCAGGTTTGCGGCGCAGCCGCAATGGTACTATGATGGAGTGGCTTTACCTCCTGTTGAGGCAAACAACTTCTCAATTTCCCCTAGAATCCTTAAGTTACTTATCGAGAACCAGTTCAAGGGGGAGATTGGAAAGGAGAATCCTCATACCCATTTGAGAAGTTTTCTTATGATCGCCTCAACCTTCAATTATAATGGCATGTCTGAAGATGCCAAGAGGCTCAGGCTGTTCCCATTCTCTTTGACGGGAATAGCGAAGGAGTGGTACGATAACACGCTCCCGAGGGGAGGTGTAAACACTTGGGCCAAGCTCGAGCGTCTGTTCCTCGAGCGATTCTACCCTCCATTAAGAACAATTAAAGCAAGAATTGAGATCTTTTCCTTCCGCTAGAAGCAAGGAGAAGACCTACGTCAAGCGTGGGAGAGATACTCAAATATGTTGACCGAGTGCCCGCAGCACGGGTACAATGAGGGGGATATCATGGCGTTCTTCTATAGTGGAGCCAGCAAGGCTGGCCAAGCTCATTTAGATATATGTGCAAGTGGAGCTTTTCTGAACCAAGGGATAGCGAGGTGTAGAGAGACCGTGGACAACATTGTCACGAATGCCGGTGCATGGAACGAGGACCCAGAATTTCAAAGAGTTTGTAAGTTGGAGGAGAATGAGGGTATGAGGAAGCTGTTGATGGTTGTGATGGAGAAGATTAGTAACCTTGAGATGGGGCAAAATTTGGTTGGAGGGAATGTAGCAGTGAGCGAGAAGGTGGACCCACCCACGAGTCAGCAAGAAGAGGCCAACTATATGGGAAGGCCTAACTATCCATAAGGTGGGTATCCACAAGGTGGCAATCAATTTGGGAGGCCCTCTTATGGCAAGCCATTTGTACCTCCAGGTCCACAGCCGCCTCAAAATCAATGGAGGAACATACAAGGGTATCAAGGAGGCCAGCAGCCTCCTCAGAACACATGGAGGAAGAATTAGAATTTTTCATATGCTAATCCTAAGGTCGGAATTACAGTCCCTCCAGGTGTTGATCCGGGTTCTAAACCCTCGGGTGGAGAAGGCGGTGCCTCGACTGAGGAGATGTTGAGAGCTATTCTTCAGAAGGTTGAGGAAGGTAGCAAGAGATTGTCTTCTTTGGAGTACGATGTGAAGGAGTTGCACAAGAAAGGTGATCACCGTGATGAAGAACTCCAAAAGAGAGACATAGAGTGGAATCGAGCTCAGCAAGAGAATAACCGCAGGTTCTCTTCTATTGAGTATCAAATTAGTCAAATTGCAAAGTCTCAGCCGAGAGAGCCGGGCAAGTATCCTTCAATGCCCGAGGATAACCCAAAAGAAAATTGCAAGGCTATTGAGTTGAGAAGTGGGACCAAATATGATGGTCCTGAGATGCCTGCTGATTCTGAGACGCCCCAATGGGAAGTTGAGATAGAAGAAAAAGAGCCTGAGACAGTTAGAGATGAGATTGAGGATGTGGGAGTTGAGAAAGGAGTTGAGGGTGAAGGCATTCAGAAGAGTAAAGATATGGATGAGACCCAGGAGAGCAAAGTGCCTGAAGAGGAGATTGAGAGAGTCCCAAAGTGGAAGAAGGCAAAGGAAGCAAGGGAGAAAGTGAAAGAAACTGAGAAGGATGAATGGGGGGTACCCAAATCTGTGATATCTGTCCCATATCCACAACGCTACATGAAAAAGAAGCTTGATGAAAAGTTTGCTAAATTCCTTAATGTTTTTAAAAAGCTACATATTAACATTCCTTTTTATGACGCTTTGGAACAGATGCCTAACTACGCCAAGTTCCTGAAGGACTTGATAGCAAAGAGACGGAGGGTAGATGGACTCGAGCTAGTACACTTGAACCACGAGGTGAGTGCTATGGTGCACAAGGCGCTTCCGCCCAAGTTGAAGGATCCCGGGAGCTTCATCATTCTTTGCGATATCGGGAACGGGATCAAGAAAGGAGCTTTGTGTGATCTCGGGGCGAGCATTAATTTGATGCCTCTTTCGTTGTTCAAGAAGTTGGAGGGGGTTGAGCTTCAACCCACGATGATGACGCTTCAGCTTGCTGATAGGTCCATCACGAGACCTCAAGGAGTAGTGGAGGATGTTCTAGTGACGGTGGAGAATCACGTTTTTCCCGCCGACTTTGTTGTACTCGAGATGGAAGAGGATGAGTATGTGCCACTGATTTTAGGGAGGCCGTTTCTAGCTACAGTCGGGATGGTGCTTGATGTAGCGAATGGGAAGATTACGGTCAAAGTTGATGATCAAGAAGTGAAGATAGCTATTTATGAGGCTATGAAATACCCCATGGGAGATGAGAGTTGCCACTTCATTGACATCACGGACACTTGTGTTGAAGACACACTTCTAGACCCTTGCTCTTTCTATGTTCATCAGTTTGATTATCCTATTCTTGACGATCTATCTTATGATTCTTATGATCTTGATTATTTTGACAGCTTGAGAGACAATGAAGATGTCAAGTTCTTGGAGATGAAGAAAGTAGAGGATGAGGATGACTTGGAAGTCGAGGAGTCAACTTCTGAGAAGATGTTCGATAAGGCACCACCATTGGAGGCAAAAAAGGAGCTGAAACCACTTCCCGACCACCTCAAGTACGCCTACTTGGATGAGACCGATAAGTATCCGGTCATTGTATCTACCCTTTTATCTGATGATCAGCTTGAGAGACTTTTAGTAGTGCTTTGTAAGCACAAATCTGCTATAGGATGGTCGATCGCGGATATTAAGGGAATTAGCCCTTCGATTTGCATGCATAGGATTAGATTAGAAGAGGGTAGAAAATCGATAGTGCAAAATCAACGTAGAGTTAATCCGGCGATTCAAGAGGTGATTCATAAGGAGGTTTTGAAGTTGTTAGATAGCAACATGATTTTTGCGATTTCTGATAGTCCATGGGTGAGTCCGTTACACGTAGTTGCTAAGAAGGGGGTACCACGGTGATTAAGACGGAGTCTAATGAATTGGTAGCCACTAGATTAGTGACGGGATGGCGTGTGTGTGTTGATTATAGGGAGTTGAACAAGGCAACGTGTAAGGATCACTTTCCTCTACCGTTTCTTGATCAAATGATTGATAGATTAGATGGTTTTGAGTATTACTGTTTCTTAGATGGGTATTCGGGGTATAATCAGATTATGATAGCCCCCGAGGATCAAGAGAAAACCACCTTCACCTGCTACTATGGGACTTTTGCTTTTAGGATGATGCCGTTTAGGTTGTGTAATGCACCCGCCACCTTTCAACGTATGATGGCTATTTTTCATGGTTTGATTGAGAAGATTATGGAGGTTTTCATGGACGACTTCTCCGTCTACGGAGAGTCCTTTGATAAATGTCTAATCAATCTTGAAGTTGTGTTGAGCAGGTGTGAAGAGACGGACTTGGTGCTTAATTGGGAGAAGTGTCACTTCATGGTGAGAGAGGGTATTGTTCTTGGACACCATGTGTCCTCGAAAGGTATCCAAGTTGATAAGGCGAAAGTGATTGCTATTGAGAAGCTTCCACCACCTTCGACCGAGAAGGGGATTCGGTCATTTTTAGGACATGCGGGATTCTATAGACGTTTCATCAAAGACTTTTCACAAATTACTAAACCCCTTTCGCGGCTTCTTGAAAAAGAAGTCGCCTTTGAGTTTACTAATGAGTGTTTAGTGGCTTTTAACAGGTTGAAAGAAGCGTTGGTGAATGCCCCGATACTTGTGACACCGGATTGGACTTGCCCATTCGTGCTGATGTGTGATGCTAGTGATTTTGCGATGGGAGTTGCTTTGGGGCATATTCGAGAGAAGCATTTTCACGCTATATACTATGCCTCGAAGATGCTGAATTCTGCTCAAGTGAATTACATTACGATCGAAAAGGAGCTGTTAGCGGTCGTGTATGCTTTTGATAAATTTTGACCCTACCTAGTAGGGACGAAAACGATAGTATATACGGACCACGCAGCGATTCGGTATCTTATGAGTAAGAAGGATGCAAAGCCCCATCTCATACGTTGGATCTTGCTGCTCCAGGAGTTTGATGTTGAGATTCGAGACAAGAAGGGATGTGAGAACGTGATAGCCGATCACCTTTTGAGATTGGAGCTTACAAAGGAGAACACCGTGGAAGATCGAGAGGTGAACGATGAATTTCCGGACGAGAAGCTCTTTGGCTTAGGAGACATTCCGGTATATCAAGTTGAAGGGAAGGCGCCGTGGTTTGCAGACTATGCTAATTATTTAGCAAGTGGAGAGTTGCCCCCTGAGATAGACTCGGTGCATCGGAAGGCATTTTTGAAGAAAGTTCGGGAGTTTATTTGGGACGATCCCTACTTGTTCAAAAGAGGGATTGATCATGTTTTGAGAAGGTGTGTGCCAGAGGAGGAGTGGAGTGATATCATAAGGCATTGTCACGCCTTGCCATGTGGAGGACATTTGGGTGGAGAGAAGACCGGAAGAAAAGTCCTTCAATCTGGTTTTTATTGGCCAACCCTGTTGAGAGATTGTATGGAATGGGTTAAGAGGTGTGAGAAGTGCCAACGATTTGGCTCCATTACTAAGAAGGACGAGATGCCGATGCACGTGTTCATGGAAGTCGAGATATTTGACGTATGGGGGATTGATTTCATGGGTCCATTCCCTCCTAGCAATGGATTCTTGTACATTCTCGTATGCGTTGATTATGTCTCGAAGTGGATTGAAGCTGTCCCAACTAGAGTGAATGATTCCCGAGTGGTGATCAAGTTCTTGAGGAAGAACATTTTTGCAAGATATGGAGTTCCAAGAGCTTTGATTAGTGATGGGGGGAGTCACTTTGTGAACAAGTGGATGGAAAAGCTGCTGTCAAAATATGAGGTAAGTCATCTAGTCTCTACTGCTTATCATCCTCAATCTAACGGTCTTGCAGAGGTATTGAATCGTCAAATCAAGGAGATCCTTGAGAAGACGGTGAGCATTAGTAGGAAGGATTGGGCAATGAAGCTTGATGATGCACTTTGGGCTTATAGGACAACTTTCAAACCTCCTCTTGGTATGTCTTCGTACCAATTAGTTTTTGGAAAGGCGTGTCACTTGCCCGTGGAGTTGGAGCACAAGGCATATTGGGCGATCAAGAAGCTAAATTTTGATAGTGCCTTGGTTGGTGAGAAGAGATTACTCCAATTGCATGAGTTGGAGGAGTTTCGAGACAGTGCCTATGAGAATGCCCGAATTTTCAAGGAGAAGACTAAGAAGTGGCATGATGCACGATTGAGGAAAAAGGAGTTCAAGGTGGGTGATCAAGTCCTCGTATTCAATTCGAGGATGAATCTGTTTGGTGGAAAGCTCAAGTCCAAGTGGAACGGGCCGTATATTGTGAGGAAAGTGCATAAGAATGAATTCCTTGAAGTCGAGAAAGAGGATGGACAAAGGTTCATGGTGAACGGGCATGGAGTAAAGAAATTCTTTAACTTCTCTTATGAGAATAAGGGAGGTATTTTAGATTCGCAAGTCCCGTGAGCTCCTTCGAGCTCGGTCCGGCATTAGGACCTTAAAACTAGCGCTAAATGGGAGGCAACCCATTTTTACTTGCTTTTATGTATTTTGTTTATTTTTTTATCGTCTTTGTGAATCATAAGTGTTAATCTCGTGTGTTAGAGTTTATTTGGTGTAGGCTTATTTCGTGGTGATTGATTGGAGCAAGTGAGCTTAAGGTGAAGAAATTTAAGATGTTGAGATGATTCAAGTAGGAAAGCATTCGATTGATGGAGTTTGAGGTAAACCGAACCCCAAACATAGACCTCTTTGCGAAGTCGAAGTTTGGGGGGGTGAAGTTTCTTTTCGTTCATTACTTTGCGTTGATGGTGATTTAAGTTCATAAGAATTTGGTGTACTTACTCGTACATACTCATTCTTTTCAAACTTTATTATTGCGTAGCAAGAACAAAGTTTGGGGGGTGTATTCGTACTTCGAGTTCGTACACGAAATTCTAATGAAAAATTGGTCAAATTTTTTGAAAATATCGATGCATGAGGGTAATCGGATCGAATTAAGTGTGATTGCTTAAGTTCGGCTTGAATTGGATTGGTGATTTGCACGTTTGGAAGAGACCTAACTCCTCGGTCGAATGAGCGACCTGACTTAAATCGAGGAGTTTTCAAGGTTAGTTTCTGCTTGAATATGTTTGTTGATGGTTTCGAGCGCGTTTGGTATGCTAAATTCGGGTTTGAACGTCGAAAATTCAAATTGCAAAGAGGTGCCGCTCGAGTGACACCACTCGAGTGCCTCCACTCGAGCTAGGGGGTCGAGCGCCCAAATTTGTCCAGAAAGTTTTAAGTTTTTTTCTCTCGAGTGCCTATGCTCGAGCGCCTTCGCTCGACCTATTGACCCGTTCGACCACCACGCTCGAGCGCCTCCGCTCGAGCTCGCCCAGCTCGAGCGCCCATCGATTCAGCCCTTGTTGTGAGCCCCCTATAAATACCCCTTTTCCCACACGCACACACACATACACACACTGAGAGTGCGATTTTGGGGGCGGATTTTCACAAGTTCACGCATTTCGTCTCAATTTAGCCACGATTTCTCACGAATTCCTTCTCATTCTCCATTAATTCCTCAAGCAAGGTATGTACTTTCTATCTTTTGTGATTAAATTCGTAGCTTGAGGATGAATTAGACATGAGAAGCATATGAACTAGGGTTCATGAGTAGTTCGAATTTTTGGGGATTTTGTGCCAAAATTGTTAATTCTTGATTCCTTTTGAATGAATGTTGATAATTTGCTATGGGTTTGCTTATTTAACTCTCAATTTTGGAATTGCATGAGTAGAATGAGAAAATTTCTAGAGTGAGAAAGTAGGAATTTGAGAAAAGGAATTGGGTTTTGCATGTTGAGATGAAATTTGTGTGAATTGAGAAGGTATTGAGCATGAATGAGTATGAATTGAGTCTTGAGCATGTAAATTACATAATTTGGGTAATGTTACTTCATGATAGACTTAGTTATAGGCATATTTTTGGGTTGAAATGGAGGAATTAATTGTTGAGTACTTGAGAACTTTGAATGAAAAACATGGTTTAATTGTTTGTTATTTGAGAACTTGGATAGGGAAGCTTAAGGGAAGTGAATAAAGACTATTTGAGAAGTGCTTTGAACTTGAGAAGTGTTTTGAATTGTGAATTGATTTGGATTACTTGGAAGTGCTTGAGTATGAATGAGTGATAAATTGCTTTGAAGTTCAAGAATGTTGTTGAAAATCCTTGTTATATCTTGCTTAGGTACAATGGCACCGAAAAGAAACGAAGATAAGATCTTGAGCCTTTCCGATTTAGAGGCTCTTACCAACGACTTGGCCACTAGACAGTTGTTGCCCTCTCGTTGGGACGGTTTAGACTTTGAGGGCAGTTGGAGGTATATAGCCTACAGGTGGAGTCTGGTCACCGGAAAGGTAGTGAAAACCTGAAGGCCAGTGGTGCGTTTTATGCAGGATATCGGGATTGAGGAGAAAATTAGGAGAATTTTCACCAGGAACGAAATGACTGAGTTCCTCGAGATTTTGCTCACGATGGACACCCACGACGATCTGACTAAGCAGTTCCTGGCCACCATAGAAAAGAAGAATGAGTACTCGTTCAAGTTCAAATACAGAAACGAGTGGCAGCATTGTGAGATCAGAGATGTGAACTTAGCGTTTGGGCTCCCTGCTCTACCTAGGCCAAACCGTGTGTCAAAGTCGTACAGCGCAAAGGGATTCTGGAATGACATCACGGGAGGGATGGCCGGTGAGTACAAGGCTTAGAATGCTCGGGCCTCTGCGATCCGAAACCCAGTGATTCGGTATTTGGAGCGGATTTTGGGAAATACCATCTATGCCCGTTCTGAGACGGGGACCGTGACGAGCAAGCAACTCTACGGTATTTGGTGTCTTCTTTATATGAAGGATCACGATTTCGGACGGGACTTCGTGGAGCACAACTACGAGGCGGCATTCAAGTTAGGGACCAAGACCTCAAAGGTGGGAGGAGGAGGTCTAATCTCGGTGTTCATGAAGCACTTAGGATGTGTGCACTATGCAGCTCCTGTCCTCGGGAGGGATTTAGACTTTGATCACTTGAGCCACACTTTGATGTTCGAGCATTGGATGGGGAGTTTTTGTATTCGATATAAGGAAGATAATCTCTTCCCTCTCCCAAATGACAAGCTCGTAACGTTGAAGGGAAAGAAGAATGCAAACCTGGGGATGAACGGAGAGAGGCACTTAGCTTTGAGTGCCAAGTTTACTCATGATGTGGACGGTCGAGGGCTCCGAGACGGGAGGCCTTCGAAGAGAAGCCGGGGTGAAGGCACGAGCAGTGCCGGATCGAGTGGAGTAGCAGACCTCCAAGAAGAAGAAGAGCAAGAGTACGAGGAGGGTGAAGCTGCGGGTGAAGCTGCAGGTGAGGAGCCGCAAGAGTTGGGGGTGGAGTCACCTGAGGTGCAATCGCCTAGGCCATGGTACCCTACATATGACGAGTGGACTCAGATGGGGAACCAGATTCAGACACTCCAGACGGACGTGTCACACTTGCATCAGTCGCAAGATAGGATGGGAGATCAGTTCTCGGATATGCACCGATGGATGGAGTCACTTTTTGTGTCTCACTTGGGAGCTGATCATCCCAACTACTGTCCTCCGCCACCTCCTCCGGACTAGTGATGATGGGGATTCCCTCCACTTTTCTCTACTCTTGAACCTCTTTTATTTCAGTCTTTTGATTTATATTTCTTGAGTGATTTGTGATGAGTTTATGTTTGAGTGATTTGATTTGTGAAGGGATTGTATTTAAGTTTTTCAAACTATTGGGCTTGTTTTGTGTTGAACTAATTCGATGATTGATTTACTTTACGCTTATTTACTCGTATCATTTACTTATTGTTTATTCTTGAGTATGAAGTGATGAGTAGAGTAGAGTTGTGAAGTTGAGTTAAGAATTATTTTGTGTAAGTATTGAAGTAGAGTTGAATTGAGAGTGAACTAGTACATGAACGATTGCCCTTTTTTGAGTATTTGTGTGATGAAAGGGAGAATTCACTAGGACTAGCATGGATGTGAAAGCTGTGAGATTTGAACCTTATGAGATTTTGATGCATTAATTGATCTATTCGTTTGTGAGAGGATCGTCACCTTAGAGGATGCTAGAACTTGTGTGTGCTCTTGCTTCTTGATTGTGTCTAGTTTGATATGCCAAATGTGATCTTAGGCCATCTTTGATTTGAATGAGTCACTTAGCCAAAAAATTTCCTTACCATTGATATTTGTCCCTAGTTAGCCCCGTTGAGCCTTAAGCCTATTTCATTTGCTAGCACAATTAAACACTGTTCCAGTTCTAAAGCCTTTTTGTCCCAATTTGAGTGGAGAATAGGAAAAGTGTGAATGTTGAAGGGATTAAGTTGAGTTGAGAAAAGGAATTATGATGGTTGAGTGGTGGTAAAATAAGGGTGTGAATGAGATTTGAGTTGTGGGAAAGAAAAAATTGAGAATGAGCAAAAGAAAAAAAATGAGCTCGTGTGTTTGTGCGAAAAAGAAAAAAATGAAGTGATTAAAAAAAAAAGTGAAAAGAGTTAGAAAAAAAAATTAAAGTGTTGAGAGTATGGAATTGAAAGTGTGTTGATTGAAAATATTTGAAGTATTCTGTTCCTAATCTCGAAGTGCAAAAGTTTGATGTTCTATTCTCCATTCACTTGAGTCACTTACCATATTGTTATCCCACCTGTCCAAAGAGCCTACATTACAACCTTGAGAAAAGTCATTTTTGATTCGGCATTGATTTCTAGAGTATGGTCGGAGTTGAGAGTGCTTACAAGCCTATGGATGCCGATATGAGTGATTGATTGTTTGAGTGAGTCCCTTTATCATTGATATACACTTGTGAAGGAGTGAAACACATCGTTGAGTGCACATCCATGTTTGATCTTGGTGGTTCTTGCTGTTGTTGAATGAGTATGATAAAGGGGGTGAAAGTTTGAATACATGTGAACGATCTTTGAAACTCGAGTCCATTTGCTTGCACGATTTGATTATTTGACTCATTCCTAACAATTTCACTTGACTTATTATTTCATTGCTTGAGGACAAGCAATATGGTAAGTTTGGGGGGGTTGATTAGGCGTGAAATTGTCATGATTCGTAGCTAGAAATGCCCAAGTTTTGGTCGATTTTATTGAGTTTTTAGAGTCAAATGAGTATTATTTCTTTACATTGATGAATTTGTCTCTTTGATGCTCATAGGTGAATTAAGGGTGAAAAACGGAGTTCGTAGGACTTTGGATCGACTCAAACGGATGCCCGGATGAGAAGATATCGAAGAAATACGAACGGGAAGGCCCATTCGAGCTCAACCACTCGAGCACCATCGCTCGAGTAACATAGCTCGAGCGCCCAAACTTACAGAGAGTTTTCTCTGCTCGAACACCACTGCTCGAGCGCCTCCGCTCGACTTCGTGTACCGTTCGACCAGTGCCCTCGAGCGCCTCCGCTCGAGCTCAACAGCTCGAGCGCCTCTGACTTACAGAACGTTTGCTGCTCAAGCAAGACCCCTCGAGCGCCTCTGCTCGACCAACCGTCTCATTCGACCAACAAGGTCGAGCGCCTCCGCTTGAGCTCGACAGCTCGAGCGCCTTCAAGGCTTAAATTCCAGAAGTCATTTTTCGGCCCATTAACTCCCGTTTCGGCCCGACGCTTATATATACCTTTCCGAATACGTTTTTGGAGATTACCACCACCTACCACTTGAGAGGAGATCATTTTTGGAGTTAGTTTTGGAGAAGAAGAGACGAGCAAGCTTTACTTTTACATTTTCGAGGTTTTCTTTACGAATTCATAGCACGGTTTTACTTTTTAGTTTCGTTTCTTTAGACCTTTTGTTCTTGAACACGTTGAGACTTCGTTTTATTGATTTAATTTCAGTTTATTCCTTTATTTCTTGAAACCCTAGTTTATGTTTGATAATTTATTCGTCATATTCGTTATGTTTATGTTCGTTGCTTCTTCAATTGTTCTTGTTAACGTAAAAATCATGTCTAGCTAAAATCATTGTATGCTTGGGGTAGGATGAACTCGTAGAAGTAGGTTGTGGGTACGTAATTAGGATAATTCGTGACATTTAGTTTTAATTCTTTTAATTAATGAATTCTTAAAATCAATCTTAACATTACCTTTGAATTTCGTTCGAAAAGTGTTAGGGAGAGGACGACCTTATCACTCTTTAACAATGAGTAGACTTAACGAGAAGGTTTAGAAGGGGTTAAGTAATCTACCAGTTTAACGAAGGAGGACGACCGCATCACCTTAGTTAAATTAGGGTCTCATTAATTAAGCACAATCTATTAACTTGTTAGTGGATTAGTGAAGTCGATTGCTAGGATAAAGTATTAGGGTTTGAAATCTTGAGCTTTCATCTTGCATTCTTTTACTTAGGTTATTTCTTGCACGTCACCGTTATTTTGATTATGTACCTGCTCCGTTAGTATACGTAGGGATTCCTATTCTAAGCATCATCATCACTCATTTGAAAACACCCTTAGATTACTTAGTTTAATTTTGTTTTTTTGCATTCGTAGGATAGTTTTAGTTGCTTTTAATTAATTTTTCCAAAAACCTAAAAACATTTCACTCATATTAACTACGACGCGTAGATCTTCAGGGATCTATTCGCATACACACCTTCCCTTGGGTTCGATAATACTTGGTCGCTATACTTGCTCATACTACAGTGAACTCGTACGCTTGCGAGGAAGCTACTAGTAAAAGCTAGTATTTTCGCTTCAAGTCAGGGGGGACGCATGGGGTTGTACGATTTTGTAGGTGGGAGGTTGTCGCAATGCTGGGGCTGTTGGGTGGTGAAGGGGAGAAAAGAATGAGGATCCATTTTTTAAATATAGATTATTCTATGGATCTAAGATCCGTAAAATATTTCATATAACAATTTGCTTTTCATGTTTGTTTGGTGATCTTCTTTTACTAAAACAACCACTAATCCAATTAATTAACACAAGATCATCAACAATTGGTGCTAGAGAGAGGATCGAACCTCTGATCATGGCAGAATCAAGAAGTTGTGGTCGAAGTTTTGCATATTCAAGTGAAATCTAAAACATTGCAACTTGAAATTGGGAATTGCCCAATTTTTTGTGACGACATTTGCATTTCAAAATGGTATTGAATGCATAAATTAGGGTTTGTAAACTACCCAACCTATACATGCAAAGCTAGTTACTCATAAGGAAGTGTAAGAAAATCGAGTTGGGATATTGTACATATCCATAACAAGTTTTCAAAAACATTGAGAAAGATCAAAGATGGCCAGATCACAGGATACCTAATCCTCAAATGCTCCCACACGAAATCCTCCGACGGGGATTTCTTCAACTAGTCGACAGACAAGAACTGTGCAAGCTACCCCTTGAAAAGGGATACAAGTGACTATTAATAATCTTCCCCCGGAGTTGGAAGCGATAACTCAAAACCCCGAAGAGATCGAAAGAACTATCGCAATGCTACGCACCATCCAAAAACAACAAGAGCGAGTAGGCCCCTCCAAGGCTGGGAAGGCCCTACTCAAGATGGCAAACAACATAGTAAAGCAAAAGATGACAGGCTGTCAGATGAAGCTGACAGCGCACAAATTCGAAAAGCTAAGGGAAAGTCTAGGATCAGTGGATGTTTACTTAGGGATGGAGGTGGATGGAGCACATCCGGATGGAGAAAAAAGTGGATGAGACAAATCCTGTGAATAGTAATTTTTTGTTTACTTTTTATTGGACGTGGTAGAAGTGGATGAAACTTTATGTCAAATCAATACTTTTGAGTGACTGTGATGTATTATTTTATTATTGTTAGTTATTAGAATAATGATTAAGTGTTAGAAAAGTAGGAGATGGAATGATTAGATGTAAGAAAAGTAGGAGGGATGATGATTTGGTGTAAGAAAAGTAGGAGATATGATAGATTGATGTAAGAAAAAATTATGATATGATGGTTTTAGGGATATATGTGTATAATAGGGGTGGATGTGTATTTGGATGTAGGATGGGATGTGCAAATCCAAAAAATGGTTGGGATGGGGAAAAGTCCATCCCCCATCCGGATGGACTTAGAGATTGAGGAGTCGGGGTTAATCAACCCCAAGCCGTATAGAGGAGTTAAGTCGGAGTACATCGCGAGCAAGTGCATTGGAAAGAATGGGTATGAAACCCAAAGCGGATAATAAGAAAGGATTCCGACACAACTACTCGCTCCTCAGTCCATGACAGATTGAGAAAATCGATATTTGGTCACCTGGGGCCAAATGGGGTGAGCAATGCCAGGAAATCAACACAAGAAAGGTCTTCTCTGAGTGACGGACTGCGGCGGGCAATTGGTGAAGAGCCTATGACTGCCGAACAGCCTCCAACTAGGGAACCTTCTTCCATTGAACTTCATAATATGAAAAAAAATCATTGAGGACCTTCAGAGGCAACTAGAGTCCCAGAAAAGTGTGGGATCCACCACCTTACCATCCTCTCGATTGGCCCCCACCATTGTAAGAGCTCTTATTGAAAAAAAAAAGATCTAATTTTCAACCATCAACTTGTACGAAGGGAATGTTGACCCTAAGGTCCATTTGACCATGTACTCAGATTTTATGATTTCTATGGGAGCTACAGACGCTACTCAATGCAGGAATTTGCCCCTCACTCTTGGGGATAGGGCGCATGGTTTTCAGTGTTGCCACCTACGTCCATCAACTCTTTTGCTCAGTTGGGAAAAGAGTTTTTATCACACTTTTCAACTGTTGGGTCATATCTTACCCAAAAGCATAGGTTGGCAGATATGAAACAAAGAGATTATGAGTCAGATAGACAGTTCTGGAAAGGTTTGATAAGATTTTGCATGAAGGGAAAAGGCCAGTGAGGACACAAAGATTGTTGCATTGATGGCTGGTTTGAAGAAGGGAACTGGACTGGGGAAAAAAATGCATTTAACCTACCCAAAGACTTGTGCAGAATTCAAACATAAGGTGGGAATCTATGTGTCCAAGCAAGAAGCTCTGCAGAAAGAGCTGGGAGACAAAGGGGAGCAAAAAAAGTCTGGAAAGAAGTCGGGGAGCGCAGACTATAAAATTCCTAAAAATATGAAAACTTTCGACGAGGGAACTGAATTAAAAGAGAAGTTAAACCAGGTGTTCGTCGTATCAATTGAGACGGTGTACAACAATGTGAAGGATAAGGATATGATGTCCGCTCCACGTAAGATACGACAATAAAGGGGTAAGTTGAATCCCAACAAATACTGCCTACCATCGGGCAAGGATATGATGTCCGCTCCACCAGTGAATGTCGAGATATGCTCAAACAGTTGTGGAGGTTCTATGAGGAAGGAAAATTATCTTGGTTCGTGAAAAAAGCATCGGGCAAGAGGTTGCGAATGTTTCGTCCAGTTCAGATGAGAAAGATGAAGAAGATGAACAACTTGCCAGAATAAACAAACAAGAAAGGAAAGCTCCAGCAGCACCTATAGAGCCGGTGTTGGAACCGTCAGGCCCAACTGGTGGATGTTCGGATGGAAGGCCTCTCATGTCCATAAGAAAAAGAAAGGTCGAGTTACGGGCAGTTGCACAAGTAATGGAAGTAGGGGTGAATCAATCGACTAAGCAGATGAGCGAGCTCACCTTTTCAGAAAAAGACTTGGATGGAATTCTCACCCCGCATAATGACTCAAACATTATGGGAACCAAAGTTCATCGCCTGTTGGTTGATACGGGAGCCTATACCAATATTTTGTTTAAAAAGACACTAGACCAGCTAGGAGATTATGCAAGCTATATAGAGGATTGTAATCATATAATTCTGGGGTTCGGATATGCTGTAACAATCCCCGTAGGAATCATCAGACTGTCAGTTAAACTTGTATCGACCGAGAATTCCAAGAGGAGACTAACTAGAATGGTAGAATTTTTTGTTGTAGACCAATAGTCTACCTACAATGGGATACTCGGTCGACCATTTTTAAATGAATTCAAGGCAATTGTTTCCACATACTACTATTGTGTAAACTTTCCTACGTCTAAAGGTGCAGGGACTGTTAAAGATGATCAGAAGAAAGCCCGTGAGTGTATACTCCAACTCAAACCAAAGAATGAAGAATGTCCATGATGGTGAAAGAAACGTACCAGCTGGATGATGAACCTTTCATACTTGATGAAATCCTGGAGTCAGTTGATACAGAAATAATGGAGGTAGATGAGCAACTACATCCCATGGAGTGTGACGAGCAAACAACTGGCAACAAAGATGAAAGCGCCATCGAAGTAAACAAATGAGAGAATGAGCGGACGGATGATGTTGAGCCTCAGTTATGCGTTGACCCAATGAAAGTAGAAAACGAGTTGAGCTTTGAGGTACCAATAGTAGATCCTCGATGGAAAGAACAGAAACTAAGAGCAACCCAATCGAAGAGCCGGAGGCGATCAAAGTTGATGCTAACCGATGAGATCTTGAACTTTTCATTGGATCTAAGCTCCCTTAATATTGTTTAGAAAAAACAATAAGACAAGTATGAAAATTTCATACGGAACGAAAGGAATATTATTTAGTAAAAACAAATAATACAAATCAATTATATCTTCTAATGAAATATCATATAAAGTGCATTTGAATCACATGGTGCAATCGATGTCAATGCAAATATTTGTCGAAAATATATATTATACTTATACGAAGTGATCCATACAATAATTAACAGTATACAATATAGTTCTTAGACTATTAGCCAATCAGTCCATCTCTTGACCATGAAGTAGAGGTGACCTGCCAGGCCAAAACAATGACCTGATATTATTGAACATACAATAAAATACAGAAAAGCCGAATAGCACTATCTATGGCTATACTCGTACACCAAGAAGAAATGTACTGAATTATCATTCAGTCTTCTTTTCAGAAACTGATTCTTTCTTCTTTTCAGAAACTGATCCAGTGCGATAAGGCTCAGCAGTATATGCATATTGCATGAGGAGAGAGAAGAAAACCATCTCCACAATCACCAACACATTCTGAAGAGCTTCCTCTAGATGCTCCACATCCAGCCAGAAATGGTTTGTTTTTATTACCCCCATTGCTACAAGAATTTCAATCATAATTCCCTGGAAATGGCCAAAATAATGATATCATTCACTCTCACCATATACAACACTACTCTTAACTTTAAACCCTGGGAACTTTATATAGCTTTAGTTAACTGAACTTTATATAGCTTTAGTTAACTGACATTCCAGTCGCAGTATGTAGAAATTATTCGGGTGTGCCCGGTGCAGTCCCACAAATAGAGCACTAAAAAGTGAACAAGACTAGCCACACACTCAAGTAGGGTTCCATGACTTATAAACTAATTTCACTTCTTTCAAATTTTCAATAAGGAACAACTGATATGTGTAATTTATCATGTCTCAACACAATAAAACAAACTTAAGCACCTTCTTCAATACGATAAACATTAAACAATAAAGAAACTAAACACCCCATCCAAATAAATTGTACACAAACCAACGTGTTCACAAAGGAACAAAATCCAATTCCTTTTTTCTAACACAATATACTCACACGATATCTTGAATTCATCATATTTATCAATACTTTGTCATCCAAACTATGCTCGTCTTTTTTGTCACACAATTAATTTACCTTTTCTGTTAAACTCTAAAACCATCCAAATACATGGCTTTTACACTTGCCATGTAATATTAGCAAATGTTTTATGAAATTATGAATCTTTACATCTCTTTGAACAAATTAAATATGCATTTGAATAAATACATATTTTTTAAAAATCTTTCTATTACTCATTTGCAAAATTAAAATCCAATGCATATTAGGAAATATATTATGATTTTTTTTTTTTCCCTTTTCAATTCATGATTAAAAAATTATTTCCATTTCTGTTATGATATTTAATGTATAACTACAATTATAAGTTAAAGGCATGGACAAAAGAAAAGCTGAATTCAAATAACAAAAAAAAAAAAAACTTATTGACTAATTTTATCAAAATATAAATGTTTGAGAAATTAAATGCATAGATACAGATTCTATTTTTAAAAAGAAAGCATAAAGTCAGGTACCAAAGTGAGAGACCATGCAAATTATGTAGCAAAGTGCAATAATTTAAAATTGTTTTTCTGTCAGGAGGTGAGAGAATATTGGCAAACTATTTTTGCTAGTAGCGGGCTTTAGATGGCCAAGTGTGAGTATTGTGTAGATCATTAATGATTCACTTTTCTCTTTATCCTAAATTGGTTTATAATTGAGAAATATACCTGCCAGAAACAAAAGAAGACAATGCCCTTGACACATAAAAACTTGGCAAGAGGATTGTGTGGTGCCAACTCCTTGGCGAAAACATGGTAGAAGATCACGAGAGAATACAACGCCAGAGAAACTGAAACATTCAAGATGAAGGTGAATGTCCAGCTAAGCCAGCTAGGATATATACCAGCAAGTTGGAATGCTATCATCAAGACAGAGCACACGGGGCGTATCACAACAAATTGCAATGTCCAATCCTTGATAAGTTTTAGATTTTTGTGGTCCAGACGCACCGTGTGAGGCTGTATATCAACATAAACGAGCAGTGAGAAAAGTTATGCAAAGACTTGAAGCATGAATCCTATTCTTGAGATAAAAATGCATATCACGAAATGACTGAAACAGCAATCGCAGGCAGATATGCTTAATGTAAACATTCCCATACTTTGTTGATTAATTATCACAAGTACTCATAGTCTGCTTAGCAACTTAAGTTTTAGGGAGAAAGAGGCAAGCAAATGGAAGATGCAAAAAAAAATTTAATCTGTGTGTAAGAAATACTTCCTTATCTACTAAGAATTAGTAATAATATGAGGAGCATACCTGGAAAAGGGTCATTGGAAACGAGTGATGGATTTCTCTTCCTTTAATTTCATCAGGTACTATGTTCTTGCTGATGGATATGTTCAAGTACGTATACATCAAGCTCAGAAATTTTGCCATCACCTACCATTAAATGGCTGTTAATTAATTCCTCAAGTCCTTACGAGTATTGAATCTCAATGATCAGAAAACTCACCAGAGCTTCGTAACATTCTTTTATAGACTCCAAGAAAGTGAAAAATGTTTTGCTCCCTAGTATGTCTAGCAGACCGACATAAGAGTTAACAGCATATAAGGGAGCCATGAGGACGATTATTATTATGGCTTTTTGTTCCTTGGGCTTCTTCCATGATAGGTAGTGTTGAGAAACGAGTTGTATCGAGAAGTGCAAACATAGCATCACACATATGGTCGATCCCATCAGTGTAAATTTATCCCGATCCATAGTGGATGTTTCTCTGGCTATATGACAGCTATTAACAAGTGCAAAAATTGATCAACACTTTTTCAGTATAAATAAATGTGGTCAAGGATCACGTAAATCTAATATACTACTATACCATGATGATAAGTTACAAAATCACAAAATCATTCGACGTAACAAATCAGGAAACTGAAATTTAACATCCAATCATTTAGGTTCCTCATACTTCACAACTCATGTATATGTACAATCTCGCTTACAGTGAATGTTATCATGAAATACTCTTTAGCGTTACGATAAAACAGATATCATTCTTATCTGATATGTCCAAATGGAGAAAGCAGATAAAATTGTTTGTCGAATCCATTTGGATCATTAATTTGTATTTGCCCCTATATCCTCCCCTCCTCCAACACACACACACAATGACACTAATTTTTTACACAAGATAAAGGCATGCTGCATTAACCTTGTATAGTTATAGAAGGTTACTAAACCTACTGGACTTACTATACCTTTTTTTTTTTAACGGTAAAAAAGAATTTTATTATAAAGAATTGGAGTACAAGGGATGCTCCAACCCTTACAATAAAATCAAGTTTTTCAGTTTTGTTCCTAGAAACTTGAACATTTCGACAGCAAGACTTAGGATCACTACTCCACTCAGAATAAGAATGACTTCTAAGCAGGCCCTCTTTGACGACTAACCACGACCATACTCTAGCTTTGATTTCCGAGAAGATTCTGAGATCGCTTGCTATACTTAAATGGAAATTATAGATATACCCAGCTATGGTTTAAATGTCTAAGTCATGATTTGCACTAACTATTAAAATTAAGTTAATCAAGTCATTAACAAAGTTGTTAATGATCCTTTATGCAGATTATAGCTACTTAACGAAAATCCTAAAGATATCTTTGTGACATAATCATTTACTAGCCAAAAATGCAGATCGAAAGTAACAAAAGTAGCTAAAGAAACACTGAAAAGTGTCTTGCACTAAGTAACCAACAATCCAATAATACTAGTATTTATGATTACTTGGTATTCCTCAGAATTCTTAATTTCTATGCTTTCGTGATTAATTTAACTTAGAAAAACCTTCTCACCACTAGAAAGAGAGAGAAAAGAAGATTGAATTAGCTTAACGCGAAAATTTCCCCAGCAGTGTTGAGTTAGCAGGCAATCAACAGTAAATTCGCATCAAGTAATATCCATCAAACAATGCATCAGAAAAAATGATTTAATATAAGAGATAAATGGAGAAAACAATGTAAAAAAGAGCTGCCGAAAGTACACCTTGATCGGAGATGGTAAAGAAATCAATACCTACAGGAGTAGTTTGACTGCTTTTTTCTCCTTTGCCAATAATTTAAGGACGAACAAATTATGAATGACTTTCGACGCAAATAAGTAGATTTTGGTGATTAATCAATTAGATTTTTCTTATTTTATTTTCTTTTCTAAAAGAAATCCATTGGTAAAAAAACAAGTACTCCCTCCGTCCCAACATTATTCACACTTTTACTGTTTTCTCGTGTTTTAGCGATCGAGTTTTTTATTAGTATTTAAAATGATAAAGTAATTTTTAAGTCATTTTATAATAGAGGAGATATAAATCTATCAAACCCTACCTTAAAAGTTACTTTATCATTTCAAATACTAATAAACAACTCGCTCGCTCGCTAAAACACAAAAATAAAGTTAGTGTGCAAATAATGTTGGGACGGAGGGAGTAGAATACTTTTGGGGGAGATAGCTTATTCATTATTTTTAATTAATTAATGACTTTCTATCCATAAATATGAAAGATGGACAAATATCCGATCATGGGGTGATGTTACTATTTAGTGAAGTAGTTGGCGTGGACTGATTGGTAGGAATAGGATTGAGAGTTAGGTGAAAATGCATCGGATCGGATTGTGTTACTTAAATACTCTTCCCATATTAATATTATTTATATGTATATTTTAATCCGAAAATTTGTCAGAGATCTTGAACGTCATCAATTCGATGCCACCAATATAAATGTACACTATTTTTTAATTGCAGCTATTTTTTTTTTTTTTAAATTGCCTCACACTCACATTTTTTTCATTTTTTATGAACAATCCTCAACTAAAAAATAATTTATATTGAGCTATAAAAATTAATTTTTCTGTTGAATTTATATTGTATTAAAATTTAACTTATATATATGTTATTATTACAATTGTACTTAATAATAAATAAAAAAAAATATTTTTATTTTCCAACAATATTTAATTTAATTTTATATTCCTCGATAATTTTCTTTTTCTATAGTTCGATGTCTCAGATCTGGAGCAGTAGTCTTTTATACTTGCAAGCTCCTTTTTGGGTATCAATAAATTTGCTTTATAATATGAAAAAGGGTCATGCTCTTTTGGGTCCTTTACGAGGGAGTATAGGTCACCTTACTCCTCAACCCAACTTTCTATTTTTTTTTTTTATCTTCAATTCAATTTTATAATATAATATTCATTTTTCTTTAGTTTATATGTACAATCTTTAACTCAGTCTAATTTTAATTTTTTTATATTTTATCAATGACACCAACCCAACTTAAAATAATTATTTTGTATTTATTATTTTTAAATATATATTATGTATAATTAATTTATTATATTTTTAATATGTAAAAAAGTATATAAAAATTATTTGACATTCTAAATTCGTAAATATATAGAAAAAGATATTGTCATACACTTAAAATAAATTACTAACTCAATAACAAATTTAAAATTACAAGATTTGAAAATATTAAATTGAAAATAAATAAACAAACTAAATATTAAGGCATAAAATATTAAATTATGGTCGAATTTTTGTCATATATGCTCAATTAAGTCGTTCATAAGAGCAATCAGAGCTTCTCTATTGCGAAGAAGTTCTCTATTAACCATATAAGTGGATAAACTTGCAATACAGTCAGCAGAGTATTGAAAACATTGATCATTTTTGTGGGATCATCCGTAAAGAATTATGTGGGATCATAGTAATTTTGGTATGTGTCTCGTTCATTTCTACTATCATATTGTGCATGACGAAAAAAACCATCATAAATTTTCTCATCAAAGACTTATCCCAAATAAGTATTGGGCGTTGAAGAAATGCAAAACGAGCTTGTAGAACTCCAAATACTCGTTCTACATCTTTTTGCACAGCCTCTTGGTGTTAAGTGAATAACTTTTGATTTCGAAGTTGTGGAGAAGTAATTTACTTGATAAATGCAGCCCGTGAAGGATATATGTCATCAGTGACATACTGCGCCTTATCATTTTTGTTGTCATCCACGATGTAACTGATAGTTGGTGCTTGACCTTCCACGACATCACTAAAAATTGGAGATGGGTGGAGTACATTAATATCATTACACGTATCTGGTGTTCCAAAGAAAACATGTCTTATCCATGGATCATATGATGCAATAGTTTTCAAAGTGATTGTTGTTTTTCCACTTCTCCTTGCATATTTTCCAGCCCAAGCAGTGGGATAATTTTTTCAATCCCAATGCATGCACTTAATAATGTCTATCATACCCGAGAATCCACATTGATCCCCTACATAGAGTAGTGTTGGTCCCGTTTTCGAATACCAAAATGGGAATTCAGGAGAATTTTTTTTTAAACCGCGTTGCGCTCTGAAAGAGTTCAGTGGAGGAATACTCAAGTCACTGCGTTGCTAAGAGGCTGAGCTACTAAGTCAGTGAGACTTGAAGGCTCATGCTCTTAACAACACAGTGACTCGAGAGACTGAGCTCTCGAGCGCGTTGCCTGATCTGGTCAGTGAGAAAAATCTCCCTGACCTGATTGCTTAATCCAAGTTCTCTTATAACAAAGCTCAGTGAGCTGACTTTTACAATACTTTGGTGAATACTTTAAAGAATAAGTACGCTCAGTTTAACGTGGTTCAGAGACGCAAGCTCTTACATCCACGGCCTGATTTAACAGGAAATCCACTACATGGGATTCTTATTTTTAACGTGCCAAGGTGCACTAACAACTGGACTCACGCCACTCCCTGGGCTGCCTCTCCTTCCTCACTAACTCACTGACTTACTCCCAACAAACCTAACGAGAGGGTTTTGGTTTCGATTTGGTTTCTCCAACTATGTGAGGTTTTCCCTTACAATGTGTTAGCCTCTAGCTGAGATTGGGAAAACCTCTCTAAGCTAAGAGTTACAAGCTTGACACTCAATGAATATTTAGTGAAACCCTAAAGGTCAGTGTCGTAGGTGTGAGAGACTCTTCCTTATGACTCCCTAACAACTCACACACTCTTATAGCTTGTAGGTGAACGAAGCTATGAGCTTGTATATATAATGGGGATTCAAATGTATCCGTTGGAGAGGAAATACATTTGAATCCAACATTTAATGGTTTCAACCACTTTTCTTGGAATGCGGCCTTTGTCAGTGTCAGAGTTGCTGCCTCGTGCTGATTGGTCCACGTAGCCTGGATTCACGGATCTTTGACTCAGTGGGTTGACTGACTTGGTCGGAGTTTTTCGAAAAATATTTTCCTACTTCCCCGCAAGAGTACGGGATCGTCGTAGTAGTGAAAGTAGACTTGGACCAAGTAGTTATCGAACCCAAAGGATTTAGGAATGCAGTGGAACTCCAAAGTTGTGCGTCGGCATGGTACTATAGTGACGAGCAAGTTGACATTCAAAAATTAAACTAAGCGAAAATTAAATCTAGAAAAGCAATTAAACAATTAAACTAACTTTCAATTAAGAAAGTGCAAGAGAGAGAAATGCTCCGAGTGTCTTCACAATGTAATCTACTAGTGTGTGTGAAAAATTCACAACCTATCATTGCCTTTTTCTAGATGTTTACTAAGAGCGATCACGAAAGTGTGTAGACCAATCCCTTTTGAGGCCTAGGTGAACAACGTGGACTAACTAGCAACTCCTAATTATGCCCCATAAGCTCCTCAGATCATGAATATCTAAAAACACGCGATGCATCTCTAGAATTTCCCCTTCACTAAGTACCCGAATTATCAAATTAAGATACCTAATGTCTAATGATGGGGGATCTAGCTACCGGCCCCCTCTCGGGTAAACCGATTACTATTTAACTCAAATTAATTAGCCAAAACTTTCACCTAAATACCAATCATGCATACTCAACTCTCGTTGCAATACACAAAATTAAATACCTAAGCTAATAAAATCAACTAATTAATTGAGACATACAAAGCCCATCAATAGAAACATTCACATCAAGAAATAAGCATAATCAAAACTATAAATCCATCAACACACTAATTTTATACATTGATTCAACACTCAAAACAAAGAAAATTAGCTCATGGTTCTAGAAGAGACACCCATGGCTAATAAGCTAAAATAACAAATAAAAATGAAATTACTCATTAAAGCTTGAAATAAAAGAAAGATATCACCTCTTGTGATGAAATGGAAATACAAATCTTCAATAGCTCAAATCCTTGCTTGAAATGTAAAAGCTACTAATGAAATATTAATCTAATCTATTCTAAAAATTAAAAGAAAATGCAAAGAAAAAAAATAAAAGAAAACTATCTAGGGTTCGTGGGCTTGTGTTGGTTCTTTCCTTTCCTAAATCTAAGAAATGAAGTATATATAGTGTGGAAATAGGGTTTGAGACGAATTTGCAATTAAATCCCTGAAAAATGATGAATTTTCGGATTTTTTTACCCAAATTCGCTGAGTTGACCCGGTCAACTCGGTCAACTCGACCGAGTTGACCAACTCGAGCTGGACTCCCGGTCGAGTACGGCAAAATTGGCTCGCAACTCTGTTAAAACCGACGTTGACTCGCACGAGTCGGGTAACTCGATCGAGTCAATGCCTGAAAATGCGCTTTTGTTAAAGGTTGCACGACTCTTTCATGTGGGTCCCTGCTCTTTCTTCTTCGTCTTTCTTTTCCGGCATAGTTGTGAGTGGTGTGGTGGCTGGATGCTTTTCCGGCGAGAAGCTCGGTGGTCGCTTTTTTTTTTTCGGCGACGAGAGTTTCCGGCGAGGCGGCAACTTCGAATTTCCGGCGTGTGAAGCTTCCATGGAGTTTCTCTCTCTACGAATGTGGAAATGGGGAGATGGGTTTCTTTGAAGGGCAATTCTCTCTCTTCGGATTTGCAGCATCGTGGGTTTCAAAGAATAAAGTCAAGTATTGACCTTTCCAAGTATAGAAAAGGTGGGACCCGCATGCCTTTCTTTCTTGCCTCAAATGCATTCACGTGAACATCCTCCATCAAATGGGCATTCTTGCTTTTTCTCCAAATGGGCCGAATTGGGCTGCTCGAATTGGGCTTCAAGTGTGGCTGAAAAATATGGAATTAAAAGGAGCCCAATTCCCCTTTCTCCTATTCTCGAATTAATTCTTCTCGATTTTTATCCTCGCTCGATCTCAATAAATTAAAGGCTCGTATTTACTTTTAAAATCACTCAATTTCCTGCAAAAATAAACAAAAGTACCTTTCTCGACAATTAAGCGCAAACAATCAAATTACTGTAAAAAAATGCAAGAAATCCAATTAAATTTGGCAAAAATAGTACACGAATTTCTAGCAAAAATCACACTAATCATTGAACAAGACCCACTAACTTTAGGTAGCTTCCTCCTTCACTGACTGATGATCTTCAGTGGACTGAAAGTCTTCAGTGTAGTTGTCCTTCAGAGACTGTTTGAAGATCATTCCAAGAATTTTGTCATAAGGCTGAATGACAAAGTTCCCTGACCACAGTAGCCTGACTCCTTCAAGACCTACTTGGTACAGCACTGATCCTCCTGATCATGCTCTTCACTGAGTGGTCCACCTGACTTAGCTTAGATCAGCCTGGTTTACACTCAGTGGGACATCCTTCAGGCTTCTCTTCTGGTTCAGGTAACTGGCATGGCTTCAGTCAGTTCTTCTTGATGTCATCTTGACTCCCTCATGCTGTGTTGTTGAGTTCCCCCTCAACTGAACAGCCTATTCTTCTAGGAGTTAACCTAGCCTGACCTGAAACAAAAGATACTATCCTGACTGCTTTCAAACCTATTACATGTTGTTTTGGAAAATCATCAAAACTAAAATATATCCCAACAATTTCCCCCTTTTTGATGATTCCAAAACTTCTAACCAAATGATTTTCTATTACAAGAATAATGTCAGAGTACAGGTAATAGTTTGAAATATGCAGGAATTCCCATAGTTTAAAACATTTAAGATCTGTTCGGTAGACCATTTTTCTTAACAAAACTAGATCAGTGGTCATGTGAACAACCCGCTCTGATACCAATTGTTGGTCCCGTTTTCGAATACCAAAATGGGAATTCAGGAGAATTTTTTTTTAAACCGCGTTGCGCTCTGAAAGAGTTTAGTGGAGGAATACTCAAGTCACTGCGTTGCTAAGAGGCTGAGCTACTAAGTCAGTGAGACTTGAAGGCTCATGCTCTTAATAACACAGTGACTCGAGAGACTGAGCTCTCAAGCGCGTTGCCTGATTTGGTCAGTGAGAAAAATCTCCCTGACCTGATTGCTTAATCCAAGTTCTCTTATAACAAAGCTCAGTGAGCTGACTTTTACAATACTTTGGTGAATACTTTAAAGAATAAGTACGCTCGGTTTAACGTGGTTCAGAGACTCAAGCTCTTACATCCACGGCCTGATTTAACAGGAAATCCACTACATGGGATTCTTGTTTTTAACATGCCAAGGTGCACTAACAACTGGACTCACGCTACTCCCTGGGCTGCCTCTTCTTCCTCACTAACTCACTGACTTACTCCCAACAAACCTAACGAGAGGGTTTTGGTTTCGATTTGGTTTCTCCAACTATGTGAGGTTTTCCCTTACAATGTGTTAGCCTCTAGCTGAGATTGGGAAAACCTCTCTAAGCTAAGAGTTACAAGCTTGACACTCAATGAATATTTAGTGAAACCCTAAAGGCCAGTGTCGTAGGTGTGAGAGACTCTTCCTTATGACTCCCTAACAACTCACACACTCTTATAGCTTGTAGGTGTTGATTTTTTTTTTTTTCACACACCTTACAACGAAGCTATGAGCTTGTATATATAATGGGGATTCAAATGTATCCGTTGGAGAGGAAATACATTTGAATCCAACATTTAATGGTTTCAACCACTTTTCTTGGAATGCGACCTTTGTCAGTGTCAGAGTTGCTGCCTCGTGCTGATTGGTCCACGTGGCCTGGATTCACGGATCTTTGACTCAGTGGGTTGACCAAGACCCACTGACTTTAGGTAGCTTCCTCCTTCACTGACTGATGATCTTCAGTGGACTGAAAGTCTTCAGTGTAGTTGTCCTTCAGAGACTGTTTGAAGATCATTCCAAGAACTTTGTCATAAGGCTGAATGACAAAGTTCCCTGACCACAGTAGCCTGACTCCTTCAAGACCTACTTGGTACAGCACTGATCCTCCTGATCATGCTCTTCACTGAGTGGTCCACCTGACTTAGCTTAGATCAGCCTGGTTTACACTCAGTGGGACATCCTTCAGGCTTCTCTTCTGGTTCAGGTAACTGGCATGGCTTCAGTCAGTTCTTCTTTATGTCATCTTGACTCCCTCAGGCTGTGTTGTTGAGTTCCCCCTCAACTGAACAGCCTATTCTTCTAGGAGCTAACCTAGCCTGACCTGAAACGAAAGATACTATCCTGACTGCTTTCAAACCTATTACATGTTGTTTTGGAAAATCATCAAAACTAAAATATATCCCAACAAGTAGTCTAACCAAATCGTGCTCATTAGGCCTTCTAAGATACTCGTTACCAAAGTAGGAAATTGTGTCTTCTACAAAATTTACGAGAGCTTGTTTGATCACGACTGCAATAATTCGTAAGTATTCATCAACAGCATCAGATGTTGTCCCAGATGCCAACACCCTCATAACTCCAGTACATTTCTACAATGGTGAAAGACCTCGTCTACTTGTGGCATCGGGTCTTTGTTGAAAATATTAATCATTCGCAGTAACGGTCTCCACTATACGTATGAATACTGATTTTCGCATATGAAATCTTCGTCGGAAGATCTCAGGATTATTCGTCAAATTGTGGCTAAAATAATTATTAATCAAATGTTCTTCATCAATCTCGCGATCTCTTTTACAATGTCTTCTTCTGGCTTTAGGAGTATGATCTCTTACAACTAGATTAGGATTATCTATGATCATATTTCCGATGATAAGATCAAGTTGATGATTCTATTGAGCAACCTGTTTCTTCCATATATTCATCAAATGCATTAAAATTAATAAAATCTGAACTTGAATATCTACTGATGATTTTTTATTGAAAGACATTTGTAAAGCTTTGAAAGTAAACAACAAAGATAGAAATTATATTTGAGGGGACAAAAATGAGTAAAGATATGGATTTTAGTGTAGCTCTAATGTGGATTCAATAAGTATATGTAGGATACAATAATGTGCATATATATATAGAATAAAGTGAACAAGATAATTGCATATGATATTTGATATAATAAAGTGGACTAGACAATAATATGTGATACCTGATATAATAAAATGGATTAAACAATTGCATATGATATCTGATATAATAAAGTGGACTAGACAATAGTATGTGATACCTGATATAATAAAATGGATTAAACAAGTGCATGTGATATCTGATATAATAAAGTGAATTAGACAATAACATGTGATATCTGATATAATAAAGTGAACTAGACAATTGCATGTGATATTTGATATAATAAAGTGGAGTGGACAATAGCATGTGATATCTGATATAATAAAGTGGACTAGACAATAGCATGCAATATCTGATACTTTAAAGTGAACTACACAGTTGCATGTGATATTTGATATAATAAAGAGGACTAGACGATAGCATGCAATATCTGATATAATAAAATGAACTGGACAATTGCATGTGATATTTGATATAATAAAGAGTACTGGACAATTACATGTGATATCTGATACAATATATTATATCATGCTTTTGTCCAGCCCATGTCTTCTATCATGATTTTGTCACGCTCATGCCTTTTATCATGATTTTGTCACACTCATGCCTTCTATCATGATTTTGTCACGCTCATGTCTTCTATCATGATATTTGTCTTACGCATACCCTTTATTGATGGTCCCGTTTTTGAAAGACTTTAAATTAAGTTGATGGGAATTCAGGAGCAATTTTTTTTCTTTAAAACCAGACTCAGGGAGTTCAGTCAGAGTGAAGAGTACTCAAGTGACTGCGTTGCTACGAGTCAGAATTAGCAAGTCAATTAGAGACCTGAGAATTCAGGCTCAGAACAACGCAGCCACTCGAGAGATAACACTTCAAGTCACTGCCTTATTAAGAGGCTGAGCTACCGAGTCAGTGAGACCTGAAAGCTCATGCTCTTAACAAAGTAGTGAATCGAGATACTGAACTCTCGAGTGCGTTGCCTGAATAGGTCAGTAAGAAGGGATCTCCCTGACCTGAATGTTTAATCAATGTTTCCTTTTAAACAATGCTCTCAGTGAGCAGATTCTTGCAATACATTAGAAAATACATTAACAGAAATAACGCTTGGTTTAACGTGGTTCAGAGACTCAAGCTCTTACATCCACAACCTGATTTAACAGGAAATCTACTAACTTGGATTCTTATTTTTAACGTGCCAAGGTGCACCCAGATCTACACTCCAGATCTTGCTTTCTTTCTTACTTCCTTACTAACAACTTACTACCAACAAACCTGACATTAGGGTTTTGGTTTCGGTTGAGTTTTTCTCCAACTAGGTGAGGTTTTCCCTTTACAAAGTGTTAGCAAATAGCTAAGATAGGGAAAACCTCTCTAAGCCTAGAGTTACAAGCTGAACACTCATTTGTGTATGTATATGAAGACCCTAATGGTCAGTGTATAAGATGTGAATAGTTCCTCCTTATGACTCCCATAAAACGTACACTACTACTCACACCTTCACAGCTCGTAGGTGTTGATTTTCTTACTTTTCACACACTTTATAACGAAGCTATGAGCTTGTATTTATAATGAAGATTCAAATGTATTCGTTGGAGGGAAACTACATTTGAATCCAGCATTTAATGGTTTCAACCACTTTTCTTGGAATGCGGCCTTGTCAGTGTCAGATTTGCTGCCTTGTGCTAATTGGACCACGTGGACTGGATTCAACGGATCTTTAACTCAGTGGGTTGACCAGAGCCCACTGACTTTAGGTAGCTTCATCCTTCACTGACTCGATGAGCCTCAGTAGACTGAATCGTCTTCAGTGTAGTTGTCCTTCAGATGACTCTTGAAGATCTTTCCAGGAAGTTTGTCATAAGGCTGAATGACAAACTTCCCTGACCACAGTAGCCTGACTTCTTCAGGATCTACTTGGTGCAGCACTGATCCTCCTGATCATGCTCTTCACTGAGTAGTTCGCCTGACTTGGCTTAGATTAGCCTGGCTTGCACTCAGTGGGACTTCCTTCAGGCTTCTTCATTGGTTCAGGTTAATTGCGTGTCTTCAGTTAACTCTTCTTGTAACGCCCTGACTTGAAGCGAATTACACTAACTTCTACTAATCGCTCACCCGCAAGCGGACGTGTTCACTGTAGTATAAGTACGTATAATGACCAAGTAGTATCGAACCCAAGGGACAGTGTATATGCGAATAGATCCCTGAAGATCTACGCGTCGTAGTTAGTATGATTGTGTTGTTTTTTTATTTTTGGAAAGATTAATTAAAAGACTAAAATAAACTAAGTAAACTTAAATACTGAAGATCAAATTAACTAAGGGTTGTTTTCAAATGAGAGATGGTGATGCTTAGGATAGGAAACCCTACGTATACTAACGGAGCAGGTACATAATCAAAATAACTGTGACACACAAGAATTAACCTAAGTAAAAGAATGCAAGGTGAAAGCTCAAGATTCTAAAACCTAATACTTTACCCTAACACTCGACTTCACTAATCTACTAACAAGTTAATAGATTGTGCTTAATTAATGAGACCCTAATTTAACTCAGGTGATGCGGTCGTCCTCCTTCGCTAAACTGGTAGATGAATTAACCCTTCCTAAACCCTCTAGTTAAGTCTACTCATTGTTAAAAAGTGATACGGTCGTCCTCTCTTTAACACCTTTCGAACGAAATTCAAAAGTAAAGTCTAGACTAATTTTACGAATTCATTAACCAAGAGAATTAAAACCTAACATCACAAGTTACTCTAATTACGTAACCACAACCTACTTCTACGAGTTCATCCTACCCTAAGCATGCAGGGGTTTTAGCCGGACATGGCTTTAACAAACATAAAAGCAATAGAAGAAACAACGAACATAAATATAATGAATTGAACGGAGTAAATAAGAAACATGAACTAGGGTTTTAAAAGAAATAAATACTAAGAACTGAAATTTAATTAACTAAAACAAAGTTTCAAAGTGTACAAAGAAATCAAACTAACTAAAAGAAACTAATAAACGAAAAGAAACTTAGAATTCGTATGCAAAACCTCAACAAAACGTAAATAAAGCTTGCTCCTCTCCTTCCTCTCCAAAAACTAAGTCTAAAGTGATTTCTAAAGTTCGGGGATCCTTCAAAACGTGTTTGGGAGAGGTATTTATAGGCAACGGGTCGAAACGGGATCTCATGGGCCAAAATTCCGTCGAGCTCGAGTAGAGACCGAGTAAAAGTACTCGAGCAATGCAAGCTCGAGTGTCAAATTTATACAGAACGTGAAAAGTACTCGAGCCCCTTAGCTCGAGTAGTTCTACTCGACCGGACCTTGTTCGAGTAGTCTACTCGAGTGCCTGCGGACTTGTTACTCGACCGGCTTCTGCTCGAGTGCACTACTCGAGTGCCTGCGGACTTGCTACTCGACCGGCTTCTGCTCGAGTAGTCTACTCGAGTGCCTGAGTAGTGCTTACTCGAGCACATTCATCTTGAGTACTTCAATGACACTTTTGCTCGCTCGAACTAATACTTCTCGTATTTCTTCCATATCTTCTCATCCGGGTATCAGTTTGAGTCGATTCGAAGTCCTACGAACTCCTCTTTTTGCCCTCTATCCATCTATAAGCATCAAAGATACAAATTTGTTAGTTTGTGAAAACAATACTCAAATGACTCTAAATACTTATATGAATCCATCAAAACAAGGGCATTTCGAGCGACGAATCATGACAATTTCACGCCTAATCAACCCCCCCAAACTTACCATGTTGCTTGTCCTCAAGCAACGAAATAATAAGTCAAGTGAAATTGTTAGGAATGAGTCAAGGAATCCAATCATGCAAGTACATAAATTCGAGCTTCAAAGATGCATCACAAGTATACTCACTCACCTTCCTTCATCATACTCATGCAACAACAACAAGAAACACCAAAATCCAACATGGATGTGCACTCAACGATGTGTTTCACTCCCTCACAAGTGTATAACAATGATCAAGGGACTCACTCAAACAATCAATCACACAAATTGGCAGCCATAGGCTTGTAAGTGCTCTTAGCTTCGACCGCACTCTAGAAATCAATGCCGAATCAAAAAGGACTTTCTCAAGGTTGTAATGTAGGCTCTTTGGACAGGTGAGATAACAATATGGTAAAGTGACTAAGGTGAATGGAGAATAGACAATCAAACTTCGGTACTTCGACATTAGGAACAGAATACTTCAAACATGTTCAATCAACACCCTTTCAATTCCATACTCTCAATATTTCAAATTTTTTTTCTTTCTCACTCTTTCACTTTTTTTTTTTCAATCACTTCACTCTTTTTTTTCTTCTTTTCGCACAAACACATGAGCTCATTTTTTTCTTTTGCTCGTTCTCAATTTTTTTCTCTTTTTCCCACATCTCATATCTCAATCACACCCTTATTTTATCACCACTCAACCATCATAATTCCTTTTTCTCAACTCAACTCAACTCAATCCCTTCAACATTCACACTTTTCCTATTCTCCACTCAAATTGGGACAAAAAGGCTTAGGAATTGGAATAGTGTTCATATGTGCTAGCAAATAAAATAGGCTTTAGGCTCAAAGGGGCTAACAAGGGATCAATGTTATTGGTAAGGAAAATTTTGGCTAAGTGACTCAATCAAATCAAAGATGGCCTAAGATCCTATTCGGCATATCAAACTAGACACAATCAAGAAGCAAGAGCACACACAAGTTCTAGCATCCTCTAAGGTGACGATCCGCTCACAATCGAAGAGATTCATTCATATATCAAAATCTCGTAAGGCTCAAATCTCACGGCTTTCACATCCATGCTAGTTCTAGTGCTCACTCTCATCACACAAGTACTCAAAAGAAAAATTCACAAGCATACAAGTTCTTTCTCAAATCAGCTCAAACTCAAACACTCACACAAAAGAATTTCTAACTCACCCTTACAACTCAACTCTACTCATCAAATCATACTCAAAGATAGCAATCAACAAGCATAAGATGATTGATAGGCATGAAATGTGCAATAGCGAGTCAACTCAAAATCACCCCAAGGAGTATCTCAACAAACCAATAATCAATCAAACTCAACTCAAAGATAAGGGTGTGCATGCATGTGCAATGTAATAAGAAATATATATAAAAAAAAAAACTCCACCCCCTCAAACTTCGACCTTGCTAGAGGTCTAAGTTTGGGGTTGTGGGTTACCTCAACCGAACAATTCAGTTTCTCTCAATATCTTTGCACACTCCCTTGCTTGAGTTGGTCCCTTCAATCTCCACTCCTTTGGTACTCCTTCGAGACAAGCCTACAAGCAACTTACTCAAATACGAGGTTAAACATACGACTCAAAACACCCTAATAATATAAAAAAAACACTAAGAATAAATGAAAGCAAATAAAAATGGGTTGCCTCCCATTCAGCGCTATTTTTAAGGTCCTCATGCCGGACCGAGCTCAAAGGAGCTTATGGGACATCATACTCAAATTTACCTCCCTCACTCTCATAAGAGTGGTGTTTGAACTCCTTTCCTTGATGTCCCACCATCATGAGCCCTTTTGCTTTCTTCTCATCCCCAAGTGTTATGGGTCTCAACTCCTTCTTCCCTCTATCTGGAGGAGTCTTACTAAATAGTTTCTTGAATTTGGATTTTTTCTTCTTAACTCCTCCTTTTCCTTCCAACTGGACCACGTCCACTTTCTTCACCTCCTCATCCTTCAACTTCTTCACTTTATCCCTATCAAAATAATCAAGATCATAATGCTCAATGGTTAAATAATTAAGTGAAGGATTATAAAATTCATGAATATGAGAAGGATTAGGGATAGAAGGTGTGTCTTCAACACGAGGATCAATTGCATCCATGCAATACAAGCTCTCATCCTCCTTCGGGTGCTTCATGACTTCATATAGGGAAATCTTCACTTCTTGATCATCAACCTTCAACGTAATCTTTCCATTTTCCACGTCTAGCACCATCCCCGCCGTAGCTAAGAACGGTCTTCCCAAGATCAGGGGCACATGCTCATCTTCCTCCATCTCTAGCACTACAAAGTCGGCTGGAAAGATGTGATCTCCAACTCTCACTAGGACATCTTCAACCACTCCTTGAGGTCTAGTAATAGACCGATCGGCAAGTTGAAGCGTTATCATTGTGGGTTGAAGTTCACCACCTTCCAACTTCTTGAAAAGTGATAAGGGCATAAGATTGATGCTCGCCCCTAAATCACATAGCGCTCCTTTCTTGATCCCGTTCCCAATGTCACATAGGATGGTGAAGCTCCCGGGATCCTTCAGCTTTGGTGGAAGCGCCTTGTGCACTAGTGCACTCACCTCGTGGTTCAGCTGCACCAACTTTGGCTCATCAACTCTTCGTCTCTTCGCGATCAAATCCTTAAAAAACTTTGCATAATGCGGCATCTGTTCCAAAGCATCATAAAAAGGAATGTTAATGTGAAGTTGTTTAAAAACATCAAGAAATTTAGCAAACTTTTCATCAAGCTTCTTTTTCATGAAGCGCTGTGGATACGGGACGGTTATCACAGATTTGGGTACCCCCCATTCATCTCTTTCTGTTTCTTTCACTTTATCCCTTGCTTCTTTTGCCTTTTTCCACTTTGGAACCCTCTCTATCTCCTCAAAGTTTTTCCCCTTATGGGACTCATCCATATCTTTATGCTTCTCAATCCCTTCACTTTCAATCCCCTCATCAATTTGGGGCGTCTCAAAATCAGCAGACATCTGAGGACCTTCATAATTGGTTCCACTTCTAAGCTGGATCGCCTTGCAATGCTCTTTCGGGTTCCCTCCGGCATTCTATTTACTGACTTTGCAATCTGGCTCATCTGGAACTCTAAAGAAGTGAACCTTCGATTGTTCTCTTGTTGAGTTTTAGTCCACTCAACATTCATCTTCTGGAGCTCTTGATCACGTTGATAACCCTTCTTGTGCAGCTCCTTCACATCGTACTCCAAGGATGACAGCCTCTTACTTCCTTCCTCCACCTTCTGAAGTATAGCTCTCAACATCTCCTCGGTTGATGCACCGCCTTCTCCACTAGGAGGTTTAGAACCTGGATCAACACCTGCAGGAACAGTAATACCAGCTTTTGGGTTAGCATAAGAAAAGTTCTCATTTTTCCTCCATGTGTTTTGAGGAGGCTGCTGGCCTCCTTGAACTCCTTGTGTGTTCCTCCATTGATTTTGAGGTGGCTGAGGGCCTGGAAGTACAAATGGTTGGCCATAAGAAGGCCTTCCATACTGATTACCACCTTGGTGGCCATTCTGATTGTAATACTGACCTCCCATGTAATTGGCTACCGCTTGCTGCCCACTTGGTTGGTCTACTCTCTCATTCTCTACTGCATGCTCTTCAACCAAACTCTTCCCCAACTCGAGGTTGTTGATCTTTTCCATCATGGCCATCAGCAGCCTTCTCGTTCCTTCTCCCTCTTCAACCTGATGCACTCTCTGAAAATCTGCATCCACACCCCAAGCACCGGCATTCGTGACAATGTTGTCCACGATCTCTCGACATCTCTCTATGCCTTGATTCAGGAATCCTCCGCCCGCACAGGCGTCTAAATGGTCTTGTCCCGCCTTGTTGGCACCACTATAGAAGAATGCCATAATGTCTCCCTCGTTGTACCCGTGCTGCGGGCACTCTATCATCATGTTTGAGTATCTCTCCCACGCTTGGCGTAAATCCTCTCCAGACTTCTGGCGAAAGGACGAGATCTCAATTCTAGCCTTGATCGTCCTAGATGGAGGGTAGAATCGCTCGAGGAACAGACGCTCGAGCTCGGCCCAAGTGGTAATACCTCCCCGCGGGAGTGTGTTATCATACCATTCCTTGGCTATTCCCGTCAATGAGAATGGGAACAGCCTAAGCCTCTTGGCATCTTCAGACATGCCATTATAATTGAATGTTGAGGCTATCATGAGAAAGCTCCTCAAGTGTGTATGAGGATTCTCCTTCCCAATCACCCCTTTGAACTGATTCTCGGTAAGCAACTTTAAAATCCCCGGGGATATCGAGAAGTTGTTCGCCTCAACAGGAGGCAAAGCCACTCCATCATAGTACCGCTGTGGCTGCGCTGCAAACCTCCCTCGAATAGCCATATTGTGATCTACGTTCTGAGGAACGTGTTGAGGATTAGCAGCATGTACTGGTACTTGTTGGGGTGGTGGGGGGTAAACATGTGGTTGATTATAGACTGGGGGTGGAGGATACGGGTATGGTGGGTAAGGATAAGGTGGGTATGGGTAATGTTGGTATACTGGGTTGTTGAAAGGGTTATTTGAGTTTTGTGGGTAAGCAGGGTTGTTCAGAGGATTATGGACAAAATTCTGAGCTGGGTTAATGACATTTTGTGCACCCGGGTTTTGGCTCTGACTATCCCCTAACGGATCTTGGTTCTTACTGGTGTTGCCATCAGTGCCGTCAACCCGGTTCAACCCCTGGTTAAACTCATTCTCGGCATCTTCCAACTCATTAGTGATGTCCATCGGTTCTTTCCCTAAGTCGGCAGCGTTCATCCTTCTCAAGAAAGCTCGGTTCCTTCTAGCTATTGTCTCAGGATCTGCAGGTAACCTCTCTTCGCTCGTATTGCCTTGTGAGCGTGTTTTCATAAACCTGACACACTAGCAGAAGGATCAAAACGCAACTGCCGAATAATAAAAAAAAATAAAACAGAAAAGAAAGCACTCACTACTAACTACTAAGCTATCTACAAGTCCTATTCAAAGAGCATATAACACCATCCCCGGCAACGGCGCCATTGACTTGAAGCGAATTACACTAGCTTTTACTAGTAGCTTCCCCGCAAGAGTACGGGTTCACTGTAGTATGGGCAAGTATAGGGACCAAGTATTATCGAACCCAAGGGATGGTGTATATGCGAATAGATCCCTGAAGATCTACGCGTCGTAATTAATATGAGTGTGTTGTTTTTGGATTTTTGAAAAGATTAATTAAATGACTAAATTAAACTAAGTAAACTAAAATACTGAAGAAATCAAATTAACTAAGGGTTGTGTTCTAATGAGAGATGGTGATGCTTAGGATAGGAATCCCTACGTATACTAACGGAGCAGGTACATAATCAAAATAACTGTGACACACAAGAATTAACCTAAGTCTAAGAATGCAAGGTGAAAGCTCAAGATTCTAAACCCTAATACTTTACCCTAACACTCGACTTCACTAATCTACCAACAAGTTAATAGATTGTGCTTAATTAATGAGACCCTAATTTAACTAAGGTGATGCGGTCGTCCTCCTTCGCTAAACCGGTAGATGAATTAACCTTTCCTAAACTCTCTCATTAAGTCTACTCGTTGTTAAAGAGTGATACGGTCGTCCTCTCTTTAACACCTTTCGAACAAAATTCAAAAGTAAAGTCTAGATTAATTTTACGAATTCATTAACCAAGAGAATTAAAATCTAACGTCACAAGTTACTCTAATTACGTACCCACAACCTACTTCTACGAGTTCATCCTACCCTAAGCATGCAAAGGTTTTAGCTAGACATAGCGTTAACAAACATAAAAGCAATAGAAAAAACAACGAACATAAACATAACAAATTGAATGAAGAAAATAAGAAACATGAACTAGGGTTTCAAAAGTAAATAAATACTCAGAACTGAAATTTAATTAACTAAAACGAAGTCTCAAAGCGTTCAAAGAAATCAAACTAACTAAAAGAAACTAATAAACGAAAAGAAACTTAGAATTCGTATGCAAAACCTCAACAAAACGTAAATAAAGCTTGCTCCTCTCCTTCCTCTCCAAAAACTAAGTCTAAAGTAATTTCTAAAGTTCGGGGATCCTTCAAAACGTGTTTGGAAGAGGTATATATAGGCAACGGGTCGAAACGGGATCTCATGGGCCAAAATTCCGTCGAGCTCGAGTAGAGCTCGAGTAGAAGTACTCGAGCAATGCAAGCTCGAGTATCAAATTTGTACAGAACGTGAAAAGTACTCGAGCCCCTTAGCTCGAGTAGTGCTACTCGACCGGACCTTGCTCGAGTAGTCTCCTCGAGTGCCCGCGTACTTGCTACTCGACCGGCTTCTGCTCGAGTGCACTACTCGAGTGCCTGAGTATTGGGTACTCGACCAAAGCTGGCTCGAGTAGTCTACTCGAGTGCTTGAGTAGTGCTTACTCGAGCACCTTCATCTTGAGTACTTCAATGACACTTTTGCTCGCTCGAACTAATACTTCTCGTATTTCTTCCATATCTTCTCATCCGGGTATCCGTTTGAGTCGATTCGAAGTCCTACGAACTCCTCTTTTTGCCCTCTATCCATCTACAAGCATCAAAGACACACATTTGTTAGTTTGTGAAAATAATACTCAGATGACTCTAAATACTTATATGAATTCATCAAAACAAGGGCATTTCGAGCGACGAATAATGACAATTTCACGCCTAATCACGCCCCCACTTAAAATAGTATGGAAAATATGATGTGGCACAAGTAGGAACGTTACTAAAATAGTACTTTGTATTAAAATATACACACGCCACACATTTACACAGCGGAAGTAGTAAATAAGTATGATCGTAATTTAAGATACAAGCCAAAATTTAAAAATATTATTCTTGAAAACATAAAGTCTCTAAGAAAATTTCACAGCTCGCCGAGTTCATTCGCCCACGTCCGGATCCACAGCATCTGTAAAAATTTAAAGTGGAAGGGATAAGTGTTTGTAAACACTTAGTGGGAAACCTCTTTATAATTGCACAAACTAAACATCAATTGTTTATAACATGTGAGCCCCCGGAATTTCACCGGGTATATGCTTGGGTGGCGTGACCAACCCATGGTGCCGGAACGACCGGACTATCTCATTTGCCAACATAGTGTTGGACTATCTCAGGGGCCAGTCGATAGCGGGCCAGACTCAAAATATTTAACATTCAATATTTAATAAGTGCAATTAAAATAATAATAGAACACTCGATGAAGAGCGAAGTGATTCCCCACCTTGCAGGTTTGTACCTACAAGTAAATTTTTTAAAATAAAAATATTGTTACTTATCCCTTCACTTTTGTAAATTGTAAGACTTGAATTCAAATCTCCACACATATTCAAATATTGTATACTAACACTCAAATATCAATTAAGTGTATAAAATCATCAAATAGCAAGTTATAAATAAATATCGACTGTAAAAATGTAATCGGACCATTTTGAACCTTTCATACAAAATTTCGAATTTGGCAGATTACACACCTAACTTTGAAAATTCATATTAAATTATTCATACGTCCAAAAATTATGAAATTTTAACAGTATAACCAACTCAATAAAGTTTATCACCATATTTTCAGATTTCTCAAACTCCTTACCAAATATCAAATATTTCGTAATGAACACACAGTAACAGATTCTGGTCACTTAACTTTATAAATTCACCATAAATCAACCACATGTCTAATACTCATAAAATTTTAACCATGAACTCCCAACTTCATTTAATTTATCAACATACTTTGGTTTTCTATAAAAAACTAACCGATTATTCTCAGATCATAGCAAACTTCTACTATTCCTGTATTTTCGTCCAAAACCCTAGCTCTACTTCGAAAAATTACCACGAATTGAATACCAGTCCAAAAATTATGAAATTTTAAACCTAAGTTCCTTCACAAGTCTATTTTCACATATAAAAATTTCAGAATTTTACATCGACAAATTGGATCAAAAATGAAATTCCTTCACAAGTTGTCCAGATTTTCAGTTTGCATGCATATATGAAGAACATAACATCTTAAACTCACTTTAGACCATATAATTTCATGATTTCTACTTCTAAAGCATATATAATCAAATAATAAACATGATTTTGATCATAACTCATGAATAAATTGAATTAAACATTCAAACATGAAGTAAAACATGGATAACATGCAATTTACTCATCAAAACCCATTTTCCTATCATTTAATTCACAGATCATGCATAAACTTCATACTACCACTTAAATAATTACTCAATCAAGAAGAGAAGCTTACTTAGAGATAGGTAGCTACAAGAAATCTCTTCTACTCCTTTCTCAACTTCTAAGTATAAGAGTAGTAGTATTTGTGAAATTTTCTTTAAACTTTTTCTTATGAATAATTTTGCATGAAAGCTCATGTATTTATAGGAGGAACCATGCTTGGAAGCTACTCCAAAATCCTCTTGACCGACTTGGATGAAAAGTGTGGAAGAATTTGGATGATTTTGGAGGTTAAACCATTAAACACATGGCATCTTATAATTAGTAGCTAATTTTGACTTTTATGCTACTAACTTTGACCTTAATTCATGAAGTTTCACCAATCTTCCTCCTTTCCTCATATTGGACGAAATTTTGAGGATAATTCAAGAGAATTCTTGTGTCTTGTAGTTAAGACACTTGTAGGCTTTGAATTTAATAAATAAAATAAAAGAAATTATGATTTTCTAATTTATTTAATGCTTTTAAGGTACATTATGCATAAAATTACTTATACTATCTTATAAAATAAAATTAAAACTCTTATAGGACTCTAAATAAATTATAAAGTCTATATAGTAATCATAAAAAAACATCGAGCAATCGATACGTAATTCGTTTCTTGAAGAAACGTTCATTTTTCAACTTATAACGTGTAAAATAAAATACTAGACTTAAGGACTATATTAATTTCTATATCAAATACTTTAAGACATAAAATAAAGAACATATAAAAATTATAAAGTTTCAAGAATAAGCATGTATTGAGCAAATAATATGTTAATTGTAAGTATCGAGTAAATAAAACACATAAACGTGCCTTGGCATGAATTTTGGATGTAAATGCATCACATAGATTCATATAGAATTATAAAGCATTTAGTAAAGCAAATAAGGTCATGAAAGTCCAGGGTATTACACTTCTTGTTGTCATCTTGAAATCTTCAGGCTGTGTTGCAGAGTTCCCCCTCAACTAACAACCTATTCTACTGAGAGCTAACCTAGCCTGACCTGAACTAAGGATACTATCATGACTACTTTCAAACTTATTACATGATGTTTTGGAAAATCATCAAAACTAAAAACATTTCCCAACAATTTCCCCCTTTTTAATGATTCCAAAACTTCTACGCAAATGATTTTCTATTACAAGAGTGATGTCATAACACAAGTAATAGTTTGAAATATGCAGGAATTCCCATAGTTTAAAACGTTTAAGATCTGTTCGGTTGACCATTTTTCTTAACAAAACTGGATCAGTGGTCATGTGAACAACCCGCTCTGATACCAATTGATGGTCCCATTTTTAAAAGACTTTAAATCAAGTTGATGGGAATTCAGGAGCAAATTTTTTTTTTAAAACCAGACTCAGGGAGTTCAGTCAGAGTGAAGAGTACTCAAGTGACTGCGTTGCTACGAGTCAGAATTAACAAGTCAATTAGAGACCTGAGAATTCAGGCTCAGAACAACGCAGCCACTCGAGAGATAACACTTCAAGTCATTGCCTTATTAAGAGGCTGAGCTACCGAGTCAGTGAGATCTGAAAGCTCATGCTCTTAACAAAGTAGTGAATCGAGATACTGAACTCTCGAGTGCGTTGCCTGAATAGGTCAGTAAGAAGGGATCTCCCTGACCTGAATGTTTAATCAATGTTTCCTTTTAAACAATGCTCTCAGTGAGCAGATTCTTGCAATACATTAGAAAATACATTAACAGAAATAACGCTTGGTTTAACGTGGTTCAGAGACTCAAGCTCTTACATCCACAGCCTGATTTAACAGGAAATCCACTAACTTGGATTCTTGTTTTTAACGTGCCAAGGTGCACCCAGATCTACACTCCAGATCTTGCTTTCTTTCTTACTTCCTTACTAACAACTTACTACCAACAAACCTGACATTAGGGTTTTGGTTTCGGTTGAGTTTTTCTCCAACTAGGTGAGGTTTTCCCTTTACAAAGTGTTGGCAAATAGCTAAGATAGGGAAAACCTCTCTAAGCCTAGAGTTACAAGCTGAACACTCATTTGTGTATGTATATGAAGACCCTAATGGTCAGTGTATAAGATGTGAATAGTTCCTCCTTATGACTCCCATAAAACGTACACTACTACTCACACCTTCACAGCTCGTAGGTGTTGATTTTCTTACTTTTCACACACTTTATAACGAAGCTATGAGCTTGTATTTATAATGAAGATTCAAATGTATTCGTTGGAGGGAAACTACATTTGAATCCAGCATTTAATAGTTTCAACCACTTTTCTTGGAATGCGGCCTTGTCAGTGTCAGATTTGCTGCCTTGTGCTAATTGGACCACGTGGACTGGATTCAACGGATCTTTAACTCAGTGGGTTGACCAGAGCCCACTGACTTTAGGTAGCTTCATCCTTCACTGACTCGATGATCCTCAGTAGACTGAATCGTCTTCAGTATAGTTGTCCTTCAGATGACTCTTGAAGATCTTTCCAGGAAGTTTGTCATAAGGCTGAATGACAAACTTCCCTGACCACAGTAGCCTGACTTCTTCAGGATCTACTTGGTGCAGCACTGATCCTCCTGATCATGCTCTTCACTGAGTGGTTCGCCTGACTTGGCTTAGATCAGCCTGGCTTGCACTCAGTGGGACTTCCTTCAGGCTTCTTCATTGGTTTAGGTTAATTGCGTGTCTTCAGTCAGCTCTTCTTGTTGTCATCTTGAAATCTTCAGGCTGTATTGCAGAATTCCCCCTCGCTGAGTTCCCCCTCAACTAACAACCTATTCTACTGAGAGCTAACCTAGCCTGACCTGAACTAAGCATACTATCCTGACTGTTTTCAAACCTATTACATGATGTTTTGGAAAATCATCAAAACTAAAAACATATCCCAACATTTATCATTGATTTTATCTAGCCATGTCTTCTATTATGATTTAGTGTAGCCCATGCCTTCTATCATGATTTTGTCATGGCTATGCCTTCTATCATGCTTTATTACTTTAACGATATCTGATATTATAAAATTGACTAGACAATTGCATGTGATGTCTGATATAATAAAATAAACCATATAATTGTATGTGATATCTAATATAATAAAATGGACATGACAATTAAGATACAAATACAATAATATTCATAAAATTGCTAACTGAACCTAAACACACAAATAAAAAGGTTTACAAGGCAGTATAAAAAATTAGACACACGAATTAAAAGGTCTACAAGGTAGTAAAAAAAAAATTTAAATACACACACAAACTAAAAGTCTTACAAGACATAAACTGAAGTTATATGAAAATAAATTATATTCACTGTTTAAACACAACTTGTTGATAGGCGAACATCATCCATTATGGTGCGAACAAGGATTAAACACTCGGCAAAGAAAATCAAGGTTGAGGTGCGCAAATCAATCTGGAGAGTGTATCAAATGCCGAGCAACAATTTGATGAACAACTTATTGACGAGCATGTTTTGAGACTCGAGACCATGCATGACCATTCTGCCAAGACATTAATGACGAACAACCTTGACAAAAGGAGGTGTATCTACCATCCCAATAGGTGTATGGAAACGAACAAGGAATCAAGAATTCAAAGCTCATCTCCACCAGAAACTTAAGCGAACAACTTTGAAGCCATATAGCCATATCCTCGAAATACGAACAACTTTTGATGAAATACCCATCTGGACGTATCAAGCCAACCTGGACGAACAACAATGAGTCTGAGATAAGACCAAAGAAGACTTTGTAACTAAGATTCAGCTTAGATAAGGTCAAACAAGGTCAAAGGATACTCGTCTAGCATGCAAGCAAGGAAGTCCAAGAGTCTTGGACACCTCATGCTTGTTAGTCTCTATAAATACTTGTTCTCCAGCTGTGAAATACAAGTTCAAATTCACAAATTACTCCCACACACACAAATACACCCAAATGTACACATACACGAAATAAATTCGATTCTAACCTTCGTATCTATAATTCGATAAATCCCAAGCCCCGATTTACCATTTACGATGGTAATCAATCACACGTTATTGATTGGTGACCTAAAACGAGTAAAAACAGCCATTAATCCATCCGATTAAATTCGATCACCAACAATTTGGCGCTAGAAGGAGGGTTCGAACCTTCGGTTAAGTGTGATTACTCAAGAAATCCTCAAGAAATCCTTGAAGATTCAAACGAAAGTGTTCTTGGTGTTCTTCAAAATAAATTTGAAGATTTAAAGACTAAAGAATATAAATTAAAATGCATCAATCCAAGGAAACACAAGGTTCACGTTTATCGAGAAGAGCATCTCCGACTCGAGCTTCATCAGCGGGACATCAGGATCATGAACCGAGATACGCAAATAGATCCCGACATACGACCATAACTCATAATATCCCACCTGAAATGGAGGCCCTGGCGAACAATCCTAACGAACTAGCCAAAACCATTGCTGCTCTCCAAGCTATCCAGAGACAGCAAGAACAGAATAGACCTTCACAAGCAAGGTCAAAGACTAGACCCATGGAAGTTGTTAGGGCTAGATCCGTCAGGGGCGACCAACACGAAGTAAATAGTGCCCAAGCCAGGCTGAGTCTGCTCATGGGCGAACAACTTTGTTAAGCCATGGAACCACCCGTTCTAGTGCCCAGGACAGACTTGGTCCTCCCCAACATGTGAAGGAAGCTGCTCGCCAAGGAGCAGGGGATGGGCGAACAACTTTTGAACAGCCTCGCCCATCAGTCCATGAAAGATTGTCTCAATCTGCCTTCAGACGCTTAGGGCCAAATGCGGCGAACAACCCTAAGAAACAACTCCAGGAGGTGCCCACTCCGAGTGAGGGACTGCGACGAGCAGAAATGCCTGTGCTTTTGCTCGCCGAACAGCCTCCAAGTCAGGGGGCATCTTTGGATGAGTTGACAAGTTTGAGGAAGGTAGTGGAGTCCATGCAGGGGCAATTGGACTAGCAAAGAGGGATGGGGATGACCAGCATGCCATCCTCACCCTTAGCATCCCACATTCTGAAGGCCCCAATCCAAAAGAAGATTCAGTTCCCGGCAAGCATTCAATACGAAGGCATTGCTGACCCCTGGGTCCACCTAACAATGTATACGGACTATATGGTCTCCATGGGGGCCAGCGATGCCACTCAGTGCCGGAATTTTCCATTGACGTTGGGCGATCGGGTTCACAAATGGTTTTCAGCGATGCCACCAGCATCAATTCACTCGTTCGTCCAGCTGAGTCGAGAATTTCTCTCTCACTTTTCAACGGTAGGGTCGTATCTTTCCCAAAAACATCGGCTGTCAGACTTAAGGCAGAATGATGATGAATCGGATCGGGCATTCATGGAAAGGTTCGACAAAGTGTTATTAGAGGGAGAACTGGTCAGCGAGGATACCAAAATCGTTGCCGTTATGGCCGGATTGAAAAAAGGGTCAGAGTTGTGGAAAGAGGAACGTCTGAAGTGCCCGAAGAATTATGCCGAGTTCAGAAATCAGGCCGGCATATTCGTTTCCATGCACGAGGCCCTACAGACGAACTTGGGGGAGAACAAAGTAGACCCCAAGGAGAACAATAAGAAACCTGGTGGAGCAGGATACAGAGTCCCGAAGAACATGAAAGCATTTAATGAAGGCACAAAATTGAAAGAGAAGATCAACCAGGTACTAACAGTGTCAATCGACGTTGTTTACGAAAATGTGAAAGGGAAGGAGTTGCTCTCACCTCCACGTAGAATTCATCGGGAAACAGGCAAACTCAACCCCAACAAGTATTGTGCCTACCACCAAAGTGTGGGGCACTTTACAAGTGAGTTTAGAGACTTGCTTAAACAACTCTGGCGATTTTACGAGGAGGGAAAGCTCTCTGACTTTGTTAAAAGACAACTCGGAAAGAGAGACCGGGAGAACAGCCCGGGGGAAGAAAGCGATGAACAACCCCAACGGAATAATTGACCCGGGCGACCAGTTCCAACTGCTACTGCGCGTCCATTGGAGGACCTTTACATGATGGAACCTTTTGGCCCCGCCGGAGGGTGTTCTGATGGACGGCCACCAATATCGAATCGAAAGAGGAAGGCAGAGTTACGAGCCCTGGATCAAGTCCAAGAGATGGGAGTTAATTCCTCCGTTCTTCAAACATCAGAGTTAGTCTTCACCGAAAAAGACTTGGAGGGGATATTGACTCCACACAATGATGCACTCGTAATTTGTACCAAGATTATGGGGACCAGAGTCCACAGACTATTGGTGGACACTGGAGCCTATACTAACATCCTATTCAAGAAGACGCTCGACCAACTCGGAGACTATTCGAGCTATATTCAAAGTTTGACTCATAAAATTTTAGGCTTTGGGAACGCTGTAACCGTCCCAGTAGGGGAGATTAGATTATCTGTACAACTTGTAACGACCAACGAACCCGAGAAGAATATCACTAGAATGGTTGATTTCTTGGTGGTAGACCAGGAATCAACTTACAACGGGTTCATTGGTCGCCCCTTTTTAAATGAATTCAAAGCTGCATGTTCCACTTACCACTATTGCATAAAATTTCCAACAGCAAGTGGGGCAGGCACAATAAAAGGAGACCAAAGAAAAGCTCGAGAGTGTCTCCTACAATTACAAGCAAGACATGCCCAAGTGTCCATGATGGAAGCCACTACAAGCAACCCTGTCGACGAGCCATCAATCCTGGAGAACATGATGGACATGGCCGACTACATGGATACTGACGAACAACACTTGGACGAGCAAGTATTGGACGAACAACTCGTCACCACCAACGAAGAACCTCCATCTGACGAACAAAGAAGGGGTTGTGACGAGCAACTTTCATTGGGTGACTTGGAGGGCCAGGTGCTGACTAACAACGATAGGTCGGAGCCAAAAGATGATCTAGAACCCCGCCTGGGGGCATTGCCCATGAACATCGAAAATGATGTCTACCTTGAGGAACCAATACTTGATCCCCGTTGGAAGGGACAAAAACGACGAGCAACTCCGGTCGAAGAACTGGAGGCGTTCAAAGTTAACCCTGAAAACGAGGACCTTGAACTTTACACAAGATTTGAGCTCCCTGAGCCATACAGATCCCGAATGAAAGAATTCTTCAGCAAGAATCTAGATGTTTTTGCTTGGTCTCATGCGGACATGGTGGGGATAGATCCCAAGCATGCTTGCCATCGGCTCAACATTAATCAAACCAGAAGACCTGTCCATAAAAAACGAAGGAAATATGGCCCGGACAAGTACCAAGCATTGAATGAGGAGGTCAAGAAGTTATTGGATAATAATTTAATCCGACAAGCACTCTGTCCATAATGGGTAGCAAACCCAGTCCTGGTGAGGAAACCAAACGGAACCTGGAGGCTATGCATAGATTTTACGGATCTGAATGCAGCATGCCCGAAGGACAATTTTCCTCTCCCTCATATAGACCAGCTTGTGGACAGTACGTCGGGACACGAAATGCTGACGTTCATGGATGCTTTTGCCGGGTACCATCAAATCCCAATGCATCCAGACGATCAAGAAAATACCGCCTTTTATACGAATAAGAACTTGTTGTGTTGGCAAAGGATGCCATTCGGCCTAATCAACGCCGGAGCAACCTATGAAAGACTAGTAAACAAGATGTTTGACGAACAAATTGGAAACACGGTAGAAGTCTATGTAGATGACATCGTGGTCAAAAGCTCCAAGAAAGAAGATCATCTCCAACATCTGACCCAAGGGTTCGAAATACTTTGGCGTTACAACATGAAGCTGAACCCGAAGAAGAGCAGCTTTGGTGTCCATTCAGGAAAATTCTTGGGCCATCTTGTTAGCCAGCGAGGAATTGAGGCCAACCCAACAAAGGTTACAGCCATTGTGGATATGCAACCACCACGCTCAATAAAAGAGGTGCAAAGGCTCACAGGGTGCCTAGCAGCATTAAACCGGTTCATATCCAGGTCTGGGGACAAATGCCGTCCATTCTTTGAGGCCATCAAGAAGGGAAAATTCACATGGACTAACAACTGTCAGAAGGCCTTTGATCAACTTAAAGACTACCTGGGAGATGTTAAAATCCTATCAAAACCTGTCCCAGGAGAAAAGCTCTTTTTGTACTTAGCCGCATCAGAACTAGCCATCAGATTCGTTCTGGTGCGGGAAGACGGCAAGTTCCATCAACCTATCTACTACATCAGCCAAGCTTTGCATGAGGCGGAGATCAAATATTCTCCAACCGAAAAGCTTGTGTATGCCCTGGTCATGAGCGTGCGAAAGTTATGACCGTATTTCTTTGACCATCAAGTCGAAGTCCTAACAACTTTTCCGCTCAGACAGATTCTTCACCGCCCCGACACTGCTGGTTGTCTCTTGAAATGGTCGCTGGAAATTAGCCAATTTGGGGTGACCTGTGCTTCTCGAACGGCGATCAAAGGGCAAGCATTAGCCGACTTTATAGTCGAACTAACTTTCCCGTCAGATCCGACAGAGGACTAGATCACCCCTGGCATCTCTATTATTGTGCCCATATTTATCACGAGAACAAATACGCCCCACTATTTTTGTATGGCCACCAAGAACAACTCCTCATACACCCATCTTGATGGAAAATACACCCAAAAATGGATGATCAGAGAATCCAGAGTGAGAATCCATCCAAGGAGATCGGTCATCCCGGGTTGATCATTCACATCTTTCATACACTCAAATGGCTAGTAAATACACCCATTTTCGTAGGACCTGCAACAATATGGATGAGCTGGCAATAAAGGCATTAAGACATCCCTGATCGGATAAGAACAAAATCATCCAGGTGTCATGAGCCAAAGAATAACCGCGCCTCCAATACCAATCAAGCTGCCAAAATCTCATTGGTTCGTACTCTGTACCCGCAGGACAGCACAATACGGAGGACAGAGCACGCAGGCCCCAAATTCCCTTTTGTACCCCCATGTATGATATATATATAGAGCTATTTAGAGCTCCAAAAGGACAAGTGAATATACACAGAAAAATCATTAAGTCCAGGGCCCAACAAACCCTGGCAATCGCTCTCGCATTTTATCGCTTTCTTACTTTCTGCAATCATTACTAGCTAATCATTAGAATATGAGATCATTCATAGCTTTTTGTGATCTCATAGCTTTTATTTGATATTTTTGCCTATTTTAGCCACATAAAATCCATGTTTACTCCCACTCATATTTAGGCATATAACATCTATATTGACAGATCTTCAACCAATATGGCGTCGGGCGCGGGAGTAGTTTTAATCAGCCCTGGCAGACAAGTATTCACCTCGGCGATCAAATTTGGTTTTATGGCAACCAACAACGAAGCAGAGTATGAAGCTCTCATTGCTGGTCTTCACCTATCCCTTGCCGTAGGTGTTAGACGGTTGCAAATCTTTAGCGATTTACAATTGATTGTAAACCAAGTACGAGGTGAATACGAGGCGAAAGATGATCATATGATCGAGTATCAACGGATTGTTGTGCATCTAATGTCCATGTTAGATCAAGTCTTCATCGAATAAATCCCAAGGACAAGCAACACTCAAGCAGATGCTCTGGCCCGACTAGCAACAAGTAAAGGGCCAGCAGAGTTGGCTGACATTATAATCACAAAGATGAATGATCCATCAACAGTAAGTTATAATGTCAACCAACTTGACGATCAAATCGATGAAGAGGAAGACTGGAGAACAAATATAGTCAAATATTTGAAAAGTGGGGAAAAACCAAACAACCCTTTTGAAGCTGCCAAGCGAATAAAGCAAGCGGCCAGATATTCTCTGGTGGGCAAGCAACTTTACAAAAGAGGAATATCAGTCCCACTTCTCAAATGTTTGCCTAGGGGGCAAGGACGAGCAACACTTGAAGAGATTCACGCCGGAGTATGTGGAAATCACACTGGGGGCAAGCCTTGGCGTACAAAACCATCAGACAAGGATATTATTGGCCAACGTTACGTCAGGATGCAATAAAGAAAGCAAAAACTTGCCACCAATGTCAGATTTTTGCCTCGAATATTCATACTCCGGCCCAAGAGCTCGTGTCAGTATACAGCCCGTGGCCATTTGCAAGATGGGGAATGGACTCATTGGTCCCTTCCCGGCAGGAGTCGAAAATGTTCAATTTGCCGTCGTGGCAGTCGATTATTATACAAAGTGGGCAGAAGTGGAGGCCATGGTCAAGATTACACAGCAAAAAATGATTAACTTCATTTGGAAGAACATTGTCTATCGTTTCGGAGTTCCACAAACAATTGTGACAGACAATGGTCCACAGTTTGATGGACAAGAGTTGAGAGATTTTTGCATAAAGTGGGGGATCAAGAAACATTACTCCACACCTTATCATCCCCAGTCAAATGGACAAGTTGAAGCTGTGAAAAAAAATAATCAAGCATACCTTGAAGGTACGACTAGCGGAAAGCAAAAGTTGTTGGTCTGAAGAACTCTCGGAAGTCTTATGAGCATACAGAGTTTCTCCCAGGTCAAGCACCGGAGAAACACCTTTTGCAATGGCTTTCGGAACAGAAGCACTGATACCTATTGAGTTGAAGACCAACACTATTAGGACGACCAACTTTGATAAACAAGCAAACAACTCTGCTCTAAATGCTGAAATGGATTTGCTCGAAGAAAAAAGATTAAATACCGAGTTAAAAAATGCTACCTATAAGCAGAGAGCAGAACATTATTATAATTCCCGTGTGAGAGTCCAGGAATTCAGAGTTGGAGATTTGGTTCTAAGAAAATTGCTCGCCCAACCTCCAGGTGTATTGGGACCAACTTGGGAGGGCCCATATCGTATAACGGAAAAATTCGTTAATGGTGTATACGATATCGAAGATATGGAAGGCAAGCCGGCCCCATACTCCTGGAATGCTATACATCTCAAGAAGTACTATCAGTAAATTGAACAAGTTCAAATCACAATCGTTAGGCGAACAAATGTCTTGGGGACAATTACAGTAAACGGAACAAAAACTTGCCTAATTTTTTGAAATTTTGGTTAAGTATAGATTATAAATTTGTTCAGCACATTGTATAGTTCAGTGCTACATCTTTTATTTCTTGAATAGAGTTTCTCGGCAAGATATTATGAGCGAGCATGTTTTGATCAATGTACAAGGTTGTTCGTCAGTTTGTATATGTAATGATGAGCAATTTTGTCATACTTGTAATTTTTTATATCAACGTCAAAGAGAAAAGTCCAAAAGCTCAAGGTACAAGTCCGTTCTTAGGACCAAGGCTATTTAAAGGTTGTTCGTCTTTTAAGATGAGCAGAACCTAAGGCTAAACCCATATTCAATTAAAAAGGCAAAGTTCAAGTCGAACAAAGCCCAACACTATATGTTATAATTGCAAAGGCATTGAATAAAAATGCCTATTGCTGGTCGGCGGGAGGAAGATCTTGAGCCTGGTCGGTAGGAGGATCGACAATCATGTCTCTAGCTATGTCTTCAGCTGCCTTTTGCTCCATCTCTTTAGCCGTTTGTTCGTCCGCGGCAGCCGGCTCCTCCTCTTGATCGCCCTCGTCGACTGGAACGGGAGGGCGAGTAATAACAATGCTAGGGTCAAGTTTATCAATCTTGACCCCTAACTCAGCCACATCCCCCAGTTGGATTTCAATGTTGTTCGGCGGGGGATAGTTCTCCACGAACTCAATCAAGTCCTTGCCCATCTCCTCCACCATATCCTTATAATCATACGCAATCGGCCATACGGATACAGTCGGCGTAAGCGCATATATATCCCAAGTTGGAGATGGGGGCAGACCGGACTTGTAGCTCGGCTTCAAGTTGCTTGCGAGTAAAGGAGCTGGCTTCCACCTCTCGAAGGCGAGCATTCTCTGCTTCGAGCTCAGCAATTCTTTGCTCGGCCGCGGACAACTTCTTCTCCCCTTCGCCGAGCAAGGCATCTTTGCCCTTCAGTTCGGTAGATAGACCTTGAATGTCATCAAGGTATTTCTTTTCGGCATCAAGAGAGAGAGAGAGTTTGTTGAGACGAGCAAGCTTGCCTCGTAGGTGTTGATCATCATATCCTTCTCCTCTATCAGTTGCCGAGCAGTGCTTGCATACCGACGAACGACTTCTTCTTGCTCGGCCAACTGGGCCATCGCCTTTTCCGCCATGACCAGGCCGTTGGCGTGATGCATCATGGACAAATGAAAGTTGTTCGCCAGCCCTTGCATGGAGATGGTCTTCACCATGGGTCGTGTCCAGGCCCGAGCGATCAATTATGTTGCCCTGCGAACATGGTCGCCTGGAATCTCCCTTATGTTAACGGGAGTCTTTGAGCAAGCATACTGATGAATAAAATGTGCTCGTCCGGGGTGGTCGTCGGCCCGGTATCTACAAACAAGAAAATAAGCAACACTTAGAAAAATTTATAAAAATGCAAATGTTGTTCGGCGGGAATGAATGAACACTTACTCAGCAAATTTCCAGTCGTCCCAACCAAGGAGAGTGATGTCTTTCGGGCCTCGAGTTGGGGCCACATCCTTGCCAGCTTTGCCCGCCCTCTCCGTAGGCTCAACGGAGGAGCGACGAGCAACTTCTTCCTCAGGGCGAGCATGGCTCTTGCCCACCTTTTCCTTCCCCTTAGTGCGTCCAGGGACATCTTGGGCTAATGGGGTCCCACCAGCCTTCTTTATTCATTTCCCCCCATGAGGGGAATCGGAGGAGTTGGTCGGGCCTATCCCGAAGGTTCCGCCTACCGAGGAACTTTTGCCCCCTCAGGTTTGTTCGTCATAGCCAGGACCTTTGATGGGGGGGGGTCCCCTTTTACCTTTCTTCCTTTAGGTGGGGGCATCTCGTGTACCCTATGCTCCAGCAGACCAAAGTTGGGAGGGACATCAACTGTGACTTGCTCGGCTAAAAAAAAATATATTAGATATTTTAAGAGAGCAAGTATGAGATTAAAGTGACGAACAAGATTTCAATCTGGAGTTAGAAAGTTTTGGACATACCTGGGGGCACCTCAACTTGGGCCTCTAGGTGGTGAGGATAGGTGAAGAGGCGAGCAGCTCTCTGGCACTTCTCCTCGCGTAGGTACTGGATGGTCCTATCCGCTCTGTTGTGAAGGCCGACAAGACAAGAGGTAAACAAAAACTCGGAGCCAATCTCCCCTTCCTCCGAATTCCACTTGAGTAGTCGAGGGCCTGCGAACAAACAAGAAAAGTTAAATTAGAACAATATAGTTCAAAGACGAACAAAAAATAAACTTACGCTTAATTTTTCCATAAGCGGTTGGGGAGTTTATTCACCCAACGCCACCGTGTGGACCAGAAGATGCTCGCCAATCGCCCCCAATGAAAAAGAAATGCTGCTTCCAGTCACGGATTTTGTTCGGCACCCCTTCTACCATTTTCAACCCGGTCCTGGCCTTGAGGTAGTAGTAACCTTCCTCTCCAAGGGGGCACTTGGTGATGGTCATAAGGTAGTTGATCTCCTCTGCAGTGATACGATTAACATACCCCTCCAGGGCGAACAAACACATCAAACCCAGCAAATTCATCCACCCAATTGGAGTGATTTGGGTGATGGCAAGGTTGGTCGCCTCCAGAAAGTGACCAACAACGGGTGGAAGAGGCAGCTTTAATCCGGCGATCAAAGTATCGATGTTGATCGCCGTGCATCCTGGAGGCGGGCGATCAGCTCTCTCTTTTCTCCGGAGAGCCCACATATGAATATCATATGGGATCTTGTAGGTCTCCCGGATTGAGTCCAAATCCTCCTTGTGAACAGCGCTCTTGATTTTGCTCGCCTGGAATTCGGTCTTCAGCAAGTCCATTACTTGTCTTTCTGGGCGGGGAAAGATGTTCGCGTACTCCTCAGCATATGCTCGCCATTCGAATGGCCGAGCAACTCCAACTGGAATTTCGTTTTCCAGCATTTTGGGGGGTGGAAAGTCTATACCCTCCAAAAACTCACGAGTGAGTTCGTCAAACTCTGGATCCTCCTCTGATTCAGCACCAGACGAAGAACCTTCGTTAGAATCCCTGCTCGCAATGACCACTAATTCCCTCCCAGACGGGCGAGCACCAGTATCCTCCACTGAGCGAACAACAGAGTCCACGTGAGGGTTTGATGCCGAAGAAACCTCATAGGAGGGTTGATTTTCGTGAGCCACAATAGGAAAAGGGGGATCAAGGGTTTCCTCAGATTTGTTGCTCGAATGGGAAGACATAGGAAGAGAGAGAAGGAAAAGTCAGACGGCGGCGGAGGATGTTGCAGACAGCGGCGATTTCCCGGAGAAGACGGTGGCGCGAGATCTCACACGGCGGCGATGGAGATTTTTGGTGTAAAAAGAGAAACTAAAACTAAAATTGAATAATAAACACAAAAAATACTACCTCGGAATTGCACTGGAAACTCAAGATCGGAGTATTCGCCGGAAAAAGCTTGGAATCGTCGGAGAAGAAGTGAAGGAGACGAAGTACTGTAGCAAGAGAAAAAAAAGTGGGAAAATTTTCATTTCCCACTTCTATTTATAGGGGTTGGAAAAACGGGGTAAAACCCGTAATTTTCCCAAAGATTGGGGACCAAAATGACAAAAGACGGGGTCTTTTTGCGAATTCAAGAAAAAGTAGGAGGGTCTACGAGCAATTTTAGGGGCGCGTCACCTCGGGACTGATCGCGCGTGGGCGGCGCACAATCATGCCGCTCACGTCATCCTCGTGCATCCCCAAGCCTTGGGGAGACGAAACAACAGACCATTTATTGCTCAACTGGATCAATGATGTTCGTCCCAATCCTCATCAGTTTAGTATCCTAACCACTGTTGCTCGCCCAAAGATGCTCGTCTATGGCAACACCTAGTCAGCATAGGGGGAAATTGTTGATAGGCGAACATCATCCATTGTGGTGCGAACAAGGATTAAACACTCAGCAAAGAAAATCAAGGTTGGGGTGCGCAAATCAATCTGGAGAGTGTATCAAATGCCAAGCAACAATTTGACGAACAACTTATTGACGAGCATGTTTTGAGACTCGAGACCATGCATGACCATTCTGCCAAGACATTAATGACGAACAACCTTGACGAAAGAAGGTGTATCTACCATCCCAAGAGGTGTATGGAAACGAACAAGGAATAAAAAATTCAAAGCTCATCTCCACCAGAAACTTAAGCGAACAACTTTGAATCCATATCCTCGAAAGGCGAACAACTTTTGACGAAATACCAACATGGACTTTGTAACTAAGATTCAGCTTAGATAAGGTCAAACAAGGTCAAAGGACACTTGTCTAGCATGCAAGCAAGGAAGTCCAAGAGTCTTGGACACCTCATGCTTGTTAGTCTCTATAAATACTTGTTCTCCAGCTGTGAAATACAAGTTCAAATTCACAAATTACTCCAACACACACAAATACACCCAAACGTACACATACACGAAATAAATTCGATTCTAACCTTCGTATCTATAATTCGATAAATCCCAAGCCCCGATTTACCGTTTACGGTGGTAATTAATCACACGTTATTGATTGGTGACCTAAAACAAGTAAAAACAACCATTAATTCATCCGATTAAATTTGTTCACCAACACAACTCCCATTAGATAACGTTTTATCTCTTCATTTTCAGGGGTTAAGTGATTTTTCATCATCAATGTACCATCAACATTTTACAATTCGACATCGTAATCTTCTTTTTTTATTTTTCTCTCTCTTTCAAAATTGCTCATCACTTCAACTTCTTTTTCTCCAATGAGTCTCATTGCACGAAGTTCTGTAGCGACTTCATTAGGTTGTGACATCTTACCTTTTTATTTTCTTTTTGCCTTTTCTCTACCTATAGGATGTGGAATAATTTAACATCCACTGCTTGGAGTTCTGGATTAGAGAAGATGAAATACTCTCCATCTTCACTGGTCTTTGATCTCTTTGAGTTGTCACCACTTTCTCCATTACCTTATTCACTTTCATAACATACATGTGTTTAATCATGACCTAACTTATTTTACATATAACTTCATTATATATAATATAATCCTGAAACTTGTTGTCACCCCCTCCTTCAGAAATTGAATTAATTAGCTTTTTCCTCAATATCGTTCTATCTCATTCCGCTCCTTTTTCGACGATTGCTTCCTTGTAAGCAACATTCCACTTAATAGGAAATTACAAAAATTAGGATAGAAATATTAAAAGAGAAAGATAGAAAATTTGTTTGTGTTTCAAAATATTTGGATATTGGACTCTATTTGTAGAAAATTTTATTTTACGAATTTTATTTTATTATTTTAATACATCATCTTTAATATCAACAAAAATTAATTATATAAAAAAAAAACTATAACAACAAATAGTATGGAGGCATGTGACAATTTTAGATAATTTACAATAGACCACGGTTATTTGCAATGTTAAATGGACACTAGTGCAAATAATCAAATCAGCAAGAACAGGGCACGATGGCGTAAGAAAATGGACGCAACAAGGGCGCCCATAGGCCCAAAAACCAGAACGGCTATACCACGCCTTGGTCACTTAGGAGATTCCGCCGGCAAGGCGATGGCACCTAAATCACAAGGAGCGGCCGTCGTGGCGGCGCCAATCGGTCTACAGCGAGGCGGCTGCCCGTGTCAATCGGTGGGGCCCTCCACAGCAACGACAAGGCGGTGCGGTGGCAGACGGTTTCAGGGATTGGCGAATGGTACAGTACCTCGGCTATGGAGGCGGATCCCGCAGGCGAAGCGGTGGCGCAAGCACGGCCGGAACCCGCTGGTGCGACGGTAACAGGGGCGATACGGTGGCGGCCGAAAATCATCGGCGGTGAGGAGGCTTAGCGCGATTCATCACCGATTATCAGACTGAGAAAAACTGCTATGCGCTTTCCTCTTTTTTCTTGATTCTTTCCAGCCATTTATCTGCTGTAACAAATTTGGGGAAAATTAAATCCCAACTACAAATCTACAGTAAATCTTAGGAAATTAAGCTTCAAAAATTTCCCAAAAATTATATCGAAAGAGACTCAAAATTAGGAGTATATTAAACCCTATATTGCAATTTCTAGCTGGAGAAAAAACTTGAAAGGATGAAAACTTAGTTTCAATATACTGATGAATTTTTGAAACGGGTCTTGTGTATTCAACAAGATTTCACCCGATTTTGCGGAAATCTCACGTCTAAGCCCGAATTTCCCACAGACGGCGCCAGTTGATGAGGGCAAAATGAAACCCATGAATAAAGATTCATTGAAAAGGGGATAAAGCCTTGAAAACTCCAGCCGTCTCTGATTTCTGCAAATCCGGCTCTCAAAACAGCAGCTGAGAACTCCGCCGGAAAACCTGCACAAAATCGAGCCGGAGGGGGTTCCGGCGTCGATCCTCCGACGCTCAAGTCAGCACACTTGGTATACAAGAAAAGCCATGGAAATACAGTAGTGAGAGAAAGTATTTTGGGGTGATAATACCTTGGAGATGGCCAAAATGGGGCTATTTGTACCTTTTACTTCTCTGAAGGGTAGAAGAGTCATTTGCTCAGTATTGCCCTAGCACTTTTGGGACCACCAGTGCCAGAGGACGTGTAAAATCATGCCACGTGGCGAATATTATGATTTAATAGTACAACTGAAGGCCCTCTCTCAGTTGTCCTTTTCTGGTGTGTGTGGTAGTGGGCAAATTCTGTCATTAAGTTGGGAAAGGGACGTTTTCAAGCTTATCTTCCTTCCCAAGAATGAGCTTATCACAAAGCAGAGTTGGATTAAGCAAACTTAACCCATATTTCTCTTAACCAAAAGGCTAATTATTCTAAATCAAGTTTATTCTAATCTTGCACGCGTATCCACGTATAAATCAACCCCTCGAACTAACTTTCAGAGCTGTTTGGTTCAGTTCTGGTCCAACTCTGACCAAGAGTTGAGAGGAGTTTCCATCTCTGGATTTATTTCTTTGATATGGGCCAGATGCCACAGGCCCAATACCAACTAGCACATATCACTACCATATGGTGAGTTTTGCGTTTCTCAACTCTGATGGGAAACAGCTGTGACATAGCCTCGTCTCAGAGTTGGAAGAAGTAGCTCGGCTAGAGATGACCGTGATCTCATAAGTCAAGACAAATATCATATCATAGAATATAATCTCGTTACATCGAGATCCCCCCCGACTCTTCGCTTATTCAGAGCCTTCAGAGACAGATATGAGAGGAATGTCAACTCTGCCATCAAATCATAAATATCGATATGCTTTCATTGTTTCGGTCTCCATTCGGAGATGATTGTTCCAGAGTCGGCCAGCTTCAGACTCAGTAAGTTCAAATCAAGGCATCCAGTGCCAGAGTTGAGAGAATATTCAACTCTGCTCTGACCATGTTCACATAAATCCGAGTTTTCACCCTAGGCATGCATCCACACGTGTATACCGAGACGACACCATATTCGGGCAAAGTCTCTTCCATCTCAGCCCCGGAGCTCAACTGTGATTCACTTGATGTGAGCCTACAAAGTGTGAGGTCATGCACACTTAGGTCACATCACACTTTAATTAAATCTGACGGCCAGGATTGAATTTGGCAAGTTACAAATTTAATTGTGTGCGTGGCATGGTCATTGGGACTGGGTTCGAGGGGGTTTGTGGCAGTCAAGAGAAAAAGCGAAATGATTGCCTAGGCCTACGACCCTAGTTCTAAATACACTCTGAATATGAAACGTTTTGGGTGTATTTAGTAATTTAAAAGGTGTGTCCCAATGATCAGAGGCAGAGAAGTAAATACATACCTGTCATCTGATATCGTAACCAGATGATACCTCAAGTAATCTGATGTTATGTCTCATCTGGTGAAACTCATCTGATTCTGGTCAACACTTTTCTCCAGTCTTATCTAGACTCTGACAATGTACCTTATCTGGTCCACAACTCATCTGGAGATTTAACTTCTCTGGTATATCTAATCTGTAGACAGATTAGTATATCAAGTGACATTAAAGAATATAATTGAAATTAAGAATACTTCTCTGGTATTCCCCTTAAATCAAATCTGTCTCTGGATCCAACAATCTTAACTCAAAGGCTAACTCTCTGAATAAGGTCTCAGCCAAAGGCTTAGTGAGAATATCTGCTCTCTGCTTCTCTGTTGCAATCTTTTCCATCCTTATATCTCTCGTCTCTATATGATCTCTAATAAAATGGTGTCTTATATCAACATATTTGCATTTGGTGTGAAGAACTAGAAATTGGGTGATGGCTATAGCACTGTTGCTATAAAAAAAGATTGGAATATCCTTAGCCCTAATCTGGTAGTCCCTAAGCTGCTGACTAATTCAGAGTAGTTGTGAACAACAGCTACCTGCGGCCATGTATTCTGCTTCTGTAGTTGATGTAGCAACTGAAGTCTGTTTCTTAGAGAACCAAGATACTAACTTATTCCCTAAAAATTGGCATGTTCCACTTGTAGACATCCTATTTGATTCTGCACCCACCATAATCTGAATTCGAATAACCACTTAACTCTAAATTGTCATCTGCAGGATACCATAACCCCAAATTAACTGTTCCCTTAAGATATTTCAATATCTTCCTAGCTGCTTCCAGGTGACTCCTCTTAGGATTAGCTTGAAATCTGACACATACACCTACAACAAAAGTGAAATCTGGTCTGCTTGCAGTCAGGTACAGAAGAGAACCAATATACTGAGTCTGGTCCACACTCTCTCCAGACTCATCTGGATCCATGTTAAAATTTATCATCATAGGAATCTTGGCAACCTTGCTAGATCCTATTCCAAATATATATAACATGTTTCTGATGTACTTTGCTTGATTGATGAAAATTCCCTTCTCTGATTGCTTAACCTGTAAACCTAAGAAATAGTTCATCTCACCCATCATGGACATCTCAAACTGGCTCTGCATGAGATCTCCAAATTTCTCACACATCTTCTTGTTAGGGGATCCAAATATAATGTAATCAACATATATCTGGACCAGAAGGATGTCATTTCCTTCTTCTTTCCTAAACAAGGTCCTATCAATCTTTCCCTTAATAAAACCATTGTCCTGAAGAAACTGAGATAGAGTGTCATACCATGCTCTGGGTGCCTGCTTAAGCCCATAAAGAGTCTTCTTAAGCTTATACACCTTGTCACCTTGTTCAAAACCAGGAGGTTGTTCCACATACACTTCCTCAATGAGAATCCCATTAAGAAAGGAAGATTTCACATCAATCTGGTATACTTTGAATTTCATGTGAGCAGCATATGGTAGAAACAATCTGATGGCTTCTAGTCTGGCAACAGGAACAAATGTCTCATCATAGTCTATTCCTTCAAACTGAGAATTGCCTAGTTTCTAGTAATGACATCATTCTCATCTTTCTTGTTCTTGAAAACCCACTTAGTGCCTATCACCTTTTGATATCTTGGTCTGTCTACCAGCTTCCAAACATCCTGTCTGGTGAATTGATTCAACTCCTCCTGCATTGCAACAATCCAATTTGAATCCTTCAGTTCTTCCTTGATGTTCTTGGGCCCAATCAAGGACACATAGCAACTGAACAAGGCAGCTAAGTTAAGAGTTCTCCTAGTCTGGACACCCTTAGATGGATCTCTTATAATTAACTCATTAGGGTGGTCAACCAGGGGTTTCCTTCCCTTGGTCTTGCCTGATTGACCATCTACTGCAGTACCTTGGTAATTATTACCAACTGCAAGAGAGCTTCCCCCTGCAGGAGTTACAACCTCTTCTGGTTCTGCACCTTGTGGAGGCTTCTGCTCCAGAGAACCTGAAGACGGGTCACCATCTGAATCTGAATCTGACTCTGAATCAAGAATAGGTGGATTGACTTTGATAACTCTTGGAGTAGTCTGATTTTGTGTCTCTTCTGGAGACTGATTCCTTAAGTCCACCTTGCACTCAAGAGTAGATTCATAAAAAACAACATGAGGTGTTTCCTCCACACAAAGTGAATTCCTATTAAAGACTCTGTATGCTTTACTGGTGCTGGAATATCCTAAAAATATTCCATCTTCCACTTTAGCATCAAAGGTCTTTAACTTGGACTTCCCATTGTCATGAATGAAACACTTGCATCCAAAAACATGAAAGAATGAGACAGATGGGATTTTACCTTTCCATACCTCATATGGTGTCTTACTATGTCTCTGAGCAATGAGGCATCTGTTCTGGGTGAAACAGGCTGTGTTGATGGCTTCTGCCCAAAATCTCTGGGGTGTGTTGTACTCTGTTAGAAGAGTCCCGACAGCTTCATTAAGGGTTATATTCCTCATTTCTGCTACTCCATTCTGTTGGGGTGTTCTGGCAGCAGATGTCTCATGAAAAATCTCATGTTCCTTGTAGTACTCAGCAATGTGTAAATTCAAAAACTCTGTCCCTTTATCACTTCTGATCCTCACTATGCTCTGGTTCTGCTCATTCTGAATCTGCTTGAAGAACTCTGACAGCTTAGTGATAGTTTTATTTTTCTTAAACAAAAATACTACCCAAGTGTATCTTGAAAAGTCATCCACTATCACCAAGGTGTACATCCTCCCACTGAAACTAAGAGGTGAAACAGGTCCAAACAGGTCCATGTGAAGTAGTTGAAGTACTCTGGTTGTGGTTGTGCTCTGGATATCCTTGAAGGAAGTCTTGGGTTGTTTACCCTTCTGGCAGGAACCACAAACCTGATCCTTCTTGAACACTTCATTTGGAAGACCTCGAACTAGACCCTTTCTGGCAATCTTGTTGAGTGATTTGAAGTTCAAATGACTCAACCTCTTGTGCCAAAGCCAGCTATTCTCTGCAGATCCCTATGCAACCAGGCAAGTATTTATGGGACAACTGTTAAAATCTGCAAGATAAATGTTACCTTTCCTCAAGCCAATAAGCAAGATATCATTAAAATCAGAAGAAAAGACAGTGCATGAATCACTAGAGAACTTCACTGAGTATCCTTTATCACAAAATTGGGATACAGAAAGAAGATTATGCTTGAGTCCTTCAACATAGTAGACTTCATCTACAGATACGTCATTGATGATCAATTTTCCAACTCCTCTGGTGACTCCAAAATTATTGTCACCAAACATCACTCTTGGCCCATTCATTGGCTTGAAATCCTGGAGATGATCTTTCTCAAATGTCATGTGCTTGGAACATCCACTATCAATGTACCAGACACTGTTGCTTGGAAGTCCTTTCTCCAATGGGCTCTTGTCCTCCTGTAGAGAGATCAATTAGGTCCCCTACTAGAGCTGGGTCTTGATTGGTTAGTTGCAGGTTTTATAGGAATCCAAAGATAAAGATTATCCCTTGCTGTGTGAGGAAATCTTATCTTTCTTCCAAATCTATCTACCAGTACATGTCCTCTGATAATGACAAATTGAGCTACTGGTCTGATGAGAACACCTTTCCTATACACTGTTCTGGTGTATCTCACCTCAAATCTGGCCCTTGGAATGGCCTGCTTCAAAGACATGGTCTTAAAGGTCAGGTTATAAGGACACATCCTAGAATAACCATCTCTGGTGTCATAACTATCCAGATCAGTTGGTTTTCTATAGATGGGTCTCTGGTTCTGATGAAAACTAGACCATTTCTGGTGATTATGATTCCTTTGAGTGTATTTGTTCTGGAATTGATTCCTCTGAGAAAACCGTCTCTGGGGTCCCTGGTTCTGATGATAATTCTGTTGACCATTATTCAATCTCTGAGAGTTCCTATTCTGATTGGAATTCCCCCTTCTTGAGTATCTCCTCTGAGATCCCCCTAATTTGCTTAGGTTCCACTCTTTGAGGATTCCTCTGGGGTCCTCCATTCTGAGTAGGTCCAACTCTTTGAGGTTTAATGTTAACAGAGCCATCAATTTTCATTGGTTCTCCATTTTGACGTTTAGTCTCTAAGACTTCCTCTTCCAGAACAGTCAACTCTTCTGGACTATATTCTACATGATTTGTAGAGTAGGTCCGTTTAGGATTGTGAACTACTCTGTAACCATTACCATCAGGTCTTTCATCCCAGATTTCTAATAATTCACCAGCTCTTACAGAATTGTCTTTGTTATAATGATATTTATGAGATCTGGTGGTAATTCCAGAATATCCTAAACCACTCTTATCATTAATGCGCTGAGAAGACTCTGATACAATATATACAACAGTTGGTATCTTTGGAGCTTCTCTTGGCATAGGTATCTCCTCAATAGTTTTTACAACTTGTTTTCCCTTGATAAGAGATTGGTATTTGGCCTAAGTTCATTGAACTCATCTTCCTTAGAGTCTCTTTCTCTAATGAGTTGATCTACCAGAGTATCTCTTTCTGTGATCTTATCCTGAAGTTCAGAGACTTCTTTAGAATGATCTTTCATGAGTTCTCTGGTGGATTTCTGCTCATGAGATAAAGATTAAACTTCTTCTCTGAGCCTACCATTCTCCTTCTCAAGTTTTTGAAAAAGTTGTACACAATTTTGGAGATCTGATAGCATTTGCTGCATATCAGACTCTCTGGAGTTACCAGATGATTGAGAGGATTCAATATATTTGGAATTAGATAAGCACAAAGTAGATTCTTGTACCTCAGTGATGTCTGCCATGAGACATACATCATCATCAGATCCAAAGTCAAAAGAAGAAGAACTTGAACTAGTATCCTGCTCTTCTACTTCTGCCAACAATGCTCACTTGTCTGTATATCTCCTATCTCTCTTGAGTCTTTTCTCTTCTCTTTCTCTAGGAGTGAGTTGAGGACAATCATAGCTGTAGTGGTCTGGCTTGTTACAAGTGTAACATGTGTTGTCTCCTCTGGGACTGGGACTTGGATCTCTCCTCCTCTGGTTGTATTCTGATCTGGCTGGACTACTCTCTCTCCTCTGGTAGTCTGATCTGCCAAAACTGTCATCTCTCCTCTTTTCAGGTGACTTGAATCTGGTCTCCCTTGAGTCTCCAGATGACTTCTCCGTATCTGCAGACTTGAAGGAACTCTTCCTGTCTCCGGTAGATTCTTTCCAGTGTCTTTTGTACCTGCCATACTTGGAGCTCATTTTATCAATTTTTTGAGTTAGAAGTGCTACCTGCTCCTTTAGGCTCATGTCATCTGCAGTTAACTCCTTCACTTTGTCTTCAGCCTTGATGGTTGAAGAGAAAGCAACTCCTTTCTGACCAGAAGAAGAAATCTCTTCTGTTTGATCTTCTTCTTGTAGGTCATACTCGTAGGCTTTCAGATCAGATAGAAGAAGATGATGGTCAAGAGTGTTGAGATCCTTGTTGTCCTTGATGACTGTGACTTTAATTCTCCACCTGCTCGTTAGTGATCTTAATATTTTACTATTAATTTCTTTTTCAGAGTAGGTTTTACCTAAGGCACTAGCCTTGTTCAGGAGGTTTGTGAGACGCATGTCCAGCTGGTCAATCGTCTCATCTGGCTTCATCTTAAATGTATCAAATGAATGTTGAACCGCCTGGAGCTTTTTGTCTTTGATCTTCTCTGTTCATTCACAGAGCAGAGCCAACTTGTCCCACATCTTCTTGGCCGTAGCACAAGTTCTTACCTTCTCGATCACTTATTTGGTGAGAGTGTAGATAATCTCAGTCCTTGCCACCTGGTCCAGGTTGTACAACTTTCTTTCATCATTATTCAGCTCGTCTCTTTTCTTGAGGATTCTTTGTTTGGGAACTCTGTCTCCAGTTTTTTTCTCACCAGTAACACTGGTTTCTTCTCTGGACTCTGATCTGACATCATCAATGAGAGTCCAGTAAAATTGTATTGGGCCACTTTCAACCACATCGAGCATGCGGTGATGAATAGCTCCAAGATGATTACTCATCATGAAACTCCAGTGACTATAATCCTCAAAAGAGAATTCAGGCAACTTGCGACTCTTGTAAGAAGATTTTGAAGACATTTTGAATAAAATTCAAAGGATTTAAGCAAATTTTTTAAAGAGCAATGGATCTGCCCGTTGACCACCAAAAGTTTTTCAAAGCAGTGGTCTAGGACACACTGCTCTGATACACTTGTTGGTCCCACAAGTTAGTTTTATGAAATATTGCGGAAGCTTAATTAAAACCTTTTCAAGATCTTTTTACTAAGAGCACAAGTAAGAGAAGATATAAATAAGGAAAGCGATAAACAACACAAGATATATAGTGGTTTGGATATAACGATCCTACGTCCACTCTCCCTTTTATCAAAGGGCCTTACTAACCAACCAACCAACTTACGAACTTTCTGGAATTGAGAAGACCAGATCCTTCGTACACTCTTTAGATCTAACTTCGATCTAAAGTATCAACTACTCCAAACTTGTCTATCAAGATGAATAGGTTGAGTATATTCCAGCAATAAACTCCTTAAGAGTATATATGAATAAGAACAATACGAGTGCTTAATGCTTTAGTAAATATTGAGGCTTGGATATGATCTTCGTGCGCGTAGCTAGAGATTTTCTTCAATGATGCACTCTTGTATTTATAGAGGTGATTAGGGTTTAGTCGTTGGAGAGCTAATCTAATCAGATCTCTATTTATGGAAGCTTCAATCAATCAATTCACTAATTGATTGATTGGGTTGGTGAGATCCTTGGATTGATATCTTCAAATACTTTTCAATCCAATCATGGTTGGCTTCATTTGAATTACCAACGGTCAAATGCTTCCATTGCACAACTCTGATTCTTCCAGAGTAGGCTGAACTAGACACCAGATGACCTCGAGGTCCTCTGGTCCAGAGCCAGTTAAGAATTATAATACTCGGTAGAATCTAGAGATGATTCTGAGCATCTTTTGGTTCACCAGACTCGTCTGGTCTGGGGAAGGTCTTCTGCCTCTGGTCTTGATCTTCTCTGGTGAAGTCTTCTGGTGGAGTCCTCTGGTGAAGTCTTCTGGTGACTCTTCTGGTGAAGTCTTCTGGTCTGGCAGTTCCCTCTAGACTAAGTCCTAATCTAGTTCCTCATCTGGCTAACAGGTCCAGATGGTGCTATTACATCTTCTGGTTTGTTTAACTCATCAAAACTAAACAGAATTTATCCTAACAAATTCTTTTCAGCCAACTCGTTCTTTATGGGAACGATTGCTCTAATCTCTCTAGACACAACCTTCGTGATAGCCACCTCATTATCTTTTTCCTCACTTATTTTTCAACTCCTTCTATTTCAATCACCTCAGTTGACTCCTTAGTCACCACTGAGGGTTTTTGTGGAGTAGTCTCAGCAGAGGTCTCCAGCACCTCCACCTCACTACTCTTAGGCAAATTATGAGCCTCAGTATCCCTTGCCCTTGCCTCGGGGTCAGTTGACCCATCCTCAGCGGATACATCCTTGGCCACCTCACCATCACCTTGCACAGGTGAGGTGCCTTCCTTCTCCACTGCCACAACCTTCTTTTCACCTCCTTCGCCCTTCTCCTTCTCTACCTCATCCTCCTTCGACCTCGCAGTAGACTTAGCCTCATTGATCTTATCAAACACCAGGCTTTGAAAAATCTTTTCATCACATAAATACCTAGTTTTTGAGAGACCAGTAAACTCAGTAATCAACTGCTCCTCCTTCTTCCACTCATCCTCCTTCCCTCCTCCTACTGCCAACAATATCTCAGCTAGCCTCCTATCCTTGAGTTGGACAAATAGCCTAACCCTAAAAAACATCGCCTTCAGGTCAGGATATTCATCCAGCTCTGGATATTTGGACTCCAACGAGTATGCAACATCATCTTTAAGAGTATCCAAAAGGAATACTCCTCTTCATCTTTAGATGGCTCAGAGGGAGTGGGGGATTGGGGTTCTGTAGGGGTAGGCTCTTCAGGGATAGTCACAAGGGTGGTAGGTTCATGTGTGATAGGGTGGGTTATGAGATTATGGGGGTGATTTCAGTGGAGGTTGGGGTGATTGATGGTTGGGTGGGTTCAGTTGAGGTTTCAGTTGAGGGTTCGAAGGGGGTTTCCTTTGGGGATTCACTTTCAGGCTGTTGAGAGCCTTCAGTGGGGGTTTTAGAGATTTTAGAGACTCATTTGGTTTTCAGAGGGGTGCGGGGTTTGGTTTTGATCTTAATGGGTCTAGGTTCATCACTTTCAGTGTCAGATGATATGCATGATGGTGAAGTTTCAGGGTTACCTGATGCTGAGTCATCAGTAGGGGTTGATTTCTTTGCTTTCTTAGTGGTTGGAGCTGCTTCCTTCTCAGCCTCAGTAGCTCTCTTTTCCTTCTTCTTTGAGGCCTTTTCAGCAACCTCCTCTTTGTGCATCACCATCTTGTCACTCACCTTGACAAGCCTTATCCTCCTTGCTTGCTTCCCTTCAGTGGGATTTACCTCCCCTGTCTCTTCCTCTTCCTCTTCCTCCGGACTCTCCTCACTGTCACTAAGTCTCATTCCTTCTAACACCTTACCAGATCTGAAGAGTGTCTTCAGAGTACTCCACTTACTATCCTCCTTCCAGTCCACTCCAACATCAATGTTCTAGATTAAGTACGAGATCTTGGTGGCATAGTTGAGCTTGCTCGTCAGTTGCTCTGCCCTTCTGGTTGAAACTTTATGCGTTCTTTGTTCAACGCCCTAAGGAAAAACTATTACCAATTGTACTCCTTGTCTTTGCTTTCAACTATTGCCTTCATCAGTCTGAGCTTTCTTGGTTCGCAAGGATGCATTTCCCAACAATTTCACACAACACATTGTATATTGGGAAAAGCAAGTTCCTGTTAAGAGTAGGATGATACTTTACCTTCTTCTTCATGATAGTGTAGGCCCACTCCTCCTCCTTATCCGCGATACAAGTATCCGGATTAGGGCCTGTGGATGGAAGATCAAATAGCTCCTTCAAATTCTCTTCCTCCAGCTATATCTCCTTCCTTACTTTCTGCAACTCCAAAAATTCCTCCCCATCCTTTATAATCTTCTTCTTCCTCTTCAAAGAATAGGCAAGATTTAATTTCAGTATCGGTGTTGTTGACACTGAAAAAGAATTCCAATACCTGCCTATCGAAGCAGTTCTCAGGATGAATGGATAAAAATTTCTCAAGACCTGCGGCCTTTACCATCTCCAGGGCCTCCTTAATATGTCTGAACTCAGGCCTTGATTGAATTTCTGGGTTGTTGAACAGAACATTTGGTTCATACCAAAAGTTGTCTTTGTTGGTTAAGTGTTTGGGATTAATTCTCGCCATTTAGGGTTAGAGAAGAAATCTGAAGAACTTCAAAGGAATTTAGAGAGAGATAGGGATTTAGGACTTGTGAGCTTTCGAAAAAGTTTCAGAGAATGATATGAAAGCCTTTTATACCAGATATGAACGGTGAGATTAAAAAATTTAATCAACGGTTGGGGTTGATTCAGATGAGATCGTGGGAAGTTGGAAAGGTTATGGGGGTTTTTTTTTATGTATCTAGACGGTTATAGATGAACCGCCTAAAATCGATGGTGCGGATCAAAATGGTTGGTAAGTGGAAAAGTCACATCATCTGGCTTTTGAGGCGCGTGAGATAGGAAACCGTAAAGGGTTGCTCTGACATGTACAACGCACAATAATTACCCTTTTTGCAAAATCTTTCCAAAACAGTGTAAAAAGATTTAATTTCACTGAAAGTACTTATTAAAACTTTTTAGAGAATTTTCCTCTTATATAAGAAAGATGTCTTATCTAAAAGCCTTTTAAAACACAAGAGGAATTCAGTTTTGAGAATCATAAGAGTTTAAGAAAGTTTTGACCTCAACTGAAGTTGTATCTCTACTAAGAGTTGTAGCTCTACTAAAAATTGTAGCTCTACTGAATCATATCTCCACTTAATAAATCCATCTCCTCTGAGATTTGATAGGATTTTCTTCTTACTCCCCTGGATCTAGAAGTCCTAACTCCACTGACAATTCTTGAAACCTTGCTTCTGCCAAAGGTTTAGTGAATATATCTGCTTTTTGTTTGTCAGTATAGATCTTGAGCATTTTGATATCCTTCTTCTCCACATGATCTCTAATGAAATGATGCTTGATATCAACATGTTTGCATCTTGTGTGGAGAACTGGATTTTCTGAGATAGCAATGACACTATTGTTGTCACAAAAGATAGGGACTTCATTTGCAAAGATGTTGTAATCCCTCAGTTGTTGTCTTAGCCAAAGAATTTGAGCACAACAACTTCCAGCTGCCATATATTCATCTTCAGTAGTGCTTGTGGCTACTGAACTCTGTTTCTTAGAGAACCAAGAAATTAGTTTACTTCCCAAAAATTGACAAGTGCCTGAGGTTGATTTCCTGTCAATTCTGCAACCTTCATAATCTGCATCTGAGTATCCTGTGAGTTTCAAATTGTCATCTGAGGGATACCATAAGCCTAAGTTCACAGTACCCTTTAGATATTTGAGAATCCTTTTAGCTGCCTCAGGATGACTTTTCTTGGGATTTGCTTGATATCTTGCACATATTCCAACAGCAAATGTGATATCTGGCCTGCTTGTTGTGAGATACAGTAGAGATCCAATGATTGCTCTGTAGTGAGTTTGGTCTACTGATTCACCTTCTTCATCAAGTTCCATCTTTGTGTTGGTGTTCAGTGGAACTCTTGCAACCTTATTGTTTTGACATCCAAACTTATTGATCAGCTCCCTTGTATACTTGGCTTGATTGATTAAAATTCCTTCGGGGGACTGTTTTACTTGAAGTCCAAGGAAGAAATTCATTTCTCCCATCATAGACATCTCAAATTTTCCCTTCATCAGTTGAGAAAATTATTCACAAAGGACTTGGTTTAGAGAACCAAAGATAATATCATCCACATAGATCTGTACTAACAAAGTGTCATCTTCCTTTGTGATTCTGAACAGAGTCCTATCTATTCTTCCTTTGATAAATCCATGATCAAGTAGAAACTGAGACAAAGTATCATACCAAGCTCTTGGAGCCTGTTTCAATCCATATATAGCTTTTCTCAGTCTATATACTTTGTGGCTTTCTTCAAAACCTGGGGGCTGCTCCACATACACTTCTTCATTGAGTACTCCATTCAAGAAAGCACTCTTGGCATCCATTTGATACACCTTGAATATCATGTGAGCAGCATATGCAAGAAATAACCTAATTGCCTCTAATCTGGCCACCGGGGCAAATGTTTCATCATAGTCAAATCCTTCAACTTGTGAGTAGCCCTTTGCAACTAGTCTAGCTTTGTTTCTGACTATGACATCATTTTCATCCTTCTTATTCTTGAACACCCAATTGGTTCCAATCACATTGTAATGATATGGCCTATCCACCAACTCCCATACTTGATTTCTTGTGAATTGATTGAGCTCTTCTTGCATGACTATGATCCAGTTTGAGTCTTGAAGTGCTTCTTCAATAGAGCTTGGTTCCTGATTAGATAAGAAACAACAAAACAAAGCACTTTCTCCATGAAAACTTCTAGTTTTGACTCCCGAGGTAGGTGTTGGAGTTATACGTGAAAGTATGCTTTTACTTTGTATAACTCGTGTATCAAACACTTGTTTATGAGAATAATTTTTTTATCGTATTTGCTTTAGATATGATTGAATGTTGAATATTTATTGCAAATAGTTCATAATAGTACTAGTTACATTGTAGTTAATGTGGTGATACCCGATCACGGAAGATAACATTAACGGTTTTCTTGTAACTAAACGTACAAATTCACAACCTAGGTGGAATTGAACAATCCGCCGTGAAAGGTCGATGTGTAAGTCTCAGATTGGTCTGTCTTGACTAAGAGATTGCACTAGCACATTTAGTATGTGTTGAAGAGGACCTACAACGAGGATAAATTCTTCTGTTCTGAAATGTGAAGAATTAGACCTCAGTGGTTGTTGATTTCTTAATCTCCGTCACTTAAATAGGACCGTGTGTGCTTAATGGTTACTGCTTTGATTCATGTTGGGTGAGAATCATCATGACTTCGAACCTTGTGCTTTGGGCAGTAATATTAATCATACGACGGTTGCTAAGATTTAATACGGAGAAACGCATACGAGTACGACTCGTGTGATTATTCCCCTTGGTGGGCTCAGAAGTTTTATCGTACCAAATCTTGCAAGTGAAGAATTAGTTTCTTCGGTACGGATAATAATGTTGAGCTGTCTTTACTCCAAGGTGAAATATATTAATTAAATTAGAGCTATTCAGAAGCTTAATTAATTAATGGACTTGATAATCTTAAATGCGGGAAATAATAACCGGGAGCCCATATTATCGTAATATGGATTAAGATGGATAGTGCAATATTAATTTATTAGTGGTAATAATTAATATTAATGGATTGAATTATATTGGGGCTCAATATTGAAATTCAGAAGTCCATTAGGAGGTTCAATCTTAATTCTCCTTAAAGGCCCCTCAAGTAGCCCATTAAGTAGCCCAATAATGATAAGGTGATTAAAATAAAAAGATAATATAATGCTGATTTTTCTTCTTAATTTTCGAAAATTGCATAATTAGGAGAGAAAGGATTTTGTTGATTTTCTTGGAAAGATATTATGGAAGATAAGTATTCTTGGAATACAAGATTATCTCATATGTTGGTCCCGAAACGAGCAAACAGGTGTATGGGGGGGGGGGGGGGAATACACCTGTGATTACAAATTAAAACTTCTTCTAAAACTTATCAGGTTACTTAAGACGATAACTCGTCAGTGGACTTGAAGGTCTGCTGAGAGTTATTTAGAGAAAGCCTACTGAGATAATACCTCCACTGAAAGCTCAAGACTTTCAGTTGAACTACTATCTAATTAGCTTTCAGATGCGGATTAGTGAGCCCTTAGAAAACTCGTTTTACTTTGATAAACTTTGAGATTAACACACACTTAGGAAAGCAGATAATAAGAACACAAGGTATAAAGTGGTTCAGAGATGAATCTCCTACGTCCACTGTCCTGATCAAACAGGAGAATTCCTTTCACTTGGAATTCCTTGTGTTATAGTGCCAAGGTGCACTGATCAACTAATCCTCTCTTAGGATGATTGATCACTAGGAAATTCCAGGTCCTAGTTCCCAAAACAAACCAGCTTTTAGACTGATACAACAATCAGCTTACTAACACCACTTAACACTAGCTCTCAACCTAAACTCTGAGTAGGGTTTTGAGTAGGGTTTTGGTTCCAACTATTTTGAGATAATCCTTACAAGTTTAGCTCAAGGCTTAGGATTGGATTATCTCTTTCTAAGATTTGGATATAGCTTTTATGCTTGGTTACAGAAGGTTTGTTAGCTTCTCTACAAATGTGAAACACTTGGGAAACAAAGGTAATTTCGAGTGCTTCTTAGTTGTTATGAATGTAGAGATAGCTTTGATCTTGTGAGTTTCCCGTGCTTGGAAATGTGCACGTCTTTCTGTATTTATAGGCTTCCTTGAAAATCTTTCCGTTGGATTTGAATCTTCTCAAGTAAGTCTTCTTGTATCTGATTGGCTCAAACGGCTCTATTTGAAGCTTTAAGTCTTGTCAAGAATTGGCTGAAAGACCATGCCTGTTCACCAACTTTCTGTAGATTGCTAGAGAAGGACTTTTGGTACTTGTCAGGCTGGGACAGGTCGGCTGTCAGTAAGTACACTGACGTGTCATCTTCTCATTGGACCTTTAGTCTGCATGCCCAGATTCTTGTCTTGCTTTAAGGTGGAACTCCTCTGAGAGAACCTTCTTATTCCTTCATTTATTGTAAGCTTCACTGAAATTCATTTTGCTTTGTTCCAACCAGATTAACTAACAACTTTTAATATGTTTTAGCATTGTTAGTTACCATCAGTGGACCTTGGTCATCTCCTGACAGTATTAGTCTTAGTGAGAATGTACTTTAGAAAACATTCAAGACTTAGACTTATTCTCAGATCACCTAGTCTCCAGCGGACTTCACTTCAGCGGACTTCATCTTCAGCAGACTTCAATCTTAAATACACTCATGTAATTACTAACTGTACTCCAGTCCTTAACACTTTGAACTGTTTGACTAAGTACTAACTCTACTGAATAATTTACTTACAAAACAACTTAGGAGGAACATTTTGGCATCTAATCAAAACCTAAGTCTTATACATTTTCCCAACAATTTCCCCCTTTTTGATTATGCCGGAACCTATCTTAATACATATCTTCTTTCAGATGAGGTTCTTCAGATGACATTCAAAGTTCCCAGATTTTGTAAGTAAAACATTCAAGTGCATAAGCCTAAATGATAATGAGATATTATCTTGGGCAAAACATCAGTAGAGTTCATTTCATTGAACAATGATGAAGTACATATTACATGAAGTCAACTCTCAAAAAGTCTCAAACCTAAACACACCTGGGACTTATAAACAAATGCCCAGCAAAAGATACAACCTTCTCAGATGGACTCTAAAATGGGTTCAAGTCCATATTGCTTGAAAACTCTAATCTTCAGCTCGTTCTTCCTCTCCATTATCTCCTTCGAATGTCCTCTGAGTCCAAGATGCTCACACAAGGATGTCCACTCTTCAGTGATCCTTTCTCTATCAACAGCACCTGTTGCATCTTGAGGAGGCCAGTAGGTGATTGGCTCAGGGGCCTTCAGAGCTTGATCAGGGAAGGCATCATTCCAAGCATCACTGATCTCGGGATAGAGTTTGGGATAGGCATCAAACAACCATGAGTTGAAGACTTCTTGTGCATTGTCCCTTCCTAACTCTCCACTGACATAGAAGGAATACACAAATTCCCTTTTTGCAGTCTCCCAAGCATCATTGAGTTTCTTAGGAACCCAGGCATCATGATGAGGAAATCTGTTCAGAGATGGTGTGATCTTGTCTTTCTTCAGCTTAGCAGCCCACTTTAGATAACCACTCCTGAATTTCTTAGAAGTAGTTTTGTCAAAAGTGGCTAGCCTCTCCTTTCTTTTTTTCTCTGCTAGCTCTGCAATGGTCTCCATCTTACCAACCACCTTATCTCTTCTTTCTTGTTGTTGAGCTGTCAGCTTCCTTGCTCTTTCATTCATACCTCCAGCCTCTTTAATTAGCTCAGCGAGCTCTGTGACTTTTGTGGGTGCAGACTTGGGAGGTTCAGAAGATAAGGGTTCAGGATTGAGAATAGGAAGTACCTGAACTTCATCAGTAGAGGTTGTGGACTTAGCTGCCAACCTCCCTGAGGTTCTTGTCTTTTTGGCAACCTCTGCTGAGAGAGCATCAGATGCCTTTCTCTTTGCAGTTTCCCCCTTCTTCGCATCTCTCTCCTCTTTCTCCTTTAGATGCTCCTCTTTGAACTTTGAAAGGTCAGCTGAGGAGGTCTCCTTGCCTTTCTTGGATTCTGCTATCTTCTGAGCTTCAACTTCAACTCTCTTCAAGGTGCTCTTCACCTGTTGGCCTTTCTCGAAGTCAGGGGTTTCAAGGATAATGTTCATTTTATTCTTAGGATCAGCTTTCATGTCCTTAGCACTTATCCTCTTTTCCCCCTTTCCGGCATTAATCATACATTCAGCTACAGTGATGTTGAGCTTCAGTTGATCATGGGCCAATGCCTTCAGCTCAGTTGAGCAATGGTCTACCTCATCTTCAAGCCTTTCTAAAGTAGCTCCAGCTGTCTGCCCAAATTGAACAAACTGCGCTAGCTTTTCATTGATCAGCACATCAGTTTTCTCTTGTGTTGGGAAGTCTTCAGCTGCCTTCTTCAGTACCTCTCCCAGTTTGGCTCCTAGCTCAGCATGCTTGGCCTCAAATTCAGACATCTTAGAGTTCCATAATCCTTCAACCTTTCCAAGTAAGTCTTCTGAGAAGGCCTCCACTGATGACTTCAGGTTGATGGATACGTTCTCTACTGAGTCTTTGAGGAACTTGGTCCTGGCCTCTTCTTCAGACTTCTCCAGCTTCTTCAGGGCATCAATGACTAACACACTTTGTCCCTCAACTACATCAATCACCATCTGCTGAGAGTCATCAACTTTAAGTGTGAGATTCTGAAGTGATGTAGTTGTGGACTCCATGAGTTCATCAATGTGGTCTGAGAGAATAACCATCTCATCCACCTCCTCTTGTACAATCTCCTGGACTTACCTTAGCTGAGTTTGAAGAGATGGAAGGCTTTCTTCTTTGATAGAGTGAACAACATCACTCAGTGGAGTTAGGTTGACCACAGCTGAGGGAACTTCAATGGTTTGAGTACCTGCATTGCAAGAAGTGTTAGTTCTAACTCCCTCAACCTCTCCACCTATATCTCCTGATGCCTCTATCTCCATGGGGACTCCCTCCTCCTCACTCTTCTTACTTTCTTCCTCACTTTCCTTTTCAACTGCTATTTTTTCCAGCTAATTCACCCTTTACAGGGATGATTGCTCTAATCTCTCCACTCTTCACAGCAGTGATTTCCACCTCTTTTTCTTTTTCACTCTATTTTTCAACTTCTCTAGTTCCAGACACCTCAGTTGACTCTAAAGCCACCACTGAGGGCTGTTGTGGGAGAGCTTCAGTAGACTCCTCTACTGAGCCCTCCTTTGGTAAGTTTTGAGCCTCCGTATCCCTTGCCATGGATACATCCTTGGCTGCTTCACCACCACCTTGCTTAGGTGAAGCACCTCCTTCGAATTCAGACTCCACTACCTTCTCCTCTGCATTCTTCTCCTTTTCCACCTCCTTCTCAGCTGTGGGTTCAGTTGGCTTTTCTCCATCAGCAGTCTTTTCTACCTCCTTCTTTGCCTCTGCAATCTTCTCCAAGACCAAGCTTTCAAAGATCTTCTCATCACAGAGAAGTCTGGTCTTGTGCATCCCAGCAAATTGCAGCACTTCAAATTCTTCCTTCTTCCACTCCTCTGCATTGCTGCCTCTTACAGCTAGAAGAATTTCACCAAGTCTTCTATTCTTGAGCTGGACAATGAGTCTCAGTCTCAAGAACAAGGCTTTGAGTGTGGGGAATTGATCAAGTTCAGGGTATTTAGACTCTAAAGAGTAAGATACCTCATCCTTGAGAGTATCTAGGAATGAGTACTCTTCTTCATCGTCTGAAGGAAGGGAAAGGGTAGGGGATCAGCTCTCTGTTGGCTCTTCTGGGATTGACTCCAGTTGAGTTGAATGAATTTCAGGAGGGTTTGGTTCAGATGAGGTTTGAGGTTGGGTTTCAGGTGAGGTTGGGTTTTGGTCAGTAGGGGTTGATGATGTGGGTTCAGAAGGGGTTGAGGGGATGGGCTCAGTAGGGTTTGATGGGGTGGTTTCAGTAGGGGTGGAGATGGGGGTTGTTTGGGATCCACTTACTGGCTGTTGAGAGCCATCAGTGGGGGTTTTGGTTATTTTGGAGATACGTTTGGTTTTGGCAGGGGTGCGAGGTTTTGTTGTTTTGGGTTTGATGGGGGTAGGTGAAGGGACATCTGAGTTAGACTCAGTTGAGATGATGTTTGGAGATGAGTCAGGGTTACCTGATGAAGATTCATCAGTAGAGTCTGTGACTCTGACTTTCTTTGAGGCACTCTCCTTCTCAGCCTAAGAGGACCTCCTGCTTTCCTTCCTAGAGGCTTTCACTGCCTCGGCCTCTTTGTGCTGGGCCATTTTGTCACTTAGTTTAACCAGCCTCCTCCTGAGCTTGGTTTTCTTCCCTTCAATAGGGTTAGCCTCTTCTTCCTTGACTGCCTCTGGGCTTTCCTCAGCAGGCTTGAACATCCTTGTTTCCAGAGTTTTTCCAGACTTGAATAGGGTCTTCAGGTTACTCCACTTCCTATCCTTTAACCAGTCTACTCCCACATCCACATTCTCAATTAAGTAAGAAATTTTAGTGGCAAAATTTAGCTTACTTGCCAACTGGGGAGTTTTGTCAGCCTGGAATTTTGAGTGTTCCCTGTTCAAAGCTCTAAAAAAGAACTGCTGCCAATTGTATGGCTTCTCCTTGCTCTCCACTATTGCCTTCATCAACCTGAGCTTTGGCTTGCTCACTTGTTCTGTGCTTCCTTGGTTTCCCAAGATACATTTACCAACAATCTCGCAGAGGACAGTGTATGCTGGTAATAGTAGGCCCCTGTTCATCGTGGGACTATACTTCACCTTCTTCTCCATGATGGTGTAAACCCATTCCTCCTTCTTATCCAATATACAAGTATCTGGATTTGGACCTTCAGATGGGAGTTTAAATAACTCCTTCAAATCATCTCCGCTTATCCGAATCTCCTTTCGAATTTTCTGGTGCTCAACGACCTCCATATCGTCTCTCATCACCTTCTTCTTTCTTTGTACAAATAGACATGATTTGATTCTTGAGTCTGAGTTGGATATGTTGTAGAAAAATTCAAGAACCTGCCTATCATAACAATACTCTGGATGTACTGATAGAAACTTCTCTAAACCAGCAGCTTTGACCATTTCCAAAGCCTCCTTAATGTGAGAGAACTCTGGTCTTGATTCAATCTCTGGGTTGTTGAAAAGAATTATAGGTTCATACCAGAAATTTTCTTTGTTGTTCAGAAACCCTAGGTTAATTTTGGTCATGATTGTAAGTGGGATTTGAGAAAAAGTGAATTCGCAGAAAAATGTTTGAAGAGATAGTAAGTGTTTGCTTGGAAGTGTATTCGAAAAGGTTTACAAGCGAACGTTTGGGGTTTTTATATGAGTGAAGAACGGTGAGATTGAACAAAGAAATCAACGTCTGAGATTGATCGGGTTTGAGATCGTGGGTAGTTGCAAGGTTTACTGGGGAGTTTTTAAGAAATCTTGACGGTTAGAAAAGAACCGCCTAAAAATGGATGGCATGTATTGGAAAAGTTGGTAGCCGGAAGGTCACATCATCCGGCTTTTAGGGCGCGTGAGATAGGTAATTGAAAAAGCATGTCTGACTTGTACCACGCGCATTAAATGCTTGCCATACCAAAATCTCTTCGGAACAGTGGAAAAAGATATATTTTCCCAGAAAGCACTCATTAGTAAGTTTTGAACTCAAATAAATATATATAAAACTAAGAGGCTTTAGATTTGAAGATAACATAAGTATTAACTTTGACCTCCACTGAGGTTCGACCTCGTCTGATATTCAGACCTCTTCTGAGATAAGGAGCTTCTTCTGAGAAAGATCCTCTTCTGAATATGAACCTCCACTGAGTTGAAGGTAACTCTTCTGAGATTAAATCCTTTCTTTACTCTCCTGGATCTAGGAGTCCAAGCTCCACTGACAACTCTTGGAACCTTGCTTCAGCCAAAGGTTTTGTGAAGATATCCTTCTGCTTGTCAGTGTGGATTTTGAGCATTTTGATGTCCTTCTTCTCCACATGATCTCTGATGAAATGATGCCTTATATCCACATGTTTGCATCTTGTGTGGAGAACTGGATTTTCTGAAATAGCAATTGCACTATTGTTGTCACAAAAAATAGGGACTTCATTGGCAAAGATGTTGTAATCTCTCAGTTGTTGTCTTAGCCAAAGAATTTGAGCACAACAACTTCCAGCTGCCATATACCCAGCTTCAGTAGTGCTTGTGGTTACTGAGTTTTGTTTCTTGGAGAACCAAGAAATCAGTTTACTTCCCAAGAATTGACAAGTGCCTGAGGTTGATTTCCTGTCAATTCTACATCCTCCATAATCAGCATCTGAGTATCCTGTGAGTTCCAGATTGTCATATGAGGGATACCACAATCCCATATTCACAGTACCCTTAAGATATTTGAGAATCCTCTTAGCAGCTTCCAGATGACTTTTCTTGGGGTTGGCTTGATATCTTGCACAAATCCCAACTGCAAAAGTGATATCAGGCCTGCTTGCTGTGAGATACAGTAGAGATCCAATGATGGCTCTGTAATGAGTCTGGTCTACTGATTCACCATCCTCATCTGGTTCCATCTTGGTGTTGGTGTTGAGTGGAACTCTTGCTACTTTGCTGGTCTGGCATCCAAACTTGTTGATCAGCTCCCTTGTGTATTTGGCTTGATTGATGAAGATTCCTTCAGGGGACTGCTTAACTTGAAGTCCTAGGAAGAAATTCATTTCTCCCATCATAGACATCTCAATTTTTCCCTTCATTAGTTGAGAAAACTTTTCACAGAGGACCTGGTTAGGACAACCAAAAATGATATCATCCACATAAATTTGAACCAGCAATGTGTTCTCTCCTTTTGTGATTCTGAAAAGTGTTCTATCAACTCTCCCTTTGATAAAACCATGATCCAAAAGGAACTGTGACAAAGTATCATACCAAGCTCTTGGAGCCTGTTTCAGTCCGTATAGAGCCTTTCTCAGTCTATATACTTTGTGACTTTCTTCAAAACCTGGGGGTTGCTCCACATAGACTTCTTCATTGAGTACTCCATTCAAGAAGGCACTTTTAACATCCATCTGGTACACCTTGAATTTCTTGTGAGCAGCATATGCAAGAAATAACCTTATTGCCTCCAATCTGGCTACTGGAGCAAATGTTTCATCATAGTCAAATCCTTCAACTTGAGAATAGCCCTTTGCAACTAGCCTGACTTTGTTTTTGACTATGATATCATTCTCATCCTTCTTGTTCTTGAATACCCACTTGGTTTCTATCACATTGCAGTGATATGGTCTGTCCACCAACTCCCATACTTGATTCCTTGTGAACTGGTTGAGCTCTTCTTGCATGGCAATGATCCAGTTGGAATCTTGAAGTGCTTCTGCTATGGAACTTGGTTCCTGGTTTGATAAGAAACAACAAAACAAAGCACTTTCTCCATGAAAACTTCTAGTTTTGACTCCTGAGGAAGGATCACCTAGGATTTGCTCAACAGGGTGATCTGAGAGCCAAGTCCTCCTAGGCTGATGCCCTTCAGTAGAGTTTAACTCTTCTGAAGTTGAGTCACTAGATATTGGAATGAAATCAAATTCAGGATATAAGACAGAGGGTTGAAGTCCTGAGTCATCATTCAAGGTATTCTCATTCTCAATGGTAATTTCATTGGTTCCCCCTTGAATGATGGGTTCAGTGAATGTCTCAGCAGTGACCACATCTTCATTGACATTGGTTACCTCTTGAACTGGGATAGTGTTCATCAGTTCAGTTACATCTTCAGGAGAGCTCTCAGGTGAGCTTTGAGGAGTGGTCTGATTTTGAGTGTCCTCTTTGAATTGTTGATCATTGATGTTGTCCCAGGTTGGGATGAATGTATCAACACAATTCTCAGGATAGCCTTTAGACTTGATACTCAGTCTGGTTAGTCTTTTGCTAATCACATCCTCATTCTCCTTACTTCTGGACTCAAAAGTAGATTCATCAAACACCACATGAGGTGTTTCTTCCACAACAAGAGTTCTACAGTTGTAAACTCTGAAAGCTCTACTGATTTGGGAATATCCTAAGAAAATTCCTTCATCAGCTTTGCTATCAAAAGCTTCCAGTTGTGTTTTCCCATTGTTGTGAATGAAACACTTGCAACCAAAAATATGAAAGTAAGATACCTGTGGCTTTCTGTTATTCCATAACTCATATGGAGTTTTTCTTTGATGTTTGGTTACCATGGATCTGTTTTGAGTGTGGCAGGCAGTATTAATAGCTTCAGCCCAGAATCTTTTAGGAACCTGAGCTTCAGCTAACATTGTCCTTGCTGCCTCCTTGAGAGTCATATTTCTTCTTTCAGCTACTCCATTTTGTTGTGGAGTTCTTGCAGCTGATGTCTCATGTGAAATACCTAATTCTTTGCAGTAATCAGATATAATAGAATTTATGAATTCAGTGCCCTTATCTGATCTTATCTTTACAATGTTCAGGCTCTTTTCATTGCTAACTTTCTTCAGGAGCTTTGGCAGTCTCAGTTGAGTCTCCTTTTTGCTTGCAAGGAATATCACCCATGTGTACCTGGAGAAGTCATCAACAACAACAAGTGTATACTTTCTCCCATTGATACTTACAGGGGTTACTGGACCAAAAAGATCCATATGTAACAGTTGAAGTACTCTGTCAGTAGAGGTTGCTACTTTGCTTTTGAAAGATGCCTTTACTTGCTTTCCCTCCTGACAGGCTTTACAGATATGTTCTTTGTTGTATACTTCATTTGGCATTCCTTCTACCAGTCCATGTCTTGCTATCCTGTTCATCATCTTGAAGTTCAGATGACTTAGCCTCTTGTGCCATAACCAATTAGTGTCAGTTGAGCTCTTAGCAATAAGACATGCATTTGGTGTGCAAGACTTCCAATCTGCAAGATAGACATTTCCCTTTCTTGACCCAGTTAGTAGTACCTGTTGTGAAGATATATTCTTAACAAAACACAGGTTACATGAAAATTCAACACTGTATCCCTTATCACAGAATTGACTTATGGACAGAAGATTATGCTTAAGTCCACTGACAAAGGATACATTGCTTACCCTTACTGAGCCAATGATTAAAGTACCATAACCTTTAGTGGCTCCTTGTGAGTTGTCACCAAAGGTGACTTGTGGACCTTCTTTCTCAACAAATTCTGTCAGGAGATCTTTGTTGCCAGTCATGTGCCTAGAACATCCACTGTCCAAGTACCAGACTGATGATTTAAGAGCTTCTCCTTTGTTGAGGTCCACTGAGCCCTGCAATCAGAGATCAAGCTTTAGGTACCCATTTGGTGTTGGGTCCTACCAGGTTAGCTGTACCTTTCGGAATCCAAATTTGCCTCACAGTTCTAATCACTTTAGATTGGCTAATTTGTCTTCCATAAACATCTACATAGATTGTTATCTCCCTAGGTGCCTTGGAAGTAAACTTTCTATGGGTGTCAGCCTTTGAAGGAACAGGAACCTTCTTCATATTCTTTCTCTTTGGCTTGGGTGCACCTGGTCTTGGTTTCTGTTGATAAAGATATGAAGGGCCTTTTCCTTTAGGCACAAAATGAATAGGTCTTTCATATGAGTCATTCCTTGAGGACTGCTCATGCCTGGGTGCTCTCAGCTGAGGTTGCTTCATCTGTGAAGACCTCGGCTGATAGTACCTCTGCTGAGATCTAGTTTGATAAGTCACCTGAGCCTTTCCATTTGGTTTTGGCTTAGATTGACTTTTCTTTTGAGTGATCTCAGCTGGTCTTTTTCCTTTATCCATAGTCTGTGATTGAAATGTCACAGACTTGAAAAAAACTCTCTTTGTGCCACTTGAAGAAGCAACAGTCAGAGGACCTTCTGAAGGTTTTGGAATAAAGCCTATCCCACACTTGTTATTAGGATTGATTTGAAAATTTTGAATCTCCTCTATGGCAAGAGAGGGTTTGTTTAGAGCATCAATCCTTTTTAACAAGGTCTCTTCAGATTTTTGTAAGACATCAATTTTCAGGAAAGAATCCTTTATTTGGCTTACCAATTTTAAGTTCTCTTCAGTTAACTTTGTCTTAGATTCATTGAGATCTTTTATCAGTTGATCTCTACCATTTCCTTGACTCCTGAGGGTTTCCACCTCTTTTGTCAGTTCAATGGTAGATTTGGCTGAGTTTAGATCTGCTTGATTCCCAGACTCAATTAACTTGGAGTTTTCACTCAAGAGTTGTTTGTTCTCATCTTGAAGACAAAAACTTGCTTCTTGCAACCTTGAGAAACCAATCATCAATTGTTCCAAAGCGGACTGAAGATTGAGTTCCTCAGTTGGCTCTGAGCTTAGCTCAGGTGTGTGTTCTAGAGAAATGGATGGTTTAGATTGTACCTCTGGTTCTTCTCTTGCCATGAGGCACATGTCATCTTCACTGCTGTCAGAGAACAGTTCATCAGGTGACTCCAGATTTTCATCAACATCATCCGCCATCATGGCTTTCCTTTCTCCATATCTTCTGTCTCTTTTGGCTTGCCTTTCCTTTCTTTCTTTAGTGCTCAGTTGAGGACAGTCATATTGAAAGTGCCCAATCTTCTTGCACTGAAAACACCTGTTGGCATCATCATTCTTTTCCTCAGTAGAGTCTCTGGTCTTTGATGATGATCCTTCAGCCTTGGTGTAATTCTTCTATTCCTTCTTCTTTTCCAGCTCAGATGAGGTTTTCTTTCCTTCTCTGGTAGTCTTTTGTGGATAACTTCTACCTTCCCTGTTATCCCTGTAAAATCTCTTATATTTGCCAAAGCGGCAGTTAAGTTGTTCAAACCTCCTAGCCATCAGGCTGAGTTCCTCCTGCATCTCAGCCTTACTTGCTTTTGTACTCTTCTGAGGCTTTGGGGATTTTGGCTCAGTCTCCTTAGCTTTGAAGGCTACTCCCTTCTCAGCTGAGGTCTCATCAGGAGCCCTTTTCCTATTCAGATCAAACTCATAAGCCTTGAGTTCAGAGAATACCTGTTGCATAGACATGTTGGATAGATCCTTGGTATTCTGCATCATCACAGAGTACACATCCCATCTTGAGGTTAGACCTCTCAGGATCTTTAAGGCAACCTCTCTCTTGGTATAGACTTTTCCCAGAGAATTTATCTCATTCATGATGTCTGTGAACCTCCCATCAAGCTGGTCAATGGTCTCAGTAGACTCCATGGTGAACTGCTCATACTTTTGAACAGCTAGTGAAAGCTTGTTCTCCTTTATCTTGTCAGTTCCTTCACACATGAGAGCAAGAGTGTCCCATAGTTCCTTTGCAGTCTTGCAGTGGATCACTCTTCCCATTACAAAATCTGGAATAGTGGTGTAGAGAATGTTCATGGCTATGAAGTTGAGGTTGTTTCTCCTCCTCTCATCTGCAGTGAAGTTATCTTCATCTTTGGGCCATTCTTCTCTAGGATCTGCAATAGTTTCAGCTGTAGTTCTAGGGTTAGGTGTCATAAAAACAAATGGACCTTTAGTAATAACCCTCAACATTTCATCATGCACACAGGCAAGATGAGCTCTCATTCTGATCTTCCAGAAGTCATAGTTTTCCACTGAGAATTATGGAAGCTTGTGATGAGACATATGGTTCAAGGGATTAACTCCCATGTTGTTCCCTGCTGGTGGTGCTACCCTAGCTGCATTATCAGCCATAGTATAAAAACAAGTTTATCAAAAGATCAATTCAGGTGACCTTGAAAAATACCTTTAAGCACAAGATATACTTAGAACAATGGTCCTTTGAACCACTGCTCTGATACCAATTGTTGGTCCCGAAATGAGCAAACAGGTGTATGGGGGGGGGGGGGGAATACACCTGTGATTACAAATTAAAACTTCTTCTAAAACTTATCAGGTTACTTAAGACAATAACTCATCAGTGGACTTGAAGGTCTGCTGAGAGTTATTTAGAGAAAGCCTACTGAGATAATACCTCCACTGAAAGCTCAAGACTTTCAGTTGAACTACTATCTAATTAGCTTTCAGATGCGGATTAGTGAGCCCTTAGAAAACTCGTTTTACTTTGATAAACTTTGAGATTAACACATACTTAGGAAAGCAGATAATAAGAACACAAGGTATAAAGTGGTTCAGAGATGAATCTCCTACGTCCACTGTCCTGATCAAACAGGAGAATTCCTTTCACTTGGAATTCCTTGTATTATAGTGCCAAGGTGCACTGATCAACTAATCCTCTCTTAGGATGATTGATCACTAGGAAATTCCAGGTCCTAGTTCCCAAAACAAACCAGCTTTCAGACTGATACAACAATCAGCTTACTAACACCACTTAACACTAGCTCTCAACCTGAACTCTGAGTAGGGTTTTGAGTAGGGTTTTGGTTCCAACTATTTTGAGATAATCCTTACAAGTTTAGCTCAAGGCTTAGGATTGGATTATCTCTTTCTAAGATTTGGATATAGCTTTTATGCTTGGTTACAGAAGGTTTGTTAGCTTCTCTACAAATGTGAAACACTTGGGAAACAAAGGTAATTTCGAGTGCTTCTTAGTTGTTATGAATGTAGAGATAGCTTTGATCTTGTGAGTTTCCCGTGCTTGGAAATGTGCACGTCCTTCTGTATATATAGGCTTCCTTGAAAATCTTCCCGTTGGATTTGAATCTTCTCAAGTAAGTCTTCTTGTATCTGATTGGCTCAAACGGCTCTATTTGAAGCTTTAAGTCTTGTCAAGAATTGGCTGAAAGACCATGCCTGTTCACCAACTTTCTGTAGATTGCTAAAGAAGGACTTTTGGTACTTGTCAGGCTGGGGCAGGTCGGCTATCAGTAAGTACACTGACGTGTCATCTTCTCATTGGACCTTTAGTCTGCATGCCCAGATTCTTGTCTTGCTTTAAGGTGGAACTCCTCTGAGAGAACCTTCTTATTCCTTCATTTATTGTAAGCTTCACTGAAATTCATTTTGCCTTGTTCCAACCAGATTAACTAACATCTTTTAATATGTTTTAGCATTGTTAGTTACCATCAGTGGACCTTGGTCCTCTCCTGACAGTATTAGTCTTAGTGACAATGTACTTTAGAAAACATTCAAGACTTAGACTTATTCTCAGATCACTTAGTCTCCAGCGGACTTCACTTCAGAGGACTTCATCTTCAGCAGACTTCAATCTTAAATACACTCATGTAATTACTAACTGTACTCCAGTCCTTAACACTTTGAACTGTTTGACTAAGTACTAACTCTACTGAATAATTTACTTACAAAACAACTTAGGAGGAACATTTTGGCATCTAATCAAAACCTAAGTCTTATACATTTTCCCAACATCATATATTCAAGAAGATCCAAATCTTGGATTCTACTCCTATATTTTTCGAAAATTATAAGCCTAATTAGGTGAGTGAGATTTTTGTGGAATATTTTATTATGGAGAAAAGAATATATGAGATATATTCAAGATTTCTTAGAGCCTAAGAAAAGATTTTCTCCAAGGCCCAAATAACCTAAAAAATTCGGCCACTCCTAATTATAAATAGGGGGTGATTATTTTATCCCCAAGTATATAATTCCATGTGTTGGAGAAATCAAGAGCATATATATTTTTCTTTTTCCTTACTTATTTAAATTACTTGAAAGCATCTCCCACCGGTGATCAAGTAAGGCGAAAGGGAAATACTTGAGAAGGCTTTTGGGTTGATAGAGCGAGTTCGTGTTTGTCCCGTTTTATTCAAAGGCCAAGTTCTACAAGAGGTACGTAAGTCACATATTTTCTTGTTTATTCCGCCATAGATTATATGTGAATTAATTCAACATGCATGATGTTAAATTGGTTGTTGGAATTATTATTTGAATTAATTAGGATTAATTCATGCTAGTAATAATTGTATTTAAATTCGTATTTAAATTTCATCCCGAATAGATTCCGGGCACCCCTATTTTTCCCAACAACTGGTATCAGAGCCACAGTTTCGGGCTCTGATCTTTAAATTGGAATTTAAATTGTTAGACATTAAATTGAAATTGGATAGTAGAATTGCTAGATCTTTTTTGCAGGTATCCAATTGTCATGGTTTTAATGTTGTTAATTTTTCATGCGTGTGAATTAATTATTTTTAATTCGATTCGTTCGAATTTGTTTTTCTCGTGAGAAAATCCACGAGTAGATTAGTTGTTTTTATTTTGATTTGATCATTGTAATAGACTAGTCTAGATCTAGTATTTTTTTTTGTAAAATAAATTGTAACCGGATCGAGACGAAGGACGAAGAATTAAAGACGGCGTACCCGGACGATGCATGCATGTGTGGCGCATGCATGGACGTAAAATCGTGCATGGGGTGAAAAACAAGAACGAACGACAAAACCCGGTGCACGATGGGGCGGGCCAAGGCACGGACGCGCGCGCCTAGCACCGGCGCCCATGCGGCCGTTGCTCGGCGTCGCACCGAGTGGCGCACAGGCCCACTCCGTGGGCCGACGCGCGCCGTATCTCGGGCCGTGGAATTTTTTTTAATTAATTTCAGTTCTGCATTTTTTTTTGTGATTTTAAACATCGTCCCGAACCCCAAACGATGCTGTTTTTTAATGAAGTGTTGGTGTTCGAGTGGGAGCCAACTATTAATTTTGAATTAAGGATTTGTAACTTTTAAGTTTGTGATCCGCTTGAATGTATTTAAATGTATAGACCACCCCTCGTGGCGCATTTAAATTGTTTCGAGATGTTGGCTGATGCATGATTATATTGTTTTAAGGTTTCAATATAATTGATGTGATCGAATTATGTGATAATTTTGTATTTTTCTAGATATTGATATGAATGTATATTTTATTTTCAGTTCATCATGTCACAACCTTTTAATCTACTGTTTAGTATACTTAAAGATAAAAAACTTGTCGGTGAGAATTATGTTGATTGGAAACGTAATCTTGTTATTGTCCTAACCGCTCAACACCACAAATGGGTACTTACTACTCCTAAGCCCCAAAAGCCTGCTGAAGATGCGATGAAGGCGGTCAAGAAAGAGCATAAGCGTTGGTTTGACTGCGATGAGATGGCTAGGTGTACTATTCTGGCTTCAATGTCAGATGTGTTGCAACACCAACACCAACACATGGAGACCGCCTCTGAGATAATGCTCAATCTTGAAGCGATGTTCAAACATCAGAACCGTACAGCTAGGCAAATCACCATGCGAAAGATGCTTTCGTTGAAGATGGTGGAAGGTACGCCCGTAAAGGATCACGTTATCGAGATGATGGGTTATCTCAACAAGTTGGAAGTACTTGGTGCGGAATTTGATCTCCCTACTAAGGTCAATTTCGTTCTCCATTCTCTGCCGAAAAGCTTTGAGCAGTTTCAGTTGAACTATCAAATGAATGACCGGGCAAATAGTTTGTCTGAGCTCTTGCAAGCTTTGGTGTCGGCGGAGACTTTAATGGATCATCAAACTGTTGCTATGGTGGCAAACAGTCTGTCTGCCTCTTCGGGTCCCAAGGGAGGAAAGAAGAGAAAGAGGACGAAAGGCCAGACCCAAGCAAATCCAACCGTTGCGAAACCTAAGGCGAAGGGAGAAGGAGGTGGAAAGAAAGCTGCTAAGGGTAAGTGCTTCAACTGTGGTGAGAAGGGACATTGGAGGGCGACCTGTTCTAAGCCTAAGAAGGTGGTAAAGAAAGGTAAGTCTCATGCTTTAGTCGTTGAAACATATGTTGCGGCGTATGCTGCCCACATTTGGGTAGTGGATACTGGGGCAACTGATCATATTTATTTCACTCTTCAGGGGTTCCAGCTAACCCGGCGATTTAGCAAGAATGAGATCCTCGTCACTTTGGGCGATGCTACGAGAGTGGCAGCCGAAGCAGTGGGAGTCGTGCACCTATCTTTTGAAGATAGAGTTTTAATTTTAAGAGATTTTTTATACGTTCCGAACTTTAGGAAGAATTTAATTTCGGTTTCTAAGTTGTTTTATGATGGATATTCAGTTACTTTTAATAAAGTTGTTATTGTTTCTTTTAAGAATGATACTATCTGTCATGGAACGTTGGTAAACAATCTCTATATGATTAAGTGTGCACACCACTCAAATAATGAATCTAATAACACATCGATCATTTATAGTAATAAAAGAAAGCGTTCTTCGGAGATGAACGAAACACTTCTATGGCATCTAAGACTAGGTCATATTAATATAAAGCGGATAGAGAGATTGGTGAAAGACGGATCCTTGGAATCATTCCAAGTCGAACCATTTCCAACTTGTGAATCTTGTTTAGAGGGTAAAATGACCAAGATGGCATTTGGAGCCAAGGGGAATAGAGGTACGGAAGTGTTAGAACTCGTTCATACCGATGTGTGTGGTCTAATGACGATCAAAGCGAGAATGCGGTATGAGTACTTCGTCACCTTCATTGACGATTATTCGAGATATGGGTACATTTACCTTATGAGGCATAAGTCTGAAACTTTTGATAAGTTCAAGGAGTTTAAGGCTGAAGCCGAGAAACATAGGGAAAAGAGTATCAAGTTTCTATGATCATATCGTGGAGGCGAATACCTCAGCGATGAATTCTTGAACTACTTATCGAACGAAGGGATTGTATCCCAGTTGACCGCACCGGGAACCCCTCAATAGAAAGGTGTGGCGGAATGAAGAAGCCGGACTCTTTTAGAGATGGTCAGATCCATGATGAGTTATTCGGATTTACCCAAGTTATTTTGGTGTAACGCCTTGGAAATGGCGGCTTACATTCTAAACTTGGTGCCATCCAAATCGGTTCCTAAAACCCCAATGGAATTGTGGACCAGGCGCAAGCCCAGCCTAAGACATTTGCGGATTTGGGGTTGTCCGGCATACGTGCTAGACAAGAAAGCCGGTAACTTAGATCCACGTTTGGAATTAAGGCTGTTTATTGGATACCCTGCGGGAACGAAAGGGTGTATGTTCTATAGTCCCAAGGATCAAAAGACCGTGATTAGTACACACTTTAAATTCTTGGAGGAAGACTATATGAACAATCGGAAGCCTAAAAGTGAAATTACCTTAGAAGAATTTAGAGGTCAAACCTCGATACCAAGTATACAAGATGATGTACCACACGTCACATCTTCACAACCAGAACTCCATCGTAGTGGGAGGATTGCAAGGCAACCCGAGAGATTCATGGGAATTGGAGAATCTTTGGATTTGATTCCCGGTGATGAATCAGACCCATGGACGTACGATGAGGCAATCCAAGACAAAGATGCGGAGGTGTGGCAAACCACAATGGAAACCGAGATGGGTTCGATGGATCATAATCAAGTGTGGGAGTTGGTCGAACCACCCAGTGGGGTAGAACCCATTGGATGCAAGTGGGTATACAAGAGGAAAAGAGGACCGGACGGAAGGGTAGAGACCTTCAAAGCGAGGCTTGTGGCCAAAGGGTATACTAAAAAAGAAGGGATCGATTATGAGGAAACCTTTTCGCCTGTAGCTATGCTTAAGTCCATCCGTATTCTCTTGTCGATCGCTGTGCACCTAGATTACGAGATCTGGTAAATGGATGTCAAGACAGCTTTCCTTAACAGAAGTCTTGACGGGATAGATATCTATATGCAACAACCCAAATGTTTCATTGAAAAAGGCCAAGAACACCTCGTTTGCAAGCTTAAGAGATCCATTTATGGACTTAAGCAAGCATCGCGTACTTGGAACCAGTGTTTTGATCAAGTGATTAAGTCTTATGGGTTTGATCAAAACGAGTTCGAAAGTTGTGTGTATAAGAAGCGTGACGGAACTGCGGTGGTATTCTTAGTATTATACGTAGACGATATTCTGCTCATTGGAAATAATGTAAAGGTATTGTCAGATGTAAATGTATGGCTGTCAAAATAATTTGATATGAAGGACTTAGGGGAAGCCGGTCACATCCTTGGGATCAAGATCACTCGCGATCGCAAGAAGAGGATGTTGGGCTTATCGCAAGCTTCATACATTGACACTGTTTTGAAGCGTTTCAGCATGCAAGATTCCAAGAAAGGTTTTGTACCTTTTAGGCACGGAATCCATCTATCGAAAGAAATGAGCCCTAAGACGCAAGCGGAGATATATGACATGAAATGTGTTCCATACGCTTCGGCCGTAGGAAGCCTTATGTATGCAATGCTGTGTACGAGACCGGATATCTGCTTTGTCGTGGGCATGGTGGCAAGATATCAAAGTAATCCCGGGAAAGACCATTGGACTGCCGTAAAGTGCATCTTGAGGTATCTGAAAAGAACTCGTGAGCGGATGTTAATTTACCAGTCGGATAGTCTAGTCCCCGTGGGATATATGGACTCGAATTTCCAATCAGACATAGACTCAAGAAAGTCAACCTCGGGTAGTGCATGGGAGGAGGAGCCATTTCATGGAGAAGCGTTAAGCAGAAATGCATCGCCGATTCGACTATGGAAGCCGAGTATGTAGCTGCTTGTGAAGCAGCGAAAGAGGCAGTTTGGCTCAAGAACTTCTTAGTGGACTTGGACGTTGTTCCGAATTTGCCCGACATGATAACTGTCTTTTGTGACAATGCCGAAGCAGTTGCAAATTCAAAGGAACCGAGAGCCCACAAGGCCAGCAAACACATAGAAAGAAAATACCATCTTATACGAGAAATCGTTAAGAGAGGAGATATAGAGGTGGCAAAGATAGCGTCGGGTGACAACCTAGCTGATCCATTCACAAAGGGTCTGCCTCAGAGTACATTCGAGAGACATGTGGATGGAATGGGAGTCAAGACAATTGCCAATCTGCTTTAAGTATAAGTGGGAGGAATTATTAGGTTAGTGTAGGTTGACATGAGATGTCACGTAGAGCTACTACACTAAGACATGCATGATGTATACTAAAAAGCAGACTTTAAGTATAAGTGGGAGATTGTTGGAGTTATACGTGAAAGTATGCTTTTACTTTGTATAACTCGTGTATCAAACACTTGTTTATGAGAATAATTTTTTTATCACATTTGCTTTAGATATGATTGAATGTTGGATATTTATTGCAAACAGTTCATAATAATACTAGTTACATTGTAGTTAATATGGTGATACCCGATCACGGAAGATAACATTAACGGTTTCCTTGTAACTAAACGTACAAATTCACAACCTCGGTGGAATTGAACAATCCGCCGTGAAAGGTCGATGTGTAAGTCTCAGATTGGTTTGTCTTGCCTAAGAGATTGCACTAGCACATTTAGTATGTGTTGAAGAGGACCTACAGCGAGGATAAATTCTTCTGTTCTGAAATGTGAAGAATTAGACCTTAGTGGTTGTTGATTTCTTAATCTTTGTCCCTTAAATAGGACCGTGTGTGCTTAATGGTTACTGCTTTGATTCATGTTGGGTGAGAATCATCGTGACTTCGAACCTTGTGCTTTGGGCAGTAATATTAATCATACGACGGTTGCTAAGATTTAATACGGAGAAACACGTACGAGTATGGCTCGTGTGATTAGTCCCCTTGGTGGGCTCAGAAGTTTTATCGTACCAAATCTTGCAAGTGAAGAATTAGTTTCTTCGGTACGGATAATAATGTTGAGCTGTCTTTACTCCAAGGTGAAATATATTAATTAATTTAGAGCTATTCAGAAGCTTAATTAATTAATAGACTTGTTAATCCTAAACGCGTGAAATAATAACCGGGAGCCCATATTATCGTAATATGGATTAAGATGGATAGTGCAATATTAATTTATTAGTGGTAATAATTAATATTAATGGATTGAATTATATTGAGGCTCAATATTGAAATTCAGAAGTCCATTAGAAGGTCCAATCTTAATTCTCCTTAAAGGCCCCTCAAGTAGCCCATTAAGTAGCCCAATAATGATAAGGTGATTAAAATAAAAAGAAAATAACATGCTGATTTTCTCTTATTTTTCGAAAATATGGTTATTAGGAGAGATTAGATTTTGTTGATTTTCTTGGAAAGATATTATGGAAGATAAGTATTCTTGGAATACAAGATTATCTCATATATTCAAGAAGATCCAAATCTTGGATTCTACTCCTATATTTTTCGAAAATTATAAGCCTGACTTGAAGCGAATGTACTAACTTCTACTAGTAGATTCCTCGCAAGCGTACAAGTTCACTGTAGTATGAGTAAGTATAATGACCAAGTATATCGAACCCACGAGATGGAGTGTATACGAACAGATCCTTGAAGATCTACGCGTCGTAGCTAATATGAGTGTATGTTTTTGGATTTTTGAAAATAATAAAAAAATATAATCTAAACTAAATTACTCTACGAATGCAAAAAGGAAAATTAAACTAAGAACGTAAGGTGTGTTTTCAAATATGTGATGGTGATGCTCAGAATAGGAATCCCTACGTATACTAACGGAGCAGGTACATAATCAAAATAACCGTGACGCGCAAGAATTAACCTAAGTAAAAGAATGCAAGATGAAAGCTCAAGATTTTAAACCCTAATACTTTATCCTAACAATCGACTTCACTAATCCACTAACAAGTTAATAGATTGTGCTTAATTAATGATACCCAATTTAACTAAGGTGATGAGGTCGTCCTCCTTCGCTAAACTGGTAGATGAATTAACCCTTTCTAAACCCTCTCGTTAAGTCTACTCGTTGTTAAAGAGTAATATGGTCGTCCTCTCTCTAACACTTTTCGAACGAAATTCAAAGGCAAAGTTAAGATTGATTTTAAGAATTTATTAATTAAGATAATTAAAACCTAACATCACAAGTTACCCTAATTACGTACCAACAACCTACTTCTACGAGTTCATCCTACCCCAAGCATGCAAGAGTTTTAGCTAGACATGGGTTTTACGTAAACAAGAACAATTGAATAAGTAACGAACATGAACATGATAATTATAACGATGAAAAGATCAATCATAAACTAGGGTTTCAAGAAATAAAGGAATAACTTAAATTAAATCAATAAAATAAAGTCTCAACGTGTTCAAGAACAAAGATCTGAAGAAACGAAACTAAAAAGTAAAATCGTGACGTGAATTCGTAAAGAAAACCTAAAAAACGTAAAGTAAACTTGCTCATTCCTTCTTCTCCAAAAATTAACACTCTAAAACGCTCTCGTATCTAGTGTTGGTAAGTGGTTCTCGAGTTCTCTTCCTTAAAAACGTGCTCGGAAAGGTTATATATAGGCAACGGGTCGAGTCGGGAATGTATGGGCCGAAAATTCATGCAAGCTCGTGCACTGCTCGTGCACTAGTGCACGAGCTCATTCCACTCGAGCACCCCAATTCGTCCAGAGAGCAAAAACTGTACGATCTCCTTTTGCTTATGCACTAGTGCACGACCCGCGTTTGCTCGTGCACTCTGCACGAGTGCTCGTGCACTAGTACACGACTTGCATCCTCTCGTGCGCCTTGCACGGCCGCTCGTGCACCCTTGCACGAGTACTCCTTGCTTGTGCACTCCAATGACACTTTTGCTCCCTCGAACTAATACTTTTCGTATTTCTTCGATATCTTCTCATCCGGGCGTCCGTTTGAGTCGATTCAAAGTCCTACGAACTCCTCTTTTCGCCCTCTATTCATCTATGAGCATCAAAGAGACAAATTCATCATTTTATAGAAATGATACTCAAATGACTCTAAATACTCATCTAAATCAATCAAAACAAGGGCATTTCGAGTGACGAATCATGACAATTTCACGCCTAATCAACCCCCCTCCCCAAACTTACCATATTGCTTGTCCTCAAGCAATGAAATAATAAGTCAAGTGAAATTGTTAGGAATGAGTCAAAGAATCAAATCATGCAAGCAAATGAACTCGAGCTTCAAAGATCAATCACAAGTATACTCACTCATCTTCCCTCATCATTCCCTTGCAACAACAACAAGAATCACCAAAATCAAACATGGATGTACACTCAACGATGTGTTTCACTCCCTCACAAGTGTATATCAATGATGAAGGGACTCACTCAAACAATCAATCACTCATATCGGCAGCCATAGGCTTGTAAGCACTCTCAACTCCGACCATACTCTATAAATCAATGCCGAATCAAAAAGGACTTTTCTCAAGGTTGTAATGTAGGCTCTTTGGACATGTGGGATAACAATATGGGTAAGTGACTCAAGTGAATAGAGAATAGAAAATCGAACTTTGGCACTTCGAGATTAGGAACAGAATACTTCAAACATTTTCAATCAACACCCTTTCAATTCCATACTCTCAACACTTCAATTTTTTTCTAACTCCTTTCACTTTTTTCAATCACTTCATTTTTTCTTGTTCGCACAAACACCTGAGCTCATTTTTTTTTCTTTTGCTCATTCTTAATTTTTTTTTTGTTCTTTCCCACAACTCAAATCTCATCACAACTTCTTCTTATACTCACTCAACAATCACATTTTCCTCTTTCAACTCAAATCAATCCCTTTACATTCACACTTTTCCTATTCTCCACTCCAATTAGGACAAAAAGGCTTAGGAACTTGGAATAGTGTTTAAATGTGCTAGCCAACGAAATAGGCTTAAGGCTCAAAGGGGCTAACAAGGGGTTAATGTCATTGGAAGGGAAAATTTGGCTAAGTGACTCAATCAAATGAAAGATGGCCTAAGATTACATTCGGCATATCAAACTAGACACAATCAAAAAGCAAGAGCACACACAAGTTCTAGCATCCTCTAAGGTGACGATCCTCTCATAAACGAAGAGATCACTTAATGCATCAAAATCTCATAAGGCTCAAAATCTCACGGTTTTCACATCCATGCTAGTCCTAGTGAATTCTCACTCTCATCACACAAGCACTCAAAAGGAAAAATCGCAAGCATACTAGTTCTCTCTCCAATCAACTCTAACTCAAACACTCACACAAGAGAATTCCTAACTCAACTTCACAACTCATCAACTCATCAAATCATACTCAAAGATAGCAATCAACAAGCATAAGCTGATTGATAGGCATGAAAGATGCAATAACGAATCAGATCAAAATCACCCCAAGGAGCATCTCAAGGCACCAAATAACCAAACACATTCAAAGATAAGGGGTGCTCCGGTGCAATGTAACAGGAAACATAAAAAACTCCACCCCCCCAAACTTCGACCTTGCGAAGAGGTCTAAGTTTGGGGTTGTGGATTACCTCAACCAAACAATTTAGTTTCTCTCAACAACGTTGCACACTCCCTTGCTTGAGTTCCTTCAATCTCCACTTATCTGGCACTCCTACGAGACAAGCCTACAAAAACAAACTCTCAAGTACGAGGTTAAACGTACGACTCAACAACACCCTAATAACATAATAAAGCACTAAAAACAAATAAAAGTGGGTTGCCTCCCACGCAACGCTATTTTTAAAGTCCTCATGCCGGACCAAGCTCAAAGGAGCTTATGGGACATGATACTAAAAAATACCTCCCTTACTCTCATAAGAGAGGATGTCCAAGTTCTTTGCTCTATTCCCATATTTCTTTTTCACCTCAGACGGTGGGCGTCTCGATTCCTTCTCACTCTTTTCGGGAGGAGTCTTACCAAACAGGTTCTTGAATTTGGACTTTTTCTTCTTAACTCCTCATTTTCTCTCGAGCTGGACCACGTCCACCTTTTTCACTTCTTCATCCTTCAATTTCTTCTCTTTAACTCTATCAAAATAAGTCAGATAATAATGCTCTTGGGTTAAATCAACAGGTGAAGGATTATCAAACTCATAAATAAAAGAAGGATTAGGGATAGGAGGTGTGTCTTCAACACTAGGATCAATGACATTCATGCAATACAAACTCTCATCCTCCTTCGGGTACTTCATGGCCTCATATAGGGAAATCTTCACTTCTTGATCATCAACTTTCAACGTAATCTTCTCATTTGCCACGTCTAGCACCATCCCCGCCGTTGCTAAGAACGGTCTTCCCAAGATCAGGGGCACGCACTCATCTTCCTCCATTTCGAGCACTACAAAGTCGGCTGGAAAAATGTGATCTCCAACTCTCACGAGGACGTCTTCAACCACACCTTGAGGTCGAGTAATAGACCGGTCGGCTAGTTGAAGCATCATCATTGTCGGCTGAAGTTCACCACCTTCCAACTTCTTGAAAAGCGACAAGGGCATAAGATTATGCTCGCCCCTAAATCACATAGTGCTCCTTTCTTGATCCCGTTCCCAATGTCACATAAGATGGTAAAGCTCTCGGGATCCTTCAGCTTTGGAGGAAGCACCTTGTGCACTAATTCACTCACCTCATGGTTCAACTGCACCAACTTCGGCTCATCCACTCGCCGTCTTTTCGCGATCAAGTCCTTCAGAAACTTTGCATAGTTGGGCATCTGTTCCAAAGCATCATAAAAAGGAATGTTAATATGCAATTGTTTAAACACATAAAGGAATTTAGCGAATTTCTCATCAAGCTTCTTTTTCATGAAGCGTTGTGGATATGGGACGGGTATCACAGATTTTGGTACCCCCCATTCATCTCTCTCGGTCTCTTTCACTTTCTCCCTTGCTTCCTTTACCTTCTTCCACTTAAGAACTCTCTCAACCTTCTCAATGCCTTCCTCTTCAAGCTCTTTACTCGCTTTAGTGCTTTCACCCTCAACCTTCTTCTCAACTCCTACCTCCCCACTCTCATCTCCATCTTTCTTATGTTCTTTCCCCTATATCTCAACATCTCTTTGGGGCGTCTCAGAATCAGCAGGCATCTGGGGACCTTCATAGTTGGTCCCACTTCTAAGCTGGATAGCCTTACAATGCTCTTTAGGATTACCCTCAGGTATTGAAGGGTATTTGCCAGGCTCTCTATTCAATGACTTTGCAATCTGGCTCATCTGGAACTCTATAGAAGTGAACCTTCGGTTGTTCTCTTGCTGAATTCGATTCAGCTCTACATCTCTCTTCTGGAGGTCTTGATCACGCTGATCAACTTTCTTATGCATATCTTTCACATCGTATTCCAAAGATGATAATCTCTTGCTTCCTTCTTCCACTTTCTGAAGGATAGCTCTCAACATCTCCTCAGTTGAGGAACCACCTTCTCCACCTGGGGGTTTCGAACCTGGATCAACACCTGGAGTAACTATAATACCCGCCTTCGGGTTAGCATATGAAAAATTCTCGTTCTTCCTCCATTGGTTCTGAGGGAGCTGCTGGCCTCCTTGGTACCCTTGTGTGTTCCTCCATTGATTTTGAGGCGGCTGTGGACCTGGAGGTACAAATGGTTGGCCATAAGAAGGCCTTCCTTGAAAATTTCCACCTTGTGGATACCCATTCTGATTGTAATAAGGACCTCCCATATAATTTACTACTTTTTGCTGAATCGTGGGCTTGTCCTCTTGCTCATTCTCTGTTGCATTCCCTCCAACCATATTCTTCCCCAACTCAAGGTTGTTAATCTTTTCCATCATGGCCATCAACAGTCTTCTCGTTCCTTCACCTTCCTCAACCTGATGAACTCTCTGGAAATCTGCGTCCACATTCCAAGCCCCGGCATTCATGATAATGTTGTCCACGATCTCTCTACACCTCACTATTCCTTGATTCAGGAATGATCCACTAGCACAGGCATCTAGATGGTCTTGCCCAGCTTTGTTGGCACCACTATAGAAAAATGTCATGACATCTCCCTCATTGTACCCGTGCTGCGGGCACTCTATCAACATGTTTGAGTATCTCTCCCACGCTTGACGTAGATCCTCTCCTTGCTTCTGGCGGAAGGAAGAGATCTCAATCCTTGCTTTGATTATTCTGGATGGAGGGTAGAATCGCTCGAGGAACAGACGCTCGAGCTCGGCCCAAGTGGTAATACCTCCCCGTGGAAGCGTATTATCGTACCACTCTTTAGCTATTCCCGTCAATGAGAATGGGAACAACCTAAGCCTCTTAGCATCTTCAGACATGCCATTGTAATTGAAAGTGGAGGCTATCATTAGAAAACTCCTCAGATGAGTATGAGGATTCTCCTTACCGATCACCCCCTTGAACTGGTTCTCTGTAAGCAGCTTTAAAATTCCCGGGGAAATCGAGAAGTTGTTTGCCTTTACTGGAGGTAATGCCACTCCATCATAGTACCGTTGCGGCTGCGCCGCGAACCTTCCCCAAATAGCCATATTCTGATCTGCGTTCTGGGGCACATGCTGAGGAGCAACAGGTGGTGCGGGTACTTGTTGAACTGGAGGTGGTTGGTACACATGTGGTTGGTTGTAAACAGGAGGTGGAGGATATGGGTAAGGTGGATACGGATATGGTGGGTATGGGTATGGTGGATAAGGTAAGTTGTTTTGTGGGTAAGCAGGGTTGTTCAGAGGATTTTGGACAATGTTACGAGCTGGATTGTTTACATTTTGTGCACCCGGATTTTAGCTCTGACTATCCACTAACGGATATGGATTCTGACTACCACTCTCTCCAGTGCCATCAACCCGGTCTACTGCCTGATTAAACTCATTAGCAGCATCGTCCAACTCATTAGTGATGTCCATTGGTTCTTTCCCTCCTCCGGCAACGTTCATCCTTCGTAAAAAAGCTCGGTTTCTTCTTGCTATTATCTCAGGATCTGATTGTATTCTCTCTTCGCTTGTATTACCTTGCGAGCGTATTTTCATAAACCTGAAACACTAACAAAAGAATCAAAATGCAACTGCCGAATACGTATGAATAAAACCAAAAAGTAAAGCACTCACTACTAACTACTAAGCTATCTACAAGTCCTATTCAAAAAGCATACAACGTCATCCCCGGAAACGGCGCCATTGACTTGAAGCGAATGTACTAACTTCTACTAGTAGATTCCTCATAAGCGTATGAGTTCACTGTAGTATGAGTAAGTATAATGACCAAGTATATCGAACCCACGAGTTGGAGTGTATACGAACAGATCCCTGAAGATCTACGCGTCGTAGCTAATATGAGTGTATGTTTTTGCATTTTAGAAAAAAAAAAAAATATAATCTAAACTAAATTACTCTACGAATGCAAAAAGGAAAATTAAACTAAGAACGTAAGGTGTGTTTTCAAATATGTGATGGTGATGCTCAGAATAGGAATCCCTACGTATACTAACGGAGCAGGTACATAATCAAAACAACCGTGACGCGCAAGAATTAACCTAAGTAAAAGAATGCAAGATGAAAGCTCAAGATTTTAAACCCTAATACTTTATCCTAACAATCGACTTCACTAATCCACTAACAAGTTAATAGATTGTGCTTAATTAATGAGACCCTAATTTAACTAAGGTGATGCAGTCGTCCTCCTTCGCTAAACTGGTAGATGAATTAACCCTTTCTAAACCCTCTCGTTAAGTCTACTCGTTGTTAAAGAGTGATACAGTCGTCCTCTCTCTAACACTTTTCGAACGAAATTCAAAGGAAAAGTTAAGATTGATTTTAAGAATTCATTAATTAAGAGAATTAAAACTTAACGTCACAAGTTACCCTAATTACGTACCCACAACCTACTTCTACGAGTTCATCCTACCCCAAGCATGCAAGGGTTTTAGCTAGACATGGGTTTTACGTAAACAAGAACAATTGAATAAGTAACGAACATGAACATGATAATTATAACGATGAAAAGATCAATCATAAACTAGGGTTTCAAGAAATAAAGGAATAACTTAAATTAAATCAATAAAACGAAGTCTCAACGTGTTCAAGAACAAAGATATGAAGAAACGAAACTAAAAAGTAAAATCATGACGTGAATTCGTAAAGAAAACCTCAAAAACGTAAAGTAAACTTGCTCGTTCCTTCTTCTCCAAAAATTAACTCTCTAAAACACTCTCGTATCTAGTGGTGGTAAGTGGTTCTCGAGTTCTCTTCCTTAAAAACGTGCTCGGAAAGGTTATATATAGGCAACTGGTCGAGTCGGGAACGTATGGGCCGAAAAATCACGCAAGCTCGTGCACGAGCTCATTCAACTCGTGCACAGTGCACGAGTGGTCGAGCTCGAGCACTTTTCGGCAGCTGTACACATGTTCGTAAAATCTTCATATCTCCTCAACCGGGAGTCCGTTTTGGCCGATTCAAAGTCCTACGAACTCCTCTTTTCACTCTCTATTCATCTATGAAAACCTAAGATACAAATTAATCAGTTTATAGAAATGATACTCAAATGACTCCAAACACTCATAAAAAACACTCAAAACATGGGCAAATCGGGCACCAAAACATAACAATTTCACGCCTAATCAAAGCTTAATTAGGTGAGTGAGATTTTTGTGGAATATTTTATTATGGAGAAAAGAATATATGAGATATATTTAAGATTTTTTAGAGCCTAAGAAAAGATTTTCTCCTAGGCCCAAATAACCTCAAAAATTCGGCCACTCCAAATTATAAATAGGGGGTGATTATTTTATCCCCAAGTACATAATTCCATGTGTTGAAATAATCAAGAGCATATATATTTTTCTTTTTCCTTAGTTATTTAAATTACTTGGAAGCATCTCCTACCGGTGATCAAGTAAGGCGAAAGGGAAATACTTGAGAAGGCTTTTGAGTTGATAGAGCGAGTTCGTGTTTATCCCGTTTTATTCAAAGGCCAAGTTCTACAAGAGGTACGTAAGTCACATATTTTCTTGTTTATTCCGCCATAGATTATATGTGAATTAATTCAACATGCATGATGTTAAATTGGTTGTTGGAATTATTATTTGAATTAATTAGGATTAATTCATGCTAGTAATAATTGTATTTAAATTCGTATTTAAATTTTATCCCGAATAGATTCCGGGCACCCCTATTTTTCCCAACAATAGGATCACCTAGGATTTGCTCAACAGGATGATCTGAGTGTTGGTATTTAAAGGCACGAACACCATGTTCGGCGCAGCGGAAGAACACGATTCACCAACAATGAATCTTAAACATGGTTGTATAACATAAAAGCAAAAGGATAAATAATAACATATAAATTCTTACAGTGATTTGTATGCGGAATCCTAAACTATGGTATCCACGTAACGACTTTCTACCAACCCGCACCGATATGTCAGCGGTGAATCTCGAGACGAATTTTCTAGGAAAATTCAGACTGAGATTTTATGGAGAAATTATATTTCTTTTATCACCTTCTGAATTCTCATATGACACATATTTATAGGGATTATCTTAGCTTAATTTCTAAGCAAGATAATATGCTTGACCCGCATAATATAATCTCTACGGATTATATCTCCATAGATATGTTACTACGAATAATATATTTATCATATCTATTATTCTTGTATAATAATATTCCAAATATTATTATTGGGATTTCATATTTAATTAAATCTAATTTAATTAAATAATCATAATAATAATTAATTCCAAATATAATTATTATTATATTCTCCATAAATTAAACATTATATCTAATACAATATTTAATCAATCAACTATAATTGGTAAATTGTCATTACTTGTTGTGTGACCCATATGCCCTCGTATATCGAGCGATTAGTCAAACTAACGGTCTTAATTGAAGCCTAGACAATAAATCGGACATTCTCAATATACAAGGTACATTGCGAGGAAATCTGCAACTACCTGTAATATTGTGGGCTATTGTGATATCTTTCTTTCTTTCACGAATACTCGATTAAGTCTTGAACATGATGAAGTGTCTATTCTAATAACTTAATCATATTATCTCAAGTCACTACTTGATCAAGTATATCACACTTAGCCACAAAGTCTAAGTTGATGTGCGTCGGTCGATGACTTGGATCCAATTATGATGAGAAGACGAGTATTCTTTCTAAATCCATATTAAGGAATGAATCTTATTCTTGGCTCAACTACCACGCACATGCATTTCGTGATGAACCCAATCCATGTCATATCTACCCGTGGAAGGGTGAAAGCGTCGGTCATGGTCAAAGTTCATCACTCCACACATGTCGTGCGTAGTGACCTCAAGTCAGAGGAGTATCACATTGCTCCCACTAACCGAGACACCCGTAGACACATTATGTGGAATTACATCAAACGGTTTCTCGGATGGGTATACCAATACCCTCTAAGGTATCTGTGCATCCATCATGAGATACCCGGTATCTAGTAGTAAGTGAGATCTTACTACACTCTCTAAGAGTATGATGCAGATCGTACATCAATCTCAATTGCATCATCAATATCCCATTCTTGATGATCCTTGATCGGGGCTATTTGAGAATCATACTTAAGTCATCTGAGTTCTCACTCACTCACTCAATGACAGTAGTGATTCATGGGAACACAAATAAGAATATATGCAAACAATCAAACATCATATTCAGATAAGTGTAACGCCATATATTTAACATTAAATCAATAATAATATTAAACTAAATCTGAATATTATCTTAGTATTATGTCCTTTCGATGGATTGTCTCTAGGACACTAACACTAAAAATCTCCCACTTGGACTAGAGCCAATCACCTACATGTCTAACCCCCAGACCATCAAATGTCTAGTGTGTACATGAACGGTGAAAATGATTTGTAAGATTATCCTTTATGGGAAATGTTTTAATTCCATTTCTCATATCGATATGATCTCTCTGATCAAATCATAACGCCTCGATATATGCTTATTTCTGTTATCAGATCTCGGTTCCTTTGCTCATGCAATCACACCAACATTGTCACAATACAACATTATTTGACAACTGACACTCGGAACTACCCCTAGTTCTTTCAAGAACCTTAAAATCCTGACAGTCTCAAAGGCTTCTGACACAGTAATGTACTTAGCTTCGGTTGTTGAATCTACGGTGAGATCTTGCTTGGAACTATTCCAACTTACCGCCTCATCATTGAGATTGAATATATAATTCGACTGTGATTTATAATTTTCACAGTCTGACTGGTGTTGGGAAAATAGGGGTGTCCGGGAACTATTCGGGATGAAATTTAAATACGAATTTAAATACAATTATTACTAGTATGAATTAATTCTAATTAATTCAAATAATAATTCCAACAACCAATTTAACATCATGCATGTTGAATTAATTCACATATAATCTATGGCGGAATAAACAAGAAAATATGTGACTTACGTACCTCTTGTAGAACTTGGCCTTTGAATAAAACGGGACAAACACGTACGTGCTTTATCAACCCAAAAACCTTCTCAAGTATTTCCCTTTCACCTTATTCGATCACCGGTGGGAGATGCTTTCGAATAATTTAAATAACTAAGAAAAAAGAAAAATATCTATGCTCTTGATTTTTCCAACACATGGAATTATGTACTAGGGGATGAAATAATCATCCCCTATTTATAACATAGAGTGGCCTAATTTTTGAGGGAATATGGGCTTGGAAAAAATCTTTTCTTAGACTCTAAGAAATCTTGAATATATCTCATATATTCTTTTCTCCACAATAAAATATTCCACAAAATCTCACTCACCTTGTTATAGGGCAATTTTCGAAAATTCACAAGTAGAGAATCCAAGATTTGGATCTTCTTGAATATATGAGATAATCTTGTATTCCAAGAATACTTATCTTCCATAATATCTTTTCAAGAAAATCAACAAAATCTTTTCTCTTCTTATTTCCTAATTTTAGAAAATCATGAGAAAAAATCAGCATATTATTTTCTTTTTATTTTAATCACCTTATCATTATTGGGCTACTTAATGGGCTACTTGAGGGGCCTTTAAGGAGAATTAAGATTGGACCTCCTAATGGACTTCTGAATTTCAATATTGAGCCCCAATATAATTGAATCCATTAATATTAATTATTACCACTAATAAATTAATATTGCACTATCCATCTTAATCCATATTACGATAATATGGGCTCCTGGTTATTATTTCCCGCGTTTAAGATTATCAAGTCCATTAATTAATTAAGCTTCTGAATAGCTCTAAATTAATTAATATATTTCACCTTGGAGTAAAGACAGCTCAACATTATTATCCGTACCGAAGAAACTGATTCTTCACTTGCAAGATTTGGTACGATAAAACTTCTGAGCCCACCAAGGGGACTAATCACACGAGCCGTACTCACATGCGTTTCTCTGTATTAAATCTTAGCAACCGTCATATGACTAATATTACTGCCCAAAGCACAAGGTTCGAAGTCACGATGATTCTCACCCAACATGAATCAAAGCAGTAACCATTAAGCACACACGGTCCTATTTAAGTGACGCAGATTAAAAAATCAACAACCACTGAGGTCTAATTCTTCACATTTCAGAACAGAAGAATTTATCCTCGCTGTAGGTCCTCTTCAACACATACTAAATGTGCTAGTGCAATCTCTTAGTCAAGACAGACCAATCTGAGACTTACACATCGACCTTTCACGGAGGATTGTTCAATTCCTCCTAGGTCGTGAACATGTACGTTTAGTTACAAGGAAACTGTTAATGTTATCTTCCGTGATCGGGTATCACCACATTAACTACAATGTAACTAGTACTATTATGAAATGTTTGCAATAAATATTCAACATTCAATCATATCTAAAGCATATGCGATAAAAGAATTATTCTCATAACCAAGTGTTTGATACACGAGTTATACAAATTAAAAGCATACTTTCACGTATAACTCCAACAACTGGAAACTCGCATCGGCATAGCCCGTAACGACTAGCTCTGACTGCCTTCCGTAGACAAGAACATGTTCTTTAGTACGCCTGAGGTACTTCATAACATTCTTGACAGCAATCCGGTGAGACTCACCTGGATTCTGCTGGTATGTACCAGTGATGTTGACAACGTATGCCACATCTAGCCTCGTGCAAGTCATGGCGTACATGATGGAACCCAATTGCAGATGCATATGGGATGTCCTTCATGTGCTCGATATCGGCTTCGCTAGAAGGACAATCCTTCTTCGACAGTTTTATCCCATGATTTGCTAGTAGAAACCCTCTCTTAGAGTACTCCATCGCAAAATGCTTCAACACCTTATCTACGTAGGTGGATTGTGACAGCTTACCATCTTCTTGGATCTATCCCTACGGATCTGGATCTTGATCCCTAAGATGTAGTATGCTTCACCAAGATCCTTCATCATGAAGGTCTTTGATAACCAATCTTTCACGGACTGCATTATGTTATCGACATATACGACTATAAAGATAATACTCTTCCCGATGCGTTCACAATGAACACAAAGAAGTTTCGAATTTCAGATGAAGTCAAAAGGTTCGACAGCTTCATCAAATTGCATATTCCAACTCCTAGAAGCTTGCTTCAATCCATAGATGGATCGTTTAAGCTTGCACACAAGATTAGATTTTGGCTTAGATATAAAACCCTATGGTTGAGTCACAAACACTTCCTTATCAATGTTACCATTGAGGAAAGCTGTTTTGACGTCCATCTACCAAAACTCATAATCGTGGTGTGTTGCTATCGCAAGTAAGATTCGAATGGACTTGATCTTAGCAACTGGCGAGAAAGTCTTATCATAGTCAACACCTCGTGTAGACTATAACCTTTCGCCACCAACCTATCTTTATAAGTTTGTACTTTGCCATTTGCATCGGTCTTACCTGGGAAGACTCACTTGCAACCTATGGGTATAACCCCTTTTTGGCAACTCAATTAAGTCCTAGACTTAATTGGTGTACATCGAGTCGATCTCGGATTTCATGGCTTTATGTCACTTCTCTGAGTCAACATCTAATGTTGCTTCAGTATAAGTTCTAGGTTCGTCTTTATTCGGGATTGCCACGTCATCATATTCCTCCATGAGGAACCTATAATTCCTAGTGGATGGATTATGAATCCTAGTCGACTTATGGAGTTGTGGTTGTGCAGGCTGTACATTCTGATTGTGAAAATTTTATGGTGCAGTGACTTCATCGTTAACCGGAGAGTCCTCAAGAGCGACACTTTCATATGCCTCTTGGGCGGGAGTTTGAACTATGTTATTCTCATTCAGCCCACTTGGAGGTTGTTGCGAAAGCAATGCAACTCCAATTACGCTCCCACTGGCTGAAAGAGGATCACCTAGTGATTAACTTCCACCATGAGAGTCGCTGAATGCTCCCACTGATTCTTTGTCATGTTGCTCTGACAAATCATCAGTCTCTATGTTAATTCATGGTTCTTGAATCTCTTCAAGTTCTATCTTCTTACGATTTTGTTCCTTAAAAACGTACTCGTCTTCTAGGAACTTAGCTTGCCTAGAAACAATCAATGTTTGTTTCTCCGATAGATAGAAGTGATATCTTCTTGTCTCCTTAGGATATCCCACAAAATAACCATTTTCACCTTTGGACTGAATCCTATTCAGAATGTATATTGAGGTTTGTAATACGTATCCCCATAAGAATGTTGGAAGAGAGGAAAAACTCATTATGGACCGCACCATGTCTAACAAGGTTCGATTTCTCCTTTCGGACATACCGTTCATCTAAGGTATTCCGGGAGGAGTCCATTGTGACTAGATCCCATGAAGCTTCAAGCAATCCATGAATTTATGGCTAAGGTACTCACCTCCTCGATCCGATCGAAGAGTCTTGATACTCTTACCAAGTATTTTCTCTACTTCTGCCATGTACCTCTTGAATTTCTCAAACGATTCGGATTTGTGTTTTATGAGATACACGTATCCGTACCTTGAGTAATCATCGGTAAAGGTGATGAAGTAGCCGAATTGACCCCTAGCTAGAGTGGGCAATGGTCCACAAACATCGCTGCGAACCAACTCTAGAACTTCTTTGACACGCACCCCTTTCCCGGAAAAGGGTTTGTTGATCATCTTGCTCATGATACAAGATTCACAATCACCATAAGACTCTAAGTCAAATGAGGTTAAATAGTCCAACTTTCTTAACCTTACGATTCTTTTCTTATTTGTGTGACCAAATCTACAATGCCACAAGTAAGTCGGGTTTTCATGATTACTGAGCTTGAGTCATCCTACTTTGTATATTAAGAACATCATGTCCATAACTCAACAAATGCCTAGCAATTTGAACTATTTGTGAACATGTTTATCTTAATAATCACCATACTTGTTCTAGCAGTTAAAACACCTTGTGTTTTCTTCTTGGTTGCTAGAACCTTATAGTTTTCTTCCAATGCCCCTTTCTATTACAGTGTGGCACACATCCTTATCAACCCGCTCTTACTTTTGAACTCCACCTTTTACCTTCAGGAAGTTCGGCTTCCTTAGCAGTGGAAGACTCAAAGTCTTAAGCATGTTATGAGACTCTGGTATTGTCGTTTCCATCTTCTTCATATTAAATTTACTACGAAATTAGAATATGAATCAGGGAGCGACTTGAGGATAGAACATGAGGTGAAATCTTCCCTCCTTTCACTAATCAAAATCTGAACAGATCTCTCATCACTTCATAAATCTCAAATGAGATCTAGAATCAAAGAGATCCTTCAGACGCTTAAGCATCTCTAAGGGATCCATTTTCTCATGTTTGTCTTTGCGATTTCGGAGTCAAGCCGAGCAATCATAACATAGAGCTGGGAAGCATCATCTTGATGCTTCTTTGAGCCGTAACGTTAAATGTTGCAGCCTCAACTGAACCAGCCTCATGGGTAAAGGGATTGTCGTGTCTAACACGTACTCAATCTCTTTTTGCCTTAGCACCAAACACACGCTTCAGTGCCAGTCCAGAAAATTTGGCCTAGCCAATTTGTTCATTTCCAAAATATTTCTCAATGACAAGTTATTAATTTCAACAATTATAGAGAAATAAACTAAAACGGGAATTAAACACATAATTCTTACGATCAATATTCAGCAATCAAAATAAACATGGCCTTTTAATTTATTTTGTCTCCATTATTTTCACATACTCAACGACCTCATCGGAAGAGTACGAATTTATATCTAATATAAATTGTAATGGACTAGGATCCACAATCCTACTATTACAATGACTGCTAGGGCTGAACATTGCAACAGCGGAACTGGTAGGTCTCTAAACCCATTACCTCATGCAAATTCCTAGTTGATTGAACCTAGTTCAATCGGATGTCACCTAATTCTTGTTTCCCTGCTAGGGCTGGTGAAACAAAATTAAGTTGGTTTACAACCATTAAGCGGCGAAAAATGTTGTTGGGACATTGTCAGTTTTGATTAAGATCCCAAAGCCCCTGAAAAGATGTTCGCATTAATCTGTCTTTGTCAGGATAGTCTTGGTTAGGATTAGTACTTAGTCCTTTTACACTTCACAGGTACTCAGTGAGAGGAGAACTCACTGGAGACAATCAAGACTAAGAACCTGAAGACGAAGGGCACCATCCTGAACTTATGGCAGTCCTCTAAGCTGGCTGAGTAAGTATCAGTGATGAAGAGTATGACCCTGAAGTCATTACTAACTCAGTCCTGAAGGGAACAGGATGTCACTGAGTTAATGGGAAGACTTGGAGTAGAGCCAAGCAATGCAAAAGGAATTTCAGCGTCAGGACAAGACTGGTGGGCTCAAGACAAAATGAACTTAATAAGACAAGCCTGAAGCTCAGGAATAAGTTCTGACATTCTCACCAACCTGATGACGTGGACCAATTCGAGAAGGACACGCACGTACGGAACCTGACATGAAGACTGAATTCAGACTGCACATTCAACGGGCAAGCATTTAATGTGTATTTAATGCATCTACAAAATCCATGCAAGGACGGCTGCTGCATGAAGATATGTCTGTCTGAAGCCACTCTACATAGATGACTAGAAGGCTATCTCTCCAACGGATAGTTTTTCAAATCACCTATAAATACAGAGGCCTTGAACCCATTCAAGGTTACGGGAAATTTCCAAGCCAGAAATTACTCAAACTCTTAAGCATTCAATGCATTTAGCCTTTAAGAGAAGCACTCGAATACATCTAAATTTCCCAAGTGTTTCTCAGCAACTGAGAGTTATTCTGTATTCCAAGAGCTAAATAGCATTATCTTACACTTAGAGAGATTATCCAATCCTTAGCATAGTTTTGCCTTGTAAGGATAATCTCAATCTAGTTGGAATCCAAACTGAAACCAAAACCCTAAGTTAGGCTTGTTGGGAGTAAGTCAGTTAGTGTGTTAGTAAGTGGAGTTGTATAGATCAGTGAGGTTAGCTGATCTTGGTGCACCTTGGCACGTTAAAAACAAGAATCCCTTGAGTGGATTTCCTATTAAATCAGGCCGTGGACGTAGGAGCTTGAGTCTCTGAACCACGTTAAAACTCCTTGTGTTCTTACTGCTTTGATATTGTGCATACTTGTCATATTACTTGTTCATTCATTGCATTTGGTTTATCAGGCCTGAATCAATCAGCTTGATCCTAAAAAAGAGCACTGCCCTACAAAACACCTTTCAGAATTAAGTAAAGCAAGTTTTCAGAAAGCAAATCAAACAAGACTTTAAACTATCAGGGCTCAAACATTTCCGCACTGAATTTGAACTGATAGTAAGCCAACTGACCAGCACCAAGTGCAGTCAGTAGGTGCGTTATCAGCTCCTAGTTCTCTACCACTTTGAGTAAAGGGGACTCAATCAGTTTTAAGGTTGAAAAATTGGTATACGTGTATTCCCCCCCCATACACGTATTCCTCTGTCTTGTACCGGGACCAACAAGTGGTATCAGAGCAGTGGTTCAAAAGACCACTGACTTTGAATACTAATAGTTTCAGAGGAGAAACTGTTGGTGGTCACTGAACAGATCTGAGTTTGCTTTTCATAAAACTTGCATCATCATGACTTCGAGGAGACTTGAAGCTTCGTTACCTGAATTCTCAGTGTCTAACTTTGTCTATTGGAAGTTCAGATTAGAAGCACATCTAGATGCCATCCATGACCAGATGCCGCATGTTCTCAGGGAAGGGCCGATCAAAATCACTGTCCCTAATACCAGAGGGAGAGGATATGATGATCTCGATATTGGTGTACCCATTCCTAAGGAAAGAAAGGATATGACCACTGATGAGATCAAGATGATGGGGCTTGATAACGTCGCCAGGAATATCATCTTGCACACGGTGCCTTTCGAGGAGTCAGCAAGGCTGATGAACTTAAAGACGACAAAGGAGGTTTGGGATGAGCTGACCAGGATGTGCGAGGGGTCAGAGAAGATAAAGGAGAACAAGAGAAACATTGCCATTCAGAAGTTTGAAGCATTCGAGATGCTGCCTGACGAGAGCATAGATCAAATGGAGTCTAGATTCATCAAGTTGATGAATGAGTTGGTGATGTTGGACAAGGATGTCCCAAGGAGAGATGTTGCTTCAAAGATCCTGAATGCCCTACCTGAGAGATGGGATAACAGTGTAATTATGCTTAAGAACACTCAGGATATGAGTAACATAACTTCTGCTTTACTTTTTTCAGAGCTCAAAGCACTTGAATTTGATCTTAACAAAAGAAAGAAGAAAGTTCAGTCAGAAGAGGAAGTGAAGGAGAAAACTCCTGAGAAAAGTGTGGCGTTCAAGGCCAGATCTGAACCCGTTGAGCCCTCGCCAAACTCTTCATCAAAGTCACTGATGGAGATGAGCAGGGAAGAACTCGCTGAGGAGTACAGCCTGATGGCCAGACGATTTGACAAGCTCAATTCCAGGTTTGGTCGTTATAAAAAGTTTTATCAGGACTCGCGTGACAGGAAACCTGAAGGAACCCACCAAAGCTCAAGGAGATATGAGGAGCGAAGGAATACTGACCAGAGGAGAGAACGTGGTGATGAAAGGAGATATTCTGAACCAAAGCCTGAAAGAAGAGATGAACAGAGACGTACTCGCGATGATAGATATCCAACCAAGCCTGAAAGCTCACCAAGAACCAGGGAAGCTGACTCAAGGAGGAACCCTGAACCGAGAAAAGAAAGAGTAAGTGAGCAGGTAGCATGTTACAACTGTAACAAGATTGGTCACTATCAGTACGACTGCCCTGAGCTGAGTGCGAGGGAGAGAGAGGAAAGGAGAGCCACTAGGGATCAAAGATCTGTTGATCGGAAAGCAATGTTCGCTGAAGATGCAATAGACTCTGACGGTTCTGCTGAGAGGTCACCTGAACTCTTCTCAGATGACGAGTACGATGATGTCTGTCTGATGGCTAGGGATGAGCCTGAGGTAACATCAAATTTTGTTTGTGCTTCTTACACTGGTCAAAATCTTGAGCTTAGCTCAGAGTCAGTTAGAGAAATGAACCTTCAGATCTGCCTTGATCAATTGATGGTTGATTTCTCCAGACTGCAGGAAACTAATGTCTTCTTGGTAGAGGAGAACAAGAAATTGAGTACCGAGGTTCAAATCCTGAATGAACAACTCACTCAGTCTGATCTTAAAGAATCAGCTCAGATTGTGAGACTAACTCAGGAAATTGATATGATCAATGCTGAGCGTCTCCCAAGAGAGAAGATTCTGAAGGAATTGGCCGAGGAAGAGTTGGTCAGGAAGGAAGAACTGAAAATACTCAAGAGTAAGTTTGATGACCTATTTACCAGACATAAAATCCTGAAAAAGAGTGAGGACTCTCTCAAGAAAAAGGTTGCAGCAATGAATAAATCCTCAGTGGCTAGAGAGGAAATAAATAGCAGCCAGATGCTTGGGAATGAGAAAAGGGGACTTGGATATGTTCCTAAAAAATCCTCACAAGGTCAGTCTCATGTTGCTTCAGGGAGCAACACTGAGAGGGTATTTGTTCAGACAGGTCAAAGTGCACCTAAGGTTGTGCTCCAGGCCCGTCAAACTGATAAGGGCAAGGAAACCGTTGACACAGTCAGGATTGCTCCTAAGGTAGCTAAGCCAAAACACAAGGGAAAGGCGAGGCAACCTAAGGAAGCCCCTGAGAGCTCAGGCCAGGGAAAGCCTCAGCGAAAGCAGGGGAAGACTCAGGCCAAGAGTTCTCAGACTGGTCAGTGAGGGTACCATCATGCATGGCAATATCAACAGGGAAAGCCAAACATGATGACACCCCCATGGTTTTGGCATCCTGAGGCCTTTAACTGTTTTCCATTCCCTCACTTGCCTAGGGGGAATAGAACACAGAGCTCTTATCAAGAACAAGGCCCAAGACCTGCTGCACCCAGACATAGGAAGAATAGAAAGCCTGCCCAAAAGGCACCCACTCAGGCTCCTGTAAAGCCTAAGTCTAGCACTCATACACCATCTTCCTCTCAGGCAAAGAAGAAGAAAGTTGTGTATGTTGATATTTCAGGGAGACAGATTTATCACTCTGAGGCAATCAGGGTTGTTAAGCAAGTCTGGATCCCGAAGGGTACAGCTGACACAATAGGACCCAACACCCAATGGGTACCTAAAGCCTGAATTGCTTGCAGGCAGCTGTGGATCACAACAAGAGGAGAGGAGACTCAATCAAAGCTGTTTGGTACCTAGACAGTGGTTGCTCAAGGCACATGACTGGAATGAAGAGTCTTCTCCAAGAATATATAGCCAAAGATGGTCCACAGGTAACCTTTGGTGATAACTCAAAAGGTGTTACTAAAGGTTTTGGTGTTCTAATTATAGGTACAGTCAGCGTGGAAAATGTGTCCTTTGTGGAAGGACTGAAGCATAACCTATTGTCAGTAAGTCAATTCTGTGATAAAGGGTTCAGTGTTGAGTTCTCATCGAATATATGTTCAGTCAAGGACAAATCAACACAAGTGCTTCTATCAGGTATAAGGAAAGGTAACGTTTATCTCGCTGATTGGAGCAGCACAATTCCTAATACTTGTTTAGTTGTTAAAAGCTCTCTAGAGCTCAGCTGGTTATGGCATAAAAGATTAAGCCACTTGAACTTCAAGATTCTTAACACGTGTGCAAAGCTTGTCAGGAAGGGAAACAGGTCAGAGCATCATTCAAAGAGAAAGCTTCTTATTCCACTGTCAGGATACTTCAGCTCTTGCACATGGATTTATTTGGTCCCATAACACCTGTGAGTATGAATGGTAGAAAATATACCCTTGTGGTTATTGATGATTATTCTAGATATACTTGGGTTATTTTCTTGTTGAATAAGAAGGAAACACAGGTGAAGCTTCCAGAGTTGCTCAGGAGACTCAGCAATGAGAAGAATCAGTCCATTACTAAGATCAGATTTGACAAGGGCACTGAATTTATAAATTCATATATTTCTGACTTTTGTAATGAACTTGGTATAGCTCATGAGACTTCTGCAGCTAGAACCCCACAACAGAATGGTGTCGCTGAAAGGAGGAACGGGACACTGAAGGAAGCAGCAAGGACCATGCTGGCTGAGACAGGATTGCCTAAGAAATTCTGGGCTGAGGCAATCAACACTGCATGCTACACTCAGAAAAGATCCATGCTGAACAAACAACATGCACAGACCCCATATGAGACATGGAATAAGAGAAAACCTCGTATTTCTTATTTTCATGTATTTGGTTGTAAGTGCTTCATCCTCAACAATGGGAAGACCCAATTGAAAGCTTTTGATAGCAAATCTGATGAAGGAATATTCTTAGGATATTCTAAAGTTAGTAAAGCCTTCAGAGTTTACAATTGTAGGACCCTTGTTGTGGAAGAATCACCTCATGTTGTCTTTGATGAATCTGCTAATGAGTCTAGGGCAAAAGTGTTGAACCCTGACACTGAGGAGGTCACAAGGAGTGTGACAAGGCTGAACCAGAAGAATCAACCTGATCCCAAGATCAAGACTGTGCCAATACCAAGATGGGATGATGATGACGATCAGGATGATAAATCAGGTGCCACTCCTAAGCCCAGCATATCAGGGTTTGTTGAGCCTCAGACTGAGGAACAGGCTCAACCTGAGGTAAGCACCGTCTATGAAGATGTTGTTGCAGCTGAGACGGTTCCTGAGTCACCTCATCAAGGGGGAATCAATGTCCCTGACATTGAGCTTATTAATCCCTTTGGAATTGACTCAGGATCATCCCCTTCTGTTCAATTTCTTGAATTTTATGAGCCTGTAGACACTAACGTTGCAGGTACTTCAGGAACAACTCCTGGCAAAAGAACATGGTTAGAGGATCATCCCATTGATCAAATCATTGGTGATCCAACTGAGGGAGTCAGGACCAGACGGTTCCATGGTGAGAGTGCATTGTTTTGCTGCTTTCTCTCTGAGCAAGAGCCTCAGAACATTGAAGAAGCTCTCACTGACTCGAACTGGATCATTGCCATACAAGAGGAGTTAAATCAGTTCACAAGGAATCAGGTTTGGGAACTGGTAGATAGACCTAGGCATCAAGGAGTGATTGGAACCAAGTGGGTCTTTAAGAACAAGAAGGATGAAAATGGTGTTGTGGTAAGGAACAAGGCTAGACTGGTTGCAAAAGGGTATTGTTAGTCTGAAGGAATAGACTATGATGAGACTTTTGCTCCAGTGGCTAGGTTGGAAGCTATCAGGTTGTTCCTTGCATATGCAACATATAAGAAGTTCAAGGTGTATCAAATGGATGTCAAGAGTGCCTTCCTGAATGGTGTACTCAATGAAGAGGTATATGTTGAACAACCTCCCGGGTTTGAGGTTGGAGATAGAGTATACCATTTGATGAAAGCACTCTACGGACTTAAGCAAGCACCAAGAGCTTGGTATGATACCCTCTCTCAATTCCTGACAGACCATGGGTTCAAGAAGGGAACTGTGGATATGACATTGTTCAGGATCACTGAAGGTGATGACATTCTCTTGGTCCAGATTTATGTGAATGACATAATATTTGGATCACCAAATCATCAGCTCTGTGAGAAATTCTCTAAGTTGATAACTGGTAAATTTGAGATGTCCATGATGGGAGAGATGAACTCCTTCTTAGGATTGCAGGTCAAGCAGACTGATCAAGGTATCTTCATAAATCAGGCCAAGTATACAAGAGACTTGATTCATAAGTTTGGTGTTCAGAACAACAATCCAGCCAGGATCCCTATGAACACGAATTGGAAGATGGATCCTGACACTGACGGGACTTCAGTAAATCAGACTGAGTATCGAGGGCTGATAGGTTCTCTGTTGTACCTGACTGCAAGTAGGCCTGACATTACATTTGCAGTTGGTGTGTGTGCTAGGTATCAGTCTGATCCCAAGAGAAGTCATTTGGAGGCTGCTAAGAGGATACTTAAGTATTTGAAAAGGACAGTCAACATGGGACTATGGTATCCTTCAGATGACAACTTAGAACTGACAGGTTATTCAGATGCAGATTATGGAGGTTGTAGGATTGATAGGAAATCAACCTCAGGGACATGTCAGTTTTTGAGAAGTAAGCTGATCTCATGGTTTAGTAAGAAGCAGAATTATGTGGTTACATCCACAACTGAGGCTGAGTATATGGCTGCAGGTAGTTATTGTACTCAGATTTTATGGTTGAGGTAACAGTTGAGGGACTACCAAGTATTTGCTAATCAGGTTCCAATCTATTGTGACAACAATAGTGCTATAGCAATTACTTAGAACCCAGTGCTTTACACAAGGTGCAAGCATGTGGATATTAGGCATCACTTCATTCGAGATCATGTGGAGAAGAAAGATATTAGGATGGAGAAAATTCACACTGACAGGCAAAGAGCTGACATCTTGACTAAGCCTCTGGCTGAAGCAAGGTTTATGGAACTGTCAGTGGAGTTAGGACTCTTAGATCCGGGAGAGCAGTCAGTGTAGGGTTCTAGGGGGAACTCAGGCCAGACTCGACTCAGCGAGGTATCAGGGTGCTACAATGTCTCCCTGACAGGTATGAGTTCTATCCTGACTCTTATGAATTTCAAGCATCTCCCTGAGTCCTTCGTCCTGAAAATCTTTATTAAATGCATTTTGTTTTCATTAAAAGTGCGCCTTTTCATATTTAAAACCCACGCGCACGGAGCATTTAATGCTTCAGTTACTTTTTCATATACGTGTCCGTTTTATACGGAATATGACTGACATGGGGTTTTAATTGAAGCTGAGATTAATCCTGGCCCTTTATTTTAAAACCTTTCGAATTCAGGGATTAATCTCAACCCCACGTTTGAGTAACTGACTTAGTCTTATCAATCAAGAGTGCCATTTGAGGTTTTTACGCAAACACAACGCACATCTGCACACTGAGTTTTCTCTTGCTCAAACACAGAATTTTCGAAAAGTCTCCTTCTTTCAAAACAATGGCATTCCTTGATTCCAAGTGGACAACCGACAAGATCGTAGACGTTGTCGAGAACAAGCTGATACACATGGAGCAAGTCATCTCCATGGAAGGTATCTGTCTTACAGTTGAGGAAATCAAACCCGTATTCAAGTAGATTTCCGATGCTGGGTTGGAAACATACTTCACCACCCGCCCCATTTCCGTGCTCCCAAGAACAGTTGTGGAAGCATACTTAAATATGTTCCTACGGAAGGGGGAGATATACACTAAAGTGACTACGCTTAAGCCAACAGGAGAGAAGGACGGCGACGGCGAACCTCTTTACAACTCAGAGGTGGTCACTATTGATGTCAGGAGGGCGGTGAAGGAAGTCTTCAAGTTGCCATTCTCCGGCATCAACCCAAGAACGTATAAGGAGAACTCGGAGGGAGAACTCTTTGGGAAATGGACCAAATCTGGGTCATCAGAGTTCAAGGCTCGACAGAACAAGAATACGCTGAAGCCTGAGTACAGAGCTCTGGTGGATTTGGTGTCCAAGATAGTGATGGGTGCAACTGGCTCTCACGAGCAACTGAGTCTGCCCAAGCTAAGACTCATGGGAGCAATTGTTGATGGAGTGGAAGCGAACTGGGAGCAGTTCTTCCTTGATCAACTCCATCAGGCCGAATTGGACAAGCTTAAGCGAGATGAGGAGAAGAAGCACATTTCCGTCAGTGCCATCTTGCCGTTCGGAACGAGGATGTCCATCCTGATTGCTCATGCCTGCCATGGGTATACCTTCGATTTTGAGGACAGTCTCTCCTCAAAGAAGGTAATGTTTTCCTCACTGAGTGATACCTATTCAGTGCTAGGGCTGACTGATCCCAATGCGAAAGGAAAGGGTCAGGCCAAAAAGCCAGCTGGTAAGGCCAAGAGAGTGGCTACCAGTCTCATTGAACGGGTAGATGACCTCCTTGAGAGGAGTAAGGAAGGTGAGGAGGAGGTAGCAGCTGAAGAAGTGGAGCAGGCTGAGGCGGAAAAGACTGAGAAGTCAAAGAGGGTGAAAATTATGCTGTCAGGAAAGAGCACGAAATCAGGGACTGAGTCTGATCCCAAGAAGGCCGGGTCGGAGGCTGAGGGAACTGATGATGACGTCAGGAAGGAGGGTGCTCAGGGAGAGAGGCCCATGAAGAGGCTTAGGAAGGGACCCAAAAAGTCCCCTGCTAAGAAGCTGCCTGAGGTGAGTGAGAGGGAGAAGTCAAGCTCTCCTAGAGCCTCTGACTTGGAGGAAGTAAGAAAATCTATCGAGACGGCTGAGTTGTTGCAGCCTGAGACAGTACCCACTCAAACACCCCCAAACCCTGAAACATAAATACTTTCCAACCCTGACCCCACTTCTCAACCCACTGACACACCCCAAACAGAGCCAAAATCATCCTACTGAGTCAGCGCCATCAAACTCAACCACGAATGAGCCTGATCAGTTAGCCGAGACAAATCTTCCAAACCCCACAGACTTTCCATCATACCCCAATCCCAAAGACTGTCCCAATCCATTTCAGCTGAAGAGGATGAATTCCTCGAAGTGGAGGAGGAGGAATTAGATGAACACATGGCTGGAGGGATTCTGGAGAACACCCTCAGGGGGAATGCCACAGAATGGGCAGGAAAGTGCTGGCCTGGGCTATACAAATACAATGAGCTGCTGGTGTATGTGATTGAGCTCAAGGTTTGGTTGGACTTCAAACAATCAAACATGCAGGAGCAACATCTGCTAGTGGACGCTCGTGGCTGGGAACACTGGGAGACTGAGGAAGCCAAGATTTGCTCCTTCTTTGGACTGACTAGCTGGCTTCAACTTCTAAACTTTGACAACCTGAAGCAGTTAGTGGCTGAAATGATGTCCAAGAGCAAGGCTGACATCCAGTCTGATGAAGAGAAGGATGATGAGGATGATGATGGAGCTCAGGGTGGAGATATGGAGAAGGCAGTGGAGGAGACTGCAAAGGTGATAAGAACACTGGTGCCAAGGGTGGACCAGTGGCTGAGGATGTTGTGAACATCTCAGCTGCCAATGAGACATCTGTCGATGAAGGGATTCCCTGCCCTGAGACAAGAGAGGAAGATGTTGAGGCATCCAAGGAGACTCTCAGTTCCGAGGGACTTGTTCCTAAGGTTCAAGTTAGCTTAGCTGAGCCTGAGGAGGCGGCTATGACTACTTCACAACTGCCTTCAGTGCACCTTGAAGAAGGGACTGATGCCGCAGGGGCTGACAAGGGAAAGCAGCCAATCACTGATGAGGCCGTTGATGATGAAGATGTGATAATAACTGGGGTCAGCCGTGCTGAATTCACGAGCATAGTGGAGGTCAAGAAGGAGAAAACCACAGAAAATCTAGCTGAACTTCAGGAGGAAGTAATGAGGCTACGAGCTGAAAAGGAAGAAGACTCCAAGGCCCTGGCAAAACACATCAAGTGGACAAAGTCAGCCTACAACACCCTTGCCAACAGGGAGCTGATTTTGTTGAAAAGAACGATGACTGACACGGCCAAGTCAGTGAGGAATGAGCGAAAGCGCACCAAAAAGATGCTGAGGCAAACCTTGAAGCAGTTGGCTGAGAAGGATGAGCAAAGGAAGGAGGATCTCCATCAGGCTGTGGAGAAGCTTGCAGCTCAGGCTGGAGCATTATTCACTCAGGCCATTTCTGGCTCAGCGTCAAAGTTTGAGCTGGAGTCAGAACGCATTGCTCAGACTTCGAAAGATATTGCCGAGAGACTGACCCAAGCAGATGAGCGATCCGCTCAGGTGGAGAAGAAGATCAAGAAGGCTGAACAAAGACTCCAACTCTCCATGGAGGTCTTTGAGAAGAAAGTGAATGCTGCAATCAGTTCAGTATCATTTGCAGGAACTGGTATCTCAATGGGAGTTGAATTATTGAAGGAGGGGATTAATGATGTCCATTCCCTAGCCTCCTTCGTAATCAACAGCGGATCTGACGCATTCCCATCAGAGGCCAATGATGATGCCAAAAAGGGGGAAAAGAAGAAGAAAAGATCCCGCCCTGAGGCATCGGAGGCAGTCAACCAAGGTGAGACCGCTCTAGCTGACCCTGAAGCCAATCCTGAAGGGAATATACTAAGGGTGAGGAAGTCAGCTAGGTTGGCAGCAGTGGAGAAGGAATGAGAGGAGATTGTTGCCAGGCGTAGGGCGGAGGCAGCAAAGGCTAAGGCTGATGAACCTTCCAAGCAACAACCTGAGCCTGTTCAGAGATCTTCCCCTATGAGCTCAAGAAAGAATCCCATCACTTACTCAGGGGAGTTGGTGGCGGAGCTATGTGCTGAAGCATGGGGAGATCACTCTGAGAAATCTGAGGCTATGCGCAGAGCTGAAATTGCTCAGAAGGAGAAGATGCGCATTTTGGAGAAGAAGGTTGAGAAGCTGACCGATATCACTGAGCTTCAACAACGAGAACTGGATGATGCAGTGATCAGCTTGCTAAGGCGGAAGAAGGCGAAGCCTGAGCCTAGGAAGTACAGGAAGAAGCCAACAGTTAGGAAATCAACAATTCTTCAAGTCAGTAGGCCAGAATTAGGAGTAAGGGAAGCCTTTGTCGATGAGTTCGTCTCAGAGGCATTGAAGGAGTTTTGGACTGATGCAAGGGATGAATTTGTTAGATTGTGGTATGTTGTGAAGAAGTGGGGCGACACTGATGATATCAATGCCCACTTCACTGACTACATGAGGCTGATGCAGCTCAAGTTCAAGTGAAGGCTCCTGAGTTCACCATTCGAGCTCCTCCCTTGGTTCCTGGAACTCAAAAGCATGACACAAAGGCCATCATGATGGAAGTATTGAGGATAGCCAAAGCTGAAGGGTATGTGAACCAACCTAAGAGATTTGACGAGCTGAAGGCAACAGTTTATGCAGGATATGGACTCAAACCTGAAATGAGATTAGTCTAGGTGTTCACAGGCTTCTTTGTAATAGATTAGATTCATTGTAACTATTTCCAAATCATTCAATGAAATCTATTACTTTTGCCCACAGAGAAAAACTCATTGTCTTTTTGGCTGTTTAGATTCTGTACTTTATCAAGAATTGCTCTAACACTGTCTTATCTTATAGATAGGTTTATCATATTTCCTCTAAATGTTATGAGGATCTTTTCAGTGTTTTGGCATCATCAAAAAGGGGGAAATTGTTGGGACATTGTCAGTTTTGATTAAGATCCCAAAGCCCCTGAAAAGATGTTCGCATTAATCTGTCTTTGTCAGGATAGTCTTGGTTAGGATTAGTACTTAGTCCTTTTACACTTCACAGGTACTCAGTGAGAGGAGAACTCACTGGAGACAATCAAGACTAAGAACCTGAAGACGAAGAACACCATCCTGAACTTATGGCAGTCCTCTAAGCTAGCTGAGTAAGTGTCAGTGATGAAGAGTATGACCCTGAAGTCATTACTAACTCAGTCCTGAAGGGAACAAGATGTCACTGAGTTAATGGGAAGACTTGGAGTAGAGCCAAGCAATGCAAAAGGAATTTCAGCGTCAGGACAAGATTGGTGGGCTCAAGACAAAATGAACTTAATAAGACAAGCCTGAAGCTCAGGAATAAGTTCTGACATTCTCACCAACCTGATGACGTGGACCAATCCGAGAAGGACACGCACGTACGGAACCTGACATGAAGACTGAATTCAGACTGCACATTCAACGGGCAAGCATTTAATGTGCATTTAATGCATCTACCAAATCCATGCAAGGACGGCTGCTGCATCAAGATATGTCCGTTTGAAGCCACTCTACATAGATGACTAGAAGGCTATCTCTCCAACGGATAGTTTTTCAAATCACCTATAAATACAGAAGGCCTTGAACCCATTCAAGGTTACGGGAAATTTCCAAGCCAGAAATTACTCAAACTCTCAAGCATTCAAAGCATTCAGCCTTTAAGAGAAGCACTCGAATACATCTAAATTTCCCAAGTGTTTCTCAGCAACTGAGAGTTATTCTGTATTCCAAGAGCTAAATAGCATTATCTTAAGCTTAGAGAGATTATCCAATCCTTAGCATAGTTTTGCCTTGTAAGGATAATCTCAATCTAGTTGGAATCCAAACTGAAACCAAAACCCTAAGTTAGGCTTGTCGGGAGTAAGTCAGTTAGTGTGTTAGTAAGTGGAGTTGTATAGATCAGTGGGGTTAGCTGATCTTGGTGCACCTTGGCACGTTAAAAACAAGAATCCCTTGAGTGGATTTCCTGTTAAATCAGGCCGTGGACGTAGGAGCTTGAGTCTCTGAACCACGTTAAAACTCCTTGTGTTCTTACTGCTTTGATATTGTGCATACTTGTCATATTACTTGTTCATTCATTGCATTTGGTTTATCAGGCCTGAATCAATCAGCCTGATCCTAAAAAAGAGCACTGCCCTACTAAACACCTTTCAGAATTGAGTAAAGCAAGTTTTCAGAAAGCAAATCAAACAAGACTTTAAACTATCAGGGCTCAAACATTTCCGCACTGAACTTGAACTGATAGTGAGCCAACTGACCAGCACCAAGTGCAGTCAGTAGGTGCGTTATCAGCTCCTAGTTCTCTACCACTCTGAGTAAAGGGGACTCAGTCAGTTTTAAGGTTGAAAAATTGGTATACGTGTATCCCCCTCCCCATACACGTATTCCTCAGTCTTGTACTGGGACCAACAAATGTGTCCCTATAAAAGTCCTGTTAGATGTAGATCCGAGCAAAAGACTAGGGCCTTAAATACTCATTGGAACGAAATCTCCGGGTTACTTTTAATTTTAATGGAAGACATCTTTCAATCTAATGAAAAACCATATTTTAATGAGGAACATTTTAAAGGCGGGGTATTAATTGTTTAATCGAGATCCAACATGATAACTACGTCACATTTGAGCAATTATTGGGTGCCGCCTACCCAAACATGATACATACGGACAAATATATATAGGGCGCCGTCTACCCAAACATATAATACAATCCGACAAATATTGGGTGCCGCCTACCCAATCAATTTAATGCGGGCTATATAACTAATAATGTAAATATCGATTCACATAAGCAGTTATGCAAGTGAGGAGCAACTAATCAAGTTCTCATGCTTTATTTCACAAATTAAATTTGCATAAATAAAGCATCTAATAAATATTTAGCACATATATCAAATAAACATGCAAAATATTTAATAATTATAAATAACACGTAAAATAAATAAACGTGCTTAACAATTAATTATTCGTAGGTAAAATATTGCTAAAATTAAAAATACCAACAAGCTCCAAGCTTTCAGTCAATTTCTAAAGTCATTTTAAAATTAATTTCGCCCAGAATAATACTTTATCAAAATTTTAGAAATTTGGTCCAACCAAATATTCCTTATTTTAATTTCCAAAATTATAGTATTTGGTCCAACCAAATAGACCTTTATTTGTATTTCAGAATTTCCAAAATTCTTCTTCCAAACAAATCCTTAAATAATTTCCAGAATTCTGTAATTAAGTTAAACCAAACAGCCCTCAGTAGTTATCATATTTATTAAAGTAACTTTATCCAAACATGGCCTTTGGAAAAGAATTTAAAATTAGTCCAGGGCTTGATAGCAATTAATTTCATTATTGCATAGAAGGGCCTGAGGAGAATCAAATTCTCAAACTCAGGCCCCAATTATTCACGCTACACAGAGCGATATGCAGGCCACCACCAGCCGTGCGACGCACCAGTCACTTGTATCGTTCGATTACCCGTGGCGACATGACAATTGTGCCGCCCGCAACAGCCAACCTGAGGGCCAATTTCATGGCCAATCGCCCAAAACTGGTCGCGATTTAAATCGCTTTGAGCACCTATGAAATCAGCTGTCATCACTGTTTATACTTCGTCCGCAACGGCCTAAGCGTCGCAGGTTTCAGTTCGCCGGAGAGGTGGCACTTGTCCAGTGAGTCCTCTCTCACGGTAGTGACATGGCAAGGGTATAACTAGCCTAACGAGTTTCAGAAATAGGAAACAGATTCACCGGCGATACCGCAATAGATCTGTCTTCACTGTGGCTTTTCTAGTTTTCGAACGGCCGATCCCCTTCCGACGGAGAACCATGGAAAAGAGACATGAAAATTGCCCAGCAATTTCATCTTTCAGCCATGGTTATGGTGTGTCAAGCTCTTGAGAAACAGCGGAACCGAATTTTTTTTTCTTCGCCTTACAATTTTATTTTTTTATTAAACTGATTTTTTTTTTAAATGGTATTCTCAAAACACCACATAAAATTGTTTTTATTTCAAAATCAGATTTATCCAAAAGAATAAAAGAAACGAAGGCACTTATTTCAAATTCAATGGTTTAGCAATTTCTCTTTGGCAAAATAAATTAAAATTAACGCGTATATTTTAATCTACGAATAAATTTTAAATTTATATTATTCAACCATACAAAAAGAGTCTGCGCTCTGATACCACTGTTTGGTTTTAGAGGCACGAACACCATGTTCGGCGCAGGGGAAGAACACGATTCACCAACAACGAATCTTAAACATGACTGTATAACATAAAAGCAAAAGGATAAATAATATATTATAAATCCTTACAGCGATTTGTACACGAAATCTTCAACTATGGTATCCACGTAATGACTTTCTACCAACCCGCATCGATATGCCAGTGTTGAATCTCGAGACGAATTTGCTAGGAAAAAATTCAGACTGAGATTTTATGGAGAAATTATATTTTTTGTATCACCTTCTGAATTCCCATATGACACATATTTATAGGGATTATCTTAGCTTAATTTCTAAGCAAGATAATATGCTTGGCCCGCATAATATAATCTCTACGGATTATATCTCCCTAGATATGTTCCTACGAATAATATATTTACCATATCTATTATTCTTGTATAATAATATTCCAAATATTATTATTGGGATTTCATATTTAATTAAATCTAACTTAATTAAATAATTATAATAATAATTAATTCCAAATATAATTATTATTATTATATTCTCCATAAATTAAATATGATATCTAATACAATATTTAATCAATCAACTATAATTGGTAAATTGTCATTACTTGTTGTGTGACCCATAAGCCCTCGTATATCGAGCGATTAGTTAAACTAACGGTCTTAATTGAACCCTAGACAAAAAATCAGACATTCTCAATATACGAGGTACGTTGCGAGGAAATCTGCAACTACCTGTAATATTGTGGGCTATTGTGATATCTTCCTTTCATTCACGAATACTCGATTAAGTCTTGAACATGATGAAGTGTAAATTCAAATAACTTAATCATATTATCTCAAATCACTACTTGATCAAGTATATCACACTTAACCACAAAATCTAAGTTGATGTGCGTCGGACGACGACTTGGATCCAATTATGATGAGAATACGAGTATTCTCTCTATATCCACATTGAGGAATAAATTTTATTCTTGGCTCAACTACCACGCACATGCATTTCATGATGAATCCAATCCATGCCATATCTACCCATGGAAGGGTGAAAGCGTCTGTCATAGTCAAAGTTCATCACTCCACACATGTCGAACAAATTGACTTAAGTTTTGATTAAGATGTCAAAATGTTCCTCCTAAGTTGTTTGTAAGTAAAATGTTCAGTAGAGTTAGAGTTTAGTTAAACAGTTCAAAGTGTTAAGAACTGAAGTGCAGTTAGTAAATTCTAGAGTGTATTGAAAAATGAAGTCTGCTGAAGTTAAGTCTGCTGAAGACGAAGTCCGCTAAAGACAAAGTGATCTGAGAAATAGTCTAAGTCTTGAATGTTTTCTAAGTGCATTCTCACTAAGACTAAAACCATCAGTAGAGGACCAAGGTCCACTGATGAGAACTAACAAAGCATATTTAATGCTAAACATATTTAAAGCTGTTAGTTAATCTGGTTGGAACAAGGCATCAGTGAAGCTTACAATAAATGAAGGAATAAGAAGGTTCTCTCAGAGGAGTTCCACCTTAAAGCAAGATAAGAATCTGGGCAAACAGACTGAAGGTCCAATGAGAAGATGACACATCAGTGTACTTTACTGACAGCCGACCTGTTCCAGTCTGACAAGTAACAAAAGTCTTTCCCCAGCTTTCCCCAGAAAGTTAGTGAATAGTCATGGTCTTTCAGCCGTTTCTTAACAAGACCTAAAGCTTCAAATAGAGCCGTTTGAACCAATCAGATACAAGAAGACTTCCTTGAGAAGATTCAAATCCAACGGGAAGATTTTCAAGAAAGCCTATAAATACAGAAGGACGTGCACATTTCCAAGCACGGGAAACTCACAAGAACAAAGCTATCTCTACATTCATAACTATCTAGAAGCACTCGAAATTATCATTGTTTCCCAAGTGTTTCACATCTGTAGAGAGCCTAACAAACCTTCTGTAACCAAGCTTAAAAGCTATATCCAAACCTTAGAAAGAGATAATCCATCCTAAGCATTGAGCTACATTGTTAAGGATTATCTCACAATAGTTGGAACCAAACCCTACTCAAAACCCTACTCAGTTGTTAGGTTGAGAGCTAGTGTTAAGTGGTGTTAGTAAGCTGATTGTTGTATCAGTTTGAAAGCTGATTTGTTTTGGGAACTAGGACCTGGAATATCCTAGTGATCAATCATCCTAAGAGAGGATTAGTTGATCAGTGCACCTTGGCACTATAACACAAGGAATTCCAAGTGAAAGGAATTCTCCTGTTTGATCAGGACAGTGGACGTAGGAGATTCTTCTCTGAACCACTTTATATCTTGTGTACTTATATTCTGCTATTTCCTAAGTGTGTGTTAATCTCAAAGTTTATCAAAGTAAAATGAGTTTTCCAAAGGGCTCACTAATCCGCATCTGAAAGCTAATTAGATAGTAGTTCAACTGAAAGTCTTGAGCCTTCAGTGGAGGCATTATCTCAGTAAGCTTTCACAAAGTAACTCTCAGCAGACCTCAAGTCCACTGACGAGCTACTGTCTTAAGTAACCTGATAAGTTTTACAAGAAGTTTTAATTTGTAACCACAGGTGTATTCCCCCCCATACACCTGTTTACTCGTTTCGGGACCAACAATTGGTATCAGAGCAGTGGTTCAATAGACCATTGTTCTAAGTATACCCTGTGCTTATAGGTATTTTCAAGATCATCTGAATTGATTTTTTGATAAACTTGTTTATATACTATGGCTGACAATGCAGCTAGGGTAGCACCACCAACAGAGAACAACATGGGAGTTAATCCCTTGAACCATATGTGTTGGTCCTACTAGATAGATTAATTGCGGAAGCTTTAAGGTTATGTCTTAACAAACTTCTTATTATAAGAGCACAAGACAAGTAAGAGATTAAATAAACGAAAGCAATAAATAACACCGGATATATAGTGGTTCGGATCTGAAATCCTAGGTCCACTCTCCCTTTTATCCAAGGGGTCTCACTATCAACCAACCACTTACTTACGTACTGGAATTTTCGAAGTACCAGTTCCTTCTTACAACTCCTTTAGATCTAACCACAATCTAAAGTAATCAACCTTCAACCTTATCTTAGAGATGAACAGGTTAAAGTCCAACAACTCCTTAAGAGTAGATATATAATGTGAACAATAAGATTGCTAAGAGTGATTATCAAAAGCTTGGAATGTGACTTATGCGCGTAGGATCTCTCTCTAGAATTTTTCTTGAGACTGCACTCTTGTATTTATAGAGGGGATTAGGGTTAGCCGTTGGAGAGCTAATCCAATCAGATCCTCTATTTAAGGAAGCTTCCAATCAATCAATTCCCTAATTGATTGATTGAGTTGGTGAGATCCTTGGATTGATTAACTTCAATAACTTTCCAATCCGATCTAGTTTGACTTGATTTGAATCACCAACGGTAAAATGCTTCCTCTGCCTAACTCTGATTCTCTCCAGAGAAGGCAGTACCAGACACCAGGCAACCTCGGTGTCTTCTGGTCCAGATCTGGTTAACAACCAGAATACTTAGTAGAAACAGGGGATCAAACTGAGCATCTTTTGTTCCACCAGACTCGTCTGGTCTGAACTTGTCTGGTCTGGGGAAGGTCCTCTGCCTCTGGTCAGATCTCATCTGGTGAAGTCTTCTGGTGGAGTCCTCTGGTGGGGTCTTCTGGTGACTCTTCTGGTGAAGTCTTCTGGTCTGGCAGTTCCCCCTAGACTAAGTCCTAATCTAGATCATCATCTGGCATTAGGTCCAGATGGTCCTATTACATCTTCTGGTTTGTTTTAACTCATCAAAACTATACAATAATTTATCCTAACAATTTCCCCCTTTTTGATGAAGTTAAAACACTACCAGAACTGATCAAAAAATAAAACTTAAGCTTAAAACCAGTAAAAAGATAGGACCTTAGAATAGGTCTTATCAGGCAAACAATAAGACAACAAGGAGTTGTCTTTGAGACAGAGAAGATATGATGCTTTCATTAATAACAAGGATAAGGGTGATTACAGATTACATTGAAGATCAGATCCTATTCTATGCATATCTTTTATTCTCTTTAGGCACAAGAAACCAGTCAAGGAACCTATCATGGACGACCTTCAACTCTGCAGAAGATATTGGAGTGAAATTCACCAATACCTTGGTCTTGTATAATCTCTTCAGCTCTGCCCAATCAACTTGGTTTCCATTCATAAGAGTGTTGAGATAAGTAAACTTAGGAGCAGTCACCTCCAGGTTGAATTCAATGGTAGAATCCATCAATTGCTTGTACAGATCTGCATCATAAGCTTGCATCCAAGAGTGAAAGGTTCTGTTGATCAGCTCATCATCCTCTGGTGCTGGCCTCTGGATATAATGTTGAATGAACCAGAGAGTCTTTGCCTCCTTCCATTTCTCAATCAAGGGCACAGGCACAGTAGAGTCAAAAGACCCTTCTGTCCTGAGAGGCAAAATGTTCATCACCTCAATAGAAGTTTTCCTCCTCTGACTAGATCCACCTGCACCAGAAGGAACACCAGCTTCTCTGGTCTTCTTGTTCTGCCTCCTAACATATCTGAGCCTCTGCTCTTCATCTATGTTTTTCCTTATCCTAGCTTGCTTCTCCTCTGGAGTCTCTTCCTTATATCTCTTCTGAGCTTCTTCAACAACAGTTTCAAGGAAGCTCTTCTTGACTTTCCTAAACTTCCTCTTAGCAGGTCCGGAGATTGAAATGGGATCCTGCTCTGCTTCTGATGAATCCTCTTCTGCAGCAAGCTGCTTAGCCATGGTAAGAGATTTAAGCTCTTCCTTCTTTTTCTTCTGCAGCTCTGCCTGGGCCAAGGTGTTCTCTAGCAGGTCCAGACGAGCTCCATGGCTAAAAAGTGTCTTGTTGGTCCCGGTACAAGACTGAGGAATACGTGTATGGGGGGGATACACGTATACCAATTTTTCAAACTTAGAAACTGACTGAGTCCCCTTTACTCAGAGTGGTAAAGAACTAGGAGCTGATAACACACCTACTGACTACACTTGGTGCGGGTCAGTTGGCTAACTATCAGTTCAAGTTCAGTGCGGAAATGTTTGAGCCCTGAAAGTTTAAAGTCTTGTTTAGTTTGCTTTCTGAAAACTTGTTTTACTCAATTCTGAAAGGTGTTTAGTAAGGGCAGTGCTCCTTTTAGAGGACCAGGCTGATTGATTCAAGCCTGATAAACTGAATGCGATGAGTGAATATGTAATATAGCAAGTATGCACAATATAAAAGCAGTTAGAACACAACAAGTTTAACGTGGTTCAGAGACTCAAGCTCCTACGTCCACGGCCTGATTTAACAGGAAATCCACTCAAGGGATTCTTGTTTTTAACGTGCCAAGGTGCACCAAGACCAGCTAACCTCACTGATCTATACAAACTTCCTTACTAACACACTAACTGACTTACTCCCAACAAACCTAACTTAGGGTTTTGGTTTCAGTTGGATTCCAACTAGGTTGAGATTATCCTTACAAGGCAAAGCTATGCTAAGGATTGGATAATCTCTCTAAGCTTATGATAATGCTATTTCGCTCTTGGAATACAGAATAACTCTCAATAACTAAGAAACACTTGGGAAATTTAGATGGTTTCGAGTGCTTCTCTTAAAGGCTAAATGCTTTGAGTGCTTGAGAGTTTGAGTAATTTATGGCTTGGAAATTTCTCGTAACCTTGAATGGGTTCAAGGTCTTCTATATTTATAGATGATTTGAAAAACTATCCGTTGGAGAGATAGCCTTTCTTGTCAACTATGTAGAGTGCCTTCAAACGGACATATCTTCATGCAGCAGCTGTCCTTGCATGGATTTGGTAGATGCATTAAATGCACATTAAATGCTTGCCCGTTGAACATGCAGTCTGAATTCAGTCTTCTTGTCAGGTTCCGTACTTGCGTGTCCTTCTCGGATTGGTCCACGTAATCAGGTTGGTGAGAATGTCAGAACTTATTCCTGAGCTTCAGGCTTGTCTTATTAAGTTCATTTTGTCTTGAGCTCACCGGTCTTGTCTTGACGCTGACATTCCTTTTGCATTGCTTGGCTCTACTCCAAGTCTTCCCAATGACTCAGTTTCATCCTGTTCCCCTCAGGACTGAGTAGTACTGACCTCAGGGTCATACTTTTCATCACTGAGACTTACTCAGCCAGCTTAGGAGACTGCCATAAGTTCAGGATGGTAAAAAGTCTTCAGGCTCTGAGTCTTGATTGTCATCAGTAAGTGCTCCTCTTACTGAGTACCTGTGAAGTGTAAAATGACTAAGTATAAAACCTAATCAAGACTAGCCTGACAGAATAAAAGTAAACATCTTTTCAGGGGCTTTGGAATCTTAATCAAAACTGACAATGTCCCAACAATTTCCCCTTTTTTGATGATGCCAAAACACTGAAAAGATCCTCAAAACACTTAGAGGAAATATATAGACCTATCTATAAGATAAGACAGTGTTAGAGCAATTCTTGATAAAGTACAAAATTTTAATAACAGCCAAAAAGACAATGAATTTTTGTCTATGGGCAAAAGTAATAGATTTCATTGATTGATATGAAGGTGGTTACAATGAATCTAATCTATTACAAAGAGGTAATGAACTTCCTAGACTAATCTCATTTCAGGTTCAAGTCCATAGCCAGTATAGACTCTTGCCTTTAACTCGTCAACTCTGCTAGGTTGGTTCACATACCCTTCAGCTTTGGCAATCTTCAAGACTTCCATCATTATGGCCTTTGTGTTGTGCTTCTGAGTTCCAGGAACTAAGGGAGGAGCTCGAATGGTGAACTCAGGAGCCTTCACTTGGACTTGAGCTGCATCAGCCTTCTCCAAGATCTTTTGGAACAGCTCAGGGTGATTATCCATCATGTAGTCAGTGAAGTGGGCGTTGATATCGTCAGTGTCGCCCCATTTCTTCACAACATACCACAATTTCACAAACTCATCCTTTGCATCAGTCCAAAACTCCTTCAGTGCCTCTGAGACGAACTCATCGACATAAGCTTCCCTTACTCCTGATTCTGGCCTACTGACTTGAAGAATTGAAGACTTCCTAAATGTTGGCCTCTTTCTGTACTTCCTAGGCTCAGGCTTCGCCTTCCTCCTCCTTAGCAAACTGATCACTGCATCATCTAGTTCTCATTGTTGAAGCTCAGTGATGTCAGTCAGCTTTTCAACCTTCTTTTCCAAGATGCGCACCTTCTCCTTTTGAGCAATTTCAGCTCTGCGCACAGCCTTAGATTTGTCAGAAGGATCTCCCCATGCTTCAGCACATAACTCCGCCACCAACTCCCCGGAGTAAGTGATGGGATTCTTCCTTGAGCTCATGGGAGAAGACCTCTGAACTGGCTCAGGTTGCTTCTTGGAAGGTTCATCAGCCTTAGCCTTTGCTGCCTCCACCCTCAGCTTGGCAACAATCTCCTCTCCTTCTTTCTCCACAGCCGCCAACCTTGCTGACTTCCTCACCCTTAGCACATTCCCTTCAAGATTGGCTTCAGGATCGGCTTGAATGGTTTCGCCTTGATTGACTGCCTCCGATGCCTCAGGGCGGGATCTTTTCTTCTTCTTTTCCCCCTTTTTGGCATCATCATTGGCCTCGGATGGGAATGCGTCAGATCCGCTGTTGATTACGAAGGAGGCTAGGGAATGGACATCATTAATTCCCTCTTTCAATAACTTAACTCCCATCGAGATACCAGTTCCTGCAAAAGAGACAGAACTGATTGCAGCTTGTACCTTCTTCTCAATGACCTCCATGGAGAGTTGAAGTCTTTGCTCAACCTTCTCAATCTTTTCCTCCACTAGAGCAGATCGCGCATCTGCTTGAGTTAGCCTCTCAGCAATATCCTTTGAAGTCTGAGCAAAGCGTTCTGACTCCAGCTCCAACTTTGAGGCTGAGCCAGAAATGGCCTGAGTGAATAATGCTCCAGCCTGAGCCGCAAGCTTCTCCACAACCTGATTGAGATCTTCCTTCCTCTGCTCATCCTTCTCAGCTAACTGCTTCAAGGTCTGCCTTAGCATCTTCTTTGTCCTCTTCCGCTCATTCCTCACTGACTTGGCCATGTCAGTCATCGTTCTTTTTAGCAAAATCAGCTCCCTGTTGGCAAGGGAATTGTAGGCTGACTTTGTCCACTTGATGTGTTTCGCCAGGGCCCTGGAGTCTTCTTCTTTTTTCAGCTCGTAGCCTCATTACTTCCTCCTGAAGTTCAGCTAGATTTTCAGAGGTTTTCTCCTGCTTGACCTCCACAATGCTTGTAAACTCAGCACGGCCGACCCCGGTGATCATCACATCTTCATCATCATCAACTGCCTCATCAGTAAGTGGTTGTTTTCCCTTGTCAACCCCTGCATCCTCAGTCCCCTCGTCAGGGTGCACTGAAAGCAGTTGTTGAGTGGTCAAGGCCGCCAGCTCAGGCTCAGCCATGCCATCTCGAACCTTAGGACTTTGTCCCTCAGAACTGGGAGTCTCCTTAGACGCCTCAACATCTTTCTCCCTTGTCTCAGGGCAGGGAATCCCTTCATCGACAGATGTTTCATCGGCGGCTGAGATGTTCAAAACATCCTCAGCCACTGGTCCACCCTTGGCACCAGTGTCTTGATCACCTTCCCCCTGAGCCTGAGGCTCAGAGTCCATACCTTCCACCTCCCTTGCTGTCTCCTCCACAGCCTTCTCCATAGCTCCATCCTGAGCATCTTCCTCATCCTCCTTGTCCTCCTCATCCTCGGATAGGATGTCAGCCTTGCTCTGGGACATCAGATGGTTGACTAGCTCCTTTAGATTATCGAAGTTGAGCAATTGAAGCCAGCTAGTTAGGCCAAAATAGGAGCACAGCCTTGCCTCCTCTGTCTCCCAGTGCTCCCAGCCACGAGCATCCACCAACAAATGTTGCTCCTGCATGTTTGATTGTTTGAATTCCAACCAAACCTTGAGCTCAACTACATTTACCAGCAGCTCCTTGTACCTGTTCAGTCCGGGCCAGCACTTAGATGCCCATTCAGTGGCATTCCCCCTCAGGGTATTCTCCAGAACTCCTCCCACCATGTGTTCATCCAACTCCTCCTCCTCCTGAATGACAAGGAAGTCATCTTCTTCAGTTGGGAAGGATTTGGGGCAATCCTTGGGGTTGGGGTAAGATGGAAAATTTGTGGGCTCAGGAAGGTTTGGCTCGGATGACTAGTCAGACTCATTTGTGGGTGAGTTTGTTGGCACTGACTCAGTTGGGATGTTTGGCTCTTGGGGTGTTTGGGTGGTTTGAGGGGTAGGGTCAGGGTTGGATGGTGTTTGGGTGTCAGGGTGTGTGGGTGATTTGTGGGGTACTGTCTCAGGCTGCAATAACTCAGCCGTCTCGACAGATTTTCTTACCTCCTCTAAGTCAGAGGCTCCAGGAGAGCTTGACTTCTCTCTCTCACTCACGACAGGCAGCTTCTTAGCAGGGGACCTTCGAACCCCCTTCCTAAGTCTCTTCAGTGGCTTCTGACCCTGAACATCCTCCTTCCTGACTTTATCGTCAGTCCCCTCAGCCTCAGCATCGGCTCTCTTGGGAACAGACTCAGTCCCATAACTAGTGCTCTTCCCTGACAGCACTATCCTCACCTTCTTCTTCTTCTTCTTCTTCTTCTCAGCCTCCTCTACCGCAGGCTGATCCACCTCCTTCTCAGCTGCCACATCCTCTTCCACCTCCTTACTCCTCTCAAAGAGGTCATCTACCCTTTCAATGAGGCTGGTAGCCACCTTCTTGGCCTTACCAGCTGGCTTCTTGACCTGACCCTTTGCCTGAGCATTGGGATCAGTCAGCCCTAGCACTGAGTAGGTATCACTCAGTGAGGCAAACATCACCTTCTTCGATGAGAGGCTATCCTCATAGTTGAAGGTGTACCCATGGCAAGCATGAGCAATCAGGACTGAGAGCCTGGTCCCGAACGGCAGAATAGCACCAATAGAGATGTGCTTCTTCTCCTCATCCCTCTTGAGCTTGTCCAGACCAGCCTGATGAAGTTGGTCCAGAAAGAACTGCTCCCAGTTGGCCTCAATTCCATCAACAATGGCTCATATCAGCCTCAGCTTGGGCAGGCTCAGCTGCTCAAGAGATCCCATAGATCCCATCACCATCTTGGACACGAGGTCCACTAGGGCTCTGTATTCAGGCTTCAGCGTGTTCTTGTTCTGACGAGCCCTGAACACAGATGACCCCTCCTTGGTCCATTTACCCAGGAGTTCTCCTTCAGAATTCTCCTTGTAGACCCTTGGGTTGATGCCAGAAGATGGCAGTCCAAAAACTTCCCTAACCGCCCTCCGAATGTTGATGGTGACTACCTCTGAGTTGTAAAGAGGTTCGCCGTTACCGTCTTTCTCCCCCGTCGGCTTGAGCGCAGTCACCTTCGTGAAGAGTTCATCCTTCCTCAAGAACATATTGAGATATGCTTCCACAACTGTTCTTGGTAGCACGGAGATTGGGCGAATAGTGAAATATGTCTCCAACCCAGCGTCGGAAATCCACTTGAAAACGGGTTTGATTTCCTCCACTGTAAGATAGGTGCCATCCATGGAGATGACTTGCTCCATGTGCACGAGTTTGTTGTTGAAAACATCCTCGATCTTGTCCGCTGTCTAGTTGGAATCAAGAAGTGTCATTTGATTTGAAGTGGGATTTTTGAGAAAATACTGAGATTGCTTGAGCAAGAGAAAACTCAGTGTACAGAAGTGCTTTGTGTTTGCGTAAAAACCTCGAATGGCATTCTTGATTGATATGATTAAGTCAGTTACTCAGACGTGGGGTTGAGATTAATCCCTGAATTCGAAACGTTTTGAGATGAAGGGCCAGGATTAATCTCAGTTTTAATCAATTACCTACGTCAGTCATATTTCGTATAAAATGGACACGTATATGAAAAAGTAACTGAGGCATTAAATGCTCCATTGCGCGTGGGTTTAAATATGAAAAGGCGTGCTTTTAATGAAAACGGAATGCATTTAATAAAGATTTTCAGGACGAAAGACTCAGGGAGACGCTTGAAATGCACAAGAGTCAGGATAGATCTCATACCTGTCAGGGAGACATTGTAGCACCCTGATACCTCGCTGAGTCGAGTTTGGCCTGAGTTCTCCCTAGAACCCTACACTGACTGCTCTCCCGGATCTAATAGTCCTAACTCCACTGACAGTTCCATAAACCTTGCTTCAGCCAGAGGCTTAGTCAAGATGTCAGCTCTTTGCCTGTCAGTGTGAATCTTCTCCATCCTAATATCTTTCTTCTCCACATGATCTCGAATGAAGTGATGCCTAATATCCACATGCTTGCACCTTGTGTGAAGCACTGGGTTCTGAGTAATTGCTATTGCACTATTGTTATCACAATAGATTGGAACCTCATTAGCAAAAACTTGGTAGTCCCTCAACTGTTGCCTCAACCATAAAATCTGAGCACAACAACTACCTGCAGCCATATACTCAGCCTCAGTTGTGGATGTAGCCACTGAATTCTGCTTCTTACTAAACCACGAGATCAACTTACTCCCCAAAAACTGATTTGCTTTCTGAAAACTTGTTTTACTCAATTCTGAAAGGTTTTTAGTAAGGGCAGTGCTCCTTTTAGAGGATCAGGCTGATTAATTCGAGCCTGATAAACTGAATGCGATGAGTGAATATGTAATATAGCAAGTATGCACAATATCAAAGCAGTAAGAACACAACAAGTTTAACGTGGTTCAGAGACTCAAGCTCCTACGTCCACGGCCTGATTTAACAGGAAATCCACTCAAGGGATTCTTGTTTTTAACGTTCCAAGGTGCACCAAGACCAGCTAACCTCACTGATCTATACAAACTTCCTTACTAACACACTAACTGACTTACTCCCAACAAACCTAACTTAGGGTTTTGGTTTCAGTTGGATTCCAACTAGGTTGAGATTATCCTTACAAGGCAAAGCTATGCTAAGGATTGGATAATCTCTCTAAGCTTATGATAATGCTATTTCGCTCTTGGAATACAGAATAACTCTCAATAACTAAAAAACACTTGGGAAATTTAGATGGTTTTGAGTGCTTCTGTTAAAGGCTGAATGCTTTGAGTGCTTGAGAGTTTGAGTAATTTCTGGCTTGGAAATTTCCCGTAACCTTGAATGGGTTCAAGGTCTTCTATATTTATAGATGATTTGAAAAACTATAGCCTTTCTTGTCAACTATGTAGAGTGCCTTCAAACGGACATATCTTCATGCAGCAGCTGTCCTTGCATGGATTTGGTAGATGCATTAAATGCACATTAAATGCTTGCCCGTTGAACATGCAGTCTGAATTCAGTCTTCTTGTCAGGTTCCATACGTGCGTGTCCTTCTCGGATTGGTCCACGTAATCAGGTTGGTAAGAATGTCAGAACTTATTCCTGAGCTTCAGGCTTGTCTTATTAAGTTCATTTTGTCTTGAGCTCACCGGTCTTGTCTTGACGCTGACATTCCTTTTGCATTGCTTGGCTCTACTCCAAGTCTTCCCAATGACTCAGTTTCATCCTGTTCCCCTCAGGACTGAGTAGTACTGACCTCAGGGTCATACTTTTCATCACTGAGACTTACTCAGCCAGCTTAGGAGACTGCCATAAGTTCAGGATGGTAAAAAGTCTTCAGGCTCTGAGTCTTGATTGTCATCAGTAAGTGCTCCTCTTACTAAGTACCTGTGAAGTGTAAAATGACTAAGTATAAAACCTAATCAAGACTAGCCTGACAGAATAAAAGTAAACATCTTTTCAGGGGCTTTGGGATCTTAATCAAAACTGACAATGTCCCAACAATTTCCCCTTTTTGATGATGCCAAAATACTGAAAAGATCCTCAAAACACTTAGAGGAAATATACAGACCTATCTATAAGATAAGACAGTGTTAGAGCAATTCTTGATAAAGTACAGAATTTAAATAACAGCCAAAAAGACAATGAGTTTTTGTCTATGGGCAAAAGTAATAGATTTCATTGATTGATATGAAAGTGGTTACAATGAATCTAATCTATTACAAAGAGGTAATGAACTTCCTAGACTAATCTCATTTCAGGTTCAAGTCCATAGCCAGCATAGACTCTTGCCTTTAACTCGTCAACTCTGCTAGGTTGGTTCACATACCTTTCAGCTTTGGCAATCTTCAAGACTTCCGTCATTATGGTCTTTGTGTTGTGCTTCTGAGTTCCAGGAACTAAGGGAGGAGCTCGAATGGTGAACTCAGGAGCCTTCACTTGGACTTGAGCTGCATCAGCCTCCTCCAAGATCTTTTGGAACAGCTCAGGGTTTCATGTTCTGGAATCTTCTTGGAATTATGACTATGACATCATTCTGACTATGACATCATTCTCATCCTTCTTGTTCTTGAATACCCACTTGGTTCCTATCACATTGCAGTGATATGGTCTGTCCACCAACTCCCAAACTTGATTCCTTGTGAACTGGTTGAGCTCTTCTTGCATGGCAATTATCCAGTTGGAATCTTGAAGTGCTTCTGCTATGTAACTTGGTTCCTGGTTTGATAAGAAACAACAAAACAAAGCACTTTCTCCATGAAAACTTCTAGTTTTGACTCCTGAGGTAGGATCACCTAGGATTTGCTCAACAGGGTGATCTGAGAGCCATGTTCTCCTCGGCTGATGCCCTTCAGTAGAGTTTAACTCTTCTGAAGTTGAGTCACTAGATATAGGAATGAAATCGAATTCAGGAAATAAAACAGAGGGTAGAAGTCCTGAGTCATCATCCAAGGTGTTTTTATTCTCAATGATAATGTCATTGGTTCCCCCTTGAATGATGGGTTCAGTGGATGTCTCAGCTGTGACCACATCTTCATTGACATCTGTTACCTCTTGAATTGGGATAGTGTTCATCAGTTCAGTTACTTGTTCAGGAGAGCTCTCAGGTGAGCTTTGAGGAGTGGTTTGACTTTGGGTGACCTCTTTGAATTATTGATCATTGAAGTTATCCCAGGTTGGGATGTATGTATCAACACAATTCTCAGGATAGCCTTTTGACTTGATACTCAGTCTGGTTAGTATTTTGCTTATTACCTCCTCATTCTCCTTACTCCTGGACTCAAAAGTAGATTCATCAAAGACCACATGAGGTGTTTCTTCCACAACAAGGGTTCTACAATTGTAAACTCTGAAGGCTTTACTGATTTGGGAATATCCTAAGAAGATTCCTTCATCAGCTTTGCTATCAAAAGCTTTCAGTTGAGTTTTCCCATTGTTGTGAATGAAACACTTGCAACCAAAAATATGAAAGTAGGATACCTGTGGCTTTCTGCCATTCCATAACTCATATGGAGTTTTTCCTTGATGTTTGGTTACCATGGATCTATTTTGAGTGTGGCAGGCAGTGTTGATAGCTTCAGCCCAAAATCTTTTAGGAACTTGAGCTTCTGCAAGCATTGTCCTTGCTGCCTCCTTGAGAGTCCTATTTCTTCTTTCAGCTACTCCATTTTGTTGTGGAGTTCTTGCAGCTGATGTCTCATGTGCAATGCCTAATTCTTTGAAATAATCAGATATAATAGAGTTAATGAATTCAGTGCCCTTATCTGATCTTATCTTTACAATGTGCAGGCTCTTTTCATTGCTAACTTTCTTCAGGAGCTCTGGCAGCCTCAGTTGAGTCTCCTTTTTGCTTGCTAGGAATATCACCCATGTGTACCTGGAGAAATCATCAACAACAACAAGTGTATATTTTCTTCCATTGATACTTACAGGGGTTACTGGACCAAAGAGATCCATATGTAACAGTTGAAGTATTCTGTCAGTAGAGGTTGCTACTTTGCTTTTAAAAGATGCTTTCACTTGCTTTCCCTCTTGACAGGCTTTACAGATGTGCTCTTTGTTGTATACTTCATTTGGCATTCCTTCCACTAGTCCATGTCTTGCTATCTTGTTCATCATCTTGAAGTTCAGATGACTTAGTCTTTTGTGCCACAGCCAATTAGTGTCAGTTGAGCTCTTGGATATATGACATGCATTTGGTGTGCAAGACTTCCAATCTGCAAGATAGATATTTCCCTTCCTTGACCCAGTTAGTAGTACCTGTTGTGAAGATATATTCTTGACAAAACACAGGTTACATGAAAATTCAACACTGTATCCTTTATCACAGAATTGACTTATGGACAGAAGATTATGCTTAAGTCCACTGACAAAGGATACATTGCTTACTCTTACTGAGCCAATGATTAAAGTACCATAACCTTTAGTGGCTCCTTGTGAGTTATCACCAAAGGTGACTTGTGGACCTTCTCTCTCAACAAATTCTTTCAGAAGATCTTTGTTGCCAGTCATGTGCCTAGAACATCCACTGTCCAAGTACCAGACTGAAGATTTTAGAGCATCTCCTTTGTTGAGGTCCACTGAGCCCTGCAATCATAATCAAGTTTTAGGTACCCATTTTGTGTTGGGTCCTACCAGGTTAGCTGTACCTTTCGGAATCCAAATTTGCCTCACTGTTCTAATCACTTTAGAGTGGCTAATTTGTCTTCCATAAACATCTACATAGATTGTTATCTCCCTTGGTGCCTTAGGAGTAAACTTTCTATGGGTGTCAGCCTTTGAAGGAACAAAAACCTTCTTCACATTCTTTCTCTTAGGCTTGGGTGCACCTGGCCTGAGTTTTTGTTGATAAGGGTGTGAAGGGCCTTTTCCTTTAGGCACAAAAGGAATAGGTCTTCTGTATGAGTCATTCCTTGAGGAATGCTCTTGCCTGGGTGCTCTCAGCTGAGGTTGCTTCATCCGTGAAGACCTCGGCTGATAGTACCTCTGCTGAGATCTAGTCTGATAAGTCACCTGAGCCTTTCCATTTGGTTTTGGCTCAGTTTAACTTCTCTTTTGTGTGATCTCAGTTGGTCTTTTACCCTTATCTAAAATCTGTGGTTGAAAGGTCACAGACTTAACAAAAACTCTCTTTGTGCACTTGAAGAAGCAACACTCAGAGGACCTTCTGAAGGTTTTGGAATAAAACCTATCCCACATTTGTTATTAGGATTGATTTGAAAGTTTTGAATCTCCTCTATGGCAAGAGAGGGTTTGTTAAGAGCATCAATCCTTTTTAACAAAGTCTCTTCAGATTTTTGTAAGACATCAATTTTCAGGAGAGATTCCTTTACTTGGCTTACCAATTTTAAATTCTCTTCAGTTAGACTTGTCTTAGACTCAGTAAGATCTTTTATCAGTTGATCTTTGCCATTTCCTTGACTCTTGAGGGTTTCAACCTCTTTTGTCAATTCAATGGTAGACTGAGCTGAATTAAGATCTGCCTAATTCCCAGACTCAATTAACTTAGAGTTTTCTTTCAGGAGATTTTTGTTTTCATCTTGGAGACAAAAACTTGCTTCTTGCAACCTTGAGAAATCAATCATCAATTGTTCCAAAGCGGACTGCAGATTGAGTTCCTCAGTTGACTCTGAGCTCAGCTCAGGTGAGTGTCCTAGAGAAATGGATGGTTTAGATCGTACCTCTGGTTCTTCTCTTGCCATGAGGCACACATCGTCATCACTGCTGTCTGAGAACAGCCCATCAGATGACTCCAGATCTTCATCAACATCCTCAGCCACCATGGCTTTTCTTTCTCCATATCTCCTGTCTCTTTTGGCTTGCCTTTCCTTCCTTTCCTTGGTGCTCAGTTGAGGAAAATCGTATTGAAAATGCCCAAATTTCTTGCATTGGAAACATCTATTGGCATCATCATTCCTTTCCTCAGTAGACTCCTTGGTCTTTGATGATGATCCTTCACCTCTGGGATAATTCTTGTATTATTTCCTCTTCTCTTGCTCAGTTGAGCTTTTCTCACTTTCTCTGGTGTCTTTTTTAGGATAACTTCTTCCTTCTTTGTTATCCCTGTAAAATCTCTTATACTTGCTAAAGCGGCTGTTAAGTTTTTCAAACCTTCTAGCCATCAGGCTGAGTTCCTCTTGCATCTCAGCCTTGCTTTGAGATTTCTTGCCTTTGAACTCTTCTGAGGCTTTGGGGATTTTGGCTCAGTCTCCTTAGCTTTGAAGGCAACTCCCTTCTCAGCTGAGGTCTCATCAGGAGCCCTTTTCCTGTTCAGATCAAACTCATAAGCCTTAAGTTTAGAGAATACCTGTTGCATAGACATGCTGGATAGATCCTTGGTATTCTACATCATCACAGAGTACACATCCCATCTTGAGGTTAGACCTCTCAGGATCTTCAAGGCAACTTCCCTTTTGGTATAGACTTTTCCCAGAGAGTTTATTTCATTCATGATGTCAGTGAACCTCCCATCAAGCTGGTCAATGGTCTCAGTGGGCTCCATGGTGAACTGCTCATACTTTTGAACAGCTACTGAAAGCTTGTTCTCCTTTATCTTTTCAGTTCCTTCACACATGGGAGCAAGAGTGTCCCATAGTTCCTTTGCAGTCTTGCAGTGGATCACTCTTCCCATTACAGAATCCGGAATGGCGGTGTAGAGAATGTTCATGGCTATGAAATTGAGGTTGTTTCTCCTCCTCTCATCTGCAGTGAAGTTATCTTCATCCTTGGGCCATTCTTCTCTTGGATCTGCAATAGTCTCAGCTGTAGTTCTAGGGTTAGGTGTCATAAAAATAAATGTACCTATAGTAATAACCCTTAGCATTTCATCATGCACACATCCAAGATGAGCTCTCATTCTGATCTTCCAGAAGTCATAGTTTTCCACTAAGAACTGTGGAAGCTTGTGATGAGACATATTGTTAGGATAAATTATTGTATAGTTTTGATGAGTTTAAACAAACCAGAAGATCTAATAGGACCATATGGACCTGTTAGCCAGATGATGATCTAGATTAGGACTTAGTCTAGGGGGAACTGCCAGACCAGAAGACTTCACCAGAAGAGTCACCAGAAGACCCCACCAGGGGACCCCACCAGAGGACTCCACCAGAAGACTTCACCAGATGAGATCTGACCAGAGGCAGAGGACCTTCCCTAGACCAGACAAGTCCAGACCAGACGAGTCTGGTGGAACAAAAGATGCTCAGTTTGATCCCCTGTTTCTACTGAGTATTCTGGTTGTTAACCAGATCTGGACCAGAAGACACCGAGGTTGCCTGGTGTCTGGTACTGCCTTCTCTGGAGAGAATCAGAGTTAGGCAGAGGAAGCATTTGACAGTTGGTGATTCAAATCAAGTCAAACTATATCGGATTGGAAAGTTATTGAAGTTAATCAATCCAAGGATCTCACCAACCCAATCAATCAATTAGGGAATTAATTGATTGGAAGCCTTCTTAAATAGAGGATCTAATTGGATTAGCTCTCCAACGGCTAACCCTAATCCCCTCTATAAATACAAGAGTGCTTTCTCAAGAAAAAGCTCTAGAGAGAGATCCTATGCGCATAAGTCACATTCCAAGCTTTTGATAATCACTCTTAGCAATCTTATTGTTCACATTATATATCTACTCTTAAGGAGTTGTTGGACTTTAACCTGTTCATCTCTAAGATAAGGTTGAAGGTTGATTACTTTAGATTGTGGTTAGATCTAAAGGAGTTGTAAGAAGGAACTGGTACTTCGAAAATTCCAGTACGTAAGTAAGTGGTTGGTTGATAGTGAGACCCCTTGGATAAAAGGGAGAGTGGACGTAGGATATTCATATCCGAACCACTATATATCTGGTGTTATTTATTACTTTCGTTTATTTAATCTCTTACTTGTCTTGTGCTCTTATAATAAGAAGTTTGTTAAGACATAACCTTAAAGCTTCCGCAATTAATCTATCTAGTGGGACCAACAAGTGGCATCAGAGCAGTGTGTCCAACGACCACTGCTTTGTAAAGCTTTTGGTGGTCACCGGGCAGATCCATTGCTCTTTGTTATTTTTGTTCAAATTCTTGGTAAATCCTTTATTTTAGTAAATATGTCTTTGAAATCTTCTTATAAGAGTTGCAAACTGCCAGAATTCTCATTCGAGGATTATAGCCACTGGAGCTTCATGATGAGTAATCATCTTGGAGCTATTCATCACCGCATGTTAGATGTGGTAGAAAGTGGCCTAATTCAATTTTACTGGACTCCTATTGATAGTGGCAGGTCAGAGTCCAGAGAAGAAACTAGTGAAACTGCCCAGAAAGCTGCAGAAGACAGAGTCCCCAGGCAAAGAATCCTAAAAAAGAAAGATGAGCTTGACAACGATGAAAGAAAACTTTACAATCTGGACCAGGTGGCACGGACTGAGATTATCAACACACTCACCAAGAAAGTGATAGAGAAGGTCAGAACCTGTGCAACTGCCAAGGAGATGTGGGATAAACTTGCCCTACTCTGTGAAGGAACAGAGAAGATTAAAGATAACAAGCTCCAAGCTGTTCAACACTCGTTTGACACCTTCAAGATGAAACCAGACGAGACTATTGACCTGCTGGATATACGTCTCACAAACCTCCTGAACAAGGCTAGTGCCTTAGGTAAGTCCTATTTAGAGAAAGAAATAAATAGTAAAATATTGCGTTCACTAACCAGCAGGTGGAGAATCAAAGTCACTGTGATCAAGGACAACAAGGATCTCAACACTCTGGATCATCATCTTCTGTTGTCTGATCTCAAAGCCTATGAGTATGATCTTCAAGAGGAGGATCAAACAGAAGAGGTTTCCTCTTCTGGTCAGAAAGGAGTTGCATTCTCCTCAACTATCAAGACTGATGACAAGCCAAATGAGTCTACTGCAGATGACTTGAGCCTCAAAGAGCAGGTAGCACTTCTAAACCGTAAATTGGATAAAATGAGTTCAAAATATGGCAGGTACAAAAGGCATTGGAAGGAGTCTACCAGAGACAGGAAGAGTTCCTTCAAGCCTGCAGAAAAGGAGAAGACATCTGGAGACTCAGGGGAGACCAGATTCAGAACTCCAGAAAGGAGGAGAGATGAAAACCATGGCAGCTCTGGGAGATCAGATTATCAGAGGAGGGATGGTAGCTCTGGCAGACCTAACTATCAGAGGAGAGAGAGTAGTCCAGCCAGATCAGACAACAACCAAAGGAGGAGAGAGCCAAGTTCTAGTCCCAGAAGAGACAATGCCTGCTACACATGCAACAAGACTGGTCACTACAGTTATGATTGTCCTCAACTTACTCCTAGGGAAAGAGAAGAGAAAAGACTCAAGAGAGATAGGAGATATGCAGACAAGAGAGCATTGCTGGCAGAAGCAGAGGAGGAGGATACTAGTTCCAGTTCTTCTTCTGATTTCGGGTCTGATGATGATGTATGTCTGATGGCAGACATCAATGAGGTACAAGAAACTACCTTAGTCTTATCAAATTCCAAATATACTGAATCCTCTAATTCATCTGGTAACTCCAGAGAGTCTGATATGCAGCAAATGCTATCAGATCTCTAAAATTGTGTTCAACTATGTCAAAAACTTGAGAAAGAGAATGGTAGGCTCAGAACTTAAGTTCAATCCTTATCTCATGAACAAAAATCCACCAGAGAACTCATGAAAGATCATTCCAAAGAAGTCTCTGAACTTCAGGATAAGATCAAAGAAAGAGATACTCTGGTAGATCAACTCATGAAGGAAAAAAATTCTCAGGAAGATGAGCTCAATGAGCTTAGAGCCAAATACCAGACTCTTATCAAAGGAAAACAAGTTGAGAAAACTATTGAGATACCTGTGCCCAGAGAAGATTCCATGAAACCAGATGTTCTATCTATTATTTCAGGATCTTCTCAACGCATAAATGATAAGAGTGGTTTAGGATATCCTGGAATTATTAAAAGATCTCATAAATATTGCTTTACCAAAGACAAGTCTATAAGATCTGGTGAACTTGTGGAACTCCGGAATGAAGAGGATCCTTCTGATCGCATGGTGGTTCACAGACCTGGTTGGAAATGGGACCCCCCTGCTGATAATTCGAAATATAATCCAGAAGAGGTGAATGTTCTGGAAGGAAAAATTCTAGAGCATACAAGTCAGAAAAGAGAACCTATGAAGATTGATGGTTCTGTTCAGATACCTAACCTGATTAGAGAACCTCAGAGGAATCCTAAAAGAGTGGAACCTAAGCAGATTAGGGGACCTAAAAAGGAGACTCTAAGAGGAAACCTAATCAGAATAGGAGATACCAGAGGAGGTATACTGAACCAGAGAACCTCAATCAGAATCAGGGATCTCAAAGGTGGAATGCTCCAAGAAGATTCCAGAACATGAAACCTCAGAAGGAATCTTATCATCAGAATAGATCCAATTTTCAGAACATGTGACTTACGTACCTCTTGTAGAACTTGGCCTTTGAATAAAACGGGACAAACACGTACGCGTTTTATCAACCCAAAAACCTTCTCAAGTATTTCCCTTTCGCCTTATTCGATCACCGGTGGGAGATGCTTTCGAATAATTTAAATAACTAAGGAAAAAGAAAAATATCTATCCTCTTTATTTTTCCAACACATGAAATTATGTACTTGGGGATGAAATAATCATCCCCTATTTATAAAGTGAGATGGCCGAAATTTTGAGGTTTATTTGGGCTTGGAGAAAATCTTTTCTTAGACTCTAAGAAATCTTGAATATATCTCATATATTCTTTTCTCCACAATAAAATATTCCACAATAAAATATTTTCTTAGACTCTGAATTTCAATATTGAGCCCCAATATAATTCAATCCATTAATATTAATTATTACCACTAATAAATTAATATTGCACTATCCATCTTAATCCATATTACGATAATATGGGCTTCTGGTTATTATTTCCCGCATTTAAGATTATCAAGTCCATTAATTAATTAAGCTTCTGAATAGCTCTAAATTAATTAATATATTTCACCTTGGAGTAAAGATAGCTCAACATTATTATCCGTACCGAAGAAACTGATTCTTCACTTGCAAGATTTGGTACGATAAAACTTCTGAGCCCACCAAGGGGACTAATCACACGAGCCGCACTCACATGCGTTTCTCCGTATTAAATCTTAGCAATCGTTGTATGATTAATATTACTGCCCAAGACACAAAGTTCGAAGTCACAATGATTCTCACCCAACATGAATCAAAGCAGTAACCATTAAGCACACGCGGTCCTATTTAAGTGACGGAGATTAAGAAATCAACAACCACTGAGGTCTAATTCTTCACATTTCAGAACAGAAGAATTTATCCTCGTTGTAGGTCCTCTTCAACACATACTAAATGTGCTAGTGTAATCTCTTAGTCAAGACAGAACAATCTGAGACTTACACATCGACCTTTCACGGCGGATTGTTCAATTCCACCTAGGTCGTGAAAATGTACGTTTAGTTACAAGGAAACGGTTAATGTTGTCTTCCGTGATCGGGTATCACCACATTAACTATAATGTAACTAGTACCATATATTAAACGGTTTGCAATAGAAATTCAACATTCAATCATATCTAAAGCAAATGTGATAAAATAATTATTCTCATAAACAAGTGTTTGATACACGAGTTATACAAAGTAAAAGCATACTTTCACGTATAACTCCAACACCAACCTCACCTGAAACCCAACCTCAAACCTCATCTGAACCGAACCCTCCTGAAACACATACAACTCTCCCGGAGTCTATCCAAGAGGAGCCAACAAATAGAAGATCCCATACCCCCTCCCTCCCATCAGACGATGAAGAAGAGTACTTATTCTTAGACACTCTTAAGGATGAGGTGGCCTACTCTTTGGAGTCTAAGTATCCTGAGCTTGATGGGTTTCCCACCCTGAAAGCAATGTTCTTGAGAGTAAGACTCCTTGTCCAGCTCTAAGACAGAAGATTGGGTGAAATTTTGATGGCTGTCAGAGGCAGCAATGCTGATGAGTGGAAGAAGGAGGAGATAGAAGTGATGAAATTTGCTGGGATGACCAAAACCAGGCTTCTCTATGATGAGAAGATATTTGAGAGTCTGGTTATGGACAAACTGGCTGAGGCAAAGAAGAGTGAAGGAAGAGAAGAGGCAGAGAAAGAGAAAGAAGTAGAGAAGTCACTAGAGGTTGAAGAGGAAGTGAAAGAAAAAAGAGAGGAGAAAGAGGAAGAGAAAGAAATTGAACAAGAAGGAGTCACTTCATCAAAGGAAGGTGGTGGTGAAGTAGCCGAGGATGTATCTGTGGTAAGAGATACTGAGGCTCAAAATTTGCCAAAGGAAAGCTCAGTAGAGGTATCTACTGAAGCTATTCCACAACAGCCCTCAGTGGTGACTAAGGAGTCAGCTGAGGTGTCTGGAAACGAAGGAGTTGAAAAAGAAGTACAAAAATTTGAGGGAGGTGAAAAGGATGTTGAAATAACTAGAGTTGTGAGTGGACAAATCAAAGCAATCATTCTTGTAAAGGATGAGTTGGCTGGAAAGAATTTAGTTGAAAAAGAAAGAGAGAGTAAGAAAAATGAGAAGAGTGAGGAGGAGGGAGCACAAATGGATATAGATGCATCAGGAGACTTAGGATGTGAGATTGAGGGGGAAGGAACTAACACTGTTTGTAATGCAGGTGTTCAAACTGATGAAGTTCCCCCAGTAGAGGTCAACCTAACTCCCCTGAGTGAAGCTGTGCTCAACCTTTAAGATGAAAAGCTTCCTGCTCTTCAAGCTCAGCTGAGAGATGTTCAAGAAGTGGTCCAAGAAGAAGTGGATGAGATGGTCATCCTCTCAGACCATGTGGACGAAATGATGGAGTCCACAACCAAATCACTTCAGAACCTGACCTTAAAAATTGAAGACTCCCAGCAGATGGTGCTGGATGTAGTAGAAGGTCAAAGTGTGCTGGTTATTGAAAGACTAAAGAAGCTAGAGCAGAAAGAAGAAGAGGCCAGAGCTCAATTTCTAAAAGACTCTGTGGAAAATGTGTCCATTAACCTAAAGTCATCTGTTGAGGCTTTCTCAGTCGACCTTATTGGGAAGGTTGAAGGGTTATGGAACCAAAAGATGTTGGAGTTCGAAGCTAAACATGAGGAGCTTGGAGCTAAGCTGGGTGAAGTCCTGAAGAAGGCGGCAGAGGACTTCCCAACCCAGGAGAAAATAAATGTGTTAATAGATGAGAAGCTGGCTCAGTTTGTGAACTTTGGGCAAACAACTGGAGCAACATTGGAGAGACTGGAGGATGAAGTTGACCATTGCTCAACTGAGTTGAAGGCCTTAGCTCATGATCAAGTGAAGCTCAACATTTCTGTGGCAGAGTTCATGATTAATGCCGGAAAGGGGGAAAAGAGGATAAGGCTAAGGATATGAAGGCTGATCCTAAGAACAAGATGCAACTTATTCTCGAAACCCCTGATTTTGAGAAAGGTCAACAAATCAAGAGCACTTTGAAGAAAGTGGATGTTGAAGCTCAGAAGTTATCTGATGCCAAGAAGGGCAAGGAGATCCCCTCAGAAGACCTGTCAAAATTCAAAGAAGCCCAACTGAAGGAGAAAGAAGAAAGAGCTGCACAAAAGGGGGAAACAACCAAGAGGAAGGCAACTGAAGTCCTCTCAGCAGAGGTGGCCAAGAAGACCAGAACCTCAGGGAGGTTGGCTGCTAAGTCCACTGGCTCAACTGAGTCAGTTGAGGTACTTCCTATTCTGAACCCTGATCCCATCTCTTCAGAAACTCCTAAATCTGCCCCCACCAGAGTGACTGAGCTCACCGAGCTAATTAAGGCAGCTGGGGGTATGAATGAAAGAACCCAAAAGCTAATTGCTCAACATCAAGAAAGGAGAGACAAGGTTGTTGGGAAGATGGAATCTATTGTTGAGATGGCTGAAAGGAAAAGGAAGGAGAGGCTGACCACCTTTGATAAGACTACATCCAAGAAGTTCAGAAGCAGTTATCAAAGGTGGGCCGCTAAGCTAAAGAAAGATAAAATCACTCCTTCAAAGGACAGGTTTCCTAACCATGATGCATGAGTGCCTAAGAAGCTCAATGATGCATGGGAAACTGCTAAAAGGGAATTCGTGTATTCCTATTATGTCAGTGGAGAATTGGGAAGAGACAATATGCAAGAAGTCTTCAACTCATGGATGTTTGAAGTTTACCCAAAACTCTTTCCTGCCATCATGGAAGCATGGAATGATAAGTTCCCTGATCTTGCCTTGAAGGCCCCTGAGCAAATTATCTTCTGGCCTCCTCAAGATGCAACTGGAGCTGTTGATAGAGATCAAATCACAGAAGAATGGGTGTCCTTATGTGAGCATCTTGGTCTCAAAGGTCATTCAAAGGAGGTGATGGAAAGGAAGAATGAGCTGAAGATCCGAGTTTTCAAACAATATGGACTAGAGCCTTTGTTTGAAACCATTTGAAGAAATTAAGTGTTTTTTTGCTGGGCATTTGTTTATAAGTCCCAGATGTTCTAAGTTTGAACTTTTGATAAATAGACTTCATGTAAACTGTACTTCTCATATTTATCATGAAATGAAACTCTACTGTTGTGTTTGCCCAAGATAATATCTCATTATCATTTAGGCTTATGTACTTGAATGTTTTTACTTACAAAATCCTTGAACTTTGTATGTCATATGAAGAACCTCATCTGAAAGAAGATATGTAATAAGATAGGTTCCGGCATAATCAAAAAGGGGGAAATTGTTGGGAAATTGTATAGACTTAAGTTTTGATTAAGATGCCAAAATGTTCCTCCTAAGTTATTTGTAAGTAAAATGTTCAGTAGAGTTAGAGTTTAGTTAAATAGTTCAAAGTGTTAAGAACTGAAGTGCAGTTAGTAAATTCTAGAGTGTATTGAAGAATGAAGTCTGCTGAAGTTAAGTCTGCTGAAGACGAAGTCCGCTGAAGACAAAGTGATCTGAGAAATAGTCTCTCCATTGAATGTTTTCTAAGTGCATTCTCACTAAGACTAAAACCATCAGTAGAGGACCAAGGTCCACTAATGAGAACTAACAAAGCATATTTAATGCTAAACATATTTAAAGCTGTTAGTTAATCTGGTTGGAACAAGGCAAAACGAATTTCAGTGAAGCTTACAATAAATGAAGGAATAAGAAGGTTCTCTCAGAGGAGTTCCACCTTAAAGCAAGACAAGAATCTGGGCAAGCAGACTGAAGGTCCAATGAGAAGATGATACGTCAGTGTACTTTACAGACAGCCCACCTGTTCCAGTCTGACAAGTAACAAAAGTCTTTCCCTAGCTTTCCCTAGAAAGTTAGTGAATAGTCATGGTCTTTCAGCCGTTTCTTAACAAGACCTAAAGCTTCAAATAGAGCCGTTTGAACCAATCAGATACAAGAAGACTTCCTTGAGAAGATTCAAATCCAACGGGAAGATTTTCAAGAAAGCCTATAAATACAGAAGGACGTGCACATTTCCAAGCACGGGAAACTCACAAGAACAAAGTTATCTCTACATTCATAACTATCTAGAAGCACTCGAAATTATCATTGTTTCCCAAGTGTTTCACATCTGTAGAGAGCCTAACAAACCTTCTGTAACCAAGCTTAAAAGCTATATCCAAACCTTAGAAAGAGATAATCCATCCTAAGCATTGAGCTACATTGTTAAGGATTATCTCACAATAGTTGGAACCAAACCCTACTCAAAACCCTACTCAGTTGTTAGGTTGAGAGCTAGTGTTAAGTGGTGTTAGTAAGCTGATTGTTGTATCAGTTTGAAAGCTGATTTGTTTTGGGAACTAGGACCTGGAATATCCTAGTGATCAATCATCCTAAGAGAGGATTAGTTGATCAGTGCACCTTGGCACTATAACACAAGGAATTCCAAGTGAAAGGAATTCTCCTGTTTGATCAGGACAGTGGACGTAGGAGATTCTTCTCTGAACCACTTTATATCTTGTGTACTTATATTCTGCTATTTCCTAAGTGTGTGTTAATCTCAAAGTTTATCAAAGTAAAATGAGTTTTCCAAAGGGCTCACTAATCCACATCTGAAAGCTAATTAGATAGTAGTTCAACTGAAAGTCTTGAGCCTTCAGTGGAGGCATTATCTCAGTAAGCTTTCACAAAGTAACTCTCAGCAGACCTCAAGTCCACTGACGAGCTACTGTCTTAAGTAACCTGATAAGTTTTACAAGAAGTTTTAATTTGTAACCACAGGTGTATTCCCCCCCCTCCATACACCTGTTTACTCGTTTTGGGACCAACAAGTATCACATCCGCTCCCACTAACCGAGACACCCATAGACACATTGTGTGGAATTACATCAAACGGTTTCTCGGATGGGTATACCAATACCCTCTAAGGTATCTGTGCATCCATCATGAGATACCCGGTATCTCGTAGTAAGTGGGATCTTACTACACTCGCTAAGAATATGATTCAGATCGCACACCAATCTCAATTGCATCATCAATATCTCATTCTTGATGATCCTTGATCGGGGCTATTTAAGAATCATACTTAAGTCATCTGAGTTCTCACTCACTCAATAACAGTAGTGATTCATGGGAACACAAATAAGAATATATGCAAACAATCAAACATCATATTCAGATAAGTGTAACACTATACATTTAACATTAAACCAATTGTATTAAACTAAATCTGAATATTATCTTAGTATTATGTCCTTTCGATGGATTGTCTCTAGGACACTAACACTAACACTGAGAGCCAATGTCTCCTAGACTGATGCCCTTCAGTAGAGACTGGCTCTTCTGAAGTTGAGTCACTAGATATTAGAACAAAATTGAATTCAGAAAATAAGACAGAGGATTGAAGGCCTGAATCATCATTCAAGGTATTCTTATTCTCAATGATAGTGACATTGGTTCCCCCTTGAATGATGAGCTCATTAGATGTCTCAGTTGTGACCACATCTCCATTGATATCACTTACCTCTTGAACTGGAATGGTGTTTATCAGTTCAGTTGCCTGATCAGGAGACCTTTCAGTTGAATTGTTAGGAGTGATGTTGGTCTGACTATCTTTATTTATTTGTTGATCAGTGAGGTTGTCCCAAGTTGGAATGTATGCATCAACACTATTCTTAGGATAGCCTTTTGGTTTGATACTCAGTCTAATTAGTCTCTTGCTTATTACCTCCTCAGTCTCCTTCTTTCTGGACTCAAAAGTATATTCATCAAAGACCACATGAGGTGTTTCTTCCACAACAAAGGTTCTACAATTGTAGACTCTAAAAGCTCTACAGATTTGGGAATATCCTAAGAAAATTCCTTCACCAGCTTTGCTATCAAAAGTCTTCAGTTGAGTTTTCCCATTGTTATGAATGAAACACTTGCAACCAAATACATGAAAGTAAGATACATGGGGCTTTTTGTCATTCCATAACTCATATGGAGTTTTTCCTTGATGTTTGGTTATCATGGACCTATTTTGAGTGTAGCAGGCAGTGTTGATAGCTTCATCCCAAAACCTTTTAGGAACTTGAGCTTCTGCAAGCATTGTCCTTGCTGCCTCCTTAAGAGTCTTATTTCTTCTCTCAGCTACTCCATTTTATCGAGGAGTTCTTGCAGCTGAGGTCTCATGAGCTATACCTAGCTCCTTGCAAAAATCAGATATTATAGAATTAATGAATTCAGTGCCCTTATTTATTTACAATGTTCAGGCTCTTCACATTGTTAACTTTCTTCAGTAGCTCTGGTAGCCTGGCTTGAGTTTCCTTCTTGCTTACAAGGAATACCACCCATGTGTACCTGGAGAAATCATCAACAACAACAAGTGTATATTTTCTCCCATTGATACTTACAGGGGTTACTGGACAAAAAAAATCCATGTGCAACAGTTGAAGTACTCTGTCAGTTGAGGTAGCTACTTTGCTTTTAAAGGATGCTTTCACTTGCTTTCCCTCCTAACAGGCTTTGCAAACATGATCCTTGTTGTATACTTCATTTGGCATTCCTTCTACTAGAGCATGTCTTGCTATCCTGTTCATCACCTTGAAGTTCAGATGACTTAACCTCTTATGCCATAGCCAATTGGTGTCAGTTAAGCTCTTTGCTATAAGGTATGCATTTGGTGTGCAGGACTTCCAATCTGCAAGATAGACATTACCCTTCCTTGACCCAATTAGTAATACATGTTGTGAAGATGTATTCTTAACAAAACACAGATTACATGAAAATTCAACATTGTATCCTCTATCACAAAACTGACTGATAGGCAGTAGGTTATGCTTAAGTCCACTGACATAGGATACATTGTTAACCCTTACTGAGCCAATAATTAAAGTACCATAACCTTTGATGGCTCCTTGTGAATTGTCACCAAAAGTGACTTGTGGACCCTCTTTCTCAACAAATTCTTTCAGGAGACTTTTATTGCCAGTCATGTGTCTGGAACATCCACTGTCCAAGTACCAGACTGAGGAATTAAGATCTTCTCCTTTGTTGAGGTCCACTGAGCCCTGCAATCAAGATCAAGCTTTAGGTATCCATTTTGTGTTAGGTCCTATCAGGTTAGTTGTACCTTTTGGAATCTAAATTTGCCTCACAGTTCTAATCACTTTAGAGTGGCCAATTTGTCTTCCATAAACATCTACATAGATAATTACCTCCCTTGGTGCCTTAGGAGTAAACTGTCTATATGTGTCAGCCTTTGAAGGAACGGGAACCTTGTTTACTTTCTTCTTTTTAGGCTTGGGTGCACCTGGCCTTAGTCTTTGTTTATAAAGGTACGGAGAACTTTTTCCTTTAGGCACAAAAGGAATAGGTTTTCGATATGAATCATTCCTTGAGGAATGCTCATGTCCGGATACTTTCAGTTGAGGTTGCTTCATTTGTGAAGACCTGAACTGATAGTACCTTTGCTAAGTTCTAGTATGATTAGTCAACTGAGTCTTTCCAATAGGTTTTGGCTGTGTTTGACTTTTCTTTTGTTGAACCTCAGCTGGTCTTTTTCCTTTATCTAAAACCTGTGGTTGAAAGGTCATAAATTTAACAAAAACTCTCTTTGTGCCACTTGAAGAAGCAACACTCAGAGGACCTTCTGAAGTTTTTGGAATATAGCTTATTCCACTCTTGTTATTGGGATTAATTTGAAAGTTTTGAATCTCCTCTATGGCAAGAGAGGGTTTGTTTAGAGCATCAATCCTTTTTAACAAGGTACCTTCAGATTTATTGGAATTTTCAGGAGAAATTCCTTTACTTGGCTTACCAATTTTATATTCTCTTCAGTTAACCTTGTCTTAGATTCAGTAAGATCTTTGATCAGTTGATCATTACCATTTCCTTGACTCTTGGGGGTTTCCACCTCTTTTGTCAATTCAATGGTGGATTTAGTTGAATTAAGATCTGACTGATTCCTTGACTCAATTAACTTGGAGTTTTCACTCAAGAGTTTTTTGTTTTCATCTTGGAGACAGAAACTTGCTTCTTGCAACCTTGAGAAGTCAATCATCAATTGTTCCAAAGCGGACTGAAGATTGAGTTCCTTTGTTGACTCTGAGTTGAGCTCAAGTGAGTATCCTAAGGAAATAGATGGTTTAGATTGTACCTCAGGTTCTTCTCTGACCATAAGGAACATGTCATCATCACTGCTGTCAGAGAACAGTCCATCAGATGACTCCAGCTCTTCATCAACATCTTCAGCAACCATGTCTTTCCTTTCTCCATATCTCATTTCTCTTTTGGCTTACCTTTCTTTCCTCTCTTTTGTGCTCAGTTGAGGACAATCATACTCAAAATGCACAATCTTCTTGCACTGATAGCATCTGTTGGCATCATCATCTTTTTCTGCAATAGACTCTCTAGCCTTTGATGATGATCCTTCAGCTTTTGAGTAGTTCTTGTACTCCTTCTTTTTCTCCACCTCAGTGGAGCTCTTCTCTCCTTCTCTAGTGTCCTTTTGAGGATAACTTCTCCTTTCCCTGTTATCTCTATAAAACCTTTTATATTAGTCAAAACGACTATTAAGTTTCTCAAAACTTCTAGCCATTAGGCTGAGCTCCTCTTGCATCTCAGCTCTGCTTTGAGATTTACTTGCTTTTGTACTCTTTTGTGGCTTTGGGGATTTGGGCTCAGTCTCCTTAGCTTTGAAGGCAACCCCCTTCTCAGCTGAGGTCTCATCTAGAGCCCTTTTCCTGTTAAGATCAAACTCATATGCTTTTAACTCAGAGAATACCTGAAGCATAGACATGTTAGATAGATCTTTGGTATTTTGCATCATTACAGAGTGCACATCCCATCTTGAGGTCAGTCCTCTCAGGATTTTTAAAGCAACTTCTCTTTTTGTATATACTTTACCAAGAGTATTAATCTCATTAATTATATAAGTGAACCTCCCATCAAGTTGATCAATGGTCTCAGTTGGCTCCATGTTGAATTGCTCATACTTTTGAACAGCTACTGAGAGCTTGTTCTCTTTGATTTTATTAGTGCCTTAACACATAAGAGCAAGAGTGTCCCAAAGATCTTTTGTAGTCTGGAAATAGATTACTCTTCCCATTACTGAGTCTGGAATGGTGGTGTAGAGACTAAAGGTTGTGTCTCCTCCTTTCATCTGCAGTAAAGTTATCTTCATCTTTGGGTCATTCTTCTCTAGGATCTGCAATAGTTTCAGTTGTAGTTTTTGGGTTAGGAGTCATAAAAAACAAATGGACCTTTTGTGATGACTCTTAGCATTTCATCATGCACACAAGCAAGATGTGCTCTCATCCTGATCTTCCAGAAGTCATAATTTTCCACTGAGAATTGTGGAAGCTTGTGATGGAGCATATGGTTCAAGGGATTCACTCCCATGTTGTTCTCTGCTGGTGGTGGAACCCTAGCTGTGGTGTCAGTCATTATATATAAATAAGATTATCACAAGATCAATTAAGTTGACTAGAAAATACCACTTTCCCTTTTAAGCACAAATGTATACTTAGAATAATGGTCTTTTGAACAACTGCTCTAATACCACTTGTTGGTCCCGAAATGAATTATACAGGTGTATGGAGGGGAATACACCTGTTGTTACAAATTCAAAATTTCTCTTTAAAACTTATCAGATTAACTCAAGATAATAGATCTTCAGTGGACTTAAAAGTCTGCGGAGATTTACTAATGAAAGCTTACTGAAATATCAGCTCCACTGAAATCTCAAGACTTTCAGTTGAACTACTATCTAATTAGCTTTCAATTGCGGAATAGTGAGCCCTTAAGAAAAACTCGTTTTACTTGATAAAAATTTATTTTAACAACACACACTTAATGAAATAGCCGAATGTAAGTGCACAAGATATAAAGTGGTTCAAAGAAGAATATCCTACGTCCACTGTCCTGATTAAACATGAGAATTCCTTTCACTTTGGAATTCCTTGTGTTATAGTGCCAAGGTGCACTGATCAAACAATCCTCTTATAGGATATTTAATCTGTAGGATAATTCCAGGTCCTAGTTCCCAATACAACCAGCTTTCAGACTGATATCAACAATCAGCTTACTAACACCTCTTAACTCTAACTCTCAACTTAACTTTGGGGTAGGATTTTGAGTAGGGTTTTGGTTCCAACTGTTTGTGAGATAATCCTTACAGGTTTAGCTCAAGGCTTAAGGATGGATTATCTCTTTCTAAGATTTGGATATGATTATAAGCTCAATTACAGAAGGTTTGGTATATTATCTACAAATGTGAAACACTTGGGAAACAAAGGTAATTTGAGTGCTTCATAATGCTTTAATGAGAGTAGAGAATGCTTGTTCTTTGAAGTTTCCCGTGCGTAGCAATGAGCACAACCTTTTGTATTTATAGACCTTCTTGAAAATCTTCCTGTTGGAGATGAATCTTCTCAAGTAAGTCTCTTGTATCTGATTTGTTCAGATGGCTCTATTTAAGCTTTATGTCTCATAAAAACGGCTGAAAGACCTTGCTTGCTACCAGCTCTCTGGAAAAGCTAAAACAAGACTTTTGGTACTTGTCAATCTGTGACAGGTCGGCTGTCAGTAGGGTACTGTTGGTCCCGGTACAAGACTGAGGAATACGTGTATGGGGGGGAATACACGTATACCAATTTTCAGACTTAAAACCTTACTGAGTCCCCTTTACTCAGAGTGATAAAGAACTAGGAGTTGATAACACACCTACTGACTACACTTAGTGCGGGTCAGTTGGCTAACTATCAGTTCAAGTTCAGTGCGGAAATGCGTGAGCCCTGATAGTTTAAAGTCTTGTTTAGTTTGCTTTCTGAAAAACTAGTTTACTCAATTCTGAATAGTGATTAGTAGGGCAGTGCTCTTTTAGAAGATCAGGATGATTGATTCAGACATGATAAAACTAAATGCTATGAATGAATAAGTAATATGGCAGGTATGCACAATATCAAAGCAATAAGAACACAGGGAGTTTAACGTGGTTCAGAGACTCAAGCTCTTACATCCACGGCCTGATTTAACAGGAAATCCACTAACTGGGATTCTTGTTTTTAACGTGCCAAGGTGCACTCTCAACTGGACTCACACCCCTCTGCGGAGCTGCCTCTCCTCTCCTCACTACAAACCTAACATTCTACTGAAAGGGTTTAGTTTGGTTTGGTTTCTCCAACTAGGTGAGGTTTTCCCTTACAATGTATTAGCCTCAAGCTAAGAATGGGAAATCCTCTCTAAGCTAAGAGTTACAAGCTGGACACTCAGGTAATATATGTGAAGACCCTAAATGGTCAGTATCCTAGGTGTAAGACGTGCCTCCTTATATCTCCCTTTGAAACTGCACTAAACTCTCACACCTTCACAGCTCGTAGGTGTTAATTTTCTCCTCACACACCTCGAATCCGCAGCTATGAGCTTGTATTTATAATGTGGATTCAAATGTAACCGTTGGAGGGAATCACATTTGAATCCAGCATTAAATGGTTTCAACCACTTTTCTTGGAACTCGGCCTTGTCAGTGTCAGATATGTTGACTTGACTTGATTGGTCCACGTGGACTGAATCCAACGGATCTTTGGTTCAGTGAGCTTGATCAGGGCGCACTGACTTCAGATGGCATATCCTCCACTGACTGATGATCTTCAGTAGATGCAGTTGTCTTCAGTGTAGTTGTCCTTTAGGGACTCTTTGAAGATCTCTCCAAGAAGTTTGTCATAAGGCTGAATAACAAACTTCCCTGACCACAGTAGCCTGACTCCTTCAGGGCCTACTTGGTACAGCACTGATCCTCCTGATCATGCTCTTCACTGAGTGGTCCACTGACTTAGCTTAGATCAGCCAGGTTTACACTCAGTGGGACATCCTCCAGGCTTCTCTTCAGGTTCAGGTCTCTGCCATGGCTTCAGTCAGTTCTTCTTGGTGTCATCTTGATATCCTCAGGCTGTGTTGCTGAGTTCTCCCTCGCTGAGTTCCCCCTCAATTGAGTGTTCCCTCAACTGAGTTCTTCTCAATTGACAGCCTATTCTACTGAGGAATAACCTAGCCTGACCTGAAACTAAAGATACTATCCTGACTGCTTTCAAACCTATTACATGTTGTTTTGGAAAATCATCAAAACTAAAACATATCCCAACAGGTACACCTACGTGTCATATTCTTATTGGGCCGCACAGTCTACTTGCTCAGAGACTGTTTGGTTTTAAGGTGGAACTCAACTGAGAGAACCTTCTTATTCCTTCATTTATTGCAAGCTTTATAGACATTCAAATTGCCTTGTTCCAACCAGATTAACTAACAATTTTTAATGTGTTTACCATTGAATGTACTTTGTTAGTTTTCATCAGTAGACTTCCCTTCCTCTACTGATGGTACTTCCTTAGTATAAATGCACTTAGAAAACATTTAGATAAGGTATCTTCTTCAGTTGACTTCTTCTCAGTGGACTTGTCTTCTGTGTACAACTCTTAAATACGCTCTAGGAATTAGCAAATGCACTTCAGTTCTCTATTCAGTTCCCTAACATTTGAACTGGCTAATTCTAGTCTAACTCTACTAAATATACTTTACTTACATTTAACTTAGGAGGAACCTTTTGGCATCTTATTCAAAAGATATGTCTATACAATTTCCCAACAATTTTCCCCTTTTTGATTATGCCGAAACCTATCTATTACAAAGTCTCTTCTCAGTTGAGATATTTAGTTGGCATATTTCAAAGGAACTTGTAAGTAAATATATTCAAGTGCAAAGCCTAAATGATAATGAGATATTATCTTGGGCTATAGGAACAGTAGAGTTTTTCATCATTTCACATCAAAAAGAAGTACAAGTACAGTGAAGACTACTGGAATAGTTCTAAAATAAAAGATCAGCTGGGACTTATAAACAAATGCCCAGAACAACACTTTGTGTTGGTCCCACTAGTTAGATTAATTGCGGAAGCTTAAGTTAAATGCCTTTCAAATTCTTTTTACAAGAGTACAAAAGTAATAAGAGAATAAGTGAATGAAAGCAATAAAGAACACAAGATATATAGTGGTTCGGATTTGAATATCCTACATCCCCTCTCCCTTTATCCAAGGGGTCTCACTAACAACCAACTCACTTACTTACTCACTGGAATTGGGAAGTACCAGTTCCTTCTTACAACCTCTTTAGATTTAACTTCAATCTAAAGATCAACAGCCTTCAACCTTATCTGATAGATGAACATGTTGAGGTTTCAACAACTCCTTAAGAGTAGATATATATTATGAACAATAAGAGTGCCTAGAGTGATTATCAAAAGCTTGGATGGACTTATGCGCGTAGAGAGTCTCTAGAGCTTTTTCTTGAACTGCACTCTTGTATTTATAGAGGGGATTAGGGCTAGCCGTTGGAGAGCTAATCCAATCAGATCCTCTATTTAAGGAAGCCTCAATCAATCAATTCCCTAATTGATTGATTGGGTTGGTGGGATCCTTAGATTGATTATCTTCAAAACTTTCCAATCCTGATCTTGTTGACTTGATTTGAATCACCAACGGTCAATAGCTTCCTCTGCCTAACTCTGATTCTCTCCAGAGAAGGCAAGACCAGATACCAGGCAACCTCGGTGTCTTCTGGTCCTAATCTGGTGAACAACCAGAATACTCAGTAGAGACAGGGGATCAAACTGAGCATCTTTTATTCTACCAGACTCGTCTGGTCTGGGGAGGGTCCTCTGCCTCTGGTCAGATCTCATCTGGTGAAGTCTTCTGGTGGAGTCTTCTGGTGAAGTCCTCTGGTGGGGTCTTCTGGTGACTCTTCTGGTGAAGTCTTCTGGTCTGGCAGTTCCCCCTAGACTAAGTCCTAATCTAAACCATCATCTGGCTAACAGGTCCAGATGGTCCTATTACATCTTCTGGTTTGTTTTAACTCATCAAAACTAACAACTTTTATCCTAACAATTTCCCCCTTTTTGATGGAGTTAAAACACTACCAGAACTGATAAAAAAGTAAGACTTAAGCAAGAAAACATTAAAGAATAAGATCTTAGAATAGCTCTTATCAGGCAAACAATTAAGACAACAAGAGGTTGTCTTTTGAACAGAGAAGATATGATATTTTCATTGATAATAAGGACAAGATGATTACAAATTACATTGAAGTTCAGAGTCCTATTCTATGCATATCTCCTGTTTTCCTTGGGCACTAGAAACCAGTTAAGGAACTTATCTTGGACGGCCTTCAACTCTGCAGAAGATGTTGGAGTGAAGTTCACCAACACCTTTGTCTTGTACAGTCTCTTTAGCTCAGCCTAATCAACCTGGTCTCCTGCCATGGGAGTGTTAAGATAAGTGAACTCAGGGGCAGTCACCTCCAGGTTGAACTCAATGGTAGAGTCCATCAATTGTTTGTACAACTCTGCATCATAAGCTTGCATCCAGGTGTGAAAGGTTCTGTTGATCAGCTCATCATCCTCTGGTGCTGGCCTCTGGATATAATGTTGGATGAACCAGAGAGTCTTTGCCTCCTTCCATTTCTCAATCAAGGGCACAGGCACAGTAGAGTCAAAAGACCCTTCTGTCCTGAGAGGCAGAATGTTCATCACTTCAATGGGAGCTTTCCTCCTCTGGCTAGAACCACCTGCACCAGAAGAAGCACCTGCTTCTCTGCTCTTCTTGTTTTGCCTCCTAACATATCTGAGCCTCTACTCTTCATCTATGTTCTTCCTGATCCTTGCCTGCTTCTCCTCTGGAGTCTCTTCCTTGTATCTCTTCTGAGCTTCTTCAACAACAGTCTCAAGGAAGCTTTTCTTGACTCTTCTGATCTTCCTCTTTGCAGGTCCAGAGATGGAGATTGGATCCTGGTCAGCTTCTGACTTCTCTTCTGCAGCAAGCTGCTTAGCCATGGAAAGAGATTTGAACTCCTCTTTCTTCTTCTTCTGCAACTCAGCCTGGGCCAAAGTGTTCTTCAGCAGATCCAAACGAGCTCCATGGCTGAAAAGGGTTTCATTAGTGGTCTTCGCCAGATCAGTTCTGGCCTTCTCTTCCCCCTTTTTAACTTCATCAAGGAGGGGCTCCACTACCTGCCTTATAAGATCAGGCAAGGCAGTGTTGGAGGAAGAGTGAAGATCACGCAGCTTCTTTGCCTCCTCCAGGTAGGCTTTCGACTCTGCAACAAGCCTTTCTTGCTTCTCTAACATCTCCTGGAGTGAGTCCTTCAGCTTGGCAGTTTGGATCATCTGGCTGGCCATCTCAACTTTCAGCACAGAGACTGGCCTCATCTGCTCCAGCACGTGCTCCTGGAGCTGCTTCTGGCTGTGCATGACATCTAGCTTGACAAAGAGGCCATTGGCCTTGAAAGAAGCTTTAACCTCTGCTAGAGTAGATTTGATCTGCTTCAGGAAGATCCTCCTCTCCTGCCTGATCTGATGCTCTATCATAGCAGGAGCCATGTGTTGAATAGCTTTGGAAAAATGCCTTATCTGCATGATCTGCTCATTGAAGAAGGCTTTCATCTTCTGGAGCACGGCCGGAGTCATGTCAAAATCCTCCTCATCAGAATAAAGCTCTGGAGGGGAAGTGAAATGAGGACCAAAGTTGTAAGAGAAGCCCTTTGGCATGAGCATAACTCCTCTCTGGATCAGGAGAGTTTTGATGAGGACCTTGGCCGCCTCTGGTGTCTCCAACTCTGCTGGGTTTTGTATGTTTGACTTCTTCTTCAGCTCAATCTCCCACGCAGTGAAGGCAGAGGGAGACATCTCCTCCAGCAGAAGCATAAGATCTTCAACATCTTGGAGTTTGGCCATACTCCAAACCTTGGCATCCGTCAGATCTGCCAGGAGGGGTGAGTGCTCCAACAGAATTGGAAATTGCTCTCTTAGCCAGAGCTGAGCACTCACACTCATACTCTGCCTGATGGGACCCATCTCATCAGAAGAGAAAGTGAAGGGTTTGGGCCCAGAGGCAGAGGAGGAAGGTGCTAAGTTAGCAGGCTCAAGTGAAGCTTCCTCATCTTCACTATCATCGCTTGTTAAACAGGTGGGTGAAGGGGGAGGGGCAGGGAATCCCAGAGCCATAGAAATGGTTGGGTCCTGGTCTGTATGGGTTTGGGGAGGGTTAGGATTTTGTGAGGTAGAAGTGGAGGGGATGGGCTGCTCTGCACCAGAAGAGGATGGGATCTCTAGTACAGAAGGTGTGATGGGAATTTGTGAAGTGGAAGTGGTTGGAAGGGGAATATCTGCACCAGAAGAGGTCGATAGCACCTCTGGTACAGAAGCTGGGGGAGAGGGGTTTGTGGGAAGATGTGTTTGGGAATTTGGGGGAGAAGGAGTTTGGGTAGGAATGGTTGAGGGGGTATATACGGGGGTATCTGGGAGAGTCTGCTCTGGTGGAATAATAGGGTTACCAGAAGCAGATGGAGTTTGGGGAAGGTTATCTGGGGGAGAGATAGAGGGTGAAACAAGATTAATAGGGGTAGAAGAAGGAATGGAAGGGTTTACCTCTGCTGAGTCAACATCAGCAGGTACAACATGCTCTGGAGCAGAAGCATTCTTCACCATTTGAGAAGCTTCATCAATTGCCTTCTCCAAGGCCTCTCCAAGATCAGAGCCAGAGTCTGAATCTTGAAATATGGCCCTCTTGGCCTTGGATTTCTTCTTAAGAGGCTCAACCTCTTCTTCCTCTTCTTCCTCTGATGGCTCATCCACCAGAAGGGTTTTCTTGGCCTTCCTGCTAGTCCTTGACTTCTTAGCAGAGCCTCTCCTGGCCTCCTCTGACCTCTTCCTCTTGGAAGCTCCTGCCTTCTTGGCAGCCTCAGCTCCTTCACTCTTCTTCTTCAAGACATCAAGAAGAGGAATCTGGTCCTCCTCTGAGGAACCAGAGAAAGCAATGGTTGAGGAACCAGTTGCTTCAGCAGCTTTCTTCTGGGTCTTCTGCTTCTGCTGCTGCTTTTTCTGCCCCTTTGCAGGTGAGGGAATTGATTGAATAGGAGGGGTAGGGATGGCTTGCTCTCCATCAGAGTCGGCATGGCCATGGAGAGGGCCATCCTTGGAGAAGAGGATCTTGGACTTGTGATAACCATGGCACCAAGATGCTTTCCACTTCTTCTCTGGAAGAAGTGAATCCAGAACTAGAGTCAACTTAGTTCCCAACGAAACATTTGCAGTGAAGAAGAACTGTAACTCCCCTGGCTTGGAAGGACAAGGCTCCTTCTTCACCTTCAGTCTGTTCTTCCTCAACACATCCCAAAAGAACTCCGTCCAATTGCATTGAATGCCGTCATATAATGCCCTCATCACACACATCCTGCCGTTGAAAATGGCATCTGTGCTGTGATTCTCACACATAAGCACCTTTACGACTATATCGAACAACACCTTGTACTTCTGCCTTAAATGTTTATCAAGAAATCCCTTCGTGATATTCTGGCAAGAAGATCGAGCAAACAACTTGAAGGAACCAATGATATCATCCTCCTTGTACGTCAAAGGATCCACTCCTACAGCTGAAATGTTCTCGAATAGAGCGCAAAAATCGTGCTTAGAAAACACCAAATCATCTTCATCAATCTTGGAAGAAATGTGGTCCTCGTGGATCTTCATACGAACCAAAAACTGGGCCGCATATCCGTCAAGAGTGCGAAAGTCCTTAGGAACTGTGGAGATCAACTTCTCCACCCCTGCTCTCTGGAGCATCTCCAGAATCGACAGCACAACAGGGTTCTTGGTGGTATAAAAGTCCACCACCATCTCCGTCTTTAGCTTTTTCATCATTAGAACATGATCGAAGTTGCACGGAGGAGCCATTTCTGTGAGCGAAAGGTAGAGAGAGAGAGAGAAAAATACTTTGCAGAGAGAGGTTAGGGTTTGAAAGTATGGAAACGTGAAAGGACAAATTGAAAAGAAATTTGAGTTAAATAGAGCAATACGCGTGGCTTGATTAATAAATGAAGTGTGAACGCGTGTAATAGCAAATTTAATTTAGAAAATAAAATCAATTTTGGAATTGATGGACATATTGCACATTGATTAAATCTGATGGCCACGATGAAAGGCGAGATACAGATTTAATCTGGTGCATTGGCATAGTCATTGGGACTGGGCATAAAGGGGTTTTGTGGCAGTCAAGAGAAAAGCGAAATGATTGCCTAGGCCCTATACCCTAGTCTTAAATACACTCCGAAGTTGAAACGTTTTGAGTGTACTTACTAATTTGAAAAGTGTATCCCAATGATCAGAGGCCAGAGAAGTAAAAGCATACCTGTCACCTGATATTGTAACCAGACGAAACCACATCAAGTCTGGTGCTACATCTCCTCTGATGGAACTCATCTGGTCCTGGTCAGAAGAGACTTTGAACATTTCTATAATCTGACTCAGCACCTCATCTGGGACAATTGTCACCTGGTGTATACCTCATTTGGAGATATACCTTCTCTGATATGTCTAATCTGCAGGTATGTTAGGTTTAAATAACAAAGAATATGTAGTAAGATTTAAATAAGGATACTTCTCTGATGTTCCCCCTAAAACAAATCTGTCTCTGGATCCAACAATCCTAACTCAAAAGCTAACTCTCTGTCTCAGCCAAAGGCTTAGTTAAGATATCTGCTCTCTGCCTCTCTGTTGCAATCTTTTCCATCCTTATATCTCCCTTCTCAACATGATCTCTGATAAAATGATGCCTTATATCAACATGTTTGCACCTGGTATGAAGAACTGGATTCTGGGTGATTGCAATTGCACTATTACTATCACAGAAAATAGGAATATCCTTAGCTCTAATCTGGTAATCCCTAAGCTGTTGACTAATCCAGAGTAGTTGTGAACAACAACTCCCTGCAGCCATGTACTCTGCTTCTGTTGTTGATGTAGCAACTGAAGTCTGCTTCTTAGAAAACCAGGATACCAATTTATTCCCTAAAAATTGGCATGTTCCACTTGTAGACTTCCTATCTATTCTGCATCCACCATAGTCTGAATCTGAATACCCACTCAACTCTAAGTTATCATCTGCAGGATACCATAATCCTAGGTTCACTGTTCCCTTAAGATATTTCAATATCTTCCTAGCTGTTTCCAAGTGACTCTTCTTGGGATTAGCTTGAAATCTGGTACAAACTCCTACAGCAAAAGTAATATCTGGTCTGCTTGCAGTCAGGTACAGAGAGAACCAATAAATGCTCTGTACTGAGTCTGGTCCACACTCTCTCCAGACTCATCTGGATCCATGTTAAAATTTGTCATCATAGGAATCTTAGCTGCTTTGCTAGATCCTACTCCAAATTTCTCTAACATGTTTCTGGTGTACTTAGCTTGATTAATAAAAATTCCCTTTTCTGATTGCTTAACCTGCAAACCTAAAAAGTAATTCATTTCACCCATCATGGACATCTCAAACTGACTCTGCATGAGCTCAACAAACTTCTCACACAACTTCTTGTTACGGGATCCAAATATAATGTCATCAACATATATTTGGACCAGAAGGATGTCCTTTCCTTCTTCTTTCCTAAACAAGGTCCTATCAATCTTACCCTTAGTAAAACCATTGTCCAGAAGAAATTGAGATAGAGTGTCATACCATGCTCTGGGTGCCTGCTTCAGCCCATAAAGAGCTTTCTTAAGCTTAAACACCTTGTCACTTTGTTCAAAACCAGGAGGTTGTTCCACATACACTTCCTCAATGAGAATGCCATTAAGAAAGGCAGATTTCACATACATCTGGTATACTTTGAACTTCATGTGAGCAGCATATGCTAAGAACAATCTGATGGCTTCTAGTCTGGCAACATGAGCAAATGTCTCATCATAGTCTATTCCTTCAGACTGAGAATAGCCCTGGGCCACTAGCCTTGCCTTGTTCCTAGTAATGACATCATTCTCATCTTTCTTATTCTTGAAAACCCACTTAGTGCCTATCACCTTTTGATGTCTTGGTCTGTCTACCAGCTCCCAAACATCCTGTCTGGTGAATTGATTCAACTCCTCCTACATAGCAACAATCCAATTCGAATCTTTCAGTGGCTCCTTGATGTTCTTGGGCTCAATCAAGGACACATAGCAACTGAATAAGGCATCTAAGTTAAGAGTTCTCCTAGTCTGGACACCCTTAGTTGGATCTCCTAAGATCAGGTCATTGGGGTGATCAACCAGGGTCCTCCTTCCCGTGGTCTTGCCTGGTTGATCATCTTCTGCAGTACCTTGGTGATTATCACCACCTGCAGAAGAGCTTCCCCCTACAGGAGTTCCAACCTCTTCTGGTTCTGCTCCGTGTAAAGGCTTCTGCTTCAGAGAACCAGGAGATGGGTCATCATCTGAATCTGAATCTAAATCAAGAATAGGTGGATTGACCTTGATTACTCTGGGAGCAGTCTGATTCTGGGTCTCATCAGAAGACTTTAAGTCCACCTTGCACTCAAAAGTAGATTCATCAAAAACAACATGAGGTGTTTCCTCCACACAAAGTGAATTCTTATTAAAAACTCTAAAAGCCTTACTGGTGCTGGAATATCCTAAAAATATTCCATCAGCCACTTTGGCATCAAAGGTTCTTAATTTAGATTTCTCATTGTCATGGATGAAACACTTACATCCAAAAACATGAAAATATGAAACAGATGGGGTTTTACCTTTCCATACCTCATATGGAGTCTTATTATGTCTCTGAGCAATTAGGCATCTGTTCTGAGTGTAGCAAGTTGTATTAATGGCCTCTGCCCAAAATCTCTGTGGAGTGTTGTACTCTGCCAGAAGTGTTCTTGCAGCTTCTTTAAGGGTTCTATTCCTCCTTTCTGCTACTCCATTTTGTTAGGGTGTTCTGGCAGCAGATGTCTCATGAAAAATCCAATGGTCCTTGCAGTAATATGCAATGTGTGAATTCAAAAACTCTATCCCTTTGTCGCTTCTGATTCTGACTATGCTCTGGTTCTGCTCATTCTGAATCTGCTTGAAGAACTCTGGCAGCTTAGTGATAGTTTCATTTTTCTTAAACAAGAACACTACCCAAGTGTATCTTGAAAAGTCATCTACTATAACCAAGGTGTACTTCCTTCCACTGAAACTAAGAGGAGAAACAGGTCCAAACAGGTCCATGTGAAGTAGTTGAAGTACTCTGGTTGTGGTTGTGCTCTGGACATCCTTAAAGGAAGTCTTGGGTTGTTTACCCTTCTGGCATGAACCACAAACCTGATTCTTCTTAAACACTTCATTAGGAAGACCTCGAATGAGACCATTTCTGGCAATCTTATTCAATGTTTTGAAGTTAAGATGACACAATCTCTTGTGCCAAATCCAGCTGTTCTCTGCAGATCCTTTTGCAACCAGGCAAGCATTTCTTGGGCAACTGCTAAAATCTGCAAGATAAATGTTACCCTTCCTCAAGCCTATTAGCAAGATATCATTATAATCAGAAGAGAAAACAGTGCATGAATCACTAGAGAACTTCACTGAGTATCCCTTGTCACAGAATTGGGATACTGAAAGCAGATTATGCTTGAGTCTTTCAACATAGTAGACTTCATCTATAGACACTCCATTGAAGGTCAACTTTCCAACTCCTCTGGTGACTCCATAGTTGTTGTCACCAAACATCACTCTTGGTCCATTCAATGGCTTGAAATCTTGGAGATTATCCTTCTGGAAGGTCATGTGCTTGGAACATCCACTATCAATGTACCAGACATGATTGCTTGAAAGTCCTTTCTCCAATGGGCTCTTATCTACCTGCAGAGAAATCAATTAGGTCCCCTACTAGTGCTGGGTCCTGATTGGTTAGTTGCAGGTTTTGTAGGAATCCATAGATAAAGATCATCCCTTGTTGGATGAGGAGATCTTATCTTCCTTCCAAATCTATCTACCAGAACATGTCCTCTTACAATGACATATTGAGTTACTGGTCTGATAAGGACACCTTTCCTATAAACAGGTCTGGTGTACCTTTTCTCAAATCTGGCCTTTGGAATGGCCTGCCTCAAAGACATGGTCTTAAAGGTCTGGTTGTAAGGGTACATCCTAGAAGAACCATCTCTGGTGTCATAACTACCCAGATCAGTTGGTTTTCTATAGATGGGTCTCTGGTTCTGAAAGGTAGATCTCTTCTGATAATAGAATTCCTTCTGAGGTTTCCTGTTCTGGAATCTTCTTGGAGCATTCAACCTTTGAGATCCCTGATTCTGATTGAGGTTCTCTGGTTCAGCATACCTCCTCTGGTATCTCCTATTCTGATTAGATTTCCTCTTAGAGTCTCCTTTTTGAGGTCCCCTAATCTGCTTAGGTTCCACTCTTTTAGGATTCCTCAGGGGTTCTCTAATCAGATTAGTCATCTGAACAGAACCATCAATCTTTATAGGTTCTCTTTTCTGGTTTGTATGCCCTAGAATTGTTCCTTCCAGAACATTCACCTCTTCTGGATTATGTTTTGAACTATCAGCAAGGGGGGTCCCATTTCCAACCAGGTCTGTGAACCACCATGCGATCAGAAGGATCCTCTTCATTCCGGAGTTCCACAAGTTCACCAGATCTTATAGACTTGTCTTTAGTAAAGTAATATTTATGAGATCTTTTAATAATTCCAGGATACCCTAAACCACTCTTATCATTTATGCGTTGAGAAGATCCTGAAATAATAGATAGAACATCTGGTTTCAAGGAATCTTCTCTGGGCACAGGTAACTCAATAGTTTGCTCAACTTGTTTTCCCTTGATAAGAGTCTGGTATTTGGCTCTAAGCTCATTGAGCTCTTCCTCCTGAGAATTCTTTTCCTTCATGATTTGATCTACCAGAGTATCTTTTTCTTTGATCTTATCTTGAAGTTCAGAGACTTCTTTGGAATGATCTTTCATGAGTTCTCTGGTGGATTTTTGTTCATGGGATAAGGATTGAACTTCAGTTCTGAGCCTACCATTCTCTTTCTCAAGTTTTTGACAAAGTTGAACACAATTTTGGAGATCTGATAGCATTTGCTGCATATCAGACTCTCTGGAGTTACTAGATGAGTTTGAGGATTCAGTATATTTGGAATTTGATAAGACTAAGGTAGTTTCTTGTACCTCATTGATGTCTGCCATCAGACATACATCATCATCAGATCCGAAATCAGAAGAAGAAGAAGAAGAACTGGAACTAGTATCCTCCTCCTCTGCTTCTGCCAGCAATGCTCTCTTGTCTGCATATCTCCTATCTCTCTTAATCCTTTTCTCTTCTCTTTCCCTTGGAGTAAGTTGAGGACAATCATAACTGTAATGACCAGTCTTGTTGCATGTGTAGCAGGCATTATCTCCTCTGGGACTAGGACTTGGCTCTCTCCTCCTCTGGTTGTAGTCTGATCTGGCTGGGCTACTCTCTCTCCTCTGGTAGTCAGGTCTGCCAGAGCTACCATCCCTCCTCTGATAATCTGATCTCCCAGAGCTGCCAGGGTTGTCATCTCTCCTCCTTTCTGGAGTTCTGAATCTGGTCTCCCTTGAGTCTCCAGATGTCTTCTCCTTCTCTGCAGGCTTGAAAGAACTCTTCCTGTCTCTGGTAGACTCCTTCCAATGCCTTTTGTACCTGCCATATTTTGAACTCATTTTATCTAATTTACGGGTTAGGAGTGCTACCTGCTCCTTGAGGCTCAAGTCATCTGCAGTAGACTCCTTTGGCTTGACATCACGCTTGATAGTTGAAGAGAATGCAACACCTTTCTGACCAGAAGAGGAAACCTCTTCTGTTTGATCCTCCTCTTGAAGATCATACTCATAGGCTTTGAGATCAGACAATAGAAGATGATGATCCAGAGTGTTGAGATCCTTGTTGTCCTTGATCACCGTGACTTTAATTCTCCACCTGCTGGTTAGTGAACGCAAGATTTTACTATTAATTTCTTTTTCATAATAGGTCTTACCTAAGGCACTAGCCTTGTTCAGGAGGTTTGTGAGACGCATGTCCAGCTGGTCAATGGTCTCGTCTGGTTTCATCTTGAAAGTGTCAAACGAGTGTTGAACAGCTTGGAGCTTGTTGTCTTTGATCTTCTCTGTTCCCTTACAGAGTAGTGCAAGTTTGTCCCACATCTCCTTGGCAGTGGCACACATTCTGACCTTTTCAATCACCTCTTTAGTTAGTGTGTTGATGATCTCTGTTCTTGCCACCTGGTCTAAATTGTAGAGCTTTCTTTCATCGTTGTCAAGCTCATCTTTCTTTTTTAGGATTCTTTGCCTGGGGACTCTATCCTCTGCAGTTTTCTGGGCAGCTTCACTAGTTTCTTCCCTGGACTCTGACCTGCCACTATCAATAGGAGTCCAGTAAAATTGAATGGGGCCACTTTCTACCACATCTAACATGCAGTGGTGAATAGCTCCAAGATGATTGCTCATCATGAAGCTCCAGTGGCTGTAATCCTCGAAAGAGAATTCTGGAAGCTTACGGCTCTTGTAAGAAGATTTTGCAGACATTTTTGGATAAAATTAGGGAAATAACAAGAACTTGAACAAAAGCACTAAAGAGCAATGGATCTGCCCGGTGACCACCAAAAGCTTTTCAAAGCAGTGGTCGTTGGACACACTGCTCTGATACCACTTGTTGGTCCCACTAGTTAGATTAATTGCGGAAGCTTAAGTTAAATGCCTTTCAAATTCTTTTTACAAGAGTACAAAAGTAATAAGAGAATAAGTGAATGAAAGCAATAAAGAACACAAGATATATAGTGGTTCGGATTTGAATATCCTACATCCACTCTCCCTTTATCCAAGGGGTCTCACTAACAACCAACTCACTTACTTACTCACTGGAATTGGAAAGTACCAGTTCCTTCTTACAACCTCTTTAGATTTAACTTCAATCTAAAGATCAACAGCCTTCAACCTTATCTGATAGATGAACAGGTTGAGGTTTCAACAACTCCTTAAGAGTAGATATATATTATGAACAATAAGAGTGCCTAGAGTGATTATCAAAAGCTTGGATGGACTTATGCGCATAGAGAGTCTCTAGATCTTTTTCTTGAACTGCACTATTGTATTTATAGAGGGGATTAGGGCTAGCCGTTGGAGAGCTAATCCAATCAGATCCTCTATTTAAGGAAGCCTCAATCAATCAATTCCCTAATTGATTGATTGGGTTGGTGGGATCCTTGGATTGATTATCTTCAAAACTTTCCAATCCTAATCTTGTTGACTTGATTTGAATCACCAACGGTCAATAGCTTCCTCTGCCTAACTCTGATTCTCTCCAGAGAAGGCAAGACCAGACACCAGGCAACCTCGGTATCTTCTGGTCCTAATCTGGTGAACAACCAGAATACTCAGTAGAGACAGGGGATCAAACTGAGCATCTTTTATTCTACCAGACTCGTCTGGTCCGGACTCGTCTGGTCTGGGGAGGGTCCTCTGCCTCTGGTCAGATCTCATCTGGTGAAGTCTTCTGGTGGAGTCTTCTGGTGAAGTCCTCTGGTAGGGTCTTCTGGTGACTCTTCTGGTGAAGTCTTCTGGTCTGGCAGTTCCCCCTAGACTAAGTCCTAATCTAAACCATCATCTGGCTAACATGTCCAAATGGTCCTATTACATCTTCTGGTTTGTTTTAACTCATCAAAACTAACAACTTTTATCCTAATACTTTGACAGACTAGATGGACTCAAAAGTTGGTTCTAGATTATATTGCTTGAACACTCTTATCTTCAGCTCATTTTTCTTCTCCATGATCTCCTTCGAATGTCCTCTGAGGCCCAAATACTCACATAGAGAAACTCATTCTTCAGTGATTCTTTCTCTATCAATAGTACCAGTAGCATCAGCTGGGGGCCAATAGATGATAGGTTCAGGAGCCTTCAAAGCATGGTCTGGGAAGGCATTGTTCCAAGCATCACTGATTTTATTGTAAAGACTTGGATAAGCCCCAAACAGCCAATCATTGAACAGGTCTTGGGCATTCTCCTTCCCAAGCTCTCCACTGACATAATAGGAGTAAATAAACTCTCCACTGACATAATATGAGTAAACAAACTCTCCACTGACAGAGAAGAAAGTATGAAAAGAGGCAGAATAAGAAACTCAAGGAAGCTGGTGGAAGCAGCAATGGCAGCACGAAGAAAAAAAAGAACGAGATTGAGATTTTATCTCAGCTGCCACTTAGGACAGAAGGGTCCTTTGACTCTATTGTGTTTATTCCTCTGATCAATCAGTGGAAGGATGCTAAGATATTGTTGTTCATCCAAAATTATATCCACAAACCACCTCCAGAGGATGAAGCTCTTAGCAACAAGACATTTCATGCCTGGATGCAAGCATATGACAGAAGACTTTATGACCAGCTAATGCAATCAACTATAGAGTATAATCTGGAGGTGACTGCTCTAGAATTTGAGTATCTCAACACTTCTCTGGATGGTGACCAAATTGATTGGACTGAGTTGAAGAAGTTGTTCAAGACTAAAGTAATGCACAACTTCGACCCTCCCAGCCAAGAAGAGCTCAGAGTTATTCAAGACCGCTTCCTGGATTGGTTTCTTGTTCCTAAGGAAGGCAGAAGATATGTCTAATAGTTGATAGGAAAAACTTTGTAATTTGTAAACTCCTCTGATCTTTAATGAAAGTTTTCCTATCTCTGTTCCTACTAAAGACAACTTCTTGTTGTCTATTGTTTTTTCCTGGTGAGATCTATTCTAAGATCTCATCCCTATTTTATTTCATTCTTATCTGTTTTGAATTCAGTTTTGGTTTTTATTTTAACCTCATCAAAATAGCGTAAATTGTTAGGATAAAAGTTGTTAGTTTTGAAAAAGTTAAAATAAACCAGAAGATGTAATAGGACCATCTGGATATGTTAGCCAGATGAGAATTTAGATTAGGAATTAGTCTAGGGGAAACTTCCAGACCAGAAGACATCACCAGAAGACTCGACCAAAAGACTTCACCAGAAGAGTACCAGAACAGAGACAGAAGACTTTCCCCAGAACCAGACGAGTACAGAAGACCAGACGAGTCTGGTAAAATAAGAAAGTCTTAGAATCATTCCCTGAATCTAAGAAACTCTTCATTTCACTATTCTGGTCTGGACTAGAAGACCTCTAGGTCACCTGGTATCTGGTCTTAGCTTTTCAAATAGAACATATGTGGACCAAGGAAGTTCTTTACCGTTGGTGTAATTAATGCAGTCAGAAGATCAGGATTGGAAAGTCAGTGAAGAATCAATCCAAAGGATCCCACCAACCCAATCAATCAATTAGGGTTGCTACTGTCAAGCTACCTGCCACCATCTCCTTTCTCCTCGATCCAAACATTGTTGTGTCCCAATATTATATTTTCAAGGAATGTACTCATTGTATCCTGGACACATCTTTTGGGTGCCTGAATAAAAATAACTATACTATCTTCTAATTTTGCATTTAATTTATTTACACTCGATTAAGATTAATTGTAAGATTCGTACTGCCACAATAATTTAATAATTGTAAGAATGTACAACGTAAAAAAAAATTATTTATGATGCTTATTTTCTCGATCATGGTAAGAAATAGCTAATATACATACATAACCAACACAATAATAATATTATTTCCAAAACGATGTAGCGGAAAAGTATAGTGGCAAATAACTAATTCTCTACAGATAAAACTGCTAACTCCATCCACAGTATGACAAACAACCATAATCAAAATGAAAAAAAAAAGAAAATCTACAAAAACAAAAAAGAAATAAAACTTTGAATACAAATGCCAATTATATGGATGACAACACACGGACAAATAAAAAATGATCATGATAACCTACATGGAACGATGATCCAGAATTTCAGAGGGTATGCAAGTTGGAGGAAAATGAGGGTACAAGGAAGCTGTTGATGGCCATGATGGAAAAGATTAACAACCTCGAGTTGGGGAAGAATTTGGTTGGAGAGCATGCAGCAGAGAAGGAAAGAGTAGACCAGCCAAGTGGACAGCAAGAGGTAGCCAATTACATGGGAGGTCCGTATTACAATCAGAATAGCTACCAAGGTGGTAATCAGTATGGAAGGCCTTCTTATGGCCAACCATTTGTACCTCCAGGTCCTCAGCCACCTCAAAATCAATGGAGGAACACACAAGGCTATCAAGGAGGCCAGCAGCCTCCTCAAAACACATGGAGAAAGAATGAGAACTTCTCATATGCTAAACCCGAAGGCAGGTATTACAATTCCTCCGGGTGTTGACCCAGGTTCAAAGCCTCCGGGTGGAGAAGGCGGTGCATCAACTGAGGAGATGTTGAGAGCGATTCTACAGAAGGTGGAGGAAGGAAGTAAGAGGTTGTCATCCTTGGAGTACGATGTGAAAGAGTTGCATAATAAGGGTGATCAATGTGATCAAGAGCTCCAGAAGATGAACGTTGAGTGGACTAGAACTCAACAAGAGAACAATCGAAGGTTCACTTCTATAGAGTTCCAGATTAGCCAAATTGCAAAGTCGTTGAATAGAGAGCCGGGAAAATATCCTTCCATGCCGGAGGGGAACCCGAAAGAGCATTGCAAGGCTATCTAGTTAAGAAGTGGAACCAACTATGAAGGTCCTCAGATGCCTGCTGATTCTGAGACGCCTCAAGATAGAGATGAGATTGAGAAGGTAGGAGTTGAGAAGGGGATACAAAGTGAAGGGATTGAGAAGAAGGTTGAGGGTAAAAGCACCCAGGAGAGCAAAGTGCCTGAAGATGAGATTGAGGAGATAGAGAGAGTTCCTAAGTGGAAGAAGGCAAAAGAAGCAAGGGAGAAAGTGAAAGAGACCGAGAAAGATGAATGGGGGGTACCCAAATCTGTGATACCCGTCCCATATCCACAACGCTTCATGAAAAAGAAGCTAGATGAGAAATTCGCTAAATTCCTTGATGTGTTTAAACAATTGCATATTAATATCCCTTTTTATGATGCTTTGGAACAGATGCCCAACTATGCGAAGTTTTTGAAGGACTTGATCGCAAAAAGACGGCGAGTGGATAAGCCGAAGTTGGTGCAGTTGAACCACGAGGTGAGTGCATTAGTGCACAAGGCGCTTCCTCCAAAGCTGAAGGATCCCGGGAGCTTCACCATTCTTTGTGATATTGGGAACGGGATCAAGAAAGGAGCATTGTGCGACCTCGGGGCGAGCATTAATTTGATGCCGTTGTCGCTTTTCAAGAAGTTGGAAAGTGGTGAACTTCAACCCACAATGATGACTCTTCAACTTGCCGACCGGTCTATTACTCAACCTCAAGGTGTGGTTGAAGACGTCCTCGTGAGAGTTGGAGATCACATTTTTCCAGCCGACTTTGTGGTCCTAGAGATGGAGGAAGATGAGCATGTGCCCCTGATCTTGGGAAGACCGTTCTTAGTGACGGCGGGGATGGTGCTAGACCTGGCAAATGGGAAGATTACATTGAAGGTTGATGATCAAGAAGTGAAGATTTCTCTATATGAAGCCATGAAGCACCCGAAGGAGGATGAGAGTTTGTATTGCATGGATGCCATTGATCCTCGTGTTGAAGACACACCTCTTATCCCTAATCCTTCTCATATTCATGAATTTTATAATCCTTCACTTGATGATTTAACTTATGAGCATTATGTTTTTTACTATGTTGATAGGGATAAAGTGAAGAAGTTGAAGGATGAAGAGGTGAAAAATGTGGACGTGTTGGAAGGAAAAGGAGGAGTTAAGAAGAAAAAGTCCAAATTCAAGAACCTGTTTGGTAAGACTCCTCCAGATAAAGGTGAGAAGGAGTTGAGACCCATAACACTTGGGGATGAGAAGAAAGCAAAGGAGTTCATGATGGAAGGGCATCAAGGAAAAACATGCAAGCACCACTCTTCTGAGAGTAAGGGAGGTAAATTTGAGTATGATGTCCCATAAGCTCCTTTGAGCTTGGTCCGGCATGAGGACCTTAAAAATAGCGCTGAATGGAAGGCAACCCATTTTTTATTTGCTTTTATTTATTTTTAGTGTCTTATTATGTTATTAGGGTGTTGTTGAGTCGTAAGCTTTAACCTCGTACTTGAGAGTTTATTTTGTAGGCTTGTCTCGAAGGAGTGCCAAATACGTGGAGATTGAGGAAACTCAAGCAAGGGAGTGTGCTACGTTTGAAGGAAACTGAATTGTTTGGTTGAGGTGACCCACAACCCCAAACTTAGACCTCTTCGCAAGGTCGAAGTTTGGGGGGTGGAGTTTTTTATGTTTCTTGTTACATTGCACCGGAGCACCCCTTATCTTTGAGCGTGTTTGGTTATTTGGTGTCTTGAGATGCTCCTAGAGGGGATTTTGATCTGAGTCGCTATTGTATATTTCATGCCTATTAATCATCTTATGCTTGTCGATTGCTATCTTTGAGTATGATTTGATGAGTAGAGTTAAATTGTGAGGTTGAGTTAGGAATTCTATTGTGTGAGTGTTTGAGTTTGAGTTGATTTGAGAGAGAACTGGTATGTTTACAAGTTTTCTTTTTGAGTGCTTATGTGATGAGAGTGAGAATTCACTAGGACTAGCATGGATGTGAAGCCGTGAGATTTGAGCCTTATGAGATTTTGATGCATGAATTAATCTCTTCGTTTGTGAGTGGATCGTCACCTTAGAGGATGCTAGAACTTGTGTGTGCTCTTGCTTCTTGATTGTGTCTAGTTTAAAATGCCTAATGTGATCTTAGGCCATCTTTGATTTGATTGAGTCACTTAGCCAAAATTTTCCTTACCAATGACATGTATCCCTTGTTAGCCCCTTTGAGCCTAAAGCCTATTTTATTTGCTAGCACATTTAAACACTATTCCAAGTTCCTAAGCCTTTTTCTCCCAATTTGAGTGGAGAATAGGAAAAGTGTGAAGGTTGAAGGGATTGAGTTGAGTTGAGAAAAAAGGAATTATGATGGTTGAGTGGTGATAAAATAAGGGTGTGATTGAGATTTGAGTTGTGGGAAAGAACAAAAAAAAATTTGAGAATGAGCAAAAGAAAAAAATGAGCTCATGTGTTTGTGAAAGAGAAAAAATTGAGAATGAGCAAAAGAAAAAATGAGCTCATGTGTTTGTGCGAAAAAAGAAAAAAAAAGTGAAGTGATTGAAAAAAAAAAGTGAGAGTGAGAAAGAAAAAAAATAAGTGTTGAGAGAATTGGAATTGAAAGTGTGTTGATTGAATATGTTTGAAGTAGTCTGTTCCTAATCTCGAAGTACCGAAGTCTGATTTTCTATTCTCCATTCACTTGAGTCACTTTACCATATTGATTCCCACCTGTCCAAAGAGCCTACATTACAACCTTGAGAAAAGTCCTTTTTGATTCGGCATTAATTTCAAGAGTATGGTCAGAGTTAAGAGCGCTTACAAGCCTATGGCTGCCAATATGTGTGATTGATTGTTTGAGTGAGTCCCTTTATCATTGATATAAACTTGTGAGGGAGTGAAACACATCGTTGAGTGCACATCCATGTTTGATCTTGGTGTTTATTGTTATTGTTGCATGAGTATGATGAAGGAAAGTGAGTGAGTATACGGGTGATTGATTCTTGAAGCTCGAGTTCATTTGCTTGCATGATTGATTCTTTGACTCATTCCTAACAATTTCACTTGACTTATTATTTCGTTGCTTCAGGACAAGCAACATGGTAAGTTTGGGGGGGTTGATTAGGCGTGAAATTGTCATGATTTGTCACTCGAAATGCCCTAGTTTTGGTTGATTTTGTTGAGTATTTAGAGTCATTTGCGTATCATTTTCATAAACTAATGAATTTGTCTCTTTGATGCTCATAGTTGGATAGAGGGCAAAAAAAGGAGTTCGTAGGACTTTGAATCGACTCAAACGGACTCCCGGATGAGAAGATATCGAAGAAATACGAAAAGTACTAGTTCGAGGGCGCAAAAGTATCATTGGAGTGCACAAGCTAGAGGAGCTCGAGCACTAGTGCTCGAGCAGTCGTGCATAGCGCACGAGTTGATGTTGGTCGTGCACAAGTGCACGAGTACTCGTGCATAGCGCACGAGCAAGAGGGCTAGTCGTGCACAAGTGCACGAGCGTGAGTGCTCGTGCAGTTTTTACTCTCTGGAAGATCGAAGTGCTCGAGTTGGAGGTGCTCGAGCAAGTGCACGAGCAAACGTGTTTTTGGCCCATACGTTCCCGATTTGGCCCGTTGCGTATATATACTCATCCCGAGCACGTTTTGGAGGATAACCACTTGACACCCATGAGATTTAGAGTTCGTTTTTGGAGAGGAAGAAAAGAAGCAAGCTTACTTTTACATTGTTTTGAGGTTTTCGTTACGAATTCATACTACGATCTTGTTTTTAGTTTCGCTTCTTAGATTTTCGTTCTTGAACACGTTGAGACCTAATTCCTTGAGTTAATTTAAGTTTATTCTTTCAATTAGTTAAAACCTAGTTTATGTTTGATCTCTTCTTCGTTTTAATTATCATGTTCTTGTTCGTTACTTATTTAATCGCTATTATTTACGTTAAACCTATGTCTAGCTAAAACTCTTGCATGCTTGGGGTAGGATGAACTCGTAGAAGTAGGTTGTGGGTACGTGATTAGGGTAACTTGTGACGTTAGGTTTTAATTCTCTTGATTAATGAATTCTTAAAATCAATCTTAACTTTACCTTTGAATTTCGTTCGAAAAGTGTTAGAGAGAGGACGACCGTATCACTCTTTAACAACGAGTAGACTTAACGAGAGGGTTTAGGAAGGGTTAATTCATTTACCAGTTTAGCAAAGGAGGACGACCGCATCACCTTAGTTAAATTAGGGTCTCATTAATTAAGCACAATCTATTAACTTGTTAGTAGATTAGTGAAGTCGAGTGTTAGGGTAAAGTATTAGGATTTAGAATCTTGAGCTTTTACCTTGCATTCTTAGACTTAGGTTATTTCTTGTGTGTCACAATTATTCTGATTATGTACCTGCTCCGTTAGTATACGTAGGGATTCCTATCCTGAGCATCACCATCACTCATTTGAATACAAACCTTAGTTAATTCGTCTTCTTTAGTATTTTAGTTTAATTAGTTTATTTTAGTTTTAATTAATTCTTCCCAAAAATCTAAAAACATACACTCATATTAGCTACGACGCGTAGATCTTCAGGGATCTATTCGCATACACACTTTCCCTTGGATTCGATAATACTTGGTCACTATACTTGCCCATACTACAGTGAACCCGTACTCTTGCGGGGAAGCTACTTGTAGAAGCTAGTGTATTCGCTTCAAGTCAGGTATGCAGTACGGTACAGTATAGCCTGTATGGTACGGTATGCCAGCCCTATAGTGAACTAATCACAAATTATTTCAACAACATGAATTTTTCCTTTATTCTCATTAACTAACACTTTATGATCAAATGTTGTTTTAGATATTTTGACATGTAGGTTGAAGATCTAGAAGAATCTACAAGAATCTGGGAGACTCAATGTTGCAGTGAAGGTTGCAACATGGAGCGGTTACGGGTTCTAGAAGGATCTACAAGGACCTACACGATCCAGGTTTTTCCAGAACCTTTAAAACGATCTAGATCAGGCGGTTGCAGTCAATATCATCTGAATAAAGGTAAGATCATAGATGGTTAATAAAAGATTATGGAGGAAGTTACATGAAGAAGTTATTTATGGGTGAAGATTTTCATCTATAAATAGAAGTCGAAATCTTCAGTACCAGAGGGTGGAATAATCGAGTACACCTACTCTAGTGTCAATCCTAAGTTCAAAGGTGATAGGGTCATTATTTCAACTTATATGTTATGCCTAGAAGTTTAGTACATCTCGCATAACTTGCGATCAATCATATATCTTTAGATAGAGAGATCATTCATATAGAGTAAGATCAACTTTGACGGTGTATAGATTATACACTTAGCCAATTTAGATTTGATAGATGATATCAAGTCTTGTTTCCGTTGTGAATAATTTAACTCTTCACACAACTTTGTATCACTACCTTTGTTATAGTGAACGTTTCATCGTAAGGCTAGCACAAGCTATTTTATATAGTTTGTGTAAGAAATTATTCCATCTTGCAATAGTGTGTTTTAGTCTTCCGCTGTTATTAATTTCTATTTTGTTTTCCAAATTGTCGTAGTGATTGTTCTAGAATTCTTTACAACATCTACACTTAACACACAACACACTCGTTCAGTCAATCTTACGACCAAGGCTCCGGTTCATCCTTTCCAATTCCACCGCCTAGTCCAATAACTTTTGGCACATGACCGCTTGGTGGCTAGCATTATAGCTCATAAGGGGAGCATTATCACTTAAGCTTTGGCCTTGTATAATATCCTCCCCCAACTTGGTCCAGGATCTTGGGACCTGCTCGGTGGCGAGGCGGACATGAGAGTCGGGGATATCTTGGTATGGAGGAGCAGTTTTCACGCAGCTCAGCTGATGAAGTACCTTAGTGTGACCAGAATACTCCTCCGGTTTGTACCTACAACAAGAAAACACAAAAAGTTAAAAGATGGTCGAAAAACAAAAAAGGAAGAGAGCGAGCAGTCGAGTAACTCACTCTCTTAACTTAGTTGGGTCGTAGCCTAAGTAGGAAGGATTGGGAGATAACCCCCTCATTCTGCTCGCCGCCAGGCTAGCGACGACCTCTTGCTCGCCAACCACCCCCAAAGAGGTAGATTTTGAAGACACGGGGACAGGCTCCTTCCTACTTGTGTCTGCCAGGCCCTTAGAGTGTTTATACTTGGTATATTCCCTATTCAAAGGGGCCCCATCTTTGGTTAGCTTCCTTTTCCCTCCTCGCCCATGGTCCTTTGGCTGTGGCGAGGATGAGGGTTGAGCGGTCTGGGCGAGTAGTAGTGGGTTTGGAGCGAGGAACGTTGCCCCAGGGCCAGCCAGTTGCCCTGATCTCAATCGTATGAGATTTGTCGGAGGGTCCACTTTCTTCCTCAATGCGTCCTGTGAAGCCATTTGTTTAACTCTTTCGACGAGAAAATAGTAAGCTTCAGGGACAACAACGGTGACTTGTTGCCCTAAAAATACAAGCAAAAACAATAATAAACAACACAGGGGTTAGTCAAATGAGAGGCGAATAGGCGAACAACAGGGTAAAGAGCTAAGTTCAGGGTTTACCTTCGGGGATTTCTGCTCGCGCCTCAAGATGGTGAGGACTAGTAGTCAGGCGAGCAAGTTTGCAGCAATGCTCTGATGATAGATGATGTAGATCGTGATCCTTAGCGTTGTGAAGCGAGATGATGGACAACGTGTACATGAATTCATCACTCAGCTCGGGATGTCCCCACTTCAGGATTCGCGTACCTGCAAAACAACAAAGAGACAAAATTAAAATTAGTTCCACTAATTCCATGGAATGAAAAAGTGGAAACTACGCCTTATTTTGACATATCCTTCAGGAGTGAAGGTGCGTCCTTCCCCTCCGTGAAAACCAGAAGATGTTTGTCAGTCACCCCCAATAAAGAAAAAATTTCTTTGCCAACTTTTCACTTTATTTGGGACCCTTTCGATCAGTTTTACCCCACTCCACACTTTAATGTAATACCACACTTCTTCGTCTTCAGGGTGAGCGGAGATCATCATAGCATAATGTACCTCCACAATGCTAATCTTGTTTTTGTATCCTTCGAGCCCGAATAAGGTCATAAAGGCGAGCAGGTTGCTCCATCCATTCGGGGTGATTTGGATTATTGCTAGATTTACGTCAGCGAGGAAGCGACCAATGAGGGGATGTAGAGGCAACTGAAGACCAGCCCATAGAACATCCAAGTTCATGGTTGTGCAACCGGGAGGAGGGCGATCAGCCGCTTCCCCTCTCAAGTCTCAAGCTCTAAGAAACCAAATTGGTTTTATTCAGCCTTTTGGAGGAAGAAAGGGGAATCGTTATATTCTTTTTTTTATTATTAAACATATTTTTCTTATGCTTTTTAAATTTTATTTCATTATATAAATAATGTCAGTATTATTTTTCTAGTTGGATGTCAGGTCATTCTCGATCAGATGAAAAACTGTCCGCAAGCTAAATTTGCCAAAATTCGTAAAGATGATATGACGGGAAAAGATTATATGGGAAAATGCTAGTTGTCATATTTTTTAAAATACTAAATTAATACATGGTGATAATAAATAAAAATTATATATATATTATATTAATAAAATTTTAATTTTTTATAATTAATTAAAGTTTTTTATAATTTAAGACGAATGTCTCTAATATTTTTTTGAATGTCTCTAATATATTTTTTGTATTGAATGAATTTAATTGTTTGTTGGGTCTTGAATTGGGACACAAGAATTCAAAACAAGTCTTAAATTGAGAAAAAAAATTTGAGATTTGATTTGAGCACACTTTAAAATGAGTACTTAAATTAAGATATAAACTAAAATTTGGGTCTTGATATGAAATTCTTCCAATTTCACAAATTTAAAGAGTCCCACTACTCAAACCCCAAAATCCTCTAAACAAACCCCATAATTTTAAAGACAAAAATAGACATAAACAAAATGACTAAGTTATCCTTATATATATATGAAATGAATTATACTCTAAATTTATGTTGATTTTGACTTTAGTCCTTCAAGCCATTTAATTTCAAAATTAGTATTTTAACTTTTAATTGATCTTTTTTTTCTTAAATTTTTTTGAACCAGAAAAAAAAGCTAAAAATATGTTTAAAAATGTATTAAATATTTAAGTAATCAAATTAAATAAAATTAAAAAATCCTTAAAATTTTGAAAAAAAAAAAGAAAAGAAAATAAATCAACTAAATCTTCAAAATAATTTAATTAAAACAAATCCAATTTTTTTTAAAAAAATAAACTAAATAATAGTTATAAAGATCAACTAAATCTTAAAAAATAACTAAATTAAGAAAATTATTTTAAAAAATCTTAAAAATTCAACAGAAGCTAAATAAAAATAAAATTTTAATTATTTACGATAATTTAATTAACATTTATAAAATATTTTTTTGATTTTATTTATCTTTAGTCTTTTCCTTTTTGAATATTTTTTATTTTTTTTTATTCTTTTTTAAATTTAGTTTGTTTAGATTTAGATATTTTTCTTATATTTATGTAGTTATTTTATTTTTGAAATTTTCATTTTAAGTGATTTTTTATTTAATTGATTTTTTAGATTTTTTTATTATTTATTTTTTGTCAAATTTTATTTAGGTTTAAATGATTTTAAAAAAATTAACTAATTTTTTTTAAATTGTTTTATTTTCTGAATTATTTTAAAATAATTGTCAAATTTACTTTTAATTTTTTTTATTTAAATATATTATACAATTTAATTGATTATTAAAATTGTATTTATATTTATTTTATTTTTTATATTCTTTAAGATATTTATTTTGATAAATACTTATTTAGAAGATTTAGTTCATTATTATATATTTTTTTCAATATATATTTAATTTTTAATATAATTTTTTTTATTAAAACCAAAGAATATGAAGAAAATTAAAAAGTAAAAAATGAATGATTTTATTGAGAATATGGAATTGTGAGAATTTTTAGTAAGTGGTGTGGATTTAATGGAATTGTGGGAATGTTAATGAAGGAAGGATATTATAGGAATGAAGTGGGGTATGTTTAGTAATACTCCCTCCGTCGCGCTATTATGTTCCTGTTGCACTATTCACTTCCCTTCAAACTTGTTTAAATTACATCTCATTCCACTAATAATTTCGTAGAAAAACATATTCGATTTGTTTCATTGACTTAAAATGAATAATATGTCATTTTTGAAAAAATATTTTATCAATTTAAATACAACAAATCGAGCCTCACATTAAAAGTCAACAAAAGTCAAACAAAAACATAATAGCGGGACGGAGGTAGTATATGTTGATTTTTTAAATTTTAATGAGGTATGTTTAGTAGGTGGGGTAGATTTAGAGTATTTTGGGATTTGAATAGTGGTACTCAAATTTAAATTCAAAACATTTATTTTACTCAGTTTGATTCCTTTGCAACCCTACGTCCCTACCCTAATGGATCATAGGGATGTACTTTCCAAATCAAGGAGGGAAAATCCCGTGAAATCCACTCTGTTTGCAATGGGATGATCGTGATCGTTTCGGCGGAGAGGGGAAAAGGGAAAGAGAAGGATGATGATAATTGGAGGAGCAGCAACATCGAGGTGGCGGTGCTTATGTGGCATAACATGCTTCCTTCATTTTAAAATCTAATTTTCTGAGAATTTTGCATTTTTTTTAATTACAATCAAAACTCCTATTTTAAGTCAGTTCCCAAACTACCGCAGATTTTGGAAACCACCGTTAGTTTCTCTCCATTTTTTTCATTCATCTTTCTCTGTTCTATTCGACGCCACTGCCGCCACCGCCACCAAATGTCGTCACTTCCTTCTGTTTGTTTCTCCCATTCATTTTTCTCTTTACTGCTATAGCCGCCACCGCCTCACTCTTCCGTTTACTTTTCCCATCATCGGAAACCGCTTAAGTCGCCAACTATTTCATATCAAGGATATTCTATGTACGCTATTTATCGCCACCAAAAGCATCCTCAATCCGCTGCTACCGTTCTCATAGTATATTCAATTAGAAATTTTCCAAATTTCTAGATATTTGTTTCTGACCTTCTGAATCGATTTTTCACAGCCCATGCTTTGTGATGTGTTTGAATGTTCAGTTTCAGAGTCCATGGAGCATCTGTTTGGCGGATTGGTTCCGTTTTGGCAACATCCTAATTCGATATTACCAGCAACTTAAACATTTCTTTGTCTTCCATGGTACGTTCCTGGTCTTTGACTTTGGCTCTGTGGTCTCCTCGGGTCAACTAAAAAATTATACCACAATTTCTGCTCTACTATTGTTGAACGAATTTTTAATTTTTAAAAAATTCATCTCTGATAATGTATCTTATTGTTGGCTATATGGTTTTGGTTCTCATTTATCAAAACTATAATGTATCTAATTATGGTTTTGGCTATAATGTATCTAATTGGATAATGTATCCAATTACGAAAATATACATGATTCGGGTCATTGTGATAATAAAACCCGTGTTTTTTTATTTTGTTGATAATATATTGTTTGTGTGGTGCTTTTCATTTGGACAATTCCCGCAGATGAACATATGCTTTTGATACAAAAAGTGAATAGTATTAAAGTATTAAAACATGCATGATGTACCAGAAAACACATAGTTTTCATAATTGGATTGTATAATCCAACATAAGTTCTTTGATTGTTTGTTTTGTTACGATTTTATTATTTTACTATTTCTTATTTGAACTAATTTCCAGCTTCTGCTTTATTATCATTAATGCTCCACTAATGGTGGATTTGGAGGGTAAAACAGACTCCTTACAGGTACAGTCAAAAATTTATTATCTATGTCAAATGTAGAGTTATTTATCTTGGACATCAACTAATTAAATTTAATTGTCATTCATTTATTAAAAATTATTTGTATTTGTTTGATTGCGATTGAGTCATGTAATCTTGAGAAATAAATGTTTTGTGAAGGGGCCTTCCATGGTTCATATGCAACTACGGCTTTGCGAATAGTTAGATTTTTTTTTTTTTTTTACATCAATTGGTTTAGGTGGTGAATATTTGTACGCACTCATGATGTACTTTCTTTTGTTGCTTCTATACTTTAGCTTCTTGCCCACCATCAAGTTTCTAAGATGATGAACCCCTAATTTTATTTTAATCCAGATTTATATTATACTTTTTGGGATTATGATCTTTTCTATTCTTTCATTTTCTAAATTGATAAAAAGGGTTTCGTAAAAGAAAGACTATAATTGTTAATTTTTACATTGGACATCAGTTGCACATATAATAATTTAAGGACTTACAATTAGATTTCGGCCACATCAGAAATAAACCTATGTTAAAAGTTGTGACATCTTATTGATGTTTCTCTTCCATCCCAAAAAATTTCAAATAGTTTTGAGTAGATCTTGTGTAAAACCGTCTCATTCTCATGGTATGAGGCGGTGTAATGTAGTGTAAATTGGGCATATGACCCATTAACACTTTGATGAATTTGAATTTGAATTTATGTGGTCTCATGTCCTGAGACGGTCTTACACAAGTTTTTGTCTTTATTTTTTTAGTTCTGCCAATAGTACATTTTGATTGCATTAATTTTAGTTTTGAAACCCATTTTTTATGTTGATATTCTTTTTCTTCATTTTTTTTATGTATACTAAAGAATTATGAATTTCTTATTAAAATTTTAAAATATATAATATAGACTTAACATAATTTTATTTTAAATCTCACTTATTTTATTTTAATGTATAATGTAGACTTAATATAATTTTATTTTCAATCCCCGTGTAGTACGCGGGTTTTGTACTAATTATAATATATAAGTTGGTAATGGAGTGCTTTTATAAGCTTTATTTAAATTCTGTCTACTTTTTTACAAATACTATCAACTCTTTTTGAATTTTTTTTAAACAATATCAATTTTTACTAGTAAGCACTTTTTTCATAATCACTAATTTTAATCAATTCTTGAAAAGATTTTGGCAAAATGTGTAAAGATTGCATTTTGTGATTGGAAAAAGGTTGGCCTTTCCTACTTTTTTTTTCTTGTATCATCTTCCTAATGAAGTGGAAATCAATCAATAATTATTTTGGGTTCAATTGTTTTGCAGGCAAGACGTAATAACTCCTCTGTCCAATGCCTTATAAAACCTGACAAGACGAATGCTTCATTTTACCTCTATCTTGCTCTCTGATCATGTGAGTAGACTCTATGATTTTAAGTTATTATAGTTGATGTTCAGTAGTTTGCTTCTTCAGCATATAATTGCTTAGTTTGCTGCAATTTATTTGCCTTGATATTTTTGGGTGAAAATGCTGGAAAAGGAAACTTTCATAAAAAAACCGGACCACGCATGGTATTGTATTGAAAATTTCATGTTAAGCACTCAAAGTTAGGTAATTTTACCACCATCTGCACCTAATGAGTCGGCGTACTCTTCGTCTCATGAAATGAAAGATCAAAGTTGGAAGCCTGTTCTCTATCCATAGTTACTATCCCATTGCTAATAATCTCCTTAAAATAGGCCGGGATTTACAAATATACCTTTTTTCTATACTGTGTAAATTAAATTTTAGATGTGTTATAGGTTGAGTGGATTAAAATCGTAACTTTTTTTAATCAATGTGTGTGTGAATGTTCTCTTTGCTTTTTTGCTTTCAGTTTTTTTTAAAGTTTGATTAAGTTGTTTTGGCTGATACGAGTGCGCTATTTGCTGCTCCTTTTATTGGATTTTGCTAAATCTCTAGTTCTAAATTATTCTTTCTGCTGGCAGATATTTATAGGGAGGAGAAAAATATAATAGAATCGGTTGTTATACTGCTAAGGCACAGGAACAATGGCATGAATAATAATGCACTGAAAACTGGAGAAAAGGATAATTATCATGATGATTCTTAGAAATATTATGTTTTTCAAATATTATGTATTGCAGATTCCAGAATCAATGTTAACCTGTTTCCCTATTACTAATCCTATTGTAGGAATGCTTAGTGTGTGTCTTTTAAATCATTAATGGTAATTTCTCTATTTAACTAAGATGGCCAATTGATTATGATTTTTTTGGATAAAGGACTTTTGTCAGTACCATCAAGCCAACTCTAAAGTTTCTGATTGCTAGAAATAATTGTTGCTTTTATGCCTCTAAGATAATACATCTCTAGTATCATCATTTCACATGCACAAGCTAGCCAAACATAATAGTCTCAAAATAGAAACTTCAATGAGAGGTGTTTCACTTCTTTGAGCCATGAACGAAGTAATTTAGTTCACAGAGCAATTTGGAAGAGAAATGAATTTAAAATACAGATTTTTAAGATTCAATGTAGAGTGTATAGTGAGTTTTCTTGTATTAAGTTCTGCAGTCCTACCTGTGAAAGAATGAACTGTGCCTAGATTTTGTATATGATTACGATCGGATAGGGTTGGGTATTGGGTACCCGAATTTTTTTTGCCCACTCTGCGCTTTTATGTACCCAGAAAAAAAAAAAGAGGAATCCAAATTTCTTTTTGACTGATTAAAACCAAAAAAGAAAGGAATCCAATGTGCCTTACTCAGTCAGAGTTTAGTAAGTCTTTCTTCCTAACAGTTGATTACCATCCGCAAATCCCTAATAAAAATCAAGTATGCCTACTCATGGTCCAATGTACTCTGTGACCGGGCCAATGGGAGCAAGTGCATACAAGATGGATTTTGCTCCAATTTTCATGTATCCTCTATTTATAATCTCTGGCCCGTTAAAATCCATAGCAAAGAAATAGTCCACTCCGACCTCTGTGCCAAAGCCTACCAGAACAAGTGCATGTACCTCTTGGTATATGCTTGTAGATGGTATCTGCTGAGTAAGCTCTTCCATGGACGTATAGTTGAATATGCCCTCACGATTCTACAATAAAAATATATGTTGTTATTACAAAATTTAGTGTATTTTAAGAATGAATTACACATACCCATTTCCTAAAGGACCTCGACAAGAAAATAGATGTTGCAATGGCAGAACGTTTCCTTAGCTCCTGTTTGATCTCATCAACTGTAGCAAACACATGGAAGTCTTTGATGCGGTATCTAACCACCTTCATAACAATCTAAAATTGTTAAAAAAATCGAATTATTTTATAAAACACAAAAATAATAAATAACGGTAAAATGCCCCTTACTTTCAGAACGTCGGGCCAATCAATAACTCCTGGGGATCCCTTCCACGGGTATTGCTCTTCTGCGAAGACTCCCCTGTCTTTTGCATACTCAAAGTATTGTTTAAGTAATGCTCCGCGAGGGAAAACATCCAAAAGCTGCTGAGCTGAACATATTTTTGGGGTTATCCCATCCATGACCATTTGCCCATACATACAAACCACTAGAGCAAAGCCTCCACAAGACACTACAAAACAATATTAATTGAAAATTTAAATTAATGTTTGTAATTAAAACGGAATATGTATATATATATATTTATTTATTTATTACTTGTTCTCCCTTGATTGGGCACGGGTGGAAGTTTCCCAACAACATCTGGCCAAAATATTAACTTCTGCATAAATAAATAAAAAAATATTAACAATAAGCTTTAGCCTGCCAAAATTTAAATAAATGCAAAATGTAAGAGCAGCTTACACTTTCTTTGAATTTGTTATAACTTTCTTCATCCATCGTACCTGCAAGAAAAGACTTTTTTTTTTCGTGCTTTAGTATTTTTATGTTTTCATATCAAATAATACAATTTTTTATAACACTTTTTAAATTGATAACTTAATGGAAATGAAATTGAAAGTTGGTGTAATTATGATGGTATCAATTTCCTATTCCTCTACTAACAACCATTTGTTGTCCACTTTTATTCCAAAATTGGGGCATGCCACTAGTAATGGAATTACGATTGTAACAATTCTTCCTCTAACATATAATTTTTATTATGGGGCATAAATAAAAAATGATTTTTATTCCCATTATCATTGAAGAGTTGCTAACCAAGAGCCTCCTAAATCAAGCAACCATGTGGATTTGTTAACATTCCTTCTATATTTCTCATATTTCTCCCATTTCTAAATCAATTCTTCCTCCATTTTCTATCAATCTAGTGTGTTCATGACAGGATTTCATGAATTTTAAGAAAATAAGCAACCAAGAGCCTCCTAAATCAAGCAACCATGTGGATTTCATGAATTTTAAGAAAATAAGCAACCAAGAGCCTCCTAAATCTAGCAACCATGTGGATTTCATGAATTTTAAGAAAATAAGCAACCAAGAGCCTCCTAAATCAAGCAACCAAGAGCCTCCTGAACCCTAAATCGATCAATAAAATTAAGTGGAGAAAAAGAAAATAAAGAGAAAATTAGAACCTGAGTAACCACGCTTTCTCAAAATCCTCACAGCCAAAATCTATCTGCATAGAAGCAAAAGCAAATATGCAATATTGTAGTGAAATGTAACCCGCGAATTCGATAAAAAAAAAAAAACACAGACAACGAGTATACAAGAAAAAACAGATGAATAATCGACCATCATTACTTTAATTTGTCCTCAATTTCAATCAAACCTACCCTAACACTATGTAAAATAGAATACACTCCCAGCTTAAAGAAATCCTAGATTTTATAACCAATGAAATAAACTCGAACAATTTTAATCGATCAAGAAGATTCAGTGAAAAAAAAGAAAATAAAATAGAAATCATTACTCTAATTTCTCCTCAATTCAATCAAACCTACACTCCCAGCCAAAATCAATTGGTAAGCAATTGTAACGCATTAATGTAGTGAAGATAAAAACTACCAGCCAAAATCAATTGGTAAGCAATTGTAACGCATTAATGTAGTGAAGATAAAAACTAACTTGCAAAAACAGACGATTAATCTACTATCATTACCCTAATCGCAGCTCTCAAGTTAAACGGACATGCGACTCCTCAAGCCAAAATCAGTCTGTGTAGAAGCAGGCATTAATGTAGTGAAACGTGGCCCGTGAATTCAATATAAACGACGAATTACAAGGACAGAGAGATGAATACTCTACCATCATTACTGTAGTTGGATGAAAATTCCGCAAGCAGCTCATCGAAAGAAGTTAACCGTCGAATTGAAAATATAATGGGGACTTGCAGTGGGGTTAGTTTTCAATTGGGTTAGTTTTATGGGTATTTCTAGTGTGCCCCGGGTGCATTATTGCCCCTGTTGACCGGCGAACAAGAAAACGGACGTGTCAACGTGGTCTGGACGGTGTCGGGCCACTGTCTGTTGTCGTTCAAGATCTTATGAGCCGAGCTCTTGAAATTTTAAACATTTTTTTTTGGGCTGGGCTCTTTTTTTTTTTTTTAAGGTTTGGACCTATTTTTTATTTTGTTTTGTGGATATTATTTTTTAGGTAGGCCCTATAATATTTATGGATGTAGTTGTATATCATGTAAATAGCTAAAATTAGATTTAATTAAATAATTGTAATTTTATAAAAATAATAATTATGTCGTTTTGTTAAGTTATTTTTCCCTTTGTAAATTATTATTTATTATAATTTAGTGTGTTTTTTAATAGTAACATTATGTAAAATAATTTATCAGTTGTGTCACGAGAAGAAATCAAATTGAACAAATACGAATATCAAATTCTAGCACCCAACTATTTGTCATTTGAAACATCCAAAAAATGAACAAAACAAATTAAAAATGCAATATGATTAATATTTTATTAAATGTTTTGTTTTCGAATTAATTAGCTAAACATGTATCCGTAGAAATAAAATTAACGTTTTGCTATTTTTGAAAAATGATTACCACTTCCACATAAGCAAAAGTTTTTTTAAAAAATAAGCCTCATTTTCACTAGAGCCATAGTCTTTCTATAAAATTAGTCACCCCCAAATGAAAAAAAACCAAATCCAATTATGCAACCAACACAAATATTTAAATCATCTTGTCTCAAATATTACACAAGCACAATAAAAGTAAAATTAGTTGTAAACCGAGTTCAATTTGCACGCAGTTTGGGAACTAATAAACAAAATCCTCACTACAATCCTCATTCTCATTATTATCCTCCTCCGCACCCCTGTGTCGATTATTTGGTGATCCAGTTACATCTATGACACTTGTGCAATTTGACTTATAATGCCCCGGTTGTCGGCAAACTCCGCACTTTCGTGTCTTTCCCTTGATCATCTTTGTCTCTGATCGAGTTCCCTTTGTCCTTACAAAGCAAGGACCCCTTAAAATGTTAATCGGGTTTACAAGTAGACGTTTCCTTTTCTTATCTTTTTCGTCATTCGTTTGTGATGTTGTCTTCTCTCTGTCTGATGTCGTTATTATAATGGCCTTTGTTTTATCTAGTTTTTCAAATGCAAGTCTGTACAGGTCATCCGACGTGGAAGCTACACTGCAAATTAGTAAAAGCTTTGGATGCAAAAAACTGAACCTCTTGTCCTTGGGATCTTTTATAGATAATTCCCTGTTTGAAAATGGATTGTCCATTATACTGCAATCCTTTGCCCATCTCTTATTTAGCAAGACCTTAGGAATTGATGTCATATTAGCAGTCTTCATCGCACAGAACATATGCCTGCATGGTCATCCCAAAGACTCGAACCTCCCACATTCACAGGAAATAAATTTATCTGAATCTCATATGGTCACATTTATCTCTCTACACGTGTCATCTCCATACTTGACCATGATCTAATTTTTAAACCCGTCCCCAGGAACTGCTCCGGTTGGCGTGTATACAGATTCCTTTTTAATCTCCTCGCGTACCTAGGTATAGAAATCATACAATTATTGTTGGAGTGTATAAAAAAAACTCTTTGAATCTTGTAAATTTTATTATTAATATGTAGATGAAACACATAAATACGTTACCTCCATGTAAACCGCTCTGCTGTAGAAATCTAAAGCTGTTTTTTCCAAGCCCTTAAGATGTGTATCCATCTCCACGGTAGTTTGGTTGTTAATGACATTCTGTAGTATTTGTTGTCTTATTCTGCAGGTAGCCCTACAAAACTGCTGCACGAACTTGTAAAAGCTCATCTGTGCGTTCACAAACTTACTCATGTAGGAATGAACACTCTCACATCCCTGACTTGTAGTCATTCATGCATTAAAAACACCCCTAAAGAAAGGCTCCGCCCATTTCTGTTTCCTTTCATAGAGCTCCTCCATCCACTCGTTTCCAATTAGGTTATATTCCTCCAAGAAAGACCTCCATTCTTCTTCAAATTCATCCTCGGAGTTTGGATGTCTCATTACTCGCGAGAGTTTTGTTAACAAATCAGTTGCAGTAGAAACAACCCGAGCGTTGCGCATCAAATGCCAAGAACAAAGTCTATGTCTCGCTCGCGGCATTTCGGTGGTCAATGCAGCAGCAATTGACTTGTCACCATCTATTAGTACACATCCCGGCTTCTTACCTTCCACCACCTCTATGAATGTACTAAATGCCCATGTGTAGGCATCAATTGTCTCATCCGATAAGAAACAACACGCAAATATCACTGTGCTTCTATGGTTGTTAACTCCCACGAACTCCACTAGAGGTAGTCTAAACGTATTGGTCATGTACGCTATGTTTTAAAAAGCGGATTGGGCCAGCCGGTTGGACCGGTCCGACCGCTACTCGGACAGTCTTCCGAACGGCTCGAAAGTATTAGACCGATGGAATTCTAAAGCGTTTATGAACCGGCGAAAAGCGCTGAAACCGGGTCGAACCAGTCACTAGTTCGACCGGACGACTTGGCGGTTGAAAAGTTGTATTACGCAATGGAAAAAGGGATAAGCAGGATGGGCTTCGATTCGATATTACAATGGTTCTAAAAGAAGTTTTTCTCATGAACGCCAAGGTGGGGAACGACAATACTCAGAAGATGGTGGGTATCGGTGGTTTTGATTGATTCGTCGGAGCAGAAAAGAAGAAAACGGTAGAGAAATCGTCTGAGAAAGCAAGGCAATTGAAGTAAGAGAAAGTATGAGACTTTAGATTTGGAACTAAGGACTATATGACAAAATTTGGTCACTAGAATGAGGAATTAGAGGAACAGATTAATCAACACGTGTTGCACTTTTAGTTATTTGCATTAATGCCTTTTTAAATGTTCAAATAATCTTTTTTTTACATATTTGATCATATCAATACAAGTTGTTAATACTTATAATACTACTTATTTTGTACTTCTTATCTTAATTTTTTTACTAGGTGGAGATAGTTGTTGACACATTTAATACTATTACAAGAGATAAAAAAATCTATAATATATATATACATATATAATTATATATTGTATAATTATGACATCATGCAGGTTCAATCGCTTAATTAACGGTTAGACCTGTTTGAACCGGTCCGACCGAAAGTGCTAATGGTGGTCGGTTCAACGTCCGCTTCCGCTTTTAAAACTTTGCCTGTATGTTGAATCGATAACTAGTACATCCACAAACTGCTTGTAATCCCATTTGGAGCATGAATCTACCCACAATAGATGGCACAATTGGTTATCCTCATTCAGCGCATACTTTACAAAAATGTCACGGTCTATATCTGTTAACGATGTCGGGTATGCTATTGTTGCTTCAGCATCCCAGTCCAGCCTCGTTCTTCTTTCATGATCCCAATTCACATGATTGTAAAGATCCTTAATAGTAAAACCCGCCTTATCAAATCCCCCCATTGTCGCAACTATGTAATTCATTATCCAACAAGTTCTAATTCCAACTACTTTCATATTCCTAATCTCCATTGATTGGCCAGGTGTAATTTTCCTATTACACCTAAAGAAATGACTATGTCCGGGTTTCGCCAACGTGTGGGTGTGCTACGGATTAAAGGTGGTGACCTTATATGTCCTCATCTGTTTATTAAGCCTTACCACAAATGCAGCTTTGCAGGAGCACCTTGTGCGTGCCATACACCTTTATTTTTGTGTAATATGTTTTGGACTCCTTTGTCCGTCTCTCGCGATGACAAACCGGTCGACACATGGTTGTGATTCCTTCCTGTTTGTCAATCTCCTTGTTGTCTCTACGTATGCTAAATCCCATCCTTCTAGAGTAGGCCATGTAGAATGCTTCCGCTACCTCTACTGTTGAAAAAGATTTTCCCAACATATGTTTTGATTCCCATTTCGTAAATTATATATCTCCCAACTCCTCAGCTTCCTCTGTTATGTGGAAAAACCCATTTAGATCAGGTTCATCTTCTTCATCCTTGTTAGAATCCTTGGACGATTCCGTGTGTTTTTCGGCCTCCTCGTCCCGCTCACTTTCTGCACAAACTCTGTGATCTGACATTGACTTTGGTGTGCAATAATCCACGAATGGATTGTGTATATCCCTCTCGCTCTCCATATCTAAAGTATTAATTATCAGTTGACCTTACAATGTTGATTAACCACTACTAGTATGCTACTATCTTTTTTACAAACACCTTGTAGACACCCACCCCTATCAATTTGCGGATTATATTATGTGGGAATGTAATGGTCCGTCACACCAAATACTATAATGAAAACTTCAAAATGATCATAATTTGTGAAAACACTATCTTTTTAGTTGATTATCATCAATTTTACGGCCGTTCTTCACCACCGTTGTCTCGATTAAACAAGCTGTCTAAATCAGACCTGCAAACAAAAATCACAGATTAATAGTACGAAGAATGGGATAATCAGTAATTGCATAATGTATCGTATATATATCCACACACTCCCAATTAATTTGTTTAGTATTCCTACCGAATTACAAAACCGTGTTGAATGTTTTCAGGATCCCAAATCCCAAATAACCTAATTGTTTTAATTTTCTTTTGTTTTTTCCAAAAAAACCATAGTCTAATAAATGGGTCCGCCAATTTGATGACAGTCATTAGTTATTAAAAAATAGTCTCTACTTAAACCCCAAAATCTCCTAAACTCACTTCAATTACTAAACATACCCCAATAAAATTTAAATAGGTCGTGGCTAATAACACCCGGACTTTTGCTCATCACATTCGTTGCTCTTCATACCTGAGCCTATATTTTTATTTTACTCAAAACACCCGTAATATATTGTCTATTTTACCCCTCAACTTAAATTTTAATATTTTCATACACCCAAATCTTAAACCCTAAAATAAACTCACACACCCAGATCAAAAACCAAAAAAAATAAAAATCCCACACCCAAAACGCAAAGCACCCACGCACCCACACCCAAAATGCAGAGCAAGCTCACGCATCCACACTCAAACTCACGCACACAGAAGACTGAAACAAGAAAAAGACAAAGAATGTTTGGGCAACAGTGGCCGAACTTTGTTCGTAATGTTTGGGTAACAGTTGCCGAACTTTGTTCATAATGTTTGGCCACTAGTGGTCGAACTTTATTCAAAATGTTTGGCCAACATTGATCGAACATTTATCATTGCGTTTGGCCAACTCTGGCCAAACATAATGATAAATGTTCGACTCTAGTTTGCCAAACATGCGCGATTTTCAAAATTCTTAAACCTCAAAACCGCGACCGTACTTCAAGTAATACAACTTTTAAACCCTAAATATTCTTCTCGAAATAAATTTATACCATGACACATACCATATAGAACAATAAACTTGGAAATTTTACATTACATGTATTTTCCGAAGTGTGTTATTCCTCAATGGCATTTATCATGAGTATTGATTTAAGTGGTTGAGTAAAGAATGAAGAACAAAGAGTTTGGGTGTGGAAGAAAAAAAAAGTCACATTCAACCATAAAAAATATTGGATTGGGTGTATTGAGCAAAACTAAATTTTATATTTTAATAAATTTTAAGTGGTAAATGGTATAATAGTCTAATTACATTGGGCTATTTTAGTAAAATAAATATTTCGAGTTTAAAGAGTAAAAGTTCAGGTGTTATTAGCCGCGACCATTTAAATATTAATATGTATTACCAAACATACCTCATTTTATTCAAATAATATCCTTACCCCATCAAAATAAAAAATAACACTTTCCTATTTTATATTCTCATAATTTTCTCTCTTCTCAAGAAAAAAAATATTTATTCCTTTTTATTTTTAACTACAACATTCAATTTTTTTTTAAGAAATGAAATATATTTTGAAAAATATTATATAAAATCAACCTACTTTTAAAAAAATATATAAATTACAATAATAAATTAATAAAAAAATTACAAAATAAACAAAATATAATTAATATTTTAAAATATAAATTAAACTAATATTTTAATAAAAATAATAAATATAAAAAAAAACTAGATAAATTTGTAAAAAAATTAAAACTAATCTTCAAAAAATCAATTAAAAAACTTCAAAAGGAAAATGTTAAAGTCAAATAAAATCAGAAAAATATTTTGTTAGGATAAAAAGGTGTTGGTTTTGATGAGTTAAAACAAACCAGAAGATGAAATAGGACCATCTGGACCTGTTAGCCAGATGAGGTAATATATTAGGACTTAGTCTAGGGGGAACTGCCAGACCAGATTTCACCAGAAGAGTTACCAGAAGACACCACCAGAGGAATTCGCCAGAAGACCCTCCAGAGGACTTCACCGAGGACTTCATCAGAGGAGACTGACCAGAGGCAGAGGACCTTCCCCAGACTAGACGAGTCCGGACCAGACGAGTCTGGTGAAATAAAAGATGCTCAGAATCATCTCCTGATTCTTATGAGTATTCTGTTTCTTAAACGACTCTGGACCAGAAGACATCGAGGTTGCCTGGTGTCTGGTCCTGCCTTCTCTGGAGAGAATCAGAGTTAGGCATTGGAAGCATTTGACCGTTGGTGTTTCAAATCAAGTCAAACAAGATCGGATTGGAAAGTTTTGAAGTCAATCAATCCAAGGATCTCACCAACCCAATCAATCAATTAGGGAATTGATTGATTGGAAGCTTCCTTAAATAGAGATCTGATTAGATTAGCTCTCCAACGGCTAAACCCTAATCACCTCTATAAATACAAGAGTGCAGATTCAAAGAAAGGCTCTAGAGATCTCACGCGTACGAAGTTATATTTCCAAGCCTTAGATTTATCACGCTAAAAGCACTCTTATCTGTTCATAATTATATTTAATCATTAAGGAGTAGTTGGATCTCAACATGTTCATCTTTAAGAAAAGGTTGAAGGCTGTAAGCTTTAGATCTAAAGGCGTTGTAAGAAGGAACTGGTACTTCACAATTCCAGTACGCAAGTTTGTTGGTTGGTTGGTAGTAAGGCCCCTTTGATAAAGGGAGAGTGGACGTAGGATTTTCTAATCCGAACCACTATAAATCCTGTCCATTTACTATTTTCTTTATATTTATTGTCTTGTTTAAATCTGCTCTTATATAAGGACGTTGTTAAAGACATAACTTTAAAGCTTCTGCTATAAATCTATCAAGTGGGACCAACAAGTGGTATCAGAGCCCAGAGGCAGAGTATGAGTGTAAGTGCTCAGCTCTGGCTAAGAGAGCATTTCCCTATCTTGTTGGAGCACTTACCCCTTCTGGCGGATCTGACTAACGCCAAGGTCTGGAGCAAGGCCAGACTTGAGGATGTAGAGGATCTGGTTCTTTTGCTGGAAGAAATGACCACCTCTACATTTACTGCCTGGGAGATTAATCTCAAGAAGAAGCTAAATATACAAAATCCTGCGGAGCTTGAGACCCCAGAAGCAGCGAAGGTGTTGATCCGCACCTTGCTGGTTCAAAGGGGAGTGATGATCTCCCCTTAGGGCCCCTCTTACAAATTTGGTCCTCACTTCACCTTTCCTCCCGAGCTCTACTCTGACGAAGAAGATTTTGATGTGACTCCTGCCGTGCTGCAAAAGATGAAGACATTTTTCAATGAACAGATAATGCAGATTGGACGCTTTTCCAAGGCCATCCAGCATATGGCCCCTGCTATGATTGAGCACCAGATTAGGCAGGAGAGGAGGATTTTCCTGAAGCAGATCAAGTCCACCTTTGCCGCTGCCAAAGCATCTTTTAAGGCAAATGGACTCTTTGTGAAGTTTGATGTGATGCATAGCCAGAGACAGCTCCAGGAGCATATGCTGGACCAGCTGCGACCAGTCTCTGTGCTAAAGGTGGAGTTGGCTTCTCAAATGCTGTAGATTGCCAAAATCAAATAATCCCTCCAGGAGAGTTTGTCGAAGCAGGAGAGACTTGTGGCAGAGTCTCAGGCTTACCTGGAGGAGGCCAAGCAGTTGTGTGATCTTCACTCTTCCTCTAACACTGTCTTGCCTGATCTCATAAGGCAGGTGGTGCAGCCCCTCATTGATGAAGTTAAAAAGGGGGAAGAGAAGGTAAGAACTGATCTGGTGAAGAACACGAATGAAACCCTCTTCAACCATGGTGCTCGTCTGGATCTACTAGAGAACACCTTGGCACAGGCTGAGCTGCAGAAGAAGAAGAAAGAAGAGTTAAAGTCTCTTACTATGGCGAAGCAGCTGGCAGCAGAAGAGGAGACGGCTGATGCAGAGCAGGATCCAATCTCTGTTCCTGGTTCTGCAAAGAGGAAGACCAGGAAAGTGAAGAAGAGCTTCCTTGAATCTGTTGTTGAGGAGGCAGAGAAGAGATTCAAGGAAGAGACGCCTGAAGAGAGGCAAGCAAGAATAAGGAAGAACATAGATGAAGAGCAGAGGCTCAAATATGTTAGGAGGCGGAACAAGAAGGCCAGAGAAACTGGTATCACTCCTGGCGCCAGTGGATCCAGCCAGAGGAAGAAGGCTCCTATTGAGGTGATGGACATCCTGCCACTCAGGACAGAAGGGTCTTTTGACTCTACTGTGCTTGTCCCTTTGATTGAGAAGTGGAAGGAGGCCAAGATGGTGTGGTTCATTCAGCATTATATCCAGAGGCCTGCACCAGAGGATGACGCAGTGATCAACAGAACCTTCCATTCCTGGATGAAGGCATATGATGCAAACTTGTACAAGAAGCTAATGGATTCAACAATCGAGTTCAACCTGGAGGTGACTGCCCCTGAGTTTCACTACATCAACACTCCAATGGTTGGGGACCAAGTTGATTGGGCTGAACTGAAGAAGCTGTACAAGACCAAGGTGTTGGCGAATTTCACTCCAACATCTTCTGCTGAGCTGAAGGCTGTTCAAGACAGGTTCTTTGACTGGTTCCTGGTGCCTAAGGAGAACAGAAGATATGCATAGTCTAGGACTCTGAACTTTAATGTAATTTGTAATAACTTTTTGTCCTTTTTATCAATGAAAGCCATATCTCTCTGTCTTAAAGACAACTTCTTGTTGTCTTCTTGTTTGCCTGATAAGATCTATTCTAAGGTCTTATCTTTTTATTTTCATGCTTAAGTGTTTTATTTTGATCATTTCTGGTAGTGTTTTAACTCCATCAAAAAGGGGGAAATTGTTAGGATAAAAAGTTGTTAGTTTTGATGAGTTAAAACAAACCAGAAGATGTAATAGGACCATCTGGACCTGTTAGCCAGATGAGGTAATAGATTAGGACTTAGTCTAGGGGGAACTGCCAGACCAGAAGACTTCACCAGAAGAGTCACCAGAAGACACCACCAGAGGACTTCGCCAGAAGACCCACCAGAGGACTTCACCAGAGGACTCCACCAGAAGACTTCATCAGAGGAGACTGACCAGAGGCAGAGGACCTTCCCCAGACCAGACGAGTCTGGTGAAACAAAAGATGCTCAGAATCATCTTCTGATTCTTATGAGTATTATGTTTCTTAAACGACTCTGGACCAGAAGACATCGAGGTTGCCTGGTGTCTGGTCCTGTCTTCTCTAGAGAGAATCAGAGTTAGGCATTGGAAGCATTTGACAGTTGGTGTTTCAAATCAAGTCAAACAAGATCGGATTGGAAAGTTTTTAAGTCAATCTTGGAAGCTTCCATAAATAGAGATCTGATTAGATTAGCTCTCCCACGGCTAAACCCTAATCACCTCTATAAATACAAGAGTGCAGATTCAAAGAAAGGCTCTAGAGATCTCACGCGCACGAAGTTATATTTCCAAGCCTTAGATTTATCACGCTAAAAACACTCTTATCTGTTCATACTTATATTTACTCATTAAGGAGTAGTTGGATCTTAACCTGTTCATCTTTAAGAAAAGGTTGAAGGCTGTAAGCTTTAGATCGAAGTTAGATCTAAAGGCGTTGTAAGAAAGAACTGATACTTCACAATTCCAGTACGCAAGTTTGTTGGTTGGTTGGTAGTAAGGCCCCTTTGATAAAGGGAGAGTGGACGTAGGATCTTCTAATCCGAACCACTATAAATCCTGTCCATTTACTACTTTCTTTATATTTATTGTCTTGTTTAAATCTGCTCTTATATAAGGACTTTGTTAAAGACATAACTTTAAAGCTTCCGCAATAAATCTATCAAGTGGGACCAACATATTTTATAAAAGTCAATTCAATCATCGTAAATAATTAACTTAAAAATTAATTATTAACTATTTAAGGTTTTTAATTTTGTTCATTTTAAAATTTTAGTTGGTTTTCTAATTTTTTTTAAAACCGAATTTTATTTTTGATTGAATTATTTGGAAGATATAATTTTTTTTAAAATTAATTTTCATATTTTAAATAATTTTTTTAATTGAATTTCTAAATTTCATTTAAATTTATTATTTAAATATTTAGGCAATTTTTTAAAATATTTTTCAGATTTTAATTCTATTTTTTTTTTTTAGATTTTTCAAATATGTAAAGGGAAATAAAAAATTGATTAATTTAAATTTAAGGTACTAATTTTAAAGTTAAATAACTTTAAAAATTAAAGTCAAAAGTTAAAAAAACCTAGAATATATTTTACCATATTTATATAAGGATAACTTAGTCATTTTATATATGTCTATTATTGACTTTGAAATAATGGGGTATGTTTAGAGGAATTTGGGGTTTGAGTAGTGGGACTCATTAAAAAATTAAATTATTGAAGTTATCCGCATAACGTTGTCCGTCTACGTAAAATCTGTTTGTATAGGTCAATTTAAGTTTTTAGTTGGGCCCGTTTTAGTTCTCAAAGCGTGTCGATTTAGGGCCTAAGTAAGAGTAGGGATATTTTGCCCCCCAGAATTTAGTTGTTAACCCCAATTATTTGTTTGAATTTTTTTTAGAACATTTGTCATTTACGATTAGAACATTTAAATATTTTTGTGGGATCTTATTAATGTTGTAGTTATTTTTCAAACAAATGACAAATGTTCTAACAATTTTCTCAAAAAAAAAATTTGTGGGTGAACTACTAAATTCTGGTGGTGAAAATATCTCTACTAACTAAGTAAATTGTACTATTCGTCTTTGGTAAAAAAAAAATGTATAATTTTTTGTAGATTTCGCCCTGCCTTAATCCATTAAATTATATTTATTAATATATGTTTTTTTCAATTTAATATTTAGTTGTTTTAATAATTTAATAATACATGCTAGTTATTTAAACTTTTATAAGCATGTAAATTAATATTATAATATTAATTTAAATTTATTCAAGTTCTACTTAAAATTATCAATGCAAGCCTATCTTTGGGTAAATTGCGCCAAACCCTCTTCTGGTTGGGAAAATCGGCATAAAACCCCCCTGTGCTTTAAAAATTGTGTCAAACCCCTTTGTGGTTTTATAAATATAGCGCAATATCCCTTTTTTACTTAAAAAATTAATAGCGTTAATTTTTAACCCGTATAACCTATTATATACTTCTGACCTGTTGACGTTCTTTCATAAAATACCTAAACGAAAACTAGGGTTTATCTCCAAGTAAAATTTCAAAATCTATACAATTTTTTTTAATATGTGAATTTATTGAAAAAACTTGTTTATTGTGAACATACAAAGACTTGACCAAGAAGAAATTTGTTGTTGCTGATTTTCTTTAGAACGAGAAGTGTCCAGGGTAGGTTCTAATTTCTTTTATTTTTTTATTTGTGTTTTTCTTAATATTTCTAACTATAAATTATTTACTAAATGCTACATTAATATATAATTAGATATAAGAGGACTTTTTAAAAAGTATCTTTCACTTCTGGTCTATTCATAATATTTTATAGACAATAATTGTTGAATACATTAACTATACAAAAGCATGAGAGTATAAAAATAAAAATAAATAAAAAAAATTCATAATATAAGGAGCATTTAATTTAGTTAATAGAGGGATAATTGTTCAATATATTAAAAAAACCCACCAAAAAATTCGCATGAAGCGTGCGTGAATTGCACACTACTATTAATCTTAACAAAGTTGGGGGCTTAATGTTATATTTATAAATCGTAGGGGGATTTCATGCTATATTTATAAACCACAGGGGTGTTGCATGCTATATTTATAAAACCACAAGGGGGTTTGACAATTTTTAAAGCACAAGGGAATTTCGTGCCAATATTTCAAACCATAGGGGGTTTTGACGCAATTTACCCGTCTATCTTTACCTTATATTTGTGAGTCTTCAACATTCTACGTGGCTATCTCTATATTTTTTGCTTTTGAAATTTTGCATTTTCATGATCCCACATCACTCAGACAGTTTTTTCCTTTTAATTTGCTACCAATTATGCCGTCGATTATTTTTTAATTTTGACAGTTTTTGTATTCGGTTCCTCTTCTTCAACATTTCTGTACTATAAATTTTCAATTTATAAACCATATTTGTTCTTCATCACTTAAGTTCATCCTGGATTTTAAATCTGTCACGACTCCTTCACTATAGAGGTATTAAATCTCTTTATTTCACCATATTTTTTTTATCCCGAGTTTAACATATATGTCATGAAATATTGATATTTTTTCACTGATGTTTATTTATAATATATTTAAGTTTCAGGTTCTGGATAATTGATCATAAATTGACGAGAATTTTCATCCTTATTCTGGAAGACATGTCAAATGCATCCTTCGTAGTTTTGGCATGATGGGGATTTGGAAATAACCGGTACAAAAATATCAGAGAGAAAAAAAAGAGAACGGTGTTTATGCTGTATTTGATGTTTCCCATGATTCATATAGAAAACAAGTAAAACAAAATATGCAAAGATTCAATATATATATTTATATATATCTTAATTCTTAATATACTATAAAGACAAAGTTTTGGAAGCCTATGTGCAAGCTCTTAAGCTTCTATTTTAAAAATATTCTCCTCTCATTCACCCAATTCATTGACTTTTAAAACTATTCTCAGCCATTAAATTTTAATATCTAATCTAATCTTGACCGTTGATTTTTTTACATCTCCTATATATATACCATGTATCTCACACAACCAAAATCAATTACAATAATCTCTCCAAGTCCTAATCCAATTCTTCTTCTTTTAATTTTTCAATTTTTCTATGAAGTTCTATATTAATTATCTTTTCATCTAAATCTTCGTATTTTTCTTTTCTTGCAGGATGTTCTCCCAATATATTCAATCTTCATATTTCTTTTTTGTAGGACCTTCATCTTAAGGTATTTTTTTTTAATTTTTTTTATAGTTTTGGTGTATGAATTTAATCTTTATATTTTGTTTAATCTCTTCTACCAATGATCTTTTTCTTAAACTCACTTTTTTTTATTATTATTTGGACGAATACAAATCTTTACGTGTCTAAAGGCATTTACTCTATTTACCAATTATGTTGTTTTTTTATTAATTATTGTTTAATTTTATTTTATTCGTATGAAAAATATTATTGTTTGATTTTTTATAATATTTTTTTTAGGATTGAACATCAACAATGAAGATGAAGTGGATGACCAATTTTTTCATATGAAGATCAAGTGGAATATCAATTTTATTGTGAAGATGAAGAATCATTGATTATATGTTAAAAAGTAGTTTTTTTTTAACACTGTAATGTATTAATTACAATTCAATTAGGGATGTTAATCAGGCTGGCCCTAACCCTATAGGGCCAGCCCTATAGGACTACGGGCCTAAACGGTTTTGGGCCTTATCGGTTCATTTTAATCGATCCACTAATACTCGAAACCTAACCCTAACCCTAGCGGTCCTCGGGCTAAACGGGCTACTAACGGGCTCCGGGAAATTTTTTTTAAATATAAAATATAGATTTGTAATTGTAATACGCTACCATTTAAACTAAAAAATTCAAATATTGTTTAAAAAATTGTTCATAAAGTTCATAATTGATACATTTAATAAAAAAAGTTGAAATAACTAAATAATATAAAAAAAACAAGCTATTTAGAACCTATTAAAGGGACTACATGTTGGGAAAATGTATAAGACTTATATTTTGATTAGATGCCAAAATGTTCCTCCTAAGTTGTCTTGTAAGTAAATTATTCGGTAGAGTTAGTACTTAGTCAAACAGTTCAAAGTGTTAAGAACTGGAGTGCAGTTAGTAATCTTAAGAGTGTATTTAAGAATGAAGTCTGCTGAAGATGAAGTCCACTGAAGTGAAGTCCGCTGAAGACATGTGATCTGAGAATAAGTCTAAGTCTTGAATGTTTTCTAAGTACATTCTCACTAAGACTAAAACTATCAGGAGAGGACCAAGGTCCACTGATGGTAACTAACAATGTACATTCAACGCTAAACATATTAAAAGTTGTTAGTTAATCTGGTTGGAACAAGGCAAATCGAACTTTAGTGAAGCTTACAATAAATGAAGGAATAAGAAGGTTCTCTCAGAGGAGTTCCACCTTAAAGCAAGACAAGAATCTGGGCATGCAGACTAAAGGTCCAATGAGAAGATGACACGTCAGTGTACTTTACTGACAGCCGACCTGCCCCAGCCTGACAAGTACCAAAAGTCTTTCTCTAGCAATCTACAGAAAATTGGTGAACAGGCATGGTCTTTCAGCCGTTTCTTGACAAAACTTAAAGCTTCAAATAGAGCCGTTTGAACCAATTAGATACAAGAAGACTTACTTGAGAAGATTCAAATCCAATGGGAAGATTTTTAAGGAAGCCTATAAATACAGAAGGACGTGCTCATTTCTATGCACGGGAAACTCACAAGATCAAAGCTATCTCTACATTCATAACAACTAAGAAGCACTCGAAATTACCTTTGTTTCCCAAGTGTTTCACATTTGTAGAGAGCCTAACAAACCTTCTGTAACCAAGCTTAAAGCTATATCCAAATCTTAGAAAGAGATAATCCAATCCTAAACCTTGAGCTAAACTTGTAAGGATTATCTCAAAATAGTTGGAACCAAAACCCTACTCAAAACCCTACTCAGTGTTTAGGTTGAGAGCTAGTGTTAAGTGGTGTTAGTAAGCTGATTGTTGTATCAGTCTGAAAGCTGGTTTGTTTTGGGAACTAGGACCTGGAATTTCCTAGTGATCAATCATCCTAAGAGAGGATTAGTTGATCAGTGCACCTTGGCACTATAACACAAGGAATTCCAAGTGAAAGGAATTCTCCTGTTTGATCAGGACAGTGGACGTAGGAGATTCATCTCTGAACCACTTTATACCATGTGTTCTTATTATCTTCTTTCCTAAGTGTGTGTTAATCTCAAAGTTTATCAAAGTAAAACGAGTTTTCTAAAGGGCTCACTAATCCGCATCTGAAAGCTAATTAGATAGTAGTTCAACTGAAAGTTCTTGAGCTTTCAGTGTAGGTATTATCTCAGTAAGCTTTCACAAAGTAACTCTCAGCAGACCTCAAGTCCACTGACGAGCTACTGTCTTAAGTAACCTGATAAGTTTTACAAGAAGTTTTAATTTGTAACCACAGGTGTATTCCCCCCCCATACACCTGTTTACTCGTTTCGGGACCAACAATTGGTATCAGAGCAGTAGTTCAAAAGACCATTGTTCTAAGTATACCTTGTGTTTAAAGTTTTTTTTAAGGTCACCTGAATTGATCTTTTGATAAACTTATTTTTATACTATGGCTGACAATGCAGCTAGGGTAGCACCACCAGCAGAGAACAACATGTGAGTTAATCCCTTGAACCATATGTCTCATCACAAGCTTCCACAATTCTCAGTGGAAAACTATGACTTCTGGAAAATCAGAATGAGAGCTCATCTTGCCTGTGTGCATGATGAAATGTTGAGGGTTATTACTAAAGGTCTATTTGTTTTTATAACACCTAACCCTAGAACTACAACTGAAACTATTGCAGATCCTAGAGAATAATGGCCCAAAGATGAAGATAACTTCACTGCAGATGAAAGGAGGAGAAACAACCTCAACTTCATAGCCATGAACATTCTCTACACCACTATTCCAGATTCTGTAATGGGAAGAGTGATCCACTGCAAAACTGCAAAGGAACTATGGGACACTCTTGCTCTCATGTGTGAAGGAACTGATAAGATAAAAGAGAACAAGCTTTCAGTAGCTGTTCAAAAGTATGAGCAGTTCACCATGGAGCCCACTGAGACCATTGACCAGCTTGATGGGAGGTTCACAGACATCATGAATGAGATAAATTCTCTGGGAAAAGTCTATACCAAAAGGGAGGTTGCCTTAAAGATCCTGAGAGGTCTAACCTCAAGATGGGATGTGTACTCTGTGATGATGCAGAATACCAAGGATCTATCCAGCATGTCTATGCAACAGGTATTCTCTGAACTCAAGGCTTATGAGTTTGATCTGAACAGGAAAAGGGCTCCTGATGAGACCTCAGCTGAGAAGGGAGTAGCCTTCAAAGCCAAGGAGTCTGAGCCAAAATCCCCAAAGCCTCAGAAGAGTACAAAGGCAAGCAAGTCACAAAGCAAGGCTGAAATGCAGGAGGAACTCAGCCTGATGGCTAGAAGGTTTGAACAACTTAGCAGCCGATTTGGCAAGTATAAAAGATTTTACAGGTATAACAGGGAAGGTAGAAGTTATCCACAAAAGACCACCAGAGAAGGAGAGAAAAGCTCATCTGGGCTGGAAAAGAAGAAGGAATACAAGAATTACACCAAGGCTGAAGGATCATCATCAAAGACCAGAGAGTCCACTGAGGAAAAGAATGATAATGCCAACAGGTGTTTTCAGTGCAAGAAGATTGGACATTTTCAATATGATTGTCCTCAACTGAGCACAAAAGAAAGGAAGGAAAGGCAAGCCAAAAGAGACAGAAGGTATGGAGAAAGGAAAGCCATGGTTGCTGAGGATGTGGATGAAAATCTGGAGTTATCTGATGGACTGTTCTCTGACAGCAGTGATGATGACATGTGCCTCATGGCAAGAGAAGAACCTGAGGTACAATCTAAACCATCCATTTCTCTGGAACACACACCTGAGCTAAGCTCAGAGTCAACTGAGGAACTCAATCTTCAGTCCGCTTTGGAACAGTTGATGATTGATTTCTCAAGGTTGCAAGAAGCAAGTTTCTGTCTTCAAGATGAGAACAAACAACTCTTGAGTGAAAACTCCAAGTTAATTGAGTCTGGGAATCAAGCAGATCTGAACTCAGCCAAATCTACCATTGAACTGGTAAAAGAGGTAGAAACCCTCAGGAGTCAAGGAAATGGTAGAGACCAACTGATAAAAGATCTCAATGAATCTAAGACAAAGTTAACTGAAGAGAATTTAAAATTGGTAAGCCAAATAAAGGATTCTCTCCTGAAAATTGATGTCTTACAAAAATCTGAAGAGACCTTGTTAAAAAGGATTGATGCTCTAAACAAACCCTCTCTTGCCATAGAGGAGATTCAAAATTTTCAAATCAATCCTAATAACAAGTGTGGGATAGGCTTTATTCCAAAACCTTCAGAAGGTCCTCTGAGTGTTGCTTCTTCAAGTGGCACAAAGAGAGTTTTTGTCAAGTCTGTGACATTTCAACCACAGACTGTGGATAAAGGAAAAAGACCAGCTGAGATCACTCAAAAGAAAAGTCAATCTAAGCCAAAACCAAAAGGAAAGGCTCAGGTGACTTATCAAACTAGATCTCAGCAGAGGTACTATCAGCCGAGGTCTTCACAGATGAAGCAACCTCAGCTGAAAGCACCCAGGCATGAGCAGTCCTCAAGGAATGACTCATATGGAAGACCTATTCCTTTTGTGCCTAAAGGAAAAGGTCCTTCATACCTTTATCAACAAAAACCAAGACCAGGTGAACCCAAGCCAAAGAGAAAGAATGTGAAGAAGGTTCCTGTTCCTTCAAAGGCTGACACCCATAGAAAGTTTACTCCCAAGGCACCTAGGGAGATAACAATCTATGTACATGTTTATGGAAGACAAATTAGCCAATCTAAAGTGATTAGAACTGTGAGGCAAATTTGGATTCCGAAAGGTACAGCTAACCTGGTAGGACCCAACACCAAATGGGTACCTAAAGCTTGATCTGTGATTGCAGGGCTCAGTGGACCTCAACAAAGGAGAAGCTCTTAAATCTTCAGTATGGTACTTGGACAGTGGATGTTCTAGGCACATGACTGGCAACAAAGATCTCCTGACAGAATTTGTTGAGAAAGAAGGTCCACAAGTCACCTTTGGTGACAACTCACAAGGAGCCACTAAAGGTTATGGTACTTTAATCATTGGCTCAGTAAGGGTAAGCAATGTATCCTTTGTCAGTGGACTTAAGCACAATCTTCTGTCCATAAGTCAATTCTGTGATAAAGGATACAGTGTAGAATTTTCATGTAACCTTTATTTTGTTAAGAATATATCTTCACAATAGGTACTACTAACTGGGTCAAGAAAGGGTAATATCTATCTTGCAGATTGGAAGTCTTGTACACCAAATGCATGTCTTATTGCTAAGAGCTCAACTGACACTAATTGGTTATGACACAAAAGGCTAAGTCATCTGAACTTCAAGATGATGAACAGGATAGCAAGACATGGACTGGTAGAAGGAATGCCAAATGAAGTATACAACAAAGAACATATCTGTAAAGCCTGTCAGGAGGGAAAGCAAGTAAAGGCATCTTTCAAGAGCAAAGTAGCAACCCCTACTGACAGAGTACTTCAACTGTTACATATGGATCTTTTTGGTCCAGTAACCCCTGTAAGTATCAATGGGAGAAAGTATACACTTGTTGTTGTTGATGACTTCTCCAGGTACACATGGGTGATATTCCTAGCAAGCAAAAAGGAGACTCAATTGAGGCTGCCAGAGCTCCTGAAGAAAGTTAGCAATGAGAAGAGCCTAAACATTGTAAAGATAAGATCAGATAAGGGCACTGAATTCATTAATTCTATTATATCTGATTACTGCAAAGAATTAGGTATTTCACATGAGACATCAGCTGCAAGAACTCCACAACAATATGGAGTAGCTGAAAGAAGAAATAGAACTCTCAAGGAGGCAGCAAGGACAATGCTTGCAGAAGCTCAAGTCCCTAAAAGATTTTGGGCTGAAGCTATCAACACTGCCTGCCACACTCAAAATAGATCCATGGTAACCAAACATCAAGGAAAAACTCCATATGAATTATGGAATGGCAGAAAGTCACAGGTATCTTACTTTCATATTTTTGGTTGCAAGTGTTTCATTCACAACAATGGGAAAACTCAACTGAAAGCTTTTGATAGCAAAGCTGATGAAGGAATTTTCTTAGGATATTCCCAAATCAGTAGAGCATTCAGAGTTTACAACTGTAGAACTCTTGTTGTGGAAGAAACACCTCATGTGGTCTTTGATGAATCTACTTTTGAGTCCAGAAGTAAGGAGAATGAGGAGGTAATTAGCAAAAGACTAACCAGACTGAGTATCAAGTCTAAAGGCTATCCTGAGAATTGTGTTGATACATACATCCCAACATGGGACAATTTAGAAGATCAACAATTCAAGGAGGTTACCCAAAGTCAAACCACCCCTCAAAGCTCACCTGAGAGCTCTCCTGAACAAGTAACTGAACTGATGAACACTATCCCAGTTCAAGAGGTAAGTAATGTCAATGAAGATGTGGTCACAGCTGAGACATTCACTGAACCCATCATTCAAGGGGGAACCAATGAAATTACCATTGAGAATGAGAATACCTTGAATGATGATTCAGGACTTCAACCCTCTGTTTTATTTCCTGAATTCGATTTCATTCCTATATCTAGTGACTCAACTTCAGAAGAGTTAAACTCTACTGAAGGACATCAGCCTAGGAGAACTTGGCTCTCAGATCACCCTGTTGAGCAAATCCTAGGTGATCCTTCCTCAGGAGTCAAAACTAGAAGTTTTCATGGACAAAGTGCTTTGTTTTGTTATTTCTTATCAAACCAGGAACCAAGTTCCATAGCAGAAGCACTTCAAGATTCCAACTGGATCATTGCCATCCAAGAAGAGCTCAACCAGTTCACAAGGAATCAAGTTTGGGAGTTGGTGGACAGACCATATCACTGCAGTGTGATAGGAACCAAGTGGGTATTCAAGAACAAGAAGGATGAGAATGATATCATAGTCAGAAACAAAGCCAGGCTAGTTGCAAATGGCTACTCTCAAGTTGAAGGATTTGACTATGATGAAACATTTGCCCCAGTAGCCAGATTGGAGGCAATAAGGTTATTCATTGCATATGCTGCTCACAAGAAATTCAAGGTGTACCAGATGGATGTTAAAAGTGCATTCTTGAATGGAGTACTCAATGAAGAAGTCTATGTGTAGCAACCCCCAGGTTTTGAAGAAAGTCACAAAGTATATAGACTGAGAAAAGCTCTATATGGACTGAAACAAGCTCCAAGAGCTTGGTATGATACTTTGTCACAATTCCTTTTGGATCATGGTTTCATCAAAGGAAGAGTTGATAGAACTCTATTCAGGATCACAAAAGGAGAGGACACCTTGCTTGTACAAATCTATGTGGATGATATCATTTTTGGTTGTCCCAACCAAGTCCTTTGTGAAAAGTTTTCTCAACTGATGAAGGGAAAATTTGAGATGTCTATGATGGGAGAAATGAATTTCTTCCTAGGACATCAAGTTAAGCAATCCCCTGAAGGAATCTTCATCAATCAAGCCAAATATACAAGGGAGTTGATCAACAAGTTTGGATGCTAGACCAGCAAAGTAGCAAGAGTTCCACTCAACACCAACACCAAAATGGAACCAGATGAGGATGGGGAATCAGTAGACCAGACTCATTACAGAGCCATCATTGGATCTCTACTGTATCTCACAGCAAGCAGGCCTGATATCACATTTGCAGTTGGGATTTGTGCAAGATATCAAGCCAACCCCAAGAAAAGTCATCTGGAAGCTGCTAAGAGGATTCTCAAATATCTTAAGGGTACTGTGAATATGGGATTGTGGTATCCCTCATATGACAATCTAGAACTCACAGGATACTCAAATGCTGATTATGGAGGATGTAGAATTGACAGGAAATCAACCTCAGGCACTTGTCAATTCTTGGGAAGTAAGCTGGTTTCTTGGTTCTCCAAGAAACAAAACTCAGTAGCCACAAGCACTACTGAAGCTGAGTATATGGCAGCTGGAAGTTGTTGTGCTCAAATTCTTTGGCTAAGACAACAACTGAGAGATTACAACATTTTTGCCAATGAAGTCCCTATTTTCTGTGACAACAATAGTGCAATTGCTATTTCAGAAAATCCAGTTCTCCACACAAGATGCAAACATGTGGATATAAGGCATCATTTCATCAGAGATCATGTGGAGAAGAAGGACATCAAAATGCTCAAAATCCACACTGACAAGCAGAAGGCAGATATCTTCACAAAACCCTTGGCTGAAGCAAGGTTTCAAGAGTTGTCAGTGGAGCTTGGACTCCTAGATCCAGGAGAGTAAAAGAAAGGATTGAATCTCAGAAGAGTTACCTTCAACTCAGTAGAGGCTCATATTCAGAAGAGGATCTTTCTCAGAAGAAGCTTCTCATCTCAGAAGAGGTCTGAATATCAGACGAGGTCAAACCTCAGTGGAGGTCAAAAGTTTATACTTAGTGTTTTTCAAGTCTAAAGCCTCTTAGTTTTTAAAATATATATTTTGATTCAATAAAATTACTAATGAGTGCTTTCTGAAAATTAAATCTTTCTTACACTTTTTCGAAGAGATTTTGGTATGGCAAGCATTTAATGCGCATTGTACAAGTCAGGTTTACTTTTACAGTTACCTATCTCACGCGCCTTAAAACCCGGACGATGTGACCTTCCGGCTACCAACCCTTCCAATCCATACCATTCATTTTAGGCGGTTCTTTTCTAACCGTAAAGATTTCTTAAAAACTCCCCACTAAACTCTTGGACTATCCATGATCTCAAACCCGATCAATCTCAGACGTTGATTTCTTTGTTCAATCTAACCGCTCATTTCACATATAAAAGCCCCAAATTTCAGCCTAAGAACCTTTTCGAACACAATTTCAAGCAAACACTTACTATCTATCCTATACACTCTGCAAATCTTTCTCTCGAACTCCTTGTTCAAATGGCAAAACTTAATCTTAGTTTCCTTACCAACAAAGAAAACTTCTGGTATGAACCCATTGTGGTTTTTGATAATCCGGAGATAAAAACCAAACCGGAATTTGCCCATATCAAAGAAGCCCTAGAATTGCTAAAATCTGCTGGGTTAGAGAAATTTCTATCTGTTCATCCTACGAACTGCTTTGACAGGCAGGTTCTTGAGTTCTTCAACAATGTATCCAACTCTGATTCGAGGATCAGGTCTCATCTAATACTCCAGAGGAAGAGGAGGGTGATGAGGGATGATATTGAAATTGTTGAACACCAGAAGATTAAGAAGGAGATTCGTGTTAGTGGTGATGATCTGAAGGAGTTGTTTAATCTCCCCTCTGAAGGTTCGAATCCAGAGACCTGCATCATGGATGAAGAGGAAGGATGGGTTAACACCATTATGTAGAGGAAGGTCAAATATAGTCCAACAATGAACATAAACATACTCTTACCAGTATATAATGTTCTTTGTGAAGTGGTTGGGAAATGTATCTTGGGAAACCAAGGAAGCACAGAACAAGTGAGCAAGCCCAAGCTCAGGTTGATGAAGGAAATTGTGGAGAGCAAGGAGAAGCCATACAATTGGCAGCAATTCTTCTTAAGAGCATTGAACAAGGAGCACTCAAAACTCCAACCTGACAAAACTCCCCAGCTATCCAGTAAGCTCAATTTTGCAACCAAAATTTCTTATCTGATAGAGAACGTAGATTTGGGAGTGGACTGGATTCCAGATAGGAAATGGAGCAATCTCAAGGCCTTGTTCAAATCTGGAAAGGCTCTGGAGACCAGAATGATCAAGCCTGCTGAGGAGAGCCCAGAGGTAGTTGAAGAAGAGGAGGATAACCCTACTGAAGGAAAGAAAACCAAGCTAAAGAGGAGGCTGGTTAAATTGAGTGACAAGATGGCCCAGCACAAAGAAGCAGAGGCAGAGAAAGCCTCTAAGAAGAAGAAGAAGAAGTCTCCTGAGGCAGAGAAGGACAGTGCCTCCAAGAAGGTTAGGGTCACCAACTCTACTGATGAATCTTCATCAGGTAACCCAGACTCTTCTCCTAACATTATCTCAACTGAGTCTGACTCAGATGTCCCTGCACCCACCCCCATAAAATCCAAATCCACTAAACCTCGCACTCCTGACAAAACCAAACGCATCTCCACAATAACCAAAACCCCCACTGATGGCTCTCAACAGCCAGAAAGTGGATCCCAAACAACCCCCACTGAACCCATCTCCACCCCTACTGAAAACACTCCATCAAACCCTACTGAACCCATCCCCTCAACCCCTTCTGAACCCACATCATCAACCCCCACTGATGAAAACCAAACATCCACTGACACTCAAAACCAAACCCCCACTGAACCAAACATTCCTGATTCACACTCAACTCAACTGGAGTCTATCCCAGAAGAGCCCACTGAAAGCAGATCCCCTACCCCTTCATTTCCTTCAGACAATGAAGAAGAGTACTCATTCCTAGATACTCTCAAGGATGAGGTAGCTTACTCTTTAGAGTCTAAATACCCTGAACTTGACAACTTTTCCACCCTAAAAGCCATGTTCTTGAGACTGAGACTCATTGTCCAGCTCAAGGATAGAAGACTTGGTGAAATCCTTCTAGCTGTAAGAGGCAGCAATGCAGAGAAGTGGAAGAAGGAGGAAGTTGAAGTGCTGCAATTTGCTGGGATGCACAAGACCAGACTTCTCTGTGATGAGAAGATCTTTGAAAGTTTAGTCTTGGAGAAGATTGCTGAGGCAAAAAAGGAGGTAGAAGTGGAAAAGGCTGCTGATGGAGAAAAAACCAGCTGAACCCATAGCTGAGAAGGAGGAGGAGAAGGTAGTTGAGACTGAACAAGAAGGAGGTGCTTCACCTAAGCAAGATGGTGGTGAAGCAGCCAAGGATGTATCCATAGCAAGGGATACTAAGGCACAAAACTTGCCACAGGAGGGCTCAGTAGAGGTGTCTACTGAAGCTCTCCCACAACAGCCCTCAGTGGTGGCTATAGAGTCAACTGAGGTGTCTGGTACTGAAGGAGTTGAAAAAATGAGTGAGAAAGAAAAAGAGGTAGAAAACACTGCTGTGAAGAGTGGAGAGATAAGAGCAATCATCCTTGTAAAGGGTGAATTGACTGAAAAAATTGCAGTTGAAAAGGAAAGTGAGGAAGAGATAAGTAAGAAAAGTGAGGAGGAGGGAGTCCCCATGGAGATAGAGGCATCAGGAGACCTAGGTGGTGAGGCTGAGGGAGTTAGAACTAACATTGTTTGCCATGCAGGTACTCAAACCCTTGAAATTCCCCCAGCTGTGGTCAACCTAACTCCACTGAGTGATGCTGTCCACTCACTAAAAGAAGAAAGCCTTCCATCTCTTCAGACTCAGCTCAGGGAGGTCCAGGAGATTGTACAAGAGGAGGTAGATGAGATGGTTATCCTATCAGACCACATTGATGAACTCATGGAATCCACAACTACATCACTTCAGAATCTCACACTCAAAGTTGAAGACTCTCGGCAGATGGTGATTGATGTAGTTGAAGGACAAAGTGTGCTTGTCATTGATGCCTTGAAGAACCTGGAGAAGACTGAAGAAGAGGCCAGAACCAAGTTTCTAAAAGACTCAGTGGAGAACGTATCCATCAACCTGAAGTCCTCAGTAGAGGCTTTCTCAGAGGACCTACTTGGAAAGGTTGAAGGATTATGGAACTCTAAGATGTCAGAATTCGAGGCCAAGCATGCTGAGCTAGGAGCTAAACTGGGAGAGGTACTGAAGAAGGGAGCTGAAGACTTCCCAACACAAGAGAAAACAGATGTGCTGATCAATGAGAAGCTAGCTCAATTTGTTCAATTAGGGTAGACAGCTGGAGCAACCTTGGAAAGACTTGAAGATGAGGTAGACCATTGCTCAACTGAGCTAAAGGCATTAGCCCATGACCAAATGAAGCTCAACATCACTGTAGCTGAGTGCATGATTAATGCCGGAAAGGGGGAAAAGAGGATAAGTGCCAAGGACATGAAGCTTGATCCTAAAAACAAGATGAATATTATCCTTGAAACCCCTGACTTCGAGAAAGGCCAACAGGTGAAGAGCACCTTGAAGAAAGTTGATGTTGAGCTCAGAAGATAGCAGAAGCCAAGAAAGGCAAAGAGACCACCTCAGCTGACCTTTCAAAGTTCAAAGAGGAGCATCTGAAGGAGAAGGAAGAGAGAGCTGCGAAGAAGGGGGAAACCACAAAGAGAAAGGCATCTGATGCCCTCTCAGCAGAGGTTACCAAAAAGACAAGAACCTCAGGGAGGTTGGCAGCTAAGTCCACTACCTCTACTGATGAAGTTCAGGTACTCACTATTCTCAATCCTGAACCTTTATCTTCTGAACCTCCCAAGTCTGCACCCACAAAAGTCACAGAGCTCGATGAGCTAATCAAAGAGGCTGGAGGAATGAATGAAAGAGCAAGGAAGCTAACAACTCAACAACAAGAAAGGAGAGATAAGGTGGTTAGTAAGATGGAGACCATTGCAGAGCTAGCTGAAAGTAAAAGGAAAGAGAGGCTGGCCACATTTGATAAAACTACTTCAAAGAAATTCAGGAGTGGTTATCAAAGGTGGGCTGCTAAGCTGAAGAAAGACAAGATCACTCCATCTCTGAACAGATTTCCTCATCATGATGCCTGGGTTCCTAAGAAGATCAATGATGCTTGGGAGACTGCTAAAAGGGAATTTGTGTATTCCTTTTATGTCAGTGGAGAGTTAGGAAGGGACAATGTTCAAGAAGTCTTCAACTCATGGTTGTTCGATGCCTATCCCAAACTCTATCCTGAGATCAGTGATGCTTGGAATGATGCCTTCCCTGATCAAGCCCTGAAGGCCCCTGAGCAAATCACCTACTGGCCTCCTCAAGATGCAACAGGTGCTGTTGATAGAGAAAGGATCACTGAAGAGTGGACATCCTTGTGTGAGCATATTGGACTCAGAGGACATTCGAAGGAGATAATGGAGTGGAAGAACGAGCTGAAGATTAGAGTATTCAAGCAATATGGACTTGAACCCATTTTCGAATCCATCTGAGGAGTTTGTATCTTTTGCTGGGCATTTGTTTATAAGTCCCAGGTGTGTTTAAGTTTGAAACTTTTTTAGAGTAGACTTCATGTAATATGTACTTCATCATCTTATCAATGAAATGAACTCTACTGATGTTTTGCCCAAGATAATATCTCATTATCATTTAGGCTTATGTACTTGAATGTTTTTACTTACAAAAACTGTGAACTTTGTATGTCATCTGAAGAACCTCATCTGAAAGAAGATATGTAATAAGATAGGTTCCGGCATAATCAAAAAGGGGGAAATTGTTGGGAAAATGTATAAGACTTATGTTTTGATTAGATGCCAAAATATTCCTCCTAAGTTGTCTTGTAAGTAAATTATTCAGTAGAGTTAGTACTTAGTCAAACAGTTCAAAGTGTTAAGAACTGGAGTGCAGTTAGTAATCTTAAGAGTGTATTTAAGAATGAAGTCTGCTGAAGATGAAGTCCACTGAAGTGAAGTCCGCTGAAGACATGTGATCTGAGAATAAGTCTAAGTCTTGAATATTTTCTAAGTACATTCTCACTAAGAATAAAACTATCAGGAGAGGACCAAGGTCCACTGATGGTAACTAACAATGCACATTCAATGCTAAACATATTAAAAGCTGTTAGTTAATCTGGTTGGAATAAGGCAAATCGAACTTTAGTGAAGCTTTCAATAAATGAAGGAATAAGAAGGTTCTCTCAGAGGAGTTCCACCTTAAAGCAAGACAAGAATCTGGGCATGCAGACTAAAGGTCCAATGAGAAGATGACACGTCAGTGTACTTTACTGACAGCCGACCTGCCCCAGCCTGACAAGTACCAAAAGTCTTTCTCTAGCAATCTACAGAAAGTTGGTGAACAGGCATGGTCTTTCAGCCGTTTCTTGACAAGACTTAAAGCTTCAAATAGAGTCGTTTGAACCAATCAGATACAAGAAGACTTACTTGAGAAGATTCAAATCCAACGGGAAGATTTTCAAGGAAGCCTATAAATACAGAAGGACGTGCTCATTTCTATGCACGGGAAACTCACAAGATCAAAGCTATCTCTACATTCATAACAACTAAGAAGCACTCGAAATTACCTTTGTTTCCCAAGTGTTTCACATTTGTAGAGAGCCTAACAAACCTTCTGTAACCAAGTTTAAAGCTATATCCAAATCTTAGAAAGAGATAATCCAATCCTAAGCCTTGAGCTAAACTTGTAAGGATTATCTCAAAATAGTTGGAACCAAAACCCTACTCAAAACCCTACTCAGTATTTAGGTTGAGAGCTAGTGTTAAGTGGTGTTAGTAAGCTGATTGTTGTATCAATCTGAAAGCTGGTTTGTTTTGGGAACTAGGACCTGGAATTTCCTAGTGATCAATCATCCTAAGAGAGGATTAGTTGATGAGTGCACCTTGGCACTATAACACAAGGAATTCCAAGTGAAAGGAATTCTCCTGTTTGATCAGGACAGTGGACGTAGGAGATACATCTCTGAACCACTTTATACCTTGTGTTCTTATTATCTGCTTTCCTAAGTGTGTATTAATCTCAAAGTTTATCAAAGTAAAACGAGTTTTCTAAAGGGCTCACTAATCCGCATCTGAAAGCTAATTAGATAGTAGTTCAACTGAAAGTCTTGAGCTTTCAGTGGAGGTATTATCTCGGTAAGCTTTCACAAAGTAACTCTCAGCATACCTCAAGTCCACTGACGAGCTACTGTCTTAAGTAACCTGATAAGTTTTACAAGAAGTTTTAATTTGTAACCACAGGTGTATTCACCCCCCCCATACACCTGTTTACTCGTTTCGGGACCAACACTACAGAACACACACAAAATTGTAAAGTAATCACCACAATTAAAGGGATGTTAACATAATTCAATCAAAGAAAATTCTCGTAATCTGGCAAAATTAAAGATGAACCTTTACTAAAAAAACCTATTAGAATGTAAATAAATGAAGTAATAGTAACAGTAGGTAAATAAAAGTAGAAAAAAAAATCGGGCTAACGGGCCAGCCCAGTAAACCAGCGGGCTAGCCCGTTTAGCCCACGAGCTAACCGGTCCGGGCAAAAAAACCCGGGTTTAATCGGTCCATTAGACCCCTCGAACCTAGCCCTGTGCGGTTCAGGGGTAAACGGGTTGGCCCGCCAGCCCGCGGCCCGTTTAACATCCCTAAATTCAATGTATTATTTATAATTCTATAAATATATTATTCTTTATGAGAAGTTATAATTTTTTTTTATTTAATTCTAAGATGATGAAGAATCGTACAAATTTGGATGATGTAATATATATTCGTGTAATTAATATTTATTTAATTCTATCGGAATATATATTCGTGTTATTGAGCTGTTAGTATGAAACCTATTAATACCAATTCTTTTGATAATAATAATTTGGAACATATTATTAACAATTTACTACTCTTTCATTAATTATTTAAAAAGAGTAAAAATACTTTATTTTGAAATTTATTAATACCAATAGCTTTAACTTATATTTTGTATAAGTAAAAACAATATAGATTTTTCATTTTTTTATTAATTATTTAACTTGGAACGTAGTGATAACAATTTACTTTGAAAATAATGCATTGGAACATATTAATAACATCTCTACTTAATCATTTAAAAGTAGTATTAGTTATTGTAAGTAAGTAATACAATTTTGAGTAGAACTTTAATTGGAAACTAATAGTTAGGAGACGTCTCTAATGCCATTTAATATTATTAACGTACGAGAATTTTCATTGTTTAATGATTATCGAGAGAAAATTTGTATTAATCAGTTCATCAAAGTTCGTATAAATTATTGTTCCAATTTCTTTTTTCTCCATTTCACTTTTGATATCAACATTAATAATAATCATTATTGATTTATCATATTAATAATACTTAATAAATCTTGATTAAAAAAAATTATGCCTTTTTTTAAATTTATTTTGACTAACATTACTGTATACATTTATTTTATTATGGAATATTTATATTCACTTAATTTGGTAATATTATTCCTAAAATATGAAATCTCTTTATCTTAAAATTAGAAGTTTTTTAAAATTATCAATCAATTAGCATATGAGATAAAAGAATTTATTTAAATTTATGCCTTAAATTTATACATGTCAAATAGTTATGCAAGTCAAAATTTGATATATAATATGTGAAATTGTAAATCAATCAAACATGTGATAATTTATGTAATTGATCTAAATTTATTCCTTAAATTCATGCAGGTCAAATAATTACGCAAGTCAATAGTTATACATGTCTAATCAAAATTTGGTATATATATATATATATATGCAAGTTAATTAGATGATCAAAATTTATACCTTAAATTTGAAAATATTTATGTCAATATATTATGCACTAATTTAGCATTAAAATTTACCTTACACTGGTTTCAATTTCTATACAAACAAAGTTGATCATTAATGTAAATAAATGTTTTATTTACATTTTTTGTATGATATAATTTACAAAAAGATATTATTAATTTAATATTTATCTATACATGAAAAAATTTCTATTGTAAAAATATACGAGACATTATTATATGGTTGACATATTCATTTCAATTTCTATGTATGAAGATTCATTAATTAATTCGAATTAACCAAGCTAAAGCTTAATTAAAAATGAATGAATCTTCAAATAAACATGCAAAAAGATATATATAAACAACTCTACTATTTTTTTTTTAATTTACTAATAGTTTTTAAATTTGTGAATATTGTTACTCTTAGTTTTTTTTTAAAGAAAAATTGGACTATTTTTAAAACATGTGATTTAATCGTAAATTCATACACCAATCACTATATAAATTATTTTATCTTAATTTTATACTTTACAACATTTATATTAATTTTAAATTTGGTTGTATCCTATTAGTATAATTTAATATAGATGACCTATATTAGGTAAATTTGACTCTTTAATTCAACATGTATTTTAATTAACCTTAACTTATATTTTGTCTAAATACATTCTATTTTTATGAATAATTAAATATAGAATAATTATATTAGGAAAAATTAACTCATTTTTTATAATATGACTTAATTCATATATTTTCGAATTAGATAAAATTATACTGATAAAATCTCATCTATTTATTCAACTAAAATATTATATTTATTAACATGCCCCTAATTTGAAATATAGTAATTTAATTTAAATTGATCAAATTTATGTTCAATTATAGAGTGAAAATGGTTCATACATGATCCATTGAAGGGTATTAGTTATTTTTATTAAAGAGTATTAGTTGTTTTCACTAAAGGGTATTAGTTATTTACACTGAAGAGTATTAGTTGTTTATTAAAACAATTTAAGACTCTTAGTAAAAACACTTAATATTCTTCGGTGAAAACAACTAATACTTTTTAGTGAAACAACTAAAACTCTAAATAATTCATGTATGAACCAATTTCCCACTATACATATTCATGTTTGACATGGTCTTCTATAGAAAGATTGCACGTGTGTATCTTCAGTCCCTAAATTTTAGTAATAAAATATCTTATACATGTTAACATAATTTTAATCACACTTTAAAAATAAAAATCGTGTGTGTGTATATATACATTTAATTAATTATTTTCACATATAAACTTAATATATTATTAATTAAGAATTTTCAAAATATGTTTTAACATGGTCTAATATTTAATATGTATACATGTGCATCCCATATTTCTTAATTTTTGGATGGATGTATTTAATATGTGTTTGTGTATACCTATTTTTTATGTGAATGCAATCAATCCGAGAATATACATGTGTTTGCATATGTTATAGAATTAATAAATATTATTGTACTGCATATATCTTAACTTAATCAAGTATACAATATTTTTTTATGCATGATAATGTAAATAAAATAACTAATAATATATATATCTCTTAAAATATGACTAAATGTTTGATTAAGATTTATATGTTGAATAAGCTTAAAAAGATTGTATACCTTCTTATTGAAATGCACCATATGACTACCTTATTGATTAAGATTTATGACTGTCTATTTATATAAATTGGTATTAATATAAAAATTAAGCTTCATTAAGATTAATTTAAATTTAAGTTGAATGCAATTCATACAAAAACTTATTTATTATATGTGTATTTAGCACATCAAATTTAGATAATATTCTGTTGGTCCCGGTACAAGACTGAGGAATACGTGTATGGGGGGGATACACGTATACCAATTTTTCAACCTTAAAACTGACTGAGTCCCCTCTACTCAGAGTGGTAAAGAACTAGGAGCTGATAACACACCTACTGACTACACTTGGTGCGGGTCAGTTGGCTAACTATCAGTTCAAGTTCAGTGCGGAAATGTTTGAGCCCTGAAAGTTTAAAGTCTTGTTTAGTTTGCTTTCTGAAAAACTTGTTTTACTCAATTCTGAATAGTGTTTAGTAGGGCAGTGCTCTTTTGAAGATCAGGCTGATTGATTCAAGCCTGATAAACCGAATGCAATGAATGAACAAGTAATATGGCAAGTATGCACAATATCAAAGCAGTAAGAACACAAGGAGTTTAACGTGGTTCAGAGTCTCAAGCTCCTACGTCCACGGCCTGACTTAACAGGAAATCCACTCAAGGGATTCTTGTTTTTAACGTGCCAAGGTGCACCAAGACCAGCTATCCTCACTGATCTATACAACTCCACTTACTAACACTCTAACTGACTTACTCCCAACAAGCCTAACTTAGGGTTTTGGTTTCAGTTTGGATTCCAACTAAGTTGAGATTATCCTTACAAGGCAAAGCTATGCTAAGGATTGGATAATCTCTCTAAGCTTAAGATAATTCTATTTAGCTCTTGAAATACAGAATAACTCTCGATTGCTAAGAAACACTTGGGAAATTTAGAAGGTTTCGAGTGCTTCTCTTAAGGGTTGAATGCTTTGAATGCTTGAGAGTTTGAGTAATTTCTGGCTTGGAAATTTCCCGTAACCTTGAATGGGTTCAAGGTCTTCTGTATTTATAGGTGATTTGAAAAACTATCCGTTGGAGAGATAGCCTTCTAGTCATCTATGTAGAGTGGCTTCAAACGGACATATCTTCATGCAGCAGCCGTCCTTGCATAGATTTGGTATTTGCATTAAATGCACATTGAATGCTTGCCCGTTGAACATGCAGTCTGAATTCAGTCTTCATGTCAGGTTCCGTACGTGCGTGCCCTTCTCGGATTGGTCCGCGTCATCAGGTTGGTGAGAATGTCAGAACTTATTCATGAGCTTCAGGCTTGTCTTATTAGGTTCATTTTGTCTTGAGCTCACCAGACTTGTCCTGACGCTGAAATTCCTTTTGCATTGCTTGGCTCTACTCCAAGTCTTCCCATTAACTCAGTGACATCCTGTTCCCTTCAGGACTGAGTTAGTAATGACCTCAGGGTCATACTCTTCATCACTGACACTTACTCAGCCAGCTTAGAGGACTGCCATAAGTTCAGGATGGTGCTCTTCGTCTTCAGGCTCTGAGTCTTGATTGTCTCCAGTGAGTTCTCCTCTCACTGAGTACCTGTGAAGTGTAAAATGACTAAGTACTAATCCTAATCAAGACTAGCCTGACAAAGACAGATTAAGGCAAACATCTTTTCAGGGGCTTTGGGATCTTAATCAAAACTGACAATGTCCCAACAATTTCCCCCTTTTTGATGATGCCAAAACACTGAAAAGATCCTCAAAACACTTAGAGGAAATAAGATACACCTATCTATAAGATAAGACAGTGTTAGATCAATTCTTGATAAAGTAAAGAATTTAAACAACCGCCAAAAAGACAATGAGTTTTTGTCTGTGGGCAAAAGTAATAGATTTCATTGAAAGATGTGGAAATGATTACAATGAATCTAATATATTACAGAGAAGCCTGTGAACACCTAGACTAATCTCATTTCAGGTTTGAGTCCATATCCTGCATAAACTCTTGCCTTCAGCTCGTCAAGTCTTCCAGGTTGGTTCACGTATCCTTCAGCTTTGGCTATCTTCAATACTTCCATCATTATGGCCTTCATGTCATGCTTTTGAGTTCCAGGAACCAAGGGAGGAGCTCGAATGGTGAACTCAGGAGCCTTCACTTGAACTTGAGCTGCATCAGCCTCCTCCAAGATCTTATGGAATAGCTCAGGATGATTGTCCATCATGTAGTCAGTGAAGTGAGCATTGATATCCTCAGTGTCACCCCACTTCTTCACAACATACCACAATCTAACAAATTCATCCCTTGCATCAGTCCAAAACTCCTTCAATGCCTCTGAGACGAACTCATCGACAAAAGCTTCCCTTATTCCTGATTCTGGCCTCCTGACTTGAAGAATTGTTGATTTCCTAACTGTTGGCTTCTTCCTGTACTTTCTGGGCTCAGGCTTCGCCTTCTTCCTCCTTAGCAAGCTGATCACTGCATCATCCAGTTCTCGTTGTTGAAGCTCAGTGATATCAGTCAGCTTCTCAACCTTCTTCTCTAAGATGCGCATCTTCTCCTTCTGAGCAATTTCAGCTCTGCGCATAGCCTCAGATTTCTCAGAGTGATCTCCCCATGCTTCAGCACATAACTCCGCCACCAACTCCCCTGAGTAAGTGATGGGATTCTTCCTTGAGCTCATGGGAGACGATCTCTGAGCTGGCTCAGGTTGTTGCTTGGAAGGTTCATCAGCCTTTGCCTTTGTTGCCTCCGCCCTCAGCTTGGCAACAACTTCCTCTCCTTCCTTCTCCACTGCCGCTAACCTAGCTGACTTCCTCACCCTTAATATGTTTCCTTCGGGATTGGCTTCAGGGTCAGCTAGAACGGTCTCACCTTGATTGACTGCCTCCGATGCCTCAGGGCGAGATCTTTTCTTCTTCTTTTCCCCCTTTTTGGCATCATCATTGGCCTCGGATGGGAATGCGTCAGATCCGCTATTGATTACGAAGGAGGCTAGGGAATGGACATCATTAATTCCCTCCTTCAATAACTCAACTCCCATCGAAATTCCAGTTCCTGCAAAAGAAACCGAACTGATAGCAGCATTGACCTTCTTCTCAAAGACCTCCATAGAGAGTTGGAGACTTTGTCTAGCCTTGGTGATCCTTTCCTCCACCTTCAAGGACTCACCGCTGACTCTGCTGACTTCAGATAGTATCTTTACAGACTCGTCAGTGGCCTTTGCCAAAATTTCTGCCACTGACTGAGAGATGCGATCCAACTTCCCTGACTCCAGCTCCAGTTTGGACGCTGAGTCCTTCATGGCCTGAGTGACAATAGCCCCAGTCTGAACTGCAAGCCTGTCAACTGCCTGATTCAACTTCTCATCCCTGATCGCATCCCTCTCATCAAGTTTCTTGAGAGTGTTCCTGAGCATCTTCTTGGTGCGCTTCCTCTCATTCCTCACCGACTTGGCCGTGTCAGTTATCGTTCTCTTTAGCAAAATCAGCTCCCTGTTGGCAAGGGTGTTGTAGGCTGACTTTGTCCACCTGATGTGTTTTGCCAGGGCCTTGGAGTCTTCCTCTTTTTCAGCTCGTAGCCTCATTACTTTCTCCTGAAGTTCAGCTAGATTTTCTGTGGTTTTCTCCTGCTTGACCTCCACTATGCTTGTGAATTCAGCACGGCCGACCCCAGTTATTATCACATCTTCATCATCAACGGCCGCATCAGTGATTGGCTGCTTTCCCTTGTCAGCCCCTGCAGCATCAGTCCCTTCTTCAAGGTGCACTGAAGGCAGTTGTAAAGTAGTCAAAGCCGCCTGCTCAGGCTCAGCTAAGCTAACTTGAACCTTAGGAACTTGTCCCTCGGAACTGAGAGTCTCCTTGGATGCCTCAACATCTTCCTCTCTTGTCTCAGGGCAGGGAATCCCTTCATCGACAGATGTCTCATTGGCAGCTGAGATGTTCAAAACATCCTCAGCCACTGGTCCACCCTTGGCACCAGTGTCCTTATCACCTTCCCCCTGAGCCTGAGGCTTAGAGATCATCTCATCAACTTCTCTCGCAGTCTCCTCCACTGCCTTCTCCACATCTCCACCCTGAGCTTCATCATCATTCTCATCATCCTTCTCGTCACCAGACAGGATGTCAGCCTTGCTCTTGGACATCATATCAGCCACTAGCTGCTTCAGGTTGTCAAAGTTTAGAAGTTGAAGCCAGCTAGTCAGTCCAAAGTAGGAGCAAATCTTGGCTTCTTCAGTCTCCCAGTGTTCCCAGCCACGAGCGTCCACTAGCAGATGCTGCTCCTGCATGTTTGATTGTTTGAAATCCAACCAAACCTTGAGCTCAATCATATACGCTAGCAGCTCGGTGTACTTGTACAGCCCAGGCCAGCACTTCCCTGCCCATTCTGTGGCATTCCCCCTGAGCGTGTTCTCAAGAATCCCACCAGCCATATGCTCATCTAACTCCTCCTCCTCCACTTCAAGGAATTCATCCTCTTCAGCTGAAATGGATTTAGGACAGTCTTTGGGATTGGGGTATGATGGAAAGTCTGTGGGGTTTGGAAGGTTTGGCTCGGCTGACTGGTCAGGCTAATTCGTGGGTGAATTTGATGGCGCTGACTCAGTAGGATGATTTGGCTCTGAGGTTTGGGGTGGTTGGGGGGTTTGAGGTGTGGGGTCAGGGATGGAAGGTGTTTGGGTTTCAGGGTGTGGGGGTGTTTGAGTGGGTACTGTCTCAGGCTGCAACAACTCAGCCGTCTCAACAGATTCTCTCACTGCCTCCAAGTCAGAGGCTCCAGGAGAGCTTGACTTCTCCCTCTCACTCACCTCAGGCAGCTTCTTAGCAGGGGACCTTTTTATTCCCTTCCTAAGCCTCTTCAGGGGCCTCTCTCCCTGATCACCCTCCTTCCTGACGTCATCGTCAGTTCCCTCAGCCTCAGACCCGACCTTCTTGGGATCAGACTCAGTCCCTGTTTTCGTGCTCTTCCCTGATAGCACGATCTTCACCCTCTTCTTCTTCTCAGCCGCGTCCACCTCAGGCTGCTCCACCTCCTCTACTTCCTTACTCTTCTCAAAGAGCTCATCTACTCTTTCAATGAGACTGGTAGCCACTCTCTTGGCCTTACCAGCTGGCTTTTTGGCCTGACCCTTTGCTCTCGCATTGGGATCAGTCAGCCCTAGCACTGAATAGGTATCACTCAGTGAGGAAAACATTACCTTCTTTGAGGAGAGACTGTCCTCAAAATCGAAGGTATACCCATGGCAAGCATGAGCAATCAGGATGGACATCCTCGTTCCGAATGGCAAGATGGCACTGACGGATATGTGTTTCTTCTCCTCATCTCGCTTAAGCTTGTCCAACCCGGCCTGATGGAGTTGATCAAGGAAGAACTGCTCCCAGTTCGCTTCCACTCCATCAGCAATTGCTCCCATGAGTCTCAGTTTGGGCAGACTCAGTTGCTCGTGAGAGCCAGTAGCGCCCATCACCATCTTAGACACCAAATCCACCAGAGCCCTGTACTCAGGCTTCAACGTATTCTTATTCTGACGGGCCTTGAACTCTGATGACCCATATTTGGTCCATTTCCCAAGGAGTTCTCCCTCCGAGTTTTTCTTGTACGTTTTTGGGTTGATGCCTGAGGATGGCAACTTGAAGACTTCCCTCACCGCCTGCCTGATGTTAATAGTGACCACTTTTGTGTTGTAAAGAGGCTCACCGTCGCCGTCCTTCTCTCCCGTCGGCTTCAGCGCAGTCACCTTCGTGATAACTTCCCCTTTCCACAAGAACAAGTTTAAGTATGCTTCCACAACTGTTCTTGGGAGCACGGAAATGGGGCGGGTGGTGAAGTATGTTTCCAACCCAGCATCGGAAATCCACTTGAATACGGGTTTGATTTCCTCAACTGTGAGACAGATACCTTCCATGGAGATGACTTGCTCCATGTGTACCAGCTTGTTCTCGACAACGTCTACGATCTTGTCGGTTGTCCAGTTGGAATCAAGGAATGCCATTGTTTTTTTTTAAAAAAAGATATCTGTGTTTGAGCAAGAGAAAACTCAGTGTGCAGATTGTGCGTTGTGTTTGCGTAAAAACCTCAAATGACACTCTTGATTGATAAGACTAAGTCAGTTACTCAAACGTGGGGTTGAGATTAATCCCTGAATTCGAAAGGTTTTTTGAAATGAGGGGCCAGGATTAATCTCAGCTTCAATCAAAACCCCATGTCAGTCATATTCCGTATAAAACGGACACGTATATGAAAAAGTAACTGAGCATTAAATGCTCCGTGCGCGTGGGTTTTAGATATGAAAAGGCGCACTTTTAATGAAAACGGAATGCATTTAATAAAGATTTTCAGGACGAAAGACTCAGGGAGACGCTTGAACTTCACACGAGTCAGGTTAGAACTCATACCTGTCAGGGAGACATTGTAGCACCCTGATACCTCGCTGAGTCGAGTCTGGCCTGAGTTCCCCCTAGAACCTTACACTGACTGTTCTCCCGGATCTAAGAGTCCTAACTCCACTGACAGTTCCATAAACCTTGCTTCAGCCAGGGGCTTAGTCAAGATGTCAGCTCTTTGCCTGTCAGTGTGAATTTTCTCCATCCTAATATCTTTCTTCTCCACATGATCTCGAATGAAGTGATGCCTAATATCCACATGCTTGCACCTTGTGTGAAGCACTGGGTTCTGAGTGATTGCTATAGCACTATTGTTATCACAATAGATTGGAACCTGATTAGCAAATACTTGGTAGTCCCTCAACTGCTGTCTCAACCATAGAATCTGAGCGCAACAACTACCTGTAGCCATATACTCAGCCTCAGTTGTGGATGTAGCCACTGAATTCTGCTTCTTACTAAACCACGAGATCAACTTACTTCCCAAAAACTGACATGTCCCTGAGGTTGATTTCCTATCAATCCTACAACCTCCATAATCTGCATCTGAATAACCTGTCAGTTCTAAGTTGTCATCTGAAGGATACCATAGTCCCATATTGACTGTCCTTTTCAAATACTTAAGTATCCTCTTAGCAGCCTCCAAATGACTTCTCTTGGGATCAGACTGATACCTAGCACACACACCAACTGCAAACGTAATGTCAGGCCTACTTGCAGTTAGGTACAACAAAGAACCTATCAGCCCACGATACTCAGTCTGATTTACTGAAGTCCCATCAGTGTCAGGATCCATCTTCCAATTTGTGTTCATTGGGATCCTGGCTGGATTACTGTTCTGAACACCAAACTTATGAATCAAGTCTCTTGTGTACTTGGCCTGATTTATGAAGATACCTTGATCAGTCTGCTTGACCTGCAATCCTAAGAAGAAGTTCATCTCTCCCATCATGGACATCTCAAATTTACCAGTCATCAACTTAGAGAATTTCTCACAGAGCTGATGATTTGGTGATCCAAATATTATGTCATCCACATAAATCTGGACCAAGAGAATGTCATCACCTTCAGTGATCCTGAACAATGTCCTATCCACAGTTCCCTTCTTGAACCCATGATCTGTCAGGAATTGAGAGAGGGTATCATACCAAGCTCTTGGTGCTTGCTTAAGTCCATAGAGTGCTTTCTTCAAATGGTATACTCTATCACCAATCTCAAACCCGGGAGGTTGTTCAACATATACCTCTTCATTGAGTACACCATTCAGGAAGGCACTCTTGACATCCATTTGATACACCTTGAACTTCTTATATGTTGCATATGCAAGGAACAACCTGATAGCTTCCAACCTAGCCACTGGAGCAAAAGTCTCATCATAGTCTATTCCTTCAGACTGACAATACCCTTTTGCAACCAGTCTAGCCTTGTTCCTTACCACAACACCATTCTCATCCTTCTTGTTCTTGAAGACCCACTTGGTACCAATCACACCTTGATGCCTAGGTCTATCTACCAGTTCCCAAACCTGATTCCTTGTGAACTGATTCAACTCCTCTTGCATGGCAATGATCCAGTTCGAGTCAGTGAGAGCTTCTTCAATGTTCTGAGGCTCTTGCTCAGAGAGAAAGCAACAGAACAATGCACTCTCACCATGGAACTGTCTGGTCCTGACTCCCTCAGTTGGATCACTAATGATTTGATCAATGGGATGATCTTCTAACCATGTTCTCTTGCCAGGAGTTGTTCCTAAAGTACCTGCAATGTTAGTGTCTACAGGCTCATAAAATTCAGGAAATTGAACAGAAGGGGATGATCCTGAGTCTATACCAAAGGGATTAACAAGCTCAATGTCAGGGACATTGATTCCCCCTTGATTAGGTGACTCAGGAACCGTCTCAGCTGCAACAGCATCTTCATAGACGGTGCTTACCTCAGGTTGAGCATGTTCCTCAGTCTGAGGCTCAACAATCCCTGGTGTGCTGGGCTTAGGAGTGGCACCTGATTCATCATCCTGATCGTCATCATCATCCCATCTCGGAATTGGCACTGTCTTGATCTTGGGATCAGGTTGATTCTTCAAGCTCAGCCTTGTCACACTCCTTGTGACCTCCTCAGTGTCAGGATTCAACACCTTTGCCCTAGACTCAATAGCAGATTCATCAAGGACAACATGGGGTGATTCTTCCACAACAAGAGTCCTACAATTGTAAACCCTGAAGGCTTTACTAACTTCAGAATATCCTAAGAATATTCCTTCATCAGATTTGCTATCAAAGGCTTTCAATTGGGTCTTCCCATTGTTGAGGATGAAGCACTTACAACCAAATACATGAAAATAAGAAATACGAGGTTTCCTTTTTTTCCATGTCTCATAAGGTGTCTGTGCGTGTTGTTTGTTCAGCATGGATCTGTTCTGAGTGTAGCAAACGGTGTTGATTGCCTCAGCCCAGAATTTCTTGGGCAATCCTGACTCAGCCAGCATGGTCCTTGCAGCTTCCTTCAGTGTCCTGTTTCTCCTTTCAGCGACATCATTCTGTTGTGGGGTTCTAGCTGCAGAAGTCTCATGAGCTATACCAAGTTCATTACAAAAGTCAGAAATATATGAATTTATAAATTCAGTGTCCTTGTCAGATCTGATCTTAGTAATGGATTGATTCTTCTCATTGCTGAGTCTCCTGAGCAACTCTGGAAGCTTCACCTGTGTTTCCTTCTTATTTAACAAGAAAATAACCCAAGTATATCTAGAATAATCATCAATAACCACAAGGGTATATTTTCTACCATTCATACTCACAGGTGTTATGGGACCAAACAAATCCATGTGCAAGAGCTGAAGTATTCTGTCAGTGGAATAAGAAGCTTTCTCTTTGAATGATGCTCTGACCTGCTTCCCTTCCTGACAAGCTTTGCACACGTGATCTTTGCTAAAAACTTCATTAGGTAGACCATCAACAAGTGACTGTCTAGAAATTTTGTTAAGAATCTTGAAGTTCAGGTGGCTTAATCTTTTATGCCATAACCAACTGAGCTCTAGAGAGCTTTTAGCAACAAAACAAGTATTAGGAATAGTGCTGCTCCAATCAGCGAGATAAACGTTACCTTTCCTTATACCTGATTGAAGCACTTGTGTTGATTTGTCCTTGACAGAACATGTATTCGATGAGAACTCAACACTGAACCCTTTGTCACAGAATTGACTTACTGACAGCAGGTTATGCTTCAGTCCTTCCACAAAGGACACATTTTCCACTCTGACTGTACCTATTATTAGAACACCAAAACCTTTAGTAACACCTTTTGAGTTATCACCAAAGGTTACCTATGGACCATCTTTAACTTGATATTCTTGGAGAAGACTCTTCATTCCAGTCATGTGCCTTGAGCAACCACTGTCTAGGTACCAAACAGCTTTGATTGAGTCTCCTCTCTTCTTGTTGTGATCCACAGCCGCCTGCAAGCAAATCAGGCTTTAGGTACCCATTGGGTGTTGGGTCCTATCGTGTCAGCTGTACCCTTCGGGATCCAGACTTGCTTCACAACCCTGATTGCCTCAGAGTGGTAAATCTGTCTCCCTGAAACATCAACATACACAACTTTCTTCTTCTTTGCCTGAGAGGAAGATGGTGTATGAGTGCTAGACTTAGGCTTCACAGGAGCCTGAGTGGTTGCCTTTTGGGCTGGCTTCCTGTTCTTCCTAGGTCTGGGTGCAGCAGGTCTTGGGCCTTGTTCTTGATAAGGACCCTGATTTCTATTCCCCCTAGGCAAGTGAGGGAATGGAAAATAGTTAAAGGCCTCAGGATGCCAAAACCACGGGGGTGTCATCATATTTGGCCTTCCCTGTTGGTATTGCCAAGCATGATGGTACCCTCGCTGACCAGTCTGAGGGCTCTTGGCCTGAGTCTTTCTCTGCTTTCGCTGAGATTTTCCCTGGCCTGAGCTCTCAGGGGCTTCCTTAGGTTGCTTCGCCTTTCCCTTGGGTTTTGGCTTAGCTACCTTAGGAGCAACCCTGACTGTGTCAACGGTTTCCTTGCCCTTATCAGTTTGACGGGCCTGGAGCACAACCTTAGGTGCACTCTGGCCTGTCTGAACAAATACCCTCTCAGTGTTGCTCCCTGACGCAACATGAGACTGACCTTGTGAGGATTTCTCAGGAACATATCCAAGTCCCTTTTTCTTGTTCCCAAGTATCTGGCTGCTATTTATTTCCTCTCTAGCCACTGAGGATTTATTCATTGCTGCAACCTTTTTCTTGAGAGAGTCCTCACTCTTTTTCAGGATTTCATGTCTGGTAAAGAGGTCATCAAACTTACTCTTAAGTACTTTTAGTTCTTCCTTCCTGACCAGCTCTTCCTCAGCCAGTTCCTTCAGAATCTTCTCTCTTGGAAGACGCTCAGTATTGATTAAATCAATCTCCTGAGTTAGTCTCACAATTTGAGCTGATTCTTTAAGATCAGACTGAGTGAGTTGTTCGTTCAGGTTTTGAACCTCAGTACTCAATTTCTTGTTCTCCTCTGCCAAGAAGACATTAGTTTCCTGCAATCTGGAAAAATCAACCATCAATTGATCAAGGCAGATCTGAAGGTTCATTTCTCTGACTGACTCTGAGCTAAGCTCAGGATTTTGACCAGTGTAAGAAGCACAAACAGAATTTGATGTTACCTCAGGCTCATCCCTAGCCATCAGACAGACATCATCGTACTCGTCATCTGAGAAGAGTTCAGGTGACCTTTCAGCAGGACCGTCAGAATCTGTTGCATCTTCAGTGACCATCGCTCTCTGATCTGCAGATCTTAGATCCCTAGTGGCTCTCCTTTCCTCTCTCTCCCTCGCACTCAGCTCTGGGCAGTCGTACTGATAGTGACCAATCTTGTTACAGTTGTAACATGCTACCTGCTCACTCACTCTTTCTTTTCTCGGTTCAGGGTTCCTCCTTGAGTCAGGTTCCCTGGTTCTTGGTGAGCTTTTAGTCTTGGTTGGATATCTGTCATCGCGAGTACGTCTCTGTTCGTCTCTTCTTTCAGGTTTTGGTTCTGAATATCTCCTTTCATCACCACATTCTCTCCTCTGGTCAGTATTCCTTCGCTCCTCATATCTCCTTGAGCTTTGGTGGGTTCCTTCAGGTTTCCTGTCACGTGAGTCCTGATAAAACTTTTTATAACGACCAAACCTGGAGTTGAGCTTGTCAAATTATCTGGCCATCAGGCTGTACTCTTCAGCGAGTTCTTCCCTGCTCATCTCCATCAGTGACTTTGATGAAGAGTTTGATGAGGGCTCAACAGGTTCAGACCTGGCCTTGAACGCCACACTTTTCTCAGGTGTTTTCTCCTTCACTTCCTCTTCTGACTGAACTTTCTTCTTTCTTTTGTTAAGATCGAATTCAAGCGCTTTGAGCTCTGAAAAAAGTAAAGCAGAAGTTATGTTACTCATATCCTGAGTGTTCTTAAGCATAATTACACTGTTGTCCCATCTCTCAGGAAGGGCATTCAGGATCTTTGAAGCAACATCTCTCCTTGGGATATCCTTGTCCAGCATCACCAACTCATTCATCAACTTGATGAATCTAGACTCCATTTGATCTATGCTTTCGTCGGGCAGCATCTCGAACGCCTCGAATTTCTGAATGGCAATGTTTCTCTTGTTCTCCTTGATCTTTTCAGATCCCTCACACATCCTTGTCAGCTCATCCCAAACCTCCTTTGCCGTCTTTAAGTTCATCAGCCTAGCTGACTCCTCGAAGGGCACCGTATGCAAGATGATGTTTCTGGCGACGTTGTCAAGTCCCACCATCTTGATTTCATCGTTGGTCATGTCTTTCCTTTCTTTAGGAACCTGCACGCCAATCGCAGGATCCTCATATCCCAGTCCTCTGACGTTAGGAATAGTGATCTTGATCGGTCCCTCCCTGAGTACACGCGGCATCTGGTCATGGATGGCATCTAGATGTGCTTCTAATCTGAACTTCCAATAGACAAAGTTAGACACAGAGAATTCAGGTAACGAAGCTTCAAGTCTCCTCGAAGTCATGATGATGCAAGTTTTATAAAAAGCAAACTCAGATCTGTTCAGTGACCACCAACAGTTTCTCCTCTGAAACTATTAGTATTCAAAGTCAGTGGTCTTTCGAACCACTGCTCTGATACCACTTGTTGGTCCCGGTACAAGACTGAGGAATACGTGTATGGGGGGGAATACACGTATACCAATTTTTCAACCTTAAAACTGACTGAGTCCCCTTTACTCAGAGTGGTAAAGAACTAGGAGCTGATAACACACCTACTGACTACACTTGGTGCGGGTCAGTTGGCTAACTATCAGTTCAAGTTCAGTGCGGAAATGTTTGAGCCCTGAAAGTTTAAAGTCTTGTTTAGTTTGCTTTCTGAAAAACTTGTTTTACTCAATTCTGAATAGTGTTTAGTAGGGCAGTGCTCTTTTGAATATCAGGCTGATTGATTCAAGCCTGATAAACCGAATGCAATGAATGAACAAGTAATATGGCAAGTATGCACAATATCAAAGCAGTAAGAACACAAGGAGTTTAACGTGGTTCAGAGTCTCAAGCTCCTACGTCCACGGCCTGACTTAACAGGAAATCCACTCAAGGGATTCTTGTTTTTAACGTGCCAAGATGCACCAAGACCAGCTATCCTCACTGATATATACAACTCCACTTACTAACACTCTAACTGACTTACTCCCAACAAGCCTAACTTAGGGTTTTGGTTTCAGTTTGGATTCCAACTAAGTTGAGATTATCCTTACAAGGCAAAGCTATGCTAAGGATTGGATAATCTCTCTAAGCTTAAGATAATTCTATTTAGCTCTTGAAATACAGAATAACTCTCGATTGCTAAGAAACACTTGGGAAATTTAGAAGGTTTCGAGTGCTTCTCTTAAGGGTTGAATGCTTTAAATGCTTGAGAGTTTGAGTAATTTCTGGCTTGGAAATTTCCCGTAACCTTGAATGGGTTCAAGGTCTTCTGTATTTATAGGTGATTTGAAAAACTATCCGTTGGAGAGATAGCCTTCTAGTCATCTATGTAGAGTGGCTTCAAACGGACATATCTTCATGCAGCAGCCGTCCTTGCATAGATTTGGTATTTGCATTAAATGCACATTGAATGCTTGCCCGTTGAACATGCAGTCTGAATTCAGTCTTCATGTCAGGTTCCGTACGTGCGTGCCCTTCTCGGATTGGTCCATGTCATCAGGTTGGTGAGAATGTCAGAACTTATTCCTGAGCTTCAGGCTTGTCTTATTAAGTTCATTTTGTCTTGAGCTCACCAGACTTATCCTGACGCTGAAATTCCTTTTGCATTGCTTGGCTCTACTCCAAGTCTTCCCATTAACTCAGTGACATCCTGTTCCCTTCAGGACTGAGTTAGTAATGACCTCAGGGTCATACTCTTCATCACTGACACTTACTCAGCCAGCTTAGAGGACTGCCATAAGTTCAGGATGGTGCTCTTCGTCTTCAGGCTCTGAGTCTTGATTGTCTCCAGTGAGTTCTCCTCTCACTGAGTACCTGTGAAGTGTAAAATGACTAAGTACTAATCCTAATCAAGACTAGCCTGACAAAGACAGATTAAGGCAAACATCTTTTCGGGGGCTTTGGGATCTTAATCAAAACTGACAATGTCCCAACATATTCATTGAACGAATAACTAACAGGAAGAATAATCAAAATATTACTTCATATCTTTTAATTAAATATATATATTTGGACAAAGTATAAAGTGAAAATGGTTCACAAATTAACCATTTAAAGAGTATTTGTAATGCCCCGAATCCAGAATGCAGGTCCTTGTGGCTTTAGCACTCTGAACTCAGGTCGTCACTTAGTGATTGTAAAATCTGAGCATAAAAATTTCATTTTTGAAAATATAATATCCATCTTGAAAGGTACTTTGCAGCGGAAGAATCAAACGTTTATTAAGACCATGATCATACATAAGAAATTTATCAATTAAAACTTGGGCGTATTGAAAACATTAGTCTCAATATTAGAATTTTAAGCATAAAACATCGATTAACCAATCTAGATTGTTAGTTGTACAATATTTGGTACCCAAAAGTAAGGACATTAAAGTTAAGGTTCATTAATAATACATAAGAAAGATTTAGGAGGCTCTGTGTCTACTGCAACTCCCGGGCCTCGGCATTATGTCCTGAAAATGTTAAACGTTTGGGGTGAGATAAAAATCTCAGCGAATAACCTGCACGCTCTTATACAGATTGATATGATTCTGAAAAAGTTGATTGTTTGACCCTTTCTCATATTTAAATCTTACTGTACTTTAAATATATTTTATCTTACTTACATACATACATCCATACCATACATTCATATATACATACCCGCACTATGACAACTTACGTTAGTCGTACTATTCTGAGTACGCTAAGGCAGTATTGCCCCCTTTGGCGGTTCTTGTGGGCAGTCTTAATTTCAACGTACCCTATGAGCAGTCTTAATTTCAACATACTCTGCAGATATGTCTTAATTTCAACATATCATGTGATGCAACTTTTCATTGCACCCGTATTCGCACTATGACAACTTACGTTAGTCGCACTATCCTGATTACGCTAAGGCAGTATTGCCCCCTTTGGCGATTCACAACATAAACCTCATCATCAACACATAAACTTGTCATTCCATACATATTATTTTATATGTTTACGTTTGCATTACTTTGCTTCAAAAATATACCAACAGTCCGTATAAAATTTACAACTGCAATATAGATAATGTTACCCACCTCTTAACTTTTAAGAAAAGTTATAAACTTCTTCTAAAGTCCGGGGACCCAAGGACTATAGGGACATCCGAGCTCTCACCAGTGCCGCACTTCACCTAGCATAGTTTCTTTCACATCTTAGTCATTATTTTATTCTTAAACATTCATAAAAACCACTGAAGTTATCTTAGACTTTCCATAGATAAAACATATTGATCACATAATCGTTCTTTTGTTATATTTCCCGATTGAAGAGTTTTTTGGATCTTCGGATCGTCTTTTTATGCCCGAAGGTCTTTTGATATTTTCTTACTTCTTCGCACATCATATCAAACAAGATTTTTTTTAATATTATTTTAGACGTTAATGAGTTTAACGGGGACGTTAAACTCCTTTATTTACACTTCTTACTCAAAGACTGCACTGCATTTAAATTCCTTAAAACATGTTTTAACAAATCTTGACAAATCAATTAAAATACTAAACCACTTGAAACTTAACATAATAGCATTTCAATATATATATTTAACACGTTTGCATACTTGGTTCTTACAAGACAACTAATTGAAATATTTATTTGTTTAAAAGGTCGATCCTTCATGCACATAATTCGTGAAACATCTTAACTTCACAAAGTCATGAAACTTGACATGTAACATAAATACTACGTGAATATACTTATCACTAGGATAAATATCTTCCCTAAACATGATTTTCTAGACAAACAAGTTATTCACAAAGGCATGGATGTACACATTCTTATAAAACTAAAATCTTAATTGTCATAAAACACACTCATAGAAACCATTTTCATAGCATCATTGCTCAATATGCATATTTCCAATTCAAGAATTAAGGCTAGTCATACTCATTAAAACTAAGGTATTTAAAATCTTAGCTTACAAGTCCTTACTTGTCTAGCCCAAGATTTAAACCCTTATACATGTCATTGGCTACTAAAACTCTCATTCACATGATACTTAAGTGTTCTAAGCTCTTATCCTATCATGCAAGACAAGTATAAAACACTTAAACAAGAAAACATTTCAAGTTATCAAGTTAAAAGTTGTGCAGTTTGTTCTCTTAAGTCTTCTACTTGCAACTTTAGGTATTTTTCAAAAATATTTAGACATATCCAAAAATTATGAAATTTATACAGTAGCTACATCTTGAAATGAAAAACACCTATAAAAATTGTTCTTAGACATTTGGTGTGTCAAAAATAGAGTTTTGAGTTTGTTTTCAAAACTGGTACAGAATCTATCTATGTTTTACAGAAGGTTGACAGTGACGCGTCATCAACAAAATAATTTTGGTAAAACTATTTAGACACGTCCTAAAATTATAGAAAACTTCATAGACAAAGCTAATAACACCTAATATTTAAATATGATTTTAAAAAAAAATTAATCATTGCCGATAATTGTCAGATCTTTCCTAAACATGAAAATAGTTGCATATTGTCACACTTTCTTTAAAAATCTATAGATTATTGAATATAAGTTCAAATCATATGAGACCAGTGGAAAATGAAAGCTACTTTAACCTAATTTCCAAATATGTAAATAAATATCTCAAATAATGAAGTATATAAAAATCGTTTTGTTCCAGTAGCATCAGACTGCTACAAAATTTAGTTTTTCATCTTGCATACATGAGCACTTATTTCCATTTCTATTTCTATCATGCCATAATAATTTCCATACCACATATTAATCAAATAATACTTCATCTAACATGTATTTAAGCATCCAAAATAAATATTAAACATAAACATCATGTCTTTCTAAATAAAATACTAAACATGCTCATATAAACATAATACTTAGAGTTTTAGTGTTGTGGGTTTAAAACCTTTGGAGACCTTTCTTCTTAAGCTAAGGGGGCCTTATTAGCTCTTGAAACCTTCAACCAAAAGTGTAGGAATGCTTGGAACTTGGGTGGGAGGCCTTCTTCTTGGAGAAAATGGGGAGAATAATATTTCTCCCCAAGAAAAGGGGTATGGCCGAAGTGGGCTAAGAGAGGGGAGAGGAAGTCTTGTGTTTTTATTGTTGTTGGGAGAGTTATGCAGCCAAAATAAAGGGAGGGGGGTATTTATAGAGGGTGTTACTCAAAATAGGGTGTTGTAAGGGATGAGAGAGTAAGAAAGGGAGTCTTGACCATGCCATACTTGGTCCCCAAGTTTGAGGTGATGGTGATGGGTGCAAAAGGTGAGTGGAGACAATTTTGTTGGGGAATCTTACCTCCCACATGGTGTTGGCTGAAAAAAAAATGGGGTCTTGGGGCTGCCTTTTTGGTGGCCCCAGTGTTTTGGGACGCGGTTTGATCGAAACTGTATTTTTCGGTGTTGATTTTGAGGTCCAAAAATTATTATTTTTGTTCAATAATTATAAGCAATTTTTGGACATCAAAATAACTATTTGGAATTCAAGTTTTGTTCATATTATAATTTAGACATAAATTGATTCATTTTTATAGTGCTAGGAGTGCTCCTGGCTCAGATTGCTCGTTTGTCGCCTGCAAAATAAAAATACTACCGCATATGGTATTTTCACTAGCATGATTCATGAAATCATACAAACATAAATTAATTAAAACACATTTGGGCCCGGGTATTACAGTATTAGTTGTTTTCTCTAAGGATATTAGTTAGTTTTACTAAAGGGTTGTGGTTCGAAGGGTATTAATTATTTTCACTGAAGGACATTCAAAATACGAAGAGTATTAGTTGTTTAACTAAATGGAATTTGCATGGTCATGTATGCACCAGGTGTACTGTGCAACTCAAGTGTATTTATGAAAAATTACCCTACTATTACAAAAAAGTTACCCTTGCTATTAGCCTATAACTGAAAAATGCTTCTAACAAGGGATACCTTTTCAGTTACAATAGTGGTTACTTTTCAATAATAATAGAGGTAACTTTTAAGAAAATACAATTTATTTGCACGGTGCACCTAGTGCACAAGAGACTTACCCAAGTGTATTATTTTATTAAACTAAAGTGTATTAGTTGGTTATACTGAAAAGTATTGGTATTGCAGAATGGTTTATGTATGAACTAATTTTACTCTATATATACTCATCATCTTTAATTTTTTATAGTGTATTATTTTTCAATATTATTTGTGCTTATTATGTAATGATATAATGTAAATACAAATACTAGATTTCTTATTAAAATATGGTTTAATTTTTTTTAAACTATAATTTAATCGTTTATTTTATTATTAGATAATTTTATATTGCAACAAGAATTGCAAAATACTTTATCGTCGTCAATATTAATAAATGGTTAGTTTCTACTTTTAAATTAGCAATACTATTTACATATTCTATTTGTGTTATTAAAAAATTTATGTATTTAACTCTTATTAATTTTATGTACATAAATCAATATCAAATATTGGAAGCTACTACAAATCCAATGACATCAGGTCTGACTAATGAAAAACTTCAGCAAACACGAGAAAGCACTACTACAGGTTCCATCACTTATTTTGTTTAATGCATTAACCATGATTTTTTTTTAAATTATTCTTATATGAATTTATATTACATATTTTTTTTATGCATTTATGTATTAATTTTCAGAAATTGAATCATCTTATTTAATTGTTCATAATCCACTCTCTGATAAGATAAATTGTAAGAATTCCTTGAAAACTAGCTAAAATTACAAGAAAAAAATAATTATACTAATTTTATTATTTAACAGTGTTATCAATTCAAAATTGTTCCGGTGGTATTATAAATATATCTCCTCTTACATACACACCAAATACACATTTTGCATCTCAAGGTTTGTAAGTTTAAATTTAATTATTTAGTATAGTAATTTGAGTAATATTGTAATACTAGGGTGTACCCATGCGAATTTCGCGTACTGAAAAAATATATTATATTTATTTTCTGTAAACATTTAATATAAAAGTATTTTTGTTTAAAAAAATTTGAGGTACATACAATAAATTATGGGGTTTGTTTAGTTGTAGTCCGTGCCCTTCACTAAACCCTATAGGTATATCCTAAAAACTAAATAATTAAAAAAAAAACATCAAAATTCACATAAATTAATAACAATTATGGAATAGCTTTACTTAGACTAATAATTTAATAATAATCAATTTCCATTTCAATATTGAATAATTTATAAATTAATCAACATTATTAGTTATTGGGAGTATACGGTAAGAAATTAATTTATACAATAAACAATATAAAATTTGAAATAAACTTTAACGTTACAAATACCTGTTCATCGATCAAAATGAGTTCCAAGTAGAACTTGTCTCTATTAAAATCATTAAAAATTATTGTCCAACTTTTTCAATCCTAACTTTAACGGTCAATGTTTGGCTCTCACTCTTGATATTAGAAATCAGAGAAAATTGAGGTGTCATACTCTTGAAATCTAAAATGAGATTTAAATTACAACAATTAAACCATCATAATTATTCAAATAAAAATATATGGTATAGTTAAATCTATTATTTTTGCACATGAATAATATTTAAATTGAACGATGTAGAGCATAAATCAACAATCATTATTACATTCATATTGATATTGATATTTAAATCTAATCAAATTGTGAGCACTTAAAATGATGAATTTAATTATAAAATAAATATACTAATAACAATAGATATATAACTAACCAACAATTGATGGGAGAAATCTCAGCAAAAGAGTGGAACAAATGAAACTTTGATGTGAAAAAATGAAATACAATATGCTATTATTTATAATAAAAAAATGCATGCAATATTATATCTTGTCCATAATAAGAATATATCACATAAAAATATTCTTTGGAATGTACTCCCTCCGATTCAAAATGTTTGATGTTTTAGGATTTGTTGTGAGAATTAAGAAGTGGTATATAGTGACTATTATACTCTTATGATATATTGATTGAAAAAGAGATTTATGGAATGTCAAGTAGTTTATTTATGGTGTAACATTATTAAAAGGTAAGGAAAAATTATGAGTGATATTTTAGGGGGATTTAAATAGGGGCACAATAGGAAAATAAGGTGAAAATACCCTAAAACATCAAATATTTTGAAACAAAAAACTCCCTAAAACATCAAATATTTTGAATCGGAGGGAGTATAACTATATACATTTTATTTTAGGAAAAAATAATCGAACATGATATTATACTATATATACTAACTCAAACTTAGAAATGATAAATTCTAACTTAGATTCATTCAATAAGTAGATCATATTTAATTACATTAAGGTTTGAAAAAGATATGATTTCTAATAAATTCTAAAAATAACTAAATAAGAAAATGGAAAAAAAATATCAATTTGCGTTAATTATGCAGATATAAATTAATGGTTTAGATTTAATGATATAAATAGAAAGGTCGAGATTAAAAGTTTAACCAACTTTTAATGAGAGCACAGTATTTCAAAATGAAGTGATTTGAGACATGCTACATCAGCCTAAGAATAAGGTGGTGTTGACACATCATCTTTGAGAGGTTTGAAAATATATTATTATAAGATATATTTATTTTTTAGACTAAATTTTTTAAAGATTTATTTTTAGATAGAGGAAAGACTCCAATTATTGTTGTTCAGCATAATACTCGAACACCTTATAATTGGATATCTAGTACTGTTATATCATCTTTATCACAATAATTACATTTTGAATATGAGAAAATTATTCAATCTTTGTTGAAAAACAAAATGGAGAATGCTCTTATGTCCATGGTGTTATATTTTTCTCTTTAATATTGCATTTTTTTTTCAATTTATAAATATAATAATCTATTTATCCAAATATAAATATTATTAACTAATTAGACATATTTTTTTGGAAAAAAAAGAGAAGTATTGTTGCTAAGGAAAGGTTAAAAGGAAGGAATATCAGTGGTGAATATAGTAGAAAATTTACAATTTATAAAAATAATTTTTTTATTAGAATTAAAAAAAATTATTAATTTTTATTATATTTATAGGGTATGTTAATTTTGGAGATGTTACGTTTGTCTGTGTCTATTGCAATGCGTATATGTGGTATGAGGAGAGAAGTAATTAAAAGTTGAATGAAAATCCACCAAAATTTACATTCTGCTGTTCAAATGGAAAAGTGCAACTTCCAATGTTGAAACTCCCTTCTTCTACATTGATCAATCTTCTATCAAGATGAAAGGAGCAAAAATTTCATAAGAAAACTTAGAGCTTACAACATGATGTTTAGCTCTACATCTATGTGTGAGAAGGTTGACAATCTTTATATATATAAAAACACAATAGTATGGGTAAAATGGTCATTTTTAATTTCCCGCCCATTTTGCACTATTTCCAAAAAGTGTCCTACCGATTACTCCTGCGTGTTGCCTGTGTCATGTATACAACGTCTATGGATTTATGCATTAAACCCAATAAGCTTCATTTATAGTGTTTTTCTTTCTAGATAATGTTAACTATGTCAATATTATTTTAATTTTAGTTTATAATTAGCAATGAATTTTGTTCCATTTTATTTATTAGTTATTTTGCAATTATTTTTTGTATTATTTTATTTTCAATATTAATAAGAATAAAATAAAAAATTAATGTAAATATAATGATCATGAGAATAAATCATTATCCCCCACCTAAATAAAGTAATTACTTTCTCATTTTAATTAATATTTTCCCCTTCTACAATCCTTCTCCTTAATCACTCTTCTATTCCCTAAGCAACAACCATTTGTTGTCCACTTCTATTTCAAAATTGGGGCATAACACTAGCAATGCAACCACCATTGAGACAATCATTTTCCAAAATATCATTTTTTTATCACGGAAGCATAGATAAAGAATAAATTTTTATTATCATTACCATTGAAGAATTTGAATCAAATGTCCTCTTTATTTTCTTAGCTTTTAGTGAATAATATAAGTCACAAACTGACTTGAACCGAAAATAATAGCTTTCTACTAGTAGTTACCCCGCAAGTATACGGGTTCACTGTAGTATTGACAAGTATATAGACCAAGTATTATCGAACTCAAGGGAAGTGAATGTATGAGAATAGATCCCTAAAGATCTACGCGTCGTAGTTAATATGAGTGTAATGTTTTTGGATTTTGAAAATGAATTAAAAGAAACTAAAATTATCCTCCGAATGCAAACAGAAAATTAAACTAAGTATCTAAGGTGTGTTTTCAAATAAGTGATGGTGATACTTAAGATAGAAATTCCTACGTATACTAACGGAGCAGGTACATAATCAAAGTAACTGTGACGTGCAAGAAATAACCTAAGTAAAAGATTGCAAGATGAAAGCTCAAGAATTCAAACCCTAATACTTTATCCTATCAATCGACTTCACTAATCCACTAACAAGTTAATAGATCGTGCTTAATTAAAGAGACCCTAATTTAACTAATGGTGATGCGGTCGTCCTCCCTAGCTAAACCGGTAGATTAATTAATCCCTTCTAAACCTTCTAGTTAAGTCTACTAGTTGTTAAAGAGTGATACGGTCGTCCTCTCTCTAACATTTTTCGGACGAAATTCAAAGAAAAGTTAAGATTGATTTTAAGAATTCATTAATTAAGAGAATTAAAACTAACGTCACGAATTACCCTAATTACGTACCCACATCCTACTTCTACGAGTTCATCCTACCCTAAGCATACAAGGATTTTAGCCGGACATGGTGATTTGAACTAAGTAATTATTAAACATAAACTAGGGTTTAAAGAAAATAAATGTTAAGAACTGAAATTAGATTAATGAAAACGAAGTCTCAAGTGTTTAACGTCAACGAGCTAATGAAAAGAAACTAAAAATCGAAAACAAACTAAGAATTCATAAGTAAATCTCGATTACACGTGAAAATTAAGCTTGCTCGTCTCTCGTACTCCTTCTCTTTCCAAAAACTAACTCTAAAAGTGATGTTATGTCAAGTGGTATGAAGTGGTCCTCCATAAAATGTGTTCGGAAGGAGTATATATAGGTAACGGGTCGAATTGGACTTGCATGGGCCGAAATCCACGAATGGCTCGAGTAAAGACTACTCGAGAAAGTCCCCACTCGAGTGTTGAAATCATCCAGAATGCAAAAACTACTCGAGCTCCTTAGCTCGAGTAGACACTACTCGACTACTACCAACTCGAGTGCACTACTCGAGTGCTCGAGTAGTAGCTACTCGACCAGGCATACTTCCTTTCACAAATGTTGTGAATTAGTATAAAAAATAACCAAAAGCAGTAGACTAGTATTAGTATAATTTGCCGTAATATACATATATATATAATAATTAACAATCGTGGATATTTCTATGTTTTGATTATTACATTATCCAATTTCAAAATGCTTATTATTCCTAACTAGTTGTGATCATTACGAAGATGTGTACATATTAAATTTTGTTGGTTTATTTATTGCAATATCATAATATTTGTGAAATAAATTTAATATTTGACACGTATATCATTAATAAAACAAGATGTTTTTTGCACTCAGTCGTAAAAAAAATGTTCTATCAAATTCTTAGAAAATGATTGAGTGTTTTATCTGAAAAATATAATTTGTATATGTCTATCTTTTATTAAATTATTAAAGCCTCGAAGTATTTAGTAATCTCCACGATCAATAGCTTTCTATTCATTATAACCTTCCTCCTCCATTGAAGATTGTTGCAAGCTTTAATACCTATTAAATGTGCGTCATATCATTCAGTGAGCTGCCGTGTAATGATCAATTATGGTGTAGGCACTGTGTACTCTATTATCACACGCAAACTGCCCACTTGCTAATTCACATTGACCGGAGCTAAAGTAAGGTGCGCATTAAATGCATTGCCACAATAAATAAGGTCTAGATGTAGACAACTGTTGCCCTAGGTCACGCTCTTAGACTACCCACATCGGCAGCAAACTGCGGCCTCAACCCATATAAGACAAAAAATGATAGAAATAAAAAAAGGGAAAAGATAATGGGCATTGCAACCCGGGAAGAGCAGGCCTCAACCCCAACCGCAGAAAAATACAAGGTTGCCCAATACTTTGTTGACACATGGCAGGATTTTATAGGATGGTTAGATTTTTTGTAGATAAAATGCATATTGTAGATATTGTGGATAATAAGTTATTTAAAAAAATTAAAAAATATATCAAAATTCCTATTTTTCAATTCTCTATAAATAGACACCAATATTGATATATTTTGAAACATAATCTCATATCCTCTATTTTCTCCTCTATTTTTCATCATTTTATCTCTTGATTTCTATTATGGATCCAAATCATTCTGATTATTTTTCAAACTCTCAAACTTATCCAAATTCTCAAAATTATCCAAATTCTCAAAATTATCCAAACTCTCAAAATTATCCAAACTCTCAAAATTATTCAATCTCTCAAACATATCCAAGCTTTCAATCTTTTATGAACTCGGAAGATTATCCGAGTTATTATCAAAACTCTCAATTTTCTCCGAATCTAAATCAAGTTCCTATTCCTGAGCATGTCCAACCACCACAAAATATCTCCCGAAACTTGTTCAAAGATGTTCGAAACCCAAAAGTTTGGACTGTGAAAGAAGATGTTGCTTTAATGTCGTCTTGGTGTTTCGTTAGTGAAGATAGCAAACGTGGAAAACATCAAAAGGCTCTCTCTATATGGGCACAAATACATAAGATGTACACAAATCATCGAGGTGAAAATCTGGAGGAGATAAGCGAAAGAAACGTTGATTCTTTGAAAGGTCGTTGGAAACGACTTAATGAAAGTGCAAACTAATGGATTGCTGCTTACAGAGAAGCATATTCTCGAAAAAGAAGCGAAATGAGCCAAGCGGATATCGAGGGAGAAGCTCATACATTTTTCGGAAAAGATGTAGAGGGTTCGAACAAGTTTCAAGACTTGTTAGTGTTTAATGAGATAATGAGTAAAAATGAAAAGTGTGCTTTAAGACTAGATCTTGGTTCAACACCAAATGCCAACACGGAGGGTGAATCGTATGGAGAGGGTAACCAAGAAAGTGGTGGTAGCTCAAAGAGATCCAAAACCAGTGAAAGTGGAGATTATTCAATCCCCTCCAATGCAGAAACTCCAGACAGTGGATGCTCAACTAATCCCCGTCCTATAGGCAGAGATATGGCGAAAAGAAAAGGAAAAGGAAAATGTAAGAATTCACGAGATGCAGGTACTCTGTAATTGCTACAGAAATTAGTGTTGCTGGCTTAGTGGTTAATATTATTGAATTAAGATGTTTAGTACCTTTGAAATAGTTGTCTGGTGTTATTAGATTAGTGGATTAGTATGCTGTTATTTTCTTTCTTTTCTCTAAGGTTTCATTTTTCTGTTGTTTTTCAAAATAGTACTAGTACGGTTATGTTTCGAAAGTAATATCATATTAGTCGAGTTTAGAAAAAGGAACAAAAGATAAGTTTTTAATATCCAATTTTGTAAACAAATGAAAAGGGTGTTTTTGGTAAATCAATATAATCCTTTTTATTTTAAAAGTAACACTAACCAACTTTGAAAGTATTACTAATATTAGGAAAAGAAGAATATATATATATATATATATATATATATATATATATATATTATTTCATAATACAAACTTCTTAAATTCAAAGTTTATTAATGAGATTAATAAAGGGAGTTTAATTTATAAAATATAAATTATATTCAAAGTTCTTTTAAAATAAGAAATATAAATTTTAGAAAGAAAAATATTAAATTAAGACTTTTATTATATTAATAATATTTAAATAAATTTCTTATTCTTTTGAGATAAATATTATATGGATATACTTTTAAGTTATAAAACCTTTTACTTATAAAAGTCAAAGAATATCAAAAGATCGTCTTTATAAAATCGAAATAGTCATACAACAAGGAAATTAGTAAGTACACCCCAAGTAGATTAATCTTTTGAAAGTAGTGTATGTACAAAAATAGGTGTGACCTTTAGACAAGTATATTCAATAGGTTTATAAGATAACTTCCTCGTTTTCCTAACATGAACTTCTAGGCCTTTTGATAATCCAAAGCCTTTTTATTTAATCAAATGATTTCATATTAGGATTCTGTGCTAATCAAAATACGCACGAGGGATCCGACATTCTGTTTGCATATCACTCTCGGGACGTCTCTACAACGCAAGTTATCTTCCAAAAGAATTCAAAGACAGTTGTAACTTATCTATAAAGTTAAGAGGTGGGTGATGATCAGTTGATTAATCTGCTAATAATACGTTGTGCTAGTATACTCTGAACTCCACTAAATAAATTTAAAATCAAATATACAACATAAATGTAAACCTATTATATAAGTGTGTGAACTATATGATATTATTGTATGGATCTTACTTAGATTGTTTGTGCTTATCTAATTATATAAATCGTTTATGACTGCATAACAATATGGGCTTTTTCGTGAGCATGAATCTATTTAAGAATGAATTATGTGAAATCCCTCCACAATTTAAAATGACAGTTTGTATGAGAAATAAGAAAGCTAATGATTCATTAATAAGTTCGTCCTCCGGATAAGGTGCTCAGTAGAGTTCCAGACACGGTCATTAATAAGTTCGTCCTCCGGATAAGGTGCTCAGTAGAGTTCCGGGCAAGGTCATTAATAAGTTCGTCATCCGAATAAGGTGCTCAGTAGAGTTCCGGGCAAGGTCATTAATAAGTTCGTCCTCCGGATAAGGTGCTCAGTAGAGTTCCGGACAAGGTCACTAATAAGTTAGAATTGAATATGAGAAAGGATTTGAGAGACATTTACAATATGTGGAAAATAATTTTGGCAGATTGGGCCGATATGTGAAAATGGTTTTGGGCTTTGCCCCTTGAATGTGAATCAACTGTGATGTATCAATTATGTGAATGTGAAACCTGTTATGCCCAACTAATTATTACATGAACTTATTACTTCTGTGATATAAGTTATTCATATTTATATGTCAACTACTTAAATAAATTAAATATTTTATCTATGAGTATAATTTAATGTACTTCGGATTTACCAATCACATGACGTTGCAAATCATCCATACGTGAGAATTCAAGTCTCATGCCCCCCTTTTTACAACCCTTGCAGATTATGATTTCGTGGAGCACGTACAACAATAGGGACGACACAGAGTTCCCCATTTAAATAAAATGATACTATTGATATTAAGCTTTATATATGCGTGTGAGATATTTTATAAAAATTATTCTACTCATTTCTTCCGCTGCATAAAACTCATCACATACCTTTTATTATCCCTTTTCATATAAATTTTTTTATAGTTTGGATTTTAGTCACAAGTGGCACCTCAAATCTGAGATATTTATGTGTTTTGGATTTGGGGCGTTACAGACTTGGGAGTTGGAAAAAAGCTAAGGTTTAACTTGGTTGAAGAGGAGGAGGAACTCACCATGGACGTGAGGGTGTTGAATTAAACTGAACTTCTGCTGGTTGTGATTTTTCATCTTTAAATACATTTTATGATCGTTAATTAACATTTGCAAACAATGGTATGCTAGCTTCTTGAAACATTAACCTAAGTTTGTTATTTGATGGGCATGTGATATGAACACATAATTTAAGGTTAATTATGGAATCTAATTTAACTTTTTAGTCTTACTATGAGTATCGTTAAGACATCCGCTTTGTTTGCCTTCGTCTAAAAACCTGACTACTATATATTGTTACCAAGGATTCGTCCATTTAGATTGTTCATGTGTCATGAGAACATCTCTTTTATGTATTTTATTATGCCCTTTATAAAGCAAAATCTCTTTGTCCAATACCATAAACACGGCAAGATAACCTAGTTTTTGTCAAAATAGTTGTATTTCAAAGTAAGTACTTTTTTTAAACCGATTTATTATTTTTATTTAATCAACTACTTTATGCAAATTTTATCTATTAATCTATGCCTATTATTTTACTTATGAAAATATAAATCGATAAACCGTATACAACAAAATACTTCATCTGAATTATTCTTATAAATATTACTTCGCTACATAATTCGTTATATTGTTTTATCAGCTTTAGACATAATTCAACAGTAAAAAATGCTTCTCTTTTATGTAAGTCCAAAAACATTCTTCTGTGTATAGAACAAAATAGGTGAACAATATGAGGCATTCAATTTAATCATAAGAAAATTAAAACATTTTAAATGAAATGTTAATAAAAATAAATGTGGACTAATGACTTCAAAATGTACATATAAGTAGGGGTGGGAATAGACCAGGTTACTTGACAAGGGGCCTCCGGCTTGGCATACATAAAGTCAAGCTCGGCTCGGCTGGTTTAACAAACGAGCTAGTCTTAGGCTTTTTTTAAAAGCTTATTTATTTAAATAAGCCAGACTTGAACTTTTTTATATGACTTTTAAACCCAACAGTCCGACCGATTTAACTATATTAATATATATATATAGATATATATATATATATATATATATAATATTTATTTTATAATACAATATATGTATAATATAATAAAATATAATAAATAGTTAATATAATATATATATATATATATATTTATGTATTAGAATATTGCTAAATATAATTTAAAATATTATTTGAATTTGTTATTATGCTATTATTTGATAATCCTTTGGTAAATTGTTTTTATTCTTCACTTTAAGATTTAAATAGTTAATTGTTATGAGTTAATAATAATATAATTATTTAATATAATTTCGTAAACATATTTAAAAAGGTCCCTAATAGGCTTTCAGGCCAGACCTATTTATTAAAAAGGTCAGGCCAAGGCTGTGAAAAAAGTCTATAACATTTAACAGGCCAGGTTTTGGCCCAAACATTAAATAGCAAACAAAAACCGTCCAACAACAAGCCTAGCTCGGCTCGTCCAATTTCCACCCATACATAAAAGGGTTGGCTCCAAAAATAAGAACTCAAAAGTGATAACAGCATTTACTTCCCCCAAATATAAGCAAGGCAGCACCATTTTTTTTATCGTTCCACTATTGACTTCATGAAAAATGTCTATCGCTGCAGGAATTAGGGCCGGAGACTCAGATTTGCAGAAAGAAGAGATAAAGAAGTTCTTAAAGATTTACGACCCAAGTTCAATGGAACTCAATTTGGTAAGCAGCTCTATAAACTTGTAATAGTATTTAATGTTGTTAATTTAACCTTAATTCAACCAAAATCTGGTTTCATTGACAGAAACTGCCTCAGGAATTCAACTTCTGGGATAAAGGGAGGATACCTCAGGTGGTAACACTAACTGATAAGTATGAATACAGGTGGAAGGTTAGGGTGGAGGAAATCGACGAGTATTTATGGTTCACAATTGGGTGGAAAGGGTTTTTAACTCAAAACTACATTAAGGAGGAAGAAGTTCTGGTATTTGAAAATGAAGACACCAGTAAGTTTTTTTGTGGAGGTATTCGACCGTGAAGGACTTGAAAGACTTGATGTGTACATGAATTTTGAATCATCTACTATATCAGGTCAGATAATTATTTATTCAATTAAATTTCGAATATTAAATCCTTTAACATTTGGAAAATTGAATTTGTTAGGATTTGCGGAACAAGAGCCCCCTTATACACAGAGTAGTGGAAAAAATGACATGATAAACAAGATGATTCTTCCACCAGATTACCACAATCATCCTGAAAGTTCAGAACCACTCAAACTTGGAAATTGCTTCAAAATCGTCCTACAAAACACGCACTTCGTCAAAAAAAATCTGGTACGCTCATATTTACGGCTTAAAAAATAAAAGGATTGGAGATGGGTTTATGTTGTTCAGTACGCTATATGTATGTATATGTAGGTCCAGTTAAAATTGGGATGTTTTGAAAACTAATATTTAGTGAAATTTTAAAGCTCACTTTAGTGATGCCATTGTACTGTGCTTCAAAGATTTAGGTATTTCAGCAGAATGCCTAAATCTACATACTGGTAAGAAAACTAGATTTTTTTTAGTATGGTATTGACTTGGATACAGAAACTACACTAACTTTCTACTAGTAGTTACCCCGCAAGCGTACGGGTTCACTGTAGTATTGGCAAGTATAGGGACCAAGTATTATCGAACCCTAGGGAAGTGGATGTATGCGAATAGATCCCTGAAGATCTACGCATTGTAGTTAATATGAGTGTAATGTTTTTGGGTTTTTGAAAATTAATTAAAAGAAACTAAATTATCCTACGTATGCAAAAAGCAAAATTAAACTAAGTATCTAAAGGTGTTTTCAAATAAATGATGGTGATTCTTAGGATAGGAATTCCTACGTGTACTGACGGAGCAGGTACATAATCAAAGTAACCGTGACGTGCAAGAAATAACCTAAGTAAAAGATTGTAAGATGAAAGCTCAAATATTCAAACCCTAATACTTTATCCTATCAATCGACTTCACTAATCCACTAACAAGTTAATAGATCGTGCTTAATTAAAGAGACCCTAATTTAACTAATGGTGATGCGGTCGTCCTCCCTAGCTAAACCGGTAGATTAATTAACCCCTTCTAAACCTTCTAGTTAAGTCTACTAGTTGTTAAAGAGTGATACGGTCGTCCTCTTGATTAGTGTGATAATTGCTCGAAATTCATGCATTTTATTTGCTTATTTTATAGAGTTTCGTGTGATTATTTGCATTAATTTGATATTTTGTGCTTAATTGTCGAGAAAGGTATTTTTGATTTATTTTGTAGGAAAATGTGGAATTTTGGAGAAAAGAACATGTATTTCGTTAATCGAGGAAGTGAGTTGAAAAAAGAAACAAAGTTCGTAACTGAAAGAGGCAAAATCAGAGGAGAAAACTGAGATGGGCTTGGGTTTAATTTATGATTTCTGGATTCGGCCCACTTGCAATTTAATTTGGAAAATGAAAGCCCATTTGCTTAAGCAGCAGCCCATTAGAGTACTTGGGAGTATATTTTGCAAGTTTTAGCAGCAACCTTTGACCGAGAAAAAGAAAAGACATAGCAGCTGGGGTCCACCATTCCTTGTTCTTGTAGCTAGCGTCCAACATTTGAGGTGAGAGAATTGGAAACCCATTACATCTTCATCTTCCAGCAACGAAGAGAGAGAATGGACCAAAGCTGAAAACACCCATTTCATGCCAAGAGAGAAGCTCAAGCTGTTAGCCGAAAATTCTGGGAATTCACAGCCACCACTCACAGTCGCGCCGGAAATCGATGCTCAACGCCCGGGTATGAAGCTTGCCTTACCGGAATGGAAAGAAGCTGCTGCCGAAATGAAGCTCGATGCTGGAAAATTGAGGAAAAGCAGAGGTAATCGCCGGAAAGCACCACCGAGATCGAAGCCACTTGCCGGAGTAGCGCCGTAGCCGCCTCAATTCACCAGAAAAGGAAAAGAGCTGTGGGCCGCATCTTTGGGTTCCGTGCCATGTTCAACTGAGGAAGGAGAGAGATTGCGGGACCCACCACTTGAAAAGTTGCTATTAGAAGAGAAAAGACGTGTTTCGCATTTCCACTTAAGCCATGCTCGTGCAATACAACTCGAGCATAATCCAAGTCGTGCACATTATTTTTTTCCCAGCTTCGTACATTTTTCAAAGGAACACGGTCGTGCAGATATGCACGACCATCCGGGTCGTGCAAGGTCCGATTTTCTATCCGTTTTCTGCATTTTTCACCCTATTTTCGACCCACTCGTCTCAAGCCCTCATCTCACACTCTAAATACATCATTTCTCCGATTTTGGAGTAGACACACAACAGAGGATTACACACATTCCACATCCCCTTTAGGGGCACACACCCCACACACCAACTTAGCTTTATTTCACCTTCATTTTTAGATTGTTATTTTCTTTGAATCATTAGAGTAATTTAGCATAGGATTTGAAGATCAAAGTTCTATTTCAAGTATTGTAGCTAAATCTCTCCATTGAGGTGACTTCTTTCCATTTTAATGCAATTTTATTTTTATTTAGCTATGTGTTTATTATTTTGTTCTTGTTTAGCTATGGTTTTTCATTTTGAAATCATGAGCTAATTGTTTTGATGCTTGGGATGTTAGATACCATGTGAAATCTTGAGTTGGTATTGCTCTTAGTCTATTCTATGTTGATATTTGGATTTTGCTTCTATTGATGGATTTGTATTGAGCTTTGATTGTTGATCTCTTGTAGCTTGTTTTTCGAGGCATGTTTAGCGTAGACGAGAGTTACATGAGCATGATTAGATGAATGAGTGTGAGATTTATGATTGAATGCGTCTATTTTGCGTTTGACTCGTCGAGAGAGAGTTAATCGCAAAGAACTCCATCATTAGACATCAATTGCTTGGATGGTTGTTTAGGTAATTGGTGAGGTCTTCTAGTAAATCCAAATTGATGAATAGAATTGGCTTGACAATCCTACTTGAGTTTCACTAGGTTGAAGATATCCTAAGCATTCTTATCCCCTTGCACTTCGTCCCGAAGTTAGATAGATTTATATTTCTTGCTTGTTTTTAATTTCCTTGTTTGTCGTAGCGTAGTCACCCCGAGCTTGTCTTTTCAATTTCCTTGCATATCAACGTGAATCGACTTAGCTATCCACTTGCTTCCCTAGGGTTCGATAATTTTATTACTTGGTCAATTGCCTTACTATAACAACGATCTCGTACACTTGCGAGTGTGTTCAAATTTGTGCTTAAACGAATTTGGCAATCAAGTTTTTGGCGCCGTTGCCGGGGAAGCAATGTGTTAATAGCTAGTTTTGATTCTAGTTGAGTGTTTTTTCTTGTTTTTATTTGTTTTTTGTTAAATTTGATACTTGCTTTCTTTTGTAGGTGCGCACTACACTTTCAAAGGAGGTTTTGAGCCTCGATTTTAGCCACCAAAAGAGGCAAGGTTTTAGAAGAGCTTAAGTGCAAGATGGATGAATATGATCCATACACATGGAATCAAGGTTATAACCAAAATGAAATGGATTATCCTCCACATCCTTCACCATATCCATATTTCGATCCATACCCGAATCCACCACATCAATCCTCACAATACCAACCCCCTCATCCATATGAGCAATATCCTCCATACAAATATCCACCACCTTTTCCACAATATCCTTCACCTTATCCATACCAATATTCAAACTCTTATCCACCCCAACCTCAACAAGTGTGTGATTCTCTCACATATCTTTACTTAAATGCCCAAAATGAGGAATCAAATGAGTATCAAGAAGGGCATTATGGTCAAGCTTTTTACCCACCAAATGAGTTTGAAATTCAAGAACCGTCTCAAGAAGTTTGGTATGATGATGGAAGAAGCTTTGGGTACGATTATCATATGCAACAAGATTCTTTCCATTATCAAGAGTGGGAAAGCAATAAAGGAAATAGCACAACTGATGACACTCTTCAATTGATTTTGAGAAATATGGAGGAGTTTAACCGAAAAATTGAGGAGAGTAATCGAAAGTTGGAGGAGAGTAACCGAAGGTTGGAAGAGTTAAACAAGATAATGGATGCTCAAAGTGCAAGCCAATTCAAGCTGCTTGGGTTTCAATTCGATCAAATGGCAAGTTCTTTGGAGCAAACTATTGAGCTTGAGAGTGAAACTCGATATGAAGGTCTCTCTATGCCTACTCGAGAGGATGGTGAAGAAGAAAGAGATGAAGTGATGAATGAAGAGGTGGAGAAGATAGAAGATGAAGGGGAAGAGTTGAATTATGAATTTGATTGGAATTTACTTGAAGAGGAGGATGAAGACAAAGTTAGAGAAGATTATATTCGTATTATAAGAATCCTTCAAGGAAAACATAATGAAGGGGAGAAAGAGGAAACTAAGGGAGAAGAGGTGGAAAAGAATGAGAGTGTTGAGAAGGAAGAAAAAGAGGGAAAAGAAGAGGACCCAAGTGATGAGATAAATGAAAGTGACGATTCAATGGTCAAGGTAGATGAAGAGCAATGTCCCTTGATGGACAAGATCGACAACGAGCAAGAGAATCATGAAGCATTGGAGGACAAATTGAAGACCGAAATGAGCAATTCTAAACCTTTAATCTCTTCAATTTGTAATTTTAATGATATTGTTTCTATTGATTTCATCTTACCTCTCGATAATTTTGACCACAAAAAGGAAGTAACGAAAAGCTTGGGCATCCTTGAACAAAAAGGAAAGAAGTGGATATTGAGGATAGTGAATGAGGAGGAGAGACGTCCATTCATGAAAAGATGCAAGAGGAAGATGGATAATCGGTCCCTATTTCACAAGAGCCTACTTGATTGTGAAGCCCAAAGGTTGAAATACAATGGGAAGGAGGACCGATATCCTTGCCATTCCGATGAGGGGATGTTTGAAGTTCAATCAATAAGTCCGGCAAATGACATTAAACCTAGCGCTTAATGGGAGGCAACCCATTTTTACTTGCTTTTTTTTATTTTTGCCTTGTTCTTTTGATTTTATTTTTGTGCTTTGTTTTGTCTAGGTGTTAGGGTCGTGTGTTGAGGCTCGGTGAGGATTTCGAGCTTTATGGAAAGATACGTGCTTGAGGGAAACTTTAGGTACAAACACCTCTTCCTAAACTTAGACTTTGGTCTAAGTTTGGGGGGTGTTCGTCTTTGTATGCATAATTTTTTGATTTGCACCGATGCACTCCCATTTGTTAGAGCTTATTGATTATCATTTTATTTGGGAATTTTGGGTTTATTTGCTAATACTTGTACATGAGGTTTTGAATTTATAGAGGTGATGAAGATTTGAGGGTGTGATATTTTTCAAGAGATGTGCTTGATCGAGAATGTAAGCATACTCAAGGAGCTTAACGTGAGGTGATAATATCTTGAAGAAGAAGAACGTGTTTGGTGCTAATTGGAGGTAGTATACCCCAAACTTAGAATTGCTTAGCAATGTCTAAGTTTGGGGGAGTTATTTGTTTTGATTTTCATATTTTACATTGCACCGGCACACTTGAGGCTTCACTTATACATTGCACAAGCGCACGCCTCATTTTTTTTTTAGAGTTTTGCTTATTCTAGTACTTGGCATGTTTTGTGTGCTTAATTGTGGACTTATTGTATATCTTTGAGTATATTTTTCGGGAGCTAAGATTGTTTGGTTTTGTGTTGGAGAATCAATTGATGGTGATTGTTTGGTTTTGAGATTTAGTTGAGCTTGATGGTATTGATTGAGACTTGCTTGTTTACTTGTCATGTGAAGATTGTGCTTGATTTTGTGCTCGATCCATGATTAGACAAGCCCGTGAGCTTTAGAGCCTTTAGACTTGAATATATTTTGGACTAATTTATTTCTTGTGAGTATCGTTCATGCTTGTGTGCTCTAGAACTTGCCAATTGTCTTGTTTGAGGCTACATTAAGTGTGAAATCTTTGAAAATGATATGAGGCCATCTTTGATTTGAATAGTCACTTAGCCAAATTTTCCATACCAAATAAAATTTTCCGTAGTTAGCCCTTTTGAGTCTATTGACCTATTTTTTTTGGCAACCTACAAATTTAGCCTAATTATCCCTTTTTGTGAGCCTAATTTTTCCTATAAGCTAGTGGAGCTTGAATGAGGATAGTGAGGTTGAATTGAGCTTAAATGTGAATTTGGTGGATGAGTTTGAGTGAGAGTGAAAAAGAAGAGAAAAAGATGAGTGAAAAATTGTACAAGAAAAGATTGAGTTGGTTTGTGAAAAGAAGAAAAAAAATTGTGAAGAAACTCTCTCTTGTATAGCTATTTGGAGTTTCAAGTTCAAAAAATGTGTTTGATGGTTGATGGTGAAGAATGTGCTTGAAAAATGAGACTTAGTAGATTGTTGGAGTATGAGTTTTTGAGTTGTGATCGGCCAATTACAACTTTGCCTTGAGATTTTTGAGATGTGTCTATGCGTCTTTATTTCTCGCTCCACTAGTTCACTAGTAACTTTATCCAAAAATTCCTACCTTAACCAAAGAGCCCAACATTACAACCAAATGCAAAGTCCTCATTGATTCTTGGATTGATCACTTAGCAAGTAGTGGAGAATTTAGATGATTGTCAAGCCTATGGTAGTGCACTTGTGTGAATTGATTGTTGAGATCATAAATTCCTTGATACACTTTTGAGTGATGAGCGATACACTTACTTGAGAGGAAAATTGTGGATTGAGTCTTGATCTTGCATTGATTTGAACATGACTTGTGAATTTGCTAGTTGATTTTTGTACTTAATGGCTTGACTAGCTTGAATAACTTGACAATTGCTACTTATCTCTTTGACACTCATTTCTCGCAATCCTCCCACTTGTTCTTTATTTTCTTTCGTTGCTCGGGGACGAGCAACAATTTAAGTTTGGGGGTGTCCTCTCTCTAACACTTTTTGAACGAAATTCAAAGGAAAGTTAAGATTGATTTTAAGAATTCATTAATTAAGAGAATTAAAACTAATGTCACGAATTACCCTAATTACGTACCCACATCCTACTTCTACGAGTTCATCCTACCCTAAGCATACAAGGGTTTTAGCCGGACATGGCTTTAACGATAACAAAAATAATTGAAGAAGTAACGAACATAAACATAATGATTTGAACTAAGAAATTATTAAACATAAACTAGGGTTTAGAGAAAATAAATGCTAAGAACTGAAATTAAATTAATGAAAACGAAGTCTAAAGTGTTTAACTTAACGAGCTAATGAAAAGAAACTAAAAATCGAAAACAAACTAGAATTACACGTGAAAATTAAGCTTGCTCGTCTCTTCTACTCTTTCTCTCTCCAAAAGCTAACTCTAAAAGTGATGTGGTATGAAGTGGTATGTGATCATCTCCAAAAACGTGTTCGGGACGAGTATATATAAGCGTCGGGCCGAATCGGGAACTCATGGGCCGAAAAACGAATCTGGAGGAAAAAACATGAAAGTGCTCGAGCAGCTCCCGCTCGAGCTCAATAGCTTGAATGCAGCAAGAGCTCGAGCGCTAGTGCTCGAGCTGGTCGAGTGGCTAAATCATTCTGTAAGTTTTGGGCGCTCTAGCAACATGCTCGAGCGATGGCGCTCGAGTTGCTCGAGTGGTCAAAGTTCTCTGTTGGTTTTGGGCACTCGAGCAACATGCTCGAGTGGCTCGAATGGAAAAATTTCTCTGGACAATTTTAGCGCTCGAGCAACATGCTCGAGCGGTGGCGCTCGAGTGGCTCCACTCGAGTGACTCTCCTTCTTCTTCAACTGATACTTTTCTTCTCGCGCACTAATACCATTCGTATTTCTTCGATATCTTCTCATCCGGGCATTTGTTTGAGTCGATTCAAAGTCCTACGAACTCCGATTTTTGCCCTTGATTCACCTATAAGCATCAAAGAGACAAATTCATAAATGTGTATAAATAGTACTCAATTGACTCTAAATACTCAATAAAATCGACCAAAACTTGGGTATTTCTAGCTACGAATCATGACAATTTCACGCCTAATCAATCCCCCAAAACTTACCATATTGCTTGTCCTCAAGCAATGAAATAATAAGTCAAGTGAAATTGTTAGGAATAAGTCAAAGAATCAAATCATGCAAGTAAAAGGACTCGAGTTTCAAAGATTGTTTACACGTATTCAAACTTTCACCCCCTTTATCATACTCATGCAACAATTGCAATAAACACTAAAATCAAACATGGATGTGCACTCAACGAAGTGTTTCACTCCCTCCCAAGTGTATAACAGTGTTTAAGGGCACACTCAATCAATCAATCACTCAAATCAGCAGCCATAGGCTTGTAAGTGCTCTCAACTTCGACCATACTCTAGAAATCAATGCCGAATCACAAATGGCTTTTTCAAGGTTGTAATGTAGGCTCTTTGGACATGTGAGATAACATATAGATAAGTGACTTTAATGAATGGAGAATAGAAATTCAAACATTAGTATTTCAAGATTAGGAACAGAATACTTCAACATTTTCAATCAACACACTTTCAATCCTACTACTCTAAACACTTCAAATTTTTTTCTAACTCTTTTCACTTTTTTCAATCACTTCACTTTTTTTTCTTTTTCACACACACACATGAGCTCATTTTTTTCTTTTGCTCATTCTCAAATTCTTTTGTTCTTTCCCACAACTCATATCTCATCACACCCTTCTTTTATCACCACTCAACCATCAATAACTCTCCTTTTTCAACTCAAATCAATTCCTTCTCATTCACACTTTTCCTATTCTCCACTCAAATTGGGACAAGAGTTTAAGAATTTGATTAAGTTTATATGTGTTAGCAAAGAAAATAGGCTAAGGCTCAAACGGGCTTACTAGGGATAAATATCAATGGTAAGGAAAATTTTAGGCTAAGTGACTCAATCAAAACAAAGATGGCCTAAGAACACATTCGGCATATCAAACTACACACAATCTAGAAATGAGAGCACACACAAGTTCTAGCATCTTCTAAGGTGACGATTCTCTCACAAACGAAGAGATCAATTTAATGAATTTTAATCTCATAAAGGCTCAAATCTCACAGCTTTCACATCCATGCTAGTCCTAGTGAATTCTCACTTTCATCACACAAGTATTAAAAAAGGGGCATTAGTCAGTATACTAGTTCCCTCTCAAATCAACTCTAACTCCTACACTCACACAAGAAAATTCCTAACTCAACTTCACAACTCAGCAACTCATACTCACACTCAAAGATCGCAATCAACAAGCATAAGAAAATTGATAGGCATGAAATATGTAGTAGCAAATCAAATCAATATCAGCCCAAGGAGTCTCTCAAGATACCAAATAACCAAACTCAACTCAAAGAGAGGGTGTGCTCCGGTGCAATGTAACAAGAAAACATATAAAAACTCCACCCCCCCAAACTTCGACCTTACGAAGAGGTCTAAGTTTGGGGTTGTGGGTTACCTCATCCAAATAGTTCAAGTTTCTCGCAACGACTTTGCACACTCCCTTGTTTTGAGTTGGTCCCTTCAATCTGAATAACTCCATGATACCTTTACTCCCTCGAAACAAGCCTACAAAATAAAACTCTCAAGTACGAGGTTAAAACTTACGATCCAACAACACCCTAATAACTAAAAATACTGAAAAATAAATAAAAGTGGGTTGCCTCCCACTCAGTGCTATTTTTAAGGTCCTCATGCCGGACCAAGCTCAAAGGAGCTTATGGGACATCATACTCAAATTTACCTCCCCTACTCTCATAAGAGAAGATATCTCTTTGCTCTCTTCCCATCTTTCTTCTTCACCTGGGGCGGTGGGCGTTTCAACTGCTTCTCACTCTTTTCTGTAGGAGTCTTACTAAACAATTTCTTGAGTTTGAATTTTTTTCTTCTTAACTCCTCCTTTACCCTCTAGCTGGACCATGTCTACCTTTTTCACCTCTTCATCCTTCAACTTCTTCCCTTTATCCCTATCAACATAATCAAGACCATAATGCTCATGGGTTAAATTATCAAGTGAAGGATTATCAAATTCATAAATAAGAGAAGGATTAGGGATAGGAGGTATGTCTTCGACACGAGGATCAATTGCATCCATCCAATAACAGCTATCTTCCTCCTTCGGTACTTCATGGCTTCATATAGGGAGATTTTTATCTCTTGATCGTCAACTTTCAATGTGATCTTCCCATTTGCCATGTCTAGCACCATCCTGGCCGTTGCTAAGAACGGTCTTCCCAAGATTAGAGGCACACGCTCATCTTCCTCCATGTTGAGCACTACAAAGTCGGCTGGAAAAATATGATCCCCAACTTTCACGAGGACGTCTTCAACCACACCTTGAGGTCGAGTGATCGACCGGTCGGCAAGTTGAAGCGTCATCATTGTCGGCTGAAGTTCTCCACCTTCCAACTTCTTGAATAGCGACAATGGCATCAAATTAATGCTAGCTCCAAGGTCGCACAATGCTCTCTTCTTTACTCCATTCCCGATATCATACAAGATCGTGAAACTCCCGGGGTCCTTCAACTATGGTGGAAGCACTTTGTGCACTAATGCACTCACCTCATGGTCCAGCTGCACCAACTTGGGCTCATCCACTCACTGTCTCTTTGCAATTAAGTCCTTCAGGAACTTGGCATAGTTCGGCATTTGTTCCAAAGCATCATAAAAAGGAATGTTAATATGCAATTTCTTAAAAACATCAAGGAATTTAGCGAATTTTTCATCAAGATTCTTTTTCATGAAGCGTTGTGGATACGGGATGGGTATCACCAATTTGGGTACCCTACATTCGTCTCGCTCGATCTCCTTCACGTTCTTTCTTGCTTCCTTTTTCTTCTTCCACTTTGGAACTCTCTCAATCTCCTCACTTTCTTTGCCCTTCTGGGACTCATCCATATCTTTGCCTTCCTTAATGTCTTCATCCTCAACCCCTTTCTTAATTTCTAACTCTTCACTCTTTTCTCCTTCTAACTCACCTTCTCCTTTGAGCGTCTCAGAATCAGCAGGTATCTTGGGACCATCATAGTTGGTTCCACTTCTAAGCTGGATCGCCTTACATTGCTCTTTCGAATTTCCCTCCGGCATAGAAGGATATTTACCCGGCTCTCTACTCAACGATTTTGCAATCTGGCTTATCTGAAACTCTATGGAAGTGAACCGCCTATTGTTCTCTTGTTGAGTTCTATTCCAATCTATGTCTCTCTTTTGGAGTTCTTGATCACGCTGATCTCCTTTCTTATGTAACTCCTTCACATCGTACTCCAAAGATGACAATCTTTTGCTTCCTTCCTCAACCTTCTGAAGGATAGCTCTCAACATTTCCTCAGTTGAGGAACCGCCTTCTCCACCCGGAGGCTTTGAACCTGGATCAATACCTGGGGGAACTGTAATTCCGGCTTTCGAATTAGTATAAGAGAAGTTCTCATTTTCCTCCATTGGTTCTATTGAGGCTGCTGGCCTCCTTGGTAGCCTTGATTATTTCTCCACTGATTAGGAGGAGGCTGTGGACCTGGTGGTACAAATTATTGACCATAAGTGGGTCACCCTTGATGATTTCCACCTGGGTAGCCATTCTGATTGTAGTAAGGTCCTCCCATATAATTGGTTACCTCTTGCTGAACTGTGGGTTGGTCCACTTTCTCACTCACTGCTACATTTCCTCGAACCAAACTTTGCCCAATCTCAATGTTATTTATCTTTTCCATCATGGCCATTAACATCTTCCTCGTCCCTTCACTCTCCTCAATCTAATATGTCCTCTGAAATTCTGAGTCCTCATTCCATGCCCCGACATTCGTGATAAAATTTTCAACGATCTCTCTACACCTCGTTGTACCTTGGTTCGGGAATGCTCCACTAGCACACGCGTCAAGATGGGCTTGGCCAGCCTTGCTGGCTCCACTATAGAAGAATGCCATTATATCTCCCTCATTGTACCCATGCTGCGGGCACTCAATCAACATGTTGGAGTATCTCTCCCACGCTTGACGTAAATCCTCTCCTTGCTTCTGGCGGAAGGAAGAGATATCTATCCTTGCTCTAATGGTTCTCGATGGAGGGTAGAATCGCTCGAGAAACAGACGCTCGAGCTCAGCCCAAGTGGTTACACCTCTCCGTGGGAGCGTGTTATCGTACCACTCCTTAGCTATTCCCGTTAACGAGAATGGGAACAGCCTGAGCCTCTTGGCATCTTCAGACATGCTGTTATAATTAAATGTGGATGTTATCATAAGAAAACTCCTCAGATGAGTATGAGGATTCTCCTTCCCGATCTCCCCCTTGAACTGATTCTCAGTAAGTAGTTTTAGAATTCCAGGGGAAATTGAGAAGTTGTTTGCCTCTACAGGAGGCAATGCCACTCCATCATAGTACCATTGCGGCAGTGCCGCGAACCTTCCTCGTATAGCCATATTTTGATCTCTGTTCTGAGGAATGTGCTGAGGAAAAACAGGTGGTGCCGGTACTTGTTGGACTGGTGGTGGTTGATGTACTGGTGGTTGGTTATAAACAGGCTGTGGGGGATATGGGTATGGTGGATATAGATATGGTGGGTAAGGGTAAGGGTAGGGTAAATTATTCGGTGGGTAAGCAGGGTTGTTAAATGGGTTTTGTTGGTTTTGGTTGATGACTTGATTCTAGTTTTGGTTTTGGGTTTGAGTTTGTGCAGAGTTGTTTTGGTCTTGTAGGTTCGGGTGTGGGTTCTGAGTTCCCCCTACGGGTATCTGTTGGTTACTCTTGTTTCCATTAACTCCATCCGCCCGTTCCACCATAGCATTATACTCTGCAACAACTTTGTCTAAATCCCCAATTCCATCTGGATTCATGTCTCTGTCTCCACCGGCAGTATTCCTTCTTCACAAGAAAGCTCGGTTTCTTCTGGCTATCATCTCGGGGTCCAATGGGATTCTCTCTTTGCTCGTTTCTCCTTGCGAGCGTGTTTTCATAAACCTGAAACACTAGCAGAAGGATCACAACGCAACTGTCGCACGAATAAAAATAAACAGAAAATAAAGCATTCACTACTAACTACTAAGCTATCTACAAGTCCTACTCAAATGACATATATCGCCTTTCCCGGCAACGACGTCATTGACTTGGATACAGAAACTACACTAGCTTTCTACTAGTAGTTACCCCGCAAGCGTACGAGTTCACTGTAGTATTGACAAGTATAGGGACCAAGTATTATCGAACCCTAGGGAAGTGGATGTATGCGAATAGATCCCTGAAGATCTACGCGTTGTAATTAATATGAGTGTAATATTTTTGGGTTTTTGAAAATTAATTAAAAGAAACTAAATTATCCTACGTATGCAAAAAACAAAATTAAACTAAGTATCTAAAGGTGTTTTTAAATAAATGATGGTGATGCTTAGGATAGGAATTCCTACGTGTACTGACTGAGCAGGTACATAATCAAAGTAACCGTGACGTGCAAGAAATAACCTAAGTAAAAGATTGTAAGATGAAAGCTCAAGAATTCAAACCCTAATACTTTATCCTATAAATCGACTTCACTAATCCACTAACAAGTTAATAGAAAGTGCTTAATTAAAGAGACCCTAATTTAACTAATGGTGATGCGGCCGTCCTCCCTAGCTAAACCGGTAGATTAATTAACCCCTTCTAAACCTTCTAGTTAAGTCTACTAGTTGTTAAAGAGTGATACGGTCGTCCTCTCTCTAACACTTTTCGAACGAAATTCAAAGGAAAGTTAAGATTGATTTTAAGAATTCATTAATTAAGAGAATTAAAACTAACGTCACGAATTACCCTAATTACGTACCCACATCCTACTTCTACGAGTTCATCCTACCCTAAGCATACAAGGGTTTTAGCCGGACATGGATTTAACGATAACAAAAACAATTAAAGAAGTAACGAACATAAACATAATGATTTGAACTAAGAATTTATTAAACATAAACTAGGGTTTAGAGAAAATAAATGCTAAGAATGGAAATTAAATTAATGAAAACAAAGTCTAAAGTGTTTAACATTAACGAGCTAACGAAAAGAAACTAAAAATCGAAAACAAACTAGAATTCGTAAGAAAACCTCGATTACACGTGAAAATTAAGCTTGCTCGTCTCTTCTACTTTTTCTCTCTCCAAAAGCTAACTCTAAAAGTGATGTGGTATGAAGTGGTATATGATCATCTCCAAAAATGTGTTCGGGACGAGTATATATAAGCGCCGGGCCGAATCGGGAACTCATGGGCCGAAAAATGAATCTGGAGGCAAAAACATGAAAGTGCTCGAGCAGCTCCCGCTCGAGCTCAATAGCTCGAATGCAGCAAGAGCTTGAGCGCTAGTGCTCGAGCTGGTCGAGTGGCCAAATCGTTCTGTAAGTTTCGGGCGCTCGAGCAACATGCTCGAGTGATGGCACTCGAGTTGCTCGTGTGGTCGAAGTTCTCTGTTGGTTTTGGACGCTCGAGCAACATGCTCGAGCATTAGTGCTCGAGTGGCTCGAATGGAAAAAGTTCTCTGGACAATTTTGGCGCTCGAGCGGTGCGCTCGAGTGGCTCCACTCGAGTGACTCTCCTTCTTCTTCAACTGATACTTTTCTTCTCGCGCACTAATACCATTAGTATTTCTTCGATATCTTCTCATCCGGGCATCCGTTTGAGTCGATTCAAAGTTCTACGAACTCCATTTTTTGCCCTCAATTCACCTATAAGCATCAAAGAGACAAATTCATCAATGTGTAGAAATAGTACTCAATTGACTCTAAATACTCAATAAAATCGACAAAAACTTGGGCATTTCTAGCTACGAATCATGACAATTTCACGCCTAATCAGGTATTCAATTTTTCAAATTGTTATGTGTGGAACTGGTTTAAGAATATATTATTTTTTAAATACTTGTCCTGATTATATAAAGACAACGATATTCAATCAAATATTTAATTTTACTAATGAATTATCATTGTTAAAAACTATACATACCGGATAATTACGATTTAGTAACACAATATTAAGTATGTTGGAATAATCCACAACATACAGACTTAACTAAAGTTGAATTTGAAACCGACTTCACCGTTATTATGCATACATTAGACATTTGAAACTGACTTCAAAGTTATTATGTATTAAAAGTTGAATTTCTTAATCATGAAGAATGTGAAAATATATAAACTCTAAACGTGTGTTTTTATCAGCCAATCCCCAAGATAATTTTGGAGTACTTACGCTTCCTTCAAGAACATATGTAACGCCCCCACTTAAAATAGTACGGAAAATATGATGTGGCACAAGTAGGAACGTTACTAAAATAGTACTTTGCATTAAAATATACACACGCCACACATTTACACAGCGGAAGTATTAAATAAGTATGATCGTAATTTAAGATACAAGCCAAAATTTAAAAATATTATTCTTGAAAACATAAAGTCTTTAAGAAAACTTCACAGCCTGCCGAGTTCATTCGCCCACGTCCGGATCCACAGCATCTGTAAAAATTTAAAGTGGAAGGGATAAGTGTTTGTAAACACTTAGTGGGAAACCTCTTTATAATTGCACAAACTAAACATCAATTGTCTATAATATGTGAGCCCCCGGAATTTCACCGGGTATATGCTTGGGTGGCGTGACCAACCCGTGGTGCCGGAACGACCGAACTATATGCTTGCCAACATATAGTTGGACTATCTCAGGGGCCAGTCGATAGCGGGCCAGACTCAAAATATTTAACATTCAACATTTAATAAGTGCAATTAAATAATAATAAATCACTCGGTGAAGAGCGAAGTGATTCCCCACCTTGCAGGTTTGTACCTACAAGTAGAATTTTTAAAATAGAAACATTGTTACTTATCCCTTCACTTTTGTAAATTTAAAGACTTGAATTCAAATCTCCACACATATTCAAATATTGTATACTAACACCCATATATCAATTAAGTGTATAAAATCATCAAATAGCAAGTTATAAACAAATATCGACTGTAAAAATGTAACCGGACCATTTTGAACCTTTCACACAAAAATTCGATTTTGGTAGATTCACACACCTAACTTTGAAAATTCATATTAAATTATTCATACGTCCAAAAATTATGAAATTTTAACAGTATATTACCAACTCAATAAAGTTTATCACCATATTTTCAGATTTCTCAAACTCCTTACCAAACATCAAATATTTCGTAATGAACACACAGTAACAGATTCTGGTCACTTAACTTTAAAAATTCACCATAAATCAACCACATGTCCAATACTCATGAAATTTTAACCATGAACTTCCAACTTCATGTAATTTATCAACATACTTTGTTTTTCTATAAAAAAACTAACCGATTATTCTCAGATCATAGCAAACTTCTACTGTTCCTGTATTTTCATCCAAAACCCTAGCTCTACTTCGAAAAATTACCACGCATCGAATACTACTCCAAAAGCTATGAAATTTGAAACCTAAGTTTCTTCACAAGTCTATTTTCACATATAAAAATTTCAGAATTTTCCACCGAAAAAATTGGATCAAAAACGAAATTCCTTCACAAGTTGTCAAGATTTTCGGTTTTCATGCATATATGAAGAACATAACATCTTAAACTCACTTTAAACCATATAATTTCATGATTTCTACTTCTAAAGCATACATAATCAATTAATAAACATAATTTTGATCATAACTCATGAAGAAATTGAATTAAACATTCAAACATGAAGTAAAACATGGATAACATGCAAATTACTCATCAAAAACTCATTTTCCTATCATTTAATTCACATATCATGCATAAACTTCATACTACCACTTAAATAATTACTCAAACAAGAAGAGAAGATTACTTAGAGATAGGTTGCTACAAGAAATTTCTTCTCCTTCCTTTGCAAAATCTAAGTATAAGTGTAGTAGTATTTGTGAAATTTTCTTAAACTTTTTTCTTATGTTTATTTTTTTTTTTCATGCAAGAACATGTATTTATAGGGGAAGATGTGCTTGAGGGCTACCCAATTCCTCCCCTTAACCGCCACTTGTAGAAGGTTGTGGAGAAATTTGGATAATCTTGGAGTTAAGCAAAGTTACACTTGTAATTCTTAAGTTAGTTGTAAATTTTGACTTTTCTTCCTAATTATTTTATCTTATCCTATCTTATCTTAATCTTAGTCTTGAAGCTTCTCTAATTCTCCTAATTTTATCCTAAAATTTCGAAATTTATGAGGAGTACAAGTGTAGTCTTGTATTTTGTAGAAATAACACATATATACTATGAATTTAATAAGTAGAAATTGAAATTATAGGATAATTCTAATAAAATTTTCTTATACTATCTTATGAAATAAAATTAAAACTCTTCTAAGGATCTAAATAAATTATAAAGTCTATATACTAATCATAAAAAAACATCGAGCAATCGATACGTAATTCGTTTCTTGAAGAAACGTTCATTTTTCAACTTATAACGTGTAAAATAAAATACTAGACTTAAGGACTATATTAATTTCTATATTAAAACTTTAAGACATAAAATAAAGAACATATAAAAATTTTAAAGTCTCAAGAATAAGCATGTATTGAGCAAATAATACGTTAATTGTAAATATCGAGCAAATAAAACACATAAACGTGCCTTGGCATGAATTTTGGATGTAATGCATCACATAGATTCATATAGAATTATAAAGCATTTAGTAAAGCAAATAAGGTCATGAAAGTCTAGGGTATTACAGTCTAACCCCCTTAAATAAATTTCGTCCTCAAAATTTCAAGTGTTACCAGGATTATTGAGGTAAGGGTATTTGGCTAAGATTTCGTCCTCTCGCTCCCACGTAGCTTCTTCCATTCCGTGTCTATTCCACTGAATCTTAACCATATGAATATCTCTATTTCTTAACCTATAAAGCTTTCTATCAAGTATGGATATAGGGACTTCCTCATAGGTTAAGTTGGCATCAATTTCTAATTCAGGTTGGTTTACTATGTGGGTAGGGTCAGGTATGTACTTTCGGAGCATCGAGACATGGAATACATTGTGTATTCCTGCCAAGGATGGTGGTAGTGCTAGCCTATAAGCCAAATCTCCAACTCTTTCCAATATCTCATAAGGTCCAATATATATGGGCTTCAACTTTCCTCCTTTTCCGAAGCGGAAAATTCCTTTCATTGGAGATACCTTCAAAAATACCTTGTCTCCAATCTCAAAACTTAATTCTTTCCTTCGCTTATCCGCATACGCTTTCTGTCGATCTTGAGTTGCTTGCATCTTTTCTTTAATCTTCTTTACTACTTTGTTAGTTTCTTCCACCAATTCCGGTCCTAACAATTTATCCAATGTGAAAGTCATCTTTATTGGTAGAAAATGTGCCGTCTTGGTCAATCTGTCAACAATTACCCAAATAGCTTCATTTCCTTGTATTGACTTGAGCAATCCTACCACAAAATCCATCGTAATGTGTTCCCATTTCCATTCAGGAATCTCAAGTGGTTTCAGCAATCCCGATGGTCTTTGATGTTCAGCTTTTACCTGCTGACATGTCAAATATTTCTGTACGAAATTTCCAATATCCCTCTTCATATTTCTCCACCAGAACAACTTCTTTAATTCTTGATACATCTTTGTTCCTCCAGGATGAACTGTATATGGTGTAGAATGTGCTTCTTCTAATATTTCCTTCTTGAGTTCTTCTTTTTCTGGGACACATATTCTTCCTCGACATACCAATGTACCATCTTCACGTACTGAAAATTCTTTTGCTTTTCCTTCCTTGATCTTTTGTTTTATTTTTTCTAAGAATGCATCGTCATATTGAGCTTTTGCTATTCTTTCCTTCAGTGTTGGTTTCACAACCAAGGCATTGATCTTTCCCTTGCGACTTAAGGCATCTGCTACTACATTTGCCCTTCCCGGATGATACAATATCTCGCAATCATAATCTTTCACCAATTCCAACCATCTCCTTTGCCTCATGTTCAATTCCTTCTGTTCGAAGATATACTTCAAACTCTTATGATCTGTGTAGATCTGGCATTTACTTCCATACAAGTAATGTCTCCAAATCTTGAGTGCATGCACAACTGCTGCTAGCTCTAAATCATGCGTAGGATAGTTCTGCTCATGTGGTTTTAATTGTCTTGATGCGTACGCTACTACTTTCCCATTTTGCATAAGTACACATCCCAAGCCTTGTTAAGAAGCATCACTGTACACAATAAATCCTTCTGTACCTTCAGGAATTGTAAGAACTGGGGCCGTTGTTAATCTTTGTTTTAGTTCTTGAAAACTTCTTTCACATTCTTCTGTCCATTCAAACTTTGTTTCTTTCTGAGTCAACTGAGTCAAAGGTTTTGCAATCCGAGCAAACCCTTCAATGAATCTTCGATAATACCCAGCTAAACCAAGAAAACTCCTGACTTCGTTTACATTAGTTGGTGTCTTCCATTAGTTTACAGCTTCTATCTTTGTTGGGTCAACTTCTATTCCCAGGGCTGAAACCGTATGTCCAAGAAATACCACTTTATCCAGCCAAAATTCACATTTCTTGAATTTAGCATACAATTTTTTCCTTTCTCAGGATTTCTAGTGTAATCCAAAGATGTTCTGCATGCTGCTCTTGATTCCTTGAATACACCAGAATATCATCAATGAAAACGATCACAAATTGATCCAGATATTGATGAAATACTCGATTCATCAAATCCATAAAAATAGCTGGTGCATTACTGAGTCCAAATGGTAGCACCACGAACTCATAATGACCATATTGAGTCCTGAAAGATGTCTTCGGAATATCACTTTCCTTTATTTTCACTTGATGATACCCCGATCTCAAATCAATCTTTGAAAACACACTAGCTCCTTTTAATTGATCGAACAGATCTTCAATTCTGGGAAGAGGGTATTTGTTCTTGATGGTAAGCTTATTCAATTCTCGGTAGTCGATGCACATTCTTAATGAACCATCTTTCTTTTTCACAAATAATACCGGTGCTCCCCAGGGTGACACACTTGGTCGAATAAAATCCTTATCCAGTAATTCTTGCAGTTGCACTTTCAATTCTTGCAATTCTTTTGGTGCCATTCTGTAAGGTGCTTTTGAAACAGGCGCTGCTCCGGGAATTAAATCAATAGTAAATTCTAACTGACGATCTGGGGGTAGTCCTGGCAAATCATCTGGGAATACATCCTTGTATTCACATACTACCGGCATATCGTCCAATGTTGGACCATCAGACTTTGTTGCTACAACATTTACTAGAAATGCTGTACATTCTTCTTTCCTTAAAATTTTCCGAGCCTTTACTGCTGAAATTACCCGAGGTATAGTTCCAATTCTAGCACCATATAGTGTAAAGTTCTCATCCTTTGATCTCCGTACTGATATTTCTTTTTCTTGACACTTGATGAGAGCATGATTTGCTATAAGCCAGTCCATTCCCAAGATAACATCAAAGTCCTTCATTTCTATTATATGTAGATTTGTCGGGAGTATTGCATGCTCAAAATCAATCTTCACATTCCTACACAGTCCTAAGGATTGTGTCGTACTACCAGAGGGAATGTTTACCTCTAGGAAATCTTCTTCTACCATAATATGGACGGTCTCAATTTGTTCAAACATCTTTCTAGAGATGAATGAATGCGTAGCACCAGTATCGAATAATGTGAAAATAGGTATTTGGAATATTTTGAACATACCTGCCATCACTTCTGGATTTGTTGTCGCCTCTTGCTGACTCATGGCAAACACTCGAGCAGGTGCCATCTTCTGTTGTCCCCTCAGCTTTGGACAATTAGTTATAAGATGTCCAGGTTCTTTGCACTTATAACATACCCCTGTTCCTTTCAGACATTGTCCAAGGTGTTCCTTCCCACAATTTCTGCACTTAGGTGGCCTCTGTTGTGGCACTATTTATGTCCTTTTAACTTGCTTAGAATTTCTTCCTTGGTTCGTACCAATCCACTTCCTTTTGTTTTGTTGTGATTCTGGCGTTCTTACGTCCTCTAATTTCATATATGCTGCTATCATCTGAGCTTTCTCGAATACCGAGGCATAAGACTTAATATCTTGTGCCGCTAAGATAGTACTGATTTCCGATTGTAAATTCTGCATAAATCTTTTTGCTTTCCTTTCATCAGTATTAATCAAATGAGAAGCATATCTTCCCAATTGATTAAACTTCCTTTCATATTCTTGCACTGTCAGGTTTCCTTGTTTCAACTGTAGAAACTCGGTCTCTTTCTGATCTAAGAATGACTGTGGTATGTAATTCTTAACCACTGCTTCTACGAATTTCTCCCAAGTAACTGTAGTTCGTTCTTCTTCAGTCATTGTCCTACAGTGAGCTTCCCACCAATAATCTGCATCCTCAGTCAGCTGAAATATAGCGCAAGAAACTTTCTGCTCATCGGTGCACTTAAGATAAGCGAATATCTTCTCCAAGCTCCGAATCCAGATTTTTAATTCCATAGGATTTTCCCTTCCGGTAAGTGTTGAGGGTCTAAACTTCTTAAATTGGCTAACAATGTCATGGTTTTGGGTTAAGGATACAGGTGTTTGGGACGATTGGCTTTGGTGATTTAGCTGCTGAGCTAACCCCCTTAAGACGGAAGTTAGATCCTCGCTCATGCCTGAGTTGTTTTGGTTTCCTCTACGATTCATAGTTCTATTCAACGCATTTTATTGGTTAATTCAAACAACAATGTAATGCAATAACTATACAAACTTTCAAATAATCAAATCACACTTTCAAATAAATAGCATAATTTAAGCACATATAAAATATTTACCTGATCCCGTCGTGGAGAATGATCTCGGTGCGGCTGTTTCCTTTTTAAATTTTTTAAAACACACTCCTTTTGAAAATACTTTAGCAGGCGAACTTGCTCTAATACCACCTGTAACGCCCCCACTTAAAATAGTACGGAAAATATGATGTGGCACAAGTAGGAACGTTACTAAAATAGTACTTTGTATTAAAATATACACACGCCACACATTTACACAGCGGAAGTATTAAATAAGTATGATCGTAATTTAAGATACAAGCCAAAATTTAAAAATATTATTCTTGAAAACATAAAGTCTTTAAGAAAACTTCACAGTCTGCCGAGTTCATTCGCCCACGTCCGGATCCACAGCATCTGTAAAAATTTAAAGTGGAAGGGATAAGTGTTTGTAAACACTTAGTGGGAAACCTCTTTATAATTGCACAAACTAAACATCAATTGTCTATAATATGTGAGCCCCCGGAATTTCACCGGGTATATGCTTGGGTGGCGTGACCAACCCGTGGTGCCGGAACGACCGGACTATATGCTTGCCAACATATAGTTGGACTATCTCAGGGGCCAGTCGATAGCGGGCCAGACTCAAAATATTTAACATTCAACATTTAATAAGTGCAATTAAATAATAATAAAACACTCGGTGAAGAGCGAAGTGATTCCCCACCTTGCAGGTTTGTACCTACAAGTAGAATTTTTAAAATAGAAACATTGTTACTTATCCCTTCACTTTTGTAAATTGAAAGACTTGAATTCAAATCTCCATACATATTCAAATATTGTATACTAACACCCATATATCAATTAAGTGTATAAAATCATCAAATAGCAAGTTATAAACAAATATCGACTGTAAAAATATAACCGGACCATTTTGAACCTTTCACACAAAAATTCGATTTTGGTAGATTCACACACCTAACTTTGAAAATTCATATTAAATTATTCATACGTCCAAAAATTATGAAATTTTAACAGTATATTACCAACTCAATAAAGTTTATCACCATATTTTCAGATTTCTCAAACTCCTTACCAAACATCAAATATTTCGTAATGAACACACAGTAACAGATTCTGGTCACTTAACTTTAAAAATTCACCATAAATCAACCACATGTCCAATACTCATGAAATTTTAACCATGAACTTCCAACTTCATATAATTTATCAAAATACTTTGGTTTTCTATAAAAAACTAACCGATTATTCTCAGATCATAGCAAACTTCTACTGTTCCTGTATTTTCATCCAAAACCCTAGCTCTACTTCGAAAAATTACCACGCATCGAATACTACTCCAAAAGCTATGAAATTTGAAACCTAAGTTTCTTCACAAGTCTATTTTCACATATAAAAATTTCAGAATTTTCCACCGAAAAAATTGGATCAAAAATGAAATTCCTTCACAAGTTGTCAAGATTTTCGGTTTTCATGCATATATGAAGAACATAACATCTTAAACTCACTTTAAACCATATAATTTCATGATTTCTACTTCTAAAGCATACATAATCAATTAATAAACATGATTTTGATCATAACTCATGAAGAAATTGAATTAAACATTCAAACATGAAGTAAAACATGGATAACATGCAAATTACTCATCAAAAACTCATTTTCCTATCATTTAATTCACATATCATGCATAAACTTCATACTACCACTTAAATAATTACTCAAACAAGAAGAGAAGATTACTTAGAGATAGGTTGCTACAAGAAATTTCTTCTCCTTCCTTTGCAAAATCTAAGTATAAGTGTAGTAGTATTTGTGAAATTTTCTTAAACTTTTTTCTTATGTTTATTTTTTTTTTCATGCAAGAACATGTATTTATAGGGGAAGATGTGCTTGAGGGCTACCCAATTCCTCCCCTTAACCGCCACTTGTAGAAGGTTGTGGAGAAATTTGGATAATCTTGGAGTTAAGCAAAGTTACACTTGTAATTCTTAAGTTAGTTGTAAATTTTGACTTTTCTTCCTAATTATTTTATCTTATCCTATCTTATCTTAATCTTAGTCTTGAAGCTTCTCTAATTCTCCTAATTTTATCCTAATATTTCGAAATTTATGAGGAGTACAAGTGTAGTCTTGTATTTTGTAGAAATAACACATATATACTATGAATTTAATAAGTAGAAATTGAAATTATAGGATAATTCTAATAAAATTTTCTTATACTATCTTATGAAATAAAATTAAAACTCTTCTAAGGATCTAAATAAATTATAAAGTCTATATACTAATCATAAAAAAACATCGAGCAATCGATACGTAATTCGTTTCTTGAAGAAACGTTCATTTTTCAACTTATAACGTGTAAAATAAAATACTAGACTTAAGGACTATATTAATTTCTATATTAAAACTTTAAGACATAAAATAAAGAACATATAAAAATTTTAAAGTCTCAAGAATAAGCATGTATTGAGCAAATAATACGTTAATTGTAAATATCGAGCAAATAAAACACATAAACGTGCCTTGGCATGAATTTTGGATGTAATGCATCACATAGATTCATATAGAATTATAAAGCATTTAGTAAAGCAAATAAGGTCATGAAAGTCTAGGGTATTACAACATACCTGCTGATAAAGTGAAGGTTATGATGGGTGCGGGAAGCTGGAAGATTGGTATAAAATAGGAAGCTTATCGGATAAAGCTGAAGGAGAACGTGACCAATTTCTTGGAAGATAACGGCCTTATTGTGGGAACATAACTCATATTCCGCTTGCATGAACAAACTAATCTGACTTTTGTGGTGACGGTGGTGGATTAGATTAACAACGAGATTGTAAAACTTTTATTCTGCTATATAACACTAATCAGCAACTTTTGAGTTTGTGATTTGTAACTAGTCGCTGGTATGAATGAGTGGTGATTCAATATATGTATGGATTAATTTTATGGTATAACTAAGGGATTTTTCATGGACAAATGGGGTTGTAGGTAAAAAAATGGCTTAAAATGAATACTACGTGTATACCTACGACTATTAGATCACATGTTATATTAATTAAAGCAGTAATTATTTCCAAAAAGACATATTTAATACTTTGATAATTACAAAATTTGTTAGATAAAGTGTACAAAATTATTTTTTAATTTATATTTTTTTTGGAAGTACCAATTTGGTAGCAAATACTATATTAGCCTCTTGTGTTACATGGGGAAAGGAAGGAAAAAATAAAATAATATGATGAATGTGTACACCAAACAATTACAATTCTACACTGAAAAAACTAGAAAACAATTAACATTGGAGGGAAAAGAATAACAGATACACACTAAAGGCCTATGTGAAATATCATATCATTGTTAAAAGATTTTAAAATGGTAGGCATAGCAAGATATACAGTACACCAAAAGGAAACAAAACAAAAAAAGGTTCAAATAATTGAATATCCAAAGCCAACGGTATATAGTGGCAAATGTTTTCTGATTACAAAAACAAAAATATAACAAAAGGATTAGACATCCACTACTAGAGGTTACTTCGGACATGGATATAGGACCTACATCAGCATTAACTTGTTAAATCGATAAGTTAAAGTACATAACCTAGAACAAGATGAAGCTAGAAGGAAAATTAGAAGAAAACCACAGAATAAAATAAGTTTTAACTGTAAAATCTTTCTCTGAATCTCGAAATCTTTTTTCCGGAGATCTTTCAACAAATTAAAATTCAACTCTTTCTCTTCAATTATAGCTTTCTTATACTTAGCTACCTGGTATTCAAGCTCAACATTTTGACAACATAGCTCATCAGTAGTTCCTTCCATATCCACAAGACCAGATTCCTTCAGACACAACCTTTCATATAGGTATTTCTCCTTCTCTAACTTGCAGTCCAATTCATATTTCAATTTATCCCGTTCAGACTTCAACTTCAAAACAAAATCCCTCTGGAATTGTGGGAGAGGAGGATCAATCCACGACCAAAAGTGACAATCATTTACCTATTCAAATGTTATGAAAGAAGAGGAAACCGTATTATACAAAAAATGATTTTTTTTTATACAAGAATTCAACAACAAGGGAGAATGGACATGGATCACTGAACAGACTGTAAACCAAAATCAAATACAGGATACATGACTGAAACTAAACCAGCTAAATTGAGGAAACACTCAACGAAAACCGTATACAGAAACAACAAGCACTGATTTATAAGATAAGATATAAATTAGTAAGGTAGATTCACAAGGAGATATTCGCAAAATAAAATAAAATAATAGTCCATACGCATTCAAAGATGAACTACAACACAATAAGAACAAAATTGAAAATTGTGTTTCAAAATATAATAATCAAATTTAGGTCAATAATTACGACATTTTGAATCAAATCACAACAAAACTAAATCGACGAATTGGGAGACCCCTCTATTATATGAAGAAAATAATCTTAGTAAAAACACTTGTACAACATTGTGATACAATTTAATTTCCGAAATAGGTCAACAATAACGAATTTGGGGAAAAAATTTGAGACTCTTTATTCTAATACGAACAGAAAAACCATGCACACATGCAATAATAACTGAAGAAAAAGAACTACCGATTGGAGAGGACATCGAATAAATCTCCGAACAGGATTTCTGTCTGTCATTGAAATAACTTCTACCGGCTTCAACATATGGCCACATAGTAGATCACCATGGTTGATATTCGAGCTCGAAGATTCCGACTTAGTTGAATTGCCCGATGATTTTTTAGTTCCACGGCTTGTTAGTGTTAGTGTCCTAGAGACAATCCTTTGTGAGGACATGATACTAAGATGATATTCAGTTTATGGTTTAATATTATTGTTTGATTTAATATTAAATGTATGGATTTACACTTATCTGAATATTATGTTTGATTGTTTGCATTATTCATATCCGTGTTCCCTTGAATCGATACTGTCATTGAGTGAGTGAGAACTCAGATGACCAAAGTACGATTCTCAAATAGCCCCGATCAAGGATCATAAAAATGGGATATTGATGATGCAATGGAGATTGGTGTGCGACCTGCATTATACTCTATGGTGAGAGTGTAGTAAGATCTCACTTACTACGAGATACTAGTTATCTTATAATGGATGCACAAATACCTTAGAGGGTATTGGTATACCCATCCGAGAAACCGTTTGATGTAATTCCACATAAAGTGTCTACGGGTGTCTCGGTTAGTGGGAGCGATGTGATACTCCTCAGACTTGAGGTCAATATGCACGACATGTGCGTAGTGATGAACTTTGACCATGACCGATGCTTTCACCCTCCAAGGGTAGATATGGCATGGATTGAGTTCATCACGAAGTTCATGTGCGTGATAGTTGAGTCAAGAATATGATTCATTCCTCAATGTGGATTTAAGAGATAATACTCGTCTTCTCATCATGATTGGATCTAAGACATCGGCCGATGCAAATCGACTTGGACTTTGTGGCCAAGTGCGACGCGAGCGATCAATTAGTGATTTGAGATAACATGATTAAGTTATTTGAATAGACACTTCATCATGTTCAAGACTTAATCGTGTATTCGTGAATGAAAGGAAGACATCACAATAGCCTATAATATTACAGGTAGTTGCAGATTTCCTCACAACGTGCCTCGTATATTGAGAATGTCTGATTTATTATCTATGGTTCAATTAAGACCGTTAGTTTGACTAATCGCTCGATATACGAGGGCCTATGGGTCACACAACAAGCAATGACAGTTCGCCGATTATAGTTGGTTGATTAAGTATTGTATTGGATATAATATTTAATTTATGGAGAATATAATAATAATTATATTTGGAATTAATTATTATTATTATTATTGTTATTTAATTAAATTATATTTAATTAAATATGGAATCCCAATAATAATATTTGGAATATTATTATACAAGAATAATAGATATGTTAAAGTTATTATTCGTAGGAACGTATCTAGGGAAATATAATCCGTAGAGATTATATTACGAGCTAGACCCGATATCTTGCTTAGGAATTAAGCCAAGTTAATCCTTATAAATATGTGTCATGAGAATTCAGAAAATAGACAAGAAAATAATTTCTCCTTAAAATCTTTTGTTCGAGTTTTCCTAGCAAGTTCGTCTAGAGATTCAAAGCTGGCACCTCGGTGCAAATCGGTGAATAGTTGTTGCGTGTATACCGTAGTAGAGGATTCCACGTACGAAGCTCTGTAAGAATCTAGTTTAATATTCTTGCAAATTAATATGTGATTAATCGTTCGCTGTTGGTGAACTTTAATATTCCGCTACACATGTTTACGTGCCTATAAATTCCAACAGTGGTATGAGAGCACAGACTCTTGATTAATTGCATAATTTGTGTTTTACGTGGGTAAATTATTGAATAAATCTCTAAATAGTTTACCCTTGTTTTGATTAATTATTTTGTTACTATACGATTATAAGTGAATGATTGCTTTTCGATTCACTAGACAAAACTATTAATCAAACCACCGCCTCAATTGACTAGGTCAGATCCTTTTATTTGATTTCTTTAATATATACGACTATAGCAACTGTTGTACTGTTTCGGTGGATTTCTGGGATTGGATTCAACTATCCTCAAATCGGGACTGGCATGTGCGATTAACGGTGCTCGACCCGCTGGGCGGATTTTTCAAGAGCGCCGTCGGCTGAAATCTGTACTGAGTTTAAAAAAAAAAATTGAAAACTAGCGCTGCGTATTAGATACCCAGATTTCAAATGATGATCGCGCGATTGCCGTGTAACTCTCGAGCGACCGCCGGGCGACGGTCGGAGTATGCTCCGCCGATGAGCGCGAGGACTCGGCTGGCGGCGGTGCGTCGATCGCGGCCGGTGGCGGTTCGTTGCTAATACCGGCGATCGACGCTGTGGTAGCCGATTTCTGCAAGTCGACGGACATGCCATGGACGAAGGCAGTCGGCGACCTCTGCAAGCGGGTCTGGTCGTGCGTATTCGGAGGTCGACGGAGTAAGATTTTTCGTTCCTGGCGGCGACGCATCGCTGGGGACGAAGAAACCAGGCGGACTGATTTCGACTCAATGGCTGGGCCAATTTTTTTTTTTTTTAATTTGGATAGGGCAACTTGATTTGGGCCTGTAATATTAAAAAAAAAAAAAAAAAACTGAGAAAGGGGCAGGAATTCGGTTCTACTATTTATTTTGGTTAAAAAAAAATTGCTGGGCAATCACTCTTCGCCATGAAATCTTTATCAATAAGTGGGACGGACGTTTCTCGCTGGGCTAGATAATTGAAACTGATGGACCAGTCTTAAATTAATGTTTGGGTCTAATTTAATTGCAATTCTTTGAGTAGTGATATTTTCACCCCGCAGTTTGGTTGTTCACCTCCTCAAATTTTTGTTTTAAATTTTTTTTAGAACATTCGTCATTTGTTTGAAAAAATAACTAGAATATTATTCACCCCCACAAAAATATCTAAATGTTCTAATCGTATTTTCGAACAAATGACAAATGTTCTAAAAAAAAAAATTCGAACAAAAATTTGGGGGTGAACAATCAAATGGTGGGGGTGAAAATATCCCTACTCCTATTCTTTGGGCCTGTTTATTTGAGGATGTTAATGAATTAGGCGCAGGTTATTTGCACTAGCCTCTTTGCTAAAAACACTACCGGATGAATACACTTATTTTTTTTCGATTTTTTTTTCGAAATTTTTTCATTTTTTCGAACATTTTTTCCGAAAATAACTAAATTCACAATATTTTGGAAAAAAAATTCTAATTTTATGTTTATTTTCGGAATTTTTTGCCGAAAATGTATCAATTTTTCGAAAAAATTGATAGTGTATTCATCCAGGTAGAGTATTTAACAAAGAGGCTAGTGCTAATAACCGTGGTCAATGAATTAATGGGGCTGGAAATTTTTGCACACCTCCCTTAGTTCCTTTTGGGGTGCGTTTCTTTTGGGCCAAATAAAATTATTTTTGATGTTAATTAAAAGTTTTTGGTTGGACCAAATAATTAAGTTTAATTTGAATTAATTAAAATTCTAATAATTAGAATTATTACTTTAAAATTAAAATTGGATTTTAATTTTGTTTTAATAATTTGGTATTATTTTTCCCACAACCTTGTTTGTTAGGCTTGATAAGATAGGTATTAATGCTCTATCCCTCACTATCTCATGTTTGTTACCGTGTTGGAATAATACCTTTAACCTGTTATAAATTTTTGACCCGGTACTGCAATACCTTTTTAAATGTATTACCCATCCCACCCTCCCCATGATATTACTTAATACCTCTCCTACTTTTTACTTTATTGGTGTAAATGAGGGGTATATTTGTCATTTACTATGTTATCCCACTAAATAATGCATAATAACAAACACGAAATAAGAGTTATCATTTATAGCTTATCACTTGTAACAAACACTTGAATAAATCTACCACGTGTTAACTAATCCACTGTATATTATCTCACCTTAACACAAACATGGTAACAAACGAGCACTTTAGATTTGTTAACGCACTTTATAGTCCGCATTATAATTGTTTGGGTAGGCGGCCCCCAATAATTATCGGACCGTTATACATATGTTTTGGGTAGACGGCGCCCAAATAAATGTTAGTCCGTATAAAATCATGTTTGGGTAGGCGGCACCCTACAATTGCTCAAATGTGATATAGATTAACATGTGGATCTCGATTAAGCAATTAATACCCCGCCTTTAAAATGTTCCTCGATAAAATATAGTTTTTTTATTAAATTGAATGATGTCTTCCATTAAAATTAAAAGTAAACCGGAGATTTCGGTCCAATGAGTATTTAAGACCCTAGTCTTTTGCTCGGATCTACATCTAACAGGACTTTTATAGGGACATATTTTGTCGCCGCTTAATGGTTGTAGACCAACTTAATTCTGTTTCACCAGCCCTAGCAGGGAAACGAGAATTAGGTGACATCCGATTGAACTAGGTTCAATCAACTAGGAATTGCGTGAGACAATTGGTTTAGAGACCTACCAGTTATGTTGTTACAATGTTTAGCCCTAGCAGTCATTGTAATAGTAGGAATATGGATCCTAGTCCATTAAAATTTATATTAGATATAAATTCGTTCTCTTCCGATGAGGTCGTTGAGTATGTGAAAATAATGGAGACAAAATAAATTAAAAGACCATGTTTATTTTTATTGCTGAATATTGATCGTAGGAATTATGTGTTTAATTCCCGTTTTAATTTAAATCTCTATAATTGTTGAAATGTATAACTTGTCATTGAAAAATGTTCTGGAAATGAACAAATTGGCTGGGCCAAAATTTTCTAGACTGACACTGAAACGTGTGTTTGGTGCTAAGGCAAGAAGAGATTGAGTATGTGTTAGACACGATAATCCCTTTTACCCATGAGGCTGGTTCAGTTGAGGCTGCAGCGTTTGACGTTACGGCTCAAAGAAGCATCAAGATGATGTTTTCCAGACTTTATGTTATGATTGCTCGGCATGACTCCCGAATTGTAAAGGCAATATGAGAAAATGGATACCTTCGAGATGCTTAAGCACTTGAAGGATCTCTTTGATTCTAGATCTCGTTTGAGATTTATGAAGTGATGAGAGATATGTTCAGATGTCGTTTAGCGAAAGGAGGGAAGATTTCACCTCATGTGCTATCCTCAAGTCGCTCCCTGATTCATATTGTAATTTCGTAGTAAATTTAATATGAAGAAGACGGAAGCGACATTGCCGGAGCCTCATAACATGCTTCAGACTTTTGAGTCTTCCACTGCTAAAGAAAGGCCCATGCTCATGGTGGGTGCTTCTACTTCTTCTAATCCGAAAGGCGAGAAGAAGCGAAGGAGTAAGGCTAAGAAAGTCTCCAAGCCTAATTTCCTCAAGCCGAAAGGTGGAATTTAAAAGTAAGAGTGGGTTGATAAGGATGTGTGTCTCACTGCAATAGAAAGGGGCATTGGAAGAAAGACTATAAGGTTCTAGCACTGAGAAGAAAAACATTAGGTGGTTTATAGCTGCTAGAACAAGTATGGTTGTTATTAAGATAATCATGTTCACTAATAGTTTAAATTTCTAGGCATTTGTTGAGTTATGGACATGATGTTCTTAATGTACAAAGTAGGATGACTCAAGCTTAGTAACCATGAAAACCCGACTTACTTGTGGCATTGTAGATTTGGTCATGCAAACGAGAAAAGAATCACAAGGTTAAGAAAGTTGGACTACTTAACCTCATTTGACTTAGAGTCTTATGGTGATTGCGAATCTTGTATCATGGGCAAGATGATCAATAAACCCTTTTCCGGGAAAGGGGTGCGTGCCAAAGAAGTTCTAGAGTTGATTCGCATCATTGTTTGTGAACCATTACCAACTCTAGCTCGGGGTCAATTCGGCTACTTTATCACCTTTACCGACGATTCTTCAAGGTACGGATACGTATATCTCATGAAACACAAATCCGAATCGTATGAGAAGTTCAAGGGGTACAAGGCTGAAGTAGAGAAATAACTTGGTAAGAGTATCAAGACTCTTCGTTCGGATCGAGGAGGTGAGTACCTTAGCCATGAATTCATGGATTACTTGAAGCTTCATGGGATCCAATCACAATGGACTCCTCCCGGAATACCTCAGATGAATGGTATGTCCGAAAGGAGAAACCGAACCTTGTTAGACATGGTGTGGTCCATGATGAGTTTTTCCTCTTTTCCAACATTCTTATGGGGATACGTATTACAAACCTCAATCTACATTCTGAATAGGGTTCCGTGCAAATCAGTTGAGCAGACTCCATACGAGCTATGGCATGACAAGAAGCCATCTTTTCTACGCATTAGAACTTGGGGTTGCCCCGCAGTTGTGAAGAAAATGCTAACTGATAAGTTGGAATCCAAAGGTGAAAATGATTATTTTGTGGGATATCCTAAGGAGACAAGAGGATATCACTTCTATCTACCGGAGAAACAAACAGTGATTGTTTCTAGGCAATCTCAGTTCCTAGAAGATGAGTATGTCTTTAAGGAACAAAGCCGTAAGAAGATAGAACTTGAAGAGATTCAAGAACCACAAATTAACATAGAGACTGATGATTTGTCAAAGCAACATGACAAAGAATCAGTGGGAGCATTCAGCGACTCTCATGGTGGAAGTTAATCACTAGGTGATCCTCTTTCAGCCAGTGGGAGCATAATTGGAGTTGCATTGCCTTCGCAACAACCTCCAAGTGGGTTGAATGAGAATAACATAGTTCAAACTCCCGCCCAAGAGGCATATGAAAAATGTCTCTCTTGAGGACTCTCCGGTCAATGATGAAGTCGCTGCACCACAAAATTTTCATGATTAGAATGTACAGCCTGCACAACCACTACTCCATAAGTCGACTAGGATTCGTAATCCATCCACCAGGAATTATGGGTTCCTCGTGGAGGAACATGATGATGTGGAGATCCCGGATAAAGATGCACCTAGAACTTATACTGAAGCAACAATAGATGTTGACTCAGAGAAGTGGCATGAAGCCATGAAATCCGAGATGGACTCGATGTACACCAATTAAGTCTAGGATTTAATTGAGTTGCCAGAAAGGGGTTACACCCATAGGTTGCAAGTGAGTCTTCAGGGGTAAGACCGATGCAAATGGCAAAGTACAAACTATAAAGATAGGTTGGTGGTGAAAGGTTATAGTCGACACGAGGTATTGACTATGATGAGACCTTCTCGCCGGTTGTGAAGATCAAGTCCATTCATATTTTACTTGCGATAGCCGCACACTATGATTATGAAATTTGGCAGATGGATGTCAAGACAGCCTTTCTCAATGGAAACATTGATAAAGACGTGTTTATGACTCAACCAGAGGGTTTCATATCTAAGCCAAAGTCTAGTTTTGTGTGCAAGCTTAAACGATCCATCTATGGATTGAAGCAAGCTTCTAGGAGTTGGAATATCCAATTTGATGAAGCTGTCAAATCTTTTGACTACATCTGAAATTTGGAAGATCCTCGTGTTTATCGTAAATGCAGCAGGAAGAGTATTGTCTTTATAGTCATATATGTCAATAGCATATTGATTATAGGAAATAACATCCCGCCAATGCAGTCCGTGAAAGATTGGTTATCAAAGACCTTCACGATGAAGGATCTTGGTGAGGCATGCTACATCTTAGAGATCAAGATCCATAGGGATAGATCCAAGAAGATGGTAGGGCTGTCACAATCCACCTACGTAGATAAGGTGTTGAAGTGTTTTGCGAAAGAGAACTCTAAGAGAGGATCTCTACAGACAAATCATGGGATAAAGCTGTCGAAGAAGGATTGTCCTTCTAGTGAAGCTGATGTCAAGCACATGAAGGACGTTCCATATGCATCTGTAGTTGGGTTCCATCATGTACGCCATGACTTGCACGAGGCCAGATGTGGCCTACGCTGTCAACATCACTGGTACATACCAGCAGAATCCAAGTGAGTCTCATCGGATTGCTGTCAATAATGTTTTGAAATACCTCAGGCGTAGTAAAGAACATGTTCTTGTCTACGGTAGACAGTCAGAGCTAGTCATTACGGGCTATGCTGATGCGAGTTTTCAGTCAGACTGTGAAGATTACAAATCACAGTCAAATTATATTTTAAATCTCAATGATGAGGCGGTAAGTTGGAATAGTTCCAAGCAAGATCTGACCGCAGATTCAACAACCAAAGCTAAGTACATTGCTATATCAAAAGCCTTTGAGGCTTTCTGGATTTTAAGGTTCTTAAGAGAACTAGGGGTAGTTCCGAGTGCCAGTTGTCAAATAGAGTTGTATTGTGACAACATTGGTGCGATTGCATGAGCAAACGAACCGAGATCTGATAACAAAAATAAGCATGCATGGAGGCATTATCATTTGATCCAAGAGATCATATCAATAGGAGAAATAAAATTAAAAGATTTCCCAAAAAGGATAATCTTGCAAATCCTTTTCACTGTTCATGTACACACTAGACATTTGATGGTCTGGGGGTTAGACATGTAGGTGATTGACTCTAGTCTAAGTGGGAGATTGTTAGTGTTAGTGTCCTAGAGACAATCCTTTGTGAGGACATGATACTAAGATGATATTCAGTTTATGGTTTAATATTAATGTTTGATTTAATATTAAATGTATGGCTTTACACTTATCTGAATATTATGTTTGATTGTTTGCATTATTCATATCTGTGTTCCCTTGAATCGATACAATCATTGAGTGAGTGAGAACTCAGATGACCAAAGTACGATTCTCAAATAACCCCGATCAAGGATCATCAAAAATGGGATATTGATGATGCAATGGAGATTGGTGTGCGATCTGCATTATACTCTATGGTGAGAGTGTAGTAAGATCTCACTTACTACGAGATACTAGGTATCTTATAATGGATGCACAAATACCTTAGAGGGTATTGGTATACCCATCCGAGAAACCGTTTGATGTAATTCCACATAAAGTGTCTACGGGTGTCTCGGTTAGTGTGAGCGATGTGATACTCCTCAGACTTGAGGTCAAAATGCACGACATGTGCGTAGTGATGAACTTTGACCATGACCGACGCTTTCACCCTCCAAGGATAGATATGTCATGGATTGGGTTCATCACGAAGTTCATGTGCGTGATAGTTGAGCCAAGAACAAGATTCATTCCTGAATGTGGATTTAAGAGAGAATACTCGTCTTCTCATCATGATTGGATCTAAGACATCGGCCGATGCAAATCGACTTGGACTTTGTGGCCAAGTGCGACGCGAGCGATCAATTAGTGATTTGAGATAACATGATTAAGTTATTTGAATAGACACTTCATCATGTTCAAGACTTAATCGAGTATTCGTGAATGAAAGGAAGATATCACAATAGACTACAATATTACAGGTAGTTGAAGATTTCCTCGCAACGTACCTCGTATATTGAAAATGTCTGATTTATTGTCTAGGGTTCAATTAAGACCGTTAGTTTGACTAATCGCTCGATATACGAGGGCCCATGGGTCACACAACAAGCAATGGCAGTTCGCCGATTATAGTTGGTTGATTAAGTAATGTATTGGATATAATATTTAATTTATGGAGAATATAATAATAATTATATTTGGAATTAATTATTATTATTAATATTGTTATTTAATTAAATTAGATTTAATTAAATATGGAATCCCAATAATAATATTTGGAATATTATTATACAAGAATAATAGATATGGTAAAGATATTATTCGTAAGAACATATCTAGGGAAATATAATCCGTAGAGATTATATTTCGACCTAGGCCCGATATCTTGCTTAGGAATTAAGCCAAGTTAATCCCTATAAATATGTGTTGGTCCCAAAGGTGTGACAATGTCTAGAGGGGGGAGTGGAGAATAGACCTTGTTTCTTTAAAAAAAATACAATTCAGTTTAAACTCTACAACTGTAGGGTTAAAAACTAAAGCTAAGGTTCGCAGCTGCAGACTTTGTAACGCCCCGTTTCCGGAATGAAGGCCCCTGTGACTTTTAACACTCCGAACTCGGGTCGCCACTTAGTAACTGAAAACTTAGCTTAAAATTTTCTTTTTAATAATTAAGAGACAAGTGTAAATGAAATACTTTGCAGCGGAAGATCATATATAAATTAAGCATGAGTGAACAACGTCTTTTTATTTAACTCTAAAAGTCATAGTCAAAGAGGAAATTTGCGTACAAGATATTCATCGAGTAACCTTTAAAGGTTTGTTACTCGGCATCATAATTAAAATCGTCTTTATAAAGAGATTACAATATTATTTAATTATTTATATATATATAGCATCAAATATAGGGAAATTCTGTATCACTGCTGCAGCTCCGACCCCTCTCGATCATATCCTGAAAAATATATTAAACTGTTGGGGTGTGAGATAAAAATCTCAGTGGATAACCTGTACGCTCTTACACAGATTGACATGATCCTGAAATAGTTGAAAATATATTACCCCAACCCGGTTTAAGTATTAAGGTTTGGTTTATGTATCTTTTAACATCTTGCTTGCAATTCCGTACTAGACAACTTACGTTAGTCGTACACTTTGGAGTACGCTAAGGCAGTATTGCCCCCTTGGACGGTTTTATGCTCGTGCTAGACAACTTACGTTAGTCGTACACTTTGGAGTACGCTAAGGCAGTATTGTCCCCTTGGACGAGACTTCTTATAAATCTTATATTAGTGTAACTTGTTCGAGATATATATTTGATTAGTTTGCTTCAGAAATATACCAACAATCCATTTAACATTATCGGCTAATACAGATAGTGTCACCCACCTCTTAACTTTTTAAAGAAAAGCTACAAACTTCTTGAAATAGTTATCGACTTAGTACAAGTAGGCACGTCTGAGCTCTGACTTGGGTCGCACTTCACCTAGCACGATTTCCTTTAATCTTAGTGATCATTTAATTCATATAAGTTATCTTAGGGAAATTTTGTAAGACACATAATTCACATAAGTTTCTTTCGTTTGGTTAATTCGGTTAAGGTTTTTCGTTTGTCCTTTAGTTCAAAATCCTTTTATAAAAACTTTTATTTCTTTCATAACTTAAAAATATAGGCAGCTGATAATGAAGTTTAACAAGTTTAACGAGGGCAATAAACTTTATTCTTTTAATGGTTCTTTAGAGAGTAAATATTATTTGACGATAAATTACTTATACTTTTATAAGTCTTAGCACGTTTGCAAATACAACAAGTACTCAACCAAAACACATAATTAGCATATTTGTATTTAAATATGAAAATGACAACATAACATATTCAATTAATCCACCATAATTCATTAGGATAATTTATTCGCAAAAGATCGATTAAACAATTTAACTTAAAAAATATTTTGAGATAATTACTAAAGCATGAAGATAATTAACATAATTGTGTATACAAATATGTAACAGCCTACATGATATTATTTTTAGACTCAAACGGCCTGTTCGAATTAGGTTTTTCCGAAACCTTTCCTATATTCTAACAATTTCACTAAAAATATTTAAACCTTTTAATAAAAACATGGGGACTTCCAGAATATCATCTAAACATGCATACAGTAAAATTATGTTGTGATTTTTCAAGGAAGATATACCTAAACATGAATCCTATCGAAAAATAGTAAAATAAAGCCTAGAAACGTCGTAATTGTTTATAATTATATAGACACTTCTTAAAATTATGAATTTTGACATGGTAACACATAAATACATATAAAACATGAATATGACCTTTTGCAAACTTAAAAGATTCTGTAAAAAGTTATATTTTCGTTTTTATGAAACAAGGACAGTTGTTTATTGCATTTTATCTCATTTTCGAACATCAATTTCTCCTAAGATATAAGTCCTATAGGTACCAATTTTTGCAGGCATAAACTACTCCATTCCAGGTTTAACATCATATTTTTAGTTTGATTTTATCATCGTTATAAGTAGGGGATAAACGGACTCAAAGTAGCTAAGTTGATCACTTTCGAATCTTAATAAGCAGTATCACAGATTACTCATGTTTCTGTCAAGTCTAAACAAAAATAGGAAAAACATATTTAGGGAGTTCTAAAAATTGTAAATTTTGGCTGGTGACTCTATTACAAGTGTTCTACAACATCCAATTCTTACTTCTCAAAAAAAGGATTAAGTAAACATATTTTTCAAGGCAAAACATCACAAGGGTTCATTCTGGACACATCAAGTTTAAAAATCTATTTCTCTTAGAAATCAAATCTTAAAATTATCAAATTTTAACAAGATACAGTAAACTTCAATGAAAATACAAATACCAAATATCATAATTTTCTGTATAGTATAAGTATAGGAATTGGGTCCGTGAATAAGGGTATTACAATTTCAATCGATTCTGGGCAGGGCCACTTTAGGATTTTATATGACCATGAAATTTATACAGGATATTTTTTACTATCAATAGTTCGTTCAGTAAAAATTTCATAGGATTCACATGATTATAAATATAAGATCAGAAACTAACAAATCATTTGTTCACAGAATCGATCTGAAAAATGCATCGACTTTCAAGGATCATATCTCCTCCGTCTTAAGTCAAAACACCACGAATTTTGGATGAGTTCTATTTTAGTTACAGTTAATCAAGCAAAATTAATTTCATAATTTTCTGAGCAACGAAACATAAAAAACTGAAATAAAGAATTTAGCAATTAAACACATAGGGATGAACGCAGGGGTAACCTTTGTAGTTTCCTTCTTAGATCAAATTCTTGGGCGAAATCTTTTACAGGTTTTTGAAGGTGCCTTGCAGCTGATTGAATATGGTGAGATGTATAGGAGCTTAGCTATCTCCTTATGGAAGAAGGAGTAGCTTGAGCTTTGAAGAGAAGAGAAAAAATTAAGTTTGTCTTTTTTGCTTCAGTGGTGAGGAGAAGAGAGGGAGAGAGAGCTGCTGGAACTTTTTATTTGGAGAAGATTGTTGCTGAATTTTGTTAAAGGGAACCAACTTATTAATAGGGGGGAGGGGAGGTGTTGGCCGAATCTTAGCCAAGTAAGAGAAGAAGGTTAAAAGTTAAGATAGGTGGTTATATATAGACCATGAAAAGGTAATTATTTTAGGATTAATTTTAAAAGAAATTCTTAGATATTTTAACTATTCATACTATATTTTAATTACCACTCGTATTTACTACACATGTTTCATGTAAACCGTATTATTTAATCATGAAGGAGTCGTATTTTAAATATACGAAAAATATCATAAATGTTGACTATTTTAAACAACCGTATTTATACATCGAATTAATTATTTCATACGTATTAGTTTTCTCATATTTATAATAAGTGCTTTGTTTGGCTATTTTTGGATATTGTAAAATTATTAGATATGATAAGATCATTATCACACTCGTTTGTTACTATATTTTATAACACGCATAACTTTCGTTTGAAAAATGCCCTTTAATTTTAAGGCCTCGTATTTTTCTCTAATTTAATAAAATGAAATCTTATATAGTTTTAATATCATTCAAACCTTAAACTTTTATTCTTAAAAGTGCTAGGAGTGCCCCCGATTCAAAAACCTCGTCCATTTCCTGAAAATTTAGAACTCGAAGACATACGTTATTCATAAAATAAATAAAATATTAAATCATATAATCTTTCTTTAGGGAATTTTGGTTCGGGGTGTTACATCCTTCCCCTCTTAAAAAGAATTTCGTCCCCGAAATTCACTTACTCGCTTTCTTAGGCATGGTTTTGCAAAATTATTTATTTCATTTTTACCAAGTAGCTTCTCCATTTTCTTATATACAAAGCATATTAACTAAGCAAGTCAGATTGGCTACCCAAGTCTGTTGACTACAAAAGTCTACTTGACTACTAAAGTCTATTTGACTACTAAAGTCTGTTTGACTACGAAAGTCTGCTTGACTACGAAAGTCTGTTTGACTACGAAAGTCTGTTGACTACTAAAGTCTGTTTGACTACGAAAGTCTGCTTGACTATTAAAGTCTGCTTGACTACAAAAGTCTGTTTGACTACAAAAGTCTGTTGACTACTAAAGTCTATTTGACTACGAAAGTCTGCTTGACTACTAAAGTCTGTTGACTACTAAAGTCTATTGACTCTGAAAAAGAAAGTAACCACATCCATGTCTGCCATTTAGGGGAGAACTATGAAGGAAAGAATAGATTATTTCATATAGGTATGATAAAATTCAAAACAAAAGAACTCAACATTCAACAACACGATACTAATATCAATCGTGCAATGGAGCACACGGTAAATCGGAACATACTGTTGCAATCAGCAGCACGATTATTGGGCTACGACAGTTGCACGTTAGAGAATTAATAACACATGTTTCAAATAATCAGATAAACATAACGAATATAAGTAGAATGACTCACAAAAAATAGTGAGGTAATAATATATATAATTGAACGAGAAAGACGAGTTCTCAAAGTTAAACGGAGTAAAAGAGTCTCCAACCAAGGTTCATGGAGGAAAAGAGTCTCCAACGAAATAGTATAGTTTTAAAATAATTAAGAGTACATACAGGTTAAACTAGTAAGGTTTCCGAGTCCGTGACAAAACCGCTTTAATTCTCAAAAGGTTAAATCTAAGTCACATCCACGAATGTCTCAGTTCACTACAACTAGGTCACCTTGCTAGCACAGGAAGATTATCCACAAAAATATGTCTACACCTTCTATAAACTTAGATATATACTAACCAGAAGAGGGCTTGTGAGGACAAGTCTTTCATTTATAAGTGATGTGCTAAATAGATATAAGATCAGTATGCGATAAAAGAAAAATAGTAATAGTGTATAAACGTTTATTGTGTATTGCACTCATATGAAATAACCATACAAATTTTCATAAATACTTATATCATGTGTAGTCAGGTACACTTTTTGCAAATATGCTTATATCACATGAACCGAAAAAATTATTCACATCGGTATGCTCATATCTCTCCATATCAACATTCAAGATTATTCATATCATTTCCTTTCTTAAACCATTTACTCGTACCTTGAAGAATTCAGGAAACCATTTCATACATAAGACTTATATTTCTTGAGTCATAAATAAATTATTTTCATGAAAACTAGAAATCTTCTCATAAATGTATTGCATAATAACTTATCTTTTCTTATTTTTTTATAGCTATCGCAAGTGATGTGAATCGAACTTTCATAAATAACTTTGTATCATAACCCAAAATATAAAATACTACATACCTCGAGGGTGCTTCGGCTTGCTGCAGCAGACACATTTTCCCATTAGTAACACTTTTTGAAATTATCTTAATATTCATAATACCTTTAATATAAGTCTTTTAGTAATAATCATAAACTTATATAATTCATAAATATAAAAGATGGATTTTCTTTTAAAAGAAAACTTAAAGAATAAAAAGTTTACATATTATTATTATTATTATTAATTTTTTTTTAGATAAAGAATTTGAAAAATAAGTTATTTTGTCCGAAGGTTTGAACATGAGCTCTGATACCACCTGTAACGCCCCGTTTCTGGAATGAAGGCCCCTGTGGCTTTTAACACTCCGAACTCGGGTCGCCACTTAGTAACTGAAAACTTAGCTTAAAAATTTCTTTTTAATAATTAAGAGACAAGTGTAAATGAAATACTTTGCAGCGGAAGATCATATATAAATTAAGCATGAGTGAACAAGGTCTTTTTATTTAACTCTAAAAGTCATAGTCAAAGAGGAAATTTGCGTACAAGATATTCATCGAGTAACCTTTAAAGGTTTGTTACTCGGCATCATAATTAAAACCGTCTTTATAAAGAGATTACAATATTATTTAATTATTTATATATATATAACATCAAATATAGGGAAATTCTGTGTCACTGCTGCAGCTCCGACCCCTCTCGATCATATCCTGAAAAAAATATTAAACTGTTGGGGTGTGAGATAAAAATCTCAGTGGATAACCTGTACGCTCTTACACAGATTGACATGATCCTGAAATAGTTGAAAATATATTACCCCAACCCGGTTTAAGTATTAAGGTTTGGTTTATGTATCTTTTAACATCTTGCTTGCAATTCCGTACTAGACAACTTACGTTAGTCGTACACTTTGGAGTACGCTAAGGCAGTATTGCCCCCTTGGACGGTTTTATGCTCGTGCTAGACAACTTACGTTAGTCGTACACTTTGGAGTACGCTAAGGCAGTATTTTCCCCCTGGACGAGACTTCTTATAAATTTTATATTAGTGTAACTTGTTCGAGATATATATTTGATTAGTTTGCTTCAGAAATATACCAATAATCCATTTAACATTATCGGCTAATACAGATAGTGTCACCCACCTCTTAATTTTTAAAGAAAAGCTACAAACTTCTTGAAATAGTTATTGACTTAGTACAAGTAGGCACGTCCGAGCTCTGACTTGGGTCGCACTTCACCTAGCACGATTTCCTTTAATCTTAGTGATCATTTAATTCATATAAGTTATCTTAGGGAAATTTTGTAAGACACATAATTCATATAAGTTTCTTTCGTTTGGTTAATTCGGTTAAGGTTTTCCGTTTGTCCTTTAGTTCAAAATTCTTTTATAAAAACTTTTATTTCTTTCATTACTTATAAATATAGGCAGCTGATAATGAAGTTTAACAAGTTTAATGAGGGCAATAAACTTTATTCTTTTAATGGTTCTTTAGAGAGTAAATATTATTTGACTATAAATTACTTATACTTTTATAAGTCTTAGCACGTTTGCAAATGCAACAAGTACTCAACCAAAACATATAATTAGCATATTTGTATTTAAATATGAAAATGACAACATAACATATTCAATTAATCCACCATAATTCATTTGGATAATTTATTCGCAAAAGATCGATTAAACAATTTAACTTAAAAAATGTTTTGAGATAATTACTAAAGCATGAAGATAATTAACATAATTGTGTATACAAATATGTAACAGCCTACATGATATTATTTTTAGACTCAAACGGCCTGTTCGAATTAGGTTTTTCCGAAACCTTTCCTATATTCTAACAATTTCACTAAAAATATTTAAACCTTTTAATAAAAATATGGGGACTTCCAGAATATCATCTAAACATGCATACAGTAAAATTATGTTGTGATTTTTCAAGGAAGATATACCGAAACATGAATCATATCGAAAAATAGTAAAATAAAGCCTAGAAACGTCGCAATTGTTTATAATTATTTAGACACTTCTTAAAATTATGAATTTTGACATGGTAACACATAAATACATATAAAACATGAATATGACCTTTTGCAAACTTAAAAGATTCTGTAAAAAGTTATATTTTCGTTTTTATGAAACAAGGACTGTTGTTTATTGCCTTTTATCTCATTTTCGAACATCCATTTCTCCTAAGATATAAGTCCTATATGTACCAATTTTTGCAGGCATAAACTACTCCATTCCAGGTTTAACATCATATTTTTAGTTTGATTTTATCATCGTTATAAGTAGGGGATAAACGGACTCAAAGTAGCTAAGTTGATCACTTTCGAATCTTAATAAGCAGTATCACAGATTACTCATGTTTCTGTCAAGTCTAAACAAAAATAGGAAAAACATATTTAGGGAGTTCTAAAAATTGTAAATTTTGGCATGGTGACTCTATTACAAGTGCTCTACAACATCCAATTCTTACTTCTAAAAAAAAAAGTATTAAGTAAACATGTTTTTCATGGCAAAACATCACAAGGGTTTATTATGGACACATCAAGTTTAAAAATCTATTTCTCTTAGAGATCAACTCTAAAAATTATCAAATTTTAACAAGATACAGTAAACTTCAATGAAAATACACATACCAAATTTCATAATTTTCTTTATAGTATAAGTATAGGAATTGGGTCCGTGAATAGGGGTATTACAGTTTCAATCGATTCTGGGCAAGGAAACTTTAGGATTTTATTTCTCTTTTGGTTTAACTCTGATGACCATGAAATTTATACAGGATGTTTTTTACTATCATTAGTTCGTTCAGTAAAAATTTCATAGGATTCACATGATTATAAATATAAGATCAGAAACTAACAAATCATTTGTTCACAGAATCAATCGGAAAAATGCATCGACTTTCAAGGATCATATCTCCTTCGTCTTAAGTTAAAACACCATGAATTTTGGATGAGTTCTAATATACTTACAGTTAATCAAGCACAATTAATTTCATAATTTTCCGAGCAACGAAACATAAAAAACCCGAAACAAAGAATTTAGCAATTAAACATATAAGGATGAACGCAGGGGTAGCCTTTGTAGTTTCCTTCTTAGATTAAATTCTTGGGCGAAATCTTTTACATGTTTTTGAAGGTGCCTTGCAGCTGATTGAATATGGTGAGATGTATAGGAGCTTAGCTATCTCCTTATGGAAGAAGGGGTAGCTTGAGCTTTGATGAGAAGAGAAGAAATTAAGCTTGTCTTTTTTGCTTCAGTGGTGAGGAGAAGAGAGGGAGAGAGAGCTGCTGGAACTTTTTATTTGGAGAAGATTGTTGCTGAATTTTGTTAAAGGGAACCAACTTATTAATAGGGGGGAGGGGAGGTGTTGGCCGAATCTTAGCCAAGTAAGAGAAGGAGGTTAAAAGTTAAGATAGGTGGTTATATATGGACCATGAAAAGGTAATTAGTTTAGGATTAATTTTAAAAGAAATTCTTAGATATTTTAAATATTCATACTATATTTTAATTACCACTCGTATTTACTACGCATGTTTCATGTAAACCGTATTATTTAATCATGAAGGAGTCGTATTTTAAATATACGAAAAATATCATAAATGTTGACTATTTTAAACAATCGTATTTATACATCGAATTAATTATTTCATACGTATTAGTTTTCTCATATTTATAATAAGTGCTTCGTTTGGCTATTTTTGGATATTGTAAAATTATTAGACATGATAAGATCATTATCACACTCGTTTGTTACTATATTTTATAACACGCATAACTTTCGTTTGAAAAATGCCCTTTAATTTTAAGGCCTCGTATTTTTCTCTAATTTAATAAAATGAAATCTTATATAGTTTTAATATCATTCAAACCTTAAACTTTTATTCTTAAATGTGCTAGGAGAGCCCCCGATTCAGAAAGCTCGTCCATTTCCTGAAAATTTAGAACTCGAAGACATACGTTATTCATAAAATAAATAAAACATTAAATCATATAATCTTTCTTTAGGGAATTTTGGTTCGGGGTGTTACAGACTTGTTGAAAACAAAATCTATAAGATTTAAACACTTTATCAAAGTTAGTGTTGTAATACTTTTGAGTATTTTAACACTTGGTGCAGCGGAATAACTAAAGTGTGTGTAATGAAAAATCAAATAACCAGATTATGAAAGATATGAATGATGTACTAAGCAAGTATGAAATGCAAAATTATAAATATAAGAGAATAAAGAGAGAGAGAGAGAGAGTTTATAGTGGTTCAAAGGTGTTGTAATCCTTCTACATCCACTGTTACACCACGAAGGTTCCAAATTCACTAAGACAAGTACCACACAGATACAAGATTGTTCCCCCTTAGACTTAGAATAATCACTAAGTTTACTCTAATCTAAGTAGAACTACACTTTCACTCAGAAATACTTCTCTTTCTCACTTTCACTCAGAAATACACTCATTAAGAGGGGTATCCACACTAAGTAGATTTACAAGGGTATATATTTTAGTGAGGGAACAACAAACTGAACTATAACATAAGATCCTAGCCTCTAAGTCCTAAAGATTTCTAACAAAGAAAATGGGCTGTAGACTTTGGATGGCTGTAGACTTTGCGTAGATATCTTGAAAGCTTTGTGTTGTTGTTGTTCGTCCTCTGAATCCTCCTCTCCTATTTATAGGAGTCTTGGGGGTCTTCTAGCCATTGGAGGAATTTGAATTATTTGAGATAATATTCACCTCCAGCTTTGACTTCAGCTAATAAAAACATCTTGTCATGTAGCTAAGTACTTGTCGTAGTACAATTTGTCTTTTAGTGATGACTGCTCAAATAGCTTATAATCACTGAGACACTTGTTTCTACTGGCTAGTAATTAGCTCTGATAAACTCTGAGATATTTCGAACTAAGTAGATGAATGTACAGAATGTACTACACTTAATTAGTTATACTAATCTCAAGTTTACAGCTTGTAGTCTTGAACTCTGCAGATGTAGACTCTTCGGCTGTGGACTTGTCTCCAACTATGCAGATGTAGACTTGTCTTGATCATAGCTGTAGGGTCTTTATCTAATGTTTGCAGATGTAGATTTTCAACTTTTGAGCTTTTCATAACTCTTAGTACCTGCAAAGTTAGTTCTCACAAAAATATATATTTTGACATTATCAAAATCAACCAAGAAAATTCTTAGGACAAAAATATCCTAACAATTTCTCCCTATTTTGATGATGGCAAAACCAATTAAAGGATTATGATATCGAGTCAAAGAATATATAGCTGCAGGAAGCTGTTGTGCACAAATTCTGTGAAGTGAAGTCCTCCAAAAGGGATTTTTAAGGCTTCACTTATCACCCCAATGGTGATCTTTACTTGAGCTCCGTCAATAACAGCGGTGATGTACTTATTCCCTTCCGAATACGAAGTAGTTTTGTAGAACTTCTGGGGCAATACATCATCATAACCTTCTGGCTTATTTGTCAAGATATATTCCAGACCTTGAGTTTTGATTCGTCGGAATATGCGAGCCATAACCTCATATTTTTTCTAGGGCTTCGATTAGAGCATTGAAATCGAATAAAGAACCAAAGAGTATTTTCATGATTTCTTTGATGTAATCGAACAAAGTGTTGGTTCAAGGTTTGCGGCTTTGAATACGAAAAGCGTAAGTGCAAAGATGAAAACAAATGAACCAATATTGAACTAAGGGTCGTATATATATATGCACAGAATTCAAGGAAAGTTGGTAACAATTTTCCTATGATTTTGGATTTCAACGGTCAGAAATGTTTGGAGTACTCATTTACTTAAAAGATCAACGGCTCTCAAGTGAAATAAGTAAAATCCAATTTTGAAAGTCAATATATAAATGTACATTGTCCAGTACGATTTTATCAATTAAAAGCTGGAACAATAAATCCAAAATTCTGTGTACAGACAAGTACAAGTATTTGGAATTTTGTAGTGTACGCAATTAATGGCTAAGAATGTACAAGTCAAAAAGTTAATCTACAGTTTAAAGTTTGCAGTTGTGAAATCTTTAGTTAAGATAGTCTGCAGTTGATCAAGGTTTACATCTGTATACTTTAAGCTTGCATTTGCATACTTGAAGTCTGCATCTGCATGTTTTCAGTTTACACTAACCTATCACAACTTTTTGACTTCTTATTGAGATCCTTTCAACTGTATACTTTATGCTGAGTGATTTTCACACAACTCTAACATTCCTAGTTCACCTCTCAAGGTAGAAAATCTTGATTCACATAGGTGCTTGATAAAAATATCTGCAAGATTAAGATCTGTATGGATCTTTTCCATTTTGGTATCTTTCTTCTCAATATGATCTCTAATGAAGTGATGTCTTACATCAATATGCTTTGATCTTGAGTGAAGAACAGGGTTCTGTATGATAGCAATAACACTTGTATTATCACAGAATATAGTTGTGTTCTTTGACTCGATATCATAATCCTTTAATTGGTATTGCATCCACAAAATTTGTGCACAACAGATTCCTTTATCCATTTGCTTTACTTGCAATCCCAAAAAGAAATTCAGATTTCCCATCATGCTCATCTCAAACTTTTCTTGCATAAGATGTGAGAATTTTCCACATAGTTCTTCATTAGTTGATCCAAAGATAATGTCATCAACATAAATCTGAACTAGTAAGATATTTTCACCATGTTTGAGTCTAAATAGGGTCTTATCCACCGTTCCTTTCTTAAAACCATTCTTGATTAAATGATCACAAAGAGTATCATACCATGCTCTGGGGGCTTGCTTTAATCCATATAAAGCTTTTCTTAATTTGTAAACCTTTTCTCCATCTGTAGAGTCTTCAAAACCAGGAGGTTGCTCTACATAAACTTCTTCTGAGAGAAGTCCATTAAAAAATGCACTCTTTACATCCATTTGGTATACAGTAAATTTCATGTGAGCAACATAGGCTAAAAATATCCTAATTGCCTCTAATCTTGCAACTGGTGCAAATGATTCATCAAAATCAATTCCCTCAGCTTGACAGTATCCTTGTGCTACAAGTCTGGCCTTATTTCTTGTAACAACACCTTCTTCATCAAGCTTATTCTTGAAAACCCATCTTGTACCAATTACTTTTTGGAGCCTTGGTCTCGGAACTAATTCTCAAACTTTATTTCTTTCAAATCCATTTAGTTCATCTTGCATGGCAAGTATCTAGTTGACATCCATAAGAGCTTCTTCTATATTTGAAGGTTCTATCTGAGATAGAAAACTTGCAAACATAGCTTCATGCTGTTGTCTTCTAGTTTTTACCTTGTCAGTGACTTCTCCAATAATTTGTTCAGGGGGATGGTCTTTAAGCCATTTCAAATTCAAAGGGTCATGGATAATATTCTATTCAGCTGTAGAGTTATTAACTGTAGATTTACTTAATTCTTCAGTCAACTCTTCCACTGTTGGAATATTACCTTGATTGTCTTGACATATTTCATTCAAGTGTTCTTCAGTCCTTGGCAACTCTTTAGATGATTCTCTATTGCCTTGTTCAGTTATTCCTGCTGGAATTTCAACTGTTACATATGGCTGTAGAGTTCTATCTGTAGAGATTTCTTCTTTCTGTAGATCCTTAATGATCTTTTGACTTTCTTGTATGGAACTTCCTGAGCAACTTTCTTGTCATCTGTAGACTTCTTTCCATTCCAGAATTTGTTAAAATTTTCTTTCCTTTTGAAGTCTGCAGCTGTTTCCGACTGCACAGTTGTTGTCTGTAGAGTTTGACTCAAAGTTTCTTCTTTACATATTGATTTGATCTTGTCTGTGTACAGATTGATCTTTTCTTCTAAATGTTGTTCATTTTCAACCTTCCCATAGATAATATCAATAATCTTCTTTTGTTTCTCATCAGATAGATTTTTGACTAATCTTTGAACAGTTGGTTCCTCAAGTTCTTGCAACAGAATGCTTTCTTTCTCGTACTCTTGTTGTTTTTTTACAAAGTTAGGAACATATTTTTCAAGATATTCCATCCAATCACATGTATTATAGCCAATGCCTGTCATATCTCCAGAGGGTCTTTGTTGTAAAAGCATTGCTTTTAGCTTCCTAGAAGATTTACCATAGCAATCCAATCTTTTCTCGAAGTAATCTCTTTCGGCTTCAACATTTTGAATAATGTTGTCTTTCTTTGTAATTTCACTCTTGAGATCTTGCAGTCAGCAATTCTACAGGTAGCTTCTTCAAAAAGTTCTTCATGACCCATCTTTAAGTAATCAAATTCTTCTTGCAAATCATTCATTGAGGACAGCTTGTGCTTGTTTTCACAAGTTTCAACAAACAATTCCTCAACTCTTTGCTTTAGCTTTTGATTTTCTATTAAGAGTTCATCATAATCACTTCTTATGTGAAGCAGTCCTTCAAAACCTTTTTGGAGCATGTGAATTATATAACTGGAAGAATCCTTTTCAGTTAAAGAACCTGATGAAGATTGTACCTCTTCATCCTTTGCCATAAGAAAAATTAGTGCTTCATTATCCTCAGAATCTGTGGATTCACACTCTACAGTTGGGTGAGAAGATGAAGAGGGGCTTTCTTCCCGAGTCTTTTCAAACTCGGATAGTAGTGCTCTTATTCTTTCTTTATCCAACTTTTCCTTCTTTTCCAGTCTTGCAGCTTTCTCCTCTTCAGTTTTACTTCTTTGCTTCAGGATATGGGCAATCGTTGATGAAGTGTCCCGGTTTCCTGCAATTATAACAAAAATAATTGGAGTTAGCATTTGGCTTAACTGACTTACCTTCTTGTTTAGGTGAATTCTTCTTCCAATTAGCTCTCTTGGCAAATTTCTTGAATTGCTTAATTAGAAGAGCCATTTCACCACTCTCTGAGTCTGATTCTACAGTTGGATTAGACTCTGCAGCTACAAGAGCTGTAACTTTTGAGCTAGTTGAGTCCTTTTCTTTCCTCCTGTCAATATCAAATTCAAAAGCTTTGAGGTCAGAAAACAATTCAAATGTAGATACTTTAGATAGATCCTTAGGTTCTCTCATAGCAACAACTTTCATGTCCCACTCATAGGGTAGGGCTCTTAGAACTTTCATGTTCTTTTCCCTTTGTGAGTACTCCTTTCCAAGTAGTTCAAGTTCATTGAGTATCTCAATAATTCTTGAATCAAACTTATCAAGAGTTTCTCCAGATTTCATCTTGAAGTTCTCAAATTTTTGGACAGCTATCATAAGCTTGTTCTCTTTAATTTGATCAGTCCCTTCACATATAATCTCAAGTTTCTCCCATATTTTCTTTGCAGTTTTGCAACTTTTTATCTTGCTGAACACAATTTTATCCAAATAATGGTAAATAGTATTTCTTGCAACATTGTCGAGGTTTGCTCTCATCTTATCTTCATCTGTCCACTCCTTCTTGGGCTTTGGAATAATTTGAGCTAGACCAGTTTGGTCTCCTGCAGTGTTAGCCTTTTCTATCACAATTGGACCATCCTCTATTACGGACAACATTTCATCATTCATGGCTGAAAAGTGAGCTTGCATTCGAATCTTCCAATCATCATATTCATCTGTAGAAAACATAGGCACTTCAGATTTCATCATTTTAGGAGCCATAGATAAATGCAGATGAGATTTTTCAAAAAAAAAAAATTGGATCTGGCTTGAAAACTTGGTCAAAGCAGTGGCAAGCCAACTGCTCTGATACCACTTGTTGGTCCCAAAGGTGTGACAAGGTCTAGAGGGGGTGGGGGGTGGATAGACCTTGTTTCTTAAAAAAAAATACAATTCAGTTTAAACTCTGCAGCTGTAGGGTTAAAAACAAAAGCTAAGGTCCGTAGCTGCAGACTTGTTGAAAAAAAAAATCTGTAAGATTTAAACACTTTATCAAAGTTAGTGTTGTAATACTTTTGAGTATTTTAACACTTGGTGCAGCGGAATAACTAAAGTGTGTGTAATGAAAAATCAAATAACCAGATTATGAAAGATATGAATGATGTACTAAGCAAGTATGAAATGCAAAATTATAAATATAAGAGAATAAAGAGAGAGAGAGAGAGAGAGAGAGAGTTTATAGTGGTTTGAAGGTGTTGTAATCCTTCTACATCCACTGTTACACCACGAAGGTGCCAAATTCACTAAGACAAGTACCACATAGATACAAGATTGTTCCCCCTTAGACTTAGAATAATCACTAAGTTTACTCTAATCTAAGTAGAACTATACTTTCACTCAGAAATACTTCTCTTTCTCACTTTCACTTAGAAATACACTCATTAAGAGGGGTATCCACACTAAGTAGATTTACAAGGGTATATATTTTAGTGAGGGAACAACAAACTGAAAACACAAGATCCTAGCCTCTAAGTCCTAAAGATTTCTAACAAATAAAATGGGCTGTAGACTTTGGATGGCTGTAGACTTTGCGTAGATTGCTTGAAAGCTTAGTATTGTTATTGTTCGTCCTCTGAATCCTCCTCTCCTATTTATAGGAGTCTTGGGGGTCTTCTAGCCGTTGGAGGAATTTGAATTATTTGAGATAATATTCACCTCCAGCTTTGACTTCAGCTAATAAAAACATCTTGTCATGTAGCTAAGTACTTGTCGTAGTACAATTTGTCTTTTAGTGATGACTGCTCAAATAACTTATAATCACTGAGACACTTGTTTCTACTCGGCTAGTAATTAGCTCTGATAAACTCTGAGATATTTCAAACTAAGTAGATGAATGTACATAATGTACTACACTTAATTAGTTATACTAATCTCAAGTTTACAGCTTGTAGTCTTGAACTCTGCAGATGTAGACTCTTCGGCTGTGGACTTGTCTCCAACTATGCAGATGTAGACTTGTCTTGATCATAGCTGTAGGGTCTTTATCTAATGTTTGCAGATGTAGATTTTCAACTTTTGAGCTTTTCATAACTCTTAGTACCTGCAAAGTTAGTTCTCACAAAAATATATGTTTTGGCATTATCAAAATCAACCTAGAAAATTCTTAGGACAAAAATATCCTAACAATATGTGTCATGGGAATTCAGAAAATAAACAAGAAAATAATTTCTTCATAAAATCTCTTGTTCGAGTTTTCCTAGCAAGTTCGTCTAGAGATTCAAAGCTGGCATCTCGGTGCAAATCGGTGAATAGTTGTTGTGTGGATACCGTAGTAGAGGATTCCGCATATGAAGCTCTGTAAGAATCTCGTTTAATATTCTTGCAAATTAATATGTAATTTATCGTTCGTTGTTGGTGAACTTCAATATTCCGCTGCGCATGTTTACGTGTTTACGTGCCTATAAATTCCAACATAGCTTGTTTTTGACATCTTCAATTCGGAAACCAGAGTCGAATGATATGGAAAGAATGCTCAAATTTATTTGGTAGGAAGACAAAGGTTGGGATCATATGGAAAGACAGCAAATGAGCGACGATAATACGACTAGGGAACATACATAAAGTTTGTTGTTTGGTGTTTTGTTGACCTAATATTGAAGATTAAAATTTGGACAGTGGAGATGAATTTTGGACGGCTAAGATCAAGGGGGTATGTATGCCCCGGGTGCGCAGTAGTAAGCCTCTAGTTTTCTTGGTTAAATTACCTGTGTACCTTTACCTTCCCTGCAACCCATCCATCACCTCTCGTTTGAAAATTACAGTAAATTGTCCCATCAATTGTAATAAAATTAATTGAATAAAAACACAATCTTTAATTCTCTTCTTTATTTTGTTAATTGAAATTGTTCACTATACACATTCTCGAAAACTCATCCAGGCGATAAAAATACGAAAAATTGTTCGAAATTGCTGAGGAAGATCAAGAAGTTTGCAATCTCAAGTTTAGGTATGTTTTACTGTGTTTGTGTGTGTTGGTTTATATAATTTTTCCTTTTCGCTCCTAATACGTGTAATTTTTTTCTTAATGTTACTATAGAGTTAGGGTTTTCTCGTTATTATCTGAAATTCATTTTTTTATTCTGATTTTAGTTTATAAATTACAAGAGGAAGGAACGGTGGATTAAGAATTGATGAAGGTTTGGATGGTGAAAGATCAAAGTCTAGAGAAAAGCTAAAGAGGAAAGTTGATTCAAGGTCTTATAAGGGAAAGGTACATTGTATAAGTGATAATGATCTAAGGGAAAAGGTTGATTTTCAAATTTTATATCTTATTTGGAACTAGTAATAATTTAATTATGTTAGTATAAAAAATTTATTTATGGTAAATTTTAAATACTATAGTGCATTATGTCTACCTTAAAACAATTTATTTTTTGTAATGTCACTTAATATATTTGTTATTTGACTTAACAGCATCATCTAGGAAAAGATTGCGTAGTAATGAAGTCGAAAAGAGTAGAAAAGGTATTGCATTGAAATTTAATCAGTATCATGCTTCAAAATTTCATTTTGTTCAAATAATGATGATTATGACCTTCAGGGAAATGTAAAATTGTGACGGATAGAGGATCATCGGAATCAGGTATTTAAATTTGTATCGGTTTTGTATGTTAGTGTCTTAGGATATTATTCATTATTTTCAGGTGAAAAAGTTATTGTAAGTTATTGATTATTACTTTGCAGAAGATAATTTTTGGATTCTGTCAAAGGAAGGAGGAAAAGTAGAAAATCAAGGAAAACAAAGATAAGTATTAAAGGTATTCCTTTTAATAATATATATCTTTGATTGATATATTTGTATAAATTAAACAAAGAATGAAATTTTGCAGATAAAAATGATGAATTGCCAAAGGATACTTTCTTAGACGTCTCAACATCTGATAGTAGCAATGGAGAAGATGAAATTTTGATAATTAGTTTTGGTCAGTTTATTTAGAAAGTTTATTTATTAAAAAGTTTAGTTCATATTTTCCAAATGATATAATTATTTGAATAGTAGGACAAATTTCCCCAGTGGTATTATTATTTCAATATTAGGTTCCAAACTCAACATTAACTAATATTGTATTTATAATGTATGAATTTAATAGGGAGTGTGAAGCTGAAAGCGAGAAAAACTTATTACAGGAGCAACTTAGTAACATGTACAAATGAGGTGAAACAACTCGGTTTAACTGACATGCATATTAGAGAGATTCATAGGACACCGTTTCGGCTACTGTTTTATGCTATGATTAGTGTAAACTATAAAAAGTACAAGAAAGCATGGTACAAAAATGAGGATATAATTAGGAAAATTCTGAGGACTTTTGATAGATAATCAAATAGTTTTATATTAGGGGGAGAAAGGTTTAGACTTTCAAGTCTAGATGTTATGCTCATTATGGGTATAAGGGGAGGTTCCAGTAAAATTCCTTTAAAATTGCGTGAGTTTGAGGATCCACAATGGGTGAAAAGGTTCTTTGGTAAAGAAATTAGAAGCACTAAGGGGACTTATGTATTGACTAAGAAAATTTTGTACAAAAAACTTGTGGAATCAATTAGCCTAGATGATGAGACAGCAATCAGTGATGTAGCAAGACTTTTACATTTATATTTGTTGGGGTCTTTACTTGTACCTCGAAGAAATTCTTCTATACCATGGCATTACACTGTGTATCTTGAGAGAATGGATGACATACATACATTTGATTGGAGCACACTGGTGGTTCAAGTGTTGATTGATCAAACCAGGTCAAGTGAGAACATGATTATTGGGGGTTGTGCAATTTTACTACCGGTAAGATACTTAGGGGCATTGATTAACATTTATACATTAAATATGATGTTATATAAATTAGTTGGAAACAAAAAATCAATTATTTTGTTTTTTTATGCAGTTTTAGCTTTGTGAAAAACAAGATTATTTGAGTCTAACGTGGAGAAATCATTCACAAGGATTTTTTTAAATTGGGATCTCTCAAACAAAGATGGCAAGATTGAAAATACTCCAAATGGATACAAGATATGTAAGTATATTAGTATTAGTATTTTTTATATTTATTGAAATATAGTACAAATATTTATTTATATGTTCTTTATTATACAATTTAGATACTTGTACTCTGTAGTACTTATAAAATATAAGTTCAATTTAGATACTTGTACTATAAAGTTATATTTATAATTAACTAGATGAGCGCCCGCGTATTACGCGGGACTTTTGTAAAAATAAATTATATATATGTTATACATATTAAAATACATTTGTTCGCCATAATATAATTATATTATATAATAAATATATTCAAATAATATATATTTATAAAATTATGGGAAAACTTTTTAATTCACGATTTTTAGACTCAATCTCAATTTAATTACGATTTTTTATATTCTTATAAAAAATCATGTTAACTTTTTGTTTTAATTTAGTATTCATTTTAAAATTATGACATAATTTTCTCAATTATTGCCTCCCTAAAATGATTTCCTCAATGTAGGGTGATTTTCAATTCAAACACTAATACACTCTCATGCATCTATTATTTTCTTCTTCTAAAAGTGCAAGTCGAATATCAAATTAAACAACTAAAGGTGTAGTGAATTTTCATAAAACTATTGAAAGTTGTAATTAAATTGAGATCACGATTTATATTTAACCCTAAAGTTATTAATATTTTTTTATTTTATATTTAAAGTTTTCTTTTCAAATTTTGTTGAATCTATAAGTTATTTAAATAATATATTATACAATATAAATATGCAGTTCATTGCATGTATGAAATATGTAATTAATATATATGTCATTTAAATTATATAATAAATAAATTCAACCATTTTCAAAATAAGAAATTAAAATATATATTTTAAATCATCAGTAGGTTTTAATACAACTTTCGATTTTAAAAAAATTATGTTAAATAAAATTGATATTCAAAATATAAAGATTTATAGATATGTGCAAGGTTTAAATTCATGTGATTGCATTTCAACACAAACATAGTATCACATATTAAACAAAGTTAAGTTAAAAAGAAATGATATATCAAGTTTGATTTCAGATTAAAAAGGATCAATAAATATAATTTTGGTTTATTGTGTTTTCTAGATAATAAGAATTTATCAATTAAATGTTATATTTAAGATAATTAGATTAGTTTTAATAATTAATATTTGATCGAAATCAAAATTATTTAATATACTTTATTATATTTTTTATTTTTTCACAGATTAAGATTTTCTAAAAATGAAATCCCCAAATATTGTAAAACAATAAAAATAACTCAATTAAACATTAAAATTCACATAATTAGAATTTTTTAAATTTATTTAATAAATTCAGTAATAATATGTAGAATTAAATATACTTAAGTTACCTAGTTGAATTAATTACTAATACATAAGATTTTTTAAATATAGGATATCCTAAAATGTTAAATTAGTATAATTATAATAAAATTTATAATATAATTTTGTAAACTCAAGTTATATACAATAATATTCAAAGTTTAAACATGTTCATTACATGGTTTAATTGGTAAATTTCATGAATATTGCTTATGGGGTTCATGGTTCAAATCTTTTGTGAGTACAATATTTTTTGTTAGACTCCTTATTGTATAATAAGACCACATGGATGACACATATAATTTATAAAATTGGCATGTATGGCTTCCACACACATAAGCATGAAAAACTTTCTATTATTATAATAAATGACATGTAAATTATTTTTCTCTAAAAAACTCTCAAAATGACACATAAGCAAACTAAATGAGTGAATGACACATGGACAATTAGAACTCCCTATTAGTAATATAAGAGATTAATACTTTTGGGTTAACTTTAGATTTGAATGCCTGATCTGAAACCAAATGCAAGTGAGAAGGAGGTGGTAAGAACATTAGATGAATACTGGTCTAGGAATAGAGTTGAGAAAGAATTGACCGATGGAGGTGATGAAAGCCCAAGTGAATCATTTGGAGATGAAACTTTAGGTAATGGGGATTCTAGCTCAAGCAATGAGGATGGCGGGCCAACTGTTAATCTTTTTTCACCTGTTGAAGATAATATTCGTCCAAACATACCTGCCATACAACCTTTTAATGGTAACGAGGAGACAGTTCAGGAAACTCCACTAGAGATACAAAGATCAGATTTTGGGCCATCTATAAGGGGTATAAGTAGTTATCTTAATGCATCTGAAGGGAATTTGAGGTTTTTCAAGCCTGTTGACGAAATGGAACATGACTCATCTGTTAAGAAGATAATGAATATTGTTAAGGTTGTAAATGAGGAACACAGTGGAAGGATACATGGTAACTTGTCAGGTGAAATAGGAATTGAGAAGGAGGGTAGTTTATTGTCAGAGTTAGAAGCAAGTAGGAAAATTTTGGAAGAAAGAGAAGCAGAGTTAGAAGAGATGAGAAGAAAACATGATATGGAGACAAAATTAATGCTTGATTAACATAAGGATGATTTGAAGAAGAAGGAGGATGAGAATGTTAGTTGGACTTTTCTACAGTCAGTAAGACTCTCGCCCTTCCTGACGTCAGTAAACCCTTTGATTACCGTTTGATCGAAGATTCAACGTATAATATTTTTTTTAATAAATTGCACTTTGCATTAAAGCATTTGCACTCTGCATATTGCAATTGCACTATTAATAAACTAGTATTCGACTACCCGTGCTTCGCACTGCCTGAATTTGGAACAATTTTTTTTTTTTTTTTATAATAATAACATATTTTAAATTACAAAACTTTAACCTAACAATATATCTTAAAGAAAGCATAATAATTTTTTTTTATCTCAATTAACTAAATTATAATAGATTTTTTTAAACACTATTAGTAATTTTTATTAAATAAAAAATAATATTATCATTAATTTATTAATAATCTAGTATTCGCAGTTGTTAACATTATAATTAACTAATAAATATACTATGATAAATTATATAAAAGATCCTAGTAACACTAAACAAAATCTGATTTAAAAAATAGTAATTTATATCTTATAAAATTTGTGACACCCGTCCATATATTCAAGGAATGATGACACGTAGTAGTATACCTCTACACATGGAAGATATATGCTGAGACCAATAACTCTTACATTTGATAACTCCAGAGAAAGAACAAAAATGAAATCGTCCCCTGTTCATGGATAAAAATCATATCCTTCATTCTACCATGACTTCCCACTTAAATAACAAACACAGTAATAAAGAAGTTGAGACAAATATCACCAGTTAAACAAAGAAGAAACCGCCCCCAAGCATAACAGACGAAGAAGCCGATATACTCAAGAGTCGGAACCACTAAAATTAATATAACATAGCAAGTCTTTTCTACTTTCACTGAAGATATATGCTTGAAATTTATACTGGTATGAGTCTTTATTCTAATAATTTTTTACAAAATTCATGATATTTTCAGAAAAGATGCAGAAAAGGATGAGCTAAGTCAGATAATCGTTTAAAGATTTTAAAATCAGAGGTTTTATTCAAAAGAAAAAGAAGAATACTTTGCATGTGAAAATCCAAACCAATTAATTAGTTAAACATGCATTCTAAGCAGTATTGATTATATTCAATAATATGTGAGTTGGATTTCTCAATTAACCCTTAAAACGCTATCAACTCATAAACAGGGAATTCAAATGAAGATTGTAAAAGAAAAAGGACCTGAAGAAATAGAACCATTTACAAATGATCACCGACAAATTAGAATACCCAATTGTCAAGGATAATGTTGCTGCATGTGCAAGATAAGTGTTTATAAGGTTCTAAAAATTAAGTAGTAATAACATAATAGTGCCACAAAGATTTAAGATAATTTAAATATAGCAATATTTCTACTACAATATCAATTTTTGTAATCTAAGACTTTTGTTGTTTTGGCAGAGTAGATAGTTCAAGGTTGGGATCAACTCTTATAAGATTTGGTTATACTTCACTCGAATTTCATATCGATCTTTGAAAGCATTGGTTCTAACAAATTGAAAACACAAATTAAGATATCAACACAAAACAAAGGTACACAAAAATTTCCAACATAATCAAATTAATTACATTTGTTATCATTAATGTATAATGTACAAACTTGACACATGGTAATACTCTATTAACTGGAATCTTAATACTGAGATTACGTATTATTATTTGGTAACGGAAATATTATTAGGAAAATGAATTATTAATAATTGTAAAATAGTATTTGGACAAAAATTATCATTATTTTTTCAATTATTTATATAAATTATTATTAGATAATTATTTGAACAAAAATTATCATTAATTTTCAATTATTTAAAGAATCTTAACCATTGTTTCTTCTATAAACAATAGTGAGAAATATTGGATAAATCTATGTTGACTAATAAGTACTAACAAAGCAAGTATGAATGTCTATGTTAGAAAGATAGTATATATATAATGAACGATAATTGTTCAAGATGAAATATGTTCATCCTCAAAGATGTAAAATCAATAAGATAAGTAGAATAATTATTTTTTTATGTTAAGTATTGATCAGTGTAAATACAAATTAAATATCAAATAGATGAAGATGAAATAGAATTTAAAATGACCACATAGTATTATTCGATACAGAGATCAGAAAAATAATTTCAGAAATCACAAACATACAGTATTAAAATTAAAAAAAACATCTAGATATCAAATTCAATACATAAACTGCAAATTTTAATAAATATTGGATTCATATAAATGCGATGTACTTATATGGATTTAATTTAAATGTGATTCCTCCAGTTTCAAAACAGGGCACCCGAATGGACTATCGAAAAATATAAGGTACCAAATAAAATTAAATGGTTTAAATTATTATCATGAAATAATAATAATTAAATGTTCCTAATATTTTGCTGGATGTCAAGATCACATGGTTGTGCAATTACATAGACTACTTGATGCAGATTTATCAGAGAAAAAAACAAATAACCCAAAGGTAAAAATATTAATATTACAGCACAATGAGGATTAATGTTAGCTAACAATACAAATGTTCATCTCAGATTCAGAAGTGATATGTACGAAAATAATATCAAACCGAACAATAAATGGTCAAAGTCTACCAAGGACATCAATTAGTAAAATACGACAATACAAAGGTACAAAATTATTTTCAATCTAATCTCTTTTATAATTAATTATTCAATTATTATTTATAAATAAAAAATAAAAATACATTTTAATAATGTCTCGTACATACTCTTAAAATATTGCATGTGATGTTTCTTTTGTGGATAATATAAAGAAATTGATATATCTATGTTGACTAATGATATAGTAATACGGATGTTATATGCTAGAAATGACATAACATACAAATAAACTTTGACTGTTGAATATAAATTATGTATATGGCATAAGACGTAAAATCTACAAACTAAGTCAAATAAATTAGATTTTTTATGTGATATTTTCGTCAGTGTTAATACAATTATGTGAATAATATGAAACAGACATATGCAACATATCTAATTTCACATTTATAAAAATAGAGATATATATATATATGCATATATATATATATATATATATTACTTTACATATAAATCAAATAAACTAAAATTTAAGTATGAAATAGATGAAAATGTACGAAATATGCAGATGATTAGATAGTAGTATTCAATACATATATCAAAAAAATAATGCTAAAAATTAAACACAAACAGTATTAAAAAAAACTGTGAATATAACATCCAAATATTAAAGTAAACATTATAATACTAATATATATTAATGTTTATTATTTAACTTTATTTAAAAAAAAAAAGCACACTTGCCGAGTAATATCAAATCTTAATTGTTTCCCATTTATATATAAAAAAAAAAATCAATCCTCACCAATTCTTTCAATAATGGATTTTGACTTCTTCAAAGAGTCCGAACAGGAAGACTTGTCATCAACAGACCTTTTAAGAGTAGATGAAATAGTACTCTGAACAACATCATCATTACCACAACTAAAGCTTTTGATCGGCGAGCAACAATTTCGGTCCTACAGGGAAAAAAATTACTTTAGATACAAAAGCATAACAACATAAAAATAAAAGATTACTTCTTATTGTACTAAAGAAGTTGTAAATAAATATTAAAAATAAATTCTTTCTACCTTATAGACATTTGAATCAGTAGCCGAAACATTATTGAATTCCTATATATCAATAAAATAAAATAAAAAGACTAGTTTATAATATTGTATTAGAATAGTTAAAAAAATAGAAAATAATATTATATAATATTATATAATGAACTATTACCTGATTAATATCATCCAAAAAAGAATATTTGGCAATCAAAGATTTATCCGTATGCACCTTCATCACATTGAATACTTCAGTTCGACGTGCAATATCATCTGGCCTTATTTGAATTCTAAATAAAAGAGTACGCTCCAAAAGGTCTTGAATCTCATTTGGAATATATGAATAACCACCCTGTATATATATTTTTTAAACACATATTACTTAAAATTAGAAAATAAATAATAAAAATATAGAAAATCTAACAAAAAATTTGGTTAGATATTTTAAGCAAAATGTTTAAATAAAAAAAAAAACATATATATATATTTTTGAAATATAAACTTACACTATTTCCAATTTCCAAAAGATCATAGGCCCTCTTTTGAATAAGATCACAACATATATTATCCCATAGATTGAGAGTCATATTACTTGTACCATCAATAACAATCACACGCAGTCCATATCTAGAAATATTCATGAAAAAAAAATGTATGAGTTTACATAAATAAATATTTTTTAAATAAACTGTAAATCTAACAACTAATAAGATAAAAAAAATTGGAATTTAAAAGATAAACACATATTACTTTATAACGAACGGAACATTCTTGATTCCACACTTCAAACATTCAAATTTTCCATTCTCCTTAGTGACTTTCCGGGAACACTTCTTGCATGAATAAAACCACCAATTGTCGTATGAGTCTAGTTGATGGTCCCGTTTTCGAAGGGCAAAATGGGAATTCAGGAGCAAATTTTTTTTAAACCTTTTCCTCAGAGAGTTCAGCAAAGGTGAAGAGTTCTCAAGTCACTGCTCTTCTCAGAGGCTGAGCTACCAAGTCAGTGAGAAGGCTTGGAGACTCATGCTCTGAGAAAAGCAGTGTCTCGAGATACTGAACTCTCGAGTGCGTTTCCTGAACTGGTCAGTGAGAGGATTCTCCCTGACCTGAAAGCTTAACCAAAGTTTCCTTTTTAACAATGCTCTCAGTGAGCAGATTTTCACAACACTTTAGTAAATACTTTAAATGAAACGAACGCTCAGTTTAACGTGGTTCAGAGACTCAAGCTCTTACATCCACAGCCTGATTTAACAGGAAATCCACTACTGGGATTCTTGTTTTTAACGTGCCAAGGTGCACCAAGATCTACACTCCAGATCTTTCTTCCTTCCTTACTTCCTTACAAACAACTTACTACCACCAAACCTGACAATGGTTGTGGTTTCAGTTGGGGTTTCTCCAACTAGGTGAAGTTTTCCTTTACAATGTGTTAGCCTAAAACTAAGATTAGGAAAACCTCTCTAAGCTATGAGTTACAAGCTGAACACTCATTTGTGTATATATATTTGAACCCTAATGGTTAGTGTATAAGGTGTGAATCGTGCCTCCTTATAACTACCATACAATGCACTCAAACAATCACACCTTCACAGCTCGTAGGTGTTGATTTCCTTACTTCACACACACTTACAACGAAGCTATGATCTTGTATTTATAATGAGGATTCACATGTATCCGTTGGAGGGGAAATACATTTGAATCCAACATTTAATGGTTTCAACCACTTTTCTTGGAATGTGGCCTTGTCAGTCTCAGAGTTGCTGCCTCGTGCTGATTGGTCCATGTGGTCTGGATTCACGGATCTTTGACTCAGTGGGTTGACCAAGACCCACTGACTTTAGGTAGCTTCCTCCTTCACTGACTGATGATCTTCAGTGGATTGAACGTCTTCAGTGTAGTTGTCCTTCAGAGACTGTTTGAAGATCACTCCAAGAATTTTGTCATAAGGCTGGATGACAAACTTCCCTGACCACAATAGCCTGACTCCTTCAGGGCCTACTTGGTGCAGCACTGATCCTCCTGATCATGCTCTTCACTGAGTGGACCACCTGACTTAGCTTAGATCAATCCGGTTTACACTCAGTGGGACATCCTTCAGGCTTCTCTTCTGGTTCAGGTTGCAAGCATGGCTTCAGTCAGTTCTTATTGGTGTTATCTTGATATTCTCAGGCTGTGTTGCAGAGTTCCCCCCTCAACTGAGTGTTCCCTCAACTGAGTTCTTCTCAACTGACAGCCTGTTCTACTGAAAGCTAACCTAGCCTGACCTGAAACAAAAGATACAATCCTGACTGCTTTCAAACCTATTACATGTTGTTTTGGAAAATCATCAAAACTAAAACATATCCCAACAATTTCCCCCTTTTTGATGATTCCAAAACTTCTAACCAATTGATTTTTTATTACAAGAATGATGTCAGGGTACAGGTAATAGTTTAAAATATGCAGAAATTCCCATAGTTTTAAAACGTTTAAGATCTGTTCAGTTGACCATTTTTCTTAACAAAACTGGATCAGTGGTCATGTGAACAACCTGCTCTGATACCACTTGATGGTCCCGTTTTCGAAGGGCAAAATGGGAATTCAGGAGTAAATTTTTTTTTAACCTTTTCCTCAGAGAGTTCAGCAAAGGTGAAGAGTTCTCAAGTCACTGCTCTTCTCAGAGGCTGAGCTACCAAGTCAGTGAGAAGGCTTGGAGACTCATGCTCTGAGAAAAGCAGTGACTCGAGATACTGAACTCTCGAGTGCGTTTCCTGAACTGGTCAGTGAGAGGATTCTCCCTGACCTGAAAGCCTAACCAAAATTTTATTTTTAACAATGCTCTCAGTGAGCAGATTTTCACAACACTTTAGTAAATACTTTAAATGAAACGAACGCTCAGTTTAACGTGGTTCAGAGACTCAAGCTCTTACACCCACAGCCTGATTTAACAGGAAATCAACTACTGGGATTCTTGATTTTAACGTGCCAAGGTACACCAAGATCTACACTCCATATCTTTCTTCCTTCCTTAGTTCCTTACAAACAACTTACTACCACCAAACCTGACAATGGTTGTGGTTTCAGTTGGGGTTTCTCCAACTAGGTGAGGTTTTCCTTTACAATGTGTTAGCCTAAAGCTAAGATTAGGAAAACCTCTCTAAGCTATGAGTTACAAGCTGAACACTCATTTGTGTATATATATTTGAACCCTAATGGTCAGTGTATTAGGTGTGCATCGTGCCTCCTTATAACTCCCATACAATGCACTCAAACACTCACACCTTCAGAGCTCGTAGGTGTTGATTTCCTTACTTCACACACACTTACAAAGAAGCTATGAGCTTGTATTTATAATGAGGATTCAAATGTATCCGTTGGAGGGGAAATACATTTAAATCCAACATTTAATGGTTTCAACCACTTTTCTTGGAATGCGGCCTTGTCAGTGTTAGAGTTGCTGCCTCGTGCTGATTGGTCCACGTGGTCTGGATTCATGGATCTTTGACTCAGTGGGTTAACCAAGACCCACTGACTTTAGGTAGCTTCCTCCTTCACTGACTGATGATCTTCAGTGGATTGAACGTCTTCAGTGTAGTTGTCCTTCAGAGACTGTTTGAAGATCACTCCAAAAAGTTTGTCATAAGGCTGGATGACAAACTTCCCTGACCACAGTAGCCTGACTCCTTCAGGGCCTACTTGGTGCAGCATTGATCCTCCTGATCATGCTCTTCACTGAGTGGTCCACCTGACTTAGCTTAGATCAGCCCGGTTTACACTCAGTGGGACATCCTTTAGGCTTCTCTTCTGGTTCAGGTTGCAAGCATGGCTTCAGTCAGTTCTTCTTGGTGTTATCTTGATATTCTCAGGCTGTGTTGTAGAGTTCCCCCTCGCTGAGTTCCCCCTCAACTGAGTGTTCCCTCAACTGAGTTCTTCTCAATTGACAGCCTGTTCTACTGAAGCTAACCTAGCCTGACCTGAAACAAAAGATACAATCCTGACTGCTTTCAAACCTATTACATGTTGTTTTGGAAAACCATCAAAACTAAAACATATCCCAACAGTCTAGTTCAATAATTTTTGCGCAAATCCAAAATGTACCAACCTTCAATATTTGTAAAATTAATAAAATAATTCCAATGTTTAGGATTGAAAAATAAAATAATATTATTAAAAAAAAAAAAACCAACCGTGTTATTCTCAAGAATCCAATGAATAGTTTTTACATCCAGATCAATGTTGCCAACTGCTATAGATGTATCACTAAGAGATGACCAGGAAAAAGACGAACATAATTGCTTATCCTTTGAATTAGCACTAAATCTGAGGACAAAGATAAAATTATAAAAAAATATAATAAATTCATAACATAATAATATAAAAAAATACCTTTTCCTTAGATCAACAATTTCCTTAATATCATCTCCAAACACAATTTTGGAAGTGTTAAATGTATTAGAGATTGACACACCACCTAAAAAATTAAAGTAAACGTACAAACATCAACATGAAAATATAAAACATAACCAATAGAAATCCAAACAATATTATTAAATAAAAATATATACATATGTGTGTGTATATATATATATATATATTAATAAACAATGAATAGACATACAAAACATACCATTAAAAAATTTGGCTCGGAACATTTGAAAAATAAGAATTGGAGGTAGATCACAACCAGAATTCTCAACTTTCCTCAATTCATCAATAAAATCTCCCCAAAGTGAAACCTTCAATCTCAAACCCCTATATTTTTTTATATTAAGAATTAAACAAACAATAAAAAATATAGATAAATATACACACACACACACACACACACACACACACACACACACATATATATATATATATATATATATATATATATATATATATATATATAATTACTCACAAGTCATCCTCTATGATAAGATCCAATAATTTTGTAGGCTTTGAAGAAACGTCTCTTTCAACAATTTCACTAATGTCGAAAATTCTACCAACTACATCTAATAGAGACAGAAAAAATATAAACAAAAAAAACATTTATAATATATGTTTTAAATAAAAAAAGAAAAAAAACAATAATGTACCAATGAGAAGATTTTCATCAATGTCAGAATCAACAGTTAACTGAGACAAATCCTTAACCAAAAACATGTTGCATGGGAACCGAGTATCCGCAACTTGAACAACTCGAGTATTTGCAATAAACTGCATCTTACAATTAGTAGTCGTTGTCTTGAAACCATATTTATTAGCAGTCACAAGAAAGTTTCTAATAGTGTAAACCTTTCCTTCAATGATTTCATCCTTAAACTTCTCCAAATGATATGATTTTATAGTGGCATGAATCCTGTCACCCTGGCATACACGGTCAAAAAAATTATAAAAAAAACATATATATACATATATCTTTAATTACTCAAACAAAATAAATGATAATAAGATAACCAACCTCTAAATCATGGAAAACGAATTCTAAATTTCTCAGTGGATTATTAAATCCGTAAGCAGGACCAGTGTAAACACGAACACAACGTAGTTTTATAAACCACATAGTTCTTGATGGATTAATATTTTTGATCAACAAAATGGCTGAAGACATCTAAAAAATGTTGAAAATAACTATGAAATGTACAAATTAAATTAAGGTTACTGAAAATATACATATATATATATATTCGTAGATAAAAAAAATTTAATAACAAAAAAAAAATAATGAAACTATAGATTTACCCAATGACCTATAGTCTTATAATCCATAGAAGAAGAAAAACGTCAATTTATACTGACACAACAAACATCTCAAAAGGAAGAGTGATAAAAATTGTTGGAATATGTTTTAGTTTTGATGATTTTCCAAAACCACATGTAATAGGTTTGAAAGCAGTCAGGATAGTATCTTTTGTTTCAGGTCAGGCTAGGTCATTTCTCAGAAGAATAGGCTATCAGTTGAGAAGAACTCAGTTGAGGGAACACTCAGTTGAAGGGGAACTCAGCGAGGGGGAACTCAGCAACACAACCTAAGGATATCAAGATGACACCAAGAAGAACTGACTGAAGCCATGCCAGTAACCTGAACCTGAAGAGAAGCCTGAAGGATGTCCCACTGAGTGTAAGCCAGGCTGATCTAAGCTAAGTCAGGTGGACCACTCAGTGAAATGCATGATCAGGAGGATCAGTGCTGCACCAAGTAGGCCCTGAAGGAGTCAGGCTACTGTGGTCAGGGATGTTTGTCATCCAGCCTTATGACAAACTTCTTGGAGAGATCTTCAAAGAGTCCCTGAAGGACAACATCACTGAAGACATTCATATCTACTGAAGATCGTCAGAGTCAGTGAAGGGTATGCCATCTGAAGTTAGTGCGCCCTGGTCAAGCTCACTGAATCAAAGATCCGTTGGATTCAGCCTACGTGGACCAATCACGTCAAGACAGCGTATCTGATACTGACAAGGCCGCATTCCAAGAAAAGTAGGTGAAACCTACTGATAGTCTGGATTCAAATGTACTACTCTCCAATGGTTACATATGAATCCACACTATAAATACAAGCTCATAGCTTCAGTTTAAGGTGTGTTGTGTGTGAGAGGAGAAATCAACACCTACGAGCTGTGAAGGTGTGAGTGTTTTGTGCGTTTCAAAGGGAGGTATAAGGAGGCACGTCTCACACCTAGAACAATAACCATTAGGGTCTTCACAGATATATATTGAGTGTTCAACTTGTAACTCATAGCTTAGAGAGGTTTTCCCAATCTAAGCTTTAGGCTAACACATTGTAAGGGAAAACCTCACCTAGTTGGAGAAATCTTAACTGAAACCAAAACCCTATAGTCAGGTTTGTTGGTAGTAAGTTGTTAGTAAGGAGAAAGGAAGTAAGCAAGATCTGGAGTTGTAGATCTGGGTGCACCTTGTCACGTTAAAAACAAGAATCCCAGGTAGTAGATTTCCTATTAAATCAGGCCGTGGATGTAAGAGCTTGAGTCTCTGAACCACGTTAAATTGAGTGTTATTTACTATTTTCAGTATTGCTTAAGTACTTGCTAAATGTTTTGTAATGTGTGCTCACTGAGAGTATTTCTAAAGTAAGAAAAGAAAATTAGTTGAGTATTTTAGTCAGGGATAACCAATCTTACTGACATGCTTAAGCAAGCACTCGAGAGTGTTCCGCACTGAACTCTTTTAGTTTAGCAAAATATTCTCCTAAATTCCCATTCTGCCCTTTAAAATACGGGACCAACAATTGGTATCAGAGCGGGTTGTTCACATGACCACTGATCCAGTTTTGTTAAGAAAAATGGTCAACCGAACTGATCTTAAACGTTTTAAACTATGGAAATTTCTGCATATTTCAAAATATTACCTGTGTTCTGACATTATTCTTGTAATAGAAAATCATTTGGTTAGTAGTTTTGGAATCATCAAAAAAGGGGAGTTGTTGGGATATGTTTTAGTTTTGATGATTTTCCAAAACCACATGTAATAGGTTTGAAAGCAGTCAGGATAATATCTTTTGTTTCAGGTCTGGCTAGGTCATTTCTCAGAAGAATAGGCTATCAGTTGAGAAGAACTCAGTTGAGGGAACACTCAGTTGAAGGGGAACTCAGCGAGGGGGAACTCAGCAACACAACCTAAGGATATCAAGACGACACCAAGAAGAACTGACTGAAGCCATGCTAGTAACCTGAACCTGAAGAGAAACCTGAAGGATGTCCCACTGAGTGTAAGCCAGGCTGATCTAAGCTAAGTCAGGTGGAACACTCAGTGAAAAGCATGATCAGGATGATCAGTGTTGCACCAAGTAGGCCCTGAAGGAGTCAGGCTACTGTGGTCAGGGAAGTTTGTCATCCAGCCTTATGACAAACTTCTTGGAGAGACTTTCAAAGAGTTCCTGAAGGACAACATCACTGAAGACATTCATATCTACTAAAGATCGTCAGAGTCAGTGAAGGATATGCCATCTGAAGTCAGTGCGCCCTGGTCAAGCTCACTGAATCAAAGATCCGTTGGATTCAGCCCACGTGGACCAATCACGTCAAGACAGCGTATCTGACACTGACAAGGCCGCATTCCATGAAAAGTAGGTGAAACCTACTGATAGTCTGGATTCAAATGTACTACTCTCCAACGGTTACATTTGAATCCACACTATAAATACAAGCTCATAGCTTCAGTTTAAGGTGTGTTGTGTGTGAGAGGAGAAATCAACACCAACGAGCTGTGAAGGTGTGAGTGTTTTGTGCATTTCAAAGGGAGGTATAAGGAGGCACGTCTCACACCTAGAACACTGACCATTAGGGTCTTCACAGATATATATTGAGTGTTCAGCTTGTAACTCATAGCTTAGAGAGGTTTTCCCAATCTTAGCTTTAGGCTAAATCATTGTAAGGGAAAACCTCACCTAGTTGGAGAAATCTTAAGTGAAACCAAAACCCTCTAGTCAGGTTTGTTGGTAGTAAGTTGTTAGTAAGGAGGAAGGAAGTAAGCAAGATCTGGAGTTGTAGATCTGGGTGCACCTTGGCACGTTAAAAACAAGAATCCCAGGTAGTGGATTTCCTGTTAAATCAGGCCGTGGATGTAAGAGCTTGAGTCTCTGAACTACGTTAAACTGAGTGTTATTTATTATTTTCAGTATTGCTTAAGTACTTGTTAAATGTTTTGTAATGTGTGCTCACTGAGAGTTTTTTTAAAGTAAGAAAAGAAAATTAGCTGAGTATTTTAGTCAGGGAGAACCAATCTCACTGACATGCTTAAGCAAGCACTCGAGAGTGTTCCGCACTGAACTCTTTTAGTTTAGCAAAAATTTCTCCTAAATTCCCATTCTGCCCTTCGAAGTACGGGACCAACACAAATTATTGCTGAATTACCTCATTCTTTAAATAAATTGTATATTAGAACTAAATAAAGCATCATTCTCTCCTTCTAATAATATAAATGTCTAATGAATCCAGATTATATGAACAATATATCAGGAATATTACATATTTAGAACAGAAAAGTCAAAAAACACTGAATGTGGACAAAACAATGTGTTTGAAACAAAAGTACGACTAACCAAAAATTCCAATACATTTTTAATAAAACCTAATAATTCAAAACAGTCACGCAATACTAAAAATCTTATAAAATATCAATATTAATCGATAATGTATTGTGGAAACGATATAAGACAACACAAAAAAGTAAAATGGTATAAATGTGCAGTGTATGTAAATTAATAAATATAATTATACCTGTGAAATGTATATAGAACCAGAGGTAATAATACATTATCCGAGGAATTTATATTTGAATAATACAATTGGACCAATTAAACCAAACTAATAAAAAAACAAATGTTATAAAAAAACATAAAATGTAAAGTACAAAAAAAAAATATAAAATAGAAAAGACAAATACAAATTGTTTTTAAAAAAAAAGTTACAACATAAACAAATACACTAATATATGAATGCTACTGTAGATAAAAATTATAAACTAAGAATTCAAATGTAGAAAAAGGAAAAAATAATATATATATATATATATATATGTATTATAAAACTATAGGAATAATTTTTAGAGTATATTTTAGTTAAAACAGATAGTGTACGAATATATAATGTGCACAACATATATATACATATTAACAAAAGAGTAAAATATATATATATATATATATATATATATATATATATATATATATATATTTTAATACAATAAAAAAAGGAAAAAAGTCACAAAATTTAATAAATTGAAAAACAATCTAATTACATAAAATGAAATATAAAAATATAAGTAAGAGACTATTAAACACGTCTTCAGATTCTATTAAGTGCTCGAAAATCATTACACACTTAGAAATTGATAAGTATTAAATTGGTTGTTTATGTAACATAAAAAAATAAAATTCAAAAAACAAAGTACCTCTAACTCTATGTTAAAAATAAACTAAAATATTAAGTATTATATAACTTTCAAATACTTAATTTCACATATATAAAAATAAATTTATAAATACAAATTAATTAGAGAATTCACGTGATTTCGTAAATATAAACAATTCCTAATCTGTAAGGAAAAAAAACAAATAAAAATTATCACAAAGTCATACTCTATTGTATCCAAAATTCAAATTATGTCGATGGACATACAACCACTAATTAAAAGAAAAATAAAAAACTCGTCAATTGCAAAAAATAATATGTATAATCTTAAAAAAAACTCAATAATACAAACTAACAAATACATAATAAAAAGATGGAAGTCTTTTGTTTCATAACACCAAATTTAATAAAATACTAATATTATTTTTATAAAAACTAATAAAATGAATGAAAAATATATTTAAGTGATAATAACAGCATATAAATAGTAATAAAATTATGCAATACAAACTTAACAAAGCAATTATTGTACCACTTTTATTTTATAGGAATACACCACCATACAGAACATATTTTAAAGAAAACAGTCAAAATAAAACGCAAGAAATATAGCCAAGAGAATAATAAGTTCTAAAAGTATAAGTACATGATTCTAGACATTTCTAAACACCTCTCGAAATACAACATTTCTAGGTGTATTGCTTCCAGCTGAACAATCGCAACAAACCATAATTTTTAAGCCACAACGGTTAGTAATTCTTGAAACTGCAACATAGAGTTGTCCATGGCTAAACACCGGTTTTGTCAAAAATACTCCAACATGAGAGAATGACTGCCCCTGACTCTTATTTATAGACGTAGCGTACGATACAATTAATGGAAATTGCCTGCGAGTAAACTTGAAAGGCAACCGAGGATCGAAAGGGGTAAGCGACAATCTAGGTATCAAAGCTAACTCTCCAGCACTACTTCCAGTAAGAACTCTAGTTTCAATCACTCGATCACCTAATCTTGTAATTACCAACCTAGATACATGTGGAAAATATTAACAAAATGTTGAAATATAAAAATATAAATAAATATAAAAATAAAATATAACTTACCTAGTTCCATTGCACAAGCCTCGTGAATGATCTATATTCTGCAATAACATAACCGGAGTACCAACTTTAAGATTCAACTCATGATCAGGGACACCAGAAAATTTCAAAGTATTGAGGAATTCCGGAGTATGTATGTCACTTAAAGAACCATAATTTGAATCAGACTTGCAAAGAGTGTCAGAACTAAGATACGTGCAAGACTCCTTATGATTTAACTTAATCATATAATCATTTATGGAACAAACTAAATCGAGGGTCGGTGCAAGTATAGCCCTATCTTGCAAAAAATCATGATCGTACATCCTAGATTTAAAATCAGGATATATACAATCCACAATAGTTGCAATTGGATCGATTCCAGGCTTCAACAAAATATCTTCCGGTATCACTATGTCTGAACCATAATCAATTTGAGTTCCTATACTACCATCACCAATAGATTCAATCCACCTTGAAAATAAAATCATTTCATTTATGCCATCAACAGAATCACAACGCCTCAACCTCATATTCCTAGTCAATTTTAAAACCGAGCATACATTCCATAATCTCGAAGAATTAATGATGGCATGTACTATATCTTGTCTTTTGCCCTTAGGAATAAAAGGTAATATCTGTCTAAAGTCACCACCAAATACATTAGTCTTTCCACCAAAAGGTAGATCTGATCATGATGAATCAAATAATTGCATAATATCCCTCAAAGATGTATCAAGTGCTTCAATACAGTATCTATGAACCATTGGAGCTTCATCCCATATTATAGGTTTAGCTTTAACCAATAATTCAGCAAGATGAGTACCTTGTTTGATGTTGCATGTAGAATCCTCCAGACAGTTAATAGGAATGCAAAACCTTGAATGAGCCGTACGTCCACCAGGAAGCAATAAAGAAGCTATGCCACTTGAAGCAACATTAAGTACTATCCCACCGCCAGATCGAATTGCAGCTGATATAGTTTTCCACAAAAAAGTTTTACCTGTACCACCATAACCATACACAAAAAAACATCCACCAATATTCGAATTTACTGATTGCATCACTATATAAAACATAATGTGCTGCTCATCGTTCAACTGACTAAGCAATAATTCAAACTCCACCCTCTGTTGCAATCTATCATACGATAACTCAGACAAAATCATCCTGTTACGTGATATTATATTGCTATCAATAACTGTAACAGGCATCCCATCAAAGTCATGTAAACTCTTACCAAGAGAGCGCAACAAATTATCAATCTCCACAAGACAATAATTTTTCACTTCATCATCAGTCATCCTTAACTCTATAAAAAAAATGAATAAAAAAAATAGATCTTATTAAAAGAAATAACCAACTAATTTCAAAGTTAATAATTTTACCAATACACAAATCAATATTTCAAAAATTAATAATTACAAATTACAATACAAATATTAGTATATAATGCCAACAAAATAAAAAAACACAAGATATTCAATATAATTTGTAAACATAATCACATATATAAAATACAGTACAAATGAAATCAAAGATATAGAAAAATTAATATGCATATTCAAGTACTATACAATTTATTTTTATAATGTAATTAATCTACAATAAAAAGATCATATAAAAAAATACCTGGATACCGCATAATTCTTTTCCTCTTGTACAAAACATCATCAGACAAACACCTCCAACATTTCTCCCATATATCAGAAGGATTACTCAAAGATCCTAAATTAAGAAGAGTAACAAACAATGACCTCAATGAAGATGCAGAAGCCCAAGTGCTAGCCTGTTCAAACGCATCAACATATTCCCTCTCATCATCCAAAAGACCCCTAGCAAAAAATGCATCTCGAAAGGTGTCATATACAACACCTCTAAATCTCTTGATATCATCAAATGATTTAGGACCAGTAACAACATTCAGAAGAATCCTCAAATAATAAGCTTCACCAGTTCCAGGAGGAACGTAACAAATACGACCAACTGCAAAACCCCTTTGTCTTGGTACCCATGTCCTAGAATCCTTTTTAAAGACAAAAAATTGTGGAATTTGAGCATATGTCAAGTCAGCAGCTAATGCAAACCACTCATTCAACTTAAACCAGGCTAGAAACATGCTAGTCCTCACACTTGGTCTGTCCAGTACAGAATTCAATGAATCAGTATCTCTAAAAACAACATTCTGCTTCCCAGGAAGGTGAAATGCTAACCGCTCAATCGGTGGAAATCTATAGTTAATATCAAACCCAAATAATCGCCAAGCAGCTTCACATGATGAAATATATCTACAATCATAATACATCTTGATCTCGTCAACATTCACTGTAGGATCCGAAACACCACTGCTTTCAACAAAGGTAGCAGTGACACAATCATGACCTTTGTTGATATACTTAAATAGGTATTTGATGGCTCTAGAATGATTGCACCATTCAACATTGATATGTGCACCATATTTCAATAGAAGGTATCTGTTATGAGGAACCACATATCTATTGTCCAATAGGATATTTTTTTTTTCACCATTCGTCCGTCATCCCTTCTCCTATAAATAGGATACCCATCATCATCAAATAACGTCTCAGATGCAAAACTCTTTGGAAATTTTTTGGTATAAACACCATCTTCAGAATAGCAAGGAGAATACTTAACAATAGGACCACATGGACCATGCATCATAAAATCACGAACAGCTTCAAAGTACTGTTTATCGTTCAACTCATCTGGTATTTCAGCAGAAATCACACAATCAATGTCATCAGATGATGGAGAATCATTGTACTTTTCAAGAAAAATCAGTATATGAGCATGAGGCAAACCGCGCTTCTGAAACTCTACGATATACAAAACTGAAAGAAAATAAAGACAGAATTAAATAATAAACATTTTATATAAGATATAAATGAACTATTTAAATAATTAAACAATAAAAAATTATTATAAAAAATGTTACGTACCTGATTTAACATTTCCAAATAATTTGTTGTGCCGAATGTCACGAATAAGTCAATCTAATTTAATCTTAAAGATGCGACATACAACATCAGGACGATCTTCAGGTTTCTGACCTCTAGATGACATGTAACGAACAATCTCAGACCACTTTGAATTACACGTTATTGTAATAAAATACTGAGGATAACCAGTCCAACGACATATAGCTATAGCATCCTGATAATTCTGCATTATGTACTGTGGTCCACCGGTGAAAGAAGGTGGTAATACAATACGTTTTCCAACACCTCTCCCATCTCTCTCCCCATTAACAAATGCATCCTCAACACCATCATACATATCACAACGAAGCTCTTTCTGATGATTTTTTATATACAAAAGGCGTGTAGATTCAACCATTATATATGCATCCACAATAAACTGTTGGGTCAACCTTCCACAAGATAATAAAGTATGTGGCTCTCCATCCCTCTCCTGCAGACGAAATGCAAAAAATTCTCGAATACTAATACCAGTCCTCCTTCCAACTCTCCCAAAAGCGGACTGAGCAAACGGTATATCTTCACGATAGCCATCCTCACCATAGGAAACAAAATAGGATACTGCAAGGGAAGATAAGAAGGACGCAACTCTGTAATCCGTTGCAAGTTACCAGAGCAAGTTTCAATAACAATATCACGAACACCACCAGTTCTATCAAGATCACTGGTAATTACAGCTGCAACCTCCGAAACTGTTGGCAAATTATGGGTCCGTGCATCATAAGATCTACTGCCAATCAATCTCATAGTCACCGTCCTACAACCAGACCTGTATTCATCCCTAGCATTTCTAAACTTCTGCACTAATACATTATTATTATCGAACATCTCCTTCAAATCAGCAACAACTTCAGCCTGAATTGTATTTATACTATTCTCCGACCTAAAAATAGGAAAAAAAGAAAACATTAGAAAAATATATCAAAAAATTGAAATTATAAACTTTTAAAAATATAAAATATGTAGAAATAATTAACCATACCTCACAGATCGTATCCTATTATTAACTTTATTATCGGTATCATATATATACAGTTGAGCGTAAGCTGGTCCATATTGACCAGGTGGAAGCAAACTACCCAAATTATGATAATTCTGCCCATGTAGACGAAAAACGGGAGGAGAAGTACCTCTATTCAAATCTCTATCAGTAGTCCCACCCAAAGATGTAAAGCAAAACATATTATTGAAAGATCGGATATTCTCCATAAAATGCTTGCTTCTACTGTTATGACCCCATATCAATTCTTGGAGAAGTAACGGAGGATGAATCATAAATGGCAACTGGATTTTACCTTGCATACAACACAAATAAAATTTGGGAGGCAAGCCAACTCTTTGTGATTTCAACTTCTCATCGGACCAAAACATAGCACCACAAAACATGCAATGAAAAATTGAATCACCAATGTCCCAGTAATCAACATCTGTTCATACAAAAAAAAAACAATTACTTTCTTATAATAACCATACAAAAAATTATATGAAAAAGAGAATATAATAGATGAAATGTAAGGTTAAAAAATTACAATCAACATTACTATCGTAGGTGAATGAATCGTCAGCATCCAACGTATCAATATCACAAGTTTTATCATCGGAAGAGAAAATTTCATTAAATATTGGCTCTCTAGATCTCAATTCATTGACATGAATACCATCCCTATGTACATTAATAGGAATGGACGAACTTCCAATATAATTACTGGTATTACAACATTGACGGGAACAACCAACTACAGAAATATTTAAAAAGCAAATAGATTAGTAAAAATAATAATGTATTTATATTAGTACTAATAAAAAAATTAAATTAATGATACATAATATAACCAAATTCAACAACATACCATCCAAGCAGTCAATATGTTCGCGAGGCATTTACACCAACAAACCGATCACCAAACACATATCTAAATACTGATGAAGATGAATTATCTACATTGACTATAGATGAAAAACCTGCATGACATGAAGAAATATTATATACATATAATAATGAATCACATATTAAACAACAACAATACTTAATAAAATAAGATTTCAAATTAAAATACACAATTTTATTTTATATACATACATATATAAATAACTAGTGCTAAACCCGCGATTATCGCGGAACTGTATATAAAATTTATGGTAAAGTTATTAATTAATTTATTTTAAGTATTATAAATGTGGTTACTATTATTATTTTAATTATTCAATATTTGTATTGTATTTTTTAAAATGTTAGCTAATAATAAATAATTCTATTTCAATGACAATAAACTATAAATTCATGACATCTATTATTGATCAAATGTTTAGAAAATAATACTTACAAATTGCGGAAAATCTATCTATAAACAATATTTGTGGTGTATTTGGAAGGATTTCCTTTAGAATCAAGTGACAAAATCTTCAATCTTCTACTCGAACTAACTCCGGATACTGCAACGTAAAGTTGATCATGAGTGAAAACAGGCTTGGGAAGATACAATCCAACAGTAGAAAGCGATTGCCCTTAACTTTTATTTATTTTCATGACAAAACACAGTAGAATTGGAAATTGTCACCTTGTAAAATATATCGGCATTGTAGGATCAAAATTTGTCAATGTAATTCTTGAAATGAAGACTTTATTTCCAATATTCCTTCCAGATATTATTTCAGTCTAGAGAATATGGTTATCAAGTTTTGTGACGATCAATCTTGTTCCATTGCACAAATCGGATTTGTGATCAATATTTCTTAGTAACACTATAGACACTCCTTCTTTCAAGATCAGACGGTAATTTGACATTCCAGAACACCTAACAGAATTTAAAAATTCAACTATAATCATCTGTCCATTACCTCCTTCTCGAAATTTAGAGACACAAATACTGTCTGAGCTTAAGTATACTTTAGTATCACCCGAAATCAGATAAAAACTTATCATTTATAAACTCCACATCTCAATGAGTAGGTGCAAGTATTGCTTTATCCTCAAAGTATTTATGTGTCCTTAAATTATCAATCAAGGATGGATAAATATTTTTTATTATAGATGCAATTGGAGCAACAACATCGCAAATTAAATTATCTTTCAGAATCTCAATCTCAGTGACATCATCTTGCCTATTTCTAATTTTCTCATCACCAACTTTCAAATTCCACCTTGAGAAGTTAACAATATCATCATCATTTGAGGACGTATTGAGATCAGAACGTTGTAATCTCATGTTCTTCGTCAATCTTAAATTCTTAATATTGAAAACAAATAAGATGTATTTAGTTTTTCAATAATAATTTTTTTAAAAATATTATCATTTAATAAAAGATGTATAAAATACCTTGCAATGATCTCACAAATATGAAGCATTAATAGTTGAGTGCACAATATTCTCTCGACTTCCTTTGGGTATAACATGGAGTCTCTTTCTGAAATCTCTTCCAAGCACAATGATTTTACCACCAAAAGACATATCACTCATGGTTCCATCTAGGGATCTAACAATATCCCTCAAGTTTCTATCCAAAGCTAAATCTGTTAATCGTTGGTGTCTCATCTCATATAATAAGCTTTGTCTTCAATAATAATTAGGACAAATGTGTCCCCAACTTTATGTTACACGTGAAGGTCTCATCAATATTAAGCGGTATAACAAATCTTGAATGAGCAGTACGTCTGTCGGACAGAAGAGTGATGTTATTCCACTTGATGCAACATTAAGAACTATATTGTCTTCCGAACGTATTGCTGCGGAGATCGTTCTCCAAATGAATGTCTTTCCAGTTCCACCATATCCGTATAAAAAGAAGACTCTTCCTTTTTGCAACCAAACAACTTCAAGTATTTCACTAACCATAAATTTTTGTTCTTGAGTTAGAGTTGAACTTAACTTGTCATATTCTTCTCTTTGTTCAGGCCAACCGTAATTCAATTCTTGTTATTTACTACATCTTTCTCAAACTCAAAATCTGGTACTGACGTTGATGTAAATCTACTCAAAGTGGATCCATTCATCTGCAGTAGCTTATCAATTTTAATTAAAGCCAACTTGTTCAACTTTTCACTGTTAAGTTATAAATCTAAAAAAAAAATTACAAAAAAATATAATTGTAAATTATTTTTACAATCTAAATCAATTAATTTTTTTTAAAGATGTTATACCTGTAATATTCAATGTTCATCTTCTTTTATAGAGTATATCATCTGGCATACACTCCCACGTCTTTTCGAACACGGTTTCTGGAGAGTTCATTGAAGATGACATGAGAAGAATAATGAATAAGTTCCTCACGTGATAAGCGCTTGTCCAATAACTTGCCCCTGTTATCCCATCAATGTACTCAAGATTATCATCCAGCAATCTCATTGAATAGCAAGCATCCTTAAAGGTAACATACACAATATCACCAATGGTTCGTATCATCTCAAAAGATGTTAATTCGTTACTATAAGACAATAAGAGATACAAATAATACTCTTCACCAGCCCCCAATAGAACACTGTATAGTCTTCCCAGAGAAAATCTATTGTACTTTCTCTTTTCCCACTGATATTATTTTCTACCCCAAACATACATCTTTGGAAATTCCAGATAAGTCAGCTTCTTTGCATCCTCATCATCAGTTTTATTTTTATCCATCCACGCCAAGAACATTGATTTACCTGAAGATGGTCTTTCGAGTACATCATCAATGTAATCTTCATCTCGAAAAATAACTCTCTGTTGATTAAGAAGATGGAAATCCAATCTCATAACCGCTGGATACCTATAACGTATATCGAACTGAAGAGTTCTCCAAATTGCTTCACACGGAGATATGTATCTACAGTTTACGAAATTTTCCACTTCACCTTTTGATTTTTATTCACCTTTAGTGGCCCCTTTCTTCTCCACATTAGCTATAACCCATTGACTCCTTTATTGATATACTTGAACAGATACTTGATGAATTTATACCTATTGCACCACTCAACATTTATATTACCTTGATACCTTCGCAACAATATTGGACTGTAAAGAACTACAAAACGGTTATCCAAATGAACAATTCCTTTATCAACAGTGACCCCTGTACTTCTTCTTCTATACAGTGGGAAACCTTCGTCATCAACATATGTAAACTCATTATAACTCTTTGGGAATTCTTTGAGCAAATGTTGTTGACCATGCAAGGAGAATTTATTTTCACCAATCCACAGGGTTAGTGAATCATGTAGTCACTTACCAAATCATACAAAATACATCATCATATTTATCTAGTATTTCTACAGATATGATACGGTCAACATCCTTCGGATTTGGAATTTTGTTTTCATGGTTTAGAAACAAAAGAATTTGAGCATGTAACAATCCTCTTTTCTGAAATTCCACTGAGTATAACACAATAGATTGAAAATATTGAATCAAGTTATATACTAAAATAATTTAATAGAAATATAAAGTTATTTTATTCATGAAAAATAAATATTATGGAGCTAAAAATTTAATAAATATAAAAGGTAAACTTACATGCATCAATTTTTTCAAATATTTGAAGTTCCTTAAAATCCTTCACAATACGATCAAGTTTCATCTTAAACATTCTGTAGAGAATATATGGCCTATCAACAGATTCAAGACCTTTCTCATTTAAGAATATTGTAATCTGGGGCCATTTTAGATTGCAAGTAATTGTGATAAATAAATCTGGGTAAGAAAAACACTTGCAAAGTGTCAGGACATCTTGAAAATTTTGAATCATATACCTAGGTCTGTCTGTGAAGGATGCACACATTATTCTATTACCCGTGGAAGATGGATCCGCATCACCTCTATCAACTGCAGTTTTCATATCATTCACTCTGCTAGACCTCAATTTAACTTGATTAAATTTTGTAAATAACAACCTTTCCGACTCAATCATAGTATATGAATCCACCAAAAATTGCTGGAAAAGTCTCTTAGATAGGAATAAAGTTTGTTTCATTATTATGCTCGTGTATCCTAAACGAAAAGAATTCTCGCATTGTTAGTCTGATTTTTTTTTTCTTGTTGTAAAACCAGCATCATTATGAACCACATCAATCCTATAAACATCCTCGTCATACAAGAACAATAAATGATACTGTAATGGAACATAAGATGGATGTAATTCACTTATTCTTTACAATTCACTGCTACGGGTCTTTTAGTATCACATCTCTTTTTTCCATAGCTGCATCATGTCCCCTGGAATAAGAGCTACAACTTCAGAAACAGTAGGAAGGTTATAAACTCTTCCAACTGAACTCCTTCTTTCTAGCAAATTTAATCACAAATTTGGCTCACCTCCAGACATAATACTTTTCCTTGCGAAATTGCATTGCAAATGGATTGAAAGTATCCACCATCCTCTTAAGTTCACCAACAATACTATCATTCAGTTTATCCTTCAATCTCCTCAAGTACAAATAAAATAATTGAATTGATTAAAAAATTTAATTATAATTATTATATTTTATAATTTGTTCAACTAAAATAATACAAAATATAAAATATATAGTAAGAATCAGACTCATCACAATGCGAGAATTTTTTTCCTTTATTGATTCTCATTTCGTCTAAATCTTCTAATTTTTTTTGGTGAATCTATACATCTCAATATATTGTTTATATTTTTCTTTTGTAGGATAAAAATCTATACATCTCAAGGTATTGTAAATTTCATCAATTCATCTTTCGTGTGAATCCGTATTTATTTTTTGCAGGATATGAATCTATAATTGTCAAGGTATTTATATTTTATTTTACGTTTTTGATAATTTAATTGTATTAATTTAATTCGCATCTTTTGCTTAATCTCTTTTACTAATGATTATTTCAATGTATATTATTATAATTCTTTAAATAATAATTTTTATGTTTATTTATATTTCTACAAATAATAATATTTATGTTGATTATAATTTAATTTGAATGTTATAGATACATCAAAATATACCTTTGATATTTTCAATTGATTAAAAAATATGTTTTTTTTAAATCGATAATAATGTAAATTCTTGACTATTTTTTTAATATGATGAAAACTTTCTTAATCATTCTTTATAGATAAAACATAAGCATCGAACCTTGGAGAATAAATTTTAATATGATGAATCATTTCGAAAATAATTTATATTTTTTATATTTTTAATAGTTGAATACTTTGTACTATGTAAAATTCTGATTTTTTTTTTTAAAATTCGAATATTTATTAAATGTTAATATTGTTGCTCTTAGTTTTTTTTAAAGGAAAAAATGACTCTTTTCAAAATATGTGATTTAATATTGTAAATTCATACATCAATCAATATATAAATTTATCTTAATTATATACTTTATTTATTTATATTAATTTTAAATTTAATTTTATGCTATTATTTTTGTATCATTGAATATAGATTACTTATATTAGGTAAATTTGACTCTTTTATAAAACATGTATTTTAATTAATCTTAATTTATATATTATCTAAATACATCCCATTTTTATGAATATATAAATATAGACTAATTATATTAGGAAAAGTTTACTACTTTTTTATAGTATGATTTAAGTCATATATTTTTTAATTACATAAAATATTAGGTAAATTTGACTCTTTATAAAATATGTGTTTTAATCAATCTCAACTTATAATTTGTCTAAATACACTCTATTTTTATGAATAAATAAATATAGATTTCATAGATGTCATAATTTTTTCCTTTCAATTGGATTTCATAGCTTATAAATAATGTTGCATAGTGATATAAAGAGATTCGACCTTTTTTTTTTAATTAGATGAATGTATATTGTAAGTTGAGAATCTTTGTGAAAATTTTATTATTTTAATATATAAAAGATCACATGACGTAATATTTTGAAATTTAATATTTTGGAATGTAATTTCGAAATTAGGGACTATATCATCATATTATATTAGTCAATTTTTTCTAATATAATTAATCTTTTATCAATAAATTTAAAATTGATGTAAATAAGTAAAGTATATAATTAGTTTAAATTTATATATTGATTGGTGTATGACTTTATAGTTAAATCACATGTTTTAAAAAGATCAAATTTCCCTAAAAATATTGAAGACATTAAAATATTTTTGAATTTAAAAAACAATTAGAATTGTTACTCAGTTGAATTTATCAAAGGCATATTTTGGTTGTATATATAACATTCAAATTCATACACAAAAAAATATTTATTATTAATGAATCATGATCGAATTTTTTTAAAAAAGATATCCACCATCCAAAAATAGTTGAAAAATATTAGTTTGAAGAATAAATTATTTACTTATTTTGTTTTTAAAGATACCACTAACCAAAAATTTAGGATTTAGGAATGTAGGATAATATAAAATTACCTAATAAATTATCTTACTAAATTATCATTCAAAATTAGTCAACTTTTCCTAATATATTCAAATTGAAATTTAAAATTGATTAAATAAGTAAAGTTTATAATTATTATAAATTTATATGTTGTTCCTAATATAATTATTTCAAATCTAATCTTTTAAAATAATATATAAAATATATTCATCATCCATATTTGTTAAAGATCCGAATAATTAATATTTTATAAAGAGTCTAATATATATTCCTAAAATATTTGAATATTCGTATATTTGATATATTCCTAATATTCGTATAATTAATTATTCCAATATATATTCGTATATTTTAAAATATTCGTATAATTAATTAAAATATTTGAATATTTGTATATTTAATTATTCCTAATATATATTCGTATAATTATTACATAAAATATTAGGTATTGTTTGAATATTCGTATAATTAATATTTTCGAATTACATAATATATTTCGAAAGATATATTCATCATCATCCAAATTTGAACGATTCTTCATCATTATAGAATTAAATAAAAATAAAAATTATAACTTCTCATAAAGAATATTATTTATAGAATTTTAAATAATACATTGAATAGTAATTAATACATTATAATGTTAAAAAAATCTAATTATTAACATATAATCAATGATTCTTCAACTTCACAATAAAATTGATCTTCCACTTCGTCTTCATATGAAAAATTGATCATCCACTTCATCTTCATTGTTGATGTTCAATCCTAAATATATAATTAAAAAAATCACACAATAATCATTTTCATACGAATAAAATAAAATAAAACAATAATTAATATAAAAAAACAAAAATCAAATAATTAGTAAATAGAGTAAATACCTTTAGACACGTAGAAATTTGTATTCCTCCAAATCACCAAAAAAAAAAGTGAGTTTAAGGAAATGATCATTGGTAGAAGAGATTAGACAAAATATGAAGATTAAATTCATACACCAAATCTATAAAATAAAATAGTAAACAAAAAGTAAATACCTTAAGATGAAGATCCTGCAAAAAAAAGAAATATTAAGATTGAATATATTGGGATGGACATCCTGCAAGAAAAGAAAAACATGAAGATTTAGATGAAAATAAATATAATATAAAACTTCATAGCAAAATTGAAAAGAAGAAGAAGAAGAAGAAGAATTGGAATAGGATGTGGAGAAATTATTGTAATTGATTTTTGGTTGTGTGAGATACATGGTATATATAGAGGAAATGTGAAAAAATCAATGGTCAAGATTAGATTAGATATTAAGATTCAATGGCTGAAAATAGTTTTAAAAGTCAATGAATTGGATGAATGAGAGGAGAGTATTTTTAAAATAGAGGCTTGAGAGCTTGCCACATAGGATTCCAAAACTTTGTCTTTATAATATATTAAGATATTGTACTTCATTAAGCAAGGCTCATGGTTTGAATCATAAAATTAAAAAATATAAAAAAAAAATTAATCTTGAACAAAAAATAATATGTAATTAAAGAATATACATAGTTTTATTAACCATACCAGGTGAATCCAGATAGGATGATACTTGACTGCCATTAATAATAGATGAACCTCCTAGCTTTCTCATTGTTAAGAAAGATCTGGTCACAATATAACAAACAAAGAAACAAATTCAACTGTGAAATATAATTCTTAAAAAAAAAATATTCATCCGACAAAGAAAGAAAATATAAACGAAAAATAAATTACCAGTGCATAGTATCATAATATGACATTTATACACTTTTCAAAAAAAGAGCATAGTATCATGATAATATAATAACATACATAGATAAAAAAATATTTTAAAAACACGAGTACTGATGGTAAAAATTGCCATTGTACGACATAATAATAATAATAATACAATCAAGCCACAATTGTAGACAACATAATTAATGCAAAAAGTTAATATACGTAAATAATGATATTAAATACATGATATCACACATGTGTTTAAAACCAGTTTCATTTTATACCTGTATAGACAAACACATAGACATATAATTGATCACAGTATTATAAATTCTTTAAAACAAAATTTACTAATTGCCTATAAATAATAGAATATATAAATAAAATAAATTTATAGAATAATAATGATCCATCGAATTGACTTTTAAAAATTATACTACGTAAATTTTGATATAAAATAAGAATACATAGTTGGAATACATTGCTTAACCTTTCATCATAAAATTAACATTGTGATATTAACCTATGCTTCTTGATCTTACAATAAAATAAAATAAATAAAATCAGTATAAACCTGCATTATACTAATCCAATTTCATGCAGAATTCAGCACAACATTAAAAAATTATACGGAAACTCTAGAAATAATACATAATCTGACAAACTCATAATAAAGAAATAAAAAAAACTATAACAAAAAATTAATTAATAAAATAGTTTCAACCACTTAAAAAATCATAAAATTTAGAGGTTAATCATCCTGTATACAACGACAAAACAAAAATCATACATTAAAAATTCAACTAATAAAATCAATAAATTTTTTATTTGTTGTTGACTATATTAAAAAATATAAAGCTTAAATATAAAATAAAATACAATAATTCGGATAGAAAAACATCAATAATTCTTTATTCATTAAATTGTCTTATATTACAATAACACAAGGACTCACATTTTTTACTATAAACTGTTGGGAAAATGTATAAGACTTAAGTTTTGATTAGATGCCAAAATGTTCCTCCTAAGTTGTTTTGTAAGTAAATTATTCAGTAGAGTTAGTTCTTAGTTAATCAGTTCAACTGTTAAGGAACTGAAGTACAGTTAGTAATTTTAAGAGTGTATTTAGAAATGAAGTCTACTGAAGTTAAAGTCTGCTGAAGATGAAGTCCACTGAAGACGAGTGATTTGAGATTAAGTCTAAGTCTTGAATGTTTTCTAAGTACATTCTCACTAAGACTAAAACCATCAGGAGAGGACCAAGGTTCACTGATGAGAACTAACAAAGCACATTCAATGCTAAACATATTTAAAGCTGTTAGTTAATCTGGTTGGAACAAGGCAAAACGAAATTCAGTGAAGCTTACAATAAATGAAGGAATAAGAAGGTTCTCTCAGAGGAGTTCCACCTTAAAGCAAGACAAGAATCTGGGCATGCAGTCTAAAGGTCCAATGAGAAGATGACACGTCAGTGTACTCTACTGACAGCCGACCTGCTCCGGACTGACAAGTACCAAAAGTCTTTCCCTAGCAATCTACAAAAAGTTGGTGAACAGGCATGGTCTTTCAGCCGTTTCTTGACAAGACTTAAAGCTTCAAATAGAGCCGTTTGAGCCAATCAGATACAAGAAGACTTACTTGAGAAGATTCAAATCCAACGGGAAGATTTTCAAGGAAGCTTATAAATACAGAAGGACGTGCTCATTTCTAGGCACGGGAAACTCACAAGATCAAAGCTATCTCTACATTCATAACAACTAAGAAGCACTCGAAATTACCATTATTTCCCAAGTGTTTCACATTTGTAGAGAGCCTAACAAACCTTCTGTAACCAAGCTTAAAAGCTATATCCAAATCTTAGAAAGAGATAATCCAATCCTAAGCCTTAAGCTAAACTTGTAAAGATTATCTCAAAATAGTTGGAACCAAAACCCTACTCAGTGTTTAGGTTGAGAGCTAGTGTTAAGTGGTGTTAGTAAGCTGATTGTTGTATCAGTCTGAAAGCTGGTTTGTTTTGGGAACTAGGACCTGGAATTTTCTAGTGATCAATCATCCTAAGAGAGGATTAGTTGATCAGTGCACCTTGGCACTATAACACAAGGAATTCCAAGTGAAAGGAATTCTCCTGTTTGATCAGGACAGTGGATGTAGGAGATTCATCTCTGAACCACTTTATATCTTGTGTACTTATTCTCTGTTTTCCTAAGTGTGTGTTTATCTCAAAGTTTATCAAAGTAAAACGAGTTTTCTAAAGGGCTCACTAATCCGCATCTGAAAGCTAATTAGATAGTAGTTCAACTGAAAGTCTTGAGCTTTCAGTGGAGGTATTATCTCAGTATGCTTTCACAAGTAACTCTCAGCAGACCTCAGGTCCACTGACGAGCTACTGTCTTAAGTAACCTGATAAGTTTTAAAAGAAGTTTTAATTTGTAATCACAGGTGTATTCCCCCCCCATACACCTGTTTACTCGTTTAGGGACCAACAATTGGTATCAGAGCAGTGGTTCAAAAGACCATTGTTCTAAGTATACCTTGTGCTTAAAGGTATTTTCAAGGTCTCCTGAATTTTTCTTTTGATAAACTTGTTTTTATACTATGGCTGACAATGCAGCTAGGGTAGCACCACCAGCAGAGAACAACATGGGAGTTAATCCCTTGAACCATATGTCTCATCACAAGCTTCCACAATTCTCAGTGGAAAATTATGACTTCTGGAAGATCAGAATGAGAGCTCATCTTGCCTGTGTGCATGATGAAATACTGAGGGTTATTACTAAAGGTCCATTTATTTTTATGACACCTAACCCTAGAACTACAACTCAAACTATTGCAGATCCTAGAGAAGAATGGCCCAAGGATGAAGATAACTTTATTGTAGATGAGAGGAGGAGAAACAACCTCAACTTCATAGCCATGAACATTCTCTACACTACCATTCCAGATTCTGTAATGGGAAGAGTGATCCACTGCAAGACTGCAAAGGAACTATGGGACACTCTTGCTCTCATGTGTGAAGGAACTGAAAAGATAAAGGAGAACAAACTTTCAGTAGCTGTTCAAAAGTATGAGCAGTTCACCATGGAGCACACTGAGACCATTGACCAGCTTGATGGGAGGTTCACTGACATCATGAATGAAATAAATTCTCTGGGAAAAGTCTATACCAAAAGGGAAGTTGCCTTAAAGATCCTGAGAGGTCTAACCTCAAGATGGGATGTGTACTCTGTGATGATGCAGAATACCAAGGATCTATCCAGCATGTCTATGCAACAGGTATTCTCTGAACTCAAGGCTTATGAGTTTGATCTGAACAGGAAAAGGGCTCCTGATGAGACCTCAGCTGAGAAGGGAGTAGGCTTCAAAGCCAAGGAGTCTGAGCCAAAATCCCCAAAGCCTCAGAAGAGTACAAAGGCAAGCAAGTCTCAAAGCAAGGCTGAGATGCAGGAGGAACTCAGCCTGATGGCTAGAAGGTTTGAACAACTTAACAACCGGTTTGGCAAGTATAAAAGATTTTACAGGGATAACAGGGAAGGTAGAAGTTATCCACAAAAGACCACCAGAGAAGGAGAGAAAAGCTCATCTGAGCTGGAAAAGAAGAAGGAATACAAGAATTACACCAAGGCTGAAGGATCATCATCAAAGACCAGAGAGTCCCCTGAGGAAAAGAATGATGATGCCAACAGATGTTTTCAGTGCAAGAAGATTGGGCACTTTCAATATGATTGTCCACAACTGAGCACAAAAGAAAGAAAGGAAAGGCAAGCCAAAAGAGACAGAAGATATGGAGAAAGGAAAGCCATGGTGGCTGAGGATGTGGATGAAGATCTGGAGTCATCTGATGGACTGTTCTCTGACAGCAGTGATGATGACATGTGCCTCATGGCAAGAGAAGAACCAGAGGTACAATCTAAACCATCCATTTCTCTAGAACACACACCTGAGCTAAGCTCAGAGTCAACTGAGGAACTCAATCTTCAGTCCGCTTTGGAACAATTGATGATTGATTTCTCAAGGTTGCAAGAAGCAAGTTTCTATCTTCAAGATGAAAACAAACAACTCTTGAGTGAAAACTCCAAGTTAATCGAGTCTGGGAATCAAGCAGATCTGAACTCAGCCAAATCTACCATTGAACTGACAAAAGAGGTGGAAACCCTCAGGAGTCAAGAAAATGGTAGAGATCAACTGATAAAAGATCTCAATGAATCTAAGATAAACTTAACTGAAGAGAATTTAAAATTGGTAAGCCAAATAAAGGATTCTCTCCTGAAAATTGATGTCTTACAAAAATCTGAAGAGACATTGTTAAAAAGGATTGATGCTCTAAATAAACCCTCTCTTGCCATAGAGGAGATTCAAAATTTTCAAATCAATCCTAATATGGGATAGGCTTTATTCCAAAACCTTCAGAAGGTCCTCTGAGTGTTGCTTCTTCAAGTGGCACAAAGAGAGTTTTCAACCACAGACTATGGATAAAGGAAAAAGACCAGCTGAGATCACACAGAAGAAAAGTCAAACTAAGCCAAAACCAAATGGAAAGGCTCAGGTGACTTATCAAACTAGATCTCAACAGAGGTACCATCAACCGAGGTCTTCACATATGAAGCAACCTTAGCTGAGAGCACCCAGGCATGAGCAGTCCTCAAGGAATTACTCATATGGAAGATCTATTCCTTTGGTGCCTAAAGGAAAAGGTCCTTCATACCTTTATCAACAAAGACCTAGGCCAGGTGCACCCAAGCCAAAGAGTAAGAATGTGAAGAAGGTTTCTGTTCCTTCAAAGGCTGACACCCATAGAAAGTTTACTCCCAAGGCACCAAGGGAGATAACAATCTATGTAGATGTTTATGGAAGATAAATTAGCCAATCTAAAATGATTAGAACTGTGAGGCAAATTTGGATTCCGAAAGGTACAGCTAACCTGGTAGGACCCAACACCAAATGGGTACCTAAAGCTTGATTTTTGATTGCAGGGCTCAGTGGACCTCAACAAAGGAGATGTTCTAAAATCTTCAGTCTGGTACTTGGACAGTGGATGTTCTAGGCACATGAATGGCAACAAAGATCTCCTGACAGAATTTGTTGAGAGAGAAGGTCCACAAGTCACCTTTGGTGACAACTCACAAGGAGCCACTAAAGGTTATGGTACTTTAATCATTGGCTCAGTAAGAGTAAGCAATGTATCCTTTGTCAGTGCACTTAAGCATAATCTTCTGTCCATAAGTTAATTCTGTGATAAAGGATACATTGTTGAATTTTCATGTAACCTGTGCTTTGTCAAGAATATATCTTCACAACAGGTACTACTAACTGGGTCAAGGAAGGAAAATATCTATCTTGCTGATTGGAAGTCTTGCACACCAAATGCATGTCTTATTGCTAAGAGCTCAACTGATAATAATTGGCTATGGCACAAAAGACTAAGTCATCTGAACTTCAAGATGATGAACAGAATAGCGAGTCATGGACTGGTAGAAGGAATGCCAAATGAAGTATACAACAAAGAACATATCTGCAAAGCCTGTCAGGAGGGAAAGCAAGTAAATGCATCCTTCAAAAGAAAAGTAGCAACCTCTACTGACAGAATACTTCAACTGTTACATATGGATCTCTTTGGTCCAGTAACCCCTGTAAGTATCAATGGGAGAAAATATACACTTGTTGTTGTTGATGATTTCTCCAGGTACACATGGGTGATATTCCTAGCTAGCAAAAAGGAGACTCAACTGAGGCTGCCAGAGCTCCTGAAGAAAGTTAGCAATGAAAAGAGCCTGAACATTGTAAAGATAAGATCAGATAAGGGCACTGAATTCATTAATTCTATTATATCTGATTATTGCAAAGAATTAGGTATTGCACATGAGACATCAGCTGCAAGAACTCCACAACAAAATGGAGTAGCTGAAAGAAGAAATAGAACTCTCAAGGAGGCAGCAAGGACAATGCTTGCAGAAGCTCAAGTTCCTAAAAGATTTTGGGCTGAAGCTATCAACACTGCCTGCCACACTCAAAATATATCCATGGTAACCAAACATCAAGGAAAAACTCCATATGAATTATGGAATGGCAGAAAGCCACAGGTATCCTACTTTCATATTTTTGGTTGCAAGTGTTTCATTCATAACAATGGGAAAACTCAACTGAAAGCTTTTGATAGCAAAGCTGATGAAGGAATTTTCTTAGGATATTCCCAAATCAGTAGAGCCTTCAGAGTGTACAATTGTAGAACTCTTGTTGTGGAAGAAACACCTCATGTGGTCTTTGATGAATCTACTTTTGAGTCCAGGAGTAAGGAGAATGAGGAGGTAATAAGCAAAAGACTAACTAGACTGAGTATCAAGTCTAAAGGCTATCCTGAGAATTGTGTTGATACATATATCCCAACCCGGGACAACTTAGAAGATCAACAACTCAAGGAGGTCATCCAAAGTCAAACTACCCCTCAAAGCTCACCTGAGAGCTCTCCTGAACAAGCAACTGAACTGATGAACACTATCCCAGTTCAAGAGGTAAGTAATGTCAATGAAGATGTGGTCACAACTGAGACATCCACTGAACCCATCATTCAAGGGGGAACCAATGAGATTACCTTTGAGAATGAGAATACCTTGAATGATGACTCAGGACTTCAACCCTCTGTTTTATTTCCTGAATTTGATTTTATTCCTATATCTAGTGACTCAACTTCAGAAGAGTTAAACTCTACTGAAGGGCATCAGCCTAGGAGAACTTGGCTCTCAGATCACCCTGTTGAGCAAATCCTAGGTGATCCTTCCTCAGGAGTCAAAACTAGAAGTTTTCATGGAGAAAGTGCTTTGTTTTGTTGTTTCTTATCAAACCAGGAACCAAGTTCCATAGCAGAAGCACTTCAAGATTCCAACTGGATCATTGCCATACAAGAAGAGCTCAACCAGTTCACAAGGAATCAAGTTTGAGAGTTGGTAGACAGGCCATATCACTGCAATGTGATAGGAACCAAGTGGGTATTCAAGAACAAGAAGGATGAAAATGATATCATAGTCAGAAACAAAGCCAGACTTGTTGCAAAGGGCTATTCTCAAGTTGAAGGATTTGACTATGATGAAACATTTGCCCCAGTAGCCAGATTGGAGGCAATAAGGTTATTTCTTGCATATGCTGCTCACAAGAAATTCAAAGTGTACCAGATGGATGTTAAAAGTGCCTTCTTGAATGGAGTACTCAATGAAGAAGTCTATGTGGAGCAACCCCCAGGTTTTGAAGAAAGTCGCAAAGTATATAGACTGAGAAAAGCTTTATATGGACTGAAAAAGGCTCCAAGAGCTTGGTATGATACTTTGTCACAATTCCTTTTGGATCATGGTTTCATCAAAGGAAGAGTTGATAGAACTCTATTCAGGATCACAGAAGGAGAGGACACTTTGCTTGTACAAATCTATGTGGATGATATCATTTTTGGTTGTCCCAACCAAGTCCTCTGTGAAAGTTCTCTCAACTGATGAAGGGAAAATTTGAGATGTCAATGATGGGAGAAATGAACTTCTTCCTAGGACTTCAAGTTAAGCAGTCCCCTGAAGGAATCTTCATCAATCAAGCCAAATATACAAGGGAGCTGATCAACAAATTTGGATGCCAGACCAGTAAAGTAGCAAGAGTTCCACTCAACACCAACACCAAGATGGAACCAGATGAAGATGGTGAATCAGTAGACCAGACTCACTACAGAGCTATTATTGGATCTCTACTGTATCTCACAGCAAGCAGGCCTGATATCACTTTTGCAGTTGGGATTTGTGCAAGATATCAAGCCAACCCCAAGAAAAGTCATCTGGAAGCTACTAAAAGAATTCTCAAATACCTTAAGGGTACTGTGAATATGGGATTGTGGTATCCCTCATATGACAATTTGGAACTCACAGGATACTCAAATGCTGACTATGGAGGATGTAGAATTGACAGGAAATCAACCTCGGGCACTTGTCAATTCTTGGGAAGTAAGCTGATTTCTTGGTTCTCCAAGAAATAAAATTCAGTAGCCACAAGCACTACTGAAGCTGAGTATATGGCAGCTGGAAGTTGTTGTGCTCAAATTCTTTGGCTAAGACAACAGCTGAGAGATTACAATATCTTTGCCAATGAAGTCCCTATTTTCTGTGACAACAATAGTGCAATTGCTATTTCAGAAAATCCAGTTCTCCACACAAGATGCAAACATGTGGATATAAGACATCATTTCATCAGAGATCATGTGGAGAAGAAGGACATCAAAATGCTCAAAATCCACACTGACAAGCAGAAGGCAGATATCTTCACTAAACCTTTGGCTGAAGCAAGGTTTCAAGAGTTGTCAGTAGAGCTTGGACTCCTAGATCCAGGAGAGTAAAGAAAGGATTTAATCTCAGAAGAGTTGCTTCAACTCAGTGGAGGTTCATATTCAGAAGAGGATCTTTCTCAGTAGAAGCTCCTCATCTCAGAAGAGTCCTGAATATCAGACGAGGTCAAACCTCAGTGGAGGTCAAAAGTTTATACTTATGATTTTTTCAAATACAAAGCCTATTAGTTTTTAATATATATATTTTGATTCAATAGAATTACTAATGAGTGCTTTCTGAAAATTAAATCTTTCTTACACTTTTTCGAAGAGATTTTGGTATGGCAAGCATTTAATGCGCATTGTACAAGTCGGGTTTACTTTTACAGTTACCTATCTCACGCGCCTTAAAACCCGGATGATGTGACCTTCCGGCTACCAACTTTTTTAATCCAAACCTTTCATTTTAGGCGGTTCTTTTCTAACCGTCAAGATCTCTTAAAAACTCCCCACTAAACTCTTGGACTATCCACGATCTCAAACCAAATCAATCTCAAACGTTGATTTTTCCGATCAATCTCACCGTTCATTGCTCATATAAAAACCCCAAACTTACGCTTGTAAACCTTTTCGAAATCACTCACAAGCAAAACTCCATTCTATCTTTCCAAATACACTCTGCAAATTTTCTCTCAAACCCTATCGTTCAAATGGCAAAATTAAATCTAAGTTTCCTTACCAACAAGGAGAATTTCTGGTATGAACCAATCGTGGTTTTTGATAACCCTAAGATAGAATCCAAACCAGAATTTGCTCATATCAAAGAAGCCCTAGAGATGCTTAAAGCTGCTGGGTTAGAGAAGTTTTTAACAGTTCATCCTAAGAACTGTTTCGACAGGCAGGTTCTTGAGTTTTTCCATCATATATCAAACTCTGATTCAAGGATCAGGTCTCATCTCATACTACAAAGAAAGAAGAAGGTGATGAGGGACGATATGGAAATTATTGAACATCAGAAGATTAGAAAGGAGATCCGAGTCAGTGGAGATGACTTGAAAGAGAGCTGTTCGATCTCCCCTCTGAAGGTCCAAATCCAGATACTTGTATTGCGGACGAAGAGGAAGAATGGATCAATACCATTATGCAAAGAAAGGTGAAATACAGTCCAACAATGAACAAAAATGTGTTCTTGCCAGTATATAATGTTCTCTGTGAAGTTGTTGGAAAATGTATACTGGGAAACCAGGGAAGCACGGAGCAGGTGAGCAAGCCCAAGCTCAGACTGATGAAGGCCATTGTAGAGAGTAAGGAGAAGACATACAACTGGCAACAGTTCTTTTTTAGGGCATTGAATAAAGAGCACTCAAAGCTCCAACCTGACAAAACTCCCTAACTATCAAGTAAGCTCAATTTTGCAACATAAATCTCCTACTTGATAGAGAATGTAGATCTGGGAGTGGACTGGATTCCAGACAGGAAGTGGAGTAATCTTAAAGCCTTGTTCAAATCTGGAAAGGCTCTGGAGACAAGAATGATTAAGCCTACTGAGGAGAGCCCAGAGGCAGTTGAGGAAGAAGAAGCTGACCCTACTGAAGGGAAGAAAACCAAGCTGAAGAGGAGGCTGGTTAAGTTGAGTGACAAGATGGCGCAGCACAAGGAAGCAGAGGCAGAGAAAGCTTCTAAGAAGGAGAAGAAGAGGTCTACTGAGGCGGAGAAGGAGAGTGCCTCTAAGAAAGTCAGAGTCTCCAACTCTACTGATGAATCTTCATAAGGTAACCCTGACTCTTCTCCCAACATTATCTCAACTGAGTCTGACTCAGATGTCCCTGCACCTACCCCCATCAAACCCAAAACTAAACCACGCACCCCTGCCAAAACCAAACGCATCTCCACAATAACTAAAACCCCCACTGAAGGCTCTCAACAGCCAGAAAGTGGATCCCAAACAACCCCCACTGAACCCATCTCAACCCCTACTGAAACCATTACATCAACCCCTATTGAACCCTTCCCCTCAACCCCTTCTGAACCCATACCCTCAACCCCCACTGAACAAAACCCATCCTCCACTGATACCCAAACCCAAACCTCTTCTGAAGCAAACCTTCCTGAATCACACTCAACTCACCTGGAGTCTATCCTAGAGGAGCCAACAGAAAGTTGATCCCCTACCCCTTCCCTTCCTTCAGACGATGACGAAGAGTACTCATTCCTAGACACTCTCAAGGATGAGGTAGCTTACTCTTTGGAGTCCAAATACCCCGAGCTTGACAGTTTTCCCACTCTCAAAGCCATGTTCTTGAGACTGAGACTCATTGTCCAGCTCAAAGATAGAAGACTTGGTGAAATCCTTTTGGCTGTCAGAGGCAGCAATGCAGAGGACTGGAAGAAGGAGGAGGTGGAAGTAATGCAGTTTGCTGGGATGCACAAAACCAGACTTCTCTGTGATGAGAAGAACTTTGAAAGTCTGGTTATGGAGAAGATAGCTGAAGCCAGGAAGGTAGTGGAGGTGGAAAAGATTGCTGAAGGTGAGACAGAGAAGCCAGCTGAGCCTTTAGCTGAAAGCGGAGCTGAAACTGAGCAATCTATTGAGGCAGCTGAGAAGGAGAAGGAGAAAGAGGAGGAGGAGAAGGAGAAAGAGGAGGAGGAGAAGGAGAAAGAAAGTGAACAAGGAGGAGGTGCTTCACCTAAGCAAGGTGATGGTGAAGCAGCCAAGAATGTATCCATGGCAAGGGATACTGAGGCACAAAATTTGCCACAGGAGAGCTCAGTAGAGGCGTCTACTGAAGTTCTCCCACAACAACCCTCAGTGGTGGCTAAGGAGTCACCTGAGGTGTCTGGTACTGGTGGAGTTGAAAATTTAAAAGAAAAAGAAACTGAGGTGGAAATCACTGGAGTGAAGAGTGGAGAGATAAGAGCAATCATCCCTGTAAAGGGTGAATTGGCTGAGAAAAATGTAGTTGAAAAGGAGAGTGAGGGTAAGAAAAGAGAGAAGAGTGAGGAGGAGGGAGTCCCTATGGAGGTAGAAGCATCAGGAGACCTAGGTGGTGAGGCTGAGGGAGTTAAAGCTAACATTATTTGCCATGCAGGTACTCAAACTGATGAAATTCCCCCAGCTGAGGTCAACCTAACTCCTCTGAGTGATATTGTTTACTCACTCAAAGAAGAAAGCTTTCCTTCTCTCCAAGCACAACTGAGGGATGTCCAGGAGATAGTACAAGAAGAAGTGGATGAGATGGCTATCCTCTCAGACCACGTTGATGAACTCATGGAATCCACAACAACATCACTTCAAAATCTCACTCTTAAAGTTGAAGACTCTCAGCAGATGGTGATTGATGTCGTTGAAGGACAAAGCGTGTTGGTCATAGATGCCCTGAAGAAGCTGGAGCAGACCGAGGAAGAGGCCAGAACTAAGTTTCTAAAAGACTCAGTGGAGAATGTATCCATCAACCTGAAGTCCTCAGTAGAGGCTTTCTCAGCGGACCTACTTGGGAAGGTTGAAGGGTTATGGAATTCTAAGCAGACAGAATTCGAGGCCAAACATGCCGAGTTAGGAGCTAAATTGGGAGAAGTTCTGAAGAAGGCAGCTGAAGACTTCCCCAATCAGGAGAAAACAAATGTGCTGATCGATGAGAAGCTAGCACAATTTGTTCAATTTGGGCAGACAGCTGGAGCGACCCTGGAGAGGCTATAAGATGAGGTTGATCATTGCTCAACTGAGCTGAAAGCTTTAGCCCATGATCAACTGAAGCTCAACATCACTGTGGTTGAGTGCTTGATTAATGCCGGAAAGGGGGAAAAGAGGATAAGTGCTAAGGATATGAAGCTTGATCCAAAGAACAAAATAAACATTATCCTTGAGACCCCTGACTTTGAGAAAGGCAAATAGGTGAAGAGCACTCTGAAGAAGGTGGATGCTGAAGCTCAGAAGATTGCAGAGGCCAAGAAGGGCAACGAAACCTCCTCAGCTGACCTATCAAAGTTCAAAAAAGAGCATCTGAAAAGGAGGAGAGAGCTGCAAAGAAGGGGGAAACCACCAAGAGAAAGGCATCCAATGCCCTCTCAGCTGAGGTAGCCAAAAAGACAAGAACCTCAGGGAGGTTGGCACCTAAGTCCACGACCTCATCTGATGAAGTTCAAGTACTCCCCATTCTTAACCCTGAACCTTTGTCATCTGAACCTCCTAAGTCTGCACCCACAAGAGTCACAGAGCTCACTGAGCTCATCAAAGAGGCTGGAGGGATGAACGAAAGAGCACGAAAGCTAACAGCTCAGCAGCAGGAAATGAGAGACAAGGTGGTTGGGAAGATGGAAACAATTGCAGAGCTAGCTGAGAGGAAAAGGAAGGAGAGGCTGGCCACATTTGATAAAACTACTTCAAAGAAGTTCAGGAGTGGTTATCAAAGGTGGGCTGCTAAGCTGAAGAAAGACAAAATCACTCCCTCTAAGAACAGATTTCCTCACCATGATGCTTGGGTGCCTAAGAAGCTTAATGATGCTTGGGAAACTGCAAAAAGGGAATTTGTGTATTCCTTTTATGTCAGTGAAAAGTTAGGAAGAGATAATGCTCAAGAAGTTTTCAACTCATGGTTGTTTGAAGCCTATCCAAAACTCTATCCTGAGATCAGTGATGCTTGGAATGATGCCTTCCCAGATCAAGCCCTGAAGGCCCCTAAACAAATCACCTACTGGCCCCCTCAAGATGCTAGTGGTGCTGTTGATAGAGAAAGGATCACTGAAGAGTGGACATCCTTGTGTGAGCATCTTGGACTCAGAGGACACTCAAAGGAAATGATGTAGAGGAAGAACGAGCTGAAGATCAGAGTATTCAAACAGTATGGACTTGAACCCATTTTCGAATCCATCTGAGAAGTTAGTATATTTTGCTGGGCATTTGTTTATAAGTCCCAGATGTTTTTAAGTTTGAAACTTTTGATAGTAGATTTCATGTAATCTGTACTTCTCCATTTATCATGAAATGAACTCTACTGATGTTTTGCCCAAGATAATATCTCATTATCATTTAGGCTTATGTACTTGAATGTTTTTACTTACAAAATCCGTGAACTTTGAATGTCATCTGAAGAACCTCTCTGAAAGAAGATATGTAATAAGATAGGTTCTGGCATAATCAAAAAGGGGGAAATTGTTGGGAAAATGTATGAGACTTAAGTTTTGATTAGATGCCAAAATGTTCCTCCTAAGTTGTTTTGTAAGTAAATTATTCAGTAGAGTTAGTGCTTAGTTAATCAGTTCAACTGTTAAGGAACTGAAGCACAGTTAGTAATTTTAAGAGTGTATTTAGAAATGAAGTCTACTGAAGTTAAAGTCTGCTGAAGATGAAGTCCACTGAAGACGAGTGATTTGAGATTAAGTCTAAGTCTTGAATGTTTTCTAAGTACATTCTCACTAAGACTAAAACCATCAGGAGAGGACCAAGGTCCACTGATGAGAACTAACAAAGCACATTCAATGCTAAACATATTTAAAGCTGTTAGTTAATCTGGTTGGAACAAGGCAAAACGAATTTCAGTGAAGCTTACAATAAATGAAGGAATAAGAAGGTTCTCTCATAGGAGTTCCACCTTAAAGCAAGACAAGAATCTGGGCATGCAGTCTAAAGGTCCAATGAGAAGATGACACATCAGTGTACTCTACTGACAGCCGACCTGCTCCGGACTGACAAGTACTAAAAGTCTTTCCCTAGCAATCTACAGAAAGTTGGTGAACAGGCATGGTCTTTCAGCCATTTCTTGACAAGACTTAAAGCTTCAAATAGAGCCGTTTGAGCCAATCAGATACAAGAAGACTTACTTGAGAAGATTCAAATCCAACGGGAAGATTTTCAAGGAAGCCTATAAATACAGAAGGACGTGCTCATTTCTAGGCACGGGAAACTCACAAGATCAAAGTTATCTCTACATTCATAACAACTAAGAAGCACTCGAAATTACCATTGTTTCCCAAGTGTTTCACATTTGTAGAGAGCCTAACAAACCTTCTGTAACCAAGCTTAAAAGCTATATCCAAATCTTAGAAAGAGATAATCCAATCCTAAGCCTTGAGCTAAACTTGTAAGGATTATCTCAAAATAGTTGGAATCAAAACCGTACTCAAAACCCTACTCAGTGTTTAGGTTGAGAGCTAGTGTTAAGTGGTGTTAGTAAGCTGATTGTTGTATCAGTCTGAAAGCTGGTTTGTTTTGGGAACTAGGACCTGGAATTTCCTAGTGATCAATCATCCTAAGAGAGGATTAGTTGATCAGTGCACCTTGGCATTATAACACAAGGAATTCCAAGTGAAAGGAATTCTAATGTTTGATCAAGACAGTGGACGTAGGAGATTCATCTCTGAACCACTTTATATCTTGTGTACTTATTCTCTGTTTTCCTAAGTGTGTGTTTATCTCAAAGTTTATCAAAGTAGAACGAGTTTTCTAAAGGGCTCACTAATCCGCATCTGAAAGCTAATTAGATAGTAGTTCAACTGAAAGTCTTGAGCTTTCAGTGGAGGTATTATCTTAGTAAGCTTTCACAAGTAACTCTCAGCAGACCTCAAGTCCACTGACGAGCTACTGTCTTAAGTAACCTGATAAGTTTTAAAAGAAGTTTTAATTTGTAATCACAGGTGTATTCCCCCCCCCCCCCCATGCACCTATTTACTCGTTTAGGGACCAACATAAACTATTGATAAAAAGAAACATCAAAATGCAACTCCTCAACATTTAAAAATCTAAAAATACAAACACAACCTACTCTAACTTCATTCTCTAACATAAATTTTTTCAATCCGGACTGAAAAACATATCCTCTCCTCTCCTTCCTAAATTCAACCTTCCAACTGCAATCATCAACATACAAAATTATGTACTTCGAAGACGTATTTTCAAACACATTATGATTATTCCAGAATGCCTTCGGAATATCCTGAATAAAAAAGATAAAAAAAATCATTGTATATATAAATATATAAATCACATAAATAAAAATATATATCTACAACTAAAATACAAGAAAATAAAAAAGACTTACCAATCTGCCTCTATCAAGATTTGACTTACTAATCAACCGAACAAACGAAAGTGAATTTTCAACAGGAGATAAAATATGTGGATCATTAGGATGATCATTAGCTTCATTCCTCGCTAAGACGGAAAACATAAAGTCAATCTCACAAAGTAAATAAATTTATAATATATAAATCATATCTAAAAACAACAAAAAATGGGTAACGAACCTTTAGATAAATAGTTCCCTCCACATGACAAACTTGAAATCAAATGTCCACATTGAGAATATATTTTGATCCAAAGTGTACAAAGTCCATCATAATATAAACTAATATAATCATACTTACTAACATTATTAGCAACAACAAAAGACTTCCACCCATCACCAAATGTATAACATGTTGCATTTAAAAAAATGACTTTCATCTTCCAAAAATCTCCATTAGATTTCTGAAGATACAAAAAATCAGGAAATTTCCCACCATTGATATCAGTCCACATTTGAGGAATTATCTACACATAAAAAAAAAAAATTATATAACAGGGATTAATACTTAACCAAAAAATATATAATTTATTTATTAATTTTTTAAAAATGTATTATATATTTTATTTTTTCCAAAAAAAGTACCAGATTCTCATTAAAAATCTGAAAATAATCCGCAATAAAATAATTTCTTCTTATCTCACCTGCAAATGAACATAATTTATAATAAGATATTCAAAAGAAAAAAAAAGAAAAATATATGATCTATTATATAATATGAATACTTATCCACAATACTCACCATATAAATTATAAGGCAGAGATATAAGACTGGGATTGCCAACATCCTTAAGAACACCATTTCGATTATAAACTTTAAAATAAATGTTACATAAATTATACTCAGAGAATGTTACGTAATCACCAACACATAGAGAATAATAATCCACAATTTCTCTCCAACCACCTGTAAAATACCAAGAACCATCAATAACACTTGTCTTTATAATCCAAATCTTCCCACTCTGATTAACAAATGTGTATCTTGAGTTGAAGGGTACGTCCTTTGATAGAGAAATTTCATTAGGTACACGCTGCAAATTAAAACGGTATAATTAAAAAAATTAAAAACAAATGGAAATTTAATAACACTGACGAATAAAAAAAAGAACATCTAATCAGGTTATCATGTAGATCCGAATTTTTATTTGGAAGATATTGAATAAAAAAATCGAATGAATTCCGTGAATAATAGTTTTCCTTGTACAGGTTCAATTCATCATACTGAATATATAGATCTCCAACTAAGTAAAAAAAAAAAGTTAAACATACCAAAAAAATAGAGAATTAATAATAATAATATATGTTTAACAAAATAACCTTACTTGAAAACAATTTTCTATCATCCTCAAATGATTCTTTTAAATGGCACAAATCATCAAACAATGTATCCTCCGAAAAAAATTTTGACATAGCAAATACTCTAAAATAGATTAAATCTGGAAAAAAAATTTCACACTTCAGTGAGTTGATGGAGAAATAGAAACATAAATACAACATATTTATAACAATAATAGCTCACCAGATATATAATATTAGGCGAGAATGAAGGTTGTAATTTCATAGTAATTAATATTACAGACATATCCCAAGGAATTGACATCATAATTGTATAAATAACATATAAACTATTCCATAATTGTTAATAACATTTTCCAAGAAAATAGATGTAACATTAATAATACAATTACTCCCAATAACTACAAAAATAACCAACATTACTATAGTACAATAATTGCGTGGTTTTACATAATTAAACTACTGTGAAAATATTTTAGATGGAATTTTTTCAAGTACTTAAAAATAATAATTAATATAATTAGTTTGATATTAACAAATACATTATAACAATAATATTCTTTAACACTGAAAATAAAATGTAAAGGTGAATATAATAGTACTCATTTTATTTACATAACAATAATAATAACATAAGATTAATTAAAAAATAAAAACATAACAATATTATAGTTAAATTGGATGAATACATGAGAGACTACAAAAAGGAAAATTATTATCAGACATTTCCTTTTTGGTGGAATATAACTCTATAAATTATTTAAAAATTATATATATTTGCTGATCATCAAATCACTAATTATCAAAACGATTAGCATAGATTGACAATACAATAAAAAAGATAAAATTATTCATTCCATGAAAAACACGAATGAGTAAATTTAACAAATAGTAAAACTGTAACAAATAATACTATAAAGAAACTTAACAATAATTAGATGTAATTGAAATATATAAAACATATACTCCAATAATAAAAAATATTAAAAGAAATAAAACAAAAATTGATTACATAGAGAGCATTAGTCTATTTAACTAAACAAATTCATCTAGACTGAAAATTATTATATCCGTTCCAAATGTTTTAAAAAATATACACACGCAATATACACAAAAAATAAATTACATAAAAGAGAACAACATTAAACAATCTTGAAACACAAATATAAAACGAAAAGAAATTAACAAACATGAACTATAATAAATTAGGACAACAAAACGGATCATATTAGTTTCATAATTTAACCGTCAAAACACAGTTCAAAAGTATAATATCATTAACAAAAAAAACCCCAAGATTAATTTCACTAATCACTCAATGGACAACTGGAGGACAAATGGCTGAAATTGAAGAAACTTAAGACGAACTATAGTGCCCTCTCGAAGATCCATATCTCTAATTATATTACGGAAACCGGATGAAATAAGAAAACGGCGACGTTCATTCTTGAAGCAAACATTCCAATTTTTATTTTCACCCCTAACTTCAACATCTGGATAAAATTTATATCCGCATCTGATATGCTTATCCCAAAAATCAGATGGTATAGGCTGCAATTCATAAGGTAGAAAAAAAATTAAATAATCATACAAAAAAATAAAATAACAATATATATTAAATAAGACAATCTAAACAACAATTAACAACACAACATAAAAAACCAACTAACCAATCTGCCCTTTTTAATATCGGATGACTTAAGACAACGTACAAATTTTGGACTCTGTATATCCCTTGCAACAGGAGCATTCTAAAAAAAACAGATAACAACAATGTAGACCGTCGTCAATAACCACAAAAGACATAAGTGTACGGATTGTTCTAAATATACATAAACACTATAACCATTAGAAAATACTCAAAAAGAAAATAGATTATACATATTCACTTAAATTCTCACAAAATAAATATACCACACACAAAGTATATTGTTAAATAGTAAACGTCAAGAATTAACACTACCTCAATCATAGCAGAAACATCAGCCGAAACTAAAATACACCTAGAAGATGAAACTGGATTGTTTGGAACAATAGAGGGACCTGAACATCGAACATGAGAGTTCTACAAAAAGTAAACCAGAAATTTATGCAATTTAAAATTACAATAATAGCAATAGTTGAATAAAGAAACTTAAATATAATAATACACTGTAAATATTGTAACATTCAACAAAAGAAACAAAGATAAGTTCATTTTACCAGAAGTTTAACACCAGGTGATCTCCTAAGTTTAGGTATTCCTCCAGGACCAACTGTTACCAACGGGATGCCATCATCAATAATTTTTTGAAGAGATTCTCAGAAAACAGAACTACTCATCCTATTACTTTTACTCCAACCAATTATCTCTCTTTGATCAGATTCAGAAAAACATCCCATATTAGAAAAATTTATACTAGGGTGAATCCCATCATCACCGTGAGAATCGAAAACACGAGAAACACCATGAACTTCACTAATAACACAATGAGCCATATCACGACTCACTGAATGCATACCTAGATTAATACAAAAAAAAATTAAAAAATCAGAAAAAAAAACCACCAATTTTTTTTTACAAATAAATAGACAGAATAAAATAATCGATTAGTATAATGAAAACTAAGATTATAAAAATCATAATAAACTATAAATACCTTCTGAAAGTGCATAGATAAAGGACGCAAATTCAAAGCTGTCATCCATGTAAGTACTAACATACAATTTATCAGTACCATCAAACAATAGAGTCATAAATTTAACTCTATCAATGAAAACCAAGCTAGAAAACCAAAGCTTTTCCACAGCTAGCTCAAGACCAGTTGAACCAATAACATATGGACAGTAATGATAGGACCCATCTCTAGTCACCAGAACATACTCCTTCTTTGGAAGAGATTTCCCAAAAAGTTCCACAATCCAATGGGGAATAATCTAAAAAAAATAATCCATATAAAGAATAAAAATTATAAATTATAAATTTAATCAAAATCATACACAGTGAAAAAAATAATTTAAAATTTTTAACGTAACACTCACAATAGTATCAGAGAAATCGACAATGAACTCAGGGATGATCATATTAAATCTATCAACACCTGACAAGATAAAGAAAGGTAGTATATATAATTCTATATATAATAATATTTTTAAAGTGGTACAGTTTTGGGAAAAAATAGTAATAATAGTTAGAACATCAAACCCATGACTCTAATAGGGTAATTGGGCAAAGGACGACCAAACTGCTCCTTAATACAACCAGTAATCGAGTCGAATATAACAATAGAAAATACGCAGTCACAATTTTCCTCAAAATAGATTATATCACAACAATGAATATCATAAAATTTCTTTATATCAGCATTAAAACTCAAAAACCAGGCCCCATCAGAAATAACAACCCGAACTTCATGATCCTGAATAAAAGAATCGCACAAGGAACGTTGCCTCAGTGTGAATATTTGATTTGGCAACGTCTCACCAAATTCACGCTGAAAATTATGAGGCAATCGCTGAACAAGGAAAAAAACAACATTAATGTTATTGAATCAAAGGAAAATAAGAGACGAATATAAAAACAATAATAAGTGATTGAAAATACATACAATAAGCTCAGGTTCCTTAGCCTTCTTAAAGCAAAGATAAAACCTAAATTTATCATCATAGTAGACATTAGTAACGTAATATTAAATATCTTCAAGCGGCCCAAGAACATCATCCCCTACAAAAGACAACACAAGATTACAAAATAAGAACATATAAATAAGAAAAATTGTAAAAATACTAAGAAGAAAAAACCACATAACACCCACTATGCCAATCGTCCCGGTTCATGGTGGGAAAAGAAAAAACGATCACCGAAGTAAAAGCCCTACAATAAAGATAAAAAAATTAATAAACAATTATACTTTTATACCAACAAAAGAAAAAAAAAAGGAGACAACAATACTCCATAAAAAACGGATAAAAGACTGGCAATCGCAGGATTTTTGTTTAAAAAAAAATCACAGAAAAAAAATATTTCAAGCCAAAACAAACATAATTTCCCATTTGGTAAGGATTCACTAGCTAGTGAAATTCCAGAATGAAGAAATCGTAGATTCACAACTACAGATAATGGAATAATATAAAAAAAAAAATAACCTAATTAAAAATTACCGAGTAGTATAGCCACGAAAGAAAATTAAAGCATGAATGTAGATTAATGAGTAGGAATAAAAGGATGAGTGCGTGTAGATTTATGAAAGAAAGTTAAAGAATGAGGGTAGATCTATGAAAGAAACTTAGAGCATGATTGCAGATTAATAAAAAAAATGAAAACCGACGAACCGTTCGATGAACCAATTAGGAAAAAAAAATCCCACAACTACACATATTAATGCAATAGGAATAAATAGCTAACCTCGGGAGTTGATAATTTTTTTTTTAAAAGATATCCCCGAAATTTGTATTTTCCAATATAGCCCAAAATCATGGAATTTCAGTTTAGTATAACAAAATCCGGTCAGATTCTAAAAAAATCGATAATAGAATTTTTTTTATTGGAAAATCCTGCTAATTTCTGTATTTAAGAAAAAACAATCCCTATAAATTTGGATAACAGTTCGACATAATATGAAAATTATCTACTACCATACAACGAATCAAATAAATTATAAATTACACATACATATATATATAATTGATTTCCAATTACAACTGCAAGAAATAATTAAAATTAAAGTTATATTTGAAAAAAGTATATATATTTTTTAAAATAATATCAAAACATAAGCGACAAATAAGTATGAATATATTCCCTTCCTTTAAAATAGAAGAAATTTGTACTCAATCCCCAATCTTGATTACGAATTCCAAAATATCACAATTTATTATAAAAAAATGTCTATTAATAATAATTTTATGTATAAATTTTTCCTTTCAAGCATTGTGCATGAATACGTCAGATTAAAAAAAAAAAAGAAGCCTTCCAAGGATTGAAATTGGAAAAGTTACATTTTTTTTCGCCAAATTTGTATTAGTCATCAATATAAATTAAAAACTCCAATTTTTTTTACCTTAATGTGAGCAAAAAACGGACATCATATAGTCTAAGATTTTCACTTGATCTACTAATAAAAATAATATGTTATCAGACAATATATGTTATTAAAAAAGGAAAAAAAAAACGTTTACCTTAAATTGTTTATTTTTTCCAAAAAAAAAACATTTCAAAAAAGTATTGATAGTTATTTATTAATGCAGAATATTTAAAAAGAAAAAAGAAATAAAAAATAATAATAAATTGGTATCTACAATTCCATGATATCAAAAAATATATATCTTTTGTACGGAATGCTTTACTTATTTTACCAATCAACACAAATGCACCATCTAATTATACAGTGAATAGAATTTTGATCCTATCCTATATAGATGAACATATTTAAGAACAAGCAGAGACTGAATAATAATTAAAAAATATAATTTCAAATTCATTTAAGTATAGACACGTAACTATTATTGTACATTATTAATACAACAGTAGTATTCATTATTATATAACGTTGATTTTAAAATTAAAATGTTAATCGACCACTGTGGATGGACAAATTTGAATAAATCAAAAAAGACAATCTATTCCGATATTATTAAATGGAAAAAAAAGGAAAACAGAGAAAAGACGATGAGAAAAAAACATTAAAATTACAAAAAAAATAAAACTAAAATCATTCGTCCTTGATTTTGACATTTGAAAGCCCCGTAACAACATCCATCCCAGCAGCACGATTATCAACCTAAATAGATATAAAAAAAAAGAATAGATACAATAAATATATATTAGTAACCCAATAAATTTGTACACCAAACAATAGAAGCATATATATAATAAAAAAAAAAAAGGAAAAAAAAAACAACTAACCGGAATACTGTTATAAATAGGTAGAGATGCATACTTCACAATAGTTGTGGAATCTGTATCAACGGCAACAACATGAAATCTATCGACATGAAGTGGACAAACATCAACATTTACTTGAATAAAAAAAACCAATTTCCTCCCATGCAAATCTTGAATTTCAGAAGGAATTACACAAGATCCATGCTGCACAATACCAAGATAATAAATAAAATAAAATTAAACTTGAAAACTTCTTTTTAAAAAAAATAAGTAACAAAATCAAATGAATACTTACATAATTACAAATACTCAACAATTCAAATGCCTCATTTCGAATCAACTGAAAACATATTTCATTCGGCAGCAAAAATGTTATTCTGCCCGAACAATCAACAAAAACAACATGCATTTCATACCTATATGTATACAAAACCAAAAAGATATTAAAAACCAAAAAATATCAAATAATAATTCAAATATAAACAAACAAATTAAATGAAATTAACAAAATATATATTTACTTAATACGATATAATTAAATACAACAAAAAATACCTGGGTATAACAGTAACATCATCAATTTGTCAATTCGTACATGCAAATTTACCAGAATATCCATTAACCTCATCTCCACAAGAAACACACGAGTAATACCACCACCTTGTATATGAAACCAATTCGATAATTCTTCCAGAAATCCAATATTCACCAAACTACAACAAAAATAATTTTAATAAATTTGGGATATCCAAGACCAATACAATTAATACAAACTATAAATCAACTAAAAATAATAAAAAAATAGACAAAACTCACATCCAAGGACCGTTTAACAGAGTCAACTGGCGTAACCGAAATGTCACCAAAACAACACTCATAACCATCAAAGATTGAAAACCAACCATCCAATGTTAAATCAGATTTCATGACAGAATCATCACATATGACAAACCTATGAACGATAAAAAAAAAACTTGTAATTTAATACCAACAATAAAAAAAATAAAACAAATAAGAAAAAGTAACGTAAAAATTAAAATACCAGTGATTCACTTCGAACACATCACCAACAGAATGTAGAGGTAGAACTCTCGAAATTTTGGCAACACTGGACAGACAAATCTCATCTGGGCACGAATTAAAAAGGAATAGATAATTAATAAAAAAGAACAATAAATAATAATCAACCGAATTAATCAACACTGAACATAATACATAAAACAAACTACAAAGGCACACTACCAATACCAACAAAAAATAAACAAATATATTCTAATTACATACCATCATATAACTTCGGACGAAATAGTTGGAAAATAAGAACAGGTTGTTTTAAAAACAAAGTATTTCTAATATCCTTAAAATGTGTTATAGATTCATCCCACAAATAAACCTTTATACGATTTTACCTGTACATAATAGAAAAAATATTGATAAATAAAAATGAATTAACTATTAAAAAAACATACATAAATAAAAACAGTAAAAAAATAATACGTACATTTTATCATGCACAATAAGTTCCAGCACTTTTCCAGGATTAGATTGAGGTTGAATAACAACAATGGATCCAATGGAAGAAATGATACCAATAACATCTTAATTGGAAGAACACATAAAAAACAAACCAAAATTTAAATTTAAAATATTAAATAAAAAATAATAAGTATTTGAGTTGAAATTGGACAATATACCTACTAAAATGTTATCAAATAACCAACCATCAACACACAGTGATGGAAAATTCCTGAAATTAAACATGCTTCTAGGAAATATTTCATGAGAAATTTCAAACAGGCGACTCTCCGATGTAAATGCTAGCTTCAACTTACTCCGAGTAGTCCTAAAATAAGCCACATCCTCAATAGCAGAAACATTACATACGAAGTATACGTGACCCTCGAATAAGATGTCTTTAACCTTATAAACATATGATGGAGAGATCGACAGATGAATCCGATTGAGCTAAAAAAAACGTAAGAAAAATAAAAAAAATATGAATAAATAAGGAAAAATAACTCAAACTTTAGTACCTGTGAATCATGAAAAATACACTCCAAACTATTGACATGACCAGACCTAACAAAATATCCGCTACCATTATACACAACAGTGCACCGTAACTTAAGACAAACAAGAGAGTCACCAGAAACAATCTGATTCACGGTCGAAATAACGGACTCCATGATCCAATGCAAAACAAAACCTTTCACAAAACATACAGACAAAACACATTATAAATTTCAGGAAATGTCACAAAGTTTATGTATATATTGTTTATATTAGAGAATAGAACAAAAAATACATACCAATAATAAAATAGATATTCAACCACAATACATAAAAATTGGTGAAATTCAATACATATATATTGTAAACACACCCGTTAATATATAGAAATAAGAGAGTATTATGGCTTAATATCATGAATTATATCATAGTACACGCACATAGTATTTAAATATAAAGTAAAATTAAAAAACCACATGTTAAAAAACAGAATGGAAAACATGAATCAAGATAAAAAAAAAAAACACTAATCACTCACCAACCATACGTGAAGAAAAATTACACACACATACATACAGCAAAACAAATACTATATAATTGCTATGAAGAACATACACAATAAATTCTTAAACTTGCTAAAAATATTAGGTCAACTGAAAATGCATATTATATAAAATGAAAATTTATATAAAATGAAAATATATATTAGTTTCAACCCACAATGTACACATGGGATAATAGTAGTACAAAAAATACCAAATAACAAATACACATAATTCATTATAAAAAAAAATACCTATTAAAAAAACACAAAAATATAAAAAAATATATTTAATACTATAATACTACAGATATTTAATATCTAGTTAATGTTGATTCAATATTGAAATTAAACAAAATATGTGACAAATAATAAACATGAACAATAACACACCTAAATAAACCATGCTCTTCATTACAAAATCCTTATACCAGCACATATAATGAAACAACCATGCTCTTCATTAAAAAATTATTAACAAATCCATATCCAATTCATATTAGATATGATTTGACATCCTAAATCTAATCAATGGACAATAATTTCAAAAGTAGGTGGAATAAATAAAAAATATAATCAGTTCAATTGTTAGAAAATGGACTCAAATATAATTTAAAATATCAAAATTAAAAAATAACAAAATTAAATATTCATCGAGAAAAATTATGTTTTTTACTGATTTAATAGAAGAAATTAAAATTTACATGTAATTACTATTCACAATTTAAAAAACGAAAAAATATATATTCAAAAATATTAGAATGTAAGTACGACTATACAAAGGTGCAATATGGATGAGCATTTTTATTTCAACTTCTAAATTAAAAATTGAAATAAAATCATATATTATTGAAATATTATTGTTGGATATTTTCTAAATTAAATTTAAATAATATAATGATATAATATATAAACACATCTAATTATTTATTATTGTTCTCCTTACAAATACAAAGCGGCTGGGGTCTGATTTTTTTTAATGTAATTAGTTCGACCAGAATTCAGGAAATAAAAATTCACGAAAATGATAAATACTGCATGGGATCAAATTATAACCCTATGTATTTTCGGCTCACCCAAATTATATACTGGGCAAATTAACCTCTGAAAAACTTAAAATCCTTACAATTTTAAGGTGACTGATTTATAATAATCACCACTCAATTTAGCTCAACACCAAAAAATACTTAAATCATACACCATCAAAAAACATAAACCATAACAATAACTAAATAAAAATTCCAAAAATAAATTAATTCCGTCTTATATAAATATATAAAATGTGGATTAAAATACTTTTTACTGCAACGAAAGATATGAAACTATCAAATAGTCAGACTCTCTAAACTACAATCATTATCTCTAAATAATGAGATTAGAAAATGGTTAAATATATGTATAGTACTACAAATATCACTGTAAAACAATATTAAAAAAACCTACCGTATACATATAGATAGGAAGGGGAAGAGCAACTATATAAATAACATATAGTTGAATTTTTACAATCACCAATCATGATAAAAAAAAAATACACGCTGTATAAACAAAATTATATGCATCCAGAACATATATATATATATTTATTTATTTATTTATTTATTTATTTTCTAATGATAAAATGTAAATATTTAATCCATGTACTCAACAAATGGACTAATACGGTTATATGGCAAATGTGTTAATAATTAAATATAAGCATTAATCCCAATTACCAAGATAAAACAAAATATGATTGTCAAAATACCCAAAAACATAGTAAAAATAAACACCAAAGAGCACACCTAAACAACTACAGAAATTTCAACAACAAATGGATCAAACTGAACAAAACAAACAGTAACAGAACAACCAACACAAAGCTCCAGACCGCGAACCAAATTTCTAAAACCAGCAGATATCATGGAACGACCACGCTCTTCCTTGAACGAAACAATCCACGACTTGTCACCACCTCTAACCTCAACATCAGGATAAAATTTGTAGAACTTCTTAATGTACTTACGCCAAAAAACCAATGGAATAGTCTGATAAAAAAATAAAAAATAAATTCATAAGACAAATAACAGAAAAAAATGAATAAAAAAAATTAGATTAAAAAAAAAACTAACCAATCTACCCTTCTTTATATCAGACGAAGTTAGAACTGTAGAAAATTTAGGTCACAAATCATCAACCATTCTTGAATCATCCTACACATAACATTGAAAATAAACAATACATACAATGAAAAAAAACATTAACAAATCAACGAACATAGTATAATAAAATATATTCATATTTAAATATACATGGTACAAATTAGTAGATTAACAAAACAACAAAATATTATGAAATATATTCACAGTTAAATATACAAACCCCAATTACCTTAGACGACTTTCCAATTGACGAAGAACAACCAACAGAAACAGATGGGACTCCAGAAATATGATTCACAAATAAATTACAACCAACACCTACAACACAGAAAAAATAAAAAAGAACCACCATCACCATAAAAAATAACAAACACTACTAAACATTAAATGTGGAATTACAAAATTTAATATAATGGAATACAATTACTGTATAAAAAATTAGTTACCACTAGCTTGCTGCAAAACACCAAATCCAATTTCACAATTGTCCTCCAAATAGACACCAACATAGAACGTATCCACACCATTGAATAAAAAAGTCAAATATCTAACTCTACCATAATACGATAGACCACAAAACCAGGTTTTAATTGAAGACCACCATCCAAAATTGAATACGGACATGAACATTGTTTGTCATCCCTACACATCAAGGAGAAACTTACCGGAAGAGTGCTACCAAATAGAGAAACTATAAGACTTGGAATAACCTAAATAAAAAAAAAGACAAATTATAATAAGCACAGTATAATACAACCTCATCCCTAATACACAGAGAAAAAAAATAAAACAGACAAAATCAAGACATAAAAATAGATAATTTACCACGGGTTTAGAGAAGTCAACAATGAATTCAGGAACAACACGACTGAAGCGATCAACTCCTGAATAATCACCAAAAAAAAAAAAAAATAGCAAGCACATGCACAAACAAAAAAGTAAAATACACCTATACATAAAATGTGCAGAATGAATAACATATATTACCCAAAATATTAACAGGAGCATTAACCAAAGGTTCACCAAACCCATCCTTAATACAACCACTGGAATGGTAAAAAATCACAAAACTATAAGAAGAACCATACATGGCCTCAAAAAAGATAAGATCCCCAGCACAGACATCATAAAATTCTTTAAAACCAGAACCAAAGTGCAATAACCACTTGGTCTCAGATATCAATACACGTAGCCAATGCTTTCAACTCCAGGAACTGGAGAGTGACCACTGTGTTACTACAAGAATCTCAAAAACTCCATCAGTACAAAACCAATCACGAAATTCCAATGGCAATTCCTACAATTTTGAAAAAAAATAATATTTAACACCCAGGAGAGTAAAAAAAGCGAAGATACAAAACTACATCATATAAAAAAAACTTACTACAAATTCAGGATCCTTGTACTTTTTAAATTGCAAAAAGAACCTGAACCTCTTACTATAATAGACAACATCAATATAAAGTTGAACATCGCTAGACGAAACAACAACACCATCGCATATGAACACAATAAAAAAGAATTCAGATTAACAAAAAGCACATGCAATATAAGAACTATTGGGACATTGCCAGTTTTGATTAAGATCCCAAAGCCCCTGAAAAGATGAGTTGCCTTTGTTTGTCCTTGTAAGGCTAGTCTTGGTTAGGATTTGTACTTAGTCATTTTACACTTCACAGGTACTCAGTAAGAGGAGCACTTGCTGATGACAATCAAGACTCAGAGCCTGAAGACGAAGTTTACCATCCTGAACTTATGGCAGTCTTCTAAACTGGCTGAGTAAGTATCAGTGATGAAGAGTAGGACCCTGAGGTTATCACTAACTCAGTCCTGAAGGAAACAGGAAGACACTGAGTTTATGGGAAAGACTTGGAGTAGAGTCAAGCAATGCAAAAGGAATGTCAGCGTCAGGACAAGACCAGTGAGCAGACAAGCCTGAAGCTCAGGAATAAGTTCTGACATTCTCACCAACCTGATGACGTGGACCAATCCGAGAAGGACACGCACGTACGGAACCTGACATAAGACTGAATTCAGACTGCATATTCAACGGCTGCTGCATGAAGATATGTCCGTTTGAAGCCACTCTACATAGATGACTAGAAGGCTATCTCTCCAACGGATAGTTTTTCAAATCACCTATAAATACAGAAGGCCTTGAACCCATTCAAGGTTACGGGAAATTTCCAAGCCAGAAATTACTCAAACTCTCAAAGCATTCAAAAGCATTCAGCCTTAGAAGAAGCACTCGAAACCATCTAAATTTCCCAAGTGTTTCTTAGCTACTGAGAGTTACTCTGTATTCCAAGAGCGAACTAGCATTATCTTAAGCTTAGAGAGATTATCCAATCCTTAGCATAGCTTTGCCTTGTAAGGATAATCTCAACCTAGTTGGAATCCAAACTGAAACCAAAACCCTAAGTTAGGTTTGTTGGGAGTAAGTCAGTTAGTGAGTTAGTAAGTGGAGTTGTATAGATCAGTGAGGTTAGCTGGTCTTGGTGCACCTTGGCACGTTAAAAACAAGAATCCCTTGAGTGGATTTCCTATTAAATCAGGCCGTGGACGTAGGAGCTTGAGTCTCTGAACCACGTTAAACTCCCTGTGTTCCTATTGCTTTGTTATTGTGCATGCTTGCTATATTACTTGTTCATTCATTGCATTCGGTTTATCAGGCTTGAATCAATCAGCCCGATCCTTAAAAAGAGCACTGCCCTACTAATCACTATTCAGTTTTGAGTAAAACAAGTTTTTCAGAAAGCAAACTAAACAAGACTTTAAACTATCAGGGCTCACGCATTTCCGTACTGAACTTGAACTGATAGTTATCCAACTGACCCACACCAAGTGTAGTCAGTAGGTGTGTTATCAGCTCCTAGTTCTTTACCACTCTGAGTAAAGGGGACTCAATCAGGTTTTAAGTTTGAAAAATTGGTATACGTGTATCCCCCCCCCCATACATGTATTCCTCAGTCTTGTACCGGGACCAACAAGAACTATAAATTGAAGTGAAATATAAGAAAGATACACACATCTTCCAATCGATGCACCATTAATAAAACCCATTAAATAGACGGGGGAACAACAATCTGTAGATAAAAAAGTAAATAGACTTAAAAAACGATAAAAATCTAACATAAATAACAAAACAGATATCAAAACGGAAACAATGATACAAAAAAATAATTACCCCACGAGTGTTGGTGAAAATGTTGGGAAATTGTATAAGACTTAAGTTTTGATTAAGATGCCAAAAGGTTCCTCCTAAGTTTTTTGCAAGTAAAATGTTCAGTAGAGTTAGAGTTTAGTTAAACAGTTCAAAGTGTTAGGAATTGGAGTGCAGTTAGTATTTTCATGAGTGTATTGAAATCGAAGTCCACAGAAGATCGAAGTCCACTGAAGTCAAAGTCCGCTGAAGACATGTAATCTGAGATATAGTCTAAAGTCTTGAATATTTTCTAAGTGCATTCACTCTAAGACTAAAACCATTAGGAGAGGACCAAGGTCCACTGATGAGAACAAAGGCAAAACGCATTTCAGAGAAGCTTGCAATAAATGAAGGAATAAGAAGGTTCTCTCAGAGGAGTTCCACCTTAAAACAAGACAAGAATCTAGGCAAGCAGACTGAAGGTCCAATGAGAAGATGACACGTCAGTGTACTTTACTGACAGCCGACCTGTCACAGTCTGACAAGTTCCAAAAGTCTTTCCCTAGCTTTTCCCAGAGAGTTGGTGAATAGGCAAGGACTCTCAGCCGTTTCTTGATAAGATTTAAAGCTTCAAATAGAGCCGTTTGAACCAATCAGACACAAGAAGACTTAGTTGAGAAGATTCAACTCCAACAGGAAGATTTTCAAGGAAACCTATAAATACAGAAGCACGTGCACATTTCCAAGCACGGGAAACTCACAAGATCAAAGCTATCTCTACATTCATAACTAACTAGAAGCACTCGAAATTATTTTTGTTTACCAAGTGTTTCACATTTGTAGAGAGCATAACAAGCCTTCTGTAAACGTACTTAAAGCCATATCCAAATCTTAGAAAGAGATAATCCATCCTAAGCCTTGAGCTAACATTGTAAGGATTATCTCACGACAGTTGGAACCAAAACCCTACTCATAACCCTACTGAGTTGTTAGCTTGAGAGCTAGTGTTAAGTGGTGTTAGTAAGCTGATTGTTTGTATCAGTCTGAAAGCTGGTTTGTTTTGGGAACTAGGACCTGGAATTATCCTAGTGATCAATCATCCTAAGAGAGGATTAGTTGATCAGTGCACCTTGGCACTATAACACAAGGAATTCCAAGTGAAAGGAATTCTCCTGTTTGATCAGGACAGTAGACATAGGAGATTCATCTCTGAACCACTTTACATCTTGTGTACTTACATTCTGCTATTTCATAAGTGTGTGTTCCTCACTCAAAGTTTATCAAGTAAAATGAGTTTTCTTAAGGGCTCACTAATCCGCATCTGAAAGCTAATTAGATAGTAGTTCAACTGAAAGTCTTGAGCTTTCAGTGGAGGTATTATCTCAATAAGCTTTCACTAAGTAACTCTCAGCAGACCTTCAAGTCCACTGACGAGTTATTGTCTTAAGTAACCTGATAAGTTTCAAGAAGTTTTAATTTGTAATCACAGGTGTATTCCCCCCCCATACACCTGTTCACTCATTTCGGGACCAACAATTGGTATCAGAGCAGTGGTTCAAAAGACCATTGTTCTAAGTATACCTTGTGCAAAGGTATTTTATATTGGTCAACTGAATTGATCTGTTTGATAAACTTGTTTATACAAAATGACTGACAATGCAGCAAGGGTGGCACCACCAGCAGAGAACAACATGGGATTCAATCCCTTGAATCATATGTCCCATCACAAGCTTCCACAATTCTCAGTGGAGAATTATGACTTCTGGAAGATTAGAATGAGAGCTCATCTTGCCTGTGTACATGATGAAATGTTAAGGGTGATTACTAAAGGTCCATTTATCTTTATGACTCCTAACCCCAGAACAACAGCTGACACTATTGCAGATCCCAGAGAAGAATGGCCTAAGGATGAAGACAACTTTACTGCAGATGAAAGGAGGAGACACAACCTCAACTTCATAGCCATGAATATTCTCTACACCACCATTCCAGATTCTGTAATGGGAAGAGTGATCTATTGCAAGACTGCAAAAGAACTTTGGGACACTCTTGCTTTCATGTGTGAAGGAACTGACAAGATAAAAGAGAACAAGCTTTCAGTAGCCGTTCAAAAGTATGAGCAGTTCACCATGGAGTCCACTGAGACCATTGATCAACTTGATGGTGTTGGGAAAATATAGGGGTGCCCGGAATCTATTCGGGATGAATTTTAAATACGAATTTAAATACAATTATTACTATCATGAATTAATCCTAATTAATTCAAATAATAATTCCAACAACTAATTATCATCATGCATGCTAAATTAATTTCACATATTTAACTAGGCGGAATTAAACAAGTAAATATGTAATTAACGTACCTCTTTTAGAACTTGATCTTTGAATAAAACGGGACTCTCGTACACGCTTTATCAACCCAAAAACCTTCTCAAGTATTTCCCTTTCGCCTTACTTGATCGCCGGTGGGAGACGCTTTCAAGCAATTTAATAACTAAGGAAAAAGAAAAATATCTATGCTTCTTGATTTTTCCAACACATGGAATTATGTACTTGGGGATGAAATAATCATCCCCTATTTATAGATGGGGTGGCCGAAAATTTAAGGGAATATGGGCCTTGGAAAAAATCTTTTCTTAGACTCTAAGAAATCTTGAATATATCTCATATATTCTTTTCTCCAAGATAAAATATTCCACAAAAATCTCACTCATCTAATTAAGATGTAATTCTCGAAAATAATAGGAGAAGAATCCAAGATTTGGATCTTCTTGAATATATGAGATAATCTTGTATTCCAAGAATACTTATCTTGCATAATATCTTTCCAAGAAAATCAACAAAATCTTTTCTCTCCCAATATTACAATTTTCGAAATTTACCTAGAAAAATCAGCATAATATTATCTTTTTATTTTAATCACCTTATCATTATTGGGCTACTTAATGGGCTACTTGAGGGGCCTTAAGGAGAATTAAGATTGGACCTCCTAATGGACTTCTGAATTTCAATATTGAGCCCCAATATAATTCAGTCCATTAATATTAATTATTACCACTAATAAATTAATATTGCACTATCCATCTTAATCCATATTACGATAATATGGGCTCCCGGTTATTATTTCCCGCGTTTAAGATTATCAAGTCCATTAATTAATTGAGCTTCTGAATAGCTCTAAATTAATTAATATATTTCACCTTGGAGTAAAGACAGCTCAACATTATTATTCGTACCGAAGAAACTAATTCTTCACTTGCAAGATTTGGTACAATAAAACTTCTGAGCCCACCAAGGGGACTAATCACACGAGCCGTACTCGCACGCGTTTCTCCGTATTAAATCTTAGCAACCGTCGTATGATTAATATTACTGCCCAAGACACAAAGTTCGAAGTCACAATGATTCTCACCCAACATGAATCAAAGCAGTAACTACTAAGCACACACGGTCCTATTTAAGTGACGGAGATTAAGAAATCAACAACCACTGAGGTCTAATTCTTCACCTTTCAGAACAGAAGAATTTATCCTCGCTGTAGGACCTCTTCAACACATACTAAATGTGCTAGTGCAATCTCTTGGTCAAGACAGACCAATCTGAGCCTTGCACATCGACCTTTCACGGCGGATTGTTCAATTCTACCTGGGTCGTGAATTGTACGTTTAGTTACAAGTAAACTGTTAATGTCGTCTTCCGTGATCGGGTATCACCACATTAACTACAATGTAACACGTACTATATATTGAACGGTTTGCAATAAATATTCAACATTCATTCATATCTAAAGCAAATGTGATAAAAGAATTATTCTCATAAACTAGTGTTTGATACACGAGTTATACAAAGTAAAAGCATACTTTCACGTATAACTCCAACAATCTCCCACTTATACTTAAAGTCTGCTTTTAGTATACATCATGCATGTCTTAGTGTAGTAGCTCTACGTGACATCTAATGTCAACCTACACTAACCTAATAATTCCTCCCACTTATACTTAAAGCAGATTGGCAATCGTCTTGACTCCCATTCCATCCACATGTCTCTCGAATGTACTCTGAGGCAGACCCTTTGTGAATGGATCAGCTAGGTTGTCACCCGACGCTATCTTTGCCACCTCTATATCTCCTCTCTTAACGATTTCTCGTATCAGATGGTATTTTCTTTCTATGTGTTTGCTGGCCTTGTGGGCTCTCGGTTCCTTTGAATTTGCAACTGCTCCGGCATTGTCACAAAAGACAGTTATCTTGTCGGGCAAATTCGGAACTACGTCCAAGTCCACTAAGAAGTTCTTGAGCCAAACTGCCTCTTTCGCTGCTTCACAAGCAGCTACATACTCGGCTTCCATGGTCGAATCGGCGATGCATTTCTGCTTAACGCTTCTCCATGAAATGGCTCCTCCTCCCATGCAAAACACACTACCCGAGGTTGACTTTCTTGAGTCTATGTCTGATTGGAAATCCGAGTCCGTGTATCCTACGGGAACTAGACTATCCGACTGGTAAATCAGCATCCGCTCCCGAGTTCTTTTCAGATACCTCAAGATGCACTTTACGGCAGTCCAATGGTCTTTCCCGGGATTACTTTGATATCTTGCCACCATGCCCACGGCAAAGCAGATATCCGGTCTCGTACACAGCATTGCATACATAAGGCTTCCTACGGCCGAAGCGTACGGAACACCTTTCATGTCATCTATCGCCGCTTGCGTCTTAGGGCTCATTTCTTTCGATAGATGGATTCCGTGCCTAAAAGGTATAAAACCTTTCTTGGAATCTTGCATGCTGAAACGCTTCAAAACAGTGTCAATGTATGAAGCTTGCGATAAGCCCAACATCCTTTTCTTGCGATCGCGAGTGATTTTGATCCCAAGGATGTGACCGGCTTCCCCTAAGTCCTTCATATCAAATTGTTTTGACAGCCATACCTTTACGTCTGACAATACCTTTACATTGTTTCCAATGAGCAGAATATCGTCTACGTATAATACTAAGAATACCACCGCAGTTCCGTCACGCTTCTTATACACACAACTTTCGAACTCGTTTTGATCAAACCCATAAGACTTTATCACTTGATCAAAACACTGGTTCCAAGTACGCGATGCTTGCTTAAGTCCGTAAATGGATCTCTTGAGCTTGCATACGAGATTCTCTTGGCCTTTTTCAATAAAACCTTTGGGCTGTTGCATATAGATATCTATGCCGTCAAGACTTCCGTTAAGGAAAGCCGTCTTGACATCCATTTGCCAGATCTCGTAATCAAGGTGCGCAGCGATCGACAAGAGAATACGGATGGACTTAAGCATAGCTACAGGCGAAAAGGTTTCCTCATAATCGATCCCTTCTTTCTGAGTATACCCTTTGGCCACAAGCCTTGCTTTGAAGGTTTCAACCCTTCCGTCCGGTCCTCTTTTCCTCTTGTACACCCACTTGCATCCAATGGGTTCTACCCCACTGGGTGGCTCGACCAACTCCCACACTTGATTATGATCCATAGAACCCATCTCGGCTTCCATTGCTGTTTGCCATGACTCCGCGTCTTTGTCTTGGATTGCCTCATCGTACGTCCATGGGTCTGATTCAACACCGGGAACCAAATCCGAAGATTCTCCTATCCCCATGAATCTCTCGGGTTGTCTAGGAACCCTCCCACTACGACGGGGTTCCGGTTGTGAAGATGTGACGTGTGGTACATCATCTTGTATACTTGGTATCGAGGTTTGACCTCTCAATTCTTCTAAGGTAATTTCACTTTTAGGCTTCCGATTGTTCATATAGTCTTCCTCCAAGAATTTAAAGTGTGTACTAATCACGGTCTTTTGATCCTTGGGACTATAGAACATGCACCCTTTCGTTCCGGCCGGGTATCCTATAAACAGCCTTAATTCCGAACGTGGATCCAACTTACCGGCTTCCTTGTCTAGCACGTATGCCGGACAACCCCAAATCCGCAAATGTCTTAGACTGGGCTTGCGCCCGGTCCACAATTCCATTGGGGTTTTAGGAACCGATTTGGATGGCACCAAGTTTAGAATATAAGCCGCCGTTTCCAAGGCATTACCCCAAAACGACTTGGGTAAATCCGAATAACTCATCATGGATCTGACCATCTCTAAAAGAGTCCGGTTTCTTCGTTCCGCCACACCGTTCTGTTGAGGGGTTCCCGGTGCGGTTAACTGGGATACAATCCCTTCGTCCGATAGGTAGTTCAAGAATTCATCGCTGAGGTATTCGCCTCCACGATCTGATCGTAGAAACTTGATACTCTTTTCCCTATGTTTCTCGGCTTCGGCCTTAAACTCTTTAAACTTTTCAAAAGTTTCAGACTTGTGCCGCATAAGGTAAATGTACCCATATCTTGAGTAATCGTCAATGAAAGTAACGAAATACTCATACCCCATTCTCGCTTTGATCGTCATTGGACCACACACATCGGTATGAACGAGTTCTAACACTTCCGTGGCTCTATTCCCCTTGGCTCCAAATGCCCTCTTGGTCATCTTACCCTCTAAACAGGATTCACAAGTTGGAAACGGCTCGACTTGGAGCAATTCCAAGGATCCGTCTTTCACCAATCTCTCTATCCGCTTTAGATTAATATGACCTAGTCTAAGATGCCATAGAAGTGTTTCGTTCATCTCCGAAGAACGCTTTCTTTTATTGCTCGAAATGATCGATGTGTTATTAGATTCATTATTTGAGTGGTGTGCACACTTAATCGTATAGAGATTGTTTACCAACGTTCCATGACAGATAACATCATTCTTAAAAGAAACAGTAACAACTTTATTAAAAGTAACTGAATATCCATCAAAGAACAACTTAGAAACCGAAATTAAATTCTTTCTAAAGTTCGGAACGTATAAAACATCTCTTAAAATTAAAACTCTATCTTCAAAAGATAGGTGCACTACTCCCACTGCTTCGGCTGCCACTCTCGTAGCATCGCCTAAAGTGATGGTGATCTCATTCTTGCTAAGTCGCCGGGTTAGCTGAAACCCCTGAAGAGTGAAACAAATATGATCAGTTGCCCCGGTATCCACTACCCAAACGTGGGCAGCATACGCCGCAACATATGTTTCAACGACTAAAGCATGAGACTTACCTTTCTTTACCGCCTTCTTAGGCTTAGAACAGGTAGACCTCCAATGTCCTCTTTCCCCGCAATTGAAGCACTTACTCTTACCGGGTATCCTCACGCCGTACGGCTTGAAAGCTCTTTTCTTGCCTCCCAAAGTGAGTCTACTGGTTTGGTTCCGATCAACTACCTCCTTCTCAATCTTACCTTCCATTGGCCTAGATTTCGAGAAAAGGTTCTTGATCACCAAGGCCTCGTCCTTACTCCCCAAGTATGACTCTACCGTTATCAGAGCTTTGAGCAGGGTATCTAAAGTGAACTTGTGTTCAGATAACACGTATTCCCAAAAGAACCCATCAAAACTACTCGATAGCTTTAGGAGTATGGAATCGATTTGACTTTCTTCACTTTGTCCGGCACCAAGAAACTCGAGTTTCTCAAACTCGCGCCTAAAATTGAGAACATGATCCCTTACGGGTGTTCCCTTCACCATTTCCTTCGTGAGCTTCTCACGAATGGTGAACAGATTCGCCATGGGGTTCTGATGTTGAAACATCTCTTCAAGGCTATTCATGATATCAACAGCCGCTTCAATGCCTTCATGAATGCGCCTCAAATCCTCAGACATAAATGTCAAGATGATGCGCTTCATGTGCTCATTGGAATGCTTCCAATCATCGAATATCGCCTTTTCCCCATTACTTGACTTATCATTAGGTTTCTTGGGTACGTCAACGCTAAATATCCAATAGTGTTCTTGCGCAGGAAGGACCATGTTTATATTACGTTTCCAATCAACATAGTTCTCACCAACAAGTTTGTTATCTTTAAGTATACTAAACAGTGGATTAAAAGGTTGCGACATGATGAACTGAGAATAAAACATACATTCATATCAATATCTAGAAAAATATGAACTTATCACATATATTTGATCACATCAATTATATTGAAACCTTAAAACAATATAATCGTGCATCAGCCAACATCTCGAAACAATTTAAATGCGCCACGAGGGGTGGTCTATACATTTAAACACATTCAAGCGGATTACAAACTTTAAAAGTTACAAATCCTTAATTCAAAATTAATAGTTGGCTCCCACTTTGACCACATAGAAACTGACAGGGACTCCGAGGGGAGTAAGTTAATATCAATTTCCTATGCCTAAGTAATAACCATAATTAAATACAGGATTATTATTTCGCTTTGAGCAAGCCACTCGTGGTGAGGGTCAATACCGCCACTAGTAATAATCCACAATCATCCTTTCGGAATTTATTCATGTGAAATCCGTTCTTTTGGCCGATCCGAGGGGGAAATGTATTCCAAAAGAACTTCACAAATAAATAAATTATGGAGGCCAAATTAATCCAATTTTAATATCCGGAATAAAATTGCGATTATAAAAACATACTTAGTAATTTTCGAAAGTAAGGTTTTTCTTGGACAATTAAATTCATGCAAACACATATTAACAAATAATAATAAGTGCACGAAATAAAACATCCATCAAAACAAAATTAAACACATTGGAGCACTCGAATCCAATTGTCACAGTTTAATTTCTTCACGTCTTGATGTGAAAAAATCGTCCTTGTTGCTTTCCGACGTTCGTCTCGACGTGCTCCCACTCGAACAGCAACACTTCTTCAAAAACAGCATCGTTTGGGGTTCGGGACGACGTTTAAAATCACACGGAAGAAAACACGAACCGAAAAAATTCCACGGCCTGAGATACAGCGCGCGTCGGCCCACGAAATGGGCCCGCGCGCTTCCCGGCCCGAGAAGCGCTGGAAAACGCCCCGAGGCGCGCCGAAGCGCAGCCCCGAGGCGCACCCGAGGCGCGCCCGAAGCGCTGCACAGGAGCGCGCCGAGGCGCTGCCTGGGGCGCCTCGAGGCGCTGCCGAGCTCTGCCTATGCACGCGCGCGCCGTGCGCGCGGCGCTGTGCGTTCGTTGCGCACGGTGTGCGCCGTGCACCCCCGTGCGCCGTTTTTTCGCTGTTCGTCCTCGTTTTCTTCACCCCTTGCATGATTTTACCTCCATACACGCGCCACGCATGCATGCGTCGTCCGGGTACGCCGTTTTTAATTCTTCGTTCTTCGTCACGATCCGGTTACAATTTATTTTTACAAAAAAAATAAATACTAGATCTAGACTAGTCTATTACAATGATCGAATCAAAATAAAAACAACTAATCTACTCGTGGATTTTCTCACGAGAAAAACGAATTCGAACGAATCGAATTAAAAACCAAATTAATTCACACGCATGAAATTAACAACATTAAAAACCATGACAATTGGATACCTGCAAAAAAGATCTAACAATTCTACTATCCAATTTCAATTTTAATGTTCAACAATTTAAATTCCAATTTAAAATTCAGAGCCCGAAACCGTGGCTCTGATACCAGTTGTTGGGAAAATATAGGGGTGCCCGGAATCTATTCGGGATGAATTTTAAATACGAATTTAAATACAATTATTACTATCATGAATTAATCCTAATTAATTCAAATAATAATTCCAACAACTAATTATCATCATGCATGCTAAATTAATTTCACATATTTAACTAGGCGGAATTAAACAAGTAAATATGTAATTAACGTACCTCTTTTAGAACTTGATCTTTGAATAAAACGGGACTCTCGTACACGCTTTATCAACCCAAAAACCTTCTCAAGTATTTCCCTTTCGCCTTACTTGATCGCCGGTGGGAGACGCTTTCAAGCAATTTAATAACTAAGGAAAAAGAAAAATATCTATGCTTCTTGATTTTTCCAACACATGGAATTATGTACTTGGGGATGAAATAATCATCCCCTATTTATAGATGGGGTGGCCGAAAATTTAAGGGAATATGGGCCTTGGAAAAAATCTTTTCTTAGACTCTAAGAAATCTTGAATATATCTCATATATTCTTTTCTCCAAGATAAAATATTCCACAAAAATCTCACTCATCTAATTAAGATGTAATTCTCGAAAATAATAGGAGAAGAATCCAAGATTTGGATCTTCTTGAATATATGAGATAATCTTGTATTCCAAGAATACTTATCTTGCATAATATCTTTCCAAGAAAATCAACAAAATCTTTTCTCTCCCAATATTACAATTTTCGAAATTTACCTAGAAAAATCAGCATAATATTATCTTTTTATTTTAATCACCTTATCATTATTGGGCTACTTAATGGGCTACTTGAGGGGCCTTAAGGAGAATTAAGATTGGACCTCCTAATGGACTTCTGAATTTCAATATTGAGCCCCAATATAATTCAGTCCATTAATATTAATTATTACCACTAATAAATTAATATTGCACTATCCATCTTAATCCATATTACGATAATATGGGCTCCCGGTTATTATTTCCCGCGTTTAAGATTATCAAGTCCATTAATTAATTGAGCTTCTGAATAGCTCTAAATTAATTAATATATTTCACCTTGGAGTAAAGACAGCTCAACATTATTATTCGTACCGAAGAAACTAATTCTTCACTTGCAAGATTTGGTACAATAAAACTTCTGAGCCCACCAAGGGGACTAATCACACGAGCCGTACTCGCACGCGTTTCTCCGTATTAAATCTTAGCAACCGTCGTATGATTAATATTACTGCCCAAGACACAAAGTTCGAAGTCACAATGATTCTCACCCAACATGAATCAAAGCAGTAACTACTAAGCACACACGGTCCTATTTAAGTGACGGAGATTAAGAAATCAACAACCACTGAGGTCTAATTCTTCACCTTTCAGAACAGAAGAATTTATCCTCGCTGTAGGACCTCTTCAACACATACTAAATGTGCTAGTGCAATCTCTTGGTCAAGACAGACCAATCTGAGCCTTGCACATCGACCTTTCACGGCGGATTGTTCAATTCTACCTGGGTCGTGAATTGTACGTTTAGTTACAAGTAAACTGTTAATGTCGTCTTCCGTGATCGGGTATCACCACATTAACTACAATGTAACACGTACTATATATTGAACGGTTTGCAATAAATATTCAACATTCATTCATATCTAAAGCAAATGTGATAAAAGAATTATTCTCATAAACTAGTGTTTGATACACGAGTTATACAAAGTAAAAGCATACTTTCACGTATAACTCCAACAGATGGGAGATTCACAGATATCATGAATGAGATAAACTCTCTGGGCAAGGTCTACACCAAAAGAGAAGTTGCCTTAAAGATCCTGAGAGGTTTAACCTCAAGATGGGATGTGTACTCTGTAATGATGCAGAATACCAAGGACTTATCTAGCATGTCTATGCAACAGGTATTCTCTGAACTAAAGGCTTATAAGTTTGATTTAAACAGGAAAAGGGCTCCTGATGAGACCTCAGCTGAGAAGGGAGTTGCCTTCAAAGCTAAGGAGACTGAGCCCAAGTCCCAAAAACCTCAGAAGAGTTCAAAGGCAAGCAAACCTCAAAGCAAAGCTGAGATGCAGGAGGAACTCAGCCTCATGGCTAGAAGGTTTGAAAAACTTAACAACCATTTTGACAAATACAAGAGGTTTTACAGGGATAACAGGGAAAAAAGAAGTTATCCACAAAAGACCACCAGAGAAGGAGAGAAAAGCTCATCTGAGCTGGAAAAGAAAAAGGAATACAAGAATTACACATAAGCTGAAGGATCATCATCAAAGACCAGAGAATCTACTGAAGAAAAGAATGATGATGCCAATAGATGTTTCCAATGCAAGAAAGTTGGGCACTTTCAATATGATTGTCCCCAACTAAGCACCAAAGAAAGAAAGGAAATGCAAGCCAAAAGAGACAGGAGATATGGAGAAAGGAAAGCCATGGTGGCTGAGGATGTTGATGAAGATCTGGAGTCATCTGATGGACTGTTCTCTGACAGCAGTGATGATGACATGTGCCTCATGGCAAGAGAAGAACCAGAGGTACAATCCATACCATCCATTTCTCTAGAACACACACCTGAGCTAAGCCCAGGGTCAACTGAGGAACTCAATCTTCAGTCTGCTTTGGAACAGCTGATGATTGATTTCTCAAGGTTGCAAGAAGCAAGTTTCTGTCTCCAGGATGAAAACAAAAAACTCTTGAGTGAAAACTCCAAGTTATTTGAGTCTGGGAATCAAGCAGATCTGAACTCAGCCAAATCTACCATTGAGCTGACAAAAGAGGTGGAAACCCTCAGGAGTCAAGGAAATGGTAGAGATCAACTGATAAAAGATCTCAATGAATCTAAGACAAAGTTAACTGGAGAGAATTTAAAATTGATAAGCCAAATAAAGGATTCTCTCCTGAAAATTGATGTCTTACAAAAATCTGAAGAAACCTTGTTAAAAAGGATTGATGCTCTAAACAAACCCTCTCTTGCCATAGAGGAGATTCAAAATTTTCAAATCAATCCTAATAACAAGTGTGGAATAGGCTATATTCCAAAACCTTCAGAAGGTCCTCTGAGTGTTGCTTCTTCAAGTGGCATAAAGAGAGTTTTTGTTAAATCTGTGACCTTTCAACCACAGATTGTGGATAAAGGAAAAAGACCAGCTGAGGTCAAATAAAAGAAAAGTCAATCACAGCCAAAACCAAATGGAAGGGCTTAGTTGACTAATCAGACCAGACCTCAACAGAGGTACTATCAGCCGAGGTCTTCTCAAATGAAGCAACCTCAGCTGAGAGCACCCAGACATGAGCAGTCCTCAAGGAATGACTCATATGGAAGACCTATTCCTTTTGTGCCTAAAGGAAAAGGTCCTTCATACCTTTATCAACAAAGACCAAGACCTGGTGCACCCAAGCCTAAAAGGATGTATGTTAAGAAGGTTCCTGTTCCTTCAAGGGCTGACACCCATAGAAAGTTTACTCCTAAGGCACCCAAGGAGGTAACTATCTATGTAGATGTTTATGGAAGACAAATTAGCCATTCTAAAGTGATTAGAACAGTGAGGCAAATTTGGATTCTGAAATGTTGGTCCCACTCGATAGATTAATTGCGGAAGCTTTAAAGTTTATGTCTTTAGCAAAATCCTTTTATAAGAGCACAATAAACAAGACAATAAGGAAAGAGAAAGAAGTAAATAACACACGATATATAGTGGTTCAGATTTGAAGATCCTACGTCCACTCTCCCTTGATCAAAGGGGCCTTACTACCAACCAACCAACAACTTACGTACTGGAATTTTTGAAGTACCAGTTCCTTCTTACAAACCCTTTAGATCTAACACGATCTAAAGTCTACAGCCTTCAACCTTTTCTTAGAGATGAACAGGTTGAGATCCAACAACTCCTTAAGAGTAAATATGAAAGTATGAACAATAATAAGGGTGCTATATGCTTGATAATAAAAAACTTGGAATGTGACTTTGTGCGCGTGAGATTCTAGAGCTTTTCTTGTGTCTGCACTCTTGTATTTATAGAGGTGATTAGGGTTTAGCCGTTGGAGACCTAATCTAATCAGATCTCTATTTAAGGAAGCTTCCAATCAATCAATTCCCTAATTGATTGATTGGGTTGGTGAGATCCTTGGATTGATTGACTTCAAAACTTTCCAATCCGATCTTGTTTGACTTGATTTAAATCACCAACGGTCAAGTGCTTCCAATGCCTAACTCTGATTCTCTCCAGAGAAGGCAGGACCAGATACCAGGCAACCTCGATGTCTTCTGGTCCAGAGTCGGTTAAGAAATAGAATACTCAGTAGAATCAGGAGATGATTCTGAGCATCTTTTGTTTCACCAGACTCGTCTGGTCTGGGGAAGGTCCTCTGCCTCTGGTCAGTCTCCTCTGATGAAGTCTTCTGGTGGAGTCCTCTGGTGAAGTCCTCTGGTCTGGCAATTCCCCCTAGACTAAGTCCTAATCTACTTCCTCATCTGGCTAACAGGTCCAGATGGTCCTATTACATCGTCTGGTTTGTTTTAACTCATCAAAACTATACAACTTTTATCCTAACAATTTCCCCTTTTTGATGGAGTTAAAACACTACCAGAACTGATCAAAATAAAATACTTAAGCATGGAAATAATAAAAGGATAAGACCTTAGAATTGATCTTATCAGGCAAACAAAGAGACAACAAGAAGTTGTCTTTAAACAGAGTAGATATGACTTTTCATTAATAATAGAGGACAAAAGATTACATATTACATTGAATTTCAGAGTCCTAAACTATGCATATCTTCTGTTCTTCTTTGGCACCAGAAACCAGTCGAAGAATCTGTCTTGGATGGCCTTGAGCTCAGCAGAGGATGTTGGGGTGAAATTCACCAACACCTTGGTCTTGTAAAGTTTCTTCAGCTCTGCCCAATCAACCTGGTCCCCAAGCATAGGAGTGTTGAGATAATGAAACTCAGGGGCTGTGACCTCCAGGTTGAACTCTATGGTGGAATCCATCAACTGCTTGTACAGATCAGCATCATAAGCCTTCATCTAGGAATGAAAAGTTCTGTTGATAAGAGCATCATCCTCTGGCGGGGGCCTCTGGATGTAGTGTTGAATGAACCACAGAGTCTTGGCTTCACTCCACTTCTCTATAAGAGGAACAGGCACAGTAGAGTCAAAGGACCCTTCTGTCCTGAGTGGCAAAATCTCCATCACTTCAACAGGAGCCTTCCTCCTTTGACTGGATCCATTGGCACCAGAAGGAACACCAGCTTCTCTGGTCTTCTTGTTCTGCCTCCTAACATATCTGAGCCTCTGCTCTTCATCTATGTTCTTCCTTATTCTTGCTTGCCTCTCTTCTGGAGTTTCCTCCTTAAACCTTTTCTCTGCTTCCTCAACTACTTCTTCACTTTCCTGAACCTTCTCTTGGCAGGGCCAGGAATAGAAACTGGATCCTGCTCTGCCTCAAGAGTCTCCTCTTCTGCTGCTAGCTGCTTAGCCATAGTAAGAGATTTTAACTCTTCCTTCTTCTTCTTCTGCAGCTCAGCCTGTGCCAAGGTATTCTCCAGCAGATCCAGACGAGCACCATGGCTGAAGAGAGTCTCATTGGTGGTCTTCGCCAGATCAGTTCTGGCCTTCTCTTCCCCCTTTTTAACTTCATCAATAAGGGGCTGCACCACCTGCCGAATGAGATCAGGCAAGGCAGTGTTGGAGGAAGAGTGAAGATCACGTAGCCGCTTGGCCTCCTCCAGATAGGCTTTAGACTCGGCCACAAGTCTCTCCTGCTTCGCCAACATCTCCTAGAGGGAATCCTTGAGCTTTGCAGTCTCCAGCATCTAAGAAGCCATTTCTACCTTCAACACAGAGACTGGCCTCAGCTGGTCCAGCACATACTCCTGGAGCTGTCTCTGGCTGTGCATCACATCCATCTTCATAAATAATCCATTTTCCTTGAATGAGGCTTTAGCAGCGGCAAAGGTGGACTTTATCTGCTTCAAGAAGATCCTCCTCTCCTGCCGGATCGATGCTCTATCATAGCAGGTGCCATATGTTGAATGGCCTTTGAAAAGCGTCCAATCTGCATGATCTGCTCGTTGAAGAAGGTCTTCATTTTCTGGAGCACGGCAGGAGTTACATCAAAGTCCTCCTCATCAGAGTAGAGCTATGGAGGGAAAGTGAAGTGAGGGCCAAAATTGTATGAGGGGCCCTCAGGGGAGATCATCACTCCCCTCTGGATCAACAAGGTGTGGATCAACACCTTGGCTGCCTCTGGGGTCTCAAGTTCAGCTGGATTCTGAATGTTCATCTTCCTCTTGAGTTCAATCTCCCAGGCAGTGAATGTAGAGGGAGTCATCTCTTCAAGCAATAGCATCAGGTCCTCTACATCCTCTAGTCTGGCTTTGCTCCAGACTTTGGCGTCAGTCAGATCCGCCAACAGTGGTAAGTACTCCAATAATATGGGAAAATGCTCTCTTAGCCAGAGCTGAGCACTTACACTCATACTCTGCCTAATGGGACCCATTTCTGCAGATGAGAAAGTAAAGGGTTTGGGCCCAGAGGCAGAGGAGGATGGTGCTAAGACCTCTGGCTCCAGTGAAGCATCCTCATCTTCACTATCATCGCTGAACAGGCAAGTGGGAGAAAGGGGAGGGGCAGGAAATCCCACTGCCATAGAGCTAGAAGGGTTCTGTTCTGTATGAGTATGGGGAGGGGTAGGAATTTGTGAGGTTGAGGTAGAGGGAATAGGTTGTTCTGCACCAGAGGAGGTAGATGGCACCTCTGGTACAGGGGCAGGGGGAGAGGGATCTGTGGTAAGGGGAGTTTGTGAAGGAGGGGGAGAGGGTGTTTGGGTAGGAATGGTGGAAGTTGTGTATAAGGGTGTGTTGGGTATGGTCCGCTCTGGTGAAGAGATGGGGGCACCAGGAGCAGAGGAGGGGTTTTGAGTTTGAGTATCTGCGGGAGAAGTAGTGGGGGTGTAAGATTAACAGGGGAGGGGATAGAAGGGTTTACCTCAGCTGGGTCAACACCAGCTGGAACAGATAGCTCTAGAGCATCTCCTATAAGCAGAGAAGCCTCTTCTATTGCCTGCTCCAAGGCATCTCCCAGGTCAGATCCAGAGTCTTGGTCCTGAAGAATAGCTCTCTTGGCTCTAGGCTTCCTCTTTAGAGGCTCAACCTCCTCTACTTCTTCTTCCTCATCTTCTTCTGGCTCATCCACCAGAAGTGTTTTATTGCCCTTTCTCGAAGTCCTTGGCTTCTTAGCAGAAGCTTTCCTTGCATCATCTTCTTGCCTCTGCTTCCTCTTGGCTGCTCCTGCTTTCTTAGCAGCCTCTGCTCCATCACCCTTCTTCTTCAATGCAGCTTGAAGGGGAATCTGGTCATCATCAGATGAACCAGAAAACACCAAGTTTGACGACTCAGAAGCCTCAGCCTTCTTCTTCTGGCTCTTCTGCCCCTTAGCAGGCGAAGGCACTGCTTGGAGAGGAGGGGCAGTGATAGCTTGTTCTCTATCAGAGTCGGCATGGCCATGGAGAGGGCCATCCTTGGAGAACAGGATCTTGGATTTGTGAAAACCCTTGCACCAAGAGTCCTTCCATTTCTTCTCTGGAAGCAAAAAATCCAAAATCAAGGTCAGTTTCGTTCCCAACAAAATATTTACAGTCAAACAGAACTGCAACTCCCCAGGCTTGGATGGGCAAGCCTCCTTCTTCACCTTCAGTCTGTTCTTCCTCAAAACGTCCCAGAAAAACTCCGCCCAATTGCATTGCACACCGTCATACAATGTCCTCATCACACATAAACGGCCATTAAAGATGGCATCCGTACTATGTCTCTCACACATCAAGATCTTGACAACAATGTCAAATAAGACCTTATACTTCTGCCTCAAATGCTTGTCCAGAAAACCCTTAGTCAAATTCTGGCAAGAGGACCTGGCAAAGATTTTGAAGGATTCAACAATCACATCCTCCTTGTACGTCAATGGATCTACCCCTTCTGCCGAGATATTCTCAAACAACCTGCAGAAATCGTGCTTGGAAAACACCAAATCATCCTGGTCTATCTTGGATAAAATGTGATCTTCATGAATCTTCATACAAACCAGGAACTGGGCCGCATATCCATCCAAAGTCCTAAAGTTCTTATGAACCGTTGAAATCAACTTCTCCACTCCGGCTTTCTGAAGCAATTCCAAAATAGCCAATGCCGCCGGATTCTTGGTGGTGTAAAAGTCAACCACCATTTCTGATTTCAACTTCTTCATCACCAACTCATGATCAAAGTTGCACTTAGAAGCCATGTCTGAAAGTTTTAAGAGAGAGAGAGAGAGAGAGAGAGAGAGAAACTTGCAGAGAGAAGTTAGAGCTTGAGAGTAAGAAAACGTGAAAAGACAGATTGAATTTTTTTTGGTTTAAATAAGAAAAGACGCGTGGTTTTGGAATTAAATGAAGTGTGAACGCATGTAAAGTTTAAATATAATTTAGGGAACAAAATCAATTTTAGAATTGATTGACATATTGTACAGTAATTAAATCTAACGGCCAAGATTAGAAGGCGAAATACAGATTTAATCTGGTGCGTAGGCATGGTCATTGGGACTGGGTATAAAGGGGTTTTGTGGCAGTCAAGGTAAAAAATGAAATGATTGCCTATGCCCTATACTCTAGTCTTAAATACACTCTGAAGTTGAAACGTTTTGGGTGTATTTATTAATTTGAAAGGTGTATCACAATGATCAGAGGCCAGAGAAGTAAATACATACCTGTCACCTGGTATTGTAACCAGATGATACCTTGGTTAGTCTGGTGTTACATCTCATCTGATGGAAACCCATCTGGTTCTGGTCAGAATAAATTCTGGATTTTTCTGGAATCTGACTCTGCACCTCATCTGGATGGACATTATCTGGTACATACCTTATCTGGTACATACCTCATCTGGAGATGTGACTTCCCTAATATATCTAACCTGTAAGCATGTTAGTATATAAAAAAAAAATTAAGTATGTAAAATTGAAATGAAGGATACTTCTCCTCTGTTCCCCCTAAACCAATTCTGTCTCTGGATCCAATAAACCTAACTCAAAAGCTAACTCTCTGAATCTGGTTTCAGCCAAAGGCTTAGTCAGAATATCTGCTCTCTGCTTCTCTGTTGCAATCTTTTCCATCCTTATATCTCCCTTCTCAACATGGTCTCTGATAAAATGATGTTGTATATCAACATGCTTGCATCTGGTATGAAGAACTGGATTCTGGGTGATTGCTATTGTACTGTTGCTATCACAAAATATTGGAATACCCTTAGCTCTAATCTGGTAGTCCCTAAGCTGTTGACTAATCCAGAGTAGTTGTGAACAACATCTTCATGCAGCCATGTACTCTGGTTCTGTGGTTGATGTAGCAACTGAAGTCTGCTTCTTAGAAAACTAAGATACCAATTTATTCCCTAAAAATTGGCATGTTCCACTTGTAGACTTCCTATCTATTCTGCACCCACCATAATCTGAATCCGAATAACCACTTAATTCTAAGATATCATCTGCAGGATACCATAACCCCAAATTCACTGTTCCCTTAAGATATTTCAATATCTTCCTAGCTTCTTCCAAATGACTTTTCTTAGGATTAGCTTGAAATCTGGCACACACACCAACATCAAAGGTTATATCTGGTTTGCTTGCAGTCAGGTACAGAAGAGAACCAATAAGTGCCCTGTACTGAGTCTGGTCCACACTCTCTCCAGACTCATCTGGATCCATGTTGAAATTTGTCATCATTGGAATCTTGGCTACTTTGCTAGATCCTACTCCAAATTTCACTAACATGTTTCTGGTGTACTTTGCCTGATTGATGAAGATTCCCTTCTCTGATTGCCTTACCTGCAAACCTAAAAAATAATTTATCTCACCCATCATAGACATTTCAAGCTGGCTCTGCATGAGTTCACCAAACTTCTCACACAGCTTCTTGTTAGGGGATCCAAATATAATGTCATCAACATATATTTGGACCAGAAGGATGTCATTTCCTTCTTCTTTCCTAAACAAGGTCCTATCAATCTTACCCTTAGTAAAACCATTGTCCAGAAGAAACTGAGATAGAGTGTCATACCATGCTCTTGGTGCCTACTTCAGCCCATAGAGAGTCTTCTTAAGCTTAAACACCTTGTCACCTTGTTCAAAACCAGGAGGTTGTTCCACATACACTTCCTCAATGAGAATCCCATTAAGAAAGGCAGATTTCACATCCATCTGGTATACTTTGAACTTCATGTGAGCAGCATATGCTAAGAACAATCTGATGGCTTCTAGTCTGGCAACAGGAGCAAATGTCTCATCATAGTCTATCCCCTTCAGACTGAGAATAGCCCTGTGCCACTAGCCTTGCCTTGTTCCTAGTAATGACATCATTCTCATCTTTCTTATTCTTGAAAACCCACTTAGTGCCTATCACCTTTTGATGTCTTGGTCTGTCTACCAGCTCCCAAACATCTTGTCTGGTGAATTGATTCAACTCCTCCTGCATGGCAACAATCCAATTTGAATCCTTCAGTGCTTTCCTGATGTTCTTAGGCTCAATAAGGGACACATAGCAACTGAATAAGGCAGCTAAGTTAAGAGTTCTCCTAGTCTGGACACCCTTAGCTGGATCTCCAATTATCAGGTCATTGGGGTGATCAACCAGGGTCCTCCTTCCCGTGACCTTACCTGATTGACCATCAACTGTAGTACCTTGGTGATTATCACCAACTACAGGAGAGCTTCCACCTACAGGAATTCCAACCTCTTCTGGTTCTGCTCCTTGTGAAGACTTCTGCTTCAGAGAACCAGGAGATGGGTCACCATATGAATCTGAATCAAGAATAAGTGGATTGACCATGATTACTCTGGGAGTAGTTTGATTCTGTGTCTCATTAGAAGACTTGAGGTCCACCTTGCACTAAAAAACAGATTCATCAAAAACAACATGAGGTGTGTCCTCCACACAGAGTGAATTCTTATTAAAGACTTTAAATGCTTTACTGGTGCTGGAATTTCCTAAAAATATTCCATCTGCCACTTTAGCATCAAAAGTTTTTAATTTAGATTTCCCATTGTCATGGATGAAACACTTGCATCCAAAAATATGAAAATATGAAACATATGGGGTTTTACCTTTCCATACCTCATATGGAGTCTTACTATATCTCTGGGCAATAAGACATCTGTTCTGGGTTTAACAGGCTGTGTTGATAGCTTCTGCCCAAAATCTCTATGGTGTGCTGTACTCTGCTAGAAGAGTCCTTGCAGCTTCTTTGAGGGTTTTGTTCCTCCTTTCTGCTACTCCATTCTGTTGGGGTGTTCTGGCAGCAGATGTCTCATGAAAAATCCCATGGTCGTTGCAATACTCTGCAATGTGTGAATTCAAAAACTCTGTCCCTTTGTCACTTCTGATCTTGACTATGCTCTGGTTCTGCTCATTCTGAATTTGCTTGAACTCTGGCAGCTTAGTGATAGTTTCATTTTTCTTAAACAAGAACACTACCCAAGTGTATCTTGAAAAGTCATCTACTATCACCAAGGTGTACTTCCTACCACTGAAACTAAGAGGAGAAACAGGTCCAAACAGGTCCATGTGAAGTAGTTGAAGTACTCTGGTTGTGGTTGTGCTCTGGACATCCTTAAAGGAAGTCTTGGGTTGTTTACCCTTCTGGCATGAACCACAAACCTGATCCTTCTTAAACACTTCATTAGGAAGACCTTGAACTAGATCTTTTCTGGAAATCATGTTCAGTGCTTTGAAGTTAAGATGGCTCAATCTCTTGTGCCAAATCTAGCTGTCTCTGCAGATCCTTTAGCAACCAGGCAAGCATTTCTTGGGCAACTGCTAAAATCTGCAAGATAAATATTACCTTTTCTCAAGCCTATAAGCAAGATATCATTAAAATCAGAAGAAAAGACAGTGCATGAATCACTAGAAAACTTTACTGAGTATCCCTTGTCACAAAATTGGGATACTGAAAGCAGATTATGCTTGAGTCCTTCAACATAGTAGACTTCATCTACAGATACACCATTAAAGGTCAACTTTCCAACGCCTCTGGAGACTCCATAATTGTTGTCACCAAACATCACTCTTGGCCCACTCAATGGCTTGAAATCCTGGAGATTATCTTTCTGGAATGTCATGTGCACGGAACATCCACTATCAATGTACCAGATATGGTTGCTTGAAAGTCTCTTCTCCAATGGGCTCTTATCCTCCTGCAGAGAAATCAATTAGGTCCCTTACTAGAGCTGGATCCTGATTGGTTAGTTGCAGGTTTTGTAGGAATCCATAGATAAAGATCATCCCTTGCTGGATGAGGAGATCTTATCTTCCTTCCAAATCTATCTACCAGAACATGTCCTCTGACAATGACATATTGAGCTACTGGTCTGATAAGAACACCTTTCCTATAAACAGGTCTGGTGTATCTTTTCTCAAATCTGGCCTTTGGAATGGCCTGCCTTAAAAACATGGTCTTAAAGGTCTGGTTGTAAGGGTACATCCTAGAAGAACCATCTCTGGTGTCATAACTACCCAGACCAGTTGGTTTTCTATAGATGGGTCTGGAAGACCTCCTCTGGTTCTGAAAATTGGATCTATTCTGATGATAGAATTCCTTCTGAGTATTCCTGTTCTGGAATCTTCCTTGACCATTCCTCCTTTGAGATCCCTGATTCTGATTGAGGTTCTCTGAGGTCCCCCAATTTGCTTAGGTTCCACTCTTTTAGGATTCCTCTGAGGTCCCTTAATCTGTTTAGGCATCTGAACAGAACCATCAATCTTTATAGGTTCTCATATTTGACGTTTATGCTATAGGATTTCCTCTTCCAGTTCAGTAAACTCATTAGGAACATCATCTATATGGTCAGCAGAGCAGTCTTTGTTCCAGTTACGGTTTTTAACAACTCTGTAACCTTTTCCATTAGGATCCTTTTCTTCCTAGATTTCTACCACTTCACCAGATCTTTCAGACAACTTTCCTTTATTACATAAAAATTTAGTAGATCTGGTTGTAATTCCAGAATATCCTAAACCACTCTTATCATGTACCCTTTGAGAAGATCCTTGTATAATGGATACAACAGTTGGAGCTTCTCTGGGCTTATGTACTTTCTTAATGGGTTGTTCAACTTGCTTACCCTTGATAAGAGTCTGGTATTTGGCTCTGAGTTCATTGAACTCTTCTACCTGAGAGTTCTTTTCTTTCATGAGCTGTTCTACCAGAGTATCCCTTTGTGTGACCTTTTCCTGAAGTTCAGAGACTTCTTTGGAGTGGTCTTTTATGAGTTCTCTGGAAGATTTTTGCTCATTTGATAAAGATTGAACTTCAGCTCTAAGCCTACCATTTTCTTTCTCAAGCTTTTGGCAGAGTTGAACACAATTTTGGAGATCTGATAGCATTTGATGCATATCAGACTTTCTGGAAGCACCAGATGAATGAGAGGATTCAGTATATTTGGAATTAGATAAACACAAGGTAGTTTCATTTACCTCAGTGATGTCTGCCATAAGACATACATCATCATCAGATCTGAAATTAGAAGAAGAAGAACTGGAACTAGTATCCTCCTCCTCTGATTATGCCAGTAGAGCTCTCTTGTCAGCATATCTCCTATCTCTCTTGAGTCTTTTCTCTTCTCTTTCTCTAGGAGTCAATTGGGGACAATCATAAATGTAGTGGCCTGGCTTGTTGCACGTGTAGCATGTGTTGTCACCTCTAGGACTGGGGCTTGGATCTCTCCTCCTCTGGTTGTACTCTGATCTGGCTGGACTACTTTCTCTCCTCTGGTAGTCTGGTCTGCCAGAGCTGCCATCCCTCCTCTGGTAATTTGACCTCCCAGAACTGCTATCTCTCATCTTTTCTGGAGTTCTGAATCTGGTCTCCCTTGAGTCTCCAGATGTCTTTTCCTTATCTGCAGGCTTGAAGGAACTCTTCCTGTCTCTGGTAGATTCCTTCCAGTGCTTTTTGTACCTGCCATATTTTGAACTAATTTTATCAAGTTTACGGGTTAGAAGTGCTACCTGCTCCTTGAGACTCAAGTCATCTGCAGTAGACTCCTTTGGCTTCTCATCTGTCTTGATAGTTGAGGAGAAAGCAACTCCTTTCTGACCAGAAGAGAAAACCTCTTCTATTTGATCTTCCTCTTGAAGATCATACTCGTACGCTTTGAGATCAGACAATAGAAGATGATGATCCAGAGTGTTGAGATCCTTGCTATCTTTAATCACGGTCACTTTGATTCTCCACCTGCTAGTTAGTGAACGCAATATTTTACTATTTATTTCTTTCTCTGAATAGGTCTTGTTGGTCCCGGTACAAGACTGAGGAATACGTGTATGGGGGGGGGGGGGAATACACGTATACTAAGTTTCAAACTTAAAAACCTTACTGAGTCCCTTCCACTCAGAGTGATAAAGAACTAGGAGCTGATAATATACCTACTGACTTCACAGGGGTGAGGGTCAGTTGGCTAACTATCAGTTCAAGTTCAGTGCGGAAATGCGTGAGCCCTGATAGTTTAAAGTCTTGTTTAGTTTGCTTTCTGAAAAACTTGTCTTACTCAATTCTGAAAAGTGTTTAGTAAGGGCAGTGCTCTTTTTAGAGGATCAGGCTGATTGATTCAAGCCTGATAACCCGAATGCAATGAATGAACAAGTAATATGGCAGGTATGCACAATATCAAAGCAATAACAACACAGGGAGTTTAACGTGGTTCAGAGACTCAAGCTCCTACGTCCACGGCCTGATTTAACAGGAAATCCACTCAAGGGATTCTTGTTTTTAACGTGCCAAGGTGCACCAAGACCAGCTAACCTCACTGATCTATACAACTTCCTTACTAAGACACTAACTGACTTACTCCCAACAAACCTAACTTAGGGTTTTGGTTTCAGTTTGGATTCCAACTAGGTTGAGATTATCCTTACAAGGCAAAGCTATGCTAAGGATAAGATAATCTCTCTAAGCTTAAGATAATGCTAGTTCGCTCTTGGAATACAGAATAACTCTCAGTAACTACGAAACACTTGGGAAATTTAGGTGGTTTCGAGTGCTTCTTCTAAGGCTGAATGCTTTTGAATGCTTGAGAGTTTGAGTAATTTCTAGCTTGGAAATTTTCCGCAACCTTGAATGGGTTCAAGGTCTTCTGTATTTATAGGTGATTTGAAAAACTATCCGTTGGAGAGATAGCCCTTCTTGTCATCTATGTAGAGTGGCTTCAAATGGACATATCTTCATGCAGCAGCCGTCCTTGCATGGATTTGGTAGTTGCATTAAATGCACATTAAATGCTTGCCCGTTGAACATGCAGTCTGAATTCAGTTTTCTTGTCAGGTTCCGTACGTGCGTGTCCTTCCTGGATTGGTCCACGTCATCAGGTTGGTGAGAATGTCAGAACATATTCCTGAGCTTCAGGCTAGTCTTATTAAATTCATTTTGTCTTGAGCTCACCGGTCTGTCCTGACGCTGACATTCCTTTTGCATTGCTTGACTCTACTCCAAGTCTTTCCCATAAACTCAGTGTCATCCTGTTCTCTTCAGGACTGAGTAGTACTGACCTTAGGGTCATACTCTTCATCACTGAGACTTACTCAGCCAGCTTAGGAGACTGCCATATGTTCAGGATGGTAAACTTCGTCTTCAGGCTCTGAGTCTTGATTGTCATCAGCAAGTGCTCCTCTTACTGAGTACCTGTGAAATGTAAAATGACTAAGAACAAATCCTAACCAAGACTAGCCTGATAAACAAATGCAAACATATTTTCAGGGGCTTTGGGATCTTAATCAAAACTGACAATGTCCCAACAATTTCCCCCTTTTTGATGATGCTAAAACACTGAAAAGATCCTCACAATACTTAGAGGAAATAAAAAGACCTATCTATAAGATAAGACAGTGTTAGAGCAATTCTTGATAAATTACATAATTTAAGCAACAGCCAAAAAGACAATGAGTTTTTGTCTGTGGGCAAAAGTAATAGATTTCATTGATTGATATGAAAATGGTTACAATGAATCTAATCTATTACAAAGAGGTAGTGAACTTCTAGACTAATCTCATTTCAGGTTCGAGTCCATATCCAGCATAGACTCTTGCCTTCAGCTCATCAAGTCTTCTGGGTTGGTTCACATATCCTTCAGCTTTGGCAATCTTCAAGACTTCCATCATAATGGCCTTCGTGTTGTGCTTCTGGGTTCCAGGAACTAAGGGAGAAGCTCGAATGGTGAACTCAGGAGCCTTCACTTGGACTTGAGCTGCATCAGCCTCCTCCAAGATCTTTTGGAACAACTCAGGATGATTGTCCATCATGTAGTCAGTGAAGTGGGCATTGATATCGTCAGTGTCGCCCCACTTCTTCACAACATACTATAATTTCACAAACTCATCCTTCGCATCAGCCCAAAACTCCTTCAATGCCTCTGAGATGAACTCATCAACATACGCTTCCCTTAATCCTGATTCTGGCCTACTGACTTGAAGAATTGATGACTTCCTTACTATTGGCCTCTTTCTGTACTTCCTAGGCTCAGGCTTCACCTTCTTCCTCCTTAGCAGACTGATCACCGCATCATCCAGTTCTCTTTGTTGAAGCTCAGTGATGTCAGTCAGCTTTTCAACCTTCTTCTCCAAGATGCGCATCTTCTCCTTTTGAGCAATTTCAGCTTTGCGCACAGCCTCAGTTTTCTCAGAAGGAACTCCCCATGCTTCTGCGCATAACTCCGCCACCAACTCCCCAGAGTAAGTGATGGGGTTCTTCCTTGAGCTCATGGGAGAAGACTTCTGAACTGGCTCAGGTTGCTTGGAAGGTTCATCAGCCTTTGCCTTTGTTGCCTCCGCCCTCAGCCTGGCAACAATTTCCTCTCCTTCTTTCTCCACTACCGCCAACCTTGCTGACTTCCTCACCCTTAGCCCATTCCCTTCAGGATCGGCTTCAGGATTGGCTTGAATGGTTTCGCCTTGGTTGACTGCCTCCGATGCCTCAGGGCGGGATCTTTTCTTCTTCTTTTCCTCCTTTTTGGCATCATCATTGGCCTCGGATGGGAAAGCGTCAGATCCGATGTTGATTACGAAGGAGGCTAGGGAATGGACATCATTGATTCACTCCTTCAATAACTCAACTCCCATCGAGATACCAGTTCCTGCAAAGGAGACAGAACTGATTGCAGCATTCACCTTCTTCTCAAAGACCTCCATGGAGAGTTGGAGTCTTTGTCCAGCCTTCTCAATCTTATCCTCCACCAGAGCAGATCGCTCCTCTGCTTGAGTCAGCCTCTTAGCAATATCTTTTGAAGTCTGAGCAAAACATTCTGACTCCAGCTCAAACTTTGAGGCTGAGCCAGAAATGGCCTGAGTGAATAGTGCTCCAGCCTGAGCTGCTAGCTTCTCCATAGCCTGATTGAGATCCTCCTTCCTTTGCTCATCCTTCTCAGCTAACTGCTTCAAGGTCTGCCTTAGCATCTTCTTCATTCTCTTCCGCTCATTCCTCACTGACTTGGCCGTGTCAGTCATCATTCTTTTTAGCAAAATCAGCTCCCTGTTGGCAAGGGTTTTGTAGGCTGACTTTGTCCACCTGATGTGTTTCACCAGGGTCTTGGAGTCTTCTTCCTTTTCAGCTCGTAGCCTCATTACTTCCTCCTGAAGTTCAGCTAGATTTTCAGTAGTTTTCTCCATCTTGACCTCCACAATGCTCGTAAACTCAGCACGGCCGACCCTAGTTATCAACACATCGTCATCTTCATCAACGGCCTCATCAGTGAGTGGCTGTTTTTCCTTGTCAGCCCCTGCATCCTCAGTCCCCTCTTCAAGGTGCACTGAAGTAGTTGTTGAGTGGTCAAGGCCGCCTGCTCAGGCTCAGCCATGCCATCTCGAACCTTAGGAACTTGTCCCTCGGAACTGGGAGTCTCCTTAGACGCCTCAACATCTTTCTCCCTTGTCTCAGAGCAGGGAATCCCTTCATCGACAGATGTTTCATCGGCGGCTGAGATGTTCAAAACATCCTCAGCCACTGGTCCACCCTTGGCACCAGTGTCCTTCTCACCTTCCCCCTGAGCCTGAGGCTCAGAGTCCATACCATCAACCTCCTTTGCTGTCTCCTCCACAGCATTCTCCAATGCTCCACCCTGAGCATCTTCGTCATCCTCCTTATCCTCCTCATCCTCAGATAGGATGTCAGCCTTGCTCTTGGACATCATGCCATTAACTAACTCCTTCAGATTTTCGAAGTTTAGCAGTTGAAGCCAGCTAGTCAGTCCAAAGTAGGAGCACAACCTGGCCTCCTCGGTTTCCCAGTGCTCTCAGCCACGAGCATCCACCAGCAAATGTTGCTCTTGCATATTTGATTGTTTGAATTCCAACCAAACTTTCAGTTCAACTACATTTGCCAGTAGTTCTTTATATCTGTTCAGCCCGGGCCAACACTTAGATGCCCATTCAGTGGCATTACCCCTGAGGGTGTTCTCCAACACTCCCCCCATCATGTGTTCATCTAGCTCCTCCTTCTCCTGAATGACAAGGAAATCGTCCTCTCAGTTTGGAAGGATTTGGGGTAATCCTTGGGATTGTGGTAAGAGGAAAAATCTGTGGGATCGGGAAGGTTTGGCTCAGATGACTGGTCAGGCTCATTAATAGGTGAGTTTGATGGCACTGACTCAGTTGGAATGTTTGGCTCTGAGGTTTGGGGTGTATGGGTGGGTTGAAGAGTAGGGTCAGGGTTGGAGGGTGTTTGGGTTTCAGGGTGTGTGGGTGATTTATGGGGTACTGTCTCAGGCTGCAACAGCTCAGCCGTCTCGACAGATTTTCTCACCTCCTCTAAGTCAGAGGCTCCAGGAGAGCTTGACTTCTTCCTCTCACTCAGGACAGGCAACTTCTTAGCAGGGGACCTTCTAACCCCCTTCCTAAGTCTCTTCAGGGGCCTCTCACCCTGATCATCCTCCTTCCTGACTTCTTCGTCAGTCCCCTCAGCCTCAGCATCGGCTTTCTTGGGAACAGACTCAGTCCCAGAACTAGTGCTCTTCCCTGACAGCACTATACGCACCTTCTTTTTCTTCTTCTCAGCCTCCTCTAATGCAGGCTGATCCACCTCCTTCTCAGCTGCCACATCCTCCTCCACTTCCTTACTCCTCTCAAAGAGGTCATCTACCCTTTCAATGAGGCTGGTAGCCACCTTCCTGGCCTTACCAGCTGGCTTTTTGACCTAACCCTTTGCCTGAGCATTGGGATCAGTCAGCCCTAGCACTGAGTAGGTATCGCTCCGTGAGGCAAACATCACTTTCTTTGAGGAGAGACTATCCTCAAAGTCGAAGGTGTACCCATGGCAAGCATGAGTAATCAGGACTGAGAGCCTGGTTCCGAAAGGCAGAATAGCACCAACGGAGATGTGCTTCTTCTCCTCATCCTGATGAAGTTGGTCCAGAAAGAACTACTCCCAGTTGGCCTCAACTCCATCTACGATGGCCCCCATCAGCCTCAGCTTGGGCAGACTCAATTGCTCATGAGATCCCGTGGATCCCATCACCATCTTGGACACAAGGTCCACCAGCACTCTATATTCAGGCTTCAGCGTGTTCTTATTCTGACGAGCCCTGAACACAGACGACCCCTCCTTGGTCCATTTACCCAGGAGTTCTCCCTCCGAGTTCTCCTTGTAGACCCTTGGGTTGATGCCTGAGGATGGCAGTCCAAAAGCTTCTCTCACCGCCCTCCGAATATCGATAGTGACCACCTCTGAGTTGTATAGAGGTTCGCCGTTGCCATCCTTCTCCCCCGTCGGCTTGAGCGCGGTCACTTTCGTGAAAAGTTCACCCCTCCGCAAGAACATATTGAAGTAAGCTTCCACGACCGTTCTTGGAAGTACGGAAATTGGGCGAGTAGTGAAATATGTTTCCAACCCAGCGTTGGAAATCCATTTGAAAACGGGTTTGATTTCCTCCACTGTGAGACAGGTGCCATCCATGGAGATAACTTGCTCCATGTGCACGAGTTTGTTGTTGACAACATCCTCGATCTTATCGGTTGTCCAGTTGGAATCAAGAAGTGCCATTTGATTTTGAAGAGAGTTTTTTGAAAATACTGAGATTGCTTAAGCAAGAGAAAACTCAGTGTGGAGATGTGCTTTGTGTTTGCGTAAAAACCTCGAATGACATTCTTGATTGATATGACTAAGTCAGTTACTCAGACGTGGGGTTGAGATTAATCCCTGAATTCGAAAGGTTTTGAAATGAAGGGCCAGGATTAATCTCAATGACAATCAAATCCCTACGTCAGTCATATTCCGTATAAAACGGACACGTATATGAAAAAGTAACTGAGGCATTAAATGCTCCATTGCGCGTGGGTTTAAATATGAAAAGACGCGCTTTTAATGAAAACGGAATGCATTTAATAAAGATTTTCAGGACGAAAGACTCAGGGAGACGCTTGGAATTCACAATAGTCTGGATAGAACTCATACCTGTCAGGGAGACATTGTAGTTCCCTGATACCTCACTGAGTCGAGTCTGGCCTGAGTTCCCCCTAGAACCCTACACTGACTGCTCTCCCGGATCTAAGAGTCCTAACTCCACTAACAGTTCCATAAACCTTGCTTCAGCCAGAGGCTTAGTCAAGATGTCAGCTCTTTGCCTGTCAGTGTGAATCTTCTCCATCCTAATATCTTTCTTCTCCACGTGATCTCGAATGAAGTGATGCCTAATATCCACATGCTTGCACCTTGTGTGAAGCACTGAGTTCTGAGTAATTGCTATTGCACTATTGTTGTCACAATAGATTGGAATCTCATTAGCAAATACTTGGTAGTCCCTCAACTGTTGCCTCAACCATAAAATCTGAGCACAATAACTACCTGCAGCCATATACTCAGCCTCAGTTGTGGATGTAGCCACTGAATTCTGCTTCTTACTAAACCACGAGATCAACTTACTCCCCAAAAACTGACATGTCCCTGAGGTTGATTTCCTATCAATCCTACAGGCTCCATAATCTGTATCTGAATAGCCTGTCAGTTCTAAGTTGTCATCTGAAGGATACCATAGTCCCATATTGACTGTCTTTTTCAAATACTTAAGTATCCCCTTAGCAGCCTCCAAATGACTTCTCTTGGGATCAGACTGATACCTAGCACACACACCAACTGCAAACGTAATGTCAGGCCTACTTGCAGTCAGGTACAACAAAGAACCTATCAGCCCTCGATACTCAGTCTGATTTACTGAAGTCCCTTCAGTGTCAGGATCCATCTTCCAATTTGTGTTCATAGGGATCCTGGCTGGATTGCTGTTCTGAACACCAAACTTATGAATCAAGTCTCTTATATACTTGGCCTACCTTGATCAGTCTGCTTGACCTGCAATCCTAAGAAGAAGTTCATCTCTCCCATCATTGACATCTCAAATTTACCAGTCATCAACTTAGAGAATTTCTCACATAGCTGATGATTTGGTGATCCAAATATTATGTCATCCACATAAATCTGGACCAAGAGAATGTCATCACCTTCAGTGATCCTGAACAATGTCCTATCCACAGTTCCCTTCTTGAACCCATGGTCTGTCAGGAATTGAGAGAGGGTATCATACCAAGCTCTTGGTGCTTGCTTAAGTCCATAGAGTGCTTTCTTCAAATGGTATACTCTATCTCCAACCTCAATCCCGGGAGGTTGTTCCACATATACCTCTTCATTGAGTACACCATTCAGGAAGGCACTCTTGACATCCATTTGATACACCTTGAACTTCATATATGTTGCATATGCAAGGAACAACCTGATAGCTTCCAACCTAGCCACTGGAGCAAAAGTCTCATCATAGTCTATTCCCTCAGATTGACAATACCCTTTTGCAACCAGTCTAGCCTTGTTCCTTACCACAACACCATTTTCATCCTTCTTGTTCTTGAAGACCCACTTGGTACCAATTACTCCTTGATGCCTAGGTCTATCTACCAGTTCCCAGACCTGATTCCTTGTGAACTGATTCAACTCCTCTTGCATGGCAATGATCCAGTTCGAGTCAGTGAGAGCTTATTCAATGTTCTGAGGCTCTTGCTCAGAGAGAAAGTAACAGAACAATGCACTCTCACCATGGAACCGTCTGGTCTTGACTCCCTCAGTTGGATCACCAATGATTTGATCAATGGGATGATCCTCTAGCCATGTTCTTTTGCCAGGAGTTGTTCCTGAAGTTCCTGCAATGTTAGTGTCTACAGGCTCATAAAATTCAGGAAATTGAACAAAAGGGGATGATCCTGAGTCTATACCAAAGGGATTAACAAGCTCAATGTCAGGGACATTGATTCCCCCTTGATGAGGTGACTCAGGAACCGTCTCAGCTGCGATATCATCTTCATAGATGGTACTTACCTCAGGTTGAGTCTGTTCCTCAGTCTGAGACTCAACAATCCCTGATGTGCTGGGCTTAGGAGGGGCACCTGATTCATCATCCTGATCATCGTCATCGTCCCATCTTGGAATTGGCACAGTTTTGACCTTTGGATCAGGTTGATTCTTCAAGCTCAGCCTTGTCACTTTCCTTGTGATCTCCTCAGTATCAGGATTCAACACTTTTACTCTAGACTCATTAGCAGATTCATCAAAAACAACATGTGGTGATTCTTCCACAACAAGGGTCCTACAATTGTAAACTCTGAAGGCTTTACTAACTTCAGAATACCCTAAGAATATTCCTTCATCAGATTTGCTGTCAAAAGCTTTCAATTGGGTCTTCCCATTGTTGAGGATGAAGCACTTACAACCAAATACATGAAAATAAGAAATACAAGGTTTCCTTTTATTCCATGTCTCATATGGGGTATGTGCATGTTGTTTGTTTAGCATGGATCTGTTCTGAGTGTAGCATGCAGTGTTGATTGCCTCAGCCCAGAACTTCTTGGGCATTCCTGACTCAGCCAGCATGGTCCTTGCAGCTTCCTTCAGTGTCCTGTTCCTTCTTTCAGTGACACCATTTTGCTGTGGGGTTCTAGCTGCAGAAGTCTCATGAGCTATACCAAGTTTATTACAAAAGTCAGAAATATATGAATTTATAAATTCAGTGCCCTTGTCAGATCTGATCTTAGTAATGGACCGATTCTTCTCATTGCTGAGTCTCCTGAGCAACTTTGGAAGCTTCACCCGTGTTTCCTTTTTATTCAACAAGCAAATAACCCAAGTATATCTAGAATAATCATAAATAACCACAAGGGTATATTTCCTACCATTCATACTCACAAGAGTTATGGGACCAAATAAATCCATGTACAAGAGCTGAAGTATCCTGTCAGTGGAATGAGAAGCTTTCTCTTTGAATGACGCTCTGACCTGCTTCCCTTCCTGACAAGCTTTGCACACATGATCGTTGCTAAAAACTTCATTAGGTAGACCTTCAACAAGTGACTGTCTAGAAATTTTGTTAAGAATCTTGAAGTTCAGGTGGCTTAATCTTTTATGCCATAACCAACTGAGCTCTAGAGAGCTTTTAGGAACAAAACAAGTATTAGGAATAGTGCTGCTCCAATCAGCGAGATAAACGTTACCTTTCCTGATACCTGATAGAAGCACTTGTGTTGATTTGTCCTTGACTGAACATATATTCGATGAGAACTCAACACTAAAACCTTTGTCACATAATTGGCTTACTGACAACAGGTTATGCTTCAGTCCTTCCACAAAGGACACATTTTCCACTCTGACTGTACCTATTATTAAGACACCAAAACCTTTAGTAACACCTTTTGAATTATCACCAAAGGTTACATGTGGACCATCTTTAGCTTGATATTCTTGGAGAAGACTCTTCATTCCAGTCATGTGCCTTGAGCAACCACTGTCTAGGTACCAAATAGCTTTGATTGAGTCTCCTCTCCTCTTGTTGTGATCCACAGCCGCCTGCAAGTAAATCAGGCTTTAGGTACCCATTGGGTGTTGGGTCCTATCGTGTCAGCTGTACCCTTTGGGATCCAGACTTGCTTAACAACCCTGATTGCCTCAGAGTGGTAAATCTGTCTCCCTGAAACATCAACATACACAACTTTCTTCTTCTTTGCCTGAGAGGAAGATGGTGTATGAGTGCTAGACTTAGGCTTTACAGGAGCCTGAGTGGGTGCATTTTGGGCTGGCTTCCTATTCTTCCTAGGTCTGGGTGCAACAGGTCTTGGGCCTTGTTCTTGATAAGGTCCCTATGTTCTATTCCCCCCTAGGCAAGTGAGGGAATGGAAAACAGTTAAAGGCCTCAGGATGCCAAAACCATGGGGGTGTCATCATGTTTGGCCTTCCCTGTTGGTATTGCCACGCATGATGGCACCCTCGCTGACCAGTCTGAGGACTCTTGGCCTGAGTCTTCCTCTGCTTTCGCTGAGGTTTTCCATGGCCTGAGCTCTCAGGGGCCTCCTTAGGTTGCTTTGCCTTTCCCTTGGGTTTTTCGCTTAGCTACCTTGGGGGCAACCCTGACTGTGTCAACAGTTTTCTTGCCCTTATCAGTTTGACGGGCCTGGAGTACAACCTTGGGTGCACTTTGGCCTGCCTGAACAAATACCCTCTCAGTGTTACTCCCTGAAGCAACATGAGATTGACCTTGTGAGGATTTCTTAGGAACATATCCAAGTCCCTTTTTCTCATTCCCAAGCATCTGGCTGCTATTTATTTCCTCTCTAGCCACTGAGGATTTATTCATTGCTGCAACCTTTTTCTTGAGAGAGTCCTTACTCTTTTTCAGGATTTCATGTCTGGTAAAGAGGTCATCAAACTTACTCTTAAGTACCTTCAGTTCTTCCTTTCTCACCAACTCTTCCTCAGCCAATTCCTTCAGAATCTTCTCTCTTGGGAGACGCTCAGCATTGATTAAATCAATCTCCTGAGTCAGTCTCACAATCTGAGTTGATTCTTTCAGATCAGACTGAGTAAGTTGATCATTCAGGTTTTGAACCTCAGTACTCAATTTCGTGTTCTCCTCTACCAAAAAGACATTAGTTTCCTGCAGTCTGGAGAAATCAACCATCAATTGATCCAGACAGATCTGAAGGTTCATTTCTCTAACTGACTCTGAGCTCAGCTCAGGATTTTGACCTGTGTAGGAACCACATACAGAGTTATATTTTACCTCAGGTTCCTCCCTTGCCATAAGGCAGACATCATCGTACTCATCATCAGAAAAGAGTTCAGGCGACCTCTCTTCAGGACCATCAGAGTCAGTTGCATCCTCAGCGAGCATGGCTCTCCGGTCAGCAAGTCTCTGGTCTCTCTTGGCCCTCCTGTCCTCTCTTTCCCTAGCACTCAGCTTCAAACAATCATACTGATAGTGCCGGCTCTGGTTACAGTTGTAACATGTTGGTTGCTCATCTCCTCTTTCTCTCCTTGGTTCAGGGTTCCTCCTTGAGTCAGGTTCCCTCTGTCTTGATGAGCTTTCAGTCTTCCCTGAGTGCTTGTCATCATGAGTACGTCTCTGTTCATCTCTACGATAGGGCTTTGGATCTGAATATCTTCTTTCATTGCCACGATCTCTCCTCTGGTCAGTGTTTCTCCTTTCCTCATATCTCCTCGAGCTTTGGTGGGTTCCTTCAGGTTTCCTGTCACGTGAGTCTTGATAAAATTTCTTATAACGACCAAACCTGGAATTAAGCTTATCAAAGCGTCTGGCCATCAGGCTGTACTCCTCAGCGAGCTCTTCCTCGCTCATCTCCATCAGTGACTTTGATGAAGACTCAGCCGGTTCAGACCTGGCCTTGAACGACACACTTTTCTCAGGAGTTTTCTCCTTTTCTTCCTCTTCTGACTGAAATTTCTTCTTTCTTTTGTTAAGATCAAATTCCAGTGCCTTTAGCTCTGAAAAAAGTAAAGCAGAAGTTATGTTACTCATAGCCTGAGTGTTCTTAAGCATAATTACACTGTTGTCCCATATCTCAGTGTTAGAATATAGATTAGATGTTTTGAGGATGTTAAAACAAGAACTTGTAAAAGGACTAGCTGAACCTGTTAGTCAGCTACAGATTAGTATAGGTCTAGAATAGGTCTTTGGTTAAGGGGAAAGAAATCTGTGCAGACCAGAGAAGGTACCAGAGAAAGGTGACCAGATGAGGTGACCAGAGAAGGTGACCAGAGAAGGTACCAGATGAGGTCCAGAGGAGTCTGACCAGAGGAATCTGACCAGAGGAGCCTGACCAGAGGAGTCTGACCAGAAGACCTCTCCCAGATGAGGACCAGAGCAGAAGTGTTACCTGACCAGACCAGACCTGACCAGAAGACCCCAGACCAGACGAGTCCTGATCAGATGAGTGTGACAGATTAGTTCACCCACATGGAGGCTGCATGTAATCTGGAGACAAGAAGACTTTGGAGATTCATGATGGAGAAGAAGGCAATATGGAAAGTCAACTGATGGAGGATATGATTGATTGCTTGATTGAAAGTCAACTAATCAATCATATAATCAATCTTTGATTGATTATATCCCTCCAATTATGGTTGTTTGAATTGCTAGCTCTCCAACGGCTAGTTAATTCATAACTATAAATAAGAGTGCTTGGATGAGTTCATCATAGACAAGAGTCGCGCAAGAGCACACCAAGAACACGCGAACTCTTCCACTCACTCACTTTGTCCTTTCAAGTTTATATACACTCTTTAGGAGTTATAGTTGGACCATTCACACAATCCTTATCTGTATAGATAGATTGGTGTAAAGCTTAGATCGTAAGATTAAAGCAAGTTGTACGAAGGAGCTGGTACTTCCCAATTCTAGTGGTTCGTAAGTACGTTGGTTTGAGAGTGAGAAAGACCCCTTTGAAGAAAGGGAGAGTGGACGTAGGACAAGTTGGTCCGAACCACTATAAATCCTTGTGTCATTTACCTTTCTGCATTTTAGTTTTCTGTATTTACTTTTAGCACTTTATTTTAGAAGGGTTTTCATTAAAAATAAACTCAAAACGCTTTCCGCTGGATAACCATTTTGGGACCAACACTCAGGAAGGGCATTCAGGATCTTTGAAGTAACATCTCTCTTAGGGACATCTTTGTCTAGCATCACCAACTCATTCATCAACTTGATGAACCTTGACTCCATCTGATCGATTGTCTCATCAGGCAGCATCTCGAACGCTTCGAACTTCTGAATGGAAATGTTTCTTTTGTTCTCCTTTATCTTCTCTGACCCCTCACACATCCGGGTCAGCTCATCCCAAACCTCCTTTGTCGTTTTTAAATTTATCAGCCTTGCTGACTCCTCGAAAGGCACCGTATGTAAGATGATATTTCTGGCTACATTATCAAGCCCCATCATCTTGATCTCATCAGTGGTCATATCCTTCCTTTCCTTAGGAATGGGTACACCAATATCAAGATCATCATATCCTATACCTCTGGTATTAGGGACAGTGATTTTGATCGGTCCTTCCCTGAGAACATGCGGCATCTGGTCATGGATGTCATCTAGATGTGCTTCTAATCTTAACTTCCAATAGACAAAGTTAGATACAGAGAATTCAGGTAACGAAGCTTCAAGTCTCCTCGAAGTCATGATGATGCAAGCTTTATGAAAAAGCAAACTCAGATCTGTTCAGTGACCACCAACAGTTTCTCCTTTGAAACTATTAGTATTCAAAGTCAGTGGTCTTTTGAACCATTGCTCTGATACCACTTGTTGGTCCCGGTACAACACTGAGGAATACGTGTATGGGGGGGGGGAATACACGTATACTAAGTTTCAAACTTAAAAACCTTACTGAGTCCCCTCCACTCAGAGTGATAAAGAACTAGGAGCTGATAATATACCTACTGACTTCACAGGGGTGAGGGTCAGTTGGCTAACTATCAGTTCAAGTTCAATGCGGAAATGAGTGAGCCCTGATAGTTTAAAGTCTTGTTTAGTTTGCTTTCTGAAAAACATGTCTTACTCAATTCTGAAAAGTGTTTAGTAAGGGCAGTGATTTTTTTAGAGGATCAGGCTGATTGATTCAAGCCTGATAAACCGAATGCAATGAATGAACAAGTAATATGGCAGGTATGCACAATATCAAAGCAATAAGTACACAGGGAGTTTAACGTGGTTCAGAGACACAAGCTCCTACGTCCACGGCCTAATTTAACAGGAAATCCACTCAAGGGATTCTTGTTTTTAACATGCCAAGGTGCACCAAGACCAGCTAACCTCACTGATCTATACAAACTTCCTTACTAAGACACTAACTGACTTACTCCCAACAAACCTAACTTAGGGTTTTGGTTTCAGTTTGGATTCCAACTAGGTTGAGATTATCCTTACAAGGCAAAGCTATGCTAAGGATAGGATAATCTCTCTAAGCTTAAGATAATGCTAGTTCGCTCTTGGAATACAGAATAACTCTCAGTAACTAAGAAACACTTGGGAAATTTAGGTGGTTTCGAGTGCTTCTTCTAAGGCTGAATGCTTTTGAATGCTTGAGAGTTTGAGTAATTTCTGGCTTGGAAATTTCCTGTAACCTTGAATGGGTTCAAGGTCTTCTGTATTTATAGGTGATTTGAAAAACTATCCGTTGGAGAGATAGCCCTTCTTGTCATCTATGTAGAGTGGCTTCAAATGGACATATCTTCATGCAGCAGCCGTCCTTGCATGGATTTGGTAGTTGCATTAAATGCACATTAAATGCTTGCCCGTTGAACATGCAGTCTGAATTCAGTCTTCTTGTCAGGTTCCGTACGTATGTGTCCTTCCCGGATTGGTCCACGTCATCAGGTTGGTGAGAATGTCAGAACTTATTCCTGAGCTTCAGGCTTGTCTTATTAAGTTCATTTTGTCTTGAGCTCACCGGTCTGTCCTGACGCTGACATTCCTTTTGCATTGCTTGGCTCTACTCCAAGTCTTTCCCATAAACTCAGTGTCATCCTGTTCCCTTCAGGACTGAGTAGTACTGACCTCAGGGTCATACTCTTCATCACTGAGACTTACTCAGCCAGCTTAGGAGACTGCCATATGTTCAGGATGGTAAACTTCGTCTTCAGGCTCTGAGTCTTGATTGTCATCAGCAAGTGCTCCTCTTACTGAGTACCTGTGAAATGTAAAATGACTAAGAACAAATCCTAACCAAGACTAGCCTGACAAACAAATGCAAACATCTTTTCAGGGGCTTTGGGATCTTAATCAAAACTGACAATGTCCCAACAGGTCTTACCTAAGGCACTAGCCTTGTTAAGGAGGTTTGTGAGACGCATATCCAGCTGGTCAATGGTCTCGTCTGGTTTCATCTTGAAGGTGTCAAACGAGTGTTGAACAACTTGGAGTTTGTTGTCCTTGATCTTCTCTGTTCCCTCACAGAGCAATGCTAGTTTGTCCCACATCTCCTTGGCAGTGGCACATGTTCTGACCTTTTCAATTACTTCCTTTGTGAGTATGTTGATGATTTCAGTCCTTGCCACCTGGTCTAGGTTATACAATTTCCTTTCATCATTGTCAAGCTCGTCCTTTTTCTTTAAAATCTTTTGTCTTGCAACTCGTTCACCAGTCCTCTCCTCTGCAGCTCTCCTGCTTTCTTCCTTTGACTCAGACCTGCCATCATCAATGGGAGTCCAGTAAAATATGATTGGGCCACTTTCTACCACATCTAACATGTGGTGGTGGATAGCTCCAAGATGATTACTCATTATAAAGCTCCAGTGGCTGTAATCCTCGAAGGAGAATTTTGGTAACTTACGGCTCTTATACGAAGATTTTGAAGATATTTTTCTAAAAGAATTTAATAAGAATTTTAATAAAAAACAATAAAGAGCAATGGATCTGCTCGGTGACCACCTAAAGCTTTTCAAAGCAGTGGTCTTGGACACACTGCTCTGATACCACTTGTTGGTCCCACTCGATAGATTAATTGCGGAAGCTTTAAAGTTTATGTCTTTAGCAAAGTCCTTTTATAAGAGCATAATAAACAAGACAATAAGGAAAGAGAAAGCAGTAAATAACACACGATATATAGTGGTTCGGATTTGAAGATCCTACGTCCACCATCCCTTGATCAAAGTGGCCTTACTACCAACCAACCAACAACTTACGTACTGGAATTTTCGTAGTACCAGTTCCTTCTTAGAAACCCTTTAGATCTAACATGATCTAAAGTCTACAACCTTCAACCTTTTCTTAGAGATGAACAGGTTGAGATCCAATAACTCCTTAAGAGTAAATATGAAAGTATGAACAATAATAAGGGTGATATATGCTTGATAATCAAAAGCTTGGAATGTGACTTTGTGCGCGTGAGATTATAGAGCTTTTCTTGTGTCTGCACTCTTGTATTTATAGAGGTGATTAGGTTTTAGCCGTTGGAGAGCTAATCTAATTAGATCTCTATTTAAGGAAGCTTCCAATCAATCAATTCCCTAATTGATTGATTGGGTTGATTGACTTCCAAACTTTCCAATTCAATCTTGTTTGACTTGATTTAAATCACCAACGGTCAAGTGCTTCCAATGCCTAACTCTGATTCTCTCCAGAGAAGGCAGGACCACATACCAGGCAACCTCGATGTCTTCTGGTCTAGAGTCGGTTAAGAAACAGAATACTCAGTAGAATCAGGAGATGATTTTGAGCATCTTTTGTTTCACCAGACTCTTCTGGTCCGGACTCGTCTGGTCTGGGGAAGGTCCTCTGCCTCTGGTCAGTCTCCTCTGATGAAGTCTTCTGGTGGAGTCCTCTGGTGAAGTCCTCTAGTCTGGCAGTTCCCCCTAGACTAAGTCCTAATCTACTTCCTCATCTGGCTAACAGGTATAGATGGTCCTATTACATCTTCTGGTTTATTTTAACTCATCAAAACTATACAACTTTTATCCTAACACGAAAGATACAACTAACCTGGTAGGACCCAACACAAAATGGGTAACTAAAGCTTGATTTTGAATGCAGGGCTCAGTGGACCTCAACAAAGGAGAAGCACTAAAATCTTCAGTCTGGTACCTGGACAGTGGATGTTCAAGACACATGACTGGCAATAAAGATCTCCTGTCAGAATTTGTTGAGAAGGAAGGTCCACAAGTCACTTTTGGTGACAATTCACAAGGAGCCACTAAAGGTTATGGTACTTTAATAATTGGCTCAGTATGAGTAAGCAATGTATCCTATGTCAGTGGACTTAAGCACAATCTTTTGTCCATAAGTCAGTTTTGTGATAAAGGATACAATGTTGAATTTTCATGTAACCTGTGTTTTGTCAAGAATATATCTTCACAGCAGGTACTACTAACTGGGTCAAGGAAGGGAAATATCTATCTTGCAGATTAGAAGTCTTGCACACCAAATGCATGTCTTATTGCAAAGAGCTCAACTGATACTAATTGGCTATGACATAAGAGACTAAGTCATCTGAACTTCAAGATGATGAACAGGATAGCAAGACATGGACTGGTGGAAGGAATGCCAAATGAAGTGTACAACAAAGAATGATGGTCCCGTATTTCGAAGGGCAAAATAGGAATTCAGGAGCAATTTTTTTTTTAAACCTTATACTCAGGGAGTTCAGTGAGAGTGAATAATACTTAAGTCACTGCATTACTAAGGGTCTGAATCATCAAGTCAGTGTGATGACTTGAGGGCTCAGTCACTTAACAAGGCAGTGACTCGAGAGGTTACACATCAAGTAACTGAACCCTCGAGTGCGTTGCCTGAACTAGTCAGTGAGAAGGATTCTCCCTGACCTAAATACTTAACCGAAGTTTTCTTTACAATGCTCTGAGTGAGCAGATTTTCACAACACTTTAGTAAATACTTCAAATGATAAAATGCTCAGTTTAACGTGGTTCAGAGACTCAAGCTCTTACATCCACGGCCTGATTTAACAGGAAATCCTGTTGGTCCCACTAGATTGATAAATTGCGGAAGCTTAAGTTAAATGTCTTAGGCAACTTCTTTTTACAACAGCAGACTATGAAAAACAGGAATTTAAATGCAGAAAATATTAAATAAGACCGGATGTATAGTGGTTCGGATCTGAATATCCTACGTCCACCCTCCCTTAATCAAAGCAGTCTCACTATCCAACCAACGGCCAACTTACTTACTGGAATTGTGAAGTACCAGTTCCTTCTTACAAACTCTTTAGATCTAACTTCAATCTAAAGATCAACAGCCTTCAACCTTATCTTGTAGATGAACAGGTTGAGGTATAACAACTCCTTAAGAGTAGATATATAATGTGAACAATAAGAGTGCTAAGAGTGATTATCAAAAGCTTGGATTGTGACTTATGCGCGTAGGGTCTCTCTAGAGCTTTTTCTTGTGATTGCACTCTTGTATTTATAGAGGAGATTAGGGTTAGCCGTTGGAGAGCTAATCCAATCAGATCCTCTATTTAAGGAAGCCTCAATCAATCAATTCCTTAATTGATTGATTGGGTTGGTGGGATCCTTGGATTGATTATCTTCAAATACTTTCCAATCCTGATCTTGTTGACTTGATTTGAATCACCAACGGTTAAATGCTTCCTCTGCCTAACTCTGATTTTCTCTAGAGAAGGCAAGACCAGACACCAGGCAACCTCGGTGTCTTCTGGTCCTGATTTGGTTAACAACCAGAATACTCAGTAGAAATAGGGGATCAAACTGAGCATCTTTTGTTCTACCAGACTCGTCTGGTCCGGACTCGTCTGGTCTGGGGAAGGACCTCTGCCTCTGGTCAGATCTCATCTGGTGAAGTCTTCTGGTGGAGTCCTCTGGTGAAGTCCTCTGGTGGGGTCTTCTAGTGACTCTTCTGGTGAAGTCTTCTGGTCTGGCAGTTCCCCCTAGACTAAGTCCTAATCTAGATCATCATCTGGCTAACAGGTCCAGATGGTCCTATTACATCTTCTGGTTTGTTTTAACTCATCAAAACTATAAAACTTTTATCCTAACAATTTCCCCCTTTTTGATGAAGTTAAAATACTACCATAACTGATCAAAACATAAGACTTAAGCAAGAAAACAATAAAGGAATAAGACCTTAGAGTTGATCTTATCAGGCAAACAATTAAGACAACAAGAGGTTGTCTTTTGAACAGAAAATATATGATATTTTCATTAATAATAAGGACAAGATGATTACAAGTTACATTGAAGTTCAGAGTCCTATTCTATGCATATCTCTTGTTTTCCTTTGGCACGAGAAACCAGTCAAGGAACCTATCCTGGACGGCCTTTAATTCTGCAGAAGATGTTGGAGTGAAGTTCACCAACACCTTGGTCTTGTACAATCTCTTCTGCTAAGCCCAATCAACCTGGTCTCCTACCATGGGTGTGTAGAGATAAGTAAACTCAGGAGCAGTCACCTCCAGGTTGAACTCAATGGTAGAGTCCATCAATTGCTTGTACAAATCTGCATCATAAGCTTGCATCCAGGAGTGAAAGGTTCTGTTGATCAGCTCATCATCCTCTGGTGCTGGCCTCTGGATATAATGTTGGATGAACCAGAGAGTCTTTGCCTCCTTCCATTTCTCAATCAAGGGCACAGGCACAGTAGAGTCAAAAGACCTTTCAGTCCTGAGAGGCAGAATGTTCATCACCTCAATAGGAGCTTTCCTCCTCTGACTAGATCCACCTGCACCAGAAGGAACACCAGCTTCTCTGGACTTCTTATTTTGCCTCCTAACATATCTGAGCCTCTGCTCTTCATCTATTTTCTTTCTGATCCTTGCCTGCTTCTCCTCTGGAGTCTCTTCCTTATATCTCTTTTGAGCTTCTTCAACAACAGTCTCAAGGAAGCTCTTCTTGACTTTCCTGATCTTTCTCTTTGCAGGACCAGAGATTGAAATGGGATCCTGCTCTACTTCTGAGGAATCCTCTTCTGCAGCAAGCTGCTTAGCCATGGTAAGAGATTTAAGCTCTTCTTTCTTCTTCTTCTGCAGCTCTGCCTGGGCCAAGGTGTTCTCTAGCAGGTCCAGACGAGCTCCATGGCTAAAAAGAGTTTCATTTGTGGTCTTCGCCAGATCAGTTATGGCCTTCTCTTCCCTCTTTTTGACTTCATCAAGGAGGGGCTCCACTACCTGCCTTATGAGATCAGGCAAGGCAGTGTTAGATGAAGAGTGAAGATCACGAAGCTGCTTAGCCTCCTCCAGGTAGGCTTTCGATTCAGCAACAAGTCTTTCCTGCTTCTCTAACATCTCCTGGAGGGAGTCCTTCATCTTAGCAGTCTGGATCATCTGGCTGGCCATCTCAACCTTCAGCACAGAGACTGGCCTCATCTGCTCCAGCACGTGCTCCTGGAGCTGCTTCTGGCTGTGCATCACATCCAGCTTGACAAAGAGGCCATTTGCCTTGAATGAGGCCTTGACTTCAGCCAGAGTAGATTTGATTTGCTTAAGGAAAATCCTCCTCTCCTGCCGGATCTGGTGCTCTATCATCGCAGGGGCCATGTGTTGAATTGCTTTAGAGAACCGCCCAATCTGCATAATCTGCTCGTTGAAGAAATTCTTCATCTTCTGGAGCACGGCAGGAGACATCTCAAAATCTTCCTCGTCTGAGTACAGCTCTGGAGGGAAGAAAAAGTGAGGCCCATACTTGTAAGAGGGGCCCTCTGGAGTGAACATTACCCCTCTCTGGATGAGCAGGGTGCGAATCAAGATCTTGGCTGCACCAGGGGTCTCCAGCTCAGCTGGGTTCTGAATATTCATCTTCTGCTTCAGCTTAATATCCCAAGTAGTGAAGTTGGAGGGACCCATTTTCTCAAGCAACAGCATAAGGTCCTCCACATCTTCAAGTCTGGCCTTGCTTCAAACCTTGGCATCAGTCAACTCTGCAAGAAGTGGTAAGTGCTCCAAAAGGATTGGGAAATGCTCTCTTAGCCAGAGCTGAGCACTTACACTCATACTCTGCCTAATGGGACCCATTTCTGCAGATGAGAAAGTGAAGGGTTTGGACCTAGAGGCAGAGGAGGAAGGTGCTAAGTTAGCAGGCTCAAGTGAAGCTTTCTCATCTTCACTATCATCGCTTGTTAAACAGGTGGGAGAAGGGGGAAGGGCAAGGAATCCCAGAGCCATAGAAATGGTTGGGTCCTGGTCTGTATGGGTTTGGGAAGGAGTAGGATTTTGAGAGGTGGAGGTGGAAGGAATGGGTTGCTCTGCACCAGAAGAAGTTGGGATCTCTGGTACAGAGGGTGGGATTGGAATTTGTGAAGTGGAGGTGTTTGGAAGGGGAATATCTGCACCAGAAGAGGTTGATGGCACCTCTGGTACAGAAGCTGGGGGAGAGGGATTTGTATTTAGAGGTATTTGGGAAGGTGGGGGAGAAGGTGTTTGAGGGATGGCTGAAGTAGTGTATATTGGTGTGTCTGGTAAGGTCTGCTCTGGTGATGATATAGGGGCACCAGGAGCAGAAGATATGGGTTGTGTTTGGGTGTCTGGTGGAGAAGTATTGGGGGTAACAAGGTTAACATGATCAGAGGGGGGAATAGAGGATGGGTTGGAAGGGTTTACCTCTGCTGAGTCAACATCAGCAGGCACAACATGCTCTGGAGCAGAAGCATCCTCCATCATTTGAGAAGCCTCATCAATTGCCTTCTCCTAGGCCTCTCCAAGATCAGAGCCAGAGTCTGACTCTTGAAGAATGGCTCTCTTGGCCTTGGATTTCTTCTTAAGAGGCTCAACCTCTTCTTCCTCTTCTTCCTCTGATGGCTCATCCACCAGAAGAGTTTTCGTGGCCTTTCTGCTAGTTCTGTGCTTCTTAGAAGAGCCTCTCTTGGCCTCCTCTGGCCTCTTCCTCTTGGCTGCTCCAGCCTTCTTAGCAGCCTCAGCAACTTCACCCTTCTTCTTCAAGATATTTAGAAGGGGAATCTGGTCCTCCTCCGAGGAACCAGAGAAGACAACTGTTGAGGAACCAGTTGCTCCAGCAGCTTGCTTCATACTCTGCTGCTTCTGCCCCTTAGCAGGTGAGAGAATGGCTTGAATAGGAGGGGCAGGGATGGCTTGCTCACCATCAGAATCAGGATGGCCATGAAGGGGACCATCCTTAGAGAACATAATTTTGGACTTATGGAAGCCCTTACACCAGGACTGTCTCCACTTCTTCTCTGGAAGGATTGAGTCCAAAATTAAGGTGAGCTTTGTACCCAATGATACATTAGCATTGAACACAAACTGTTGCTCTCCTGGCAACTGGGGGCATTCTTCCTTCTGGACCTTCACCTTGTTCTTTCTCAGCACTCCCCAGAAAAACTCAGCCCAGTTACATTGGGCACCATCCAGAATGGCCCTCATAATACAGAGCCTGCCAGTGAAGATGGCATCTGTGCTATGGCTCTCGCACACAAGAATCTTCACCACAATGTCAAATAGAACCTTATACTTCTGCCTAAGATGCTTGTCCAAGAAGCCCTTAGTAATATTCTGGCATGAATTTCTGGCAAACATCTTGAAGGAATCCAACGCCTCTCCTTCTTTGTATTTCAATGGATCCACACCTTCCGCAGAAAGGTTACCAAAAAGGCTACAGAAATCTGCCTTCGAAAAAACGACATCCTCCGAATCAATCTTGGATGAGATATGGTCTTCATGGATCTTCATCCGGATAAGAAACTGAGCAGCATATCCATCCAAGGTGTGCAGATCCTTGGGAACCTTTGAAATCAACTCCTCCAGCCCAGAACGTCGGAGTAGCTCTAAAATCTCCAGTGCGGCTGGATTCTTGGTGGAATAGAAGTCCACCACCATTTCAGTTTTGAGCTTCTTGCAAACATGGTCTGGATCAAAATCGCACTTGGGGTGCCATTGCTGTGAGAGAGAGAGAGAGAGATCGAAAGACTTGCAGAGAGAAAGTTAGGGCTTGAAGAGATATGAAACGTGAAAGGACAGATTGAATAGAATTTTGATTTAAATAGGACAAGACGCGTGGCTTGATTAATAAATAAGGTGTGAACGCGTGTAATTTCAAAATTTATTTTAGGGAACAAAATCAATTTTTGAATTGATTGACATGTTGCACATCGATTAAATCTGATGGCCACGATTAAAGGCGAGATACAAATTTAATCTGGTGCGTAGGCGTGGTCATTGGGACTGGATATAAAGGGGTTTTGTGGCAGTCAAGAGAAAAAGCGAAATGATTGCCTAAGCCCTATACCCTAGTCTTAAATACACTCCGAAGTTGAAACATTTTGAGTGTACTTACTAATTTGAAAAGTGTATCCCAATGATCAGAGGCGAGAGAAGTAAAGACATACCTGTCACCTGATATTGCAACCAGATGATACCACAGCTAGTCTGATGTTACATCTCCTCTGAAGGAACCCATCTAGTCCTGGTCAGAGAAGATTCCGGACTGTTCTGGAATCTGACTCAGCACCTCATCTGGGACAAGTGTCACCTGGTGCATACCTCATCTGGAGATGTAACTTCTCTGATATGTCTAATCTGCAGGTATGTTAGTTTTAAATAACAAAGAATATGCAGTAAGGTATAAATAAAGGATACTTCTCTGATGTTCCCCCTAAAACAAATCTGTCTCTGGATCCAATAATCCCAACTCAAAGGCTAACTCTCTGAATCTGGTCTCAGCCAAAGGCTTAGTTAAAATATATGCTCTCTGTTTCTCTGTTGCAATCTTTTCCATCCTTATATCTCCCTTCTCAACATGATCTCTGATAAAATGATGCCTTATATCAACATGTTTACACCTGGTATGAAGAACTGGATTCTGGGTGATGGAAATTGCACTATTACTATCACAGAATATAGGAATATCCTTGGCTCTAATCTGGTAGTCCCTAAGCTGTTGACTAATCCAGAGTAGTTGTGAACAACAGCTCCCTGTAGCCATATACTCTGCTTCTGTTGTTGATGCCAAGATACCAATTTATTCCCTAAAAATTGGCATGTTCCACTTGTAGATTTTCTATCTATTCTGCATCCACCATAATCTGAATCTGAATAACCACTCAATTCTAAGTTGTCATCTGCAGGATACCATAATCCTAAGTTTACCGTTCCCTTAAGATATTTCAATATCTTCCTAGCTGCTTCCAAATGACTTTTCTTGGGATTAGCTTGAAATCTGGCACACACTCCTACAGTAAAGGTAATGTCTGGTCTGCTTGCAGTCAGGTACAGAAGAGAACCAATAAGTGCCCTGTACTGAGTCTGGTCCACACTCTCTCCAGACTCATCTGGATCCATGTTGAAATTTGTCATCAGAGAAATCTTGGCTGCTTTGCTAGATCCTATTCCAAATTTCTCTAACATGTTTCTGATGTACTTTGCCTGATTTATAAAAAATCCCTTCTCTGATTGTCTTACCTGCAAACCTAAGAAATAATTCATTTCACCCATCATAGACATTTCAAACTGACTCTGCATGAGATCACCAAACTTCTCACACAGCTTCTTGTTAGGGGATCCAAATATAATGTCATCAACATATATTTGGACCAGAAGGATGTCCTTTACTTCTTCTTTCCTAAACAAGGTCCTATCAATCTTACATTTAGTAAAACCATTGTCCAGAAGAAACTGAGATAGAGTGGCATACTATGCTCTGGGTGCCTGCTTCAGTCCATAAAGGGCTTTCTTAAGCTTAAACATCTTGTCACCTTGTTCAAAACCAGGAGGTTGTTCCACATACACTTCCTCAATGAGAATCCCATTAAGAAAGGCAGATTTCACATCCATCTGGTATACTTTGAACTTCATGTGAGCAACATATGCTAAGAACAATCTGATGGCTTCTAGTCTGGCAACAGGAGCAAATGTCTCATCATAGTCTATTCCTTCAGACTGAGAATAGCCCTGAGCCACTAGCCTTGCCTTGTTCCTAGTAATGACATCATTCTCATCTTTCTTATTTTTGAAAACCCACTTAGTGCCTATCACCTTTTGATGTCTTGGTCTGTCTACCAGCTCCCAAACATCCTGTCTGGTGAATTGATTCAACTCCTCCTGCATTGCAACAATCCAATTTGAATCTTTCAGTGCTTCTTTGATATTCTTGGGCTCAATCAAGGACACATAGCAACTGAATAAGGCAGCTAAGGTAAGAGTTCTCCTAGTCTGGACTCCCTTAGTTGGATCTCCAAGGATCAGGTCATTGGGGTGATCAACCAGGGTCCTCCTTCCCGTGGTCTTGCCTGGTTGATCATCTTCTGCAGTACCTTGGTGATTATCATCTCCTGCAGAAGAGCTTCCCTCTACAGGAGTTCCAACCTCTTCTGGTTCTGCTCCTTGTGAAGACTTCTGCTTCAGGGAACCAGGAGATGGGTCACCATCTGAGTCTGAGTCTGAATCTGAATCAAGAATAGGTGGATTGACTTTGATTACTCTGGGAATAGTCTGATGCTGGGTCTCATCAGAAGACTTAGAGTCCACCTTGCACTCAAAAGCAGATTCATCAAAAACAACATGAGGTGTTTCTTCCACACAAAGTGAATTCTTATTAAAAACTCTAAAAGCTTTACTGGTGCTGGAATATCCCAAGAATATTCCATCTGCCACTTTAACATCAAAGGTTTTTAATTTAGATTTCCCATTGTCATGGATGAAACACTTACATCCAAATACATGAAAGTATGAAACAGATGGGGTTTTACCTTTCCATACCTCATATGGAGTCTTATTATGTCTCTGGGTAATTAGGAATCTGTTCTGAGTGTAGCAAGCTGTATTAATGGCCTCTGCCCAAAACCTTTGTGGAGTGTTGTACTCTGCCAGAAGAGTTCTTGCAGCCTCTTTAAGGGTTCTATTCCTCCTTTCTGCTACTCCATTTTGTTGGGGTGTTCTGGCAACAGATGTCTCATGAAAAATCCCATGGTCCTTGCAGTAATCTGCAATGTGTGAATTCAAAAACTCTGTCCCTTTGTCACTTGTGATTCTGACTATGCTCTGGTTATGCTCATTCTGAATCTGCTTGAAGAATTCTGGCAGCTTAGTAATAGTTTCATTTTTCTTAAACAAGAACACTACTCAAGTGTATCTTGAAAAGTCATCTACTATCACCAAGGTGTACTTCCTTCCACTGAAACTAAGAGGAGAAACAGGTCCAAACAGGTCCATGTGAAGTAGTTGAAGTACTCTGGTTGTGGTTGTGCTCTGGACATCCTTAAAGGATGTCTTAGGTTGTTTACCCTTCTGGCATGAACCACAAACCTGATCCTTCTTAAACACTTCATTAGGAAGACCTCGAATAAGACCTTTTCTGGCAATCTTGTTAAGTATTTTCAAGTTCAGATGACACAATCTATTGTGCCAAATCCAGCTGTTCTCTGCAGATCCTTTTGCAACCAGGCAGGCATTTCTTGGGCAACAGCTAAAATCTGCAAGATAAATGTTACCCTTCCTCAAGCCTATTAGCAAGATATCATTATAATCAGAAGAAAAGACAGTGCATGAATCACTAGAGAACTTCACTGAGTATCCCTTGTCACAGAATTGGGATTCTGAAAGCAGATTATGCTTGAGTCCTTCAACATAGTAGACTTCATCTACAGATACTCCATTAAAGGTCAACTTTCCAACTCCTCTGGTGACTCCATAGTTGTTGTCACCAAACATCACTCTTGGCCCATTCAATTGCTTGAAATCTTGGAGATTATCTTTCTGGAAGGTAATGTGCTTGGAACATCCACTATCAATGTACCAGACATGGTTGCTTGAAAGTCCTTTCTCCAATGGGCTCTTATCTACCTGCAGAGAAATCAATTAGGTCCCCTACTAGTGTTGGGTCCTGATTGGTTAGTTGCAGGTTTTGTAGGAATCCATAGATAAAGATCATCCCTTGTTAGATGAGGAGATCTTATCTTCCTTCCAAATCTATCTACCAGAACATGTCCTCTTACAATGACATATTGAGCTACTGGTCTTATAAGGACACCTTTCCTATAAACAGGTTTGGTGTACCTTTTCTCAAATCTGGCCTTTGGAATGGCCTGCCTCAAAGACATGGTCTTAAAGGTCTGGTTGTAAGGGTACATCCTAGAAGAACCATCTCTGGTGTCATAACTACCCAGATCAGTTGGTTTTCTATAGATGGGTCTGGAAGACCTACTCTGGTTCTGAGGATTGGATCTATTCTGATGATAGGATTCCTTCTGAGGTTTCCTGTTCTGGAATCTTCTTGGAGCATTCCACCTTTGAGATCCCTGATTCTGATTGAGGTTCTCTGGTTCAGTATACCTCCTCTGGTATCTCCTATTCTGATTAGATTTCCTCTTAGAGTCTCCTTTTTGAGGTCCCCTAATTTGCTTAGGTTCAACTCTTTTAGGATTCCTCTGAGGTTCTCTAATCAGATTAGGCATCTGAACAAAACCATCAATCTTCATAGGTTCTCTTTTCTGACTTGTATGCTCTAGAATTTTTCCTTCCAGAACATTCACCTCTTCTGGATTATGTTTTGAATTTTCAGCAGGGGGGTCCCATTTCCAACCAGGTCTGTGAACCACCATGCGATCAGAAGGATCCTCTTCATTCCGGAGTTCCACAAGTTCACCAGATCTTATAGACTTGTCTTTAGTAAAGAAATATTTATGAGATCTTTTAATAATTCCAGGATATCCTAAACCACTCTTATCATTTATGCGTGAGAAGATCCTGAAATAATAGATAGAACATCTGGTTTCAAGGAATCTTCTCTGGGCACAGGTAACTCAATAGTTTGCTCAACTTGCTTTCCCTTGATAAGAGTCTGGTATTTGGCTCTAAGCTCATTGAGCTCATCCTCCTGAGAATTCTTTTCCTTCATGATTTGATCTACCAGAGTATCTCTTTCTTTGATCTTATCCTGAAGTTCAGAGACTTCTTTGGAATGATCTTTCATGAGTTCTCTGGTGGATTTTTGTTCATGAGATAAGGATTGAACTTCAGTTCTGAGCCTACCATTCTCTTTCTCAAGTTTTTGACATAATTGAACACAATTTTGGAGATCTAATAGCATTTGCTGCATATCAGACTCTCTGGAGTTACCAGATGAATTAGAGGATTCAGTATATTTGGAATTTGATAAAACTAAGGTAGTTTCCTCCTCCTCTGCTTCTGCCAACAATGCTCTCTTGTCTGCATATCTCATATCTCTCTTGATCCTTTTCTCTTCTCTTTCCCTAGGAGTAAGTTGAGGACAATCATAACTGTAGTGACCAGTCTTGTTGCATGTGTAGCAGGCATTGTCTCCTCTGGGACTAGGACTTGGCTCTCTCCTCCTCTGGTTGTAGTCTGATTTGGCTGGACTACTCTCTCTCCTCTGGTAGTCAGGTCTGCCAGAGCTACCATCCCTCCTCTGATAATCTGATCTTCCAGAGCTGCCAGGGTTGTCATCTCTCCTCCTTTCTGGAGTTCTGAATCTGGTCTCCCTTGAGTCTCCAGATGTCTTCTCCTTTTCTACAGGCTTGAAGGAACTCTTCCTGTCTCTGGTAGACTCCTTCCAATGCCTTTTGTACCTGCCATATTTTGAACTCATTTTATCCAATTTACGGGTTAGAAGTGCTATCTGCTCCTCGAGGCTCAAGTCATCTGCAGTAGACTCCTTTGGCTTGACATCAGGCTTGATAGTTGAGGAGAATGCAACTCCTTTCTGACCAGAAGAGAAAACCTCTTCTGTTTGATCCTCCTCATAAAGGTCATACTCATAAGCTTTGAGATCAGACAACAGAAGATGATGATCCAGAGTATTAAGATCCTTGTTGTCCTTGATCACAATGACTTTAATTCTCCACCTGCTGGTTAGTGAACGCAATATTTTACTATTTATTTCTTTCTCTGAATAGGTCTTACCTAAGGCACTAGCCTTGTTCAGGAGGTTTGTGAGGTGCATATCCAGCTGGTCAATGGTCTCGTCTGGTTTCATCTTGAAAGTGTCAAACGAGTGTTGAACAACTTGGAGCTTATTATCTTTAATCTTCTCTGTTCCTTCACAGAGTAGGGCAAGTTTATCCCACATCTCCTTGGCAGTGGCACACGTTCTGACCTTTTCAATCACCTCTTCAGTAAGTGTGTTGATGATCTCGGTTCTTGCCACCTGGTCCAAGTTGTAGAGCTTTCTTTCATCGTTGTCAAGCTCATCCTTTTTCTTGAGAATTCTTTGCTTGGGGACTCTGTCCTCTGCAGCTTTCTGGGCAGTTTCACTAGTTTCTTTTCTGGACTCTGACCTGCCACTATCAATAGGAGTCCAGTAAAATTTAATTGGGCCACTTTCTACCACATCTAACATGCGGTGGTGAATAGCTCCAAGATGATTGCTCATCATGAAACTCCAGTAGCTGTAATCCTCGAAAGAGAATTCTGGAAGCTTACAGCTCTTGTAAGAAGATTTTGCAGACATTTTGACAAAAAAATAAGGATTTAACAAGAATTTGAACAAAAGCAATAAAGAGCAATGGATCTGCCCTGTGACCACCAAAAACTTTTCAAAGTAGTGGTCGTTGGACACACTGCTTTGATACCACTTGTTGGTCCCACTAGATTGATAAATTGCGGAAGCTTAAGTTAAATGTCTTAGGCAACTTCTTTTTACAAGAGCAGACTATGAAAAACAGGAATTTAAATGCAGAAAATATTAAATAAGACCGGATGTATAGTGGTTCGGATCTGAATATCCTACGTCCACTCTCCCTTAATCAAAGGGGTCTCACTATCCAACCAACAACCAACTTACTTACTGGAATTGTGAAGTACCAGTTCCTTCTTACAAACTCTTTAGATCTAACTTCAATCTAAAGATCAACAACCTTCAACCTTATCTTGTAGATGAACAGGTTGAGGTATAACAACTCCTTAAGAGTAGATATATAATGTGAACAATAAGAGTGCTAAGAGTGATTATCAAAAGCTTGGATTGTGACGTATGCGCGTAGGGTCTCTCTAGAGCTTTTTCTTGTGATTGCACTCTTGTATTTATAGAGGAGATTAGGGTTAGCCGTTGGAGAGCTAATCCAATCAGATCCTCTATTTAAGGAAGCCTCAATCAATCAATTCCCTAATTGATTGATTGGGTTGGTAGGATCCTTGGATTGATTATCTTCAAATACTTTCCATTCCTGATCTTGTTGACTTGAATCACCAACGGTTAAATGCTTCCTCTGCCTAACTCTGATTTTCTCCAGAGAAGGCAAGACCAGACACCAGGCAACCTCGGTGTCTTCTGGTCCTGATCTGGTTAACAACCAGAATACTCAGTAGAAACAGGGGATCAAACTGAGCATCTTTTATTCTACCAGACTCGTCTGGTCCAGACTCGTCTGGTCTGGGGAAGGACCTCTGCCTCTGGTCAGATCTCATCTGGTGAAGTCTTCTGAAGGAGTCCTCTGGTGGGGTCTTCTGGTGACTCTTCTGGTGAAGTCTTCTGGTCTGGCAGTTCCCCCTAGACTAAGTCCTAATCTAGATCATCATCTGGCTAACAGGTCCAGATGGTCCTATTACATCTTCTGGTTTGTTTTAACTCATCAAAAATATACAACTTTTATCCTAACAAATCCACTAACTGGGATTCTTGTTTTTAACAAATCCACTAACTGGTGATTCTTGCTTTCTTTCTCTCATTCCTTACTAACAACTTACTACCAACAAACCTGACAATAGGGTTTTGGTTTCAGTTGGGTTTTCTCCAACTAGGTGAGGTTTTCCCTTACAATGTCTTAGCCTAAAGCTAAGATTGGGAAAACCTCTCTAAGCTAAGAATTACAAGATGAACACTCATATGTGTATATATGTAAACCCTAATGGTCAGTGTACAAGATGTGAATCGTGCCTCCTTATAACTCCCATACAATGCACTAAAAGACTCACACCTTCACAGCTAATAGGTGTTGATCTTTCATTCTCACACACTCAACACACTTTAAACCAAAGCTATGAACTTGTATTTATAGTGTGGATTCAAATGTAACCGTTGGATGAAATTACATTTGAATCCATACATTTAATGGCTTTACCTACTTTTCTTGGAATGCGACCTTGTCAGTGTCAGATGAGCTGTCTTGTCTTTGACTGGTCCACGTGGACTGATTTCAATGGATCTTTGGTTCAGTGAGCTAGACCAGGGCGCACTGACTTTAGATAGCATCATCCTCCACTGACTCTGACGATCTTCAATAGACATGAATGTCTTCAGTGATGTTGTCCTTCAGGGACTCTTTGAAGATCTCTCCAAGAAGTTTGTTATAAGGCTGAATGACAAACTTCCCTGACCACAGTAGCCTGACTCCTTCAGGGCCTACTTGGTGCAGCACTGATCCTCCTGATCATGCTATTCACTGAGTGGTCCACCTGACTTAGCTTAGATCAGCCAGGTTTATACTCAGTGGGACATCCTTCAGGCTTCTCTTCAGGTTCAGGTTACTGGCATGGCTTCAGTCAGTTCTTCTTGGTGTCATCTTGATATCCTCAGGCTGTGTTGCTGAGTTCCCCCTCGCTGAGTTCCCCCCTCAACTGAGTGTTCCCTCAGCTGAGTTCTTCTCAACTGACAGCCTACTCTACTGAGAACCAACCTAGCCTGACCTGAAACAAAAAATACTATCCTGACTGCTTTCAAACCTATTACATGTTATTTTTGGAAAATCATCAAAACTAAAACATATCCCAACAATTTCCCCCTTTTTGATGATTCCAAAACTTCTAACCAAATAATTTTCTATTACTTGAATGATGTCAGAACACAATTAATAGTTTGAAAATTGCAGAAATTCCCATAGTTTAAAATGTTTAAGATCTGTTCGGTTGACCATTTTTCTTAACAAAACTGGATCAGTGGTCATGTGAACAACCCGCTCTGATACCAATTGATGGTCCCGTATTTCAAAGGGTAAAATGGGAATTCAGGAGCAATTTTTTTTAAAACCTTATACTCAGGGAGTTCAGTGAGAGTGAATAATACTCAAGTCACTGCATTACTAAGGGTTTGAATCATCAAGTCAGTGTGATGATTTGAGGGCTCAGTCACTTAGCAAGGCAGTGACTCGAGAGGTTACACATCAAGTAACTGAACTCTCGAGTGCGTTGCCTGAAGTGGTCAGTGAGAAGGATTCTCCCTGACCTAAATACTTAACCAAAGTTTTCTTTACAATGCTCTGAGTGAGCAGATTTTCACAACACTTTAGTAAATACTTCAAATGATAAAATGCTCAGTTTAACGTGGTTCAGAGACTCAAGCTCTTACATCCACGGCCTAATTTAATAGGAAATCCACTAACTGGGAATCTTATTTTTAACGTGCCAAGGTGCACCCAGATCTACAACTCCAGATCTTGCTTTCTTTCTCTCCTTCCTCACTAACAACTTACTACCAACAAACCTGACAATAGGGTTTTGGTTTCAGTTGGGTTTTCTCCAACTAGGTGAGGTTTTCCCTTACAATGTGTTAGCCTAAAGCTAAGATTGGGAAAACCTCTCTAAGCTAAGAGTTACAAGCTGAACACTCATTTGTGTATATAGGTTAACCCTAATGGTCAGTGTACAAGATGTGAATCGTGCCTCCTTATAACTCCCATACAATGCACTAAAAGACTCACACCTTCATAGCTCGTAGGTGTTGATTTTTCTTTCTCACACACTCAACACACTTTAAACCGAAGCTAGGAGCTTGTATTTATAGTGTGGATTCAAATGTAACCGTTGGATGAAATTACATTTGAATCCATACATTTAATGGCTTCACCTACTTTTCTTGGAATGCGGCCTTGTCAGTGTTAGATGAGCTGTCTTGTCTTTGACTGGTCCACGTGGACTGAGTTCAACGGATCTTTGGTTCAGTGAGCTTGACCAGGGTGCACTGACTTTAGATAGTATCATCCTCCACTGACTCTGACGATATGCAGTAGACATGAATGTCTTCAGTGATGTTGTCCTTCAGGGACTCTTTAAAGATCTCTCCAAGAAGTTTGTCATAAGGCTGAATGACAAACTTCCCTAACCACAGTAGTCTGACTCCTTCAGGGCCTACTTGGTGCAGCACTGATCCTCCTGATCATGCTTTTCACTGAGTGGTCCACCTGACTTAGCTTAGATCAGCCAGGTTTATACTCAGTGGGACATCCTTCATGCTTCTCTTCAGGTTCAGGTAACTGGCATGGCTTCAGTCAGTTCTTCTTGGTGTCATCTTGATATCCTCAGGCTGTGTTGCTGAGTTCCCCTTCAACTGAGTGTTTTCTCAGCTGAGTTCTTCTCAACTGACAGCCTACTCTATTGAGAACTAACCTAGCCTGACCTGAAACAAAAGATACTATCCTGGCTGCTTTCAAACCTATTACATGTTTTTTTGGAAAATCATCAAAACTAAAACATATCCCAACAAAGAATATATTTGCAAAGCCTGTCAGAAGGGGAAGCAAGTAAAAGCATCCTTCAAAAGCAAAGTGACTACCTCTACTGACAGAGTACTTCAATTGTTACATATGGATCTCTTTGGTCCAGTAACCCCTGTAAGTATCAATGGGAGAAAATATACTCTTGTTATTGTTGATGACTTCTCCAGGTACACATGGGTGGTATTTCTAGCAAGCAAAAAAGAGACTCAACTGAAGCTAACAGAGCTCCTGAAAAGAGTTAGCAATGAAAAGAGCCTGAACATTATAAAGATAAGATCAGATAAGGGCACTGAATTCATTAACTCTATTATATCTGATTTTTGCAAAGAATTAGGTATTGCTCATGAGACCTCAGCTGCAAGAACTCCACAACAAAATGGAGTAGCTGAAAGAAGAAATGGGACTCTTAAGGAGGCAGCAAGAACAATGTTAGCTGAAGCTCAAGTCCCTAAAAGATTTTGGGCTAAAGCTATTAATACTGCCTGCCATACACAAAATAGATCCATGGTAACCAAACATCAAGGAAAAACTCCATATGAGCTATGGAATGGCAGAAAGCCACATGTATCTTACTTTCATATCTTTGGTTGCAAGTGTTTCATTCACAACAATGGGAAGACTCAACTGAAAGCTTTTGATAGCAAAGCTGATGAAGGAATTTTCTTAGGATATTCCCAAATCAGTAGAGCCTTCAGAGTTTACAAATGTAGAACTCTTGTTGTTGAAGAAATACCTCATGTGGTATTTGATGAATCTACTTTTGAGTCCAGAAGTAAGGAGAATGAGGAAGTGATAAGCAAAAGACTAACTAGACTGAGTATCAAATCAAAAGGATATCCTGAGAATTGTGTTGATGCATACATCCCAACCTGGGATAACCTCAATGATAGACAATTCAAAGAGGACACTCAAAGTCAAACCACTCCTCAAAGCTCACCTGAGAGCTCTCCTGAACATGAAACTGAACTGATGAACACTATCCCAGTTCAAGAGGTAACTAATGTCGATGAAGATGTGGTCACAGCTGAGACATCTACTGAGCCCATCATTCAAGGGGGAACCAATGACACTAACATTGAGAATGAAAATACCTTGAATGATGACTCAGGACTTCTACCCTCTGTCTTATTTCCTGAATTTGAATTCATTCTTGTATCTAGTGACTCAACTTCAGAAGAGTTAAACTCTACTGAAGGGCATTGTTGGGATATGTTTTAGTTTTGATGATTTTCCAAAACAACATCTAATAGGTTTGAAAGCAGTCAGGATTGTATCTTTTATTTCAGGACAGGCTAGGTTAGCTCTCAGCAGTATAGGCTGTCAGTTGAGAAGAACTCAGTTGAGGGAACACTCAGTTGAGGGGGAACTCAGCAACACAGCCTAAGGATATCAAGATGACACCAAGAAGAACTAACTGAAGCCATGCTTGCAACCTGAACCAGAAGAGAAGCCTGAAGGATGTCCCACTGAGTGTAAACCGGGCTAATTTAAGCTAAGTCATGTGGACCACTCAGTGAAGAGCATGATCAAGAGGATCAGTGCTGCACCAAGTAGGCCCTGAAGGAGTCAGGCTACTGTGGTCAGAGAAGTTTGTCATTCAGCCTTATGACAAACTTCTTGAAGAGATCTTCAAGAAGTCCCTGAAGGACAACTACACTGAAGACAAGTATGTCTACTGAAGATCGTGAGAGTCAGTGGAGGATATGCTAACTGAAGTCAGTACGCCCTGATCAAGCACACTGAGTCAAAGATCCGTTGGATTCAGTCTACGTGGACCAATCAAGTCAAGTCAAACATATCTGACACTGACAAGGTTGCATTCCAAGAAATGTGGTTGAAACCATTAATTGTATGGATTCAAATGTAATTTCCTCCAACGGTTACATTTAAATCCACACTATAAATACAAGCTCATAGCTGCGTATTCAAGTGTGTGTGAGGAGAAAATTAACACCTACGAGCTGTGAAGGTGTGAGTGTTTAGTGCATTGTATGGGAGTTATAAGGAGGCACGATTCACACCTTGTACACTGACCATTAGGGTTCAAATATACATACACAAATGAGTGTTCAGCTTGTAACTAATAGCATAGAGAGGTTTTCCTAATCTTAGCTTTAGGCTAACACATTGTAAAGGAAAACCTCACCTAGTTGGAACTGAAACCACAACTATTGTCAGGTTTGTTGGTAGTAAGTTATTTGTAAGGAAGTAAGGAAGGAAGAAAGATCTGGAGTATAGATCTGGGTGCACCTTGGCACGTTAAAAACAAGAATCCCAGTTAGTGGATTTCTTGTTAAATCAGGCCGTGGATGTAAGAGCTTGAGTCTCCGAACCACGTTAAACTGAGCGTTTTTATCTTTCAAGTATTTACTAAAGTATTGTGCAAATCAGCTCACTGAGAGCTTTGTTAAGAAAACTTTAGTTAAGTATTAAGGTCAGGGAGAATCCTTCTCACTGACCAGTTCAGGCAACGCACTCGAGAGTTCAATATCTCGAGTCACTGAGTTGCTTAGAGCATGAGTTTTCAAGTCTCCTCACTGACTTGATAACTCAGCCTCTAAGCAGGGCAGTGACTTGAAGTGTAACTTCTCGAGTCACTGTCTTGTTAAGAGACTGAGCCCTCAAGTCATCACACTGACTTGATGTCTCTGACTCTTAGAAATGCAGTGACTTGTGTACTATACACTCTTGATGAACTCCCTGGGCTAAAAGTTCAATCAAAAAAAATTTTTGCTCTAGAATTCCCATTTTGCCCTTCGAAAATGGGACCATCAGGCATCAACCTAGAAGGACCTGGCTCTCAGATCACCCTGTTGAGCAGATCCTAGGTGATCCTACCTCAGGAGTCAAAACTATAAGTTTTCATGGTGAAAGTGCTTTGTTTTGTTGTTTCTTATCAAACCAGGAACCAAGTTCCATTGCAGAAGTCCTTCAAGATTCAAACTGGATCATTGCCATGCAAGAGGAGCTCAACCAATTCACAAGGAATCAAGTATGGGAGCTGGTGGACAGACCATATCATTGTAATGTGATTGGAACCAAGTGGGTATTCAAGAACAAGAAAGATGAGAATGATATCATAGTCAGAAACAAGGCCAGGCTAGTTGCAAAGGGCTATTCTCAAGTTGAAGGTTTTGACTATGATGAAACCTTTGCCCCGGTGGCAAGATTGGAGGCAATCAGATTATTTCTTGCTTATGCTGCTCACAAGAAATTCAAGGTGTATCAAATGGATGTCAAGAGTGCCTTCTTGAATGAGGTACTAAATGAAGAAGTATATGTGGAGCAACCCCCAGGTTTTGAAGAAAGCCACAAAGTATATAGACTGAGAAAAGCTCTATATGGACTGAAACAGGCTCCAAGAGCTTGGTATGATACTTTGTCACAATTCCTATTGGATCATGGATTCATCAAGGGAAGAGTTGATAGAACACTTTTCATAATCACAAAAGGAGAGGACATACTGCTTGTTCAAATCTATGTGGATGATATCATATTTGGTTGTCCTAACCAAGTCCTCTGTGAAAAGTTTTCTCAGCTGATGAAAGGAAAGTTTGAGATGTCAATGATGGGAGAAATGAATTTCTACCTAGGACTTCAAGTCAAACAGTCACCTGAAGGAATCTTCATCAACCAAGCCAAATGTACAAGGGAGCTGATCAACAAGTTTGGATGCCAGACCAGCAAGGTTGCAAGAGTTCCACTCAACACCAACACCAAGATGGAACCTGATGAAGAAGGTGAATCAGTAGAGCAGACTCACTATAGAGCCATTATTGGATCTCTACTGTATCTCACAGCAAGCAGGTCTGATATCACATTTGCAGTTGGCATTTGTGCTAGATATCAAGCAAATCCCAAGAAGAGTCATCTGGAAGCTGCCAAGAGGATTCTCAAATATTTAAAGGGTACTGTTAATATGGGATTGTGGTATCCCTCAGATTATAATTTGGAGCTCACAGGATACTCAGATGCAGACTATGGAGGCTGCAGAATTGATAGGAAATCTACCTCAGGAACTTGTCAATTCTTGGGAAGTAAGCTGATTTCTTGGTTTTCCAAGATACAAAATTCAGTAGCCACAAGCACTACTGAAAGCTGAATATATGGCAGCTGGAAGTTGTTGTGCTCAAATTCTATGGCTAAGACAACAACTGAGAGATTACAACATCTTTGCAAATGAAGTCCCTATTTTCTGTGACAACAATAGTGCAATTGCTATTTCAGAAAATCCAGTTCTCCACACAAGATGCAAACATGTGGATATAAGGCATCATTTCATCAGAGATCATGTGGAGAAGAAGGACATCAAAATGCTCAAAATCCATACTGACAAGCAGAAGGCAGATATCTTCACTAAACCCTTGGCTGAGGCAAGGTTTCAAGAGTTGTCAGTAGAGCTTGGACTTCTAGATCCAGGAGAGTAAAGAGTTATTTACATCTTAGTGGAGGTTCATATTCAGAGGAGGATCATTCTCAGTGGAGTCTCCTCATCTCAGAAGAGTCTTGAATATCAGACGAGGTCTAAACCTCAGAAGAGGTCAAATGTTTTATACTTATGTTATTTTTCAAATCTAAAGCCTCTTAGTTTTTAATATATATATTTGGTTTCAAAAATTTTACTAATGAGTGCTTTCTGGAAAATTAAATATTTTTCCACTATTTCGAAGAGATTTCGGTAAGGCGAGCATTTAATGCGCGTTGTACAAGCCAGACACACTTTTTCAGTTACCTATCTCACGCGCCCTAAAAACCGGATGATGTGACCTTCCGGCTACCAACTTTTTCAATCCACACCTTTCATTTTAGGCGGTTCTTTTCTAATCGTTAAGATCTCTCAAAACCTCCCCATTAACCCTTTCGACTATCCACGATCTTTTCCAAATTAATCTCAGACATTGATTGCGGGATTAAATCTCACCACTCATTGCTCTTATAAAAACCCCAAACTTACGCTTGTAAACCTTTTCGTACACTCTTCAAGCAAACACTTCACTATCTCTCCCAAAATACTCTCTGCAAAATTCTCAATCCCTTCTAAATCAAATGGCAAGAGTGAATCTAGGTTTTCTTACAAACAAAGTGTTGGTCCCACTAGATAGATTAATTGCGGAAGCCTTTTAACTGATATGTCTTTAGAAGAAATCTTTTTTTTTAAGAACACAAATTATAATCAAACAAGTATTAAAGAAAGCAATAAATAAGACCGTATATATAGTGGTTCGGATCTGAAAATCCTACGTCCACTCTCCCTTGATCAAAGGGGTCTCACTATCAACCAACCAACTCACTTTCTTACTGGAATTTCCGAAGTACCAGCACCTTACAATCTCTTTAGATCTAACTCCGATCTAAAGACAAACTTACTCCAACCTTGTCTAACACGATGAACAGGTTGAGTATATAAACTCCTTACGAGTAGATGAGTAAATAAGAGCAAAAGTGAGTGCAAACAACGTAGTGATCAAAAGCTTAGTATGGCTATGTGTGCGTGAGGAATTCTAGAGCTTTTTCTAGATCTGCACTCAAGTATATATAGAGGGGATTAGGGACATAGCCGTTGGGAGGCTAATCCAATCAGATCCTCTATATATGGAAGCTTTAATCAATCAATTCCCTAATTGATTGATTGGGTTGGTGAGATCTTGATTGATTGTCTTCATATCTTCTCAATCCAATCTTGATTTGACTTGATTAATCACCAACGGATCAATGCTTCCAATTGCCTAACTCTGATTCTCTCCAGAGAAGGCAGGACCAGACACCAGGCAACCTCGGCATCCTCTGGTCCAGAGTCGGTTAAGAAACAGATTACTCAGAAGAACCAGGATATGATTCTGAGCAACTTATGTTTCACCAGACTCGTCTGGTCAGGGAATGTTCTCTGCCTCTGGTCTTGATCTCTTCTGCTGAAGTCCTCTGGTGGAGTCCTCTGGTGAAGTCCTCTGGTGGGGTCTTCTGGTGACTCTTCTGGTGAGGTCTTCTGGTCTGGCAGTTCCCCCTAGACTAAGTCCTAACTAATCCTCATCTGGCTAACAGGTCCAGATGGTCCTATTACAACTTCTGGTTTGTTTTAACTCATCAAAACTAACAAATTTTTATCCTAACAATTTCCCCCTTTTTGATGGAGTTAAAACACTACCAGAACTGATCAAAAGTAAAACTGAAGCAAGAAAACAATAAAGGGATGAGACCTTAGAGTAGATCTCATCAGGCAAATAATAAGACAACAAGGAGTTGTCTTTAGAACAAAGAAGATATGTATTTTTCATTAAAAGTCAGAGGACAAAAAAATTACAGATTACATTGAAGTTCATAGTCCTATTCTAGGCATATCTTCTGTTCTCTTTAGGGACAAGAAACCAGTCAAGGAACCTATCCTGGACGGCCTTCAACTCCGCAGAAGATGTTGGGGTGAAATTCACCAACACCTTGGTCTTGTAAAGCTTCTTCAGTTCTGCCCAATCCACCTGGTTCCCAATCATGGGAGTGTTAAGATAAGTAAATTCAGGAGCAGTCACCTCCAGGTTAAACTCAATGGTTGAATCCATCAGCTGCTTGTACAAGTCTGCATCATAGGCTTGCATCCAAGAATGGAAGGTTCTGTTGATCAGCTCATCATCTTCTGGTGCTGGCCTCTGGATATAATGCTGAATGAACCAGAGGGTCTTGGCTTCTCTCCATCTCTCAATCAGAGGATACGGCACAGTAGAGTCAAAAGACCCTTCTGTCCTGAGAGGCAAGATGTTCATAACTTCCACAGGAGCTTTCCTCTTCTGACCTGAGCCACCTGCACCAGAAGGAATACCAGCTTCTCTGGCCTTCTTGTTCTGCCTCTTAACATATCTGAGCCTCTGCTCTTCATCTATGTTCTTCCTGATTCTGGCTTGCCTCTCTTCTGGAGTCTCTTCCTTGTATCTCTTTTCTGCTTCTTCAACAACAGATTCAAGGAAACTCTTCTTCACTTTTCTAATCTTCCTCTTAGCAGGACCAGGAATGGTAGAAGGATCCTGCTCAGCTTCAGATGACTCTTCTTCTGCAGCAAGCTGTTTAGCCATAGATAGAGATTTCAACTCTTCTTTCTTCTTCTTCTGCAACTCAGCCTGGGCCAATGTGTTCTCCAGCAGGTCCAGACGAGCTCCATGGCTAAAAAGAGTCTCATTTGTGATTTTAGCCAGATCAGTTCTGGCCTTCTCTTCCCCCTTTTTAACTTCATCAAGGAGGGGCTCTACTACCTGCCTTATGAGATCAGGCAAGGCAGTGTTGGAGGAAGAGTGAAGATCACGAAGCTGCTTGGCCTCCTCCAGGTAAGCCTTAGACTCTGCAACAAGTCTCTCTTGCTTCTCCAACATCTCCTGGAGGGAGTCTTTCAGCTTTGCAGTCTGAATCATCTTGCTGGCCATCTCCACTTTGAGCACAGAGACTGGCCTCATCTGCTCCAGCACGTGCTCCTGGAGCTGCTTCTGGCTGTGCATAACATCTAGCTTGACAAATAAGCCATTAGCCTTGAAGGAAGCTTTAACTTCTGCCAGAGTGGACTTGATCTGCTTCAGGAAGATTTTCCTCTCATGCCTAATCTGATGCTCTATCATAGCAGGGGCCATATGCTGAATGGCTTTGGAAAAACGCCCTGTCTGCATGATCTGCTCGTTGAAGAAAGCCTTCATCTTCTGGAGCACAGCAGGAGACATCTCAAAGTCCTCCTCGTCTGAATAAAGCTCTGGAGAGAAGACAAAGTGAGGACCAAACTTGTAAGTGGGGCCCTCTGGAGTGAGCATTACTCCTCTCTAGATGAGCAGGGTGCGAATCAAGACTTTAGCTGCACCAGGGGTCTCCAGCTCTGCTGGGTTCTGAATGTTCATCTTCTGCTTCAGCTCAATCTCCCAAGCAGTGAAGTTGGAGGCACCCATTTCCTCAAGCAATAGCATCAGGTCCTCCACATCTTCAAGTCTGGCCTTGCTCCAGACCTTGGCATCAGTAAGCTCTGCCAAGAGTGGTAAGTGCTCCAGAAGAACTGGGAAGTGCTCTCTAAGCCAGAGCTGAGCACTTACACTCATACTCTGCCTAATGGGACCCATTTCTGCAGATGAGAAAGTGAAGGGTTTGGGCCCAGAGGCTGAGGAGGAAGGTGCTAAGTGAGCAGGCTCAAGTGAAGCTTCCTCATCTTCACTATCATCGCTTGTTAAACAGGTCGGGGAGGGGGGAGGGGCAGGGAATCCCAGAGCCATAGCAATGGTTGGGTCCTGATCTGTATGGGTTTGGGGAGGGTTAGGATTTTGTGAAGTAGAGGTGGTAGGAAGGGGTTGTTCTGCACCAGAAGAGGAAGGAATATCTGGTACAGAGTGTGTAGGAGGGATCTGGGAGGAGGAAGTGTTTGAAGGGGGGACTTCTGCACCAGAGGAGGTTGAGGGTACCTCTGGTACAGAAGGTGGGGTAGAGGGGTTAGTGGGAAGATGTGTTTGGGAGTGTGGGGGAGAAGGTGTTTGAGCAGGAATGGTGGAGGGTGTATATACAGGGGTATCTGGGAGGGGCTGCTCTGGTGGAACAATGGGGTTACCAGAGGCAGATGGGGTTTGGGGAAAGTTATCTGGGGGAGAGGTAGAAGGGGAAACAAGATTAATGGGGGAAGAAGATGGAAGGGAAGGATTTACCTCTGTTGGGTCAACACCAGCAGGCACAACAAACTCTGGAGCATCCTCCATCATCTGGGAAGCATCCTCAATAGCTTTCTCCAAGGCCTCTCCAAGATCAGATCCAGAGTCTGGATCTTGAAGAATAGCTTTCCTGGCCTTGGATTTCCTCACAAGAGGCTCAACCTCTTTGATGGTCCCATTTTCGAAGGGCAAAATGGGAATTTAGGAGGAAATTTTTTGTTTTAACACTGAAGTGCAATGAAATGCTTTTGTGAATGAGTGGTCAGTGCAGTGCTTAAGCAAATCAGTAAAGCAATAAAGAGCACAACAATGTAAAGTGGTTCAGAGTCTCAATACTCCTACATCCACTGCCTGATTTAACAGGAAATCCACTACTGGGATTCTTGTTTTTAACGTGCCAAGGTGCACGGGTACACTGGACTCACGCCACTCCCTAGGCTGCCTCTCGAACTGGCCTCACATCCCTCTTCACTCAGGGACTGCCTCTCCTCACCTCACTTCAGCACCTGACACTATCTCTGGAAAGGGTTTAGTTTGGTTCGGTTCTCTCCAACTAGGTGAGGTTTTCCCTTACAATGTGTTAGCCTTAAAGCTAAGGTTGGGAAAAACCTCTCTAAGCTTAGGATGTATATGATGGGCTCGAGTATATAAACTGGAACACTCAAATATGACTATGAAGAACTCAGGGTCAGTGTTCTTGGTGGAGATGGTGCCTCCTTATGACTCCCTTGAACTTGCACCACTCTCGCACCTCCAGCTCTTGCATTCGCACACTTACAAATGAAGCTTGGGTTTGTATTTATAATGTGGATTTGAATGTTACCGTTGGAGAGAGTAACATTCAAATCCAGACTATCTCTGGAGTGAAATTCTCCTTTTCAGTGAAGTACGGCCTTGTCAGCTTTTGTCAGATTCGTTGCCTTAACTTGATTGGTCCACGTGGACTGAGTCCAACGGCTCTTTTGTTCAGGATACTTGATCAGGGTAGTCCTGACTTCAGGCGACTTGTCTTCAGCTGACTTATAATCCTCTCAGGATACCTTCCTTCAGTAGACTTGAAGTCCACTCAGGGGAGTTGACATAAGGCTATTTGTCAAGCTTCCCAGCCTCAGTAGCCTAACTCCTTCAGGTCCTACTAGGCTCAGCACTGATCCTCCTGATCATGCTCTTCACTGAGTAGTCCACTGACCAGCTTAGAAAGATCAGGTTTATACTCAGTGGGACTTCCTTCAGGCTTCTCTTCAGGTTCAGGTCTTCTGACATGGCTTCAGTCATTTTCCTTGTGATGTCATCTTGACTTCCTCAGGCTCTATCAGTGAGTTCCCCCTCACTGAGTTCCCCCTCACTGAGTTCCCCCTCAGTAGAGTTCCCCCTCAGCTGAGTTCCTCCTCAGCTGAGTTCTTCCTCCACTGATAACATGTTCTACTGAGAAACAACCTAGCCTGACCTGAAACTAAAAGATACTATCCTGACTGCTTTCAAACCTATTACATGTTGTTTTGTGAAATTATCAAAACTAAACATATCCCAACAATTTCCCCCTTTTTGATAATTCCAAAACTTCTAACCAAATGATTTTCTATTACAAGAATAATGTCAGAACACAGGTAATAGTTTGAAATATGCAGAAATTCCCATAGTTTTAAAACATTTAAGATCTGTTCGGTTGACCATTTTTCTTAACAAAACTGGATCAGTGGTCATGTGAACAACCTGCTCTGATACCAATTGATGGTCTCGTTTTCGAAGGGCAAAATGGGAATTTAGGAGGAAAATTTTTGTTTTAACACTGAAGTGCAATGAAATGCTTTTGTGAATGAGTGGTCAGTGCAGTGCTTAAGCAAATCAGTAAAGCAATAAAGAGCACAACAATGTAAAGTGGTTCAGAGTCTCAATACTCCTACATCCACTGCCTGATTTAACAGGAAATCCACTACTGGGATTCTTGTTTTTAACGTGCCAAGGTGCACGGGTACACTGGACTCACGCCACTCCCTAGGCTGCCTCTCGAACTGGCCTCACATCCCTCTTCACTCAGGGACTGCCTCTCCTCACCTCACTTCAGCACCTGACACTATCTCTGTAAAGGGTTTAGTTTGGTTCGGTTCTCTCCAACTAGGTGAGGTTTTCCCTTACAATGTGTTAGCCTTAAAGCTAAGGTTGGGAAAAACCTCTCTAAGCTTAGGATGTATATGATGGGCTCGAGTATATAAACTGGAACACTCAAATATGACTATGAAGAACTCAGGGTCAGTGTTCTTGGTGGAGATGGTGCCTCCTTATGACTCCCTTGAACTTGCACCACTCTCGCACCTCCAGCTCTTGCATTCGCACACTTACAAATGAAGCTTGGGTTTGTATTTATAGTGTGGATTTGAATGTTACCGTTGGAGAGAGTAACATTCAAATCCAGACTATCTCTGGAGTGAAATTCTCCTTTTCAGTGAAGTACGGCCTTGTCAGCTTTTGTCAGATTCGTTGCCTTGACTTGATTGGTCCACGTGGACTGAGTCCAACGGCTCTTTTGTTCAGGGTACTTGATCAGGGTAGTCCTGACTTCAGGCGACTTGTCTTCAGCTGACTTATAATCCTCTCAGGATACCTTCCTTCAGTAGACTTGAAGTCCACTCAGGGGAGTTGACATAAGGCTATTTGTCAAGCTTCCCAGCCTCAGTAGCCTGACTCCTTCAGGTCCTACTAGGCTCAGCATTGATCCTCCTGATCATGCTCTTCACTGAGTAGTCCACTGACCAGCTTAGAAAGATCAGGTTTATACTCAGTGGGACTTCCTTCAGGCTTCTCTTCAGGTTCAGGTCTTCTGACATGGCTTCAGTCGTTTTCCTTGTGATGTCATCTTGACTTCCTCAGGCTCTATCAGTGAGTTCCCCCTCACTGAGTTCCCCCTCAGTAGAGTTCCCCCTCAGCTGAGTTCCTCCTCAGCTGAGTTCTTCCTCCACTGATAACCTGTTCTACTGAGAAACAACCTAGCCTGACCTGAAACTAAAAGATACTATCCTGACTGCTTTCAAACCTATTACATGTTGTTTTGGAAAATTATCAAAACTAAACATATCCCAACACTCTTCTTCCTCTTCTTCTTCTGATGGCTCATCCACCAGAAGGGTTTTCTTGGCCTTCCTGCTAGTCTTAGACTTCTTAGCAGAGCCTCTCCTGGCCTCCTCTGGCCGCTTCCTCTTGGCTGCTCCAGCCTTCTTAACAGCTTTATCATCATCACCCTTCTTCTTAAGCACATCAAGAAGGGGAATCTGGTCTTCCTCTGAGGAACCAGAAAAGCCAACGGTTGAAGAACCAGTTGCTTCAGCAGCTTTCTTCTGAGTCTTCTGCTTCTGCTGCTTTTTCTGCCCCTTTGGAGGAGAAGGAATAGATTGAATAGGAGGGGCAGGGATGGCTTGCTCCCCCATCAGAGTCGGCATGGCCGTGGAGAGGACCATCCTTGGAGAAGAGGATCTTGGACTTGTGATAACTGTGGCGCCAAGAAGATTTCCACTTCTTCTCTGGAAGGAGAGAATCCAGAATAAGAGTTAACTTAGTCCCCAAAGAGACATTTGCAGTGAAATGGAACTGCAACTCCCCTGGCTTGGAAGGACAGGGCTCCTTCTTCACCTTCAGCCTATTCTTCCTCAACACATCCCAGAAGAACTCCGCCCAATTACACTGCACACCATCATATAAAGCCCTCATCACACACATCCTACCATTGAAAATGGCATCTGTGCTGTGATTCTCACACATAAGTACTTTGACCACGATATCAAACAACACCCTGAACTTCTGCCTTAAATGCTTGTCCACAAAGCCCTTTGTGATGTTCTGGCAGGAAGAACGAGCAAAAATCTTGAATGATCCAATGATATCATTTTCCTTGTATGTCAACGGATCCACTCCCACCGCAGAAATGTTCTCGAACAAAGCACAGAAATCGTGCTTAGAGAACACCAAATCATCTTCATCAATCTTCGAAGAAAAATAATCGCCATGAATCTTCATACGAACCAACAACTGGGCCGCATAACCGTCAAGAGTACGAAAATCCTTGGGAACAGTGGAGATCAACTTCTCCACCCCTGCTCTCTGGAACATCTCCAGAACCGACAGCAAAACTGGGTTCTTGGTGGTATAAAAGTCCACCACCATCTCCGTCTTTAACTTCTTCATCATCAGGACATGGTCAAAATTGCACGGAGGGGCCATTACTGTGAAAGAGAAAGAGAGAGAGAGAAAAAGCTTTGCAGAGAGAGGTTAGGGTTTGAAAGTATGGAAACATGAAAGGACAGATTGAAAATAAAATTGATTTAAATAGAGTAATACGCGTGGCTTGAAAATTAAATGAAGTGTGAACGCGTGTTATTTCAAATTTAATTGAGGAAACAAAATCAATTTTAGCATTGATTGACATTTTGCACAGTGATTAAATCCGATGGCCATGGTGAAAGGCGAGATACAGATTTAATCTGGTGCGTTGGCATAGTCATTGGGACTGGGTATAAAGGAGTTTTGTGGCAGTCAAGAGAAAAAGCGAAATGATTGCCTAGGCCCTATACCCTAGTCTTAAATACACTCTGAAGGTGAAACGTTTTGAGTGTACTTATTAATTTTAAAGGTGTATCCCAATGATCAGAGGCCAGAGAAGTAAAGACATACCTGTCACCTGATATTGTAACCAGATGATACCACAACTAGTCTGGTGATACTTCTCCTCTGATGGAACTCATCTGGTCCTGGTCAGAAAAGACTTTGAACATATCTCTGACTCAGCACCTCATCTGGGATAAGTGTCACCTGGTGTATACCTCATCTGGAAGTATACCCTCTCTGATATATCTAATCTGCAGGTATGTTAGCATAAGGAAAATATATGAAGAAAATTAATAAAACAAGGATACTTCTCTGATGTTCCCCCTAAATCAAATCTGTCTCTGGATCCAACAAACCTAACTCAAAGGCTAACTCTCTGAATCTGGTCTCAGCCAAAGGCTTGGTTAAAATATCTGCTCTCTGCCTCTCTGTTGCAATCTTTTCCATCCTTATATCTCCCTTCTCAACATGATCTCTGATAAAATGATGCCTTATATCAACATGTTTACATCTGGTATGAAGAACTGGATTCTGGGTGATTGCAATGGCACTATTACTATCACAGAATATAGGAATATCCTTAGCTCTAATCTGGTAATCCCTAAGTTGTTGACTAATCCAGAGAAGTTGAGAACAACAACTCCCTGCAGCCATGTACTCTGCTTCTGTTGTTGATGTAGCAACTGAAGTCTGCTTCTTGGAAAACCAGGATACCAATTTATTCCCTAAAAATTGGCATGTTCCACTTGTAGATTTCCTATCTATTCTGCACCCACCATAGTCTGAATCCGAATAACCACTCAATTCTAAGTTGTCATCTGCAGGATACCATAATCCTAAATTCACAGTTCCCTTGAGATATTTCAATATCTTCCTAGCTGCTTCCAAGTGACTCTTCTTGGGGTTAGCTTGAAATCTGGCACAAACTCCTACAGCAAAAGTAATATCTGGTCTGCTTGCAGTCAGATACAAAAGAGAACCAATAAGTGCTCTGTACTGAGTCTGGTCCACACTCTCTCCAGACTCATCTGGATCCATGTTGAAATTTGTCATCATAGGGATCTTGGCTGCCTTGCTAGATCCTATTCCAAATTTCTCTAACATGTTTCTGGTGTACTTAGCCTGATTAATAAAAATTCCCTTCTCTGATTGCTTAACCTGCAAACCCAAAAAGTAATTCATTTTTCCCATCATGGACATCTCAAACTGTCCCTGCATGAGCTCACCAAACTTCTCACACAGCTTCTTGTTAGGGGATCCAAATATGATGTCATCAACATATATTTGGACCAGAAGGATGTCCTTTCCTTCTTCTTTCCTAAACAAGGTCCTATCAATCTTACCCTTTGTAAAACCATTGTCCAGAAGAAATTGAGAAAGAGTGTCATACCATGCTCTGGGTGCCTGCTTCAGCCCATAAAGAGCTTTCTTAAGCTTAAACACCTTGTCACCTTGTTCAAAACCAGGAGATTGTTCCACATACACTTCCTCAATGAGAATCCCATTAAGAAAGGCAGATTTCACATCCATCTGGTATACTTTGAACTTCATGTGAGCAGCATATGCTAGGAACAATCTGATGGCTTCTAGTCTGGCAACAGTCTCATCATAGTCTATTCCTTCAGACTGAGAATAGCCCTGGGCCACTAGCCTTGCCTTGTTCCTAGTAATGACATCATTCTCATCTTTCTTATTTTTGAAAACCCACTTAGTGCCTATCACCTTTTGAGGTCTTGGTCTGTCTACCAGCTCCCAAACATCCTGTCTGGTGAATTGATTCAATTCCTCCAGCATAGCCACAATCCAATTTTAATCTTTCAGTGCCTCCTTGATGTTCTTGGGCTCAATCAAGGACACATAGCAACTGAATAAGGCAGCTAAGTTAAGAGTTCTCCTAGTCTGGACACCCTTAGTTGGATCTCCTAAGATCAGGTCATTGGGGTGATCAACCAGGGTCCTCCTTCCCGTGGTCTTGCCTGGGTGATCATCTTCTGCAGTACCTTGGTGATTATCACCACCTGCAGAAGAGCTTCCCCCTACAGGAGTTCCAACCTCTTCTGGTTCTGCTCCTTGTGAAGGCTGCTGCTTCAGAGAACCAGGAGATGGGTCATCATCTGATTCTGAATTTGAATAGAGAATAGGTGGATTGACCTTGATAACTCTGGGTGTAGTCTGATTCTGGGTCTCATCTGAAGACTTGGAATCCACCTTGCACTCAAAAGTAGATTCATCAAAAACAACATGAGGTGTTTCCTCCACACAAAGTGAATTCTTATTAAAAACTCTAAAAGCTTTACTGGTGCTGGAATATCCCAAAAATATTCCATCAGCCACTTTAGCATCAAAGGTTCTTAATTTAGATTTCCCATTGTCATGGATGAAACACTTACATCTAAAAACATGAAAATATGAAACAGATGGGGTTTTACCTTTCCATACCTCATATGGGGTCTTATTGTGTCTCTGGGCAATCAGGCACCTGTTCTGAGTGTAGCAAGCTGTATTGATGGCCTCTGCCCAAAATCTCTGTGGAGTGTTGTAATCTGCCAGAAGTGTTCTTGCAGCCTCTTTGACAGTCCTATTCCTCCTTTCTGCTACTCCATTTTGTTGAGGTGTTCTGGCAGCTGATGTCTCATGAAAAATCCCATGATCCTTGCAGTAATCTGCAATATGTGAATTTAAAAACTCTGTTCCTTTGTCACTTCTGATCCTGACTATGCTCTGGTTCTGCTCATTCTGAATCAGCTTGAAGAACTCTGGCAGCTTAGTCATAGTTTCATTTTTCTTAAACAAGAACACTACCCAAGTGTATCTTGAAAAGTCACCTACTATTACTAAGGTGTACTTCCTTCCACTGAAACTAAGAGGAGAAACAGGTCCAAACAGGTCCATGTGAAGTAGTTGAAGTACTCTGGTTGTGGTTGTGCTCTGGACATCCTTAAAGGAAGTATTGGGTTGTTTACCCTTCTGGCATGAACCACAGACCTGATCCTTCTTAAACACTTCATTAGGAAGACCTCGAATGAGACCTTTTCTGGCAATCTTGTTCAATGTTTTAAAGTTAAGATGACACAATCTCTTGTGCCAAATCCAGCTGTTCTCTGCAGATCCTTTAGCAACCAGGCAAGCATTTCTTGGGCAACTGCTAAAATCTACAAGATAAATGTTACCCTTCCTCAAGCCTATTAGCAAGATATCATTATAATCAGAAGAGAAAACAGTGCATGAATCACTAGAAAACTTCACTGAGTATCCCTTGTCACAGAATTGGGATACTGAAAGCAGATTATGCTTGAGTCCTTCTACGTAGTAGACTTCATCTACATATACTCCATTGAAGGTCAACTTTCCAACTCCTCTGGTGACTCCATAGTTGTTGTCACCAAACATCACTCTTGGTCCATTTAATGGCTTGAAATCTTGAAGATTATCCTTCTGGAAGGTCATGTGCTTGGAACATCCACTATCAATGTACCAGACATGGTTTCTTGAAAATCCTTTCTCCAATGGACTCTTATCTACCTGCAGAGAGATCAATTAGGTCCCCTACTAGTGCTGGGTCCTGATTGGTTAGTTGCAGGTTTTGTAGGAATCCAAAGATAAAGATCATCTCTTGATGGATGAGAAGATCTTATCTTTCTTCCAAATCTATCTACCAGCACATGTCCTCTTACAATGACATATTGAGCTACTGGTCTGATAAGGACACCTTTCCTATAAACAGGTCTGGTGTACCTTTTCTCAAATCTGGCCTTTGGAATGGCCTGCCTCAAAGATATGGTCTTAAAGGTCTGGTTATACGGGTACATCCTAGAAGAACCATCTCTGGTGTCATAACTTCCCAGATCAGTTGGTTTTCTATAGATGGGTCTGGAAGACCTCCTCTGGTTCTGATAATTAGACTTGCTCTGGTGATTATTGTTCCTTTGAGTATACCTATTCTGGAATTGATTCTTCTGAGAAAATTGTCTCTGGGGTACCTGGTTCTGTTGAACATTGTTCCTTCTCTGGTAGTTATTACTCTGATTGGTATTCCCCTTTCTAGAGTGTTTCCTTTGAGGTCCCCTAATCTGTTTAGGTTCCCTTTGAGGATTTCTCTGGGGTCCTCCAATTTGAGTATTTCCTACTCCCTGGGACTCATTGTTCACAGAACCATCAATCTTTAAAGGTTCCCCTTGTTGACACTTATTCTCTAGCATCTTTTCTTCCAGAACAGTCAACTCTTCTGAACCATTTGTTATGTGATTAACAGAGTGTTTCCTTTTCCAATCAGGATTGTGAACCACCTTGTAACCATTACCAGTTAAGTCTTTATCATTCCAGATTTCTACCAATTTACCAGCTCTTACAGACTTGTCTTTATTATAAAGGTATTTATGAGTTTTAGTGGTAATTCCAGAATATCCTAAACCACTCTTATCACAAATGCGCTGAGAAGTCTCTGATATGATAGATACAACAGATGGTATCTTATGAGCTTCTCTGGGCATAGGTATCTCCTCTATGTTGTGAACAACTTGTTTTCCCTTGATAAGAGTTTGGTATTTGGCTCTGAGTTCAGTGATCTCATCCACTTGAGAGTTCCTTTCTTTCATGAGTTGATCTACCAGAGTATCTCTTTCTGTGATCTTATCCTGAAGTTCAGAGACTTCTTTGGAATGATCTTTCATGAGTTCTCTGGTGGATTTATGCTCATGAGAGAGAGATTGAACTTCAGCCCTGAGCCTACCATTCTCTTTTTCAAGTTTTTGACAGAGTTGGACACAGTTTTGGAGATCTGATAGCATTTGTTGCATATCAGACTCTCTGGAGTTACCAGATGAATTAGAGGATTCAGTACATTTGGAATTTGATAAGACTAAAGTAGTTTCATTTACCTCAGTGATGTCTGCCATAAGACACACATCATCATCTGATCCAAAGTCAGAAGAAGAAGAACTGGAACTAGTATCCTCCTCCTCTGCTTCTGCCAGCAATGCTCTCTTATCTGCATATCTCCTATCTCTCTTGATTCTTTTCTCTTCTCTTTCCCTAGGAGTAAGCTGAGGACAATCATAACGGTAGTGACCAGTCTTGTTGCATGTGTAGCAGGCATTGTCTCCTCTGGGACTAGGACTTGGCTCTCTCCTCCTCTGGTTGTAGTTTGATCTGGCAGGGCTACTCTCTCTCCTCTGGTAGTCAGGTCTGCCAGAGTTACCATCCCTCCTCTGATGATCTGATCTCCCAGTGTTGCCAGGGTTGTCATCTCTCGTCCTTTCTGGAGTTCTGAATCTGGTCTCCCTTGAGTCTCCAGATATCTTGTCCTTCTCTGCAGGCTTGAAGGAACTCTTTCTATCTCTGGAAGATTCCTTCCAGTGCCTTTTGTACCTGCCATATTTGGTACTCATTTTATCTAATTTACGAGTTAGAAGTGCTACCTGCTCCTTGAGGCTCAAGTCATCTGCAGTAGACTCCTTTGGTTTGACATCAGGCTTGATAGTTGAAGAGAATGCAACACCTTTCTGACCAAAAGAGGAAACCTCTTCTGTTTGATCCTCCTCTTGAAGATCATACTCATAGGCTTTGAGATCAGACAACAGAAGATGATGATCCAGAGTATTGAGATCCTTGTTGTCCTTGATCACAGTGACTTTAATTCTCCACCTGCTTGTTAGAGAACGCAAGATTTTACTATTAATTTCTTTTTCAGAGTAGGTCTTACCTAAGGCACTAGCCTTGTTTAGAAGGTTTGTGAGACGCATGTCCAGCTGATCAATGGTCTCGTCTGGTTTCATCTTGAGGGTGTCAAACGAGTGTTGAACAGCTTGGAGCTTGTTGTCTTTGATCTTCTCTGTTCCCTCACAGAGAAGTGCGAGTTTGTCCCACATCTCCTTGGCAGTGGCACATGTTCTGACCTTTTCAATCACCTCTTTGGTAAGTGTGTTGATGATCTCTGTTCTAGCCACCTGGTCCAAGTTGTAGAGCTTTCTTTCATCATTATCAAGCTCATCTCTCTTTTTGAGAATTCTCTGCCTGGGGACTCTATCCTCGGCAGCTTTTTGAGCAGCTTCACTTGTTTCTTCTCTGGACTCAGACCTGCCACTATCAATAGGAGTCCAGTAAAATTTAATGGGGCCACTTTCAACCACATCTAACATGCGGTGGTGAATAGCTCCAAGATGATTACTCATCATGAAGCTCCAGTGGCTATAATCCTCGAATGAGAATTCTGGCAGTTTGCGACTCTTATAAGAAGATTTCGAAGACATATTTACTAAAATAAAAGATTTGTCTAGATTTTGAACAAAAACAATAAATGAGCAATGGATCTGCCCGGTGACCACCAAAAGCTTTTCAAAGCAGTGGTCGTTGGACACACTGCTCTGATACCACTTGTTGGTCCCACTAGATAGATTAATTGCGGAAGCCTTTTAACTGATATGTCTTTAGAAGAAATCTTTTTTTTTAAGAACACAAATTATAATCAAACAAGTATTAAAGAAAGCAATAAATAAGACCGTATATATAGTGGTTCGGATCTGAAAATCCTACGTCCACTCTCCCTTGATCAAAGGGGTCTCACTATCAACCAACCAACTCACTTTCTTACTGGAATTTCCGAAGTACCAGCACCTTCTTACAATCTCTTTAGATCTAACTCCGATCTAAAGACAAATTTACTCCAACCTTGTCTAACACGGTGAACATGTTGAGTATATAAACTCCTTACGAGTAGATGAGTAAATAAGAGCAAAAGTGAGTGCAAACAACGTAGTGATCAAAAGCTTAGTATGGCTATGTGTGCGTGAGGAATTCTAGAGCTTTTTCTAGATCTGCACTCAAGTATATATAGAGGGGATTAGGGACATAGCCGTTGGGAGGCTAATCCAATCAGATCCTCTATATATGGAAGCTTTAATCAATCAATTCCCTAATTGATTGATTGGGTTGGTGAGATCTTGATTGATTGTCTTCATATCTTCTCAATCCAATCTTGATTTGACTTGATTAATCACCAACGGATCAATGCTTCCAATTGCCTAACTCTGATTCTCTCCAGAGAAGGCAGGACCAGACACCAGGCAACCTCGGCATCCTCTGGTCCAGAGTCGGTTAAGAAACAGATTACTTAGAAGAACCAGGATATGATTCTGAGCAACTTATGTTTCACCAGACTCGTCTGGTCAGAACTCGTCTGGTCAGGGAATGTTCTCTGCCTCTGGTCTTGATCTCTTCTGCTGAAGTCCTCTGGTGGAGTCCTCTGGTGAAGTCCTCTGGTGGGGTCTTCTGGTGACTCTTCTGGTGAGGTCTTCTGGTCTGGCAGTTCCCCCTAGACTAAGTCCTAACTAATCCTCATCTGGCTAACAGGTCCAGATGGTCCTATTACAACTTCTGGTTTGTTTTAACTCATCAAAACTAACAAATTTTTATCCTAACACAAAGATAATTTTTGGTATGAGCCCATAGTTCTTTTCGATAACCCAGATATTGAATCCAGACCAGAATTCGCACACATAAAGGAGGCCCTGGAGATGGTGAAGGCCGCCGGATTAGAAAAGTTCTTTTCTATCCACCCTAAAAATTGCTTTGATAGATAAGTTCTTGAATTCTTCTTCAGTGTTGCCAGCACTGATACCAAAATTCGATCCTGTCTATTCCTGAAAAGGAAGAAGAAGGTGATGAGGGATGATACTAAAATCATCGAGCACCAGAAAGTGAAGAAGGAGATTCGTCTGGAAGGTGATGATCTCAAAGAACAGTTTAAAGTTCCATCTGAAGGCCCAAACCCAGATACGTGCATAGCAGACAAAGAAGAAGGGTGGGTCTACTCAATAATGCAAAAGAAGCCGAAATATAGTCCCACGATGAACAGAAGTGTACTCCTCTCAGTATACAATGTCCTTTGTGAGATTGTTGGGAAATGCATTCTGGGAAATCAAGGAAGCACGGAGCAAGTAAGCAAACCAAAGTTGAGATTGATGAAGGCCATAGTGGAGAGCAATGAGAAGAGCTTCAACTGGTAAATGTTCTTCTTGAGAGCTTTGAATAAAGAGAAGTTGAAATTCCAGCCGGAAAAGACTCCCCAGTTGGCAAGTAAGCTGAACTTCACCACCAAAATCTCCTACCTAATTGAAAATGTTGATGTGGGAGTGGACTGGATAGAGGATAGAAAATGGAGCAATCTGAAGACTCTCTTCAAAGCTGGAAAGACTCTGGAGGCAAGGAAGCTGAGTATGACGGAGGCCAGCCCAGAAGCAGCAGAGGAGGCTGAGGATGCAAACCCTGCTGAAGAGAAAAGGACCAAACTAAAGAAGAGGCTGGTAAAGCTGAGTGACAAGATGGCTTTATATAAGGAAAAGGAAGCAAAGAAGGCCTCAAAGAAGGAGAGAAAGAGGTCTTCTGAGGCTGTGAAGGAGAGCGCCTCAAAGAAAGTCAGAACTACAAACTCCACTGATGAGTCATCTTCAGGTAACCCTGACTCATCTCCAAACGTCATATCTACTGAGTCTGACTCAAATACACATGCACCCACCCTCATCAAACCCAAAACCAAACCTAGAACCTCTGTCAAAACCAAACGCATCTCCATAATGTCAAAAACCCCCACTGAAGGCTCTCAACAACGTGAAAGTGAATCCCAAAACACATCCCCTTCTGAGGCATCTGCCGAGGCAACCTCAACCCCTCCTGAAATCACAACTCAAACCCCCACTGAAAATTTACCAACCCCTCCTGAAACTCAAGCCCAACCCTCATCTGAACCCAACCCATCTGAAACCCATTCAACTCATCTGGAGTCTATCTCAGAGGAGCCAACAGATATCAGATCCCCTACCCCTTCTATACCATCTGATGATGAAGAATAGTACTCCTTCTTGGATACTCTTAAGGATGAAGTGGCTTACTCTCTGGAGTCCAAGTATCCTGAGCTTGATGGGTTTCCAACCCTGAAAGAAATATTCTTGAGAGTCAGACTTCTTGTCCAGCTCAAGAAAAGAAGATTAGGAGAGATTCTGCAGGCTGTTGGAGGCAGCAATGCTGATGAGTGGAAGAAGGAAGAGAGTGAGGTGCTAGAGTTTGCTGGGATGACCAAAACCAGACTTCTCTGTGATGAGAAGATATTTGAGAGTCTGGTTATGGACAAACTGGCTGAGGCCAAGAAGGGCTCTGAGAAGGAGAAGGTAGCTGGAAAGGAATCTAAGGAAGTTGTTGAAGAAGGAGGTGAAGAAGAGAAGGAACAAGAGATTGGAGATGGAGTAGGAACTTCACCACAGCAAGATGGTGGTGAAGTAGCCAAGGATGTATCTTTGGCAAGAGATACTGAGGCACAAAACTTGCCAAAGGAGAGCTCAGTAGAGATGTCTACTGAAGTTCTCCCACAACAGCCCTCAGTGGTGACTACGGAGTCAGCTGAGGTGTCTGGTCATGAAGGAGTTGAAAAACCTGAGGGAGGTGAAAAAGAGGTTGAAATAACCAATGTTGTGAGTGGTGAAATTAGAGCAATCATTCCTACTAAGGATGAGTTGGCTGAAAAGAAAGTAGTTGAAAAAGAGAGTGAAGAGAAAAGTGAGCAGAGGGAAGATGGGGGAGTTAACATGGAAGTAGATGCATCAGGAGACTTAGGCTGTGAGGAAGAGGGGGAAAGAGCTAACATTGTTTGCCATGCAGGTGTACAAACTGATGAAGTTCCCCAAGTCCAGATCAACCTAACTCCCCTGAGTGAAGCTGTGCTTAACCTTCAAAATGAAAAGCTTCCTGCTCTACAAGCTCAACTGAGGGATGTACAAGAAGTAGATGAGATGGTCATCCTCTCAGACCATGTTGATGAGCTCATGGAGTCTACCACAGCATCCCTTCAAAATCTAACTCTGAATATTGAAGATTCTCAATAAATGGTCCTAGATGTTGTTGAAAAGGACAAAGTGTGCTGGTGCTAGAAGCTCTGAAGAAGCTGGAACAGAAGGAGGAAGAGGCCAGAACTCAGTTTCTCAAAGACTCAGTGGAGAATGTATCCATCAACCTAAAGTCCTCAGTAGAGGCTTTCTCAGCGGACCTTCTTGGGAAGGTTGAAGGGTTGTGGAATTCAAAGCTGACAGAATTCGAGGCCAAACATGAGAAACTGGAAGCCAAGCTGGGAGAGGTCCTGAAGAAGGCGGCAGAGGACTCCCCTACACAAGAAAAGACTAATGTGCTAATTGATGAGAAGCTAGCTCAATTTGTACATTTTGGGCAAACAGCTGGAGCAACCTTGGAAAGGCTGGAGGACGAGGTTGATCATTGCTCTACTGAATTGAAGGCCATAGCTCATAATCAGGTAAAACTTAACATATTTGTTGCTGAGTTTGTGATTAATGCCGAAAAGGGGGAAAAGAGGGTAAGTGCTAAGGACATGAAGGCGGACCCTAAAAACAAGATGCAACTGATCCTCGAAACCCCAGAATTTGAGAGAGGCCAACAAATCAAGAGCACTTTGAAGAAAGTAGACACTGAAGCTCAGAAACGTGCTGATGCCAAGAAGGGAAAGGAGGTTCCCTCAGAAGACCTATCAGTGTTCAAAGAAGCCCACGAGAAGGAGAAGATGGAGAGGGCTGCACAGAAGGGAGAATCCACTAAAAGGAAGGCAACTGATGTCCTTTCAGCGGAGGTAGCCAAGAAGACCAGATCCTCAGGAAGGTTGGCCGCAAGGTCAACTGAGTCAGTTGAGGTACTTCCTGTTTTAAATCCTGAACCTATCTCTTCTGAAATCCCCAAATATTCCCCCACAAGAGTTACTGAGCTCACTGAGCTAATCAAAGAGGCTGGAGGTATGAATGAGAGGGCTCAAAAGTTAACTGCTCAACAACAAGAAAGAAGAGATAAGGTTGTTGGGAAAATGGAGACCATTGCTGAGTTGGCTGAAAGAAAGAGGAAGGAGAGGCTAACTACCTTTGACAAGACTACTTCCAAAAAGTTCAGGAGTGGCTATCAAAGGTGGGCTGCGAAGCTGAAAAAGGATAAGTTGGCATTCTCAAAAGCCAAATTCCCCCATCTTGATACTTGGGTTCCCAAGAAGCTGAATGATGCTTGGAAAATTGCCAAGAAGGAATTTGTGTACTCTTACTACGTAAGTGGAGAATTGGGTAAAGAGAATGCACAAGAAGTATTCAACTACTGGTTCTTTGAAGCCTACCCAAAACTTTATCCTGAGATAAGTGATGCCTGGAATGATAGTTTCCCAGATCATGCTATGAAGGCTCCTGAGCCAATCGTCTACTGGCCTCCTCAAGATGCGACCGGAGCTGTGGATAGAGAAAGAATCACTGAAGAGTGGTTGTCTCTGTGTGAGCATCTTGGTCTCAAAGGACATTCTAAAGAAGTCATGGAAAGAAAGAATAACTTGAAAGTTCGTGTCTTCAAACAATATGGGCTTGAACCTTTGTTTGAGTCCATATAAGGAGTTAAGTGTTTCTCTGGTCATCTGTTTATAAGTCCCAGCTGATCTTGTTTTTGATCTTCTCAGTGGATGTTTTGTAATATGTACTCAGTTTTTTTTTTAATGAAAACTCTACTGTCTTCTGCCCAAGATAATATCTCATTATCATTTTGGCTTTTGCACTTGAATGTTTTACTTACAAAAATCATAGTTAATTTATGTCATCTGAGCAACCTTATCTGAAAAAGAATATGTAATAAGATAGGTTCCGGCATAATCAAAAAGGGGGAAATTGTTGGGAAATTGTATAAGACTTAAGTTTTGATTAAGATGCCAAAAGGTTCCTTCTAAGTTGTTTGTAAGTAAAATGTTCAGTAGAGTTAGAGTTTAGTTAAACAGTTCAAAGTGTTAGGAACTGGAGTGCAGTTAGTATTTTCATGAGTGTATTGAAATCGAAGTCCACTGAAGATCAAAGTCCACTGAAGTCGAAGTCCGCTGAAGACATGCAATCTGAGATATAGTCTAAAGTCTTGAATGTTTTCTAAGTGCATTCACTCTAAGACTAAAACCATCAGGAGAGGACCAAGGTCCACTGATGAGAGCTAACAAAGCACATTCAATGCTAAACACATTAAAAGTTGTTAGTTATTTTGGTTAGAACAAAGGCAAAACGCATTTCAGAGATGTTTGCAATAAATGAAGGAATAAGAAGGTTCTCTCAGTGGAGTTCCACCTTAAAACAAGACAAGAATCTAGGCAAGCAGACTGAAGGTCCAATGAGAAGATGACACGTCAGTGTACTTTACTGACAGCCGACCTGTCACAGTCTAACAAGTTCCAAAAGTCTTTCCCTAGCTTTTCCCAGAGAGTTGGTGAATAGGCAAGGACTCTCAGCCGTTTCTTGATAAGACTTAAAGCTTCAAATAGAGTCGTTTGAACCAATCAGACACAAGAAGACTTACTTGAGAAGATTCAACTCCAACGGGAAGATTTTCAAGGAAGCCTATAAATACAGAAGGACGTGCACATTTCCAAGCACGGGAAACTCATAAGATCAAAGCTATCTCTACATTCATAACCAACTAGAAGCACTCGAAATTACTTTTATTTTCCAAGTGTTTCACATTTGTAGAGAGCATAACAAGCCTTCTGTAAACATACTTAAAGCCATATCCAAATCTTAGAAAGAGATAATTCATCCTAAGCCTTGAGCTAACATTGTAAGGATTATCTCACCACAGTTGGAACCAAAACCCTACTCATAACCCTACTGAGTTTTTAGGTTGAGAGCTAGTGTTAAGTGGTGTTAGTAAGCTGATTGTTTGTATCAGTCTGAAAGCTAGTTTGTTTTGGGAACTAGGATCTGGAATTATCCTAGTGATCAATCATCCTAAGAAAGGATTAGTTGATCAGTGCACCTTGGCACTATAACACAAGGAATTCCAAGTGAAAGGAATTCTCCTGTTTGATCAGGACAGTGGACGTAGGAGATTTATCTCTGAACCACTTTACATCTTGTGTACTTACATTCTGCTATTTCATAAGTGTGTGTTCCTCCCTCAAAGTTTATCAAGTAAAACGAGTTTTCTTAAGGGCTCACTAATCCGCATCTGAAAGCTAATTAGATAGTAGTTCAACTGAAAGTCTTGAGCTTTCAGTGGAGGTATTATCTCAATAAGCTTTCATTAAGTAACTCTCAGCAGGCCTTCAAGTCCACTGACGAGTTATTGTCTTAAGTAACCTGATAAGTTTCAAGAAGTTTTAATTTGTAATCACAGGTGTATTCCCCCCCCCCCCATACACATGTTTACTCGTTTCGGGACCAACAGAAAAGCAGAGAACAATATCCAAGTAAACCAGGATATTTAATGTAAAAGACCGAAAGAAGCAAGAAGAAGGAAGAAAGAAAGAAGTGGTGGAAAAGCTACTTTGTAGTGAATATAACTGCAACACCGGCACAATGAACCAATGAGAAATTTGAAGGAGACAAAAATTAAAGAAAATAACAGATTTTACCAAAAAATTATTATCTATAAAATTAATTCTGTAAAAAAAATCTACCAGTAATATTTACCCTTTGATATCGGGTAATATCTGCTAAAATACGTATAGTTCGATTCAAAAGAATACAAATTAAACAAAAAATAATCAATTAGGACCACACAAATAAAGAAAATTCAGGAAAAAACAATTATCTACAATAAAGCCTGATACTAAGAAGGGGTTTTCTTAGATCAGACACCCTATCGAGTTGACTGGTATCAGGTATGCTCTATAAACCTTTAGATTTAAAATCTAATAAAATCTGATGGTTTAAATTTGATGACCTGCTACCTGTTGAGTTAATCATCTAATTTTATATCGAGTGGCGTCGAGTTCTATCGAGTTGTATTGTATTATTCCACTATTATATTAAATTTAATAGTTTAAAATTTTGTAATTATTAATTTACAAATATATCCTTATTTAATTTATATTAAAATCTATTTTAATTTTTAATTAACAATAATATAAGATTAAATTCAATTGAGATCAAATCAACATATGTAAATCTATTTAATTTGTATTATTCCGAGCGCCCACCCATCCCACCCCCCACCGCCAGCTATCCATTTCCGGCAATCTTCTTCGTAAAGGACAAGACTTGATTGGGATCCATTAATAGGACTTTACTATCCCAGAAGGAATTCCAAACTTCACAACTACTGAGCCAAAAAAAAGTAATCAACCCTTGCCTATTTCAAAGGGGTCAAACTTTGCTCTTTAAGTTAGATTCAAAGTTAGGATTGAACCTTGTTTTGGATGCTAAATCGTACTCTGTTTCAGCAGTGGGGTTTTACAAATCCACTAGGGCAGTTCATTGTAAATAATTTATGCTGCATCTATCTCCACTCCTACAACAATTATGTTGTTAATTATTCTCAACAAATTTCATTATCAATTCATGGAAATATTGCAAAGGAAATCTACAAATCAAAATTAAACATAGATACAAGTGAAAGCTTATGTGATTTGTTAAATAATCCAAATCAATGTGCTCAAATAACCCCTAAATGCAACCGTGACGGAAATTGGAGACGCCGATTAAAGAATATATCAAGTGAGTGACGGTGAAAACGGGCATGGACGGTGGAAAGGGTGGTGTAAGCAACGACGACAAGCGGTGAGAACACCGACGGCGAGCAGAGTAGTGTGTTGTCTTCATCGTGTTATTGAATGATAATCTCAACCCAAATATTTTGTTAGGTTTCAAATAGTTACATATGAAAGCAGCAACGGCTGGAGGTGGGAATGGCGGCGGCTGGTGCTTGGAGCGTATTGTCTTCGTCGGGAATTATGACCCCAATTTCTCCTGGGAAACGAAGAAAAACCCAATTTATTTTCTTTGATTTTAATTAATTGATATATGAATGGATAATGTAATTTTATTTTAAAGGTGCATAACAGTAAATTAAAATTTACAATTTAAAAAATAATTTAAAAACAATATACTAATTTAAAAGGTAGCAGGTCAGTGCGACACAGTACGATAACACGTGGCACAATTAAATAGCATACCTGATATCAGACAACTCGATAGAGTGTCTGATCTAAGAAATTTCCATCTTAGTTTGTTTTAAATAAATAACTAATATTTTTTAGTTTATTATGCACCATCTTCCCTCTATATTTTATCTTTTTTCTTAGTTAGTTGGGGTTTTTTTATGTCAAGCACCCTATCGAGTTGTCTGATATCAGGTATGCTTTATAAACCATCAGATCCAAAATATAATAAAATCTAATGATTTAAATTTGATAACCTTCAACCTGTTGAGTTAATCATCTAATTTTCTATCTAGTTGCATCAAGTACTATCGAGTTATGTCGTATTATTCCATATTATTTTAAATTTAATAGTTTAAAATCTATAATTATAAATTTATCCTTCTTTAATTATGACTAAAATCTTTTTCTATTAATATATAGGGGTTTTCTTAGATCAGGCACCTATCGAGTTGACTAATATCAGATATGCTCTATAAACCTTTAGATTTAAAATCTAATAAAATCAGATGATTTAAATTTGATGACTTGCTACCTGTTGAGTTAATCATCTACATTTATATTGAGTTGTGTTCTATCGAGTTGTGTTGTATTATTCCACTATTATATTAAATTTAATAGTTTAAAATTTTGTAATTATTAATTTACAAATATACCCTTATTTAATTTATATTAAAATCTACTTTAATTTTTAATTAACAATAATATAAGATTAAACTCAATTGAGATCAAATCAACATATTTAAAATCTATTTAATTTATATTATTCCGAGCACCCAACACCCCCCCCCCCCCCGGCCGCCCGCCCGCTACCCATTACCGGCAATCATCTTCGTAAAGGACAAGACTTGACCCAGGATCCATTAATAGCCCAGAAGGAATTCCAAACTTCACAACTACTGAGCCAAAAAGAAGTAATCAAAGTTTGCTCTTTAAGTTAGATTCAAAGTTAAGATTGAACCTTGTTTTGGATGCGAAATCGTACTTGTTTCAGGGTTTTACAAATCCACTAGGGCAGTTCGTTGTATTGTAAACAATTTACGCCGCATCTATCTCCACTCCTACAACAATTATGTTGTTAATTCTTCTCAAAAAAATTCATTATCAATTCATGGAAATATTGCTGAGAAAATCTACAAATCAAAATTAAAAATAGATGCAAGTGAAAGCTTATGTGATTTGTTCAATAATCCAAATCAATGTGCTCAAATAACCCCTAAATGCAACCGTGATGGAAATTGGAGATGACGATTAAAGAATATATCAAGTGAGTGACGGTGAAAACGGGTATGGACGGTGGAAAGGGTGGGCGTAAGCAACGACGGCAGGAGGTGAGAACACCGACGACAAGCAGAGTAGTGTTTTGTCTTCATCGTGTTATTGAATGATAATCTCAACCCAAATATTTTGTTAGGTTTCAAATAGTTAATATATGAAAGTAACGACGGCTGGAAGTGGTGAGAGCTGCGGCGGCTGGAGGTGGGAAAGGCGGCGGCTGGTGCTTGGAGCGTGTTGTCTTCGTCGGGAATGGTGACCCCAATTTCTCCTGGGAAACGAAGAAAAACCCAATCTCTTTTCTTTGATTTTAATTAATTGATATATGAATGGATAATGTAATTTTATTTTAAAGGGCGTAACAGTAAATTAAAATTTACATTTTAAAAAATAATTTAAAAATAATATATTAATTCAACAGGTAATATGTCAGTGCGATACAGTACGATGACATGTGGCACAATTAAATAACATACCTGATATCAGGCAACTCGATAGAGTGCCTGATCTAAGAAATTCCCTACTAAGAAATCACAATACTTAATTATAGATTACAATTAGGAAAAGATCGTGGACAAATTAAACTGAATATATCTTCACCAAATTAATTTGCACATGATTGAAATTTATTAATTGAAACTAAGGAATGCTGCTTAGGCCAATTAATACACATTTCAAAAATTTAAAAATGAGTTTAAATTAAAATATGTAATTAATTTGATAATTAATTTGAATTCAAGAATTAATAATAAACCAAAGATACATCTTTTTTGACCAAGTAAACCTTCACCAGTTTAAATTTAGATATGTTTAATTTTTAATAATTAACAAAAGAATTATTTTCTTATGCCAACTAATACACATATCAAAATTTTTAAAATGATAACATCAAAATACAACTAAACAAATTGATGATTAATTTAATATAAATCATTAATGAATAATACTCGACTAACATAATATTATACATATATATGTACAATCAATAATAACCAAAAAAATCGATTATAGCTTATAACTTGATCCAATTAAATAAAAAAGAATCCTATATGACATATATAATTTCAATTAATAACTGTAACGTACAATAAAATTTTAAATTAGGTAAATCATACCCTAAAAAATTATATTAAGAAATATCGCAGCACGATCTAAAAAAAAAATTGCTTTAATTTAAAGAATAGAATAGTAATTTAGTCAAATAATGTTGCAGTAACAAAAGATTTAAAAATGCAATTGTAGACATTATTAGCATATTCATTCAATAATCACGATTGATTCATGAATTGATCAAAACAAAAATAAAAAATTACGGTGTCGTCTAATACCCTAACAATTATCTACGCATACGTGATTTTTTGGTTTGATACGATACAAAAAAAAACCCAAGTAATTTAACATACTCCTAGTAGGCCAATCACTGCCCTTTTGAATGTTAAGTGGATTCTGTAAGAGTAACGACGTATTCTCTAGCAGCAGCAGTAATTTAATTTCAAGAATAAGGAGAAAACAAAAATCTCATTATGACCTATTCTCATACTAAGACAAATAAATTCATAAAGGATATACAATAATTTATTATAGGTACATATTATTTAAAAAAAATTTAAAAAAATACGACCAAAATAAAATATCAACTTGATTTAATCATTAATTTGGATGAATATCGGGTAAAATTAAAATTACAAATATTTAAAAAACCATAAACTATATTAATATGAAAAAGGAATGGACAAACTAATAGCCCCATTATGCTACTTATATTTAGGAGATATTTTTTAAACGTGTACATCATGGCAGCAGGACTAAGATAGAATAATTTTGTTTTTAAATAATTGTTATAAATTTAAAATTTTTAATATTTCAAATATTGCAATTAGTTCCCTCTGACAAATTTTTTTACTTCCCACATGAATATAAAATATGAGACCAATTTTATCCGAGAACGGTCTCTATTTTTAATTTCAAACTATTCAACTGGTTACCTTTGGTTAACTTGGTAATTAATTATATTAAAATACAAACAAAATAATCAGGAATTTCTTCACAATGGCACATACAAATAATAATCATGGAACAAAATATTTATTAGTATTCATAAACTCAAGATACATGAGCAAATCACATACAAAACATCTGCTGATGATATTGTAATGACATGGTATTAGACACTAATATGATGTAACATCGACAATCTTAATAGAATGCAAGCTTTGCAGATACTTAATTCCACGGTAAGCAACATCGTTCTCAGCCTCATCAAAAGAACAACATACATCACCACAAATACCAAAAACATCAAAGGAACTGTGAAGATAGACAACCGAACGAAATACTGGAAAATGCTCAAAATTCTTGTCCTCAGTCTCATATGCAGCACATAAGTATCCCAACCGAACAACCAAATTATGAAGAATTAGCCTGAAGTTAACATAAAAAAGTTGGGTCTCCATTCAGAAGAAAAATGAAAAAAAATATAACTATATCAAAAAATGAACCACAAAGGATCATAAATAGATGTTGAAGTTATGTAATTAGCTAATTATTGATTTACTAAAAAAACACAATAATTAGCATTTAAACCTGCAAACAATACCAATAATAAAATATTAGATTATAAATAATTATAATGTATTTACGAATTGTGCAAATGGTGAAACTATTCCTAAAATATATAAATTTAACAATAATTCTCCACTTTTCTACATGCAATTTATTTTTCGAGTAAGCGAACATTAGTTCACAAATTAGAAATTATCTCGCGAGCTTCCAAAACTATCAAGTCAACAAAATGCTTAACCTTAAATTAAATAAAGCACATATCGCGGACACATCAAAAGAAATTAGAATAACACAAATCAAATATATACTATAGTTGACCAAATACACCTCCATCTAATAAATGTAAACGCGATTATTTACTATTAATTAACCAAAAATGATGTTAATTAATACACGATAAATTTAATTTAACCCAATAAAATAGTTAATTAAATTGATTAGTAATTTAATTCCGATAATTAGTGGAAAAAAAAAGAGAGAGAAACCGATCATCATTATCTAATCTAATACTACGGAAAAAATAACCTTACAAAAAAACATACCGTTTAATTATCACTGAAATGAAAAAAGATACAATTAGTCTAATAAAAGAACTATATATAATTATTTTGATAATTAAGTTGATTCATAAATTATTTAAATTTAAAATAAAATTAAATACGTGAAATTAAATTAAAGACAATATTGCATAAACATTAAAAGTAAATAAACAAAACACAAAACAAAGATATACTATAGTTGACCAAGTACACCTCCATCTAATAAATGTACAAGTGATTATTTACTATTACTTAAACAAAAATGTTGTTAAATAACACACGATCAATTGAATTTAATCCCAATAAAATAGTTAATTAAATTGATCGGTAATGTAATTCCGAAAATTACTCCAAAAAAAAAAAGCAACAACTGATCATTATCTATATATACTTACAAAAAAAGAATACCATTTAACTATAAGGAAAAGAAAAAAGATATAATTACTCGGATAAAGAAAATATATATAATTATTTTGATCATTAATTTGATTCAGAAATTGGTCAAATTAAAATTAAAACTAAATACGTGGAACAATACATAAATTTCGTGGAATAATATAACTAAAAAGATATCCTCAATTGACCAAACACACGTCCACATACAATATTCACACGTTCATATTTTATAATTAACAATTAAAATCAATTGACACATAAACAAACAAAAAAATGTTCAATAAAAAAAAGGTGATATAATTAAAAAATATATACACAAATAATAAGATCATCTATTTGTTTTCAAGATAATACTATAGATTGGCAATTAGATATTCATCGACCATTTTTTTATTAATTTTATAGAACAATATACATATATATATATATATATGTGTGTGTGTGTGTGCGTGTGTGTGTTATGTATAATTAATATTGATTTGTTTTCAAGATAATAATATAGATTGGAAATTATATACTTATCGACCATTTTTATTAATTTTTTAGAACAATATAGTTGAATACACAAAAAATACAAAGCTCAATAAAATTAAAGAGAATCGAATTAATTCATACAAAATTTCATGTAAATAAATAGAAAATAATCAACGCAATAATCATGTACTGTTTGGATATTATTGTGAACGAAATACACAGAATAATCAAATCATAAGGCTACGCATAACAAACTACACAAATACTTTAAACTCCTTCAATGCAAGGACATAGTCTACCTACTGCAAAAACCCTAAACTACTCGCAGACCAAAATACATCATCCAAATAAAGAAAAAAATTAATTCTACCGGCCCAATAAGAACTCCAACCACAGGTTGAAGACAGCACCCCAAATATTGGAACTCCACCATGGATTAGCATCCGCCGTGAAACACAAAAAAAAAAAAATTGAAAAAATACAACCAAAAAACGATCCAAATTTCCGGTTCCAATGACGAATCCAAACGAACGTCGAAGAGAACTTAAAAATATCGAGAATCCAGCACGAAATATCATCCATCATCAACGATAAAAAATCCACCATAGATGTATATGCAAATAACACTGGGAACAATCTTTTAGAGTACAAATACAAAAAAAAAAAAAAACAAACGACAGTGGATAGATGGGAAGAATGTAACCCACAATATATAAATACAAAAAACAGAAACGACAACAACAATCATGGATAAAACACATAAAAAAGGTATGAAATGAAAGTGTGCGTGTGTTATAAAGTGCAGATGTTGTAACAAATGTTAAAGCAAATATTACAACAATCTGGTAAATCAGAATATAAAACGTGTACAGCGGAAGACTTAAGCACATAATTGCAAAAGGGAATACTTTTTAACACAAACTATCATAAATAGTTTGTGCTAGCCTCATGGCGAAAGGTTCACTATAAAAAGATTAGTGATACAAAATTTGTGTGAAGAGTATAATCGTTCACAACGGAAATAAGACTCAATATCACCTATCAAATCTAAATTGGCTAAGTGTATAACATAATACACCGTCAAAATTGATCTCACTATATATCAATGATCTCACTATCTATGGATATAAGTTCGATCACAAGCTATGCGTGAAAAACTCTATTTCAAGGCATAACATAAACGTTGGAATAACTGCCCTATCACCTTTAAACTCAGGATCAACACTAGAGTAGGTGTACTCGTTTACTCCACGCTTGGTACTGAAAGATTCGGCCTTTATTTATAGGCAGAAGTCTTCAATCCAAAATAACTTCTCTCTGTAACCGCCTCCATGATCTTCATGTTGTCCCACGTCTCATCCTTTATTCCTCATGCTTCTTGATGCAACCGCCTGATCTAGATAGTTCTAAAACGTCCTGGATAAGTCTGAAACGTGTAGTCCCTTGTAGATCCTTCTAGAACCCGTAACTGCTCATGTTGCTACCAATGTTAAGCAACATTCACTGCAACATCGATAATTCCAGAACCTTGTAGATCCTTCTAGATCTTCATCCTGCATGTTAAAACATCTAAGACAACATTTGATCATAAAGTGATGGTTAATGAGAAGAAAGGGCAAATTCATGTTGTTTCAAAGTAAATAGTGAATACTTCACTACCAACAACATCAACAATCTCCCCCAATTTGACCTTTCTGCTACAACACACCTGATGTATATATTAGTTCAATATATAAGTCAGTGATGTATGTACAATAGAGATCAACATCGTATTGTACACTTATCTCTTCAACCTTGTGTAGCAAAACAGCCAAAAAACAAGATGATCAACTGTAAGTTGAACCATAAAAAACAAGATGAAATAACACTAAGTTAATTTCACCAAAACAGAATGAACATCATCATATATGCTCATCAAAATCAACAGAATAAATAACATGATGTTTACCCATTCAAATTACAACTTCAAAAAAAATTAACTGAAATAAATCCTAACAGTTCTAATATAATAACCTAACAACTAATATAATATTGTCTTTAAAAAATTAAAACATCCTATCAGAGCAACAATAATTAAAAACATAAAACAACCAAGAGTACTTAGAGGCCATCACAAAAAAAAAAAGGAACTTGATATCACTGTATGAAATATACAGCTGCAGCTTCAAGCATCTTGCACTAAGCTCCCCCATAAATTGTGCTTCCTCCAGTCTCTAAGATAACTTCAAACTTTGGCAGAGATGTCAGGCAGATCACCATATAGTTCAGCTTCCTCCTGGATATCAAATGTTGCAAAGTTTGCAACAACATCTGCAGCAGCATCTGCACTTCCTTCATCAGGTCCAGTTGCACCACCTTCCTCAGCAACAGGCTCATTAGCATTTACCTCATGAATTTCAACTCCCCTGGCAGCAGCAGCATTCCTGGCAGCAGCAGCAACTGGTACTCCCCCTGTTGTGGCAGAAAGGAGGTTCTCCCAGTAGTTCTTCAGGAATTGAAGTTCATCAATTGAGTCCTGCAAGTGCTGTAGTTGAGTTTGAATAAACTCAGGTGAGATATTCAGAGAATATGTTGTGGGAGCTGGAATGTTGCTAGGTATGTTCTCAGCATTCTGTGCAGCATCTTGTGCAGGAGCAGGGTCAGGAACAGGTTGGTGTGGTTCTGCATCTTCTTCTTCAGCATTATCCTGCAGGGGTAAGTCTAACACTCTATTTCCAGATAATAAATAGTGAGATATACCCATCAGATGAACTCTCTCCTTCAACAACTCATTCCTTTTGTGAGTAAAGTTGTGACTCCTCAAATATCCATAGATCAGCACAGGGTAAGGCAGGTTGCCCTTCTCAGAGATCTTTCCAGCAAACTTCATCATGTGATGAAAAATAACCAAGCCCAGGTTAAAAAATTTCATCACACCAATTCTGTACATCAGTACAGCTTGATCCCTGGTCACCTTTGTGGAGTTTGTAGAGGGTATCCAGTTATACACTACCAACTTATGTAATACTGAATACAGAGAGGTCAATGAGGCAGCTAACATATTCTTCTTCCATTTGTTAACTCTTCCCCCAGTCAGAACAGTAATGATCTCATCCATATGAGGAACATCTTCTTCCTCAACATCCTCAACATGCAGAAACTGGTTAATTCACTTAGGAGTAAAAGGAACACTCCTATCTCTAAACCTTACAGCACCATACCACCTAGAATTCCTTCTAGCCTGGTTCTTTCTCAGACAAGCATAAAACTCATACACCCAATCAGTAACAAATGCATCAGCAAAAGTAACAGCATGCATCAAACTTCTCTCTTCTAAAAATCTAACTAGACCCTTGGATTCAAACTCATCAATGTTAATTTTTCTTTCAATTAACAGATTTCTCTTCCTCAACCTGTCCAACTTTTGGTCTAAAGATTCATCATCATCATTATCAGAACTAACATGCTCAACAGAATGTTCAGATGCATTACCTTGATCAGAATCAGATTTGGTTTTGTCTGAGCTACTTTCAGAGCTGCTGTCATCAACTTCAGGTTCTGGTGCTGCTGCACTTGTTCCAGCACCATCGGTAGCATACTCTAATTTCCTCTTAGTCCTCATCTCAAACTTCCTCTTAGTCCTCATCTCAACTCTTGCTCTCCTCCTCAGTTCAAAAATAGGTACATCACTCTCATCAGTTTCTTCTTTATCCTGGCTTTCAGTTTGATCAGTCTCTTTCTCAGATGAGTCTTTGGAGCTTGACTCCTTTTTAGATTCTGAACACACTCGAATAGGTCAAGTGGCAACATCTCCTTCATCATCCTTCTTCTTCCTTGCGGTTCCAGAATAGTTCACCCTTTTCTTTGCTCTACCTGATCTCCTCCTTGATTTAACAGGGCTCATTTTCCTCTTGCCTCCCTTTTTCTTCACAGCTTTGGCTATTGGAGCAGGCTCAGAATCCTCAGACATTGAAGAATCAGTTTTGAGTGATTCTTCTTTGTCCTCCTCTGACATTTCAACATCAGGGACTTCAGCATTAGGGCTTTTCTCCCTAGTTTCTTCAGCAACAGTTTCCTTGACAGTGGGGGTCTCCTTTGTAGCCTGATCACCTGTTTCAACACTCTTTGAAACATTAGCAGTAGGGTTTTTGGCTTGGCTAGAGGATTTAGGCTTTACTGATTGTACAGTCGAAGAAGGACCTCCGACATGAACAGTAGGAGAAGGGTTTTGAGGTTGGTTCAAGTAGGATGCAACATCTACTTCAATAGAGCCAATGGTTAGTTTGGGAACCACAGGGCTTCCTTGAAGGCTTTGTGCAATGCCGCGTGCGATCGTCTCCAGCTGATCGGCAGTGGCTTCATTTGGGATGTAGATGTTTACGGGAAAGGCTTGAACAGGGGTTAGAGTAGTAGGAGGTGTTGTGCTCGATGATGGAGCAACAGAAGCAACATTTGGGTTTTGGCTTGAGGCCATTTCTGCAAGAAGGTTCAGATTCGAGTGGGAAGGAGTTGAAGGGTTTGCGCGATTTTTTGAGCTATGAGAGGACTTCTTTTGATTTCCAGCCATTAAGTAGACAGTAAATTTAAGCGAAAATAAAATTTAAAAGAAATAACACTAAAACCCTAAGATGTGAACACACAATTTTCAACACTTAGTCGAAAAATCTGAATTTCACTCATATGCTTGAACACTGAGGATTAGACATAAGATATGAAGGAAATATATATAGAAGAAATATGGAAGTTATTTTAACTACACATGAAAGTGAATATTCTGGAATTTTTAATCAGTTGAAACTACCCACTCCCCCACAAGAGATCGTGGGTTATTTCATGATTAGAAATTCGAAATTTAATTAATTAAACACATTATATTATGTACTACTTGAATAAATTAGAAAACGTGGGTTTATGCATGTGGAATTTAAAAACAAATCCCTGAAAAATCGGTCCATAACTTAACTTAGAAAAATAAATACGAACTGTATATGATGTTGTATTCAAAATTGGAACACACACTTCAACATCGGTTTTAATATCCAATGTCGCACTTTTTATCAAACAATTTTAGCACTTTTTATTCACATTGATCCATCTTTTTAAGAGAGTGCATCGTAGCAGCGAACTCCGTGCCCCATAATTACTCAATGGATTTGTGACATATTGATGTTTTACTAATCACCTTTTGAAAAGAAGACATCGTAGTAGCGAACTCCGTGCTCCATAGTTACTCAGTGAATTAGTTACATCTTGATGTGCTTTTTCAAAAACTTATTATGCGTTTAAGAAGTGTGATTCCTTTTTATTTTTACATAACAAACATACTTAGTTCAGATTTATTTTTCAAAGAAATTAAGAAACAAAATACAAGAACAAGCTTTAATTAGAACATGCAAATACCCTGATGTTGTTATGGATGTTTTAACAAACATAACAACATCCGCTTCTCAGTTACTCAGATTGTGCACATACCAAGAGATTTCCTCAAAAATGAGAATCTCTCATGGTCTAATGCTTTAGTAAACACATCAGCAAATTGATTTTCAGTGGGTATGTATTCTAACTTCACAATATTCTTCTCTACAAGATCCCTTATGAAATGATGTCTAATACTTATGTGTTTAGTAAGTGAGTATTGAACTACTCTCTAAACCATAATCACTAAACATTTTACTCAACCAAAAAAGTTGTGTAGAGCAACTACCTGCTGCAATGTACTCAGACTCTGCAGTAGATTGTGATACACAATTCTGTTTTCTACTATGCCATGAAATCAAATTGTTACCCATGTAAAAACAGCCACCACTCGTGCTTTTCCTATCATCAATATCTCCAGCCCAATCAGCATCACTATATCCAACAAGTGCACTGCTTGTGTCTTTGGTATACCATATACCAAGATCAGTTGTACCAGCCACATATCTTATGATTCTCTTGACTGCATTCAAATGAGATTCTTTGGGACAAGCTTGGTACCTGGCACAAACACATACACTATACATAATATCAGGTCTGCTTGAAGTTAAGTACAGAAGACTACCTATCATGGATCTATACAAAGTTGGATCAACATCTTGACCAACAGTGTCTTTACACAACTTTTGTGTAGATCCCATAGGAGTTTTCATGACTTTTGAGCTTTCTAAACCAAACATTTTCACTAAATTCTTTGCATACTTACCCTGAGAGAAGAAAATACCATTATCTGTTTGTTTGATTTGAAGTCCAAGAAAGTAATTCAAATCACCTACCATGCTCATCTCAAATGTTGCTGTCATTGCTTCAACAAACTTGTTTAACATAATGTTACAAGTTGAACCAAAAACAATGTCATCAACATATATTTGAGCTATTAACAAGTCTTCTCCAGAATTTTTAATGAACAAGGTTCTATCAGCCTCTCCTCTTATGAAACCAAATTGCAACAGAAAGTCAGTAAGTCTACCATACCAAGCTCTAGGAGCTTGTTTGAGACCATACAAGGCTTTCTTTAGTTTGTACACATGATCAGGATACTGTGGATTTTCAAAACCCTTAGGTTGTTCAACAAATGCATCTTCAATTAATATGTCATTCAGAAATGCAGTTTTTACATCCATTTGATGAAGATTAATGTTGATGTAACATGCAATTGCTAGTAACAGACTAATGGACTCTATCCTAGCAACAGGTGCAAATGTTTCATCAAAATCAATACCTTCAACTTGAGTGTAACCTTGTGCAACTAATCTAGCTTTGTTCCTAATTATGTTACCAGACTCATCAGCTTTTTTTTAAAGATCCATTTAGTTCCAATGACATTGACATCATCAGGTCTTGGAACTAATGACCAAACATCATTTCTTTCAAACTGATTAAGTTCTTCATGCATAGCATTAATCCAATTTTCATCTTTTAATGCTTCTGTAACATTTTTAGGTTCAATTTCAGAATAGTAACACTGAGCATTCACAATATTGCAAATTGAAGACATGCACACAGACCTTACCATATCAACACGATTTGCACTTACTCTTCTTCTTGTTTGAACACCAACTGAAGCATCTCCAATAATCTGATTTGAAGGATGACTTTTGGTAATCCAAGTAGCTGGATTCTTCTTTGGGGTATACTGATTGTTCTGTGAAGTATCAACTGAATCTACAGGTGATGTTGAACCAGATGCTGTAACATTTGGTGTAACATTCTCTGTTTTCAGTGATTCTTTTGGAACATCAGTAACATCAGTCACATCTACAGTGTGATTTCCATCTATCAGATTCTTGTCATCATCAAAAACAACATTCACAAATTCTTGAACAGTGTTAGTTCTAAGGTTGTATACTTTATAGGTTTTACTATTTCTAGAATAACCTAAGAAAAAACCTTTATCACTCTTAGAATCAAACTTGTGCAGTTGATCTCTATCATTCAGAATGTAACACACACAACCAAAAACATGAAAATATTTCACATTCGGTTTCTTATTGTTCAAGATCTCATATGGGGTTTTATTGCTTCCAAATCTAAAATAGACTCTATTAGCAATATGGCATGCTGTATTCAATGCTTTAGCCCAAAATTTCTTTACAAGATTTTTTGAAGTAAGCATTAGTCTTGCCATTTCTTGAAGAGTTCTATTTTTCCTTTCAGCTATCCCATTTTGTTGTGGAGTTTTTGGAGAAGAAAACTCTTGGACAATTCCTTTCTTATTACAGAATTCTGAAAACATGCTATTTTCAAATTCTCTACCATGATCAGATCTAATCCTGCTTACTTTCAAGTTGAAAACAATTTTAAATCTTTTGTAAAGAGTTTTAAAAACATCAAAAGTTTCAGACTTCTCTCTTAAGAACTCAATCCATGTAAACCTAGAGTAATCATCAACCACAACTAGTGAATATTTCTTACCACCAATGCTTTCAGTTTCCATAGGACCCATAAGATCCAAATGCAGTAATTCAAAACAACGATGTGTCATGCAATGTGATAACATTTTATGCGACACTCTTACCTGCTTACCTTTTTGGCATGGACCACATACAGTGGGTGCAACAATCTTCAGTTTTGGTAAACCTCTCACTGCTTCAGACTTAACTAATTTTTGCATGAATCTATAATTTGCATGTCCAAGTCTTTGATGCCATAGGACATTCTCATCACAATTTGACAAATGACATACTTTGTTTATTCCAATTAGATAACAATTATCTGCTGACCTATTTCTAGTCATTAGACACTTGTTATCCTTGTTTAGAACATAGCATGAATCTTTATCAAATTTAACATGCAAATTGTCATCACATAGTTGACTTATACTAAGAAGATTAGCAAGTAAACCATCAACTTGCAAAACATTATTAAGTTTAGGAAAACCTTCAACATTTAAGGTCCCTTTTCCAATGATTTTACCTTTTGATCCACCACCATATGTAACAGTTCCACCATTATAAGGTTCATAGCCAGACAAGTATTTAACATGACCAGTCATGTGTCTAGAACAACCACTATCAAAGTACCATAGATCAGGAACACATGCTTTCAGAGAAGTTTGAACAACATTACATGTAACATGTTCTTTCTTTTTCTTAGCAGATTTTGACCAGTGTTTCTTAGAATGTGAAGACATTTCAGACAACACTTTCTGAATTTCTAGATCCCTTTTCATTTTTTGACAGTAAGGGCGAATATGACCAATTTCAGAACAGTAGTGACACACATACTTCTTCACAGGTTTTTCAGTCTCATGTATTTTTGTTTTGGCAAAAAACTCAGTTTTTCCCTTAACAAATTTTACAGGATTATTCACTAATTTAGAATTAGTCTCACCATAATAGCCTAAACCATGTTTGTTAGACTGTCCAGTAGTTAAGGAGTCATTTACAATGGAAGAACTCTTAGAGTATTTCTTAAAACTTAAGGTAGAATTTTTCAATTCTTCCTTTAGCTTAGAAATTTCTAAATCCTTCCTTGTTAGAATGACTTCTAACTTTGTCACAGTTTCTCTGAGATCATCATTCTCTTTGGCTATACTGGAATCATCATCCCTTATGTCATTAGAACCTGTCTCATCAACACACCCATTAAAACAGTTCAAATCTGAATGATTTTTGACAAATGTTGTTTCTGATGTTATAACATTGGAAACAACACCAGTGTCTAGATCATCCAGATCATCATCTAAAGAATCATCATAATCAATTCTTGCAGAAAAAGCTAGTTCCTCATCTTTAGAACCTTCAGGTTCATCATCATCTGAGTCATCACTAAAGGTAACATTAAAATTCAGTTTTTGTCTTAACATGGTATTTGCACACTCATTTGCATAGTGTCCAAATCCAGTACATGCATCACATCTAACTGATTTTCTAAATTCAGGATCATACCTTGATTTATTACCTCTGAATTGCCTTGATTGATTCTGATCCTTCCTTTTCTCTGGTTCTGATGGTGTATTGTTGAAAGGAGTTCTCTGTTGACCATTTCCTCTAGATCTATTCAGTTTCTTCTTCAGGTAGGAATTGAATTTCTTTGTAAGGAGAGCAATGTGCTCAGGAGTGTTGTAACATTGGTCTAGAACATCTTCATCAGACTCAACTTCAGTCACAAAGGGCTGATTTTCAGTGTTGAGTGATGTTTCACCTTTGAAAACAACTACCTTCTTTCCTTCACTTGTATTATCAGATTGAGTTGTGTTCATCTCATATGTTTTGAGAATACTTACAAGCTCATTCTGACTTAAAGTGTCAGTGTCCTTGGCTTCTTCAATAGCACAAATTTTTGCATCGAATCGTTTAGGGACAGACCGCAAAATTTTGTGTACAACTCGTACATTGGAAATTGGATCACCAAGTGCGTGTGATTCGTTGACAATCTCACTCAGCCTCTCATTGTACGCCGTGATTGTCTCATCATCCTTCATCCTTAGATTCTCGAACTTGGTCCCAAGCATTCGAAGTTTGGTCCTTCGAACACTTCCACTTCCTTCACAGTGCTCTTGAAGCCGCTCCCATGCATCTTTAGCCGTAGTACATGTTGATATAATCTTAAACATAGATACATCAACAGAGGTAAAGATAGCATTGAGAGCTTTGGAATTGTAGCTTGTCGTCGTGGTCTCCTCATTTGTCCATTCAATCTCCCGTTTGACTCTTGTCTCGCCATCATCATCTGCTTGATTTCTGGGCCATTCCCAACCGGTCAGAACACTTCTCCAAGCACGTTCATCAATATACTTGATGTACATGCGCATCTTAGGTTTCCAATAGGCATAGTTATTTCCATCTAGTATAGGAGGCCTAAGTGGGGTGTTTACAGGATATTCCATAGCAAAAGACACACTTAAAAACTCAGAATCTAAACTTAGTATATCAAGTTTATGGCTCTGGTGCCAATTGAAAGTGTGCGTGTGTTATAAAGTGCAGATGTTGTAACAAATATTAAAGCAAATATTACAACAATCTGGTAAATCAGAATATAAAACGTGTACAGCGGAAGACTTAAACACACAATTGCAAAAGGGAATACTTTTTAACACAAACTATCATAAATAGTTTGTGCTAGCCTCATGGCGAAAGGTTCACTATAAAAAGATTAGTGATACAAAATTTGTGTGAAGAGTATAATCGTTCACAACGGAAACAAGACTCGATATCACCTATCAAATCTAAATTGACTAAGTGTATAACATAATACACCGTCAAAATTGATCTCACTATATATCAATGATCTCACTATCTATGGATATAAGTTCGATCACAAGCTATGCGTGAAAAACTCTATTTCAAGGCATAACATAAACGTTGGAATAACTGTCCTATCACCTTTAAACTCAGGATCAACACTAGAGTAGGTGTACTCGTTTACTCCACGCTTGGTACTGAAAGATTCAGCCTTTATTTATAGGCAGAAGTCTTCAATCCAAAATAACTTCTCTTTGTAACCGCCTCCATGATCTTCATGTTGACCCACGTCTCATCCTTTATTCCTCATGCTTCTTGATGCAACCGCCTGATCTAGATAGTTCTAAAACGTCCTGGATAAGTCTGAAATGTGTAGTCCCTTGTAGATCCTTGTAGATCCTTCTAGAACCCGTAACTGCTCATGTTGCTACCAATGTTAAGCAACATTCACTGCAACATCGATAATTCCAGAACCTTGTAGATCCTTCTAGATCTTCATCCTGCATGTTAAAACATCTAAGACAACATTTGATCATAAAGTGATGGTTAATGAGAAGAAAGGGCAAATTCATGTTGTTTCAAAGTAAATAGTGAATACTTCACTACCAACAACATCAACATGAAATAATAAACACTAAGAACCATAAATACTGTCAATAAATAACATACCATACAGAAATAAGAAAAAAATCCAACGATGGATATAAAAATGATAAAAACTGATCAACGGTGGAGGAGAAATGGCGCCCAAAACTAAAAAAAGGACATCCCAGCTCTATTATATAGATATAGATTAAATTAATAAATATAAAATTACAAAAATACTCTTTTACTTTAAAATAATTTATAATATTAATTAATTAACATTTAATATTTGAATAAAATCCTTAAACATATTACAATTACAAATATCATATTAATAATATCATAATCAATGAAACATCTCAAAGTCTAATTTGCAACTCTTGTCATTTCTAATCCTAAATTTACAGACTCCATATTCTCAATACACGGCCTCCTCTGCCAGTCGTTCCCGACCGTGGCTGCCATTTCTTCGGCACTGCTTTGCTTGCGCTACTGTGCAAGTAATTTTCGTTCCTTTGTTACTTTTTGCTCTCCTTTTTGTGAATCTCATTTCTAGACCTATTTTATTCATATAATTTTGATTTTCGGTGATATTCCCTGATAACAGATTTTAAACGTGAAGACAGATTGATGTTAACGATTCTTGGTTGACTTAGTTAGCGATTGATCAGAAGATGGTTGAATTGGTCACACTTTCCACTGCATTTCTGTTTGATATTTTCATTTGATCTGGATATTTGCTGATTGAGTTTTATATGGATTCAATTCTGGCTTCACTTGATGAGAGGGTATAAAAATGCTGGCAAAAAATTATAGGTGGAAAATGCATTGAAATTGATTCATCTAAATTAGAGCAGAAAGTTATTGTTACAAAATAAAGGTAGAACAAATGATTTTTTTTTTTTATCTTTGCCTATATTTAATTATATACTGATCAGATGATGATTCTATACTTATAAGAACCTTCATGAAATTGGTCCAAATTTGCTTAAAACTCCATACTTAAATTTCCATTTTATCATGTGGTTTCATAGGATTCTGTTACTAATCTCAGTTAATTTTTCATAGTATATCAATTTACTAATGAAAAACATATGTCCTGTTTGTGTTAATGTTCAACCGGGCAGTTGACATGGATCCTTACGTGGTTTTCCATTGCAGAACTCAAGAGAAGCAAAGTGGTATTGCATCAGGTGTGTTTTTTCTCAATATTTTACTTTTTACATATTATACTAACTTGAAAAGATGAACATATATAATAATTGTCCTTAGATCTATTCCTGACCTTTTCTTATGTTACATTGATACTTGGTGCATTGTCTTTGTTCCTGAATTGGTGTATACAGGTCGGGGGTCTAACCCTGAGTGGAACGAGACCTTCCTCTTCACCGTCACAAGTGATGTAACTGAACTGAAAATCAAAATAATGGACAAAGATACATTTACAAATGACGATGTTGTTGGAGAAGCAATGTGAGTAACAATACATTGGTTTTAAGATTCTTAGAGTTGGTGTTGATATGTGATTAAATTTGAATTCCTCGACAAAAATAGAATCCCTCTAGGTCCGGTGGTTGCAGAAGAAAGCATTCCGCCAATGTCTTACAATATCGTTAAGGACGAGCAGTACTGTGGAGAGATCAAAGTTGGCCTTAAGTACTTCCCCCAGGTTTAGTTTAAGAAAACATCCTAAGAGGAGATCTCGTTTTTGTATATCATTTGGTTTACGTGTGTGTGATCGTATGTTGATTTCGGTGTTTTTGATTGCAGGAAAGCTGATATTATGAGAACTCTAATGAGGATAGCTGTGGAGGATGGAAAGAGTCGGCTAGGGACTACTGATTTCACCATCTTTTGAGCAACATGTTCTCATGAACGTTTTATTGCAATTTTATACTGCTTATTTTCATCAATTAAAAGGACCTTTATTTTGAATTGCGGGACAAGTATAAATTTTAGCCCAAATTAAATGGGGTGTGCTTGTGAAATATTATATTAAGTCAATTTAAATTTTCTTTCTGTGTTTTGGACATTTTAATCAACTTAAGCCTAAAGTTGAATACAATTGACATATTATGAACTTACAGATTTCTCAAAATTTTGGCACGCAAATATGGCAATGAATTACCAATATTTCCGGTACTAAAATCACATCTTTTTACTAAAAGGTGTAACTCAAATATAAATTACATTTACATTTCGAAAAATATTCGATTCGAATTCGATATTCAAAATAATTTCACAAATACGAATTCAAACACAGTGATATTCGACTCGATTCAATTCATTTACATCCCTAGGTATAACCGAAGTTGAGACCAACGCCTCCGCACTCGGTGCAACATAGACAGTTAACTATCAACTCTTCCATATACATTTGTAAAAAAAAATACTAATACTCAAATACAATAAATATGACATAATAAGTTCCATTGCCTGCACAAAACGTCCCCAACACTGTTTTGATCGAAAAATTTTACAGATTCAATCTCCTACTTGTGAGGCGATAAGTAATGAATGAACCACGAGGATCCATGTATTGCCATTCAGACAATAAAATTTCTCAGGTCTGACTGGCCTAGATTGGTCTCCACTAGTAATTATACAAAATTGTTCATCAGATGAGTAAAAAGAAACATATGTTGACCAAATTATTGGAAAGAATCAATGTATACACGATATATAAATTAAATGCTCCACATCTATTATCTTGGCTCAAATTTGATGGTATTTGATTTTACAACACCAAGAGCGACAACAATAACAGCAGCATCTGCTATAAATGTTTTTCCATCTTCTACAGTTACTTTTACCTCATTATGACGTCTAACTATTTATGTCACTCTGAAAGTAAATACATAAAAACAAAAACAAAAACAAGCTCAGAGTTGATCATATACTAGAGGTGGCTGATCCATGGAGGTAATAAGATCATCTCCTACCTGTGGCCCAAGCGGATGTCAAGACATTTGGCAAGAGTGTTAATAACATGAAGATAGCACCAGACCATGAGCCCATGACCACTAGGAAGCAACTCTTCCTATAAAGCAAAAATAATAAACCTTACAATCAAAAGCTGGTGAGTCAAAATTACAAAGTGGTTTTTTTAACTCTCAGGTTTCATTAAGGACATAACACTTTATCAAACGAATTATAGGTAGGTATAGACTACACTAAGGCAAGAATTTTCTAGGTTAGAAAGTCCTTACGTGCTACTAGGAAATGAGAAGCATCATTTAAGAAAATATTTTCAGGAACTAGTTTCATCACAGATTAATCATACAGTAGACCAAAAATTTTGAGATATAAGGAGTACTTGGTCCCAGCCTTTAAGTGATATAGTCTCAGCATCCGCAACAAACCAACCCTCTATTTTGCAGAGGTACCATTGTAACACCTTATGATTAAGCCCCTCCAACTTACAAAAGCATTAACTTCTTAATAAATGTCATAAGATCTTATATAAATAAAAATATTACAATAATTTACACATAAACAACCTTAAATCAGGCCTCCTTTAAAAAATAATTGAGATAGCTTGCTTAATAGACATGTCCTCGCTAAATGCCTGCCTTACAAGACCTGTCTGTGGAAGGTACAAACTTAATCAGATACAAGAACAACCAATGCCTTGGAGGGGAATACAATTCTCTCACTTGGCCAATCAATAAGTACTATATTTTTCTCTAACATTTTGAGTGGGGAAACAAAGGGGAGAGTAGTACCTCTTTCTAAATGCTCTCAAATGTTTCTCCAATCTTTGTGACTAGTTCTTGAGGAACTTGATTTCTATCCATATCATACAGGGCATAACTGAAAAGGATACAAGGGTACCAATTACACCTCAAGTACAGTTGGTGCAAGAAAAACTCTAGTAATTAAATCGATTTGATTTTCCAAATAGAACACAAACAACTCTAGCTATAAAAGACATAAAATGGGCTGACTCTCACATGTAGATCATGTTTTAAACCAATTAACAAAGTTTGCAAGCTAGTGAATGAAGCACCTCGTTCATGAATGGTACGTGTCTTTTATTTATTTCCAAATTAGATTTCAGCAATTAAATCCAATGCTTTCATATGATCCAAAAATTAGAAACTTATGAGATTATATAATACATTATATTTCCGTAATGACCATACTGGAGACAGAGTAGGAAAAAGGAGAACCTTTCTAGATCCTGATCGTATAAAACTGAGTTGTCCCCACTAGTGCGGTAGAGTGGTTGCAAGGCCTGAATCCCCATTTACAGACCTGTTATCAGGATTTGGATCACAAATTAATGCATTCTGTGGGTTCTGTAAGCCTCCTGGTAATCAAACAATTTCGAGGCAACAGTCGCAACAAGAGCATGACTCCAAATTTAGCTGGATTGGGAATAATTGGTCTACAATGCCTTCTGGCTTTTCGCTTAATTTGATGGATTCTGGTTTGGAAAATCCTGGTCAAGGTGTGGATACTTCTTCTCAGGCTCGTGGGGGACAACGGACGGCAACCGTGAATAGAAAAAAGGGGATGGCGAACAATGAACACTAATTGTTATGACTCTTCAATGGCCAGGCAAAACTAAAATCCAGAACATGAGAGGACGGTGACGGCGGTGCGAGGAGGAGGCAGCGATGGGAGGGGGAGCAGCGGCGAGAGTGTTGGGAAAATAGGGGTGCCCGGAATCTATTCGTGATGAAATTTAAATACGAATTTAAATACAATTATTACTAGCATGAATTAATCCTAATTAATTTAAATAATAATTCCAACAACAAATTTAACATCATGCATGTTGAATTAATTCACATAAAATCTATGGCGGAATAAACTAAGAAGTTACGTGACTTACGTACCTCTTGTAGAATTGACCTTTGAATAAACGGGACAATCACGATCACGCTTTATCAACCCAAAAGTCTTCTCAAGTATTTCGCTTTCGCCTTACTTGATCACCGGTGGGAGATGCTTTCAAGTAATTTAAATAACTAAGGAAAAAGAAAAATATTGTTGCTGATTTTTTTTTCAACACTGTGAAACTGTGTACCGTAGATGAAATAATCATCTCTTATATATAGGACTAGGAATTTCGAAACTTGCAAATATTTTAGGGGAGAGAAAAAAAATTTCTTGGCCTCCAAGAAATCTTGAATATATCTCATATATTATTTTCTCCATAATAAAATATTCCACAAAAATCTCACTCTCCTATTTAATCATGTAATTTTCGAAAACATTAAGAGTAGAATCCAAGATTTGGATCTTCTTGAATATATGAGATAATCTTGTATTCCAAGAATACTTATCTTCCATAATATCTTTCCAAGAAAATCAACAAAATCTTTTCTCTCCTAATTTGACAATTTTTGAAAAATACAAAAAAAAATCAGCATTATATTTTCTTTTTATTTTAATCACCTTATCATTATTGGGCTACTTAATGGGCTACTTGAGGTGCCTAATTAAGATTGGACCTCCTTATGGATTTCTGAATTTCAATATTGAGCCCCAAAATAATTTAATCCATTAATATTAATTATTACCACTAATAAATTAATATTGCACTATCCATCTTAATCCATATTACGATAATATGGGCTCCTAGTTATTATTTCCCGCGTTTAAGATTATCAAGTCCATTAATTAATTAAGCTTCTGAATAGCTCTAAATTAATTAATATATTTCACCTTGGAGTAAAGACAGCTCAACATTATTATCCGTACCGAAGAAACTAATTCTTCACTTGCAAGATTTGGTACGATAAAACTTATGAGCCCACCAAGAGGACTATTCACACGAGCCGTACTCGCACGCGTTTCTCCGTATTAAATCTTAGCAACCGTCGTATGCTTAATATTACTGCCCAAAGTACAAGGTTCGAAGTCACGATGATTCTCACCCAACATGAATCAAAGCAGTAACCATTAAGCACACACGGTCCTATTTAAGTGACGAAGATTAAGAAATCAACAACCACTGAGGTCTAATTCTTCACATTTCAGAACAGAAGAATTTATCCTCGTTGTAGGTCCTCTTCAACACATACTAAATGTGCTAGTGCAATCTCTTAGTCAAGACAGACCAATCTGAGACTTACACATCGACCTTTCACGGCGGATTGTTCAATTCCACCTAGGTCGTGAATTTGTACTTTTAGTTACAAGGAAACCGTTAATGTGATCTTCCGTGATCTGGTATCACCACATTAACTACAATGTAACAAGTACTATATATAATGTACTGGTTGCAATAAATATTCAACATTCAATCATATCTAAAGAAAATGTGATAAAAGAATTATTCTCATAAATAAGTGTTAAATACATGAGTTATACAAAGTAAAAGCATACTTTCACGTATAACTCCAACAATCTCCCACTTATACTTAAAGTCTGCTTTTTAGTATACATCATGCATGTCTTAGTGTAGTAGCTCTACGTGACATCTCATGTCAACCTACACTAACCTAATAATTCCTCCCACTTGTACTTAAAGCAGATTGACAATATTCTTGACTCTCATTCCATCCACATGTCTCTCGAATGTATTCTGAGGCAGACCCTTTGTGAATGGATATACTAGGTTGTCCTCCAACATTTATCTTTGCCACCTCTTTGTCTCCTCTCTTAACGATTTCTCGTAGAAGATGGTGTTTTCTTTCAATGTGTTTGCTGGCCTTGTGGGCTCTCGGTCCCTTTGAATTTGCAACTGCTCCAGCACAATGATTGTGATGGGCAAATTCTGAACAACGTCCAAGTCCACTAAGAAGTACTTGAGCCAAACCGCTTCTTTCGCTGCTTCACAAGCAGGTACTTATTCGGCTTCCATGTTTGAATCTGTGATGCATTTCTGCAAATCGCTTCTCCATGTCATGGCTCCTTCTCCCATGCAAAACACACTACCCGAGGTAGTTATTCTGGAGTTTATGTCTGATTGGAAATTTAAGTTCGTGTATCCCATGGGAATTAGATTGTCTGACTGTTAAATCAGCATTCCATCACAAGTTCTTTTCAGAAACTACAGAACACATTTAATTGCAATCTAATGTGCTTTCCCGGGGTTACTTTGATATCTTGCCATCATGCCCACGGCAAAGCAGATATCTGGTCTCGTACACAACATTGCATACATAAGACTTCCTACGTCCAAAACGTACGGAACGTCTTTCATGTCATTTATCTCCACTTGCGTCTTAGGGCCTCTTTCTTTTGATAGATGGATTCCATTCCTAAAAGGTACAAAACCTTTCTTGGAATCTTGCATGCTGAAACGCTTCAAAACAGTGGCTTTGTATGAAACTTGCGATAAGCCCAACATCCTTCTCTCGTGATCTCGAGTGAACTTGATCCGAAGGATGTGACCGGCTTTCCCTAAGTCCTTCATATCAAACTGATTTGACAGCCATACCCTTACGTCTTACAATACCTTTACATTGTTTCCAATAAGCAGAATATCGACTACGTATAATACTAAAAATACCACCGCAGTTCCGTCACACTTTTATACACACAACTTTCGAACTCGTTTTGATCAAACCCATAAGACTTAATCACTTGATCAAAACACTGGTTCCAAGTACGCGATGCTTGCTTAAGTCCATAAATGGATCTCTTAAGCTTGCATACGAGGTGCTCTTGGCCTTTTTCAATGAAACCTTTGGGCTGTTGCATATAGATATTTATCCCGTCAAGACTTCCGTTAAGGAAAGCTGTCTTGACGTCCATTTGCCAGATCTCGTAATCTAGGTGCGCAGCGATCGACAAGAGAATACGGATGGACTTAAGCATAGCTACAGGCGAAAAAGTCTCCTCATAATCGATCCCTTCGTTTGAGTATACCCTTTGGCCACTAGCCTTGCTTTGAAGGTCTCAACCCTTCCGTCCGGTCCTTTTTTCCTCTTGTACACCCACTTGCATCCAATGGGCTCTACCCCATTGGGTGGTTCGACCAACTCCCACACTTGATTATGATCCATCGAACCCATCTCGGCTTCCATTGCCGTTTGCCATGACTCCACGTCTTTATCTTGGATTGCCTCGTCGTATGTCCATGGGTCCGATTTATCGCCGGGAATCAAATCCGAAGATTTTTCTATTCCCATGAATCTCTCGGGTTTCGTAGCAATCCTCTCACTACGATGGGGTTTCGGTTGTGAAGGTTTGACGTGTGGTATATTATCTTGTATACTTGGTATAGGAGTTTGCCCTCTTAACTCGTCTAAGGTAATCTCACTTCTGGGCTTTCTTTTGTTCATATAGTCCTCCTCCAAGAATTTAAAGTGTGAACTAATCATGATCTTTTGATCCTTGGGACTATAGAACATACACCCTTTCGTTCCCGCAGGGTATCCTATAAACAGCCTTAATTCCGTACATGGATCCAACTTACCGGCTTCTTTGTCTAGCACGTATGCCGGACAACCCCAAATCCGCAAGTGTCTTAGACTGGGCTTGCGCCCGGTCCACAATTCCATTGGGGTTTTAGGAATCGATTTGAATGGCACCAAGTTTAGAATGTAAGCTGTCGTTTCCAAGACGTTACCCCAAAACAATTTGGGTAAATCCAAATAACTCATCATGAAACTAACCATTTCTAAAAGATTCAGGTTCCTTCTCTCCGCTACACCGTTCTATTGAGGGGTTCCCGGTGCGATCAACTGGGATACAATCCCTTCATCCGATAGGTAGTTCAAGAATTCATTGCTGAGGTATTCGCCTCCACGATCAGATTGTAGAAACTTGATACTTCTTTCCCTATGCATCATAAGGTCGATGTATCCATATCTCGAGTAATCATCAATGAAGGTGACAAAATACTCATACCTCATTCTCGCTTTAATCGTCATTGGACCAACCACATCGGTATGAACGAGTTCCAACACTTCCATGGCTCTATTCCCCTTGGCTCCAAATGCCCTCTTGGTCATTTTACCCTCTAAACAGGATACACAAGTTGGAAACGGTTCAACTTAGAATGATTCCAAGGATCCGTCTTTTACCAATCTTTCTATCCGCTTTAGATTAATATGACCTAGTCTAAGATGCCATAGAAGTGTTTTGTTCATGTCCGAAGAACGCTTTCTTTTATTACTCGAAATGATCGGCGTGTTATTAGATTCATTATGAGTGGTATGCCCAATTAATGGTATAAAGATCATCCAACAATATTCCGGAACAGATAAACTCATCGTTTCAAGAAATAATAACATCCTTATTAAAAGAAACTGAGTATCTATTCAAAACAGTTTAGAAACTGAAGGTGGAGTTTTTTTCTAAACTAGGAACATGAGGAACGTCTCTCAAGACCATAACTCTATCTTCACAAGATAGGCGCACTTCTCCCACTCCTTCAGCTGCCACTCTCGTAGCATTGCCCGGTGTGATGGGGATCTCACTTCCTTTTAATCGTCGGGTTAGCTTGAACCCATGCAAAATGAAACAAATGTGATCAGCGGTCCTCGTATCCACTATCCACGAATGGACAACATACACCACTTCATAAGTTTCGACGACTAAGACGTGTGAATTACCTAACTTTTCTAGCCTCTTAGGCTTGGAACAAGCAGACCTCCAATGTCCTATCTCACCGCAGTTAAAACACTTCCCCTTTGATGCTAGCCTTGGCTTTGCCTTTCGCAACAATTGGATTTGCTTGGGTCCGGCCTTTGGTTCTCTTCCTCTGTTTCCCTCCCTTGGAACCAAAAGAGGTAGACGGACCATTAGCCACCATAGCACTAGACTGGTGCTCCATTATCATCTCCACCGAAACTAAAGCTTGCAAGAGCTCGGGCAAACGACTTGTCCGTTCATTCATCTGACAGTTCAGTTGAAACTGCTCAAAGCTTTTCGGAAGAGGATGGAGTATGTAATCGACCTTAGAAGGGACATCAAACTACGCACCAAGTACTTCCATCTTGTTAAGGTATGCTATAATCTCGAGAACGTGCTCCCTCACGGGCGTTTCCTCCACCATTTCCAAATTGACTGAGTCATGTTTGGTGAACTGATTAGTCTTGGGATTCTGATGTGAAAACATCTCTTCAAGGCTTTCTATGATTTCAACAGCGGATACAATGTCTTCATGAACATGCCTCAAATCCTCAGACAGAGATGTCAAGATGATGCACTTCATGAGTTCATTGTCACGCTTTCAATCATAAACTGCCTTTTCCCATTGCTTGACTTATCATTAGGCTTGCCGGGTTTATTAACGTGAATAACCCAATTGTGTTTTCGTGCAGTAAGGACAAATTTAAAATTACATTTCCAATCGATATAATTCTCTCCAAAAACTTTATTAACTTTAAGTATATTAAACAGTGGATTAAAAGGTTGCGACATGATAAAATGAGAATAAAACATACATTCATATTAATATCTAGAAAAATACGTAATTATCACATAATTCGATCACATCAATTATATTGAAACCTTAAAACAATATAATTATGCATCAGCCAACATCTCGAAACAATTTAAATGCGCCACGAGGGGTGGTCTATACATTTAAACACATTCAAGCGGATCACAAACTTGAAAGTTACAAATCCTTAATTCAAAATTAATAGTTGGCTCCCACTTTGACCATATAAAAATTGACAGGGACTCCGAGTGGAGTAAGTTAATATCAATTTCTTATGCCTAAGTAATAACCATAATTAAATGCAGGATTATTATTTCGCTTTGAGCAAGCCACTCGTGGTGAGGGTCAATACCGCCACTAGTAATAATCCACAATCATCCTTTCGGAATTAATTCATGTGAAATCCGTCCTTTTGGCCAATCTGGGGGGGAAATGTATTCCAAAAAGACTTCACAAATAAATAAATTATGGAGGCCAAATTAATCCAATTTTAATATCCGGAATAAAATTGCGATTAAATAAACATACTTAGTAATTTTCGAAAGTAAGGTTTTTCTTGGACAATAAAATTCATGCAAACACATATTAACAAATAATAAAAGTGCACGAAATAAAACATCCATCAAAATAATATTAAACATATTAGAGCACTCAAATCCAATTGTCACGGTTTAATTTCTTCACGTCTTGATGCGAAATATTGTCCTTGTTGTTTTCCATCGTTCGTCTCGACACACTCCCACTCGAACAGCAACACTTCATCAAAAACAATTTCGTTTGGGGTTCGGGACGACGTTTAAAATCACACAAAAAAACGAGAACTAAAATTAAAAAATTTCACGGCGCGCGTCGGCCCATGGAGTGAGTCGCGCGCCTCTCGGTGCGACGCCAAGCAGCGGCCGCCGAGCGCACCTGTGCCTCGGCTCGCCCGTTGTGCGCGGGTCGTGCGCCTCACGCATCCCGTGCACCGGGTTTCGTCGTTCGTTCTTGTTTTTCACCCCATGCATGATTTTACGTCTATGCATGCGCCACGCATGCATGCGTCGTCCAGGTACGCCGTCTTTAATTCTTCGTTCTTCGTCTCGATCCGATTATAATTTATTTACAAAAAATAAATACTAGATCTAGACTAGTCTATTTCAATGATCAAATCAAAATAATAATACCTAATCTACTCGTGGATTTTCTCACGAGAAAAACGAATTCGAACGAATCGAATTAAAAACAATTAATTCACACGCATGAAAAATTAACAACATTAAAACCATGACAATTGGATACCTGCAAAAAAGATCTAGCAATTCTACTATCCAATTTCAATTTAATGTCTAACAATTTAAAGATCAGAGCCCGAAACCGTGGCTCTGATACTAGTTGTTGAGAAAATAGGGGTGCCCGGAATCTATTCGGGATGAAATTTAAATACGAATTTAAATACATTTATTACTAGCATGAATTAATCCTAATTAATTCAAATAATAATTCCAACAATAAATTTAACATCATGCATGTTGAATTAATTCACATAAAATCTATGGCGGAATAAACTAAGAAGTTATGTGACTTACGTACCTCTTGTAGAATTGGCCTTTGAATAAACGGGACAATCATGATCACGCTTTATCAACCCAAAAGCCTTCTAAAGTATTTCCCTTTCGCCTTACTTGATCACCGGTGGGAGATGCTTTCAAGTAATTTAAATAACTAAGGAAAAAGAAAAATATTGTTGCTGATTTTTTTTTCAACACTGTGAAACTGTGTACTGGAGATGAAATAATCATCTCCTATATATAGGACTAGGAATTTCGAAATTTGCATATATTTTAGGGGAGATAAAATCTCTTTCTTGGCCTCCAAGAAATCTTGAATATATCTCATATATTCTTTTCTCCTTAATAAAATATTCCACAAAAATCTCACTCTCCTATTTAATCATGTAATTTTCAAAAACATTAAGAGTAGAATCCAAGATTTGGATCTTCTTGAATATATGAGATAATCTTGTATTCCAAGAATACTTATCTTCCATAATATCTTTCCAAGAAAATCAACAAAATCTTTTCTCTCCTAATTTGACAATTTTCAAAAAATACAAAAAAAATATCAGCATTATATTTTCTTTTTATTTTAATCACCTTATCATTATTGGGCTACTTAATGGGTTACTTGAGGGGCCTTTAAGGAGAATTAAGATTGGACCTCCTAATGGATTTCTGAATTTCAATATTGAGCCCCAATATAATTCAATTCATTAATATTAATTATTCCCACTAATAAATTAACTTTGCACTATCCATCTTAATCCATATTACGATAATATGGGCTCCCAGTTATTATTTCCCGCGTTTAAGATTATCAAGTCCATTAATTAATTAAGCTTCTGAATAGCTCTAAATTAATTAATATATTTCACCTTGGAGTAAAGACAGCTCAACATTATTATCCGTACCGAAGAAACTAATTCTTCACTTACAAGATTTGGTACGATAAAACTTCTGAGCCCACCAAGGGGACTATTCACACGAGCCGTACTCGCACGTGTTTCTCCGTATTAAATCTTAGCAACCGTCGTATGCTTAATATTACTGCCCAAAGTACAAGGTTCGAAGTCACGATGATTCTCCCCCAACATGAATCAAAGCAGTAACCATTAAGCACACATGGTCCTATTTAAGTGATGGAGATTATGAAATCAACAACCACTGAGGTCTAATTCTTCACATTTCAGAACAGAAGAATTTATCCTCGCTGTAGGTCCTCTTCAACACATACTAAATGTGCTAGTGCAATCTCTTAGTCAAGACAGACCAATCTGAGACTTACACATCGACCTTTCTCGGCGGATTGTTCAATTACACCTAGGCCGTGAATTTGTACTTTTAGTTACAAGGAAACCGTTAATGTGATCTTCCGTGATCGGGTATCACCACATTAACTACAATGTAACAAGTACTATATATAATGAACTGGTTGCAATAAATATTTAACATTCAATCATATCTAAAGCAAATGTGATAAAAAAATTATTCTCATAAATATGTGTTAAATACATGATTTATACAAAGTAAAAGCATACTTTCACGTATAACTCCAACAAAGAGGTCGAGAAGAAATCGAAGGGGGCGATGGCTCTTTGACGTGCTTCGATTAATATGAAGAAGAACTAATAAAAAAATAAACGATAAAAAAATGGGAGAAGAAGAGAATAGATGAAGAAGAAGAGGGAGGATCAAAACATGTTAAAAGGAATTATGATGCAAATTATGTTTTGATATAAATATAAAATTTAAATGATTTTTAAAAACTCTAATTTGATTTTTTTAATTATTATAAAAAAGAAATAAGATTAAAATAATTACTTTTAAAATAAAAACATTGCAAGGATATTTTTGTAATTTTATAATTTTTTTCTATTAAAAAATATTTTTACTCAGGGCGAAGCTGGATTGCAAATGACGAAATTAAATGATGTGACAAGTTCTAATTGGTTTACTGCCGTAAGGAAGGGCGAAAGCCTTCCTGACCGTAGAAAAACTCATGTTAGTTTGCGTGAAGAGATCAGGTTGCTTAAACTACAAATTAAGTTAGTGGAGGAGCCGACAATAACTCAGGACCTGGAGAACCCGGAAAACATTGAAAGGTTGGACGCTTTGGCTGAACTATCTCTTACCAAGAAAAAGAATGTTAAATTGGTGTATCTAAAGAATGACCTAGAAGACACCATAAGACAATATGAGATAGTTGATTCTTTCACAACCTGTCCCCGGGAACATACTCAAGTGCCGGAAGAAGAGAGTGAAAAAACTCCAATAATGAAAGAAGTTAAACCAAATAATTTGCCTGATCCAAGTACACTGGCCCGCCGAGTAAAGGAAAGAACGAAAAAAGCAGATTGTAAAAAGATTGAGATTACACCAGTCCGAACTAGTAGTGAATTGGTCAAGATAGCTAGAAAAAGGAAACGTGGAAGCATAAAGTTTGATGTATCAAAAGCAGCATTTAAAATAACAACGAAGGAAATAAAGGAGACAATGGAGGAATGTTGGGGATTAGGTGGTGAATTGTAAGTTATACTTTAAATTATATATTTAATAACAACATTTCTATTGAAATTTAAGAATGTTTAGTTGGATATTTATATCATGATTTTTGATATGCAGATTCAAGTCTTGGGTTGGTTCAAATTCAGAATCGATTGTATATCTCAGAGACATTATTAAAATAATTCACCATGAACCTCTCTCTTTAGGGGTATACATCTTACTAGTTGTTTAGCGTTCTTATTAAATAGATATATTTATCACACATTTAATATTTATTCTTGATTGTTGTTTTAGGTAATTGATTCATGGGGAGAGATATTGCATGCAAAATACATAAATAAATATGATAGTGCAAAAGGTGTACACATTTTCTCTACTGCATGTTGGGTAAGATACCTGAGTAGTTTTAAATTGATTTCAATATAATAACAGACTAACAAGACTAATTATTTTGCCTTGGGTGTTAGCGTTTCATATCATAGTTTAAGGGGGTAGTTGGTAAGATTGAAGCATTTTGTTGAAAAGAAGCTGGAGAATGTTGCATCGGATGATGTCTTACTGTTTCCACTTCTCACTACTCCATTGCCCGGTGAATCAGAAGCAGGGGGGATCACTGGACTCTATTGAAGCTTGACTTAGCAACCTGCAAATGGAGTTTTTACAATTCAATTGCTCCCAGAACTAAAGTTACAAAGGATATACATTTGGAAAGAACAGTTAAAGTGGTTAGTGGGTTTAATGGTTCATTTTATATCTCCATGTAGTAACTAACATTTTGTATTGGGTTATTTATGATTAATAGTATACTAATAATTATTGAAAAAATACTATGTAAGGTTGAATACGTTGACAAGGCATTGAAGAAAATCTTTAAAGTAACAATCCCAGGGCACTTGATCATGAGACGAACATCCGAAAAGCCAATTGCAAAAGATTGCATTCAACAGACACCTGATACACTTGATTGTGGGGTAGTAATTTGTTACTGCATGGAGATATTTATGTGTGGAATGGAAAGCGAAATTAAAGAGTGGTCAGTTTGTGATGCTGGGGAATATAGGAAAAAGATGGCTGAGTGGTTTCTGGATCCAATTAATGTCGACATCGCTACGCAAAAAGAAGTATCAAAATGATTTATTAGGATGTTTGGTTTGTTTGAAGGATGTAATTTAAAAATTGAGTCTGAATTGATGGTATTTAGAACTTAAGACCTAATTTGATTTACTGTTTTATGGACGTTGATATTCTATATGTGTATTGGGCCAAGGAATGGTACCAACATATAATATTATGAATGTTTGAGTATTCTACTGTTAAGTGGGTTTTAACCCGTAGGTATTAATGTCTCTAAAGCAGTATTTATTTGCATCAATTTAAAATTAACATATTCCAGTTTCCTGAATTATATTACCTGTATGTGTCATGGATTATATACGGTAATTTTTGCTGATCTGAGTATAATTTAATGTAACATTAGTATAATTTAATGTAGCATTAGTATAATTTTTGCTGATCTGGAGTAAAATAATAAAAAGCAGTAGTGTAAAATATACATGCTACAGTAAATTTGACCATTTGTATAATATTTTTCTTCAGTTATTAAATATAGTTTATACAAGTAAAAATGCTTTAGTAAAAATATAGTTTTTGAATGAACAACATTGAAAATTATAATATGAAATCATTGAAAAGTAGATATTAAACTAAGTAATGAGCTTTATTAAAAAAATGAAATCCTTTATTTTCTTAAACCGTGACCGAGTATAAATGTGGTATAGAGGTATATTGAAATAGTATTGAAAATGGTTCAATAGTAAAAATGTATTGTTGACAGCGATTTCGTGAGGGTCTCACCGTCGAGTTCCGGGTAGGATTTATATAAATATAATGACTGGAAGCAATGAATGTGGAAGTAAATGAGCTCTCAAGAGTAGGTTTATAATAAAATGTGATGTCCTACATTTGGGCATTAAAGACCCTATTTATAGCATACAAGGTGAGTTTCCCCATATTGGGTTGGTGGGCCTGAGGGCCCCTCCTACTCCTAGCTGGAAGGTAATGAATGACTACAGTCTCCCCTATGAAATAATGGGAAGACGCCACTTGGCACTGTCGCTCCTGAGATGATGGGACTTAGCCCCAACTGCCCTCTTTGATCCTATCACATCCTCTGGACTGATGGTATTGGACGTCCCCTCACAGCTGGCGCGGCCTATGGTCGGGCAGACGGGTACACAGGTACCCGGGTGACGAGTTAGGACGCGAGCACCTTGGCGGTCCTTTCATGGGTAGGCGGGTAGAGACTGCCTCGGAGCTCGTCGCTGGCCGTCTGACCCCCGGGCCAGTGGGTTTAAGTATCCTGCCCGACAGCTCCAGGAGGTCCGCGTCGGGTAGCTTCTTCTTCCCCGCTCGCCCGCTCGTCCAGGCGACGGATTTCTCTCATCCGAGCCCGCTACAGTAAATGGGTTTCATGTCCGATACCCGATGGGTCGGGTAGTTAATATCGGGCGTAACAATTGCCCCACCAGCTCGACATCGGGGGGCCCCAGTCATCGGGTGGCGGGCTAGTCGAATCGCAGACTTGATTTTGAATTTGAATTTGAATTTTGGGGGTGACGTTCCGTCTTCCGAGGTGACACCTTGTATTCCGTGCCTGATGACGTCACGAGATGGCGTGACTGATGCGCAGAATCCCAGAGGTCACGTCCGCCGAACCTGCCTCCCAACCGTTGCGCGTATGCCTTTCACGCGCCCCCCTGCATTTTGCTTAATTCTATTTTTGACCCCATTTTTTGCAGTTTAGTCCCCACTCATTCCCTTATAAATAGGGGTTCTTACTTCATTTTCTCATTTTCGCTCTCTGCAACTTTGCCCCCCTCTACAAGCTTTTCAAACTTCCGATCTCTTTTCCGGCGATTCATCCCAGAATCCGGCGATCCTTTCCCACCCCCAAGGTAATTTCTTATCTCTCCTTCTACATTTCTTCTTTTTCGTCATGAGTGATTCTGTCGAGAGCGTTGGGGCCACCGATGTCTTCCATTTTCGCCGCCGCGCCGCCGTCAACGCCGAGAGGCCTCTAAGACCGGCCTGAGAGGGTACGTCTCGTACCGCCGCCGCCAGAGAAGGCGAGGGCAACTCCACAGACGTGGATGCCTTCGCTGATGACTTGGAGGGAATGAGCCCCCGGGGAGAGAAAGAGGCGCTCAGTGTTTCCCCCGTCGCCTCTTACCCGCCCCATGCCGAGAACTATCTGTTCGAGCAGGAGGTCGTTCCTGACAACATCGACTATGCGGACAACCGGTTGATTGGGTTCGATTACTCCAAGTACATGAGCTGGTTCGTACGAAGGCGTTCTGCCCGTGAATATCTCGAGGCCCAGGAAACCGAATTTGGGGCCTCTCGACGCCCCAGCTGCCTGCCCGCGGATGCCGACCTCAAGGAGCTCTACTGGACCTTCCAGACGCCCTCCGATATTTTCTTCTATGCCCCCGGGAAAATGAACGGGCCGATCAACCCCCGGAGGGCCTAATCGCCATAAACTCGGATACACTACATGCCGGGCTTCGCTTCCCGCTTCACCCGGCCATCTCTAAGTTGCTCGATGCGTGGAACTTATCGATCACTCAAATCACTCCCAACGGGTGGAGCTACATCTTGGGAGCAATGGTCGCCCTCGGTCGCCGCGGGCTGCACCGCATGCCGACCCCGGCCGAGATCAACTATTTGTACTATATAGTGGCCTCGGTTGGTCAGATGAACCACGGGTATTACTCCGTGAAGCCCTGGGGTGGCGATGCTATCGTCTTCGGCATCTCGTCGAAGGTAACGCATTGGCACGAAAAATGGTGGTGGGTCGGCGGCGCCTGGGAGAGCGTCAGCATCGATGGGCAGATTATTTCGGTTCCCCGGGAGTACCGAGATCGTAACCGCCGAGGTAAGCACTAAATTTTTTCCACACCTCTTAGTACTGATCTAATTTCTCTTTCACTGTGCAGGCTGTGCGGTCCCAAATCAGGCCGACTTGACCGACGATTTCTGGCAAACACTTACCTTGGTAAGGTCGGAGAGCCAGGATAATTGCGACGTCGACCTCCACAACAGTGACGAGCACAGAAGGTTGTCCGGGCTCCAAACCTTCCTGCGCCACTTGAATTTTGGCTGTAAGATTCCTCCCGCCTGGTTTCTTTTCTGCTCGTGATTTTCATCCCGTTTTTTACACCGTGCATCTTTTACAGAACAACGCTTCCCGGAGGAGTCATCAACTCCAACCACCTCGTCGTCTCCTCCTCCCCGACCTGTACCCATCGCCGACCAGGCCTCCATCCCTGTGGTCAACGTCGAGACTTTCGAGGAGACTGTTGATATGGGGCCCAAAAAGAGTGCCACCGCCAATCTGGCAAAGCGGAGAGTCGTCCGACCGGCAGGGGTGGTGATCCGTGGCCACCCGCAGACTCCCGCGCCGCCCACGGCTTCCTCCCCTACCGACGGCCAACGGGCCGCCAAGCAGGCCCGGGTAGAGGGTCAGACCTCGGTCGACCCGACCATGGTGACCGTCAACTTGAACCTGGCGACAGGCGGGCTGGTGGCTGGCACCGTCGAGGCGACCATTGGGAGCCCGGCCTCCTCGTCTCGCGATCGTAGCAATTTCTCCTTCCTTGGCTGGGGCAATCATATCACGTAAGTGTTTTTGTTTCCTTTTCCAAGTTTCCTAGCCGTTTTTGCAACTTAGGTAACTTATCTAACTTTTTTTCCCGCCGTTCTGTAGGCCTGACCCCCTGCCCCCGCCCGAGGTCCTTCAGTTCCTGCGCTTGCAGGACCCTCCGTACTCGAAGGCGGTGCCGGAGTCCTGGCCGAAGGACCTTCGCCGTGCCGTTGTAAATCTGCCCCGGTCCTGGACCCTCAACTGCCAAAATGCCACGTGGACCGTCTCGCTCACCGATCGGATGAGGACAGCGGCCATCCAAACTTCTCGCAACGCCATTGCCATGGAGGGCATCATACTGGAATTCGAGCGGGAGATGCGGACTGCCTCCTCTTACAAGGCAGCCTTCCAGACGAAGAGAGACGAGGCTACTCGTCTGGAAGAGGAGAACAAAAAGCTCAAGGAGGAGTTGGAGGCCGCCCGCGCGAGTCGGGCCGAGCTGGAGGGCGCCTGCGACGAGGAGAGGAAGGCGCACGCCAAAGACGAGGCGAAGACGGCTGAGGAGGTTCGAAGAGCGCGTGAGGCCCTCGCCGCGGAGGCCGACGAACACTTGGCCGTCGAACAAACCCGCCTCGAGCGTGAACACGAGTCGGTAGGCTCCATGATCTATATCAATGCATATGCCGACTCGATTCGCTCCCTGCTCCGCCGGAACCCTGAGGCCGACTACTCCGGACCCCTGGAGGATTGATTAGGCGTGAAATTGTCATGATTCGTAGCTTGAAATACCCCAATCTTAGTCGAGTTTATAGAGTATTTAGAGTCAATTGAGCATTATTTCTACACATTGATGAATTTGTCTCTTTGATGCTCATAGGTGAATAGAGGACGAAAAATGGAGTTCGTAGGACTTTGAATCGACTCAAACGGATGCCCGGATGAGAAGATATTGAAGAAATACGATTGGTATTAGTGCGGACGAGGAAAAGTATCAGTTGGGATGAGTTGGAAGTCACTCAAGTGACTAGGTCGAGCGCCACCGCTCGAGCGCATTGCTCGAGCGCCTAAACTTACAGAACTTTTCTTGCGCTCGAGCAGCTCGAGCGCCACCGCTTGAGCGAATTGCTCGAGCGCCCAAAACATACAGTGTAATTTCAGCGCTCGACCGGAACCGCTCGAGCGATTGTGTCATTCGAACTACACTGCTCGAGCGGGACTGCTCGAGCAACCTCGGATTTTTGCCTCCGGATGCGTATTTTTGGCCCATTAACTCCCGTTTCGACCCGGTGCCTATATATACCTCTTCCAAACACGTTTTGAAGGATCCCCGAACTTTAGAAATCATTTTTAGACTTAGTTTTTAGAGAGAAGAAGAGGAGAAGAACGAGCAAGCTATACTTACGTTTTGTTGAGGTTTTTCATACGAATTCTTAGCTTGATTACTTTAAACGTTTTAAACTTCATTTTAGTTAATTAAATTTCAGTTCTTAGAATTATTTTATTTTAAAACCCTAGTTCATATTTCTTATTTTCTTCGTTCAATTCATTATGTTTATGTTCGTTGCTTCTTCTGTTGCTTTTATGTTTGTTAAAACCATGTCCGGCTAAAACCCTTGCATGCTTGGGTTAGGATGAACTCGTAGAAGTAGGATGTGGGTACGTAATTCGGGTAATTTGTGACGTTAGTTTTAATTCTCTTAATTAATGAATTCTTATAATTAATCTTAACTCTACCTTTGAATTTCGTACGAAAGTGTTAGAGAGAGGACGACCGCATCACTCAATAACAATTAGTAGTCTTAACGAGAGGGTTTAGAAGAGGTTAATTCATCTACCGGTTTAGCTATGGAGGACGGCCGCATCACCATTAGTTAAATTAGGGTCTCTTTAATTAAGCACTATCTATTAACTTGTTAGTGGATTAGTGAAGTCGATTGATAGGATAAAGTATTAGGGTATAAAATCTTGAACTTTCATTCTACGATCTTTTACTTAGGTTAATTCTTGGTTGTCACGATTACTTTGATTATGTACCTGCTCCGTTAGTATACGTGGGGATTCCTAACCTGAGCATCACCATCTCATATCTGAAAAACACCTTAGATACTTAGTTTAATTTTCCTTTTGCATTCGTAGAGTAATTTAGTTTAGTTTAATTAATCTTTCAAAAAAATCCAAAAACAATACACTCATATTAATTACGACGCGTAGATCTTCAGGGATCTATTCGCATATACACTGTCCCTTGGGTTCGATATACTTGGTCATTATACTTGCTCTTACTACAGTGAACCCGTTCTCTTGCGGGGTAACTACTAGTAGAAGCTAGTAAAATCGCATCAAGTCAATGGCGCCGTTGCCTGGGATGGCGTTTTATGCTTTTTGAATAGGACTTGTCGATAGCTTAGTAGTTAGTAGTGAGTGCTTTCTTTTCTGTTTTATTTTATTCATTCGGCAGTTGCGTTGTGATTCTTCTGTTAGTGTTTCAGGTATATGAGAACACGCTCACAAGGCAATACGAGCGAAGAAAGAATACCGCTGGACCCTGAGACAATAGCTAGAATGAACCGAGCTTTCTTGAGAAGAATGAACGCAGCCGACTTAGGGAAGGAACCAATGGATATCAATAATGAGTTGGACGATGCTGCCAACGATTTTAATCAGGCAGTAGACCGGGTTGATGGCTCTGGAGGGAGTGGTGGTCAAAATCAAGACCAGTTCGTGGATAGTCAAAGCCAGAACCCGGGTGCACAACATGTAAACAATCCAGCTCAGAATCTTGTCCAAAACCCTCTGAACAACCCTGCTTACCCACAAAACTCAAATAACCCTTTCAATAACCCAGTCTACCAACATTACCCATACCCACCATACCCTTATCCACCATACCCATACCCTCGACCTCCTGTCTACAACCAACCACCTGTGTACCAACAACCTCCAGTTCAACACATACCAGCACCACCTGTCGGTCCTCAGCCTGTGCCCCAGAACGCAGATCAGAATATGGCAATTCGGGGCAGGTTCGCGGCACAACCACAGCAGTACTACGATGGAGTGGCTTTACCACCTGTGGAGGCAAATAATTTTTCAATTTCTCCTGGAATCCTTAAGTTGCTTACCGAGAATCAGTTCAAGGGGATGATCGGGAAGGAGAATCCTCATACACATCTGAGGAGCTTTCTCATGATAGCCTCAACATTTAATTATAATGGCATGTCTGAAGATGCCAAGAGGCTTAGGCTGTTCCCATTCTCACTGAGGGGAATAGCCAAGGAGTGGTACGATAATACGCTCCCACGGGGAGGTATTACCACTTGGGCCGAGCTCGAGCGTCTGTTCCTCGAGCGATTCTATCCTCCATCTAGGACGATCAAGGCTAGGATTGAGATCTCTTCCTTCCGCCAGAAGCACGGAGAGGACCTACGTCAAGCGTGGGAGAGATACTCAAACATGCTGATTGAGTGCCCGCAGCACGGGTACAATGAGGGGGATATTATGGCATTCTTCTATAGTGGTGCCAACAAGGCGGGGCAAGATCATTTAGACGCCTGTGCGGGAGGAGCATTCCTGAATCAAGGCATAGAGAGGTGTAGAGAGATCGTGGACAACATTATCACAAATGCCGGAGCTTGGAATGGAGATTCAGATTTTCAGAGAGCTCATCAGGTTGAAGAGGGTGAAGGAACGAGAAGGCTATTGATGCCGATGATGGAGAAGATCAACAACCTTGAGTTGGGGAAGAACTTGGTTGGCGATAATGCAGTAGAGAAGGAAAGAGTAGACCAGCCAAGTGGACAGCAAGAGGTAGCCAATTACATGGGAGGTCCTTATTACAATCAGAATGGCTACCAAGGTGGAAATTATCAAGGAAGGCATTCTTATGGTCAACCATTTGTACTTCCAGGCCCACAGCCACCTCAAAATCAATGGAGGAACGCACTTGGGAATCAAGGAGGCCAACAGCCTCCTCAAAACACATGGAGGAAAAATGAGAATTTTTCTTATGCTAACCCAAAAGCTGGTATTACTGTTCCTGCAGGTGTTGATCCGGGGTCTAAACCTCCTGGTGGAGAAGGCGGTGCATCAACCGAGGAGATGTTGAGAGCGATTCTTCAGAAGGTGGAGGAGGGAAGCAAGCGGTTGTCATCCTTGGAGTACGATGTGAAGGAGTTGCATAAGAAGGGTGATCAACGTGATCAAGAGCTCCAGAAGATGAATGTGAGTGGACTAGTACTCAACAAGAGAACAATCGAAGGTTCACTTCGATAGAGTTCCAGTTGAGCCAGATTGCAAAGATGGTGAATAGAGAGTCGGGTAAGTATCCTTCCATGCCGGAAGGGAACCCAAAAGAGCATTGCAAGGCGATCCAGCTTAGAAGTGGAACCAACTATGAAGGTCCTCAGATGCCTGCTGATTCTGAGACACCCCAAGAAGAGATTGAGCCTAAAGGGGATGGAGTTGAGACTGAGGAGAAGAAAGTTGAGCAAGGGGTTGAGGATGAAGGCATTAAGAAGCATAAAGATATGGATGAGTCCCAAAAGGGCAAGGAAAGTGAGGAGATTGAGAGAGTGCCTAAGTGGAAAAAGGCAAAGGAAGCAAGGGATAAAGTGAAAGAAACTGAAAGAGATGAATGGGGGGTACCAAAATCTGTGATACCCATCCCATATCCACAGCGGTTCATGAAAAAGAAGCTTGATGAAAAATTTGCAAAATTTCTTGATGTTTTTAAACAACTTCACATTAACATTCCTTTTTATGATGCTTTGGAACAGATGCCCAATTATGCAAAGTTTCTGAAGGACTTGATCGCGAAAAGACGGCGAGTGGATGAGCCGAAGTTGGTGCAGCTGAACCACGAGGTGAGTGCATTAGTGCACAAGGCGCTTCCACCGAAGCTGAAGGATCCCGGGAGCTTCACGATCCTATGTGACATTGGGAATGGGATCAAGAAAGGAGCGCTATGTGATTTAGGAGCGAGCATTAATTTGATGTCGTTGTCGCTTTTCAAGAAGTTGGAAGGTGGTGAACTTCAACCCACGATGATGACGCTCCAACTTGCCGATCGGTCTATTACAAGACCTCAAGGTGTGGTTGAAGACGTCCTAGTGAGAGTTGGAGATCACATTTTTCCAGCTGACTTTGTAGTGCTAGAGATGGAGGAAGATGAGCACGTGCCCCTGATCTTGGGAAGACCGTTCTTAGCTACGGCGGGGATGGTGCTAGACGTGGCAAATGGGAAGATTACTTTGAAGGTTGACGATCAAGAAGTGAAGATTTCCCTATATGAAGCCATGAAGCACCCGAAGGAGGATGAGAGCTTGGATAAAGTGAAGAAGTTGAAGGATGAAGAGGTAAAGAAAGTGGACGTGGTCCAGTTAGAAGGGAAAGGAGAAGTTAAGAAGAAAAAGTCCAAACTCAAGAAATTGTTTGGTAAGACTCCTCCAGATAAAGGTGAGAAGGAGTTGAGACCTATACCACTTGAGGTGGGGAAGGAAGCAAAAGGGCTCATGATGGTGGGGCATCAAGGAAAGGAGTTCAAACACCACTCTTATGAGAGTGAGGGAGGTAAATTTGAGTATGATGTCCCATAAGCTCCTTTGAGCTCGGTCCGGCATGAGGACCTTAAAAATAGCGCTGAATGGGAGACAACCCATTTTTATTTGCTTTTGAGTATTTTTAGTTTTTTTTCCTTTTAGTTATTAGGGAGTTATTGTTTTGAATCGTAAGTTTTAACCTTGTACTTGAGAGTTTTATCTTGTAGGCTTGTCTCGAAGGAGTAAAGGTATCAAAGAAGTGGAGATTGAAGGAACCAACTTGAGACAAGGGAATGTGCAAAGCTATTGAGAGAAATTGAATTATTTGGTTGAGGTAACCCATAACCCCAAACTTAGACCTCTAGCAAGGTCGAAGTTTGGGGGGGTGGAGTTTTTTATATATGTTTCTTGTTACATTGCACATGCATGCACGCCCTTATCTTTGAGTTGAGTTTGATTGATTATTGGTTAGTTGAGATACTCCTTGGGGTGATTTTGGTTTGACTCGCTATTGCATATTTCAAGCCTATCAATCATCTTATGCTTGTTGATTGCTATTTTTGAGTATGATTTGATGAGTAGGTTGAGTTGTAAGGGTGAGTTAGAAATTCTTTTGTGTGAGTGTTTGAGTTTGAGCTGATTTGAGAAAGAACTTGTATGCTTATGAATTTTTCTTTTGAGTGCTTGTGTGATGAGAGTGAGAATGCACTAGGACTAGCATGGATGTGAAAGCTGTGAGATTTGAGCCTTATGAGATTTAAATGCATGAATTAATCTCTTCGTTTGTGAGTGGATCGTCACCTTAGAGGATGCTAGAACTTGCATGTGCTCTCGCTTCTTGATTGTGTCTAGTTTGAAATGCCGAATGTGATCTTAGGCCATCTTTATTTTATTGAGTCACTTAGCCAAAATTTTCCTTACCAATGACATGTATCCCTTGCTAGCCCCTTTGAGCCTAAAGCCTATTTTATTTGCTAGCACATATGAACACTATTCCAATTCCTAAGCCTTTTGTCCCAATTTGAGTGGAGAATAGGAAAGTGTGAATATGAAGGGAGTGAATTGAGTTGAAAGAGGAAAAGGTTGTTTGTTGAGTGAATATGAGAAGAAGAAGTGATGAAGTTTTGAGTTGTGGGAAAGAACAAAAAAGTTGAGAATGAGCAAAAGAAAAATTGAGCTCATGTGTTTGTGTGAAAAAAGAAAAAAAATGAAGTGATTGAAAAAAAAAAAGTGAAAAGAGTTAGAAAAAAAATTGAAGTGTTGAGAAAAGAGGAATTGAAAGAGTGTTGTTTGAAAATGTTTGAAGTATTCTGTTCCTAATCTCGAAGTGCCAAAGTTTGACTTTCTATTCTCCATTCACTTGAGTCACTTACCCATATTGTTATCCCACCTGTCCAAAGAGCCTACATTACAACCTTGAGAAAAGTCCTTTTTGATTCGGCATTGATTTCTAGAGTATGGTCGGAGTTGAGAGTGCTTACAAGCCTATGGCTGCCGATATGAGTGATTGATTGTTTGAGTGAGTCCCTTAATCATTGATATACACTTGTGAGGGAGTGAAACACATCGTTGAGTGCACATCCATGCTCGATCTTGGTGTTTCTTATTATTGTTGCATGAGTACGATAAAAGAAAATGAGTGAGTATACGGGTGATTGACTTTTGAAGCTTGAGTTCATTAGCTTGCATGATTGATTTTTTGACTCATTTCTAACAATTTCACTTGACTTATTATTTCATTGCTTGAGGACAAGCAATATGGTAAGTTTGGGGGGGTTGATTAGGCGTGAAATTGTCATGATTCGTAGCTTGAAATACCCCAATCTTGGTCGAGTTTATAGAGTATTTAGAGTCAATTGAGCATTATTTCTACACATTGATGAATTTGTCTCTTTGATGCTCATAGGTGAATAGAGGATGAAAAACGGAGTTCGTAGGACTTTGAATCGACTCAAACGGATGCCCGGATGAGAAGATATTGAAGAAATACGATTGGTATTAGTGCGGCGAGGAAAAGTATCAGTTGGGATGAGTTGGAAGTCACTCGAGTGACTAGGTCGAGCGCCACCGCTCGAGTGCATTGCTCGAGCGCCTAAACTTACAGAACTTTTCTTGCGCTCGAGCAGCTCGAGCGCCACCGCTCGAGCAAATTGCTCGAGCGCCCAAAACATACAGTGCAATTTCAGCGCTCGACCGGCTCGAGCGGAACCGCTCGAGCGATTGTGTCATTCGAGCTACACTGCTCGAGCGGGACCGCTCGAGCGTTTTGCTCGAGCAACCTCGGATTTTTGCCTCCGGATGCGTATTTTCGGCCCATTAACTCCCGTTTCGACCCGGTGCCTATATATACCTCTTCCAAACACGTTTTGAAGGATCCCCGAACTTTAGAAATCACTTTTAGACTTAGTTTTTAGAGAGAAGAAGAGGAGAAGAACGAGCAAGCTATACTTACGTTTTGTTGAGGTTTTTCATACGAATTCTTAGTTTTTTTTCGTTTCTTAGTTTCTTTTCATTAGCTTGATTACTTTAAACGTTTTAAACTTCATATTAGTTAATTAAATTTCAGTTCTTAGAATTATTTTATTTTAAAACCCTAGTTCATATTTCTTATTTTCTTCGTTCAATTCATTATGTTTATGTTCGTTGTTTCTTCTGTTGCTTTTATGTTTGTTAAAACCATGTCCGGCTAAAACCCTTGCATGCTTGGGTTAGGATGAACTCGTAAAAGTAGGATGTGGGTACGTAATTAGGGTAATTTGTGACGTTAGTTTTAATTCTCTTAATTAATGAATTCTTATAATTAATCTTAACTCTACCTTTGAATTTCGTACGAAAGTGTTAGAGAGAGGACGACCGCATCACTCAATAACAATTAGTAGTCTTAACGAGAGGGTTTAGAAGAGGTTAATTCATCTACCGGTTTAGCTATGGAGGACGGCCGCATCACCATTAGTTAAATTAGGGTCTCTTTAATTAAGCACTATCTATTAACTTGTTAGTGGATTAGTGAAGTCGATTGATAGGATAAAGTATTAGGGTATAAAATCTTGAACTTTCATTCTACGATCTTTTACTTAGGTTAATTCTTGGTTGTCACGATTACTTTGATTATGTACCTGCTCCGTTAGTATACGTGGGGATTCCTAACCTGAGCATCACCATCTCATATCTGAAAAACACCTTAGATACTTAGTTTAATTTTCCTTTTGCATTCGTAGAGTAATTTAGTTTAGTTTAATTAATCTTTCAAAAAAATCCAAAAACAATACACTCATATTAATTACGACGCGTAGATCTTCAGGGATCTATTCGCAGATACACTGTCCCTTGGGTTCGATATACTTGGTCATTATACTTGCTCTTACTACAGTGAACCCGTTCTCTTGCGGGGTAACTACTAGTAGAAGCTAGTAAAATCGCATCAAGTCAAGGATCTAAGGAGCTACGTCGAGTCCAATCTCCCCTCGGCAGATTATGATATAACCTTGAAGGACTTGGCTGATCGCGGGATGGATTTGTCGTTCCTTGGCGACCCGATGACCTTCATCTACTCTTTGGCCGATGAGGAGGTGGTCGAGGATCCGGGGGTGGTGGACGAGGCGGCTCCGTGAATATTCTTCTTTTTTTTCTTTTTTTTTGTTTGTCAAGTTTGTTTGCCGCGGGCCGTTGTACCCTTTCATTTCCCGAACTTTTAATGGAATCATCTTCTTCCTTTATCGTCGCTTTTCGTTCTTGTTTTCTTGAACTTGGTTTGATAATCGAATTAATAATATGATCGAATCATGAGATTGAATCACTTATCGATTAAAATTAACCATATGATTGAGTGAAGTCCTTTAGCCGATAGTCTGGCAGCAGCCTCTCGAATACGAGATTGAATGAGCAAAGATTCAAGATTAACCAAATGATTAATGAGTGAAGTGCTTTAGCCGATTGTCGGGCAGCGACTTCACAAAGATGGGATTGAATTAATAATCGCTTAACTAACTTAACCAAATGATTAATGAGTGAAGTGCTTTAGCCGATTGTCGGGCAGCGACTTCACGAAGATGGGATTGAATTAACAATCGCTTAAATAACTTAACCAAATGATTAATGAGTGAAGTGCTTTAGCCGATTGTCGGGCAGCGACTTCACGAAGATGGGATTGAATTAACAATTGCTTAAATAACTTAACCAAATGATTAATGAGTGAAGTGCTTTAGCCGATAGTCGGGCAGCAACTTCACGAATACGAGATTGAATTATCAATCGATTTTATTGATTACAACTTTGCGCTCGAAGAGCGATTACATTGAGGTCGCTCGACAGGACGATGCAGGCTAAATTATTTCGCCGCTATTGGTAGTATTTTTTTAGTAGGGAGGCGTTCCAAGGGTATTGGGCCGGATTGCCCTCAAGGCTTTCTAGCTCATAGGCACCGTTGGCTAGGCGCCTGGAGATCTTTAGGGGTCCCTCCCAATTTGGACCAAATGCCCCCTTGGGTTGCCCGACCGTCCGTCATAGCACCAGGTCCCCGGCTTCAAACTCTCTGATCTTGATTTTTTAGTTGAAGTATTTTTCAGCCCGGCATTTGTAGGCTATATTTCTTTGTTCGGCGGACAACCTTTTCTCCTCCAGCAAGTCCAACTCGTTTAGCATGGCTTGGTCGTTCTCGATTCCCACGGGTTGCTAGGTGCGGAGGCTTGGGATGATGACCTCGGCCGGGATGACTGCCTCTGTTCCGAAGGCCAGAGTGAAAGGAGTCTCCCCGGTTGCGGTGCGACAGGTTGTTTGGTATGACCATAATACTTCGGGTAGTTTGCTCGCCCATGTTCCCTTGCTCTCCTCCAGCCTTGCCTTCAGCGTGTGTTTGATTATTTTGTTCACTGCCTCGACCTGCCCGTTCGATTGGGGGTGGTAGGGTGATGAGAACAGCCTCTTGATTTTGTGCTTTAGACAGAATCTCTCCATCTCCAACCCATCGAATTGCTTTGCATTGTCCGAAATGAATATCTATGGGAGGCCAAATCGACAGATTATGTTGCGCCAGATGAACCTAATGACATGCTCCTGGTCGATTGTTTTTAGTGACTCCGCCTCCGCCCATTTGGTGAAGTAATCCACGGCGACAATTGTGTACTTGACGCTGCCCGAGGCCGTAGGCAAAGGACTAATGAGATCGATCCCCCACTTTGCGAACGGCCACGGGCTTAGGATTGAGGTGAGCTCGGTTGGAGCCTGGTGGATTGCTGGTGAATAGACTTGACATTTGTGGCATGCCCGTGCATAGTTGATCGCGTCCTTCTTTAGAGTGGGCCAAAAATATCCCTGTCGAATAACTTTCTGGGCGAGCACCTGGCCACCGGCGTAGTTCCCGCAGCGCCCCTCTTGGACTTCTACCAAGATCTTCTTTCTCTGCCCCGGCGTTGATTAATGCTTCATACTCGGCTTCGTTATTAGTTGCGTGAAAATCAAACCTGATGGCCGTCGTGAACGATTGGTCGGACGGGCTGAGAAGGACAATTCCCGCGTCTGCCCGCAAAGTCGTGGAAGATCCGTCGATGTACATTTTCCATGGCGGCTGCTCGATCTTGGCCATCGCCTCCGGGTAGGTGAGCTCGACTATGAAGTCGGCCATGGCCTGGCCTTTGATGGACATTCGAGGAGCGTATGTGACCCCGAATTGCTCGACCTCTACTGCCCACTTGAGGCATCTGCCCACCGTGTCTGGTCGATGTAGCACTTGACGAAGTGGCATTGTGGTCAGTACTTCTACTTGGTGATCGAAAAAGTATGGCGTAACTTACACACACTCATTACTAGTGCGTAAGCTAACTTTTCCAAGGGTGGGTACCGTAGCTCGGCGTCGTGGAGTGTCTGGCTGACATAATAGATTGGCAGATATGCCTGCCCCTCAGCCCGCACTAGCACGACGCTGAGAGTTGAATCTGAGGCCGCCAAGTATAGGAAAAGCTTCTCGCCGAGGACGGGTTTGGCCAATACCTGGGCGTTTGACAAATATGCCTTCAAATTATCGAAGGCGAGCTGGCTCTGGGGTGTCCAGTTTAGTTTCCCCTTCTGCATGCTGTCGAACAATGGTTTGCACCGGTCCCCCATGCGGGAGATGAAACGGCTGAGAGCGGCCAGGCTGCCCGTCACCCTTTGCACCTCCTTTACCATTCGGGAAGCGCTCATGTCGAGGATCACCTGAACTTTGGTTGGGTTTGCTTCGATCCCTCGCTGGCTAACCATGTGCCCCAAGAACTTGCCCGACTCGACCCCGAAACTGGACTTTTTCGGGTTGAGTCTCATCCGATATTTCCTCAAGATTTCGAATGTTTCGGCTAAGTGAGTGAGGGGTCTTCATTTTTCTCTCTTTTAACGACGATGTCATTGATATATACCTCCATGGTCGCCCCGATTTGGTCGTGAAACATGTGGTTGACCAGCCTTTGGTAGGTTGCCCCTGCGTTCATGAGGTCGAATGGCATCCCCTTCCAGAAGTATATGTTCTTCTCGGTGAGGAAGGTGGTGTGTTTCTGGTTGTCGGCGGCCATCGGGATCTGGTGGTAGCCGGCAAATGCGTCAATAAAAGTGAGCATCTCGTGCCCGACCGTGCTGTCCACCAGATGGTCGATGTGTGGCATCGGGAAGTGATCCTTGGGGCATGCTTTGTTCAGGTCCGTGAAGTCGATGCACAGCCGCCAGGTGTTGTTGTTCTTCTTGCCGAGGACGGCGTTGGATACCCATTGGGGCTTGTCGTCGGGGTCGACCATCCCGATAAGCTTGTTGTCGAGCAGCTTTTTAACCTCGGTGGTTATGACCGCGTACTTGTTTGGGCCGAATTTTCTTCTCTTCTGTGAGATTGGCTTGCGGGATGGATCAATGTGCAATTGGTGGGTACATACGGCTGGATCGATCCTGACCATGTCTTCGTGGGACCACGCGAACACGTCTAAGTTTTCTTCTAAAAATATGGTCACCGCTGTCCGCATCTCGTCGGACATCGATGAACCGAGTTGAACACTTACTTCTGGCCGATTCTTCATTGTGACCGAAATCAATTTTTCGATCGGACTGGCTCCCCGCTCGCCGAAGCATGGATCGTCGATCTGCCCTGTTAGGGTGCTGTCGATCTCCATGGGTTCGTACCCGAGCCTGGGCTCTAGGTCGATTTGAGTGTCTTCAAAATTTTGTGAATCTTCTTCCATTGGGCTGGCAGTGGGTGGGATTTCTTCGTCTATTTCCATGTCTTCCTCCCCAATTGTGCAGATATAATCTAAATTTGCAGAATTTGAAATAAAATCGATATACGCTAAACACCTGCGTGCCATTTTCTGATTACCCTTAAGAGTCCCAACCTTCCCGGAGGGGATTGGGAACTTGATACAATAATAGAATGCTGAGGCAGCGGTTCGAACTCGTGCTCGAACAGCCTGCCGAGAAACCCGTTATAGGTTGACGGCTAGTCGACAATAATAAAGTCGAGCTGTTTCGAAGCCTTAACCTCAGCGTCTATACTAGAAACTAATTATACGGCTAGCCTAACTATCCCGTAGGGTTTCACAGTGGCGTCGCCGAAGCCCTTGATGACCTGGTCGCACGGCTCCACGTATTTCTCGAAGAAGCTGTCCAGCTGGTCGAATGCGGTTTTGAAGAGGATGTTGCAGTAAGCCCCGTTGTCGAAGAGCATGCGATGGACAGTGATGCCCATGATGTTGACGGACACGACCAGGGTGTCGTGGTTCGGGTAGATGACCCCAGTGCGATCTTCCTCCTTGAAGACGAGGAGGTCTGTCTCTCTTGCCGTTATGTTGACCGGCATGGTGATTTGGTGGACGTTGTCCATTGCTCGCAGCTCGCTCTTCTGTCGGCGGTTGGAGAGCGAGGTGGTGGGCGCAAACCCTCCCACAGGGGAGAGCATGTTGACCGCGCGTCGGGCTTGATGTTCCGGCATCGGCGGGCATATGAGGGCTGCCTCTCGGTTTGGCTCTACGGGGTGGGCAGCGGCTTGAGCCTCCAGCCTAGCCGCCGGTCTCTTCACGAACTCCTCAAGCTTCCCCTCCTCGAAGAGTCGCCAGAGTTGTTTCAGGAGGTCGCAGCACTCACTTGTGTTGTGCCCGACGGTTTGATGGTAGTGGCAGTATTTGTTGGGGTTGAGCTACACCCCCGGTTTGTGGACCCACGGCCGCACCTTGGGCACCATATTCTTGTTCCGAATTTGCACGTAGATATACTCCATGGTGGCTGACAACCTTTCGGCTAGCTTCACTTCGACGGAGTCGAAGGGTTTGAACGGTTGAGGGGCGCGGTAGGAAAAGCTTCTCCGGGTCGGCGTGCCGCAGGGCTTCTCCTTCTCAGCTGGGGCGCCCTCTCCTAGCCGTTGTGCCAAGATGTCAGCGTTATAAATGATTTTTCCGGCTCGCTGCCGGAACTCCGCGTAGGATTTGGGATAGTCCTTGTTCATAGATTTCCACAACTTCGTTTTTAGGCGGAGTCCGCCTATGATGCCGACTAGCTTGACCTCGTCCCCGACGGGCTCACCCTCCATGATGATGCGGTCTACCCGGTCCGTCTCGTCTTTTCCCTGGGCCAGGTTGGCCATGCGATTGGCACCGGCTAGATGTGGCGCTATTGAGGAGAAGTGTTCTAGGAACAGTTCCCCCAGCTGGTGGAACGAAACCACCTTCCCCGCGGGCAGCGAGGAGTACCACCGGTGAGCTCTGTCACCGAGGGTTAATGGAAACATCCGGTACTGGGTGGCGTCCATCGCCCCCATGGAGATCATGTAGGTGGAGTATTTACTTAGGTGGGTGACAGGGTCCGTCTCCCCGTCGTACTGGCCCACCGCGGCCACGTTAAGTTTTAGTTGGGCGGGGGCCCGTACCAGTATGTCGGCGAGTGGGGAGTTAGGCATGTGGACGACGTGGTGTTGTCCGTCCCGCCTTTCGAGCTTGGCCTCGAGGTCCGTTACTTTCTTCAAGATAGCGGTCATAGCGCTGTCGGTAGCGGGGGGAGAACGGGGATGCGGGTTGTCCCCCAGACGGTCACGGACCGACGGCCTTGGGGCCGCGTCGTTGTGATGTCTGGGAGAGCGTGCCCGTTCTCTCTCCCGGGGTCTGGAACTGGCGTTAGACTCGTAGGGTCGGGCAGCTCCTCGAGCCTGGGAACCCAGTCTGGAGAAGACGGATCCCGCAGGTCGGCGAGACACCCGCTGTGAGTTGGCCTCCTCGTCGAGGCGCCTCTTTAGATTCTGAGGCCGGGGGTTACTGGAGGGCCGCCTCTTACTCCTGTCGTGGTTGGCTGGTGGCCCTGGATCGGGCTGACTCCTTCCTGGGTCGATGAGTGCGGATTGGAGCGGCGTCGATCTCGGCCTGGCGGCGTTCAATCATTGCCCTTGCGGCCTGGAGGTCTTCTGGAGTTCTTATTGCCGATAAGAACTCGAAAGGGCCTTGAAGAGTTTCCGCCGATAACAATAATATATATGATAAGTATTGGGCTTGTAACCTAGAGAAACATAGGTTGGGCCTATAAGACATGGTTTATTTAGTAATCAGCCAAATTTAATTGAGACATTTGCGTAATTAATGGGTGGGACTAATTTTATAATGGTTATAATATATTGGAATTAATATCATGAAAAAATTTATAGGCTGAACAACATAGAAATTTCTAACATGTAATCATTGTAAGGTAGATGATAAACTAATTGTTTGACTAAATATATTCTAATGTTTCATTAGGTAGGTGTAAAAACAATGAATTCTCAAATTTCTATGTTTCATTATAATGGACAAACTTGGATGTGTTAGTATAATTTAATAATGCATTAGTATAAATAAATAAGGTATTAATAAAATGCTGGAAGGAAGAAGTATACAATAGACATGTTTCAATAATTTTGACCATTTGTATAGTTTTTAGCTCCAGTTATTAGTATAATAATATTAAAGTTATTAACCATTTGTATGAATAAAAAATGCATTTGTAAAAAATAGATTGCATTAGTTAGAAGACATTAGTAAATTAGGAGTAAAATCTATTTGATCATAATTAATAGTAAAATCTTTAACATAGGACTAACAATATAATACATGGTTTATTTAGTAATATGTTGGGAAAATAGGGGTGCCCGAAATCTATTCGGGATGAAATTTAAATACGAATTTAAATTCAACTATTACTAGCATGAATTAATCCTAATTAATTCAATTAATAATTCCAACAACAAATTTAACATCATGCATGTTGAATTAATTCACATAAAATCTAGGCGGAATAAACAAGAATTTATGTGACTTACGTACCTCTTGTAGAATTGGCCTTTGAATAAACGGGACAATCACGATCACACTTTATCAACCCAAAATCCTTCTCAAGTATTTCAATTTCGCCTTACTTGATCACCGGTGGGAGATGCTTTCAAATAATTTAAATAACTAAGGAAAAAGAAAAATATTTATTCTCTTGATTTTCCAACACATGGAATTATGTCCTTGGGGATGAAATAATCATCCCCTATTTATAAAGAGTGATGGCCAAAAATTATAGGAATATTGGGCCTTGGAGAAAATCTTTTCTTAGACTCTAAGAAATCTTGAATATATCTCATATATTCTTTTCTCCATAATAAAATATTCCACAAAAATCTCACTATCCTAAATAGGTTGATATTTTCGAAATTTTCATGAAGAGATCCTAAGATTTGGATCTTCTTGAATATATGAGATATTCTTGTATTCCAAGAATACATATCTTCCATAATATCTTTCCAAGAAAATCAACAAAATCTTCTCTCTCCTTGAATCATGATTTTCCAAAATTACATGGAAAAATCAGCAATATATTTTCTTTTATTTTAATCACCTTATCATTAATGGGCTACTTAATGGGCTACTTGAGGGGCCTTTAAGGAGAATTAAGATTGGACCTCCTAATGGACTTCTGAATTTCAATATTGAGCCCCAATATAATTCAATCCATTAATATTAACTATTACCACTAATTAATTAATATTGCACTATTCATCTTAATCCATATTACGATAATATGGGCTCCCGGTTATTATTTCCCGCATTTAAGATTATCAAGTCCATTAATTAATTAAGCTTCTGAATAGCTCTAAATTAATTAATATATTTCACCTTGAAGTAAAGACAGCTCAACATTATTATCCGTACCGAAGAAACTAATTCTTCACTTGTAAGATTTGGTACGATAAAACTTCTGAGCCCACCAAGGGGACTAATCACAGGAGCCATACTCGCACGCTTTTCTCCGTATTAAATCTTAGCAACCGTTGTATGATTAATATTACTGCCCAAAGCACAAGGTTCGAAGTCACAATGATTCTCACCCAACATGAATCAAAGCAGTAACCATTAAGCACACACGGTCCTATTTAAGTGATGGAGATTAAGAAATCAACAACCACTGAGGTCTAATTCTTCACATTTCAAAACAGAAGAATTTATCCTCGATGTAGGTCCTCTTCAACACATACTAAATGTGCTAGTGCAATCTCTTAGTCAAGACAGACCAATCTGAGACTTACACATCAACCTTTCACGACGGATTGTTCAATTCCACCTAGGTCGTGAAAATATACGTTTAGTTACAAGGAAAACGTTAACGTTATCTTCCGTGATCGGGTATCACCATATTAACTACAATGTAACTAGTACTATTATGAACTGTTTGCAATAAATATTCAACATTTAATCATATCTAAAGCATATGCGATAAAAGAATTATTCTCATAAACAAGTGTTTGATACACGAGTTATACAAAGTAAAAGCATACTTTCATGTATAACTCCAACAATCTCTCACTTATACTTAAAGTCTGCTTTTTAGTATACATCATGCATGTCTTAGTGTAGTAGCTCTACGTGACATCTCATGTCAACCTACACTAACCTAATAATTCCTCCCACTTATACTTAAAGCAGATTGGCAATAGTCTTGACTCCCATTCCATCCACATGTCTCTCGAATGTACTCTGAGGCAGACCCTTTGTGAATGGATGTACTAGGTTGTCCTCCGACATTTATCTTTGCCACCTCTTTATCTCCTCTCTTAACGATTTCTCGTATAAGATGGTATTTTCTTTCAATGTGTTTGCTGGCCTTGTGGGCTCTCGGTTCCCTTGAATTTGCAACTGCTCCGACATTATCACAATGGACAGTGATTATGATGGGAAAATTCGGAACAACGTCCAAGTCCACTAAGAAGTACTTGAGCCAAACCGCTTCTTTCGCTACTTCACAAGCAGTTACTTATTCGGCTTTCATGGTCGAATCGGCGATGCATTTCTGCCAATTGCTTCTCCATGTCATGGCTCCTTCTCCCATGCAAAACACACTACCCGAGGTAGATACTCTGGATTCTATATCTGATTGGAAATTTGAGTCTGTGCATCCCATGGGAATTAGACCGTCTGACTGTTAAATTAGCATTCTATTCCAAGTTCTTTTCAGAAACTACAAAACGCATTTAATTGCAATCTAATGTGCTTTCCCGGGGTTACTTTGATATCTTGCCATCATGCCCACGACAAAGCAGATATCCGGTCTCGTACACAACATTGCATACATAAGACTTCCTACATCCGAAACGTACAGAACGTCTTTCATGTCATCTATCTCCACTTGCGTCTTAGGGCATATTTCTTTGGATAGATGGATTCCGTGTCTAAAAGGTACAAAACCTTTCTTGGAATATTGCATGTTGTAACGCTTCAAAACAGTGCCATTGTATGAAACTTGCGATAAGCCCAACATCCTTCTCTTGCGATCTCAAGTGATCTTGATCCCAAGGATGTGACCGGCTTTCCCTAAGTTCTTCATATCAAACTGATTTGACAGCCATACCCTTACGTCTAACAATACCTTTACATTGTTTCCAATGAGCAGAATATCGTCTACGTATAATACTAAGAATACCACCGCAGTTCCGTCACATCTTTTATACACACAACTCTTGAACTCGTTTTGATCAAACCCATAAGATTTAATCACTTGATCAAAACACTGGTTCCAAGTACGCGATGCTTGCTTAATTCCATAAATGGATCTCTTAAGCTTGCATACGAGGTGCTCTTGGCCTTTTTCAATAAAACCTTTGGGCTGTTGCATATAGATATATATCCCGTCAAGACTTCCGTTAAGGAAAGCTGTCTTGACATCCATTTCCCAGATCTCGTAATCTAGGTGCGCAGCGATCGATAAGAGAATATAGATGGACTTAAGCATAGCTACAGGCGAAAAGGTCTCCTCATAATCGATCCCTTCTTTCTGAGTATACCCTTTGGCCACTAGCCTTGCTTTGAAGGTCTCAACCCTTCCGTCCGGTCCTCTTTACCTCTTGTACACTCACTTGCATCCAATGGGTTCTACCCCATTGGCCATTGGGTGGTTCGACCAACTCCCACACTTGATTATGATCCATCAAACCCATCTTGGTTTCCATTGATGTTTGCCACGACTCCGCATCTTTGTCTTGGATTGCCTCGTCGTATGTCCATGGGTCTGATTCATCACCGAAAATTAAATCCGAAGATTCTCCTATTCCCATAAATCTCTCGGGTTGCCTAGCAATCCTCCCACTGCGACGGGGTTCCGGTTGTGAAGGTGTGATGATTGGTATATCATCTTGTATACTTGGTATAGGAGTTCGTCTAAGGTAATCTCACTTCTGGGCTTTCTTTTGTTCATATAGTCTTCCTCCAAGAATTTAAAGTGTGAACTAATCACGGTCTTTTGATCCTTGGGACTATAGAACATACACCCTTTCGTTCCGCAGGGTATCCTACAAATGGCCTTAATTCCAAACGTGGATCCAATTTACCGGTTTCCTTGTCTAGCATGTATGCCGGACAACCCCAAATCCACAAGTGTCTTAGACCGGGCTTGCGCCCGGTCCACAATTCCATTGGGGTTTTAGGAACCGATTTGGATGGCACCAAGTTTAGAATGTAAGCCGCTGTTTCCAAGGCATTACCCCAAAACGACTTGCGTAAATCTGAATAACTCATCATGGACCTGACCATTTCTAAAATAGTCTGGTTCCTTCGTTCCGCCACACCGTTCTATTGAGGGGTTCCCGGTGCGGTCAACAGGGATACAATCCCTTCGTCCGATAGGTAGTTCAAGAATTCATCGCTAAGGTATTCGCCTCCACGATCAAATCGTAGAAACTTGATACTTCTTTCCATATGCATTATAAGGTAGATGTATCCATATCTCGAGTAATCATCGAAAATTACAATTTACTCATACCCCTTCTTGCTATGATCGTCATTGAACCACACACATCGGTATGAACGAGTTCTAACACTTCTGTGGCTCTATTCCCTTTGGCTCCAAATGCCCTCTTGGTCATTTTACCCTCTAAACAGGATTCACAAGTTGGAAACGGTTCCACTTGGAATGATTCCAAGGATCCGTCTTTCACCAATCTCTCTATCTGCTTTAGATTAATATGACCTAGTTTAAGATGCCATAGAATTATTTCGTTCATCTCCGAAGAACGTTTTCTTTTATTACTCGAAATGATCGACGTGTTATTAGATTCATTATGAGTGGTATGCCCAATTAATGGTATAAAGATCATCCAATAATATTCCGGAACAGATAAACTCATTATTTCAAGAAATAATAACATCCTTATTAAAAGAAACTGAGTATCTATTCAAAACAGTTTAGAAACTGAAGGTTGAGTTCTTTCTAAACTAGGAACATGAGGAACATCTCTCAAGACCATAACTCTATCTTCACAAGATAGACGCACTTCTCCCACTGCTTCAGCTGCCACTCTCGTAGAATTGCCCGATGTGATGGGGATCTCACTTCTGTTAAGTCGTCGGGTTAGCTTGAACCCATGAAACAAATGTGATCAGTAGCTCTCGTATCCACTATCCACGAATAGACAGCATACGCCAATTCACAAGTTTCGATGACTAGGGTGTGTGAATTACTTAACTTTCCTTGCCTCTTAGGCTTGGAACAGGCAGACCTCCAATGTCCTCTCTCAACGCAACTAAAACACTTTCCCTTTGATGCTAGCATTTGCATTTGTCTTTCGCAACAGTTGGATTTGCTCGGATCCGGCCTTTGGTTCTCTTCCTCTTCTTCCCTTCCCTTGGGACCAAAAGAGGTAGACGGACCATTAGCCACCAAAGCACTAGACTGATGCTCCATTATCACCTCCACCGAAACTAAAGCTTCCAAGAGCTCGGGCAAATGACTTGTCCGTTCATTCATCTGACAGTTCAGTTGAAACTGCTCAAAGCTTTTCGGAAGAGGATGGAGTATGTAATCGACCTTAGAAGGGACATCAAACTACGTACCAAGTACCTCCATCTTGTTAAGGTATGCTATAATCTCGAGAACGTGCTCCCTCACGGGCGTTTCTTCCACCATTTCCAACTTGACCGAGTCATGTTTGGTGAACTGATTAGCCTTGGGATTCTGATGTAAAAATATCTCTTCAAGGTGTTCCATGATTTCAACAACGGATTTATTAACTTTAAGTATATTAAACAGTGGATTGAAAGGTTGCGACATGATGAACTGAGAATAAAACATACATTCATATCAATACTAGAAAAATACGAAATTATCACATAATTCGATCACATCAATTATATTGAAACCTTAAAACAATATAATCATGCATCAGCCAACATCTCGAAACAATTTAAATGCGCCACGAGGGGTGGTCTATACATTTAAACACATTCAAGCGGATCACAAACTTAAAGTTACAAATCCTTAATTCAAAATTAATAGTTGGCTCCCACTTTGACCACATAGAAATTGACAGGGACTCCGAGGGGAGTAAGTTAAAATCAATTTCCTATGCCTAAGTAATAACCATAATTAAATACAGGATTATTATTTCGCTTTGAGCAAGTCACTCGTGGTGAGGGTCAATACCGCTACTAGTAATAATCCACAATCATCCTTTCGGAATTTATTCATGTGAAATCCGTCTTTTTGGCCGATCCGAGGGAGAAACGTATTCCAAAAAGACTTCACAAATAAATAAATTATGGAGGCCAAATTAATCCAATTTTAATATCCGGAATAAAATTGCGATTAAATAAACATACTTAGTAATTTTCGAAAGTAAGGTTTTTCTTGGACAATAAAATTCATGCAAACACATATTAACAAATACTAATAAGTGCACGAAATAAAACATCCATCAAAACAAAATTAAACACATTGGAGCCCTCAAATCCAATTGTCACAGTTTAATTTCTTAACGTCTTGATACGAAATATCGTCCTTGTTGCTTTCCGTCGTTCGTCTCGATACGCTCCCACTCGAACAGCAACACTTCATCAAAAACAGCATCGTTTGGGGTTTGGGACAACGTTTAAAATCACACAAAAAAAATACAGAACTGGAATTAATTTAAAAAAAATTCCACGGCTCGAGATACGGCGCGCATCGGCCCACAGAGTGGGCCCGCACGCCACTCGGTGCCATGCCGAGCAGCGGCCGCATGGGTGCCGGAGCTAGTGCGCGCGTTCGTGCCTTGGCCCACCCCGTCGTGCGCGGGTCGTGCGCCTTGCGCACCCCGTGCACCGGGATTTGTCGTTTGTTCTTATTTTCACCCCATGCATGATTTTACGTCCTTGCATGCGCTACGCATGCATGCGTCGTCCGGGTACGCCGTCTTTAATTCTTCGTTCTTCATCTCGATCCGGTTACAATTTATTTTACAAAAAAAATAAATACTAGATCTAGACTAGTTTATTACAATGATCAAATCAAAATAAGAACAACTAATCTACTCGTGGATTTTCTCACGAGAAAAACGAATTCGAACGAATCGAATTAAAAACAATTAATTCACACGCATGAAAAATTAACAACATTAAAAACCATGACAATTGGATACCTGCAAAAAAGATCTAGCAATTCTACAATCCAATTTCAATTTAATGTTAAACAATTTAAATTCCAATTAAATATCAGAGCCCGAAACCGTGGCTCTGATACCAGTTGTTGGGAAAATAGGGGTGCCCGGAATCTATTCGGGATGAAATTTAAATACGAATTTAAATTCAATTATTCCTAGCATGAATTAATCCTAATTAATTCAAATAATAATTCCAACAACAAATTTAACATCATGCATGTTGAATTAATTCACATAAAATCTAGGCGGAATAAACAAGAATTTATGTGACTTACGTACCTCTTGTAGAATTGGCCTTTGAATAAACGGGACAATCACGATCACACTTTATCAACCCAAAAGCCTTCTCAAGTATTTCCCTTTCGCTTTACTTGATCACCGGTGGGAGATGCTTTCAAGTAATTTAAATAACTAAGGAAAAAGAAAAATATCTATGCTCTTTATTTTTCCAACACATGGAATTATGTCCTTGGGGATGAAATAATCATCCCCTATTTATAAAGAGTGATGGCCGAAAGTTATAGGAATATTGGGCCTTGGAGAAAATCTTATCTTAGGCTCTAAGAAATCTTGAATATATCTCATATATTCTTTTCTCCATAATAAAATATTCCACAAAAATCTCACTCTCCTAAATAGGTTGATATTTTCGAAAATTTCATGAAGAGATCCTAAGATTTGGATCTTCTTGAATATATGAGATATTCTTGTATTCCAAGAATACATATCTTCCATAATATCTTTCCAAGAAAATCAACAAAATCTTCTCTCTCCTTGAATCATGATTTTCGAAAATTACATGGAAAAATCAGCAATATATTTTCTTTTATTTTAATCACCTTATCATTATTGGGCTACTTAATGGGCTACTTGAGGGGCCTTTAAGGAGAATTAAGATTGGACCTCCTAATGGACTTCTGAATTTCAATATTGAGCCCCAATATAATTCAATCCATTAATATTAATTATTACCACTAATAAATTAATATTGCACTATCCATCTTAATCCATATTACGATAATATGGGCTCCCGGTTATTATTTCCCGCGTTTAAGATTATCAAGTCCATTAATTAATTAAGCTTCTGAATAGCTCTAAATTAATTAATATATTTCACCTTGGAGTAAAGACAACTCAACATTATTATCCGTACCGAAGAAACTAATTCTTCACTTGCAAGATTTGGTACGATAAAACTTCTGAGTCCACCAAGGGGACTAATCACACGAGCCGTACTCGCACGCATTTCTCCGTATTAAATCTTAGCAACCGTCGTATGATTAATATTACTGCCCAAAGCACAAGGTTCGAAGTCACAATGATTCTCACCCAACATGAACCAAAGCAGTAACCATTAAGCACACACGGTCCTATTTAAGTGACGGAGATTAAGAAATCAACAACCACTGAGGTCTAATTCTTCACATTTCAGAACAGAAGAATTTATCCTCGTTGTAGGTCCTCTTCTACACATACTAGATGTGCTAGTGCAATCTCTTAGTCAAGACAGACCAATCTGAGACTTACACATCGACCTTTCACGGCGGATTGTTCAATTCCACATAGGTCGTGAAAATGTACATTTAGTTACAAGGAAACCGTTAACGTTATCTTCCGTGATCGGGTATCACCACATTAACTACAGTGTAACTAGTACTATTATGAACTGTTTGCAATAAATATTCACCATTCAATCATATCTAAATCATATGCTATAAAAGAATTATTCTCATAAACAAGTGTTTGATACACGAGATATACAAAGTAAAAACATACTTTCATGTATAACTCCAACATAATAAGCCAAATTTAATTCAGACATTTGTTTAATTATTATTTGGCCATAATTTTTTAATAAGAGTTTGCCATTTGGTTATAAAAAATTAGTTAGAAATAGGTTGACATTAAAATATAGATATTATTGAAAATTATAATAAGTAATCATTAAAAGGTAGATATTAAACTAAGTAATTTCCAAAAAAAAAAAAAATCTTTGGTTTTCTTAATCCGCGACTATAATTGTGGTATAGAGTTATATTTAAATAGTAATGAAAATTGTTCAATAGTAATAGTAATTAAAAAAACTAGTATTATAATAAGTATAAAAAAATATTTAATCAACTAGTATAAATAGAAAAAATTTGAGAAAAACGAAATTTAGTATTAAAGTAATTTCATAATCCTTAAATATTGGGAATAACATATTTATTATATTTAAACCCGAATTTTATATACAAAATAATTAATATAGTATTGGGCATAGGATAGGCCCAAGAACTTATGTAATACTAAAATATTTAATTTATTCATCATTAAGAAACGATATTGAAATATGCTAGAGTAATTGATTAATTGCTCAAATAACGGTCCAAAGCATAGTATTTGGATAAATTGATTAATGAAATAATTCAACAAAAAATTGTACAATTTAATCAGTAAGAATAGAAATTTTATATAAGCTATCTTAGAAAAATAGGGAAAAAGATTGGGCATGTAACCTAGAGAAACATAGGTTGGGACTATTGTTGATAGGTGAACAAGAAATAAAGCCTTATCAAGGATAATGAAGAGCCAATCTCAAATCAAAGATGATCAGTAAAGAAAATCAAGTCGGGGTGCATAAATCAATCCAGGTAGTGTATAAACTGACGAACAACTCTACCGACGAACAACTATAACGGCGAACAGGTTTTAAGGCCCAAGACCGGAGATAAACATTCTGTTTAGTCACTGATGACGAGCAATATTGACAAAAGATGATGCATCAACCAACCTAAGAGGTGTATGACAACGAACAAAGGACCAAGATCCCAAGGTCAATCTGTGTAAAATACAAAGGCGAACAACTTCAGAGCCATATACCCACAAGGCGAACAACTTTGATGTAAAAGCCATCCAGGATTAGCTAAGCCGACCTGGGTGAACAACAATGAAGTCCGAGATAAGACCAAAGAAGACTTTGTAACTAAGATTCAACTTAGATAAGGTCAAATTGTAGTCAAAGGACACTTGTCAAGTATGCAGGCTAGGGAGACCAAGAGTCATAGACACCTCATGCTTGCTAGTCTCTATAAATAGTTGTTCTCCAGCTTAAGAAATACAAGTTCAAATTCACAAATGCTCCAAAAACACTTATTTAAACACCTAAACGTGCACACATACGAAATTATTACGATTTCGACTTTCACAATTACTAGTTCATAACCCGAACCCTCGATTTACCATTTACTGTGGTAACCAATCACACGTAATTGATTGATGATCTTTAAACCGAACTTAAACAGTCACTAATCCACCCGATAAAAATTGATCACCAACAAATTTGGCGCTAGAAGGAGGGACCGAACCTTCGAATTAGTGTGATTACTCAAGAACTTCAAGTTGAAAACTTGAAGATTCAAAGAAAACCTCAAGAAATACTTGAAGGTTCAAATAAAAGTGTTCTTAGTGTTCTTCATCATAAGAATTAAGACAAATAAATTCGGAATGCCTCAATCCAAGGAAACCCAAGCATCACGTTTGTCAAGGAGAGCGTCTCCCACCCGAGCATCATCGGCCGACCACCAAGATCGTAATCCTAGACATGTGAACAGGTCACAACATACTGCCATAACTCATAATCTCCCACCTGAAATGGAGACCCTGGCGAACAACCCTAACGAATTAGCCAAAACCATTGCTGCTCTCCAGGCTCTACAGAGACAGCAAGATCAAAATAGGCCTTCACAAGTGAGGCCTAAAGATAGAGCCGTAGAAGTTGTTAGGGCTGGGTCAACCAGGGGCGAACAACACGAGGTGAACAGTGCCCAAGTCAGGCGGGATAAAGGCAAAGCAAAGATGGTAGAACCAAGAGAGGGTCAGGCTGAATCTGCTTGCGGGCGAACAACAATGTCGAGCCACAGAACAACCCGCTCCAATGCCCAGGACAGACTTGGCCAACCCCAGCAACAGGAGAAAGTTGCTCGCCAGGAAGCTGAGCACGGGCGAGCAACATTTGAGCAACCACGCCCATCAATTCATAAGAGACTCTCTCAATCTGCCTTCAGGCGTCTAGGGCCAAATGCGGCGAGCAACCCTAGAAAACAGCTCCAGGAATTGCCCACTCCAAGTGAGGGACTGCGACGAGCAGAAAGGTTGGCACCTTTGCTCGCCGAACAGCCTCCAAGTCAGGGGGCATCTTTGGATGAGCTATCAAGTTTAAGAAGGGCAGTGGAGAACATGCAGGGACAGCTGGACCAACAAAGAGGTGTGGGGACAACTAGCTTGCCATCCTCACCACTATCACCGGTCATTCTGAAAGCCCCGATTCAGAAGAAGGTCCAGTTCCCGGCAAGCATACAGTATGACGGTGTTGCTGATCCCAGAGTTCATCTTACAAAGTATTCGGATTATATGGTCTCGGTGGGGGCCAGCGACGCCACCCAATGCCGAAATTTCCCCTTAACTTTAGGGGATCGGGTGCACAAGTGGTTTGCGGCAATGCCGCCAGCATCTATCCACTCGTTCACCCAACTGAATCGAGAGTTCCTTTCCCATTTCTCAATGGCGGGATCATATTTGTCCCAGAAACACCGATTGTCTGACCTAAAACAAAATGACGATGAGTCAGATCGGGCATTCATGGAAAGGTTCGACAAGGTGTTGTTAGAAGGTGAACCCATCAGTGAGGACACGAAAATCATTGCCGTTATGGCCGGGTTGAAGAAAGGATCAAAGCTATGGAAAGAGGTACGTCTGAAGTGCCCAAAAAGTTATGCCGAATTCAGGAATCAAGCCGACATATTCGTTTCCATGCATGAGGCTTTGCAATCAAACTTGGGGGAGAACAAAACTGATCCCAAGGAGAACAACAAGAAACCTGGTGCAACAAGCTATCGAGTCCCTAAAAACATGAAGGCGTTCACTGAAGGGACAGAACTCAAAGAAAAGTTGAACCAAGTGCTAACAGTGTCAGTCGATACTGTTTATGAGAATGTGAAGGATAAGGAGTTGCTCTCCCCTCCCCGGAAAATTCGTCAAGACACTGGCAAACTCAACCCTAACAAGTATTGTGCCTACTATCAAAGCGTGGGGCACTTTACGAGTGAATGTAGAGATTTGCTCAAACAGCTCTGGCGTTTCTACGAGGACGGAAAGCTCTCCGACTTTGTCAAAAGACAACCCGGGAAGAGAGTCTGGGAGAACAACTCTGAGGACGAAGATGATCAACCCCAGAAGAACAATAAACCGGCACGACCAGTTCTTGCCATTCCTACTCGTCCATTGGAAGATTTGTATATGATGGAACCTGCAGGTCCCGCAGGAGGATGTTCTGATGGACGACCACCAATCTCCAACCGAAAGAGAAAAGCTGAATTACGAGCGATCGATCAAGTCCAAGAAATGGGGGTTAAGCCATCCATCATGCAGACAGCGGAACTGACCTTTACCGAAAATAACTTGGAAGGAATCTTAACTCCGCACAACGATTCGCTCGTGATATGCGCAAAAATTATGGGAACACGAGTCCACAGATTGTTGTTGGACACCGGAGCCTACACCAACATCCTATTTAAAAAGACGCTCGATCACCTTGGAGATTATTCGGGTTATATCCGGGATACGACTCACAGAATAATAGGCTTCGGAAATGCTGTAACAGATCCATTGGGAATAGTTACTTTGGCAGTACAACTTGTAACGGCCAACGAACCCGAGAAAAATATTACAAGAATGGTTGACTTCTTGGTTGTAGACCAGGATTCAACTTATAACGGGTTTCTTGGTTGACCCTTTTTAAATGAATTCAAAGCTGCATGTTCCACTTATCATTATTGTTTGAAATTCCCAACAGCAAGTGGAGCAGGTACTATCAAAGAAGATCAAATAAAGGTCAGGGAGTGCCTCTTACAGTTGCAGGCCAAACATGTATCAGTATCCGTGATGGAAGCCACAACTAGCTATCCTGCTGATGAACCATCAATACTGGAAAACATGATGGACATAGAGGAAGACCACATGGACACTGACGAGCAACATCTTGACGAGCAGGTGTTGGACGAATAACTCATTACCACCCAGGAGGAACATCATCCTGACGAACAACAAAGGGGTGGTGACGAGCAACATTCATCAAATGGCTTGGAGGGCCAAGTGTTGACTAACAACAACGGATCAGGGCCAACAGATGATCTAGATCCTCGCCTGGGGGCAGAGCCAATGAACATCGAAAATGATTTTAACTCTGAGGGACCAATACTTGATCCTCGGTGGAAAGGACAAAAACGACGAGCAACTCCAGTTGAAGAGCTGGAGGCGTTCAAAGTTAATCCTGAAAACCTGGATCTCGAATTATACATAGGATCTGAGCTCCCTGAGCCTTACAGATCCCGAATGAAAGAGTTCCTCAGCAAAAATCTAGATGTTTTTGCTTGGTCTCATGCAGACATGGTGGGGATAGATCCGAAACATGCTTGTCACAAGCTCAACATCAATCAAGCAAAAAGGCCAATCCATCAAAAACGAAGAAAGTATGGCCCAGATAAGTACCAGGCTTTGAACGAAGAAGTGAAAAAGTTGCTAGACAACGACCTAATTCGACAAGCACTTTGTCCACAATAGGTGGCAAACCCCGTCCTTGTGAGGAAACCAAATGGGACCTGGAGGCTATGCATAGATTTTACAGATCTGAATGCTGCATGCCCGAAGGACAACTTTCCACTCCCTCACATTGACCAATTGGTGGACAGCACTGGAGGTCATGAAATGCTAACATTCATGGATGCCTTTGCCGGGTACCATCAAATTCCAATGCATCCAGACGATCAAGAGAACACAACATTTTATACGAACAAAAACATGTTGTGCTGGAAAAGAATGCCCTTTGGCCTTATCAACGTCGGAGCAACATACCAGAGGTTGGTGAACAAGATGTTCGACGAACAAATCGGAGATACGGTAGAAGTCTATGTGGACGATATCGTAGTCAAAAGCCCCCGAAAAGAAGATCATCTTCAACATTTGACCCAGGTGTTCGAAGTCCTTCGACACTACAACATGAAGCTGAATCCGAAGAAGAGCAGTTTCGGAGTTCATTCAGGGAAATTCCTGGGCCATCTTGTTAGTCAACGAGGGATTGAAGCCAATCCAGCAAAAGTCAAAGCAATCGTGGATATGCAGCCCCCACATTCAATAAAAGAAGTGCAAAGGCTCACAGGATGCCTAGCAGCGTTGAATCGGTTCATATCCAGATCGGGGGACAAATGTCGTCCATTCTTTGAAGCCATCAAGAAAGGACAGTTCACATGGACTAACAACTGTCAAAAGGCGTTCGATCAACTCAAAGACTACCTGGGAGATGTTAAAATCCTATCAAAACCTGTCCCAGGAGAGAAGCTATATTTATACTTAGCAGCGTCAGAAGTAGCTATCAGCTCTGTCCTGGTGCGAGAAGACGGTAAATTTCATCAACCTATTTACTACGTCAGTCAAGCTTTACACGATGCGGAGATCAAATACTCTCCAACCGAGAAACTGGCGTATGCACTTGTTATGAGTGTGAGGAAGTTACGACCATACTTTTTTTACCATCAAGTGGAGGTACTAACAACTTTCCCACTCAGACAAATTCTCCATCGCCCCGACACAGCTGGTCGCCTATTAAAGTGGTCACTAGAGATTAGCTAATTCGGGGTAACTTATGCTCCTCGAACTGCGATCAAAGGGCAAGCATTAGCCGACTTTATTGTTGAACTAACCTTCCCACCAGATCCGACGAGAGGACTTGATCACCCCTGGCATCTATACGTTGACGGGTCTTCGACCAACATAGCCTCGGGGGCAGGAGTGGTTCTAATCAGTCCCGACAGACAAGTATTCACCTCGGCAATTAAGTTTGGTTTCATGGCAACCAACAACGAAGCTGAGTACGAAGCTCTTATCGCTGGTCTCCACCTATCTCTTGCAGTAGGTGTTAGACGGCTGCAAATATTTGGCAACTCGCAATTTATTGTGAACCAAGTCCGAGGTGAATACGAAGCAAAAGACGATCACATGATCGAGTATCAACGAATTGTTGCTTACCTGATGTCCTTATTAGAACAAGTCTTCATTGAACAAATTCCAAGGACAAGCAACACGCAAGCAGATGCGTTGGCCCGACTAGCAACAAGTGAGGGACCAGCAGAGTTGGCAGACATTATAATTACAAAGATGAATGATCCATCAATGAGAAGTTATAATGTCAATCAACTCGATGAACAAGCAGCTGAAGAAGAAGACTGGAGAACAAATATAGTCAAATATTTGAAAAGTGGGGAAAAACCAAACAACCCTTTTGAAGCTGCCAGGCTAACAAAGCAAGCCGCCATATATACTCTGGTGGGTGAACAGCTTTACAAAAGGGGAATATCAATCCCACTTCTCAAATGTTTGCCTAGGGGGCAAGGACGAGCAATACTCGAAGAAATACATGCTGGAGTATGCGGAAATCATACTGGGGGGTAAGCTTTGGCATACAAAACTATCAGACAAGGCTATTATTGGCCAACTTTACGTCAAGACGCAATCAAGAAAGCGAAGACTTGCCATCAATGTCAAATTTTTTCCCCAAACATTCATACCCCGGCCCAACAGCTCGTATCAGTTTATAGCCCGTGGCCATTTGCTAGATGGGGGATGGACATTATTGGGCCTTTCCCAGCGGGAGTTGGAGGAGTTCGATTTGCCGTTGTGGCGGTCGACTATTATACAAAATGGGCAGAAGCAGAAGTTATGGTAAAAATCACCCAGCAGAAAATGATCAACTTTATCTGGAAGAACATTGTCTGTCATTTTGGAGTTCCACAAACCATCGTGACAGACAATGGTCCGCAGTTTGATGGAAAATAGTTGAGGGATTTCTGTACAAAGTGGGGGATCAAAAAACATTACTCTACGCCCTACCATCCCCAATCGAATGGACAAGTTGAGGCTGTAAACAAGATTATCAAGCATACATTGAAAGTACGACTGGCTGAGAGCAAAAGTAGTTGGTCTGAAGAACTCCCGGAAGTCCTATGGGCATAAGAGTTTCTCCCATGTCAAGCACCGGAGAAACACCTTTTGCAATGGCTTTCGGAACAGAAGCTGTAATACCAATAGAGCTAAAGACCAACACTTTCAGGACGACCAACTTTGATGAGCAGGCGAACAACTCTGCTCTAGCTACTGAAATGGATTTGCTCGAAGAAAAAAGACTGAATGCTGAGCTAAAAAATGCTACCTATAAGCAGCGAGCAGAACGCTATTATAATTCCCATGTTAAAATCAGGGAATTCAGAGTTGGAGATATGGTTCTAAGAAAGTTGCTTGCCCAACCTCCAGGTGTATTGGGACCAACTTGGGAGGGCCCGTATCGTATAACGGAAAAATTCGTTAATGGTGTATACGATATCGAAGATATGGAAGGCAAGCCGGCCCAATACTCTTGGAATGCTATACATCTGAAGAAGTACTATCAATGAGACGAACAAGTTCTTAATTGGGCGAACAAATGTCTTGGGGGGCCAGTGAATCAAGTAAGGCAAACTAAAAACTTGCCTAATTTTTTGAAAATTTTGCTAAGTATAGAATTTAAAGTTGTTCGGCACATTGTATAGTTTAGTGTTGTTTCATCTTTTGTTTATAGACAGAGTTGCTCGGCAAAAATATTATAAGCGAGCATGTTTTAGTTAGTGTTCAAAGTTGTTCGTCAGATTATATTTGTTAGTGACGAGCAATCTTACAACACTTGTAAATTTTTGTAAATTTTTCATATGTAAATATAGTAGTTGTTCGTCATAAGGAAAAGTCCAAAAGCTCGAGGTACAAGTCCATTTTGAGGACCAAAGCCACTTAAAGGTTGTTCGTTTTTAAAAATGAACAAAACATAAGACTAAACCCTGATTCCACTAAAGGCAAAGTTCAATTCGAACAAAAGCCCAACACTATATGTTATAATTGCAAAGGCATTGATAAAAATGTAAAGGCAATTAACATATAAAAAAATGAGCGAACATGAGAAAGACATTCCATTAATCAAAAAGGCATTAAGCCTAAAAAATAGTACAATGATCCTAGAAGTCAAAGTACTACAAAAGGAACGAACAACTATTACACAGAAGGTGAAAAGAAAAAAGCTAAGTTCTACATCTACTGTTGCTCGGCCGGAGGAGGGTCTTGAGTTTGATCGACAGGAGGTTCAACGATCATATCTCGAGCCAAGTCTTCAGCTGCCTTATCCTCCACCTCTTTAGCAGCTTGTTCGTCGACAGCGGCCGACTCTTTTTCTTGCTCGTCCTCATTGACTTGGGGAGGAGGGTGAGTAACAACAATGCTAGGGTCAAGTTTATCAATCTTGACCCCTAATTCAGCCACATCCGCCAGCTGGATCTCAATGTTGTTCGGCGGCGGATAGTGTTCGATGAACTCGGAGAGGTCTTTTCCCATCTCTTCAACCAGGTCCTTGTAATCATAAGCATCGGCCGTGCGGATGCTGTCCGCATAGGCGCAGATATACCCAAGGTTAGAGATGGGGCCAGTCCGTGCCTGAACTTCCTCTTCAAGTTGCTCGTGTGTGAAGAGGTTGGCTTCCGACTCCCGAAGACGAGCAACTTCCGCTTTGAGATCAGCGATCTCTTGTTCGGCCGCGGACAACTTCTTCTCCCCGTCGCCGAGCATGGCATCTTTACCTCTCAATTCGCTAAACAAACCTTGAATTTGGTCAAGGTATTTCTTTTCAGAGTCAATGTAAACATTGATCTGATTGTTGAGACGGGCAACTTTGGCCTCTTACCGGCCGACCAGGCCGTCTTTCTCTTCAGTCAGCTGCCGAGCTGTACTGGCATAACGACGAACAGCATCTTCAAGCTCGGCGAGCTGGATCATTCCTTTCTGGGCGATAGCAAGGCCGTTTGCGTGATGCATCAAAGAAAAGTGGAAGTTGTCCGCAATGCTTTGAGCAGAAACGGTCGTCTCCAGAGGCCGGGTCCACGATCGGGCGATCAACTCAGTAGCCCGATGAACATGTTTGCCCGGGATCTCTTGAATGTGAACTGGAGTTTTTGAGCAGGCGTATTGGTGGACCGCAGCTGCTCGCCCAGGATGATCGTTAGGCCGATACCTGCGAACAAAAATCAAAGTTACAAGATGTTCTTAAAAGTTGTTCGCCGGCCACAAAGTTAGATATGCTTACTCATGGAACTTTCGTTCATCCCAACCCAGTATGGTGATATCCTCAGGGCCGCGAGTTGGGGTAACGCTTTTGCCCGCTTTGCCCGTCATCTCCACAGGCTCGACGGATGAGTGGCGAACAACATCCCCCTCTGGGCGGGCATGACTGTGGCCCACCTTCTCCTTCCCCTTGCCACCACCGGGGACATCTTGGGCCAGCGGAGTCCCATCCGCTTTCTTTTAGCGTTTCCCACCTTGAGGAGGAGAAATCGGAGGAGCTGGCCAAGCATGGCCAGAAGGTGCCGCAGACCGAGGAACTTTGGCTCCTTCAGCCTTGTTCGTCATTCCCAGTACTTTGGTGGGCGGGTCACCCTTCCTTTTTTGGCCTTTTGGAGGCGCCATCTCAAAGACTCTTTGCTCGAGGTGAGCGAGCAAGGGAGAACAGCAACAGTAACTTGCTCGGCTAAAAACAAAAAAAACAAAAAAGAAGAAGAGAAGTTAAGTTAAAAGAGTTAGACGAGCAAGTTGAGAAAGTCAATGACGAGCAAAGTCTAAATGAAAACTTAGAAATTTTTTATATACCTGGGGGCACTTCAGCCTGTGCTTCCAAGTGGTGGGGATAAGTAAGCAAACGAGCAGCTCTTTGACGCTTCTCGTCGTTTAGGTTTTGGATGGTCCTGTCCGCTCTATTACGCAAGCCGACCAAACAAGATGTGAACAGGAACTCCACACCAATCTCCTCTTCTTCCGAATTCCACTTTAGTAGTCGAGGACCTGCGAGCAAACAATAAAAGTTAAATTAGAACAACACAATTCGAAGGCGAGCAAAGATAAACTTACGCTTAATTATTCCATAGGCTGGGGGAGAATTTATTCTCCCAATGCCACCGTGTGGACCGGAAGATGCTCGCCAGTCACCACCAATGAAGAAAAAGTGCTCTTTCCAGTCCCTAATCTTGTTTGGCACCCCTTCTACCATCTTGAGTCCAGTCCTGGGCTTGAGGTAATAGTAGCCTTCTTCACCAACGGGACATTTGGTGATTGTCATGAGATAGTTGATTTCCTCCGCAGTAAGGCGATCAACATATCCCTCTAAGGTGAACAAAGTCATGGCGCCGAGCAAATTCATCCACCCTATTGGTGTGATTTGTGTAATGGCAAGATTGGTCGCCTCGAGGAAGCGACCAACAACTGGAGGTAGTGGCAGCTTTAGACCAGCGATCAGTGTGTCAATATTGATCGCGGTGCATCCAGGAGGTGGGCGATCAACTCTCTCTTTCCTCCTAGGGGCCCACATGTGAATGTCGAAGGGGATTTTATAGGTCTCTCGGATCAGATCAAGATCCTCTTCAAGGACGACACTCTTGATTCTGCTCGCCTGGAAATCAGTTTTTACCAGGTCCATTTTTTGTCTTTTCGGGCGAGCAAAGTGGTTCGCATACTCCTCAGCATATGCTCGCCATTCGAAAGGCCGAGCAACTCCAACTGGGATCTCGTTTTCTATCATTTTCGGAGATGGGAACCCTATCCCTTCCAAAAATTCACGAGTCAACTCGTCGAATTGGGGATCTTCCGATTCAGCGCTGGATGAAGAGCCTTCGTCGGAATCTCTGATCGCAGCGACCACCACTCCCTCCCTGACGGGCGAGCACCCGTATCCTCTACCGATCGAACAACGGAGTCCACATGGGGATCCGAGGCCGAAGAGACTTCAAAGGGTGGTCGATTCTCGTGTACCACAATAGGGAAGAGGGGATCAAGAGTTTCCTCGGATTTATTGCTTGATTGGGAAGACATGGAAGGAAGAAGAGAGAGGAAAACCAGACTGTGGCGAATTCCCGGAGAAGACGACGGCGCAAGGTCCCACACGGCGGCGGAGGCGTAAATGTGTAAAAGAAAGAGAGAGAAGAGAAGAGAAATAAGAGGATAACTACCTTAATTCGAAATTGAAAGCCAAACACTGAAGAAACGGACGCCGGAGAACTCGAAATCGCCGGGAGTGGAAGAAGTCGCCGGAGTACTGAAGCAAGGAATGAAAAAGTGGGAAAAATTTGTTTCCCCTTCTATTTATACCCCAAGCAAAAAACGGGGTATGGAGTGTAATTTTCCAACAAAATATGGGCTAAGTTGAGAGAAAACGGGGTCTTTTTCGAGCAAGTGTGAAAGTTAGAGGACCTATATGCAAATATAGGGGCGCGTAGCCTCGGGATTGATCGCGCGTGAACGACGCGCAATCATGACGCTCACGTCATCTTCGTACAACCCCCAGACCTTGGGTAGACGGGACGACGGACCATTTGTTGCTCGCCAGGACCAATGATGTTCGTCCCAACTCTCATTAGAATAATATCCTAACTACAGTTGCTCGCCACAAAGTTGCTCGTCTGTGACAATATGTAGTCAGGATAGGGGGCAATTGTTGATAGGCGAACAGGAATTAAAGCCTTATCAAGGATTATAAAGAGCCAACCTCAAATCAAAGATGATCAGTAAAGAAAATCAAGTCGGGGTGCATAAATCAATCCAGGTAGTGTATAAACTGACGAACAACTCTACCGACGAACAACTATAACGGCGAACAGGTTTTAAGGCCCAAGACCGGAGATAAACATTCTGCTTAGTCACTGATGACGAGCAATATTGACAAAAGATGATGCATCAACCAACCTAAGAGGTGTATGACAACGAACAAAGGACCAAGATCCCAAGGCCAATCTGTGTAAAATACAAAGGCGAACAACTTCAGAGCCATATACCCACAAGGCGAATAACTTTGATGTAAAAGCCATCCAGGATTAGCTAAGCCGACCTGGGCGAACAACAATGAAGTCTGAGATAAGACCAAAGAAGACTTTGTAACTAAGATTCAGCTTAGATAAGGTCAAATTGTAGTCAAAGGACACTTGTCAAGCATGCAGGCTAGGGAGACCAAGAGTCATAGACACCTCATGCTTGCTAGTCTCTATAAATAGTTGTTCTCCAGCTTAAGAAATACAAGTTCAAATTAAATGCTCCAAAAACACACATTTAAACACCTAAACGTGCACACATACGAAATTATTACAATTTCGACTTTCACAATTACTAGTTCATAACCCGAACCCTCGATTTACCATTTACGGTGGTAAACAATCACACGTAATTGATTGATGATCTTTAAACCGAACTTAAACAGTCACTAATCCACCCGATACATATTGATCACCAACAAATTTGGCGCTAGAAGGAGGGACCGAACCTTCGAATTAGTGTGATTACTCAAGAACTTCAAGTTGAAAACTTGAAGATTCAAAGAAAACCTCAAGAAATACTTGAAGGTTCAAACAAAAGTGTTCTTGGTGTTCTTCATCATAAGAATTAAGACAAATAAATTCGGAATGCCTCAATCCAAGGAAACCCAAGCATCACGTTTGTCAAGGAGAGCGTCTCCCACCCGAGCATCATCGGCCGACCACCAAGATCGTAATCCTAGACATGTGAACAGGTCACAACATACTGCCATAACTTATAATCTCCCACCTGAAATGGAGGCCCTGGCGAACAACCCTAACGAATTAGCCAAAACCATTGCTGCTCTCCAGGCTCTACAGAGACAGCAAGATCAAAATAGGCCTTCACAAGTGAGGCCTAAAGATAGAGCCGTAGAAGTTGTTAGGGCTAGGTCAACCAGGGGCGAACAACACGAGGTGAACAGTGCCCAAGTCAGGCGGGATAAAGGCAAAGCAAAGATGGTCGAACCAAGAGAGGGTCAGGCTGAATCTGCTTGCGGGCGAACAACAATGTCGAGTCACGGAACAACCCGCTCCAATGCCCAGGACAGACTTGGCCAACCCCAGCAACAGGAGAAAGTTGCTCGCCAGGAAGCTGAGCACGGGCGAGCAACATTTGAGCAACCACGCCCATCAATTCATAAGAGACTCTCTCAATCTGCCTTCAGGCGTCTAGGGCCAAATGCGGCGAGCAACCCTAGAAAACAGCTCCAGGAATTGCCCACTCCAAGTGAGGGACTGCGACGAGCAAAAAGGTTGGCACCTTTGCTCGCCGAACAGCCTCCAAGTCAGGGGGCATCTTTGTATGAGCTATCAAGTTTAAGAAGGGCAGTGGAGAACATGCAGGGACAGCTGGACCAACAAAGAGGTGTGGGGACAACTAGCTTGCTATCCTCACCACTATCACCGGTCATTCTGAAAGCCCCGATTCAGAAGAAGGTCCAGTTCCCGGCAAGCATACAGTATGACGGTATTGCTGATCCCAGAGTTCATCTTACAAAGTATTCGGATTATATGGTCTCGGTGGGGGCCAGCAAACACCGATTGTCTGACCTAAAACAAAATGACGACGAGTCAGATCGGGCATTCATGGAAAGGTTCGACAAGGTGTTGTTAGAAGGTGAACCCGTCAGTGAGGACACGAAAATCGTTGCCGTTATGGCCGGGTTGAAGAAAGGATCAAAGCTATGGATTTGTTTAATCAAAATTTTGGTTATAATAAGATTTTGTACTTTGGTTATAATATTTTGGAATTGATATCATGAAAAAATTTATAGGCTGAACAACATAGAAATTTATTGAATGTAGAATCATTGTAAGGTAGATGTTAAACTAATAATTTGACTATATACTATTAAATTCTTGGTTTTCATAATCCGTGACCCGACGTATAAATATATATTTTAATAGTAATGAAAGAGAAATAATAGTAAAATTGAAAAAATGATAATTTCGGTGTATAATATTTATTCTATTAGTATAAATTAAAAACACGATAATTTCGCTGTATGATATTTATTCTATTAGTATAAAATTGAAAAAATGATGTAAAATGCGAAATTTAGGATTAAGTAATATAGTTAATTGGTTAATATTATTGGGAAAAATATTAAAATGAAAAAATAGTATTTTTAAAAATATAAATTCTACAATCGATGTAGTATATCTCAAATTTCTAATCAAGCATAAATCAAAGTATCAAAAAGAGTTATAAGTTTTACATATATAAAAATCAAAATTAAACAATGATCAAACAAATTATAGTTATAATATATTTGTTTCCTAAAAACATCTGCAATGAAGAATTCTAAATATATTAGGCCCAACTTAGGCCCAAGTCTTACTTATTTTGAGACTTAGACTTTACATTACTGCCCCCAATTAAGGATTTCAAACAGATTCTAAAAAAAATGCGAACGTGGCTCCAAATTAGTTATTTTGTTATACTAAAATTTAATTATATAATGGAAAAAATTAGTTCTATATTTTATTATATATAGGAAAAAGATTTATAGGCTGAACTAACATAGAAATTTATTGAATGTTGAGTCATTGCAAGGTAGATGTTAAACTAATAATTTGCCTATATACTATTAAACTAGAGTGTACCCCGCGAATTTCGCGGACTGAAAAAGAATTGTTATTATTATTTTAAACTATAAATAAATAAATATATATATACACATATGTGTATATATATATATATTATATATTTAAAATATTTTGTAATTTTGATATAATATTAAAATTGTAATTATAATTCAACAAATAATAAAAAATACTAAACATGAATAAATACAAAATTTGAAAAATATCAATTAATTCACACATTCAATCTCAAATTAGTATAACACAATATTACTTAAAATTATAGTTGTTGTATACTTGCATGTCCAGTTTTCCCCCATGGTATGAAGATATAATAACAATCGCACGCAAAAGTTTAACTCTAGAAATATAATCACACATTTGATAAAAAAGAAATCATAATTAAAATGAAATATTGTGTAGATGTTTGTGTGGGAACAATTGATTAATGTATTGGTATTTATAATACACAATTCAACGATAAGAATTGATCGTTAGACGTCAAGCTTAGTTTTTTTTTTTTTAATTTAATTTCCCTCCTAGACACTTCACATATACAAATATTTTGCAAAAATAAAAAAAGTTAAAAAAATATCGAAATTCTACTCAACAAAATAATATCTATATTTTACAGTTTCAAATTCTATTTTGCAGGTAGAATTTTATCCAAAAAGGAAAAAATTGTATTACAATATATAATTGATGGTAAGATATTATATTTATTTGCAATATTTTTTGGGAATCATATGCTATTTTGGTGACAATATCTTTTAAAAAATATTTCAATTCCTTGCTACAAATTTCACATCTATCAATATTAAGCAAAAATAAATTCCAAAAATATAAAAGAAAAGAAATCGTTCAACCGTGAAAAAAAAATTACTTGCATTAATTTAATGTGTAAAATAATATTTTATATTATACGTAAATATTTTTGTGCAAATTTGCATTCCGTAAAAACTACTCCACACCCATAATCCAATTCAAGTTATCCGGATCCATTAGAAGTAGCCCACATTTTTTGATTATATATTTTGTCGTGATTTGTACAGTGTAAATTTGTATAGTGTAAAAAAACTTGCTCAAACTTAAGCAGTAATAGATGAATCAATCGATGAGATATGTCGCTATGTTTACAACTTAAAAAGTTGGTTCTCATCCATCAAATCCAATACAAACTCTAGAGGCATTAAAAAATAAAAAAATATATCTAACCGCTGTTAAAAAATTAAAAGTGCTTTCGCTAATGTTTCAAAACCTCGCACCTTTCTTTTTCCTTCAACAAAATTCAAGATTCAAACATGCCACTAACCGAGTTCTTATTGCTGATCATCAAAATGATTTGTCCCCAAAATAAGACAATCAGCTACACTAAGTGGAAAAATCCCAGAAGTTATCTTAGGTTAATAAATATTAATTTACATAATAATTACATTATTTTTTAGCATCATTTTAAAAAATACTATAATATTTCATATTATAGTATCTTTTCCAAAATATTTTAACTCCCTCCTACAAAAATTTCACATATAACAATATTTTGCAAAAATAACTTCCTAAAATATCTAAATGATAAATCGTTCAACCATAAAAAAAAGGTCTTTGCATCACATTTACGTTATCTGCAATATAAAACGAAAAAACATAAAATTTAATCAGATTTCATCAATAACACACACCTTATTTGAAAAACAATAATAGTTGGATCGAATCTGTAGGCATGCAGTGAGATAATCTTCTTACTGAAAGAGAAAAAAGTTATTAATGGTGAATTTAAAAAAAATACGAATGTAAAGCTATGAATATGAATATACTTTAGAAACTTACGAAAAATTTCTGGTTACGCTCGAATAATCTTCAAATTAGATTGATGTACATATAATTTTCTCTTAATGCGCCTAATCATCTCTATGTGCATTTTAAATTAGTTTACCTGGAAAAAAAAAGAGGAATATGGTCTATAAAAAAAATTATAGAACTAATCTAAACAAATGAACAAAAAATAAAATCATATTTCATCACATAAGAGACAACAAATGAGAAGATGAAGAAAAAAATGAGGATTAGGGTTGAGAATCAGAATGAAAACTAAAGAGAGGTTTGACATTTATAGAAAATATAAAATAAAATGTACGGTTGAGATTAAAAGTGTAAAATATATGGTGTAGATTAAGTCTTAATATGATTTAAAATATGCCTAAAATAACTTTTAAGGAGAATGCATGATTTTGAAATGAAATGATTTGAGTGGTGCCACCTCATCCTTAGAATAAGGTGGTGATGACAAATCACCTTGGAGAGGTTTGTAAATATATTATAATAAGATTCTTGGTTTTCATAATTCGTGGCCTGTGGTATAAATATATATATTTTAATAGTAATGAAAAAGGAATAATAGTAAAATTGAAAAAATGATAATTTCGGTGTATAATATTTATTCTTTTAGTATAAATTGAAAAAATGATAATTTCGCTGTATGATATTTATTCTATTAGTATAAATTGAAAAAATGATGTAAAATGCGAAATTTAGGATTAAGTAATAAAGCTAATTGGTTAATATTATTGGGAAAAACATTAAAATGAAAAAATAGTAATTCTACAATCAATGTAGTATATCTCAAATTTCTAATCAAGCATAAATCAAAGTATCAAAAAGAGTTATAAGTATTACATATATAAAAATCAAAATTAAAACATGATCAAACAAATTATAGTTATAATATATTCATTTCCTAAAAACATCTGCCTAAACATAATATTTAATGAAGAATTCTAAATATATTAGGTCCATGTTAGGCCCAAGTCTTACTTATTTTAAGACTTAGACTTTACATTACTGACCCCAATTAGGGATTTCAAACAGATCTAAAAAAAATGCGAACATATTGCCGTGGCCCCAAATTAGTCATTTTGTAATACTAAAATTTAATTATATAATGGAAAAAATTTGTTCTATATTTTATTGTTAACTACATTAATTATGATCAAATAACTAAACATATTATTTTGATCAAATACTAAATCCCTGGCTTATTATTTTGATTTAGGATATATATTGGGCATGATTTCTTGTATATTAAAGTAAAACTACAATAAATATACGAAGAAATTTTATCGTACGATTTATTGTTCATTATTTGAGATTTTAATTATTTAATCGCGAAACATTTAAATTATAAAATGTATTATAGATTATTATTAAAAAAATTGTATAATAATAAAACCATTTAAATGTTAGTCATCAAAAAATATTTATACTATTTATAAATTTTACTAGGGTATTTTTAATTTACTATTACATTCATAGAAAATTACAATCAAAATCCTGGTAGGATTTTTTTTATTTAAAATACACCAAAAAAGAATACTTATTGATTGTTTACAATGAAGATATAGAAGATTTTATGTAAACAGTAAGATCATATATTACATTTAGGTGTATTACTATATTAGATTAGATCATTTCTTAAGAGGTCACATCTAAAAGATACTACACTTAAAAGAATCACTTGGCAGAAGGTCTATTAGACGAATGGTTACAACAATTCGTCTGAGTAAGTCTGTAATATATGAAGATGTAAGTAAAATCTCCAAAAAGTTTAAATGAAGGGACACAATGTTCAGTATCGAATAGATGTTAGTAAGTTTATATATCAGATTAATCCAGGATATAACTATTCACAAACCAAAAAAGGCATTCAATCCAAGAAACCCTTGTTCGCTTATTTCACCCGCTACCCAAAAAATTGAAATTAAATACAAAGATGCTATTAGTGTTAGTGTCCTAGAGACAATCCATCGAAAGGATATAATATTAAGATAATATTCAGATTTGGTTTAATATTATTATTGGTTTAATATTAAATGTATGAAGTTACACTTATCTGAATATGATGTTTGATTGTTTGCATATATTCTTATTTGTGTTCCCATGAATCACTACTGTCACTGAGTGAGTGAGAACTCAGATGACTTAAGTATGCTTCTCAAATAGCCCTGATCAAGGATCATCAAGAATGAGATATTGATGATGCAATTGAGATTAGTGTGCGATCTGCATCATACTCTTAGAGAGTGTATTAAGATCTCACTTACTACGAGATACTGGGTATCTCATGATGGATGCACAGATACCTTAGAGGGTATTGGTATACCCATCCGAGAAACCGTTTGATGTAATTCCACATAATGTGTCTACGGGTGTCTCGGTTAGTGGGAGCGATGTGATACTCCTTTGACTTGAGGTCAATACGCACGATATGTGTGGAGTGATGAACTTTGACCATGACCGACGCTTGCATCCTTCCTCGGGTAGATATGGCATGGATTGGGTTCATCACGAAATGCATGTGCGTGGTAGTTGAGTCAAGAATAGGATTCATTCCTCAATGTGGATTTAGAGAGAACACTCGTCTTCTTATCATAATTGGATCTAAGTCGTCGGCCGACGCACATCAACTTAGACTTTGTGGCTAAGTGTGATATACTTGATCAATTAGTGATTTGAGATAATATGATTAAGTTATTTGAATAGACACTTAATCATGTTCAAGACTTAATCGGGCATTCGTGAATGAAAGGAAGATATCACAATAGCCCACAATATTACAGGTAGTTGCAGATTTCCTCGCAACGTACCTCGTATATTGAGAATGTCTGATTTATTGTCTAGGGTTCAATTAAGACCGTTATTTTAACTAATCGCTCGATATACGAGGGCCTATGGGTCACACAAAAAGTAATGACAATTTATCAATTATAGTTGATTGATTAAATATTGTATTGGATATAATATTTAATTTATGGAGAATATAATAATTATATTTGGAATTAATTATTATTATTATTTAATTAAATTGGATTTATATAAATATGAAATTCCAATAATAATATTCGGAATATTATTATACAAGAATAATAGATATGATAAATATATTATTCGTATGAACATATCTAGGGAGATATAATCTGTAGAGATTATATTATGCGGGCCAAGCATATTATCTTGCTTAGAAATTAAGCTAAGATAATCCCTATAATATGTGTCATATGGGAATTCAGAAAGTGACACAAGAAATATAGTTTCTCCATAAAATCTCTAGTCGGAATTTTCCTAGCAAATTCGCCTCGAGATTCAACGCTTGCATATCGATTGCGGGTTGGTAGAAAGCCGTTACGTGGATACCATAGTTGAGGATTCCGCGTACAAATCGTTGTAAGGATTTATATATCGTTATTTATCCTTTATGTTTTATGTTATACAACCATGTTTCAAATTCGTTGTTGGTGAACCATGTTCTTCCGTTGCGCCGAACATGGTGTTCGTGCCTCTAAAACCCAACAGATGCAGTGTCCAAATGTGGAACCATCTCCAACTCTTGGAGGAAGTATTTTCCCCGATGAAGTGCTGTTGGAGATTTTGGCGTTGTTACCAGTTAAGCCACTGATGAGATTCAAGCAAGTCAATCGAGCATGGGAGGGAACGATTTCCAGCAAATGTTTTGGGAAGAAATTACACCTTCCCCAAATAGAGCTTCAAAACCTCTTTGGATTTATAATCCAAGCACAATATGGGTTCTATCCCTTGAACTACATAATCCAGGAAGATATATGGTCAGAATCAGAGGCTAATACGAGAGGATGATGAACTTGAGGTCTGTGTTGCAAGCTGTGATGGATTCATCCTAATGTGCAATGTGTATGATGGTTTCTGGATTGAGAACCATGTTACCACAATTAGAAGGTACATTGATTTGACTGAAATTGAATTCCCCCAGAATTGCAACCAAGCAAATCATCTTTGGAATGGGATATAATTCGGTGACTGGTGGATACAAAGTGGTTAGGATTGCTCATTTCAACACAAGGGAGTTCTCATCAGAGGTAAAGATCTTGCAAACAATGGAGTGGAGAAGGATTGCAGATTTCCCCAATGACTACCCTATTCGTTCTCCGGGGGTTTTTGTGGCAGGCCATCTTCATTGGCAGGTAACTAGGGCTCTAGTAACCTATGGAATATGCACATTATGTTTGGAAACTGAACAATATGGGTTTATTGAACTTCCTGTTGGTAGTGAGCGTGTGCAAAATTATGTGGATATTGGGTCTATTGATAGTGATAGGCTTGTTTTGTATTCGAGTCTAACATTTTTCTTTGAGGAACTTGAACTGTGGATTTTACAAGACTACAATAACACATCATCTTGGACAAGGTTTAGGTTTACACCGGGTTGGGTGAGACCCGAAGGCGGTGGAGTGTTATGCATTCAACCCATTAGGTTGTTGAAGCCGGAAAACAAATGTATGTTGTGTAGGGTTGAACCACTAGGGGCAATTGTTCTATATAACTCTGACTTGATGACATATGAACCGGTTGATGCACCACATAAAGAGAATGAATACTGCATGGTAATACCTTATGTTCACAATTTAATGGATCCTCGTAGTTTGGAAGATTGAAGGATTTTGGATTTCTGCCCTTTACTAGTATATTTTGCATCCTTGACTATTGTAATTTCAAGTTTTTGTCCTTCAATCACATTAAACTCTTTTCGGTGTTGGGCAGAGTTTAAATAGATTGAAAGTATAGATAGTATTTAAGCATTAATGTGGATGAGCTGCTTGTTTGATGTTAAAGACCCGATGACTGTTGATCGTTTTGGAAAGGGTGATGAATAGCAGTTAGTTTTCTGTTGAAATATTCAAATTATGACGGCAATTTCAATGGATGATGTAATCTAAATCCCCTGCTAGTTTTCTGTTGAATAGCAGTTAGCCATAATGTTGTTTTGTTTTGATGAATACATTATCTAAGCTTCATGTTGGCATCTATATTGTTTGGTTGATTCCATTTGTTAGTTAATGATAGCATAAACGGATTCCATGAATGAAAAACTAGGAATACATTCATTTCAACTATTGCCTTATTTTTACATGCATAATGTATACAAGTTTTTTCTTCAATACTTAGAAGTTAGTATAATATTGTCCAACTGTGAAAATTTTGAAACAATAGTCATAATATGTTATTGGCCCAACAATGTAGAATGATTTAGGAAAATGAATACAATATAAGGTGGTGCATGTTGTCTGTTAAAGACAATGTTGAGTAAATAGAAATTTTATTCAATTAAGAACAAGTTCCAAAAATAAACGAAAATTGGGTTTCCATATAGGTACAAATTCGGGAAAAAATTGATTGTAACTTAATTGTAATTGAAATACAAGACACTTTTGTTTATTATTATTGTATTTGTTCACTCATTAAAAGATGAATGTAGAAATCATAGATGTTCAAACTGTATAGTACCATAGATGTCCACAATAGTAAAATAATTCAACGATCAAATCTAAAAGAAAGTAGAAAATTTTATAAATTCGTTCGGACAAACTCAAAGTATGTCATTGTTGGGACAAATTCAAGACTGATCATTCGGCCAAATTAATTGAATTAATTTTTTTAGTTAAACAATGGTAATCAACTTAATTTTTGACTCAAAATATAAAAGCAAAAAAAAAAAAAAAGGATAAAAATTGGGACTAGATTAAGCAAAAAATGAGAAAAAAGGATAGACACAATGGTAATACATAGAGATGAATGTATATGATCAATTGAGCATGTATAAAACATAAAGGACTTGCATATACAATTTATTATTCTAGGCCCATAATTCATAAAGCAGTATCCATCATATTTGATTATATAAAATAAGTATTTTAATTAATTTAAAAATTACAAATTAAAATTGTAGAAACATTCTTTTATAAATTCGTAAAACGACAACAAGCATGGTAACAAATGCGAATACATAGTATAAAAAATAACTATATTGTATCAGACATTCCACAATAATAAAATCATTAACAAAATAAAAATAATTATAAAGAAGAAAGCAATTAAATTTTAATTATTTGACATTGTTGGACCAAATTTAACACTGATTATGTAATACCCCGTCCCGTTTTCTACCTTTTATCTTTCATATAAACCTTATTTTATATTATTATCCTGTTTCTTTTAATTTTATTATTTTTGTGTGCTATTGTGTAATTTAAATATATACCCTTTTATAAATTCCTAAATTTGAAGAAATGAATCGAATCTTTCAAACGAATAAAGGACTACGAGAAATTAAATGTTCAAGTTTAAAAATAAGTTTTCGACCCGTATAATTAATTGAGAATAATTAAAATACAATAAAATATTAATTGAATCTCAAAACTGTATTAATTTTTAAATTGGGATTATACCCGTGAACCAAACGATCCCTAAACCGTATCTAGTGGGAACGAAAATATCTAAAAATAAGGAAATAATCCCTAACCACATATTTTACTTTCTTTTTTAATTAAATAATTGAGAATTAATTCCAACCATATAATTATTTCCTTCTTTTAATTAAATTAATTAATGGGAGATATTTTCCTATAAACTACCCTTCCCAATGCGTACGCAGTAATCTTAAAAATCAAATTTCCCAAATCCTCTCTCTCCCCTCAATTGCAGAAAACGCGTCCATTTTTCTCTCTTCATCCGCCTCTCGCGCCCGCCTCTCCCCTCTCGTCAAATGCCGTCGCTCTTTCGCTGAGCACCACCGCTCCTCCCAGCCGAAGCGCCGCCTCGCGCCGCCGTCGCCTCACTCAGACGAGCGCCCCCCTTCCTCCCAGTCGTGTCCCCATCTCCAGCGAGCAGCATCGCCAGCAACACCGCCGCACCAAGCGGAGCGCCGCCCATCGCGATGCCTCTTCTTTCAGCCACCGATCGCGCCGCCGACCTCCATCCTCGTTTGGGTGAGTCTTGATTCGATTTGCTTTTGATTCCCTTCAATTCCAGTTTTCCTTCAATTACTTTCCTTCGAAATAAGAAAGACTCACTATTTCGTCTGTTTTGTGTTGATTGAGACATTGTCGTCTCTTTCTGACTTTTTCAATGAAGCCCCGAAGGACCCACTGCCCAAATTTTTTCGACGAATATACGAACCACTGTTTGGCGCCGTTAGGCCGCCTGTTTACCTCCTCAAACCGGAGCTCGTAAGAATCGCTAACCTTCTCTCAGATTCTTGTACTAGTTGAGATAAGAATTGATCAATTCCGAGACTTTGAGAGTTTAGAATAGTTATTGTTGGTTTGGAACCTGTAATCTTGTAGATGGACTCTAGTTGTTGAATTAAGTTATTTGGTATTATTGAATTAGTTGGTTAGTATTATGGGGTTAACTGTTTTGTATTACTGTTATAACTGGTTAGTATCATTGAATTGGTTAGTTTGGTAGATGGAATTGTGTTACTAATGTTTTGTTATTAGTGTTATTGAAATAAGTGTTTAGTATTGTGGGTTTAGGTGTTTAGTATTATTGGTTTTATTGATTAGTATTGTTGAATGGACTGTTTAGTAGTTTTGGAAATGTTTGAATTAGGATCCTTGGTTTATCTGTTGAATTAGCTCGGTTCGCCTAATCCCGGTTCGAATAAGAAAACCTTATTCTCTTTAAAATCTTATTCTTGTTTCCTTGGGAGATTAGGCTAATACCATTAGATTTTAAAAGTAGTATTTTTGGTTATAAAATTGTCAAATTCTTTGAGTTGGAAAAAGGAGAGAATAAGATAAGTTTTTATATCCAAGTTAGTAAACAAATGAAAATAGTAATTTTGGGAAATTAATATAATTCTTTCATTTTCTAAAAGTGTCACTAATAAACTTTGGAAGTATTATTAATACTAAGAAAAGAAGAATATATTTATATATCATTTTTTGTTTTATAATACAAACTTCTTCAAGTCAAAGTTTATTAAGATTAATAAAGGGGTTTTATTTATAAAAATATATTTATATTCAAGAGTTCTTTTAGAATAAAATATAGACTTTAGAAAGAATAATATTAAATTTGAGGCTTTTATTATATTAATATATTACTTAAATAAATTTCTTTTCTTTTAATTATTTTCAAGAAAAATATTATATGGATATACTTTTAAGTATAAAAGCTTTTAGTTATAAAAGTCTAAGATATTAAGAGATTGTTTTATAGAGATCGAAATGGTCATACAACAAGGAAATTAGTAAGTACACTCCCCCAATACACAAACCTTTTAGAAGTGGCGTATTTACCAGGATAGTGTGTGTTTTTAAGTAGGTCTATTTCAATAAGTCTATAAGACAACGACCTCCTCGATTCTCATAACACTAACTCTCAAGTTTTCCTAATAATTCAAAGGTCAATTTTTAATCAAATGGTTTCGTACTAGGATTCTGTGCTAATCGGAATACACCCGAGGGATCCGACATTCTGTTTGTATATCACTCTCGGGACGTCTCTACAATGCGAGTTATCTTCCAAAGGAATTTCAAGACAGTTGTAACTTAGCTATAAAGTTAAGAGGTGGGTGATGATCGGTTGATTGATCTGCTAATAATACGTTGTGCTGATATACTCTGAACTTGACTAAATCAATTTAAAACAACTTATCCAACATAAATGTACACCTTCTATATAACTGTTTGAATTATGTGATATATTTATATATGATACAAAATGTTTATTGTTTTTATTCAAATCAATCAATATTGCATGATTAAGGGCATTATGTGAGCATGAATTGTTGGTCCCGAAACGAGTAAACAGGTGTATGGGGGGGGGGAATACACCTGTGGTTACAAATTAAAACTTCTTCAAAACTTATCAGGTTACTTAAGACTGTAGTTCGTCAGTGGACTTGAGGTCTACTGAGAGTTACTTGTGAAAGCTTACTGAGATAATACCTCCACTGAAAGCTCAAGACTTTCAGTTGAACTACTATCTAATTAGCTTTCAGACGCGGATTAGTGAGCCCTTTAGAAAACTCGTTTTACTTTGATAAACTTGAGATTAACACACACTTATGAAATAGCAGAAAGTAAGTACACACGATGTAAAGTGGTTCAGAGATAAATCTCCTACGTCCACTGTCCTGATTAAACAGGAGAATTCCTTTCACTTGGAATTCCTTGTGTTATAGTGCCAAGGTGCACTGATCAACTTCTCCTCTCTTAGGATGATTGATCACTAGGAAATTCCAGGTCCTAGTTCCCAAAACAAACCAGTTTTCAGACTGATACAACAATCAGCTTACTAACACCACTTAACACTAGCTCTCAACCTAAACACTGAGTAGGGTTTTGAGTAGGGTTTTGGTTCCAACTATTTTGAGATCATCCTTACAAGTTTAGCTCAAGGCTTAGGATTGGATTATCTCTTTCTAAGATTTGGATATAGCTTTAAGCTTGGTTACAGAAGGTTTGTTAGGCTCTCTACAATTTTGAAACACTTGGGAAACAATGATAATTTCGAGTGCTTCTAGATGGTTAAGAATGTAGAGATAGCTTTGATCTTGTGAGTTTCCCGTGCTTGTAAATGTGCACGTCCTTCTGTATTTATAGGCTTCCTTGAAAATCTTCCCGTTGGATTTGAATCTTCTCAAGTAAGTCTTCTTGTATCTGATTGGTTCAAAACGGCTCTTTTTGAAGCTTTAAGTCTTGTCAAGAAACGGCTGCAAAACCATGCTAGTTCACCAACTTTCTGTAGATTACTAGGTGAGAGACTTTTGGTATTTGTCAGGCTGGGGCAGGTCGGCTGTCAGTAAAGTACACTGACGTGTCATCTTCTCATTGGACCTTAAGTCTGTATGCCCAGATTCTTGTCCTGCTTTAAGGTGGAACTCCTCTAAGAGAACCTTCTTATTCCTTCATTTATTGTAAGCTTCACTTAAATTCATTTTGCCTTGTTCCAACCAGATTTAACTAACAGCTTTAAATATGTTTAGTATTCAATGTACTTGTTAGTTTCTTTATCAGTGGACCTTCGTCCTCTACTGATAGATTTTGTCTTAGTGAGAATGTACTTAGAAAACATTCAAGACTTAGACTTCTTTCTCAGATCACTTAGTCTTCAGCGGACTTCACTTCAGCGGACTTCATCTTCAGCAGACTTCATACTAAAATACACTCTAGTTATTACTAACTGCACTTCAGTTCTTAACACTTAGAACTGTTTAATTTAAACTCTAACTCCACTGAATAATTTACTTACAAAACAACTTAGGAGGGACATGTTGGCATCTAATCAAAACATGTCTTATACATTTTCCCAACATGAATCAATTCAGTTGTCAATCAAGTAAGTTCTCTCTACAGTTTGAAATGTCAGTTTTATAAAAGGACGAAAAGTTAGTAATTACGGAGTTGTGGTGTGGGTATTTATTTCCAACCTCCGGGGAGCTGTCGTGGACGCCCTCGGAATAAAGGTTGTTGATTTAGATTAGATTTCAACCTCCGGGGAGCTGTATTTGAACGCCCTCGGAATAAAGGTTGTTGATTTAGAGGGGTGTATTCAATTGAGATTCTATCGATTTTTTTTGGAATTTAAAAAATCTGTGGATTTAGAAAATCTATAGACTCCATGCAGAGTTTGACTGACTTTTTTTATTGATTTATTTGGATTTGCATAGACTTTACAGGATTATGGAATACATTTTTTTTATTGATTTACATGGATTTACATAGACTCCGGCGCTGTAACCATTTATGCAAATATATATGAGACACACTTGTATATAAAAAAAATTATCCAAATTATTTAAAAAAAAATATGCATTAGTTAAAAAAATACATTATTATTTCATCTTCATTTCCATAACCGTTATACCTCGCCCTCATTAGAAGTTTCAGGTTGTTAGAAGAGATTTTGGAGAGTAAAATTTATTTATATTTTTTGAAGAGTAGACTTGACAACGGGGTGGGTAATCCCCAAAGCAAACAGGGACGGGAAATTTTTTTGCCCCGTAGGTGGGGACCGGGATAGTATTCTCAGGGGGATTCCCGCCTCGTTCCCCGCGGGGAGCCGCATTATTTTTTATATAATTAATATATTTATATATAATTTTAATATTAAAGTAAATTACAAATAAATATTTCATAGTTTCCTACTCAATTAACTATTTATTAAAAATTGCATTTTTTTTATTTAATGTTATGTTATTAGTTCCAAATTATATTATTTTCACTTTAGTATATATGTTAATTAAAAATATTAGAATTAGAGGTTCTTCAAATTGTTTAAATTAAATTTTTTAACACCAACTTAAAGTAATTGTTGTGTATATTTAAAGATTTTAATTTAAATATTTTTTTATATTTTAAAAATGAGATAAAAAAATAAGTAGGCGGGAAACGGGGAATCGCCGCGAGACGGGGATCCCCGGTGAGACAGGGATGGGAGAAATTTTTTTCCCATTTATTTTGCAGGGACGGAGATGGGGAATGACCCCCCATCCCCGCCCCGTTAACATCCCAATGGAAAAGAATCAAAGAAAGTCCATAGACTGTTGAATACCTAAAGATTTTTTAAGACTTTTCAAAATCCGTAGAAATCTCTGGTTATTAGAAGAGATTTTGAAGAGTGAAATCTATTCATATTTTGGAAGGAAAATCTAAGAAAATCCGTGGAGTATTAAAATCTATAGACTGTTGAATACCTAAAGATTTTTTAAGACTTTTTAAAATTCGTATTGAATACCTCAGGATTTTTAAAAGACTTTTGAAAATCTAGATTGAATACCCCCAGACTTTAAAAGTCTAAAAAAATCCTACAGACTCTATAACCAATACACCCCTCTTAGATTAGATTACAACCTCCAGTGAGCTGTATTTGAACGCCCTCGGAATAAAGGTTGTTGATTTAGATTAGATTCCATCCTCCGGGGAGCTGTATTTGGACGCCCTCGGAATTAAGGTTGTTGATTATATTCCGGTCTCTGGGGAGCTATCGTGGACGCCCTCAGAATCAAGGCTGTTGATTTAGACTAGATCTGGTCCCCGTTCAGCTGCCTACGTGCGCACTGGGAATGTGACAATTGATTACTTACTGTCTTTATATATATATATTTTGAATAGATGTTGGATAGTTAGTAGAATGAGAAAGGATGTGGTACGTTAATTGTTTTGAAAGAGATTTACAATATGTGCAAAATGATTTTGGCAAATTGGGCCGATACGTGAAAATGGTTTTTGGGCTTTACCCTTTAATGTGAATCAACTTGTGATATATCAATTATGTGAATGTGAAACTAGTTATGCCCAACTAATTATTAGGTGAACTTGTTACATATGTGATACATTATATTTGTGTTTATATGTCAACTGCTTAATGAAATTAATATGTTTTATTAATGAGTACAATTTAATATATTTCGGATTTACCAATTCCATGATGTTGCAAATCACCCATACGTGAGAATTCAAATCTCACGCCCCCCTTTTTACAACCCTTGCAGATTATGATTTTGTGGAGCAAAGACGGTAATAGGGACGACACGGAGTTTCCCGCTTAAATAAAATGTTACTGTTAATACTAAGCTTTATATTCATATATATATATATATTATATATATATATGTGTGTGTGTGTGTGTGTGTGTGTGTGTCTGAGATACTTATTTAAATATTACACTCATTTCTTCCGCTGCATAAAATCATCTCTCATTTTTATTATTCCTTTTAATATAAAAAAATTTATAGTTCGGATTTTAGTCACAAGTGGCACCTCGAATCTGGATATTTTATGTGTTTTAGATTCGGGGCGTTACAGATTATTGGGCCGAATGAAATTTATTGAGTTTTAAGTGAAACAATGGTAATTAAAACAAGTGAAGACATAGTATACAAATATAAAATATGGTATCAGACATGTCCACAATAGTAAAATCGTTCAAAAATAAAAATAGTTATAAAGGAAAGAAGCAATAAAATTTTAATTATTTGACATTTTTGGTACAAATTCATTTTATTAAGTTTTAAGTGAAAACAATGGTAATCAACTACCATTTTGATTCAAAATATAACAATTGAATAAAACGGGCTGAAGTTGGGCCTACATTAGGCCCAAATTGAGAAAAAAGATTGAATACATATTATAAAAAATAACTATATTGTATCAGTCATTCGACAATAGTAAAATCATTAACAAAATAAAAATAAATTTAAAAGGAAGAAAGCAATGAAATTTTAATTATTTGACATTGTTGGACCAAATTTAACACTGATTATTGGGTCGACTTCATTGTATTAAGTTTTAAGTGAAACAATGGTAATTAACTACAATTTTGATTCAAAATATAACACTTGAATAAAATGGGCTGAAGTTGGGCCTACATTAAGCCCAAATTGAGAAAAAATGAATGTATATTAAGTTGGTCCTACACTTCAAAATGATGGTAACATACGTGAAGCAATAGTAACAATAGTGAACTAATAGTAAAATAATAAATAATATAGTATAAGACATGTATTCAATAGAAAAATATTTCACAATTAAGTAATTATAAAGGAATAATATGTATTACTTTTATTTATTTGGCATTATTGGGGCAAAATTGAAGACCGAGTAGAATTTGTATTAGTTTTTAGTGAAACAGTGTCATAGTAAATAAAAGAAGTCGTATTGAAAATAGTTTTTAATGAAACAAATATCTTTTTTTTATTGAAAATGGTATAAAAACACTGTACTAAAACATTTCTTAAAATATTGAATAAAATTTATTTAAATACAATGTGCTGAATATACAATCTTGGCAAAATGATTAAAAAAATCACCATTTCAAAATATAGTTTATTTATTGCGTGGACATCTAACAAGAAGATTATATGATTTTTTTTTAGCCAATAAGTAGTAGATTTGCTTATGTAATTTGGGAAAAGGAATAAGATGTTTTGAATGTGCATAAGGAATGTTAAACACAATGTTGAGCAACTACAAAATTTTATTTAAATATAAAAAGTTCCAAAATAGATTAAATTTGGGCTGACATTGGCCAACTAAATTCATTGTATATTAATTGTAATTGATATCCAACAGACTTTTATTTATTATTATATTTGTTCATTCATTAAAAGATAAATGTAGAAATATAAATTAGAAAATTTGATCAATTGGGCATATATAAACCCGAAAGGCTTGCATATCTAATTTGAGTGTTTGAATATATAGTATTTAGTGCTTTAATTACTTTTAAAATTAATTTAGTAAAACGACCCTCATATAAAAATTACATAAAGCTGGATCCCTCATATTTGAATATATAGTATCTAGTATTTTAATTACATTAAAAATTACAAATTGAAATTGTAGAACCTTCTTTTATAGATTCGTAAAACGACCCCAAGCATGGTAAAACAAGTGAATACATATTATACAAATATAAATATATAGTATCAGACATGTCCACAATAGTAAAATCATTCATAAATATATATAGTATCAGATATGTCCACAATAGTAATTATTTGACATTGTTGGTACAAATTCATTTTATTAAGTTTTAAGTGAAACAATGGTAATCAAATACCATTTTGATTCAAAATATAACACTTGAATAAAATGGGCTGAGTTTGGTTATACATTAAGCCCAAATTGAGAAAAAGTGATTGTATATTAAGTTGGACTTACAATTCAAAATGATGGTAACAAATGTGAAACAATAGTAACAATAGTGAACTAATACTAAAATAATAAATAATATAGTATAAGACATGTATTCAATAGAAAATTATTTCACAATTAAGTAATTATAAAGGAATAATATGTATTACTTTTAATTATTTGGCATTATTGGGGCAAAATTGAAGACCGCGTAGAATTTGTACTAATTTTTAGTGAAACAATGTCATAGTAAATAAAAGAAGTCGTATTGAAAATAGTTTTTAATGAAACAAATATCTTTTTTTATTGAAAATGGTATAGAAACATTGTACTAAAACATTGAATAAAATATTGAATATATTTTATTTATATACAATGTGGTGAATATACAATATTGGCAAAATGATTAAAAAATTCACCATTTCAAAATATAGTTTATTTATTGCGTGGACATCTAACAAGAAGATTATATGATTTTTTATATCCAATAAGTAGTAGATTTGCTTATGTAATTTGGGAAAAGGAATAAGATGTTTTGAATGTGCATAAAATTGGATTACAGTATAATAGTATATGTTATTTGTTTTAAAGATAAAATTAGAATACTCCACCACGCATATAATCTCAGATGTCATCATGATACTATTTATAGTTGGTTAAGTTGGATCTAAGGTAAGTCAAAGATTTTTAAGTAGCTATTAGCTAAGTTGAGCTATCATTACTGAGAATACAAATTTTGGCCATATAAAAAAATAGTCATATTATTACTTCTATTGCAATAAAAAATACTCGACAACCTATAAATGTGAGAAAATACACATTGAGATGTCATTGTTAGTACTTTACTATATCAAAGGTCATCAAGATAATATTTATAGTTGGTTAAATTAGATTTAAGGTAAGTCATAGATATTTAAGTAGCTATTTGCTAAATTGAGTTATCATTACTGAGAATGTTAAATTTCATAAAGAGTGTATTTATATACAATACTTTGGAGTGCATAGAAGGTTGGACCTAGTATTTGTTGGGCTAATGAAATTCCTAATTCCTAACACATGGTATACTAATGTAAAATATGACCGTTGATTAACAAGTATGGAAAAAGTTATACTGGGAGCTTGTACATGTACTATAATATAATGAGGTATATCTCAAAGAGTATACAAAAATTGACAATTAGAATCAGACTGTTGGAGCACTACAACCGCCTGTTGCAATCAGCCTATATAAACATCAAGACACCGGAAACTATTGAAACTAAGAAAGACCATCCAAAAAATAATCCAAAACACATTGTTATCTTATGGCCAACAGTAGCAATATAAGCCAGTCAGTGGAATACCCAAAATACCAAAAAATAGTGTGCAGAAAGTTTGGGAAATCAACATAATTTAGATTGAGTGAGACACCAAAAAATCCAAACTGATTATACTATCATTGTGATCAGCATGATTTTAGTCATTGGTGTAATCCAATTTCCTGGGAAGGAAGCAATACATGGGATGGGAGCAGTCAATGTGAAAACTCAATAGATGACATCAAAAGAAGAAGCGATGTGATTAGGCATGAAATTGTTAGGTTTTATAGCTCGATTTGCCCGTGTTTTGATTGATTTCGATGAGTATTTAGAGTCAATTGAGTACTATTTTCATGAACTAATGAATTTGCCTCTTGATCCTCATAGACGGATAGAGGGCGAAGAATGGAGTTCATAGGACTTTGAATCGACTAAAACGGATGCCCGGATGAGAAGATATTGAAGAAATACGAAAAGTATTAGTTCAAGCAAGCAAAAGTATCACTGGAAGTACTCAAGCAAGGATACTCGAGTACATAGTACTCGAGTACTCGAGTAGTATGCTCGAATGGACCTTGGTCGAGTACTCAGTACTCGACCACTCGAGTAGAGTACTCGAGTAGGGATAGGTCGAGTATGAGTACTCGAGTAAGTGATGGTCGAGTACATTTTGGTCTCTCTAAGTTTGGAGTACTCGAGTTGCATTGCTCGAGTACTAAGTACTTGAGCAAGTACTCGAGTTGTCGTGGATTTTGGCCCGTGAGCTTCCGAATCGACCCGTTGCCTATATATACCCATTCCCAGCACATTTTTTGATACCACTTGACATATAGAGATAGTTTTTGGAGAGAGAAGAACACCGAGAGTTTGAGCAAGCATATTTTACGTGTAATTGAGGTTTTAACATTACGAATTCGTAGTTTATCTTTTGATTTTGATTTTATTTCTTTCGTTCTTCAATACTTGTTACGTGAGACCTTTGACTTCTTCTTTATTTGATATTCGTTCTTAGATTTAACTTCTTTCTTCAAAACCCTAGTTTATGTTCTTGAGTTTTTCAATTCAATTCGTCATGTTTATTTTTGTTGCTTGTTTATTTGTTTTCGCTATCGTTAAAACCATGCTAGGCTAAAACCCTTGTATGCTTGGGGTAGGATGAACTCGTAGAAGTAGGACGTTGGTACGTAATTAGGGTAACTTGAGATTTTTAGTTTTGATTCTCTTAATTAATGAACGCTTAAAATAAATCCTAGAATTATCTTTGCATTGAGTACGAAAATTGTTAGAGAGAAGACGATCTTATCACTCTTTAATAATGAATAGGCTTAACGAGAGGGTTTAGAAGGGGTTTATTCATCTACCAGTTTATCTAGGGAGGACGACCGCATCACCTTAGTTAAATTATGGTCTCATTAATTAAGCATAATCCATAAACTTATTTAGTGGATTCGTTAAGTAGTTTGGCAAGACGAAGTATTAGGGTTTAATTCTTGAGCTTTTAGTCTTTCAATCTTATACTTAGGATTATTACTTGCACATCACGATTATTCTAGTTACAGTACCAACTCCGTTAGTACACGTAGGAATTCCTATCCTGAGCATCACCTTCTTATATTTGAAAACAACCCTTAGTTAATTAGTTAAATTCTTTCTTTTTGCATAAGTAGAATAATATAGCTTAGATTTAATATTCCAAAAATCCAAAAACATCCACTCATATTAATTACGACGCGTAGATCTCCAGGGCTCTATTCACATACATACCGTCCTGTGGGTACGATATACTTGGTCCCTATACTTGCTGATACTACATTGAACCCATACACTTGTGGGGTAACTACTAGTAAAAGCTAGTAAAGTACGGTTCAGGTCAATGGTGTCGTTGCTGGGAATGGCGATGTATGTCCATTGACTAGGACTTGGAGATAGCTTAGTAGTAAGTAGTGAGTGCTTTCTTTTCTGTTTAAATTTTTAATCTTTAGGCAGTTGCATTTTGATTCTTCTATTGGTGTTTCAGGTTTATGAAAACACGCTCGCAAGGAGATACGAGTGTGGAGAGAACACAGCTTGATCCTGAGACAATATCAAGAAGAAACTGAGCCTTCTTAAGAAGGATGAATACTGCCGGAGGAAATAAAGAAAATATGAATCTGGATGGAATTGGGGATTTAGACAAACCGGCTGCAGAGTATAATGTTATTGTGGAACGAGCTGAAGATGTTGAGAGAAACCGAAGTAATCAGCAGGTATCCATAGGGGAAACTCAAAACCAATGCCCGATCCCACAAAACCAAGACAACTCTGCACAAACTCAAACCCAAAACCAAAGCTAGAACAATAACCCGAATAAGCCATTCAACAACCCTGTCTACCAACACCACAACCCACTATATCCACCATACCCATATCCTTATCCACCATACTACCCACCACAACCTACTTACAACCCACCTCCTATCCTACAAGTTCCGGTACAACCAGTATACCCTCGCATGTTCATCAGAATGTTGAGCCGGGTAATGCGATCAGAGGGAGATTTGAGGCTCAGCCTCAATGGTATTATGATGGTGTAGCAATGCCTCCAGTTTAAGCAAACAACTTATCTATAGCTCCTGGAATTCTGAAGATGCTCACCGAGAACCAGTTCAGAGGAGAAGTAGGGAAGGATAACCCGCACATACACTTGAGGAATTTTCTGATGATTGCCTCGACATTCAACCAAAGCGACATGTCTAAAGATGCCAAGAAGCTTATATTGTTCTAGTTCTCTTTAACTGGAATAGCGAAGGAGTGGTACGATAACACGCTCCCCAGGAGAGGTGTAACTACATGGGCTGAGCTCGAGCGTCTGTTCCTCGAGCGATTCTACCCTCTTTCTAGAACGATCAAAGCTAGAAAAGAGATCTCATCTTTCAAGCAAAACATGGAGAAGAGCTGAGTCAAGCTTGAGAGAGATTCTCTAACATGGTCATTGAGTGCCCGCAGTACGGGTACAACGAAGGAGATATTATGGCATACTTCTATTGTGGAGTGTGCAAAGCAGCTCAAGGCCACCTCAATGCTTGCACTAATGGTGCATTCCTGAATAGAAGCGCATTTGAGTGCAGACAGATCATTGAAGATATTGTGAAGAATGTAGGGTAGTGGAACGAGAACCCGGAATTTTAGAGGGCATATCAGTTGGAGGAGAGTGAGGGAAGAAGGAAGCTGCTAATGACAATGATGGAAAAGATCAGCAAGCTCAAGGTTGGGCAAAATCTGGTTGGAGGGAATATTGTAGTGAGTGAGAAGGTGGATCAGCCTGCATGCCAGCAAGAAGAGGCCAACTATATGGGAAGACCTAATTATAACCAAGGCGGGTATCCACAAGGTGGCAATTAATTTGGAAGACCTCTCTACGGTCAACCATTCGTACCACCAGGTCCACAACCTCCTCAGAATCAATGGGATAATAACCAAGGCTATCAAGGGGGTCAACCATCAAATCAAAATCAATGGAGGAAGAATGAGAATTTTTCTTATGCCAATCCGAAGGCCGGAATAACTGTTCCTCTAAGTGTTGATCCAGGTTCAAAGCCCCCAGGTGGTAAAGGAGGTTCCTCAACGAAGGAGATGTTGAGAGCTATACTTCAGAAGGTGGAGGAAAGAACTAAGAGATTGTCCTCAATGGAGTATGATGTGAAAGAATTGCATAAGAAGGGTGATCAGCGTGATCAAGAACTCCAAAGAAGGGACATTAATCTTAATAGAGCTCAGCAAGAGAATAATCGCAGGTTCACTTCTATCGAGTATAAAATTAGCCAAATTACAAAGTCTCAAACGAGAGAGCAGGGTAAATATCCCTCAATGCCCGAGACAAACCCGAAGGAGCAATGCAAAGCTATTGAGTTGAAAAGTGGGACTAAGTACAAAGGTCCTCAAATACCTGCTGACTCGGAGAAGCTCGAGAGGGAGATTGAGATAGAAGGAAAAGAGCATAAGGAAAATATAGATGAGATTGAGGAGGTAGAAGTTGAGAAAGGGGTTGAGGGTGAAGGTACTCAGAAAAGTAAAAAACATGAGCAAGAAGGCATTGAGGAGATAGAGAGAATCCCAAAGTGGAAGAAGGCAAAGGAAGCAAGGAAGAATGTGAACGAGACCGAGCGTGATGAATGAGGGGTACCCAAATCTGTGATACCGGTCACATATCCGCAGCGATTCATGAAAAGAATTGGATGAGAAATTTGCTAAATTCCTTGATGTATTTAAGAAGTTACATATTAACATTCCTTTATATGATGCGATGGAACAGATGCCCAATTACGCCAAGTTCCTGAAGGACTTGATAGCGAAGAGACGGCGAGTTGATGGGCCTGAGCTTGTGCACTTGAACCACGAGGTGAGTGCTATGGTGCACAAGGCGCTTCCTCCCAAGTGAAAGATCCCAAGAGCTTTACCATCTTATGTGATATTGGGAACGGGATAAAGAAGGGAGCATTATGTGATCTAGGGGCGAGCATTAATTTGATGCCTCTATCGTTGTTCAAGAAGTTGGATGTGGGTGAGCTTCAACCCATAATGATGACTCTCCAGCTTGCTGATAGGTCTATCACTAGACCTCAAGGAGTGGTGGAAGATGTTCTAGTGACGGTGGAGAATCACGTTTTTCCCGTGGACTTTTGTGGTACTTGATATGGAGGAGAACGAGCATGTACCCCTGATTTTGGGAATGGTGCTTGATGTGGCCAATGGCAAGATCACGGTGAAGGTTGATGATCAAGAAGTAAAGATAACTATCTACGAGGCGATGAAATATCCTATGGGAGATGAGAGCCGTCACTTTATTGACATCATGGACACTTGTGTTGAAGACACACTCCTTAATCCTTGCTCGTTTTATGTTCATAATTTTGAATATCCTATTCTTGACAAACTAACCGATGAGCTTTGCAATCTTGACTATTTTGACAGCTTGAAGGAGAATGAGAATGTAAAGTTCTTGGATATGAAGAAAGTTGAGGATGAGGAGGAGATAGATGTGGAAGAGTCCAATCTGGAGAAGATGTTTGATAAGGCGCCACCATTGGAGGCGAAGAAGGAACTGAAGCCACTACCGAACCACCTCAAGTATGCCTATTTGGATGAGAACGAGGAGTACCCAGTAATTGTATCTGCCCTTTTATCTGAGGACCAACTTGAGAGACTTTTAGTTGTGCTTCGTAAGTACAAATCTGTCATAGGATGGTCAATTGAGGATGTTAAGGGTATTAGTCTTTTCATTTGCATGCATATGATTAGATTGGAAGAAAGTAGAAAGGCTATAGTGCAAAACCAACGTAGAGTCAATCCGGTGATTCAAGAGGTGATACATAAGGAGGTGTTGAAGCTTTTAGATAGAAATATGATTTTTTCTATTTCTAATAGTCCATGGGTGAGTCCGTTACACATAGTCGCTAAGAAGGGGGGTACCATGGTGATTAAAACTGAATCTAATGAATTGGTAGCCACTAGATTAGTGACAGGATGGCGTGTATGTGTTGATTATAGGGAGTTGAACAAGGCAACGTGTAAGGATCACTTTCCTTTACTGTTCCTTGATCAAATGATTGATAGATTAGGTGGTTTTGAGTACTATTGTTTCTTAGATGGGTACTCGGGGTATAATCAGATCATGATAGCCCCCGAGGATCAAGAGAAAACCATATTCACCTGCTATTATGGGACGTTTACTTTCAGGAGAATGTCGTTTGGGTTATGTAATGCACCCGACACCTTTCAAAGGTGTATGATGGCTATCTTTCATGGGTTTATTGAGAAGATTATGGAGGTTTTCATGGACGACTTCTCCGTCTACGGGGAGTCATTTGATAAATGTCTAATCAATCTTGAAGTGGTGTTAAGCAGGTGTGAAAAGACGGACTTGGTGCTCAATTGAGAGAAGTGTCACTTTATAGTGAAGGGGGGTATTGTTCTTGGACATCATGTGTCCTCAAAAGTTATCCAGGTTGACAAAGCAAAAGTGATTCCTATTGAGAAGCTTTCTCCACCTTCGACCGGAAAGGGGATTCGGTCATTTCTAGGCCATGCGGGATTTTATAAACGTTTCATAAAAGAGTTTTCACAAATTGCTAAACCCCCTTCGCGGCTTCTTGAAAAAGAAGTCGTCTTTGAGTTTACTAATGAGTGTTTAGTGACTTTTAACAGGTTGAAAGAAGCGTTGGTGAATGCCCAGATACTCGTGACCGCTGATTGGTCTAGTCCTTTTGTGCTCATGTGTGATGCGAGTGACTATGCGATGGGGGTTGCTTTGGGGAAAATTCGAGAGAAGCATTTTCACACTATTTACTATACCTCGAAGATGTTGAATTCTGCTCAAGTGAACTACACTACGACCGAGAAGGAGTTGTTAGCGGTCGTGTGTGCTTTTGATAAATTTTGGCCCTACCTAGTAGTTACAAAAACGATCGTATATACGGATCGTGCAGCGATTCGGTATCTCATGAGCAAGAAGGATACAAAGCCCCGTCTCATTCGTTGGATCCTTTTACTCCAGGAATTCGATGTTGAGATTAGAGACAAGAAGGGATGTGAGAACGTGATAGCCGATCACCTCTCATGGTTGAAGCTCACCAAGAAGAACACGGTTGAGGAAAGAGAGGTGAACGATGAGTTTCAGGATGAGAAGTTGTTTGGTCTAAGCGATGTGCCGGTGTATCGAGTTGAAGGGAAAGCATCGTGGTTTGCTGATTATGCTAATTATTTAGCAAGTGGAGAGTTACCGGCAGAGATGGATTCGTTGCACTGGAAGGCATTCTTGAAGAAAGTCCGGGAATTTATTTGGGATGATCCATACTTGTTCAAGAGATGGATAGATTATGTGCTTAGACGGTGCGTACCCGAGGAAAAGTGGAGTGATAACATCAGGCATTGTCACGCCGTGCCATGTGGAGGACATTTAGGTGGAGAGAAAATCGGAAGGAAGGTGCTTCAAGCTGGTTTTTATTGGCCTACTCTCTTGAAGGATTGCATGGAATGGGTAAAAAGGTGTGATAAGTGCCAACATTTTGGCTCTATTACCAAAAGGGACGAAATACCATTGCACGTATTCATGGAAGTCGAGGTATTTGACTTATAGGGGATTAATTTCATGGGTCCATTTCCGCCTAGTAATGGATTCATATACATCCTTTGTGCATGGATTATGTCTCGAAGTGGATTGAGGCCATCCCTACTAGAGTGAATGATTCCCGTGTGGTGATTGAGTTCTTGAGGAAGAATATTTTTGCTAGATATGGAGTCCTAAGAGCTTTGATTAATGATGGGGGAAGTCACTTCGTGAACAAGTGGATGGAGAAATTATTGTCCAAATATGAGGTTAGTCATCGTGTCTCAACTGCTTATCACCCTCAATCTATTGGTCTGGCGGAGATATCAAATCGCCAAATCAAGGAAATTCTTGAGAAGACGGTGAGTGTGAGTAGGAAGGATTGGGCTTCGAAGCTCGATGATGCACTTTGTGTTGGAGTTATACATGAAAGTATGCTTTTACTTTATATAACTCATGTATTAAACACTTGTTTATGAGAATAATTCTTTTATCACATTTTCTTTAGATATGATTGAATGTTGAATATTTATTGCAACCAGTTCATTAAAAATAGTACATGTTACATTGTAGTTAATGTGGTGATACCCGATCACGGAAGATCACATTAACAGTTTCCTTGTAACTAAACGTACAAATTCACGACCTAGGTGGAATTGAACAATCCGCCGTGAAAGGTCGATGTGTATATCTCAAATTGGCTTGTCTTGACCAAGAGATTGCACTAGCACATTTAGTATGTGTTGAAGAGGACCTACAGCGAGGATAAATTCTTCTGTTCTGAAATGTGAAGAATTAGACCTCAGTGATTATTGATTTCTTAATCTCCGTCACTTAAATAGGACCGTGTGTGCTTAATGGTTATTGCTTTGATTCATGTTTGGTGAGAATCATCGTGACTTCGAAGTTTGTGTTTTGGGCAGTAATATTAATCATACGATGGTTGCTAAGATTTAATACGGAGAAACGCGTGCGAGTACTGCTTGTGTGATTAGTCCCCTTGGTGGGCTCAGAAGCTTTATCGTACCAAATCTTGCAAGTGAAGAATTAGTTTCTTCGGTACGGATAATAATGTTGAGCTGTCTTTACTCCAAAGTGAAATATATTAATTAATTTAGAGCTATTCAGGAGCTTAATTAATTAATGGGCTTGATAATCTTAAACGCGTGAAATAATAACCGGGAGCCCATATTATTGTAATATGGATTAAGATGGATAGTGCAATATTAATTTATTAGTGGTAATAATTAATATTAATGGGCTGAATTATATTGGGGCTCAATATTAAAATTCAGAAGTCTATTAGGAGGTCCAATCTTAATTCTCCTTAAGGCCCCTCAAGTAGCCCATTAAGTAGCCCAATAATGATAAGGTAACTAAAATAAAAAGAAAATATAATGCTTACTTTTTTTCTTATTTTTTTCGAAAATTTGAAAATAAGGAGAGAAAAGATTTTGTTGATTTTCTTGGAAAGATATTATGGAAGATAAGTATTCTTGGAATAGAAGATTATCTCATATATTCAAGAAGATCCAAATCTTGGATTTTCTTCTTGTAATTTTCGAAAATTGCAAACTTATAAGGTGAGTGAGATTTTTGTGGAATATTTTATTATGGAGAAAAAAATATATGAGATATATTCAAGATTTCTTAGAGACTAAGAAAAGATTTTCTCCAGGCCCATAAAGCCTACAATTTTCGGCCACTTCACTCTTATAAATAGGGGATGATTTTTTCATCCCCAAGTACATAATTCCATGTGTTGGAAAAATTAAGAGCATATATATTTTTCTTTTTCCTTAGTTATTTAAATTACTTGAAAGCACTTCCCACCGGTGATCAAGTAAGGCGAAAGGGAAATACTTGAGAACGTCTTTGGGTTGATAAAGAGTTTGTAATTGTCCCGTATTATTCAAAGGCCAAATCTACGAGAGGTACGTAATCACATAACTTCTTAGTTTTACCGCCATAGATTTTATGTGAATTAATTCAACATGTGTGATGATAAAATTGTTGTTGGAATTATTATGAATTAATTAGGATTAATTCATGCTAGTAATAATTGAATTTAAATACGTATTTAAATTTCATCCCGAATAGTTCCCGGGCTTCCCTATTTTCCCAACACTTTGGGCATATATGACATCTTTTAAGACTCCCTTGGGTATGTCTCCTTACCAATTAGTTTTTGGGAAGAAATGTCACCTGCCGATTGACCTTGAGCACAAGGCGTATTGGGAAATCAAAAAGCTAAATTTTGATAGTGCTATGGTGGGTGAGAAAAGACTACTTCAATTGCATGAGTTGGAGGAGTTTCGAGATAATACCTATGAGAGTTCCAGAATTTTCAAGGAGAAGACTAAAAGATGGCACGATGCTCGATTAAGAAAGAAGGAGTTCCAAGTTGGTGATCAAGTCCTCGTGTTTAATTCGAGGATGAAGTTGTTTGGTGGAAAGCTGAAATCCAAGTGGAACGGTCCTTATGTGGTGAGAAAAGTATACAAAAGTGGATTCCTTGTAGTCGAGAAGGAGGATGGACATATGTTTATGGTGAACGGGCATCGAGTGAAGAAATTCTACAACTTCTCTTATGAGAATAAGGGAGGTAACTTAGAGTCTCAAGTCCCGTGAGCTCCTTCGAGCTCGGTCCGGCATTAGGACCTTAAAAATAGCGCTGAGTGGGAGGCAAACCCTTTTTACATGCTTTTGTGTGTTTTTGTTTTTGTGTTTGTCGTTGTGTGAATCATAAGTGCTAACCTCGTTAGGAAGAGATTTTTGGTGTAGGCTTGGCTCGTGGTGCTTGAATTTCCGTAATTGAGCTTAAAGTGAAGCAATTCGTGAAGATGGAGATGTGTCGAGTAGTAAAGCATTCGATTCTTGGTGTATGAGGTAACTCGAACCCCAAACATAGACCTCTTTGCGAAGTAGAAGTTTGGTGGGGGGAAGTTTTTATATGCATTGGTAGTGATTGAAGTTCATGAGAATTTAGTGCACGTACTAGTTCGTACTCATCTTTTCAAACTTTATTATTGCATAGCAAGAACACAGTTTGGGGGGTATGTATTCGTACTTCACGTGTTGTGCACGAAATTCTTATGAAAAATTGGTCAATTTTTTTTTGAAAATATTGATGCATGAAGTTAGTGCAAAGTGATTTTAGTGTGGATATAATTGTGTGGTGAGTTGGCTCGTTGAAAAACACGTTGGAAGAGACCCCGACTCCTCGTTCGAATGAGCCATCGGGCTTAAATCGAGGTGTTTTCCAGGTTAGTACTCGTGTTGGTTATAAATTTTCGAAAATCGGGTTGGAAAAGTTGAAATTCGAGTTTCAGGAAGTGAAAGTACTCGAGTGAGCACTGGTTGAGTACTTGTGCTCGAGTGCTCAAGTACTGCACTCGAGTAGGCATCGGTCGAGCACTTGTACTCGAGTGCTCGAGTACTGTACTCGAGTTAATGCAGGTCGAGTACTAGTAATCAAGTTAGATAGGTCGAGCATTTTTTCGCCTCTGTAAGTTTCGAGTACTCGAGTGGATCCTACTCGAGTACTAAGTACTCGAGCACGGGTCCAACTCGAGTACTTCCCATTTTCAAGCCCTAGTTCGGTTTTTACTCACACTATAAATACTTTTTCGCCTCATTTTCAAGCCGTGAGATTTGAGCTTTATAGAGATTAAAATTCATTAAATTGATCTTTTCGTTTGTGAGTGGATCATCACTGTAGAGGATGCTAGAACTTGTGGGTGCTCCCGCTTCTTGATTGTGTCTAGTTTGATATGTTGAAAGTGATTTTAGGCCATCTTTGATTGATTGAGTCACTTAGCCAAAATAAGCCTACCAATGACACTTATCCCTTGTTAGCCCCTTTGAGCCTGAGCCATTTTATTTGCTATCACATTTGAACTTATCCAAATTCTTAAACTCTTTTTGTCCCAATTTGAGTGGAGAATAGGAAAAGTGTGAATGAGAAGGGATTGAGTTGAGACGAGAATGTAGACTTTTGTATGGTTGAGTGAATATGAGAAAAGGTGTATTGAAGCTTTGAGGTGTGGGAAGACCAAAAACTTGAGAATGAGAAAAAGAACATATGAGCTCATGTGAGTGGTGTGAAAAGATAAAAAGTGAAGTGATTGAAAAGTGAAAAGAGTTGAAAAAAAATTGAGGTGTTGAGAGTAAAGGAATTGAAGTGCATTATTTGAGGATGTCGAAGAAGAGTGTTCCTGAATTCAAGATACCGAAATTTGATTTTCTATTCTCCATTTACTTGAGTCACTTATCCCATATATTTACCCCACCTGTCCAAAGAGCCTACATTACAACCTTGAGAAAAATCCTTTTTGATTCGGCATTGATTTCTAGAGTATGGTCGAAGTTGAGAGTGCTTACAAGCCTATGGCTGCTGATATGTGTGTTTGATTGATTGAGTGGGTCCCTTATTCGTGATATATACTTGTGAGGGAGTGAAACACATCATCGAAAGCACATCCATATTTGATCTTGGTGTTTCTTATTGTTATTGCATGAGTATGATGAAGGGTGTGAGTTCGTGTACGTGTGATCGATCTTTGAAGCTTGAAGCTCTATCACTGGCATGATTTGATTCTTCGATTCATCCTAAATAATTTCACTTGACTTATTATTTCGTTGCTTGAGGACAAGCAACATGGTAAGTTTGGGGGGGTTGATTAGGCGTGAAATTATTAGGTTTTATAGCTCGATTTGCCCGTGTTTTGATTGATTTTGATGAGTATTTAGAGTCAATTGAGTACTATTTTCATGAACTAATGAATTTGCCTCTTTGATGCTCATAGACGGATAGAGGGTGAAGAATGAAGTTCGTAGGACTTTGAATCGACTCAAACGGATGCCCGGATGAGAAGATATGAAAGAAATGCGAAAAGTATTAGTTCGAGCGAGCAAAAGTGTCACTGGAAGTACTCAAGCAAGGATACTCGAGTAGTATGCTCGAATGGACCTTGGTCGAGTACTGAGTACTCGACCACTCGAGTAGAGTACTCGAGTAAGAATAGGTCGAGTATGAGTACTCAAGTAAGTGATGGTCGAGTACATTTAGGTCTCTCTAAGTTTGGAGTACTCGAGTTGTATTGCTCGAGTACTAAGTACTCGAGCAAGTACTCGAGTTGTCTTGGATTTCGGCCCGTGAGCCCCCGAATCGACCCGTTGCCTATATATACCCATTCCGAGCACGTTTTTGGATACCATTTGATATATAGAGATAGTTTTTGGAGAGAGAAGAGCATAGAGGTTTGAGCAAGCATATTTTACGTGTAATCGAGGTTTTAACATTACAAATTCGTAGTCTAGCTTTTGATTTTGATTTTATTTCTTTCTGTTGGGACAATGTAAGTTTTGATTAGACCCCAAAGCCCCTAAAAAGATGTTATGCATTTGTAGTCAGACTAGTCTTGGTTAGTTTAGTACTTAGGTATTTTACACTTCACAGGAACTCAGTAAGAGGAGTACTTACTGATGACAATCAAGACTGGAGCCTGAAGACGCAGAGCACCATCCTGAACTTATAGCAGTCTTCTAAGCTAGTTGAGTAAGTGTCAGTAATGAAGAGTATGACCTTGAGGTTATTACTAACCCAGTCCTGAAGGGAACATGATGATACTGAGTATATGGGAAAGACTTGGAGTAGAGCCAAGCAATGCAAAAGGAATGTCATCGTTAGGACAAGACCGTTGTGCTCGAGACAAAAAGAACTTAATAAGACAAGCCTGAAGCATAGGAATAAGGTCTGACATTCTCACCTACCTAATGACATGGACCAATCCAGGAAGGACACTCACGTACAAACCCTGATATGAAAACTGACTTCAGAATGCACTTTCAATGGGCAAGCATTAAATGGAGCATTAAATGCCATTACCAAATCCATGCAAGGACGGCTGTTGTATTGGAGATATGTCCGTTTGAACCACTCTACCTAGACGACTAGAAGGTTATCTCTTCCAACACATAGTTTTCAAATCACCTATAAATACAGAAGACCTTGAACCCATTCAAGGTTATGGCAAATTTCCAAGCAAGAAATTACTCAAACTCTCAAGCTTTCAAAAGCATTCAGCGTTCAAAAGAAGCATTCGAAACCAGTTAAATTTCCCAAGTGTTTCTTAGACTAGTGAGAGTTATTCTGTATTCCATTGAGCTTTCAAAGTATTATCATAAGCTTAGAGTGATTATTCATCCTTAGTAGAGCTTAGTCTTGATAATCACAACCTAGTTGGAATCAAACTGAAACCAAAACCCTTAGTCAGGTTTGTTGGTAGTAAGTTGTGTTTAGTGAGTTAGTAAGGAGTTTGTATAGGCCAGTGAGGTTAGCTGATCTTGGTACACCTTGGCACATAAAAAGCAAGAATTCCGGTAGTGGATTTCCTGTTAAATCATGCCGTGGACGTAGGAGCTTGAGTCTCTGAACCACGTTAAACTCCCTGTGTTCTTACTGCTTTGATATTGTGCTTATTTGCCTATCTGCTTAAGTCATTCATAGCATTTGGTTTTATCAGGCTTGAATCATTCAGTCTGATCATTAAACTGAGCACTGCCCTACTAATCACTATTTCAGAATTGAGTAAACAAGTTTTCAGAAAGCAAACATAAAACAAGACTATAAATTTCAGGGCTCACACATTTCCGCACTGAACTTGAATTGATAGTTAGCCAACTGACCCACACTCAGTGTAGTTAGTAGGTGTGTTATCAGTCCTTAGTTCTTTATCACTCTGAGTAAAGGGAACTCAGTAAGGTTTAAGTCAGAAAAATTGGTATACGTGTATTCCCCCCCTCATACATGTATTTCTCAGTCTTGTACCGGGACCAACAAGTGGTATCAGAGCAGTGGTTCAAAAGACCACTGACTTTGAATACTAATAGTTTCAGAGGAGAAACTGTTGGTGGTCACTGAACATATCTGAGTTCGCTTTTCATAAAACTTGCATCATCATAACTTCTAGGAGACTTGAAGCTTCGTTACCTGAATTCTCTATTTTTATCTTTGTCTATTGTAAGTTCAGATTAGAGGCACATCTTGATGCCATCCATGACCAGATGCCGCGTGTTATCAGGGAATGACCTATTAAGATCACTATTCCTAATGTCAGAGGACTGAGATATGATTATCTTGACATTGGCGTACAGGTTCCTAAGGAGAGGAAGGATATGACCAATGACGAGATCAAAATGGTGGGACTGGGCAATGTGGCTAGGAACATCATTCTGCATATGGTGTCTTTTGAGGAGTCAGCAAGGCTGATGAACTTAAAGACGGCAAAGGAGGTCTGGGATGAGCTGACAAGGATGTGTGAGGGGTCAGAAAAGATAAAGGAGAACAAGATGAATATTGCCATTCAGAAGTTCAAAGCGTTCGAGATGCTGCCTGATGAGACTATTGATCAGATGGAGTCAAGATTCATCAAATTGATGAATGAGTTGGTGATGTTGGACAAAGATGTTCCAAAAGAGAGATGTTGCTTCAAAAATACCGAATGCCCTTCCTGAGAGATGGGACAACTGTGTAATTATGCTTAAGAACACTCAGGATATGAGTAACATAACTTCTTCTTTACTTTTTTCAGAGCTTAAAGCACTGGAATATGATCTCAACAAGAGAAAGAAGAAAGTTCAGTAAGAAGAGGAAGAGAAAGAGAAAACTCATGAGAAAAGTGTGGCGTTCAAGGCCAGGTCTGAACCTGTTGAGCCTTCATCAAAGTCACTGATGGAGATGAGCAAGGAAGAACTTGCTGAGGGGTACAGACTGATGGCCAGACGCTTTGATAAGCTCAATTCCAGGTTTGGTCGTTATAAGAAATTTTATCAGGACTCACGTGACAGGAAACCTGAAGGAACCCACCAAAGCTCGAGGAGATATGAGGAAAGAAGAAACACTGACCAGAGGAGAGATCATGGCGATAATAGGAGATATTTAGATCCAAAGCCCAATCGAAGAGATGAACAGAGACGTACTCGTAATGACAGGCACTCAGGAAAGACTGAAAGCTCATCGAGACAAAGGGAACCTGACTCAAGAAGGAACCCTGAGCCAAGAAAAGAAAGAGGTGATGAGCAAGCAACGTGTTACAACTGTAACAAGAGTGGGCACTATCAGTATGACTGCCAAGAGCTGAGTGCAAGGGAGAGAGAGAGGACAGGAGGGCCAAGAGAGACCAGAGGTTTGGTGACCGGAGAGCCATGCTCCCTGAGGATGCTACAGACTCGGATGGTCCTGAGGAGAGGTCGCCTAAACTCTTTTCCAATTTTGAGTACGATGATGTGTGTCTGATGGCTAGGGAAGAGCCTGAGGTAACATCTAACTCTGTATGTGATTCCTACACTGGTCAAAATCTTGAGTTTAGCTCAGAGTTAGCTAGAGAAATGAACCTTCAGATCTGCTTAGATCAATTGATGGTTGATTTCTCCCGGTTGCAGGAAACTAATGTCTTCTTGGTAGAGGAGAACAAGAAATTGAGTAATGAGGTTCCAAACCTGAATGATCAACTCACTCAGTCCGATCTAAAAGAGTCAGCTCAAATTGTGAGACTAACTCAGGAAATTGATATGATCAATGTTGAGCGTCTCCCAAGAGAGAAGATTCTGAAGGATTTGGTTGATGAAGAGCTGGTCAGGAAGGAAGAGCTGAAGGTACTTAAGAGTAAATTTGATGACCTCTTTGCTAGACATGAAATCCTGAGAAAGAGTGAGGACTCACTCAAGCAAAAGGTTGTAGCAATGAATAAATCCTCAATAGCTAGAGAGGAAATAAATAGCAGTCAGATGCTTGGGAATGAGAAAAGTGGACTTGGATATGTTCCTAAGAGATCCTCACAAGGTCAATCTCATGTTGCTTCAGGGAGCAACACTGAGAGGGTTTTCATTCAGGCAGGCCAGAATGCACCTAAGGTTGTACTTCAGGCCCGCCAAACTGAAGGGCAAGAAAACTATTGACACAGTCAGGGTTGCCCCCAAGGTTGCTAAGCCAAAACCCCATGGAAAGTCCAAGCAACTAAAGGATGTGATGGAATACGCCGGTGAAGGCGGTCCGTCCCCAAGATCGTTGTTGGGATACCAAACGTGTATAAACAATTAAAGACCTAAACATACATCTAAAGACAAGTTTAGATTCGTTACCCTTGAAGATCGAGGTGTTGATTCCACTAGAGATCTTCTAGACTGTCTCCCAACCTCGTTCGAACACCGGGTGGACGGCGAACTAGCGAATGTGGAGAAAAGTGCCTCCAAATTTCGTCTCCTCAAAACCCTTGCTCACGAATTTTGGCTGCTGCTTGTCTGATTTTTGAGTGCTAGGGTTTCAAAAATGAAATTGAAGCCTTTATATAGACTCCTTAGGTTTCATGGGCCAGACTAGGGATCTGTTAGAAGGTATAGGGTTTGGGCTCCTCACAGACCCAATACTCTTATGTTCAGCCCAGAACATTTATTTGGCCCGTGAACATTAATTCATTCCACTAGAGAATTAATGTTGCACTCCCGTCCTATCCCGAACTGAATCAGGGCTTCTATTAGACTCTATAATTCCCCGTGTTAAAGATATCGCACATCCATTAATTATTAAAGCTTCTGACCACTTTAATTAATTAACATCTATTATTCCTTGAGTAGTACCACTCAACCTTGTTGTCGTACGGATATAATCCACATGCACGGTTTAATACGACAATCCTTTATGAGTTTCCTCAAGGGGACGTCATCAACCTAGATCACCAGGACACGGTGCCCTAATGCCAATAATAGACATCGTGCAAACGATGTCACTACCCAAAATACATAGTGCGTTGAATCTAACAAGATTCTCACCCATAGTAAATCAAAGTAATGAACAAGCGTTCCACATATCTAGATATCACAATTAGGGTTAAGAATTACAAGAATCACCAAGACCTTTAGTTCTTCATAACAGTCAGAATAGAAGAACATGTCTTAACTGTGATCCATTCAATACGATATAACGTACTAGTATGAACTAATGGCCAAGACAAGCTACTAACAATTTCATACTACAACTTATACTAATAGTTATGTCCAGAACTATCTCAGTTGTGAATACTATTTATATCTTATAAGGAACTGATAATGTGATCTTCTGTGTGACTACAAACACACCACATTATCTACAATATAAGATAAGTAGACATACAAGCAATTCATAAGAATGAAATAAGGTGAAAACCATTTATTTCAGATGATAAGAAAATTGAATATATCTATAAAAGCCCAACAAAAGTTTGCTTTACAGTATACACCAACAGGAGGTCCCTGAGAGCTCAGGCCAGAGAAAGCCTCAGCGAAAGCAGAGGAAGACTCAGGTCAAGAGCCCTCAGACTGGTCAACGGGGGTACCATCATGCGCGGCAATACCAGCAGGGAAGACCAAACATGATGACACCCCCATGGTTTTGGCATCATGAGGCCTTTAACTGCTTTCCTTTCCCTCACTTGCCTAGGGGGAACAGAAAACAGGGCTCTTATTAAGAGCAAGCCTGGAGACCAGCTGCACCTAGACCTAGGAAGAACAGGAAGCCAGCCCAAAAGGCACCCACTCAGGCTCTTATGAAGCCTAAGTCTAGCACTCATACACCATCTTCCTCTCAGGCTAAGAAGAAGAAAGTTGTGTATGTTGATGTTTCAGGGAGATAGATTTACCACTCTGAGGCAATCAGGGTTGTTAAGCAAGTCTGGATCCTGAAGGGTACAGCTGACACTATAGGACCCAACACCCAATGGGTACCTAAAGCTTGAATTGTTTGCAGACGGTTGTGGATCACAACAAGAGGAGAGGAGACTCAAACAAGGTTGTTTGGTACCTAGACAGTGGTTGCTCAAGGCATATGACTGGAATGAAGAGTCTTCTCCAAGATTTTAAACTAAAGATGGTCCACAGGTAACCTTTGGTGATAACTCAAAAGGTGTTACTAAAGGTTTTAGTGTCTTGATAATAAGTACAGTTAGAGTGGAGAATGTGTCCTTTGTGGAAGGACTGAAGCATAACATGTTGTTAGTGAGTCAATTCTATGACAAAGGTTTCAGTGTTGAGTTCTCATCAAATATATGTTCAGTCAAGGACAAATCAACACAAGTGCTTCTATCAGGTATTAGGAAAGGTAACGTTTATCTCGCTGATTGGAGCAGCATTATTCTCAATACTTGTTTTGTTGCTAAAAGCTCTCTAGAGCTCAGTTGGTTATGGCATAAACAATTAAGCCACCTGAACTTCAAGATTCTTAACAAAATTTCTAGACAATCACTTGTTGATGGTCTACCTAATGAATTTTTTAACAAAGATCATGTGTGCAAAGCTTGTCAGTAGGGAAAACAGGTCAGAGCATCATTCAAGGAGAAAGCTTCTTTTTTCCACTGACAGGATTCTACAGCTCTTGCATATGGACCTATTTGGCCCTGTAACACCTGTGAGTATGAATGGTAGGAAATACACCCTTGTGGTTATTGATGATTATTCTAGATATACTTGGGTTATTTTCTTGTTAAATAAGAAGGAGACACAGGTGAAGCTTCCAGAGTTGCTCAGAAGATTCAGCAATGAGAAGAATCAGTCTATTACTAAGATCAGATCGTACAAGGGCACTGAATTTATAAACTCATATATTTCTAACTTTTGTAATGAACTTGGTATTTCTCAATAGACTTCTGCAGCTAGAACCCCTCAACAAAATGGTGTCGCTGAAAGGAGGAACAGGACACTGAAGGAAGCTGCCAGGACCATGCTGGCTGAGTCAGGATTGCCCAAGAAATCCTGGGCTGAGGCAATCAATACTGCATGCTACACTCTGAACAGATCCATGTTGAACAAGCAACATGTTCAGACCCCATATGAGACATGGAATAAGAGAAAGCCTCGAATTTCTTATTTCCATATATTTTGTTACAAGTGCTTCATCCTCAACTATGGGAAGTCACTGAAAGCCTTTGATAGCAAATCTGATGAAGGAATATTCTTGGGATATTTTGAAGTCAGTAAAGCCTTCAGGGTTTACAACTGCAGGACTCTTGTTGTGGAAGAATTACCACATGTTGTGTTTGATGAATCTGTTACTCAGTCTAGGTCAAGAGTGTAGAATCCTGACACTGAGGATGTCACAAGGAGGATGACAAGGCTGAGCTTGAAGAATCAAAATGATTCAAGGGTCAACATTATGCCAATTCTAAGATGGGATGATGACGACGATCAGGAAGATGATTCAAGAGTCATTCCTAAGCCCAGCACATCAGGGATAGTTGAGCCTCAGACTGAGGAACAAGCTCAACCTGAGGTAAGTAACGTCTATAAAGATGCGGTCGCAGCTGAGACGGTTCCTGAGTCACCTCATCAAGGGAAAATCGATTTCCCTGACATTGAGCTTGTAAATCCCTTTGGTATAGACTTAGGTTCATCCCCTTCTGTTCAATTTCCTAAATTTTATGAGCCTGTAGACACTAACATTTCAGGTACATCAGGAACAACTCCGGGAAAGAGGACTTAGATAGAAAGTCATCCCATTGACCAAGTCATTGGTGATCCAACTGAGGGAGTCAGGACCAGACAGTTCCATGGTGAGAGTGCACTGTTCTGTTGCTTTCTCTCTGAGCAAGAGCCTCAGAACATTGAAGAAGCTCTTACTGACTCGAACTGGATCATTGTCATGCAAGAGGAGTTAAATCAATTCACAAGGAATCAGGTTTGGGAACTGGTAGATAGACCTAGGCATCAAGGTGTAATTGGTACCTAGTGGGTCTTCAAGAACAAGAAGGATGAGAATGATGTTGTAGTAAGGAACAAGGCAAGACTGGTTGCAAAAGGGTATTGTCAGTATGAAGGAATAGACTATGATGAGACTTTTGCTCCAGTGGCTAGGTTGGAAGCTATCAGGTTGTTCCTTGCGTATGCAACGTATAAGAGGTTTAAGGTGTATCAAATGGACGTCAAGAGTGCCTTCCTGAATGGTTTACTTAATGAAGAGGTATATATTGAACAACCTCCCGGGTTTGAGGTTGGAGATAGAGTATACCATTTGAAGAAAGCACTCTATGGACATAAGCAAGCACCAAGAGCTTGGTATGATACCCTCTCTCAATTCCTGTCTGACCATGGGTTCAAGAAGGGAACTGTGGATAGGACCTTGTTCAGGATCAATAAAGGTGGCGACAATCTCTTGGTCCAGATTTATATGGATGACATAATATTTGGATCACCAAATCATTAGCTCTGTGAGAAATTCTCTAAGTTGATGACTGGTAAATTTGAGAAGTCAATGATGGGAGAGATGAACTTCTTTCTAGGATTGCAGGTCAAGCAGACTGATCAAGGGATCTTTATCAATCAGGCCAAGTATATAAGAGACTTGATTCAAAAGTTTGGTGTTCAGAACAACAATCCGGCTAGGATCCCAATGAATACAAATTGGAAGATGGATCCTGACACAGAAGGGACTTTAGTGAATCAGACTAAGTACCGAGGAATGATAGGATCTTTGTTGTACATGACTGCAAGTAGGCCTGACATTACATTTGCAGTTGGTGTTTGTGCTAGGTATCAGTCCGATCCCAAGAGAAGTTATTTGGAGGCTGCTAAGAGGATACTTAAGTATTTGAAAAAAGACAGTCAATATGGGACTATGGTATCCTTCAGATGACAACTTAGAACTGAATGATTATTCAGATGCAGATTATGGAGGTTTTAGGATTGATAGGAAATCAACCTCATGGACATGTCAGTTTTTGGGAAGTTGATCTCGTGGTTTAGTAAGAAGTAGAATTCAGTGGCTACATCCACAACTGAGGCTGAGTATATGGCTGCAGGTAGTTGTTGTGCTCAGATTCTATGGTTAAGACAACAACTGAGAGACTACCAAGTATTTGCTAATGAGGTTCCAATATATTGTGCTAACAATAGTGTTATAGCAATTACTCAGAACCCAGTATTTCACACATGGTGCAAGCATATGGATATTAGGCATCACTTCATTCGAGCTTATATTGAGAAGAAGGACATTAGGATGGAGAAAATTCACACTAACAGGCAGAGAGCTGACATCTTGACTAAGCCTTTGGCTGAAACAAGATTTATGGAACTGTCAGTAGAGTTAGGTCTCTTAGATCCGGGAGAGCAATCAGTATAGGGTTTAGGGGGAACTCAGGCCAGACTCGACTCAGCGAGGTATCAGGGTGCTACAATGTCTCCCTGACAGGTATGAGTTATATCCTAAGTCCTTCGTCCTAAAAATCTTTATTAAATGCATTCCATTTTCATTAAAAGTGCGCTTTTTCATATTTAAACCTACGCGCAATGGAGCATTTAATGTCTCAGTTACTTTTTCATATACGTGTCCGTTGTATACGGAATATGACTGACGTGGGAAAATGATTGATGTAGAGATTAATCCTGGCCCTTCATTTCAAAACTTTTCAAATTCAAGAATTAATCTCAACCTCACGTCTGAGTAACTGAGCAAGTCATATCAATCTAGTATGCCATTTGAGGAATTTACGCAAACACAAACACAAACGCACATTGCACACCGAGTTTTCTCTCACTCAAACACATTTCTTTGCAAATTCATTTCGTTTCTCAAATAAAAAATAAATGGCATTCCTAGACTCCAACTGGACGACGGACAAAATTGATGAGGTTGTCAAGAGCAAGCTTGTACACATGGAGCATGTCATCTCCATGGAAGGTACATGTTTGAACGTTGTGGAGATTCGTCCAGTTTTTTACTAGATCTTCAAAGCTGGGTTGGAGAAATACTTCATGTTGGGATATTGTCAGTTTTGATTAAGATCCCAAAGCCCCTGAAAAGATGTTTGCATTTGATTGTCAGGCTAGTCTTGGTTAGGATTTGTTTTTAGTCATTTTACATTTCATAGGTACTCAGTAAGAGGAGCACTTGCTGATGACAATCAAGACTCAGAGCTTGAAGATGAAGTATACCATCCTGAACATATGGCAGTCTCCTAAGCTGGCTGAGTAAGTCTCAGTGATGAAGAGTATGACCCTAAGGTCAGTACTACTCAGTCTTGAAGGGAACAGGATGACACTGAGTTTATGGGAAAGACTTGGAGTAGAGCCAAGCAATGCAAAAGGAATGTCTGCGTCAGGACAGACCGGTGAGCTCAAGACAAAATGAACTTAATAAGACAAGCCTGAAGCTCAGGAATAAGTTCTGACATTCTCACCAACCTGATGACGTGGACCAATCCGGGAAGGACACGCACGTACGGAACCTGACAAGAAGACTGAATTCAGACTGCATGTTCAACGAGCAAACATTTAATGTGCATTTAATGCAACTACCAAATCCATGCAAGGACAGCTGTTGCATGAAGATATGTCCGTTTGAAGCCACTCTACATAGATGACAAGAAGGGCTATCTCTCCAACGGATAGTTTTTCAAATCACCTATAAATACAGAAGACCTTGAACCCATTCAAGGTTACGGGAAATTTCCAAGCCAAAAATTACTCAAACTCTCAAGCATTCAAAAGCATTCAGCCTTAGAAGAAGCACTCGAAACCACCTAAATTTCCCAAGTGTTTCTTAGTTACTGAGAGTTATTCTGTATTCCAAGAGCGAACTAGCATTATCTTAAGCTTAGAGAGATTATCCTATCCTTAGCATAGCTTTGCCTTGTAAGGATAATCTCAACCTAGTTGGAATCCAAACTGAAACCAAAACCCTAAGTTAGGTTTGTTGGGAGTAAGTCAGTTAGTATCTTAGTAAGGAAGTTTGTATAGATCAGTGAGGTTAGCTGGTCTTGGTGCACCTTGGCACGTTAAAAACAAGAATCCCTTGAGTGGATTTCCTGTTAAATTAGGTCATGGACGTAGGAGCTTGAGTCTCTGAACCACGTTAAACTCCATGTGTTCTTATTGCTTTGATATTGTGAATACCTGCCATATTACTTGTTCATTCATTGCATTCGGTTTATCAGGCTTGAATCAATCAGCCTGATCCTCTAAAAAGAGCACTGCCCTTACTAAACACTCTTCAGAATTGAGTATGATACGTTTTTCAGAAAGCAAACTAAACAAGACTTTAAACTATCAGGGCTCACGCATTTCCGCACTGAACTTGAACTGATAGTTTGCCAACTGACCCTCACCCCTGTGAAGTCAGTAGGTATATTATCAGCTCCTAGTTCTTTATCACTCTGAGTGGAGGGGACTCAGTAAGGTTTTTAAGTTTGAAACTTAGTATACGTGTATTCCCCCCCATACATGTATTCCTCAGTCTTGTACCGGGACCAACAAGTGGTATCAGAGCAGTGGTTCAAAAGACCACTGACTTTGAATACTAATAGTTTCAAAGGAGAAACTGTTGGTGGTCACTGAACAGATCTGAGTTTGCTTTTTCATAAAGCTTGTATCATCATGACTTCGAGGAGACTTGAAGCTTCATTACCTGAATTCTCTGTATCTAACTTTGTCTATTGGAAGTTCAGATTAGAAGCACATCTAGATGCCATCCATGACCAGATGCCGCATGTTCTCAGGGAAGGACCGATCAAAATCACTGTCCCTAATACTAGAGGTAGAGGATATGATGATCTTGATATTGGTGTACCCATTCCTAAGGAAAGGAAGGATATGACCACTGATGAGATCAAGATGATGGGGCTTGATAATGTAGCCAGAAATATCATCTTACATACGGTGCCTTTCGAGGAGTCAGCAAGGCTGATGAATTTAAAGACGACAAATGAGGTTTGGGATGAGCTGACCAGGATGTGTGAGGGGTTAGAGAAGATAAAGGAGAACAAAAGAAACATTGCCATTCAGAAGTTCGAAGCGTTCGAGATACTGCCTGATGAGACAATCGATCAGATGAAGTCAAGGTTCATCAAGTTGATGAATGAGTTGGTGATGCTAGACAAAGATGTCCCTAAGAGAGATGTTGCTTCAAAGATCCTGAATGCCCTTCCTGAGAGATGGGACAACAGTGTAATTATGCTTAAGAACACTCAGGATATGAGTAACATAACTTCTGCTTTACATTTTTCAGAGCTAAAGGCACTGGAATTTGATCTTAACAAAAGAAAGAAGAAAGTTCAGCCAGAAGAGGAAGAAAAGGAGAAAACTCTTGAGAAAAGTGTGGCGTTCAAGGCCAGGTCTGAACCGGCTGAGTCTTCATCAAAGTCACTGATGGAGATGAGCAAGGAAGAGCTCGCTGAGGAGTACAGCCTGATAGCCAGACGCTTTGATAAGCTTAATTCCAGGTTTGGTCGTTATAAGAAATTTTATCAGGACTCACGTGACAGGAAACCTGAAGGAACCCACCAAAGCTCGAGGAGATATGAGGAAAGGAGAAACACTAACCAGAGGAGAGATCGTGGCAATGAAAGAAGATATTCAGATCCAAAGCCCGATCGTAGAGATAAACAGAGACTTACTCATGATGACAAGCACTCAGGGAAGACTAAAAGCTCATCAAGATAGAGGGAACCTGACTCAAGGAGGAACCCTGAACCAAGGAGAGAAAGAGGAGATGAGCAACCAACATGTTACAACTGTAACCAGGGCGGGCACTATCAGTATGATTGTCCGAAGCAGAGTGCTAGGGAAAGAGAGGATAGGAGGGCCAAGAGAGACCAGAGACTTGCTGACCGGAGAGCCATGCTCGCTGAGGATGCAAATGACTCTGATGGTCCTGAAGAGAGGTCGCCTGAACTCTTTTCTGATGATGAGTACGATGATGTCTGCCTTATGGCAAGGGAGGAACCTGAGGTAACATCTAACTCTGTATGTGGTTCCTACACTGGTCAAAATCCTGAGCTGAGCTCAGAGTCAGTTAGAGAAATGAACCTTCAGATCTGTCGGGATCAATTGATGGTTGATTTCTCCAGACTGCAGGAAACTAATATCTTTTTGGTAGAGGAGAAGAAGAAATTGAGTACTGAGGTTCAAAACCTGAATGATCAACTCACTCAGTCTGATCTGAAAGAATCAACTCAGATTGTGAGACTGACTTAGGAGATTGATTTAATCAATGCTGAGCGTCTCCCAAGAGAGAAGATTCTGAAGGAATTGGCTGAGGAAGAGTTGGTGAGAAAGGAAGAACTGGAGGTACTTAAGAGTAAGTTTGATGACCTCTTTACCAGACATGAAATCCTGAAAAAGAGTGAGGACTCTCTCAAGAAAAAGGTTGCAACAATGAATAAATCTTCAGTGGCTAGAGAGGAAATAAATAGCAGCCAGATGCTTGGGAATGAGAAAAAGGGACTTGGATATGTTCCTAAGAAATCCTCACAAGGTCAATCTCATGTTGCTTCAGGGAGCAACAATGAGAGGGTATTTGTTCAGGCAGGCCAGAGTGTACCCAAGGTTGTACTCCAGGCCCGTCAAACTGATAAGGGCAAGGAAACTATTGACACAGTCAAAGCAACCTAAGGAGGCCCCTGAGAGCTCAGGTCAGGGAAAACCTCAGCGAAAGCAGAGGAAGACTCAGGCCAAGAGTCCTCAGACTGGTCAGCGAGGGTACCATCATGCGTGGCAATACCAACAGGGAAGGCCAAACATGATGACACCCCCATGGTTTTGGCATCCTGAGGCCTTTAACTGTTTTCCATTCCCTCACTTGCCTAGGGGGAATAGAACACAGGGCCCTTATCAAGAACAAGGCCCAAGACCTGCTGCACCCAGACCTAGGAAGAACAAGAAGCCAGCCCAAAAGGCACCCACTCAGGCTCCTGTAAAGCCTAAGTCTAGCACTCATACACCATCTTCCTCTCAGGCAAAGAAGGAGAAAGTTGTGCATGTTGATGTTTCAGGGAGACAAATTTACCACTCTGAGGCAATCAGGGTTGTTAGGCAAGTCTGGATCCCGAAAGGTACAGCTGACACGATAGGACCCAACACCCAATGGGTACCTAAAACCTGATTTGCTTGCAGGCGGCTGTGGATCACAACAAGAGGAGAGGAGACTCAATCAAAGCTGTTTGGTACCTAGACAGTGGTTGCTCAAGGCACATGACTGGAATGAAGAGTCTTCTCCAAGAATATCAAGCTAAAGATGGTCCACAGGTAACCTTTGGTGATAACTCAAAAGGTGTTACTAAAGGTTTTGGTGTCTTAATAATAGGTACAGTCAGAGTGGAAAATGTGTCCTTTGTGGAAGGACTGAAGCATAACCTGTTGTCAGTAAGCCAATTTTGTGACAAAGGTTTCAGTGTTGAGTTCTCATCGAATATATGTCCAGTCAAGGACAAATCAACACAAGTGCTTCTATCAGGTATCAGGAAAGGTAATGTTTATCTCGCTGATTGGAGCAGCACTATTCCTAATACTTATTTTGTTGCTAAAAGCTCTCTAGAGCTCAGTTGGTTATGGCATAAAAGATTAAGCCACCTGAACTTCAAGATTCTTACCAAAATTTCTAGACAGTCACTTGTTGAAGGTCTACCTAATGAAGTTTTTAGCAAAGATCATGTGTGCAAAGCCTGTCAGGAAGGGAAGCAGGCCAGAGCGTCATTCAAAGAGAAAGCTTCTCATTCCACTAACAGGATACTTCAGCTCTTGCACTTGGATTTATTTGGTCCCATAACTCCTGTGAGTATGAATGGTAGGAAATATACCCTTGTGGTTATTGATGATTATTCTAGATATACTTGGGTTATTTTCTTGTTGAATAAAAAGGAAACACAGGTGAAGCTTCCAGAGTTGCTCAGGAGACTCAGCAATGAGAAGAATCAGTCCATTACTAAGATCAGATCTTACAAGGGCACTGAATTTATAAATTCATATATTTCTGACTTTTGTAATGAACTTGGTATAGCTCATGAGACTTATGCAACTAGAACCCCACAACAAAATGGTATCGCTGAAAGAAGGAACATGACACTGAAGGAAGCTGCAAGGACCATGCTGGCTGAGTCAAGATTGCCCAAGAAGTTCTGGGCTGAGGCAATCAACACTGCATGCTACACTCAGAACAGATCCATGCTAAACAAACAACATGCACAGACCCCATATGAGACATGGAATAAAAGGAAACCTTATATTTCTTATTTTCATGTATTTGGTTGTAAGTGCTTCATTCTCAACAATAGGAAGACCCAATTGAAAGCTTTTGACAGCAAATCTGATGAAGGAATATTCTTAGGGTATTCTGAAGTTAGTAAAGCCTTCAGAGTTTACAATTGTAGGACCCTTGTTGTGGAAGAATCACCACATGTTGTTTTCGATGAATCTGCTAATGAGTCTAGGGTAAAAGTGTTGAATCCTGACACTGAAGAGATCACAAGAAAAGTGACAAGGCTGAGCTTGAGGAATCAACCTGATCCAAAGGTCAAAACTGTGCCAATTCCAAGATGGGACGATGACGATGATCAGGATGATGAATCAGGTGCCACTCCTAAGCCCAGCACATCAGGGATTGTTGAGCCTCAGACTGAGGAACAGGCTCAACCTGAGGTAAGTACCGTCTATGAAGATGTTGTCGCAGCTGAGACGGTTCCTGAGTCACCTCATCAAGGGGGAATCAATGTCCCTGCCATTGAGCTTGTTAATCCCTTTGGTATAGACTCAGGATCATCCCCTTCTGTTCAATTTCCTGAACTTTATGAGCCTGTAGACACTAACATTGCAGGAACTTCAGGAACAACTCCTGGCAAAAGAACATGGCTAGAGGATCATCCCATTCATCAAATCATTGGTGATCCAACTGAGGGAGTCAGAACCAGATGGTTCCATTGTGAGAGTGCATTGTTCTGTTGCTTTCTCTCTGAGCAAGAGCCTCAGAACATTGAAGAAGCTCTCACTGACTCGAACTGGATCATTGCCATGCAAGAGGAGTTGAATCAGTTCACAAGGAATCAGGTCTGGGAACTGGTAGATAGACCCAGGCATCAAGGAGTAATTGGTACCAAGTGGGTCTTCAAGAACAAGAAGGATGAAAATGGTGTTGTGGTAAGGAACAAGGCTAGACTGGTTGCAAAAGGGTATTGTTAATCTGAGGGAATAGACTATGATGAGACTTTTGCTCCAGTGGCTAGGTTGGAAGCTATCAGGTTGTTTCTTGCATATGCAACATATATGAAGTTCAAGGTGTATCAAATGGATGCCAAGAGTGCATTCCTGAATGGTGTACTCAATGAAGAGGTATATGTGGAACAACCTCCCGGGTTTGAGGTTGGAGATAGAGTATACCATTTGAAGAAAGCACTCTATGGACTTAAGCAAGCACCAAGAGCTTGGTATGATACCCTCTCTCAATTCCTAACAGACCATGGGTTCAAGAAGGGAACTGTGGATAGGACATTGTTCAGGATCACTGAAGGTGATGGCATTCTCTTGGTCCAGATTTATGTGGATGACATAATATTTGGATCACCAAATCATCAGCTCTGTGAGAAATTCTCTAAGTTGATGACTGGTAAATTTGAGATGTCAATGATGGGAGAGATGAACTTCTTCTTAGGATTGCAGGTCAAGCAGACTGATCAAGGTATCTTCATAAATCAGGCCAAGTATACAAAAGACTTGATTCATAAGTTTGGTGTTTAGAACAGCAATCCAGCCAGGATCCCTATGAACACAAATTGGAAGATGGATCCTGATACTGAAGGGATTTCAGTAAATCAGACTGAGTATCGAGGGCTGATAGGTTCTTTGTTGTACCTGACTGCAAGTAGGCCTGACATTACGTTTGCAGTTGGTGTGTGTGCTAGGTATCAGTATGATCCCAAGAGAAGTCATTTGGAGGCTGCTAAGAGGATACTTAAGTATTTGAAAAGGACAGTCAATATGGGACTATGGTATCCTTCAGATGACAACTTAGAACTGACAGGCTATTCAGATGCAGATTATGGAGGCTGTAGGATTGATAGGAAATCAACCTCAGGGACATGTCAGTTTTTGGGGAGTAAGTTGATCTCGTGGTTTAGTAAGAAGCAGAATTCAATGGCTACATCCACAACTGAGGCTGAGTATATGGCTGCAGGTAGTTGTTGTGCTCAGATTTTATGGTTGAGGCAACAGTTGAGGGACTACCAAGTATTTGCTAATGAGATTCCAATCTATTGTGACAACAATAGTGCAATAGCAATTACTCAGAACCCAGTGCTTCACACAAGGTGCAAGCATGTGGATATTAGGCATCACTTCATTCGAGATCACATGGAGAAGAAATATATTAGGATAGAGAAGATTCACACTGACAGGCAAAGAGCTGATATCTTGACTAAGCCTCTGGCTGAAGCAAGGTTTATGGAACTGTCAGTGGAGTTAGGACTCTTAGATCCGGGAGAGCAGTCAGTGTAGGGTTCTAGGGGGAACTCAGGCCAGACTCGACTCAGCGAGGTATCAGGGAACTACAATGTCTCCCTGACAGGTATGAGTTCTATCCCGATTATTGTGAATTCCAAGCGTCTCCCTGAGTCTTTCGTCCTGAAAATCTTTATTAAATGCATTCCGTTTTCATTAAAAGCGCGCCTTTTCATATTTAAACCCACGCGCAATGGAGCGTTTAATGCCTCAGTTACTTTTTCATATACGTGTCCGTTTTATACGGAATATGACTGACGTAGGGATTTGATTGTCATTGAGATTAATCCTGGCCCTTCATTTCAAAACCTTTCGAATTCAGGGATTAATCTCAACCCCACGTCTGAGTAACTGACTTAGTCATATCAATCAAGAATGCCATTTGAGGTTTTTACGCAAACACAAAGCACATCTGCACACTGAGTTTTCTCTTGCTCAAGCAATCTCAGTATTTTCAAAAAAACTCTCTTCAAAATCAAATGGCACTTCTTGATTCCAACTGGACAACCAACAAGATCGAGGATGTTGTCAACAACAAACTCGTGCACATGGAGCAAGTTATCTCCATGGATGGCACCTGTCTCACAGTGGAGGAAATCAAGCCCGTTTTCAAATGGATTTCCAACACTGGGTTGGAAATATATTTCACTACTCGCCCAATTTCCGTACTTCCAAGAACGGTCGTGGAAGCTTACTTCAATATGTTCTTGCGGAGGGATGAACTTTTCACGAAAGTGACCGCGCTCAAGCCGACGGGGGAGAAGGACGGCGACGGCGAACCTCTATACAACTCAGAGGTGGTCACTATCGATATTCGGAGGGCGGTGAGAGAATTTTTTGGACTACCATCCTCAGGCATCAACCCAAGGGTCTACAAGGAGAACTCGGAGGGAGAACTCCTGGGTAAATGGACCAAGGAGGGGTCGTCTGTGTTCAGGGCTCATCAGAATAAGAACACGCTGAAGCCTGAATATAGAGCGCTGGTGGACCTTGTGTCCAAGATGGTGATGGGATCCACGGGATCTCATGAGCAGTTGAGCCTGCCCAAGCTGAGACTGATGGGGGCCATCGTAGATGGAGTTGAGGCCAACTGGGAGCAGTTCTTTCTGGACCAACTTCATCAGGCTGGTCTGGACAAGCTGAGGAGGGATGAGGAGAAGAAGCACATCTCCGTTGGTGCTATTCTGCCTTTCGGAACCAGGCTCTCAGTCCTGATTACTCATGCTTGCCATGGGTACACCTTCGACTTTGAGGATAGTCTCTCCTCAAAGAAGGTGATGTTTGCCTCACGGAGCGATACCTACTCAGTGCTAGGGCTGACTGATCCCAATGCTCAGGCAAAGGGTCAGGTCAAAAAGCCAGCTGGTAAGACCAGGAAGGTGGCTACCAGTCTCATTGAAAGGGTAGATGACCTCTTTGAGAGGAGTAAGGAAGTGGAGGAGGATGTGGCAGCTGAGAAGGAGGTGGATCAGCCTGCAGTAGAGGAGGCTGAGAAGAAGAAAAAGAAGGTGCGTATAGTGCTGTCAGGGAAGAGCATTAGTCTGGGACTGAGTCTGTTCCCAAGAGAGCCGATGCTGAGGGGACTGACGAAGAAGTCAGGAAGGAGGATGATCAGAGTGAGAGGCCCCTGAAGAGACTTAGGAAGGGGGTTAGAAGGTCCCCTGCTAAGAAGTTGCCTGTCCTGAGTGAGAGGGAGAAGTCAAGCTCTCCTGGAGCCTCTGACTTAGAGGAGGTGAGAAAATCTGTCGAGACGGCTGAGCTGTTGCAGCCTGAGACAGTACCCCATAAATCACCCATACACCCTGAAACCCAAACACCCTCCAACCCTGACCCTACTCTTCAACCCACCCATACACCCCAAACCCTCAGAGCCAAACATTCCAACTGAGTCAGTGCCATCAAACTCACCTATTAATGAGCCTGACCAGTCATCTGAGCCAAACCTTCCCGATCCCACAGATTTTCCCTCTTACCCCAATCCCAAGGATTGCCCCAAATCCTTCCAAACTGAAGAGGACGATTTCCTTGTCATTCATGAGGAGGAGGAGCTGGATGAACACATGATGGGGGGAGTGTTGGAGAACACCCTCAGGGGTAATGCCACTGAATGGGCATCTAAGTACTGGCCCAGGCTGAACAGATACAAAGAACTACTGGCAAATGTAGTTGTGATGGTCCCGTTTTTCGAAGGGCAAAATGGGAATTCAGGAGCAAACATTTTTTTTTTTAAAACCTTTCCTCAGGGAGTTCAGCAAGAGTGAAAAATACTCAAGTCACTGCATTGCTACGAGTCAGAGCACTCAAGTCAGAGCAACTGACTTGTGAGCTCAGTCTCGTAACAAGGCAGTGACTCGAGAGGTTTCACTTCAAGTCACTGCATTACTCAGAGACTGAGTTACCAAGTCAGTGAGAGCTTGGAAACTCACACTCTGAATAATGCAGTGACTCGAGATGCTGAACTCTCGAGTGCGTTGCCTGAACTGGTTAGTGAGATGGAATCTCCCTGACTTGAATGCTTAACCAAAGTTCCATTTTAAACAATGCTCTCAGTGAGCAGATTTTCGCAATACTTTAGAAGAAAAGATATTCCAGATAATGACGCTTGGTTTAACGTGGTTCAGAGACTCAAGCTCTTACATCCACGGCCTGATTTAACAGGAAATCCACTATCTCAGGATTCTTGTTTTTAACGTGCCAAGGTGCACTTACAACTGGACTCACGCCACTCCCTGGGCTGCCCCTCCTTTCTCACTGACAACTTACTCCCAACAAACCTAACTAGAGGGTTTTGGTTTCAGTTTGGTTTCTCCAACTAGGTGAGGTTTTCCTTTACAATGTGTTAGCCTCAAGCTAGGATTAGGAAAACCTCTCTAAGCTATGAGTTACAAGCTGAACACTCATTCGTGTATATCTATGAACTCTAAAGTTCAGTGTACAAGATGTGAATCGTGCCTCCTTATAACTCCCAATATCATGCACTAAACACTCACACCTTCACAGCTCGTAGGTGTTGATTTTTCTTCTTTTTCACACACAAACACACGCAGCTATGAGCTTGTATTTATAATGGGGATTCAAATGTATCCGTTGGAGGGAAGATACATTTGAATCCAACATTAAATGGTTTCAACCACTTTTCTTGGAATGCGGCCTTTGTCAGTGTCAGAGTTGCTGCCTCGTGCTGATTGGTCCACGTGGCCTGGATTCACGGATCTTTGACTCAGTGGGTTTGACTAAGACCCACTGACTTTAGGTAGCTTTCTCCTTCACTGACTGATGATCTTCAGTGGACTGAGCGTCTTCAGTGTAGTTGTCTTTCAGAGACTGTTTGAAGATCATTCCAAGAAGTTTGTCATAAGGCTGAATGACAAACTTCCCTGACCACAGTAGCCTGACACCTTCAGGGTCTACTTGGTGCAGCACTGATCCTCCTGATCATGCTCTTCACTGAGTGGTCCACCTGACTTAGCTTAGATCAGCCTGGTTTACACTCAGTGGGACATCCTTCAGGCTTCTCTTCTGGTTCAGGTTACATCATGGCTTCAGTCAGTTCTCCTTGGTGTCATCTTGATGTCCTCAGGCTGTGTTGGCTGAGTTCCCCCTCGCTGAGTTCCCCCTCAACTGAAAGCCTATCTTACTGAGAACTAGCCTATCCTGACCTGAAACTAGAGATACAATCATGACTGCTTTCAAACCTATTATATGTTGTTTTGGAAAATCATCAAAACTAAAACATATCCCAACAATTTCCCCCTTTTTGATGATTCCAAAACTTCTAACCAAATGATTTTCTATTACAAGAATAATGTCAGAGTACAAGTAATAGTTTGAAATATGCAGGAATTCCCATAGTTTAAAACATTTAAGATCTGTTCGGTTGACCATTTTTCTTAACAAAACTGGATCAGTGGTCAGGTGAACAACCTGCTCTGATACCACTTGTTGGTCCCGGTACAAGACTGAGGAATACGTGTATGGGGGGGGGGGGAATACACGTATACCAATTTTTCAAACTTAAAACTGACTGAGTCCCCTTCACTCAGAGTGGTAAAGAACTAGGAGCTGATAATACACCTACTGACTACACTTGGTGCGGGTCAGTTGGCTAACTATCAGTTCAAGTTCAGTGCGGAAATGTTTGAGCCCTGATAGTTTAAAGTCTTGTTAGTTTGCTCTCTGAAAACTTGTTTTACTCAAATCTGAAAAGTGTTTAGTAGGGCAGTGCTCTTTTGAAGATCAGGCTGATTGATTCAGACCTGATAAACTTGAATGCAATGAATGAACAAGTAACATGGCAAGTATGCACAATATCAAAGAAGTAAGAACACAAGGAGTTTAACGTGGTTCAGAGTCTCAAGCTCCTACGTCCACGGCCTGACTTAACAGGAAATCCACTCAAGGGATTCTTGATTTTAACGTGCCAAGGTGCACCAAGATCAGCTAACCTCACTGATCTATACAAACTCCACTTACTAACACACTAACTGACTTACTGCCAACAAGCCTATCTTAGGGTTTTGGTTTCAGTTTGGATTCCAACTAAGTTGAGATTATCCTTACAAGGCAAAGCTATGCTAAGGATTGGATAATCTCTCTAAGCTTAAGATAATTCTATTTAGCTCTTGGAATACAGAATAACTCTCAGTTGCTAAGAAACACTTGGGAAATTTGAATGTTTTTTAGCGCTTCTCTTAAAGGCTGAATGCTTTGAGTGCTTGAGAGTTTGAGTAATTTCTGGCTTGGAAATTTCCCGTAACCTTGAATGGGTTCAAGGCCTTCTGTATTTATAGGTGATTTGAATAACTATCCGTTGGAGAGATAGCCTTCTAGTCATCTATGTAGAGTGGCTTCAAACGGACATATCTTCATGCAGCAGCCGCCCCTGCATGGATTTGGTATTTGCATTAAATGCACATTAAATGCTTGCCCGTTGAATATGCAGTCTGAATTCAGTCTTCATGTCAGGTTCCGTACGTGCGTGTCCTTCTCGGATTGGTCCACGTCATCAGGTTGGGGAGAATGTCAGAACTTATTCCTGAGCTTCAGGCTTGTCTTATTAAGTTCATTTTGTCTTGAGCTCACCGGTCTTGTCCTGACGCTGAAATTCCTTTTGCATTGCTTGGCTCTACTCCAAGTCTTCCCATTAACTCAGTGACCTCCTGTTCCCTTCAGGATTGAGTTAGTAATGACCTCAGGGTCATACTCTTCATCACTGACACTTACTCAGCCAGCTTAGAGGACTGCCATAAGTTCAGGATGGTGCTCTCTGTCTTCAGGCTCTGAGTCTTGATTGTTTCCAGTGAGTTCTCCTCTCACTGAGTACCTGTGAAGTGTAAAAAGACTAAGTACTAACCCTAACCAAGACTAGCCTGACAAAGACAAATTAAGGCAAACATCTTTTCAGGGCTTTGGGATCTTAATCAAAACTGACAATGTCCCAACAATTTCCCCCTTTTTGATGATGCCAAAACACTGAAAAGATCCTCAAAACACTTAGAGGAAACAAGATAAACCTATCTATAAGATAAGACAGTGTTAGAGCAATTTATTCTTGATAAAGTACAGAATTTAAACAAGCCAAAAAGACAATGAGTTTTTGTCTGTGGGCAAAAGTAATAGATTTCATTGATAGATGTAGAAATGATTACAATGAATCTAATCTATTACACGGAAGCCTGTGAATACCTAGACTAATCTCATTTCAGGCTTGAGTCCATATCCTGCATAAACTCTTGCCTTCAGCTCGTCAAGTCTTCCAGGTTGGTTCACATATCCTTCAGCTTTGGCTATCTTCAACACTTCCATCATTATGGCCTTTGTGTCATGCTTTTGAGTTCCAGGAATCAAGGGAGGAGCTCGAATGGTGAACTCAGGAGCCTTTACTTGAACTTGAGCTGCCCCAGCCTCCTCCAAGATCTTCTGGAATAGCTCATGATGATTGTCCATCATGTAGTCAGTGAAGTGGGCATCGATATCGTCAGTGTCGCCCCACTTCTTCACAACAAACCACAACCTGACAAATTCATCCCTTGCATCAGTCCAAAATTCCTTCAATGTTTCTGAGATGAACTCATCAACAAAAGCTTCCCTTGCTCCTGATTCTGGCCTTCTGGCTTGAAGAATTGTTGATTTCCTAACTGTTGGCTTCTTCCTGTACTTCCTTGGCTCAGGCTTCGCCTTCTTTCTCCTAAGTAGACTGATCACTGCATCATCGAGTTCCCTTTGTTGAAGCTCAGTGATATCAGTCAGCTTCTCAACCTTCTTCTCCAAGATGAGCATCTTCTCCTTCTGAGCAATTTCAGCTCTGCGCATAGCTTCAGATTTTTCAGATTGATCTCCCCATGCTTCGGCACATAGCTCCACAACCAACTCACCTGAGTAAGTGATGGGATTCTTCCTTGAGCTCATGGGTGACGATCTCTGAATTGGTTAAGGTTGTTGCTTGGAAGGTTCATTAGCCTTTGCCTTTGTTGCCTCCTCCCTCAGCTTGGCAACAATTTGTTCTCCTTCCTTCTCCACCGCCGCTAACCTAGCTGACTTTCTTACCCTTAAAATATTCCCTTCAGGATTAGCTTCAGGGTCAGCTAGAACGGTCTCACCTTGATTAACTGCCTCAGATGCCTCAGGGCGGGATCTTTTCTTCTTCTTTTCCCCCTTTTTGGCATCATCATTGGCCTCGGATGGGAATGCGTCAGATCCGCTGTTGATTACGAAGGAGGCTAGGGAATGGACATCGTTAATTCCCTCCTTCAATAATTCAACTCCCATTGAAATTCCAGTCCCTGCAAAAGAAACTGAACTGATAGCAGTATTGACCTTCTGTTCAAAGACCTCCATAGAGAGTTGGAGTCTTTGTTCAGCCTTGGTGATCCTTTCCTCCACCTTCAAGGACTCACCGCTGACTCTGCTGGCCTCAGTTAGTATCTTTGCAGACTCGTCAGTGGCCTTTGCCAAAATTTCTGCCACTGACTGAGAGGTGCGATCCAGCTTCCCTGACTCCAGCTCCAATTTGGACGCTGAGTCCTTCAAGGCCTGAGTGACAATAGCTCCAGTCTGAACTGCAAGCCTGTCAACTGCCTGATTCATCTTCTTGTCCCTGATCGCATCCCTCTCATCGAGTTTCTTGAGAGTGTTCCTTAGCATTTTCTTGGTGCGCTTCCTCTCATTCCTCACTGACTTGGCCGTGTCAGTCATCGTTCTTTTTAACAAAATCAGCTCCCTGTTAGCAAGGGTGTTGTAAGCTGACTTTGTCCACCTGATGTGCTTCGCCAGGGCCTTGGAGTCTTCTTCTTTTTCAGCTCGTAGCTTCATTACTTCCTCCTGAAGTTTAGCTAGATTTTCCGAGGTTTTCTCCTGCTTGACCTCCACTATGCTTGTAAATTCAGCACGTCCGACCCCGGTTATGATCACATCCTCATCATCAACGGCCGCATCAGTGATTGGCTGCTTTCTCTTATCAGCCCCTGCAGCATCAGTCCCTTCTTCAAGGTGCACTGAAGGCAGTTGTGAAGTAGTCATAGCCGCCTCCTCAGGCTCAGCTAAGCTAACTTGAACCTTGGGAGCAAGTCCCTCGGAACTGAGAGTCTCCTTGAATGCCTCAACATCTTCCTCTCTTGTCTCAGGGCAGGGAATCCCTTCATTGACAGATGTCTCATTGGCAGCTGAGATGTTCACAACATCCTCAGCCACTGGTCCACCCTTGGCACCAGTGTTCCTATCACCTTCCCCCTGAGCCTGAGGCTCAGAGTTCATCCCATCAACTTCCTGTGCAGTTTCCTCCACTGCCTTCTCCAGGTCTCCACCCTGAGCACCTTCATCATCGTCATCCTCCTTCTCGTCTCCTGACAGGATGTCAGCCTTGCTTTTGGACATCAATTCGGCCACTAGCAGCTTCAGGTTGTCAAAGTTCAAGAGTTGAAGCCAGCTAGTAAGTCCAAAGAACGAGCAAATCTTGGCCTCTTCCGCCTCCCAATGCTCCCAGCCACGTGCATCCACTAGCATATGTTGCTCCTGCATGTTTGATTGCTTGAAGTCCAACCAAACCTTGAGCTCGATCACATATGCCAGCAGCTCAGTATACTTGTTCAGCCCAGGCCAGCACTTCCCTGCCCATTCTGTGGCATTCCCCCTGAGTGTGTTCTCCAGAATCCCTCCTGCCATGTGCTCATCCAACTCCTCCTCCTCTATTTCAAGGAACTCGTCTTCTTCAGCTGAAGTGGATTTTGGATAATCTTTGGGGTTGGGGTATGAGGGAAAATCTGAGGGGTTTGGAAGATTTGGCTCGGCTAACTGGTCAGGCTCATTTGTGGGTGAGGTAGATGGCACTGACTCAGTAGGCTGATCTGGCTGTGAAGGTTGGGGAGGTTGGGGAGTTTGAGGTGTGGGGTCAGGGATGGAGGGTGTTTGGGTTTCAGGGTGTGGGGGTGTTTGAGTGGGTGCTGTCTCAGGCTGCAATGACTCAGCCGTCTCGACAGTCTTTCTCACTTCCTCCAAGTCAGAGGCTCCAGGAGAGCTTGACTTCTCCCTCTCACTCACCTCAGGAAGCTTCTTAGCAGGGGACTTATTTACTCCCTTCCTAAGTCTCTTCAGGGGCCTTTCTCCCTGAGCGCCCTCCTTTCTGACGTCATCGTCAGTTCCCTCAGCCTCAGACCCGGCCTTCTTGGGATCTGACTCAGTCCTACACGTATACCAATTTTTCAAACTTAAAACTGACTGAGTCCCCTTCACTCAGAGTGGTAAAGACCTAGGAGCTGATAATACACCTACTGACTACACTTGGTGCGGGTCAGTTGGCTAACTATCAGTTCAAGTTCAGTGCGGAAATGTTTGAGCCCTGATAGTTTAAAGTCTTGTTTAGTTTGCTCTCTGAAAACTTGTTTTACTCAAATCTGAAAAGTGTTTAGTAGGACAGTGCACTTTTTGAAGATCAGGCTGATTGATTCAGACCTGATAAACTTGAATGCAATGAATGAACAAGTAATATGGCAAGTATGCACAATATCAAAGCAGCAAGAACACAAGGAGTTTAACGTGGTTCAGAGACTCAAGCTCTTACATCCACGGCCTGATTTAACAGGAAATCCACTATCTCAGGATTCTTGTTGTTAACGTGCCAAGGTGCACTTACAACTGGACTCACGCCACTCCCTGGGCTGCCCCTCCTTTCTCACTGACAACTTACTCCCAACAAACCTAACTAGAGGGTTTTGGTTTCAGTTTGGTTTCTCCAACTAGGTGAGGTTTTCCTTTACAATGTGTTAGCCTCAAGCTAGGATTAGGAAAACCTCTCTAAGCTATGAGTTACAAGCTGAACACTCATTTGTGTATATCTATGAACTCTAAAGTTCATTGTACAAGATGTGAATCGTGCCTCCTTATAACTCCCAATATCATGCACTAAACACTCACACCTTCACAGCTCGTAGGTGTTGATTTTTCTTCTTTTTCACACACAAACACACGCAGCTATGAGCTTGTATTTATAATGGGGATTCAAATGTATCCGTTGGAGGGAAGATACATTTGAATCCAACATTAAATGGTTTCAACCACTTTTCTTGGAATGCGGCCTTTGTCAGTGTCAGAGTTGCTGCCTCGTGCTGATTGGTCCACGTGGCCTGGATTCACGGATCTTTGACTCAGTGGGTTTGACTAAGACCCACTGACTTTAGGTAGCTTTCTCCTTCACTGACTGATGATCTTCAGTGGACTGAGCGTCTTCAGTGTAGTTGTCTTTCAGAGACTGTTTGAAGATCATTCCAAGAAGTTTGTCATAAGGCTGAATGACAAACTTCCCTGACCACAGTAGCCTGACACCTTCAGGGTCTACTTGGTGCAGCACTGATCCTCCTGATCATGCTCTTCACTGAGTGGTCCACCTGACTTAGCTTAGATCAGCCTGGTTTACACTCAGTGGGACATCCTTCAGGCTTCTCTTCTGGTTCAGGTTACATCATGGCTTCAGTCAGTTCTCCTTGGTGTCATCTTGATGTCCTCAGGCTGTGTTCCCCCTCGCTGAGTTCCCCCTCAACTGACAGCCTATCTTACTGAGAACTAGCCTATCCTGACCTGAAACTAGAGATACAATCCTGACTGCTTTCAAACCTATTATATGTTGTTTTGGAAAATCATCAAAACTAAAACATATCCCAACAATTTCCCCCTTTTTGATGATTCCAAAACTTCTAACCAAATGATTTTCTATTACAAGAATAATGTCAGAGTACAAGTAATAGTTTGAAATATGCAGGAATTCCCATAGTTTAAAACATTTAAGATCTGTTCGGTTGACCATTTTTCTTAACAAAACTGGATCAGTGGTCAGGTGAACAACCTGCTCTGATACCACTTGTTGGTCCCGGTACAAGACTGAGGAATACGTGTATGGGGGGGGGGGGGGGGAATACACGTATACCAATTTTTCAAACTTAAAACTGACTGAGTCCCCTTCACTCAGAGTGGTAAAGAACTAGGAGCTGATAATACACCTACTGACTACACTTGGTGCGGGTCAGTTGGCTAACTATCAGTTCAAGTTCAGTGCGGAAATGTTTGAGCCCTGATAGTTTAAAGTCTTGTTAGTTTGCTCTCTGAAAACTTGTTTTACTCAAATCTGAAAAGTGTTTAGTAGGGCAGTGCTCTTTTGAAGATCAGGCTGATTGATTCAGACCTGATAAACTTGAATGCAATGAATGAACAAGTAACATGGCAAGTATGCACAATATCAAAGCAGTAAGAACACAAGGAGTTTAACGTGGTTCAGAGTCTCAAGCTCCTACGTCCACGGCCTGACTTAACAGGAAATCCACTCAAGGGATTCTTGATTTTAACGTGCCAAGGTGCACCAAGATCAGCTAACCTCACTGATCTATACAAACTCCACTTACTAACACACTAACTGACTTACTGCCAACAAGCCTATCTTAGGGTTTTGGTTTCAGTTTGGATTCCAACTAAGTTGAGATTATCCTTACAAGGCAAAGCTATGCTAAGGATTGGATAATCTCTCTAAGCTTAAGATAATTCTATTTAGCTCTTGGAATACAGAATAACTCTCAGTTGCTAAGAAACACTTGGGAAATTTGAATGTTTTTTAGCGCTTCTCTTAAAGGCTGAATGCTTTGAGTGCTTGAGAGTTTGAGTAATTTCTGGCTTGGAAATTTCCCGTAACCTTGAATGGGTTCAAGGCCTTCTGTATTTATAGGTGATTTGAATAACTATCCGTTGGAGAGATAGCCTTCTAGTCATCTATGTAGAGTGGCTTCAAACAGACATATCTTCATGCAGCAGCCGCCCCTGCATGGATTTGGTATTTGCATTAAATGCACATTAAATGCTTGCCCGTTGAATATGCAGTCTGAATTCAGTCTTCATGTCAGGTTCCGTACGTGCGTGTCCTTCTCGGATTGGTCCACGTCATCAGGTTGGGGAGAATGTCAGAACTTATTCCTGAGCTTCAGGCTTGTCTTATTAAGTTCATTTTGTCTTGAGCTCACCGGTCTTGTCCTGACGCTGAAATTCCTTTTGCATTGCTTGGCTCTACTCCAAGTCTTCCCATTAACTCAGTGACCTCCTGTTCCCTTCAGGATTGAGTTAGTAATGACCTCAGGGTCATACTCTTCATCACTGACACTTACTCAGCCAGCTTAGAGGACTGCCATAAGTTCAGGATGGTGCTCTCTGTCTTCAGGCTCTGAGTCTTGATTGTTTCCAGTGAGTTCTCCTCTCACTGAGTACCTGTGAAGTGTAAAAAGACTAAGTACTAACCCTAACCAAGACTAGCCTGACAAAGACAAATTAAGGCAAACATCTTTTCAGGGCTTTGGGATCTTAATCAAAACTGACAATGTCCCAACAATTTCCCCCTTTTTGATGATGCCAAAACACTGAAAAGATCCTCAAAACACTTAGAGGAAACAAGATAAACCTATCTATAAGATAAGACAGTGTTAGAGCAATTTATTCTTGATAAAGTACAGAATTTAAACAAGCCAAAAAGACAATGAGTTTTTGTCTGTGGGCAAAAGTAATAGATTTCATTGATAGATGTAGAAATGATTACAATGAATCTAATCTATTACACGGAAGCCTGTGAATACCTAGACTAATCTCATTTCAGGCTTGAGTCCATATCCTGCATAAACTCTTGCCTTCAGCTCGTCAAGTCTTCCAGGTTGGTTCACATATCCTTCAGCTTTGGCTATCTTCAACACTTCCATCATTATGGCCTTTGTGTCATGCTTTTGAGTTCCAGGAATCAAGGGAGGAGCTCGAATGGTGAACTCAGGAGCCTTTACTTGAACTTGAGCTGCCCCAGCCTCCTCCAAGATCTTCTGGAATAGCTCATGATGATTGTCCATCATGTAGTCAGTGAAGTGGGCATCGATATCGTCAGTGTCACCCCACTTCTTCACAACAAACCACAACCTGACAAATTCATCCCTTGCATCAGTCCAAAATTCCTTCAATGTTTCTGAGATGAACTCATCAACAAAAGCTTCCCTTGCTCCTGATTCTGGCCTTCTGGCTTGAAGAATTGTTGATTTCCTAACTGTTGGCTTCTTCCTGTACTTCCTTGGCTCAGGCTTCGCCTTCTTTCTCCTAAGTAGACTGATCACTGCATCATCGAGTTCCCTTTGTTGAAGCTCAGTGATATCAGTCAGCTTCTCAACCTTCTTCTCCAAGATGAGCATCTTCTCCTTCTGAGCAATTTCAGCTCTGCGCATAGCTTCAGATTTTTCAGATTGATCTCCCCATGCTTCGGCACATAGCTCCACAACCAACTCACCTGAGTAAGTGATGGGATTCTTCCTTGAGCTCATGGGTGACGATCTCTGAATTGGTTAAGGTTGTTGCTTGGAAGGTTCATTAGCCTTTGCCTTTGTTGCCTCCTCCCTCAGCTTGGCAACAATTTGTTCTCCTTCCTTCTCCACCGCCGCTAACCTAGCTGACTTTCTTACCCTTAAAATATTCCCTTCAGGATTAGCTTCAGGGTCAGCTAGAACGGTCTCACCTTGATTAACTGCCTCAGATGCCTCAGGGCGGGATCTTTTCTTCTTCTTTTCCCCCTTTTTGGCATCATCATTGGCCTCGGATGGGAATGCGTCAGATCCGCTGTTGATTACGAAGGAGGCTAGGGAATGGACATCGTTAATTCCCTCCTTCAATAATTCAACTCCCATTGAAATTCCAGTCCCTGCAAAAGAAACTGAACTGATAGCAGTATTGACCTTCTGTTCAAAGACCTCCATAGAGAGTTGGAGTCTTTGTTCAGCCTTGGTGATCCTTTCCTCCACCTTCAAGGACTCACCGCTGACTCTGCTGGCCTCAGTTAGTATCTTTGCAGACTCGTCAGTGGCCTTTGCCAAAATTTCTGCCACTGACTGAGAGGTGCGATCCAGCTTCCCTGACTCCAGCTCCAATTTGGACGCTGAGTCCTTCAAGGCCTGAGTGACAATAGCTCCAGTCTGAACTGCAAGCCTGTCAACTGCCTGATTCATCTTCTTGTCCCTGATCGCATCCCTCTCATCGAGTTTCTTGAGAGTGTTCCTTAGCATTTTCTTGGTGCGATTCCTCTCATTCCTCACTGACTTGGCCGTGTCAGTCATCGTTCTTTTTAACAAAATCAGCTCCCTGTTAGCAAGGGTGTTGTAAGCTGACTTTGTCCACCTGATGTGCTTCGCCAGGGCCTTGGAGTCTTCTTCTTTTTCAGCTCGTAGCTTCATTACTTCCTCCTGAAGTTTAGCTAGATTTTCCGAGGTTTTCTCCTGCTTGACCTCCACTATGCTTGTAAATTCAGCACGTCCGACCCTGGTTATGATCACATCCTCATCATCAACGGCCGCATCAGTGATTGGCTGCTTTCCCTTATCAGCCCCTGCAGCATCAGTCCCTTCTTCAAGGTGCACTGAAGGCAGTTGTGAAGTAGTCATAGCCGCCTCCTCAGGCTCAGCTAAGCTAACTTGAACCTTGGGAGCAAGTCCCTCGGAACTGAGAGTCTCCTTGAATGCCTCAACATCTTCCTCTCTTGTCTCAGGGCAGGGAATCCCTTCATTGACAGATGTCTCATTGGCAGCTGAGATGTTCACAACATCCTCAGCCACTGGTCCACCCTTGGCACCAGTGTTCCTATCACCTTCCCCCTGAGCCTGAGGCTCAGAGTTCATCCCATCAACTTCCTGTGCAGTTTCCTCCACTGCCTTCTCCAGGTCTCCACCCTGAGCACCTTCATCATCGTCATCCTCCTTCTCGTCTCCTGACAGGATGTCAGCCTTGCTTTTGGACATCAATTCGGCCACTAGCAGCTTCAGGTTGTCAAAGTTCAAGAGTTGAAGCCAGCTAGTAAGTCCAAAGAACGAGCAAATCTTGGCCTCTTCCGCCTCCCAATGCTCCCAGCCACGTGCATCCACTAGCATATGTTGCTCCTGCATGTTTGATTGCTTGAAGTCCAACCAAACCTTGAGCTCGATCACATATGCCAGCAGCTCAGTATACTTGTTCAGCCCAGGCCAGCACTTCCCTGCCCATTCTGTGGCATTCCCCCTGAGTGTGTTCTCCAGAATCCCTCCTGCCATGTGCTCATCCAACTCCTCCTCCTCTATTTCAAGGAACTCGTCTTCTTCAGCTGAAGTGGATTTTGGATAATCTTTGGGGTTGGGGTATGAGGGAAAATCTGAGGGGTTTGGAAGATTTGGCTCGGCTAACTGGTCAGGCTCATTTGTGGGTGAGGTAGATGGCACTGACTCAGTAGGCTGATCTGGCTGTGAAGGTTGGGGAGGTTGGGGAGTTTGAGGTGTGGGGTCAGGGATGGAGGGTGTTTGGGTTTCAGGGTGTGGGGGTGTTTGAGTGGGTGCTGTCTCAGGCTGCAATGACTCAGCCGTCTCGACAGTCTTTCTCACTTCCTCCAAGTCAGAGGCTCCAGGAGAGCTTGACTTCTCCCTCTCACTCACCTCAGGAAGCTTCTTAGCAGGGGACTTATTTACTCCCTTCCTAAGTCTCTTCAGGGGCCTTTCTCCCTGAGCGCCCTCCTTTCTGACGTCATCGTCAGTTCCCTCAGCCTCAGACCCGACCTTCTTGGGATCTGACTCAGTCCTACACGTATACCAATTTTTCAAACTTAAAACTGACTGAGTCCCCTTCACTCAGAGTGGTAAAGACCTAGGAGCTGATAATACACCTACTGACTACACTTGGTGCGGGTCAGTTGGCTAACTATCAGTTCAAGTTCAGTGCGGAAATGTTTGAGCCCTGATAGTTTAAAGTCTTGTTTAGTTTGCTCTCTGAAAACTTGTTTTACTCAAATCTGAAAAGTGTTTAGTAGGACAGTGCACTTTTTGAAGATCAGGCTGATTGATTCAGACCTGATAAACTTGAATGCAATGAATGAACAAGTAATATGGCAAGTATGCACAATATCAAAGCAGCAAGAACACAAGGAGTTTAACGTGGTTCAGAGACTCAAGCTCTTACATCCACGGCCTGATTTAACAGGAAATCCACTATCTCAGGATTCTTGTTGTTAACGTGCCAAGGTGCACTTACAACTGGACTCACGCCACTCCCTGGGCTGCCCCTCCTTTCTCACTGACAACTTACTCCCAACAAACCTAACTAGAGGGTTTTGGTTTCAGTTTGGTTTCTCCAACTAGGTGAGGTTTTCCTTTACAATGTGTTAGCCTCAAGCTAGGATTAGGAAAACCTCTCTAAGCTATGAGTTACAAGCTGAACACTCATTTGTGTATATCTATGAACTCTAAAGTTCATTGTACAAGATGTGAATCGTGCCTCCTTATAACTCCCAATATCATGCACTAAACACTCACACCTTCACAGCTCGTAGGTGTTGATTTTTCTTCTTTTTCACACACAAACACACGCAGCTATGAGCTTGTATTTATAATGGGGATTCAAATGTATCCGTTGGAGGGAAGATACATTTGAATCCAACATTAAATGGTTTCAACCACTTTTCTTGGAATGCGGCCTTTGTCAGTGTCAGAGTTGCTGCCTCGTGCTGATTGGTCCACGTGGCCTGGATTCACGGATCTTTGACTCAGTGGGTTTGACTAAGACCCACTGACTTTAGGTAGCTTTCTCCTTCACTGACTGATGATCTTCAGTGGACTGAACGTCTTCAGTGTAGTTGTCTTTCAGAGACTGTTTGAAGATCATTCCAAGAAGTTTGTCATAAGGCTGAATGACAAACTTCCCTGACCACAGTAGCCTGACACCTTCAGGGTCTACTTGGTGCAGCACTGATCCTCCTGATCATGCTCTTCACTGAGTGGTCCACCTGACTTAGCTTAGATCAGCCTGGTTTACACTCAGTGGGACATCCTTCAGGCTTCTCTTCTGGTTCAGGTTACATCATGGCTTCAGTCAGTTCTCCTTGGTGTCATCTTGATGTCCTCAGGCTGTGTTCCCCCTCGCTGAGTTCCCCCTCAACTGACAGCCTATCTTACTGAGAACTAGCCTATCCTGACCTGAAACTAGAGATACAATCCTGACTGCTTTCAAACCTATTATATGTTGTTTTGGAAAATCATCAAAACTAAAACATATCCCAACAATTTCCCCCTTTTTGATGATTCCAAAACTTCTAACCAAATGATTTTCTATTACAAGAATAATGTCAGAGTACAAGTAATAGTTTGAAATATGCAGGAATTCCCATAGTTTAAAACATTTAAGATCTGTTCGGTTGACCATTTTTCTTAACAAAACTGGATCAGTGGTCAGGTGAACAACCTGCTCTGATACCACTTGTTGGTCCCGGTACAAGACTGAGGAATACGTGTATGGGGGGGGGGGGAATACACGTATACCAATTTTTCAAACTTAAAACTGACTGAGTCCCCTTCACTCAGAGTGGTAAAGAACTAGGAGCTGATAATACACCTACTGACTACACTTGGTGCGGGTCAGTTGGCTAACTATCAGTTCAAGTTCAGTGCGGAAATGTTTGAGCCCTGATAGTTTAAAGTCTTGTTAGTTTGCTCTCTGAAAACTTGTTTTACTCAAATCTGAAAAGTGTTTAGTAGGGCAGTGCTCTTTTGAAGATCAGGCTGATTGATTCAGACCTGATAAACTTGAATGCAATGAATGAACAAGTAACATGGCAAGTATGCACAATATCAAAGCAGTAAGAACACAAGGAGTTTAACGTGGTTCAGAGTCTCAAGCTCCTACGTCCACGGCCTGACTTAACAGGAAATCCACTCAAGGGATTCTTGATTTTAACGTGCCAAGGTGCACCAAGATCAGCTAACCTCACTGATCTATACAAACTCCACTTACTAACACACTAACTGACTTACTGCCAACAAGCCTATCTTAGGGTTTTGGTTTCAGTTTGGATTCCAACTAAGTTGAGATTATCCTTACAAGGCAAAGCTATGCTAAGGATTGGATAATCTCTCTAAGCTTAAGATAATTCTATTTAGCTCTTGGAATACAGAATAACTCTCAGTTGCTAAGAAACACTTGGGAAATTTGAATGTTTTTTAGCGCTTCTCTTAAAGGCTGAATGCTTTGAGTGCTTGAGAGTTTGAGTAATTTCTGGCTTGGAAATTTCCCGTAACCTTGAATGGGTTCAAGGCCTTCTGTATTTATAGGTGATTTGAATAACTATCCGTTGGAGAGATAGCCTTCTAGTCATCTATGTAGAGTGGCTTCAAACAGACATATCTTCATGCAGCAGCCGCCCCTGCATGGATTTGGTATTTGCATTAAATGCACATTAAATGCTTGCCCGTTGAATATGCAGTCTGAATTCAGTCTTCATGTCAGGTTCCGTACGTGCGTGTCCTTCTCGGATTGGTCCACGTCATCAGGTTGGGGAGAATGTCAGAACTTATTCCTGAGCTTCAGGCTTGTCTTATTAAGTTCATTTTGTCTTGAGCTCACCGGTCTTGTCCTGACGCTGAAATTCCTTTTGCATTGCTTGGCTCTACTCCAAGTCTTCCCATTAACTCAGTGACCTCCTGTTCCCTTCAGGATTGAGTTAGTAATGACCTCAGGGTCATACTCTTCATCACTGACACTTACTCAGCCAGCTTAGAGGACTGCCATAAGTTCAGGATGGTGCTCTCTGTCTTCAGGCTCTGAGTCTTGATTGTTTCCAGTGAGTTCTCCTCTCACTGAGTACCTGTGAAGTGTAAAAAGACTAAGTACTAACCCTAACCAAGACTAGCCTGACAAAGACAAATTAAGGCAAACATCTTTTCAGGGCTTTGGGATCTTAATCAAAACTGACAATGTCCCAACAATTTCCCCCTTTTTGATGATGCCAAAACACTGAAAAGATCCTCAAAACACTTAGAGGAAACAAGATAAACCTATCTATAAGATAAGACAGTGTTAGAGCAATTCTTGATAAAGTACAGAATTTAAACAAGCCAAAAAGACAATGAGTTTTTGTCTGTGGGCAAAAGTAATAGATTTCATTGATAGATGTAGAAATGATTACAATGAATCTAATCTATTACACGGAAGCCTGTGAATACCTAGACTAATCTCATTTCAGGCTTGAGTCCATATCCTGCATAAACTCTTGCCTTCAGCTCGTCAAGTCTTCCAGGTTGGTTCACATATCCTTCAGCTTTGGCTATCTTCAACACTTCCATCATTATGGCCTTTGTGTCATGCTTTTGAGTTCCAGGAATCAAGGGAGGAGCTCGAATGGTGAACTCAGGAGCCTTTACTTGAACTTGAGCTGCCCCAGCCTCCTCCAAGATCTTCTGGAATAGCTCATGATGATTGTCCATCATGTAGTCAGTGAAGTGGGCATCGATATCGTCAGTGTCGCCCCACTTCTTCACAACAAACCACAACCTGACAAATTCATCCCTTGCATCAGTCCAAAATTCCTTCAATGTTTCTGAGATGAACTCATCAACAAAAGCTTCCCTTGCTCCTGATTCTGGCCTTCTGGCTTGAAGAATTGTTGATTTCCTAACTGTTGGCTTCTTCCTGTACTTCCTTGGCTCAGGCTTCGCCTTCTTTCTCCTAAGTAGACTGATCACTGCATCATCGAGTTCCCTTTGTTGAAGCTCAGTGATATCAGTCAGCTTCTCAACCTTCTTCTCCAAGATGAGCATCTTCTCCTTCTGAGCAATTTCAGCTCTGCGCATAGCTTCAGATTTTTCAGATTGATCTCCCCATGCTTCGGCACATAGCTCCACAACCAACTCACCTGAGTAAGTGATGGGATTCTTCCTTGAGCTCATGGGTGACGATCTCTGAATTGGTTAAGGTTGTTGCTTGGAAGGTTCATTAGCCTTTGCCTTTGTTGCCTCCTCCCTCAGCTTGGCAACAATTTGTTCTCCTTCCTTCTCCACCGCCGCTAACCTAGCTGACTTTCTTACCCTTAAAATATTCCCTTCAGGATTAGCTTCAGGGTCAGCTAGAACGGTCTCACCTTGATTAACTGCCTCAGATGCCTCAGGGCGGGATCTTTTCTTCTTCTTTTCCCCCTTTTTGGCATCATCATTGGCCTCGGATGGGAATGCGTCAGATCCGCTGTTGATTACGAAGGAGGCTAGGGAATGGACATCGTTAATTCCCTCCTTCAATAATTCAACTCCCATTGAAATTCCAGTCCCTGCAAAAGAAACTGAACTGATAGCAGTATTGACCTTCTGTTCAAAGACCTCCATAGAGAGTTGGAGTCTTTGTTCAGCCTTGGTGATCCTTTCCTCCACCTTCAAGGACTCACCGTTGACTCTGCTGGCCTCAGTTAGTATCTTTGCAGACTCGTCAGTGGCCTTTGCCAAAATTTCTGCCACTGACTGAGAGGTGCGATCCAGCTTCCCTGACTCCAGCTCCAATTTGGACGCTGAGTCCTTCAAGGCCTGAGTGACAATAGCTCCAGTCTGAACTGCAAGCCTGTCAACTGCCTGATTCATCTTCTTGTCCCTGATCGCATCCCTCTCATCGAGTTTCTTGAGAGTGTTCCTTAGCATTTTCTTGGTGCGCTTCCTCTCATTCCTCACTGACTTGGCCGTGTCAGTCATCGTTCTTTTTAACAAAATCAGCTCCCTGTTAGCAAGGGTGTTGTAAGCTGACTTTGTCCACCTGATGTGCTTCGCCAGGGCCTTGGAGTCTTCTTCTTTTTCAGCTCGTAGCTTCATTACTTCCTCCTGAAGTTTAGCTAGATTTTCCGAGGTTTTCTCCTGCTTGACCTCCACTATGCTTGTAAATTCAGCACGTCCGACCCCAGTTATGATCACATCCTCATCATCAATGGCCGCATCAGTGATTGGCTGCTTTCCCTTGTCAGCCCCTGCAGCATCAGTCCCTTCTTCAAGGTGTACTGAAGGCAGTTGTGAAGTAGTCATAGCCGCCTCCTCAGGCTCAGCTAAGCTAACTTGAACCTTGGGAGCAAGTCCCTTGGAACTGAGAGTCTCCTTGAATGCCTCAACATCTTCCTCTCTTGTCTCAGGGCAGGGAATCCCTTCATTGACAGATGTCTCATTGGCAGCTGAGATGTTCACAACATCCTCAGCCACTGGTCCACCCTTGGCACCAGTGTTCCTATCACCTTCCCCCTGAGCCTGAGGCTCAGAGTTCATCTCATCAACTTCCTGTGCAATTTCCTCCACTGCCTTCTCCAGGTCTCCACCCTGAGCACCTTCATCATCGTCATCCTCCTTCTCGTCTCCTGACAGGATGTCAGCCTTGCTTTTGGACATCAATTCGGCCACTAGCAGCTTCAGGTTGTCAAAGTTCAAGAGTTGAAGCCAGCTAGTAAGTCCAAAGAACGAGAAAATCTTGGCCTATTCCGCCTCCCAGTGCTCCCAGCCACGTGTATCCACTAGCATATGTTACTCCTGCATGTTTGATTGCTTGAAGTCCAACCAAACCTTGAGCTCGATCACATATGCCAGCAGCTCAGTATACTTGTTCAGCCCAGGCCAGCACTTCCCTGCCCATTCTGTGGCATTCCCCCTGAGTGTGTTCTCCAGAATCCCTCCTGCCATGTGCTCATCCAACTCCTCCTCCTCTATTTCAAGGAACTCATCTTCTTCAGCTGAAGTGGATTTTGGATAATCTTTGGGGTTGGGGTATGAGGGAAAATCTGAGGGGTTTGGAAGATTTGGCTCGGCTAACTGGTCAGGCTCATTTATGGGTGAGGTAGATGGCACTGACTCAGTAGGCTGATCTGGCTGTGAAGGTTGGGGAGGTTGGAGAGTTTGAGGTATGGGGTCAGGGATGGAGGGTGTTTGGGTTTCAGGGTGTGGGGGTGTTTGAGTGGGTGTTGTCTCAGGCTGCAATGACTCAGCCGTCTCGACAGTCTTTCTCACTTCCTCCAAGTCAGAGGCTCCAGGAGAGCTTGACTTCTCCCTCTCACTCACCTCAGGAAGCTTCTTAGCAGGGGGCTTCTTTACTCCATTCCTAAGTCTCTTCAGGGGCCTTTCTCCCTGAGCGCCCACCTTTCTGACGTCATCGTCAGTTCCCTCAGCCTCAGACCCGGCCTTTTTGGGATCTGACTCAGTCCTACACGTATACCAATTTTTCAAACTTAAAACTGACTGAGTCCCCTTCACTCAGAGTGGTAAAGAACTAGGAGCTGATAATACACCTACTGACTACACTTGGTGCGGGTCAGTTGGCTAACTATCAGTTCAAGTTCAGTGCGGAAATGTTTGAGCCCTGATAGTTTAAAGTCTTGTTTAGTTTGCTCTCTGAAAACTTGTTTTACTCAAATCTGAAAAGTGTTTAGTAGGACAGTGCTCTTTTTGAAGATCAGGCTGATTGATTCAGACCTGATAAACTTGAATGCAATGAATGAACAAGTAATATGGCAAGTATGCACAATATCAAAGCAGTAAGAACACAAGGAGTTTAACGTGGTTCAGAGACTCATGCTCTTACATCCACGGCCTGATTTAACAGAAAATCCACTATCTCAGGATTCTTGTTTTTAACGTGCCAAGGTGCACTTACAACTGGACTCACGCCACTCCCTGGGCTGCCCCTCCTTTCTCACTGACAACTTACTCCCAACAAACCTAACTAGAGGGTTTTGGTTTCAGTTTGGTTTCTCCAACTAGGTGAGGTTTTCCTTTACAATGTGTTAGCCTCAAGCTAGGATTAGGAAAACCTCTCTAAGCTATGAGTTACAAGCTGAACACTCATTTGTGTATATCTATGAACTCTAAAGTTCAGTGTACAAGATGTGAATCGTGCCTCCTTATAACTCCCAATATCATGCACTAAACACTCACACCTTCACAGCTCGTAGGTGTTGATTTTTCTTCTTTTTCACACACAAACACACGCAGCTATGAGCTTGTATTTATAATGGGGATTCAAATGTATCCGTTGGAGGGAAGATACATTTGAATCCAACATTAAATGGTTTCAACCACTTTTCTTGGAATGCGGCCTTTGTCAGTGTCAGAGTTGCTGCCTCGTGCTGATTGGTCCACGTGGCCTGGATTCACGGATCTTTGACTCAGTGGGTTTGACTAAGACCCACTGACTTTAGGTAGCTTTCTCCTTCACTGACTGATGATCTTCAGTGGACTGAGCGTCTTCAGTGTAGTTGTCTTTCAGAGACTGTTTGAAGATCATTCCAAGAAGTTTGTCATAAGGCTGAATGACAAACTTCCCTGACCACAGTAGCCTGACACCTTCAGGGTCTACTTGGTGTAGCACTGATCCTCCTGATCATGCTCTTCACTGAGTGGACCACCTGACTTAGCTTAGATCAGCCTGGTTTACACTCAGTGGGACATCCTTCAGGCTTCTCTTCTGGTTCAGGTTACATCATGGCTTCAGTCAGTTCTCCTTGGTGTCATCTTGATATCCTCAGGCTGTGTTGGCTGAGTTCCCCCTCGCTGAGTTCCCCCTCAACTGAGTGTTCCCTCAACTGACAGCCTATCTTACTGAGAACTAGCCTATCCTGACCTGAAACTAGAGATACAATCCTGACTGCTTTCAAACCTATTATATGTTGTTTTGGAAAATCATCAAAACTAAAACATATCCCAACAAGTTGAACTGAAAGTTTGGTTGGAAATTCAAACAATCAAATATGCAAGAGCAATATTTACTGGTGGATGCTCGTGGCTGGGAGTACTGGGAAATCGAGGAGGCCAGGTTGTGCTCCTACTTTGGACTGACTAGCTGGCTTCAACTGCTAAACTTCGAAAACCTGAAGGAGTTAGTCAATGACATGATGTCCAAGAGCAAGGCTGACATCCTATCTGAGGATGAAGAGGATAAGGAGGATGACGAAGATGCTCAGGGTGGAGCATTGGAGAAGGCTGTGGAGGAGACAGCAAGGGAGGTTGATGGTATGGACTCTGAGCCTCAGGCTCAGGGGGAAGGTGAGAAGGACACTGGTGCCAAGGGTGGACCAGTGGCTGAGGATGTTCTGAACATCTCAGCCGCCGATGAAACATCTGTCGATGAAGGGATTCCCTGCCCTGAGACAAGGGAGAAAGATATTGAGGCGTCTAAGGAGACTCCCAGTTCCGAGGGACAAGTTCCTAAGGTTCGAGATGGCATGGCTGAGCCTGAGCAGGCGGCCTTGACCACTCAACAACTGCCTTCAGTGCACCCTGAAGAGGGGACTGAGGATGCAGGGGCTGACAAGGGAAAACAACCACTCACTGATGAGGCCGTTGATGAAGATGACGATGTGTTGATAACTGGGTTCGGCCGTGCTGAGTTTATGAGCATTGTGGAGGTCAGGACGGAGAAAACCACTGAAAATCTAGCTGAACTTCAGGAGGAAGTAATGAGGCTACGAGCTGAAAAAGAAGAAGACTCCAAGACTCTGGCGAAACACATCAGGTGGACAAAGTCAGCCTACAACACCCTTGCCAACAGGGAGCTGATTTTGCTAAAAAGAACGATGGCTGACATGGCCAAGTCAGTTCGGAATGAGCGGAAGAGAACGAAGAAGATGCTAAGGCAGACCTTGAAACAGTTAGCTGAGAAGGATGAGCAAAGGAAGGAGGATCTAAATTAGGCTGTGGAGAAGCTAGCAGCTCAGGTTGGAGCACTATTCACTCAGGCCATTTCTGGCTCAGCCTCAAAGTTTGAGCTGGAGTCAGAACGTTTTGCTCAGACTTCAAAAGATATTGCTGAGAGGCTGACTCAAGCAGAGGAGCGATCTGCTCTGGTGGAGGAGAAGATTGAGAAGGCTGAACAAAGACTCCAACTCTCCATGGAGGTCTTTGAGAAGAAGGTGAATGCTGCAATCAGTTCTGTCTCCTTTGCAGGAACTGGTATCTCGATGGGAGTTGAGTTATTGAAGGAGGGAATCAATGATGTCCATTCCCTAGCCTCCTTCGTAATCAACAGCGGATCTGACGCTTTCCCATCCGAGGCCAATGATGATGCCAAAAAGGGGGAAAAGAAGAAGAAAAGATCCCGCCCTGAGGCATCGGAGGCAGTCAACCAAGGTGAAACCATTCAAGCCAATCCTGAAGTCGATCCTGAAGGGAATGTGCTAAGGGGGAGGAAGTCAGCAAGGTTGGCGGCAGTGGAGAAAGAAGGAGAGGAAATTGTTGCCAGACTGAGGGCGGAGGCAACAAAGGCAAAGGCTGATGAACCTTCCAAGCAACCTGATCCAGTTCAGAAGTCTTCTCCCATGAGCTCAAGGAAGAACCCCATCACTTACTCTGGGGAGTTGGTGGCGGAGTTATGCGCTGAAGCATGGGGAGTTCCTTCTGAGAAAATTGAGGCTGTGCGCAGAGCTAAAATTGCTCAAAAGGAGAAGATGCGCATCTTGGAGAAGAAGGTTGAAAAGCTGACTGACATCACTGAGCTTCAACAAAGAGATCTGGATGATGCAGTGATCAGTCTGCTAAGGAGGAAGAAGGCGAAGCCTGAGCCTAGGAAGTACAGAAAGAGGCCAACAGTAAGGAAGTCATCAATTCTTCAAGTCAGTAGGCCAGAATCAGGATTAAGGGAAGCGTATGTTGATGAGTTCATCTCAGAGGCATTGAAGGAGTTTTGGGCTGATGCGAAGGATGAGTTTGTGAAATTATGGTATGTTGTGAAGAAGTGGGGCGACAATGACGATATCAATGCCCACTTCACTGACTACATGATGGACAATCATCCTGAGTTGTTCCAAAAGATCTTGGAGGAGGCTGATGCTGCTCAAGTCCAAGTGAAGGCTCCTGAGTTCACCATTCGAGCTCCTCCCTTAGTTCCTGGAACCCAGAAGCACAACACGAAGGCCATTATGATGGAAGTCTTGAAGATTGCCAAAGCTGAAGGATATGTGAACCAACCCAGAAGACTTGACGAGCTGAAGGCAAGAGTCTATGCTGGATATGGACTCGAACCTGAAATGAGATTAGTCTAGAAGTTCACTACCTCTTTGTAATAGATTAGATTCATTGTAACCATTTTCATATCAATCAATGAAATCTATTACTTTTGCCCACAGATAAAAACTCATTGCCTTTTTGGCTGTTGCTTAAATTCTGTACTTTATCAAGAATTGCTCTAACATTGTCTTATCTTATAGATAGGTCTTTTTATTTTCTCTAAGTGTTGTGAGGATCTTTTTAGTGTTTTGGCATCATCAAAAAGGAGGAAATTGTTGGGACATTGTCAGTTTTGATTAAGATCCCAAAGCCCCTGAAAAGATGTTTGCATTTGTTTGTCAGGCTAGTTTTGGTTAGGATTTGTTCTTAGTCATTTTACATTTCACAGGTACTCAGTAAGAGGAGCACTTGCTGATGACAATCAAGACTCAGAGCCTGAAGACGAAGTTTACCATCCTGAACATATGGCAGTCTCCTAAGCTGGCTGAGTAAGTCTCAGTGATGAAGAGTATGACCCTGAGGTCAGTACTACTCAGTCCTGAAGGGAACATGATGACACTGAGTTTATGGGAAAGACTTGGAGCAGAGCCAAGCAATGCAAAATGAATGTTAGCGTCAGGACAGATCGATGAGCTCAAGATAAAATGAACTTAATAAGACAAGCCTGAAGCTCAGGAATAAGTTCTGACATTCTCACCAACCTGATGACGTGGACCAATCCGGGAAGGACACGCACGTACGGAACCTGACAAGAAGACTGAATTCAGACTGCATGTTCAACGGGCAAGCATTTAATGCAACTACCAAATCCATGCAGGGACGGCTGCTGCATGAAGATATGTCCGTTTGAAGCCACTCTACATAGATGATAAGAAGGGCTATCTCTGTTGGTCCCACTTGATAGATTAATTGCGGAAGCTTAAGAGAAAATGTCTTACAAAGTCTTTTCTTACAAGATCGTAATCAATAATAAACAATAACTATAATAAAGCGATAAATAACACAAGATATATAGTGGTTCGGATTTAAATATCCTACGTCCACTCTCCCTTATCACCAAGGGGTCTCACTAACAACCAACTCACAAACTTACTCACTGGAATTTCTGAAGTACCAGCACCTTCTTACAAACTCTTTAGATCTAACTTCGATCTAAAGATTGACTTACTCCAACCTTGTCTAACAAGATGAACAGGTTGAGTATATAAACTCCTTACGAGTAGATAAGTAAATAAGAACAAAAGTGAGTGCGAAGTGCGTAGTGATCAAAAGCTTAGTATGGCTATGTGCGCGTGAATGATTCTAGAGCTTTTTCTAGATCTGCACTCAAGTATATATATAGGGGATTAGGGTTATAGCCGTTGGGAGGCTGAACCAATCAGATCCTCTATATATGGAAGCTTCAATCAATCAATTCCCCAATTGATTGATTGGGTTGGTGAGATCTTGATTGATTGTCTTCATATCTTTCTCAATCCAATCTTCTTTTGACTTGAATAAATACCAACGGATCAATGCTTCCAATTGCCTATCTCTGATTCTCTCCAGAGAAGGCAGGACCAGACACCAGGCATCCTCGGTGTCCTCTGGTCCTCATCTGGTGAACAACCAGAATACTCAGTAGAATCAGGGGATCAAACTGAGCATCTTTTGTTCCACCAGACTCGTCTGGTCCGGACTCGTCTGGTCTGGGGAAGGTTCTCTGCCTCTGGTCTTGATCTCCTCTGGTGAAGTCCTCTGGTGGAGTCCTCTGGTGAAGTCCTCTGGTGGGGTCTTCTGGTGACTCTTCTGGTGAGGTCTTCTGGTCTGGCAGTTCCCCCTAGACTAAGTCCTAACCAATCCTCATCTGGCTAACAGGTCCAGATGGTCCTATTACAACTTCTGGTTTGTTTTAACTCATCAAAACTAACACATTTTTATCCTAACAATTTCCCCCTTTTTGATGGAGTTAAAACACTACCAGAACTGATCAAAAAATAAAAAAAATTTAAGCAAGAAAACAATAAAGGGATGAGACCTTAGAATAGATCTCATCAGGCAAATAATAAGACAACAAGGAGTTGTCTTTTAGAACAAAGAAGATATATATTTTTCATTAATAATCAGAGGACAAAATGTTTACAGATTACATTGAAGTTCATAGTCCTACTCTAGGCATATCTTCTGTTCTCTTTAGGGACAAGAAACCAGTCAAGGAACCTATCCTGAACGGCCTTCAACGCTGCAGAAGATGTTGGGGTGAAATTCACCAACACCTTGGTCTTGTAAAGCTTCTTCAGTTCTGCCCAATCTACCTGGTTCCCATTCATGGGAGTGTTAAGATAAGTAAATTCAGGAGCAGTCACCTCCAGGTTGAACTCAATTGTTGAATCCATCAGCTGCTTGTACAAGTCTGCATCATAGGCTTGCATCCAAGAATGGAAGGTTCTGTTGATCAGCTCATCATCTTCTGGTGCTGGCCTCTGGATGTAATGCTGAATGAACCAGAGGGTCTTGGCTTCTCTCCATCTCTCAATCAGAGGATATGGCACAGTAGAGTCAAAAGACCCTTCTGTCCTGAGTGGCAAGATGTTCATAACTTCCACTGGAGCTTTCCTCTTCTGCCCTGAGCCACCTGCACCAGAAGGAATACCAGCTTCTCTGGCCTTCTTGTTCTGCCTCCTAACATATCTGAGCCTCTGCTCTTCATCTATGTTCTTCCTGATTCTGGCTTGCCTTTCTTCCACAGACTCTTCCTTGTATCTCTTCTCTGCTTCTTCGACAACAGATTCAAGGAAGCTCTTCTTCACTTTTCTAATCTTCCTCTTAGCAGGACCAGGAATGGTAGAAGGATCCTGCTCAGCTTCAGACTCCTCTTCTGCAGCAAGCTGCTTAGCCATAGATAGAGATTTTAACTCTTCTTTCTTCTTCTTTTGCAACTCCGCCTGGGCCAAAGTGTTCTCCAGCAGGTCCAGACGAGCTCCATGGCTAAAAAGAGTCTCATTTGTGGTCTTCGCCAGATCAGTTCTGGCCTTCTCTTCCCCCTTTTTAACTTCATCAAGGAGGGGCTCCACTACCTGCCTTATGAGATCAGGCAAGGCAGTGTTGGAGGAAGAGTGAAGATCACGAAGCTGCTTGGCCTCCTCCAGGTAAGCCTTAGACTCTGCAACAAGTCTCTCTTGCTTCTCTAACATCTCCTGGAGGGAGTCCTTCATCCTAGCAGTTTGAATCATCTGGCTGGCCATTTTTACCTTGAGTACTGAAACTGGCCTCAATTGCTCCAGCACATGCTCCTGGAGCTGCTTCTGGCTGTGCATGACGTCTAACTTGACAAATAAGCCATTAGCCTTGAACGAAGCTTTCACCTCTGCCAGAGTGGATTTGATTTGTTTCAGGAAGATTTTCCTCTCCTGCCTGATCTGGTGCTCAATCATAGCAGGGGCCATGTGTTGGATTGCTTTGGAAAAGCGCCCAATCTGCATGATCTGCTCATTGAAGAAAGTCTTCATCTTCTGGAGCACGGCAGGAGACATCTCAAAGTCTTCCTCATCAGAGTACAACTCTGGAGGGAATGAGAAATGCGGACCAAAGTTATAGGAGAAACCCTCTGGAGTGAGCATTACACCTTTCTGGATCAAGAGGGTTCTGATAAGGACCTTGGCCGCCTCTGGTGTCTCCAACTCTGCTGGGTTTTGAATATTTAAGTTCTTCTTTAGCTCAATCTCCCACGCAGTGAAGGCAGAGGGAGACATCTCTTCCAGCAGAAGCATGAGATCTTCAACATCCTGGAGTCTTGCCATACTCCAAACCTTGGCATCAGTCAGTTCTGCCAGGAGGGGTGAGTGCTCCAACAAAATTGGAAATTGCTCTCTTAGCCAGAGCTGAGCACTCACACTCATACTCTGCCTAATGGGACCCATGTCATCAGAAGAGAATACAAAGGGTTTGGGCCCAGAGGCAGAGGAGGAAGGTGCTAAGTGATCCGGCTCCAGTGAAGCTTCCTCATCTTCACTATCATCGCTTGTTAAACAAGTTGGGGAAGGGGGAGGGGCAGGAAATCCCAGAGCCATAGAAATGGTTGGGTTCTGATCTGTATGTGTTTGGGGAGGATTGGGATTTTGTGACGTAGAGGGTGTAGGAGTGGATTGCTCTGCACCAGAAGAGGAAGGAATATCTGGTACAGAAGATGTAGTAGGAATCTGGGAGGTGGAAGTTTATGGAAGGGGAACTTCTGCACCAGAAGAGGTTGAGGGTACCTCTGGCACAGAAGGTGGGGGAGAGGGGTTTGTGGGTAAATGTGTTTGGGAATGTGGGGGAGAGGGTGTTTGAATAGGAATGGTGGAGGAAGTAAAAACTGGGGTATTTGGGATAGTCTGCTCTGGTAGAAGAGTGGGGTTACCAGAGGCAGATGGGGTTTGGGGAATGTTATCTGGTGGAGAGGTAGAAGGGGAAACAAGATTTATGGGAGAAGAAGAGGGAAAGGAAGGGTTTACCTCTGCTGGGTCAACACCAGCAGGCACAACAGGGACAGCCTGCTCTGGAGCAGAGACATCTTCCATCATCAGGGAAGCATCCTCAATAGCCTTCTCCAAGGCCTCTCCAAGATCAGATCCAGAGTCTGACTCTTGAAGAAGGGCTCTCTTGGCCTTGGATTTCTTCACAAGGGGCACATCCTCATCTTCATCTTCCTCCTCTGATGGCTCATCCACCAGAAGGGTTTTCTTGGCCTTTCTGCTAGTCCTCCTCTTCTTAGCAGAACCTCTCCTGGCCTCATCTGGCTGCTTTCTCTTGGCTGCGCCAGCCTGCTTGACAGCTTTATCATCACCCTTCTTCTTAAGAACATCAAGAAGGGGAATCTGGTCCTCCCCAGAGGAACCAGAAAAGGCAACAGTCGAAGAACCAGTTGCTTCAGCAGATTTCTTCTGAGTCTTCTGCTGCTTCTTCTTCTGCCCCTTTGGAGAAGGAATAGATTGAATGGGAGGGGCAGGGATGGCTTGCTCCCCATCAGAGTCGGCATGACCGTGGAGAGGGCCATCCTTGGAGAAGAGTATCTTGGATTTGTGATAACTGTTGCACCAAGAAGATCTCCACTTCTTCTCTGGAAGAAGAGAATCCAGAATGAGAGTCAACTTAGTACCCAAAGAGACCTTTGTAGTGAAGCAGAACTGCAACTCTCCTGGCTTGGAAGGACAAGGCTCCTTCTTCACCTTCAACCTGTTCTTCCTCAACACATCCCAGAAGAATTCCGCCCAATTACATTGCACACCATCATATAACGCCCTTATCACACACATCCTACCATTGAAAATGGCATCTGTGCTGTGATTCTCACACATAAGAACTTTGACCACGATATCGAACAACACCTTGAACTTCTGCCTCAAATGCTTATCCACAAATCCCTTTGTGATATTCTGGCAGGAAGAACGCGCAAAAATCTTGAATGATCCAATGATATCATCTTCCTTGTATGTCAACGGATCCACTCCCACCGAAGAAATGTTCTCGAACAAAGCGCAGAAATCGTGCTTCGAAAACACCAAATCATCATCACCAATCTTTGAAGAGATGTAATCATCATGAATCTTCATGCGAACCAGAAACTGGGCCGCATAACCATCAAGGGTGCGAAAATCCTTTGGAACAGTGGAGATCAACTTCTCCACACCTGCATTCTGGAACTTCTCCAGAACCGACAGCAAAACTGGGTTCTTGGTGGTATAAAAGTCCACCACCATCTCCGTCTTGAGCTTTTTCATCATCAGGACATGATCGAAATTGCACGGAGGAGCCATTTCTGTGAAAGAGAGAGAGAGAAAGCTTTGCAGAGAGAGGTTAGGGTTTGAAAGTGTAGAAACGTGAAAGGACAGATTGAAATAAGATTTGATTTAAATAGAGTAATACGCGTGGCTTGAAAATTAAATGAAGTGTGAACGCGTGTTATTTCAAATTTAATTTAGGAAACAAAATCAATTTTAGCATTGATTGACATTTTGCACAGTGATTAAATCCGATGGCCATGATAAAAGGCGAGATACAGATTTAATCTGGTGCGTTGGCATAGTCATTGGGACTGGGCATAAAGGGGTTTTGTGGCAGTCAAGAGAAAAAGCGAAATGATTGCCTAGGCCCTATACCCTAGTCTTAAATACACTCCGAATTTGAAACGTTTTGAGTGTACTTACTAATTTGAAAAGTGTATCCCAATGATCAGAGGCCAGAATAGAAAGGTCATACCTGTCACCTGATATTGTAACCAGATGATACCACAATTAGTCTGGTGATACTTCTCATCTGATGGAACTTATCTGGTCCTGGTCAAAAGGGACTTTGGACATATCTCTGACTCAGCACCTCATCTGGGATGAGTGTCACCTGGTGTATACCTCATCTGGAAGCATACCATCTCTGATATATCTAATCTGCAGGTATGTTAGCATAGAAGAAGAATAAATATAAGGAAAAAAATAAAGAAGCAAGGATACTTCTCTGATGTTCCCCCTAACTCAAATCTGTCTCTGGATCCAACAATCCTAACTCAAAGGCTAACTCTCTGAATCTGGTCTCAGCCAAAGGCTTGGTTAAAATATCTGCTCTCTGCTTCTCTGTTGCAATCTTTTCCATCCTTATATCTCCCTTCTCAACATGATCTCTGATAAAATGATGCCTTATATCAACATGTTTACACCTGGTATGAAGAACTGGATTCTGGGAGATTGCAATGGCACTATTACTATCACAGAAAATAGGAATATCCTTAGCTCTAATCTGGTAATCCCTAAGCTGTTGACTAATCCAGAGAAGTTGAGAACAACAACTCCCTGCAGCCATGTACTCTGCTTCTGTTGTGGATGTAGCAACTGAAGTCTGCTTCTTGGAAAACCAGGATACCAATTTATTCCCTAAAAATTGGCATGTTCCACTTGTAGATTTCCTATCTATTCTGCACCCACCATAGTCTGAATCCGAATAACCACTCAATTCTAAGTTGTCATCTGCAGGATACCATAATCCTAAGTTCACAGTTCCCTTAAGATATTTCAAAATTTTCTTAGCTGCTTCCAAGTGACTCTTCTTGGGGTTAGCTTGAAATCTGGCACAAACTCCTACAGCAAAAGTAATATCCGGTCTGCTTGCAGTCAAATACAGAAGAGAACCAATAAGTGCTCTGTACTGAGTCTGGTCCACACTCTCTCCAGACTCATCTGGGTCCATGTTGAAATTTGTCATCATAGGGATCTTGGCTGCTTTACTAGATCCTATTCCAAATTTCTCTAACATGTTTCTGGTGTACTTAGCTTGATTAATAAAGATTCCCTTCTCTGATTGCTTTACCTGCAAACCCAAAAAATAATTCATTTCACCCATCATGGACATCTCAAACTGTCCCTGCATGAGCTCACCAAACTTCTCACACAGCTTCTTGTTAGGAGATCCAAATACGATGTCATCAACATATATTTGGACCAGAAGGATGTCCTTTCCTTCTTCTTTCCTAAACAAGGTCCTATCAATCTTACCTTTTGTGAAACCATTGTCCAGAAGAAATTGAGAAAGAGTGTCATACCATGCTCTGGGTGCCTGCTTCAGCCCATAAAGAGCCTTCTTAAGCTTAAACACCTTGTCACCTTGTTCAAAACCAGGAGGTTGTTCCACATACACTTCCTCAATGAGAATCCCATTAAGAAAGGCAGATTTCACATCCATCTGGTATACTTTGAACTTCATGTGAGCAGCATATGCTAAGAACAATCTAATGGCTTCTAGTCTGGCAACAGGAGCAAATGTCTCATCATAGTCTATTCCTTCAGACTGAGAATAGCCCTGGGCCACTAGCCTTGCCTTGTTCCTAGTAATGACATCATTCTCATCTTTCTTATTCTTGAAAACCCACTTAGTGCCTATCACCTTTTGATGTCTTGGTCTGTCTACCAGCTCCCAAACATCCTGTCTGGTGAATTGATTCAACTCCTCCTGCATAGCAACTATCCAATTTGAATCTTTCAGTGCCTCCTTGATGTTCTTGGGCTCAATCAAGGACACATAGCAACTGAATAAGGCAGCTAAGTTAAGAGTTCTCCTAGTCTGGACACCCTTAGTTGGATCTCCTAAGATCAGGTCATTGGGGTGATCAACCAGGGTCCTCCTTCCCATGGTCTTGCCTGGTTGATCATCATCTGCAGTACCTTGGTGATTATCACCACCTGCAGAAGAGCTTCCCCCTACAGGAGTTCCAACCTCTTCTGGTTCTGCTCCTTGTGAAGGCTGCTACTTCAGAGAACCAGGAGATGGGTCATCATCTGAATCTGAATCTGAATCAAGAATAGGTGGATTGACCTTGATAACTCTGGGGGTAGTCTGATTCTGAACCTCATCAGAAGACTTAGAGTCCACCTTGCACTCAAAAGCAGATTCATCAAAAACAACATGAGGTGTTTCCTCCACACAAAGTGAATTCTTATTAAAAACTCTAAAAGCCTTACTGGTGCTGGAATATCCCAAAAATATTCCATCAGCCACTTTAGCATCAAAGGTTCTTAATTTAGACTTCCATTGTCATGGATGAAACACTTACATCCAAAAACATGAAAATATGAAACAGATGGGGTTTTACCTTTCCATACCTCATATGGAGTCTTATTATGTCTCTGGGCAATCAGGCACCTGTTCTGAGTGTAACAAGCTGTATTGATGGCCTCTGCCCAAAATCTCTGTGGAGTGCTGTATTCTGCCAGAAGTGTTCTTGCAGCTTCTTTGAGAGTCCTATTCCTCCTTTCTGCAACTCCATTTTGTTGAGGTGTTCTGGCAGAAGATGTCTCATGAAAAATCCCATGATCCTTGCAATAATCTGCAATATGTGAATTCAAAAACTCTGTTCCTTTGTCACTTCTGATCCTGACTATGCTCTGGTTCTGCTCATTCTGAATCTGCTTGAAGAACTCTGGCAGCTTAGTCATAGTTTCATTTTTCTTAAACAAGAACACTACCCAAGTGTATCTTGAAAAGTCATCTACTATTACTAAGGTGTACTTCCTTCCACTGAAACTAAGAGGAGAAACAGGTCCAAACAGGTCCATGTGAAGTAGTTGAAGTACTCTGGTTGTGGTTGTGCTCTGGACATCCTTAAAGGAAGTCTTGGGTTGTTTACCCTTCTGGCATGAACCACAAACCTGATCCTTCTTAAACACTTCATTAGGAAGACCTCGAATGAGACCTTTTCTGGCAATCTTATTCAGTGTTTTGAAGTTAAGATGACACAATCTCTTGTGCCAAATCCAGCTGTTCTCTGCAGATCCTTTAGCAACCAGGCAAGCATTTCTTGGGCAACTGCTAAAATCTGCAAGATAAATGTTACCCTTCCTCAAGCCTATTAGCAAAATATCATTATAATCAGAAGAGAAAACAGTGCATGAATCACTAGAAAACTTCACTGAGTATCCCTTGTCACAGAATTGGGATACTGAAAGCAGATTATGCTTGAGTCCTTCTACGTAGTAGACTTCATCTACAGAAACTCCATTGAAGGTCAATTTTCCAACTCCTCTGGTGACTCCATAGTTGTTGTCACCAAACATCACTCTTGGTCCATTCATTGGCTTGAAATCTTGGAGATTATCCTTCTGGAAGGTCATGTGCTTGGAACATCCACTATCAATGTACCAGACATGGTTGCTTGAAAATCCTTTCTCCAATGGACTCTTATCTACCTGCAGAGAGATCAATTAGGTCCCCTACTCGTGCTGGGTCCTGATTGGTTACTTGCAGGTTTTGTAGGAATCCATAGATAAAGATCATCTCTTGATGGATGAGGAGATCTTATCTTCCTTCCAAATCTATCTACCAGTACATGTCCTCTTACTATGACATATTGAGCTACTGGTCTGATAAGGACACCTTTCCTCTACACAGGTCTGGTGTACCTTTTCTCAAATCTGGCCTTTGGAATGGCCTGCCTCAAGGACATGGTCTTAAAGGTCTGATTATAAGGGTACATCCTAGAAGAACCATCTCTGGTGTCATAACCACCCAGATCAGTTGGTTTTCTATAGATGGGTCTGGACGACCACCTCTGGTTCTGATAATTAGACTTACTCTGGTGATTATTGTTCCTTTGAGTATATCTATTCTGGAATTGATTCTTCTGAGAAAATTGTCTTTGGGGTACCTGGTTCTGTTGAACATGGTTCCTTCTCTGGTAGTTATTACTCTGATTGGTATTCCCTTTTCTAGAGTGTTTCCTTTGAGGTCCCCTAATCTGTTTAGGTTCCCTTTGAGGCTTTCTCTGGGGTCCTCCAATTTGAGTATTTCCTACTCTTTGGGACTCATTGTTCACAGAACCATCAACCTTTACTGGTTCCCCTTGTTGACATTTATTCTCTAGCATCTTCTCTTCCAGAACAGTCAACTCTTCTGGACCATTTGTTAAGTGATTAACAGAATGATTCCTTTTCCAATCAGGATTGTGAACCACTTTGTAACCATTACCAGTTAAGTCTTTATCATTCCAGATTTCTACCAATTTACCAGCTCTTACAGACTTGTCTTTATTATAGAGGTATTTATGAGTTTTAGTGGTAATTCCAGAATATCCTAAACCACTCTTATCACAGATGCGCTGAGAAGACTCTGATGTGATAGATACAACAGATGGTATCTTAGGAGCTTCTCTGGGCACAGGTATCTCCTCTATGTTGTGAACAACTTGTTTTCCCTTGATAAGAGTTTGGTATTTGGCTCTGAGTTCAGTGATCTCATCCTCTTGAGAGCTCCTTTCTTTCATGAGTTGATCTACCAGAGTATCTCTTTCTGTGATCTTATCCTGAAGTTCAGAGACTTCTTTGGAATGATCTTTCATGAGTTCTCTGGTGGATTTATGCTCATGAGAGAGAGATTGAACTTCAGCTCTGAGCCTACCATTCTCTTTCTCAAGTTTTTGACAGAGTTGTACACAGTTCTGGAGATCTGATAGCATTTGTTGCATATCAGACTCTCTGGAGTTACCAGATGAATTAGAGGATTCAGTACATTTGGAATTTGATAAGACTAGAGTAGTTTCATTTACCTCAGTGATGTCTGCCATAAGACACACATCATCATCTGATCCAAAGTCAGAAGAAGAAGAACTGGAACTAGTATCCTCCTCCTCTGCTTCTGCCAGCAATGCTCTCTTATCTGCATACCTCCTATCTCTCTTGATTCTTTTCTCCTCTCTTTCCCTAGGAGTAAGCTGAGGACAATCATAACTATAGTGACCAGTCTTGTTGCATGTGTAGCAAGCATTGTCTCCTCTGGGACTAGGACTCGGCTCTCTCCTCCTCTGGTTGTAATCTGATCTGGCTGGACTACTCTCTCTCCTCTGGTAATCCGGTCTGCCAGAGCTACCATCCCTCCTCTGATGATCTGATCTCCCAGAGTTGCCAGGGATGTCATCTCTCCTCCTTTCTGGAGTTCTGAATCTGGTCTCCCTTGAGTCTCCAGATATCTTCTCCTTCTCTGCAGGTTTGAAAGAACTCTTTCTATCTCTGGAAGATTCCTTCCAATGCCTTTTGTACCTGCCATACTTAGAACTCATTTTATCTAATTTTCTAGTTAGAAGTGCTACCTGCTCCTTGAGGCTCAAGTCATCTGCAGTAGACTCCTTTGGCTTGACATCAGATTTGATGGTTGAAGAGAATGCAACACCTTTCTGACCAGAAGAGGAAACCTCTTCTGTTTGATCCTCCTCTTGAAGATCATACTCATAGGCTTTGAGATCAGACAACAGAAGATGATGATCCAGAGTATTGAGATCCTTGTTGTCCTTGATCACAGTGACTTTAATTCTCCACCTGCTTGTTAGTGAACGTAATATTTTACTATTAATCTCTTTTTCAGAATAGGTCTTACCTAAGGCACTAGCCTTGTTCAAGAGATTCGTGAGACGCATGTCCAGCTGGTCAATGGTCTCGTCTGGTTTCATCTTGAAGGTGTCAAACGAGTGTTGAACAGCTTGGAGCTTGTTGTCTTTAATCTTCTCTGTTCCTTCACATAGCAGAGCAAGTTTGTCCCACATCTCCTTGGCAGTGGCACACGTTCTGACCTTTTCAATCACCTCTTTGGTAAGAGTGTTGATGATCTCTGTTCTGGCCACCTGGTCCAAATTGTAGAGCTTTCTTTCATCATTATCAAGCTCGTCTCTCTTTTTGAGAATTCTCTGCCTGGGGACTCTATCCTCGGCAGCTTTTTGAGCAGCTTCACTCGTTTCTTCTCTGGACTCAGACCTGCCACTATCAATTGGAGTCCAGTAAAATTTAATGGGGCCACTTTCAACCACATCTAACATGCGGTGGTGAATAGCTCCAAGATGATTGCTCATCATGAAACTCCAGTGGCTGTAATCCTCAAAAGAGAATTCTGGGAGCTTACGGCTCTTGTAAGAAGATTTTGCAGACATTTTTAAAGAAATTTAGGGAAAATAACAAGAACTTTGAACAAAACACTAAAGAGCAATGGATCTGCCCGGTGACCACCAAAAGCTTTTCAAAGCAGTGGTCGTGGACACACTGCTCTGATACCACTTGTTGGTCCCACTTGATAGATTAATTGCGGAAGCTTAAGAGAAAATGTCTTACAAAGTCTTTTCTTACAAGATCATAATCAATAATAAACAATAACTATAATAAAGCGATAAATAACACAAGATATATAGTGGTTCGGATTTAAATATCCTACGTCCACTCTCCCTTATCACCAAGGGGTCTCACTAACAACCAACTCACAAACTTACTCACTGGAATTTCTGAAGTACCAGCACCTTCTTACAAACTCTTTAGATCTAACTTCGATCTAAAGATTGACTTACTCCAACCTTGTCTAACAAGATGAACAGGTTGAGTATATAAACTCCTTACGAGTAGATAAGTAAATAAGAACAAAAGTGAGTGCGAAGTGCGTAGTGATCAAAAGCTTAGTATGGCTATGTGCGCGTGAATGATTCTAGAGCTTTATCTAGATCTGCACTCAAGTATATATAGAGGGGATTAGGGTTATAGCCGTTGGGAGGCTGAACCAATCAGATCCTCTATATATGGAAGCTTCAATCAATCAATTCCCCAATTGATTGATTGGGTTGGTGAGATCTTGATTGATTGTCTTCATATCTTTCTCAATCCAATCTTCTTTTGACTTGAATAAATACCAACGGATCAATGCTTCCAATTGCCTATCTCTGATTCTCTCCAGAGAAGGCAGGACTAGACACCAGGCATCCTCGGTGTCCTCTGGTCCTCATCTGGTGAACAACCAGAATACTCAGTAGAATCAGGGGATCAAACTGAGCATCTTTTGTTCCACCAGACTCGTCTGGTCCGGACTCGTCTGGTCTGGGGAAGGTTCTCTGCCTCTGGTCTTGATCTCCTCTGGTGAAGTCCTCTGGTGGAGTCCTCTGGTGAAGTCCTCTGGTGGGGTCTTCTGGTGACTCTTCTGGTGAGGTCTTCTGGTCTGGCAGTTCCCCCTAGACTAAGTCCTAACCAATCCTCATCTGGCTAACAGGTCCAGATGGTCCTATTACAACTTCTGGTTTGTTTTAACTCATCAAAACTAACACATTTTTATCCTAACAATCTCTCCAACGGATAGTTTTTCAAATCACCTATAAATACAGAAGACCTTGAACCCATTCATGGTTACGGGAAATTTCCAAGCCAGAAATTACTCAAACTCTCAAGCATTCAAAAGCATTCAGCCTTAGAAGAAGCACTCGAAACCACCTAAATTTCCCAAGTATTTCTTAGTTACTGAGAGTTATTCTGTATTCCAAGAGCGAACTAGCATTATCTTAAGCCTAGAGAGATTATCCTATCCTTAGCATAGCTTTGCCTTGTAAGGATAGTCTCAACCTAGTTGGAATCCAAACTGAAACCAAAACCCTAAGTTAGGTTTGTTGGGAGTAAGTCAGTTAGTGTCTTAGTAAGGAAGTTTGTATAGATTAGTTAGTTGTTGGTGCACCTTTGCACGTTAAAAACAAGAATCCCTTGAGTGGATTTCCTGTTAAATCAGGTCGTGGACGTAGGAGCTTGAGTCTCTGAACCACGTTAAACTCTATGTGTTCTTATTGCTTTGATATTGTGCATACCTGCCATATTACTTGTTCATTCATTGTATTCGGTTTATCAGGCTTGAATCAATCAGCCTGATCCTCTAAAAAGAGCACTGCCCTTACTAAACACTTTTCAGAATTGAGTAAGACAAATTCAGAAAGCAAACTAAACAAGACTTTAAACTACCAGGGCTCACGCATTTCCGCACTGAACTTGAACTGATAGTTAGCCAACTGACCCTCACCCCTGTGAAGTCAGTAGGTATAATATCAGCTCCTAGTTCTTTATCACTCTGAGTGGAGGGGACTCAGTAAGGTTTTTAAGTTTGAAACTTAGTATACGTGTATTCCCCCCCCCCCATACACGTATTCCTCAGTCTTGTACCGGGACCAACACTTCACTCTACGACCCACCTCTGTGCTTCCAAAGACAGTGGTGGAGGCCTATTTCAACCTATTCCTTTGCAAGGGTGAGTTTTTCACCAGGGTGACGGTGCTGATCCCCACGGGTGAGAAGGACAAAGACGGTGAGCCTCTCTACAATGTTGAAACGAGGGACATCGACCTGAGGAAGGCTGTCAAGGAAGTTTATGGGCTTCCGTGCTCTGGCATCAACCCAAGACTTACAAGGAGAACGCTGAGGGAGAGCTCCTTGGGGAATGGACGAAGTCTGGTTCGTCTGAGTTCAGGGCGAGACAACACAAGGATACCCTGAAGTCTGAGTATAGGGCCTTGATCGACTTAGTGTTGGGGATTATCATGGGCTCTACTGGCTCTCATGAGCAACTCAGTCTTTCCAAGCTGAGGATAATGGGTGCTATCATCGATGGTGTTGAGGCCAACTGGGAGCAGTTCTTCCAGGACCAGATAAGTCAGGCTACTGCTAATAAACTGAAGAAGGATGCTGAGAAGAAGCATATTTCAGTTGGTGCCATTCTTCGCTTTGGGACGAGGTTATATATTCTCATCGCTCACACATGTCAGGGGTGCACGTTCGACATGGAGGATAACCTGTCCTCAAAGAAGATCATGTTCACTACCGCGGATGACACCTATGCTGTCCTTGGTCTCACTGACCCCAATGCGCCTCAGAAGGGTCAGAGGAAGAAGCCTGCGGGCAAGGCTAAGAAGGTGGTCACAAGCCTGATGGAGAAGGTGGATGAGCTCTTTGAGAAGAGGAATGAGGCTGAGGCTGGAGTGGCCGCAGAGAGATAGAGGAGGTGAAGGAAGCATAGGAGAAGGTCCTGGAGGAAAAGAGGACAAGGCTGTAGGTGGTGCTGCAGGGAAAGACCACCAAGGGTGAGAAATCAGGGACTGAGTCAATCCCCAAGAAGGTCGTTTCAGAGGCTGCAGGAACTGATAATGACGTCAGATCAGGGGGAGAAGAGAAAGGGGACAAGCCTTTGAAAAGGTTGAGGAAGGGTCCCAAGAGATCTCCGGCTAAGGGCCTGAAGGAGATTAGCCCAGTGGGGGAGAAGTCAAGCTCTCCACGAGCCTCTGACTTAGAGAGAGTGAGAGGAACCATAGAGACGGCTGAACTTCTTCAGCCTGAGCTCGTTCTCAACCCCACCCCCACTGAACCTAACCCAAACCCCAACCCTGAACCCATATCCAACCCACCTAAAAACCCCAATCCTGAAACCCCCCCACATCTGAGTCAGTGCCGACAACCTCTACAAACACTGAGCCTGACCAGATTTCTGAGCCAACCATACACCATCCAAACCCTGAAGATTTCCCCACCTACCCTAACCCAAAAGATTGCCCCAAGTCCTCTCAGGCCGGTGACTCAGATGACTTTCTGGAGATAGAGGAGGAGGAGGAGGAGGAGTTAGACGCTGGGATGGTAGGAGGAATTTTGGAGAACAACTGGAGGGGGAACACAACCGAATGGGCAGCTAAGTGTTGGCCCAACCTGCAAATGTACAGAGAGTTGTGTGCAAACGTGATAGAGCTCAAAGTCTGGCTCAACTTCAAGTAGTCAAATATGCAGGAGTAGCATATGCTTATCGATGATAGAGGCTGGGAGCATTGGGAGCAGGAAGAGGCTCGTCTGTGTACATATTTCAATCTAACAAGCCGGCTACAACTTTTGAACTTCGAGAACCTGAAGCAGCTAGTAAGTGAGATGATGGCGGGGATGAAGGCTGACCTTAACGCTGAGTCTGAGGAGAAAGATGATGAAGACGATGAAGCTCAGGGTGGAGTAAGTGAGAAGATGGTGGAAGAGACGACGGAGGAAGTTGATGCGATAAACCCTGAGTCTCAGGCTCAGGAGGAAGGTGTGAAGGAAGTTGGTGCCAAGGGTAGACCAACTGCTGAGGATGTTATGCACATCTCAACTGCCAATGATACATCAGTCGATGACGGGATTCCCTGCCCTGAGACAAAGGAGGATAACGTAGAGGCATCCGAGGTAACTCCTAATTCTGAGGGACTTGTTTCCAAAGTTCGAGCTGGCTTAGCTGAGCCTGAGCAGGCGGCTATGACCACTCCACAACTGCCTTCAGTGCACCCTAAAGTGGGGACTGATGATGCAGGGGCTGACAAGGAAAAATAACCACTCACTGATGAGGCCAATGATGGAGATGAAGATGCACTTATCACTGGGGTTAGGAGAGCTGAGTTCACCAGTATCGTCGAGGTGAAGAAGGAAAAGACGACTGAGAACTTAGCAGAGCTTCAGGAAGAGGTGATGAGGCTCAGAGCTGAGAAGGAAGAAGATGCCAAGGCCCTGGTTAAGCACATCAGGTGGACAAAATCAGCATACAACACACTTGCCAACAAGGAGTTGATCTTGCTGAAGCGCACAATGGTGGATATGGCCAAGTCTGTGAGAAGTGAGAGGAGGAGGACAAAGAAGATGTTGAGGCAAACAATAAAGCAGCTCGATGAGAGGGATGAGCAAAGGGAGCAAAAGCTAAATCTTGCAGTGGAGCGTCTTGCAGTTCAGGCTGGAGCACTATTCACTCAGGCACTGAACGACTCAGCGGCCAAGATGGCACTAGAGTCAGCAAGGATTGCTCAGTCCTCAGAGTCAGCTGCGGAGATTTTGGCCAAAGCTATTGCGGAGTCTGCAAAGTTGCTGAGTGAGGCTGGCAGAATCAGTGGTGAGTCCTTGAAGGTGGAGGAAAGGATCACCAAGGCTGAACAAAGTCTCCAACATAACATGGAGGTCTTTGAAAAGAAATTCAAAGCTGCCATCAACACAGTCTCGTACGCAGGAACAGGGATAGCCACGGGAGTTGATATGTTAAAGGAAAGCATTCAAGAAGTTGAATCTCTCACAGCCTTTGTTATCAACAGTGGGCAAGAAGTGTTCCCATCCCCACCTGCCAAGGATGATGCCAAAAAAAGGGAAAAGAAGAGGAAAAGATCCCGCCCTGAGGCATCGGAGGCAAATGCACATTAAGAAGAAGTTGAAGTGGCGGACCCTGAGGTTGACCCTAAGGGGAACATTTATTTGTGCGGAAGTCAGCGAGGCTAGCTAAAGCCGCAGTGGAGAAGGCTAGTGAACCTTCAAAGGAAGTTCCTCAACTCCCTTCAAAACCAGTTTCTTCAGCAGTTCAGAAATCCCCTTTGATGAACACAAGGAAAAACCCAATCACTTACTTTGCGGAGACGGTGGCCGAGTTATGCGCTGAGGCATAGAGAGCATCAACGAAGAAGACTGAAGCTGAGCGCGGGGCTGATATTGCTAAAAAAAAAAAGATACGCATACTGGAGAAAAAGGTGGAGAAGCTGACTGGCCTCACTGATTTGTAACAACGAGAATTAGACGATGATGTGGTCAGTCTGCTAAGGAGGAAGAAGGCGAAGCCTGAGCTGCAAAAGTACAGAAAGAGGCCAACAGCTAGGAAATCAACATTACTACATGTCAGAAGGCCTGAGGTAGTTCAGAGGGAAGCTCTTGTCGATGAGTTCATCTCAGAGACGTTGAAGGAGTTCTGGGTCGATGCTAGGGATGAATTTGTCAGGCTTTGGTACGTGGTGAAGAAGTGGGGCGACACTGAAGACATCAATGCCCACTTCACTGACTATATGATGGACAATCATCCTGAACTTATTCAGAAGATTTTGGAAGAAGCTGAAGCAGCCCAAGTCCAAGTCAAAGCCACTGACTTTGTTGCACGCCCTCCACCTGTTGTCCCTAGATCTGGAAAGCATGATACAAAGGCCATCATGACTGAAGTTTTGAAGATCGCCAAGGCTGAAGGTTATGTGAACCAACCTAAAAGAGTTGAAGAGCTGAAGGTGAGAGTCTATGTTGGCTATGGACTCAAGCCTGAAATGAGATTAGTTTAGGGGTTCACATTCTTTCCTTGTAATATATTAGATTCATTGTAACCATTTCTAAATCAATCATGAAATCTATTACTTTGCCCACAGACAAAAACTCATTGTCTTTTTGGCTGTTATTTAAATTCTGTACTTTATCAAGAATTGCTCTAACACTGACTTATCTTATAGATAGGATTTTATACTTCCTCTAAGTGTTTTGAGGATCTTTTCAGTGTTTTGGCATCATCAAAAAGGGGAAAATTGTTGGGACAATGTCAGTTTTGATTAGATCTAAAACCCCTAAAAAGATGTTATGCATTTGTAGTCAGGCTAGTCTTGGTTTGTTTAGTACTTAGGTATTTTACACTTCACAGGAACTCAGTAAGAGGAGTACTTACTAATGACAATCAAGACTGGAGCCTGAAGACGCAGAGCACCATCCTGAACTTATGACAGTCTTCTAAGCTGGCTGAGTAAGTGACAGTGATGAAGAGTATGACCCTGATGTCATTACTAACTCAGTCCTGAAGGGAACATGATGATACTGAGTAAATGGGAAAGACTTGGTGTAGAGCCAAGCAATGCAAAAGGAATGTCAGCGTCAGGACAAGACTGTTGTATTGGTGAACGAATTTAATCGGATGGATTAATGGTTGTTTTAACTCGTTTTAGGACACCAATCAATAACGTGTGATTGATTACCACCGTAAATGGTAAATCGAGGTTTGGGATTTATCGAATTATAAATACGAGGGTCGGAATCGAATTTACTTCGTGTATGTGTACGTTTGGGTGTATTTGTGTGTGTTTTGGAGTAATTTGTGAATTTGAACTTATATTTCATAGCTGGAGAACAAGTATTTATAAAGACTAATAAGCATGAGGTGTCCAAGACTCTTGGGCTTCCTTGCTTGCATGCTAGACAAGTGTCCTTCGACCTTGTTTGACCTTATCTAAGCTGAATCTTAGTTACAAAGTCTTCTTTGGTCTTATCTCGGACTCATTGTTGTTCGTCCAGGTTGGCTTGATATGTCCAGATGGACCTTTCAACAAAAGTTGTTCGCCTAAGTTTCTGGTGGAGATGAGCTTTGAATTCTTGATTCCTTACTCGTTTCAATACACCTCTTTTTGCCAAGGTTGTTCGCAGCAGTGATGTGGCAGAATGGTCATGTCTGGTTTCGAGTCCAAAAACATGCTCACCAAACAGTTGTACATCAGAATAGTTGCTCGTCACTTTATACACTCTCCAGATTGATTTACACACCCTAATCTTGATTTTCTTTGTTGAGTACCTAATCTTTGTTCGCACCGCAATGGATGATGTTCGCCTATCAACACGTTGTGCTCGAGACAAAAAGAACTTAATAAGACAAGCCTGAAGCATAGGAATAAGGTCTGACATTCTCACCTACCTAATGACGTGGACCAATCCAGGAAGGACACGCACGTACGGACCCTGACAAGAAGACTGACTTTAGACTGCACTTTCAACGGGCAAGCATTAAATGGAGCATTAAATGCCATTACCAAATCCATGCAAGGACGGCTGCTGCATTAGAGATATGTCCATTTAAACCACTCTACGTAGATGACTAGAAGGCTATCTCTTCCAACTGATAGTTTTCAAATCACCTATAAATACAGAAGACCTTGAACTCATTCAAGGTTACGGGAAATTTCCAAGCAAGAAATTACTCAAACTCTCAAGCTTTCAAAAGCATTCAGCGTTCATAAGAAGCACTTGAAACCAGTTAAATTTCCCAAGTGTTTCTTAGACTAGTGAGAGTTATTCTGTATTACATTGAGCTTTCAAAGTATTATCATAAGCTTAGAGTGATTATTCATCTTAGCAGAGCTTAGTCTTGTAAGGATAATCACAACTTAGTTGGAATCAAACTGAAACCAAAACCCTTAATCAGGTTTATTGGTAGTAAGTTGTGTTTTGTGAGATAGTAAGGAGTTTGTATAGGTCAGTGAGGTTAGCTGATCTTGGTGAACCTTGGCACGTAAAAAGCAAGAATCCCCGTAGTGGATTTCCTGTTAAATCAGGCCGTGGACGTAGGAGCTTGAGTCTCTGAACCACGTTAAACTCCATGTGTTCTTACTGCTTTGATATTGTGCTTATTTGCCTATTTGCTTAAGTCATTCATAGCATTTGGTTTTATCAGGCTTGAATCAATCAGCATGATCATTAAACTGAGCACTGCCCTACTAATCACTATTTCAGAATTGAGTAAACAAGTTTTCAGAAAGCAAACATAAAATAAGACTATAAACTTTCAGGGTTCACGCATTTCCGCACTGAACTTGAATTGATAGTTAGCCAACTGACTTGCACTCAGTGTAGTCAGTAGGTGTGTTATCAGTCCTTAGTTCTTTATCACTCTGAGTAAAGGGGACTCAGTAAGGTTTAAGTCAGAAAAATTGCTATACGTGTATTCCCCACCCATACATGTATTCCTCAGTCTTGTACCGGGACCAACACTTCCGTTCCTCAACACTTGTTACGTGAGACCTTTGACTTCTTCTTTATTTGATATTCATTCTTAGATTTAACTTCTTTCTTCAAAACTCTAGTTTATGTTCTTGAGTTTTTCAATTCAATTCGTCATGTTTATGTTTATTGCTTGTTTAATTATTTTTTCTATCATTAAAAACATGCTAGGCTAAAACCCTTGTATGCTTGGGGTAGGATGAACTCGTAGAAGTAGGACGTTGGTATGTAATTAGGGTAACTTGTGATGTTTAGTTTTGATTCTCTTAATTAATGAACGCTTAAAATAAATCCTAGAATTATCTTTGAATTGAGTACAAAAATTGTTAGAGAGAGGACGATCTTATCATTCTTTAATAACGAATAGGCTTAATGAGAGAGTTAAGAAGGGGTTTATTCATCTACCGGTTTATCTAGGGAGGACGACTGCATCACCTTAGTTAAATTAGGGTCTCATTAATTAAGTACAATCCATAAACTTGTTTAGTGGATTCGTGAAGTCGATTGGCAAGACGAAGTATTAGGGTTTAATTCTTGAGCTTTTAGTCTTTCAATCTTATACTTAGGATTATTACTTGCACATCACGATTATTCTAGTTACCGTACCAACTCCGTTAGTACACGTAGGAATTCCTATTCTGAGGATCACCTTCTTATATTTGAAAAAAACCCTTAGTTAATTAGTTAAATTCTTTCTTTTTCCATAAGTAGAATAATATAGCTTAGATTTAATATTCCAAAAATCCAAAAACATCCACACATATTAATTACGACGCGTAGATCTCCAGGGCTCTATTCTCATATATATCGTCTTGTGGGTATGATATACTTTGTCCCTATACTTGCTGATACTACAGTGAACCCATACGCTTGAGGGGTAACTACTAGTAAAAGCTAGTAAAGAGCGGTTCAAGTCACGATGCAAACGAAGCTATGATGCAGTCAAATTATGAAGATATCAAGACCAAGGAAGGAAATACTTACGAAATCAAGCTGATAACACTAGTTCTTGTAAACATATTAACAGTTGGAGTAATTTTCATCATGATAGGAGTATTGAATTCATTGTTACTTTAACTAAATCAAAGTATCACATGTATTTAAATTAAGGAATGAAAAATCAGTGTGCAGGGGTATGTACTGCTTTTCTTATGACTAGTTTGTTTACATATAGATGGGGCTACACTACTAATCACATTATGTTAAGAAGAACAGTTAACAACATAATAAAGTGAAAAAGGTAGGATATATATAAACTTCAAGATCCATAAGTTACAAAAATAAGAGAATCTAGCTAGAAGAAAAGCTAGTTTGCATAGTAACAGTTTAATATACTACTCTAATAAGTTAAACCACATGTCAATGTGTCTTGGATTTCTTCTGGTTTTCAAACTCACCAACCGAGGGGATTCGATTTTTTTAGGGCGATCGGAAAAATGCTTCAAAAGAGGTGGAAGTATCTTCCGTTCTTGACCAGTAAACTGTAATTCATATTTCATAGTCTCTGGGACAGGATGAATGTCATACATATAATATTTTTGATATGTAGAAGTGAAATAAAAATCATCAACATAGTTCGAAAATGGGAGTCTCGTTTTGGTTAAAACTGCAATTGCATGTTTACATGAAAATCCAGTAACTCTCCACAAACAACAGGAGCAATATTTCTGATCAAGAGTAACAGTGACAGAAGGAGTAGAAGCAACAGAAAATGCACCACCAGAGGTTTGAGAAAGTTTCCAAGATCGGGCAAAATCCCACTCAACATACCAGTGGGTATTCTTTATAGGAACTAATGAAGACTTCCACAGAGTACTTTTGGTTCTTCTCTCAAGATACCATCGGCTGATTTCTAAGAAAAAATAGGTACCCTAAATTTGGGAAACTATTGCATGTTTGGAAATCAATGAAATAAAAAGGTTGTAGAACTATTACCAGTGCGAATGTGATCAATCATGTGAGTAATTGGCAATCCACGAGCATCTTTAAGAAATGAATTGTATGACTCGGTGGCATTTGAAGTCATCTCAATGTATCTCAAAATTTCAAGTGAGAAAGCAACAACCCACTTCTCGTAAGAAAGACCATCCAAAAATTGGGCAGCGCAGGAACCACTAGCCTGTACAATGGTATAACAAGGAAAAATGCATATTTAGCTAAAGGAAGTAGATAAATTGATTATATTAGATGAAAAAGTAAATACCCCTCTAGAAATTTTGCCAGCTTCTGTTCAAATATACACACATTGGGAGCGTATGCGCAATCCTTAAAAAACTCACACATTTTGGAACGATGTAGAACGACCAGCAAATCGAGACCTTAGGTTGGCAAGTAGATGGAATAGGCAGAAATAATGGATGGGATGATCAAAACCAAAGGAAAAACAGATATTAAGCCACAGTTTCTATCAGATAGATAGCATATCGGTTTTGGATGAACATAGGAATCGCGTAACTTAGACAAAAACCACACCCAATTAGGTGTATTTTCAGAAGAAACTACTGCAATGGCAACAGGAAACAAACCTGCATGGACATGGTAGAAGATATGAGTGTTAAATGATGTACTGTGAGAACTAATATACTGAAAATAATGTTCTAACCATTATTGTTATCCTTAGCTGTGGCAGTTAAGAGTATACCCTTTGCCCGACCAACGAAAAAAGTGTCATCTATAAATAATATTGGGCGACAGTGCCTAAATCCATCAAGACACGCTTTAAACGCAACAAAAATACGTTGAAAATGTCCAGTTTCGGTGCAGTGCTCCAAATCAACAACACTGCCTATTATTGGAAACGGGAAATTATACTACAACCTATGAATTTAAGTACTATACTAAAAGAAAAATATAGCACAATATGGATTTGAAAGGACATAATTTATATCGGGATTCGTTAGACGTATAGCTGCACAGTACCAGCGAAGATGATCGTATGAGTCTTCATACCTGCCAAATAAGTGATCCTTTGTCGTCTCGGATGTGCACCAAGCTTTATAGTATGGGATATCAATACCATAATTGTCCATCATATGGTCCAAAATATCTTTACCACTAAAATTTGGATGTGATCTAACATCTCCATGAATTAGTTTCCCAATAACTTTAGGAGAGAATCTTCTAGAGTTATTGTTAATAACCCTTCCCAGACATGTGTGTATGAAATTTGCTTTATAAACACGACAAACATGTGTAATAGGTCTAACACTAGCTTTTATAAACCATTGACAACCATCATCGACCTTGGACTTGCATTCAACATGAATGTATTGCTTATTATTAACAATATATTTGAAATTGTAACACATTACGGTAGAATGCTTGATTAGAGCATACCGAAATTCATCTTTACCACCTTAAAAAATTATACCAACCCCATCACTAAATATATCAACCCAACTATCACTCAACAATGGTTTATTTTTAATAGCAGGGGATATACTATATTTAGGCAAAGTACCAAGGCCGGAAAATTCTTCAGATTGACTATCTAAAAACCTATTTTTAATACTCCTAAAATACTGCGAGATTGTTTTCGAAATTCTAGATCCAACATCAATAGGAGCATCGTCTAGGGGAACTAAAAGATCAGATGGAACAAGATTATTAACCGAATGAGAACTACTGCTCAAGCTAACATTGCAATTACAAGATTTCGAAGCTTGGGATGATTTCACAACGTCCAAAACATTAATCATCACAACTACAGAAACTAATTTTTGATCGGTGTGTTTACACAAGGATATCATATTTGATAAATCAACATCGGATTGCAGCACACAATTGCTAATACTACCAACATAGTATCTAAACGAAGAATTCCCAGAATGCAATTCGGGCCACATCAAAAATACCTGATGGTCAAATTCGAAGAAAGACGAGTGTGAATAAACTGGAACAATCTTGCAATCTTGAAGATATTTTACGGCAAGGATGACATTGGGATCCATCGAAGTAAAATTATAGGATAAATAGTACGAAATTAGTAACTGAATGTGGGAGATGATCGTGGGTTTTTTCTGAGAGTTGCTTGTGAATTACCGCTCAAATGGTTCTTCAATTGGGAATTTTTCAAATTTGGATAATGGCAGAAGGAATTAGGAAAGAGATTATAGTAGGTTGTATTTAATTAAAACTCATAGCTGACATATTATGACCGGATGAGACATATAATGTGGCAAATTATTCAGAATTAATAATATAGTTAAATATCAAAATTACAAAAAGTTAACCTTTTTGCTATTTTAAAAAGGTGGTTAACCACAATGCAATTTAGCACCATTATAGTACACCCTAAAGCAATTTTCCCAATATAATGAGCCCCGAATTTAAAAACCTAGTTTATGCCAATTTAAGTAGCACTGGAAATAGGAACCGGATCCCCTGCTGGGGAGGGGAAACGTCCAGCATATTGTGCGGTGACTATACGACGCCGTTTTACTTTTTATTGTTAATAATAAAAAGTTAATTGCAAAAAAAAAAAATCGCAAACTTTATATTTTTTATCAATTACAATATAAACTTTTAAAGTTTGCAATTCAATACACGAACTAATTTACTGTTACGATTTGATATATGGTGTAAGTTTTCGATGACATTTACGCTTACGTGGCAGTCGGAGTTGTCACCAAGGATATGTACAAGCTACAAGTGATATTAGTTATTTTATAAAAGAATATTGGATGAAAGTTATTAGTTTTTCATTAAAAAAATATATTTTACTATAAGTATTAGTTGTAAATCAATTTCACGGTAGAACTGATTCACACGAGATTAACTCATTTAAATAATAAATTATTTTGACAGCATTTAATAAAAGGGGTATCGGGTGTGGGGTGTGACGTGTCTTCAGAAGCGGCTCCGGCTACCATGTAAGGATAAATGTCGCTAATTTTTTTTTATCATGTATCAAATTACAACAGTAAATTAGTTCATGTATCGAATTGTAAACTTTAAAAGTTTATGTTGTAATTGATAATGCCTATAAAGTTCGTGAATTATTTTGCCATTAATAAAAAAAAAAGTTACATAATTAGGAATCATCCCTTATTTTTGCTGCCAAGGTTGTCTTTATTTACCATATTATCCTTTTTGTTCTTCTTCTTTTTTCTTCCTGGCCGTGGTTCAACATTTTTTATTTTTATTTTTCATCCAGTTACACTTCAAACACTTAGTTCAAGCTCACGTAAATTAAGTTTGGAGTAAGTTTTATATATAAATAGTTCACAATAAGCTTATCATGAAATTATTTTAAAATATCAAATATTTAATTAGGTGTATCGATAATTTCACTAAGAATACCATTAATTTGAGTTCATTTTTTTTTTTTTTTTTTACAACAGTGACAATATAATACCACCAATCCAAATTAATGATATTTCTAGTCAAATATTCGATACTTTAATATGGTTTCATGATAAACTTATCCTGAACTATTTTCATAGAATACTTTGCCTAAATTTTGATACACATGTATGTAATTTATTATTCGTTTTATTTGCTAATATTAATTTTCAAAATTTATATTTGAAATTATATTAATCAATAAATGGTTTATTAATTAAAAAAATATTGGTATGTAACATAACCTATTAAAATTAAAAGAGATATTTTGCCCCTCAATGAACTTGAGATTTGAACAGATTTTTAAGTAAGAATGAGAATTATGTGGATGGTAAATACATGCTTGATGATATTTTATGAACACAAATTCTTGTATGCATCTAAATGCTAGTATGTATTTGGATTTTGAGTTCAATTTCAATCAATTTCAATTTTTCAAAATATAGTTTACTTGATAAGTTTTGAAAAGTCAAAATTGATTTGAAATTGAACTCAAAATTCAAGTGCATGTTATGCACTTGAGTACACACAAAATTCACTCATATATTAAATAAATCCATCTATTTCAATTCTATATGATTCGTTGTTGAATTTCTACTATTTATATTTAATGAAAAAATAAATTAATTAATTAAGAATAAATAAAAAAACAATGGAGAATTTTTGTCCGTAAGCGTTCCAATAAGTTTGATTATTATCCATTGAAAGTAAAAAGGTACCGTATAAGTACCCAACATAGTATGCTGGTTTCCTCTGCCTAGCAGGGGATCTGATTCCTGAGAAATATGGAATAATGTCACACTCAAATTTTCATTTTCAAAAATGTCACCAACATTTTTTTAACAAAAATGCCTCGCGCGACCCCCAGTGCGACCTTGTAAGACCTTTTTTTTGTTGCATTTTTGTAAAAAAAAAAATATATTGAGTGACATTTTAAAAAACGAAAACTTGAGTGATATTTTTCAAAATTTCTCAAAAAGGTTTTTTAATTGGAGCAATTATATTGAGCAACAAAATTTGATTCTCAAATGCGTTAGACAATATCATTTTTTCATACTTAAAAAGAAATCGGCCACGGTTGTAGATTTATTTGAGTTCTCTTATTTAGAGTATAATATATTTTTTGTAATACCCCGTCCCGTTTTATACCTTTTATTTTGCTAGAAACCTTAATTATATAATTTCATATTATTATTATCCTTGTTTATTTTAATTTTATTATTTTGTGTGCTACTGTGTAATTTAAATATATACTCTATTTCAAATTCCCAAGTTCGAAGAAAGAAATCGAATATTTCAAACGGATAAGGGATTACGAGAAATTAATTATTCAAAGTTTAAAATTATGTTTTCAATTCGTATATTGTGTTGAGAATAATTAAAATACTTTAAAATATTAATTGAGTTCTAAAACTGTATTAATTCTCAATTCGGGATTAAACTCGTGAACCAAACGATCCCTAAACCGTATCAAGTGGAAACGAAAATATCCGAATTAAAGGGGTTAATCCTACCCACATGAATTAGTATTTTTTTTAATTAAATTAATTAGAGATTTTTTCCTAACCACATATTATTTTCCTTCTTTAAACTTAATTATTAATTAAAAGTATAATTTCTTTATAAAATAACCCATGTCTCTTTCCTTCAGTAAAACAAAATTAGTTCCCAAATTAACTCTCTCTCCTCTCCCTTTCCTTTACGCGTTTTCTCTCTCCAAAAGAAGAATTCAACGCGTCCCCTTCTCTCTCCCCTTTTCAGCCAAGGCCGCTCCCTTCTCCGGTCGGACAACCAAGCGCCGCGCCTCTTCCCCAGCCACCAGCCGCGAAGCCGGTCATCGTCTCGCCGACCCAGCCCCCTTCTCCGTCGCACGGAAGCGGTCGTCGATCGGAAATCACAGCCTTCAGCCTCTCACAGCGCCGCCGCCCTAGCCCCTTTCCTCACGCAGGCGCCGCCCTCCGTCGCTCCTCAGCCGGCGACGTCGCTCTCCGTCCTTCGCCGTTACGCCAAGACGCCTCTGCTCCGACCAATCGACTCGCCTCCTCCTCCGTTCGAAGCCAGCGACGCCCCTCTGCCGAATCGCCACCGCCGCAACACCTCTCTGCCGAATCGCCGCCGCCGCGACGCCCCTCTGCTGAACGCCGCCGTCGTCGCAACGCCGCCGCCTCCTCTCCCTCTTTCTTCCAGTGAGTATTCGAGAAAAAATCTCCTTTCAATTTCGATTCTAAAAGTTTAATTCGATTTCTAATCGTAACTCGATTCGTTGTTTTTCTTCTTCCGAAACGATGCCGAACCGAACCCCTGTTGCCGGAGTTTTTGGAGAAATCGAAGGACGCCGTTAGGCCACCCGTTTAGCACTTCGAACCGGAGAACGTAAGGTCTCTGCTTTGTTTTCTTTCTTTTCATAATTTCGGATTTTTTATCGAGACCCTTTTTGGAACCGTGTAACAAGAACGAGAAGGATGAATGAACCAAGTTCTGTTTTCTTGTTTCTTTGCTTTGCTTCGAACTACTGTTCGTTTGGGGTTAATTCCTTTTGGACTTTAGATGTTGTAGTAGCAATAGTTGATTTCTGGGAATACTGTTGTTCAAATTTATTGAAGTACTTGGACTTTATGGACTAGTATTGGTTTTATAGATGTTTAGTAACACTGTATTGGTGATATAGTGCCATTGAATTGTTCGTAAATGTTTTTAAAATTAGTATATTAGTGTACTGTTGGATATGTTTATAAGAAAAATAATAATAAACACTTTGACTCGAGCCCGTAGACAAAGGGAAACTCGTCTTCTCCCTTGTGTACGTTTCAAAATTGGTACAATGGAAAGAAGAATGTTTTAGAAAATATATTACTACTCTTTTGTTTTGAAAATAACACAAGTCAACTTAGTTAGTGATACTAGCAATATAGGTAAATATTTATTCTATTATTGTTATGAAAACTTCTTTAAATCAAGTATTACTAACAATAAAGAAAAGTATATATATATATTATATTATTTTTGGTAATTATTATATATAGAATTCTTTAAATAAAATAAGTTTAATAAAGGGAATTTTATTTATAAAGTATAATTTATATTCAAAGTTCTTTTAAAATAAAATATAAATTTTAGAAAGAAAATATTAAATTGAGGTTTTAATTATATTAATATTATTTTCTTTTTCTTTTAATTATTTTCAAGAAAAATAGTAATTTGGGACCTATATTATACCAGTATTATTTTTAAATATATTACTTAGACTTTTAATTCTTTTAAGAAAAGAATTATATGGATATACTTTTAAAATTATAAAAGATTTTATAAAAGAACAAAGGAAATCAAAAGATCGTTTTTATAAGAGTCGAAATAGTATTACAACAAGAAAATTAGTAAATACACTCCTCCAATACACCAAATTTTTAGGAGTGGTGTATTTACCAAAATAGTGTGTGTTTTTAAGTAGGTCTATTTTCAACAAGTTTATAAGACAACAACTTCCTCGTTTCGTAACACGTACTTCTAGGCCTTTTCAATAATTCAAGGGCCAACTTTTAATCAAATGATTTCGTATTAGGACTCTGTGCTAATCGGAATACGCACGAGGGATCCGACCATCTGTTTGAACATCATTCTCGGGACCCGGAGCAAACAGGTGGGTGATGATCTGTTGATCGATATGCTTATAATACGTTGTGATGGTATACTCTGAACTCGACTAAACCAATCTAAAACAACTAATCCAACATAAATGTATCCCTATAATATAAATATTTGAATTATGTGGTATATTTATATATGATACAAATATCTATTGTTTTATTCAAATTAATCACGACTGCATGATTAAGGGCATTATCTGAGCATGAACCAATTTAAGTGTGAATTATGTGAATTCTCCCCATAATTTGAAATGACAGTTTTTATGAGAAAGAGGAAGACGAGTAATCATTGAGCAGTAATGTTTGTGGATTGACACGTATGGCCATGAGTGACAATAGGTCAGATTCATGGTCACTGATATTATTTGTGGTGACCATGAGTGATAATAATTATTCAGATTCATGGTCACATGATTTGTTGGTGGGAGACGGTTTGGGGGAGATTCACAATGTGTTGGAAATAATTTTGGCAGATTCGGTCGTTACTTGAAAATGACTTTAGGCTTTGCCCCTTACTGTGAATCAACTTGTGATATTTCAATTATATGATTTTAAACCTGTTATGCCCAATTAATTATTACGTGAGCTTGTTACTTCTGTGATGTATGTTATTCATACTCATATGTCAACTGCTTAAATAAAGTATATACTTTCTCAATGAGTATAATTTAATATACTTCGGATTTACCAATCCCATGACGTTGCAAATCACCCACACGTGAGAATTCAAATCTCACGCCCCTTTTTTACAATCCTTGCAGATTATGATTTCGTGGAGCAAGGACAGTAATAGAGACGACACGGAGTTCCCCACTTAAATAAAATGTTACTGTTAAATACTAAGCTTTATATTCATATATATATATATATATATATATATATATATATATGTCTGGGGTACTTATTTAAATATTTTACTCATTTCTTCCGCTGCATAAAACTCATCTCTGATTTTTGTTATTCCTTTTTATATCAAAAAATTTATAGTTCGGATTTTAGTTACAAGTGGCACCTCGAATCTGAGATATTTAATGTGTTTTGGATTCGGGGCGTTACAGGTGGTATCAGAGCTTAGGTTTAAACTTTCGGACCTAAACTCAAAATCATTGTTTTCATCAAGCCAAAATCCTTTTCATAAATTAAAATTTTCTTATCATGTAAGTATAGATCACTAATTAAATCACTTGAGTGGAAATGTGTCTCCTATTACCGTCTGAAGCTCCTTGAAGGTATGTTCTTGTTTTACTATCAAAAGTGCCTATAAGTTTATAAACTTGCAACAAGTTGACTTTCATAACAAAACTCAAATCAAAAGATCGAGAACTCAAAACAACACCTACGTGGTGTGGAAAGAACTACGAAATGCCGTTTATATTCAATTAAAATACAATTATTTGTGAATTGCATAAATGAATATATTTGTTTAAGTTTATATTTCATAAATGTTGTTATATGACTATTTGAACTATGTGTTTTAATTGTTTATATTACATGCTTTGATTGTTTAAAATGTGCTTTAATTGTTTAAATTATGTTTCTGCAAGACTAAAATTTTGACTAGAAATTTCCTTTCTATGTTAGAATCCACCTAAGATAGTAGTGGCTCGGTACCTAGAAGACTTATTCTCATTTTTGAATATGACGTAAGTAGACTGACCTACATAGAAGTCGAAACTCTTATATAAAATTATATGAGTTATGAAATTGCTACTTGGCAATGTGTGTTACTTGCTCTATATTGACTGTCATATTTTATCTGATTATCACTTAATGACACATTACTGGTTCCTATTACACTGTGCGAATGTGAGCACTGTACCATTGGGGCCCCAATGCGAAGCGGTGAATTACGTACCACACGTGTTTTCAGTGTTAACGTTGTGTGTTAATTTGGTTAATCCGGTTATATTTTTATAACTTTCTCACACCTATACATACCGTAAAAATATTATTCTTTTCCGATCAGAACCACCAATAGAATGACAACAAGAAAAACCCACCGTACTAGATAATATAGGACCAGTAAACCTCATGAGAAAAAAAAAATATATGGGACCTAATTCCAAAAGTTGAAATAGTTAGAAAATTCTATCATACTCTACATACCCTAAAACGATTTCAAGTTTCACCACCCATTGTGTTAGTTCAATAAACTTTGACATGTAGAGGAAGGAACCACTTGAAGATGAACATATGAGATCTAGTCGAGCAATACCTAGAAGCTGAATTTCGGGGATGAAATTCCTGTTAAGGGGGTGAGGATGTAATACCCCGTCCCGTTTTATACCTTTTATTTTGCTAGAAACCTTAATTATATAATTTCATATTATTATTATCCTTGTTTCTTTTAATTTTATTATTTTGTGTGCTACTGTGTAATTTAAATATATACTCTATTTCAAATTCCCAAGTTCGAAGAAAGAAATCGAATATTTCAAACGGATAAGGGATTACGAGAAATTAATTATTCAAAGTTTAAAATTATGTTTTCAATTCGTATATTGTGTTGAGAATAATTAAAATACTTTAAAATATTAATTGAGTTCTAAAACTGTATTAATTCTCAATTCGGGATTAAACTCGTGAACCAAACGATCCCTAAACCGTATCAAGTGGGAACGAAAATATCCGAATTAAAGGGGTTAATCCTACCCACATGAATTAGTATTTTTTTTTAATTAAATTAATTAGAGATTTTTTCCTAACAACATATTATTTTCCTTCTTTAAAATTAATTATTAATTAAAAGTATAATTTCTTTATAAAATAAACCACGTCTCTTTCCTTCAGTAAAACAAAATTAGTTCCCAAATTAACTCTCTCTCCTCTCCCTTTCCTTTACGCGTTTTCTCTCTCCAAAAGAAGAATTCAACGCGTCCCCTTCTCTCTCCCCTTTTCAGCCAAGGCCGCTCCCTTCTCCGGTCAGACAACCAAGCGCCGCGCCTCTTCCCCAGCCACCAGCCGCGAAGCCGGTCATCGTCTCACCGACCCAGCCCCCTTCTCCGTCGCACGGAAGCGGTCGTCGATCGGAAATCACAGCCTTCAGCCTCTCACAGCGCTGCCGCCCTAGCCCCTTTCCTCACGCAGGCGCCGCCCTCCGTCGCTCTCCGTCCTTCGCCGTTACGCCAAGACGCCTCTGCTCCGACCAATCGACTCGCCTCCTCCTCCGTTCGAAGCCAGCGATGCCCCTCTGCCGAATCGCCACCGCCGCAACACTTCTCTGCCGAATCGCCGCCGCCGCGACGCCCCTCTGCTGAACGCCGCCGTCGTCGTAACGCCGCCGCCTCCTCTCCCTCTTTCTTCCAGTGAGTATTCGAGAAAAAATCTCCTTTCAATTTCGATTCTAAAAGTTTAATTCGATTTCTAATCGTAACTCGATTCGTTGTTTTTCTTCTTCCGAAACAATGCCGAACCGAACCCCTGTTGCCGGAGTTTTTGGAGAAATCGAAGGACGCCGTTAGGCCGCCCATTTAGCACTTCGAACCGGAGAACGTAAGGTCTCTGCTTTGTTTTCTTTCTTTTCATAATTTCGGATTTTTTATCGAGACCCTTTTTGGAACCGTGTAACAAGAACGAGAAGGATGAATGAACCAAGTTTTGTTTTCTTGTTTCTTTGCTTTGCTTCGAACTACTGTTCGTTTGGGGTTAATTCCTTTTGGACTTTAGATGTTGTAGTAGCAATAGTTGATTTCTGGGAATACTGTTGTTCAAATTTATTGAAGTACTTGGACTTTATGGACTAGTATTGGTTTTATAGATGTTTAGTAACACTGTATTGGTGATATAGTGCCATTGAATTGTTCGTAAATGTTTTTAAAATTAGTATATTAGTGTACTGTTGGATATGTTTATAAGAAAAATGATAATAAACACTTTGACTCGAGCCCGTAGACAAAGGGAAACTCGTCTTCTCCCTTGTGTACGTTTCAAAATTGGTACAATGGAAAGAAGAATGTTTTAGAAAATATATTACTACTCTTTTGTTTTGAAAATAACACAAGTCAACTTAGTTAGTGATACTAGCAATATAGGTAAATATTTATTCTATTATTGTTATGAAAACTTCTTTAAATCAAGTATTACTAACAATAAAGAAAAGTATATATATATATTATATTATTTTTGGTAATTATTATATATAGAATTCTTTAAATAAAATAAGTTTAATAAAGGGAATTTTATTTATAAAGTATAATTTATATTCAAAGTTCTTTTAAAATAAAATATAAATTTTAGAAAGAAAATATTAAATTGAGGTTTTAATTATATTAATATTATTTTCTTTTTCTTTTAATTATTTTCAAGAAAAATAGTAATTTGGGACCTATATTATACCAGTATTATTTTTAAATATATTACTTAGACTTTTAATTCTTTTAAGAAAAGAATTATATGGATATACTTTTAAAATTATAAAAGATTTTATAAAAGAACAAAGGAAATCAAAAGATCGTTTTTATAAGAGTCGAAATAGTATTACAACAAGAAAATTAGTAAATACACTCCTCCAATACACCAACTTTTTAGGAGTGGTGTATTTACCAAAATAGTGTGTATTTTTAAGTAGGTCTATTTTCAACAGTTTATAAGACAACAACTTCCTCGTTTCGTAACACGTACTTCTAGGCCTTTTCAATAATTCAAGGGCCAACTTTTAATCAAATGATTTCGTATTAGGACTCTGTGCTAATCGGAATACGCACGAGGGATCCGACCATCTGTTTGAACATCATTCTCGGGACCCGGAGCAAACAGGTGGGTGATGATCTGTTGATCGATATGCTTATAATACGTTGTGCTGGTATACTCTGAACTCGACTAAACCAATCTAAAACAACTAATCCAACATAAATGTATCCCTATAATATTAATATTTGAATTATGTGGTATATTTATATATGATACAAATATCTATTGTTTTATTCAAATTAATCACGACTGCATGATTAAGGGCATTATCTGAGCATGAACCAATTTAAGTGTGAATTATATGAATTCTCCCCACAATTTGAAATGACAGTTTTTATGAGAAAGAGGAAGACGAGTAATCATTGAGCAGTAATGTTTGTGGATTGACACGTATGGCCATGAGTGACAATAGGTCAGATTCATGGTCACTGATATTATTTGTGGTGACCATGAGTGATAATAATTATTCAGATTCATGGTCACATGATTTGTTGGTGGGAGACGGTTTGGGGGAGATTCACAATGTGTTGGAAATAATTTTGGCAGATTCGGTCGTTACTTGAAAATGACTTTAGGCTTTGCCCCTTACTGTGAATCAACTTGTGATATTTCAATTATATGATTTTAAACCTGTTATGCCCAATTAATTATTACGTGAGCTTGTTACTTCTGTGATGTATGTTATTCATACTCATATGTCAACTGCTTAAATAAAGTATATACTTTCTCAATGAGTATAATTTAATATACTTCGGATTTACCAATCCCATGACGTTGCAAATCACCCACACGTGAGAATTCAAATCTCACGCCCCTTTTTTACAACCCTTGCAGATTATGATTTCGTGGAGCAAGGACAGTAATAGAGACGACACGGAGTTCCCCACTTAAATAAAATGTTACTGTTAAATACTAAGCTTTATATTCATATATATATATATATATATATGTCTGGGGTACTTATTTAAATATTATACTCATTTCTTCCGCTGCATAAAACTCATCTCTGATTTTTGTTATCCCTTTTTATATCAAAAATTTTATAGTTCGGATTTTAGTTACAAGTGGCACCTCGAATCTGAGATATTTAATGTGTTTTGGATTCGGGGCGTTACATTTTTTATAGGCAAATGGCAGTACAAACAGTAATAGTATAGTACAAACGGTAATAATATAGTATAAATGATATGTTATAGTACAAGTGAATATACATAGGGGTTATTTGCTTCACGGGATTGGAATGGACTAGATAGGACTGAATTAGATGGAATTGGACTAAAAGAGATTTAATTAGATTTGATTATTGAGTATGAATGTATATTTGGATTGTAGGTTTTGATTGTGTGATAAGTGGGATAAACCAAAAGGTGTTTATTTTTTATGAGGATAAATCGGGTGACGGTTATTTTATTTTGAATAAGAGTAAATTGGTCACTTAAAATAGAAAATGGAGGACAAAATGTTAATTGTAATTCAGTCGAACAATTAATCCCACCTATTTTTCAGGACTCAATAATCCTTAAAATGGAGGATTAGCTTGGATAATGGACTCGGGCCCTAATTTAGTCCAGGACCATGATCCTTTGCATTCCTTCAAACCAAACATGAAATTACCTGGGATTATAAAGACAATCTCAAGCAGTCCTTCAAACCAAACGGCTCCATAGTCTAAATAATAATACCATGATATAACATAAAAAACTATGGTAAAACACACTTATCTGCACATTCCACTATTCGTAGTGTGTGTGGTACAACATATAATACCATGGTACACCACGTAACAAAATAAAAAAACCGATCTAAACGAGGATACAATTTCAACAAAAACATCTCTTATTGCAACAAAACCCTCATCTCCTACAACAAAAACACCCAAAAAAATGAACAATCACAGAAAGAAAGACAAAGCAAACCAAACCTCTAAAGAAAATACAAAATTGAAGTCATTGAGCATACGCTCTATTTCAAAACATTTACAAAATACATAAAAATAAAAAATCCTAAATTCTAATTACTAACTAAACTCATCTCAGTAGAGTTCCCAAAAATAAGGCGCAAGTCGGATGATTGTGGTTTCGTGGTCGGATGTCTTTCATTTGCTCAAACGCATGCTGACATATTTCAGAGAAATTATATCGAAGCCCTAATCTAAATAAACTAGCACAATATTTCAAATGAAATAAACCAGAATAAGTGTCAGATGGGAAACGAATTCCCATGAATGCAGGGTAGAAGTAATGCAACTGCAATTTGTTCATCTTACGTCAAGAATAAAATACATTTTAAAATAATCTGCATCATTTTTAGCTACAGAATCAATGATGTCTGGAATCATTCACAAGATTTGGGATTTCTTGAAAGTAATTCAATTCTGAAGGCGTTCAATATAATTTAGAGGAATTTCTCAAAATCTATTCATTGCTCAAGTCAACAACAGGTGTAAATTGAAAGAATTGCACAGTCCATCAATATCTTAAACAAAAATAAAAACATCTCACTCTTCCACAAAATTCAACAAAAATAATCATGAAAAATACTTACTCAACGGACGTACTGCTGAAATATTTGTTAACGAGATCCGCATATGAAACCTCACGTTCGATCAGTGTCATTTGCTCAATCTTTTCTTCAAGTGTCATTTTACCCATCAAGTCTCTGATTCGTGCCCAATTCTAGTTTGTGCGAGGTACCCTAATTTGCTGCCATCCAGATCGCGTCGCCTTCACCGTTGTCCAGACGTTGTCGCCTTCGCGCATCGTCCTGATAGTCATCTGTGCTCGGCGCACCGTCTTTGCCGTCGTCCAAATCTCATCGCCTTCGTGTGAAGTAGCACCACAACTCTCTTGCGCCTCCACTTCAGTTCGGGGCCACACTCATGGGCCATATGCTCCTCTGTATAGTCACGTTCTCAAGACGCCTCACGTCACCAAGACTCCTCTGTGTAGTCGCATTTCCAGAACCTCATAATCGAAGTGATGGCCTCCATTGCACCACCATGGATCCCATTTTTTTGTGAGTTGATTTAGGGGCGATCACCGTTGAGGATAGAAATAGGAGAGAGAAGGAGAATTGATGGAGGTGACTGTTAGAGTTCACACGTGCATGACTCACGAAGGCATTTCATGTATAGAGAAAGTTAGGAAAGCAAGGCCGTTAGTCTGTTATTCTGTTAGTTAGGAATTTAGCAAAGTCAAATTAGTTAGAAAGTTACAACAAACAATACTCTAGAATCTTCCTCATGTAACACACACACACGGCTCTTCTATATATACTCTATAACCTTCATCAAATCAATTAGGAATGATAATACAATTTCTCAACGTGGTATCAAGGGTCACTTCTTCATGCTTTCCTAATCTTTCTCCTATCACTCTTCTGTAACCATTTTCTTCTTCAATTCCTGAATTCAATCTTCTTCGTTAATCCATTCCCAGCCTTTTCATGGCTATTCTTCCGTCTAAACTTCCCCAATTCATCACACTTACCATTCGGTTGGATCGTTCCAACTACGTTTACTGGCGCTCACAAGTGTTGGCAACGGTTCGAGCTCACGGCTTCGAATCGGTTCTCTTAACAAATTCCTCAACAATACCAGATTCTACTGTGATTGATGGTGTTTCTGGTGATTCAATTCCAAATCCAGAGTTTCAAACCTGGCAACGAAAGGATCAATTTCTCATGAGCTGGATGTTTAGCTCGATTTCCGAAAGTATGCTCGGGCATGTTAGCCGCTGCTCTCATTCTTTTGAGATTTGGCAAATTTTGGAGGATCTGTATAGGTCACAATCCAAGGCACAAATTATGAACTTAAAGTTCAAATTGCAGACTCTGAAGAAAGGAGATCTGTCGATCGATGAATATATACTTCAACTTCGATCAATCGGTGATGCGATTACTGCTGCAGGTCATAGTATCTCAGACGATGATCTGGTAATATATCTTCTAAGCGGCTTGGGGCCTAAGTTCGATGCGGTAGTGGTTAATTTGACCACAAGACAGGATTCACTATCCTTACCTGAAATTCAATCCATTCTACAAACTTTTGAGATGCGTTTGCTTCACAACTCTGCTTCAAACAAACTCATTCCTTCTACTGGCACCTCATCCATCAGTCCATTTGCAAATCTAGCATCCGCAAATTCTGGTTCTGGCTACAAAGGAGGAAATTCATCCAACAACAACTCAAATTGGTACAAAGGAAAGCAGAAATATTATGGCAAGTCTAAAGTAATTTGTCAACTGTGTGGAAAGCCAAATCATGTGGCTGCAAAGTGCTATAAGAGATTTGACACTCAATTTACTGGACTGGAGAATACTCAATCTGCATCTACTCCGAATCCATCAAACTACCAGCCACAGACTCATCTGACTCAAGCTCATACATGTTATCCTAGTGTCAATTACACTGTTAATACTGATATTTCGTCTACTTCTGGTACAGGTGGTACAGGTGAGTGGATTGTTGCTAGCGGTGCTACTCACCATGTTACCACAGCTCTCAACAACTTGCAAATTCAATCTCCATATCAAGGTAACAGTGACATGATTGTTGGCAATGGTACATCTGCTCTAATTCTTCATGTTGGCTCATTTAAAATACCTGGTTTAGTTCCATCTACATCTATTAATATGAATCAAGTTCTACATGTACCGGACATTACCAGAAATCTTATGAGTATATCTCAATTCTTAAAGGATAACTCTGCTTTCATTCAGTTTCACTCTACCTATTGTCTTGTCAAGGATCTGAGAACACATCAGGTCTTACTGAGAGGAACACTTAAGCAAGGCTTATACCAGCTGGAATTGGGACACTTGAAGCCCTCTCTCAATAATCCTACTGCTTCTCAGAATAATCACAGTAGCTTTGTTGCTAATAAGTCTCAGAATAAGTCCAGTTTACCCCTTTGGCACTGTAGACTAGGACATCCTCATGGAGACACATTATCCACTATTTGTAAACAAATGAATATTCCTTGTAACAGTCAGTTTTTATTCTGTGATGCTTGCAAGTGTGGCAAGATGCATCAACTACATTTCAAGTCTGTTGTTACTCATAGTTCGACTCAATCGTTTGATGTTATACACATGTATGTTTGGGGTCCTGCACATTCAGTTTCTTTGGATGGATACAAGTATTACTTGTCCATTCTTAATGAATTCACAAGATTTTGCTGGATATTTCCGTTACATTTAAAATTTGAGGTCTCATCTATTGTGATACAGTTTCTGGTGTTCATTGAAAGGCAATTTAGCAAAAAGTTCAAAGTTGTTCACTGTGATATGGGAGGAGAATTTATAGCATTGATGTAACACCCCGAACCAAAATTCCCGAAAGAAAAATTATATGATTTAATATTTTATGTATTTAATGAATAACGTATGTCTTCGAGTTCTAATTTTTCAGGAAATGGACGAGCTTTCTGAATCGGGGGCACTCCTAGCACTTTTAAGAATAAAAGTTTAAGGTTTGAATGATATTAAAACTATATAAGTTTCCATATTATTAAATTAGAGAAAAATACGAGGCCTTAAAATTAAAGGGCATTTTTTTAAACGAAAGTTATGCGTGTTATAAAATATAGTAACAAACTAGTGTGATGATAATCTTATCATGTCTAATAATTTTACAATATCCAAAAATAGCCAAATGAAGCACTTATAATAAATATGAGAAAACTAATACGTATGAAATAATTAATTCGATGTATAAATACGATTGTTTAAAATAGCCAACATTTATGATATTTTTCGTATCTTTAAAATATGACTCCTTCATGATTAAATAATACGGTTTACATGAAATGTGCGTAGTAAATACGAGTAGTAATTAAAATATAGTATGAATAGTTAAAATATCTAAGAATTTCTTTTAAAATTAATCCTAAACTAATTACCTATTTACTTGGTCCTTATTTAAACACCTATATCAATTGTCATCCTCATCCTCAGCCTCTCTCATCACCATCTATATATACGTACATCAGTTATGCATCAAACACAAACACAAGATGGCAACATCTTATTTCCTCTCCCTCATCTTCTTCCTCTTTCGGCACTCATGCTCCTTCCTCTATTAAATATCCTTCAAGCCCTTATTTAAAGTAAGAAACCTCCATCCATCATTCTAGGATTCAAATCAACTGTTATTCATAAAGAAATTTTCGCCCAAGACTCCATCTAAGAAGGAAACTACAAAGGTTCCCCTTGTGTTCATCCCTATGTGTTTAATTGCTAAATTCTTTGTTTCAGTTTTTTATGTTTCGTTACTCAGAAAATTATGAAATTAATTGTGCTTTATAAATGTAAGTAAATTAGAAATCATCCAAAATTTGTGGTGTTTTGACTTAAGACGAAGGAGATATGATCCTTGAAAGTCGATGCATTTTTCCGATCGATTCTGTGAACAAATGATTTGTTAGTTTCTGACCTTATATTTATAATCATGAGAATCCTATGAAATTTTTACTGAACGAACTATTGATAGTATAAAATATCCTGTATAAATTTCATGGTCATTAGAGTTAAATCAAAAGAGAAATAAAATCCTAAAGTTGCCCTGCCCAGAATCGATTGAAACTGTAATACCCCTATTCACGGACCCAATTCCTATACTTATACTATACAGAAAATTATGAAATTTGGTATGCGTATTCTCATTGAAGTGTAATATATCTTGTTAAAATTTGATAATTTTTAGTGTTGATCCCGAAGAGAAATAGATTTTTAAACTTGATGTGTCCAGAATGAACCCTTGTGATGTTTTGTCTTGAAAAAATATGTTTACTTAATCCTTTTTTGAGAAGTAAGAATTGGATGTTGCAGAGCACTTGTAATAGAGTCACCATGCCAAAATTTGTAATTTTTGGAACTCCATAAATGTGTTTTTCCTATTTTTTGTTTAGACTGGATAGAAACTAAGTAATCTGTGATACTGCTTATTAAGATTCGAAAGTGATCAACTTAGCTACTTTGAGCCCGTTTATCCCCGACTTATAACAATGATAAAATCAAACTAAAAATATGATGTTAAACCTAGAATGGAGTAGTTTATGCCTCCAAAAAATTGGTACCTATAGGACTTATATCTTAAGAGAAATGAATGTTCGAAAATGAGATAAAATGCAATAAACAATTGTCCTTGTTTCATAGAAACGATAATATAACTTTTTACAGAATCTTTTAAGTTTGCAAAAGGTTATATTCATGTTTTATATGTATTTATGTGTTACCATGTCGAAATTTATAATTTTAAGAAGTGTCTAAATAATTATAAACAATTGCGACGTTTCTAGGCTTTATTTTACTATTTTTCGATAGGATTCATATTTAGGTATATCTTCCTTGAAAAATCACAACATAATTTTACTGTATGCATATTTAGATGATATTCTGGAAGTCCCCGTGTTTTTATTAAAAGGTTTAAATATTTTTAGTGAAATTGTTAGAATATAGGAAAGTTAAAGGACTAAAATTGAAAGGTTTCGGAAAAACCTAATTCGAATAGGCCGTTTGAGTCTAAAAATAATATCAGGTAGGCTGATACATATTTTTATGATAAATTTTGTTAATTATCTTCATGCTTTAGAAATTATCTCAAAACATTTTTAAAGTTTAATTGTTTAATCGATCTTTTGCGAATAAATTATCCTAATGAATTATTGTGGATTAATTGAATATGTTATGTTGTCATTTTCATATTTAAATACAAATTTGCTAATTATGTGTTTTGGTTCAGTACTTGTTGTATTTGCAAACGTGCTAAGACTTATAAAAGTATAAGTAATTTATCGTCAAATAATATTTACTCTCTAAAGAACCATTAAAAGAACAAAGTTTATTGGTCTCGTTAAACTTGTTAAACTTCATTATCAGTTGCCTATACTTATAAGTTATGAAAGAATTAAAAAAATTTATAAAAGGATTTCGAACTAAAGGACAAACGGAAAACCTTAACCGATTAACCAAACGAAAGAAACTTATGTGAATTATGTGTCTTACAAAAATTCCCTAAGACAACTTATATGAATTAAATGATCACTAAGATTAAAGGAAATCGTGCTAGGTGAAGTGCGACCCAAGTCAGAGCTCGAACGTGCCTACTTGTACTAAGTCGATAACTATTTCAAGAAGTTTGTAGCTTTTCTTTAAAAAGTTAAGAGGTGGGTGACACTATCTGTATTAGCTGATAATGTTATATGGATTGTTGGTATATTTCTGAAGCAAACTAATCAAATATATATATATCTCGAACAAGTTACACTAATATAAGATTTATAAGAAGTCTCGTCCAAGGGGACAATACTACCTTAGCGTACTCCAAAGTGTACCACTAACGTAAGTTGTCTAGCACGAGCATAAAACCGTCCAAGGGGGCAATACTGCCTTAGCGTACTCCAAAGTGTACGACTAACGTAAGTTGTCTAGTATGGAATTGCAAGCAAGATGTTAAAAGATACATAAATCAAACCTTAATACTTAAACCGGGTTGGGGTAATATATTTTCAACTATTTCAGGATCATGCCAATCTGTGTAAGAGCGTACAGGTTATCCACTGAGATTTTTATCTCACACTCCAACATTTTAATATTTTTCAGGATATGATCGAGAGGGGTCGGAGCTGCAGCGGTGACATAGAGTTTCCCTATATATGATGTTATATATTAAATAATTAAATAATATTATAATCTCTTTCTAAAGACGATTTTAATTATGATGCCGAGTAACAAACCTTTAAAGGTTACTCGATGAATATCTTGTACGCAAATTTCCTCTTTACTATAACTTTTAAAGTTAAATAAAAGACCTTGTGCACTCATGCTTAATTTATATATGATCTTCCGCTGCAAAGTATTTCATGTACACTTGCCTCTTAACTAATAAAAAGAAATTTTTAAGCTCATATTTTCAGTTACTAAGTGGCGATCCGAGTTCGGAGTGTTTACAGCCACAAGGGCCTTCATTCCGGAAACGGGGCGTTACAGGTGGTATCAGAGCTCGTGTTCAAACCTTCGGACAAAATAACTTATTTTTCAAATTCTTTATCTAAAAAATAATAATAATAATAATAATATGTAAACTTTTTATTCTTTAAGTTTTCTTTTAAAAGAAAATCCATCTTTTATATTTATGAATTATATAAGTTTATGATTATTTCTAAAATACTTATATTAAAGGTATTATGAATATTAAGATAATTTCAAAAAGTGTTACTAGTGGGAAAATGTGTCTGCTGCAGCAAGCCGAAGCACCCTCGAGGTATGTAGTATTTTATATTTTAGGTTATGATACAAAGTTATTTATGAAAGTTCGATTCACATCACTTGCGATAGTTATAAAAAAAATAAGAAAAGATAAGTTATTATGCAATACATTTATGAGAAGATTTCTAGTTTTCATGAAAATAATTTATTTATGACTCAAGAAATATAAGTCTTATGTATGAAATGGTTTCCTAAATTCTTCAAGGTACGAGTAAATGGTTTAAGAAAGAAAATGATATGAATAATCTTGAATGTTGATATGGAGAGATATGAGCATATCAATGTGAATAATTTTTTGGTTCATATAAGCATGTTTGCAAAAAGTGTACCTGACTACACATGATATAAGTATTTATGAAAATTTGTATGTTTGTTTCATATGAGTGAAGTGCATAATAAACGTTTATACACTATTACTATTTTTCTTTATCGCATACTGATCTTATATCTATTTAGCACTGGACTTATAAATGAAAGACTTGTCCTCACAAGCCCTCTTCTGGTTAGTATATATATTTAAGTTTATAGAAGGTGTAGACATATTTTTGTGGATAATCTTCCTGTGCTAGCAAGGTGACCTAGTTGTAGTGAACTGAGACATTCGTGGATGTGACTTAGATTTAACCTTTTGAGAATTAAAGCGGTTTTGTCACGGACTCGGAAACCTTACTAATTTAACCTGTATGTACTCTTAATTATTATAAAACTATACTATTTCGTTGGAGACTCTTTTCCTCCATGAACCTTGGTTGGAGACTCTTTTCCTCCGATTTCGTTAGAGACTCTTTTACTCCGTTCAACTTTGAGAACTCGTCTTTCTCGTTCAATTATATATATTATTACCTCACTATTTTTGTGAGTCATTCTACTTCTATTCGTTATGTTTATCTGATTATTTGCAACATGTGTTATTAATTCTCTAACGTACAACTGTCGTAGCCCAATAATCGTGCTGCTGATTGCAACAGTATGTTCTGATTTACCGTGTGCTCCATTGTACGATTGATATTAGTACCGTGTTGTTGAATGTTGGGTTCTTTTGTTTTGAATTTTATCATACCTATATAAAATAATCTATTCTTTCCTTCGTAGTTCTCCCATAAATGGCACCGCGAAGAACTACACGCGCTACTAGGAGAAGGGCTAGGGTCCCATCCCTGGAATCGGTAGGGCAAGAACCGCCAAACGCGGCCTCTAGGGCCGACATGGTAAGAAAATTCTTTAACTCTCTTCAGAACTATATGCAACAAACCCCGCCACCAATTGTACCTATGCCTCAGCTGGAACCCCAAGTTAACAATTTTGTTGAACAATTTCGACGTATGCCGCCACCCCGGCTTAATGGGCAAGAAGGACCCATGGGAACTGAAGAGTGGATTGCGAGTCTTGAGCGAATTTACAAGCATATGGTTTTGACCGATGCACAAAAGGTCTCTTGTGCACAATTCCAACTTGCAGAGGATGCAGCCCAATGGTGGGAGTCATATGAACGAACACTGAACGCAAAAGAGCGACAAGCCGTCACTTGGGAGGAGTTCAAACTAGCAGTGATGAAAAGGTATTTTCCGCAAGTTTTGTGTGATCAAAAGGAACAAGAGTTTATTAATCTTTGACAAGGAACACTCTCGGTATCTGAGTACGAGAGGAGGTTCATTCAACTATCTAGATACGCTCCACATCTGGTGGAGATTGAGTCAAAGAAAGCAAGAAGGTTTGAAAGAGGTTTAAGACCTGAAGTTGGAGGAGTGGTTGCCGAGCTAATACTTCCAAACTACCATGGGGTCTTTGATCGAGCACTAATTATCTCAATAGGCTTAGGATTAGAATTTAAGCCAACCCCGACGACAATATTAGTCAATCAAAATTCTCAACCCAACTTTAAGAGAAACCAAAACCCATCTTTAAAAGGGAACAATTTTTCCATTAAAGCTAGGCTAAAGAGTCAACGACTATGTCCCAAGTGTAACAAGGGACACGAAGGAGTATACTGGTATGGAAAAGGAGTATGCTACAATTGTCATCGACCAGGACACAAGATTGCTGAGTGTTCTGAAGAAATGGGTGGACGACCACCGATGGGTAACAACAAAATCATCCTGCCACCGAGAGGACACAACCACTTACCAGGACCACCAAGGAGGAATTTTCAAGTACAAGGTCAAGGGGAAAGAGCTGTTGTTAATGCTATCCTCAAGGACAGTGATTAGATCGATGCATAAGGCACATTACTAGCACTCAACTCATCAATATACATGTTATTTTGATACATGAGCCTTTTACTTTTCATTCAATAATTTTAGGAGAAACTCAGGAATTAAAGTTTAAAAATTAGAAAGATTAAGTGAAATAGATGCAAAATATGATTATGTCTTCATTTTTTTTCTTAAAACAAAAGGCATATCTACATGGTATTTATTTTCTAACAAGTGTAGCTATAAGATTATGAAGTACAAAATGGTAGACATTGATGTGGTTACTTCCTTTTTAGAGTCAACAGACTTTCATAGTCAAATAGACTTTTGTAGTCAAACAGACTTTAGTAGTCAAGTAGACTTTCGTAGTCAAATAGACTTTAGTAGTCAACAGACTTTCGTAGTCAAACAGACTTTAGTAGTCAAGTAGACTTTCGTAGTCAAGAGACTTTAGTAGTCAAGTAGACTTTCGTAGTCAACAGACTTGGGTAGTCAATCTGATTTGCATAGTTAATATGCTTTGTATATAAGAAAATGGAGAAGCTACTTGGTAAAAATGAAATAAATAATTTTGCAAAACCATGCCTAAGAAAACGAGTAAGTGAATTTTGGGGACGAAATTCTTTTTAAGAGGGGAAGGATGTAACACCCCGAACCAAAATTCCCGAAAGAAAGATTATATGATTTAATATTTTATGTATTTTATGAATAACGTATGTCTTCGAGTTCTAATTTTTTAGGAAATGGACGAGCTTTCTGAATCGGGGGCACTCCTAACACTTTTAAGAATAAAAGTTTAAGGTTTGAATGATATTAAAACTATATAAGATTTCATTTTATTAAATTAGAGAAAAATACGAGGCCTTAAAATTAAAGGGCATTTTTTTAAACGAAAGTTATGCGTGTTATAAAATATAGTAACAAACGAGTGTGATGATAATCTTATCATGTCTAATAATTTTACAATATCCAAAAATAGCCAAACGAAGCACTTATAATAAATATGAGAAAACTAATACGTATGAAATAATTAATTCGATGTATAAATACGATTGTTTAAAATAGCCAACATTTATGATATTTTTCGTATCTTTAAAATATGACTCCTTCATGATTAAATAATATGATTTACATGAAACGTGCGTAGTAAATACGAGTGGTAATTAAAATATAGTATGAATAGTTAAAATATCTAAGAATTTCTTTTAAAATTAATCCTAAACTAATTAGCTATTTACTTGGTCCTTATTTAAACGCCTATATCAATTGTTACCCTCATCCTCAACCTCTCTCATCACCATCTATATATACGTACATCAGTTATGCATCAAACACAAACACAAGAAAGGAAAACCATGGCAACATCTTATTTCCTCTCCCTCCTCTTCTTCCTCTTTCGGCACTCTTGCTCCTTCCTCTATTAAATATCCTTCAAGCCCTTATTTAAAGTAAGAAACCTCCATCCATCATTCTTGGATTCAAATCAACTGTTATTCATCAAGAAATTTTCGCCCAAGACTCCATCTAAGAAAGAAACTACAAAGGTTACCCCTGTGTTCATTACTGTGTGTTTAATTGCTAAATTCTTTGTTTCGGTTTTTTATGTTTCGTTGCTTAGAAAATTATGAAAATAATTGTGCTTTATTAAATGTAAGTAAATTAAAACTCATCCAAAATTTGTAGTGTTTTGACTTAAGACAAAGGAGATATGATCCTTGAAAGTCGATGCATTTTTCCAATCGATTCTGTGAACAAGTGATTTGTTAGTTTCTGATCTTATATTTATAATCATGGGACTCCTATGAAATTTTTACCACGAACTATTGATAGTAAAAAACATCCTGTATAAATTTCATGGTCATCAGAGTTAAATCAAAAGAGAAATAAAATCCTAAAGTTGCCCTGCCCAGAATCGATTGAAACTGTAATACCCCTATTCACGGACCCAATTCCTATACTAATACTATACAAAAAATTACGAAATTTGGTATGCATATTCTCATTGAAGTGTAATGTATCTTGTAAAAATTTGATAATTTTTAGTGTTAATCCCTAAGAGAAATAGATTTTTAAACTTGATGTATCCAGAATGAACCCTTGTGATATTTTGTCTTGAAAAAAACATGTTTACTTAATCCTTTTTCGAGAAGTAAGAATTAGATGTTGCAGAGCATTTGTAATAGAGTCACCATGCCAAAATTTATAATTTTTGGAACTCCCTAAATGTGTCTTTCCTATTTTTTGTTTAGACTAGATATAAATTGAGTAATCTGTGATACTGCTTATTAAGATTCGAAAGTGATCAATTTAGCTACTTTGAGCCCGTTTATCCCCGACTTATAACGATGATAAAATCAAACTAAAAATATGATGTTAAACCTGGAATAGAGTATTTTATGCCTCCAAAAAATTGGTACCTATAGGACTTATATCTTAGGAGAAATGGATGTTCGAAAATGAGATAAAATGCAATAAACAACTGTCCTTGTTTCATAAAAACGAAATATAACTTTTTACAGAATCTTTTAAGTTTGCAAAAGGTCATATTCATGTTTTATATGTATTTATGTGTTACCATGTCGAAATTCATAATTTTAAGAAGTGTCTAAATAATTATAAACAATTGCGACGTTTCTAGGCTTTATTTTACTATTTTTCGATAGGATTCATGTTTAGGTATATCTTCCTTGGAAAATCACAACATAATTTTACTGTATGCATGTTTAGGTGATATTCTGGAAGTCTCCATGTTTTTATTAAAAGGTTTAAATATTTTTAGTGAAATTGTTAGAATAAAGGACTAAAATTGAAAGGTTTCGGAAAAACCTAATTCGAATAGGCCGTTTGAGTCTAAAAATAATATCACGTAGGCTGATACATATTTTAATGATCAATTATGTTAATTATCTTCATGCTTTAGAAATTATCTCAAAACATTTTTAAAGTTCAATTGTTTAATCGATCTTTTGCGAATAAATTATCCTAATGAATTATTGTGGATTAATTGAATATGTTATTGTTGGTCCCGGTACAAGACTGAGGAATACATGTATGGGGGGGGGGGGGGAATACACGTATACCAATTTTTCAAACTTAGAAACTGACTGAGTCCTCTTCACTCAGAGTTGTAAAGAACTAGGAGCTGATAACACACCTACTGACTACACTTGGTGCGGGTCAGTTGGCTAACTATCAGTTCAAGTTCAGTGCGGAAATATTTGAGCTCTGATAGTTTAAAGTCTTGTTTAGTTTGCTTTCTGAAAACTCGTTTTACTCAATTCTGAATGATGTTTAGTAAGGGCAGTGCTCTTTTAGTGGATCAGGCTGATTGAATCAAGCCTGATAAACCAAATGCAATGAATGAACAAGTAATATGGCAGGTATGCACAATATCAAAGCAATAAGAACACAGCAAGTTTAACGTGGTTCAGAGACTAAAGCTCCTACGTCCACGGCCTGATTCAACAGGAAATCCACTCAAGGGATTCTTGTTTTTAACGTGCCAAGGTGCACCAAGACCAGCTAACCTCACTGATCTATACAAACTTCCTTACTAACACACTAACTGACTTACTCCCAACAAACCTAGCTTAGGGTTTTGGTTTCAGTTTGGATTCCAACTAGGTTGAGATTATCCTCACAAGACAAAGCTATGCTAAGGATTGGATAATCTCTCTAAGCTTAAGATAATGCTATTTAGCTCTTGGAATACAGAATAACTCTCAGTTGCTAAGAAACACTTGGGAAATTTAGATGATTTCTAAGGCTGAATGCTTTTGAATGCTTGAGAGTTTGAGTAATTTCTGGCTTGGAAATTTCCCGTAACCTTGAATGGGTTCAAGGTCTTCTGTATTTATAGATGATTTGAAAAACTATCCGTTGGAGAGATAGCCTTTCTTGTCAACTATGTAGAGTGGCTTCAAACGGACATATCTTCATACAGCAGCCGTCCTTGCATGGATTTGGTAGAAGCATTAAATGCATATTAAATGCTTGCCCGTTGAATATGCAGTCTGAATTCAGTCTACATGTCAGGTTCCGTACGTGCGTGTCCTTCCAGGATTGGTCCACGTCATCAGGTTGGTGAGAATGTCAGAACTTATTCCTGAGCTTCAGGCTTTTCTTATTAAGTTCATTTTGTCTTGAGCTCACCGGTCTTGTCCTGACGCTGAAATTCCTTTTGCATTGCTTGGCTCTACTCCAAGTCTTCCCATAAACTCAGTAACATCCTGTTCCCTTCAGGACTGAGTTAGTAATGACCTCAGGGTCATACTCTTCATCACTGACACTTACTCAGCCAGCTTAGAGAACTGCCATAAGTTCAGGATGGTGCTCTTCGTCTTCAGGCTCTTAGTCTTGATTGTCACCAGTGAGTTCTCCTCTCACTGAGTACCTATGAAGTGTAAAATGACTAAGTACTAATCCTAACCTGACAAAGACAGATTAAGGCAAACATCTTTTCAGGGGCTTTGGGATCTTAATCAAAACTGACAATGTCCCAACAGTTATGTTATCATTTTTCATATTTAAATACAAATATGCTAATTATGTGTTTTGGTTCAGTACTTGTTGTATTTGTAAACGTGCTAAGACTTATAAAAGTATAAGTAATTTATCGTCAAATAATATTTAATCTCTAAAGAACAATTAAAAGAACAAAGTTTATTGGCCTCGTTAAACTAGTTAAACTTCATTATCAGCTGCCTATATTTATAAGTTATGAAATAAGTAAAAGTTTTTATAAAAGGATTTCGAACTAAAGGACAAACGGAAAACCTTAACCGAATTAACCAAACGAAAGGAACTTATGTGAATTATGTGTCTTATAAAAATTCCCTAAGACAACTTATATGAATTAAATGATCACTAAGATTAAAGGAAATCGTGCTAGGTGAAGTGCGACCCAAGTCAGAGCTCGAACGTGCCTACTTGTACTAAGTCGATAACTATTTCAAGAAGTTTGTAGCTTTTCTTTAAAAAGTTAAGAGGTGGGTGACACTATCTGTATTAGCTGATAATGTTATATGGATTGTTGGTATATTTCTGAAGCAAACTAATCAAATATATATATATATATATATATATATCTCGAACAAGTTACACTAATATAAGATTTATAAGAAGTCTCGTCCAAGGGGACAATACTGCCTTAGCGTACTCCAAAGTGTACCACTAACGTAAGTTGTCTAGCACGAGCATAAAACCGTCCAAGGGGGCAATACTGCCTTAGCGTACTCCAAAGTGTACGACTAACGTAAGTTGTCTAGTACAGAATTGCAAGTAAGATGTTAAAAGATACATAAACCAAACCTTAATACTTAAACCGGGTTGGGGTAATATATTTTCAACTATTTCAGGATCATGCCAATCTGTGTAAGAGCGTACAGGTTATCCACTGAGATTTTTATCTCACACCCCAACAGTTTAATATTTTTCAGGATATGATCGAGAGGGGTCGAAGCTGCAGCGGTGACACAGAGTTTCCCTATATATGATGCTATATATTAAATAATTAAATAATATTGTAATCTCTTTCTAAAGACGATTTTAATTATGATATCGAGTAACAAACCTTTAAAGGTTACTCGATGAATATCTTGTATGCAAATTTCCTCTTTACTATAACTTTTAAAGTTAAATAAAAGACCTTGTTCACTCATGCTTAATTTATATATGATCTTCCGCTGCAAAGTATTTCATGTACACTTTCCTCTTAACTAATAAAAAGAAATTTTTAAGCTCAGATTTTCGGTTATTAAGTGGCGATCCGAGTTCGGAGTGTTTACAGCCACAAGGGCCTTCATTCCGAAAACGGGGCGTTACAATTGAAGCCTTATTTTAACAGCGTGGGAATTTGGGTGAGACACTCTTGTCCACACACTCACCAACAAAATCGTTTTATCGAGAGGAAACACTGACATATTACTGAAATGGGACTAACATTACTTTCACAAGCCTCATTGCCGATGAAATAGTGGTGGGAAGCCTTTTCAACGGCTGTCTTCCTTATTAATTCTTTACCCACTCCGGTGTTATAAAACAAGTCTCCACACCTCCTCCTTTATAAGACCAATCCTGACTATTCCTTTCTACGGGTTTTTGGTTGCTCGTGTTTTCCTTTTCTTCGACCGTACAACACATCCAAACTTCAATTCCACTCTTCCAAATGTTTATTCCTGGATTATACTGACAATCATCTGGGATATAAGTGTCTCCATCCTTCTGGGAGGGTATATATTTCTAAGACTGTGGACTTCAATGAATTTGAATTTCCCTCACTTTTCACCCAACCTCCTATGCAATCTGCCACTATTTCTTATCCCTTAACTAAAGCCATTCTGCATGTACTACCTCTACCTACAGTACATCCTCATCTTCCTAACACTCTGACTTGATGCAGAAAACCACACTAGCTTCTACTAGTAGTATTGGCAAGTATAGGGACCAAATATTATCGAACCCAAGGGAAGTGGATGTATGTGAATAGATCCCTGAAGATCTACGCGTTGTAGTTAATATGAGTGTATGTTTGGGGATTGAAAATTATAATAAACTACTCTATATTCTAATAACTGAATTAAATGGAATAAACAACTAAGTGTATGCAAATATGAGATGGTGATGCTCGGGATAGGAATTCCTACATATACTAATGGAGCAGGTACATAATCAAAGTAATCGTGACGTGCAAAAAATAACCTAAGTAAAAGATTGTAAAATGAAAGCTCAAGAATTCAAACCCTAATACTTTATCCTAGCAATCGACTTCACAAATCCACTAACAAGTTAATAGATTGTGCTTAATTAAAGAGACTCTAATTCAACTAATGGTGATACGGCCATCCTCCCTAGCTAAACCGGTAGATTAATTAACCTCTTCTAGCCCTTCTAGTTAAGTCTACTCATTGTTAAAGAGTGATACGGCGTCCTCTCTCTAACACTTTTCGAACGAAGTTCAAAGGAAAGTTAAGATCAATTTTAAGAATTTATTAATTAAGAGAATTAAAACTAAGGTCACGAATTACCCTAATTACGTACCCACATCCTACTTCTACAAGTTCATCCTACCTTAAGCATGCAAGGGTTTTAGCCGGACATGGTTTAACGATAATAAAAGTAATTGAAGAAGTGACGAACATAAACATATTGATTTGAACGAAGAAAATATTAAACATAAACTATGGTTTAAAGAAATACGTGCTAAGAACTGAAATTGAATTGATAAAAACGTAGTCTCAAGTGTTTAACGTAATCGAACTAATGAAAAGAAACTAAAAATCAAAATCAAACTAAGAATTCGTAATAAAAACCTTGATTACACGTAAAGTTAAGCTTGCTCGTCTCTTCTCCTCTTTCTCTCTCTAAAAACTAAGTATAAAAGTGATTTTGAATGTGATTCTATGTGGTAATCCCTAAAAACGAGTTTGGAATGAGTATATATAAGCGTCAGGCCGAATCGGAAACTCATGGGCCGAAAAAAACGTATCCGAAGGCAAAAATAGGAAAGTGCTCGAGCAGCTCGAGCAGGGGCGCTCGAGCATGTAGCGAATGGTGCAATCGGTCGAGCGCTGGCGCTCGAGTGCTCTCGCTCGAGCACTTTTCAGCAACAGTACACTTGTTCGTAAAATCTTCATATCTCCTCAACCGGGAGTCCGTTTTGGCCGATTCAAAGTCCTACGAACTCCTCTTTTCGCCCTCTATACATATATGAAATCCAAAGAGAAAATTAATAAGTTTATAAAAATGATACTCATTTGACTCCAAACACTCATAAAAAATACTCAAAACATGGGCAAATCGGACACCAAAACATAACAATTTCACGCCTAATCAACCCCCCAAACTTACCATGTTGCTTGTCCTCAAGCAACAAGATTATAAGTCAAATGAAATTGTTAGGAATGAATCAAGAATCAAATCATGCAAGTAATCGAGCTCAAGTTTCAACGATCATTCACACGTATTCAAACTTACACCCCCTTTATCATACTCATGCAACAATTCCAACAAACACTAAGATCAAACATGGATGTGCACTCAACGATGCGTTTCAATCCCTCACAAGTGTATAACAGTATTTAAGGGCACACTCAATCAATCAATCACTCAAATCAGCAGCCATAGGCTTGTAAGTGCTCTCAACTTCGACCATACTCTAGAAATCAATGCCGAATCACAAAGGACTTTTTCAAGGTTGTAATGTAGGCTCTTTGGACAGGTGGGATAACATATAGCTAAGTGACTTAAGTGAATGGAGAATAGAAATTCAAACTTTAGTACTTTGAGATTAGGAACAGAATACTTCAAGCATTTTCAATCATCACACTTTCAATCCCGCTCCTCTCAACACTTCAAATTTTTTTTCTAACTCTTTTCACTTTTTTTTCAATCACTTCACTTTTTTTTTTCTTTTTCACACATTCATATGAGCTCATTTTTTTTCTTTTGCTCATTCTCAACTTCTTTTGTTCTTTCCCACAACTCATCACACCCTTCTTTTATCACCACTCAACCATCAATAACTCTCCTTTTTCAACTCAAATCAATATCTTCTCATTCACACTTTTCCTATTCTCCACTCAAATTGGGACAAGAGTTTAAGAATTTGGTTAAGTTTAAATGTGTTAGCAAAGAAAATGGGCTCAGGCTCAAACGGTCTAACTAGGGACAAATATCAATGGTAAGGAAAATTATTTTGGCTAAGTGACTCAATCAAATCAAAGATGGCCTAAGATCATATTCGGCAAATCAAACTAAACACAATCAAGAAGTAAGAGCACACACAAGTTCTAGCATCTTCTGAGGTGACAATTCACTCACAAACGAAGAGATCAATTAATGCAATTTTAATCTCATTTAGCTTCAAACCTCACAGCGTTCACATCCATGCTAGTCCTAATGATTTCTCACTTTCATCACACAAGTACTCAAAAAGGGGCATTAGTAAGTATACTAGTTCCCTCTCAAATCAACTCTAGCTCCTATACTCACATAAGAAAATTCCAAACTCATCTTCACAACTCATCAACTCTAACTCCTATACTCACATAAGAAAATTCCTAACTCATCTTCACAACTCATCAACTCAAACTCATACTCAAAGATAGCAATCAACAAGCATAAGATAATTGACAGGCATAAAATATGTAGTAGCAAATCAAATCAATAATAGCCCAAGGAGCATCTAAAGATACCAAATAACCAAACTCTACTCAAAGATAAGGGGTGCTCCGGTGCAATGTAATAAGAAAACATATAAAAACTCCACCCCCCAAACTTCGACCTTGCGAAGAGGTTTAAGTTTGGGGTTGTGGGTTACCTCATCCAAATAATTCAAGTTTATCTCAACAACTTGGCACACTCCCTTGTTTTGAGTTGGTCCCTTCAATCTGAATAACTCCATGATACCTTTTGTTGGGATATATTTTAGTTTTGATGATTTTCCAAAACATGTAATAGGTTTGAAAGTAGTCAGGATTGTATCCTTTGTTTCAGGTCAGGCTAGGTTAGCTCTTAGTAGAATAGGCTGTCAGTTGAGAAGAACTTAGTTGAGGGGGAACTCAGCGAGGGGGAACTCAGTAACACAGCCTGAGGATATCAAGATGACATCAAGAAGAACTGACTGAAGCCATGCCAGAGACCTGAACCAGAAGAGAAACCTGAAGGATGTCCCACTGAGTGTAAACCGGCCTGATCTAAGCTAAGTCGGGTGGACCACTCAGTGAAGAGCATGATCAGGAGGATCAGTGCTGCACTATGTAGGCCCTGAAGGAGTCAGGCTACTGTGGTCAGGGAAGTTTGTCATTCAGCCTTATGACAAACTTCTTGGAGTGATCTTCAAACAGTCTCTGAAGGACAACTACACTGAAGACGTTCAATCCACTGAAGATCATCAGTCAGTGAAGGAGGAAGCTACCTAAAGTCAGTTGGGTCTTGGTCAACCCACTGAGTCAAAGATCCGTTGGATCCAGCCCACGTGGACCAATCAGCACGAGGTAGCAACTCTGACACTGACAAGGCCGCATTCCAAGAAAAGTGGTTGAAACCATTAATTGTATGGATTCAAATGTAATTTCATCCAACGGTTACATTTGAATCCACACTATAAATACAAGCTCATAGCTGCGGTGTGTGTTGTGCGTGAAGAGAGGAAAATCAACACCTACAAGCTGTGAGGGTGTGTGAGTTGTAAGGGAGTTATAAGGAAGTGTTTCACACCCACGACACTGACCACTTAAAGTCTTCACATATATTCATTTGAGTGTCAAAGCTTGTAACTCTTAGCTTAGAGAGGTTTTCCCAATCTTAGCTTGAGGCTAACACATTGTAAGGGAAAACCTCACCTAGTTGGAGAAAACCAAACCAAAACCAAAACCCTCTTGTTAGGTTTGTTGGGAGTAAGTTAGTGAGGAGGGGAAGCCTAGGGAGTGGCGTGAGTCCAGTTGTAAGTGCACCTTGGCACGTTAAAAACAAGAATCCCAGTTAGTGGATTTCCTGTTAAATCAGGCCGTGGATGTAAGAGCTTGAGTCTCTGAACCACGTTAAACTGAGCGTACTTATCCTTAAAAGTATTTACTAAAGTGTTGTGAAAATCTGCTCACTGAGAGCATTGTTTAAAAGGAAACTTTGGTTAAGCTTTCAGGTCAGGGAGAATCCTCTCACTGACCAGCTCAGGCAACGCACTCGAGAGTTCAGCATCTCGAGTCACTGCCTTGCTTAGAGCATGAGCCTCCAAGTCTCCACGATGACTTGGTAGCTCAGCCTCTAAGCAGAGCAGTGACTTGAAGTGTAACCTCTCGAGTCACTGCCTTGTTAAGAGACTGAGCCCTCAAGTCATCACACTGACTTGATGTCTCTGACTCTTAGCAATGCAGTGACTTGAGTATTATTCACTCTTGCTGAACTCCCTGAGGAAATAGTTTTAAAAAAAAAATTGCTCCTGAATTCCCATTTTGCCCTTAAAAAATGGGACCATCACCTTTACTCCCTCGAGATAAGCCTACAAAATAAAAATCTCAAGTACGAGGTTAAAACTTACGATTCAACAACACCCTAATAACATAAAAACACTAAAAAATAAATAAAAGTGGGTTGCCTCCCACTCAGCGCTATTTTTAAGGTCCTCATGCCGGATCGAGCTCAAAAGAGCACATGGGACTTGAAACTCAAAGTTATCTCCCTTACTCTCATAAGAGAAGATGTCTAAGTTCTTTGCTCTTTTCCCATCTTTCTTCTTCCCCTAGGACGGTGGGCGTCTCAATTGCTTCTCACTTTTTTCTGGAGGAGTCTTACTAAACAATTTCTTGAATTTTGACTTCTTCTTCTTCTTCTTAACTCCTCCTTTACCCTCTAGCTGGACCATGTCTACCCTTTTCACCTCTTCATCCTTCAACTTCTTCCCTTTATCCCTATCAATATAATCAAGATCATAATGCTCATGGGTTAAATTATTAAGTGAAGGATTATCAAATTCATAAATAAGAGAAGGATTAGGGATAGGAGGTGTGTCTTCAACACGAGGATCAATTGCGTCCATGCAATAACAACTATCATCCTCTTTCCGGTGCTTCATGGCTTCATATAGGGAGATTTTTATCTCTTGATCATCAACTTTCAACATGATCTTCCCATTTGCCACGTCTAGCACCATCCCGGCCGTTGCTAAGAACGGTCTTCCCAAAATCAGAGGCACGCACTCATCTTCCTCCATGTCGAGCACTATAAAGTCTACTAGAAAAATATGATCCCCAACTTTCACGAGGACCTCTTCAACCACACCTTGAGGTCGAGAAATCAACCAGTCGGCAAGTTGAAGCGTCATCATCATCGGCTGAAGTTCTCCACCTTCCAACTTCTTGAATAGCGACAATGGCATAAGATTTATGCTCGCCCCTAAATCACACAACGCTCCTTTCTTTATCCCGTTCCTGTGTCACATAAGATGGTAAAGCTCCTGGGATCCTTAAACTTTGGCGGAAGTTCCTTGTGCACTAATGCACTCACCTCGTGGTTCAACTGCACCAACTTGGGCTCATCCACTTGTCGTCTTTTCTCTATCAAGTCCTTCAGAAACTTTAAATAATTCGACATCTGTTCCAAAGCATCATAAAAAGGAATGTTAATGTGCAATTTCTTAAAAACATCAAGGAATTTAGCGAATTTCTCATCAAGCTTCTTTTTAATGAAGCGTTGTGGATACGGGACGGGTATCACCGATTTGGGTACCCTCCATTCATCTCGCTTGGTCTCTTTCACGTTCTTCCTTGCTTCCTTCGCCTTCTTCCACTTTGGAACTCTCTCAATCTCCTCATTTTCTTTCCCCTTCTGGAACTCATCCATATCGTTGCCTTCTTTAATTCCTTCATCCTCAACCCATTTCTCAATCTCCACCTCCTCGCTCTTTTCTCCTTCTAACTCAACTTCTTCTTTGAGCATCTCAGAATCAGTAGGCATCTTGGGACCTTCATAATTGGTCCCACTTCTAAGCTGGATAGCCTTACAATGCTCTTTCGAATTACCCTTAGGCATTGAAGGGTATTTGCCCGGCTCTCTATTCAATGATTTTACAGTCTGCCCCATCTGAAACTCTAATGAAGTGAACCTTCGATTGTTCTCTTGTTGAGTTCTATTCCACTCAACGTCCCTTCTTTGGAGCTCTTGATCACGGTGATCACCCTTTTTATGCAACTCCTTCACATCATACTCCAAAGATGACAATCTCTTGCTTCCTTCCTCCACCTTTTGAAGGATAGCTCTCAACATCTCCTCAGTTGAGGAACCGCCTTCTCCACCCGGAGGCTTTGAACCCGGGTCAACACCTGGAGGAACTGTAATTCCCGCCTTTGGATTAGCATACAAATTTTTTTTGTTCTTTCTCCATTGGTTCTGAGGAGGCTGCTGGCCTCCTTGATACCCTTGGTTGTTCTTCCATTGGTTAGGAGGAGGCTGTGGACCCGGTGGAACAAATGGTTGGCCATAAGAGGGCCTTCCATATTGGTTACCACCTTGGGGATACCCACCTTGATTATTCGGCCTTCCCATATAATGGACCTCCTCTTGCTGTCCGGTGGGCTGGTCCACTCTCTCATTCACTGCTATATTCCCTCCAACCAAATTCTGCCCCAACTCAAGGTTGCTAATTTTCTCCATCATGGCCATAAACAGCCTTCTCGTTCCTTCACTCTCCTCAATCTGATGAACTCTCTAAAAATCTGAGTCCCTATTCCAAGCCCCAGCATTCGTGATAATATTTTCAACGATCTCTCTACACCTCGCTATTCCTTGGTTCAGAAATGCTCCACTAGCACAGACGTCTAGATGGTCATGGCCAGCCTTGCTGGCTCCACTGTAGAAGAATGCCATAATATCTCCCTCATTGTACCCGTGCTGCGGGCACTCTATCAACATGTTTGAGTATCTCTCCCACGCTTGACGTAGGTCCTCTCCTTGCTTCTGGAGGAAGGAAGAGATCTCAATCCTTACTTTGATCGTTCTTGATGGAGGGTAGAATCGCTCGAGGAACAGACGCTCGAGCTCAGCCCAAGTGGTAACACCTCCCCGTGGGAGTGTGTTGTCGTACCACTCCTTTGCTATTCCCGTCAATGAGAATGGGAATAGCCTAAGTCTCTTGGCATCTTCAGACATGCCATTGTAATTTAATGTGGAGATTATCATTAGAAAACTCCTCAGATGAGTATGAGGATTCTCCTTCCCGATCTCTCCCTTGAACTAGTTCTCGGTAAGTAGCTTAAGAATTCCCAGGAAAATCGAGAATTTGTTTGCCTCAACAAGAGGCAACGCCACCCCATCATAGTACCACTGCGGCTGCGCCACAAACCTTCCTCGTATAGCTATGTTATGATCTACGTTCTGCGGAACGTGTTGAGGATAAATAGGTGCTACCGGCACTGGTTGGACTGGTAGTGGTTGATGCACAGGCGGTTGGTTGTAAACAGGCTGTGGGGGATATGGGTATGGAGGATATGGATATGGTGGGTAAGGGTAAGGGTAAGGTTGATTATTTGGTGGGTAGGCAGGGTTGTTAAATGGGTGCTGTTGGTTTTGGGTGATGACTTGATTCTGGTTCTGGTTTTGGGTTTGTGTTTGTGCAGAGTTTTTTTGGTCTTGTGGGTTCGGGAGTGGGTTCTGAGCTCCCCCTATGGGTATCTGTTGGTTACTGCTGTTTCCATCAACACCATCCGCCCGTTCCACTAGAGCATTATACTCTGCAGCTATTCTGTCTAAATCCCCAACTCCATCTGAATTCCCATCTCTATCTCCACCGGCAGTATTCATTCTCCTCAAGTAAGATTGGTCCCTTCTGGCTATTGTCTCAGGGTCCGACGGAATTCTGTCTTTGCTCGTATCTCCTTGCGAGCGTGTTTTCATAAATCTGAAACACTAGCAGAAGGATCAAAATGCAATTGACGAACGAATAAGATAAATTAACAGAAAATTAAAGCACTCACGACTAACTACTCAGCTATCGACAAGTCCTACTCAAATGACATACATCGCCTTCCCCGGCAACGACGCCATTGACTTGATGCAGAAAACCACACTAGCTTCTACTAGCAGTTTACCCTGCAAGCGTACGGGTTCACTGTAGTATTGGCAAGTATAGGGACCAAGTATTATCGAACCCAAGGGAAGTGGATGTATGTGAATAGATCCCTGAAGATCTACGCGTTGTAGTTAATATGAGTGTATGTTTGGGGATTGAAAATTATAATAAACTACTCTATATTCTAATAACTAAATTAAATGGAATAAATAACTAAGTGTATGCAAATATGAGATGGTGATGCTCGGGATAGGAATTCCTACGTATACTAAAGGAGCAAGTACATAATCAAAGTAATCGTGATGTGTAAGAAATAACCTAAGTAAAAGATTGTAAAATGAAAGCTCAAGAATTCAAACCCTAATACTTTATCATAGCAATCGACTTCACAAATTAACTAACAAGTTAATAGATTGTGCTTAATTAAAGAGACCCTATTTCAACTAATGGTGATACGGCCGTCCTCCCTAGCTAAACCGGTAGATTAATTAACCTCTTCTAGCCCTTCTAGTTAAGTCTACTCGTTGTTAAAGAGTGATACGGTCGTCCTCTCTCTAACACTTTTTGAACGAAGTTCAAAGGAAAGTTAAGATTGATTTTAAGAATTCATTAATTAAGAGAATTAAAACTAACGTCACGAATTGCCCTAATTACGTACCCACATCCTACTTCTACGAGTTCATCCTACCCTAAGCATGCAAGGGTTTTAGCCGGACATGGCTTTAACAATAATAAAAGCAATTGAAGAAGTGACGAACATAAACATAGTGATTTGAACGAAGAAAATATTAAACATAAACTAGGGTTTAAAGAAATACGTGTTAAGAACTGAAATTGAATTGATAAAAACGTAGTCTCAAGTGTTTAACTTAATCGAACTAATGAAAAGAAACTAAAAATCGAAATCAAACTAAGAATTAATAATAAAAACCTTGATTACACGTAAAGTTAAGCTTGCTCATCTCTTCTCCTCTTTCTCTCTCTAAAAACTAAGTCTAAAAGTGATTTTGAATGTGATTTGTTGGGAAATTGTATAAGTCTTAAGTTTTTATTAAGATGCCAAAATATTCCACCTAAGTTATTTGTAAGTAAAATGTTCAGTAGAGTTAGAGTTTTAGTTAAATCAGTTCAAAGTGTTAGGAACTGGAGTGTAGTTAGTATTTTCAATAGTGTATTGAAGATCGAAGTCCACTGAAGACGAAGTCCACTGAAGACATAAATAGTCTAAGTCTTAAATGTTTTTCTAAGTATATTCTCACTAAGGTTAAAACCATCAGAAGAGGACCAAGGTCCACTAATGAGAACTAACATGGCTTATTCAATGACAAACACATTAAAAGCTACAAGTTAATTTGGTTGGAACAAGGCAAAATGAATTTCAGAGAAGCTTATAATAAATGAAGGAATAAGAAGGTTCTCTCAGAGGAGTTCCACTTTAAACCAAGACAAGAATCTGGGCAAGCAGACTAAAGGTCCAATGAGAAAATGACACGTCAGTGTACTTTACTGACAGCCGAACTGTCCCAGTCTGACAAGTACCAAAAGTCTTTCCCTAGCTTTCCTCAGAAAGTTGGTGATTTAAGCTTGGTCTTTCAGCCGTTTCTTGACAAGACATAAAGCTTCAAATAGAGCCGTTTGAACCAATCAGATACAAGAAGACTTACTTGAGAAGATTCAACTCCAACGGGAAGATTTTCAAGGAAGCCTATAAATACAAAAGGACGTGCACATTTCCAAGCACGGGAAACTCACAAGATCAAAGCTATCTCTACATTCATAATTTCCAGAAGCACTCGAAATTAACTCTGTTTCCCAAGTGTTTTCATTATTGTAGAGAGCAATCCAAACCTTCTGTAAACGTACCTAAAGCCATATCCAAATCTTAGAAAGAGATAATCCATCCTAAGCCTTGAGCTAACATTAAAAGGATTATCTCACAAACTGTTGGAACCAAACCCTACTCAAAACCCTACTCAGTGTTTAGGTTGTGAGTTAGTGTTAAGAGGTTTTAGTAAGCTGATTGTTGTATCAGTCTGAAAGTTGGTTGTAATTGGGAACTAGGACCTGGAACTATCCTAGAGATCAACTATCCTAAGAGAGGATTATTGATCAGTGCACCTTGGCACTCTAACACAAGGAATTCCTAGTGAAAGGAATTCTCCTGTTTGATCAGGACAGTGGACGTAGGAGATTCATCTCTGAACCACTTTACATCTTGTGTACTTTATATTCAGTTATTTCATAAGTGTGTGTTATTCAATCAAAAGTTTATCAAGGTAAAACGAGATTTTCTTAAGGGCTCACTAATCCGCACCTGAAAGCTAATTAGATAGTAGTTCAACTAAAAGTCTTGAGCTTTCAGTGGAGGTATTATCTCAGTAAGCTTTCATTAAGTAACTCTCAGTAGACCTTCAAGTCCACTAACGAGTTATTGTCTTAAGTAACCTGAGAAGTTTTAAGAAGTTTTAATTTATAATAACAGGTGTATCCCCCCCATACGCCTGTTTACTCGTTTCGGGACCAACAATTGGTATCAGAGCAGTGGTTCAAAAGACCATTGTTCAAAGTATACCATGTGCACAAAGGTATTTTATATTGGTCAACTGAATTGATCTATTTGATAAACTTATTTATACAAAATGACTGACAATGCAGCTAGGGTGGCACCACCAGCAGAGAACAACATGAGAGTCAATCCCTTGAATCATATGTCCCATCACAAGCTTCCACAATTCTCAGTGGAAATTATGATTTCTGAAAGATCAGAATGAGAGCTCATCTTGCCTGTGTGCATGATGAAATGTTAAGGGTTATCACTAAAGGTCCATTCATTTTTATGACCCATAACCCTATAACAATAGCTGACACTATTGCAGATCCCAGAGAAGAATGGCTCAAGGATGAAGACAACTTTACTGTAGATGAAAGGAGGAGACACAACCTCAACTTCATTGCCATGAACATACTTTACACCACCATTCCTAACTCAGTAATGGGAAGGGTTATTCATTGCCAGACTGCAAAAGAGCTATGGGATACTCTTGCTCTCATGTGTGAGGGAACTGACAAGATAAAAGAGAACAAGCTCTCAGTAGCTGTTCAAAAATATGAGCAGTTCACCATGGAGTCCACTGAGACCATTGATCAGCTGGATGGGAGATTCACAGACATCATGAATGAGATAAATTCTTTGGGCAAGGTCTACACTAAAAGAGAGGTTTTCTTGAAGATCCTGAGAGGTCTAACCTCAAGATGGGATATGTACTCTGTAATGATGCAGAATACCAAGGATTTATCCAGCATGCCTATGCAACAGGTATTCTCTGAACTAAAGGCTTATGAGTTTGATTTAAACAGGAAAAAGGCTCCTGATGAGACCTCAGCTGAGAATGGAGTGGCCTTCAAAGCTAAGGAGACTGAGCCCAAGTCCCCAAAGCCTCAGAAGAGTACAAAGGCCAGCAAACCTCAAAGCAAAGCTGAGATGCAGGAGGAACTCAGCCTCATGGCTAGAAGGTTTGAAAAACTTAACAGTCGCTTTGGCAAATACAAGAGGTTTTACAGGGATAACAGGGAGAACAGAAGTTATCCATAAAAGACCACCAGGGAAGGAGAGAAAAACTCAACTGAGCTGGAAAAGAAGAAGGAATACAAGAATTACACCAAAGCTGAAGGATCAACATCAAAGACCAGAGAGTCTACTGAAGAAAAGAATGATGATGCCAACAAATGCTTTCAGTGCAAGAAGGTTGGGCACTTTCAGTATGATTGTCCTCAACTGAGCACAAGGGAAAGGAAGGAAAGGCAAGCCAAAAGAGATAGAAGATATGGAGAAAGAAAAGTCATGGTGGCTGAGGATGTAGATGAGGATCTAGAGTCATCTGAAGGGTTGTTCTCTAACAGCAGTGATGATGACATGTGCCTCATGGCCAGAGAAGAACAAGAGGTACAATATAAACCATCCATTTCTCTAGGACACACACCTGAGCTGAGCTCAGAGTCAACTGAGGAACTCAATCTTCAGTCCGCTTTGGAACAGTTGATGATTGATTTCTCAAGGTTGCAAGAAGCAAGTTTCTGTCTCCAAGATGAAAACAAACAACTCTTGAGTGAAAACTCCAAGTTAATTGAATCTGTGGATCAGGCAGGTCTGACCTCAGCGAAGTCTACCATTGAGCTGACAAAAGAGGTGGAAACCCTCAGGATTCAAGGAAGTGGTAGAGAACAACTAATAAAAGATCTATCTAAATCTAAGACTAGGTTAACTGAAGAGAATTTAAAATTGGTAAGCCAAATAAAGGATTCTCTCCTGAAAATTGATGTCTTACAAAAATCTGAAGAGACCTTGTTAAAAAGGATTGATGCTCTTAACAAACCCTCTCTTTCCATAGAGGAGATACAAAATTTTCAAATCAATCCTAATAGCAAGTGTGGGATAGGCTTTATTCCAAAACCTTCAGAAGGTTCTCTGAGTTTCGCTTCTTCGAGTGGCACAAAGAGAGTTTTTGTTAAATCTGTGACCATTCAACCACAGATTGTGGATAAACAAAAAAGACCAGCTGAGGTCAAATAAAAGAAAAGTCAATCACAGCCAAAACCAAATGGAAAGGCTCAATTGACAAATCAGAACAGACCTCAGCAGAGGTACTATCAGCCGAGGTCTTCACAAATGAAGCAACCTCAGCTGAGAGCACCCAGACATGAGCAGTCCTCAAGGAATGACTCATATAGAAGACATATTCCTTTTGTGCCTAAAGGAAAAGGTCCCTCATACCTTTATCAACAAAAACCCAGCCAGGTGCACCCAAGCCTAAAAGGAGGAATGTAAAGAAGGTTTTTGTTCCTTCAAAGGCTGACACCCATAGACAGTTTACTCCCAAGGCACCCAAGAAGATAACTATCTATGTAGATTTTTATGGAAGACAAATTAGCCACTCTAAAGTGATTAGAACTGTGAGGCAAATTTGGATTCCGAAAGGTACAGCTAACTTGGTAGGACCCAACACCAAATGGGTACCTAAGGCTTGATTTTGATTACAGGGCTCAGTGGACCTCAACAAGGGAGAAGCACTAAAGTTTTCAGTCTGGTACCTGGACAGTGGATGTTCAAGACACACGACTGGCAATAAAGATCTCCTGTCATAATTTGTTGAGAAGGAAGGTCCACAAGTCACTTTTGGTGACAATTCACAAGGAGCCACTAAAGGTTATGGTACTTTGGTCATTGGCTCAGTAAGAGTAAACAATGTATCCTTTGTCAGTGGACTTAAGCATAATCTTCTGTCCATTAGTCAGTTTTGTGATAAAGGATACAGTGTTGAATTTTCATGTAACCTGTGTTATGTCAAGAATACATCTTCACAACAGGTACTACTAACTGGGTCAAGAAAGGGAAATGTCTATCTTGCAGATTGGAAGTCTTGCACACCAAATGCATGTCTTATTGCAAAGAGCTCAACTGACACTAACTGGCTATGGCATAAAAGACTAAGTCATCTGAACTTCAAGATGATGAACAGAATAGCAAGACATGGACTAGTGGAAGGAATGTTAAATGAAGTATAAAACAAGGAACATATCTGCAAAGCCTGTCAGGAGGGGAAGCAAGTAAAAGCATATTTCAAAAGCAAAGTGGCTACCTCTACTGACAGAGCTCTTCAATTGTTACATATGGATCTCTTTGGTCCAGTAACCCCTGTAAGTATCGATGGGATAAAATATACTCTTGTTGTTGTTGATGACTTCTCCAGGTACACATGGGTGGTATTTCTAGCAAGCAAAAAAGGAGACTCAACTGAAGCTACCAGAGCTCCTGAAAAGAGTTAGCAATGAAAAGAGCCTGAACATTATAAAGATAAGATCAGATAAGAGCACTGAATTCATTAACTCTATAATATCTGACTTTTGTAAAGAGTTAGGTATTGCTCATGAAACATCAGCTGCAAGAACTCCTCAACAAAATGGAGTAGCTGAGAGAAGAAATAGGACTCTAAAGGAGGCAGCAAGGACAATGTTAGCGGAAGCTTAAGTTCCTAAAAGATTTTGGGCTGAAGCTATCAATACTGCCTGCCATACTCAAAACAGATCCATGGTAACCAAACATCAAGGAAAAACTCCATATGAGTTATGGAATGAAATAAAAGCTCAGGTATCTTACTTTCACATTTTTTGTTGCAAGTGTTTCATTCACAACAATGGGAAAACTCAACTGAAAGCTTTTGATAGCAAAGCTAATGAAGGAATCTTCTTAGGGTATTCCCAAATCAGTAGAGCCTTCAGAGTTTACAACTGTAGAACTCTTGTTGTGGAAGAAACACCTCATGTGGTCTTTGATGAATCTACATTTGAGTCCAGAACTAAGGAGAATGAGGAAGTGATAAGCAAGAGACTAACAAGACTGAGTATCAAGTCAAAAAGCTATCCTGAGAATTATGTTGATGCATACATCCCAACCTGGGATAACCTCAATGATCAATAAACAGTCACTCAAAGTGATGATACTCCTCAAAGCTCACCTGAGAGCTCTCCTGAACCGGCAACTGAACTGATGAACAACATCCCAGTTCAAGAGGTAACAGATGTCAATGAAGATGTGGACACAGCTGAGACATCCACTGAACTCATCATTCAAGGGGGAACCAATAATTCTATTATTACAAATGAAAACACCCTGAATGATGATTCAGGACTCCAACCCTCTGTCTTATTTCCTGAATTTGATTTTATTCCTATATCTAGTGACTCAACTTCAGAAGAGTTAGACTCTACTGAAGGGCATCAGCCTAGGAGAATTTGGCTCTCAGATCACCCTGTTGAGCAAATCCTAGGTGATCCTACCTCGGGAGTCAAAACTAGATGTTTTCATAGAGAAAGTGCTTTGTTTTGTTGCTTCTTGTCAAACCAGGAACCAAGTTCTATTACTGAAGCACTTCAAGATTCCAACTGGATCATTGCCATGCAAGAAGAGCTCAATCAATTCACAAGAAATCAAGTATGGGAGCTAGTGGACAGACCATATCATTGCAATGTGATAGGAACCAAGTGGGTATTCAATAGCAAGAAGGATGAGAATGATATCATAGTCAGAAACAAGGCCAGGCTAGTTGCAAAAGGCTGCTCTCAAGTTGAAGGCTTTGACTATGATGAAACATTTGCCCTGGTGGCCAGATTGGAAGCAATCAGCCTATTTCTTGCTTATGCTACCCACAAGAAGTTCAAGGTGTATCAAATGGATGTCAAGAGTGCTTTCTTGAATGGAATCCTAAATGAAGAAGTATATGTGGAACAACCCCCAGGTTTTGAAGAAAGCCACAAAGTATATAGGCTGAGAAAAGCTTTATATGGACTGAAACAGGCTCCAAGAGCTTGGTATGATACTTTGTCACAATTCCTATTGGATCATGGATTCATCAAGGGAAGAGTTGATAGAACACTCTTCAGAATCACAAAAGGAGAGGACACTCTACTTGTTCAAATCTATGTGGATGATATCATCTTTGGTTCTCCTAACCAAGTCCTCTGTGAAAAGTTTTCTCAGCTGATGAAGGGAAAATTTGAGATGGCAATGATGGGAGACATGAATTTCTTCCTAAGACTTCAAGTCAAGCAGTCCCCTGAAGGAATCTTCATCAACCAAGCCAAATATACAAGGGAGCTGATCAACAAGTTTAAATGTCAGACCAGCAAGGTTGCAAGAGTTCCACTCAACACCAACACCAAGATGGAACCTGATGAAGATGGAGAATCAGTAGACCAGACTCACTATAGAGCCATTATTGGGTATCTACTGTATCTTACAACAAGCAGGCCTGATATCATATTTGCAGTTGGCATTTATGCTAGATATCAAGCAAATCCCAAGAAAAGTCATCTGGAAGCTGCCAAGAGGATTCTCAAATACTTAAAGGGCACTGTTAATATGGGATTGTGGTATCCCTCAGATGATAATTTGGAGCTCACAGAATACTCAGATGCAGACTATGGAGGCTGCAGAATTGATAGAAAATCCACCTCAGGCACTTGTCAATTCTTGGGAAGTAAGCTGATCTCTTGGTTTTCCAAGAAACAAAATTCAGTTAACCACAAGCACTACTGAGGCTGAATATATGGCAGCTGGAAGTTGTTGTGCTCAAATCCTATGGCTAAGACAACAACTGAGAGATTGCAACATCCTTGCAAATGAAGTTCCTATTTTCTGTGACAACAATAGTGCAATTGCTATTTCAGAAAATTCAGTTCTCCACATTAGATGCAAACATGTGGACATAAGGCATCACTTCATAAGAGATCATGTGGAGAAGAAGGACATCAAAATGCTCAAAATCCACACTGACAAACAAAAGACAGATATCTTCACTAAACCCTTGGCTGAAGCAAGGTTTCAAGAGTTGTCAGCAGAACTTGGACTCCTAGATCCAGGAGAGTAAAGAAAGGATTCAATCTCAGTAGAGTTGTTTACAACTCAGTGGAGGTTCATTATCAGAAGAGGATTATCCTCAGTGGAGTCTCTTTATCTCAGAAGAGTCTCGAATATCAGACGAGGTCTAAATCTCAGTAGTGGTCAAAGCTTTAACCCTTGCTATTTCTCAAATCTTAAATCTCTTTATTTTTAATATAAAACTCTTATGCTAAAATAGCAAATGAGTGCTTTCTTGGAAGTTAAATCTTTTTCCACTGTTTCAAAAGATTTTGATAAGACAGGCATTGAATGTGCGTAGTACATGTCAGTTTTTTGCTTTCTCAGTTTCCTATCTCACGCGCCCAAAAAGACGGATGATGTGACCTTCCGTCTACCAACTCTTTTAATCCCCACCATTAATCTAAGGCGGTTCTTTTCTAACCGTCTAGATTTATTAAAACCTCCCCACGACCCCTTCGACTTTCCACGATCTCAAAACCAAATTAATCTCAGACGTTAATTTATCCTCTCAATCTCACCACACATATCACATATAAAAACCCCAAATTCACACTTGTAAACCTTTTTGAACTCACTCAAGCGAACACTTACTTACATTCCCTATTTTCTCTGCATCCTTTCTCTCAAACACTCATCAAATGGCAAAAGTTAATCTAGGGTTCCTTACCTACAAGGACAATTTCTGGTATGAGCCTATTGTCATCTTTAATAATCCAGAGGTGGAATCGAGACCAGAGTTTGCACATATTAAGGAGGCCCTGGAGATGGTCAAAACTGCTGGTTTGGAGAAATTTTTATCAGTTTATCCTGAGAACTGCTTTGATAGACAGGTTCTTGAGTTCTTCTTCAACATATCTAATTCTGACTCAAGAATCAAGTCATTTCTATTCTTACAAAGGAAGAAGAAGGTGATGAGAGACGATATGGAGATTGTTGAGCACCAGAAGTTCAGGAAGGAGATTCGCCTAAGTGGTGATGTTCTGAAAGAGTTATTTGAACTCCCCTCTGAAGTCCCAAACCCAGACACCTGTATTGCTGATAAGGAGGAGGACTGGGTGTACACTATAATGCAAAAGAAAATAAAGTACATCCCAATGATGAACAAAAGTGTACTTTTGCCTGTATACAATGTCCTGTGCGAGATTGTTGGTAAATGTATACTGGCAAACCAGGGAAGCTCAGAGTAAGTGAGCAAACCAAAGCTGTGGTTGATGAAGGCAATAGTAGAGAGCAAAGAGAAATCTTTCAACTGGTAACAGTTCTTCTTAAGGGCTCTGAACAAGGAGCACTCAAAATTCCAGCCAGAGAAGACTCCCCAACTATCAAGCAAGTTGTGCTATGCAACTAAAATCTCCTACTTGATAGAGAATGTGGATGTGGGAGTAGACTAGAAAGAGGACAGAAAATAGAGCAACTTGAAGGCCTTGTTCAAGTCAGGAAAGGCATTGGAAGGCAAAAAGATGAAGCCTGCTGAGGAGAGCCCTGATGCAGTGGTAGAGGAGGCAGAAGCTGGCCATACTGAAGGGAAGAGGACAAAGTTGAAAAGAAGACTTATTTAGTTAAGTGATAAGATGGTCCTGCATAAAGAAGAAGAGGCAGAAAGGGCATCTAAGAAGAAGGAGAAAAAGTCCTCTGAAGCTGAGAAGAAGGCAGGAAAGAAGAGAGCCAGAGTCTCACACTCCACTGATGAGTCCTCATCAGGTAATCAGAGTACTTCTTTAATTGTTGCATCAACTGAGTCTGACTCAGATGCTCATGTACCCACCCCCATCAAACCCAAAACCAAACCCCGCACCCCCGTCAAAATTAAACGCATCTCCAAAATGTCAAAAACCCCCACTGAAAGCTCTCAACAGCCTGAAAGTGAATCCCAAAACACATCCCCTTCTGAGACGTCTGCTGAGGCAACCTCAACCCCTCCTGAGATCACAACCCAAAACCCTACTGAAAATATACCAACCCCTCCTAAAACTCAAGCCCAACCCTCAACTGAACTTAACCCACCTGAAACCCACTCAATTCATCTGGAGTCTATCCCAGAGGAGCCCACTGATATACGATCCCCAACCCCTTCTATACCATTTGAGGATGAAGAAGGGTACTCCTTTCTGGATGCCCTTAAGGATGAAGTGGCCTACTCCCTGGAGACCAAGTATCCTGAGCTCGATGGGTTCCCCACTCTGAAGGCAATGTTCTTGAGAGTCAGACTTATTGTCCAGCTCAAGGATAGGAGATTGGGAGAGATTTTGCTGGCTGTTGGAAGCAGCAATGCTGATGAGTGGAAGAAGGAAGAGAGGGAGGTGCTGGAGTTTGCTGGAATGACTGTTAGGATAAAAGTTGTATAGTTTTGATGAGTTAAAACAAACCAGAAGATGTAATAGGACCATCTGGACCTGTTAGCCAGATGATGATCTAGATTAGGACTTAGTCTAGGGGGAACTGCCAGACCAGAAGACTTCACCAGAAGAGTCACCAGAAGACCCCACCAGAGGACTTCACCAGAGGACTCCACCAGAAGACTTCACCAGATGAGATCTGACCAGAGGCAGAGGACCTTCCCCAGACCAGACGAGTCTGGTAGAACAAAAGATGCTCAATTTGATCCCCTATTTCTACTGAGTATTCTGGTTGTTAACCAGATCAGGACCAGAAGACTCCAAGGTTGCCTGGTGTCTGGTATTGCCTTCTCTGGAGAGAATTAGAGTTTGGCATTGGAAGCTATTGATCGTTGGTGATTCAAATCAGTCAACAAGATCGGATTGGAAAGTATTTATAGATAATCAATCCAAGGATCCCACCAAACCAATCAATCAATTAGGGAATTGATTGATTGAGTCTTCCTTAAATAGAGGATCTGATTGGATTAGCTCTCCAACGGCTAACCCTAATCTCCTCTATAAATACAAGAGTGCAGTCACAAGAAAAAGCTCTAGAGAGATAATACGCGCACGAAGATACATTCAAGCTCTTGTTTATCAAGCACATAGCACTCTTATTTTGTTCTTAATTACTTATTCACTCTTAAGGAGTAGTTCGACCTCAACCTGTTCATCTACAAGATAAGGTTGAAGGCTGTTGATCTTTAGATCGAAGTTAGATCTAAAGAGTTTGTAAGAAGGAACTGGTACTTCACAATTCCAGTAAGTAAGTTGGTTGTTGGTTGGATAGTGAGACCCCTTTGATCAAGGGAGAGTGGACGTAGGATATTCAGATCCGAACCACTATATATCCGGTCTTATTTACTGTTTTCTGCATTTAAATTCCTGTTTATTATAGTCTTCTCTTGTAAAATGAAGTTGTCTAAGACATTTAATTTAAAGCTTCCGCAATTTATCAATCTAGTGGGACCAACAAGTGGTATCAGAGCCATCAGATGAGCCATCAGATGTTGAGCCATCAGATGTTGAGGCAGAAGAGGTTCAGCCTCTAAAGAGGAAGAAATCCAAGGCCAAGAGAGCCATTCTTCAAGGGTCAGACTCTGGCTCTGATCTTGGAGAGGCCTTGGAGAAGGCAATTGATGAAGCTTCTCAGATGATGGAGGATGCTTCTGCTCCAGAACTTGTTGTGCCTGCTGATGTTGACTCAACAGAGGTAAACCCTTCCAACCCATCCTCTATTCCCCCCTCTGCTCATGTTAACCTAGTTACCCCCACTACTTCTCCACCAGACACCCAAACACAACCCATATCTTCTGCTCCTGGTGCCCCTATATCATCACCAGAGCAGACCTTACCAGATACCCCAATATACTCTACCTCAGCCATCCCTCAAACTCCTTCTCCCCCACCTTCCCAAATACCTCTAAATACAAATCCCTCTCCCCCAGCTCCTGTACCAGAGGTGCCATCAACCTCTTCTGGTGCAGATATTCCCCTTCCAAACACTTCCACATCACAAATAACATTCCCACCCTCTGTACCAGAGATCCCAACTACTTCTGGTGCAGAGCAACCCATTCCTTCCACCTCCACCTCTCAAAATCCTACCCCTCCCCAATCCCATACAGACCAGGACCCAACAATTTCTATGGCTCTGGGATTCTCTGCCCCTCCCCCTTCTCCCACCTGTTTAACAAGCGATGATAGTGAAGATGAGGAAGCTCTTGAGCCTGCTAACTTAGCACCTTCCTCCTCTGCCTCTGGGCCCAAACCCTTCACTTTCTCATCTGCAGAAATGGGTCCCATTAGGCAGAGTATGCGTGTAAGTGCTCAGCTCTGGCTAAGAGAGCACTTACCAATCCTTTTGGAGCACTTACCACTTCTGGCAGAGTTGACTGATGCCAAGGTCTGGAGCAAAGCCAGACTTGAAGATGTGGAGGACCTTATGCTATTGCTTGAGGAAATGGGTCCCTCCAACTTCACTGCATGGGAGATTGAGCTGAAGCAGAAGATGAATATTCAGAACCCAGCTGAGCTGGAGACCCCTGGTGCAGCCAAGATCTTGATTCGCACCCTGCTCATCCAGAGAGGGGTAATGCTCACTCCTGAGGGCCCCTCTTACAAGTTTGGGCCTCACTTTATCTTCCCTCCGGAGCTGTACTCAGACGAGGAAGATTTTGATATGTCTCATGCCGTGCTCCAGTAGATGAAGACGTTCTTTAATGAACAAATCATGCAGATTGGGCACTTCTCCAAGGCAATTCAGCATATGGCCCCTGCTATGATAGAGCACCAGATTCGGCAGGAGGGGAGGATTTTCCTTAAGCAGATCAAGTCCACTCTTGCTGAAGTCAAAGCTTCTTTCAAGGCCAATGGCCTCTTTGTGAAGCTAGATGTTATGCATAGCCAGAAACAGCTCTAGGAGCACGTGCTGGAGCAGATGAGGCCAGTTTCTGTGTTAAAAGTTGAGTTGGCCACTCAAATGCTGCAGACTGTTAAGCTGAAGGACTCCCTCCAAGAGATGTTAGAGAAGCAGGAAAAGCTTGTTGCTGAATCAAAAGCCTACCTGGAGGAGGCAAAGCAGCTGCGTGATCTTCACTCTTCCTCCAACACTACCTTGCCTGATCTTATAAGGCAGGTAGTGGAGCCCCTTCTTGCTGAAGTTAAAAAGGGGGAAGAGAAGGCCAGAACTGATCTGGCGAAGACCACCAATGAGACACTCTTTAGCCATGGTGCTCGTCTAGACCTGCTGGAGAACACATTGGCCCAGGCAGAGCTACAGAAGAAGAAGAAAGAGGAGTTCAAATCACTTACCATGGCTAAGCAGCTTACTGCAGAAGAGGAGTCTGAAGCAGAGCAAGATTTTTCTACCATTCCAGGTCCTGCTAAAAGGAAAATCAGAAAAGTCAAGAAGAGCTTCCTTGAGACTGTTGTTGAAGAAGCTCAGAAGAGATATAAGGAAGAGACTCCAGAGGAGAAGCAGGCAAGGATCATAAAGAACATAGATGAAGAGCAGAGGCTCAGATATGTTAGGAGGCAAAATAAGAAGAGCAGAGAAGCTGGTGTTCCTTCTGGTGCAGGTGGATCTAGTCAGAGGAGGAAAGCTCCTATTGAGGTGATGAACATCCTGCCTCTCAGGACAGAAGGGTCTTTTGACTCTACTGTGCCTATGCCTTTGATTGAGAAATGGAAGGAGGCAAAGACTCTCTGGTTCATTCAACATTATATCCAGAGGCCAGCACTAGAGGATGATGAGCTGATCAACAGAACCTTTCACTCCTGGATGCAAGCTTATGATGCAGATCTGTACAAGCAATTGATGGACTCTACTATTGAGTTCAACCTGGAGGTGACTGCTCCTAAGTTTACTTATCTCAACACACCCATGGTAGGAGACCAGGTTGATTGGGCTGAGCTGAAGAGATTGTACAAGACAAAGGTGTTGGTGAACTTCACTCCAACATCTTCTGCAGAGTTGAAGGCCGTCCAGGATAGGTTCCTTGACTGGTTTCTTGAGCCCAAGGAAAACAGGAGATATGCAAGAATAGGACTCTGATCTTCAATGTAACTTGTAATCATCTTGTCCTTATTATTAATGAATATATCATATCTTCTCAGTTCAAAAGACAACTTCTTGTTGTCTTCTTGTTTGCCTGATAAGATCTATTCTAAGGTCTTATCCCTTTATTGTTTTCTTGCTTATCTTATATTTTGATCAGTTCTGGTAGTGTTTTAACTCCATCAAAAAGGGGGAAATTGTTAGGATAAAAGTTGTATAGTTTTGATGAGTTAAAACAAACCAGAAGATATAATAGGACCATCTGGACCTGTTAGCCAGATGATGATCTAGATTAGGACTTAGTCTAGGGGGAACTACCAGACCAGAAGACTTCACCAGAAGAGTCACCAGAAGACCCCACAAAAGGACTTCACCAGAGGACTCCACCAGAAGACTTCACCAGATGAGATCTGACCAGAGGCAGAGGACCTTCCCCAGACCAGACAAGTCCGGACCAGACGAGTCTGGTAGAACAAAAGATGCTCAGTTTGATCCCCTGTTTCTACTGAGTATTCTGGTTGTTAACCAGATCAGGACCAGAAGACACCAAGGTTGCCTGGTGTCTGGTATTGCCTTCTCTGGAGAGAATCAGAGTTTGGCATTGGAAGCTATTGACCGTTGGTGATTCAAATCAAGTCAACAAGATTGGATTGGAAAGTATTTGAAGATAATCAATCCAAGGATCCCACCAACCCAATCAATCAATTAGGGAATTGATTGATTGAGGCTTCCTTAAATAGAGGATCTGATTAGATTAGCTCTTCAACGGCTAACCCTAATCTCCTCTATAAATACAAGAGTGCAGTCACAAGAAAAAACTCTAGAGAGATAATACGCGCACGAAGATACATTCAAGCTCTTGTTTATCAAGCACATAGCACTCTTATTATGTTCTTAATTACTTATTCACTCTTAAGGAGTAGTTGGACCTCAACCTGTTCATCTACAAGATAAGGTTGAAGGTTGTTGATCTTTAGATCGAAGTTAGATCTAAAGAGTTTGTAAGAAGGAACTGGTACTTCACAATTCCAGTAAGTAAGTTGGCTGTTGGTTGGATAGTGAGACCCCTTTGATCAAGGGAGAGTGGACGTAGGATATTCAGATCCGAACCACTATATATCCGGTCTTATTTACTATTTTCTGCATTTAAATTCCTGTTTATTATAGTCTGCTCTTATAAAAAGAAGTTGTCTAAGATATTTAATTTAAAGCTTCCGTAATTTATCAATCTAGTGGGACCAACAATGACCAAAACTAGACTTCTTTGTGATGAGAAGATATTTGAGTCTGGTTATGGACAAACTGGCTGAGGCCCATATAGGACTCTGAGAAGGAGAAGGCAGCTGAAAAAGAGTCAGAAAAAGTTGCTGCTAAAGGAGGAGTTGAAGGAGGTGAAGGAGAGAAGGAGAAGGAGAGTGGAGATGGAGTAGGTACTTCACCACAGCAAGGTGGTGGTGAAGTAGCCAAGGATGTATCTGTGGCAAGAGATACTGAGGCACAAAACTTGCCAAAGGAGAGCTCAGTAGAGGTGTCTACTGAAGTTCTCCCACAACAGCCCTCAGTGGTGACTAAGGAGTCAGCTGAGGTGTCTGGATCTGAAGGAGTTGAAAAATCATAGGGAAGTGAGAAGGAGGTTGAAATTACCAATGTAGTGGGCGGACAAATCAAAGCAATCATTCCTGTAAAGGATGAGTTGGCTGAAAAAAAAGATAGTTGAAAAGGAGAGTGAAGAAAAGAGTGAGGTGAGGGAAGAAGAGTGAGTTAGACATGGAAGTAGATGCTACAGGAGACTTAGGTTGTGAGAAAGAGGGGGAAAAAGCTAACATTATCTGTCATGCAGGTGTTCAAAGTGATGAAGTTCCCCCAGTCCAGATCATCCTAACTCCTCTGAGTGAAGCTGTACTTAACATTCAAAACGAAAAGCTTCCTGCACTACAAGCTCAAATGAGGGATGTACAAGAAGTAGTCCAAGAAAAGTGGATGAGATGGTCATCCTCTCAGACCATGTTGATGAACTCATGGAGTCTACCACAATATCCCTTCAAAATCTGAATCTAAAAGTTGAAGATGCCCAACAGATGGTGATTGATGTGGTAGAGGGGCAAAGCATGCTAGTTATTGATGCTCTGAAGAAGCTGGAGGAGAAGGAAGAAGAGGCCAGGACCAAGTTTCTCAAAGACTCAGTAGAGAATGTATCCATCAACCTAAAGTCCTCAGTAGAGGCTTTCTCAGCGGACCTACTTGGGAAGGTTGAAGGGTTGTGGAATTCAAAGCTGACAGAATTCGAGGCCAAACTTGAGGAACTAGGAGCTAAGCTGGGAGAGGTCCTAAAGAAGGCAGCAGAGGACTTCCCAACACAAGAAAAGACAAATGTGTTAATTGATGAGAAGCTAGCTCAATTTGTGCAATTTGGACAGACAGCTGGAGCAACCCTGGAAAGACTGGAGGATGAAGTTGACCACTGCTCCACTGAATTGAAGGTCATAGCTCATGATTAGGTAAAACTTAACATATTTGTTGCTTAGTTTATGATTAATGTCGGAAAGGGGGAAAAGAGGGTTACTGCTAAGGAGATGAAGGCGGGCCCTAAAAACAAGATGCAGATGATCGTCGAAACCCCAGAATTTGAGAGAGGCCAACAACTCAAGAGCACCCTGAAGAAAGTAGATGCTGAAGCCCAGAAGTTAGCTGATGCCAAGAAGGGTAAAGAGGTTCCCTCAGAAGACCTATCCAAATACAAAGAAGCCCATGACAAAGAGAAGAAGGAGAGGGCTGCACAGAAGGGGGAATCCACCAAAAGGAAGGCAACTGATGTTCTTTCAGTGGAGGTAGCCAAAAGGACTAGATCTTCAGGAAGGTTAGCCGCAAGGTCAACTGAATCAGTTGAGGTACTTCCAATCTTAAACCCTGAGCCTATATCTGCTGAAATCCCAAAGTCTGCTCCCACCAGAGTAACATAGCTCACTGAGCTAATTAAGGAGGCTGGTGGGATGAACGAAAGAGCAAAAAGGCTAACTGCCCAACAACAAGAGAGAAGGGACAAAGAGGTAGGCAAGATTGAGTCTGTTGCTGAACTCGCTGAGAGGAAGAGGAAAGAAAGACTGGCCACTTTTGACAAGACTACATCAAAGAAATACAGAAACAGCTATCAAAGGTGGGCTGCCAAGATGAAGAGAGAAAAGATGAGTGTCATCAAAGCCAAGTTTCCGCATCTCGATGAGTGGGTTCCCAAGAAGTTAAATGATGCGTGGAAAACAGCTAAGAGGGAGTTTGTTTACTCATTCTATGTCAGTGGAGAATTAGGAAAGGAAAATGCTCAGGACCTCTTCAATGATTGGCTTTTCGAATCCTATCCTAAGCTCTACCCTGACATTTATGAAGCATGGAATGATAGATTTCCAGGAGAGGCTTTGAAGTCTCCTGAACCCATCATCTTCTGGCCCCCTACTGATGCAACAGGAGCTGTTGATAGGGAAAGAATTTCTGACGAATGGGTGTCCTTGTGTGAGCATCTTGGACTCAAAGGGCATTCTAAGGAAGTCATGGAGAGGAAGAACGACTTGAAAATTCTTGTCTTTAAGCAATATGGACTTGAACCCCTGTTTGAGTCCATCTGAGAAAGTGTTGTGTTTATTTTTGGGCATTTGTGTATAAGTCCCAGCTGATCTTGTTTTGAAGCTTTACTTACAGTGGATGACTTTGTAATTTGTACTCAGCTCTTTTGAATGAAAACTCTATTGTCTTTTGCCCAAGATAATATCTCATTATCATTTTGGCTTATGCACTTGAATGTTTTTACTTACAAAAATCATAGTTAATATATGTCATCTGAACAACCTTATCTGAAAAAGAATATGTAATAAGATAGGTTCCGGCATAATCAAAAAGGGGGAAATTGTTGGGAAATTTTATAATTCTTAAGTTTTGATTAAGATGCCAAAATATTCCTCCTAAGTTATTTGTAAGTAAAATGTTCAGTAGAGTTAGAGTTTTAGTTAAATCAGTTCAAAGTGTTAGGAACTGGAGTGTAATTAGTATTTTCAATAGTGTATTGAAGATCGAAGTCCACTGAAGACGAAGTCCGCTGAAGACATAAATAGTCTAAGTCTTGAATGTTTTTCTAAGTACATTCACACTAAGGCTAAAACCATCAGGAGAGGACCAAGGTCCACTGATGAGAACTAACAAGGCTTATTTAATGACAAACACATTAAAAGCTATTACTTAATTTGGTTGGAACAAGGCAAAACGAATTTCAGAGAAGCTTATAATAAATGAAGGAATAAGAAGGTTCTCTCAGAGGAGTTCCACCTTAAACCAAGATAAGAATCTGGGCAAGCAGACTAAAGGTCCAATGAGAACATGACACGTCAGTGTACTTTACTGACAGCCGACCTGTCCCAATCTGACAAGTACCAAAAGTCTTTCCCTAGCTTTCCTCAGAAAGTTGGTGATTTAAGCTTGGTCTTTCAGCCGTTTCTTAACAAGACATAAAGCTTTAAATAGAGCCGTTTGAACCAATCAGATACAAGAAGACTTACTTGAGAAGATTCAACACCAACGGGAAGATTTTCAAGGAAGCCTATAAATACAGAAGGACGTGCACATTTCCAAGCACGGGAAACTCACAAGATCAAAGCTATCTCTACATTCATAATTTCCAGAAGCACTCGAAATTAACTCTGTTTCCCAAGTGTTTGCATTATTGTAGAGAGCAATCCAAACCTTCTGTAAACGTACCTAAAGCCATATCCAAATCTTAGAAAGAGATAATCCATCCTAAGCCTTGAGCTAACATTGAAAGGATTATCTCACAAACAGTTAGAACCAAATCCTACTCAAAACCCTACTCAATGTTTAGGTTGAGAGTTAGTGTTATGAGGTATTAGTAAGTTGATTGTTGTATCAGTCTGAAAGCTGGTTGTAATTGGGAACTAGGACCTAGAACTATCCTAGAGATCAACTATCCTAAGAGAGGATTATTGATCAGTGCACCTTGGCACTCTAACACAAGGAATTCCAAGTGAAAGGAATTCTCTTGTTTGATCAGGACAGTAGACGTAGGAGATTCATCTCTGAACCACTTTACATCTTGTGTACTTTATATTCAGTCATTTCATAAGTGTGTGTTATTCAATCAAAATTTTATCAAGGTAAAATGAGATTACTAATCCGCACCTGAAAGCTAATTAGATAGTAGTTCAACTGAAAGTCTTGAGCTTTCAGTGGAGGTATTATCTTAGTAAGCTTTCATTAACTAACTCTCAGTAGACCTTCAAGTCCACTGACGAGTTATTGTCTTAAGTAACCTGAGAAGTTTTAAGAAGTTTTAATTTATAATCACAGGTGTATTCCCCCCCCCCCCCCCCATACACCTGTTTACTCTTTTCGGGACCAACATGATTCTATGTGGTAATCCCCAAAAACGAGTTTGGAATGAGTATATATAAGCGTCGGGCCGAAAAAAACGCATCCGGAGGCAAAAATAGAAAAGTGCTCGAGCAGCTCGAGCAGGGACGCTCGAGCATGTAGCTCGAATGGTGCAATCGGTCGAGCGTTGGCGCTCGAGTGCTCTCGCTCGAGCACTTTTCAGCAGTAGTACACTTGTTCGTAAAATCTTCATATCTCCTCAACCGGGAGTCCGTTTTGGCCGATTCAAAGTCCTACGAACTCCTATTTTCGCCCTCTATCCATCTATGAAATCCAAATAGACAAATTAATAAGTTTATAAAAATGATACTCATTTGACTCCAAACACTCATAAAAAACACTCAAAACGTGGGCAAATCGGACACCAAAACATAATAATTTCACGCCTAATCACACTCCTGCATCAACTCATGGCTCTCCTCCGCCTTCTCATAACTCCACACTTAACACAAATTCTGGCACCCCCTTCTCACAAGATAACATTACATCTTCTTCCCTATCTTCTATATGTTCCTCGGCCCCCACAGCTCCTCCTCCACCATCAAGTTCTACTCCCACTCTTGCTTTTCCGCCTTCTCAGATTTCTCATCCAATGCAAACCAGATTGAAGTCCAAAATTTTCAAACCAAAGTCTTTCATCTCCTCTACATCCCCCCATATTGATGAGCCTCTCACAGTCTCTGACGCTCTTTTTCACTCAGGTTGGAAGGTAGCTATGGTTGATGAGTACAATGCTCTAATTGAGAAGGGTACTTGGGAGCTGGTTCCTTTCTCTTCAGATATGAATCTCATTACTGCAAAGTGGATATTTAGGGTCAAATACAAGATGGATAGAAGTGTTGATAGGCTTAAAGCTCGGCTTGTAGCTCGTGGTTTTCAACAAACTGCTGGGGTCGACTACTTTGACACTTATAGCCCGGTTCTAAAGCCGATTACCTTGAGAATTATTTTCTCACTTACTGTCACTAGGGTTTGGAGCATTCAACAAGTGGATATAAATAATGCATTCTTAAATGGGGATCTCAAAGTGGATGTATATATACAGCAACCTCAGGGCTTTGTTGATTGTTCGAAACCGAATCATGTGTGCAAACTTCGGAAGTCGTGTATGGATTGAAACAGGCGCCGAAGGCTTGGTATGATAAACTCAAGGGTTTCTTGGTAAACTATGGCTTCACTCACTCAACTTCGGATCACTGTCTTTTTCATATGAATATTCGTGGCAAGTTGTTGATCCTTTTGGTCTATGTTGACGACATTTTGGTTACCGGAGATGATTTGGTGTTGATTCAAGATATCATTTCTCAACTACACAAAAGTTTTTCTCTTAAGAACCTTGGGCAAGTAAACTATTTTCTTGGTCTTGAGGCGGCTGTTTCCCCTACTTGTATCACTCTCACTCAGTCGAAATACGTACATGATCTTCTCTCCAAGACTAATCTCCTCAACAGTAAACCCACTCCTTCTCCCTTATGTCCCTCCTACAAACTCTCTGCTTGTGAAAGTCCTCTTCTCGACTCTCCTACTCTCTATCGTAGCACTGTAGGAGCTCTACAATATCTAACTCTTACTTGCCCCGACATTGCCTATAGTGTTGTTAGGATAAAAAGTTATTAGTTTTGATGAGTTAAAACAAACCAGAAGATGTAATAGGACCATCTGGACATGTTATCCAGATGAGGAATAGATTAGGACTTAGTCTAGGGGGAACTGCCTGACTAGAAGACTTCACCAGAAGAGTCACCAGAAGACACCACCAGAGGACTTCATCAGAAGACCCTCCAGAGGACTTCACCAGAGGACTCCACCAGAAGACTTCATCAGAGGAGACTGACCAGAGGCAGAGGACTTTCCCCAGACCAGACGAGTCCGGACCAGACGAGTCTGGTAAAACAAAAGATACTCAGAAACATCTCCTGATTCTACTAAGTTGTTGGTCCCGGTACAAGACTGAGGAATACGTGTATGGGGGGAATACACGTATACCAATTTTTCAAACTTAAAACCTGACTGAGTCCCCTTTACTCAGAGTGGTAAAGAACTAGGAGCTGATAACACACCTACTGACTACACTTGGTGCGGGTCTGTTGGATAACTATCAGTTCAAGTTCAGTGCGGAAATGCGTGAGCCCTGATAGTTTAAAGTCTTGTTTAGTTTGCTTTCTGAAAAACTTGTTTTACTCAAAACTGAATAGTGATTAGAAGGGCAGTGCTCTTTTTAAGGATCAGGCTGATTGATTCAAGCCTGATAAACCGAATGCAATGAATGAACAAGTAATATAGCAAGCATGCACAATATCAAAGAAATAGGAACACAGGGAGTTTAACGTGGTTCAGAGACTCAAGCTCCTACGTCCACGGCCTGATTTAACAGGAAATCCACTCAAGGGATTCTTGTTTTTAACGTGCCAAGGTGCACCAAGACCAGCTAACCTCACTGATCTATACAACTCCACTTACTAACTCACTAACTGACTTACTCCCAACAAACCTAACTTAGGGTTTTGATTTCAGTTTGGATTCCAACTAGGTTGAGATTATCCTTACAAGGCAAAGCTATGCTAAGGATTGGATAATCTCTCAAAGCTTAAGATAATGCTGGTTCGCTCTTGGAATACAGAATAACTCTCAGTAACTAAGAAACACTTGGGAAATTTAGATGGTTTCGAGTGCTTCTTCTAAGGCTGAATGCTTTTGAATGCTTTGAGAGTTTAAGTAATTTCTGGCTTGGAAATTTCCCGTAACCTTGAATGGGTTCAAGGCCTTCTATATTTATAGATGATTTGAAAAACTATCCGTTGGAGAGATAGCCTTCTAGTCATCTATGTAGAGTGGCTTCAAACGGACATATCTTCATGCAGCAGCCGTCCTTGCATGGATTTGGTAGTTGCATTAAATGCACATCAAATGCTTGCCCGTTGAATATGCAGTCTGAATTCAGTCTTATGTCAGGTTCCGTACGTGCGTGTCCTTCTCGGATTGGTCCACGTCATCAGGTTGGTGAGAATGTCAGAACTTATTCCTGAGCTTCAGGCTTGTCTTATTAAGTTCATTTTGTCTTGAGCTCACCGGTCTGTCCTGACGCTGACATTCCTTTTGCATTGCTTGGCTCTACTCCAAGTCTTTCCCATAAACTCAGTGTCATCCTGTTCCCTTCAGGACTGAGTTAGTGATAACCTCAGGGTCATACTCTTCATAACTGATACTTACTCAGCCAGCTTAGAAGACTGCCATATGTTCAGGATGGTAAACTTCGTCTTCAGGCTCTGAGTCTTGTTGTCATCAGCAAGTGCTCCTCTTACTGAGTACCTGTGAAGTGTAAAATGACTAAATACAAATCCTAACCAAGACTAGCCTGACAAGGACAAACAAAGGCAACTCATCTTTTCAGGGGCTTTGGGATCTTAATCAAAACTGACAATGTCCCAACAATTTCCCCCTTTTTGATGATGCCAAAATACTGAAAAGATCCTCACAACACTTAGAGGAAATATAAAGACCTATCTATAAGATAAGACAGTGTTAGGGCAATTCTTGATAAAGTACAGAATTTAAACAACAGCCAAAAAGACAATGAGTTTTTGTCTGTGGGAAAAAGTAATAGATTTCATTGATTGATATGAAAGTGGTTACAATGAATCTAATCTATTACAGTATGAACACCTAGACTAATCTCATTTCAGGTTCAAGTCCATAGCCAGCATAGACTCTTGGCTTCAGCTCATCAAGTCTTCTAGGTTGGTTCACGTACCCTTCAGCCTTTGCGATCTTCAAGACTTCCATCATAATGGCCTTCGTGTTGTGTTTCTGAGTTCCAGGAACTAAGGGAGGAGCTCGAATGGTGAACTCAGGAGCCTTCACTTGGACTTGAGCTGCATCAGCCTCCTCCAAGATCTTTTGGAACAACTCAGGATGATTGTCCATCATGTAGTCAGTGAAGTGGGCATTGATATCGTCAGTGTCGCCCCATTTCTTCACAACATACCACAATTTCACAAACTCATCCTTCGCATCAGCCTAAAACTCCTTCAATGCCTCTGAGATGAACTCATCGACATAAGCTTCCCTTAATCCTGATTCTGGCCTACTAACTTGAAGAATTGATGACTTCCTTATTGTTGGCCTCTTTCTGTACTTCCTAGGCTCAGGCTTCGCCTTCTTCCTTCTAAGCAGACTGATCACTGCATCATCGAGTTCCCTTTGTTGAAGCTCAGTGATATCAGTCAGCTTTTCAACCTTCCTCTCCAGGATGCGCATTTTCTCCTTTTGAGCAATTTCAGCTCTGCGCACAGCCTCAGAATTCTCAGAAGAAACTCCCCATGCTTCAGCGCATAACTCCGCCACTGCCTCAATTGAGTAAGTGATGGGGTTCTTCCTTGTGCTCATGGGAGAAGACTTCTGAACTGGCTCAGGTTGCTTAGAAGGTTCATCAGCCTTTGCCTTTGCTGCCTCCGCCCTCAGCCTGACAACAATTTCCTCTCCTTCCTTCTCTACTTGTGCCAACCTTGCTAACTTCCTTACCCTTAGCACATTCCCTTCAGGATTGGCTTCAGGATCGGCTTGAAATGTTTCGCCTTGGTTGACTGCCTCCGATGCCTCAGGGCGGGATCTTTTCTTCTTCTTTTCCCCCTTTTTGGCATCATCATTGGCCTCGGATGGGAATGCGTTAGATTCGCTGTTGATTACGAAAGAGGCTAGGGAATGGACATCATTGATTCCCTCTTTCAGTAACTCAACTCCCATCGAGATTCCAGTCCCTGCAAACGAGACTGAACTGATAGCAGTATTTACTTTCTTCTCGAAGACCTCCATAGAAAGTTGGAGTCTTTGTTCAGCCTGGGTGATCCTTTCCTCCACCTTCAAGGACTCACCGCTGATTTTGCTAGCTTCAGTCAATATCTTTGCCGACTCCTCAGTGGCCTTAGCCAAAGTTTCTGCAATAATCTGAGAGGTTCGATCCAGCTTCCCTGACTCCAGCTCAAGTTTGGTCGCTGAGTCCTTCATGGCCTAAGTAACAAGAGCTCCAGTCTGAACTGCAAGCCTGTCTACTGCCTGATTCAACTTGTCATCCCTGATCGCGTCCCTCTCCTCAAGTTGCTTGAGAGTCTTCCTAAGCATCTTCTTAGTGCGCTTCCTCTCAATCCTCACTGACTTGGCCGTGTCAGTCATCGTTCTCTTCAACAAAATCAGCTCCCTGTTGGCAAGGGTGTTGTAAGCTGACTTAGTCCACTTGATGTGTTTCGCCAGGGCCTTGGAGTCTTCTTCTTTCTCAGCGCGTAGCCTCATCACTTCCTCTTGAAGCTCAGCTAGATTTTCAGTGGTTTTCTCCTTCTTGACCTCTACCATGCTTGTGATTTCAGCACGGCCGACCCCAGTTATAACAACATCTGGATCTTCATTCCCGGCCTCATCAGTGATTGGCTGCTTTCCCTTGTCAGCCCCTGCAACCTCAGTCCCCTCTTCACGGTGCACTGAAGGCAGTTGTTGAGTGGTCATGGCTACCTGCTCAGGCTCCACAAGCCATCTCGAACCTCAGGAACTTGTCCTTCGGAACTGGGAGTCTCCTTGGATGCCTCAACACCTTTCTCCCTTGTCTCAGGGCAGGGAATCCCTTTATCGACAGATGTCTCATTGGCAGCTGAGATGTTCAAAACATCCTCAGCCACTGGTCCACCCTTGGCACCAGTGTCATTCTCACCTTCCCCCTGAGCCTGAGGCTCAGAGTCCATATCATCTACTTCCCTTGTCGTCTCCTCCACGGCTTTCTCCATTGCTCCACCCTGAGCACCTTCATCATCCTCATCCTCCTCAGCCTCGGACAGGATGTCAGCTTTGCTCTTGGACATCATGCTGTTTACTAGCTCCTTCAGATTTTCAAAGTTGAGCAGTTGAAGCCAGCTAGTAAGTCCAAAGAAAGAGCATAGTCTGGCTTCCTCAGTTTCCCAGTGCTCCCAGCCACGAGCATCCACCAGCAAATGTTGCTCTTGCATATTTGATTGTTTGAATTCCAACCAAACTTTCAGTTCAATCACATTTGCCAGCAGCTCCTTGTACCTATTTAGCCCGGGCCAGCACTTAGCTGCCCATTCAGTGGCATTACCCCTATGGGTGTTCTCAAGCACACCACCCATCAAATGTTCATCCAGCTCCTCCTCCTCCTGAATTTCAAGGAAGTCATCCTCTTCAGTTTTGAAGGATTTGGGGCAATCTTTGGGGTTGGGGTAGGAGGGAAAGTCTGTGGGAACGGGAAGGTTTGGCTCAGATGACTGATCAGGCTCATTCGTGGGTGAGTTTGATGGCACTGACTCAGTTGGAATGTTTCGCTCTGAGGTTTGGGGTGATTGGGTGGGTTGAAGAGTAGGGTCAGGGTTGGAGGGTGTTTGGGTTTCAGGGTGAGTGGGTGTTTGAGTGGGTACTATCTCAGGCTGCAACAACTCAGCCGTCTCGATAGATTTTCTTACAACTTCCAAGTCAGAGGCTCCAGGAGAGCTTGACTCCTCCCTTTCACTCAAGACAGGCAACCTCTTAGCAGGGGACTTTTTAACCCCCTTCCTAAGTCTCTTCAGGGGCCTCTCTCCCTGATCATCCTCCTTCCTGACTTCATCGTTAGTTCCCTCAGCCTCAGAGTCGGCTCTCTTGGGATCAGACTCAGTCCCAGACACAGTGCTCTTCCCTGATAGCACAACCCTCACCTTCTTCTTCTTCTTCTTCTTCTTCTCAGCATCCTCCAACTCAGGCTGATCCACCTCCTTCTCAGGCGCCACATCCTCCTTCACCTCCTTGCTCCTCTCAAAGAGGTCATCTACCCTTTCAATGAGGCTGGTAGCCACCTTCTTGGCCTTACCAGCTGGCTTTTTGGCCTGACCCTTTGCCTTAGCATTGGGATCAATCAGCCCTAGCACTGAGTAGGTATCACTCCGTGAGGTAAACATCACCTTCTTCGAGGAGAGACTATCCTCAAAGTCGAAGGTGTACCCGTGGCAAGCGTGAGCAATTAGGATCGAGAGTCTGGTTCCGAAGGGAAAAATAGCACCAACGGAGATGTGCTTCTTCTCCTCATCTCTCTTCAGCTTATCCAGACCAGCCTGATGAAGTTGATCCAGGAAGAACTGCTCCCAGTTTGCTTCCACGCCATCAACTATAGCCCCCATCAGCCTCAGCTTAGGCAGGCTCAATTGCTTATGGGATCCCGTGGAACCCATCACCACCTTGGACACAAGGTCCACAAGGGCTCTGTATTCAGGCTTCAGGGTATTCTTGTTCTGACGAGCCCTGAACTCAGACGACCTTGCCTTGGTCCATTTACCCAGGAGTTCTCCCTCCGAGTTCTCCTTGTAGAATTTAGGGTTGATGCCTGAGGATAGCAACCCAAAAACTTCCTTAACTGCCCTTCTGATGTTGATGTTGACAATCTCAGAGTTGTAGAGGGGTTCGCCGTCGCCGTCCTTCTCCCCCGTCGGCTTGAGCGCAGTTACTTTTGTGAAGAGTTCCCCCCTACGCAGGAACATGTTGAGATAGGCTTCCACGACCGTTCTTGGAAGCACGGAGATAGGGCGAGTGGTGAAATATGTTTCCAACCCAGCGTTGGAAATCCATTTGAAAACGGGTTTGATTTCCTCCACTGTAAGACAGATCCCCTCGATGGAGATGACTTGCTCCATGTGCACGAGTTTGTTATTGACAACATCCTCGAGCTTGTCGGTTGTCCAGTTGGAATCAAGAAGTGCCATTGATTTTGAAGAAGAGAGATTTTTTAAAATTCTAAGATTGCTTGAGCAAGAGAAAACTCAGTGTGCAGATGTGCTTTATGTTTGCGTAAAAACCTCGAATGGCATTCTTGATTGATATGACTAAGTCAGTTACTCAGACGTGGGGTTGAGATTAATTCCTGAATTCGAAAGGTTTTGAAATGAAGGGCCATGATTAATCTAAGTTTCAATCAATTACCTACGTCTGTCATATTCCGTATAAAACGGACACGTATATGAAAAAGTAATTGAGGCATTAAATGCTCCATTGCGCGTGGGTTTAAATATGAAAAGGCGCGCTTTTAATGAAAACGGAATGCATTTAATACAGATTTTCAGGACGAAGGACTCAGGGAGACGCTTGGAATTCACAAGAGTCGGGATAGAACTCATACCTGTCAGGGAGACATTGTAGCACCCTGATACCTCGCTGAATCAAGTCTGGCCCAAGTTCCCCCTTGAAACCTACACTGACTGCTCTCCCGGATCTAAAAGTCCTAACTCCACTGACAGTTCCATAAACATTGCTTCAGCCAAAGGCTTAGTCAAGATGTCAGCTCTTTGCCTGTCAGTGTGAATCTTCTCCATCCTAATATCTTTCTTCTCCACATGATCTCGAATAAAGTGATGCCTAATATCCACATGCTTGCACCTTGTGTGAAGCACTGGGTTCTGAGTAATTGCTATTGCACTATTGTTGTCACAATAGATTGGAACCTCATTAGCAAATACTTGGTAGTCCCTCAACTGTTGCCTCAACCATAAAATCTGAGCACAACAACTACCTGCAGCCATATACTCAGCCTCAGTTGTGGATGTCGCCACTGAATTCTGCTTCTTACTAAACCAAGAGATCAACTTACTTCCCAAAAACTGACATGTCCCTGAGGTTGATTTCCTATCAATCCTACAACCTCCATAATCTGCATCTGAATAACCTGTTAGTTCTAAGTTGTCATCTGAAGGATACCATAGTCCCATATTGACTGTCCTTTTCAAATACTTTAGTATCCTCTTAGCAGCCTCCAAATGACTTCTCTTGGGATCAGATTGATACCTAGCACACACACCAACTGCAAATGTAATGTCAGCCCTACTTGCAGTCAGGTACAACAAAGAACCTATCAGCCCTCGATACTCAGTCTGATTTACTGAAGTCCCTTCACTGTCAGGATCCATCTTCCAATTTGTGTTCATAGGGATCCTGGCTGGATTGTTGTTCTGAACACCAAACTTATGAATCAAGTCTCTTGTATACTTGGCCTGATTTATGAAGATACCTTGATCAGTCTGCTTGACCTGCAATCCTAAGAAGAAGTTCATCTCTCCCATTATTGACATCTCAAATTTACCAGTCATCAACTTAGAGAATTTCTCACATAGCTGATGATTTGGTGATCCAAATATTATGTCATCCACATAAATCTGGACCAAGAGAATGTCATCACCTTCAGTGATCCTGAACAGTGTCCTATCCACAGTTCCCTTCTTGAACCCATGATCTGTCAGGAATTGAGAGAGGGTATCATACCAAGCTCTTGGTGCTTTCTTAAGTTCCATAAAGTGCTTTCTTCAAATGGTATACTCTATCTCCAACCTCAAACCCGAGAGGTTGTTCAACATATACCTCTTCATTGAGTACACCATTCAGGAAGGCACTCTTGACATCCATTTGATACACCTTGAACTTATTATATGTTGCATACGCAAGGAACAATCTGATAGCTTCCAACCTAGCCACTGGAGCAAAAGTCTCTTCATAGTCTATTCCCTCAGATTGACAATACCCTTTTGCAACCAGTCTAGCCTTGTTCCTTACCACAACACCATTTTCATCCTTCTTGTTCTTGAAGACCCACTTGGTACCAATTACTCCTTGATGCATAGGTCTATCTACCAGTTCCCAAACCTGATTCCTTGTGAACTGATTCAACTCCTCTTGCATGGCAATGATCCAGTTCAAGTCAGTGAGAGCTTCTTCAATGTTCTGAGGCTCTTGCTCAGAGAGAAAGCAACAGAACAGTGCACTCTCACCATAGAACTGTCTGGTCCTGACTCCCTCAGTTGGATCACCAATAATTTGATCAATGGGATGATCCTTTAACCATGTTCTTTTTCCAGGAGTTGTTCCTGAAGTACCTGCAATGTTAGTGTCTACAGGCTCATAAAATTCAGGAAATTGAACAGACGGGGATGATCCTGACTCTATACCAAAGGGATTAACCAGCTCAATGTCAGGGACATTGATTCCCCCTTGATGAGGTGACTCAGGAACCGTCTCAGCTGCAACAACATCTTCATAGACGGTACTTACCTCAGGTTGAGCCTGTTCTTCAGTCTGAGGCTCAACAATCCCTGATGTGCTGGGCTTAGGAGTGGCACTTGATTCATCATCCTGATCGTCATCATCATCCCATCTTGGAATTGGTACAGTTTTGACCTTTGGATCAGGTTGATTCTTTAAGCTCAGCCTTGTCACTCTCTTTGTGATCTCCTCAGTGTCAGGATTCAACACTTTTGCCCTAGACTCATTAGCAGATTCATCAAAAACAACATGAGGTGATTCTTCCACAACAAGGGTCCTACAATTGTATACCCTGAAGGCTTTACTAACTTCAGAATATCCTAAGAATATTCCTTCATCAGATTTGCTATCAAAGGCTTTCAGTTGGGTCTTCACATTGTTGAGGATGAAGCACTTACAACCAAATACATGAAAATATGAAATACGAGGTTTCCTTTTGTTCCATGTCTCATATGGGGTCTGTGCATGTTGTTTGTTCAGCATGGATCAGTTCTGAGTGTAGCATGCAGTGTTGATTGCCTCATCCCAGAATTTCTTGGGCAATCCTGACTCAGCCAACATGGTCCTTGCAACTTCCTTCAGTGTCTTGTTCCTCCTTTCAGCGACACCATTCTGATGTGGGGTTCTAGCTGCAAAAGTCTCATGAGCTATACCAAGTTCATTACAAAAGTCAGAAATATATGAATTTATAAATTCAGTGCCCTTGTCAGATCTGATCTTAGTAATGGACTGATTCTTCTCATTGCTGAGTCTCCTGAGCAACTCTGGAAGCTTCACCTGTGTTTCCTTCTTACTCAACAAGAAAATAACCCAAGTATATCTAGAATAATCATCAATAACCACAAGGGCATATTTCCTACCATTCATACTCACATGTGTTATGGGTCCAAATAAATCCACGTGCAAGAGCTGAAGTATTCAGTCAGTGGAATGAGAAGCTTTCTCTTTGAATGACGCTCTGACCTGCTTCCCTTCCTGACAAGCTTTGCACACGTGATCTTTGCTAAAAACTTCATTAGGTAGACCTTCAACTAGTGACTGTCTAGAAATTTTGGTAAGAATCTTGAAGTTCAGGTGGCTTAATCTTTTATGCCATAACCAACTGAGCTCTAGAGAGCTTTTAGCAACAAAACAAGTATTAGGAATAGTACTGCTCCAATCAGCGAGATAAACGTTACCTTTCCTGATACCTGATAGAAGCACTTGTGTTGATTTGTCCTTGACTGAACATATATTCGATGAGAACTCGACACTGAAACCTTTGTCACAGAATTGGCTTACTAACAACAGGTTATGCTTCAGTCCTTCCACAAAGGACATATTTTCCACTCTAACTGTACCTATTATTAAGACACCAAAACCTTTAGTAACACCTTTTGAGTTATCACCAAAGGTTACCTGTGGACCATCTTTAGCTTGATATTCTTGGAGAAGACTCTTCATTCCAGTCATGTGCCTTGAGCAACCACTGTCTAGGTACCAAACAGCTTTGATTGAGTCTCCTCTCCTCTTGTTGTGATCCACAGTCGCCTGCAAGCAAATCAGGCTTTAGGTACCCATTGGGTGTTGGGTCCTATCGTGTCAGATGTACCCTTCGGGATCCAGACTTACTTAACAACCCTGATTGCCTTAGAGTGGTAAATCTGTCTCCCTGAAACATCAACATACACAACTTTCTTCTTCTTTGCCTGAGAGGAAGATGGTGTATGAGTGCTAGACTTAGGCTTCACAGGAGCCTGAATGGTTGCCTTTTGGGCTGGCTTCCTGTTCTTCCTAGGTCTGGGTGCAGTAGGTCTTGGGTCTTGTTCTTGATAAGGGCCCTGTATTCTATTCCCCCTAGGCAAGTGAGGGAATGGAAAACAGTTAAAGGCCTCAGGATGCCAAAACCACGGGGGTGTCATCATGTTTGGCCTTCCCTGTTGGTATTGCCACGCATGATGGTACCCTCGCTGACCAGTCTGAGAACTCTTGGCCTGAGTCTTCCTCTGCTTTCACTGAGGCTTTCCCTGGCCTGAGTTCTCAGGGGCTTCCTTAGGTTGTTTTGCCTTTCCCTTGGGTTTTGGCTTAGTTACCTTAGGGGCAACCCTGACTGTGTCAACAGTTTCCTTGCCCTTATCAGTTTGACGGGCCTGAAGTACAACCTTAGGTGCACTCTGGCCTGCCTGAACAAATACCCTCTCAGTGTTGCTCCCTGAAGCAACATGAGACTGACCTTGTGAGGATTTCTTAGGGGTATATCCAATTCCCTTTTTCTCATTCCCAAGCATCTGGCTGCTATTTATTTCCTCTCTAGCCACTGAGGATTTATTCATTGCTGCAGCCTTTTGCTTGAGTGAGTCCTCACTCTTTTTCAGGATTTCATGTCTGGTAAAGAGGTCATCAAACTTACTCTTAAGTACCTTCAGTTCTTCCTTTCTCACCAATTCTTCATCAGCCAATTCCTTCAGAATCTTCTCTCTTGGGAGGCGCTCAGCAATCTGAGTTGATTCTTTCAGATCAGACTGAGTGAGTTGATCATTCAGGTTTTGAACCTCAGTACTCAATTTCTTGTTCTCCTCTACCAAAAAGACATTAGTTTCCTGCAGTCTGGAGAAATCAACCATCAATTGATCCAGACAGATTTGAAGGTTCATTTCTCTAACTGACTCTGAACTCAGCTCAGGATTTTGACCAGTGTAGGAACCACATACAGAGTTAGATGTTACCTCAGGTTCCTCCCTTGCCATCAGGTAAACATCATCGTACTCATCATCAGAAAAGAGTTCAGGCGACCTCTTCTCAGGACCATCAGAGTCAGTTGCATCCTCAGCGAGCATGGCTCTCCGTTCAGCAAGTCTCTTGTCTCTCTTGGCCCTCCTGTCCTCTCTTTCCCTAGCACTCAACTTCGGACAATCATACTGATAGTGTCCGCTCTGGTTACAGTTGTAACATGTTGATTGCTCATCTTCTCTTTCTCTTCTTGGTTCAGGGTTTCTCCTTGAGTCAGATTTCCTCTGTCTTGATGAGCTTTCAGTCTTCCCTAAGTGCTTGTCATCATGAGTACGTCTCTGTTCATCTCTACGATCGGGCTTTAGATCTGAATATCTTCTTTAATTTCCACGATCTCTCCTTTGGTCAGTGTTTCTCCTTTCCTCATATCTCCTCGAGCTTTGGTGGGTTCCTTCAGGTTTCCTGTCATGTGAGTCCTGATAAAATTTCTTATAACGACCAAACCTGGAATTAAGCTTATCAAAGCGTCTGGCCATCAGGCTGTACTCTTCAGCAAGCTCTTCCTTGCTCATCTCCATCAGTGACTTTGATGAAGACTCAACAGGTTCAGCCCTGGCCTTGAACGCCACACTTTTCTCGGGAGTTTTCTCCTTTTCTTCCTCTTCTGGCTGAACTTTCTTCTTTCTTTTGTTAAGATCAAATTCCAGTGCCTTTAGTTCTGAAAAAAGTAAAGCAGAAGTTATGTTACTCATATCCTGAGTGTTTTTAAGCATAATTACACTGTTGTCCCATCTCTCAGGAAGGGCATTCAGGATCTTTGAAGCAACATCTCTCTTAGGGACATCTTTGTCCAGCATCACCAACTCATTCATCAACTTGATGAACCTTGACTCCATCTGATCGATTGTCTCATCAGGCAGCATCTCGAACGCTTTGAACTTCTGAATGGCAATGTTTCTCTTGTTCTCCTTTATCTTTTCTGACCCCCAAACCTCCTTTGCCGTCTTTAAATTCATCAGCCTTGCTGACTCCTCGAAAGGCACCGTATGCAAGATGATATTTCTGGCCACATTATCAAGCCCCATCATCTTGATCTCATCAGTGGTCATATCCTTCCTTTCCTTAGGAATGGGTACACCAATATCAAGATCATCATATCCTCTACCTCTGGTATTGGGGATAGTGATTTTGATCGGTCCTTCCCTGAGAACATGCGGCATCTGGTCATGGATGGCATCTAGATGTGCTTCTAATCTGAACTTCCAATAGACAAAGTTAGACACAGAGAATTCAGGTAACGAGGCTTCAAGTCTCCTCGAAGTCATGATGATGCAAGTTTTATGAAAAGCAAACTCAGATCTATTCAGCGACCACCAACAGTTTCTCCTCTGAAACTATTAGTATTCAAAGTCAGTGGTCTATCGAACCACTGCTCTGATACCACTTGTTGGTCCCGGTACAAGACTGAGGAATACGTGTATGGGGGGGAATACACGTATACCAATTTTTCAAACTTAAAACCTGACTGAGTCCCCTTTACTCAGAGTGGTAAAGAACTAGGAGTTGATAACACACCTACTGACAACACTTGGTGCGGGTCAGTTGGATAACTATCAGTTAAAGTTCAGTGCGGAAATGCATGAGCCCTGATAGTTTAAAGTCTTATTTAGTTTGCTTTCTGAAAAACTTGTTTTACTCAAAATTGAATAGTGATTAGTAGGGCAGTGCTCTTTTTAAGGATCACGCTGATTGATTCAAGCCTGATAAACCGAATGCAATGAATGAACAAGTAATATAGCAAGCATGCACAATATCAAAGTAATAGGAACACAGGGAGTTTAACGTGGTTCAGAGACTCAAGCTCCTACATCCAAGGCCTGATTTAACAGGAAATCCACTCAAGGGATTCTTATTTTTAACGTGCCAAGGTGCACCAAGACTAGCTAACCTCACTGATCTATACAACTCCACTTACTAACTCACTAACTGACTTACTCCCTACAAACCTAACTTAGGGTTTTGGTTTCAGTTTGGATTCCAACTAGGTTGAGATTATCCTTACAAAGCAAAGCTATGCTAAGGATTGGATAATCTCTCTAAGCTTAAGATAATGCTGGTTCGCTCTTGGAATACAGAATGACTCTCAGTAACTAAAAAACACTTGGGAAATTTAGATGGTTTGGAGTTCTTCTTCTAAGGCTGAATGCTTTTGAATGCTTTGAGAGTTTAAGTAATTTATGGCTTGGAAATTTCCCGTAACCTTGAATGGGTTCAAGGCCTTCTGTATTTATAGGTGATTTGAAAAACTATCCGTTGGAGAGATAGCCTTCTAGTCATCTATGTAGAGTGGCTTCAAACGGATATATCTTCATGCAGCAGCCGTCCTTGCATAGATTTGGTAGTTGCATTAAATGCTTGCCCGTTGAATATGCAGTCTGAATTCAGTCTTATGTCAGGTTCCGTACGTGCGTGTCCTTCTCGGATTGGTCCACATCATCAGGTTGGTGAGAATGTCAGAACTTATTCCTCAGCTTCAGGCTTGTCTTATTAAATTCATTTTGTCTTGAGCTCACCGGTCTTGTCCTGACACTGACATTCCTTTTGCATTGTTTGGCTCTACTCCAAGTCTTTCCCATAAACTCAGTGTCATCCTGTTCCCTTCAGGACTGAGTTAGTGATAACCTCAGGGTCATACTCTTCATCACTGATACTTACTCAGCCAGCTTAGAAGACTGCCATAAGTTCAGGATGGTAAACTTCGTCTTCAGGCTCTGAGTCTTGATTGTCATCAGCAAGTGCTCCTCTTACTGAGTACCTATGAAGTGTAAAATGACTAAGTACAAATCCTAACCAAGACTAGCCTGACAAGGACAAACAAAGGCAACTCATCTTTTCAGGGGCTTTAGGATCTTAATCAAAACTGATAATGTCCCAACATAAGTATTATGTTTCTTAACCGACTCTGGACCAGAAGACATCGAGGTTGCCTGGTGTCTGGTCCTGCCTTCTCTGGAGAGAATCAGAGTTAGGCATTGGAAGCATTTGACCGTTGGTGATTCAAATCAAGTCAACAAGATCGGATTGGAAAGTAGTTGAAGTCAATCAATCCAAGGATCTCACCAACCCAATTCAATTAGAGAATTGATTGATTGGAAGCTTTCTTAAATAGAGATCTGATTAGATTAGCTCTCCAACGGCCCTAATCACCTCTATAAATACAAGAGTGGAGATTCAAAGAAAGGCTCTAGAGATCTCACGCGCACGAAGTTATATTTCCAAGCCTTAGATTTATCACGCTAAAAGCACTCTTATCTTGTTCATACTTATATTTACTCATTAAGGAGTAGTTGGATCTCAACTTGTTCATCTTTAAGAAAAGGTTGAAGGCTGTAAGCTTTAGATCGAAGTTAGATCTAAAGGTGTTGTAAGAAGGAACTGGTACTTCACAATTCCAGTACGCAAGTTTGTTGGTTGGTTGGTTGGTAGTAAGGCCCCTTTGATAAAGGGAGAGTGGACGTAAGATCTTCTAATCCGAACCACTATAAATCCTGTCCATTTACTGCTTTCCTCATATTTATTGTCTTGTTTAAATCTTCTCTTATATAAGGACTTTGTTAAAGACATAACTTTAAAGCTTCCGCAATAAATCTATCGAGTGGGACCAACAAGTGTTAACAAATTGAGTCAATTCTTACAAAACCCAACCCAAAATCATTGGCAAGCATGTAAAAGAGTCCTTCGTTACCTAAAGGGAACCTCATTCCATGGTTTATCTTTTTTCTCCATTTCAAATTTTTCTTTGCAGGGATTTGTTGATGCCGAATTTGCTTCCTCACTTGATGATCGCCGGAGTACTTCCGTGTACTGCATATTTCTTGGAAATATCCTCATTTCCTGGTGCTCGAAGAAACAGTCTGTGGTCACTCGAAGCAGTACTGAGGCTGAGTACCGGTCCCTCGCTCTTGCCACCACTGAAATGAGTGGGTTCAAACCCTCTTTCGTGAGCTTCGCCTTCCGCTGCCGCCTGAATCAATTCTTTGGTGTGACAATTCCGGGGCAATTATTCTTGCATTTAGTCCTTCCTTCCACTCCAGAATGAAGCATGTCGAGATCAACGTCCATTTTCTACGTGAAAAAGTGCAGGCCAAGTCGCTAGATATTCGTTACGTTCCAACTGAGGATCAGGTTGCCGACATCCTCACAAAGGCCGTATCACCTACTCGTTTTCAGGGGCTCCGTGATCGCCTACATCTTCAAACTCCCTCACGTTTGGTTTCCAATGGTGCATGTTAGAGTTCACACGTGCATGACTCACGAAGGCATTTCATGTATAGAGAAAGTTAGGAAAGCAATGTCATTAGTCTGTTATTCTGTTAGTTAGGAATTTAGCTAAGTCAAATTAGTTAGGAAGTTACAACAAACAATACTCTAGAATCTTCCTCATGTAACACACACACACGGCTCTTCTATATATACTCTGTAACCTTCATCAAATCAATTAGGAATGATAATACAATTTCTCAACAGTGACCATGGTCGATAAAGAGGGTGAATTTTTTTAGGAGGGAATAGAGAAAGTGTAATTGAGATGAGAGAAATGGATGTTGAGTTTTTTAGATAGAGGCACAGTTACCGATGGAAATGGTACAAGTCTATAATGCCAGCACATGTATTGTTTTGTTATAAAATGTAGTAAGCTGTTTTGGACCATTTTGAAGAGTGTGTATTGTATTCTGACCCATATATATGTACTAGGAAGTAGTTAATCCGTTTTAATTTTCGTTTAGGCTACCCTTAATGGTACCACCGGGATGTCATCACAAAAGACAAAAAAAAAATGGAGACACAGGCTATTGTTGTGCCATGGGGAGGACAACCAACAGTCCACACACAAGCAAAAATTCATTTTCCAAAATAAGCCACGTGTCTCTTTCTAATTGACTCCACTATTTTTTTTTTAGATAATTAAATTATGTAGTTATTAAAGATAATATGTATTTATTATTTTTTGAAACATTAAAATTTGTAAAATAAATTTTTCTTACAATTAGAGTCCAATATCCAAATATTTTAAAACATAATTAAATCTTGTAATTTGAAATTTGTTATTGAGTTAGTAATTTATTATAAATGTATGATAATCTATTTTCCTATATTTTTACGAATTTAGAATGTCAAATAATTTTAATATACTTTTTTACACATTAAATTATAACAAAAATTCATTATAAATAAGTATATATTTAAAATATTATAGATAAATAATAATTATTGTAGATTGGGTTGATATCATTGATAGGTAAATAATCATATGCCCACCGGTGGGCATAATATAATATACCCACCGCGATTGTGATAATGACACATAAGCAGGGGTTCACTATAATTTTAATTGATAAATTTTATTTGCTTATGTGTCATTATCATATTCGCGATGGGTATATTATATTGTGTCCATCGGTGGGCATGAGATCATTTCTGATCATTAATAAAATATAAAAAAAATTAAAATTAGGTTGAATTGAAGGTTATATATATGGATAAGTGAGAAATAAATAATTATGGTAGGTTGGGGTAACATTGATAAACATGCTCTCACATCTCATTTTAAAATTATTTTCTACGTGTCACTCTCCTATTCTATTTTCTATTTTTTTTTTTTTTTTTTTTTTTTTGCATTTTTTAAAGATTAAAATTTGACTCTAAAACTAGGATTCAGCCGTTTATTAATTTTTATGGTGGTAACTTTTTTCTTTTTTCATTTTAAACGACAATTCTTCCTTTCATCCCCTAGGAATAGCCTTCTTCAATAACGTTGTAGTCGGTGCCTCCATCCAAATTCCAATATATATATAAAAAATGAAATTATGTTCGTAGTATAGATTCACACTTTGAAATCATTGTGGTGAGTTTCTTCATCTCAAATCTTCAAAACACTGTGGGAAGTAATGTAAATGAGTCGAGACGAATTGAATGTACTGGTGTTCAAGCTTGTTTGAAAATTTATCGAGTTTTGATATTTTTGTTTAAACTTGTTTGATAACTACTCGAGTCGACTTCGAACGAGCTTTAATCGAGTCAAGCTCGAGTAGTTTGACATTTTTACACATTTTTTTTTAAGTTATCGAACTTGAGTTCGAGCTAGCTTTAAACTATGACAATGAACTAAGACTCTTTAGTGTAAACCAGTAATACTCTTCAGTAAAAATAACTAATACTCTTCAGTAAAAACAACTAATTGTTGGAGTTATACGTGAAAGTATGCTTTTACTTTGTATAACTCGTGTATCAAACACTCGTTTTATGAGAATAATTCTTTTATCACATTTGCTTTAGTTATGATTGAATGTTGAATTTCTATTGCAAACTGTTCAATATATGGTACTAGTTACATTGTAGTTAATGTGGTGATACCCGATCACGGAAGACAACATTAACAGTTTCCTTGTAACTAAACGTACATATTCACGACCTAGGTGGAATTGAACAATCCGCCGTGAAAGGTCGATGTGTAAGGCTCAGATTGGTCTGTCTTGACTAAGAGATTGCACTAGCACATTTAGTATGTGTTGAAGAGGACCTACAGCGAGGATAAATTCTTCTGTTCTGAAGTGTGAAGAATTAGACCTCAGTGGTTGTTGATTTCTTAATCTCTGTCACTTAAATAGGACCGTGTGTGCTTAATGGTTACTGCTATGATTCATGTTGGGTGAGAATCATTGTGACTTCGAACCTTGTGCTTTGGCCAGTAATATTAATCATACGACGGTTGCTAAGATTTAATACGGAGAAACGCGTGCGAGTACAGCTCGTGTGATTAGTCCCCTTGGTGGGCTCAGAAGTTTTATCGTACCAAATCTTGCAAGTGAAGAATCAGTTTCTTCGGTACGGATAATAATGTTGAGCTGTCTTTACTCCAAGGTGAAATATATTAATTAATTTAGAGATATTCAGAAGCTTAATTAATTAATGGACTTGATAATCTTAAACGCGGGAAATAATAACCGGGAGCCCATATTATCGTAATATGGATTAAGATGGATAGTGCAATATTAATTTATCAGTGGTAATAATTAATATTAATGGATTGAATTATATTGGGGCTCAATATTGAAATTCAGAAGTCCATTAGGAGGTCCAATCTAAATTCTCCTTAAAGGCCCCTCAAGTAGCCCATTAAGTAGCCCAATAATGATAAGGTGATTAAAATAAAAAGATAATATCTTGCTGATTTTTCTTCTAATTTTTCAAAAATAGTAATTCAAGAAAAGAGAAGATTTTGTTGATTTTCTTGAAAAGATATTATGGATTATATGTATTCTTGGAATACAAGAATATCTCATATATTCAAGAAGATCCAAATGGATCTTATTATTGAAATTTTTCGAAAATATTAAGCTTGTGAGGTGAGTGAGATTTTTGTGGAATATTTTATTATGGAGAAAAGAATATATGAGATATATTCAAGATTTCTTAGAAGCTAAGAAAAGATTTTCTCCAAGCCCAATTCTACATGAAAATTTCGGCCCCTACCTGTTATAAATAGGGGATGATTATTTTATCCCCAAGTACATAATTCCATGTGTTGGAAAAATCAAGAGCATAGATATTTTTCTTTTTCCTTAGTTATTTAAATTGTTCGATAGCATCTCCCACCGGTGATCGAATAAGGCGAAAGGGAATACTTGAGAAGGCTTTTGGGTTGGTAAAGCGCGTACGTGTTAGTCCCGTTTTATTCAAAGGCCAAGTTCTACGAGAGGTACGTTAATCACATATTATCTTGTTTATTCCGCCATAGATTATATGTGAATTAATTCAACATGCATGATGTTAAATTGGTTGTTGGAATTATTATTTGAATTAATTAGGATTAATTCATGCTAGTAATAATTGTATTTAAATTCGTATTTAAATTTCATCCCGAATAGATTCCGGGCACCCCTATTTTCCTAACACTAATACCCTTCAGTAATTTATATATAAAACAATTTCACTCTATACATACTCTTAAACTATTTCGAACATAAATTTATGTTCAAACTTGTTTAATATCTTGTTGGCCCCGAAACGAGTTATACAGGTGTATGGGGGGGGGGGAATACACCTGTTGTTACAAATTCAAACTTTCTTTCTTAAAACTTATCAGATTACTCAAGACAGTAGATCTTCAGTGGATTTAGAAGTCTGCTGTGGTTTACTAGTGAAAGATTGTTGAGATATCAGCTCCACTGAAAGTTCAAGACTTTCAGTTGAGTTGCTATCTAAATTGCTTTCAGCTGGGGATTAGTGAGCCTTTAAGAAAATATCATTTTTGCTTGATAAAACTTGTTTGAACAACACACACTAAGGAATTAACAGAATGTAAGTGCACAAGATATAAAGTGGTTCAGAGACAAATCTTCTACGTCCACTATCCTGATTAAACAAGGGAATTCCTTTCACTTTGGAATTCCTTGTGTTATAGTGCCAAGGTGCACTGATCAAATAATCCATTCTTAGGATATTTGATCCCTAGGATAATTCTAGGTCCTAGTTCCCAAAACAACCAGCTTTCAGACTGATATCAACAATCAGCTTACTAACACCTCTTAACTCTAACTCTCAACCTAACTTTGGGGTAGGGTTTTTGGTAGGGTTTGGTTACAACTGTTTGTGAGATAATCCTTACAGTTTAGCTCAAGGCTTTAAGGATGTATTATCTCTTTCTAAGGTTTGGATATAGCTATAAGCTCAGTTACAGAAGGTTTGATATCCTCTCTGTTGGTCCCGGTACAAGACTGAGGAATACGTGTATGGGGGGGAATACACGTATACTAAGTTTCAAACTTAAAAACCTTACTGAGTCCCCTCCACTCAGAGTGATAAAGAACTAGGAGCTGATAATATACCTACTGACTTCACAGGGGTGAGGGTCAGTTGGCTAACTATCAGTTCAAGTTCATTGCGGAAATGCGTGAGCCCTGATAGTTTAAAGTCTTGTTTAGTTTGCTTTCTGAAAAACTTGTCTTACTCAATTCTGAAAACTGTTTAGTAAGGGCAGTGCTCTTTTTAGAGGATCAGGCTGATTGATTCAAGCCTGATAAACCGAATGCAATGAATGAACAAGTAATATGGCAGGTATGCACAATATCAAAGCAATAAGAACACAGGGAGTTTAACGTGGTTTAGAGACTCAAGCTCCTACGTCCACGGCCTGATTTAACAGGAAATCCACTCAAGGGATTCTTGTTTTTAACATGCCAAGGTGCACCAAGACCAGCTAACCTCACTGATCTATACAAACTTCCTTACTAAGACACTAACTGACTTACTCCCAACAAACCTAACTTAGGGTTTTGGTTTCAGTTTGGATTCCAACTAGGTTGAGATTATCCTTACAAGGCAAAGCTATGCTAAGGATAGGATAATCTCTCTAAGCTTAAGATAATGATAGTTCGCTCTTGGAATACAGAATAACTCTCAGTAACTAAGAAACACTTGGGAAATTTAGGTGGTTTCGAGTGCTTCTTCTAAGGCTGAATGCTTTTGAATGCTTGAGAGTTTGAGTAATTTCTGGCTTGGAAATTTCCCGTAACCTTGAATGGGTTCATGGTCTTCTGTATTTGATTTGAAAAACTATCCGTTGGAGAGATAGCCCTTCTTGTCATCTATATAGAGTGGCTTCAAACAGACATATCTTCATGCAGCAGCCGTCCTTGCATGGATTTTGTAGTTGCATTAAATGCACGTTAAATGCTTGCCCGTTGAACATGCAGCCTGAATTCAGTCTTCTTGTCATGTTCCGTATGTGCGTGTCCTTCCCGAATTGGTCCACGTCATCAGGTTGGTGAGAATGTCAGAACTTATTCCTGAGCTTCAGGCTTGTCTTATTAAGTTCATTTTTCTTGAGCTCACCGGTCTGTCCTGACGCTGACATTCCTTTTGCATTGCTTGGCTCTACTCCAAGTCTTTCCCATAAACTCAGTGTCATCCTGTTCCCTTCAGGACTGAGTAGTACTGACCTCAGGGTCATACTCTTCATCACTGAGACTTACTCAGCCAGCTTAGGAGACTGCCATATATTCAGGATGGTAAACTTCGTCTTCAGGCTCTGAGTCTTGATTGTCATCAGCAAGTGCTCTTCTTACTGAGTACCTGTGAAATGTAAAATGACTAAGAACAAATCATAACCAAGACTAGCCTGACAAACAAATGCAAACATCTTTTCAGGGGCTTTGGGATCTTAATCAAAACTGACAATGTCCCAACAATTTCCCCCTTTTTGATGATGCCAAAACACTGAAAAGATCCTCACAACACTTAGAGGAAATAAAAAGACCTATCTATAAGATAAGACAATGTTAGAGCAATTCTTGATAAAGTACGGAATTTAAGCAACAACCAAAAAGACAATAAGTTTTTGTCTGTGGGCAAAAGTAATAGATTTCATTGATTGATATGAAAATGGTTACAATGAATCTAATCTATTACAAAGAGGTAGTGAACTTCTAGACTAATCTCATTTCAGGTTCGAGTCCATATCCAGCATAGACTCTTGCCTTCAGCTCGTCAAGTCTTCTGGGTTGGTTCACATATCCTTCAGCTTTGGCAATCTTCAATACTTCCATCATAATGGCCTTCTTGTTGTGCTTCTGGGTTCCAGGAACTAAGGGAGGAGCTCGAATGGTGAACTCAGGAGCCTTCACTTGGACTTGAGCTGCATCAGCCTCCTCCAAGATCTTTTGGAACAACTCAGGATGATTGTCCATCATGTAGTCAGTGAAGTGGGCATTGATATCGTCAGTGTTGCCCCACTTCTTCACAACATACCATAATTTCACAAACTCATCCTTCGCATCAGCCCAAAACTCCTTCAATGCCTCTGAGATGAACTCATCAACATACGCTTCCCTTAATCCTGATTCTGGCCTACTGACTTGAAGAATTGATGACTTTCTTACTGTTGGCCTCTTTCTGTACTTCCTAGGCTCAGGCTTCGCCTTCTTCCTCCTTAGCAGACTGATCACCGCATCATCCAGTTCTCTTTGTTGAAGCTCAGTGATGTCAGTCAGCTTTTCAACCTTCTTCTCCAAGATGCGCATCTTCTCCTTTTGAGCAATTTCAGCTCTGCGCACAGCCTCAGTTTTCTCAGAAGGAACTCCCCATGCTTCAGCGCATAACTCCGCCACCAACTCCCCAGAGTAAGTGATGGGGTTCTTCCTTGAGCTCATGGGAGAAGACTTTTGAACTGGCTCAGGTTGCTTGGAAGGTTCATCAGCCTTTGCCTTTGTTGCCTCCGCCCTCAGCCTGGCAATAATTTCCTCTCCTTCTTTCTCCACTGCCGCCAACCTTGCTGACTTCCTCCCCCTTAGCACATTTCCTTCAGGATCGGCTTCAGGATTGGCTTGAATGGTTTCGCCTTGGTTGACTGCCTCCGATGCCTCAGGGCGGGATCTTTTCTTCTTCTTTTCCCCCTTTTTGGCATCATCATTGGCCTCAGATGGGAAAGCGTCAGATCCGCTGTTGATTACGAAGGAGGCTAGGGAATGGACATCATTGATTCCCTCCTTCAATAACTCAACTCCCATCGAGATACCAGTTCCTACAAAGGAGACAGAACTGATTGTAGCATTCACCTTCTTCTCAAAGACCTCCATGGAGAGTTGGAGTCTTTGTTCAGCCTTCTCAATCTTCTCCTCCACCAGAGCAGATCGCTCCTCTGCTTGAGTCAGCCTCTCAGCAATATCTTTTGAAGTCTGAGCAAAACGTTCTGACTCCAGCTCAAACTTTGAGGTTGAGCCAGAAATGGCCTGAGTGAATAGTGCTCCAGCCTGAGCTGCTAGCTTCTCCACAGCCTGATTGAGATCCTCCTTCCTTTGCTCATCCTTCTCAGCTAACTGCTTCAAGGTCTGCCTTAGCATCTTCTTCGTTCTCTTCCGCTCATTCCTCACTGACTTGGCCGTGTCAGTCATCGTTCTTTTTAGCAAAATCAGCTCCGTGTTGGCAAGGGTGTTGTAGGCTGACTTTGTCCACCTGATGTGTTTCGCCAGGGTCTTGGAGTCTTCTTCCTTTTCAGCTCGTAGCCTCATTACTTCCTCCTGAAGTTCAGCTAGATTTTCAGTGGTTTTCTCCGTCTTGACCTCCACAATGCTCGTAAACTCAGCACGGCCTACCCCAGTTATCAACACATCATCATCTTCATCAACGGCCTCATCAGTGAGTGGTTGTTTTCCCTTGTTAGCCCCTGCATCCTCAGTCCCCTCTTCAGGGTGCACTGAAGGCAGTTGTTGAGTGGTCAAGGCCGCCTGCTCAGGCTCAGCCATGCCATCTCGAACCTTAGGAACTTGTCCCTCGGAACTGGGAGTCTCCTTAGACGCCTCAACATCTTTCTCCCTTGTCTTAGGGCAGGGAATCCCTTCATCGACAGATGTTTCATCGGCGGCTGAGAGGTTCAAAACATCCTCAGCCACTGGTCCACCCTTGGCACCAGTGTCCTTCTCACCTTCTCCCTGAGCCTGAGGCTCAGAGTCCATACCATCAACTTCCCTTGCTGTCTCCTCCACAGCCTTCTCCAATGCTCCACCCTGAGCATCTTCGTCATCCTCCTTATCCTCCTCATCCTTAGATAGGATGTCAGCCTTGCTCTTGGACATCATGCCATTGACTAACTCCTTCAGATTTTTGAAGTTTAGCAGTTGAAGCCAGCTAGTCAGTCCAAAGTAGGAGCACAACCTGGCCTTCTCGGTTTCCCAGTGCTCCCAGCCACGAGCATCCACCAGCAAATGTTGCTCTTGCATATTTGATTGTTTGAATTCCAACCAAACTTTCAGTTCAACTACATTTGCCAGTAGTTCTTTGTATCTGTTCATCCCGGGCCAGCACTTAGATGCCCATTCAGTGGCATTACCCCTGAGGGTGTTCTCCAGCACTCCCCCCATCATGTGTTCATCCAGCTCCTCCTCCTCCTGAATGACAAGGAAATCGTCCTCTTCAGTTTGGAAGGATTTGGGGCAATCCTTGGGATTGGGGTAAGAGGGAAAATCTGTGGGATCGGGAAGGTTTGGCTCAGATGACCGGTCAGGCTCATTAATAGGTGAGTTTGATGGCACTGACTCAGTTGGAATGTTTGGCTCTGAGGTTTGGGGTGTATGGGTGGGTTGAAGAGTAGGGTCAAGGTTGGAGGGTGTTCGGGTTTCAGGGTGTGTGGGTGATTTATGGGGTACTATCTCAGGCTGCAACAGCTCAGCCGTCTCGACAGATTTTCTCACCTCCTCTAAGTCAGAGGCTCCAGGAGAGCTTGACTTCTCCCTCTCACTCAGGACAGGCAACTTCTTAGCAAGGGACCTTCTAACCCCCTTCCTAAGTCTCTTCAGGGGCCTCTCACCCTGATCATCCTCCTTCCTGACTTCTTTGTCAGTCCCCTTAGCCTCAGCATCGGCTCTCTTGGGAACAGACTTAGTCCCAGAACTAGTGCTCTTCCCTGACAGCACTATACGCACCTTCTTTTTCTTCTTCTCAGTCTCCTCTACTGCAGGCTGATCCACCTCATTCTCAGCTGCCACATCCTCCTCCACTTCCTTACTCCTCTCAAAGAGGTCATCTACCCTTTCAATGAGGCTGGTAGCCACCGTCCTGGCCTTACCAGCTGGCTTTTTGACCTGACCCTTTGCCTGAGCATTGGGATCAGTCAGCCTAGCACTGAGTAGGTATCGCTCCGTGAGGCAAACATCACCTTCTTTGAGGAGAGACTATCCTCAAAGTCGAAGGTGTACCCATGGCAAGCATGAGTAATCAGGACTGAGAGCCTGGTTCTGAAAGGCAGAATAGCACCAACGGAGATGTGCTTCTTCTCCTCATCCCTCCTCAGCTTGTCCAGACCAGCCTGATGAAGTTGGTCCAGAAAGAACTGCTCCCAGTTGGCCTCAATTCCATCTACGATGGCCCCCATCAGCCTTAGCTTGGGCAGGCTCAACTACTCATGAGATCCCGTGGATCCCATCACCATCTTGGACACAAGGTCCACCAGCGCTCTATATTCAGGCTTCAGCGTGTTCTTATTCTGACGAGCCTTGAACACAGACGACCCCTCCTTGGTCCATTTACCCAGGAGTTCTCCCTCCAAGTTCACCTTGTAGACCCTTGGGTTGATGTCTGAGGATGGCAGTCCAAAAACTTCTCTCACCGCCCTCCGAATATCGATAGTGACCACCTCTGAGTTGTATAGAGGTTCGTCGTCGCCATCCTTCTCCCCCGTCGGCTTGAGCGCGGTCACTTTCGTGAAAAGTTCATCCCTCCGCAAGAACATATTGAAGTAAGCTTCCACGACCATTCTTAGAAGTACGGAAATTGGGCGAGTAGTGAAATATGTTTCCAACCCAGCGTTGGAAATCCATTTGAAAATGGGTTTGATTTCCTCCACTGTGAGACAGGTGCCATCCATGGAGATAACTTGCTCCATGTGCACGAGTTTGTTGTTGACAACATCCTCGATCTTGTCGGTTATCCAGTTAGAATCAAGAAGTGCCATTTGATTTTGAAGAGAGTTTTTTTAAAATACTGAGATTGCTTGAGCAAGAGAAAACTCAGTGTGCAGATGTGTTTTATGTTTGCGTAAAAACCTCGAATGGCATTTTTGATTGATATGACTAAGTCAGTTACTCAGACGTGGGGTTGAGATTAATCCCTGAATTCGAAAGGTTTTGAAATGAAGGGCCAGGATTAATCTCAATGACAATCAAATCCCTACGTTAATCATATTCCGTATAAAACGGACACGTATATGAAAAAGTAACTGAGGCATTAAATGCTCCATTGCGCGTGGGTTTAAATATGAAAAGGCGCACTTTTAATGAAAACGGAATGCATTTAATAAAGATTTTCAGGACGAAAGACTCAGGGAGACGCTTGGAATTCACAATAGTCAGGATAGAACTCATACCTGTCAGGGAGACATTGTAGTTCCCTGATACCTCGCTGAGTCGAGTCTGGCCAGAGTTCCCCCTAGAACCCTACACTGACTGCTCTCCCGGATCTAAAAGTCCTAACTCCACTGACAGTTCCATAAACCTTGATTCAGCCAGAGGCTTAGTCAAATGTCAGCTCTTTGCCTGTCAGTGTGAATCTTCTCCATCCTAATATCTTTCTTCTCCACGTGATCTCGAATGAAGTGATGCCTAATATCCACATGCTTACACCTTGTGTGAAGCACTGGGTTCTGAGTAATTGCTATTGCACTATTGTTGTCACAATAGATTGGAATCTCATTAGCAAATACTTGGTAGTCCCTCAACTGTTGCCTCAACCATAAAATCTGAGCACAATAACTACCTGCAGCCATATACTCAGCCTCAGTTGTGGATGTAGCCACTGAATTCTGCTTCTTACTAAACCACGAGATCAACTTACTCCCCAAAAACTGACATGTCCCTAAGGTTGATTTCCTATCAATCCTACAGCCTCCATAATCTGCATCTGAATAGTCTGTCAGTTCTAAGTTGTCATCTGAAGGATACCATAGTCCCATATTGACTGTCCTTTTCAAATACTTAAGTATCCTCTTAGCAGCCTCCAATTGACTTCTCTTGGGATCAGACTGATACCTAGCACACACACCAACTGCAAACGTAATGTCAGGCCTACTTGCAGTCAGGTACAACAAAGAACCTATCAGCCCTCGATACTCAGTCTGATTTACTGAAGTCCCTTCAGTGTCAGGATCCATCTTCCAATTTGTGTTCATAGGGATCCTAGCTGGATTGCTGTTCTGAACACCAAACTTATGAATCAAGTCTCTTGTATACTTGGCCTGATTTATGAAGATACCTTGATCAGTCTGCTTGACCTGCAATCCTAAGAAGAAGTTCATCTCTCCCATCATTGACATCTCAAATTAACCAGTCATCAACCTAGAGAATTTCTCACATAGCTGATGATTTGGTGATCCAAATATTATGTCATCCGCATAAATCTAGACCAAGAGAATGTCATCACCTTCAGTGATCCTGAACAATGTCCTATCCACAGTTCCCTTCTTGAACTCATGGTCTGTCAGGAATTGAGAGAGGGTATCATACCAAGGTCTTGGTGCTTGCTTAAGTCCATAGAGTACTTTCTTCAAATGGTATACTCTATCTCCAATCTCAAACCAGGGAGGTTGTTCCACATATACCTCTTCATTGAGTACACCATTCAGGAAGGCACTCTTGACATCCATTTGATACACCTTGAACTTCATATATGTTGCATATGCAAGGAACAACCTGATAGCTTCCAACCTAGCCACTGGAGCAAAAGTCTCATCATAGTCTATTCCCTCATATTGACAATACCCTTTTGCAACCAGTCTAGCCTTGTTCCTTACCACAACACCATTTTTATCCTTCTTGTTCTTGAAGACCCACTTGGTACCAATTACTCCTTGATGCCTAGGTCTATCTACCAATTCCCAGACCTGATTCCTTGTGAACTGATTCAACTCCTCTTGCATGGCAATGATCCAGTTCGAGTCAGTGAGAGCTTCTTCAATGTTCTGAGGCTCTTGCTCAGAGAGAAAGCAACAGAACAATGCACTCTCACCATGGAACCGTCTGGTCCTGAATCCCTCAGTTGGATCACCAATGATTTGATCAATGGGATGATCCTCTAGCCATGTTCTTTTGCCAGGAGTTGTTCCTGAAGTTCCTGCAATGTTAGTGTCTACAGGCTCATAAAATTCAGGAAATTGAACAGAAGGGGATGATCCTGAGTATATACCAAAAGGATTAACAAGCTCAATGTCAGGAACAATGATTCCCCCTTGATGAGGTGACTTAGGAACCGTCTCAGCTGCGACAGCATCTTCATAGACGGTACTTACCTCAGGTTGAGCCTGTTCCTCAGTCTGAGGCTCAACAATCCCTGATGTGTTGGGCTTAGGAGTCGCACCTGATTCATCATCCTGATCATCGTCATCGTCCCATCTTGGAATTGGCATAGTTTTGACCTTTGGATCAGGTTGATTCTTCAAGCTCAGCCTTGTCACTTTCCTTGTGATCTCCTCAGTGTCAGGATTCAACACTTTTACCCTAGACTCATTAGCAGATTCATCAAAAACAACATGTGGTGATTCTTCCACAACAAGGGTCCTACAATTGTAAACTCTGAAGGCTTTACTAACTTCAGAATACCCTAAGAATATTCCTTCATCAGATTTATTGTCAAAAGCTTTCAATTGGGTCTTCCCATTGTTGAGGATGAAGCACTTACAACCAAATACATGAAAATAAGAAATACGAGGTTTCCTTTTATTCCATGTCTCATATGGGGTCTGTGCATGTTTTTTGTTTAGCATGGATCTGTTCTGAGTGTAGCATGCAGTGTTGATATCCTCAGCCCAGAACTTCTTGGGCAATCCTGACTCAGCCAGCATGGTCCTTGCAGCTTCCTTCAGTGTCTTGTTCCTTCTTTCAGCAACACCATTTTGCTGTGGGGTTCTAGCTGCAGAAGTCTCATGAGCTATACCAAGTTCATTACAAAAGTCAAAAATATATGAATTTATAAATTCAGTGCCCTTGTCAGATCTGATCTTAGTAATGGACTGATTCTTCTCATTGCTGAGTCTCCTGAGCAACTCTGGAAGCTTCACCTGTGTTTCCTTTTTATTCAACAAGAAAATAACCCAAGTATATCTAGAATAATCATCAATAACCACAAGGGCATATTTCCTACCATTCATACTCACAGGTGTTATGGGTCCAAATAAATCCATGTGCAAGAGCTGAAGTATCCTGTCAGTGGAATGAGAAGCTTTCTCTTTGAATGACGCTCTGACCTGCTTCCCTTCCTGACAAGCTTTGCACACATGATCTTTTCTAAAAACATCATTAGGTAGACCTTCAACAAATGACTGTCTAGAAATTTTGTTAAGAATCTTGAAGTTCAGGTGGCTTAATCTTTTATGCCATAACCAACTGAGCTCTAGAGAGCTTTTAGCAACAAAACAAGTATTAGGAATAGTGCTGCTCTAATCAGCGAGATAAACATTACTGCAGATCTCTTGTATGAGAGAATGACTATTTCATCTACATCTTCTTGTACAATCTCCTGCAGATCTCTGAGCTGAGCTTCAATGGATGGAAGTCTCACTTCTTCAACTTTACTGATGGCATGCTTCAGAGGACTTAGACTAAGAGTAGCCTTGGGTACCTCAAGGGTTGGATTTCCTGCACATGACGAAGGGTTAGCTTGTTCCCCCTCAAACTCACCTCCTAACCCAGCTTGCTCATCTATCTCCATTTGGACTCCCTCATCCTGCCTCTTCTCACTCTCACTCTCTTTCACATTTTCAACTATATTCTTTTCAGTCAATTCGCCCTTTACAGGGACGATTGCTCTAATTTCTCCACTCACAACATCAGTAATTTCTACCTCTTTTTCTTTCTCGCTTTCTTTTTCAACTCCTTCTGCTCCAGTCACCTTAGCTGACTCTAAAGCCATCACTGAGGGCTGTTGTGGAGTACTTTCAGTAGACACCTCTACTGAACTACTCTTTGGCAAATTTTGAGCCTCAATATCCCTTACCTCGGATACATCCTTGGCTACTTCCCACCACTTTGCACTGGTGAAGTACCTTTCTCCATCACTGACCTCTCCTCCTCCTCCTCCTCCTCCTCCTCCTCCTCTTCCCTTTCTTTCTCAGCCTCCTCCACACTTTCATCCACCTTTTTGTTCGATGCTGACTTGGCCTCATTAATCTTATCCATCAACAGGCTTTGGAAGATCTTCTCATCACATAGCAGTCTGGTTTTGGTGAGACCAGTATACTCAAGCACCCCCTGCTCCTCCTTCTTCCAGTCATCAGCCTTTCCTCCTCCTACGGCCATCAGAATCTCTGCCAGCCTCCTATCCTTAAGTTGGACAAGTAGCCTGACCCTTAAGAACATGGCTTTCAGGGCAGGATATTCGCCCAGCTCTGGATACTTCGTCTCCAAGAAGTAGGCCACTTCATCCTTAAGAGTATCCAAGAAGGAATACTCTTCTTCATTATCAGATGGTAAAGAAGGGGTGGGAGATATGGGGTCAGAGGGTTCTTCTGGTATGGTTTTGAGGATGGAAGTTTGGTGTTCAGTGGGGTTAGGTTCAGATGGGATTGGTTCGGGGGGGGGGGGGGGGTTGTTCAGTGGGGGTTGGTTCAGTGGGTTTAGAGGTTGTTTCAGTAGAGGTTTCAAATGGGGTGTCTTTTGAGGATCCACTTTCAGGCTGTTGAGAGCCTTCAGTGGGGGTTTGAGAGATTTTCGAGATGCACTTGGTTTTGAGAGAAGTACGGGGTTTGGTTTTTATTTTAATTTTAATGGGGGTAGGGGCATCAGAATCGGTATCAGTAGAGATAACATTTGGAGAAGATTCAGGGTTACCTGATGAAGAGTCATCAGTATAGGTTGATTTTCTTGCTTTCTTAGTGGGTTTAGCTACTTCATTCTCTGTCTCATCAGCTCTCTTCTCCTTTCTTTTTGAGGCCTTTTCAGTGACCTCCTTCTTGTTGGTCCCGTTTTCGAAGGGCGAAATAGGAATTCAGGAGATAAAAATTTTATTTTTTTAAAACTTTGCATCGCACCCTGACTGAGTTCAGTGATAGAATACTCAAGTTACTTCATTGCTAAGAGTCAGAGCACTCAAGTCAGTGAAGCTGACTTGCGAGCTCAGGCTCTTAACAAGGCAGTGACTTGAGAGACTGAACTCTCGAGTGCTATGCCTGATTTAGTCAGTGAGATGAATCTCCCTAACTGAAATGCTTAACCAAAGTTTTCTTATCAATGCTCTCAGTGAGCAGATTTTCACAACACTTTAGTAAATACTTAAAATAATAAAACGCTCAGTTTAACATGGTTCAGAGACTCAAGCTCTTACATCCACGGTCTGATTTAACAGGAAATCCACTAACTGGGATTCTTGTTTTTAACGTGCCAAGGTGCACCCAGATCTACACTCCAGATATTTCTTCCTTCCTTACTTCCTCACAAACAACTTACTACCAACAAACCTGACAATGGTTGTGGTTTCAGTTGGGGTTTCTCCAACTAGGTGAGGTTTTCCTTTACAATGTGTTAGCCTAAAGCTAAGATTAGGAAAACCTCTCTAAGCTATGAGTTACAAGCTGAACACTCATTTGTGTATATCAATGAACTCTAAAGTTCAGTGTACAAGATGTGAATTATGCCTCCTTATAACTCCCAATATAATGCACTTAAACTCTCACACCTTCACAGCTCGTAGGTGTTGATTTTCTCCTCTCACACACACTTGAAATGCAGCTATGAGCTTGTATTTATAATGGGGATTCAAATGTAACCGTTGGAGGGAATCACATTTGAATCCAGCATTTAATGGTTTCAACCACTTTTCTTGGAATGCGGCCTTGTCAGTGTCAGACATGTTTGACCTGACTTGATTGGTCCACGTGGACTGAATCCAACGGATCTTTGACTCAGTGTGCTTGATCAGGGCGCACTGACTTCAGTTAGGATATCTTCCACTGACTCTGACGATCTTCAGTAGACATACTTGTCTTCAATGTAGTTGTCCTTCAGGGACTCTTTGAAGATCTCTTCAAGAAATTTGTCATAAGGCTGAATGACAAACTTCTCTGACCACAGTAGCCTGACTCCTTCAGGGCCTACTTGGTGCAGCACTGATCCTCCTGATCATACTCTTCACTGAGTGGTCCACCTGACTTAGCTTAGATCAGCCCAGTTTATACTCAGTGGGACATCCTTCAGGCTTCTCTTCTGGTTCAGGTTACAAGCATGGCTTTAGTTAGTTCTTCTTGATGTCATCTTGATATCCTCAGGCTGTGTTGCTGAGTTCCCCCTCGTTGAGTTCCCCCTCAACTGATTTTTCCCTCAACTGAGTTCTTCTCAACTGACAGCCTATTCTACTGAGAGCTAACCTAGCCTGACCTGAAACAAAAGATACAATCCTGACTGCTTTCAAACCTATTACATGTTGTTTTGGAAAATCATCAAAACTAAAACATATCCCAACACTTCTTGTGTTTCACCATCTTGTCACTCACTTTTCTCAGTTTGGTTTTCCTCCCCTCAGAAGGGTTCATCTCCTCCATGTCTTCCTCTTCCTCCGGGCTCTCCTCACTCTCACTCAGTCTCCTTCCTTCCAGGGCCCTTCCAAATTTAAAGAGTAACTTTAAATTGCTCAATTTTCTATCCTCCTTCCAGTCAACTCCAACATCCACATTCTCAATCAGGTATGAAATTTGGTGGCATAGTTAAGCTTGCTAGCCAGTTGTGGTATCTTCTCTGGTTGAAACTTCGTGCGCTCCTTGTTCAGTACACGAAGGAAGAACTGTTGCCAGTTATACTTCTTTTCTTTGCTCTCCGCTATCGCCTTCATCAGTCTCAGCTTCGGCTTGCTGACTTGTTCTGAGCTCCCTTGATTGTCAAGTATGCATTTTCCAACAATCTCGTACAGTACATTATATACTGGGAGAAGCACATTTCTATTCATTGTTGGGTGATACTTTACCTTCTTTTGCATAATCGAGTATACCCACTCCTCCTCCTTATCCGCAATACAAGAATCCGGATTAGGGCCTTTTGATGGAAGATCAAACAACTCCTTCAGATCTTCTCCTTCTAAATTGATCTCTTTCCTCACTTTCTGAAATTCCAGAAGCTCCTCTCCATCCCAAACAACTTTCTTCTTTCTTTTCAGGAACAGGCAAGACTTAATCTTAGTGTCGGTGTTGTTGACACTAAAGAAGAACTCCAACACTTGCCTATCAAAATAGTTCTCAGGATGAACTATTAGAAACTTCTCTAGACCAACGACTTTGACCATCTCCAAAGCCTCCTTGATGTGCCTGAACTCAGGCCTAGATTGGATTTCTGGGTTATCGAATAGGACATTTGGTTCGTACCAGAAATTATCTTTGTTGGTAAGGTGTTTGAGGTTGATTTTTGCCATTTAGGTTTGAAGAACTTAGAATGAATACTCAGAGAATTTTTAGAGAGAGATAGTGATTTTGGGCTTGAGAGATTTTGAAAAGGTTTCAGAGTCTGATATGGAGGCCTTTTATATCTGGAATGAACGGCGAGATCAAAAGATTAATCAACGATTGGGGTTGATTCAAATGAGATCCTGGTTAGTTGAAAAGGTTGTGGGAGCTTTTGAGATATCTAGACGGTTGAAAAAGAACCGCCTAAAATAGAAGGCGGGGATTAAAAGGGTTGGTAGCCGGAAGGTCACATCATCCGGCTTTTGAGGCGCGTGAGATAGAAGACTGAAAAAGTTTTACTGACTTATACAGCGCGTATTAAATGCTCCATTTATCAAAATCTTTTCAAAAACAACGTAAAAGGATTTAATTTGGCAAAATGTACTTATCAACATTTTTGGAAAAGAAATTTCCATTTTAAAACTAAGAAGTATACAATTTTGAAATAACATAAGTGAGAATATGATCGACCTCGACTGAAGTTGAACTTCCACTGAGATTTGTAGCTCATCTGAGATCTTTGACTCTACTTAAATCACTCCTCCACTGATTTGAAATCATCTCTACTGAGATTTTGATAAGACTTCTTTCTTACTCCCCTGGATCCAAAAGTCCAAGCTCTACTGACAGTTCTTGAAACCTTGCTTCTGCCAAAGGTTTAGTAAATATGTCTGCCTTTTGTTTGTCAGTATGGATCTTGAGCATTTTGATATCCTTCTTCTCCACATGATCTCTAATGAAATGATGCCTTATATCCACATGTTTGCATCTTGTGTGGAGAACTGGATTTTCTGAAATAACAATGGCACTATTGTTGTCACTGAAAATAGGGACTTCATTAGCAAAGATGTTGTAATCTCTTAATTGTTGTCTCAGCCATAGGATTTGAGCACAACAACTTCCAGCTGCCATATATTCAGCTTCAGTAGTGCTTGTGGCTACTGAGTTTTGTTTCTTGGAAAACCAAGAGATCAGCTTACTTCCCAAGAATTGACAAGTGCCTGAGGTTGATTTCCTGTCAATTTTGCAGCCTCCATAGTCTGCATCTGAGTATCCTGTAAGTTCCAGATTGTCATCTGAGGGATATCATAATCCCATATACACAATACCCTTTAGGTATTTGAGAATTCTTTTAGCAACTTCCAGATGACTCTTCTTTGGATTTGCTTGATATCTAGCACATATTCCAACAACAAATGTGATATATGGCCTGCTTGCTGTGAGATACAGTAGAGACCCAATGATTGCTCTGTAGTGAGTTTGGTCTACTGATTCACCATCTTCATCAGGTTCCATCTTTGTGTTGGTGTTGAGTGGAACTCTTGCAACCTTACTGTTTTGACATCCAAATTTGTTGATCAGCTCCCTTGTATATTTGGCTTGATTGATAAAGATTCCTTCAATGGACCCTTTGACTTGAAGTCCAAGGAAAAAATTCATGTCTCCCATCATTGACATCTCAAACTTTCCTTTCATTAGTTGAGAGAACTTTTCACAGAGGACTTGGTTTGGAGAACCAAAAATGATATCATCCACATAGATTTGCACCAATATAATATCCTCTCCTTTTGTGGTTCTGAAGAGAGTTCTATCAGCTATTCCTTTGATAAAACCATGATCCAGTAAGAACTGAGATAAAGTATCATACCAAGCTCTTGGAGTCTGTTTAAGTCCATATAGAGTTTTTCTCAGACTATATACTTTGTGACTTTCTTCAAAACCTGGGGGCTGCTCCACATACACTTCCTCATTGAGTACTCCATTCAAGAAAGGACTCTTGGCATCCATTTGATACACCTTGAATTTCTTGTGAGCAGCATATGCAAGGAATAACCTTATTGCCTCCAATCTGGCCACCGGGGCAAATGTTTCATCATAGTCAAAACCTTCAACTTGAGAATAGCCCTTTGCTACTAATCTGGCTTTGTTTCTGACTATGACATCATTTTCATCCTTCTTATTATTGAACACCCATTTGGTTCCAATCACATTGCAATGATATGGTCTGTCCACCAACTCCCATACTTGATTCCTTGTGAATTGGTTGAGCTCTTCTTGCATGGCAATGATCCAGTTTGAATCTTGAAGTGCTTCTTCAATGGAACTTGGTTCCTAGTTAGATAAGAAACAACAAAACAAAGCACTTTCACCATGAAAACTTCTAGTTTTGACTCCCAAGGAAGGATCACCTAGGATTTGCTCAACAGGGTGATCTGAGTAGACCTGTCAAAGTGGGTTGGGCCTGTTGGGCCGGCCCGCCCCGCCATCCTTAAAATGAGGGTTAGGTTAGAGATTTCTTAGCCCGTTTGGAAGCGGGCCTAAATGGGCTGGCCCGTTTGGGTCGCGGGCTTTTGCGGGTTGGGGGCGGGTTGGGGCGAGCCGGCCCGCCTTAAAAAAAGTTTTTTAAAAAAATAATTTTTTATATTTTTTTGTACACTGTCAAGTAGTATAATATCATTTGTAGGGTTATTTTGTAATATTTATATCCATAGATGATGAATTTGAATTGTATGAGTTTATTTTTATAAAATTATTATTGTAATATATTGTGAACTTCAATTTGCAGAAAATTATTTTTCTAATTAAAGATAATAAATTTAATTTTAATATTTTTATAATGATAGTTATCAAGATAAATTGTTTGATTATATTTGATTTTGATGAATTTTATATATTAGAGCTTTTAAATTATATATTTTAATTTTTTTAAAAATAAAAAATATATTAAAAAATTAAAAGTCGCCCGCCAAAACCCGCAGCCCGCCAATAAGTGGGTTGGGTTGGGATTTTGCAGCCCGCCAAATTTTTAGCTCGCCCCGCTGGCCCATTTTGACAGCTCTAGATCTGAGAGCCACGCTCTCCTAAATTGATGCCCTTCAGTAGAGATTAACTCTTCTGAAGTTGAGTCACTAGATACAGGAATGAATTCAAATTCAGGAAATAAAACAGAGGGTTGAAGTCCTGAGTAATCATTCAAGGTATTATCATCCACAATGATAGTATCATTGGTTCCCCCTTGAATGATGGGCTCATTAGATGTCTCAGGTGTGACCACATCTTCATCGACATCACTTACCTCTTGAACTGGGATGGTGTTCATCAGTTCAGTTGACTGGTCGGGAGACCTCTCAGTTGAGTTGTCAGGAGTGATCTTGGTCTGAGTGTCCTTATTGAATTGTTGATCATTGAGGTTATCCCAGGTTGGGATGTATGCATCAACACTGTTCTCAGGATAGCCTTTTGACTTGATACTCAGCCTAGTTAGTCTTTTGCTTATCACATCCTCAATCTCCTTTCTCTTGGACTCAAAAGTAGTTTCATCAAAGACCACATGAGGTGTTTCTTCCACAACAAGAGTTCTACAATTGTAAACTCTGAAAGCTCTACTGATTTGGGAATATCCTAAGAAAATTCCTTCATCAGTTTTGCTATCAAAAGCCTTCAGTTGAGTTTTCCCATTGTTGTGAATGAAACACTTGCAACCAAAGATGTGAAAGTAAGATATCTGCGGCTTTCTGCCATTCCATGACTCATTTGGAGTTTTTTGTTGATGTTTGGTTACCATGGATCTATTCTGAGTATGGCAGGCAGTGTTAATAGCTTCAGCCCAAAACCTTTTAGGAACTTGAGCTTCTGCAAGCATTGTCTTTGCTGCCTCCGTAAGAGTCCTATTTCTTCTTTCAGCTACTCCATTTTGTTGAGGAGTTCTTGCTGCTGAATTCTCATGGGCTATACCTAACTCTTTGCAAAATTCAGATATAATGGAGTTAATGAATTTAATACCCTTATCTGACCTTATTTTTACAATGTTCAGGCTCTTTTCATTGCTAACTTTCTTCAGTAGTTCTGGTAACCTGACTTGAGTTTCCTTCTTGCTTGCAAGAAATACCGCCCATGTGTATCTGGAGAAGTCATCAACAACAATAAGTGTATATTTTCTCCCATTGATACTTACAGGCGTTACTAGACCAAAGAGATCCATATGCAACAGCTGGAGTACTCTGTCTATAGAGGTAGCTACTTTGCTTTTGAAAGATGATTTCACTTGCTTTCCCTCTTGACAGGCTTTGCAAATATGATCTTTGTTGTATACTTCATTTGGCATTCCTTCTACCAGTGCACGTCTTGATATCTTGTTCATCATCTTGAAGTTCAGATGACTTAGTCTCTTATGCCATATCCAATTTGTGTCAGTTGAGGTTTTTGTAATAAGGCATGCATTTGGTGTGCAAGACTTCCAATTTGCGAGATAGACATTTCCCTTCCTTGACCTAGTTAGTAGTACCTGTTGTGAAGATATATTCTTGACAAAACACATGTTACATGAAAATTCAACACTGTATCCTTTACCACAAAACTGACTTATAGACAATAAGTTATGCTTAAGTCCACTGACATAGGATACATTGTTAACTCTTACTGAGCCAATAATTAAAGTACCATAACCTTTGGTGGCTCTTTGTGAATTGTCACCAAAAGTGACCTGTGGACTCTCTTTCTCAATGAATTCTTTCAGGATACTTTTATTGCCAGTCATGTGCCTGGAACATCCACTGTCCAAGTACCAGACCGAGGAATTAAGATCTTCTTCTTTGTTGAGGTCCACTAAGCCCTGCAATCAAGATCAAGCTTTAGGTACCCATTTTGTGTTGGGTCCTATCAGGTTAGTTGTACCTTTAGGAATCTACATTTGCCTCACAGTTCTAATCACTTTAGAGTGGTCAATTTGTCTTCCATAAACATCTACATAAATAGTTACCTCCCTTGGTGCCTTAGGAGTAAACTGTCTATGGGTGTCAGCCTTTGAAGGAACAGGAATCTTCTTTACTTTCTTCTTCTTAGGCTTGGGTGCATCTGGCCTTAGTCTTTGTTGATAAAGGTATGAAGAACCTTTTCCTTTAGGCACAAAAGAAATAGGTTTTCGATATGAGTCATTCCTTGAGCAATGCTCATGTCTGGATACTTTCAGTTGAGGTTGCTTCATTTGTGAAGACCTTGACCGATAGTACCTCTGCTGAGTTCTAGTATGATTAGTCAACTGAGCCTTTCCAATAGGTATTGGCTGTGTTTGACTTTTCTTTTGTTGAACCTCAGCTGGTCTTTTCAATTTATCTAAAACCTGTGGTTGAAAGGTTACGGATTTAACAAAAACTCTCTTTGTGCCACTTGAAGAAGCAACACTCAGATGACCTTCTGAAGATTTTGGAATATAGCCTATTCCACACTTGTTATTGGGATTGATTTGAAAGTTTTGAATCTCCTCTATGGAAAGAGAAGGTTTGTTTAGATTATCAATCCTTTTTAACAAGGTCTCTTCAGATTTATGTAAGACATCAATTTTCAGGAGAGATTCCTTTATTTGGCTTACCAATTTTATATTCTCTTCAGTTAACTTTGTCTTAGATTCAATAAGATCTTTGATCAGTTGATCTTTACCATTTCCTTGACTCTTGAGGGTTTCCACCCCTTTTGCCAATTCAATGGTGGATTTAGCTGAGTTAAGATCTGCCTGATTCCCTGACTCAATTAACTTGAAGTTTTCACTCAAGAGTTTTTTGTTTTCATCTTGGAGACAGAAACTTGCTTCTTGCAACCTTGAGAAGTCAATCATCAATTGTTCCAAAGCGGACTGAAGATTGAGTTCCTCTGTTGACTCTGAGCTGAGCTCAAATGAGTGTTCTAAGGAAATAGATGGTTTAGATTGTACCTCATGTTCTTCTCGGGCCATAACGCACATGTCATCATCACTGCTGTCAGAGAACAGTCCATCAGATGACTCCAACTCTTTATCAACATCTTCAGCAACCATGACTTTCCTTTCTCCATATCTCCTGTCTCTTTTGGCTTACCTTTCTTTCCTCTCTTTTGTGCTCAGTTGAGGACAATCATACTGAAAATGCCCAAGATCTCTGGTATTCTGCATCATTATTGAGTACACATCTCATCTTGAGGTCAACTGTTGGTCCCGGTACAAGACTGAGGAATACGTGTATGGGGGGGAATACACGTATACCAATTTTTCAAACTTAAAACTGACTGAGTCCCCTTTTTACTCAGAGTGGTAAAGAACTATGAGCTGATAACACACCTACTGACTACACTTGGTACGGGTCAGTTGGCTAACTATCAGTTCAAGTTCAGTGCGGAAATGTTTGAGCCCTGAAAGTTTAAGTCTTGTTTAGTTTGCTTTCTGAAAAACTTGTTTTACTCAATTCTGAATAGTGTTTAGTAGGGCAGTGCTCTTTTGAAGATCAGTCTGATTGATTCAGACCTGATAAACTTGAATGCAATGAATGAACAAGTAATATGGCAAGTATGCACAATATCAAAGCAGTAAGAACACAAGGAGTTTAACGTAGTTCAGAGTCTCAAGCTCCTACGTCCACGGCCTGATTTAACAGGAAATCCACTCAAGAGATTCTTGTTTTTAACGTGCCAAGGTGCACCAAGACCAGCTATCCTCACTGATCTATACAACTCCACTTACTAATACACTAAATGACTTACTCCCAACAAACCTAACTTAGGGTTTTGGTTTCAGTTTGGATTCCAACTAAGTTGAGATTATCCTTACAAGGCAAAGCTATGCTAAGGATTGGATAATCTCTCTAAGCTTAAGATAATGCTATTTAGCTCTTGGAATACAGAATAACTCTCAGTTGCTAAGAAACACTTGGGAAATTTGGATGTTTTTTAGTGCTTCTCTTAAAGGCTGAATGCTTTGATTGCTTGAGAGTTTGAGTAATTTCTGGCTTGGAAATTTCCCGTAACCTTGAATGGGTTCAAGGCCTTCTGTATTTATAGGTGATTTGAATAACTATCCGTTGGAGAGATAGTCTTCTGGTCATCTATGTAGAGTGGCTTCAAACGGACATATCTTCATGCAGCAGCCGTCCTTGCATGGATTTGGTATTTGCATTAAATGCACATTAAATGCTTGCCGGTTGAATGTGCAGTCTGAATCAGTCTTCATGTCAGGTTTCGTACGTGCGTGTCCTTCTCGGATTGGTCCACGTCATCAGGTTAGTGAGAATGTCATAACTTATTCCTGAGCTTCAGGTTTGTCTTATTAAGTTCTTTTTGTCTTGAGCCCACCGGTCTTGTCCTGGCGCTGAAATTTCTTTTGCATTGCTTGGCTCTACTCCAAGTCTTCCCATTAACTCAGTGACATCCTGTTCCCTTCAGGACTGAGTTAGTAATGACTTCAGGGTCATACTCTTCATCACTGACACTTACTCAGCCAGCTTAGAGGACTGCCATAAGTTCAGGATGGTGCTCTTCGTCTTCAGGCTCTGAGTCTTGATTGTCTCCAGTGAGTTATCCTCTCACTGAGTACCTGTGAAGTGTAAAATGACTAAGTACAAATCCTAATCAAGACTAGCCTGACAGAGACAGATTAAGGCAAACATCTTTTCAGGGGCTTTGGGATCTTAATCAAAACTGACAATGTCCCAACAATTTCCCCCTTTTGGATGATGCCAAAACACTGAAAAGATCCTCAAAACACTTAGAGGAAATGTGATAAACCTATCTATAAGATAAGTCAGAGTTAGAGCAATTCTTGATAAAGTACAGAATTTTAATCAACAGCCAAAAAGACAATGAGTTTTTGTCTGTGGGCAAAAAGTAATAGATTTCATTGATAGATGTAGAAATGATTACAATGAATCTAATCTATTACAAAGAAGCCTGTGACTACCTAGACTAATCTCATTTCAGGCTTGAGTCCATATCCTGCATAAACTCTTGCCTTCAGCTCGTAAAGTCTTCCAGGTTGATTCACGTATCCTTCAGCTTTGGCTATCTTCAAGACTTCCATCATTATGGCCTTTGTGTCATGCTTTTGAGTTCCAGGAACCAAGGGAGGAGCTCGAATAGTGAACTCAGGAGCCTTCACTTGAACTTGAGCTGCATCAGCCTCCTCCAAGATCTTCTGGAATAGCTCAGGATGATTGTCCATCATGTAGTCAGTGAAGTGGGCATTGATATCGTCAGTGTCGCCCCACTTCTTCACAACATACCACAGTCTAACAAATTCATCCCTTGCATCAGTCCAAAACTCCTTCAATGTCTCTGAGACGAACTCATCGACAAAAGCTTCCCTTACTCCTGATTCTGGCCTTCTGACTTGAAGAATTGTTGATTTCCTAACTGTTGGCTTCTTCCTGTACTTCCTAGGCTCAGGCTTCGCCTTTTTCCTCCTTAGCATGCTGATCACTGCATCATCTAGTTCTCGTTGTTGAAGCTCAGTGATATCAGTCAGCTTCTCAACCTTCTTCTCTAAGATGCGCATCTTCTCCTTCTGAGCAATTTCAGCTCTGCGCATAGCCTCAGATTTTTCAGATTGATCTCCCCATGCTTCAGCACATAACTCCGCCACCAACTCCCCTGAGTAAGTGATGGGATTCTTCCTTGAGCTCATGGGAGACGATCTCTGAACTGGCTCAGGTTGTTGCTTGGAAGGTTCATTAGCCTTTGCCTTTGTTGCCCCCTCCCTCAGCTTGGCAACAATTTCCTCTCCTTCCTTTTCCACCGCCGCTAACCTAGCTGACTTCCTTACCCTTAATATGTTCCCTTCAGGATTTGCTTCAGGGTCAGCTAGAACGGTCTCACCTTGGTTGGCTGCCTCCGATGCCTCAGGGCGGGATCTTTTTTTCTTTTTTTCCCCCTTTTTGGCATCATCATTGGCCTGGGATGGGAGTGACTCGGCTCCACTGTTGATGACAAAGGAGGCTAAGGATTGAACTTCCAAAACGCCCTCCTTCAGCATCTCAACTCCCGTGGCAATCCCAGTGCCTGCGTAAGAAACTGAACTGATAGCAGCATTGACTTTCTTCTCAAAGACCTCCATGGAGAGTTGGAGTCTTTGTTCAATCTTGGTGATCCTTTCCTCCACCTTCAAGGACTCACCGCTGACTCTGCTGGCCTCAGTTAGTATCTTTGCAGACTTGTCAGTGGCCTTCGCCAAAATGTCTGCCACTGACTGAGAGGTGCGATCCAGCTTTCCTGACTCCAGCTCCAGTTTGGACGCTGAGTCCTTCATGGCCTGAGTGACAATAGCTCCAGTCTTAACTGCAAGCCTGTCCATTGCCTGATTCATCTTCTCATCCCTGATCGCATCCCTCTCATCGAGTTTCTTGAGAGTGTTCCTAAGCATCTTCTTGGTGCGCTTCCTCTCATTCCTCACTGACTTGGCCGTGTCAGTCATCGTCCTCTTTAGCAAAATCAGCTCCCTGTTGGCAAGGGTGTTGTAGGCTGACTTTGTCCACCTGATGTGTTTTGCCAGGGCCTTGGAGTCTTCTTCTTTTTCAGCTCGTAGCCTCATTACTTCCTCCTGAAGTTCAGCTAGATTTTCTGTGGTTTTCTCCTGCTTGACCTCCACTATGCTTGTGAATTCAGCACGGCCGACCCCAGTTATTATCACATCTTCACCATCAACGGCCTCATCAGTGATTGGCTGCTTTCCCTTGTCAGCCCCTGCAGCATCAGTCCCTTCTTCAAGGTGCACTGAAGGCAGTTGTGAAGTAGTCAGAGCCGCCTGCTCAGGCTCAGCTAAGCTAACTTGAACCTTAGGAACTTGTCCTTCGGAACTGAGAGTCTCCTTGGATGCCTCAACATCGTCCTCTCTTGTCTCAGGGCAGGGAATCCCTCCATTGACAGATGTCTCATTGGCAGCTGAGATGTTCAAAACTTCCTCAGCCACTGGTCCACCCTTGGCACCAGTGTCCTTATCACCTTCCCCCTGAGCCTGAGGCTCAGAGATCATCTCATCAACTTCTCTCGCAGTCTCATCTACTGCCTTCTCTACATCTCCACCCTGAGCTTCATCATCCTCCTCATCATCCTTCTCGTCACCAGACAGGATGTCAGCCTTGCTCTTGGACATCAAATCAGCCACTAACTGCTTCAGGTTGTCAAAGTTCAAAAGTTGAAGCCAGCTAGTTAGTCCAAAGAAAGAGCAAATCTTGGCTTCCTCAGTCTCCCAGTGCTCCCAGCCACGAGCGTCCACTAGCAGATGTTGCTCCTGCATGTTTGATTGTTTGAAGTCCAACCAAACTTTGAGCTCAATCACATACGCTAGCAGCTCAGTGTACTTGTTCAGCCCAGGCCAGCACTTTCCTGCCCATTCTGTGGCGTTCCCCCTGAGCGTGTTCTCCAGAATCCCTCCTGCCATGTGCTCATCTAACTCTTCCTCCTCCATTTCAAGGAATTCATCCTCTTCAGTTGAAATGGATTTGGGACAGTCCTTGGGATTGGGGTATGAGGGAAAATCTGAGGGGTTTGAAAGATTTGGCTCGTCTGACTGGTCAGGCTCATTCGAAGGTGAAATTGATGGCACTGACCCAGTAGGCTGATCTGGCTGTGAGGGTTGGGATGTTTCAGCGGGTTGAGTGGTGAGGTCAGGCTTGGAAGGTGTTTGGGTTTCAGGGTGTGGGGGTGTTTGAGTGGGTACTGTCTCAGGCTGCAACGACTCAGCCGTCTTGACAGTTTTTCTCACTTCCTCCAAGTCAGAGGCTCCAGGAGAGCTTGACTTCTCCCTCTCACTCACCTCAGGCAGCTTCTTAGCAGGGGACTTTTGGAGTCCCTTCCTAAGCCTCTTTAGGGGCCTCTCTCCCTGAGCACCCACCTCCTTTCTGACGTCATCGTCAGTTCCCTCAGCCTCAGACCCGGCCTTCTTGGGATCAGACTCAGTCCCTGATTTCGTGCTCTTCCCTGACAGCACGACCCTTAACTTCTTCCTCTTCTCAGCCTTCTCGGCCTAAGGCTGCTCCACCTCCTCAGCTGCAACCTCCTCACCGTCCTTACTCCTCTCAAGGAGGTCATCTACCCGTTCAATGAGACTGGTTGCCACTCTCTTGGCCTTACCAGCTGTCTTTTTGGCCTGACCCTTTGCTTTCGCATTGGGATCAGTCAGCCCTAGCACTGAATAAGTATCACTCAGTGAGGAAAATATTACCTTCTTTGAGGAGAGACTATCCTCAAAATCGAAGGTATACTCATGGCAGGCATGAGCAATCAGGATGGACAGCCTCATTCCGAATGGCAAGATGGCACTGACGGAAATGTGCTTCATCTCCTCATCTCGCTTAAGCTTGTCTAGTCCAGCCTGATGGAATTGATCAAGGAAGAACTGCTCCCAGTTCGCTTCCACTCCATCTGCAATTGCCCCCATGAGTCTCAGCTTGGGCAGACTCAGTTGCTCGTGAGAGCCAGTTGCGCCCATCACCATCTTGGACACCAAATCCACCAGAGCTCTATACTCAGGCTTTAGCGTACTTTTGTTCTGACGGGCCCTGAACTCCGATGACCCTGACTTGGTCCATTTCCCAAGGAGTTCTCCCTCCGAGTTCTCCTTGTACGTTTTGGGGTTAATGCCCGAGGATGGCAACTTGAAGACTTCCCTCACCGCCTGCCTGAAGTTAATAGTGACCACCTCTGTGTTGTAAAGAGGTTCACCGTCACCGTCCTTCTCTCCCGTAGGCTTCAGCGCAGTCACCTTTGTGAAAACTTCCCCCTTCCGCAAGAACATATTCAAATATGCTTCCACAACTGTTCTTGGGAGCACGGAAATGGGGCGGGTGGTGAAGTATGTTTCCAACCCAGCATCGGAAATCCACTTGAAAACTGGTTTGATTTCCTCAACTGTAAGACAAATACCTTCCATGGAGATGACTTGCTCCATGTGTACCAGCTTTTTCTCGACAACGTCTACGATCTTGTCGATTGTCCAGTTGGAATCGAGGAATGCCATTGTTTTGAAAAGAAGAGATTTTTCGAAAGAATTATCTGTGTTTGAGCAAGAGAAAACTCAGTGTGCAGATTGTGCGTTGTGTTTGCGTAAAACCCTCAAATGGCACTCTTGATTGATAAGACTAAGTCAGTTACTCAAACGTGGGGTTGAGATTAATCCCTGAATTCAAAAGGTTTTGAAATGAGGGGCCAGGATTAATCTCATCTTCAATCAAAACCCCATGTCAGTCATATTCCGTATAAAACGGACACGTATATGAAAAAGTAACTAAGCATTAAATGCTCCGTGCGCGTGAGTTTTTGTTGGTCCCACTTGATAGATTAATTGCGGAAGCTTATGTTTAAATGTCTTTCAAAGTCTTTTACAAGAGAATAATAAAGAATGAACAATAATTAAGATAAAGCGATAAATAACACAAGATATATAGTGGTTCAGATTTAAATATCCTACGTCCACTCTCCCTTATCACCAAGGGGTCTCACTATCTACCAACTCACAAACTTACTCACTGGAATTTCCGAAGTACCAGCACCTTCTTACAAACTCTTTAGATCTAACGTCGATCTAAAGATAAACTTACTCCAACCTTATCTAACAAGATGAATAGGTTGAGTACATAAACTCCTTATGAGTAGATGAGTAATTAAGAACAAAAGTGAGTGCAATATGCGTAGTGATCAAAAGCTTGGTATGGCTATATGCGCGTGAATGATTCTAGAGCTTTTTCTAGATCTGCACTCAAGTATATATAGAGGGGATTAGGGTCATAGCCGTTGGGAGGCTGATCCAATCAGATCCTCTATATATGGAAGCTTCAATCAATCAATTCCCTAATTGATTGATTGGGTTGGTGAGATCTTGATTGATTGTCTTCATATCTTTCTCAATCCAATCTTGTTTTGACTTGAATAAACACCAACGGATCAATGCTTCCAATTGCCTATCTCTGATTCTCTCCAGAGAAGGCAGGACCAGACACCAGGCAACCTCGGTGTCCTCTGGTCCTCATCTGGTGAACAACCAGAATACTCAGTAGAATCAGGGGATCAAACTGAGCATCTTTTGTTCCACCAGACTCGTCTGGTCCGGACTCGTCTGGTCTGGGGAAGGATCTCTGCCTCTGGTCTTGATCTCTTCTGCTGAAGTCCTCTGGTGGAGTCCTCTGGTGGGAGTCTTCTGGTGACTCTTCTGGTGAGGTCTTCTGATCTGGCAGTTCCCCCTAGACTAAGTCCTAACTAATCCTCATCTGGCTAACAGGTCCAGATGGTCCTATTACAGCTTTTGGTTTGTTTTAACTCATCAAAACTAACAAATTTTATCCTAACAATTTCCCCCTTTTTGATGGAGTTAAAACTCTACCAGAACTGATCAAAAGAAAATTATGCAAGAAAACATTAAAGGATAAGACTTTAGAATAGATCTTATCAGGCAAACAATTAAGACAACAAGAGGTTGTCTTTTGAACAGAGAAGATATGAATTTCATTGATAATAAGAATAAGAGTGATTACAATTTACAATGCAGAACAGATCCTATTCTATGCATATCTTCTGTTATCTTTAGGCACCAGAAACCAATCCAGAAACCTATCCTGGACGGTCTTCAACTCTGCAGAAGATGTTGGAGTGAAGTTCACCAACACCTTGGTCTTGTACAGTTTCTTCAGCTCAGCCCAATCAACCTGGTCTCCTGCCATTGGAGTGTTAAGAAAATGGAACTCAGGAGCAGTGACTTCCAGGTTGAATTCAATAGTCGAATCCATCAACTGCTTGTACAAATCTGCATCATATGCCTGCATCCAAGAATGGAAGGTCCTGTTGATGAGGGCATCATCCTCTGGTGGAGGTCTCTGGATGTAATGTTGAATGAACCAGAGAGTCTTGGCTTCTCTCCATTTTTCAATCAGGGGCACAGGCACAGTAGAGTCAAAAGACCCTTCTGTCCTGAGAGGAAGGATGTTCATGACTTCAACAGGTCCTTTCTTCTTCTGGCTTGAACCACTGGCACCAGAAGACACACCAGCTTCTCTGTTCTTCTTATTTTGCCTTCTAACATATCTGAGCCTCTGCTCTTCATCTATGTTCTTTCTTATCCTTGCTTGCCTCTCTTCAGGCGACTCTTCCTTGAATCTCTTCTCTGCTTCTTCAACCACAGATTCAAGGAAGCTCTTCTTCACTTTCCTAATCTTCCTCTTTGCAGGACCAGATATGGAGATTGGATCCTGCTCAGCCTCAGACTCCTCTTCTGCAGCAAGCTGCTTAGCCATGGAAAGAGATTTGAGCTCTTCCTTCTTCTTCTTCTGCAGCTCAGCCTGGGCCAAAGTGTTCTCCAGCAGATCCAGACGAGCTCCATGGCTAAAAAGAGTCTCATTTGTGGTCTTTGCCAGATCAGTTCTGGCCTTCTCTTCCCCCTTTTTAACTTCATCAAGGAGGGGCTCCACTACCTGCCTAATGAGATCAGGCAAGGCAGTGTTGGAGGAAGAGTGAAGATCACGAAGCTGCTTGGCCTCCTCCAGGTAAGCCTTAGACTCTGCAACAAGTCTCTCTTGCTTCTCCAACATCTCCTGGAGGGAGTCCTTCATCCTAGCAGTTTGAATCATCTGGCTGGTCATTTCTACCTTGAGTACTGAAACTGGCCTCAATTGCTCCAGCACATGCTCCTGGAGCTGCTTCTGGCTGTGCATGACGTCGAGCTTGACAAATAAGCCATTAGCCTTGAAGGAAGCTTTAACTTCTGCCAGAGAGGACTTGATCTGCTTCAGGAAGATTTTCCTCTCTTGCTTAATCTAATGCTCTATCATAGCAGGGGCCATATGTTGAATGGCTTTGGAAAAGTGCCCTATCTGCATGATCTGCTCGTTGAAGAAAGCCTTCATCTTCTGGAGCACAGCAGGAGACATCTCAAAGTCCTCCTCGTCTGAATAAAGCTCTGGAGGGAAGACAAAATGAGGACCAAACTTGTAAGTGGGGCCCTCAGGAGTGAGCATTACTCCTCTCTAGATAAGCAGGGTGCGAATCAAGACTTTAGCTGCACCAGGGGTCTCCAGCTCTGCAGGGTTCTGAATGTTCGTCTTCTGCTTCAGCTCAATCTCCCAAGCAGTGAAGTTGGAGGCACCCATTTCCTCAAGCAAAAGCATCAGATCCTCCACATCTTCAAGTCTGGCCTTGCTCCAGACCTTGGCATCAGTAAGCTCTGCCAGGAGAGGTAAGTGCTCCAGAAGAACTGGAAAATGCTCTCTTAGCCAGAGCTGAGCACTTACACTCATACTCTGCCTAATGGGACCCATTTCTGCAGATGAGAAAGTGAAGGGTTTGGGCCCAGAGGCAGAGGAGGAAGGGGCTAAGTCAGCAGGCTCAAGTGAAGCTTCCTCATCTTCACTATCATCGCTGGTTAAACAGGTCGGGGAAGGGGGAGGGCCAACGAATCCCAGAGCCATAGAAATGGTTGGGTCCTGGTCTGAATGTGTTTGGGGAGGGTTTGGGTTTTGTGAGGTAGAGGTGGTAGGAATGGGTTGTTCTGCACCAGAAGAGGAAGGAATATCTGGTACAGAATGTGTAAGAGGGAATTGGGAGGTGGAAGTGTTTGAAGGGGGGACTTCTGCACCAGAGGAGGTTGAGGGAACCTCTGGCACAGAAGGTGAGGGAGAGGGGTTAGTGGGGAGATGTGTTTGGGAGTGTGGGGGAGAAGGTGTATGAACATGAATGGTAGAGGGTGTATAAACTGGGGTATCTGGGATAGTCTGCTCTAGTGGAAGAATGGGGTTACCAGAGGCAGATGGGGTTTGGGGAATGTTATCTGGGGGAGAGGTAGAAGGGGAAACAAGATTTATGGGAGAAGAAGATGGAAGGGAAGGGTTTACCTCTGTTGGGTCAACACCAGCAGGCACAACATGCTCTGGAGCATCCTCCATCATCAGGGAAGCATCCTCAATAGCCTTCTCCAAGGCCTCTCCAAGATCAGATCCAGAGTCTGACTCTTGAAGAAGGGCTCTCTTGGCCTTGGATTTCTTCACAAGAGGCACATCCTCGTCTTCATCTTCCTCCTCTGATGGCTCATCCACCAGAAGGGTTTTCTGAGCCTTTCTGCTAGTCCTCCTTTTCTTAGCAGAACCTCTCCTGGCCTCATCTGGCTGTTTCCTCTTGGCTGCTCCAGCCCTCTTAACAGCTTTATCATCATCACCCTTCTTCTTAAGTACATCAAGAAGGGGAATCTGGTCCTCCCCTGAGGAACCAGAAAAGGCAACAGTTGAAGAACCAGTTGCTTCAGCAGTCTTCTTCTGAGTCTTCTGCTTCTGCTGCTTCTTCTTCTGCCCCTTTGGAGAAGGAATGGATTGAATGGGAGGGGCAGGGATGGCTTGCTCCCCATCAGAGTCGGCATGGCCGTGGAGAGGACCATCCTTGGAGAAGAGGATCTTGGACTTGTGATAATTGTGGCACCAAGAAGATCTCCACTTCTTCTCTGGAAGAAGAGAATCCAGAATGAGAGTTAACTTAGTCCCCAAAGAGACATTTGCAGTGAAGTGAAACTGCAATTCCCCTGGCTTGGAAGGACAAGGCTCCTTCTTCACCTTCATCTTGTTCTTCCTCAACACACCCCAGAAGAACTCCGCCCAATTGCATTCCACACCATCATATAGGGCCCGCATCACACACATCCTGCCATTGAAAATGGCATCTGTGCTGTGATTCTCACACATCAAAACTTTGACCACGATATCGAACAACACCTTGAACTTCTGCCTCAAATGCTTATCCACAAAGCCCTTTGTGATATTCTGGCAGGAAGAACGAGCAAAGATCTTGAATGATCCAATGATATCATCTTCCTTGTATGTCAACAGATCCACTCCCACTGCAGAAATGTTCTTGAACAAAGTGCAGAAATCGTGCTTCGAAAACACCAAATCGTCATCACCAATCTTTGAAGAAATGTAATCATCATGAATCTTCATGCGAACCAAAAACTGGGCCGCATAACCATCAAGAGTGCGAAAATCCTTGGGAACAGTGGAGATCAACTTCTCCACTCCTGCATTCTGGAACATCTCCAGAACCGACAGCAAAACTGGGTTCTTGGTGGTATAAAAGTCCACCACCATCTCCGTCTTTAACTTTTTCATCATCAGGACATGATCGAAATTGCACGGAGGAGCCATTACTGTGAAAGAGAGAGAGAGAGAGAGAAAAAGCTTTGCAGAGAGAGGTTAGGGTTTGAAAGTGTAGAAACATGAAAGGACAGATTGAAAGAAAATTTGATTTAAATAGAGTAATACGCGTGGCTTGAAAATTAAATGAAGTGTGAACGCGTGTTATTTCAAATTTAATTGAGGAAACAAAATCAATTTTAGCATTGATTGACATATTGCACAGTGATTAAATCCGATGGCCATGGTGAAAGGCGAGATACGGATTTAATCTGGTGCGTTGGCATAGTCATTGGGACTGGGTATAAAGGAGTTTTGTGGCAGTCAAGAGAAAAAGCGAAATGATTGCCTAGGCCCTATACCCTAGTCTTAAATACACTCTGAAGTTGAAACGTTTTGAGTGTACTTACTAAAATGAAAGGTGTATCCCAATGATCAGAGGCCAGAAAAGAAAAGACATACCTGTCACCTGATATTGTAACCAGATGATACCACAACTAGTCTGGTGATACTTCTCCTCTGATGGAACTCATCTGCTCCTGATCAGAAACGACTTTGGACATATCTCTGACTCAGCACCGCATCTGGGATAAGTGTCACCTGGTGTATACCTCATCTGGATGTAAAATCTTCTCTGATATATCTAATCTGCAGGTATGTTAGCATAAAAAAAATGTATGAAGAGAAAAAAAATGAAACAAGGATACTTCTCTGATGTTCCCCCTAAATCAAATCTGTCTCTGGATCCAACAAACCTAACTCAAAGGCTAACTCTCTGAATCTGGTCTCAGCCAAAGGCTTGGTTAAAATATCTGCTCTCTGCCTCTCTGTTGCAATCTTTTCCATCCTTATATCTCCCTTCTCAACATGATCTTTGATAAAATGATGCCTTATGTCAACATGTTTGCACCTGGTATGAAGAACTGGATTCTGGGTGATTGCTATGGCACTATTACTATCACAGAAAATAGGAATATCCTTAGCTCTAATCTGGTAATCCCTAAGCTGTTGACTAATCCAGAGAAGCTGTGAACAACAGCTCCCTGCAGCCATGTACTCTGCTTCTGTTGTTGATTTAGCAACTGAAGTCTGCTTCTTGGAAAACCAGGATACCAATTTATTCCCTAAAAATTGGCATGTTCCACTTGTAGATTTCCTATCTATTCTGCACCCACCATAGTCTGAATCCGAATAACCACTCAATTCTAAGTTGTCATCTGCAGGATACCATAATCCTAAGTTCACAGTTCCCTTAAGATATTTCAATATCTTCCTAGCTGCTTCCAAGTGACTTTTCTTGGGGTTAGCTTGAAATCTGGCACAAACTCCTACAGCAAAAGTAATATCCGGTCTGCTTGCAGTCAGATACAAAAGAGAACCAATAAGTGCTCTATACTGAGTCTGGTCCACACTCTCTCCAGACTTATCTGGATCCATGTTGAAATTTGTCATCATAGGGATCTTGGCTGCTTTGCTAGATCCTATTCCAAATTTCTCTAACATGTTTCTGGTATACTTAGCTTGATTAATAAAGATTCCCTTCTCTGATTGCTTAACCTGCAAACCCAAAAAGTAATTCATTTCTCCCATCATGGACATCTCAAACTGTCCCTGCATGAGCTCACCAAACTTCTCACACAGCTTCTTGTTAGGGGATCCAAATATGATGTCATCAACATATATCTGGACCAGAAGGATGTCCTTTCCTTCTTCTTTCCTAAACAAGGTCCTATCAATCTTACCCTTAGTAAAACCATTGTCCAGAAGAAATTGAGATAGAGTGTCATACCATGCTCTGGGTGCCTGCTTCAGCCCATAAAGAGCTTTCTTAAGCTTAAACACCTTGTCACCTTGTTCAAAACCAGGAGGTTGTTCCACATACACTTCCTCAATGAGAATCCCATTAAGAAAGGCAGATTTCACATCCATCTGGTATACTTTGAACTTCATGTGAGCAGCATATGCTAAGAACAATCTAATGGCTTCTAGTCTGGCAACAGGAGCAAATGTCTCATCATAGTCTATTCCTTCAGACTGAGAATAGCCCTGGGCCACTAGCCTTGCCTTGTTCCTAGTAATGACATCATTCTCATCTTTCTTATTCTTGAAAACCCACTTAGTGCCTATCACCTTTTGATGTCTTGGTCTGTCTACCAGCTCCCAAACATCCTGTCTGGTGAATTGATTCAATTCCTCCTGCATAGCCACAATCCAATTTGAATCTTTCAGTGCCTCCTTGATGTTCTTGGGCTCAATCAAGGACACATAGCAACTGAATAAGGCAGCTAAGTTAAGAGTTCTCCTAGTCTGGACACCCTTAGTTGGATCTCCTAAGATCAGGTCATTGGGGTGATCAACCAGGGTCCTCCTACCCGTGGTCTTGCCTGGGTGATCATCTTCTGTAGTATCTTGGTGATTATCACCACCTGCAGAAGAGCTTCCCCCTACAGGAGTTCCAACCTCTTCTGGTTCTGCTCCTTGTGAAGGCTGCTGCTTCAGAGAACCAGGAGATGAGTCATCATCTGAATCTGAATCTGAATCAAGAATAGGTGGATTGACCTTGATAACTCTGGGGGTAGTCTGATTCTGAACCTCATCAGAAGACTTAGAGTCCACCTTGCACTCAAAAGTAGATTCATCAAAAACAACATGAGGTGTTTCCTCCACACAAAGTGAATTCTTATTAAAAACTCTAAAAGCTTTACTGGTGCTGGAATATCCCAAAAATATTCCATCAGCCACTTTAGCATCAAAGGTTCTTAATTTAGACTTCCCATTGTCATGGATGAAACACTTACATCCAAAAACATGAAAGTATGAAACAGATGGGGTTTTACCTTTCCATACCTCATATGGGGTCTTATTATGTCTCTGGGCAATCAGGCACCTGTTCTGAGTGTAGCAAGCTGTATTGATGGCCTCTGCCCAAAATCTCTGTGGAGTGCTGTATTCTGCCAGAAGTGTTCTTGCAGCTTCTTTGAGAGTCCTATTCCTTCTTTCTGCTACTCCATTTTGTTGAGGTGTTCTGGCAGCTGATGTCTCATGAAAAATCCCATTATCCTTACAGTAATCTGCAATATGTGAATTCAAAAACTCTGTTCCTTTGTCACTTCTGATCCTGACTATGCTCTGGTTCTGCTCATTCTGAATCTGCTTGAAGAACTCTGGCAGCTTAGTCATAGTTTCATTTTTCTTAAACAAGAACACTACCCAAGTGTATCTTGAAAAGTCATCTACTATTACTAAGGTGTACTTCCTTCCACTGAAACTAAGAGGAGAAACAGGTCCAAACAGGTCCATGTGAAGTAGTTGAAGTACTCTGGTTGTGGTTATGCTCTGGACATCCTTAAAGGAAGTCTTGGGTTGTTTACCCTTCTGGCATGAACCACAAACCTGATCTTTCTTAAACACTTCATTAGGAAGACCTCGAATGAGACCTTTTCTGGCAATCTTGTTCAATGTTTTGAAGTTAAGATGACACAATCTCTTGTGCCAAATCCAGCTGTTCTCTGCAGATCCTTTAGCAACCAGGCAAGCATTTCTTGGGCAACTGCTAAAATCTGCAAGATAAATGTTACCCTTCCTCAAGCCTATTAGCAAAATATCATTATAATCAGAAGAGAAAACAGTGCATGAATCACTAGAAAACTTCACTGAGTATCCCTTGTCACAGAATTGGGATACTGAAAGCAGATTATACTTGAGTCCTTCTACGTAGTAGACTTCATCTACAGAAACTCCATTGAAAGTCAATTTTCCAACTCCTCTGGTGACTCCATAGTTGTTGTCACCAAACATCACTCTTGGTCCATTCAATGACTTGAAATCTTGGAGATTATCCTTCTGGAAGGTCATGTGCTTGGAACAACCACTATCAATGTACCAGACATGGTTGCTTGAAAATCCTTTCTCCAATGGACTCTTATCTACCTGCAGAGAGATCAATTAGGTCCCCTACTAGTGCTGGGTCCTGATTGGTTAGTTGCAGGTTTTGTAGGAATCCATAGATAAAGATCATCTCTTGATGGATGAGGAGATCTTATCTTCCTTCCAAATCTATCTACCAGCACATGTCCTCTTACTATGACATATTGAGCTACTGGTCTGATAAGGACACCTTTCCTATACACAGGTCTGGTGTACCTTTTCTCAAATCTGGCCTTTGGAATGGCCTGCCTCAAAGACATGGTCTTAAAGGTCTGGTTATAAGGGTACATCCTAGAAGAACCATCTCTGGTGTCATAACTACCCAGATCAGTTGGTTTTCTATAGATGGGTCTTGAAAACCACCTCTGGTTCTGATAATTAGACTTACTCTGGTGATTATTGTTCCTTTGAGTATACCTATTCTGGAATTGATTCTTCTGAGCAAATTGTCTTTGGGGTACCTGGTTCTGTTGAACATTGTTCCTTCTCTGGTAGTTATTACTCTGATTGGTATTCCCCTTTCTAGAGTGTTTCCTTTGAGGTCCCCTAATCTGTTTAGGTTCCCTTTGAGGATTTCTCTGGGGTCCTCCAATTTGAGTATTTCCTACTCTTTGGGACTCATTGTTCACAGAACCATCAATCTTTAATGGTTCCCCTTGTTGACACTTATTCTCTAGCATCTTCTCTTCCAGAACAGTCAACTCTTCTGGACCATTTGTTATGTGATTAACAGAGTGATTCCTTTTCCAATCAGGATTGTGAACCACCTTGTAACCATTACCAGTTAAGTCTTTATCATTCCAGATTTCTACCAATTTACCAGCTCTTACAGACTTGTCTTTATTATAGAGGTATTTATGAGTTTTAGTGGTAATTCCAGAATATCCTAAACCACTCTTATCACAGATGCGCTGAGAAGACTCTGATATGATAGATACAACAGATGGTATCTTAGGAGCTTCTCTGGGCACAGGTATCTCCTCTATGTTGTGAACAACTTGTTTTCCCTTGATAAGTTTGGTATTTGGCTCTGAGTTCAGTGATCTCATCCTCTTGAGAGCTCCTTTCTTTCATGAGTTGATCTACCAGAGTATCTCTTTCTGTGATCTTATCCTGAAGTTCAGAGACTTCTTTGGAATGATCTTTCATGAGTTCTCTGGTGGATTTATGCTCATGAGAGAGAGATTGAACTTCAGCTCTGAGCCTACCATTCTCTTTCTCAAGTTTTTGACAGAGTTGTACACAGTTTTGGAGATCTGATAGCATTTGTTGCATATCAGACTCTCTGGAGTTACCAGATGAATTAGAGGATTCAGTACATTTGGAATTTGATAAGACTAGAGTAGTTTCATTTACCTCAGTGATGTCTGCCATAAGACACACATCATCATCTGATCCAAAGTCAGAAGAAGAAGAACTGGAACTAGTATCCTCCTCCTCTGCTTCTGCCAGCAATGCTCTCTTATCTGCATACCTCCTATCTCTCTTGATTCTTTTCTCCTCTCTTTCCCTAGGAGTAAGCTGAGGACAATCATAACTATAGTGACCAGTCTTGTTGCATGTGTAGCAGGCATTGTCTCCTCTGGGACTAGGACTTGGCTCTCTCCTCCTCTGGTTGTAGTCTGATCTGGCAGGGCTACTCTCTCTCCTCTGATAGTCAGGTCTGCCAGAGCTACCATCCCTCCTCTGATGATCTGATCTCCCAGAGTTGCCAGGGTTGTCATCTCTCCTCCTTTCTGGAGTTCTGAATCTGGTCTCCCTTGAGTCTCCAGATATCTTCTCCTTCTCTGCAGGCTTGAAGGAACTCTTTCTATCTCTGGAAGATTCCTTCCAATGCCTTTTGTACCTGCCATACTTAGAACTCATTTTATCTAATTTTCTAGTTAGAAGTGCTACCTGCTCCTTGAGGCTCAAGTCATCTGCAGTAGACTCCTTTGGCTTGACATCAGATTTGATGGTTGAAGAGAATGCAACACCTTTCTGACCAGAAGAGGAAACCTCTTCTGTTTGATCCTCCTCTTGAAGATCATACTCATAGGCTTTGAGATCAGACAACAGAAGATGATGATCCAGAGTATTGAGATCCTTGTTGTCCTTGATCACAGTGACTTTAATTCTCCACCTGCTTGTTAGTGAACGTAATATTTTACTATTAATCTCTTTTTCAGAATAGGTCTTACCTAAGGCACTAGCCTTGTTCAAGAGATTCGTGAGGCGCATGTCCAGCTGGTCAATGGTCTCGTCTGGTTTCATCTTAAACGTGTCAAAGGAGTGTTGAACAGCTTGGAGCTTGTTGTCTTTAATCTTCTCTGTTCCTTCACAGAGCAGAGCAAGTTTGTCCCACATCTCCTTGGCAGTGGCACACGTTCTGACCTTTTCAATCACCTCTTTGGTAAGTGTGTTGATGATCTCTGTTCTGGCCACCTGGTCCAAATTGTAGAGCTTTCTTTCATCATTATCAAGCTCGTCTCTCTTTTTGAGAATTCTCTGCCTGGGGACTCTATCCTCTGCAGTTTTCTGGGCAGTTTCACTAGTCTCTTCTCTGGACTCAGACCTGCCACTATCAATAGGAGTCCAGTAAAATTTAATGGGGCCACTTTCAACCACATCCAACATGCGGTGATGGATAGCTCCAAGATGATTACTCATCATGAAGCTCCAGTGGCTATAATCCTCAAAAGAGAATTCTGGGAGCTTACGGCTCTTGTAAGAAGATTTTGCAGACATTTTGATAAGAAATTTAGGGAAATAACAAGAACTAGAATAAAAACACTAAAGAGCAATGGATCTGCCCGGTGACCACCAAAAGCTTTTCAAAGCAGTGGTCGTGGACACACGGCTCTGATACCACTTGTTGGTCCCACTTGATAGATTAATTGCGGAAGCTTATGTTTAAATGTCTTTCAAAGTCTTTTACAAGAGAATAATAAAGAATGAACAATAATTAAGATAAAGCGATAAATAACACAAGATATATAGTGGTTCGGATTTAAATATCCTACGTCCACTCTCCCTTATCACCAAGGGGTCTCACTATCTACCAACTCACAAACTTACTCACTGGAATTTCCGAAGTACCAGCACCTTCTTACAAACTCTTTAGATCTAACGTCGATCTAAAGATAAACTTACTCCAACCTTATCTAACAAGATGAATAGGTTGAGTACATAAACTCCTTATGAGTAGATGAGTAATTAAGAACAAAAGTGAGTGCAATATGCGTAGTGATCAAAAGCTTGGTATGGCTATATGCGCGTGAATGATTCTAGAGCTTTTTCTAGATCTGCACTCAAGTATATATAGAGGGGATTAGGGTCATAGCCGTTGGGAGGCTGATCCAATCAGATCCTCTATATATGGAAGCTTCAATCAATCAATTCCCTAATTGATTGATTGGGTTGGTGAGATCTTGATTGATTGTCTTCATATCTTTCTCAATCCAATCTTGTTTTGACTTGAATAAACACCAACGGATCAATGCTTCCAATTGCCTATCTCTGATTCTCTCCAGAGAAGGCAGGACCAGACACCAGGCAACCTCGGTGTCCTCTGGTCCTCATCTGGTGAACAACCAGAATACTCAGTAGAATCAGGGGATCAAACTGAGCATCTTTTGTTCCACCAGACTCGTCTGGTCCGGACTCGTCTGGTCTGGGGAAGGATCTCTGCCTCTGGTCTTGATCTCTTCTGCTGAAGTCCTCTGGTGGAGTCCTCTGGTGGGAGTCTTCTGGTGACTCTTCTGGTGAGGTCTTCTGATCTGGCAGTTCCCCCTAGACTAAGTCCTAACTAATCCTCATCTGGCTAACAGGTCCAGATGGTCCTATTACAGCTTTTGGTTTGTTTTAACTCATCAAAACTAACAAATTTTATCCTAACAGTTTTAAATATGAAAAGGCGCGCTATTAATGAAAACGGAATGCATTTAATAAAGATTTTCAGGACGAAAGACTCAGGGAGACGCTTGAAATTCACACGAGTCAGGTTAGAACTCATACCTGTCAGGGAGACATTGTAGCACCCTGATACCTCGCTGAGTCGAGTCTGGCCTGAGTTCCCCCTAGAACCCTACACTGACTGTTCTCCCGGATCTAAGAGTCCTAATTCCACTGACAGTTCCATAAACCTTGCTTCAGCCAAAGGCTTAGTCAAGATGTCAGCTCTTTGCCTGTCAGTGTGAATTTTCTCCATCCTAACATCTTTCTTCTCCACATGATCTCGAATGAAGTGATGCCTAATATCCACATGCTTGCACCTTGTGTGAAGCACTGGGTTCTGAGTGATTGCTATTGCACTATTGTTGTCACAATAGATCGGAACCTGATTAGCAAATACTTGGTAGTCCCTCAACTGTTGCCTCAACCATAAGATCTGAGCACAACAACTACCTGCAGCCATATACTCAGCCTCAGTTGTGGATGTAGCCACTGAATTCTGCTTCTTACTAAACCACGAGATCAACTTACTTCCCAAAAACTGACATGTCCCTGAGGTTGATTTCCTATCAATCCTACAACCTCCATAATCTGCATCTGAATAACCTGTCAGTTCTAAGTTATCATCTGAAGGATACCATAGTCCCATATTGACTGTCCTTTTCAAATACTTAAGTATCCTCTTAGCAGCCTCTAAATGACTTCTCTTGGGATCAGACTGATACCTAGCACACACACCAACTGCAAACGTAATGTCAGGCCTACTTGCAGCCAGGTACAACAAAGAGCCTATCAGCCCTCGATACTCAGTCTGATTTACTGAAGTCCCTTCAGTGTCAGGATCCATCTTCCAATTTGTGTTCATAGGGATCCTGGCTGGATTGCTGTTCTGAACACCAAACTTATGAATCAAGTCCCTTGTATACTTGGCCTGATTTATGAAGATACCTTGATCAGTCTGCTTGACCTGCAATCCTAAGAAGAAGTTCATCTCTCCCATCATGGACATCTCAAATTTACCAGTCATCAGCTTAGAGAATTTCTCACATAGCTGATGATTTGGTGATCCAAATATTATGTCATCCACATAAATCTGGACCAAGAGAATGTCATCACCTTCAGTGATCCTGAACAATGTCCTATCCACAGTTCCCTTCTTGAACCCATGGTCAGTCAGGAATTGAGAGAGGGTATCATACCAAGCTCTTGGTGCTTGCTTAAGTCCATAGAGTGCTTTCTTCAAATGGTATACTCTATCTCCAACCTCAAACCCGGGAGATTGTTCAACATATACCTCTTCATTGAGTACACCGTTCAGGAAGGCACTCTTGACATCCATTTGATACACCTTGAACTTCTTATATGTTGCATAGGCAAGGAACAACCTGATAGCTTCCAACCTAGCTACTGGAGCAAAAGTCTCATCATAGTCTATTCCTTTAGACTGACAATACCCTTTTGCAACCAGTCTAGCCTTGTTCCTTACCACAACACCATTCTCATCCTTCTTGTTCTTGAAGACCCACTTTATAACAATCACACCTTGATGTCTAGGTCTATCTACCAGTTCCCAAACCTGATTCCTTGTGAACTGATTCAACTCCTCTTGCATGGCAATGATCCAGTTCGAGTCAGTGAGAGCTTCTTCAATGTTCTGAGGCTCTTGCTCAGAGAGAAAGCAACAGAACAATGCCCTCTCACCATGGAACCGTTTGGTCCTGACTCCCTCAGTTGGATTACCAATGATTTGATCAATGGGATGATCCTCTAACCATGTTCTTTTGCCAGGAGTTGTTCCTGAAGTACCTGCAATGTTAGTGTCTACAGGCTCATAAAATTCAGGAAATTGAACAGAAGAGGATGATCCTGAGTCTATACCAAAGGGATTAACAAGCTCAATGTCAGGGACATTGATTCCCCCTTGATGAGGTGACTCAGGAACCGTCTCAGTTGCAACAGCATCTTCATAGACGGTGCTTACCTCAGGTTGAGCCTGTTCCTCAGTCTGAGGCTCAACAATCCCTGATGTGCTGGGCTTAGGAGTGACACCTGATTCATCATCCTGATCGTCATCATCATCCCATCTGGGAATTGGCACCGTTTTGATCTTGGGATCAGGTTGATTCTTCAAGCTTAGCCTTGTCACACTCCTTGTGACCTCCTCAGTGTCAGGATTCAACATCTTTGCCCTGGACTCATTAGCAGATTCATCAAAGACAACATGAGGTGATTCTTCCACAACAAGAGTCCTACAGTTGTAAACCCTGAAGGCTTTACTGACTTCAGAATATCCTAAGAATATTCCTTCATCGGATTTGCTATCAAAGGCTTTCAATTGGGTCTTCCCATTGTTGAGGATGAAGCACTTACAACCAAATACATGAAAATAATAAATACGAGGTTTCCTCTTATTCCATGTCTCATATGGGGTCTGTGCATGTTGTTTATTCAGCATGGATCTGTTCTGAGTGTAGCATGCAGTGTTGATTGCCCCAGCCCAGAATTTCTTGGGCAATCCTGACTCAGCCAGCATGGTCCTTGCAGCTTCCTTCAGTGTCCTGTTCCTTCTTTCAGCGACACCATTCTGTTGTGGGGTTCTAGCTGCAGAAGTCTCATGAGCTATACCAAGTTCATTACAAAAGTCAGAAATATATGAGTTTATAAATTCAGTGCCCTTGTCAGATCTGATCTTAGTAATGGACTGATTCTTCTCATTGCTGAGTCTCCTGAGCAACTCTGGAAGCTTCACCTGTGTTTCCTTCTTATTCAACAAGAAAATAACCCAAGTATACCTAGAATAATCATCAATAACCACAAGGGTATATTTTCTACCATTCATACTCACAGGTGTTATGGGACCAAATAAGTCCATGTGCAAGAGCTGAAGTATCCTGTCAGTGGAATAAGAAGCTTTCTCTTTGAATGATGCTCTGACCTGCTTCCCTTCCTGACAAGCTTTGCACACGTGATCTTTGCTAAAAACTTCATTAGGTAGACCATCAACAAGTGACTGTCTAGAAATTTTGTTAAGAATCTTGAAGTTAAAGGCCTCAGGATGCCAAAACCACGGGGGTGTCATCATGTTTGGCCTTCCCTGTTGGTATTGCCAAGCATGATGGTACCCTCGCTGACCAGCCTGAGGGCTCTTGGCCTGAGTCTTCCTCCGCTTTCGCTGAGGTTTTCCCTGGCCTGAGCTCTCAGGGGCTTCCTTAGGTTGCTTCGCCTTTCCCTTGGGTTTTGGCTTAGCTACCTTAGGAGCAACCCTGACTGTGTCAATGGTTTCCTTGCCCTTATCAGTTTGACGGGCCTGGAGCACAACCTTAGGTGCACTCTGGCCTGTCTGAACAAATACCTTCTCAGTGTTGCTCCCTGAAGCAACATGAGACTGACCTGGTGAGGATTTCTTAGGAGCATATCCAAGCCCCCTTTTCTCATTCCCAAGTATCTGGCTGCTATTTATTTCCTCTATAGCCACTGAGGATTTATTCATTGCTGCAACCTTCTTCTTGAGAGAGTCCTCACTCTTTTTCAGGATTTCATGTCTGGTAAAAAGGTCATCAAACTTACTCTTAAGTACCTTCAGTTCTTCCTTCCTGACCAACTCTTCCTCAGCCAAATCTTTTAGAATCTTCTCTCTTGGGAGACGCTCAGCATTGATTAAATCGATCTCCTGAGTTAGTCTCACAATTTGAGCTGATTCTTTAAGATCAGACTGAGTGAGTTGTTCATTCAGGTTTTGAACCTCAGTACTCAATTTCTTGTTCTCCTCTACCAGGAAGACATTAGTTTCCTGCAATCTGGAGAAATCAACCATCAATTGATCAAGGCAGATCTGAAGGTTCATTTCTCTAACTGACTCTGAGCTGAGCTCAGGATTTTGACCAGTGTAAGAAGCACAAACAGAATTTGATGTTACCTCAGGCTCATCCCTAGCCATCAGGCAGACATCATAGTACTCGTCATCTGAGAAGAGTTCAGGTGACCTTTCAGTGGGACCGTCAGAGTCTGTTGCATCTTCAGCAACTATTGCTCTCCGATCAGCAGATCGTAGATCCCTCGTGGCTCTCCTTTCCTCCCTCTCCCTAGCACTCAGCTCCGGGCAGTCGTATTGATAGTGACCAATCTTGTTACAGTTGTAACATGCTACCTGCTCACTTACTCTTTCTTTCCTTGGTTCAGGGTTCCTCCTTGAGTCAGGTTCCCTGGTTCTAGGTGAGCTTTCAGGCTTGGTTGGATATCTATCATCGCGAGTACGTCTCTGTTCGTCTCTTCTTTCAGGCTTTGGTTCAGAATATCTCCTTTCATCACCACGTTCTCTCCTCTGGTCAGTATTCCTTCGCTCCTCATATCTCCTTGAGCTTTGGTGGGTTCCTTCAGGTTTCCTGTCACGTGAGTCCTGATAAAACTTTTTATAACGACCAAACCTGGAATTGAGCTTGTCAAATCGTCTGGCCATCAGGCTGTACTCTTCGGCGAGTTCTTCCCTGCTCATCTCCATCAGTGACTTTGATGAAGAATTTGATGAGGGCTCAACAGGTTCAGACCTGGCCTTGAACGCCACACTTTTCTCAGGAGTTTTCTCCTTCACTTCCTCTTCTGACTGAACTTTCTTCTTTCTTTTGTTAAGATCAAATTCAAGCTCTTTGAGCTCTGAAAAAAGTAAAGCAGAAGTTATGTTACTCATATCCTGAGTGTTCTTAAGCATAATTACACTGTTATCCCATCTCTCAGGAAGGGCATTCAGGATCTTTGAAGCAACATCTCTCCTTGGGACATCCTTGTCCAGCATCACCAACTCATTCATCAACTTGATGAATCTAGACTCCATTTGATCTATGCTCTCGTCAAGCAGCATCTCGAACGCTTCGAATTTCTGAATGGCAATGTTTCTCTTGTTCTCCTTTATCAGCTCATCCCGAACCTCCTTTGCTGTCTTTAGGTTCATCAGCCTGGCTGACTCCTCAAAAGGCACCGTATGCAAGATGATGTTTCTGGCGACGTTGTCAAGCCCCACCATCTTGATTTCATCATTGGTCATGTCTTTCCTTTCTTTAGGAACCTGCACGCCAATCGCAAGATCCTCATATCCCAGTCCTCTGACGTTAGGGATAGTGATCTTGATCGGTCCTTCCCTGAGTACACGCGGCATCTGGTCATGGATGGCATCTAGATGTGCTTCTAGTCTGAACTTACAATAGACAAAGTTAGACACTGAGAATTCAGGTAACGAAGCTTCAAGTCTCCTTGAAGTCATGATGATGCAAGTTTTATGAAAAGCAAACTCAAATCTGTTCAGTGACCACCAACAGTTTCTCCTCTGAAACTATTAGTATTCAAAGTCAGTGGTCTTTCGAACCACTGCTCTGATACCACTTGTTGGTCCCGGTACAAGACTGAGGAATACGTGTATGGGGGGGGAATACACGTATACCAATTTTTCAAACTTAAAACTGACTGAGTCCCCTTTTTACTCAGAGTGGTAAAGAACTATGAGCTGATAACACACCTACTGACTACACTTGGTGCGGGTCAGTTGGCTAACTATCAGTTCAAGTTCAGTGCGGAAATGTTTGAGCACTGAAAGTTTAAAGTCTTGTTTAGTTTGCTTTCTGAAAAACTTGTTTTACTCAATTCTGAATAGTGTTTAGTAGGGCAGTGCTCTTTTGAAGATCAGCCTGATTGATTCAGACCTGATAAACTTGAATGCAATGAATGAACAAGTAATATGGCAAGTATGCACAATATCAAAGCAGTAAGAACACAAGGAGTTTAACGTGGTTCAGAGTCTCAAGCTCCTACGTCCACGGCCTGATTTAACAGGAAATCCACTCAAGGGATTCTTGTTTTTAACGTGCCAAGGTGCACCAAGACCAGCTATCCTCACTGATCTATACAACTCCACTTACTAACACACTAACTGACTTACTCCCAACAAACCTAACTTAGGGTTTTGGTTTCAGTTTGGATTCCAACTAAGTTGAGATTATCCTTACAAGGCAAAGCAAGCTTTGCTAAGGATTGGATAATCTCTCTAAGATTAAGATAATGCTATTTAGCTCTTGGAATACAGAATAACTCTCAGTTGCTAAGAAACACTTGGGAAATTTGGATGTTTTCGAGTGCTTCTCTTAAAGGCTGAATGCTTTGATTGCTTGAGAGTTTGAGTAATTTCTGGCTTGGAAATTTCCCGTAACCTTGAATGGGTTCAAGGCCTTCTGTATTTATAGGTGATTTGAATAACTATCCGTTGGAGAGATAGCCTTCTGGTCATCTATGTAGAGTGGCTTCAAACGGACATATCTTCATCCAGCAGTCGTCCTTGCATGGATTTGGTATTTGCATTAAATGCACATTAAATGCTTGCCCGTTGAATGTGCAGTCTGAATTCAGTCTTCATGTCAGGTTCCGTACGTGCGTGTCCTTCTCGGATTGGTCCACGTCATCAGGTTGGTGAGAATGTCAGAACTTATTCCTGAGCTTCAGGTTTGTCTTATTAAGTTCTTTTTGTCTTGAGCCCACCGGTCTTGTCCTGACACTGAAATTCCTTTTGCATTGCTTGGCTCTACTCCAAGTCTTCCCATTAACTCAGTGACATCCTGTTCCCTTCAGGACTGAGTTAGTAATGACCTCAGGGTCATACTCTTCATCACTGACACTTACTCAGCCAGCTTAGAGGACTGCCATAAGTTCAGGATGGTGCTCTTCGTCTTCAGGCTCTGAGTCTTGATTGTCTCCAGTGAGTTCTCCTCTCACTGAGTACCTGTGAAGTGTAAAATGACTAAGTACAAATCCTAATCAAGACTAGCCTGACAGAGACAGATTAAGGCAAACATCTTTTCAGGGGCTTTGGGATCTTAATCAAAACTGACAATGTCCCAACATCAACCCTCTCAGGATTTTCAAAGCAACTTCTCTCTTAGTGTACACTTTACCAAGAGAGTTAATCTCATTCATTATATCAGTGAACCTCCCATCAAGTTGATCAATGGTCTCAGTTGGCTCCATGGTGAATTGCTCATACTTTTGAACAGCTACTGAGAGCTTGTTCTCCTTTATTTTGTAAGTACCTTCACACATAAGAGCAAGAGTGTCCCAAAGCTCCTTTGCAGTCTGGCAATGGATCACTCTTCCCATAACTGAGTCTGGAATGGTGGTGTAGAGAATGTTCATGGCTATGAAGTTGAGGTTGTGTCTCCTCCTTTCATCTGCAGTGAAATTGTCCTCATCTTTGGGCCATTCTTCTCTAGGATCTGCAATAGTTTCAGCTGTGGTTCTAGGGTTAGGAGTCATAAAAATAAATGGACATTTTGTGATGACTCATAACATTTCATCATGCACATAGGCAAGATGTGCTCTCATCCTGATTTTCCAGAAATCATAAATTTTCCACTGAGAATTGTGGAAGCTTGTGATGGGACATATGGTTCAAGGGATTGACTCCCATGTTGTTCTCTGCTGGTGGTGCTACCCTAGCTGCATTGTCAGCCATAATATCTAAACAAGATTATCAGCAGATCAATTCAGTTGACCAGATACACTTTACCTTTTGAGCACAAGGTATACTTAAAACAATGGTCTTTTGAACCACTGCTCTGATACCACTTGTTGGTCCCAAAACGAGTTATACAGGTGTATGGGGGGGAATACACCTGTTGTTACAAATTCAAACTTTCTTTCTTAAAACTTATCAGATTACTCAAGACATTAGATCTTCAGTGGACTTGGAAGTCTGCTGAAATTTACTAGTGAAAGCTTGCTGAGATACCAGCTCCACTGAAAGTTCAAGACTTTCAGTTGAGTTGCTATCTAAATAGTTTTCAGCTGCGGATTAGTGAGCCCTTAAGAAAACCTCGTTTTGCTTGATAAAACTTATTTGAACAACACACACTAAGGAATTAACAGAATGTAAGTGCACAAGATATAAAGTGGTTCAGAGATGAATCTCCTACGTCCAATGTCCTGTTTAAATAGGAGAAATTCCTTTCACTTTGGAATTCCTTGTGTTATAGTGCCAAGGTGCACTGATCAAATAATCATTTCTTAGGATATTTGATCCTTAGGATAATTCCAGGTCCTAGTTCCCAAAACAACCAACTTTTTGACTGATATCAACAATCAACTTACTAACACCTCTTAATTCTAACTCTCAACCTAACTCTGGGGTAGGTTTTGAGTAGGGTTTGGTTCCAACTGTTTGTGAGATAATCCTTACAGTTTAGCTCAAGGCTTTAAGGATGGATTATATCTTTCTAAGGCTTGGATATAGCTATAAGCTCAGTTACAGAAGGTTTGATATCCTCTCTACAAATTTGAAACACTTGAGAAATAAAGGTGATTTCGAGTGCTTCATAGTAAGTTATGAGTGTAGAGAATCTTGTCTGGTTTTAAGGTGGAACTCAACTGAGAGAACCTTCTTATTCCTTCATTTATTGCAAGCTTTACTGATATTCGATTTGCCTTGTTCCAACCATATTAACTAACAACTTTTAATGTGTTTAATATTGAATGTGCATTGTTAGTCCTCATCAGTGGACCTTGATCCTCTCCTAATGGTATAGCCTTAGTAAGAGATGCACTTAGAAACATTCATAACTTAGACTTCTTCTTCAGCTGACTCCTTCTTCACTTCACTTCTTCAACTCTTAGATACACTAAATGAGTTAGTAAATGCACTTCAGTTCCTTAACATTTGAATTGGATAATTCTATTCTAACTCTACTGAATACTTTACTTACAATTGACTTAGGAGGAACCTTTTGACATCTTAATCGAAACAAAGTCTATACAATTTTCCAACATATCTATTTTGAACCGAGCTCAAATAAATTTTTACCGAACAATTTCGAATCGATTATCGAATAGCTTGATTTGATTCTCAGCTCTAGAGTCTCTAATACATTGTAGAACTCATTGTCCGAAGTTCCTTAAATATCAATGTCCGTCCGAAATTCCTTTTTCGTTCTTCTCAGATTTCCTAAAAAAAATAGGCTTCATCTCCCGTGCTTCGCGACATAAAATTGACGGTTGCACTTTGATTTGGTCCCAGATCAAAGTCTGTTCACAATTTTCTCAAAGATCTGAGATCGGTTCTTTTACCTCAGTCATCATCAATGCAGTTTAGAGGGTAAATATATATATATTCCTATTTAAGAGATAGTTTAATTGTAAATGATAAATCATTCTCTGCTTTGGAATTTGGTTCTTTGTCAGATATCAATACTTATATATAGACAAAACATTTTTTGCCTATGTGGCATATGTATTTGTCCTTTATTTTGTAATCTTTTGTCTCTCATTGAATCAAATGTAGTTTTTTTTATCTTGACCATTCTTTTATAAACTATTAATCTTGGTCGTTGATTTTGTTATAAATCTTCTATAAATGTGGCAATTCTCTCATCACATCCATTTGTCTTTCATTCGAACATCTTTGATTTTGGGATTTCATATATCGTTCATCTTTAATTTTTTACCCACATGATTTATTCTTTGTTGTAATGATCATACTAATATTCTTAATTCTTTGTTTTTTTTTGTAGATGATTTTTTACCTGAGTTTCTTTCATTTGGTTTGTGATTATAAATTTACTAATTATATTGATTTTCTTATTTATTTTTCATTTTGTGTTTTTGCAGGAGTTTTTTCTTTCAGGTACTTTCATTTGGGATGTATTGGGTTGTCGTCTATCGAAGATTTATTGTTCTCTTTGGAAGATTATATATATATATATTGGTGTAAATGATTGTCTCCATTTTTTTAATTAGAAAGATCATCAACAATTATTTTCTAAATGGGACATGTAGGGTTTTTGTAAGTCCGTGATCGTCAGTTTTTATGATCTCCGACCAGTGATTTCAACGAATATTTTGTATATCTTTGATTTAGCTATTGATTCAATTGAATCACCCTGTACAATTTTATGTAGCTTATTATTATTTTAATAAATCATCGTGTGTTCAATGAATTAATTTATGTAGAATTTTGAATTTTTTTATAAAGTTTAAATTCGATGAATAAATTCTATATCCAAGTACATGGTCAAATTTGTGTTTGATTATGGTTGACTAATTCCTCTAAAGCGTAATTTTAGGTAATCTTTATTGTAGTTTGTGTGATAATGATTCCTAAATTATTGATACCTAAACATTATTTATATTACTATATTTGATTTTTTTTAATAATGATTCCTAAATGGTTGATACTTAAAACAATTAATATCTGATTATTTAAATTTATTTATGTATTGATCATCGTCTTTTTCATAGATTAAGATTTTTATTTTTTTCTAACTTTTTTATATTTTTTTGAATAATTAAGTCGTTGATCCTATGCGATTATTTTCACTCCTTTGAACTCCAGTTAATTCTTTTTATTCTAATCTATTTTTTCTCTTAGAAAGATTCGAAATTATTGGACAAAACTGAAGGATATAATGTTATTAATCTGTTTAATTGTACGTGATTATACACAATCATTTAATTCACTATTAACTGTATTTGTGTTATTTATGGATCATAATTGAAATTATTTTAATTTATAATTTTACTTCACTTTTAGTCAAATTAAAAATTATTGGGGGAAGTAAAGTATACGTAGTAATTACATAATATTTCAATGATTTCATTTTATTTTTATATGTGATTGACTGAACATATTGTCATTTAATTCCTTATACTAATTGTAACGTCAAATTTGGCAAGTAATGTATTAAAATTTAATTATTTTACACGTTTGGAATTAGTATCCACGATAAGAGCATATTTGACTTTATCAACATCTATTTTGTTGGTATTAAAAGTTTCTACTCAATCCATTAATTTTAAATATTTGTTAACGACTTAAATTATTGAAAACATATTAATTCATATTAACTGGACAATTCCCTTTACATGTGCATAGAGTGTTGGCATAATTTATGCAATAATGACATAATTTATGTATATATATTTAATTAATTAGTTCCGTAATTCCAACTTATAATTTGTATGTACATTTTATTTCCAAATTTTACATTTCCCTACCAAACGATCTAAACACAATATTTCTTATTTTAAAAGTTTTTAACCAATTTTGCATTAATACTGCAAATAATTTAAAATATTAAGCACTAAAACGAAACACATTACGAACAAATTAAATGTTCACTCTTCTAATCTATCTCACACAAACTTTTTCCTTTAACAATATATGTATTTGTAAATTAAGCCTCATTTTCTTATGATTACTAAAATATATTTGTCAAATTCCCGAATAGACGAAGTGAAATAGTTCAAGTGGTTATAGCTTCAATACCTATAATCCCACTAAAAGAGTAAAATAATTCCACGTATAATTTCGTCTGAGAAAAAAAACAAAAAAATGTGTGTTCCGGCTTCTTGGATTCTAGGACGTAAAAAACACATTTGGAATATAAGCATATAAAATAATTTATTTTTATAACTACAACCAAGCTAGGATGAATTTTTTACTCTCACTATACACACTTAATTAGTTCAAAAGGTGTAATGTATTATTATTTATTATTTTAATTCAAAAAAGATATTCTACTTCAAAATTAATTCAAGGCATGATACAACACAAATTAATAACCCCTTCTGCTAAAGTGTTCATGTATCATGCGTAATTTTTACCCTGTCACACGGTCTCATGGCATGAAACAATATGTAATTTATGTTAATATGATTTACTTGACATTGTCAAATTGATTCACAAAATTTAAATTTCTAGGGTTTTGCAAGCGTTAGATATCAGATATTTTCTTAATTCAAATATGAAATTTTTACTTCACCTTCAATTTTATTATATTAAAATTTGTGTCCATTTAATTTTAACGTATAATTATAAAGAATGTTTTACAAGTTATAGTAAGTCATCTACTGTATGTAGTGCATAAATGAAAAGTAGTTTATATGACCTGAATGCATGCTCATTCATACTCAATAATAATATTATGAGCACTATAATTTGGAAGATTCCATAATAACTACAAATTAGCAACTTTTGCAATATGCAATTGTTTGTATTACAAAAACATTTTAAAAGGAAAAAAATTATCCTAATAGAACATATGATTTTATGAAAAGACAAAGTATTATTTGTATAATATACACACCATTCCAAAACCATGTATAAAAATATTTTGAATTTTTTTTTTTTGTTTTATTCCCAGGCAGCAGGATGGGGGTGGGTCAGGAGTTTTTTTTTTTTTTAATATTCGTTATTTTCGTGTGTATTACCACATAACTCACTCTTATAAAACAAAAGGGTAATGGAACTTTAATGAACTAATTTTATAATTTAATATCTGTTTAGTAATATTTTTTGCAATTAATTATTTTTTAAAATTTTGTCAGGTTCCCCCACTTTATAAGAATTATACATGCTATAATTTGGTCCAATAACTTATACAATTACTTAAAAAAAAATTGAAGGACCAATATTTATCATGTTGAATATGGAACCTGACATTTATTTTCTATATTTTTTATTTACCATTTGATGTGTCTACTTGAAATTTGTCTAGATTGAAAATATTATGCATGTTGTGGTTTGGTCACGTAACTTTTAGAATTGCTAATAAAAATGTTGAAGGAACAGTATCAAATATATTTACCATGAACTTCCAGTTGGTGCTGAATTAGATATATACTATTTTAAAATGTGTGTTTTCTTAGTCAATATTTTATGTCTTTCTTAATCTCATTGATATATTTGTATATTTACGGTTCTTTGTTGATTGTATCTAATTTATCTTATGGACCTTAAATTGACAAAGAAAAAAAATATATATGCGTATGCAGAAAAAAAAATTACTATTCTGTGTGCATTTCTAATTGGATCTATGTATAGTGCAATTAATTATATATTTATGGTGTGATGCAATTTAACAATATCCATTGAAAATATTATGCATGTTATAGTTTTGTCCTGTAACTTTTCGAATTGCTAGAAAAAAATGTCGAGAGACCAATAACAAATATATTCAATAACTTTCAGTTAATTATATGCTCATGGTATGATGCAATTTAAAGATATTCATAAAAAATATTATGCATGTTATAGTTTTGTCCTGTAGCTTTTAGAATTGCTATAAAAGATGTCGAGGGACCAATATCAAACGTTGATGACATATTAGTTAGTTTTACTTTATTGAAGGGAGTTTAGTTCAATAATTGTTAAATGATATATTGAAAAAATTAGTGCAGCGGGGGATAAATAAGGGATGCTTGGAAATGATTAGTTTAAGAGAGTAAGGGGGCGCTTGGTTAGCAATTCTTCAATGGTAATGGGAATGGAAATTTATTTCCATCTATGCCCTCATAAGAAAAATGATATGTTAGGGGAAGAAGTGTTCCAATGGTGACACTATTGCTAGTGTCATGCCCCAATTTTGGAATATAAGTTGACAATAAATAGTTGTTGGTGGAGGAATGAGGGAGTGATTGAGGAAGAGGATTGTAGGAAGAGAATAGGGTAATCAAAATGGAGTAGTGATTACCTTATTTAGGAGGAGAGAGAGTGATTTTGTTCTCATGAACCATGCTAATTACACTAATTTTCAATCTCATTCCCATTACCATTGAAGAGTTGTTAACCAATAGTTTGGAATAATCTAAATTGTAACGTAATATTAAATAATATTTTAATTTTTTCATGTGCTATATATACATTTTTTCGTAAAACATTAAAAAAAAACACAAAAATATATTTAAATCATTATTTTTTATACATATAATTTTTTTTTCCAACTTGTGTATATTCAAATTGGACTCATCGTTATCATATTTTTTTGCTTCTTGAAGTTTATATAAGTGCATTATATATATATATATTGGAAAGTAGGAGAGCCAAATGAAAAAATAAAATCAGAGAAAGTGATTTTTTTGTCATGCAACTTTACCTCTTTTTAATTTCCGTCCTACTAACTTTTAAATTATGATTTTAGTTCTATAACTTTATCATTTTTTTATTTTTGTCCTGCTGACTTTTAATTTTTATTTTAGTCATATAATTTTATCGGTTTTTTATTTTAGTTCTATATGAGTTACTAGGTTGTAGGACCAAAATAAAAAAATATGTAAGTTACAGGACGAAAATCAAAATTCGAAAGATCACAAACATTTTTGCCAATTAAAAAAATAAAATTGAGACGCAAGGAGGTGATCTTCATGTCACTTCCGGAAACAATGTCGTCTGATCTCCCATGGCGTACGCCGTCTCCATTCGCGCCGCACTCTCCGCACACCGGTGCCGCCACCGGCGGAGCTTTCCGCGCCGCTTCTGCTCTCGTCGAGCAACGAAAGTAATTTCTGTTTTTCTTCTGATTTTTTCTTTATTACTTGATTTAGTAGTTAAGAATTAACGCAGATCTTGGAGACCTCAGCAGTTCTGTTGTTATGGAGGTCAAGTGATGCAATATTGTTCAAGTCAGCAATGGGTATTTCCTTTACGATATGTGCTTTACTCTACTGATAGAATATTGTTTATGAACTAGATTACTTGTACTTAGTGAAAAAAATTGTGTTGGACGGTGAATGAGTTCTTATATATTTCTCATGTGAATAAAATTCTCTGTATATGCTTCCTTCGATTGTCAAATACCTGGAATAGTTTTAGATTTATTTATTTTGCGGCCAAGAAAATTTTATGCAAGATCTTCTCGTTTGCTATACTCTTCTGTTAGATGCCAATACATAATTGAATAATCCTCCTTGTGTACAAATGCGCAGGAAGAGATGGTGGTGAACTGGTGTTTGGAGGAGTTGATCCAAACCATTTTATTTTGTGAACATATATATGTTCCTGTGACACAGAAAGGGGACTGGCAGGTTGGTTACTCAGATTTTCTTGGTACTAAAGCTTATCAGAAATAGGATGATACGTTGTTCTAACTCTAAACTGTTTTCTTATAGTTTGATATGGGTGATGTACTCATTGGTGGAAAAGAAAGTGGTATGTACTTCCTTGCTTCAATGTGTAGAAGTAGATTATTCTTGGAAAAGAAAGTTGCTGAGGAATATGTGGAGGGCTAATAAGAAGGTGAAAGGTTTCGTCGCGGCGAAGGTGAGGGGAGGGTATTCGATTGGGATTGCGGGTTATCTGGCGTTTGTTCCTTATAAGCAGATGGTCAATCGAATGGCTGGGAATCGATTCATCATCGAGAGCTTGACGCCGAAGAATTTCGTTATTGCAAAAGCGGGACGATTGGATGTTCTTCATTAAGGTTAATGGTATTGGATTATAGTTTTCATTAATTCCTCTGCTTTTAGAATTATCTTCTGTTTTATCAGAATGGGCGTTTTTTCAGCTTTGACATTGGATATGTTGCCTCAATAATCTTTTTTGCTAGATTGGTATAGAGTTATAAATATGAATAATATTTCATTGGGTTGATCAGATAGTGAAGATGTGTTTATTATTGTCCAGATGAAGCTGATAGTGTAGGAATGGGATTTTTTTCTGAATTGTATGACTTAATGTTGTCTAGTAGGTTTTTGTGCCTTCAAATGGTATACGATTTACAGTAAAAATAGTGGTATGTGCAGTTGATCATTGAACTTGTAAAATATTACCCCTATTCTGATGGATCATTCATTTAATGTGGTTGTTTGTTTGCGTATGAATCTGCAGAATTGTAAAAGTAGAACAGCTTTTGTGTAGCCTTTGAATTTCAGTCAAAAAAAATGCAGTTTATATGGACCCAGCTATTAACTATTCTATTTGTACATTTTCCTCATTATATCAGTTAGCTAGCTGAACACAATGTAAATTCAACTTTGTACCCTAACTTTGTGATATATATTTAACACCTAAAACTAATGAAAACAGAATTAAAGTGTCTGGGAGTATATATGATTCTCTTAAATTTCCGATGTAAGTGCTTCTAGAATTTATGGTACATTGTTATGGTGCATTTAGTGGGATAGTAAGAAAGGGTTTTCAGCTCGTTTTTCTAGATCTCGGATTTAGCATTGATTAAACATATGCACATCAATGTTGTCTCTATTTGGTAGAACTGATTCGGAATATATGAACTAATTTGGTTTCACTATAGGTAGGATGTTAAGGTGGACAACTCAATTCTCGCCGAGGAGAAGCACCTGCCAATGTTGGTAGTTCGTTTTCCCTTTTTCCTTTTAATGTAATCTGAATTCCGTTTTTTTTTTTTTGGATGAGTTATCAGTTTATAGATATGTGCTATCTGAGTTGGTTTTGAGGGCACTTACTCTGGTAGGGCACTAGACTCCCATCCTTTTAGTTCGGGGGCTTCCATTAGGGCAGATTCCTTATTGAGTTGCCCCACAAATCCTAGCTGCTCTGCTTGCTTCCGCCAGCTGTCAAACCCATGGTCAAAGTATTGCTTCTGCATAATGTTAAGCTGCAATTTTCTTTTTTTCTATCCGATTCTTGTAAAAATGATAGGTTCACTACAAGGAAAACTACTTTTAGTGACAAGAAATTTAATGATGGGACGAATAACCCTCACTAAAGGTAGAATTTGCATATAGTGAGAGTAAATTATTATCCTAATTAAAAGTCTAATTTACTTGAGGGAATTTTAATTACCGTCATTAAATGTGAATGTCCTCTTTAGTTAAATAAAAAATCTATCAATACAGGGTTTGATCAGTTATCAGTTATCACTTATCACAAAAAAAAAAAAGACGACACTCGCGCTCTGTAAACAAAACGCTTTGAGCCCTAACAATGGCAGACATTCCCTCTCATTGAACCTCTTGTGACCCTAACTATGGTGATTTTTCACTCTCCTTGCGCGTGCTCTCTCTCTCCAATGCTCGTTCTCTCTTCCCAGCGTTTCCGCACGCGCCTCCAACCACTGTCACCGCCTTCTTTCTCGGCCACCACCTGTTTTAAGGGCGTCCAATCTCGAGGACGCAATGCTCTCAAACGTCTTCATTCAGGCTACTTCTTATCATTCCTCAATGATATATGTTGCATTTGATTAATAGATTTGCGTTTTCATTTATGATGTGTACTCAAATCTTAATTTCATTTCAAATTAGCCTAAAGACAAATGTGGTTTAACTTTAACCTTGTGCAGGATTATGCTTTCCAGTTCATGATATTTTTCATTTAAATTCCAGCCTACCATGTGTTTGTTAAATTGTCAAAATGCATAAATATATTACGCTTCTGAGGTTGGTTGATTATAATTTGAAGTTATTTGTTAATAAGCTGCTTGATTCTCACAAATTAGGTTGTTTGATTGAACAACATTTTCCCCTGTCACATTAATTATGTCTCTCTGCTATTGTCTATGCCTAGCTCTTTTAGATTAAGATGTATGATATCTGTGCGAATTCGTGCTCTCTGCTTCGAAGAAGAGCTGAATAAAGCAGTTGATGTTTTCCTCTACACCATGCAGAAAGGATACCGGTTCAGGCGTGCATTATGCAACAGTGTAGTCCAAGCTCTTCTCAAATAAAAAAACGAAGTTATACTTGGTTTGGAGCTTCTTGATGGAATGAAATCTGTAGGTTATGATCTTGACTCTCTTCTTTATCCAAGTACAAAATCCCTTTTACCCCACATTTATAGTGTCACGAAGAAATCATCGGCTAGGTAGCTCGTATTTTTTGGGTTACAATGCAGTTTCTCTGTTAGGAAAGATGTTGTGCAATTTGATGCTTGTTAGATTTCCTTTGCTTTTTTCTGCAGTTTTACTTTACTTGAGAGTGATGAGTACAAAAAGGAGGGAAAGTGCACATTGCAGTGTATCCTCTTCAATTTTGTAAGCTGTATCTAACCACTTTCATATGTTGTAAGAAAGAATAAGAGCAGATATTACTTCAACACTTTTAACATTTCTTGTATCAGTGAAATGTGAGAATGCACATGTCTTGATTTGTTTTCTCTTGCTGTCTGTTTTCTCTGCTTAGAGAAATGCTATCACATATCATATATATGCGCAAATACACAGATACTGGTCCATTTTCGGCGTTGCTAATTTATCAAGCTCATGATTTTTTTTGAATCAAAGTTGAGGACAATAGATATCTTAATACAAAGGTTTGATTCATAAGGCGATTTATGCATCTCTAGTTTTGACACAACTTGAACATTGGAGTTTTCTATCAGAGCTATATTTATTAGTCGTGTGCTCAACTGCCTTTTCCTCTCTGATTTGCTTCCTTTTTCCAGTATTTTTCTTTTCCAGATTCTTTTGTTGTTTTTGCCAATGTAGTTTTTCTTCTCCTCAAATCTGTTATCTTCATTTTCTTTACAATTCTTGGTACCTTTGGCTATTTCTATGTGAAATTTGTTATCTTTTAACATTCACATTGGATGGTTACTACAGATAATTCCATCAATAATTCGCAGCCCTGGAGAAAACGGATATCCTTGTTTTCCTAATCTCTTATGATCATTTCGAATTGCATATTCAGCAAGTCAGATAACAGATGTCTTCCCTAGTGGTTCAAAGAGCAAAAAGAGTACTGGAAAAGCTCCCAATAATTACATGTAGGGACAATGAATTATGCATGCCTTTCAATGCTAAAAGTGAGAAAATTTATGTTGTTTTATTAAGAAAATTTGAACAAGGATATTGTTTGAATTATGTGGCCACCAAAAATATTGTTCTTCTACTCTTGCACATCTCTTTATTTGGCTTCATTTCGAAAGATGAAAAGTTGTTCATTTGTAATATAGAACATTTGAATTATCACTGACTTATAAAGTTGATTGCAGGACTATGTAAACAGTTGTTTGTGTTGTTGGTGGAGAAGGTTATGATGATGATATTGACATACCTCCTCTAATGGCCGGTAGAAAACAATGGAGACAATGAATTTATGAGGGTAATTAGATAAATTATTAGCTTCATTGGATTTAATTTTATTTAAATTTAAGTGTCTGTGTGTATATATGTGTGTGTAAATGTTATGCAGGGGTATTGAATTTTTCAGTACCCATGGGAAATGTGGCATAGCTGGTATTGTATATGCTCTGCCGCAACTCTTGATTTTATTATTTTATATACATAGATATTGCAAAAATCAACAAAATATTTCAAATCTCACAAATTATATAGAAAATTTAATATTGAGATTTGAAAGCCCGAGTCTATTTCTGTTGTCCTGCCTTCATTCTCTTGTACATAAAATTATTAATTGGAACTCTATAATCTTTATCATGTAAACTCATTATGGTCTTTTTAATCATATGCTTGAATACAAATTCTATATTTTACCCAGCTAATATATTCTCCGTCATCTAGCTGTATGGTATCATATCTAAGCTTTTCCGAGCACTTAGTCATCTAAGCTTAAGCAGTTAATCATGTTTTAATGTCCTCTGCTGTTAGTGTGCTTTTAAAGGAGATAACCTGAGATACATTTGATCGAGACTTAGGAAACAGGTATCTCTAACTACATCAGATTCTATTAATTAACAAGTCTTTATATTTGATGAACTCTGAAGTTTCTTATCCCTAAGTGACGGTTATATATCGTTTCTTCTTTATTTTTCCCTAAAACTTTTCCCTTGTGCAGGCTGAGATTGCGGAACTAGCTGTCAAAGTTTAAGCCCTAAGGGTATGTTTGTTTTGGGACTCACACGGATGGACTTTGGACTTTGCAATCCACGCCCCATACGAGTTCGGGATTTAAAATCGGGTTTTTAAATCCCAAACTCAATCCCTACCTATAAACCTATTACTATTTTTCATATAATTAAATACAATCACATCATCACTTTTTTATCATCCACTCAACCCCTCTCCTACTTTTCTCTTACACAATATAATAAAATAATACAACATCAATCACTAATAAACATTGATTTGACATAAAGTAAAATCTCACCCTACTAAAATCCCAAAACAAACACATACTCATATTATTCATCAAGATTTTCACATCCTAAGATTTCAAAGTCATGACTTCCCCCGCACACTTAAATCCCAAAACAAACGTACCCAATGCCTAGAATCTGATCCTTAATTCCGAGGTTAATATGTTAATGGAAAGCTTTGAGAGACTCAAGGTTGAAAATGCTGCACTAATTGTATGTATATTGTGCTATATTTGATTTCTTTCCCAGCAGATTGAATATCTTATTGCATATTCAGTAATTAAATACTTCGCAGAATGACATTGTTTTTATAAACTTTGTTTTAACCGATTCAAAATTTTACCTCATGTAAGACTTGTGTTGTTAGGTTCCTTAGGAAAAACACTATCAGTTCTTAGGTAGAATTACCTCTCTGAATATATTAAATGGTTTTTTGAAGAAATTTTGCATCTTGTTACTGATTTTTCTCTATTTTTTCTTCTTCTATCATATGGGAAAGAGTTAGTACTGTTTGTGGTCTATCTTAGAACCTCTTATTATGTACCCATCATATATTTTCCTGAAAATGCAGGCTATGATGAATTCTACCTGCTGACTTGTTTGGTCAGCTAATTTAGTGTGAAAATATCTTATTGTACACAATCGTAATGTTGATGCAGAAATTCGTATAGATAATTTTCTATTCAAAATTCATAAAGTTCTAATATCTAATTGTTATATTATTTAGTTGGGTTTTCTACTGTCAAGAAGGGTGTTCGCCCTTTCTGATATTAGGGAACCAATAAAAATTCAACACATCATTTTACTTTGCCAAGAACTATATAATAATTAATTACTTTCTGAAAATATATATATAAAATTATCAAAATATCATTTTAATTATATTTTTTAAAAAATACATATATTTTCAATCATGATTATATAAAAGAAGATTATTTTGTACATCCAATATAATTAATTAGAAAAAAAACCCAAAGTTATCTTTCGCCGAACACAATAAAATTTGTTCATCATTTTTTTATTTTATTCAAGAATTAAGGTTGAGAGAGTGGAACGAAAGAATCACTAAAAAAAACCTTGAATTCAAAACGTGATTAGCGATCGATTTTTGACTGATAAAAGTCAGTCGTTAAAACGCGGGTAGCTAATATTAGCGATTGTCTTTTGAATTCGGTCGCTAACCTGAGACCATCTGCAGTCGTTAAACTTTAGCGACCCGCCACCTGTCAGTCGCTGAACTGATTGGGTCTGACCCGATCGGTCATGTTTTAGCGACCGATTTTAAGGCGGTCGTTAATTTATTTTTCAAATAAAATTAATTGTTTAATTTAATTTTTGTTATTAACGATTGACCTGTAGGCGGGCGGGCGCGGGTTCGAACCCACTAAGGCACTGACCCACTAGCTTATATTAGACGAGCCATATAATATATAAGCCCTTATAAAGCTTGTAGAAATAAATGGGCAAATATGCAATCGAATTGTCGACCTCCGGGTAACCCGGAGGAGGCGTGGACCATTAGGAAACTTGCTATTATTGTTCATTTACTTGTATTTAATTGTATATAATTTCAAATTGAATCCCGTTTTTTTTTTAAATTCATCAAATTAATTCCTTTTTATTTCTACTCGTTTTTATATATAGATATATTTACTATTTTTTTATTTTGTAAATTTAATATTTTAAACTATTATAAATTACTAATTCATTCTTTTTTATCCATTTAATTGTATATAACTTCAAATTGACTATTTTTTTTAAATTCATCAAATTAATTCTTTTTTTTTATTTCTAATTCGTTTATATGTATATATATATATATATTTACTGATTTATTTTAATATTTTACACTTTTATAAATTATTAATACATTCATTTTTATGCATTTAATTGTATATAAATTCAAATTAACTCCAGTTATTTTTAAATTCATCAAATTAATTTCTTTTTGTTTCTAATTGATTTATATATATATATATATATATATATATATATATATATATATATACTAAAAAAATTTATTTTGTACATTTAATATTTTAGACTATTATAAATTATTAATTCATTCGTTTTTATGAATTTAATTGTATATATATTCAAATTAACTCCTTTTTTTTTTTTAAATTCATCAAATTAATTACTTTTTGTTTCTAATTCATTCATTTATATATATATTTTGTAAATTTAATATTTTAGACTAATATAAATTCATCCCGTTTTTACTAATTTTTTTATTTTGTAAATTTAATATTTTAGACTAATATAAATTATTAATTCATTCATTTTTATCCATTTAATTGTATACAACTCCTAATTGAGTCCCTTTTTTTTTTTTTAAATTCATCATTTATATAGATTCATAAAATATATGCAAATCTATAATATTCAACAAAAAAACTAAAACTTCCTCCCTCCTCTCTCTCTCTATCTCTCTAAAAACTAAAACTAAAACAAAAAATACGAGTCAACAGTAATTAATATAGTTGACTTAGTGCCCAAGAAAAATCAAATCGTATCTTGCTTGTAAAAAAAAAAAAGAATTAATGAAAATAAAATCAAATCAGCCAAATTTGATAATTGGCCAATAAAAGCCCATCAAAACGGCATCAGCTAATCAGAAAACGCCACGTGGCACCATGAAGGAGGAAAATTTTCATCTCCTCACCCTATAAATAAGGGTCTTCATTCATTCATTCATTTTACACATTCAGACACACAGACAGAAGCACAAGGAATTCAGAAGTTCGAGAGCTCTTGAAGATTCAAAGCGTTCTTCATGGAAAGCTATCAGAAATGGCCTCCGATTCGAGATCAAGGTCCAACATGTTGGCATTTAAAGGCACGAACACCATGTTCGGCACAGCGGAAGAATAACGATTCATCAACAACGAATCTGAAACACGGTTGTATAACATAAACATAAAAGGATAAATAACACGTATAAAAATCCTTACAGCGATTTGTATGCGGAATCCTCAACTATGGTATCCACGTAACGACTTTCTACCAACCCACACCAATATGCCAGCGTTGAATCTCGAGACGAATTTGCTAGGAAAATTCAGACTTGAGATTTTATGGAGAAATTATATTTCTTATGCTCGATTCGGAATTCCCATAGGACACATATTTATAGGGATTAACTTGGCTTAATTTCTAAGCAAGATATCGGGCCTAGCCCGTAATATAATCTCTACGGATTATATCTCCCTAGATATGTTCCTACGAATAATATATATACCATATCTATTATTCTTATATAATAATATTCCAAATATTATTATTGGGATTTCATATTTAATTAAATCTAATTTAATTAAATAATAATTATTATTATTATTCCAAATATAATTATTATTATATTCTCCATAAATTAAATATTATATCCAATACAATATTTAATCAACCAACTATAATTGGTAAGTTGTCATTACTTGTTGTGTGACCCATAGGCCCTCGCATATCGAGCGATTAGTCAAATTAACGGTCTTAATTGAACCCTAGACAATAAATTAGATATTCTCAATATACGAGGTACGTTGCGAGGAAATCTGCAACTACCTGTAATACTGTAGGCTATTGTGATATCTTCCTTTCATTTGTGAATATCCGATTAAGTCTTGAACATGATTAAGTGTCTATTCAAATAACTTAATCATATTATCTCCAATCACTAATTGATCAAGTATATCACACTTAGCCACAAAGTCTAAGTTGATGCGCGTCGGCCGACGGCTTAGATCCAATAATGATGAGAACATGAGTATTCTCTCTAAATCCACATTGAGGAATGAATCCTATTCTTGGCTCAACTACCACGCACATGTACTTCGTGATGAACCCAATCTATTCCATATCTACCCGTGGAAGGGTGCAAGCGTCGGTCATGGTCAAAGTTCACCACTCCACACATATCGTGCGTATTGACCTCAAGTCAGAGGAGTATCACATCGCTCCCACTAACCGAGACACCTGTAGACACATTATGTGGAATTACATCAAACGGTTTATCGGATGGGTATACCAATACCCTCTAAGGTATCTGTGCATCCATCATGAGATACTCGGTATCTCGTAGTAAGTGAGATCTTACTACACTCTCTAAGAGTATGATGCAGATCGCACACCAATCTCAATTGCATCATCAATATCCCATTCTTGATGATCCTTGATTGGGCTATTTGAGAATCATACTTAAGTCATCTGAGTTTTCACTCACTCAATGACAGTAGTGATTCATGGGAACACAAACAAGAATATATGCAAACAATCAAACATCATATTCAGATAAGTGTAACGCCATACATTTAATATTAAACCAATAATAATATTAAAGCAAATTTGAATATTATCTTAGTATTATGTCCTTTCGATGGATTGTCTCTAGGACACTAACACTAACAATCTCGCACTTGGACTAGAGCCAATCACCTACATGTCTAACCCCTAGACCATCAAATGTCTAGTGTGTACATGAATAGTGAAAAAGATTTTCAAGATTATCCTTTATGGGAAATATTTTAATTTCATTTCTCCTATCGATATGATCTCTCAGATCAAATGATAACGCCTCGGTACATGCTTATTTCTGTTATCAGATCTTGGTTCCTTTGCACATGCAATCGCACCAATATTGTCACAATACGACTCTATTTGACAACTGGTACTCGGAACTACCCCAGTTCTCTCAAGAACCTTAAAATCCAGAATGCCTCAAAGGCTTCTGATACAACAATGTACTTAGCTTCGGTTGTTGAATCTGCCGTCAGATCTTGCTTGGAACTATTCCAACTTACCCCCTCATCATTGAGATTGAAAATATAATTTGACTGTGATTTGTAATCTTCACAGCGCAACAACATAGCCCGTAACGACTAGCTCTGACTGCCTTCCGTAGACAAGAACATGTTTTTTAGTACGTCCGAGGTACTTCATAACATTCTTGACAGCAATCCAGTGAGACTCACCTGGATTCTGCTGGTATATACCAGTGATGTTGACAGCGTAGGCCACATCTGGCCTCGTACAAGTCATGGCGTACATGATAGAACCCAACTGTAGATGCATATGGAACATCCTTCATGTGCTCGACATCAGCTTCCCTAGAAGGACAATCCTTCTTCGACAACTTTATCCCATGATTTGCCAGTAGAGATCCTCTCTTAGAGTTCTCTATCGCAAAATGCTTCAACACCTTATCTACGTAGGTGGATTGTGACAACCCTACCATCTTCTTGGATCTATCCCTATGGATCTTGATCCCTAAGATGTAGCATGCCTCACCAAGATCCTTCATCATGAAGGTCTTTGATAACCAATCTTTCACGGACTGCATTAGCGGGATGATATTTTCTATAATCAATATGTCATTAACATATGCGACTATAAAGACAATACTCTTCCTGCTGCGTTCACAATGAACGCAAGGATCTTCCAAATTTCAGATGAAGTCAAAGGATTTGACAACTTCATCAAATTGGATATTCCAACTCCTAGAAGCTTGCTTCAATCCATAAATGGATCGTTTAAGCTTGCACACAAGATTAGATTTTTGACTAGATATAAAACCCTCCGGTTGAGTCACAAACACTTTCTTATCAATGTTACCATTGAGGAGAGATGTTTTGACGTCCATCTACCAAAACTCATAATCGTGGTGTGCTGCTATCGCAAGTAAAATTCGAATGGACTTGATCTTTGCAACCGGCGAGAAGGTCTCGTCATAGTCAATGCCTTCACATTGACTATATCCTTTCGCCACCAACCTATCTTTATAGGTTTGTATTTTGCCATTTGCATCGGTCTTACCCCTGAAGACCCACTTGCAACCTATGGGTCTAACCCCTTTCAGCAACTCAATTAAGTCCTAGACTTAATTTGTGTACATCGAGTCCATCTCGGATTTCATGGCTTCATGCCACTTCTCTGAGTCAACATCTAATGTTGCTTCAGTATAAGTTCTAGATTCGTCTTTATCCGGGATCTCCACGTCATCATGTTCCTTCACGTGGAACCCATAATACCTAGTGGATGGATTACGAATCCTAGTCGACTTATGGAGTTGTGGTTATGCAGGCTGTACATTCTGATCGTGGAAATTTTATGGTGCAGCGACTGACTAGTGTGATTATTGCTCGAAATTCATGCATTTTATTTGCCTATTTTTAATTGAGTTTCGTGTGATTATTTGCATTAATTAGACTAACTGTGTTTAATCGTGGAGAAAGGTATTGGAGAAATAGGGATTTTTTGGAGCAAATACGTTCTAATTGAGATTGATTGAGAATGTGGGCTCGAGAAGAATTAAAATAGAGGAGGAAATGAATTGGGCCCATTTTTATTCAATTGTCTTCGGCCCAAAGCAAGAAATAAACAAATGGCCCAAGTTTCAGCCCAAGATGGAGGAAAAGCCTATTTACTATTTTAATTGGAAATGGGAATTGCCTAACAAGTCACGTGAACTACTAGAAAAAAGGAAGAAAGGAATTAGCTGGGCCCCACGTCTCATGTGAAGAAAGGAAGGAAAAATGCAGCTGGACCCCGCATCTAAGAAAGAAAGGGTCAACTAAGCCTCAAGATTTGAAAACCCACGTCTACATTTCAGCTTTCGAAGAGAGAGAAAATTGGCTTTCCTCAATTCAAGCAACTAACCCACGCCATGGCCAGAAATCGGAAGCTTCGTTGCCGAAAAAAAAAAGCTTACGCCGCAGCCGGAATTTCAGAGCCGCCGAGATCGAAGCTGCTCATAACAGCAATTCACGCCACGTTTTCACTGGAAGTTGAAGCCGGAAAGCTTCAGCATCACCAGCCACCGCATCGGAGACGCCACGTTGTCGCCGGAAGTCGGAGCTGGAAGCAAACCCACGTACTAGAACTGACAGCAGCTCACGCCTGGAGCTAATACGCGTCGCCGGATTCTGCAATTCGTGCTGGAAACTGAAGCTCCGAACCGGAATCAATGGAGAAATTCGCCTCGGGAAAGCCACTGTTCGCCTAGCCAGGAAGAATGCCGCCGCGATTGATGCCGGGAATCCGTGCCCATTGCCGGAAAAGCTGCTCACGACGCCGGAATTCATGCGTGGAGCTTGACCAAGTAATTTGGTCGAGTTACCCAACTCGTGCGAGTCAATGTCGGTTTTAACAGAGAGTTGGGAGCCAATTTTGCAGGTCCGGTCGAGTTGACCGAGTCAACTCAGCTGATTTTGGGAAAAAAGTGCGAAAATTCATTTTTTCAGGGTTTTAATTGCAATTTCGTCTCAAGATTTCTTCCCCCACTATTTATACCCACATTCTCAGATTTTTAGGGAGGCAACACACAAAAAAAAGAGAACACACATTCCACACACCCTCTTTGGGGGCAGACACCTCACACACCAATTTAGCTTTATTTCACCTTCATTTTTTGATTGTGATTTTCTTTTAATCATTAGATTAATTTAACATAGGATTTGAAGATTTAAGTTCTATTTCAAGCTTGTAAAACCTAGAGGTGACTTCTTTCCTTTTTAATGCAATTTTATTTCTATTTAGCTATGTGTTTATTATTTTGTTCTTGTTTAGCTATGGTTGTTCATTTTGAAACCATGAGCTAATTGTTTTGATGCTTGGGATGTTAGATACCATGTGAAATCTTGAATTGGGATTGCTCTTTGCCTATTCTATGTTGATATTTGGATTTTGCTTCTATTGATGGATTTGTATTGAGCTTTGATTGTTAATCTCTTGTAACTTGTTTTTCGAGGCATGTTTAGCGTAGACGAGAGTTACATGAGCATGATTAGATGAATGAGTGTGAGATTTATGATTGAATGCGTCTATTTTGCGTTTGATTCGTCGAGAGAGAGTTAATCGCAAAGAACCCCATCATTAGACATCAATTGCTTGGATGGTTGTTTAGGTAATTGGTGAGGTCTCCTAGTAAATCCAAATTGATGCATAGAATTGGCTTGACAATCCTACTTGAGTTTCACTAGGTTGAAGATATCCTAAGCATTCTTATCCCCCTTGCACTTCGTCTCTCGGAGTTAGTTAGATTTCTTTTATTGCTTTTCATTTCTTGCTTGTTTAATTTTCTGTTTAGTAGTGTAATCAACCCCGAGCTTGCCCTTTATTTTCCTTGCATATCAACGTGAATCGATTTAGCTAACCACTTGCTTCCCTAGGGTTCGATAATTTAATTACTTGGTCAATTGCCTAATTATAATACGACGAACTCGTTCACTTGCGAGTAGTTCAATTTGTGCTTAAACGAAATTGGCAAACAGCGACTTCATCGTTGACCGGAGAGTCCTCAAGAGCGATACTTTTAAATGCCTCTTGGGCGGGAGTTTGAACTATGTCATTCTCATTCAACCCACTTGGAGGTTGTTGCGAAGGCAATGCAACTTCAATTACACTCCCACTGGCTGAAAGAGGATCACCTAGTGATAAACTTCCACCATGAGAGTCGCTGAATGCTCCCACTGATTCTTTGTCATGTTGCTTTGACAAATCATCAGTCTCTATGTTAATTCGTAGTTCTTGAATTTCTTCAAGTTCTATCTTCTTACGGCTTTGTTCTTTAAAGACGTACTCGTCTTCTAGGAACTTAGCTTGCCTAGAAACAATCACTGTTTGTTTCTCCGGTAGAAAGAAACGATATCCTCTTGTCTCCTTAGGATATCCCACAAAATAACCATTTTCACCTTTGGACGGAGTCCTATTCAGAATGTAGATTGAGGTTTGTAATACGTATCCCCATAAGAATGTTGGAAGGGAGGAAAGACTCATCATGTACCTTACCATGTCAAACAAGGTTCGGTTTCTCCTTTCAGACACACCGTCCATCTGAGGTGTTCCGGGAGGAGTCCATTGTGACTGGATCCCATGAAGCTTCAAATAATCCATGAATTCATGGCTAAGGTACTTACCTCCTCGATCCGATCGAAGAGTCTTGATACTCTTGCCAAGTTGTTTCTCTACTTCTGCCTTATACCCCTTGAATTTCTCAAACGATTCGAATTTGTATTTTATGAGATACACGTATCCGTACCCTGAGTAATCGTCGGTAAAGGTGATGAAGTAGCCGAATTGACCCCTAGCTAGAGTGGGCAATGGTCCACAAACATCGCTGCGAACCAACTCTAGAACTTCTTTGGCACGCACCCCTTTCCCGGAAAAAGGGTTTATTGATCATCTTGCCCATGATACAAGATTCGCAATCACCATAAGACTCTAAGTCAAATGAGGTTAAGTAGTCCAACTTTCTTAACCTTGCGATTCTTTTCTCGTTCGCATGATCAAATCTTCAATGCCACAAGTAAGTCGGGTTTTCATGATTACTAAGTGTTAGTCCTCCTACTTTGTATATTAAGAACAACATGTCCATAACTCAACAAATGCCCAGCAGTTTGAACTATTATTGAATATGTTTATCTTAATAACAACCGTACTTGTTCTAGCAGCTAAAACACCTCGTGTTTTCTTCTTGCTTGCTAGAACCTTAGAGTCCTTCTTCCAATGCCCCTTTCTATTGCAATGGGGCACACATCCTTATCAACCCCCTCTTACTTTTGAACTCCACCTTTAGCCTTCAGGAAGTTGGGCTTGGAGCCCTCTTAGCCTTACCCCTTCCCTTCTTCTCGCCTTTCGGGTCAGAAGAAGTAGAATCACTCACCATGAGCACTAACTTTTCCTTAGCAGTGGAAGACTCAATAGTCTTAAGCATGTTATGAGGCTCCGACATCGTCGCTTCCGTCTTCTTCATATTAAATTTACTACGAAACTAGAATATGAATCAGGGAGCGACTTGAGGATAGTACATGAGGTGAAATCTTCCCTCCTTTCGCTAATCGACATCTGAACAGATCTCTCATCACTTCATAAATCTCAAACGAGATCCAGAATCAAAGAGATCCTTCAAACGCTTAAACATCTCGAAGAGATCCATTTTCTCATGTTGCCTTTACAATTCGGGAGTCATGCCGAGCAATCGTAACATAGAGTCTGGGAAGCATCATCTTAATGCTTCTTTTGAGCTGTAACGTCAAACGCTGCAGCCTCAACTGAACCAGCCTCAGGGGTAAAGGGATTGTCGTGTCTAACACGTACTCAATCTCTTCTTGCCTTAGCACCAAACATATGTTTTAGTGCCAGTCCAGAAATTTTGGCCCAGACAATTTGTTCGTTTCCAGAACATTTCTCAATAACAAGTTATTTCATTTCAACAATTCTAGAGAAATAAATTAAAACGGGAATTAAAACACATAATTCCTATGATTAATATTCAGCAATCAAAATAAACATGACCTTTTAATTTATTTTGTCTCCATTATTTTCACATACTCAACGACCTCATCGGAAGAGTACGAATTTATATCTAATATAAATTGTAATGGACTAGGATCCACATTCCTACTATCACAATGACTGCTTGGGCTGAACATTGCAACATCAGAACTGGTAGGTCTCTAAACCAATTACCTCACGTAATTCCTAGTTGATTGAACCCAGTTCAATCGGATGTCACCTAATTCTCGTTTCCCTGCTTGGGCTGGTGAAATAGAATTAAGTTGGTTTACAACCATTAAGCGGCGACAAACATGTCCCTATAAAAGTCCCGTTAGATGTAGATCCGAGCAAAAGACTTGGGCCTTAAATACTCATTGGAACGAAATCTCCGGTTTACTTTTAATTTTAATGGAAGACATCTTTCAATCTTATGAAAAACCATATTTTAGCGAGGATCATTTTAAAGGCGGTGTATTAATTGCTTAATCGAGATCCGACGTGTTAATCTATATCACATTTGAGCAATTATAGGGCGCCGCCTACCCAAACATGATTTTATGCGGACTAACACTTATTTGGGCGCCGTCTACCCAAAACATATATAACGGTCCGACAAATATTGGGTGCCGCCTACCCAAACAATTTAATGCGGGCTATAACTAATAATGTAAATATTGATTCACATAAGCAGTTATCCAAGTGGGGAGCAACTAATCAAGTTCTCATGCTTTATTTCAAAATTAAAATTTGCATAAATAAAACATATAATAAATATTTAGCACATAAATCAAATAAACATGCAAAATATTTAATATTTATAAATAATAAATATTTATAAATAACACGTAAATCAAATAAACGTGCTTAACAATCAATTATTCGTAGGTAAAATATTGCTAAAATTAGAAATACCAACAAGCTCCAAGCTCTCGGTCAATTTCTAAAGTCGTTTTCAAAATTATTTTGCCCGATATAATATTTAATCAAAATTTTAAATAATCAAAACTTGGTCCAACCAAACATGCCCTTATCCCGATTTTAGAATTTCCAAAATTCATTCAAACAAACGGGATTTAATTTTAATTTCCATAATTTTGATCCAATCAAACAGGCCATTAATTTACTTTTCAAAATTTCCAAAATTCATTTAAGCCAAACAATGCCTTAACATTTTCCAGAAATTAAAATTAATTTATGGACTTATTTGCAATTTATCACAAATATAAAAAATTACTAAAACCCCAAGGGTCAAACTGCAATTTTCAAAAAATTTATATATCGCACATAAGCCCTTAAAGAGGGTCAAAATTTTCAAAATAGGTCCTTAGCATTCAATCGCAAAATTAGGGGCGCAGGAACAGGGATTCAAAATCCTATCTTGTATCTGCCCGTATCCGACTTGCACTGACGCCATCGGCCAAAACCGTCCGCGAGCCACCATCATTGCACAACGCTGTCATAACTTTGCCGCACGTGGGTTGGCCCTAGCCGCCATCGCCGGAATTCGACGGGAAGTGGTGTAAGTATGATCGCAGGGAGAGAGAAATTCCCCAGCGTGTGCGTATGCAATACCCTTAGCAACATAAGGTCGTGTTCTTCAATGCGGAAAGGAACCCAGTTCCTATACCTCCCTTTTTTTTTTTAATTTTGTTCGACTCTTTAGTCAAAATATACGGTAAAACTAAAAGGTATGTCCTTTCCCAGAAAATAAATCCAAAGTAGTAGCTAACAACCAAGACTTATGTTTCCCAGAGTATAAATCCAATATATATTTTAAATAATAAAATCTAATTTTATTAATCAAAATCATGAAAAGACAAATTTATTCAAAATAAATTTGAATGCACAGGAAAACGACTTCGGGCAAAATAGAATTTTCGAAAATACACACATAAATTTTATCTACAAATTTACACAAAATTATATATACAACCGATAAACGAGCCTGAAGCTCTGATACCACTGTTGGTATTTAGAGGCACGAACACCATGTTCGGCGCAACGGAAGAATAACGATTCACCAACAACGAATCTGAAACACGGTTGTATAACATAAACATAAAAGGATAAATAACACGTATAAAACTCCTTACAGCGATTTGTATGCGGAATCCTCAACTATGGTTTCCACGTAACGACTTTCTACCAACCCACACCAATATACCAGCGTTGAATCTCGAGACGAATTTGCTAGGAAAATTCAGACTTGAGATTTTATGGAGAAATTATATTTCTTATGCTCAATTCGGAATTCTCATAGAACACATATTTATAGGGATTAACTTGACTTAATTCCTAAGCAAGATATGAGGCCTAGCCCGTAATATAATCTCTACGGATTATATCTCCCTAGATATGTTCCTACGAATAATATATTTACCATATCTATTATTCTTATATAATAATACTCCAAATATTATTATTGGGATTTCATATTTAATTAAATATAATTTAATTAAATAATAATAATAATAATTATTCCAAATATAATTATTATTATATTCTCCATAAATTAAATATTATATCCAATACAATATTTAATCAACCAACTATAATTGGTAAATTGTCATTACTTGTTGTGTGACCCATAGACCCTCGTATATCGAGCGATTAGTCAAACTAACGGTCTTAATTGAACCCTAGACAATAAATCAGACATTCTCAATATACGAGGTACGTTGCGAAGAAATCTGCAACTACCTGTAATACTGTAGGCTATTGTGATATCTTCCTTTCATTCGCGAATACCCGATTAAGTCTTGAACATGATGAAGTGTCTATTCAAATAACTTAATCATATTATCTCCAATCACTAATTGATCAAGTATATCACACTTAGCCACAAAGTCTAAGTTGATGCGCATCGGCCGACGACTTAGATCCAATTATGATGAGAACATGAGTATTCTCTCTAAATCCACATTGAGGAATGAATCCTATTCTTGGCTCAACTACCACGCACATGTACTTCGTGATGAACCCAATCCATTTCATATCTACCCGTGGAAGGGTGCAAGCGTCGGTCATGGTCAAAGTTCACCACTCCACATATATCGTGCATATTGACCTCAAGTCAGAGGAGTATCACATCGCTCCCACTAACCGAGACACCCGTAGACACATTATGTGGAATTACATCAAACGGTTTCTCGGATGGGTATACCAGTACCCTCTAAGGTATCTGTGCATCCATCATGAGATACTCGATATCACGTAGTAAGTGAGATCTTACTACACTCTCTAAGAGTATGATGCAGATCGCACACCAATCTCAATTGCATCATCAATATCCCATTTTTGATGATCCTTGATCGGGGCTATTTGAGAATCATTCTTAAGTCATCTGAGTTTTCACTCACTCAATGACAGTAGTGATTCATGGGAACACAAATAAGAATATATGCAAACAATCAAACATCATATTCAGATAAGTGTAACGCCATACATTTAATATTAAACCAATAATAATATTAAACCAAATTTGAATATTATCTTAGTATTATGTTCTTTCGATGGATTGTCTCTAGGACACTAACACTAACACAGCACCCATCTGATACGACGTTTCTCCTTGAAGATTCAAAGGCATTCTTCGCGGCTTCAAAGCATTCTTCGCGCAAGTCCACCACAAACGGTCTCCGATCAGAGATAAAGGTCTGACACCTCTCCGATCCGGCGTTTCTCCTTGAAGATTCAAAGGCGGTCTTTGCGGCTTCAAGGCGTTTTTCGCGCAAGTCTACCATAAACAGCCTCCGATCCGAGATCAAGGTCCAACACCCCTCCGATCCGGCTTTTCTCCTTGAAAATTTGAAGGATCTTCAAGAACATTCTCTGCATCTGCTCGAAGATTCATAAGAACGTTCTTCACCAAATTCAAAGGCGTTCATCCCGCCTTCGAAGGCGTTCATCCCCCAAAATCCCGAAAACAACGTTTAATCCAAAATAAGGCGTTTCACCCTTGGATTAACGTTACAAATTCAAATCCAATCTCAAACAAAGATCAAGGCGAGGATTTCTCCCGAAGAACATCCAAGTCAAGGTCAACACCGAAGAGAAGAATAAGAGGACCAAATCTAGTTTACAAATTTGGCACGCCCGGTGGGACCTACTCTACCTCTCATCTCTTCTCCCCTCAAGCAAGCTTAGGATCATTGGAATAACTCCTCCGTGCAAGATTATCCTGTCAAGGATCAAGCCTTCAACGACTCCTAACGCCAATATCATCACAAGAAGCATTGTTAGGATATAGATTAGATGTTTTGAAGATGTTAAAACAAGAACTTGTAATAGGACTAGCTGAGCCTGTTAGTCAGCTACAAATTAGTCTAGGTCTAGAATAGGTCTTTGGTTAAGGGGGAAGAAATCTGTGCAGACCAGATGAGGTGACCAGATGAGAGGTGACCAGATGAGGTGACCAGATGAGGTGTCCAGACCAGAGCAGATGAGTCATCAGAGCAGACGAGTCACCAGAGGAGTCTGACCAGAGGAGTCTGCCAGAGGAGTCTGCCAGAGGAGTCTGACCAGACCAGACCAAAAGACCCCAGACCAGAGGAGTCCTGACCAGATGGAGACTGCGTGTAATCTGGAGACAAGGAGATCTTGGAGTTCGATGATAGAGATGAGGCAATCTGGAGAGTCAACTGATGGAGGATATGATTGATTGATTGCTTGATTGAAGTCAACTAATCAATCAATATAATCAATCTTTGATTGATTATATCCCTCCAATTATGGTTGTTTGAATTGATAGCTCTCCAACGGCTAGTTAATTCCTACAACTATAAATAGGAGTGTTGTGATGAGTTCCAGACAAGAGTCGGGCAAGAGCACACAAAGACACACGAACTCTCACCATATACTCACCTTGTTTATACAAGTATTATATCCACTCTTTTAGGAGTTTTTAGTTGGAGCTTTACTTAACTTGTTCATCTCTATAGAAAGGTTGTTGTAAGCAGTTGTACGAAGGAGCTAGTACTTCCCAATTCCAGTGGTTCGTGAGTAAGTTGGTTGGAGAGAAAGCCCCCTTTAGAGAAAGAGAGAGTGGACGTAGGACCTGTTGTCCGAACCACTATAAATCCTTGGTGTTCTTTATTTACTGCACTTTAAATTTCTGCACTTTAATTTTTTAGCACTTATTTTATAATTTGGTTTTTTATTAAAAATATTTCAAAACGCTTTCCGCCAGATAACCTTTTTGGGATCAACAAATGGTATCAGAGCAGTGTGTCCTACAGACCACTGTTTTAAAATTATTTTTGTGGTCACCAGGGCAGATCCATTTTTTTGAAAACCCAAATATTTGTTGTGCTAACAATTTTTGCAGAAATGGGCTCGAAGAGAAGTAGTAAAAGAGACACTAGAAGTTACTCCAAAAGAAGTTTTGCAGATGAGGAAGAAGAGGTGTCCACTTCTGGTTCATCATCCAATTTTGGACCAGACGAAGAGATATGTCTAGTAACAGACGAGGTATGTAATCGAACTTCCTCTTCTTTTTCATCTTCTTCTTTTTCTGGACAATCAGAGGAATCTGATATGCAGAAGATGCTATTAGATCTCCAAACTTCTATACAACTTTGTCAAAAGTTGGAAGATGAGAACTCAAAGCTAAAAGCAGAAAATCAGAAGCTTTCACAATGTTTAGGCAACTCAGCTAATCTACCAGCTGAACAAAATCTTACACTAGTTGAAGAGTCTTCTGACTTGACAACCAGGTGTATTGAACAAGTTAATGTTGGTCCCACTAGATAGATTAATTGCGGAAGCTTATGTTTAAATGTCTTTCAAAGTCTTTTACAAGAGAGTAATAAACAATAAACAATAATTAAAATAAAGCGATAAATAACACAAGATATATAGTGGTTCGGATTAAATATCCTACGTCCACTCTCCCTTATCACCAAGGGGTCTCACTATCAACCAACTCACAAACTTACTCACTGGAATTTCCGAAGTACCAGCACCTTCTTACAAACTCTTTAGATCTAACTTCGATCTAAAGATAGACTTACTCCAACCTTGTCTAACAAGATGAACAGGTTGAGTGAATAAACTCCTTACGAGTAGATGAGTAATTAAGAACAAAAGTGAGTGCAAAATGCGTAGTGATCAAAAGCTTGGTATGGCTATATGCGCGTGAATGATTCTAGAGCTTTTTCTAGATCTGCACTCAAGTATATATAGAGGGGATTAGGGACATAGCCGTTGGGAGGCTAATCCAATCAGATCCTCTATATATGGAAGCTTCAATCAATCAATTCCCTAATTGATTGATTGGGTTGGTGAGATCTTGATTGATTGTCTTCATATCTTCTCAATCCAATCTTGTTTTGACTTGAATAATCACCAACGGATCAATGCTTCCAATTGCCTAACTCTGATTCTCTCCAGAGAAGGCAGGACCAGACACCAGGCAACCTCGGTGTCCTCTGGTCCAGAGTCGGTTAAGAAACAGATTACTCAGAAGAACCAGGGTATGATTCTGAGCAACTTATGTTTCACCAGACTCGTCTGGTCAGAACTCGTCTGGTCAGGGAATGTTCTCTGCCTCTGGTCTTGATCTCTTCTGCTGAAGTCCTCTGGTGGAGTCCTCTGGTGAAGTCCTCTGGTGGGATCTTCTGGTGACTCTTCTGGTGAGGTCTTCTGGTCTGGCAGTTCCCCCTAGACTAAGTCCTAACTAATCCTCATCTGGCTAACAGGTCCAGATGGTCCTATTACACCTTCTGGTTTGTTTTAACTCATCAAAACTAACAAATTTTTATCCTAACAATTTCCCCCTTTTTGATGGAGTTAAAACACTACCAGAACTGATCAAAAGTAAAATAAAAACAAGAAAACAATAAAGGGATGAGACCTTAGAATGGATCTCATCAGGCAAATACTAAGACAACAAGGAGTTGTCTTTAGAACAAAGAAGATATGTATTTTTCATTAATAATCAGAGGACAAAATAATTACAGATTACATTGAAGTTCATTGTCCTATTCTAGGCATATCTTCTGTTCTCTTTAGGGACAAGAAACCAGTCAAGGAACCTATCCTGAACGGCCTTCAACTCTGCAGAAGATGTTGGGGTGAAATTCACCAACACCTTGGTCTTGTAAAGCTTCTTCAGTTCTGCCCAATCCACCTGGTTCCCAATCATGGGAGTGTTAAGATAAGTAAATTCAGGAGCAGTCACCTCCAGGTTGAACTCAATGGTTGAATCCATCAGCTGCTTGTACAAGTCTGCATCATAGGCTTGCATCCAAGAATGGAAGGTTCTGTTGATCAGCTCATCATCTTCTGGTGCTGGCCTCTGGATATAATGCTGAATGAACCAGAGGGTCTTGGCTTCTCTCCATCTCTCAATCAGAGGATATGGCACAGTAGAGTCAAAAGACCCTTCTGTCCTGAGTGGCAAGATGTTCATAACTTCCACAGGAGCTTTCCTCTTCTGACCTGAGCCACCTGCACCAGACGGAATACCAGCTTCTCTGGCCTTCTTGTTCTGCCTCCTAACATATCTGAGCCTCTGCTCTTCATCTATGTTCTTCCTGATTCTGGCTTGCCTCTCCTCTGGAGTCTCTTCCTTGTATCTCTTCTCTGCTTCTTCGACAACAGATTCAAGGAAACTCTTCTTTACTTTTCTAATCTTCCTCTTAACAGGACTAGGAATGGTAGAAGGATCCTGCTCAGCTTCAGATGACTCTTCTTCTGCAGCAAGCTGTTTAGCCATAGATAAAGATTTCAACTCTTCTTTCTTCTTCTTCTGCAACTCAGCCTGGGCCAATGTGTTCTCCAGCAGGTCCAGACGAGCTCCATGGCTAAAAAGAGTCTCATTTGTGGTCTTCGCCAGATCAGTTCTGGCCTTCTCTTCCCCCTTTTTAACTTCATCAAGGAGGGGCTCCACTACCTGCCTAATGAGATCAGGCAAGGCAGTGTTGGAGGAAGAATGAAGATCACGAAGCTGCTTGGCCTCCTCCAGGTAAGCTTTAAACTCTGCAACAAGTCTCTCTTGCCTCTCCAACAACTCCTGGAGGGAGTCTTTCAGCTTTGCAGTCTGAATCATCTGGCTGGCCATCTCTACTTTGAGCACAGAGACAGGCCTCATCTGCTCCAGCACGTGCTCCTGGAGCTGCTTCTGGCTGTGCATGACATCGAGCTTGACAAATAAACCATTAGCCTTGAATGAAGCTTTAACTTCTGCCAGAGTGGACTTGATCTGCTTCAGGAAGATTTTCCTCTCTTGCTTAATATGATGCTCTATCATAGCAGGGGCCATATGTTGAATGGCTTTGGAAAAACGCCCTATCTGCATGATCTGCTCGTTGAAGAAAGCCTTCATCTTCTGGAGCACAGCAGGAGACATCTCAAAGTCCTCCTCGTCTGAATAAAGCTCTGGAGGGAAGACAAAGTGAGGACCAAACTTGTAAGTGGGGCCCTCAGGAGTGAGCAATACTCCTCTCTGGATGAGCAGAGTGCGAATCAGAACTTTAGCTGCACCAGGGGTCTACAGCTCTGCTGGGTTCTGAATGTTCATCTTCTGCTTCAGCTCAATTTCCCAAGCAGTGAAGTTGGAGGCACCCATTTCCTCAAGCAATAGCATCAGGTCCTCCACATCTTCAAGTCTGGCCTTGCTCCAGACCTTGGCATCAGTAAGCTCTGCCAAGAGTGGTAAGTGCTCCAGAAGAACTGGAAAATGCTCTCTTAGCCAGAGCTGAGCACTTACACTCATACTCTGCCTAATGGGACCCATTTCTGCAGATGAGAAAGTGAAGGGTTTGGGCCCAGAGGCAGAGGAGGAAGGGGCTAAGTCAACAGGCTCAAGTGAAGCTTCCTCATCTTCACTATCATCGCTGGTTAAACAGGTTGGGGAGCGGGGAGGGCCAACGAATCCCAGAGCCATAGAAATGGTTGGGTCCTGGTCTGTATGGGTTTGGGGAGGGTTTTGATTTTGTGAAGTAGAGGTGGTAGGAAATGGTTGTTCTGCACCAGAAGAGGAAGGAATATCTGGTACAGAGTGTGTAGGAGGGATTTGGGAAGTAGAAGTGTTTGAAGGGGGGACCTCTGCACCAGAGGAGGTTGAGGGAACCTCTGGTACAGAAGGTGGGGGAGAGGGGTTAGAGGGGATATGTGATTGGGAATTTGGGGGAGAGGGTGTTTGTGTAGGAATGGTAGAGGGAGAATATACTGGGGTGTCTGGGAAAGTCTGCTCTGGTGGAAGAATGGGGTTACCAGAGGCAGATGGGGTTTGGGGAATGTTATCTGGGGGAGAGGTAGAAGGGGAAACAAGATTAATGGGGGTAGAAGATGGAAGGGAAGGGTTTACCTCTGCTGGGTCAACACCAGCAGGCACAACAAACTCTGGAGCATCCTCCATCATCTGGGAAGCATCCTCAATGGCCTTCTCCAAGGCCTCTCCAAGATCAGATCCAGAGTCTGACTCTTGAAGAAGGGCTCTCTTGGCCTTGGATTTCCTCACAAGAGGCACTTCCTCTTCTTCCTCTTCCTCTTCTGATAGCTCATCCACCAGAAGGGTTTTCTTTGCCTTTCTGCTAGTCCTCCTCTTCTTAGCAGAATGTCTCCTGGCCTCGTCTGGCTGCTTCCTCTTGGCTGCTCCAGCCTTCTTAACAGCTTTATCATCATCACCCTTCTTCTTAAGCACATCAAGAAGGGGAATCTGGTCCTCCTCTGAGGAACCAGAGAAGGCAACGGTTGAAGAACCAGTTGCTTCAGCAGGTTTCTTCTGTGTCTTCTGCTTCGGCTGCTTTCTGTTGGTCCCAAAAAGGTTATCCAGCGGAAAGCGTTTTTAAGTTTAATTTAATGAAAACCCAATTTCTAATTAAGTACTAAAATTTAAAGTGCAAAAATCTAAATTGCAGAAAAGTAGAGAACACCGGATTTATAGTGGTTCGGACCAACTTGTCCTACGTCCACTCTCCCTTTCTTCAAAGGGGTCTTTCTCACTCTCCAACTTACGTACTCACTTACTGGAATTGTGAAGTACCAGCTCCTTCTTACAACTTACAACAACCTTGTCTAACTAGATGAACAGGTTGAGTAATAATCCAACTAAACTCCTAATAGAGTGTATATAAACTAGAAAGGACAAAGGTGAGTGATTGGAAGAGCTCGTGTGTTCTTGGTGTGCTCTCGCGCGATTCTTTTCTATTGAACTAATCCAAGCACTCCTATTTATAGTTGTGGAATTAACTAGCCGTTGGGAACTAGCAATTCAAACAACCATAATTGGAGGGATATAATCAATCAAAGATTGATTATATGATTGATTAGTTGACTTCAATCAAGCAATCAAACAATCAATCATATCCTCCATCAGTTGACTTCCAGATTGCCTTTTTCTCCATCATGAATTTCCAAAGTCTTCTTGTCTCCAGATTACTAAGATGCTACTGGTAGGTGAACTAATCCGTCTCTCTCATCTGGTCAGGTCTGGGGTCTTCTGGTCCTCATCTGGGAGAGGTCTTCTGGGGAGTCCTCTGGAGGGGTCTTCTGGTGACTCTTCTGGTCAGGCTCCTCTGGTCCAAGCTCATCTGGTCAGACTCCTCTGGCAGACTCCTCTGGTCCAAGCTCATCTGGTCAGACTCCTCTGGTCAGACTCCTCTGGACCTCATCTGCTCTGGCGACTCTTCTGCTCTGGACATCTCATTTGGTCACCTCTCATCTGGTCACCTCATCTGGTACCTTCTCTGGTCACCTTCTCTGGTACCTTCTCTGGTCTGCACATATTTCTTCCCCCTTAACCAAAGACCTATTCTAGACCTAGATTAATCTGTAGCTGACTAACAGGTTCAGCTAGTCCTATTACAAGTTCTTGTTTTAACATCTTCAAAACATCTAATCTATATCCTAACACTTTCTCTGCCCCTTAAGAGGTGAGGGAATAGATTGAATAGGAGGGGCAGGGATGGCTTGCTCCCCATCAGAGTCGGCATGGCCGTGGAGAGGACCATCCTTGGAGAAGAGGATCTTGGACTTGTGATAATTGTGGCACCAAGAAGATCTCCACTTCTTCTCTGGAAGAAGAGAATCCAGAATGAGAGTTAACTTAGTCCCCAAAGAGACATTTGCAGTGAAATGGAACTGCAACTCCCCTGGCTTGGAAGGACAGGGCTCCTTCTTCACCTTCATCTTGTTCTTCCTCAACACATCCCAGAAGAACTCCGCCCAATTACATTGTACACCATCATATAAAGCCCTCATCACACACATCCTACCATTGAAAATGGCATCTGTGCTGTGATTCTCACACATAAGTACTTTGACCACGATATCAAACAACACCTTGAACTTCTGCCTCAAATGCTTGTCCAAAAAGCCCTTTGTGATATTCTGGCAGGAAGAACGAGCAAAAATCTTGAATGATCCAATTATATCATCTTCCTTGTACGTCAACGGATCCACTCCCACCGCAGAAATGTTTTCGAACAGAGCGCAGAAGTCGTGCTTCGAAAACACCAAATCATCTTCACCAATCTTTGAAGAGATGTAATCATCATGAATCTTCATGCGAACCAGAAATTGGGCCGCATAACCGTCAAGAGTACGAAAATCCTTGGGAACAGTAGAAATCAACTTCTCCACCCCTGCATTCTGGAACATCTCCAGAACAGACAGCAAAACTGGGTTCTTGGTGGTATAAAAGTCCACCACCATCTCCGTCTTAAGCTTTTTCATCATCAGAACATGGTCGAAGTTGCACGGTGGAGCCATTACTGTGAAAGAGAGAGAGAAAGAGAGAGAAAAAGCTTTGCAGAGAGAGGTTAGGGTTTGAATGTATGGAAACGTGAAAGGACAGATTGAAAATAAAATTGATTTAAATAGAGTAATACGCGTGGCTTGAAAATTAAATGAAGTGTGAACGCGTGTTGTTTCAAATTCAATTTAGGAAACAAAATCAATTTTAGCATTGATTGACATATTGCACAGTGATTAAATCCGATGGCCATGATGAAAGGCGAGATACAGATTTAATCTGGTGCGTTGGCATAGTCATTGGGACTGGGTATAAAGGAGTTTTGTGGCAGTCAAGAGAAAAAGTGAAATGATTGCCTAGGCCCTATACCCTAGTCTTAAATACACTCTGAAGTTGAAACGTTTTGAGTGTACTTACTAAAATGAAAGGTGTATCCCAATGATCAGAGGCCAGAGTAGTAAAGACATACCTGTCACCTGATATTGTAACCAGATGATACCACAACTAGTCTGGTGATACTTCTCCTCTGATGGTACTCATCTGGTCCTGGTCAGTAGAGACTTTGGACATATCTCTGACTCAGCACCTCATCTGGGATAAGTGTCACCTGGTGTATACCTCATCTGGAAGTATACCCTCTCTGATATATCTAATCTGTAGGTATGTTAGCATAAGGAAAATTTATGAAGAAAATTAATAAAACAAGGATACTTCTCTGATGTTCCCCCTAAATCAAGTCTATCTCTGGATCCAACAAACCTAACTCAAAGGCTAACTCTCTGAATCTGGTCTCAGCCAAAGGCTTGGTTAATATATCTGCTCTCTGCCTCTCTGTTACAATCTTTTCCATCCTTATATCTCCCTTCTCAACATGATCTCTGATAAAATGATGCCTTATATCAACATGTTTGCATCTGGTATGAAGAACTGGATTCTGGGTGAATGCAATGGCACTATTACTATCACAGAAAATAGGAATATCCTTAGCTCTAATCTGGTAATCCCTAAGCTGTTGACTAATCCAGAGAAGTTGAGAACAACAACTCCCTGCAGCCATGTACTCTGCTTCTGTTGTTGATGTAGCAACTGAAGTCTGCTTCTTGGAAAACCAGGATACCAATTTATTCCCTAAAAATTGGCATGTTCCACTTGTAGATTTCCTATCTATTCTGCACCCACCATAGTCTGAATCTGAATAACCACTCAATTCCAGATTGTCATCTGCAGGATACCATAATCCTAAATTCACAGTCCCCTTGAGATATTTCAATATTTTCTTAGCTGCTTCCAAGTGACTCTTCTTGGGGTTAGCTTGAAATCTGGCACAAACTCCTACAGCAAAAGTAATATCTGGTCTGCTTGCAGTCAGATACAAAAGAGAACCAATAAGTGCTCTGTACTGAGTCTGGTCCACACTCTCTCCAGACTCATCTGGATCCATGTTGAAATTTGTCATCATAGGGATCTTGGCTGCTTTGCTAGATCCTACTCCAAATTTCTCTAACATGTTTCTGGTATACTTAGCTTGATTAATAAAAATTCCCTTCTCTGATTGCTTAACCTGCAAACCCAAAAAGTAATTCATTTCTCCCATCATGGACATCTCAAACTGTCCCTGCATGAGCTCACCAAACTTCTCACACAGCTTCTTGTTAGGGGATCCAAATATGATGTCATCAACATATATTTGGACCAGAAGGATGTCCTTTCCTTCTTCTTTCCTAAAAAAGGTCCTATCAATCTTACCCTTTGTAAAACCATTGTCCAGAAGAAATTGAGAAAGAGTGTCATACCATGCTCTGGGTGCCTGCTTCAGCCCATAAAGAGCTTTCTTAAGCTTAAACACCTTGTCACCTTGTTCAAAACCAGGAGGTTGTTCCACATACACTTCCTCAATGAGAATCCCATTAAGAAAGGCAGATTTCACATCCATCTGGTATACTTTGAACTTCATGTGAGCAGCATATGCTAAGAACAATCTGATGGCTTCTAGTCTGGCAACAGGAGCAAATGTCTCATCATAGTCTATTCCTTCAGACTGAGAATAGCCCTGGGCCACTAGCCTTGCCTTGTTCCTAGTAATGACATCATTCTCATCTTTCTTATTTTTGAAAACCCACTTAGTGCCTATCACCTTTTGATGTCTTGGTCTGTCTACCAGCTCCCAAACATCCTGTCTGGTGAATTGATTCAATTCCTCCTGCATAGCCACAATCCAATTTGAATCTTTCAGTGCATCCTTGATGTTCTTGGGCTCAATCAAGGACACATAGCAACTGAATAAGGCAGCTAAGTTAAGAGTTCTCCTAGTCTGGACACCCTTAGTTGGATCTCCTAAGATCAGGTCATTGGGGTGATCAACCAGGGTCCTCCTTCCCGTGGTCTTGCCTGGGTGATCATCTTCTGCAGTACCTTGGTGATTATCACCACCTGCAGAAGAGCTTCCCCCTACAGGAGTTCCAACCTCTTCTGGTTCTGCTCCTTGTGAAGGCTGCTGCTTCAGAGAACCAGGAGATGGGTCATCATCTGAATCTGAATCTGAATCAAGAATAGGTGGATTGACCTTGATCACTCTGGGTGTAGTCTGATTCTGGGTCTCATCTGAAGACTTAGAATCCACCTTGCACTCAAAAGTAGATTCATAAAAAACAACATGAGGTGTTTCCTCCACACAAAGTGAATTCTTATTAAAAACTCTAAAAGCTTTACTGGTGCTGGAATATCCCAAAAATATTCCATCAGCCACTTTAGCATCAAAGGTTCTTAATTTAGATTTGCCATTGTCATGGATGAAACACTTACATCCAAAAACATGAAAGTATGAAACAGATGGGGTTTTACCTTTCCATACCTCATATGGGGTCTTATTGTGTCTCTGGGCAATCAGGCACCTGTTCTGAGTATAGCAAGCTGTATTGATGGCCTCTGCCCAAAATCTCTGTGGAGTGTTGTATTCTACCAGAAGTGTTCTTGCAGCTTCTTTGAGAGTCATATTTCTCCTTTCTACTACTCCATTTTGTTGAGGTGTTCTGGCAGCTGATGTCTCATGAAAAATCCCATGGTCCTTGCAATAATCTGCAATATGTGAATTCAAAAACTCTGTTCCTTTGTCACTCCTGATCCTGACTATGCTCTGGTTCTGCTCATTCTGAATCTGCTTGAAGAACTCTGGCAGCTTAGTCATAGTTTCATTTTTCTTAAACAAGAACACTACCCAAGTGTATCTTGAAAAGTCATCTACTATTACTAAGGTGTACTTCCTTCCACTGAAACTAAGAGGAGAAACAGGTCCAAACAGGTCCATGTGAAGTAGTTGAAGTACTCTGGTTGTGGTTGTGCTCTGGACATCCTTAAAGGAAGTATTGGGTTGTTTACCCTTCTGGCATGAACCACAAACCTGATCCTTCTTAAACACTTCATTAGGAAGACCTCGAATGAGACCTTTTCTGGCAATCTTGTTCAATGTTTTGAAGTTAAGATGACACAATCTCTTGTGCCAAATCCAGCTGTTCTCTGCAGATCCTTTAGCAACCAGGCAAGCATTTCTTGGGCAACTGCTAAAATCTGCAAGATAAATGTTACCCTTCCTCAAGCCTATTAGCAAGATATCATTATAATCAGAAGAGAAAACAGTGCATGAATCACTAGAAAACTTCACTGAGTATCCCTTGTCACAAAATTGGGATACTGAAAGCAGATTATGCTTGAGTCCTTCTACGTAGTAGACTTCATCTACAGATACTCCATTGAAAGTCAACTTTCCAACTCCTCTGGTGACTCCATAGTTGTTGTCACCAAACCTCACTCTTGGTCCATTCAATGGCTTGAAATCTTGGAGATTATCCTTCTGGAAGGTCATGTGCTTGGAACATCCACTATCAATGTACCAGACATGGTTGCTTGAAAATCCTTTCTCCAATGGACTCTTATCTACCTGCAGAGAGATCAATTAGGTCCCCTACTAGTGCTGGGTCCTGATTGGTTAGTTACAGGTTTTGTAGGAATCCAAAGATAAAGATCATCTCTTGATGGATGAGGAGATCTTATCTTTCTTCCAAATCTATCTACCAGCACATGTCCTCTTACTATGACATATTGAGCTACTGGTCTGATAAGGACACCTTTCCTATAAACAGGTCTGGTGTACCTTTTCTCAAATCTGGCCTTTGGAATGGCCTGCCTCAAAGACATGGTCTTAAAGGTCTGGTTATACGGATACATCCTAGAAGAACCATCTCTGGTGTCATAACTTTCCAGATCAGTTGGTTTTCTATAGATGGGTCTGGAAGACCTCCTCTGGTTCTGATAATTAGACCTGTTCTGGTGATTATAGTTCCTTTGAGTATACCTATTCTGGAATTGATTCCTCTGAGAAAATTGTTTCTGGGGTACCTGGTGCTGTTGAACATTGTTCTTTCTCTGGTAGTTATTACTCTGATTGGTATTCCCCCTTTTTGAGTGTTTCCTTTGAGGTCCCCTAATCTGTTTAGGTTCCCTTTGAGGATTTCTCTGGGGTCCTCCAATTTGAGTAATATCTACTCCTTGGGACTCATTGTTCACAGAACCATCAATCTTTAATGGTTCCCCTTGTTGACACTTATTCTCTAGCATCTTCTCTTCCAGAACAGTCAACTCTTCTGGACCATTTGTTATATGATTAACAGAGTGATTCCTTTTCCAATCAGGATTGTGAACCACCTTGTAACCATTACCAGTTAAGTCTTTATCATTCCAGATTTCTACCAATTTACCAGCTCTTACAGACTTGTCTTTGTTATAAAGGTACTTGTGAGTTTTAGTGGTAATTCCAGAATATCCTAAACCACTCTTATCACAAATGCGCTGAGAGGACTCTGATATAATAGATACAACAGATGGTATCTTAGGAGCTTCTCTGGGCATAGGTATCTCCTCTATGTTGTGAACAACTTGTTTTCCCTTGATAAGAGTCTGGTATTTGGCTCTGAGTTCAGTGATCTCATCCTCTTGAGAATTTCTTTCTTTCATGAGTTGATCTACCAGAGTATCTCTTTCTGTGATCTTTTCCTGAAGTTCAGAGACTTCTTTGGAATGATCTTTCATGAGTTCTCTGGTGGATTTATGCTCATGAGAGAGAGATTGAACTTCAGCTCTGAGCCTACCATTCTCTTTCTCAAGTTTTTGACAGAGTTGGACACAATTTTGGAGAATTGATAGCATTTGTTGCATATCAGACTCTCTGGAGTTACCAGATGAATTAGAGGATTCAGTACATTTGGAATTTGATAAGACTAAAGTAGTTTCATTTACCTCAGTGATGTCTGCCATAAGACACACATCATCATCTGATCCAAAGTCAGAAGAAGAAGAACTGGAACTAGTATCCTCCTCCTCTGCTTCTGCCAGCAATGCTCTCTTATCTGCATACCTCCTATCTCTCTTGATTCTTTTCTCTTCTCTTTCCCTAGGAGTAAGCTGAGGACAATTATAACTATAGTGACCAGTCTTGTTGCATGTGTAGCAGGCATTGTCTCCTCTGGAACTAGGACTTGGCTCTCTCCTCCTCTGGTTGTAGTCTGATCTGGCAGGGCTACTCTCTCTCCTCTGGTAGTCAGGTCTGCCAGAGCTACCATCCCTCCTCTGATGATCTGATCTCCCAGAGTTGCCAGGGTTGTCATCTCTCCTCCTTTCTGGAGTTCTGAATCTGGTCTCCCTTGAGTCTCCAGATATCTTCTCCTTCTCTGCAGGCTTGAAGGAACTCTTTCTATCTCTGGAAGATTCCTTCCAATGTCTTTTGTACCTGCCATACTTAGAACTCATTTTATCTAATTTTCGAGTTAGAAGTGCTACCTGCTCCTTGAGGCTCAAGTCATCTGCAGTAGACTCCTTTGGCTTGACATCAGATTTGATAGTTGAAGAGAATGCAACACCTTTCTGACCAGAAGAGGAAACCTCTTCTGTTTGATCCTCCTCTTGAAGATCATACTCATAGGCTTTGAGATCAGACAACAGAAGATGATGATCCAGAGTATTGAGATCCTTGTTGTCCTTGATCACAGTGACTTTAATTCTCCACCTGCTTGTTAGTGAACGTAATATTTTACTATTAATCTCTTTTTCAGAATAGGTCTTACCTAAGGCACTAGCCTTGTTCAAGAGATTCGTGAGACGCATGTCCAGCTGGTCAATGGTCTCGTTTGGTTTCATCTTAAATGTGTCAAAGGAGTGTTGAACAGCTTGGAGCTTGTTATCTTTAATCTTCTCTGTTCCCTCACAGAGAAGTGCGAGTTTGTCCCACATCTCCTTGGCAGTGGCACATGTTCTGACCTTTTCAATCACCTCTTTGGTAAGTGTGTTGATGATCTCTGTTCTGGCCACCTGGTCCAAATTGTAGAGCTTTCTTTCATCATTGTCAAGCTCGTCTCTCTTTTTGAGAATTCTCTGCCTGGGGACTCTATCCTCTGCAGTTTTCTGGGCAGTTTCACTAGTCTCTTCTCTGGACTCAGACCTGCCACTATCAATAGGAGTCCAGTAAAATTTAATGGGGCCACTTTCAACCACATCCAACATGCGGTGATGGATAGCTCCAAGATGATTACTCATCATGAAGCTCCAGTGGCTATAATCCTCAAAAGAGAATTCTGGAAGCTTACGGCTCTTGTAAGAAGATTTTGCAGACATTTTGATAAGAAATTTAGGGAAATAACAAGAACTTGAATAAAAGCACTAAAGAGCAATGGATCTGCCCGGTGACCACCAAAAGCTTTTCAAAGCAGTGGTCGTGGACACACTGCTCTGATACCACTTGTTGGTCCCACTAGATAGATTAATTGCGGAAGCTTATTTTTAAATGTCTTTCAAAGTCTTTTACAAGAGAGTAATAAACAATAAACAATAATTAAAATAAAGCGATAAATAACACAAGATATATAGTGGTTCGGATTAAATATCCTACGTCCACTCTCCCTTATCACCAAGGGGTCTCACTATCAACCAACTCACAAACTTACTCACTGGAATTTCCGAAGTACCAGCACCTTCTTACAAACTCTTTAGATCTAACTTCGATCTAAAGATAGACTTACTCCAACCTTGTCTAACAAGATGAACAGGTTGAGTGAATAAACTCCTTACGAGTAGATGAGTAATTAAGAACAAAAGTGAGTGCAAAATGCGTAGTGATCAAAAGCTTGGTATGGCTATATGCGCGTGAATGATTCTAGAGCTTTTTCTAGATCTGCACTCAAGTATATATAGAGGGGATTAGGGACATAGCCGTTGGGAGGCTAATCCAATCAGATCCTCTATATATGGAAGCTTCAATCAATCAATTCCCTAATTGATTGATTGGGTTGGTGAGATCTTGATTGATTGTCTTCATATCTTCTCAATCCAATCTTGTTTTGACTTGAATAATCACCAACGGATCAATGCTTCCAATTGCCTAACTCTGATTCTCTCCAGAGAAGGCAGGACCAGACACCAGGCAACCTCGGTGTCCTCTGGTCCAGAGTCGGTTAAGAAACAGATTACTCAGAAGAACCAGGGTATGATTCTGAGCAACTTATGTTTCACCAGACTCGTCTGATCAGAACTCGTCTGGTCAGGGAATGTTCTCTGCCTCTGGTCTTGATCTCTTCTGCTGAAGTCCTCTGGTGGAGTCCTCTGGCGAAGTCCTCTGGTGGGGTCTTCTGGTGACTCTTCTGGTGAGGTCTTCTGGTCTGGCAGTTCCCCCGAGACTAAGTCCTAACTAATCCTCATCTGACTAACAGGTCCAGATGGTCCTATTACACCTTCTGGTTTGTTTTAACTCATCAAAACTAACAAATTTTTATCCTAACAGTTAAGCTGATAGAAAGGTTGGTTGTTGAAAATGTTGAGAAAGACAATGAATATAATCTGCTCAAAGCTAAGTTTGATGAACTCTTCCACCAAAACAAAATTGTAAGAGAAAGTGAGGACAAGCTCAAACTGAGACTGGAGCAGCTGACTACAGCAAGTAATGCTGTGTCACACATAGCTGCCTCATCTCAAAGAGAGCATGATAAGACAGGCCTTGATTATACCAAACCTGAATCCTCACATGTTCAGAAAGAAGAACAACCAAGAAATTTTATTGATAAAGGCAAGAGGTCAGCTGACCAGGCAACTCAGCCTAATGGGCAGATGAGTACTAAAACTAAAAAATCCAAAAGGCAGAAGAGGAATTTTAAGAAGGGTTATACCCAGAATAAAAGACCTCAGTCAGGCCAGCAGAGTAGAAGACAGTCTGGATCTTCTCAAAAGAGGCAAAACCAGATGACTCCTACTCATCTGCAGAAGACTTTCAAGTCATCTGCCAGACCAGCTGGAACTTTTGATGGTTCTAGTAAGACTTACCCTTATCAAAAGAATTTCAAGACTGTTGCTTTAAGACAAGTTACATCTTCTACTGGACAAGCTCATAAGAGAAGAAGAGCCTCTAGAAGAAATAACCATGTCAAAGGTTCTTTTGTTGAGTGTGCTTTTGTGGACTTGTATGGAAGAAAGATAAGATCACCTGATTAAAAAAGGGATGATCTATTCTTATGGCTTCCTAAAAATTGTGCTAACCCCCCTGGACCCAGAAGGGTACCAAAAGGTTGATTGCCTGCAGATAAACAAGAAAACCAGCTGATGTTTTGCCCCAATATCAGCTGAGCATACTTTGAGGGGGAATATCAGTTGACCCAGCCTGTTAGATTCTTTATCTTAGATATTTCAAATTTTCTTGTCTTGTTTTATTTAAGTTCTTTCAGTTTTAACATCATCAAAAAGGGGGAAATTGTTAGGATATAGATTAGATATTTTGAAGATGTTAAAACAAGAACTTGTAATAGGACTAGCTGAGCCTGTTAGTCAGCTACAGATTAGTCTAGGTCTATAATAGGTCTTTGGTTAAGGGGGAAGAAATCTGTGCAGATCAGATGAGGTGACCAGATGAGATGACCAGATGAGGTGTCCAGACCAGAGCAGACGAGTCACCAGAGGAGTCTGACCAGTGGAGTCTGCCAGAGGAGTCTGCCAGAGGAGTCTGACCAGACCAGACCAGAAGACCCCAGACCAGAGGAGTCCTGACCAGATGGAGGCTGCGTGTAATCTGGACACAAGGAGATCTTGGAGTTCGATGATAGAGATGAGGAAATCTGGAGAGTCAACTGATGGAGGATTTGATTGATTGATTGCTTGATTGAAGTCAACTAATCAATCAATATAATCAATCTTTGATTGATTATATCCCTCCAATTATGGTTGTTTGAATTGCTAGCTCTCCAACGGCTAGTTAATTCCTACAACTATAAATAGGAGTATTGTGATGAGTTCCGGACAAGAGTCGGGCAAAGAGCACACAAAGACACACGAACTCTCACCATACACTCACCTTGTTTATACAAGTATTATATCCACTCTTTTAGGATTTTTTTAGTTGGAGCTTTACTCAACCTGTTCATCTCTATAGAAAGGTTGTTGTAAGCAGTTGTACGAAGGAGCTGATACTTCCAAATTCCAGTGGTTCGTGAGTAAGTTGGTTGGAGAGAAAGTCCCCTTTGGAGAAAGTGAGAGTGGACGTAGGACCTGTTGTCCGAACCACTATAAATCCTTGGTGTTCTTTATTTACTGCACTTTAAATTTCTGCACTTTAATTTTTTAGCACTTATTTTATAATTTGGTTTTTCATTAAAAATATTTCAAAATGCTTTCCGCCAGATAACCTTTTTGGGACCAACAAGCATATCGAAGAAGTCATCGACACACGCCTCTTCAGAAGGAAGCCCTTCATCTGAGATAGTTATGAACAAGTCTCCCTACATCAGCGAAGATGAGTAAGTCAACTTTGCATGCTCTACTCCACGCTCATCATCGGACTCATCTTTAGACTCAAGCATAGCGCCAGCCATGATGGCGGATGCCTCAACCATTGATGAAAAGCTTGACAGCCTCATCAAGCCATAGCGGGACTTATGGATCATATCAAGAATCAAGACATCCAGGTCACCAGTCTGATGAATAGGGTGGATGGCGACGATGCAAGCCACGTTAAAGTAAAGCAAGTTGATGATGGTCCCGTTTTCGAAGGGCAAAATTGGAATTCAGGAGCAAATTTTTTTTAAACCTTTACCTCAGGAAGTTCAGCAAGAGTGAGTAATACTCAAGTCACTGCATTGCTACGAGTCAGAGCACTTAAGTCAGTGTAACTGAATTGCAAGCTCAGTCTCGTGACAAGGCAGTGACTCGAGAGGTTTCACTTCAAGTCACTGCTCTTCTCAGAGGCTGAGCTACCAAGTCAGTGAGAGGCTTGGAGGCTCATGCTCTGAGCAAGGACAGTGACTTGAGATGCTAAACATCTCGAGTGTTTTATAAAACACAGCGTCGCACCCTGACTGAGTTCAGTGATGGAATACTCAAGTCACTGCGTTGCTGAGAGTCAGAGCTACCAAGTCAGTGATGAGACTTGAAAGCTCAGGCTCTCAACAAGGCAGTGACTCGAGAGACTGAACTCTCGAGTGCTAGCCTAAGCTTGTCAGTGAGATTGGTTCTCCCTGACTAAAATACTTAGCTAATCTTCTTTTCAAACTTTCCAAGTACACTCAGAGAGCATACACTACAAATAATTAGCAAGTGCTTGAACAAAAAACAACGCTCAGTTTAACGTGGTTCAGAGACTCAAGCTCTTACATCCACGGCCTGATTTAATAGGAAATCCACTACTTGGGATTCTTGTTTTTAACGTGCCAAGGTGCACCAGATCTATACTCCAGATCTTACTTCCTTCCTTACTTCCTCACAAACAACATACTACCAACGAACCTGACAATGGTTGTGGTTTCAGTTGGGGTTTCTCCAACTAGGTGAGGTTTTCCTTTACAATGTGTTAGCCTGAAGCTAAGATTAGGAAAACCTCTTTAAGCTATGAGTTACAAGCTGAAACACTCATTTGTGTATATATTTGAACCCTAATGGTCAGTGTACAAGGTGTTAATTGTGCCTCCTTATAACTCCCTATAATGCACTAAAACACTCACACATTCACAGCTCGTAGGTGTTGATTTTCTCCTCACACACACTTGAATACGCAACCATGAGCTTGTATTTATAGTGTGGATTCAAATGTAACCGTTGGAGGAAATTACATTTGAATCCATACAATTAATGGTTTCAACCACTTTTCTTGGAATGCGGCCTTGTCAGTGTCAGACATGTTTGACTTGACTTGATTGGTCCACGTGGACTAAATCCAACAGATCTTTGGCTCAGTGTGCTTGATCAGGGCGCACTGACTTCAGTTAGCATATCCTCCACTGACTCTGACGATCTTCAGCAGACATTCTTGTCTTCAATGTAGTTGTCCTTTAGAGACTGTTTGAAGATCATTCCAAGAACTTTGTCATAAGGCTGAATGACAAAGTTCCCTGACCACAGTAGCCTGACTCCTTCAGGGCCTACTTGGTACAACACTGATCCTCCTGATCATGCTCTTCACTGAGTGGTCCACCTGACTTAGCTTAGATCAGCCTGGTTTGCACTCAGTGGGACATCCTTCAGGCTTCTCTTCTGGTTCAGGTTACAAGCATGGCTTCAGTCTGTTCTCCTGGGTGTCATCTTGATATCTCCAGGCTGAGTTGCTGAGTTCCCCCTCGCTGAGTTCCCCCTCAACTGAACAACCTATTCTACTGAAAGCTAATCTAGCCTGACCTGAAATAAAAGATACTAGCCTGACTGCTTTCAAACCTATTACATGTTGTTTTGGAAAATCATCAAAACTAAACATATCCCAACAATTTCCCCCTTTTTGATGATTCCAAAACTTCTAACCAAATGATTTTCTATTACAAGAATAATGTCAGAACACAAGTAATAGTTTGAAATATGCAGGAATTCCCATAGTTTAAAATATTTAAGATCTGTTCGGTAGACCATTTTTCTTAACAAAACTGGATCAGTGGTCATGTGAACAACCCGCTCTGATACCAATTGATGGTCCCGTTTTCGAAGGGCAAAATGGGAATTCAGGAGCAAATTTTTTTTTTAAACCTTTACCTCAGGAAGTTCAGCAAGAGTGAGTAATACTCAAGTCACTGCATTGCTACGAGTCAGAGCACTAAAGTCAGTGTAACTGAATTGCAAGCTCAGTCTCGTGCCAAGGCAATCCACGTGGACTGAATCCAACGGATCTTTGGCTCAGGGTGCTTGATCAGGGCGCACTGACTTCAGTTAGCATATCCTCCACTGACTCTGACGATCTTCAGCAGACATTCTTGTCTTCAGTGTAGTTGTCCTTTAGAGACTGTTTGAAGATCATTCCAAGAACTTTGTCATAAGGCTGAATGACAAAGTTCCCTGACCACAGTAGCCTGACTCCTTCAGGGCCTACTTGGTACAACACTGATCCTCCTGATCATGCTCTTCACTGAGTGGTCCACCTGACTTAGCTTAGATCAGTCTGGTTTGCACTTAGTGGGACATCCTTCAGGCTTCTCTTCTGGTTCAGGTTACAAGCATGGCTTTAGTCTGTTCTCCTGGGTGTCATCTTGATATCTTCAGGCTGAGTTGCTGAGTTCCCCCTTGCTGAGTTCCCCCTCAACTGAACAACCTATTCTACTGAAAGCTAATCTAGCCTGACCTGAAATAAAAGATACCAGCCTGACTGCTTTCAAACCTATTACATGTTGTTTTGGAAAATCATCAAAACTAAACATATCCCAACAGTTGAGGAGCACGATGACGAGGAAACCTCAACTAAACGTCAAGTTGGTGAAACCGAGATAACTACCAAGGAACTACAGATCTCATCAGATGGAGGGATCCAACTCGACTAGCTCAAGGAGCTCATCTTGGAGATGGTGAAATGAAAGTTTGATGACACCTCCAGCTACACCAAGCCTTACACGAAGAGGATTGATAGCTTGAGAATGCCAACCGGTTACCAACCTCTAAAGTTCCAACAATTCGATGGTAAGGGAAATCCGAAGCAGCACGTGGTCCACTTTGTTGAAACGTGCAACAATGTAGGAACTTACGGAGACCATCTCACCAAACAATTTGTTCGATCCTTGAAAGAAAATGCATTCGACTGGTACATCGACTTGGAGGCTAACTCCATTAATAGTTTAGATCAAATGGAATAAGAGTTTCTAAACCGTTTCTACAGCACGAGAAGAACGGTTAGCATGATTGAGTTGACAAACTCACGTCAATGGAAAGAGGAGTCCGTCATCGATTATATTAGTTGATGGACAAACCTAAGTCTGATTTACAAGGATAGACTCTCTGAAACTTCAGCCATTGAGATGTGCATCCAAGGAATGCAATGGGGTCTCCGGTATATCCTGCAAGGCATCTAACCGAGAACCTTTGATGAATTGGCGACGAGAGCTCATGATATAGAGCTAAGCATGAATTCAAATAGATCTACCGGTCTGCCAATCCTATAATCTTAGAGGTTCAAAGATAAGCAAGAGGCCAAGAAAGGGGGCAGAACCTTCGTCAAAGCCACTCATAAGGAGGTTATGCAAACAAATGTCAAGACTATCAAATACTCAAATAACAAAGATGAACGAAGTGATAAAGGGAAAGTTGTTGTCCCGGAAGGAGGGCAAAGAAGAAGGACCTTAAGAGAAATGCAGCAAAGGCAATATCCATTCTTGGACTCCGATGTCTCAGGAATATTCGATGATTTGGTGAAATATAAGATCATCGAGTTTCCAGAAATGAAACGACCAGAAAAAGCTGGACGTACTAATGACCCGAAGTATTGCAAGTACCACCGGCTGGTGGGTCATCCAATCCAAGACTGTTTCATCTTCAAAGATAAAGTTATGCAGCTAGTTGAGCAAGGAACAATCATGTTGGAAGAAGAAGCAACTGCGAACCTTGTTACTACTGAAAAAAATGATGGTTATGACAATATCTCATGCCATATGGTGAACGTGGATGAGACTTGTCCATTTGAAGGAAAAAAATGTGATGAGACTGCCGAGTGTGCGCTAACTATGAGCTTCACGGAGGAAGACTTATTACTTGGATCACAGCCTCACAACCGACCGTTGTTCATGACGGGCTACACTAAAGGCCAAAAGGTCAACCGAATATTGATCGATGGAGGTTCAGGAGTAAACATCTTACCTTGGAGGATGATGAGGAAGTTGGATATACCCAAGGAAGAACTTGGCAACAGTCGTTTGATGATTCAAGGTTTCAACCAAGAGGGTCAAAGAGCTCTAGGCACAATAACGTTGGACTTGCTAATTAGTGAGATGACCTCGACTATACTCTTCCATGTGATACATGCAAAGACTTCATACAACATGCTTGTAGGGCGGCCTTGGTTACATGAGAATGGTGGCATTCCTTCGACGATGCACCAATATTTCAAATACTTCAAAGACGGTGAAGTAAAGAGAGTATTTGGTGATGCTAAGCCTTTCATGGAGGCTTAGTTGTACTTCGCCGATGCCAAATATTACTTCAGAAATACAACCAAAGCAGAAGAGGACTCGTCGCAAGAGACAATTAAAGGAGAGCAAATGGCTAAGGGTGAAGAAAATGCACCACCATCATGCATTGACAAAGGCAAACAACGTATTGAAATTGCTGAAGCTTTTAAGGGATTGACATTGCCTTTGACCAAACTCGACGCAACAAGGCCTACTTCACAACCGCTCAAAGGGTTTACTCGCCCAATTCGAGATCTAAGACGAAACATGGAGAGATAGCTGAAGCCGTGATGCCAAAATCATATGGCCCCAAAGCCTTCAAGCTTCTAGTTCAAACTGGATATGACCCACAAGATAGTTCGGTGTTGAAAGGTTAACACCAAAAGCATGGAGTTAATACCACTCAAAATCCAGTGAGAAAAAATGTTTATGCTCCTGTCAAGAATGCCAAACTTGGTCTAGGGTACCCAACACAAAGCCCGATTCGCATCACGATCAAAAGAGCAAGTGCGAATCATATCAGCAAAGAAGAATTCTCGTTAACCGAAGATGTATTCGATGCGAACGGAAGAAAAATGAAGAAGGTTTCTGTCTTCGAAAGGTTGGGTTCAGCCAAGAAAAATTCCAAGTCCGTCTTTGAAAGATTAGGGCCAGGCTATCGTAAGTCCAGATCTGTCTTCGAAAGATTGGGGGCACGCAAAAGAAATAGCCGTAGCGTGTTGAGGAATGTCAGAACTTCAGATTCCCAGAAAATTCGAAGTTCAATCCCATCTCGTATGAGGCGACTAACCACCTTGGCTGCATCCTATGGAGAAGCTTTAACTTCAAGGATGTAAATAATCATATCTACACTAAGGAAGAAGACGATGACAGAGAAAGTGTTGCATCATCTAACTTAGTTAATGCCTCCATTATTTAAAGGCCAACAACCCAAGAAAGTGAGAGAGCTTCAGAGAGGAGGGTGGCTTCGATGATCATAAATGGATTCATCGTCAATACCAGTGACGCCATTCGGGTATTCCTAGTTAGAGGAAGAGATGGACGAACAAGGCCAACTTTCAATATGGGGAGACAAGAGGAAACTGATGAAGATGTAGCAACGGTGAATCACATCATGATAGTCGATGATGCTTTAGTAGTGGAAGAAGATGCTGAAGATGTTTTTCTAGAACTTGAGAAAGGTGTTAAAGCTACTATCGACGAGTTGAAAGAAATCAATTTGGGTGATGACAATGACCCACGACCAACCTTCATAAGCGCCTTATTGACAATTGAAGAAGAAGAGGCATACGTTAAACTCTTGAAAGAGTTTAGGGATGTATTTGCATGGTCATACAAAGAAATATCGGGGTTAGATCCAAAAGTTGCAGTTCACTACTTGTCAATAAAGAAAGATACTCGGCCAGTCAAGCAAGGCCAACGTCGATTCCGGCCCGAGTTGGCGCTGTTAATTGAGAATAAAGTGAACAATCTTATTGAAGTTGGATTCATACGAGAAATAAAGTACCCCACGTGGATTTCCAGCATTGTCCCGGTAAGAAAGAAGAATGGTCAGATTTGGGTATGTGTTGATTTCCGTGATCTCAACCTCGCATGTCCCAAGGATGATTTCCCACTGCCTATCGCCGAACTTATAATCGATGCTACTACGGGACATGAAGCTTTATCTTTCATGGATGGATCATCAGGTTACAATCAGATCTGCATGTCTCCTGATGACGAAGAGCTCACCGCCTTCCGCACACCAAAAGGAATCAATTGTTACAAAGTGATGCCCTTCGGCTTAAAGAATGTCGATGCTACCTATCAGCGGGCTATGCAGAAGATCTTTGATGATATACTCCACAAGAATACTGAATGCTATGTGGACGACTTGGTGGTGAAGTCGAAAAGGGGGAAAGACCATCTGCAAGATTTGAGACAAGTCTTTGAACGCCTCAGACGCTACCAGCTTAGGATGAATCCATTGAAGTGTGCCTTCAGAGTCTCCTAGGGAATATTCCTTGAATTTATCATCCTACAAAGGGGCATCGCGATTGAACAAGCGAAGATCGATGCAATTATGAAAATGCCCGAACCCCGTTACATCCATGAACTCAAAAGTTTGCAAGGAAATTTGGCCTACTTAAGGAGATTCATCTCAAATCTGGCTGGAAGATGTCAACCGTTCAACCACCTTATGAAGAAGGGAAATCCATTCAAGTGGGATGAGGCATGCAAAAATGCTTTCAAAAGCATTTAAGACTATCTGATGAAACCACCCATTCTAGTTGCCCCAATACCCGGATGACCGTTGATACTCTACATAGCTGCTCAAGAATGATCAGTCGGAGCATTGCTTGAACAAGATAACAATGATGGCAAAGAAAACGCTCTTTACTATTTGAGTAGAATGATGGTTCCAAACGAAGCTAAACTACTCGCCGATTGAGAAGATATGTTTGGCACTTATCTTCGTAATCCAAAAATTGAAACACTACTTCTAAGCTCACACGGTCCATCTTATCTCGAAGGCAAATCCGTTAAAGTTCGTCATGTCAAAGCCGGTTCTTTCAGACAGACTTGCAAGGTGGTACCTCCAGCTACAGTTCGAGATTGTATATGTTCCCCAGAAAGCTGTAAAAGGATAAGTGTTGGTTGATTTCCTAGCAGACCATCCAATTCCTGCTGATTGGGAATTATCTGATGATCTCCCAGATAAAGACGTCTTAGCAGTAGAGATCTCTCCTCCTTGAAAAATGTACTTTGATGGAGCCTCCCATAAAGAAGGAGCCAGTGCCGGAGTGGTATTCATCACGTCCGAAGGGGAGGTTTTGCCATATTCATTCTCCTTGACCGAAAATTGCTCCAACAATATGGCTGAGCATCAAGCGCTCATACTTGGGCTAGAGATGGCGGTGGACATAAAGCAGCTACACCTTAGAGTGTATGGAGACTCATTGCTGACAGTGAACCAGCTGCGCGGGATATACAAGTTAGGAAACTCGAACTTCTTCCATACTACAACTATGCTCGAAGAATGATGTATTGGCTTGGAGATATGGAAATAGAACATGTGCCAAGAAGTAAAAAAAATAAGCGGACTCTCTAGCTAAGTTGGCATCAACTATAGCTATGCCCGAAACTCATGTTCGCATCCCGGTGTGTAGAAGTTGGGTTGTGCCACCAATCTTTAAAGATGAGTGCATTGAAGAAGTTGAGAATCACATTGTGGAAGTCTTCAAGATTGAAAGAGAGGATTGGCGCCAGCCTTTGGTAGATTATCTACAACATGAGAAGTTACCGAACGATCCACGTCAAAGAATTGATGTTCGACATCGAGCCCCTCGGTTCATCTACTACAAGAGAACTCTATATAGAAGATCATTCGATGACATCTTTCTAAGATGTTTGGGAGATGAGGAAGCTGTCCAAGCAATGGAAGAAGCTCACTCCAGCATTTGTGGTGCTCACCAATCAGGACCTAAGTTGCATTTCTTGATAAAGAGGATGGGCTGCTATTGGCCAACGATGGTGAAAGATTGTATGGAATATGTGCAAAGATGTCAAGCATGCCAGTTTCATGGAAACCTGATCCATCAACCTCCCGGGCCATTGCATCCAACCGTCGTCGCGTGTCCTTTCGACGCTTGGGGTTTGGATGTGGTGGGGCCACTAATAAAGTCTTTCGGTGGACATCTCTACATCTTGGCTGCAACTGATTACTTCTCTAAATGGGCTGAGACTGTGCCTTTAAGTGAAGTGAAGAAAGAAAATGTTGCCGACTTCATCTGTGTCAACATCATCTATAAATATGGAGTCCCGTGCAATATTATGACCGATAATGGAAGATCATTCTCCAACAGTCACATCAACAAGCTTTGTGAGAACTTCAATTTCAAATAAAGGAAATCCTCCATGTATAATGTGGTTGCTAACGGGTTGGTTGAAGCTTTCAACAAGACCTTGTGTAGCCTGTTGAAGAAAGTGGTGTCAAAGTCTAAGCAAGATTGGCATGAAAGATAAATGAAGCTTTATGGGCATACCGAATAACTTACCGAACACCTACACAAGCCACTCCATATTCATCGGTATATGGAGTCGAAGCGGTTGTTCCTTTGGAAAAGCAAGTCCCATCTTTAAGGATGGCCATACAAGAAGGCTTGACGAAAGAGTAGAATGCGCGGTTACGTCTTCAAGAATTAGAGGCTTTGGATGAGAAGAGATTGGAAGCCTAACAAAGACTCGAGTGCTATTAATCCCGTCTTTCAAGAACATTCAACATGAAGGTGAAAGTACGTTCTTTCCAAGTTGGTGACCTGGTGCTTGCAATGAGGAGACCATTGTTACTCATCGTGTCGGAAATAAGTTCTTACCCAAGTGGGATGGCCCCCATTGTCGTGAAGGAAGTCTATACGAATGGTGCTTACAAGCTGATCTTTGAAGAAGGTGTAAGCATTGGCCCCATAAACAGGAAATTCTTGAAATGCTACTACGCATAAGTAAACCAAGCAGCATGCTCCATGACTCACGAGCTTAAATTGTTAGTTGCTCCTGGTCCACATGAGGATAAACTGTGAACGACAAACCACCAAAGGTAATTACATGTGGTTAAATTGTTAATTCATCCCACTAAGGGTGTTTTTAGTGGTTGAACAATTAAATACCTACTTTGTCTACAGTAGTTAAAGAATAGTCCCTCCTGGCCCGCACGAGGTTAAACTGTGTACGACACCCCCCCCCCCCCCCTAAAAAAATCAAATTCCTCTTTGAACTACGTTATGACTTGATCCTCTTAGACCAAAGTGGTACGTAGGGAGCTTAGAAATTCTCTAAGTTCAGTCATGATTCAATTATCTTGTTCAAGTTTGGATACTTAATGAGAAATTGAAGTGTAAAAGCAACATGGAAAATAAAGTCAAAAAGCCGGCAAGTTTTATTAATAAATCGAAAAAGTTCGAATGCTAAAGCAGAAATATAAAAAGGTGAAAACAAGATAAGTCCTAAACAAATCTATGCGAAAGGATCCAAGTTCTTCAAATCCTTCAAGGTTATCGTCAACTTCAACCTTGACTTCTCCACATCTTCAGCCACAACCTTTTCCAAAACCGGAGTGTTGTTGACAATAAAGAGATTATCCTTAGCAGTTCAAGTTCTTACTCTGGCACTCTTAAGAGATTCTTGGTGTTGTTGTAATGCTTCAGCAAGTCTCTTCCTCTTCTTGGATAAATCAGTAAGTTCCTTATCCACTTGCTTCAACGTCACTTGAATATCTTCTAACTTGTTGGATTCATCCTTCTCGTTCGCCTCACAAGCGTTAAGAGCGCTTGCCGCTTCAAACTTCCATGAAGCAAGAATCTCCTTTGCTACTCCCTCAGTGGACTTCGATCTCACTGCATCATAATCATTAGCTATATCAAATAAAATTTTTAAGTTCTTCTCAAAGATGGAAGTATCAACCCGGTCGTATTTCTTGATTTCTATCATCACATGAGGCACCCCCGTCCCTCATAGAAGATATGAATTCAACAGGAGTCCTTATGACTTTGTCTAAAAATGTTTTCCACAAAGTCGAGATATAAGATCGTTTGTGATTCTCAACAAAAGCTTCCCCTACAAACACCGGGACAATATCCTTAGCAGGCTTGATAGGTTTATACGGGCGAACCAGAGGAGGAGTTGTCAAAGTTACTACCGAAGAAGATGACTCTTCTTTGTCTGAATTATTCCCTTCTCACTCAGTGCCAAAGACTGCATGCTTAGTCAGAAAAAAAAAGGAATAAATCATATGGCAATAAAAGATTATGGATTTAAGACTAAAGTAAAATGGGAGGAGGAAGTTACCCTTTTCAAGAGAGATGTGCCATGATCCATTGCAAGCTCGGAAGATTTGGAGACTTGTTGCTTATGCTTCCAATTAACATCTTGTCCACTTCGGCTCTCCTCCGAATGTTGAGAAGTACTTTTCCTCTTGCTTGAATCGGCGGGCTGGGCTATAATGTACGCCAAAGATGGGATAGTCTGATCGAGGGAAATTCTGTGCTCCTCAAATGAAATGTGACCATCAGCATTAGTCACATCGTTCTTCCTTATTGAGATGGGTTGTGGATTAGTTAAATGCTCAGTATGGTTGTCTAAATATGCGCCATGAACTTGGTTCCACCACCTTTTATACTCCGATGAAGAAAAGATCCCCGCGAACTTAGGAAGAGATGGAAGATATATCTTGGAGCGGATTCTGTGCAAGATACACCATTTCCAATAAAGAAATCCTGACTTCGTGCGAAAGCTTAACAACTACAACCTTGTCTTAACAGATGAACAGGTTGAGTGTCCAACAACTCCTTAATGAATATATATGAATATGAACAAAGTAAGAGTGCTTAAGGCGTGATAATAACAAGGCTTGAATATGACTTCGTGCGCGTGTAAACTCTCTAGAGCCTTTCTTCAAAGCTGCACTCTTGTATTTATAGAGATGATTAGGGTTTAGCCGTTGAAGAGCTAATCTAATCAGATCTCTAATTAAGGAAGCTTCAATCAATCAATTCCCTAATTGATTGATTGGGTTGGTGAGATCCTTGGATTGATTGACTTCAAATACTTTCCAATCCGATCTTGTTGACTTGATTTGAATCACCAACGGTCAAATGCTTCCAATGCCCAACTCTGATTCTTCCAGAGAAGGCAGGACTAGACAGCAGATGACCTCGATGTCCTCTGGTCCAGAGTCGGTTAAGAACCAGAATACTCAGTAGAATCTAGAGATGATTCTGAGCATCTTTTGGTTCACCAGACTCGTCTGGTCTGGGGAAGGTCCTCTGCCTCTGGTCGATCTCCTCTGATGAAGTCTTCTGGTGACTCTTCTGGTGAAGTCTTCTGGTCTGGCAGTTCCCCCTAGACTAAGTCCTAATCTATTTCCTCATTTGGCTAACAAGTCCAGATGGTCCTATTACATCTTCTGGTTTATTTTAACTCATCAAAACTATACAACTTTTATCCTAACAATTTCCCCCTTTTTGATGGAGTTAAAACACAACCAGAACTGATAAAAACACTTAAGTAAGAAAATAAATAAAAGGATAAGACTTTAGAATAGATCTTATCAGGCAAACAAGAAGACAACATGAAGTTGTCTTTAAGACAGAGTAGATATGACTTTTCATTAATAATAGAGGACAAAATGTTTATAGATTACATTTCATTTCAGGTCCTATTTTCTATGCATATCTTCTGTTTTCCTTTGGCACCAGAAACCAATCAAGGAATCTGTCTTGAACCGCCTTGAGCTCTGCAGAAGATGTTGGGGTGAAATTCACCAACACCTTGGTCTTGTATAACTTCTTCAGCTCTGCCCAATCTACCTGGTCCCCGATCATTGAAGTGTTGAGATAATGAAACTCAGGGGCAGTGACTTCCAGGTTGAACTCAATGGTGGAATCCATGAGTTTCTTGTACAGCTCTGCATCACAAGCCTTCATCCAGGAGTGGAAGGTTCTGTTGATAAGCGCATCGTCCTCTGGCAGGGGTCTCTGGATGTAGTGCTGGATAAACCACAATGTCTTAGCTTCCTTCCACCTTTCAATAAGGGGAACAATCACAGTAGAGTCAAAAGACCCTTCTATTTTGAGTGGCAGAATATCCATCACCTCAACAGGTGCCTTCCTCCTTTGGCTTGATCCACTGGCACCAGGAGTGATACCAGTTTCTCTGGCTTTCTTGTTTGGTCTCCTAACATATCTGAGCCTCTGATCTTCATCTATGTTCTTCCTTATTCTAGCCAACCTCTCCTCTGGAGTCTCCTCCTTAAATCTCTTCTCTGCCTCTTCAACTACCTCCTCTAGAAAGCTTTTCTTGACCCTTCTGATCTTTCTTTTTGCTGGGCCAGGAATGGAGACAGGATCTTGCTCAGAGTCAAGAGTTTCCTCCTCTGCTGCAAGCTGCTTGGCCATTGTTAGAGATTTAAGCTCTTCTTTCTTCTTCTTCTTCTGCAACTCAGCTTGAGCCAAAGTATTCTCTAACAGGTCCAGGCGAGCTCCATGGTTGAACAACGTCTCATTAGTGCTCTTCACCAGATCATTTCTGGCCTTCTCTTCCCCTTTTTTTACTTCATCAATAAGGGGCTGAACCACCTGCCTTATGAGATCAGGCAATTCGGTGGAGGAGGAAGAGTGAAGATCACGCAGATTCTTGGCTTCATCAAGGTAGGCTTGAGTCTCAGCTACCAGGTGCTCCTGCTTGGCCAACATCTTCTGGAGGGAGTCCTTCAACTTGGCAGTCTCAAGCATTTGAGAAGCCATCTCCACTTTCAGCACAGAGACTGGACGTAGCTGGTCCAAAACATGCTCCTGTAGCTGCTTCTGGCTGTGCATAACATCCAGCTTCAGGAAAAGACCATTTGCCTTGACAGAGGCTTTAGCAGAGGCAAAAGTAGCCTTGATCTGCTTCAAGAAAATCTTCCTTTCCTGCTTGATCCGATGCTCAATTATGGCAGGGGCCATATGCTGCATGGCCTTGCTAAAATACCCTATCTGCTGGATCTGTTCATTGAAGAACATCTTTATTTTCTAAAGCACAGCAGGGGTGACATCAAAGTCTTCCTCGTCTGAATATAGTTCTGGAGGGAAGGAGAAGTGAGGGCCAAAGGAGTAGGAGGGGCCCTCTGGAGAAATCATAACTCCTCTCTAGATCAGCAAGGTCCTTATCACCACCTTGGCTGCCTCTGGAGATTCAAGCTCTGCCGAATTTTGAATGTTGAGCTTCTTCTTAAGGTCAATTTCCTAGGAAGTGAATCCAGAGGTGGTCATTTCTTCCAGCAACATGACCAAGTCCTCCACATCTTCTAGTCTGGCCTTACCCCAGACTTTGGCATCAGTTAAATCTGCCTGAAGGGCTAAGTGCTCCAAAAGAATGGGAAAATGCTCTCTTAGCCAGAGCTAGACACTTACACTCATGCTCTGCCTGATGGGACCCATATCAGTATTGTTGAATGTGAAGGGTTTAGGCCCAGAGGCAGAGAAGGATGGTGCTAAGACCTCCAGCTCCAGTGAAGCATCCTCATCTTCACTATCATCGCTAGACAGGCATGTGGGGGAAGGGGGAGGAGCAGGGAATCCCAATGCCATGGAGGGAGGGGGGGATCTGTTCAGTTTGAGATTGGGGAGGGGTAGGAATTTGGGTGTTTGAGGTAGAGGGTAGGGGTTGTTCTGCACCAGAGGAGGTAGATGGCACCTCTGGTACAGGGGCTGGGGGAGAGGGATCTGTGGGTAAGGGTGTTTGTGAGGGAGGGGAAGAAGGTGTTTGGGTAGGTATGGTGGAAGAAGTGTAAATGGGTGTGTTTGGGATGGTCTGCCCTGGTGAAGAAATTGGCACACCAAGAGCAGGGTAGAGGGAATGTGTTTGGGTATCTGGGGGAGAGGTAGTGGGGGTAATAAGATTTACAGGAGAAGAAAATGGGTTAGAGGGGTTTACCTCAGCTGAGTCAACATCAGCTGGAACATATAGCACTGGGGCTGTAGATTCCTTCATCAGCTGAGTAGCCTCATCTATTGCCTGCTCCAAGGTATCCCCAAGATCAGATCCAGAGTCTGGATCATGCAGAATAGCCCTCTTGGCCTTGGATCTTCTCTTCAGAGGAATCTCCTCCTACTCTGATTCCCCCTCCTCTGATGGCTCATCCACCAGGAGGGTTTTCTTGGAAGCCCTCTTTGAAGTCCTCAAAGTTCTAGGCTTCTTGGCTGAGGCCTTGCCTGGATCTCCTTCTTCTTGCCTTTGCCTCTTCTTGGCTGCACCTGCTTTCTTTGCAGCTTCTTCACCATCACCCCTCTGCTTCTTCAAAGCACTAGTGAGGGGCATCTGGTCATCATCTGATGAGCCAGATATCACCAAGTTGGAAGAAGCATGAGCTTCAACCTTCTTCTTCGAGCTGCTTTTCTTCTTGTGCCCTTTAGCAGGAGAGGGCACTGCTTGGATAGGGGGGGCAGGAATGGTTTCTTCTCCATCAGAATCGACATGGCCATGAAGAGGACCATCCTTGGAGAAGATTATCTTGGACTTGTGGAAGCCCTTGCACCAGGAGCCATTCCACACCTTGTCTGGGAAGAGGGAATCCAGAATCAAGGTAAGCTTAGTCCCAAGAGAAACATTTACATTCAAATAGAACTGCAACTCCCCTGGCTTGGTGGGACACTCCTCCTATTGCACCTTGGCCCTGTTCTTCCTCAACACGTCCTAGAAGAACTCTGCCCAGTTGCACTAGACACCATCATAAATCGCCCTCATAACACAGAGACGGCCAGTGAAAATGGCATATGTGCTATGGTTCTCACACATCAGCACCTTCACCACAATGTCAAAAAGTACCTTGTACTTTTGCCTCAAATGCTTGTCCAGAAATCCCCTCGTCAGATTCTGGCAAGACGATCTCACAAATAACTTGAATGATTCCACATCTTCATCCTCCTTGTACTTTAATGGATATACTCCTTCTGCAGAAATATTCTCGAACATGTTGCAGAAGTCATGCTTTGAAAACACCACATCGTCCTGGTCGATCTTGGAAGAAATATGGTCTTCATGGATCTTCATCCGCACCAGGAACTGAGCAGCATATCCATCTCGAGTGCGAAAGTTCTTGGGAATGGTAGAGATCAACTTCTCTACCCCTGAGTTCTGTAAAAGCTCCAGAATAGCCAACGCCGCCGGATTCTGAGTGGTATAGAAGTCAACCACCATCTTCGTCTTTAGTTTCTTACAGACGTATTCATGATTGAAATTGCATTTGGGAGCCATATCTAAAAGATAGAGAAGAGAGAGAGAGAGAGAGAAAACAGTTCTTGCAGAGAGAAGATAGGGTTTGAAAATAATGAACAAGTGAAGAGACAGATGAAATTTTTTAAGTTTAAATAGGGAAAGATGCGTGGCTTTGAAAATAAATGAGGTGTGAACGCGTGTAAAATCAAAATTTAGTTTGGGGGACAAAATCGATTTGTCAATTGATTGGCATCTTGCACGATAATTAAATCTGACAACCAGGATTGAAAGGCAAAATACAGATTTAATTTGGTGCGTGGGCATGGTCATTGGGACTGGGTTTGAGGGGGTTTTATGGTAGTCAAGATAAAAAGCGAAATGATTGCCTAGGCCCTCTACCCTAGTCTTAAATACACTCTGAATATGAAACATTTTGGGTGTATTTAGTAATTTGAAAAGTGTATCCCAATGATCAGAGGCCAGAGAAGTAAATACATACCTGTCACATGATATTGTAACCAAATGATACCTTGGTTAGTCTGGTGTTACATCTCATCTGATGGAAACCCATCTGGTTCTGGTCAGAGTTTACTCTGGATTTCTCTGGAATCTGACTTTGTACCTCATCTGGTACATATCTCATCTGGAGATGTAACTTCCCTGGTATATCTAACCCGTAGGCATGTTAGTATAACAGATAAAACAATAATGTAGGTATAATTGAAATAAAGGATACTTCTCTGATGTTCACCCTAAAATAATTCTGTCTCTGGATCCAACAAACCTAACTCAAATGCTAACTCTCTTAATCTGGTCTCAGCCAAAGGCTTAGTCAGAATATCTGCCCTCTGCTTCTCTATTGCGATCTTTTCCATCCTTATATCTCCCTTCTCAACATGGTCTCTTAAGAAGTGATGCCTTATATCAACATGTTTGCATCTGGTATGAAGAACCGGATTTTGGGTGATTGCTATTGCACTGTTGCTATCACAAAATATTGGAATATCCTTAGCCCTAATCTGGTAGTCCCTATGCTGCTGACTAATCCAGAGTAGTTGTGAACAACAGCTACCTGCAGCCATGTACTCTGCTTCTGTTGTTGATGTAGCAACTGAAGTCTGCTTCTTAGAAAACCAAGATACCAATTTATTCCCTAAAAATTGGCATGCTCCACTTGTAGACTTCCTATCTATTCTGCACCCATTATAATCTGAATCCGAATAACCACTTAACTCTAAGTTATCATCTGCAGGATACCATAACCCCAAAATCTTCCTAGCTGCTTCCAAGTGACTTTTCTTAGGATTAACTTGAAATCTGGCACACACACCAACATCAAAGGTTATATCTGGTCTGCTTGAGTCTGGTCCACACTCTCTCCAGACTCATCTGGATCCATGTTGAAATTTGTCATCATAGGAATCTTGGCTGCCTTGCTAGATCATACTCCAAATTTCTATAACATGTTTCTGATGTACTTTGCTTGATTGATGAAGATTCCCTTCTCTGATTGCTTAACCTGCAAACCTAAGAAATAATTCATCTCACCCATCATAGACATTTCAAACTGGCTCTGCATGAGTTCTCCAAACTTCTCACACAGCTTCTTGTTAGAGGATCCAAATGTAATGTCATCAACATATATTTGGACCAGAAGGATGTCCTTTCCTTCTTCTTTCCTAAACAAGGTCCTATCAATCTTTCCCTTAGTAAAACCATTGTCCAGAAGAAACTGAGATAAAGTGTCATACCATGCTCTGGGTGCCTGCTTTAGCCCATAAAGAGCCTTCTTAAGCTTAAACACCTTGTCACCTTGTTCAAAACCAGGAGGTTATTCCACATACACTTCCTCAATGAGAATCCCATTAATAAAGGCAGATTTCACATCCATCTGGTATACTTTGAACTTCATGTGAGCAGCATGTGCTAGAAATAATTTGATGGCTTCTAGTCTGGCAATAGGAGCAAATGTCTCATCATAGTCTATTCCTTCAGTCTGAGAATAGCCCTGAACTACTAGCCTTGCCTTGTTCCTAGTAATGGCATCATTCTCATCTTTCTTATTCTTGAAAATCCACTTAGTGCCTATCACCTTTTGATGTCTTGGTCTGTCTACCAGCTCCCAAATATCCTGTCTGGTGAATTGATTCAACTTCTCTTGCATAGCAACAATCCAATTTGAATCTTTCAGTGCTTCTTTGATGTTCTTAGGCTCAATTAGGGACACATAGCAACTGAATAAGGCAGCTAAGTTGAGAGTTCTCCTAGTTTGTACACCCTTAGTTGGATCTCCTATTATCAAATCATTGGGGTGATCAACCAGGGTTTTCCTTCCCTTGGCCTTACCTGATTGACCATCTACTATAGTTCCTTGGTGATTATCACCAACTACAGGAGAGCTTCCCCCTACAGGAGTTCCAACCTCTTCTGGTTCTGCTCCTTGTGAAGGTTTTTGCTTCAGGGAACCAGAAGATGGGTCACCATCTGAATCTAAATCTGAATCAAGAATAGGTGGATTGACCTTGATTACTCTAGGAGTAGTCTGATTATGTGTCTCTTCAGAAGACTTTAAGTCCACCTTGCACTCAAAAATAGATTCATAAAAAACAACATGATGTGTTTTCTCCACACAAAGTGAATTCTTATTAAAAACTCTGAATGCTTTACTGGTGCTGGAATATCCCAAGAATATTCCATCTGCCACTTTAGCATCAAAATTTTTTAATATTGATTTCCCATTGTCATGGATGAAACACTTGCATCCAAAAACATGAAAGAATGAAATAGATGGGGTTTTACCTTTCCATACCTCATATGGAGTCTTATTATGTCTCTGGGTAATTAGGCAACTGTTCTGAGTGTAACAGGCTGTGTTGATAGCTTCTGCCCAAAATCTCTGTGGTGTGTTGTATTCTACTAGAAGAGTCCTTGCAGCTTCCTTGAGGGTTCTGTTCCTCCTTTCTGCTACTCCATTCTGTTGGGGTGTTCTGGCAGCAGATGTCTCATGAAAAATCCCATGGTCCTTGCAATACTCTGCAATGTGTGAATTCAAAAACTCTGTCCCTTTGTCACTTCTGATCCTCACTATGCTCTGGTTCTGCTCATTCTGAATCTGCTTGAAGAACTTTGGCAACTTAGTGATAGTTTCATTTTTCTTAAACAAGAACACTACCCAAGTGTATCTTGAAAAATCATCTACTATCACCAAAGTGTACTTCCTACCACTGAAACTAAGAGGAGAAACAGGTCCAAACAGGTCCATGTGAAGTAGTTGAAGTACTCTGGTTGTGGTTGTGCTCTGGACATCCTTAAAGGAAGTCTTGGGTTGTTTACCCTTCTGACGTGAACCACAAACCTGATCCTTCTTAAATTCTTCATTAGGAAGACCTCGAACTAGACCTTTTCTGGCAATCTTGTTCAGTACTTTGAAGTTAAGATGACTCAATCTCTTGTGCCAAATCCAGCTGTTCTCTGCAGATCCTTTTGCAACCAGACAAGAATTTCTTGGGCAACTACTGAAATCTGCAAGATAAATGTTACCCTTCCTCAAGCCTATAAGCAAGATATCATTATAATCAGAAGAAAAGACAATGCATGAATCACTAGAAAACTTCATTGAGTATCCTTGTCAAAGAATTGGGATACTGAAAGCAGATTATGCTTGAGTCCTTCAACGTAGTAGACTTCATCTACAGATACACCATTAAAGGTCAACTTTCCAATGCCTCTGGTGACTCCATAATTGTTGTCACCAAACATCACTCTTGGCCCATTAAGTGGCTTGAAATCCTGGAGATGATCTTTCTGGAATGTCATGTGCTTGGAACATCCACTATCAATGTACCAGACATGGTTGCTTGAAAGTCCTTTCTCAAATGGGCTCTTATCCTCCTGCAGAGAAATCAATTAGGTCCCCTACTAGAGCTGGGTCCTGATTGGTTAGTTGCAGGTTTTATAGGAATCCAAAGATAAAGATCATCCCTTGCTGGATGAGGAGATCTTATCTTCCTTCCAAATCTATCTACCAGTACATGTCCTCTGACAATTACATATTGAGCTACTGGTCTGATAAGAGCACCTTTCCTATATACAGGTCTGGTGTATCTTACCTCAAATCTGGCCCTTGGAATGGCCTGCCTTAAAGACATGGTCTTAACGGTCTGGTTGTAAGGGTACATCCTAGAAGAACCATCTCTGGTGTCATAACTACCCAGATTAGTTGGTTTTCTATAGATGGGTCTGGAAGACCTCCTCTGGTTCTGAAAATTGGATAGATTCTGATGATGAAACTCCTTCTGAGTGTTTCTGTTCTGGAATCTTCTTTGAGCAAACTTCCTTTGAGATCCCTGATTCTGATTGAGGTTCTCTGGTTCAGTATATCTCCTCTGATATCGCCTATTCTGATTAGGTTTCCTCTTAGAGTTTCCTTTCTGAGGTCCCCTAATTTTCTTAGGTTCCACTCTTTTAGGATTCCTCTGAGGTCCCTTAATCTGTTTAGGATACTGAACAGGACCATCAATCTTCATAGGTTCTCCTATCTGACGTTTATGCTCTAAGATGTCCTCTTCCAGTTCAGTTAACTCATTAGGAACATCATCTATATGGTCAGTAGAGTAGTCTTTGTTCCAATTACGGTTTTGAACTACTTTGTAACCTTTTCCATTAGGACCCTTTTCATCCCAGATTTCTACCACTTCACCAGATCTTTTAGACAACTTGCCTTTATTACAGAAAAATTTATGAGATCTGGTTGTAATTCCAAAATATCCTAAACCACTCTTATCATTTAACCTTTGAGAAGATCCTGTTATAATGGATACAACAGTTGGAGCTTCTCTGGTCTTATGTACTTCCGTAGTAGGTTGTTCAATTTGCTTACCCTTGATAAGATATTGGTATTTGGCTTTGAGTTCATTGAACTCTTCTTCCTGAGAGTTCTTTTCTTTCATGAGTTGGTCTACCAGAGTATCTCTTTCTGTGGCCTTTTCCTGAACTTCAGAGACTTCTTTGGAATGGTCTTTCATGAGTTCTCTGGTAGATTTTTGCTCATGGGATAAAGATTGAGCTTCAGCTCTGAGCCTACAAATTTCTTTCTCAAGTTTTTGGCATAATTGAACACAATTTTGGAGATCTGATTGCATTTGCTATATATTAGACTCTCTGGAAGCACCAGATGAATGAGTGGATTCAGTATATTTGGAATTTGATAAGCATAAGGTAGTTTCATGTACCTCAGTGATGTCTGCCATAAGACATACATCATCATCAGATCTGAAATCAGAAGAATATGAACTTGAGCTGGTATCCTCTTCCTCTGCTTCTGCCAGTAGTGCTCTCTTGTCTGCATATCTCCTATCTCTCTTGAGTGTTTTCTCTTCTCTTTCCCTAGGAGTAAGTTGAGGACAATCATAATTGTAGTGGCCTGGCTTGTTGCAAGTATAACATGTGTTGTCTCCTCTGGGGCTGGGGCTTGGATCTCTCCTCCTCTAGTTGTATTTTGATCTGGCAGGACTACTCTCTCTCCTCTGGTAGTCAGGTCTGCCAGAACTACTATCTCTCCTCTGGTAATCTGATCTATCAGAGCTGCCATCTCTCCTCCATTCTGGTGTTCTGAATATGGTCTCCCTTGAGTCTCCAGACGTCTTTTCCTTATCTGCAGGCTTGAAGGAACTCTTCCTGTCTCTGGTAGATTCCTTCCAGTACTTTTTGTACCTGCCATATTTCGAACTCATTTTATCAAGTTTACGGGTTAGGAGTGCTTCCTACTCCTTGAGACTCATGTCATCTGCAGCAGACTCCTTGGGCTTTTCATCAGACTTGATAGTTGAGGAGAAGGCAACTCCTTTCTGACCAGAAGAGGAAACCTCTTCTGTTTGATCTTCCTCTTGAAGATCATAATCATACGCCTTGAGATCAGATAGCAGAAGATGATGATCCAGAGTATTGAGATCCTTGTTGTCTTTTATCACGGTGACTTTTATTCTCCACCTGCTGGTTAGTGATCTTAAAATTTTGATATTGATTTCTTTTTCAGAATAGGTCTTACCTAAGGCACTAGCCTTGTTGAGGAGGTTGGTGAGATGCATATCCAGCTGGTCAATCGTCTCATCTGGTTTCATCTTGAAAGTATCAAATGAGTGTTGAACAGCTTGGAGCTTGTTTCTTATCTGTTCCCTCACAGAGCAAAACCAACTTGTCCCACATCTCCTTGGCCGTGGCACAGGTTCTGACCTTTTCTATCACTTTCTTGGTGAGAGCGTTTATGATTTCTGTCCTCGCCACCTGGTCCAGATTGTATAACTTTCTCTCATCATTGTTGAGCTCATCTCTTTTCTTTAGGATCTTTTGCCTTGCAACTCTTTCACCAGTTCTTTCCTCAGCAGATTCGCTGGTTTCTTCTCTAGACTCAGACCTGCCATCATCAATAGGAGTCCAGTAAAATTGAATTGGGCCACTCTCTACCACATCTAACATGCGGTGGTGGATAGCTCCAAGATGATTACTCATCATGAAGCTCCAGTGGCTATAATCCTCAAAGGAGAATTCAGGCAACTTACGGCTCTTGTAAGAAGATTTTGAAGACATTTTTCAAGATTTTTAAAAGAAATTTAACAGGAATAACAAAGAGCAATGGATCTACCCGGTGACCACCAAAAGCTTTTCAAAGCAGTGGTCTTGGACACACTGGTCTGATACACCACTTGATAGATTAATTGCGGAACCTTTAACTTAAAGTAAAGTCTTTATCAAAATCTTTTTATAAGAGCACATAAACAAAGCAGTATAACTGAAAGCAATAAACGAGACAAGATATATAGTGGTTCAGATATAACAATCCTACGTCCACTCTCCCTTTTTCAAAGGGGCCTTACTACCAACCAACCAACCAACTGACGTACTGGAATTGAGAAGTACCAGTTCCTTCATACAACAGCCTTTAGATCTAATTTCAATCTAAAGCTTAACAACTACAACCTTGTCTTAACAGATGAACAGGTTGAGTGTCCAACAACTCCTTAATGAGTATATATGAATATGAACAAAGTAAGAGTGCTTAAGGCATGATAATAAAAAGACTTGAATATGACTTCGTGCGCGTGTAAACTCTCTAGAGCCTTTCTTCAAAGATGCACTCTTGTATTTATAAAGATGATTAGGGTTTAGCCATTGGAGAGCTAATCTAATCAGATCTCTAATTAAGGAAGCTTCAATCGATCAATTCCCTAATTGATTAATTGGGTTGGTGAGATCCTTGGATTAATTGACTTTAAATACTTTCCAATCTGATGTTGTTGACTTGATTTGAATCACCAACGGTCAAATGCTTCCAATACCCAACTCTGATTCTTCCAGAGAAGGCAGGACTAGACACCAGATGACCTCGATGTCCTCTGGTCCAGAGTCGGTTAAGAACCAGAATACTCAGTAGAATCTAAAGATGATTCTGAGCATCTTTTGGTTCACCAGAATCATCTGGTCTGGACTCGTCTGGTCTTGGGAAGGTCCTTTGCCTCTGGTCGAACTCCTCTGATGAAGTCTTCTGGTGACTCTTCTGGTCTAGCAGTTTCCCCTAGACTAAGTTCTAATCTATTTCCTCAGCTGGCTAACAGGTCCAGATGGTCCTATTACATCTTCTGGTTTGTTTTAACTCATCAAAACTATACAACTTTTATCCTAACATCTCCTCTGATATCCCCTATTTTGATTAAAGTTCCTCTTGTTAGAGTATCTCCTCTGAGGTCCCTTAATTTGCTTAGGTTCCACTCTTTGAGGATTCCTCCGAGGTCCCTTAATCTGTCTAGGAAACTGAACAGAACCATCAATCTTCATAGGTTCTTCTTTTTGACGTTTATGCTCTAAGATATTCTCTTCCAGTTCAGTTAACTCATTTGGAATTTCATCTACATTATCAGCAGAGCAGTCCTTATTCCAACTAGGATTGTGAACTACTCTGTAACCATTCCCATTAGGATCCTTTTCATCCCAGATTTCTACCACTTCACCAGATCTTTCAGACAACTTGCCTTTATTAGTGAGATATTTATAAGATCTGGTTGTAATTCCAGAATATCCTAAACCACTCTTATCACTTATATGTTGAGAAGATCCTGTTATAATAGATACAACGGTTGGAGCTTCTCTGGGCTTATGTACTTCATTAGTAGGTTGTTCAATTTGCTTTCCCTTGATAAGAGATTGGTTTTAGCTCTAAGTTCATTAAACTAATCTTCCTTAGAGTCTCTTTCTCTTATGAGTTGATCTACCAGATTATCTCTTTCTGTGATCTTATCCTCAAGTTCAGAGACTTCTTTGGAATGATCACTCATGAGTTCTCTTGTGGATTTCTGCTCATGAGATAAAGATTGAACTTCTGCTCTGAGCCTACCATTCTCCTTCTCAAGTTTCTGGCATAATTGAACACAATTTTGGAGATCTGATAACATTTGCTGCATATCAGACTCTCTGGAAGTACCAGATGAGTGAGAGGATTCAGTATATTTGGAATTAGATAAACACAAAGTTGATTCTTGTACCTCAGCGATGTATGCCATGAGACATACATCATCATCAGATCCAAAAGTCAGAAGAAGAAGACTTGGAACTAGTATCCTCCTCCTCTACTTCTGCTAGCAATGTTCTCTTGTCTGCATATCTCCTATCTCTCTTGACTCTTTTCTCTTCTCTTTCTCTAGGAGTAGGTTGAGGACAATCATAACTGTAGTGACCTAGCTTGTTGCATGTATAGCAAGTGTTGTCTCCTGCTCTGGGACTTGGAGTAGTGTCTCTTCTCCTAGAGTTGTAATCTGATCTCCCTTGACTGTTTTCTCTCCTCTTGTAATCTGATCTGCCAGAGTTGCTATCTCTCCTCCTAGGACTGAATTCTCTTCTCTTTTCTGGTGACTTTTCCTTTTCTACAGGCTTGAATGAACTCCTTCTGTCTCTAGTAGACTCCTTCCAGTACTTTTTATACCTGCCATACTTGGAGCTCATTTTATCAAGTATTCTAGTTACGAGTGCTACCTACTCCTTGAGGCTCATGTCATTTGCAGAAGATTCCTTCACTTTTTCTTCAGTCTTGATGGTTGAAGAGAATGCAACTCCTTTCTGACCAGAGGAGGTTGAGATCTCATCTGAATAATCTTCTTCTTGCAGATCATACTCATAGGCTTTCAAGTCAGAAAGTAATAAGTGATGATCAAGTGTGCTGAGATCTTTGTTATCCTTGATGACAGTTGTTAGGATATAGATTAGATGTTTTGAAGATGTTAAAACAAGAACTTGTAATAGGACTAGCTGAACCTGTTAGTCAGCTATAGATTAGTCTAGGTCTAGAATAGGTCTTTGGTTAATGGGGAAGAAATCTGTGCAGACCAGATGAGGTGACCAGATGAGAGGTGACTAGATGAGGTGTCCAGACCAGAGCAGAAGAATCACCATAGCAGAGGAGTCTGCCAGATGAGCTCTGACCAGAGGAGTCTGACCAGAGGAGACTGCCAGAGGAGTCTGGCCAGAGGAGTCTACCGGATGAGCTCTGACCAAAGGACCAGAGGAGTCTGCTAGAAGACCTCTCCCAGATAAGGTTCAGAGCAGAAATGTCACCAGACCAGAAGACCCCAGACCAGATGAGTCCAGACCAGATGAGAAAGACGGATTAGTTCACCCACATGGAGGCTGCGTGTAATCTGGAGACAAGGAGATCTTGGAGTTCGAGGATAGAGAAGAAAGCAATTTGGAGAGTCAACTGATAGGAGGATTGATTGATTGGTATCAATCTTGGAATATCCAATCAATGGAGGAGATTAATCAATCATATAATCAATCTTTGATTGATTATATCCCTCCAATTATGGTTGTTTGAATTGCTAGTTTTCCAACGGCTAGTTAATTCTCACAACTATAAATAGGAGTGTTTTGGATGAGTTCATTAGACAAGAGTCGGGCAAGAGCACACAAAGACACACAAACTCTCCCATCACTCAACTTTATTCATTCACGTATATACACTCTTTAGGAGTTCTTAGTTGGACAATTTACACAATCCTTATCTTCCTAGATAGATTGGTGTAAGTGTTAGATCGTAAGGGTGAAAGTTGTTGTACGTAGGATCTGGTACTTCCCAATTCCAGAAGTCAGTAAGTTGGTTGGAGAGTGAGTCCCTTTTGGAGAAAGGGAGAGTGGATGTAGGACAAGTTGGTCCGAACCACTATAAATTCTGGTGTTATTTATTTTCTGCACTTAAGTTTTTTGTATTTTCTTTTAGCACCTTCTTCAAAGGGTTTTCTTAAAAATAAACTCAAAATGCTTTCGCTGGATAACCTTTTTGGGACCAACAAGTGGTATCAGAGTAGTATGTCCTACAGACCACTGTTTTGAAATTATTTTGGTGGTCACCAGGGCAGATCCATTTTTTTTTTGAAAACCCAAATATTTGTTGTGCTAACAATTTCTTGCAGTAATGGGTTCGAAGAAAAGCAGTAAAAGATACACTAGGAGTTACTCCAAAAGAAGCTTAGCAGATGAGGAAGATGAGATATCCACTTCTGGTTCATCATCTAATTTTGGACCAGACGAAGAGATATGTCTAGTGACAGACGAGGTATGTAATCGAACTTTATCTTCTTTTTCATCTTCTTCTTTTTCTAGACAATCAGAGGAGTCTGATATGCAGAAGATGCTATTAGATCTCCAAACTTCTATACAACTTTGTCAAAAATTGGAAGATGAGAACTCAAAGTTGAAAGCAGAAAATCAGAAGCTTTCACAATGTCTAGGCAACTCAGCTAATCTACCAGCTGAACAAAATCATACACTATTTGAAGAGTCTTCTGACTTGACAACCAGGTGTATTGAACAAGTTAAGCTGATAGAAAGGTTGGTTGTTGAAAATATTGAGAAAGACAATGAATATAACCTGCTGTTGGTCCCACTAGATAGATTAATTGCGGAAGCTTTAAAGGTTATGTCTTAAGAAAAGTCTTTATATAAGAGCACAGAAGATATAACACGATAATAATATGTAAAGCAGTAAATAAGACCGGATATATAGTGGTCCGGATCTGAATATCCTACGTCCACTCTCCCTTGATCAAAGGGGTCTCACTAACCAACCAACAACCAACTTACTTACTGGAATTGTGAAGTACCAGTTCCTTCTTACAATCTCTTTAGATCTAACTTCGATCTAAAGCTTACAGCCTTCAACCTTATCTTATAGATGAACATGTTGAGATCCAACAACTCCTTAAGAGTATATATGAAAGTATGAACAATGGTAAGAGTGCTAAGTGCGTGATAGACAAAAAGCTTGGAATGTGACTTTGCGCGTGAGATTCTCTAGAGCTTTTTCTTGCATCTGCACTCTTGTATTTATTGAGGTGATTAGGGTATAGCCGTTGGAGAGCTAATCCAATCAGATCCTATATTTAAGGAAGCTTCAATCAATCAATTCCCTAATTGATTGATTGGGTTGGTGAGATCCTTGGATTGATTGACTTTAAATACTTTCCAATCCGATCTTGTTGACTTGATTTGAATCACCAACGGTCAAGTGCTTTCAATGCCTAACTCTGATTCTCTCCAGAGAAGGCAGGAACAGACACCAGGCAATCTTGATGTCTTCTGGTCCTGATCTGGTTAAGAAACAGAATGCTCATCAGAATCAGGAGATAATTCTGAGTATCTTTTGTTTCACCAGACTCGTCTGGTCCGGGGAAAGGTTCTCTGCCTCTGGTTAGTCTCATCTGGTGAGGTCTTCTGGTAGAGTCCTTTGGTGAAGCTTCTGGTAGGTCTTCTGGTGACTCTTCTGGTGAAGTCCTCTGGTCTGGCAGTTCCCCTAGACTAAGTCCTAATCTAGTTCATCATCTGGCTAACAGGTCCAGATGGTCCTATTACATCTTCTGGTTTGTTTTAACTTATCAAAACTATACAATTTTTATCCTAGCAATTTCCCCCTTTTTGATGTTGTTAAAACTTAACCAGAACTGATCAAATAAAGTACTTAAGCATAAAAGCAATAAAGGGATAAGACCTTAGAATAGATCTTATCAGGCAAACAATTAAGACAACAAGAAGTTGTCTTTAAGACAGAGAAGATATGATATTTCATTAATAATAAGGACAAAAGTGATTACAGATTACAATGCAATTCTGGTCCTATTTTAAGCATATCTTCTGTTATCCTTGGGCACCAGAAACCAGTCGAAAAATCTATCTTGTATGGCCTTCAACTCTGCAGAAGATGTTGGAGTGAAATTTGCCAACACCTTGGTCTTGTACAATTTCTTCAGTTCAGCCCAATCAACCTGGTCCACTATCATTGGAGTATTGAGATAATGAAATTCAGGGGCAGTGACCTCCAGGTTGAATTCTATAGTGGAGTCCATCAGCTGCTTGTAGAGATCTGCATCAAAGGCCTTCATCCAAGTGTGGAAAGTCCTGTTGATGAGTGCATCATCCTCTGGTGGTGGCCTTTGGATGTAGTGCTGGATGAACCACAACGTCTTTGCTTCTCTCCATTTCTCAATGAGGGGAACAGGCACAGTAGAGTCAAAGGACCCTTCTGTCCTGAGTGGCAAAATCTCCATCACTTCTACAGGCGCTTTTCTTCTCTGGCTTGATCCACTGGCACCAGGAGTGATACCAGCTTCTCTGCTCTTCTTGTTCTGCCTTCTAACATATCTGAGCCTCTGCTCTTCATCTATGTTTTTCCTTATTCTGGCTTGCCTCTCTTCAGAAGTTTCTTCCCTGAATCTCTTCTCTGCTTCCTCTACTACTTCTTCTAGGAAGCTCTTCTTCACCTTTCTGATCTTCCTCTTTGCAGGTCCAGAGATTGAGATAGGATCCTGCTCTGCTTCTGAAGAATCCTCTTCTGCCGCAAGCTTCTTTGCCATGGAAAGAGATTTGAGCTCTTCCTTCTTCTTCTTCTGCAGCTCTGCCTGGGCCAAAGTGTTCTCCAGCAGGTCCAGACGATCAACATGGCTGAAGAGAGTCTCATTAGTGGTCTTCGCCAAATCAGTTCTGGCCTTCTCTTCCCCCTTTTCAACTTCATCAATAAGGGGCTCCACTACCTGCCTAATGAGATCAGGCAAGGCAGTGTTGGAGGAAGAGTGAAGATCACGCAGTTGCTTGGCTTTCTCCAGATAAGCTTTTGATTCAGCAACAAGCCTCTCATGCTTTTCTAACATCTCCTGGAGGGAGTCCTTAAGCTTAGCAGTCTGCAGCATCTGGGAAGCCATCTCAACCTTCAGCACATAGACTGGCCTCAGCTGCTCTAGCACATGCTCCTGGAGCTGCTTCTGGCTGTGCATCACATCCAGCTTAACAAAGAGTCCATTTGCTTTGAAAGAGGCTTTGGCAGCTGCAAAGGTGGACTTTATCTGCTTCAAGAATATCTTCCTCTCCTGCCGGATCCGGTGCTCAATCATAGCAGGGGCCATATGTTGAATCGCCTTGGAAAATTGCCCAATCTGCATGATTTGCTCATTGAAGAAGGATTTCATCTTTTGCAGCACGACAGGAGTGATATCAAAGTCCTCCTCATCAGAGTATAGCTCTGGAGGGAAAGAGAAGTGAGGGCCAAATTTGTAAGAGGGGCCCTCAGGGGAGATCATAACTCCCCTCTGGATGAGCTGAGTGCGAACTAACACCTTCGCTGCCTCCGGGGTCTCTAGCTCAGCTGGGTTCTGGATGGTAAGCTTCTGTTTGAGCTCTATTTCTCAGGCAGTGAATGTGGAAGGAGACATTTCTTCTAGCAGCAACATTAAGTCCTCCACATCCTCTAGTCTAGCCTTGCTCCAGACTTTGGCATCAGTCAGGTCTGCCAAAAGTGGTAAGTGCTCCAACAGAATAGAAAAGTGCTCTCTTAGCTAGAGCTGAGCACTTACACTCATGCTCTGCCTGATGGGACCCATTTCTACAGATGAGAAAGTAAAGGGTTTGGGCCCAAAGGCAGAGGAGGATGGTGCTAAGACCTCCGGTTCCAGTGAAGCATCCTCATCTTCACTATCATCGCTGGTCAGACAGGTGGGAGAAAGGGGAGGAGCAGGAAACCCAAGTTCAATAGGGATGGAGGGTTCTGTTCTGTATGAGATTGTGGGGGGTTAGGGATTTGAGAGGTAGAGAAAGAGGGAATGGGCTGTTCTGCACCAGAAGAGGTAACTGGGACCTCTGGTACAGAGGCTGGGATGGGAATTTGTAAGGTGGGAGAGGTTTGAAGGGGAGGTTCAGCACCAGAGGTGGATGGCACCTCTGGTACATGGGCTGGGGGAGAGGGATTTATGGGAAGAGGATTATGAGAAGTGGGAGGAGAGGGAGTGTGAGTGGGAAGGGTAGAGGCAGTGTATAAGGGTGTATCTGGTATGGTCTGCTCTGGTGAAGTACTGGGAGCACCAGGAGCAGATGGGGTTTGAAGTGTTTGGGTTTCAGGGGGAGAGGTAGAGGGGGTAACAAGGTTAATAGAGGAGGGGATAGAAGGATTTACCTCAGCCGGGTCAACACCAGCTGGAACAAATATCTCTGGGGCATCCTCCATAAGTAGAGAAGCCTCTTCTATTGCCTGCTCCAAGGTATCTCCCAGATCAGAGCCAGAGTCTGGATCTTGAAGAATGGCTCTTCTGGCTCTGGGCTTCCTCCTAAGAGGCTCAACATCCTCATCTTCTTCCTCCTCCGATGGCTCATCCACCAGAAGTGTCTTCTTGCTCCTTCTGCTAGTTCTGGGCTTCTTAGCAGATACTTTCTTGTCCTCCTCTAGCCTCTTCCGCTTAGCTGCACCAGCCTTCTTCGCAGCTTTTTCACCATCACCCTTCTTCTTCAGCACATCAAGAAGGGGAATCTGGTCCTCCTCTGAGGAACCAGAGAAAGCTAGGTTTTTTCTTGCTTTGCTACCTCTGCTGCTTCTGCCCTTTTGCAGGTGAGGGTACTGCTTGGAAAGGAGGGGCAGGGATGGCTTGCTCTCCATCAGAATGAGCATGGCCATGGAGAGGGCCATCCTTAGAGAATAGAATCTTGGACTTGTGAAAACCCTTGCACCAGGAGTCTCTCCACTTCTTCTCTAGAAAGATGGAGTCCAAGATCAGGGTGAGTTTTGTGCCTAAGGACACATTGGCATTGAAAACAAATTGCAGCTCTCCAGGCAGTTGGGGGCACTCCTCTTTCTACACCTTCAATTTGTTCTTCCTTAGAACTCCCCAGAAGAACTCAGCCCAATTACACTTGACGCCGTTAAAAATTGCCCTCGTAACACAGAGCCTGCCTGTGAAGATGGCATCTGTGCTATGATGTTCACACATTAGGATTTTTACCATAATATCGAATAGAACCTTGTACTTCTGCCTCAAATGTTTGTCCAAAAATCCTTTGGCCAAGTTCTGGCAAGACGAGCTGGCAAAGATCTTGAAGGATTCAACATCTTCTCATTCCTTATACTTCAAGGGGTCCACACCCTCCGAGGAAATGTTACCAAATAAACTACAAAAATCGGCCTTCGAAAAGACGACATCCTCCTTATCAATCTTGGAGGAAATGTGATCATCATGAATTTTCATTCGGATAAGAAACTGGGCAGCGTACCCATCCACCGTGCGCAAGCCCTTTGGAATTTTGGAGATCAACTCCTCCACTCCAGATCACCTAAGCAATTCCAAAATCTCCAGTGCTGCTGGATTCTTAGTGGAATAGAAATCCACCACCATTTCTGACTTGAGCTTCTTGCAGACATGGTCAGGGTCGAAATTGCATTTTGGTGCCATTTCTATGAAAGAGAGAGAGAGAGAGAGAGGGGAAAAATTTGCAGAGAGAAGTTAGGGCTTTGAAAATAAGAAAACGTGAAAAGACATATTGAAACATGATTTGATTTAAATAGGCAAGACGCGTGGCTTGAACAATTAATGAAGTGTGAACGCGTATAATTGCCAAATTTAATTTAGGGAACAAAATCAATTTTCGAATTGATTGACATATTACACATTAATTAAATCTGATGGCCAAGATTAAAAGGCGAAATACAGATTTAATCTGGTGCGTAGGTGTGGTCATTGGGACTGGGTTCGAGGGGGTTTTGTTGCAGTCAAGAGAAAAAGTGAAATGATTGCCTAGGCCCTCGACCCTAGTCTTAAATACACTCCGAAGATGAAACGTTTTGGGTGTATTTACTAATTTGAAAAGTGTATCCCAATGATCAGAGGCCAGAGAAGTAAAAGCATACCTGTCACCTGGTATTGTAACCAGATGATACCACAGCTAGTTGAAGCGATTTTACTAGCTTTCTACTAGTAGTTACCCCGCAAGAGAACGGGTTCACAGTAGTATGGGCAAGTATAGAGACCAAGTATTATCGAACCCAAGGGATGGTGTATATGCGAATAGATCCCTGAAGATCTACGCGTCGTAATTAATATGAGTGTGTTGTTTTTGGATTTTTGAAAAGATTAATTAAACTAAGCTAAATTATCCTACGAATGCAAAAGGAAAATTAAACGAAATAACTAAAGTGTATATGCAAGTATGAGATGGTGATGCTCAGGATAGGAATCCCTACGTATACTAACGGAGCAGGTACATAATCAAAATAACTGTGACACACAAGAATTAACCTAAGTCTAAGAATGCAAGGTGAAAGCTCAAGATTCTAAACCCTAATACTTTACCCTAACACTCGACTTCACGAATCTACTAACGAGTTACTAGATTGTGCTTAATTAATGAGACCCTAATTTAACTAAGGTGATGCGGTCATCCTCCTTCGCTAAACCGGTAGATGAATTAACCTTTCCTAAACCCTCTCGTTAAGACTACTAATTGTTATTGAGTGATGCGGTCGTCCTCTCTCTAACACTTTCGTACGAAATTCAAAGGTAGAGTTAAGATTAATTATATGAATTCATTAATTAAGAGAATTAAAACTAACGTCACCAATTACCTTAATTACGTACCCACATCCTACTTCTACGAGTTCATCCTAACCCAATGGTTTTAGCCGGACATGGTTATAACAAAAATAAAAGCAATAGAAGAAACAACGAACATAAACATAATGAATTGAACGAAGAAAATAAGAAACATGAACTAGGGTTTTAAAAGAAAATAATTCTAAGAACTGAAATTTAATTAATAAAAACAAAGTTTAGAACGTTTAGAGTAATCAAGCTAATGAAAAGAAACTAAGAAACGAAAAGAAAACTAAGAATTCGTATGAAAAACCTCAACAACGTAAAAGTAAAGCTTGCTCGTTCTTCTCCTCTTCCTCTCTCTAAAAATTAAGTCTAAAGTGATTTCTAAAAGTCGGGGATCCTTCAAAACGTGTTTGGAAGAGATATATATAGGCACGGGTCGAAACGGGAGTTAATGGGCCGAAAATACGCATCCGGAGGCAAAAATCCATGGGCGCTCGAGCAAAACGCTCGAGCGGTCCCGCTCGAGCTGTGTAGCTCGAATGACACAATCGCTCGAGCGGTCCCGCTCGAGCTGGTCGAGCGTCGAATTCTCTCTGTATGTTTTTGGGCGCTCGAGCAATTCGCTCGAGCGGTGGCGCTCGAGCTGCTCGAGCGCAAGAATAGTTCTGTACGTTTTAGGCGCTCGAGCAATGCGCTCGAGCTAGTCACTCGAGTGACTTCTAACTCCTCCCAAGTGATACTTTTCCTCGTCCGCACTAATACCAATCGTATTTCTTCAATATCTTCTCATCCGGGCATCCGTTTGAGTCGATTCAAAGTCCTACGAACTCCGTTTTTTGTCCTCTATTCACCTATGAGCATCAAAGAGACAAATTTATCAATGTATAGAAATAATGCTCAATTGACTCTAAATACTCTATAAACTCGACCAAAACTAGGGCGTTTCTAGCTACGAATCATGACAATTTCACGCCTAATCACTAGTCTGGTGTTACACCTCATCTGATGGAAACCCATCTGGTCAGAGAAGATTCCAGAGGGATCTGGTTCAGCACCTCAACTGGGATGTACCTCATATGGTGCAGACCGCATCTGATGCTTATCTCATTTGGTGACGCAATTCCCCTGATATCTAGCCTGTAGGCATGTTAGTTTGAAAATATTTAAGATAAGTATGAAAAAGAAATAAAGGATACTTCTCTGATGTTCCCCCTAAAACAAATCTGTCTCTAGATCTAATAGTCCTAACTCAAATGTTAACTCTCTGAATCTGGTTTCAGCCAAAGGCTTAATCAGAATATCTGCTCTCTGCTTCTCTGTTGCAATTTTTTCCATCCTTATATCTCTCTTCTCAACATGATGTCTGATAAAGTGATGCCTTATATCAACATGTTTGCACCTGGTGTGCAGAACTGGATTCTGGGTGATTGCTATTGCACTATTACTATCACAGAATATTGGAATATCCTTGGCTCTAATCTGGTAGTCCCGAAGCTGTTGACTGATCCAGAGTAGTTATGAACAACAGCTTCCTACAGCCATGTACTCTGCTTCTGTTGTTGATGTAGCAACTGAAGTCTGCTTCTTAGAAAACCAAGATACCAATTTATTCCCTAAAAATTGGCATGTTCCACTTGTAGACTTCCTATCAATTCTGCATCCACCATAATCTGAATCCGAATAACCACTTAACTCTAGGTTGTCATCTGCAGGATACCATAACCCCAAATTCACTGTACTATTGAGATATTTTAATATCTTCCTAGCTGCTTCCAAGTGACTTTTCTTAGGATTAGCTTGAAATCTGGCACATACACCCACGACAAAAGTTATATCTGGTCTGCTTGCAGTCGAGTACAGAAGAGATCCAATAAGTGCTCTGTACTGAGTCTGGTCCACAATCTCTCCAGACTCATCTGGATCCATGTTGAAATTTGTCATCATAGGAATCTTGGCTGCTTTGCTAGAACCTATTCCAAATTTCTCTAACATGTTTCTTATGTACTTTGCCTGATTTATGAAAATTCCCTTCTCTGATTGCTTAACCTGCAAACCTAAGAAATAATTCATTTCACCCCTCTTAGACATCTCAAACTGACTCTGCATGAGTTCTCCAAACTTTTCACACATCTTCTTGTTAAGGGATCCAAATACAATGTCATCAACATATATTTGGACCAGAAAGATGTCCTTTCCTTCCTCTTTCCTAAACAAGGACCTATCAATCTTACCCTTAGTAAAACCATTGTCCAGAAGAAACTGAGATAGAGTGTCATACCATGCTCTGGGTGCCTGCTTCAGCCCATAAAGAGCTTTCTTAAGCTTAAACACCTTGTTACCTTGTTCAAAACCAGGAGGTTGTTCCACATACACTTCCTCAATGAGAATCTCATTAAGAAAGACAGATTTCACATCCATCTGGTATACTTTGAACTTCATGTGAGCAGCATATGCTAAGAACAATCTGATGGCTTCTAATCTGGCAACAAGAGCAAATGTCTCATCATAGTCTATTCCTTCAGACTGAGAATAGCCCTGAGCTACTATCCTTGCCTTGTTCCTAGTAATGACATCATTCTCATCTTTCTTATTCTTGAAAACCCACTTAGTGCCTATCACCTTTTGATGTCTTGTTCTGTCTACCAGCTCCCAAACATCCTATCTGGTGAATTGATTCAGCTCCTCTTGCATAGCAACAATCCAATTTGAATCTTTCAGTGCCTCATTGATGTTCTTGGGCTCAATCAAGGACACATAGCAACTGAATAAGGCAGCTAAGTTCAGAGTTCTCCTAGTCTGGACACCCTTAGTTGGATCTCCTAATATTAGGTCATTGGGGTGATCAACCAGGGTTCTCCTTCCCGTGGTCTTGCCTGGTGGACCATCTGCTGTAGTACCTTGGTGATTATCACCAACTACAGGAGAGCTTCCCCCTACAGGAGTTCCAACCTCTTCTGGTTCTGCTTTGCTTCAGAGAACCAGGAGATGGGTCATCATCTGAATCTGAATCTGAGTCTGAATCAAGAATAGGTGGGTTAACCTTGATTACTCTGGGAGTAGTCTGATTCTGTATCTCAACAGAAGACTTTAGTTCCACCTTGCACTCAACAGCAGATTCATCAAAAACAACATGGGGTGTTTCCTCCACACAAAGTGAATTCTTATTAAAAACTCTAAATGCTTTACTAGTGGTGGAGTATCCTAAAAATATTCCATCTGCTACTTTAGCATCAAAGGTTTTTAATTTAGATTTCCCATTGTCATGAATGAAACACTTACATCCAAAAACATGAAAATATGAAACAGATGGGGTTTTACCTTTCCATACCTCATATGGAGTCTTATTATGTCTCTGGGCAACTAGGCATCTGTTCTGAGTGTAACAAGTTGTGTTGATGGCTTCTGCCCAAAATCTCTGTGGTGTGTTATACTCTGCTAGAAGAGTCCTTGCAGCTTCTTTGAGGGTTCTGTTCCTCCTTTCTGCTACTCCATTTTGTTGGGGTGTTCTGGCAGCAGATGTGTCATGAAAAATCCCTTGGTCCTTGCAATAAACTGCAATGTGTGAATTCAAGAATTATGTCCCTTTGTCACTCCTGATCCTCACTATGCTCTGGTTCTGCTCATTCTGAATCTGCTTGAAAATCTCTGGCAGCTTAGTGATAGTTTTATTTTTCTTAAACAAGAACACTACCCAAGTGTATCTTGAATAGTCATCTACTATCACCAAGGTGTACTTCCTTCCACTGAAACTAAGAGGAGAAATAGGTCCAAACAGGTCCATGTGAAGCAGTTGAATTACTCTGGTTGTGGTTGTGCTCTGGACATCCTTAAAGAAAGTCTTGGGTTGTTTACCCTTCTGGCATGAACCACAAACCTGATCCTTCTTAAACACTTCATTAGGAAGACCTCGGATTAGACCTTTTCTGGCAACTTTGTTTAGTGTTTTGAAGTTCAGATGACACAATCTCTTGTGCCAAATCCAACTGTTCTCTGCAGATCCTCTTGCAACCAGGCAAGTGTTCCTTGGGCAACTTCCAAAATCTGCAAGTTAAATATTACCCTTCCTCAAGCCTATTAGCAGAATATCATTATAATCAGAAGAAAAAACTGTGCAAGAATCACTAGAGAACTTCACTGAGTATCCCCTGTCACAAAATTGGGATACTGAAAGCAGATTATGCTTGAGGCCTTCAACATAGTAGACTTCATCTACAGATACACCATTAAAAGTCACCTTTCCAACTCCTCTGGTGACTCCATAGTTGTTGTCACCAAACATCACTCTTGGCCCATTCAATGGCTTGAAATCCTGGAGATTATCTTTCTGGAATGTCATGTGCTTGGAACATCCACTATCAATGTACCACACATGGTTGCTTGAAAGTTTTGTCTCCAATGGGCTCTTGTCCTCCTGCAGGGAAATCAATTAGGTCCCCTACTAGTGCTGGGTCCTGATTGGTTAGTTGCAGGGTTTGTAGGAATCCAAAGATAAAGATCATCCCTTGCTGGATGAGGTGATCTTATCTTTCTTCCAAATCTATCTACCAGCACATGTCCTCTTACAATGACATATTGAGCTACTGGTCTGATAAGAACACCTTTCCTATAAACAGGCCTGGTGTATCTTTTCTCAAATCTGGCCTTTGGAATGGCCTGCCTCAAAGACATGGTCTTAAAGGTCTGGTTATAAGGGTACATCCTAGAAGAACCATCTCTGGTGTCATATCTACCCAGATCAGTTGGTTTTCTATAGATGGGTCTGGAAGACCTCCTCTGGTTCTGAAAGTTGAATCTATTCTGATGATAGAATTCCTCCTGAGTTTTCCTGTTCTGGAATCTTCTTGGAGCATTCCACCTTTGAGATCCCTGACTCTGATTGAGGTTCTCTGGTTCAATATATCTCCTCTGATATCTCCTATTCTGATTAGGTTTCCTCTTAGAGTCTCCTTTCTGAGGTCCCCCAATTTGCTTAGGTTCCACTCTTTTAGGATTCCTCTGAGGTTCCCTAATCGGTTTAGGCATCTGAACAGAACCATCAATCTTCATAGGTTCTCTTCTCTGACCTTTATGCTCTAGAATTTTCTCTTCCAGAACATTCATCTCTTCTGGACTATATTCTGAATGATTAGCAGGGGGGGTCCTATTTTTAACCAGGTCTGTGAACCACTGTGTAATCATTACCAGAAAGATCCTCTTCATTCCAAAGCTCCACAAATTCACCAGCTCTTACAGACTTGTCTTTGGTAAAGCAATATTTATGGGATCTTTTAATAATTCCAGGATATCCTAAACCACTCTTATCATTTATGCGTTGAGAAGATCTTGATATAATAGATACAACATTTGGTTTCATGGAAGCTTCTCTGGGCATAGGTATCTCAATAGTTTGCTTAATTTGTTTTCCCTTGATAAGATAATGATATTTGGCCTTGAGCTCATTGAACTCTTCTGCCTGAGAGTTCTTCTCTTTCATGAGCTGGTCTACCAGAGTATCTCTTTCTGTGACCTTTTCTTGAAGTTCAGAGACTTCTTTAGAATGGTCTTTTATGAGTTTTCTGGCAGATTTCTGCTCATTTGATAGAGACTGAACTTCAGCTCTTAGCCTACCATTTTCTTTCTCAAGTTTTTGGCAAAGTTGAACACAATTTTGGAGATCTGATAGCATTTGCTGCATATCAGACTCTCTGGAGTTACCAGATGAATTAGAGGATTCAGTATATTTGGAATTTGATAGGACTAAGGTAGATTCTTGTACCTCAGCGATGTCTGCCATCAGACATACATCATCATCAGATCCAAAATCAGAAGAAGAAGAACTGGAACTAGAATCCTCCTCTTCTGCTTCTGCCAGCAAAGCTCTCTTGTCTGCATATCTCCTGTCCCTCTTGAGTCTTTTCTCTTCTCTTTCTCTAGGAGTCAATTGAGGACAATCATAGCTGTAGTGACCAGGCTTGTTGCAGGTGTAGCAAGTATTGTCTCCTCTGGGACTGGGGCTTGGATCTCTCCTCCTCTGGTTGTACTCTGCTCTGGCTGGACTACTCTCTCTCCTCTGGTAGTCTGATCTGCCAGAACTGCCATCCCTCCTCTGGTAATTTGATCTTCCAGTGTTGCTATCTCTCCTCCTCTCTGGAGTTCTGAATCTGGTCTCTCTTGAGTCTCCAGATGTCTTTTCCTTGTCTGCAGGTTTGAAGGAGCTCTTTCTGTCTCTGGTAGATTCCTTCCAATGTTTTTTGTACCTGCCATACTTAGAATTCATCTTATTAAGTTTACGGGTTAGAAGTGCTACATGCTCCTTGAGACTCATGTCATCTGCAGCAGTAGACTCCTTTGGTTTGTCATCTGCAGCAGTAGACTCCTTTCTGACCAGAAGAGGAAACCTCTTCTGTTTGATCCTCTTCTTGAAGATCATATTCATAGGCTTTTAGATCAGATAATAGAAGATGATGATCCAGAGTGTTGAGATCCTTGCTATCTTTAATCACAGTCACTTTGATTCTCCACATGCTGGTTAGTGAACGCAATATTTTACTATTTATTTCTTTTTCAGAATAGGTCTTACCTAAGGCACTAGCCTTGTTAAGGAGATTTGTAAGGCGCATATCCAGCTGGTCAATGTTCTCATCTGGTTTCATTTTGAAAGTGTCAAATGAGTGTTGAACAACTTGAAGTTTGTTGTCCTTGATCTTCTCTGTTCCCTCACAGAGTAGTGCAAGTTTGTCCCACATCTCCTTGGCAGTAGCACAGGTTCTGACCTTTTCAATTACCTCTTTTGTGAGTGTGTTAATAATTTCAGTCCTTGCCACCTGGTCTAGATTATACAGCTTCCTTTCATCATTGTCTAACTCATCTTTCTTCTTGGGAATCTTCTATCTGGGAACTCTGTCCTCAGCAGCTTTTTGGGAATTCTCACTCGTTTCTTCTCTGGACTCTGACCTGCCACTATCAATAGGAGTCCAGTAAAATTGAATTGGGCCACTCTCTACCACATCTAACATGTGGTGATGAATAGCTCCAAGATGATTACTCATCATGAAGCTCCAGTGGCTGTAATCCTCAAATGAGAATTCTGGAAGCTTGCGACTCTTATATGAAGATTTTGAAGACATGATTTACTAACTTTTGAAATTTAACAAGAAATTGATCAAAATACAATAAAGAGCAATAGATCTGCCCGGTGACCACCAAAAAGCTTTACAAAGCAGTGGTCGTTGGACACACTGCTCTGATACCACTTGTTGGTCCCACTAGATAGATTAATTGCGGAAGCTTTAAAGGTTATGTCTTAAGCAAAGTCTTTATATAAGAGCACAGAAGATATAACACGATAATAATATGTAAAGCAGTAAATAAGACCGGACATATAGTGGTTCGGATCTGAATATCCTACGTCCACTCTCCCTTGATCAAAGGGGTCTCACTAACCAACCAACAACCAACTTAATTATTGGAATTGTGAAGTACCAGTTCCTTCTTACAATCTCTTTAGATTTAACTTCGATCTAAAGCTTACAGCCTTCAACCTTATCTTATAGATGAACAGGTTGAGATCCAACAACTCCTTAAGAGTATATATGAAAGTACGAACAATGGTAAGAGTGCTAAGTGCGTGATAGACAAAAAGCTTGGAATGTGACTTTGCGCGTGAGATTCTCTAGAGCTTTTTCTTGCGTCTGCACTCTTGTATTTATAGAGGTGATTAGGGTATAGCCGTTGGAGAGCTAATCCAATCAGATCCTCTATTTAAGAAAGCTTCAATCAATCAATTCCCTAATTGATTGATTGGGTTGGTGAGATCCTTGGATTGATTGACTTTAAATACTTTCCAATCCGATCTTGTTGACTTGATTTGAATCACCAACGGTCAAGTGCTTCCAATGCCTAACTCTGATTCTCTCCAGAGAAGGCAGGAACAGACACCAGGCAATCTTGATGTCTTCTGGTCCTGATCTGGTTAAGAAACAGAATGCTCATCAGAATCAGGAGATGATTTTGAGTATCTTTTCTTTCACTAGACTCGTCTGGTCTGGGGAAAGGTTCTTTGCCTCTGGTCAGTCTCATCTGGTGAGGTCTTCTGGTGGAGTCCTCTGGTGAAGCTTCTGGTAGGTCTTCTGGTGAAGTCCTCTGGTCTGGCAGTTCCCCTAGACTAAGTCCTAATCTAGTTTATCATCTGGCTAACAGGTCCAGATGGTCCTATTACATCTTCTGGTTTATTTTAACTCATCAAAACTATACAATTTTTATCCTAACACCTGCTTAAAGCTAAGTTTGATGAACTCTTCCATTAAAACAAAATTATAAGAGAAAGTGAGGACAAGCTCAAGATGAGACTGGAGCAGCTAACTACAGCAAGCAATGTTGTGTCACACATAGCTGCCTCATCTCAAAGAGAGCATGATAAAACAGGCCTTGGTTATTCCAAACCTGAATCCTCACATGTTCAGAAAGAAGAACAGCCTAGAAATTTTTATTGACAAAGGTAAGAGGTCAGCTGACCAGGCAACTCAGCCTAATGGGCAGATGAGTACTGAAACTCAAAAACCCAAAAGGCAGAAGAGGAATTTTAAGAAGGGTTATACCCAGAATAAAATACCTCAGCCAGGCTAGCAGAGTAGAAGACATTCTGGATCTTCTCAAAAGAGGCAGAACCAGATGACTCCTACTCACCTGCAGAAGACTTTCAAGTCATCTGCCAGACCAGCTGGAACCTTTGATGGTTCTAGTAGGACTTATCCTTATCAAAAGAATTTCAAGTCTGTTGCTTTAAGACAAGTTACTTCTTCTACTGGACAAGCTCATAAGGGAAGAAGAGCCTCTAGAAGAAATAACCATGTCAAAGGTTCTTTTGTTGAGTGTGTTTTTGTGGATATGTATGGAAGAAAGATAAGATCACCTGATCCAAAAAGGGATGATCAATTCTTGTAGCTACCTAAATATTGTGCTAACCCCTCTGGACCCAGAAGGGTACCAAAAACTTGATTGTCTACAGATACACAAGAAGAACAGCTGATGTGTTGCCCCAATATCAGCTGAGCATACTTTTAGGGGGAAGATCAGTTGACCCAGCCTGCTAGATTCTTTATCTTGTTATTTTAAATTTTTCTTGTCTTGTTTTATTTAAGTTCTTTAAGTTTTAACATCATCAAAAAGGAGGAAATTGTTAAGATATAGATTAGATGTTTTGAAGATGTTAAAACAAGAACTTGTAATAGGACTAGCTGAACCTGTTAGTCAGCTACAGATTAATCTTGGTCTAGAATAGGTCTTTGGTTAAAGGGGAAGAAATTTATGAAGACCAGATGAGGTGTCCCGACCAGAGCAGAAGAGTCACCAGAGCAGAGGAGTCTGCCAGATGAGCTCTGACCAGAGGACCAGATGAGTCTTCCAGGAGATCTCTCCCAGATGAGGTTCAGAGCAGAAATGTCACTAGACCAGACCAAAAGACCCCAGACCAGATGAGTCTAGACCAGATGAGGGAGACAGATTAGTTCACCCACATGGAGGCTGCGTGTAATTTGGAGACAAGGAGAGCTTGGAGTTCGATGATAGAGAAGAAAGAAATTTGGAGAGTCAACTGATAGGAGGATTGATTGATTGATTGGTATCAATCTTGGAATATCCAATCAATGGAGGAGATCAATCAATCATATAATCAATCTTTGATTGATTATATCCCTCCAATTATGGTTATTTTAATTGCTAGAGTTACAATGGCTAGTTAATTCTCACAACTATAAATAGGAGTATTTTGGATGAGTTCATAAGACAAGAGTCGAGCAAGAGCACACAAAGACACACGAACTCTCCCATCACTCAACTTTATTCATTCACGTATATACACTCTTTAGGAGTTCTTAGTTGGACAATTTACACAATCCTTATCTTCCTAGATAGATTGGTGTAAGAGTTAGATCATAAGGGTGAAAGTTATTGTACGAAGGATTTGGTACTTCCCAATTCCAGAAGTCAGTAAGTTGGTTGGAGAGTGAGTCCCCTTTGGACAAAGAGAGAGTGGACGTAGGACAAGTTGGTCCGAACCACTATAAATTCTGGTGTTATTTATTTTCTGCACTTAAGTTTTCTGCATTTTCTTTTAGCACCTTCTTCAAAGGATTTTCTTAAAAATAAACTCAAAATGCTTTTTTACCTGGATAACCTTTTTGGTACCAACAACAGTAACTTTGATCCTCCATCTGCTTGTTAGTGACCTTAAAATTTTGCTATTGATTTCCTTTTCAGAGTAAGTTTTACCTAGAGCACTAGCCTTGTTAAGAAGGTTAGTAAGATGCATGTCCAGCTGGTCATTAGTCTCATCTGGCTTCATCTTGAATGTGTCAAATGAGTGTTGAACAGCCTGGAGTTTGTTTTCTTTGATCTTCTCTATTCCTTCACAGAGCAGAGCCAACTTGTCCCACATCTCCTTGGCCGTGCTACAGGTTCTAAGTTTCTCTATAACTTCCTTGGTGAGGGTATTGATGATCTCAGTTCTGGCTACTTGGTTCAGGTTGTATAGTTTTCTCTCATCATTGTTCAACTCATCTCTCTTCTTGATGATTCTCTGCCCTGGCACTCTTCCATCCATTCTTTCTTCAGTCGTCCTTTCCTCTACAGTTCTACTGGCCTCTTCTCTGGCATCTGACCTGCCATCATCAATTGGAGTCCAGTAAAATTGTATAGGGCCACTCTCAACCACATCAAGCATGCGGTGATGTATAGCTCCAAGATGATTACTCATCATGAAACTCCAGTGGCTATAGTCATCGAAAGAAAATTCAGGCAATTTATGGCTCTTGTAAGCAGATTTAGAAGATATTTTGAGGAAAGATAAAAGATTTTATGCAAAAGATTAATAGAGCAATGAATCTGTCCGGTGACCACCAAAAGCTTTTCAAAGCAGTGGTCTAGGACACACCGCTCTGATACAACTTGTTGGTCCCACTAGTTAAATCTTGTGGATTGCAGAAGCTAAATAAATTATCTTTTGTAAAATCTTTTAGAGGAATTATAATAATAGTAACTAAAAGCGAGTAAAGTAGTAAATAAGACAAGATGTATAGTGGTTCGGATGTTAAAATTCTACATCCACTCTCCCTTTTACAAGGGGTCTTACTATTCAACCAACTTACTCACGAACCACTGAAATTGACAAGTACCAGCACCTTATTACACCCTTTAGATCTAACTTCGATCTAAAGCTTAACTTACTTCAACCTTATCTAAAGAGATGAACAGGTTGAGTATTTCTTTCCAACTTACAAAACTTCTTTAAGAGTAGATGAATATTGAAGAGCTTAAGAGTGCTAGAATGTTTGAGTATAATGCAAAGCTTGAGAGATTTCTTCGTGCGTGTAACTAGAGCTTTCTTCAAACTGGCACTCTTGTATTTATAGAGGTGATTAGGGTTTAGCCGTTGGAGAGCTAATCTAATCAGATCTCTATTTATGGGAGCTTCAATCAATCAATTCCCTAATTGATTGATTGGGTTGGTGAAATCCTTAGATTGATTTCTTCAACAAACTTTCCAATCCGATCATGTTGACTTCATTCAAAATTACCAATGGTCAAATGCTTCCATTGCATTACTCTGATGCTTCTAGAGTAAGCTGGACCAGATACCAGATGACCCATGGGAAACTCTACCAGAAACATTACTCACATTATTCAACCGGAATTGGCTATATATTTCTCTAGTGCAACAATTCCTCATGAAAGCACATCTGGATCTACTCATGCCAATTTTGCACACATGGTGGACTATGCAGGTATATCTCACTGTAATCTATCTGCTCTATATGACATCAAGAAAGGAACATGGATCCTAGACACAAGAGCAAGTAGGCATATTTCATATAATAAAAACATGTTCACCATAGGCCTTAAGCCTTTAATTGACCGCATTTCAATCTATTTACCTAATGGCACTACTATTTCAGTAACACACTCTGGCCATATACCTTTATCTCCTTCCCTAATCCTTCTGGATGTCTTATATATACCATGTTTCAAGTACAATTTACTTTATATCTCACATTTACCTCACACTCTAACCTTAAATGCATAGTTTCCAATTCTAAATGTGAGATGCAGGACCAACTGAGTAAAAAGATTGTTATTGTTGGACAGTTGATGGGGAAACTTTATGTGCTTAAGTCATTTTCTGAGTCAATTTCTTCTCATATGGCTACTTCTTTTGTAATTACAAGACTGAGGAATACGTGTATGGGGGGGGGGGGGAATACACGTATACCAATTTTTATGACTTTCAATCTTACTGAGTCCCCTTAGCTCAGAGTGTTAATGAACTCAGGGTTGATAACACACCTACTGACTGCACTGAGTGCTGGTCAGTTGGCTAACTATCAACTTAAGTTCAGTGCGGAAATGCGTGAGCCCTGAAAGTTTATAGTCTTATTTTATATTTGCTTTCTGAAAACTTGTTTACTCAATTCTGAAATAGTGGTTAGTAGGGCAGTGTTCAGATTACTGATCAAGCTGATTGATTCAAGCCTGACAAAACAAATGCTATGAATGATTTAAGAAAATAGGCAATTAAGTACAATATCAAAGTAGTAAGAACACAGAGAGTTTAACATGGTTCAGAGACTTAAGCTCCTACGTCCACGGTCCTGATTTAACAGGAAATCCACTACTAGGATTCTTGCTTTTTACGTGCCAAGGTGCACCAAGATCAGCTAACCTCGCTGACCTATACAAACTCCTTTCTAACTCACTAACACAACTTCCACCAACAAACATGACTAAAGGGTTTTGGTTTCAGTTTGGATTCCAACTAGGGTATGATTATCATTACAAGGCTAAGCTATGCTAAGCATGGATAATCACTCTAGGCTTATGATAAGACTTGAAAACTTAATGGAATACATAATAACTCTCACTAGTCTAAGAAACACTTGGGAAATTTAACTGGTTTCAAGTGCTTCTTTTGAACGCTGAATGCTTTTGAAAGCTTGAGAGTTTGAGTAATTTCTGGCTTGGAAATTTCCCGTAACCTTGAATGGGTTCAAGGCCTTCTTTATTTATAGGTGATTTGAAAACTATTCGTTGGAAGTGATAGCCTTCTAGTCATCTACGTAGAGTTGTTCAACGGATATATCTCCCATGCAGCAGCCGTCCTTGCATGAATTAGGTAATGTCATTTAATGCACCATTTAATGCTTGCCCGTTGAAAGTGCAGTCTGAAGTCAGTCTTCATGTCAGGGTCCATACGTGTGTGTCCTTCCTGGATTGGTCCACGTCATCAGGTTGGTGAGAATGTCAGAACTTATTCCTAGGCTTCAGGCTTGTCTTATTAAGTTCTTTTTGTCTCGAGCATAACGGTCTTATCCTGGCGCTTACATTCCTTTTTCATTGCTTGGCTCTACTCCAAGTCTTTCCTATTACTAAGAATCCTCCTGTTCCCTACGGGACTGAGTTAGTAATGACCTCAGGGTCATACATTGTTAGGATATAGATTAGATGTTTTGAAGATGTTAAAACAAGAACTTGTAATAGGACTAGCTGAGCCTGTTAGTTAGCTACAGATTAGGCTAGGTCTAGAATAGGTCTTTGGTTAAGGGGGAAGAAATCTGTGCAGACCAGATGAGGTGTCCAGACCAGAGGACTAGAGGAGTCTGACCAGATGAGCTCTGACCAGAGGACCAGATGAGCTCTAACCAGAGGACCAGATGAACCCTGACCAGAGGAGTCTGACCAGAGGAGTCTGCCAGAGGAGTCTGACCAGAGGAGTCTGCCAGAGGAGTCTGACCAGAGGAGCCTGACTAGAGGAGTCTGACCAGAAGAGTCTGCCAGAGGAGCCTGACCAGATGAGACCAGACCAGACCAGACCAGAAGACCCCAGACCAGATGAGTTCTGACCAGATGAGGGAGACGGATTAGTTCACCCACATGGAGGCCGCGTGTAATCTGGAGACAAGGAGATCTTGGAGTTTGATGATAGAGAAGGAGCAATCTGGAGAGTCAACTGATTGGAGGATTGATTGATTGGTATCAATCTTGCAAGATCCAATCAATGGAGGAGATCAATCAATCAATATAATCAATTTTTGATTGATTATATTCCTCCAATTATGGTTGTTTGAATTTCTAGCTTCCAACGGTTAGTTAATTCCTACAACTATATATAGGAGTGCTTGGATGTGTTCTACACAAGAGTCGGGTAAGAGCACAAAGATACACGAACTCTCCCATCATTCAACTTTGTTCATTCACGTATATACACTCTTTAGGAGTTTTTAGTTGGAGATTTACTCAACCTATTCACCACTTAGAAAGGTTGTTGTAAGTTGTTGTACGAAGGATCTGGTACTTCCCAATTCCAGAAAGTTAGTAAGTTGGTTGGAGAGAGAGAAAGTCCCCTTTGGAGAAAGGGAGAGTGGACGTAGGACCTGTTGTCCGAACCACTATAAATCTGGTGTTCTCTACTTTATGCTTTTACGTTTTCTGCACTTTTCTTTTAGCACTTAATTTAAAAGGGTTTTCATTAAAAATTAAACTCAAAACGCTTTCCGCTGGATAACCTTTTTGGGACCAACAAGTGGTATCAGAGCAGTGTGTCCTAAAGACCACTGTTTTGAAATTATCTCGGTGGTCACCAGGGCAAATCCATTTTTTTTGAAAACCCAAATATTTGTTGTGCTTACATTTTTTGCAGAAATGGGCTCGAAGAGAAGCAGTAAAAGAAACACTAGGAGTTACTCCAAAAGGAGCTTCGTAGATGAGGAAGAAGAGGTATCCACTTCTGGTTCATCATCCAATTATGGACCAGACGAAGAGATATGTCTTGTGACAGATGAGGTATGCAATCGAACTCCCTTTTCTTCTTCTTATTCTTCTTTTTCTGAACAATCAGAGGAGTCTTATACGCAAACTCTGCTATTAGATCTCCAAAAATCTATACAACTTTGCCAAAAATTGGAAGATGAGAACTCAAAGCTAAAAGCAGAAAATCAGAAACTTTCACAATGTTTAGGCAACTCAGCTAATCTACCAGCTGAACAAAATCATACACTAGTTGAAGAGTCTTCTGTCTTGACAACCAGGTGTATTGAACAAGTTAAGCTGATAGAAAGGTTGGTTGTTGAAAATATTGAGAAAGACAATGAATATAACCTGCTAAAAGCTAAGTTTGATGAACTCTTCCATCAAAACAAAATTGTAAGAGAAAGTGAGGACAAGCTCAAAATGAGACTGGAGCAGCTGACTACAGCAAGCAATGTTGTGTCACACATAGCTGCCTCATCTCAAAGAGAGCATGATAAATAGGCCTTGGTTATTCCAAACCTGAATCCTCACATGTTCAGAAAGAAGAACAGCCTAGAAATTTTATTGATAAGGGCAAGAGGTCAGCTGACCAGGCAACTCAGCCTAATGGGCAGATGAGTTCTAAAACTCCCCAAAAGGCAGAGGAGGAATTTTAAGAAGGGTTATACCCAGAATAAAAGACCCCAGCCAGGCCAGCAGAATAGAAGACAGTCTGGATCTTCTCAAAAGAGGCAGAACCAGATGACTTCTACTCACCTGCCGAAGACCTTTAAGTCATCTGCCAGACCAGCTGGAACTTTTGATGGTTCTAGCAAGACTTATCCTTATCAAAAAAAATTTCAAGACTGTTGCATTAAGACAAGTTATTCCTTCTACTGGACAAGCTCATAAGAGAAGAAGAGCCTCTAGAAGAAATAACCATGTCGAAGCTTCTTATGTTCAGTGTGTTTTTGTGGATATATATGGAAGAAAGATAAGATCACCTGATTAAAAAAGGGATGATCTATTCTTGTGGCTTCCTAAAAATTGTGCTAACCCCCCTGGACCCAGTAGGGTACCAAAAAGTTGATTGCCTGCAGATACACAAGAAGACCAGCTGATGTTTTGCCCCAATATCAGCTGAGCATACTTTGAGGGGGAAGATCAGTTGCCCAGCCTGCTAGAATCTCTATTTAGATATTTCAAGTTTTCTTGTTTTGTTTTATTTCAGTTCTTTCAGTTTTAACATCATCAAAAAGGGGGAAATTTTTAGGATATAGATTAGATGTTTTGAAGATGTTAAAACAAGAACTTGTAATAGGACTAGTTGAGCCTGTTAGTCAGCTACAGATTAGGCTAGGTCTAGAATAGGTCTTTGGTTAAGGGGGAAGAAATCTGTGCAGACCAGATGAGGTGTCCAGACCAGAGGAGTCTGACCAGATGAGCTCTGACTAGAGGACCAGATGAACCCTGACCAGAGGAGTCTGACCAGAGGAGTCTGCCAGAGGAGTCTGACCAGAGGAGCCTGACCAGAGGAGTCTGACCAGAAGAGTCTGCCAGAGGAGCCTGACCAAATGAGACCAGACCAGACCAGACCAGACCAGAAGACCCCAGACCAGACGAGTTCTGACCAGATGAGGGAGACGGATTAGTTCACCCACATGGAGGCCGCGTGTAATCTGGGGACAATTAGATCTTGGAGTTTGATGATAGAGAAGGAGCAATCTGGAGAGTCAACTGATTGGAGGATTGATTGATTGATTTGGTTTCAATCTTGCAAGATCCAATCAATGGAGGAGATCAATCAATCAATATAATCAATCTTTGATTTATTATATTCCTCCAATTATGGTTGTTTGAATTTCTAGCTTCCAACGGCTAGTTAATTCCTACAACTATATATAGGAGTGCTTGGATGTGTTCTACACAAGAGTCGGGCAAGAGCACAAAGACACACGAACTCTCCCATCACTCAACTTTGTTCATTCACGTATATACACTCTTTAGGAGTTTTTAATTGGAGATTTACTCAACCTATTCACCACTTAGAAAGGTTGTTGTAAGTTGTTGTACGAAAGATCTGGTACTTCCCAATTCCAGAAAGTCGTAAGTTGGTTGGAGAGAGAGAAAGTCCACTTTGGAGAAAGGGAGAGTGGACGTAGGACCTGTTGTCCAAACCACTATAAATCTGGTGTTCTCTACTTTATGCTTTTAAGTTTTCTGCACTTTTCTTTTAGCACTTAATTTAAAAGGGTTTTCATTAAAAATTAAACTCAAAACGCTTTCCGCTGGATAACCTTTTTGGGACCAACAAATGACCTCAGGGTCATACTCTTCATCACTGACACTTACTCAGCCAACTTAGAAAGACTGCCATAAGTTCAGGATGGTGCTCTGCGTCTTCAGGCTCCAGTCTTGATTGTCACCAATGAGTACTCCTCTCACTGAATTCCTTTGAATTGTAAAAAGCCTAAGTACAGAACTAACCAAGACTAGCCTAACTATAAATGAATAACATCTTTTTAGGGGCTTTGGGATCTTAATAAAAAAATGACATTATCCCAACAATTTCCCCTTTTTTGATGATTCCAAAACACTGAAAAGATCCTCAAAACACTTAGAGGAAAATCAAAGTCCTATCTATAAGATAAGTCAGTGTTAGAGTAATTCTTGATAAGATACATAATTTAAATAATAGAAAAAAAGACAACGAGTTTTTTTCTCTGGTAATGCAATAGATTTCATTGATGATTTGAAAAGAGTACAATGAACCTAATCTATTACATCAAAAATGTGAACACCTAAACCAATCTCATATCAGACTCGAGTCCATAACCAGCATAGACTCTGACCTTCAGCTCATCTACTCTCTTAGGTTGATTCACGTAGCCTTCAGCCTTGGCAATCTTCAATACTTTAGTCATAATGGCCTTTGTATCATGCTTGCTAGTTCCAGGGACTAGAGGTGGTGGTCGAGCAATGAACTTAGGAGCCTTCACTTAGACATTGGCTGCGTCAGCTTCCTCCAAGATCTTCTGAATGATTTCAGGATGATTGTCCATCATGTAGTCAGTGAAGTGAGCATTGATGTCTTCAGTGTCGCCCCATTTCTTCACCACATACCAGAGTCTGACGAACTCATCCCTTGCATCAACCCAAAACTCTTTCAGTGTCTCTGAGATGAAGTCATCGACAAGAGCTTCCCTCTGAGTCACCTCAGGCTTTCTGACTTGCAGAATTGTTAACTTCCTCGCCGTCGGCCTCTTTCTGTACTTTCTTGGTTCAAGCTTCTCCTTCTTCCTCCTTAGCAAACTGACCACAACATCATCAAATTCTCGTTGTTGCATATCAGTGAGGCCAGTTAGCTTCTCCACCTTCTTCTCCAGAATGTGCATCTTCTCCTTCTGAGCAATTTCGGCCCTGCGCTCAGCTTCAGTCTTATCCATGGAGGCTCCTCATGCCTCAGCGCACAACTCAGCCACCGTCTCTGCAGAGTAAGTAATTGGGTTCTTCCTTGTATTCACCGGAGGAGATTTCTGAACCGCTGATGATTCTGGTTTCGAAGGGAGTTGAGGAACATCTTTCAAAGGTTCATTAGCATGTTCCGCTGCGGCTTCAGCCAACCTTGCTGACTTCCACACAAAAATAACGTTCCCTTTTGGGTCTGCCCCCAATTCCTCAGGACGGGGTCTTTTATTCTTTTCCCCCTTTTTGACATCATCCTTGGCAGGTGGGGGTGGGAACACATCTTGCCCACTATTGATGATGAAGGCAGCTAGGGATTGGACTTCTTACACTCATTTCTTCAACATATCAACCCCCGTGGCAATCCCAGTCCCAGCATAAGAAACAGTGTTGATGGCAGCTTTCAATTTCTTCTCAAAGACCTCCATGTTGTGTTGAAGACTTTGTTTAGCCTTGGTGATCCTTTTCTCAATCTTCAAGGACTCACAACTAATTCTGCCAGCTTCAGTCATCACCTTCGCAGATTCTTCAACAGCCTTGGTTAACACTTGTGCAGCTGACTCAGAGGACTGAGCAATCCTTCCTGACTCCAGCGCCAACTTAGCCGCTGAGTCATTCAAAGCCTGAGTAAAAAGCGCTCAAGCCTGAACTGCAAGACGCTCCACTGCCTGTTCCAGTTTCAGCTCACGTTGCTCATCCCTCCCATCAAGTTGCTTCAGCGTCCGCCTCACCATCTTTTTCACTCTCTGCCTTTCATTCTTCACTGATTTTGCCGTGTCAACCATAGTGCGTTTAAGCATGATAAGCTCCCTATTGGCAAGAGTGTTGTAGGCTGACTTGGTCCATTTGATATGTTTGGCAAGGGCCTTAGCATCTTCATCTTTCTCAGCCCTGAGCCTCATCACTTCTTCTTGAAGCTCAGTCAAGTTCTCAGTCGTCTTCTCCTTCTTCACCTCGACGATGCTTGTGAACTCAGCCCTTTGGACCCCAATGAGAATTACATCCTCATCATCGTTGGCTTCATCAGTGAGTGGCTGCTTTCCCTTGTCAGCCCCTGCTGCATCTGCATCAGTCCCCTCGTTAGGGTGCACTGAAGGCAGGTGTAGAGTGGTCATAGCTGCCTGCTCAGGCTCAGTTAAGCCAGCTCGAACTTCAGGAACAAGTTCCTTAGAACTAGGAGTCACCTTGGATGCCTCTACATCATCCTTCTTTATCTCAGGGCAGGGAATCCCGTCATCGACTTATGTATCATTGGCAGCTGAGATGTTCACAACATCCTCAGCAGTTGGTCTACCCTTGGCACCAACTTCCTTTTCACCTTCCTCCTGAGCCTGAGGCTCAGAGTTCATCTCATCCACTTCCTTGGCAGTCTCCTCCACTACCTTCTCATTAGCTCCACCCTGAGCTTCATCATCATCCCTATCCTCCTCCGGCTCATCCTCGAAGTCCTCCTGCATCCCGGCTCTCATTCCATCCACCACCTGCTTTAAATTTTCAAAGTTCAGCAGCTGAAGCCAACTAGTGATATGAAAAAAAGAACAAATCCTTACCTCCTCCAACTCCCAGTGCTCCCAGCCTCTGGCATCGACTAGCATATGCTGCTCCTGCATATTTGACTTCTTGAAGTGAGCCAGACTTTCAGTTCTATCACATTGGAGCATAGCTCCCTGTATCTATGCAAACTGGGCCAACACTTAGAAGCCCACTCAGTAGCATTCCCCCTGAACGTGTTCTCGAGCATCCCTCCCATCAGCTCGGCATCCAACTCCTCCTCCTCCGCCAAGTCCAGAAACTCATCAGCTGAATCTCCTCTTGTAGTGGTTTTGGGGCAGCCTTTAGGATTTGGGTAAGATGGAAAGTTTTTAGGGTTAAGGGTTGAAGTGCTTGGTTCAGGATTATGGTCAGGCTCAATGTTGGGTGGAATGATAGGCACTGACTCAATTTGGGTTGGAGAGGTTTCAGGGTTAGGAGTTTCAGGGTTGGGAGTATCAGGGATGGATTGTGTTGGTCCCACTAGTTAGATTAATTGCGGAAGCTTAAGTTAAATGTCTTTCAAATTCTTTTTACAAGAGAACAATAATCAATAGAACAATAAGTAAATGAAAGCAATAAAGAACACAAGATATATAGTGGTTCGGATTTGAATATCCTACGTCCACTCTCCCTTATATCCAAGGGGTCTCACTAACAACCAACTCACTTACTTACTCACTGGAATTGGGAAGTACCAGTTCCTTCTTACAACCTCTTTAGATTTAACTTCAATCTAAAGATCAACAGCCTACAACCTTATCTGGTAGATGAACAGGTTGAGGTTTCAGCACTCCTTTAGAGTAGATAAATATTATGAATAGTAAGAGTGCTTAGAATGAATATCAAAAGCTTGGATCAACTTATGCGTGTATATAGTCTCTCTAGAGTTTTTTCTTGAACTGCACTCTTGTATTTATAGAGGGGATAAGGGCTAGCCGTTTGAGGGCTAATCCAATCAGATCCTCTATATAAGGAAGCCTCAATCAATCAATTCCCTAATTGATTGATTGGGTTGGTGAGATCCTTGGATTGATTATCTTCAAAACTTTCCAATCCTGATCTTGTTGACTTGATTTGAATCACCAACGATCAATAACTTCCTCTGCCTAACTCTGATTCTCTCCAGAGAAGGCAAGACCAGACACCAGGCAACCTCGGTGTCTTCTGGTCCTAATCTGGTGAACAACCAGAGTACTCAGTAGAATCAGGGGATCAAACTGAGCATCTTTTGTTCCACCAGACTCGTCTGGTCCGGACTTGTCTGGTCTGGGGAAGGTCCTCTGCCTCTAGTCTGAACTCATCTGGTGAAGTCTTCTGGTGGAGTCCTCTGGTGAAGTCCTCTGGTGACTCTTCTGGTGAAGTCTTCTGGTCTGGCAGTTCCCCCTAGACTAAGTCCTAATCTAGATCATCATCTGGCTAACAGGTCCAGATGGTCCTATTACATCTTCTGGTTTGTTTTAACTCATCAAAACTAACAACTTTTATCCTAACAATTTCCCCCTTTTTGATGGAGTTAAAACACTACCAGAACTGATCACAAAGTAAGACTTAAGTACGAAAACAGTAAAAGATAAGACCTTAGAATAGATCTTCTCAGGCAAACAATTAAGACAACAAGAGGTTGTCTTTTGAACAGAGAAGATATGATATTTCATTAATAGTAAGGACAAAGGATTACAGAATACATTGAAGATCAGAGTCCTATTCTATGCATATCTCCTGTTTTCCTTAGGCACAAGGAACCAATCAAGGAACCTATCTTGGACGGCCTTCAACTCTGCAGAAGATGTTGGAGTGAAGTTCACCAACACCTTTGTCTTGTACAGTCTCTTCAGCTCAGCCCAATCAACCTGGTCTCCTGCCATGGGAGTGTTAAGATAAGTGAACTCAGGGGCAGTCACCTCCAGGTTGAACTCAATGGTAGAGTCCATCAATTGCTTGTACAGCTCTGCATCATAAGCTTGCATCCAGGTGTGAAAGGTTTTGTTGATCAGCTCATCATCCTCTGGTGCTGGCCTCTGGATATAGTGTTGGATGAACCAGAGAGTCTTTGCCTCCTTCCATTTCTCAATCAAGGGCACAGGCACAGTAGAGTCAAAAGACCCTTCTGTCCTGAGAGGCAGAATGTTCATCACTTCAATGGGGGCTTTCCTCCTCTGGCTAGAGCCACCTGCACCAGAAGAAGCACCTGCACCAGAAGAAGCACCTGCTTCTCTGCTCTTCTTGATTTGCCTCCTAACATATCTGAGCCTCTGCTCTTCATCTATGTTCTTCCTGATCCTTGCTTGCTTCTCCTCTGGAGTCTCTTCCTTGTATCTCTTCTGAGCTTCTTCAACAACAGTCTCAAGGAAGCTTTTCTTGACTCTCCTTATCTTCCTCTTTGCAGGTCCAGAGATGGAGATTAGATCCTGCTCAGCTTCTGACTCCTCTTCTGCAGCAAGTTGCTTAGCCATGGAAAGAGATTTGAACTCTTCCTTCTTCTTCTTCTGCAACTCAGCCTGGGCCAAAGTGTTCTCCAGCAGGTCCAGACGAGCTCCATGGCTGAAGAGAGTTTCATTGGTGGTCTTCGCCAGATCAGTTCTGGCCTTCTCTTCCCCCTTTTTAACTTCATCAAGGAGGGGCTCCACTACCTGCCTTATAAGATCAGGTAAGGCAGTGTTGGAGGAAGAGTGAAGATCATGCAGCTGCTTGGCCTCCTCCAGGTAGGCTTTAGACTCTGCATCAAGCCTTTCCTGCTTCTCCCACATCTCCTGGAGAGAGTCTTTCAACTTGGCAGTCTGGATCATCTGGCTTGCCATCTCAACTTTAAGTACAGAGACTGGCCTCATCTGCTCCAGCACGTGCTCCTGGAGTTGCTTCTGGCTGTGCATGACATCCAGTTTGACAAAGAGGCCATTGGCCTTGAAAGAAGCTTTAACTTCTGCCAGTGTAGACTTGATCTGCTTCAGGAAGATCCTCCTCTCCTGCCTGATCTGATGCTCTATCATAGCAGGGGCCATGTGTTGAATAGCTTTTGAGAAGCGCCCTATCTGCATGATCTGCTCGTTGAAGAATGCTTTCATCTTCTGGAGCACAGCAGGAGACAACTCAAAATCCTTCTCGTGTGAATATAGCTCTGGAGGGAATGAAAAATAAGGACCAAAGTTGTAAGAGAAGCCCTCTGGAGTGAGCATAACTCCTCTCTGGATAAGGAGAGTTCTGATAAGGACCTTGGCCGCCTCTGGTGTCTCCAACTCTGCTGGGTTTTGAATATTTAACTTCTTCTTCAGCTCAATCTCCCAGGCAGTGAAGGCAGAGGGAGACATCTCCTCCAGTAGAAGCATGAGATCTTCAACATCTTGGAGTCTGGCCATACTCCAAACCTTGGCATCCGTCAGATCTGCCAGGAGGGGTGAGTGCTCCAACAGAATTGGAAATTGCTCTCTTAGCCAGAGCTGAGCACTCACACTCATACTCTGCCTGATGTGACCCATCTCAATAGAAGAGAAAATGAAGGGTTTGGGCCCAGAGGCAGAGGAGGAAGGTGCTAAGTTAGCAGGCTCAAGTGAAGCTTCCTCATCTTCACTATCATCGCTTGTTAAACAGGTGGGAGAAGGGGGAGGGGCAGGAAATCCCAGAGCCATAGAAATGGTTGGGTCCTGGTCTGTATGGGTTTGGGGAGGGTTAGGATTTTGTGAGGTAGAGGTGGAGGGGATGGGTTGGTCTGCACCAGAAGAAGGCGGGATCTATGGTACAGAAGGTGTAGGAGGTATTTGGGATGTGGAAGTGTTTGAAGGGGGGATCTCTGCACCAGAAGAGGTTGATGGTACCTCTGGTACAGAAACTGGGGGAGAGGGGTTTGTGGGAAGATGTGCTTGAGAATTTTGGGGAGAAGATGTTTGGGTAGGAACTGTTGAGGGAGTATATACAGGGGTATCTGGGAGAATCTTCTCTGGTGGAATAATAGGGTTACCAGAGGCAGATGGGGTTTGGGGAATATTATCTGGGGGAGAGGTAGAGGGGAAGACAAGATTAATAGGGGTAGAAGATGGAAAAGAAGGGTTTACCTCTGCTGAGTCAACATTAGCAGGTACAGCAGGTACAGCATGCTCTAGAGCAGAGACATCTTCCATCATCTGGGAAGCCTCATCAATGGCCTTCTCCAAGGCCTCTCCAAGATCAGATCCAGAGTCAGGATCTTGAAGAATGGCTCTCTTGGCCTTGGATTTCTTCACAAGAGGCACAGCCTCTTCTTCCTCTTCATCCTCTAATGGCTCATCCACCAGGAGTGACTTGGGAGCACTTCTGCCTGTCCTTGGCTTCTTGGCAGATTTCTTCCTGGCCTCCTCTGGCCTTTTCCTCTTGGCTGCTCCAGCCTTCTTAACAGCTTTATCATCATCACCCTTCTTCTTAAGCACTTCAAGAAGGGGAATTTGGTCCTCCTCTGAGGAACCAGAAAAGGCAATGGTTGAGGAACCAGTTGCCTCAGCAGACTTCTTCTAGGTCTTCTATTTTGGCTGCTGCTTCTGCCCCTTTGCAGGTGAGGGTACTGCCTGTAGAGGAGGGGCAGGGATGGCTTGCTCACCATCAGAATCAGGATGGCCATGAAGGGGACCATCCTTGGAGAACATAATCTTGGACTTATGAAAGCCTTTGCACCAGGATTGTCTCCATTTCTTCTCTGGAAGGATCGAATCCAGAATTAGGGTGAGTTTTGTGCCCAATGATACATTTGCATTGAACACAAATTGTTGCTCTCCTGGCAACTGGGGGCATTCTTCCTTCTGGACTTTCACCTTGTTCTTCCTCAGCACCCCCCAGAAGAACTCAGCCCAGTTACATTGGGCACCATCCAGAATGGCCCTCATAACACAGATCCTGCCAATGAAGATGGCATCTGTGCTATGGCTCTCACACATGAGAATCTTCACAACTATGTCGAAAAGAACCTTATACTTCTGCCTGAGATGCTTGTCCAAGAAGCCCTTAGTAATATTCTGGCAAGAACTCCTGGCAAACATCTTGAAGGATTTCAACGCCTCTCCTTCTTTATACTTCAGTGGGTCCACACCTTCCGCTGAAAGGTTACCAAAAAGACTACTGAAGTCTGCCTTCGAGAAAACAATATCTTCAGAATCAATCTTGGATGAAATATGGTCTTCATGAATCTTCATCCGGATAAGGAACTGAGCAGCATATCCATCCAAGGTACGCAGATCCTTGGGAACCTTTGAGATCAACTCCTCCAGCCCAGAACGTCGGAGAAGCTCCAAAATCTCCAAAGTGGCCGGATTCTTGGTGGAATAGAAGTCCACCACCATTTCAGTCTTGAGTTTCTTGCAGACATGGTCTGGATCGAAGTTGCACTTGGGTGCCATTGCTGTGAATAAGAGAGAGAGAGAGAGAGAGAGAGAGAGAGAGAGAGAGATAGAGAGAACGAAAGACTTGCAGAGAGAAAGTTAGGGCTTGAAAAGAAATATGAAACGTGAAAGGACAGATTAAATGAAATATTGAGTTAAATAGGGCAATACACGTGGCTTGATTAATAAATGAAGTGTGAACGCGTGTAATAGCAAATTTAATTTAGGAAACAAAATCAATTTTTGAATTGATTGACATATTGCACAGTGATTAAATCTGATGGCCACGATGAAAGGCGGGATACAGATTTAATCTGGTGCGTTGGCATAGTCATTGGGACTGGGCATAAAGGGGTTTTGTGGCAGTCAAGAAAAAAACGAAATGATTGCCTAGGCCCTATACCCTAGTTATAAATACACTCCGAAGTTGAAAGGTTTTAAGTGCACTTACTAATTTGAAAGGTGTATCCCAATGATCAGAGGCCAGAGAAGTAAAGACATACCTGTCACCTGATATTGTAACCAGATGATACCACAACTAGTCTGGTGATACATCTCCTCTGATGGAACTCATCTGCCCCTGGTCAGAAAAGACTTTGGACATTTCTCTAATCTGACTTAGCACCTCATCTGGGACAAGTGTCACCTGGTGAGTACCTCATCTGGAGATATATCCTCTCTGAAGTGTCTAATCTGCAGGTATGTTAGTTTGAGAATAAGTATATGAAATAAGGAATTAAACAAAGGATACTTCTCTGTTGTTCCCCCTAAAACAAATCTGTCTCTGGATCCAACAATCCTAACTCAAAAGCTAGCTCTCTGAATCTGGTCTCAGCCAAAGGCTTAGTTAAGATATCTGCTCTCTGCTTCTCTGTTGCAATCTTTTCCATCCTTATATCTCCCTTCTCAACATGATCTCTGATAAAATGATGCCTTATATCAACATGTTTACACCTGGTATGAAGAACTGGATTCTGGGTGATGGCAATTGCACTATTACTATCACAGAAAATAGGAATATCCTTAGCTCTAATCTGGTAATACCTAAGCTGTTGACTAATCCAGAGAAGTTGTGAACAACAACTCCCTGCAGCCATGTACTCTGCTTCTGTTGTTGATGTAGCAACTGAAGTCTGCTTCTTAGAAAACCAGGATACCAATTTATTCCCTAAAAATTGGCATGTTCCACTTGTAGATTTCCTATCTATTCTGCATCCACCATAGTCTGAATCTGAATAACCACTCAATTCTAAGTTATCATCTGCAGGATACCATAATCCTAGGTTCACTGTTCCCTTAAGATATTTCAATATCTTCCTAGCTGCTTCCAAGTGACTTTTCTTGGGATTAGCTTGAAATCTGGCACAAACACCTACGGCAAAAGTAATATCTGGTCTGCTTGCAGTCAGGTATAAAAGAGAACCAATAAGGGCTCTGTACTGAGTCTGGTTCACAGCCTCTCCAGACTCATCTGGATCCATGTTGAAATTTGTCATCATAGGGATCTTGGCTACTTTGCTAGATCCTACTCCAAATTTCTCTAACATGTTTCTGGTGTACTTTTCCTGATTAATAAAAAATCCTTTCTCTGATTGCTTAACCTGCAAACCTAAAAAGTAATTCATTTCTCCCATCATGGACATCTCAAACTGACTCTGCATGAGCTCACCAAACTTTTCACACAGCTTCTTGTTAGGGGATCCAAATATAATGTCATCAACATATATTTGGACCAGAAGGATGTCATTTCCTTCTTCTTTCCTAAATAAGGTCCTATCAATCTTACCCTTTGTAAAACCATTGTCCAGAAGAAATTGAGATAGGGTGTCATACCATGCTCTGGGTGCCTGCTTCAACCCATAAAGAGCTTTCTTAAGCTTAAACACCTTGTCACCTTGTTCAAAACCAGGGGGTTGTTCCACATACACTTCCTCAATGAGAATCCCATTAAGAAAGGCAGATTTCACATCCATCTGGTATACTTTGAACTTCATGTGAGCAGCATATGCTAAGAACAATCTGATGGCTTCTAGTCTGGCAACAGGAGCAAATGTCTCATCATAGTCTATTCCTTCAGACTGAGAATAGCCCTGGGCCACTAGCCTTGCCTTGTTCCTAGTAATGACATCATTCTCATCTTTCTTATTCTTGAAAACCCACTTAGTGCCTATCACCTTTTGATGTCTTGGTCTGTCTACCAGCTCCCAAACATCCTATCTGGTGAATTGATTCAACTCCTCCTGCATAGCAACAATCCAATTTGAATCTTTCAGTGCCTCCTTGATGTTCTTGGGCTCAATCAAGGACACATAGCAACTGAATAAGGCAGCTAAGTTAAGAGTTCTCCTAGTCTGGACACCCTTAGTTGGATCTCCTAAAATCAGGTCATTGGGGTGATCAACCAAGGTCCTCCTTCCCGTGGTTTTGCCTGGTTGATCATCTTCTGCAGTGCCTTGGTGATCATCACCACCTGCAGAAGAGCTTCCCCCTACAGGAGTTCCAACCTCTTCTGGTTCTGCTCCTTGTGAAGGCTTCTGCATCAGAGAACCAGGAGATGGGTCATCATCTGAATCTGAATCTGAATCAAGAAAAGGTGGATTGACCTTGATTACTCTGGGAGTAGTCTGATTCTGAGTCTCATCAGAAGACTTTAAGTCCACCTAAAATCAGATTCATAAAAAACAACATGAGGTGTTTCCTCCACACAAAGTGAATTCTTATTAAAAACTCTAAAAGCCTTACTGGTGCTGGAATATCCTAAAAATATTCCATCAGCCACTTTGGCATCAAAGGTTCTTAATTTAGATTTCCCATTGTCATGGATGAAACACTTACATCCAAAAACATGAAAATATGAAACAGATGGGGTTTTACCTTTCCATACCTCATATGGAGTCTTATTGTGTCTCTGGGCAATTAGGCATCTGTTCTGAGTGTAGCAAGCTGTATTAATGGCCTCGGCCCAAAATCTCTGTGGAGTGTTGTACTCTGCCAGAAGTGTTCTTGTAGCTTCTTTGAGGGTCCTATTCCTCCTTTCTGCTACTCCATTTTGTTGGGGTGTTCTGGCAGCAGATGTCTCATGAAAAATCCCATGGTCCTTGCAGTAATCTGCAATGTGTGAATTCAAAAACTCTGTTCTTTTATCACTTCTGATTCTGACTATGCTCTGGTTCTTCTCATTCTGAATCTGCTTGAAGAACTCTGGCAGCTTAGTGATAGTTTCATTTTTCTTAAACAAGAACACTACCCATGTGTATCTTGAAAAGTCATCTACTATCACTAAGGTGTACTTCCTTCCACTGAAACTAAGAGGAGAAACAGGTCCAAACAGGTCCATGTGAAGTAGTTGAAGTACTCTGGTTGTGGTTGTGCTCTGGACATCCTTAAAGGAAGTCTTGGGTTGTTTACCCTTCTGGCATGAACCACAAACCTGATTCTTCTTAAACACTTCATTAGGAAGACCTCGAATGAGACCTTTTCTGGCAATCTTGTTCAATGTTTTGAAGTTAAGATGAAACAATCTCTTGTGCCAAATCCAGCTGTTCTCTGCAGATCCTTTTGCAACCAGGCAAGCATTTCTTGGGCAACTGCTAAAATCTGCAAGATAAATGTTACCCTTCCTCAAGCCTATTAACAAGATATCATTATAATCAGAAGAGAAAACAGTGCATAAATCACTAGAAAACTTCACTGAGTATCCCTTGTCACAGAATTGGGATACAGAAAGCAGATTATGCTTGAGTCCTTCTACATAGTAGACTTCATCTACAGATACTCCATTGAAGGTCAACTTTCCAACTCCTCTGGTGACTCCATAGTTGTTGTCACCAAACATCACTCTTGGTCCATTCAATGGCTTGAAATCTTGGAGATTATCCTTCTGGAAGGTCATGTGCTTGGAACATCCACTATCAATGTACCAGACATGGTTGCTTGAAAATCCTTTCTCCAATGGACTCTTATCTACCTGCAGAGAAATCAATTAGGTCCCCTACTAGTCCTGGGTCCTGATTGGTTAGTTGCAGGTTTTGTAGGAATCCAAAGATAAAGATCATCCCTTGTTGGATGAGGAGATCTTATCTTCCTTCCAAATCTATCTACCAGCACATGTCCTCTGACAATGACATATTGAGCTACTGGTCTGATAAGGACACCTTTCCTATAAACAGAACTGGTGTACCTTTTCTCAAATCTGACCTTTGGAATGGCTGCCTCAAAGACATGGTCTTAAAGGTCTGGTTTTAAGGGTACATCCTAGAAGAACCATCTCTGGTGTCATAACTTCCCAGATCAGTTGGTTTTCTATAGATGGGTCTTGAAGACCTTCTCTGGTTCTGAGAAGTAGACTTGCTCTGGTGATTATAGTTCCTTTGAGTATACCTATTCTGGAATTAATTCCTCTGAGAAAATTGTCTCTGGGGTACCTGGTGATGTTGAACATTGTTCCTTTTCTGGTAGGTCTTACTCTGATTGGTATTCCCCTTTCTTGAGTGTTTCCTTTGAGGTTCCCTAATCTGGTTAGGTTCCCTTTGAGGATTTCTCCGGGGTCCTCCAATTTGAGTAAGTTCTACTCCTTGGGACTCAATGTTCACAGAACCATCAATCTTCAATGGTTCCCCTTGTTGACACTTATTTTCTAGCATCTTCTCTTCCGGAACAGTCAACTCTTCTGGACCATATGTTATGTGATTAACAAAGTGATTCCTTTTCCAATCAGGATTGTGAACCACCTTGTAACCATTACCAGTTAAGTCTTTATCGTCCCAGATTTCTACCAATTTACCAGATCTTACAGACTTGTCTTTATTATAAAGGTATTTATGAGTTTTAGTGGTAATTCCAGAATATCCTAAACCACTCTTATCACTAATGCGCTGAGAAGACTCTGATATGATAGATACAACAGATGGTATCTTAGGAGCTTCTCTGGGCATGGGTATCTCCTCTATGTTGTGAGCAACTTGTTTTCCCTTGATAAGAGTCTGGTATTTGGCTCTGAGTTCAGTGATCTCATCTTCTTGAGAGTTCTTTTCTTTCATGAGTTGATCTACCAGAGTATCTCTTTCTGTGATCTTATCCTGAAGTTCAGAGACTTCTTTGGAATGATTTTTCATGAGTTCTCTGGTGGATTTATGCTCATGAGAGAGAGATTGAACTTCAGCTCTGAGCCTACCATTCTCTTTCTCAAGTTTTTGACAGAGTTGGACACAATTTTGGAGATCTGATAGCATTTGTTGCATATCAGACTCTCTGGAGTTACCAGATGAATTAGAGGATTCAGTACATTTGGAATTTGATAAGACTAGAGTAGTTTCATTTACCTCAGTGATGTCTGCCATAAGACACACATCGTCATCTGATTCGAAATCAGAAGAAGAAGAACTGGAACTAGTATCCTCCTCTTCTGCTTCTGCTAGCAATGCTCTCTTATCTGCATATCTCCTATCTCTCTTGATCCTTTTCTCTTCTCTTTCCCTAGGAGTGAGTTGAGGACAATCATAACTGTAGTGACCAGTCTTGTTGCATGTGTAACAGGCATTGTCTCCTCTGGGACTAGGACTTGGCTCTCTCCTCCTCTGGTTGTAGTCTGATCTGGCAGGGCTACTCTCTCTCCTCTGGTAGTCAGGTCTGCCAGAGCTACCATCCCTCCTCTGATAATCTGATCTCCCAGAGTTGCCAGGGTTGTCATCTCTCCTCCTTTCTGGAGTTCTGAATCTGGTCTTCCTTGAGTCTCCAGATGTCTTCTCCTTCTCTGCAGGCTTGAAGGAACTCTTTCTGTCTCTGGTAGATTCCTTCCAATGCCTTTTGTACCTGCCATATTTTGAACTCATTTTATCTAATTTACGAGTTAAAAGTGCTACCTGCTCCTTGAGGCTCAAGTCATCTGCAGTATACTCCTTTGGCTTGACATCAGGCTTGATGGTTGAAGAGAATGCAACACCTTTCTGACCGGAAGAGGAAACCTCTTCTGTTTGATCCTCCTCTTGAAGATCATACTCATAGGCTTTGAGATCAGACAACAGAAGATGATGATCCAGAGTATTGAGATCCTTGTTGTCCTTGATCACAGTGACTTTAATTCTCCACTTTCTTGTTAGTGAACGCAAGATTTTACTATTAATTTCTTTTTCAGAGTAGGTCTTACCTAAGGCACTAGCCTTGTTCAGGAGGTTTATAAGACGCATGTCCAGCTGGTCAATGGTCTCGTCTGGTTTCATCTTGAAGGTGTCAAATGAGTGTTGAATAGCTTGGAGCTTGTTGTCTTTGATCTTCTCTGTTCCCTCACAGAGTAGTGCCAGTTTGTCCCACATCTCCTTGGCAGTGGCACACGTTCTGACCTTTTCAATCACTTCTTTGGTAAGTGTGTTGATGATCTCTGTTCCTGCAACCTGGTCCAAGTTGTAGAGCTTTCTTTCATCATTATCAAGCTCATCTTTCTTTTTTAGGATTCTTTGCCTAGGGACTCTATCCTCTGAAGTTTTCTGGGCAGCTTCACTAGTTTCTTCTCTAGACTCTGACCTGCCACTATCAATAGGAGTCCAGTAAAATTGAATGGGGCCACTTTCTACCACATCTAACATGCGGTGGTGAATAGCTCCAAGATGATTGCTCATCATGAAGCTCCAGTGGCTGTAATCCTCAAAAGAGAATTCTGGGAGCTTACGGCTCTTGTAAGAAGATTTTGCAGACATTTTGATCAAATTAAGGGAAATAACAAGAACTTGAACAAAAGCACTAAAGAGCAATGGATTTGCCCGGTGACCACCAAAAGCTTTATAAAGCAGTGGTCGTTGGACACATTGCTCTGATACCACTTGTTGGTCCCACTAGTTAGATTAATTGCGGAAGCTTAAGTTAAATGTCTTTCAAATTCTTTTTACAAGAGAACAATAATCAATAGAACAATAAGTAAATGAAAGCAATAAAGAACACAAGATATATAGTGGTTCGGATTTGAATATCCTACGTCCACTCTCCCTTATATCCAAGGGGTCTCACTAACAACCAACTCACTTACTTACTCACTGGAATTGGGAAGTACCAGTTCCTTCTTACAACCTCTTTAGATTTAACTTCAATCTAAAGATCAACAACCTACAACCTTATCTGGTAGATGAACAGGTTGAGGTTTCAACACTCCTTTAGAGTAGATAAATATTATGAACAGTAAGAGTGCTTAGAATGAATATCAAAAGCTTGGATCAACTTATGCGCGTATGTAGTCTCTCTAGAGCTTTTTCTTGAACTGCACTCTTGTATTTATAGAGGGGATAAGGGCTAGCCATTTGAGGGCTAATCCAATCAGATCCTCTATATAAGGAAGCCTCAATCAATCAATTCCCTAATTGATTGATTGGGTTGGTGAGATCCTTGGATTGATTATCTTCAAAACTTTCCAATCCTGATCTTGTTGACTTGATTTGAATCACCAACGGTCAATAGCTTCCTCTGCCTAACTCTGATTCTCTCCAGAGAAGGCAAGACCAGACACCAGGCAACCTCGGTGTCTTCTGGTCCTAATCTGGTGAACAACCAGAGTGCTCAGTAGAATCAGGGGATCAAACTGAGCATCTTTTGTTCCACCAGACTCGTCTGGTCCGGACTTGTCTGGTCTGGGGAAGGTCCTCTGCCTCTGGTCTGAACTCATCTGGTGAAGTCTTCTGGTGGAGTCCTCTGGTGAAGTCCTCTGGTGGGGTCTTCTGGTGACTCTTCTGGTGAAGTCTTCTGGTCTGGCAGTTCCCCCTAGACTAAGTCCTAATCTAGATCATCATCTGGCTAACAGGTCCAGATGGTCCTATTACATCTTCTGGTTTGTTTTAACTCATCAAAACTAACAACTTTTATCCTAACAGATTGGTTGTGGGGTCAGGGTCTGTGGGGTTGGCAGTAGGTTCATGGTCAGTGGGGTTGGGTTTGAATGTGAGCTCAGGCTGTAAGAGTTCAGTTGACTCAATTATTCCGCTTACTTGCTCCAAGTCAGAGGCTCTTGGAGAGCTTGACTTTTCCCTCACCGGACTGACTTCCCTCAAATTATTCGCCGAAGATTTCTTAGGGCCCTTCCTTAATCTCTTTAAGGGCCTATCCCCTTTCTTCTCTTCCCCTGATCTGACGTCATCGTTAGCTTCCACAGCCTCTTAGACGATTCTCTTGGAGACTGACTTGGTCCTCTTCTTTACTCCCTTAGCGGTGGCCTTGGACTGCAGTACCATCTTCAGATGTGCTCTCTTCTCCTCCTGAGCCTTCTCATCCGTAGCTTTCTCCTTCTCACTCTCTGTAGTAAACCCAGTCTCAATTTCCTTATTCTTTTCAAACAACTCGTCCACCTTCCCGAGTAGGCTGGTCACTACCTTCTTGCTTTTCCCCGCAAACTTCTTCCTCTGACCCTTGGGAGGGGCATTGGGGTCAGTCAGGCCCAAAACTGCATATGTATCACCAGCAGTGGTGAACATAATCTTCTTCGAGGACAGGTTATCCTCCATGTCAAAAGTGCATCCCTGACAAGCATGGGCAATCAGAATGGATAACCTTGTCCCGAAAGGAAGAATAACACCTACAAAGATGTGCTTCTTCTCAGCGTCCTTCTTCAGCTTATCGGCAGCGGCCTGACTGATCTGGTCCAGAAGAAACTGCTCCCAGTTGGCCTCCACTCCATCAACTAGAGCACCCATGATCTGCTCGCGTGAGCTAGTAGTACCCATTATGATCTTAGAGACCACATCAATCAAAACCCTATATTCTGACTTTAGGGTGTCTTTATGCTGTCTCGCCCTGAATTCTGACGACCTAGACTTAGTCCATTTCTCAAGGAGCTCCCCTTCATTATTCTCCTTGTAAGTCCTAGGGTTGATTCCTGAGCACGGAAGCCCATACACTTCCTTGACGGCCTTCCTCAGGTTGATATCGCGCGTCTCAACGTTGTAGAGAGCCTCGTCATTGTTGTCCTTCTCTCCAGTAGGAACCAGTACAGTTACCCTGGTAAACAACTCGCCCTTGCGAAGGAACATGTTCAAGTAGGCCTCCACAACTGTCTTAGGAAGCACAAAAGTGGGTCTCTGGGTGAAATACTTCTCCAAACCAGCCTTGGAGATCCAGTCGAAGACTGGAAGAATCTCCTTCACCGTCAGACACGCCCCCTCTATGGAGATAACATGCTCCATGTTAACCAACTTATTCATGACAACATCCTCAATGTTGTCAGTAGTCCAGTTGGTATCTAAGAATGCCATTTGATTTGTTTTGAGAAAAATGTGAATTTGCAAATAAGTGTTTGAACGAGAGAAAGTTCAGTGTGCAATGTGTTTTTGTGTTTGCGTAAATTTCTCAAATGACAGTCTAGATTGATATGAATTAGTCAGTTACTAAGATTGATATGAATTGTGTTTCCCCCTAGATCCTATACTGACTACTCTCCGTATCTAAGAGACCTAACTCCACTGACAGTTCCATAAACCTTACCTCAGCCAAAGGCTTAGTCAAGATGTCAGCTCTCTGCCTGTCAGTGTGAATTTTCTCCATCCTAATGTCCTTCTTCTCTACATGATCTCGAATGAAGTGATGCCTATTATCCATATGCTTGCACCTTGTGTGAAACACTGGGTTCTGAGTGATTTCTATAGCACTATTGTTGTCACAATAGATTGGAACCTCATTAGCAAACACTTGGTAGTCCCTCAATTGTTGTTGGTCCCACTTGATAGATTAATTGCGGAAGCTTTAAAGGTTATGTCTTAATAATCCTTTTATAAGAGCACAAAAACAAACAAGACAGAATTTAAAGGAAAGCAGTAAATGGACTAGTTTTATAGTGGTTCGGATTAGAAAATCCTACGTCCACTCTCCCTTTTTATCAAAGGGGCCTCACTAACCAACCAACAAATAACTTGCGTACTGGAATTGCGAAGTACCAGTTCCTTCTTACAAACCCTTTAGATCTAACTTCGATCTAAAGTCTACAGCCTTCAAGCTTTTCTTAAAGATGAACAAGTTGAGATCCAACAACTCCTCAAGAGTGAATATGAAAGTATGAAAAAATAATAAGAGTGCTAAGTGCGTGATAATCAAAGGCTTGGAATGACTTCGTGCGCGTGAGAATCTAGAGCTTTTCTTTGAAGATGCACTCTTGTATTTATAGAGGTGATTAGGGTTTAGCCGTTGGAGAGCTAATCTAATCAGATCCTCTATTTAAGGAAGCTTCCAATCAATCAATTCCCTAATTGATTGATTGGGTTGGTGAGATCCTTGGATTGATTGACTTCAAAACATTCCAATCCGATCTTGTTGACTTGATTTGAATCACCAACGGTTACAAGCTTCCATTGCCTAACTCTGATTCTCTCCAGAGAAGGCAGGACCAGACACCAGGCAACCTCGATGTCTTCTGGTCCAGAGTTGGTTAAGAAACAGACTGCTCAGAAGAACCAAGAGATGATTCTGAGCATCTTTTGTTTCACCAGACTCGTCTGGTCCGGACTCGTCTGGTTTGGGGAAAGTCTTCTGCCTCTGGTCAGTCTCCACTGATGAAGTCTTCTGGTGGAGTCCTCTGGTGAAGTCCTCTGGTGGGGTCTTCTGGTGAAGTCCTCAGGTGGGGTCTTCTGGTGAAGTCCTCTGGTGGGGTCTTCTGGTCTGGCAGTTCCCCCTAGACTAAGTCCTATTCTATTCCTCATCTGGCTAACAGGTTCAGATGGTCCTATTACATCTTCTGGTTTGTTTTAACTCATCAAAACTAACAATTTTTATCCTAACAATTGTTGCCTCCACCATAGAATCTGAGCACAACAACTACCTGCAGCCATATACTCAGCCTCAGTTGTGGATGTTGCCACTTAATTCTTCTTCTTGCTAAACCACGAGATCAACTTACTATCCAAAAACTGACATGTCCCTGAGGTTGATTTCCTATCAATCCTACAACCTCCATAATCTGCATCTGAATATCCAGTTAGTTCTAAGTTGTCATCTGAAGTATACCATAGTCCCATATTGACTGTCCTTTTCAGATACTTAAGTATCCTCTTAGCAGCCTCCAAATTACTTCTCTTGGGATCGGACTGATACCTAGCACACACACTAACTGCAAAAGTAATGTTAGGCTTGCTTGCAGTCAGGTACAATAGTGATCCTATCAGCCCTCGGTACTCAGTCTGATTCACTGAAGTTCCTTCAGTATCAGGATCCATCTTCTAATTTGTGTTCATTGGAATCCTAGCCGGATTGCTATTCTGAACACCAAACTTTTGAATCAAGTCCCTTGTGCCTGATTAATGAAAATCTCTTGATCAGTCTGCTTGACCTGCAATCCTAAAAAAAAGTTCATCTCTCCCATCATTGACATCTCAAATTTACCAGTCATCAACTTAGAGAATTTCTCACAGAGCTGATGATTTGGTGATCCAAATATTATGTCATCCACAAAAATCTGAACCAAGAGAATGTCATCAGAAGATGTTAAATGGATGGGGTGAGTATGCAAGCACACTCAGTGGGGTTAAGCTGTTCAAAGTTAAATATCAAACAAATTGTCAAACACATCAATGCAAACATGAATACATAACCATACATTGCCTCGTACTGTGTTTGTGGGCTGTCCCAAAGCCATTTTAATGACTAAGGTATTCCCACACATAAATTTCAATGAGCACTGCGGGCCTTCTCAAAGCCAATTTAATGACCCGATAATCCCGAGGACAACTTATATGGTCCCGGACCCGTGAACTAGTCCCTGGCTAAATTTCATAACATTTCATACATGGAATATAACACGTAGCAGACAAGTTCAACATCATGTAAAATATTTAACAGTGAACAACAAGCTCTACTAACCACTGCAGAGATAATTTAAATAGAAACCCCACCTCGTATGAATGTCGTGGATGAAGTGAATGCAATAACTCAAAAGCCTACACCTCGCGATAAATTTAATTGCATTGACGGTATGTTTTAGAATTATTTTGTTTCATGTATGTACCACTTTATAATTATTTTAGATACAATTTACTTTAACCAATTAATGATTTTTTTAGATAAACAATAAATACTCTTTATTACCATTATCTATATTGGTTATAAGGGACAATTGTTATTTTAGGACACTACCTTATGAGTGTTTGTAGAATTAGAACACTATCTTTACGAGCTTCCAAAATTGAGACAATATCTTTAGGAGCTTGCAAAATTAAGATAATATCTTTACAAATTTGCAAAACTAGAACACTATCTTTTAATTTTAGCCAATTTAGGCCAAAAATTTATAAAATACTATCAATTGTGCATATCATAATCGGGCTTTATTTGACCCACATCTTATAATATTTGGCCTAAATTTGCCCAACATAAAAGATAATGTCCTTATTTTGTAAGATTGTAAAGATAGTGTTCTAATTTTATAAGCCCGTAAAGATAATTTTCTAAATTTGTAAGTCCAAAAAGATAGTGTCATAATTTTACAAACACCCATAAGATAATGTTCTAAAATAACAATTTTTCTTGCGTATATGAGTTAATTTAGTGATAAATTATTAGATATTGCTTATTGTATACATATCAATTCATAGTTAATACAATGATGGTGATAGATTAGAAACATAGTTAACCTCAATGTGGTTTTACATACTTTAATCATAAAATATTACTATTGAGAGTATATTTTAGAATTAAATTGTTTCATACATGTACCACTTTATAATTATTTTTAGATACACTTTACTTTAACCCAATTAATATTCTTTAAGTAAACAATTAATACTCTTCGTTATCATTTACTAAATTAGTTATAAGGAAAAATTGCTATTTTTGGGCACTACCTCATGAATATTTGTAAAATTAGGACTCTATCTTTACAAACTTGCAAAATTAAGACAATATCTTTAAGAACTTGCTAAATTAGGACAATATCTTTATAAATTTACAAAGCTAGAACACTATCTTTTAATTTAGCCAATTTAGGCCAAATTTTATAAAATACGACCAATTGGGCATATAATTGAGCTTTATTTGATTCACATTTTATAAAATTTGACCTATATTTCATTTAACTGGAAGATGTGGCCATAAATAACAACTTTTACAATTATGTAAGATAATTAACTTCAAGATAGTTTTCACATATTAGAAAATTTATTTTAAAGAAGAGCGAATGGTACTATAATGTACAGTAGATTAATTAATTGTGGTTTTGATTCTACAAGGAAACAACAACTAGAGATCGAGTCAATTCTCTCAACTCTTTGTAAGATTATATATATATTTTTTCCATATTTTGCTCCATTAAAATTGATCTTATTTATTTGGTTTCTTAATCTTGATTTTCTTAAATATATAGTTTATAAGGGAAATTTTGTTATTTTAGGACACTACATTATGATTGTTGTAAAACTAGGACATTATTTTTACGGAATTGCAAAATTGAGATAAATATTTTTACGAACTTGCAAAATTATGACAATATCTATACAAACTTGCAAAACTAGGGTACTCTCTTTTAATTTTGGTTAATATAGGCCAATTTTTTTATAAAATACGACCAACTGGGCATATCGTAGTCGGCTTTGTTTGACCCAAATTTTATAAAAAATTGCCTAAATTGCCTAAAATAAAAGACAGTGTCCTTATTTTGCAAGATTGTATATAAGGATAGTGTTCTAATTTTATAATTCCTTAAAGACATTTCCCTAAATTTGTAAGCGCGAAAAGATAGTGTGTCCTAATTTTACCAACACCCATAAGATAATCTCCTAATTCTTTTCTTGCGTGCATGAGTTAATTTAGTGATAAATTATAAGGTATGACATATTGTATACATATTAATTCGTAGTTAAGACAATATTGGTGATATATTAGAAACATAATTAATCTCAATGTGGTATTACATACTTTAATCATAAAATATTACTATTGAGAGTATCTTTTGAAATTAAAATATTTTATATATGTACCACTTTATAATTATTTTTAGATATATTTTACTTTAACCAATTAATATTCTTTAAATAAACAATTAATACTCTTCGTTACCATTTACTAAATTGGTTATAAGGAAAAAAATATTATTTTAGGACACTACCTTATGAGTGTTTGTAAAATTAGAACACTATCTTTACAGACTTGCAAAATTGAGACAATATCTTTACGAACTTGCAATCTTTACAAGCTTGCAAAACTAGGGCACTCTCTTTTAATTTTGGACAATTTAGGAATTTTTTTATAAAATACGGTCAACTGGGCATATCGTAGTCGGGCTTTGTTTTACCCACATTTTATAAAATTTGGCCTAAATTTGCCCAAAAGAAAAGATAGTGTCCTTAATTTGCAAGATTGTAGAGATAGTGTTCTAATTTTATAAGCCCATAAATATGGTTTCCTAAATTTGTACCTGAAAAGATAGTGTCCGAATTTTGCAACCGTATATAAGTTAATTTAGTTTGTCAGTATTTTATTGGTGAAATGTTTTAATTGTTATAGAAAATTATAATTTTTTGTCCTTTAACTTTGGTTGACTTTCGTTTTCATCCTATTTCCTTTGAGATTTTGAATTTTATCATATAACGTATCAAAAATTTTATTTTTTTTATCCTGTTACTTGCTACACTAGGTAACTATTGCTGTAAATCTCTCATGATACCAAGTTTTTGAAATTTATAGAATGAAAATATCACGTCAGATTTATCGAAAGAGGTAGCTGATATAGCAGGTAATAGGACAAAAACAGAAATTTTGTAATATATAGGACGAAATTCAATAGTTCAAAGTTAACAAGACGAAAACCAAAGATAACTAAAGTTAAAGGATAAAAAAAGTGCATTTTTTTTCCTAATTCTTATGTTACAAGTTTTTATAATTAATTATTTTTTCTTAATTTCTTATTAATACAGTGCATCCAGTATAATAAAAGTTAAGTGCAATAGAGTTATGACATGAAACTCTTTTAAAAGTTATATTCAATCTTATGTATATTTGGTAGTCTACAAACCAAATGTCATGTAGAATTTTACATCATGATTTCTAACCTATATATATTATCATTGAAAACTAATATTTTACACTTAAGAGTTTATAATTTTATTTATTTCATTTGTGGTTAACTTATTTTTAAGACGTGGTCAAATTATTGATATGATACATATAAAATAAAAGACTCGATTTTTTTTTCTAAAATTTGAGGCCTCATATGAAGTTACAAATACATATACTAATTTAGGTTCTCAATATTCGTACTATATATATTTTTTCTAAAGTGGTATTGTTGCATGTACTTAGAAAAAATATTTTCTCTTACTGAACATTTATAGCAATGAATAGATAAAAAAAACTATAGTATATATAATAATTTCATTCAGTAATTGTGATTGACGCTATTTACGCCAAAATATTTAAGATATTGGTCTTTAATTCTCCATATATAAAGAAGATTAATCTTTGTATTCAAATATTTTTTATTATACATGAAATTCAACTTATAATGATATTTTTTTATTTTAATAGTTTGCATCTCTGTGTTTAGTAAGACTCTATAGGAAGACTAATGTAAGAAATTTTTATCATAATTTAAATTATTATTTTGTAATTAAATATTACATTCTACTTTTGACAAAATAGTGGTTTAGGGAACATGTGAAATGTGAGCACTTGCATTCATTGCAGTGAGGGCTTTTTGTTTGACAATATTTTAGTGTTGAATGCTTTAATTATTATAGATAAATATATGAATTTTTTATATTCTGAGATTTTTCAATTAATTATATATTTTTCTTAACTAATAGTATAGTGCATCCAGTATAATGAATCTGGGTTGAATATAGTTATGACATATAACTCTTTTGAAAGATATACTTACTCCTATGAGTACGCGGTGATCTGCAAATCAAATGACGTTTGAAATTTTAGATCATGATTTTCAACCTATATTTATTATCATATAAAACTAATGTTTTACAACTAAGAGTTTATAATGTAACTCTTTCGAGTGAAATAACAGCTCTTCTTTTACCTGGAGGTCGTACTGCTCATTAACGATTTTCTATACCCATTAATATGGATGATACTTCTACGTGTAATATACAACCTGGTTAGGATTTATCTGAACTTATAATGAAGGCAAAACTTATCATATGAGATAAAGCACCGATGATAAATAGGTTTAGTTTTGAAGCTTTGGATCGAACAATGATGGATATTGTTAGATGTCCCGATGATTCAGCGAGTGACTTGTCATTTGGTGAAAAAACGATGGTTCTTGGAGGGGTTTTAGACAAATTCTTCCTGTTATACCTAAAGGTGGTAGGGAGGACATTGTACACTCAACTATCAATGCATCATATATGTGGGATTATTGCAAGGTATTGACTGTGAACTATCTAATTCATCTGTTTAATTAAATTATATAATATAATGATGCATTTTTTCCCTGTATTTGGTAGGTTCTAACCTTGACCAAAAACATGAAATTGCAATGTGGAAGTGTTGATGACGACTCTGATGCTAATGATGATGCTGAGTTCTCGCAATGGATTTTGAAAGTAGGCGATAGAAAGCTTGGTAATAGTATTGACGACTACGCTGAACTCGAGATTCTGGATGATATTTTAATTTCCAATATGAATGATCTAATTGCATCTATGATTCAGAGTATGTATCCATCGATAGTTAATAATCTGCATACGCATAAATGTTTTGAGGATAGAGCAATACTTGCGCCTACACATCGTGATGTGGAGACTATTAATGAGAAGATTCTATCAATGCTTCCTGGAAAAAATAGGGTGTACTTGAGTTCTAATAGTGTTTGTAAGTCTGAGTTTCGAGAGGAAGGTCATGGGAACGCGGTGTCTGTTGAATTCTTGAATTCAGTTAAATGTTCGGGGATGCCAAATCATTATTTGACTTTGAAGGAAGGTGTGCCGATAGTTCTTTTGAGGAATATTGATCTAAAGTCTTATTTGTGTAACAGGACGAGATTGGTTGTCACTAGGCTTGGAAATCGCATACTTGAAGATGAAATTATTAATGGAAGAAATATTGTCAGTAAAGTTTATATCCCAAGAATGACTTTGAAAAATTCAGTTCAGACGATGCCTATGAATTTTACTTGGCACCAATTTCCAGTGCTGCTCTAATTTGCCATGACGATAAATAAGAGTGAAGGCCAGTCTCTTTCGATTGTAAGGTCGTATCTTTCCAATTCAGTTTTCACACCTGGACAATTGTACGAGGCGGTCTAGAGAGTTGAAAACAGGAAGGGACTGAAAGTTCTAATTCTTGATGTTGAGGGTAAGCCTTCAAAATATACAATAAATGTTGTGTATAATGAAATTTTTAGGAATTTGTAATATTTTTTAGGTGAAACTCAATATTTTGTCTTTTAGGTGTGGACGAAGATAAATCGTCGTATCTATTTTTTCGTCATTTATAATTTAACGATGTGTTGTTATGGAATAAAAACTTAAATCGTGATGAGAAAAATAACTTTTTAGAAACTGATGCAAATGTCTTATTTTTTTCGTCATTTATAATTTGACGATATGTTGTTATGGAATAAAAACTTAAATTGTAATGAGAAAAATAACTTTTCAGAAACTGATGCGAATGTCTTATGATGATTTATAAACCCACGACAATCGCGGGTCTAACACTAGTATCCAAATAAAATAATATCACCCAACTCCTTCTCAAGGCATCCAACTATAGATATACAAGTTCCGAACTAATATTTTAATTAGTTAATCTCTATCATATAAAATAAAATTCAATCTAATACACCTTAAATAGATAAGCATCTCCTAAAAGTATGACTAACTACTGAACATATATCAACAATTTACAAGCCGTAACTTATCATATATACGATTATACATTCCCCAACTTAATCATTAAAATACATAGAATAACCAAAATTTATAGAAGCAAATCATTATCTAATGATACCAAATCTACTGTTCAAAGCCCTCAAACATCAACCAGCATTGAAATTAATGATTTAATAGGTATTAAACCTAGACTCATGAAAGCTATTTTAAAAGAGAATGGTAAAGCATTTGACAGAAATTTTATTTTGACTCTTAACATAATTTTAACAAGGAATAATATAATAAGATATTCGCATGATTTTGTTGAATCAAACTTTAAAAGAGAAAGTAATGAAATTGTTACTGTTTTGTGGTGAAAATGAATGACCAGCCGCTTCTTGTTCCAAGAAAGAAACACCGCAGTACGTGATTATGAAATTTGGTATCCTCAGCGAAACACCATACGGAAAGAGAGAAGATTGAGTACTTTCAATAATTTAAGGCTCGACTTGAAGAAGTAGAAAACATTAGACGAGAGGCTTCTGCTGAAGAGAAAGTATGTGTTGTGTGTGTTAATTTTTTTAGAGCTTCACGCTGGATGTTTTAATAGCAGCGACGAAGAAGAAATTAGTTGAGAAAATCATGGAACTCAACTGACTACATGTGGACGTGGTCTCAGATTTGGAGAGAACGTAGTTGATATGATTTAAATTTTCAAAAGAATTAACTAATAAATAAATTCTATAATTTTCTTGTTGAGATATTTGAGCTCAGATTTTCTAGGAAAAGATTGAATTTCAACCTCCTATACATAAATTAATAAATTCTTAATTTTTAGACTAAAAATATATAAATAAATATTTAATAACTAAGTTAATAATTTCTAGGGTGTTACATCCTACCCACCTTAAAGAAAATTTCGTCCTCGAAATTTAAAACGTACCACTAATCAGAAGCTCTGGATATTTCGCTTTTATCTCGTCCTCACGTAACTTCATCTTTTCCATATTGACTCCACTAAACTTTGATAAGAACAACTTCTCTATTCCTTAATTGGTGAACCTTCCGCTCCAACACTCTCACTGGCAATTCCTCATAAGTCATGTCTTTGTTGATCTCCAAAGAAGAAAAGTTAACAATGTGACTCGGATCATGTACGTACTTCCTCAACATCGACACATGAAAAACATTGTGTACGGCAGCAAGAGCTGGTGGTAAAGCAAGTCTGTAAGCAAGATCGCCAATTCGTTCTAGTATCTCAAAAGGACCAATATATCTTGGTTGGAGCTTCCCTTTTCTACCAAATTTTATAACCCCTTTCGTTGGTGAGACTCTCAAAAACACCTTTTTACCTTGTTCAAACTGTAATTGCTTCCTTCGTTTATCAGCATAGGACTTCTGTCTATCTTGAGCTACTGCAATTCTTTCTCTAATCTTCCTTATCACATCAACAGTCTTTTCAATGATCTCCGGCCCTAGAATCTTCTTTTCACCAACTTCATCCCAGTAGATCGGTGATCTACACCTTCTACCATACAAATCTTCATATGGAGCCATTCCAATGGTTGCCTGATAACTGTTGTTATAGGCAAACTCCACTAGTGGCAAAAAGTTCTCCCAACTTCCACTAAAATCCAAAACACAGGCTCTCAACATGTCTTCCAAAGTCTGAATCGTCCTCTCAGATTGACCATCTGTCTGTGGGTGGTATGCCGTACTAAAACTCAACTTTGTTCCCATGGCTACATGCAAGCTCCTCCAAAACTGCGAAGTGAATCTGGTATCTCTATCTGAAACTATCGAAACTGGTACTCCATGGAGCCTCACAATTTCTCGAATGTACAACTGTGCATATTGATCCATCCCAAAAGTCATCTTAACTGGCAAAAAGTGTGCAAACTTCGTCAATCTATCAACAATGACCCATATTGCATGATTTCCTTTAGCTGATCTTGGCAATCCCACCACAAAATCCATTGTGATGTGCTCCCATTTCCATTGTGGAATCTCAAGTGGCTTTAGTAATCCTGACGGTCGTTGATGCTCAGCTTTCACTTGTTGACACGTCAAGCATCTTTCCACAAAAGCACCAATACTACCCTTCATATTCCTCCACCAAAATATTGCCTTTAAATCTCGGTACATCTTTGTTCCTCCGGGGTGAACTGTGTACGGGGTACAATGAGCTTCCTCTAAAATCTCCTTTCTTAAATCTTCATCTTTTGGTACGCATAACCTTCCATCATAGGTAAGTGCACCATCAGATGCAATCCCAAAACCTTTTGCATTTCCTTCTTCTACACGCTTCTTCATCTTGTTAAAAAATGTATCTCTCTTTTGAGCTCCTATGATTCTCTCTCTCAACGAGGGTTGAACCATCATTGCAGACACCATCGATGCAGCATTCTTCGGCGGTTCCAAAACTTCTATCCTCAATTTAGCGAAATCTTCTATTAACTGCTCTTGCTTTGTCAACAGAAAAGACAATTCGCCTCTACTCTTTCGGCTCAATGCATCAGCTACCACGTTAGCCTTGCCAGGATGGTAATTGATAGTGCAATCATAGTCCTTGACTAACTCCAACCATCTCCTTTGCCTCATATTCAGTTCCTTTTGCTTGAAAAAGTACTTCAGACTTTTATGGTCTGTGTAAATCTCACATCTCGTCCCATACAAGTAATGCCTCCAAATTTTCAAAGCATGTACTACGGCAGCAAGCTCCAAGTCATGAGTGGGGTAATTCAACTCATGAGACTTCAACTGTCTTGAGGCATACACAACCACTTTGCCATGTTGCATCAAAACACATCCCAAACCTTGTTTCGATGCGTCACTGTAAATAACAAATCCCTCAGATACATCTGGAATTGTTAATACAGGTGCTGAAATAAGTCTCCTCTTCAACTCTTGAAAGCTTTCCTCACACTTCTTCGACCAATCAAATTTTTCTCCTTTTCTCGTCAAACGAGTCATAGGCGATGCGAGCTTTGAAAAACCTTCTATAAATCTTCTATAATACCCAGCCAATCCAAGGAAACTTCGAACTTCATTAACATTTGTGGGTGTCTTCCACTCGCTGATTGCCTCGACTTTAGAAGGATCAACCTCTATTCCATATGCAGTGATCACATGACCGAGGAAGGCAACTCGATCTAGCCAGAATTCACATTTATTGAACTTTGCATACAACTTCTCCTTGCGAAGTACCTCGAGTACTACACTCAAGTGTTCCTCATGTTGTTTCTTATCCTTTGAATAGATCAATATGTCATCAATAAAAACAATGACGAATTGATCTAAGAATGGATGAAAAACTCGATTCATTAAATCCATGAATACCGCAAGTGCATTGCTTAGCCCAAAAGGCATCACTATAAACTCATATTGCCCATAACGAGTTCTGAATACGGTTTTAGGTATATCCCATTCCTTGATCTTCAGCTGATGATAACCAGATCTCAAATCAATCTTGGAGAAAACACTCGCTCCCTTCAACTGATCAAAAAGATCGTCAATCCTTGGCAATGGATACTTATTCTTAATCGTGAGTCGATTCAACTCCCTATAATCAATGCACATTCTCATGGACCCATCCTTCTTCTTCACGAACAGAACTGGTGCACCCCAAGGGGATACACTAGGTTGGATGAATTTCATATCTAACAACTCTTGCAATTGTACCTTGAGTTCCTCCAACTCCTTTGGCGCCATTCTATACGGTGATTTGGATACCGGTGCTGATCCGGGTACCAAATCTATGGTAAACTCCACTTGCCTATCCGGTGGAATACCTGGCAAATCTTCAGGAAAAACATCTTGATATTCACGAACCACTGGAACATCCTCAATAGTTAACTCCGGAGCTTGAGTCCCCAACACATTAACAAGATATCCCTGAGGTTTAGCGCCCATCTTCGTCCCGAAGAACGTGAACTCATCACCCTTGGACGTATACAAGACCACTTTCCTTCTTCGACAGTTAATGCTAGCTTGGTTCTTAGCTAACCAATCCATACCCAAAATTATGTCAAAGTCCCTCATATCAATAACATGCAAATCTGCATACATGTTATTCCCACTAATATCTAATTTAACACCTTTGACTAGTCTATCAACCAAGATCGTCCTATCTGATGGTATACTAACTTCAAGGGTTTCAGTGGTACTTATTTTCTCACAACCAAACTTAGCACAACATGTGGCAGAAATAAAAGAATGTGATGCGCCAGTATCAAATAAAGTAAGAACAGGTACACCAAATATCGACACCATACCTGTCATAGTGTCTGCTCCACGCTCATCATTGTTCTCTGAAAGTGCAAATACTCGTGCATTTCTCTTTGGCGTTGAATCCCTACGTTGGTTGTTAGGGCAATCATAAGCCTCATGGCCAATCTGCTTACATCGATAACATCTGCCTTGCCCTCTGAGGCACTCTCCATAGTGACCCTTTCCGCATTTCGAACATACTGGTCTGCTAGTAGGGTTACTTTGACTTGTGTTTCCTGGAGCCTTCATCTGTTTGTTCTGGTTTCCGCCTCTGCTAGGGCCTTCCCACCTTCTCTTGCCATAATTCTCAGAAGGTCTCCTACTCGTATTATCCTTCATACATGATGCTATCTTTTCTGCTCTTTCAAATGTCTGACAGAAAGTGAGATCCCCGTGGCTAGCGAGAATACTCTAAATCTCAGTTCGCAACCCTTTCGTGAACCTGTACACCCTCTTTTCCTCTGAGTCCACTAGATGCTGAGCAAAACGTGCTAGCTGGCTGAACTTTATCTCATATTGTGCTACTGTCATTCCTCCTTGTTTCAGTTCAAGAAACTCTGTCTCTTTACTATCCCGGTAGGACTTGGGAAAGTATCTGTTCATCACAATTCTCTGAATCCCTCCCACGTCAAGGCCTCAAATTCCTCGGCAGGCCTGATCCGCCAGTAACTCTCCCACCAATGGTCCGCATCCTCCACCAGCTGAAAGGCAACACACCTGAGTCTTTGAGCTTCTGTGCACCCAATAAGCTCAAAAATACATTTCATTGAGCGGAACCACTGCTCAACAGCTTCCGGTCCATCCCTTCCATTAAATGTCGTAGGTTTGTAGCGACGGAACTGCTCTACTACTTGAGCGGTGTTATCATTAACTTGAGCATTAAGTCCCGCGCCTGCTTGAACGGGAGCATTATGAACTGCGCCAACATTAGCAGGAGCATTATCTGCTGCACCAGCATGAACAGGGGCAACAGGGGCAGTAGGGGCATTTCGTGACGTGCCCGCTCGAGCATTTCCTCTAGCATAACGTGGAGCCATCTGACATGCCAAACGTGAGCTAACACGACGTATACTCGTATACTAATCCCAAAAATCTTATTCTATAACATAATAAATAAAATTATACCATCACACTTGTGAATCCTATAGCGAGGTTCTATAAATTATGATATGCATGTACTGTGAATATTTGTGAAAAATAAAATTCTCATGTGGTAAAATCATAAATTTCATGTAAATAATGAACTTGAAACATATTAATGTCCTTGTATGTCACTTGGTGACATAATCTTTAATATAACTCTCTGTGTATCATAAAATGATATATGCAATATGAATGAAATGTATAATGCGCGTACCTTGTGGAGCTGAAGCGGGAGGCGGTGGTAGATGACCTTTAATTAATTTTTTTTTTTTATAAATTCCCATCAGTTAAATTTATTAAATAATTTTGACCCTTAAAGAAAGAATTTTTTTTAACAAGTCTACAAGAACGTAGACCTGCTCTGATACCAAACTGTCGCGCCCCAATTTTAATACAAATAATTTTACTAAAAACATTTATTTAATTATAAATGAAAAAGGCGTGAACTAAATTTTTATTTTTAAAACACAAAATCATAAATTAAGCAGCGATAGACTAAACAAATTAAAACAAACCCTCAAAGATAAATTAACTTCAGAAATCAAAGTACCAAAGATAAATAACCAACAATAAACCTCCCAAGTACGAGTTTGCTAAAGAAATAAAAATGTTTTGCAAAAATACTGAAAATCATAGTAGAAAGGCATCCACCACTCCTCCTCTCCACCAGCTCCTCAATCTGAAAATGTTAAATGGATGGGGTGAGTATGCAAGCACACTCAGTGGGGTTAAGCTGTTCAAAGTTAAATATCAAACAAATTGTCAAACACATCAATGCAAACATGAATACATAACCATACATTGCCTCGTACTGTGTTTGTGGGCCATCCTAAAGCCGTTTTAATGACTAAGGTATTCCCACACGTAAATTTCAATGAGCACTGTGGGCCTTCTCAAAGCCAATTTAATGACCCGATAATCCCGAGGACAACTTATATGGTCCCGGACCCATGAACTAGTCCCTGGCTAAATTTCATAACATTTCATACATGGAATATAACACGTAGCAGACAAGTTCAACATCATGTAAAACATTTAACAGTGAACAACAAGCTCTACTAACCACTGTAGAGATAATTTAAATAGAAACCCCACCTCGTATGAATGTCGTGGATGAAGTGAATGCAATAACTCAAAAGCCTACACCTCGCGATTACCGTCACCTATTCATAAATAAATTTTAAATCTACTTAGTAATGGGTATAACTTTAAAGACATAAAAAAAATTACTACTAATTGTACATATCTTGGTTAGCTAAAACTATGAAAGTACTAGCAAAATTATAATCCTTCTTACGTAACTAGTAACCTTAATTATACCCCTTGAGATCCTTGACTAAATAATTTTAAAGCCTATATCCAAATAAAAATAATATCACCCAACTCCTTCTCAAGGCATCCAACTATAGATATACAAGTTCCGAACTAATATTTTAATTAGTTAATATCTATCATATAAAATAAAATTCAATCTAATACACCTTAAATAGATAAGCATCTCCTAAAAGTATGACTAACTACTGAACATATATCAACAATTTACAAGCCGTAACTTATCATATATATGATTATACATTCCCCAACTTAATCATTAAAATGCATAGAATAACCAAAATTTATAGAAGCAAATCATTATCTAATGATACCAAATCTACTGTTCAAAGCCCTCAAACATCAACCAGCATTGAAATTAATGATTTAATAGGTATTAAACCTAGACTCACGAAAGCTATTTTAAAAGAGAATGGTAAAGCATTTGACAGAAATTTTATTTTGACTCTTAACATAATTTTAACAAGGAATAATATAATAAGATATTCGCATGATTTTGTTGAATCAAACTTTAAAAGAGAAAGTAATGAAATTGTTACTGTTTTATGGTGAAAATGAATGACCAGCCGCTTCTTGTTCCAAGAAAGAAACACCGCAGTACGTGATTATGAAATTTGGTATCCTCAGCGAAACACCATACGGAAAGAGAGAAGATTGAGTACTTTCAATAATTTAAGGCTCGACTTGAAGAAGTAGAAAACATTAGACGAGAGGCTTCTGCTGAAGAGAAAGTATGTGTTGTGTGTGTTAATTTTTTTAGAGCTTCACGCTGGATGTTTTAATAGCAGCGACGAAGAAGAAATTAGTTGAGAAAATCATGGAACTCAACTGACTACATGTGGACGTGGTCTCAGACTTGGAGAGAACGTAGTTGATATGATTTAAATTTTCAAAAGAATTAACTAATAAATAAATTCTATAATTTTCTTGTTGAGATATTTGAGCTCAGATTTTCTAGGAAAAGATTGAATTTCAACCTCCTATACATAAATTAATAAATTCTTAATTTTTAGACTAAAAATATATAAATAAATATTTAATAACTAAGTTAATAATTTCTAGGGTGTTACACTGGGCTTAGGAGTGGCTCTTGAATCATCTTCCTGATCATCGTCATCATCCCATCTTAGAATCGGCACAGTTTTGACCTTTGGATCTGGTTGATCTTCAAGCTCAGCCTTGTCACTCTCCTTGTGACCTCCTCAGTATCAGGATTCAACATTCTTGACCTAGACTAAGTGACAGATTCATCAAACATAACATGTGGTGATTCTTCAACAACAAGAGTCCTACAGTTGTAAACCCTGAAAGCTTTACTAACTTCATAATATCCTAAGAATATTCCTTCATCAGACTTGCTATCAAAAGCTTTCAACTAGGTCTTCCCATTGTTGAGGATGAAACACTTGCAATCAAATATATGGAAATAGGAAATGCGAGGCTTCCTCTTGTTCCATGTCTCATATGGGGTCTGTGCATGTTGCTTGTTCAGCATGGACCTGTTCTGAGTGTAGCATGTAGTGTTGATTGCCTCAGCCCAAAACTTCTTGGCCAATCCTGACTCAGCTAGCATTTTCCTGGCAGCTTCCTTCAATATTCTGTTCCTCCTTTCAGCGACACCATTTTGTTGTGGGATTCTAGCTGCAGAAGTCTCATGAGCAATACCAAGTTCATTACAGAAATCAGAAATATATGAGTTTATAAATTCAGTGCCCTTGTCAGATCTGATCTTAGTAATGGACTGATTCTTCTCATTGCTGAGTCTTCTGAGCAACTCTGGAAGCTTCACCTATGTTTCCTTCTTATTCAACAAGAAAATAACCCAAGTATATCTAGAATAATCATCAATAAGCACAAGGGTGTATTTCCTACCATTCATACTCACAGGTGTTACAGGGCCAAATAAATCCATGTGCAGGAGCTGTAGAATCCTGTCAGTGGAGAAGGAAGTTTTCTCCTTAAATGATGCTCTGACCTGCTTCCCTTCCTGACAAGCTTTGCACACATGATCTTTGCTAAAAACTTCATTAGGTAGACCTTCAACAAGTGATTGTCCAGAAATTTTGTTAAGAATCTTGAAGTTCAGATGGCTCAATCGTTTATGACATAACCAACTGAGCTCTAGTGAGCTTTTAGCAACAAAACAAGTATTGGGAATAGTGCTGCTCCAATCAGCGAGATAAACATTAACTTTCTAATACCTGATAGAAGCACCTGTGTTGATTTGTCCTTGACTGAACATATATTCGATGAGAACTCAACAGTGACACCTTTGTGACATAATTGACTCACTGACAACAGGTTATGCTTCAGTCCTTCCACAAAGGACACATTCTCCACTCTGACTGTACCTATTATCAAGACACTATAACCTTTAGTAAAATCTTTTGAGTTATCACCAAAGGTTACCTGGGACTATCTTTAGTTTGAAATTCTTGGAGAAGACTCTTCATTCCAGTCATATGCCTTGAGCAACCACTATCTAGGTACCAAACAACCTTGATTGCGTCTCCTCTTATTGAGATGTACAGCCGCCTATAAACAATTCAGGCTTTAGGTACCCATTGGGTGTTGGGTCCTATTGTGTCAGTTGTACCCTTTGGGATCCAGACTTGCTTAACAACCCTGATTGCCTCAGAGTGGTAAATCTGTCTCCCTGAAACATCAACATACACTACTTTTTTCTTCTTAGCCTAAGAGGAAGATGGTGTATGAGTGCTAGACTTAGGCTTTACAGGAGCCTGAGTGGATGCCTTTTGGGCTATCCCCCTGTTCTTCCTAGGCCTGGGTGCAACAGGTCTCTGGGCTTGTTCTTGATAAGGGTCATGTTTTCTATTCCCCCTAGGCAAGTGAGGTAAAGGAAAACAGTTAAAGGCCTCAGGATGCCAAAACCATGGGGGAGTCATCATACTTGGCCTTTCCTGCTGGTATTGTCACGCATGATGATACCCTTGTTGACCAGTCTGAGGGCTCTTGGCCTGAGTCTTCCTCTGCTTTCGCTGAGGCTTTCTATGGCCTGAGCTCTCAGGGACCTCCTTTGGTTGCTTGGCCTTTCCCTTGGGTTTTGGCTTAGCACCCTTGGGGGCAACCCTGACTGAGTCAACAGTTTCCTTGCCCTTATCAGTTTGGCTGGCCTGAAGTACAACCTTTGGTGCATTCTGGCCTGCCTGAACAAAAACCCTCTCAGTGTTGCTCCCTAAAGTAACATGAGACTGACCTTATGAGGATTTCTTAGGAACATATCCAAGTCCCTTTTTCTCATTCCCAAGCATATGACTGCTATTTATTTCCTCTCTAGCCACTGAGGATTTATTCATTGCTGCAACCTTTTGCTTGAGTGAGTCCTCACTCTTTCTCAGGATTTCATATCTGGCAAAGAGGTCATCAAACTTACTCTTAAGTACCTTCAGCTCTTCCTTCCCGACCAGCTCTCCATCAGCCAGATCTTTAAGAATCTTCTCTCTTGGAAGACGCTTATCATTGATCAAATCAATCTCCTGAGTTAGTCTCACAATTTGAGATGACTCTTTCAGATCAGACTGAGTGAGTTGATCATTCAGGTTCTGAACCTCAGTACTCAATTTCTTGTTCTCCTCTACCAAAAAGACATTAGTTTCCTACAACCTGGAGAAATCAACCATCAATTTATCCAAGCAGATCTGAAGGTTCATTTGTCTAGCTGACTCTGAGCTAAGCTCAGGATTTTGACCAGTGTAAGAACCACACACAGGGTTAGACGTTACCTCAGGCTCTTCCCTAGCCATCAGGCACACATTATTGGTCCCAAAATTGTTATCCAGCGGAAAGCGTTTTGAAATATTTTAATGAAAACCCTTTAAAGAATGTACTAAAAGAAAATGCAGAAATCTAAAAGTGCAAAAAGTAGATAACACCGGATTTATAGTGGTTCGGATATAACAATACTACGTCCACTCTCCCTTTCACCAAAGGTGTCTCACTCACCAATCAACTTACTTACTACTGGAATTGCGAAGTACCAGCTCCTTCGTACACTTGCTTACAATCTTACGATCTAAGTCTTACACCAATCTATCTATAAAGATAAGGATTGTGTAAATGGTCCAACTATAACTCCTAAATAAGTAGATATAATACTTGTATAAACAAGGTGAGTGTATGGTGAGAGTTCGTGTGTCTATGTGTGCTCTTGTCCGACTCGTGCGTAGAACTCATCCAAGCACTCCTATTTATAGTTGTAGGAATTAACTAGCCGTTGGAGAGCTAGCAATTCAAATAACCATAATTGGAGGGATATAATCAATCAAAGATTGATTATATTGATTGATTAGTTGACTTCAATCAAGCAATCAATCAATCAGATCCTCCATCAGTTGACTTCCAGATTGCCTCTTCTCAATCATAGAACTCCAAGATCTCCTTGTCTCCAGATTACACGAGCCTCCATGTGGGTGAACTAATATGTCTCCCTCATCTGGTCAGAACTCGTCTAGTCTGGGGTCTTCTGGTCTGGTCTCATCTGGCAGGCTCCTCTGGCAGACCTCATCTGGCAAACCTCATCTGGCAGACCTCATCGGCAGACTCCTCTGGTCACCTCTCATCTGGTCACCTCATCTGGCCTACGCAGATTTCTTCCCCCTTAACCAAAGACCTATTCTAGACCTAAACTAATCTGTAGCTGACTAACAGGTTCAGCTAGTCCTATTACAAGTTCTTGTTTTAACATCTTCAAAACATCTAATCTATATCCTAACACACATAATCGTACTCATTATCGGAAAAGAGTTCAGGCGACCTCTCGTAAGGACTATCTGAGTCTGTAGCATCCTCAGCGAGCATGGCTCTTCGATCAGCATACCTCTGGTCTCTCTTGGCCCTCCTGTCCTCTCTCTCCCTTGCACTCAGCTCTGGGCAGTCATATTGATAGTGCCCACTCTTGTTACAGTTGTAACACGTAGCTTGCTCATCACCTCTTTCTTTCCTTGGCTCAGGGTTCCTTCTTGAGTCAGGTTCCCTTTGTCTAGATGAGCTTTTAGTCTTTCCTGAGTGCATATCATCACGAGTACATCTCTATTCATCACTTTGATCGGGCTTCAGGTCTGAATATATTATTTCATTACCATGATCTCTCCTCCAGTCAGTGTTCCTTCTTTCCTCATATCTCCTCGAGCTTTGGTGGGTTCCTTCAGGTTTCCTGTCACAAGTATCCTGATAAAATTTCTTATAACGACCAAACTTGGAATTAAGCTTATCAAAGCGTCTGGCCATCAGACTGTACTCCTCAGCAAGTTCTTCCTTGCTCATCTCCATCAATGACTTTGGTGAAGACTCGACAGGTTCTGACTTGACTTTGAACGCCATGCTTTTCTCAGGAGCTTTCTCGTTTTCCTCTTCTTCTTGCTGAACTTTCTTCTTTCTCTTGTTGAGATCATATTCCTGTGCTTTGAGCTATGAAAGAAGTAAAGCAGAAGTTATGTTACTCATATCCTGAGTGTTCTTTAACATGATTACACTGTTGTCCCATCTCTCAGGAAGGGCATTCAGGATCTTAGAAGCAACATCTCTCTTTGGAACATCCTTGTCCAACATCACCAACTCATTCATCAACTTGATGAATCTTGACTTCATCTGATCAATAGTCTCATCAAGCAGCATCTCGAACGCTTCATACTTCTAAATGGCAATATTCCTCTTGTTTTCCTTTATCTTTTCTGACCCCTCACACATCCTGGTCAGCTCATCCCAAACCTTCTTAGCCATCTTTAAGTTCATCAGCCTCGCTGACTCCTCGAAAGGCACCGTATGCAAGATGATGTTTCTGACCACATTGTCCAGTCCCACTATTTTGATCTCGTCATTGGTCATATCCTTCCTCTCCTTAGGAACATGTACGCCAATGTCAAGATGCTCATATCCCAGTCCTCTGACATTAGGAATAGTGATCTTGATAGGTCCTTCCAAGAACACGCGGCATCTGGTCATGGATGGCATCAAGATGTGCCTCAAGTCTAAACTTCCAATAGACAAAGTTAGAAACAGAGAATTCAGGTAAAGAAGAGCTTCAAGTCTCCTTGAAGTCATGATGATGCAAGTCTTATGAAAAGAAAACTCAGATCTGTTCAGTGACCACCAACAGTTTCACCTCTGAAACAATTAGTATTCAAAGTCAGTGGTCTTTTGAACCACTGCTCTGATACCACTTGGTCCCGGTACAAGACTGAGGAATACGTGTATGGGGGGGAATACACGTAAACCAATTTTTCTGAATTTCAATCTTACTGAGTCCCCTTAGCTCAGAGTGTTAAAGAACTCAGGGTTGATAACACACCTACTGACTACACTGAGTGCTGGTCAGTTGGCTAACTATCAACTTAAGTTCAGTGCGGAAATGCTTGAGCCCTGAAAGTTTATAGTCTTGTTTTATATTTGCTTTCTGAAAACTTGTTTACTCAATTATGAAATAGTGGTTAGTAGGGCAGTGTTCAGATTACTAATCAGGTTGATTGATTCAAGCCTGACAAAATAAATGCTATGAATGATTTAAGCAAATAGCCAGTAAGAACACATAAAGTTTAATGTTGTTCAGAGACTAAAGCTCCTACGTCCACGGTCCTAATTTAACAGTGGTTTTTTGAACCACTGCTCTGATACCAATTGTTGGTTCCGAAACGAGTAAACGGGTGTATGGGGGGGAATACACCTGTGGTTACAATTTAAAACTTCTTGAAAACTTATCAGGTTACTTAAGACAGTAACTCGTCAGTGGACTTGAGGTCTGCTGAGAGTTACTTTGTGAAAGCTTACTGAGATAATACCTCCACTGAAAGCTCAAGACTTTCAGTTGAACTACTATCTAATTAGCTTTCAGATGCGGATTAGTGAGCCCTTAGAAAACTCGTTTTACTTTGATAAACTTTGAGATTAACACACACTTAGGAAAGCAGATAATAAGAACACAAGGTAAAAAGTGGTTCAGAGATGAAATTCCTACGTCCACTGTCCTGATCAAACAGGAGAATTCCTTTCACTTGGAATTCCTTGTGTTATAGTGCCAAGGTGCACTGATCAACTAATTCTCTCTTAGGATGATTGATCACTAGGAAATTCCAGGTCCTAGTTCCCAAAACAAACCAGATTTCAGACTGATACAACAATCAGCTTACTAACACCACTTAACACTAGCTCTCAACCTAAACACTGAGTAGGGTTTTGAGTAGGGTTTTGGTTCCAACTATTTTGAGATAATCCTTACAAGTTTAGCTCGAGGCTTAGGATTGGATTATCTCTTTCTAAGATTTGGATATATAGCTTTTAAGCTTGGTTACAGAAGGTTTGTTAGGCTCTCTACAGATGTGAAACACTTGGGAAACAAAGGTAATTTCGAGTGCTTCTTAGTTGTTATGAATGTAGAGATAGCTTTGATCTTGTGAGTTTCCCGTGCTTGGAAATGTGCACGTCCTTCTGTATTTATAGGCTTCCTTGAAAATCTTCCCGTTGGATTTAAATCTTCTCAAGTAAGTCTTCTTGTATCTGATTGGCTCAAACGGCTCTATTTGAAGCTTTAAGTCTTGTCAAGAAATGGCTGAAAGACCATGCCTGTTCACCAACTTTCTGTAGATTGCTAGGGAAAGACTTTTGGTACTTGTCAGGCTGGGGCAGGTCGGCTGTCAGTGAAGTACACTGACGTGTCATCTTCTCATTGGACCTTAGTTCTGCATGCCCAGATTCTTGTCTTGCTTTAAAGTGGAACTCCTCTGAGAGAACCTTCTTATTCCTTCATTTATTGTAAGCTTCACTGAAATTCGTTTTGCCTTGTTCCAACCAGATTAACTAACAGCTTTTAATATGTTTAGCATTGAATGAGCATTGTTAGTTCCCATCAGTGGACATTGGTCCTCTCCTGATAGTTTTAGTCTTAGTGAGAATGTACTTAGAAAACATTCAAGACTTAGACTTATTCTCAGATCACTTGTCTTCAGCGGACTTCACTTCAGTGGACTTCATCTTCAGCAGACTTTACTTTCAAATACACTCATGTAATTACTAACTGTACTCAGTTCTTAACACTTTGAACTGTTTGACTAAGTACTAACTCTACTGAATAATTTACTTACAAAACAACTTAGGAGGAACATGTTGGCATCTAATCAAAACATAAGTCTTATACATTTTCCCAACAATTTCCCCCTTTTTGATTATGCCGGAACCTATCTTATTACATACCTTCTTTCAGATGATGTTCTTCAGATGACATTCAAAGTTCATAGATTTTGTAAGTAAAACATTCAAGTACATAAGCCTAAATGATAATGAGATATTATCTTGGGCAAAACATCAGTAGAGTTCATTTCATTGATAAAGTTGTGAAGTACAAATTACATGAAGTCAACTCTCAAAAGTTTAACACTTAAACACTCCTGGGACTTATAAAAAAATGCCCAGCAAACAGATACAAACTCTCAGATGGACTCGAAAATGGGTTCAAGTCCATATTGCTTGAAAACTCTAATCTTCAGCTCGTTCTTCCTCTCCATTATCTCCTTCAAATGTCCTCTGAGTCCAAGATGCTCACACAAGGAAGTCCACTCTTCAGTGATCCTTTCTCTATCAACAGCACCTGTTGCATCTTGAGGAGGCCAGTAGGTGATTGGCTCAGGGGCCTTCAGAGCATGATCAGGGAAGGCATCATTCCAAGCATCACTGATCTCAGGATAGAGCTTGGGATAGGCATCAAACAACCATGAGTTGAAGACTTCTTGAGCATTGTCCCTTCCTAACTCTCCACTGACATAGAAGGAATACACAAATTCCCTCTTTGCAGTCTTCCAAGCATCATTGAGCTTTTTAGGGACCCAGGCATCATGATGAGGAAATTTGTTAAGAGATGGTGTGATCTTGTCTTTCTTCAGCTTGGCAGCCCACTTTAGATAACCACTCCTGAATTTCTTAGAAGTAGTTTTGTCAAAAGTAGCTAGCCTCTCCTTTCTTTTTCTCTTAGCTAACTCAGCAATTGTTTCCATCTTTCCAACCACCTTATCTCTCCTCTCCTGCTGCTGTGTTGTTAGCTTCCTTGCTCTTTCATTCATTCCTCCAGCCTCTTTAATTAGCTCAGCGAGCTCTGTGACTTTTGTGGGTGCAGACTTGGGAGGTTCAGAAGATAAGGGTTCAGGGTTGAGAATAGGAAGTACCTGAACTTCATCAGTAGAGGTTATGGACTTAGCTGCCAACCTCCCTGAGGTTCTTGTCTTTTTGGCAACCTCTGCTGAGAGAGCATCAAATGCCTTTCTCTTTGTAGATTCCCCCTTTTTCGCAGCTCTCTCCTCCTTCTCCTTTAGATGCTCTTCTTTGAATTTTGAAAGGTCAGCTGGGGAGATCTCCTTTCCTTTCTTGGACTCTGCTATTTTCTGGGCTTCAGCATCAACTTTCTTCAGGGTGCTCTTCACCTGTTGGCCTTTCTCGAAGTCAGGGGTTTCAAGGATAATGTTCATCTTATTCTTAGGATCAAGCTTTATTTCCTTGGCACTTATCCTCTTTCCCCCCTTTTCGGCATTAATCATACATTCAGCTACAGTGATGTTGAGCTTCAGTTGATCATGGGCCAATGCCTTCAGCTCAGTTGAGCAATGGTCTACCTCATCTTCAAGCCTTTCCAAAGTAGCTCCAGCTGTCTGCCCAAATTGAACAAACTGCGCTAGCTTTTCATTGATTAGTACATCAGTTTTCTCTTATGTTGGGAAGTCTTCAGCTGCCTTCTTCAGTACCTCTCCCAATTTGGCTCCTAGCTCAGCATGCTTGGCCTCGAATTCAGACAACTAAGAGTTCCATAATCCTTCAACCTTTCCAAGTAGGTCTTCTGAGAAGGCCTCCACTGATGACTTCAGGTTGATGGATACGGTCTCTACTGAGTCTTTGAGGAACTTGGTCCTGGCCTCTTCTTCAGACTGCTCCAGCTTCTTCAGGGCATCAATGACCAACACACTTTGTCCCTCAACTACATCAATCACCATCTGCTGAGAGTCTTCAACTTTAAGTGTGAGATTCTGAAGTGATGTAGTTGTGGACTCCATGAGTTCATCAATGTGGTCCGAGAGAATAACCATCTTATCTACCTCCTCTTGTACAATCTCCTGGACCTCCCTGAGCTGAGTTTGAAGAGTTGGAAGGCTTTCTTCTTTGATAGAGTGAACAGCATCACTCAGTGGAGTTAGGTTGACCTCAGCTGAGGGAACTTCAATGGTTTGAGTACCTGCATTGCAAGAAGTGTTAGTTTTAACTCCCTCAACCTCACCACCTAGATCTCCTGATGCTTCTATCTCCATGGGGACTCCCTCCTCCTCACTCTTCTTACTTTTCTCTTCCTCACTTTCTTTTTCAACTTCTATTTTTCCAGCCAATTCACCCTTTACAGGGATGATTGCTCTTATCTCTCCACTCTTTACTGTAGTGATCTCCACCTCTTTTTCTTTTTCACTCTCTTTTTCAACTTCTCCAATTCCAGACACCTCAGTTGACTCTAAAGCCACCACTGAGGGCTGTTGTGGGAGAGCTTCAGTAGACACCTCTACTGAGCCCTCCTTTGGCAAGTTTTGAGCCTCAGTATCCCTTGCCATGGATACATCCTTGGCTGCTTCACCATCACCTTGCTTAGGTGAAGCACCTCCTTCATGTTCAGACTCCACTGCCTTCTCCTCTGCACTTCTCTCCTTCTCCACCTCCTTCTCAGCCAAGGGTTCAGCTGACTTTTCTCCATCCGCAGCCTTTTCTCCCTCCTTATTTGCCTCTGCAATCTTCTCCAAGACCAAACTTTCAAAGATCTTCTCATCACAGAGAAGTCTGGCCTTGTGCATCCCAGCAAATTGTAGCACTTCAGCTTCCTCCTTCTTCCACTCTTCTGCATTGCTGCCTCTTACAGCTAGAAGGATTTCACCAAGTCTTCTATCCTTGAGCTGGACAATGAGTCTCAGTCTCAAGAACATGGCCTTGAGTGTGGGGAATTGATCAAGTTCAGGGTATTTAGACTCTAAAGAGTAAGCTACCTCATCCTTGAGAGTATCTAGGAATGAGTACTCTTCTTCATCGTCTGAAGGAAGGGAATGGGTAGGGGATCTGCTTTCGGTTGGCTCTTCTGGGATAGACTCCAGTTGAGTTGAGGGTTCAGTGGGGGTTTGGTTTTGAGTGTCAGTGGGGGTTGGGGTTGGAGTAGGTTCAGAAGGGGTTGAGGGGATGTTTTCAGAGGGGGTTGGGATAGGGTCAGTGGGGGTTGTTTGGGATCCATTTTTTGGCTGTTGAGAGCCATTAGTGGGGGTTTTGGGTAATGTGGAGATGCTTTTAGTTTTGGCAGGAGTGCGAGGTTTAGTGGTTTTAGTTTTGATGGGGGTGGGTGCAGGAACATCTGAGTCAGTCTCAGTTGAGATTATGTTAGGGGAGGAGTCTGGGTTACCTGATGAAGATTCATCAGTGGAGTTGGTGACTCTGACTTTCTTTGAGGCACTCTCCTTCTCTGCTTCAGAGGACCTCCTTCTCTTCTTCTTAGAAGCTTTCACTGCCTCTGCTTCTTTGTGCTGTGCCATCCTGTCACTCAGTTTAACCAGCCTCCTCTTCAGCTTGGTTTTCTTCCCTTCAGTAAGGTTGACCTCCTCTTCCTCAACGGCCTCTGGGCTCTTCTCAGCAGGCTTGATCATTCTTGTTTCCAGAGTTTTTCCAGATTTGAATAGGGTCTTCAGGTTACTCCACTTCATATCCTTTAACCAGTCTACTCCCACATCCACATTCTCAATCAAGTAAGAAATTTTAGTGGCGAAATTCAGCTTACTTGCCAACTGGGGAGTTTTGTCAGCCTGGAATTTTGAGTGTTCCTGTTTAAAGCTCTAAAAAAGAACTGCTGCCAATTGTATGGCTTCTCCTTGCTCTCTACTATTGCCTTCATCAATATGAGCTTCGGCTTGCTTACTTGCTCAGTACTTCCTTGGTTTCCCAAGATACATTTACCAACAATCTCGCAGAGGACATTGTATGCTGGTAATAGTAGGCTTCTGTTCATTGTGGGACTATACTTCACCCTTTTCTCCATGATGGTGTAGACCCATTCCTCCTCCTTATCCAAGATACAAGTATCTGGATTTGGGCCTTTAGATGGGAGTTCAAATAACTCCTTCAAATCATCTCCGCTTATCCGAATCTCCTTTCGAATTTTCTGGTGTTCAACCACCTCCATATCGTCTCTCATCACCTTCTTCTTTCTTTGTACAAATAGACACGATCTAATTCTTGAGTCAGAGTTGGATATGTTGTAGAAAAATTCAAGAACCTGCCTATCATAACAGTACTCTGGATGCACTGATAGAAATTTCTCTAAACCAGCGGCTTTGACCATTTCCAAAGCCTCCTTAATATGAGAGAACTCTGGTCTTGATTCAATCTCTGGGTTGTTGAAAATAATTATAGGTTCATACCAGAAATTTTCTTTGTTGTTCAGAAACCCTAGGTTAAGTTTGGCCATGTTTGTGGTAGGATTTGGGAGAATGGAATTTGCAGAAAATGGTTGAAGAGATAGAAGTGTTTGCTTGAAAGTGTGTTCGAAAAGGTTTACAAGTGAACGTTTGGGGTTTTTATATGAGTAATGAACGGTGAGATTAATTTGTACAATCAATGTCTAAGATTATTGTGAGTGAAAGGACGTGGACAATTGCAAAGGTAGTGGGGAGGTTTTAAGAGATCTTGACGGTTAGAAAAGAACCGCCTAAAATGGATGGCATGGATTGAAAAAGTTGGTAGTCGGAAGGTCACATCATCCGGCTTTTAGGGCGCGTGAGATAGGTAATTGAAAAAACATGTCTGACTTGTACCACGCGCATTAAATGCTTGCCATACCAAAATCTCTTCGGAACAGTGGAAAAAGATTTAATTTCCCAGAAAGCACTCATTAGTAAGTTTTGAAACCAAATAAATATATTTAAAACTAAGAGGCTTTAGATTTGAAAATAACATAAGTATAAACTTTGACCTCCACTGAGGTTCGACCTCGTCTGATATTCAGACCTCTTCTGAGATGAGGAGCTTCTTCTGAGAAAAGATCCTCTTCTGAATATGAACCTCCACTGAATTGAAGGTAACTCTTCTGAGATTGAATCCTTTCTTTACTCTCCTGGATCTAGGAGTCCAAGTTCTACTGACAACTCTTGAAACCTTGCTTCAGCCAAGGGTTTTGTGAAGATATCTGCCTTCTGTTTGTCAGTGTGGATTTTGAGCATTTTGATGTCCTTCTTCTCCACATGATCTCTGATGAAATGATGCCTTATGTCCACATGTTTGCATCTTGTGTGGAGAACTGGATTTTCTGAAATAGCAATTGCACTATTGTTGTCACAGAAAATAGGGACTTCATTGGCAAAGATGTTGTAATCTCTCAGTTGTTGTCTTAGCCAAAGAATTTGAGCACAACAACTTCCAGCTGCTATATACTCAGCTTCAGTAGTGCTTGTGGCTACTGAGTTTTGTTTCTTGGAGAACCAAGAAATCAGCTTACTTCCCAAGAATTGACAAGTGCCTGAGGTTGATTTCCTGTCAATTCTACATCCTCCATAATCAGCATCTGAGTATCCTGTGAGTTCCAGATTGTCATCTGAGGGATACCAAAATCCCATATTCATAGTACCTTTAAAATATTTGAGAATCCTCTTAGCAGCTTCCAGATGACTTTTCTTGGGGTTGGCTTGATATCTTGCACAAATCCCAACTGCAAAAGTGATATCAGGCCTGCTTGCTGTGAGATACAGTAGAGATCCAATGATGGCTCTGTAATGAATCTGGTCTACTGATTCACCATCCTCATCTGGTTCCATCTTGGTGTTGGTGTTGAGTGGAACTCTTGCTACTTTGCTGGTCTGGCATCCAAACTTGTTGATCAGCTCCCTTGTGTATTTGACTTGATTGATGAAGATTCCTTCAGGGGACTGCTTAACTTGAAGTCCTAGGAAGAAATTCATTTCTCCCATCATAGACATCTCAAATTTTCCCTTCATCAGTTGAGAAAACTTCTCACAGAGGACCTGGTTAGGACAACCAAAAATGATATCATCCACATAAATTTGAACCAGCAATGTGTCCTCTCCTTTTGTGATTCTGAAAAGTGTTCTATCAACTCTCCCTTTGATAAAACCATGATCCAAAAGGAATTGTGACAAAGTATCATACCAAGCTCTTGGAGCCTGTTTCAGTCCATTTAGAGCTTTCCTTAGTCTATATACTTTGTGACTTTCTTCAAAACCTGGGGGTTGCTCCACATAGACTTCTTCATTGAGTATTCCATTCAAGAAGGCACTTTTAACATCCATCTGGTACACCTTGAATTTCTTGTGAGCAGCATATGCAAGAAATAACCTTATTGCCTCCAATCTGGCTACTGGAGCAAATGTTTCATCATAGTCAAATCCTTCAACTTGAGAATAGCCCTTTGCAACTAGCCTGGCTTTGTTTCTGACTATGATATCATTCTCATCCTTCTTGTTCTTGAATACCCACTTGGTTCCTATCACATTGCAGTGATAAGGTCTGCCCACCAACTCCCAAACTTGATTCCTTGTAAACTGGTTGAGCTCTTCTTGCATGGCAATAATCCAGTTGGAATCTTGAAGTGCTTCTGCTAAGGAACTTGGTTCCTGGTTTGATAAGAAACAACAAAACAAAGCACTTTCTCCATGAAAACTTCTAGTTTTGACTCCTGAGGAAGGATTACCTAGGATTTGCTCAACAGGGTGATCTGAGAGCCAAGTCCTCCTAGGCTGATGCCCTTCAGTAGAGTTTAACTCTTCTGAAGTTGAGTCACTAGATATTGGAATGAAATCGAATTCAGGAAATAAGACAGAGGGTTGAAGTCCTGAGTCATCATTCAAGGTATTTTCATTCTCAATGGTAATTTCATTGGTTCCCCCTTGAATGATGGGTTCAGAGAATGTCTCAGTTGTGACCACATCTTCATTGACATTGGTTACCTCTTGAACTGGGATAGTGTTCATCAGTTCAGTTACATCTTCAGGAGAGCTCTCAGGTGAGTTTTGAGGAGTGGACTGATTTTGAGTGTCCTCTTTGAATTGTTGATCATTGAGATTGTCCCAGGTTGGGATGAATGTATCAACACAATTCTCAGGATAGCCTTTAGACTTGATACTTAGTCTGGTTAGCCTTTTGCTAATCACTTCCTCATTCTCCTTACTTCTGGACTCAAAAGTAGATTCATCAAACACCACATGAGGTGTTTCTTCCACAACAAGAGTTCTACAGTTGTAAACTCTGAAAGCTCTACTGATTTGGGAATATCCTAAGAAAATTCCTTCATCAGCTTTGCTATCAAAAGCTTTCAGTTGTGTTTTCCCATTGTTGTGAATGAAACACTTGCATCCAAAAATATGAAAGTAAGATATCTGTGGCTTTCTGATATTCCATAACTCATATGGAGTTTTTCCTTGATGTTTGGTTACCATGGATCTGTTTTGAGTGTGGCAGGCAGTATTAATAGCTTCAGCCCAGAATCTTTTAGGAACCTAAGCTTCAGCTAACATTGTCCTTGCTGTCTCCTTGAGAGTCATATTTCTTCTTTCAGCTACTCCATTTTGTTGTGGAGTTCTTGCAGCTGATGTCTCATGTGAAATACCTAAATCTTTGCAGTAATCATATATAATAGAATTTATAAATTCAGTGCCCTTATCTGATCTTATCTTTACAATGTTCAGGCTCTTTTCATTGCTAACTTTCTTCGGGAGCTCTGGCAGTCTCAGTTGAGTCTCCTTTTTGCTTGCAAGGAATATCACCCATGTGTACCTGGAGAAATCATCAACAACAACAAGTGTATACTTTCTCCCATTGATACTTACAGGGGTTACTGGACCAAAAAGATCCATATGTAACAGTTGAAGTACTCTGTCAGTAGAGGTTGCTACTTTGCTTTTGAAGGATGCCTTTACTTGCTTTCCCTCCTGACAGGCTTTACAGATGTGTTCTTTGTTGTATACTTCATTTGGCATTCCTTCTACCAGTTCATGTCTTGCTATCCTGTTCATCATCTTGAAGTTCAGATGACTTAGCCTTTTGTGCCATAACCAATTAGTGTCAGTTGAGCTCTTAGCAATAAGACATGCATTTGGTGTGCAAGACTTCCAATCTGTAAGATAGACATTTCCCTTTCTTGACCCAGTTAGTAGTACCTGCTGTGAAGATACATTCTTAACAAAACACAGGTTACATGAAAATTCAACACTGTATCCCTTATCACAGAATTGACTTATGGACAGAAGATTATGCTTAAGTCCACTGACAAAGGATACATTGCTTACCCTTACTGAGCCAATAATTAAAGTACCATAACCTTTAGTGGCTCCTTGTGAGTTGTCACCAAAGGTGACTTGTGGACCTTCTTTCTCAACAAATTCTGTCAGGAGTTCTTTGTTGCCAGTCACGTGCCTAGAACATCCACTGTCCAAGTACCAGACTGATGATTTAAGAGCTTCTCCTTTGTTGAGGTCCACAGAGCCCTGCAATCAAAGATCAAGCTTTAGGTACCCATTTGGTGTTGGGTCCTACCAGGTTAGCTGTACCTTTCGGAATCCAAATTTGCCTCACAGTTCTAATCACTTTAGATTGGCTAATTTGTCTTCCATAAACATCTACATAGATTGTTATCTCCCTAGGTGCCTTGGGAGTAACCTTTCTATGGGTGTCAGCCTTTGAAGGAACAGGAACCTTCTTCACATTCTTTCTCTTTGGCTTGGGTGCACCTAGTCTTGGTTTTTGTTGATAAAGGTATGAAGGGCCTTTTCCTTTAGGCACAAAAGGAATAGGTCTTCCATATGAGTCATTCCTTGAGGACTGCTCATGCCTGGGTGTTCTCAGCTGAGGTTGCTTCATCTGTGAAGACCTCGGCTGATAGTACCTCTGCTGAGATCTAGTTTGATAAGTCACCTGAGCCTTTCCATTTGGTTTTGGCTTAGATTGACTTTTCTTTTGAGTGATCTCAGCTGGTCTTTTTCCTTTATCCATAGTCTGTGATTGAAATGTCACAGACTTGACAAAAACTCTCTTTGTGCCACTTGAAGAAGCAACACTCAGAGGACCTTCTGAAGGTTTTGGAATAAAACCTATCCCACACTTGTTATTAGGATTGGTTTGAAAATTTTGGATCTCCTCTATGGCAAGAGAGGGTTTGTTTAGAGCATCAATTCTTTTTAACAAGGTTTCTTCAGATTTTTGTAAGACATCAATTTTCAGGAGAGAATCATTTATTTGGCTTACCAATTTTAAATTCTCTTCAGTTAACTTTGTCTTAGATTCATTGAGATCTTTTATCAGTTGATCTCTACCATTTTCTTGACTCCTGAGGGTTTCTACCTCTTTTGTCAGTTCAATGGTAGATTTGGCTGAGTTCAGATCTGCTTGATTCCCAGACTCTATTAACTTGGAGTTTTCACTCAAGAGTTGTTTGTTCTCATCTTGAAGACAGAAACTTGCTTCTTGCAACCTTGAGAAATCAATCATCAATTGTTCCAAAGCGGACCGAAGATTGAGTTCCTCAGTTGACTCAGAGCTTAGCTCAGGTGTGTGTTCTAGAGAAATGGATGGTTTAGATTGTACCTCTGGTTCTTCTCTTGCCATGAGGCACATGTCATCTTCACTGCTATCAGAGAACAGTTCATCAGGTGACTCCAGATTTTCATCAACATCCCCAGCCATCATGGCTTTCCTTTCTCCATATCTTCTGTCTCTTTTGGCTTGCCTTTCCTTTCTTTCTTTAGTGCTCAGTTGAGGACAGTCATATTGAAAGTGCCCAATCTTCTTGCACTGAAAACACCTGTTGGCATCATGATTCTTTTCCTCAGTGGACTCTCTGGTCTTTGATGATGATCCTTCAGCCTTGGTGTAATTCTTGTAATCCTTCTTCTTTTCCAGCTCAGATGAGCTTTTCTCTCCTTCTCTGGTAGTCTTTTGTGGATAACTTCTACCTTCCCTGTTATCCCTGTAAAATCTCTTATATTTGCCAAAGCGGCTGTTAAGTTGTTCAAACCTTCTAGCCATCAGGCTGAGTTCCTCCTGCATCTCAGTCTTGCTTTGTGACTTGCTTGCTTTTGTACTCTTCTGAGACTTTGGGGATTTTGGCTCAGACTCCTTAGCTTTGAAGGCTACACCCTTCTCAGCTGAGGTCCTGTTCAGATCAAACTCATAAGCCTTGAGTTCAGAGAATACCTGTTGCATAGACATGCTGGATAGATCCTTGGTATTCTGCATCATCACAGAGTACACATCCCATCTTGAGGTTAGACCTCTCAGGATCTTTAAGGCAACCTCTCTCTTGGTATAGACTTTTCCCAGAGAATTTATCTCATTCATGATGTCTGTGAACCTCCCATCAAGCTGGTCAATGGTCTCAGTGGGCTCCATGGTGAACTGCTCATACTTTTGAATATTATCTTGTCAGTTCCTTCACACATGAGAGCAAGAGTGTCCCATAGTTCCTTAGCAGTCTTGCAGTGGATCACTCTTCCCATTACAGAATCTGGAATAGTGGTGTAGAGAATGTTCATGGCTATGAAGTTGAGGTTGTTTCTCCTCCTCTCATCTGCAGTGAAGTTATCTTCATCTTTGGGCCATTCTTCTCTAGGATCTGCAATAGTTTCAGCTGTGGTTCTAGGGCTAGGTGTCATAAAAACAAATGGACCTTTAGTAATAACCCTCAACATTTCATCATGCACACAGGCAAGATGAGCTCTCATTCTGATCTTCCAGAAGTCATAGTTTTCCACTGAGAATTGTGGAAGCTTGTGATGAGACATATGGTTCAAGGGATTAACTCCCATGTTGTTCTCTGCTGGTGGTACTACCCTAGCTGCATTGTCAGCCATAGTATAAAATAAGTTTATCAAAAGATCAATTCAGGTGACCTTGAAAAATACCTTTATGCACAAGGTATACTTAGAACAATGGTCTTTTGAACCACTGCTCTGATACCAATTGTTGGTCCCGAAACGAGTAAACAGGTGTATGGGGGGGGAATACACCTGTGGTTACAATTTAAAACTTCTTGAAAACTTATCAGGTTACTTAAGACAGTAACTCGTCAGTGGACTTGAGGTCTGCTGAGAGTTACTTTGTGAAAGCTTACTGAGATAATACCTCCACTGAAAGCTCAAGACTTTCAGTTGAACTACTATTTAATTAGCTTTCAGATGCAGATTAGTGAGCCCTTAGAAAACTCGTTTTACTTTGATAAACTTTGAGATTAACACACACTTAGGAAAGCAGATAATAAGAACACAAGGTATAAAGTGGTTCAGAGATGAATCTCCTACGTCCACTGTCCTGATCAAACAGGAGAATTCCTTTCACTTGGAATTCCTTGTGTTATAGTGCCAAAGTGCACTGATCAACTAATCCTCTCTTAGGATGATTGATCACTAGGAAATTCCAGGTCCTAGTTCCCAAAACAAACCAGCTTTCAGATTGATACAACAATCAGCTTACTAACACCACTTAACACTAGCTCTCAACCTAAACACTGAGTAGGGTTTTGAGTAGGGTTTTGGTTCCAACTATTTTGAGATAATCCTTACAAGTTTAGCTCAAGGCTTAGGATTGGATTATCTCTTTCTAAGATTTGGATATATAGCTTTTAAGCTTGGTTACAGAAGGTTTGTTAGGCTCTCTACAGATGTGAAACACTTGGGAAACAAAGGTAATTTCGAGTGCTTCTTAGTTGTTATGAATGTAGAGATAGCTTTGATCTTGTGAGTTTCCCGTGCTTGGAAATGTGCACGTCCTTCTGTATTTATAGGCTTCCTTGAAAATCTTCCCGTTGGATTTGAATCTTCTCAAGTAAGTCTTCTTGTATCTGATTGGCTCAAATGGCTCTATTTGAAGCTTTAAGTCTTGTCAAGAAACGGCTAAAAGACCATGCCTGTTCACCAACTTTCTGTAGATTGCTAGGGAAAGACTTTTGGTACTTGTCAGGCTGGGGCAGGTCGGCTGTCAGTGAAGTACACTGACGTGTCATCTTCTCATTGGACCTTAGTTCTGCATGCCCAGATTCTTGTCTTGCTTTAAGGTGGAACTCCTCTGAGAGAACCTTCTTATTCCTTCATTTATTGTAAGCTTCACTGAAATTCGTTTTGCCTTGTTCCAACCAGATTAACTAACAGCTTTTAATATGTTTAGCATTGAATGAGCATTGTTAGTTCCCATCAGTGGACATTGGTCCTCTCCTGGTAGTTTTAGTCTTAGTGAGAATGTACTTAGAAAACATTCAAGACTTGGACTTATTCTCAGATCACTTGTCTTCAGCGGACTTCACTTCAGTGGACTTCATCTTCAGCAGACTTTACTTTCAAATACACTCATGTAATTACTAACTGTACTCAGTTCTTAACACTTTGAACTGTTTGACTAAGTACTAACTCTACTGAATAATTTACTTACAAAATAACTTAGGAGGAACATGTTGGCATCTAATCAAAACATAAGTCTTATACATTTTTCCAACTGAAAGTTGTATACTCAACTTGTTCATCTTGAAAGATAAGGTTGTAGTATTGAGTAACTTCAGATCGTTAGATCTAAAGGTTGTAACAAGCAGCTGGTACTTGTGAAATTCCACTAATTCGTAAGTGGTTGGTTGATAGTAAGGCCCTTTTGATAAGGGAGAGTGGACGTAGGATTTTAACATCCGAACCACTATATATCGTGTGTTATTTACTGCTTTCTTACTTCCTGCATCTTTTATTTCAACTCTTATAAAAAGGTTTTTGCATTGTTTAGCTTCCGCATCGCTTTAATCTAACTAGTGGGACCAATATAGTCAATCATCTATCACTAATACACCTTACTTCATCACAATTCTTGATGATTTTACAAGGTCAACATGGACTTTCCTTCTCAAGCATAAATATGATACACTGCAAACTATTAAAGATTTTGCTAAGCCATTAGAAACTCAATTCACTACCCCTATCAAAGTTGTTGGATCAGACAATGGGTCTGAATTCATGAGCCATGACACACAATCTTTCTTCAGAAGCAATGGCATTATACACCAAACAAGTTGTGCATACACACCCCAACAGAATGGGGTGGTTGATAGAAAGCACAGACACCTACTCAATGTAGCAAGAGCCTTGATGATTGATTCAACATTCCTTTAAAATTGTGGCCCTATTCCATCCTCACAGCTACTTACCTGATAAATAAACTTCCCAGTGCTCTTCTTTCTTGGAAAACACCCTTTGAACTGCTATACCACAAAGTACCTGATTATTCCTTCCTAAAAACATTTGGATTCTTATGTTTCTCTACAAACATCACACCACATATATCCAAGTTTACTCCCAGAGCCACAAAATGTGTAATGATTGGCTATATGAGTTCTCAAAAGGCCTACAGATTATATGATTTGCAATCTCATTCAGTTTTCAGTTCCAGGGATGTTAAGTTCTATGAACATGTTTTCCCCTTTCAATCATCACCTACTGAGTCACCACATACACCTCTAATCTTGCCATTTCTTGATGATGATATGCCCACTACTATCACCTCTACAGATTCACAGTTATATACCATTGATACACCTTCATCTGACAATCCAGTACATTCTCCTTCTATTTCACATCATATCCCATTCTCCTCCTCATTACACTAGCTACTGCTCAACACTGGCCCCTTTGTCAACTTGACATCAACAATGCATTTCTTCATGGATTCTTGCATGATGAGGTCTATATAGAGCCTCCTCCAGGTTATAAATCTGCTCCAGGCTTAGTTTGTGAACTGAAGAAAAGCCTCTACGGTCTTAAACAGGCATCTAGGGCTTTTTTGTTTCGGGATTTAGGTGGGCGTGTGAAGTCATGACTTTACATCCACAAGATGTAAAGTCTTGGATGATAATAAAAGTGTGTGTTTGTTTTGAGATTTTAGTAGGGTGAGATTTTACTTTATGTCAAATCATGTGTAAGAGTAAAGTAGGATGTGTAAGAAAAATGTAGGAAAAAGAGTGTAAGTGAAAGAAAAGTGATATGTGGGCAATGATTGAGTGATAGAAAAGTGATATAAAGTTAATTGAATTGGGATGAGTAATAATAGGTATTTATAGGTGTGGATGAAGAATGATATGTAAAAACTGGATGTTACATCTCTAACTAGAATGAGACGGGGGCCGGAAAGCCCTAGTCCTGTTCGGGGGAATCCCAAAACAAACAGGCTCCTAGAGAATGGAATTCAGAATTTTGATCTACTGTTCTCAAGTATGGTTTCACACAATCATCAGCTGATCGCTGCCTTTTCACCAAGGGTTCTTCTTCCCATTTATGGCCCTATTAGTTTATGTCGATGATGTTCTCATTACTGGAGCGAACTTACAGGATATCATTTCCTTAAAGAAACATCTTCATGCAGTTTTTACGATTAAGGATCTTGGCTTTGCCAAGTATTTTTTGGGAGTTGAAATTGCTCGGGGTGAGACTAGAAGTACCCTAACACAAAGGAAATATATACTTGATCTACTTAAGGATTCGAAATTAGAGGATTGTAAAGCTGCTCCTACTCCTCTTCCTCAAGGTATTAAGTTCTCTTGTTCAAATGGATCTCTCCTTGATCAACCAAAACGGTATAGGAGGATTGTTGGACAGTAGCTATATGTTGGATTTACTAGACCTGATATCACATACTCGGTTGAACAATTAAGTCAATTTGTTAACTCTCCAAGGTCCAAAAATTGGGATGCTATGCTTCATCTTCTCAGATATCTAAAAGGAACTTCATCACATGGATTATTCTATCCTTCTTCTTCACCTCTTAGCTTATCTGGATTTTGTGATGCTGACTGGGGAAGCTGTCTTGACACAAGAAAATCAGTCACGGGCTATTGTATCTTTTTAGGGAACTCATTAATATTATGGAAATCCAAGAAATAATCCACCGTGTCTAGGTATTCAGCTAAAGCAGAATATAGAGCTATTGCTTCGACGGCTATGGAACTTCAATGGATAGGCTACATAGCATCGGACTTGAAACTTCAGTTGACCCTACCTATCTCCCTTGCATGTGATAACATGGATGCAATTCACATCACTGAGAACCCCGTTTTTCATGAACGTATCAAACATATCGAGATCGATTGTCATCTTGTTCGCAACCTATATAAGAGTGGCTTTCTCCTTCTTCACCATGTGCGTACCACAAACCAGCTTGCAGATTTGTTTACGGAAACTTTATCAAAATCTTTGCTTCTTAAGTTTCACGACAAGTTGAACATTCTTTCAATCAATACATGTTCAACTTGAGGGGGGCATGTGAAAATATATATATGCACATACATGCACTCACCATGCATGAACATGCAATTCATCAAAGAAGTAGCATGGCACGATAGACACATCACGAATGTTCCAGTAGCATCATGAAAGATCTAGAAGAACGGCTTACTTGTTGTACACAGCTGTTAGTTAGATAGATAGAGTTGGGTTTGTTGAGAGTTTGTTAGACGGTTATGATCTAACATTCCTACATATAAATACATGTAACACGGCTATATTCATTCTAATGAAATAGTTTACGAGTTCTTCTCATCTTTTCCATACATGATTTCAGTATATTTCATCATGGTGCACATGGGCCAGCCTGTGAAAATATTGGAAATATCTTCCATTTTTTATATTCTATTATCAGGGCAACATCAACATATTTTTTAACTATACAAATTGTTCTATTTAAGCAATAGATTGCGTCTTTAGAAGAGCTTATTATTGTTTTATATTGATTTGTATTTCATTTACAAGACACCTAATGTAGTAATATAGAAAGAATAAGATACTCTTGTCAATATATATCCATGTGATTTAAAAAAAAAAAAAAAATTGTTATTTGCACTTTGCAGATTCAGAGATGCAGTTAACATCATGCAATTTTAAATTTGATTACGTCTTTCGTTAGTGAGAAAATTAATAATTAAAGAACATGTAAAAGTTCATTTTACAAAATGGGACGGCCCACAAAATTAAAATAAAATGTTCTTGCGCCTTTTATCTTTTGGTTTATGGGGTTACTTTTGAGTTATATTTATAGTATAATAAACAAATATAAAGGCTTGGAATTATTAATTTGCATTCAGCGGTAATCAATATTTAACTCAAATTTTTTAAAATTTTAATTTTAAAAAAAATAAATGGAAAAAGGGACTCATCATTATAAATGAAAACACTTTCAATATTCAAATCGTTTGAGGTTTTAACGTCAACATTTATAAATGAATAGAATATCATTAATTTAACTAAAATTCTTAAGTAGGTCTTGTGTGATACCGTCTTATGTCATAAGTATAAATTGAACAATATTAACACTTGGATAGAGATAAATGTTAATTTGTGTTGCTTGTTTCGTGCTATGAGACGATCTCAGACAAATTTTTATCAGAATTATTGAGAAGTCATATGTGAAGTATATAGTCAGTCGAGTTTGAGTTTTCAGTAATCAGTAGATTTGGAGTTAGTTGGAATCGGTCCACATGGTGGAAGTCTACTGAATTGCAGTTAGCTCAGTGGACTTGAAGACCCCTAACATTTGAGGTAAAGTCCACTGACTTGTTGTTATTAGTTAGATTCCGAATCTAAACTGAGGGGAAGACAGTTACATCCAAAGATGATTATTGAGGTGGTGACAAGCTGGTCTACTTCTATATATATATATAGTTTCTTGTTCAAGACTCAAAAAAGAAGAATTATCTTTCAGAATTAGAGCTGAAGCTAGGGTTTATATATACGATATCTCTGTAACCATATTAGGGTTTCTTAGAAGAAGAAATTCCTTATGTGTTTGCACTACAAAAAAAGCCTCAAATAAAGAGGGCATGTAAAGAGGGCAAAGATTGCCCTCGTCCTTAAAGAGGGTCGAGACGAGGGAGAACAAAAATAGAGTGAGGCGAGGGCGTAGACGAGGGTGTGGGACCCCTCTTTAGTTGATGAGGGTGAAACCCTCGCCTAATTTTAAAATTGCACGAGCCGATGGCTAGGCCCTCGTGAGTAGGCGAGGGTGGGGCTCTTCGTGAGTTGGCGAGCACGGGTCCCTCGCCCAGTCCCGCAGCTCAGTGAGCTAAGGGCATGCCCCCTCGTGAATTTGCCGAGGGTGAGGCCCTCGTCCATGTGAAAATCCAGGTTCTTGCCGAGGGGGTTTACCCTCTTTAACCCCCTCGGTAATTTTTAATATAAATACACCCACCCACCATTTTCAGTAGCCTAAACCCTCCCCCCTCCAACACTTTCAGTAGTTGCTGCCCTCCACTGTCGTGCCTCAGTCGCCGGAAACCTCACTCCACCGGTCATGTTTTGGCGTACTCGTCCCCGTGAATATTTCTACAGTAGCATGTTTCATTTTAATCCGTAAATTTGTTAATAAATTTTTTTGTAAAATGCAAATTCATTTTATGTATATATATGTTTATATGTATGTATATATGTATGTATAGGTGTTAATTAGTTGTTAATTATATAGTATTTAGCTTGTTATTTAATTAGCATGTAATTAATTATAAATATGATAATTATATTAATTAGAATTAATTACTAATATTTATTGTATTTAAATTAATTATGCATGATATATATTTAATTAATTATATATGTGATGAATATCGATGTTCGATTATTTACATAAATTATTCATTTGATGAATGTTGTATAGTTATATATGTTTAAAGTTTAATTAATTAATTATGTTGGAGTGGAGGAGGTTGATGAATATATTTTTTATTGTTTGCTAGCTGTAAAATGTGTGTTCTGACTTCATTAATTTTAATTAAGTCGGAAATGGATGCACTATAGGAGATTGGTTAATTGGAGAATACGATAAAAATAAACGAAACTCTGCCGAAAATTTTAGATTATCTATATAAAATTAACAGTAGGATAAATATATATATATATATAATGGATCGATTTATTTAATTTTTATTAAATTTTGAATATTCATTAATTTGAAACAGATTATAATATTTGTTATTCAAGTCGTAGTTGGATGTATGGTCCAAGAAAAATTAATGGAATGATAGCTCCCGAATTTCTTAGTGGTCTTGAATCATTTATACAATTCGCTATTAGCAATCCTGATTGGATGAGTGAAGTAGATATTAGGTGTCCCTGCTCGAAATCTAGATGTAGGAACCAGAGGTTTAGAGCACAAATTGACGTGAAAGCACATTTGTATATAAATGGGTTTATGCCCAATTATCACAATTGGGTTTCACACGGTGAACAAAATTGGGGTCATCTACCTCACCAAAACTATGATCAGTCGGCGTCGATTTCAAACGGAGTAGATGATACTGCATGGTCTACCTCATACCATGACATGATCACAGACCTAATTGGTCCTAACCTTCATTATGGAAATGAGCATGTTGCTATTATACACATTAATGAGGAACCCCCAAATGAGTATGTTGCTCAATTTTATGACATGCTTCGTGCAGCAAACCAGGATTTGTATCCTGGTTGCGAAACACACTCATAATTGTCATTCAACGCTCGATTATTGAACATTAAAACTGAAAATAGACTGTCTAAGAGGGGTTATAACCAAGTTGTTGACTTGATTCAGGAAATTGTTCCTTCGAAAAATCTAGTGCCCAGGAAATTTTCTGATAGCAAACAATTAATGAGTGGGATGGGTCTTCCGATAGAGAGGATTGATTGTTGTGCATAAAATTGTAAGATATATTAGGGTAATAATTGTGAACTTGAACATTGTAAAGTTTGTGGTCATCTACGGTTTAAACGTGGTGTTGATAGTCAATGGAAAAAGAAAAAGCCTTACAAGGAGATGTTCTACTTTCCTATCATTCCTCGATTGCAAAGATTGTATCAGTCCATTGCTACTGCAAAAGATATGACATGGCATGCAAGTTGCTCTAACCCTGTAGACTCATTAGCTTGGAAACACCTGGATAATTCGTATCCTGAATTTGCTTTCGAGATTCGGAACATAAGGTTGGGCCTAAGCACCGATGGTTTTCAACCATTCCGACAGTCTGGGAAACAATATTCTTCATGGCCAGTGATAGTGATACCGTACAATCTCCCTCGTGGTTGTGCATGATAGATCAACTCATGTTTCTTACGGTACTAGTGGCTGGTCCTAAAAATCCTAAGGGTAAATTGGATATTTTTTTACAGTCGTTGATCCGTGATTTGATGTATTTATGGGAAATTGGGATGGAAAAGTATAATGTTGCTACAAAGCAAATTCTTCTGATGCGAGCTGTACTAATTTAGACCATCAGTGACTTTCCAGCTTACTCAATGTTGTCTGGATGGAGCACCGCTGGACGGACAACTTGTCCCTACAGTGGAGAATACACTGATGCTTTCACTCTGAGGCTCAGTCGTAAACAATCGTGGTTCAATAACCATCATAAATTCTTACCTAGACACCATCCATATCGGAGAAGCAAGACTGCATTCAGAAAGAATGTGATAGTGGATGACCCACCACCACCTATCCGATCAGGTGAATCACTTTAAATGAAATCAATTGGGTGGGATGTCAAAAAGTGACAGAAGATAGTGTCGAGACCCACAACAAGAGGTTGGAAACTGGTTGGAAGAAGAAAAGTATTTTTTAGGATTTGTTGTATTGGAGTACCTTGTTGATCCGTCATAATCTGGACGTGATGCACATTGAAAAAAACTTCTTTGATAATTTGTTCTACACAGTAATGAATGTTGGAAGGGAAAACAAAGGACACGAATAAATCCAGGGATGAACTTAATGAATATTGTCGTCATCCATCACTTGTGAAATGTCCACGTACAAGAAAGTACCCCAAAGCTTGTTATTCACTTGATAAGAGACAAAAGGATGTAGTGTGCAGATGGGTAGATGAGCTGAAGTTTCCAGATAACTATGTGTCCAACCTATCTCGAACTATTGACTGGATAAAATTGAAAATATTTGGGTTGAAAAGTCATGATTGTCACGTGTTTATGCAGGGGCTTCTTCAGATTGCTTTCCGTGAAATCTTCCACGGAACGTATTGAAAGCTATCACTGAAATTTGTTTATTCTTCAAGGAGTTGACTTCTACGACGATTACAGTTGAGAACATGACTCGGTTGGAAGTAGATATTCCATTGATCTGGAACAAGTTGGAACGTATATTTCCACCCAGTTTCTTTAATTCGATGGAGCATCTACCTGTACACCTTGCATACGAAGCACGAGTGGCTGGTCATGTACAATACAGATGGATGTATCCATTTGAAAGGTAATCTTAACCTTTCAAATATTTGAACAATTA